>JAIOJX010000026.1:56277676-58777676 GCA_022376925.1 Tragulus kanchil
AGAAGCAACAGTTAGAACTGGATATGGAAGAGCAGACTGGTTCCAAACTGGGAAAGGAATACATCAAGACTGTATATTGTCATCCTACTTATTTAATTTATATGCAGAGTACATCATGAGAAATGCTTGTCTGGATGAAGCATAAGCTGGAATCAAGATTGCTGAGAGAAATATCAGCCTCAGGTATGCAGATGACACCACCTTATGACAGAAAGTGAAGAGGAACTAAAGAGCCTCTTGATGAAGGTGGAAGAGGAGAGTGAAAAAGCCAGCCTAAAACTCAACAATCAAAAAACGAAGATCACAGCATCCAGTACCATCACTTCATGGCAAATAGATAGGGAAGCCAATTTTCATTCCACTCTCAAACAAGGTCTATGGTCATACCACCATGAACGCGCCCGATCTCGTCAAAGAAGGGCAATGCCAAAGAATGTTCAAACTACTGCACAACTGGACTCATTTAACCTGCTAGCAAAGTAATACTCAAAATCCTTCAAATGAGGCTTCAGTGGTACATGAATCGAAAACTTCCAGATGTACGAGCTAAATTTAGAAAAGGCAGAGGAACAGAGGAACCAAAGCTCAAATTGCCAACATCTGTTGGATCATAGAAAGAGCAAGGGAGGGCTTCCCCTGGTGGTCCAGTGGGTGAGGGCACCGCCTTGCAGTGCAAGGGGCGCCGGTTCGATCCCTGGCCTGGGAAGATCCCACGTGCTGCAGAGCAGCTGGACTGATGTGTCCAATTACCGAGCCGGAGCTCTGGGGCGCATGTGCCCAGAGCCGGTGCTCTGCAGCGACAGACGCCACCGCGATGGGAGGCCCACAGGAGCCAAAGAACAAAGACGGATGAAAATAGAGAAATGAAAGACCAATAGAAGTGGCCCACCCACTCCCCCCCCCCCCCCACCCCACCCCCCCCCAAAAAAAAAAAAAAAAAAAAACCTTAAAAAAAAAAAAAAAAAAGAAAGAGCAAGGGAATTCCAGAAAAACATTTACTTCTGCTTCATTGACGACATGAAAGCCTTTGACTGTGTGGAGCACAACAAACTGCAAAAGTCTGAAAGAGATGGGAATACCAGATCACCCTACCTGCTTCTTGAGAAACCTGTATGCAGGACAAGAAGCAACAGTTAGAACTGGATATGGAAGAGCAGACTGGTTCCAAACTGGGAAAGGAATACATCAAGACTGTATATTGTCATCCTACTTATTTAATTTATATGCAGAGTACATCATGAGAAATGCTTGTCTGGATGAAGCATAAGCTGGAATCAAGATTGCTGAGAGAAATATCAGCCTCAGGTATGCAGATGACACCACCTTATGACAGAAAGTGAAGAGGAACTAAAGAGCCTCTTGATGAAGGTGGAAGAGGAGAGTGAAAAAGCCAGCCTAAAACTCAACAATCAAAAAACGAAGATCACAGCATCCAGTACCATCACTTCATGGCAAATAGATAGGGAAGCCATGGAAACAGTGACAGACTTTATTTTCTTAGACTCCAAAATAACTGCAGAAGGTGACTGCAGTCATAAAATTAAAAGACGCTTGCTCCTTGGAAGAAAAGCTATGACACACCTAGACAGTGTATTCAAAAGAAGAGACATTACTTTGCTGACAAAGGTCCGTATAGTCAAAGCTATGGTTTTCCCAGCAGTGTGTGTGTCTGTATGGATGGATGGATGTGAGAGTTGGACCATTAAGAAGGCTGAGTACTGAAGAACTGGTGCCTTTGAACTGTGGTGTTGGGGTAGACTCTTGAGAGTCCCTTGGACTGCAAGGAAATCAAACCAGTCAATCCTAAAGGAATCAACCCTGAATATTTATTGAAGGACTGTGGCTGAAGCTGAAGCTTCAATACTTTGGCCACGTGATGCTAAAAGACAACTCACTGTAAAAGACCCTGATGTTGGGAAAATATTAGACAGACGAAGGGGACGACAGAGGACAAGAAGGCTGGATGGCATCACAGAATCAATGGACATGGGTTTGAGCGAGCTCTGGGAGATGGTGAAGGACAGGGAAGCCTGGTGTGCCACAGTCCATGGGGCCACAAAAGTCAGACACGACTGAACGACTGAATTGAACTGAACTGAACTGAGGTGGTGCTAGTGGTAAGAACCTGCCTGCCAATGCAAAAGACCTAAAGAGACACATGTTCAATCCCTGGGTCGGGAAGATACCCAGTATTACTGCCTGCAGAATCCCCATGGACAGAGGAGTCTGGCAGGCGGCAGCCCATAGGGTTGCACAGAGTTGGACATGACTGAGCAACTGAGAGTACATGTAATAGATATAAAGCATCCAGAAGCATGCCTGTGTCAGGATTTGCTGTTGCCCTGCATCAGGGGCTGCCCGCTACATCTAGAACACACTGAAGGCTCCAAGACCCTGCCTGACCTTGGTCTCCCCTAAAGTGGCATCTTGACCCCAGCTCTTAGCCATACTGGCTTCTTCTCTGGCCCTCAAACATATTAAGAGTCCCTCCCGCTTCAGGGCTGCTGGGTTTGCTGTGCCTTCTGGAAAGAACACTCTTCCCTCAGATCGGTAGGGTCTGGCTCCTCCTGCCGAATGTGCCTCAGTTCAGAGGGGTCTTCGCAGGACAGCTGTGCTCTGGCAGTGGCCCTCCTGCTCACCCCAACCCCTCTCTGCTCTTTATCAGACCAGACGCTTGCTCCTTGGAAGAAAAGCTATGACACACCTAGACAGTGTATTCAAAAGAAGAGACATTACTTTGCTGACAAAGGTCCGTATAGTCAAAGCTATGGTTTTCCCAGCAGTGTGTGTGTCTGTATGGATGGATGGATGTGAGAGTTGGACCATTAAGAAGGCTGAGTACTGAAGAACTGGTGCCTTTGAACTGTGGTGTTGGGGTAGACTCTTGAGAGTCCCTTGGACTGCAAGGAAATCAAACCAGTCAATCCTAAAGGAATCAACCCTGAATATTTATTGGAAGGACTGTGGCTGAAGCTGAAGCTTCAATACTTTGGCCACGTGATGCTAAAAGACAACTCACTGTAAAAGACCCTGATGTTGGGAAAATATTAGACAGACGAAGGGGACGACAGAGGACAAGAAGGCTGGATGGCATCACAGAATCAATGGACATGGGTTTGAGCGAGCTCTGGGAGATGGTGAAGGACAGGGAAGCCTGGTGTGCCACAGTCCATGGGGCCACAAAAGTCAGACACGACTGAACGACTGAATTGAACTGAACTGAACTGAGGTGGTGCTAGTGGTAAGAACCTGCCTGCCAATGCAAAAGACCTAAAGAGACACATGTTCAATCCCTGGGTCGGGAAGATACCCAGTATTACTGCCTGCAGAATCCCCATGGACAGAGGAGTCTGGCAGGCGGCAGCCCATAGGGTTGCACAGAGTTGGACATGACTGAGCAACTGAGAGTACATGTAATAGATATAAAGCATCCAGAAGCATGCCTGTGTCAGGATTTGCTGTTGCCCTGCATCAGGGGCTGCCCGCTACATCTAGAACACACTGAAGGCTCCAAGACCCTGCCTGACCTTGGTCTCCCCTAAAGTGGCATCTTGACCCCAGCTCTTAGCCATACTGGCTTCTTCTCTGGCCCTCAAACATATTAAGAGTCCCTCCCGCTTCAGGGCTGCTGGGTTTGCTGTGCCTTCTGGAAAGAACACTCTTCCCTCAGATCGGTAGGGTCTGGCTCCTCCTGCCGAATGTGCCTCAGTTCAGAGGGGTCTTCGCAGGACAGCTGTGCTCTGGCAGTGGCCCCTCCTGCTCACCCCAACCCCTCTCTGCTCTTTATCAGATCCACTCTATCTCCTTGATGACATTTACCACCAAATCAAGAGATCCTGTTTATTCACTGAGCCGTCTACAGTCTGTCCGTGTCCACTAGAATGTAGACTCCTAGAGGAGGGCTCTTGTCTGCCCTGGTTTACTCCTGGCAAAGATAGGTACCCAAGAAATACCTAACGAATGAATTTATTATTTAATTACCAAACACTATCCCTGCTCCATGTGGACTCTGCTGCCTTCTAGCTCGTAGGTCAGGCAAGTGTGTGTGTCCCCATCGGAGCTGTGGCCTCTGCTCCCTTTGCCTGGGGCCTTGGCTGGCCTAGATCCACAGACTTTCCCAGCCCTCAGAGTCCAAGTCTAGCCTCGGCCTGTTGGTGGACATGGCCGTCCACTCCCCACCGGGTCATCATGTCTCACAGCGCCGAGTGTGGTGCTCAGCATGTGGTCAGTACTGACATGGGACAGCCCAGCTGACCCACTTGCATAGTGACATGTGGAGGGGGTAGGGGTGTTGGGGAGGGACACTGGGGAGCCAGGTGGGAGAGACCACAACCACCAGTGTCTAGGACCAGAGGCTGTTACTTCTGGGCTTCCAGAAAATGCTTCCCTGCCCCATGGTGGTGGTGCCTGCACCTGACCCTCAGGACCTCAGCATCCACTGAAGGATATGGGAGCTGACACTGCAGCCTGGCCCTGGCTGAAGCAAATTTGGAAGAAGCGGGGGCCCACTGGGGTCCGTTAAAACACATCTCAAACACCTGGATGCCAATGAGCGTTGATCTCAACACTGGTTCCCGAACAGTCACCAGAAGAGCAATGTGACCAAAGCAGAGGGTCCCATGAGGAAGAGCCTCCTCATGAGAATCACCAGGCGTGGGAAGGGCTCCCTCTCAGGTCACTGCACAGGCGGGGTGCTGGCGCAGTCTCCCTCTTCTCCAGGGAAACGAGCTGAAACATGGGACAGAGGAGAGAGCGTCTGCCTGACCCTGGGAGGACCTACCTGGCCTAACCCTGTGTCAGGAAAGGGGCCCGCCCTAGGGAGACAGAAGGGGTCACCACTCCGAGCAGAAGGAGGAGGCAGGACTGAGTGAAGTCTGTATGCTGTGCGGTGAAGCGATGGCAGTGACTGCCACAGGGCCCAAACAAGCCCCACCCACTGCATGGACCCCAGCCTGCAAGATGCAGGTAGCTTTAGGGGTGGAGTGAAGACTGAATTCAGTCTCTGCAGAGCCTTGTCGACTTTGCCACAGATGTGGACTCTCCATTCGTCCCAGGGAGGTGATCTCCTCCAGGTCAAGGCAGGTTTCCTCTCCACTTCTTCCTCCCTTCTTCTCCTCTCCATTCTCCCCCCAGTCTGTACCCTACTCAGTTCCCCTCCTCCTCTTCTCTCCTTCCACCACCTTCTCATCCTCCAGGGCTCAGGGCCATGGGAACTTCATGAGGGTGGGATACACACCCAGCGTGGACAACTGAGACACTCTGGTGGCACTGGACCCTGTGACCAATAATGTGACATCCTGCTTATACTCTCTGGTTAAAGAGGGTCTCAGTGGAGCTGGCTAGTCTTAACATTCAGCACCTGTCAAGTATTTTTGAACAGACAGTATACTGACATCAAAGCTGGGGTGTTTTCAGGCACCTCATCAGCCAGAATTCCATGACAGTTCATTTTTACAGTGTTTCTATTTACCGTTGAGTCTTTCTATGAGAAAGAATAGGATTTTCTCTTTAGGGCCAGTTTGAAAATAAATGCATTTAGGTTAAAAAAGGAAGCTAATTTAAAGAATATTAAGTGATCAATCCTAAAACGTAGCTTGACTATGTTCTGACTTCTGGTTTACTAATTTCTCATCGACTAATGTTAACAATTTTAGGTTTGTGTTTGTGGAGATCATTTTGTAATGCATAGAAATATCAAATCACTATGTCACCATAGCACAGCACCATAACTAACAGAGTGTTGTAGGTTAATAATACTTCAAAACTATTAAAAAATAAGTTATACTATGGGTTTCAAAGGCAGTAAAACTTGGGGAATACTGAGTTAAACAATGATGATGATGATGTAGCTGCTACGTTGAATGCCTGTTCTGTGCCAGACACTGCACTGTGTTTTGTATGTGTGTTTTTTTTTTTTTTTTTTTTTTGCTCTGTCCCCCTGCTTAATGACTTCCCTGGTGGCTCAAATGGTAAAGATCAGCCATGCAGGAGACTCAGCTTTGATCCCTGGGTTGGGAAGATCCCCTGGAGAAGGAGATGGCCACCCTCTCTAGTATGCTTGCCTGGAAAATCCCATGGACGGAGGAGCCTGGCAGGCCACAGTTCATGAGGTCACGAAGAGTCAGACACAACTGGGTAACTAATACACTTATACTTACTTACCCTACTTAATGCAGTCTGTACTATTCCTATCTCCATTTACCAAGAAAATGAGGCATCAAGAACTAAGGAACTTGCCCAGGCCCCAGAGAAACTGGGGGTCAAATGAGAGTCTTATCCCAAGGTTTCCTGATTCCAGAACCTATGCTTACCACCACAGATGCTGCTGGAAGGAGATTCTAAGACAAAATGCTTTAGCTCAGGTGCCATCCTCACATGCCAGTTGTTACCAGCTGCCCAGGGCTTCCCAGGTGACACTAGTGGTAAAGAACCTGCTTGCTAAATGCAGGAGATGTAAGAGACATAGGTTTGATCCCTGGGTCAGGAAGATCCCCCTGAGGAGGGCATGGTAACCCACTCCAGTATTCTTGCCTGGAGAATCACATGGACAGAGGAACCATAGGACTGCAAAGAGTTACACATGACTGAAGCAACTCAGCACAGCACACCATCTACCCAGTTGGCCCGTGACCAGGCCCTGAGGCCCGCACATTTGTCATTTGATCCTCAAAACCACTGCTCTTGGAGCAGTAGGATTTTCTCTTTAGGGCCAGTTTGAAAATAAATGCATTTAGGTTAAAAAAGGAAGCTAATTTAAAGAATATTAAGTGATCAATCCTAAAACGTAGCTTGACTATGTTCTGACTTCTGGTTTACTAATTTCTCATCGACTAATGTTAACAATTTTAGGTTTGTGTTTGTGGAGATCATTTTGTAATGCATAGAAATATCAAATCACTATGTCACCATAGCACAGCACCATAACTAACAGAGTGTTGTAGGTTAATAATACTTCAAAACTATTAAAAAATAAGTTATACTATGGGTTTCAAAGGCAGTAAAACTTGGGGAATACTGAGTTAAACAATGATGATGATGATGTAGCTGCTACGTTGAATGCCTGTTCTGTGCCAGACACTGCACTGTGTTTTGTATGTGTGTTTTTTTTTTTTTTTGCTCTGTCCCCCTGCTTAATGACTTCCCTGGTGGCTCAAATGGTAAAGATCAGCCATGCAGGAGACTCAGCTTTGATCCCTGGGTTGGGAAGATCCCCTGGAGAAGGAGATGGCCACCCTCTCTAGTATGCTTGCCTGGAAAATCCCATGGACGGAGGAGCCTGGCAGGCCACAGTTCATGAGGTCACGAAGAGTCAGACACAACTGGGTAACTAATACACTTATACTTACTTACCCTACTTAATGCAGTCTGTACTATTCCTATCTCCATTTACCAAGAAAATGAGGCATCAAGAACTAAGGAACTTGCCCAGGCCCCAGAGAAACTGGGGGTCAAATGAGAGTCTTATCCCAAGGTTTCCTGATTCCAGAACCTATGCTTACCACCACAGATGCTGCTGGAAGGAGATTCTAAGACAAAATGCTTTAGCTCAGGTGCCATCCTCACATGCCAGTTGTTACCAGCTGCCCAGGGCTTCCCAGGTGACACTAGTGGTAAAGAACCTGCTTGCTAAATGCAGGAGATGTAAGAGACATAGGTTTGATCCCTGGGTCAGGAAGATCCCCCTGAGGAGGGCATGGTAACCCACTCCAGTATTCTTGCCTGGAGAATCACATGGACAGAGGAACCATAGGACTGCAAAGAGTTACACATGACTGAAGCAACTCAGCACAGCACACCATCTACCCAGTTGGCCCGTGACCAGGCCCTGAGGCCCGCACATTTGTCATTTGATCCTCAAAACCACTGCTCTTGGACATGCTGTAATTCTTCCCACTTTGGAGATGACACTGTCTCTCGCAGAAGTTAAGTAACATGGGCCCGAATGCCCAGAAACCTGGCAGCGGAGGCAAGACTAGAACCCTTGGCTTTCACTCCAAAGCCAGCTCTTCCCAACTGCCTCCATTAAGATAACAGAAACAAGATCCCCCAGACCCCAGGCCAGCTCTCTGCCCTCCAATCTCCCTGCCTCATGTGCCCAACCATCTCAAGAGGAAGGTGTCATGATGTTCCCTATTTACAAATGAGGAAACTGAGGATCTCAGCTGCTGTGGGATTTTATGGAGTTTAAGGTGCTTCTCTGCTTTTTCATGAATGTCCCATGATTGGGCAGCAGAGCCCTTGAGGAGATGGTGAACTCTACCTGGAGTCTATTCTCTGGGTTTGGCTATTGAGCATCTTCTCCCATCACACGCCCTGCCATGGTTGTTGGAGGTCTGGGGGTGGTTGAAATGATGCCATTGGCCCCTCCCCATACATCACGTCTTAGGCATTCATGGCACGTGGACTGACAATGGGGACAGCTGTAGGTACTCTAGGCGCCCCTTTCTGGACTGGCACCTCCATTGCCCAGCTCATGTAAATTATTTTCTTTGTGTTTTTGGCCACACCATAGGGTATGTGAGATCTTAGTTCCCCAACTAGGGACTGAACCCATATCCCCTGCATTGGAAGCATGGAGTCCTAACCACTGGACCAGAGAAACTCCATCTTGTGAATTAAACACGGGCTGCTGATAAGTCAGAGCTCTCCTTCGCCAGGGACTTGTCCTCACTCAAACCGGGAGCCACATTTTCACAAAGACACACCCTCCCAACCTGCCCCAGAGCTAATGACTGACTCACAGAAGAGCACAAAAGCCTTTTTGCCCCAGAGCTAATGACTGACTCACAGAAGAGCACCCAGCCTTTTTGCCTCAAGGCTAGACCAGCTCTGGGCTCATTCGCCTTCCAGAGAAGACTGGACCAGGCTAAGTGGTCTTCAGCTGAGACCTCATGCCTGCTCCGCTCCGTCCCCTCCCTCTCTGGCCCCCCTCACTTTTTCCCTCACTAAATCTTGTGCACTCAAATCCTTGTCTCAGGCTCGGCTTCTAGGGAGTCCAGCCTGAGACAGAGGAGGATCCAAGATGTTGAATAAGGCATGCACCCTGCCCTCGAGCATCTTGTAAGAGAACATGGAGACCACTATGTATGTAAAACTCATCCACAGTACAGGATGGAGTAGACTGGAGAGTCAGCGATTACCAAAATGGGAGAAAGTTTCTGTGGCACACTAAGTTCACAGAGGACAGGCTGGGCTGGAAATAGGAAAGACAGGGGAATGTTTGGACAAAAGGCTCTGAGATGTGAAAGACTCTCTGCCCCGCCTCTCCCATCTCCTCCTATCTGGTGTCTGTGATGAGGGGAACCACCCCAGGTCAGCAAGGGTTGGGGGAGCTCTATTTTGACAATCCCAACAATGGGTCTAGCACTGTCCATGAGGAGCCAGGGCTGCCCAAGAGTCATGCCAACAGACCTCGAGGCCAGGAAAGAGCCTCTCACTTCTCAAGCTTCCCCCGAGGTGCTGAGGGGCTGGGTGCCCCTGTAAAGACTTCTTCCTTCCAGAGAAGGGACAGACGCTCCATTAGACCAGGCCCTGGGCCTGGAGAGTGGGTGGGCTGGAGGACCGCTCTGCAAATACCCATGGGCACAAGGGGGGTCCACATACCTGCCGGACCGCGGGCCTGGGGACTTGTTCACAAAGATTCAACGATGCTGTAGGCAGCTCCCAGGGCGCCCAGAGCCACAGCAACAGTCCCGAGGGCTCGGAGCACGCACACTGTGGTGAGTGGAATGTTTTCTTGAAGGTTTTCTGCAGAGCAAAGCAGAAAGCCCACAGGTTGGGGGCAGCTGAGCTTCTGTGCCCACCTCTAGGCAGGGGAAAGAGGAAACTGTGGGGTCTCTCAGGATCGGAGGAACACCATGCCCCCGATAAGTGTCCTCCTCTCAAGGAAACATAAACCTTTTCAGCTCTTCCAATAAAGCTCTACCACTGGACCTGCCAGGATGCGAGGATGGGCCGGCCTGGCAGGCCAGCTCCCCTGGACACTCGGAGAGAAGATGACAACGTGGTTAAGGCCACTGTGTGCCAGGCCCTGTGCTAAACACCACCCATCCAGAGTCCTCCTCAAGCCTCAGAAGCACCCTATGAAGGAGTCCCACTGTGCAGCTCTGTTCTGGAGATGAGGCATCAGGGGAGACCACATCGGACACCCCCACAAAGGGGGTGGAAAAGGAACGTACATATTGCTGCTCAGGAGGGTGAGGAAGGTGTTTACAAAGTGCAATACCCATCTGAACAAAAATCCTACTAAGGCAGTGCATGCTCAGTCCCTTCAGTCACGTCTGACTCTTTGCGACCCTATGGACTGCCGCTCGCCAGGCTCCCCTGTCCATGGGAGTCTCCAGGCAAGAATACTGGAGTGGTTGCCATGCCCTCCTCCAGGGGATCTTCCCGACCCAGGAAGATGTCTCCTGCATTGGCAGGTGGGTTCTTTATCACTAGTGCCACCTGGGAAGCCCTACTAAAGTAGGGATTCTTACTTAATATAGATGTGTGTTTAAAGCTGGAGCCAACGTTCTGCTCCACAGAGAAATGCAATGGCTACAGAAGCAGGTATAAACTTGAGCAGAATTAGGACTGCATGTCCTACCCCAGCCAGACTGGACCTTGGCCCCTGCCCTTCATGTTTCTATTTTTGAGCCTCGCTTGTGTCTTTTCCTTCACCTGAAATGCTCTCCCTTTAAAATAGGGTCTGTGTGTGTGTGTGTGTTTATAAGTGTGTGTGTTCAGGAGGATCCTAAAATCCTTTTGGATTCAGCTCAGATACAATTGATGCTATGTCTACCTGGACCCGGCTCAGGAGTGAAGTTCTTTGAACATCATGGATCACTTCCTGGCTGCATCAAAGTTACTAAACGTTCATCTTAGCTTACCATACGGATGGCACAGTTTTCCAGGGTAAATTTCCCTGTTCTGGGCTCTCCCACAGTGCCTAGCATCTTATACAGAGGAGGTTTTCTTACTCATTGTTTTATGAATTCACGGTGCTCCTCGGCACCAGATGGACAGTTGATGGGGGAGGCCTCCTAAAAGCACCATGCCCCGATAAGTGTCCTCCTCTCAAGGAAACATAAACCTTCAGCTCTTCCAATAAAGCTCTACCACTGGACCTGCCAGGATGCGAGGATGGGCCGGCCTGGCAGGCCAGCTCCCCTGGACACTCGGAGAGAAGATGACAACGTGGTTAAGGCCACTGTGTGCCAGGCCCTGTGCTAAACACCACCCATCCAGAGTCCTCCTCAAGCCTCAGAAGCACCCTATGAAGGAGTCCCACTGTGCAGCTCTGTTCTGGAGATGAGGCATCAGGGAGACCACATCGGACACCCCCACAAAGGGGGTGGAAAAGGAACGTACATATTGCTGCTCAGGAGGGTGAGGAAGGTGTTTACAAAGTGCAATACCCATCTGAACAAAAATCCTACTAAGGCAGTGCATGCTCAGTCCCTTCAGTCACGTCTGACTCTTTGCGACCCTATGGACTGCCGCTCGCCAGGCTCCCTGTCCATGGGAGTCTCCAGGCAAGAATACTGGAGTGGTTGCCATGCCCTCCTCCAGGGGATCTTCCCGACCCAGGAAGATGTCTCCTGCATTGGCAGGTGGGTTCTTTATCACTAGTGCCACCTGGGAAGCCCTACTAAAGTAGGGATTCTTACTTAATATAGATGTGTGTTTAAAGCTGGAGCCAACGTTCTGCTCCACAGAGAAATGCAATGGCTACAGAAGCAGGTATAAACTTGAGCAGAATTAGGACTGCATGTCCTACCCCAGCCAGACTGGACCTTGGCCCCTGCCCTTCATGTTTCTATTTTTGAGCCTCGCTTGTGTCTTTTCCTTCACCTGAAATGCTCTCCCTTTAAAATAGGGTCTGTGTGTGTGTGTGTGTTTATAAGTGTGTGTGTTCAGGAGGATCCTAAAATCCTTTTGGATTCAGCTCAGATACAATTGATGCTATGTCTACCTGGACCCGGCTCAGGAGTGAAGTTCTTTGAACATCATGGATCACTTCCTGGCTGCATCAAAGTTACTAAACGTTCATCTTAGCTTACCATACGGATGGCACAGTTTTCCAGGGTAAATTTCCCTGTTCTGGGCTCTCCCACAGTGCCTAGCATCTTATACAGAGGAGGTTTTCTTACTCATTGTTTTATGAATTCACGGTGCTCCTCGGCACCAGATGGACAGTTGATGATGGCAAGTCAGGGGCAGGCCCTTCCTAAACAGGACTTACCAGGTAGCAGAGATTTTTAGCTGTGGCATGTTCTCTCAGTGCACCTGGGTATCTGTTTGCCTCTTTTCTTTTGCCCAGAGATGTTGCTTTTCAAGAGCGCACAGGAGAGGGGAGTTTGTGGGGGAGGGGCAGGGAAGAGGAGCAGGATGGAGATAGGGCGGGTGGGCTCTGCTTCTGGGTGGGAGATGCCCAGGTGGAAGACCTCTCCTGTGGACCTTTGTGAGACCTGAGCATAAGCGGGGCTGCCCTGGCCCAGGGCTGGCGAGAGGCCCCTCTTCAGCCCTTGTACATAGCCCTGTGCCACTGCAAAAGCCACTGGAACGTTCCCTGGCCAGGCGCCTTCCCACAAGGGGGAAGGGGGCAGCTCCTGGTGGCCTCATGGGGGAGGAAGAGAAGGGCAGATGCCGTGGGCGAGGCTGAGGGGGCCTCCAGGTCAGGGACAGACTCCCTAACGCACTGGAGTCCTCAGAGGAGGCTACACGGGACCACACATATGGGGCGTCCCCCAAGGCCCAGCCCCCCACGCGCTGCAGCACCTGTAGAAGGTGAGGAGGTTTGGGAATCCTCTCCCTGGCATGGTCAGCCAGGCCCGAGGCAGAAGGACGTCGAAGATGCGGCTATGGCAGAGGCCCAGACGGCGCCAGCAAGCTGAGCTGCCAGGGCAGCCAGAGCAGGAGCAGAAGGCGCGTGGGCCCGCTTGAGTCAGTGGCCCTGCTGGACAGAGAAGCAGAGAGGTGAGGGCCCACGGCCCACAGGAGTGGTCCATGCGAGGCACGGCGGCGCGGGTGGAGGAGGGCAGACCAGCTGCAAGGGGCAATCATGCCTGCCACCTGGGGACGGTATGAAGGACACCGGTGTCGTGGCTCACACCAGCACAGGGCTCTGTGTGGCTTCCTCCATCTCCTCCTGCCGTCCAAACAGTCCTGACCATACGGAGGTTTTCCAGGGTAAATTTCCTTTTTGGGCTCCCCCTTACGCATCTTATACAGGGGAGGTTTTCTTACTCATTGTTTTATGAATTCACGGTGCTCCTCGGCACCAGATGGACAGTTGATGATGGCAAGTCAGGGGCAGGCCCTTCCTAAACAGGACTTACCAGGTAGCAGAGATTTTTAGCTGTGGCATGTTCTCTCAGTGCACCTGGGTATCTGTTTGCCTCTTTTCTTTTGCCCAGAGATGTTGCTTTTCAAGAGCGCACAGGAGAGGGGAGTTTGTGGGGGAGGGGCAGGGAAGAGGAGCAGGATGGAGATAGGGCGGTGGGCTCTGCTTCTGGGTGGGAGATGCCCAGGTGGAAGACCTCTCCTGTGGACCTTTGTGAGACCTGAGCATAAGCGGGGCTGCCCTGGCCCAGGGCTGGCGAGAGGCCCCTCTTCAGCCCTTGTACATAGCCCTGTGCCACTGCAAAAGCCACTGGAACGTTCCCTGGCCAGGCGCCTTCCCACAAGGGGGAAGGGGGCAGCTCCTGGTGGCCTCATGGGGGAGGAAGAGAAGGGCAGATGCCGTGGGCGAGGCTGAGGGGGCCTCCAGGTCAGGGACAGACTCCCTAACGCACTGGAGTCCTCAGAGGAGGCTACACGGGACCACACATATGGGGCGTCCCCCAAGGCCCAGCCCCCCACGCGCTGCAGCACCTGTAGAAGGTGAGGAGGTTTGGGAATCCTCTCCCTGGCATGGTCAGCCAGGCCCGAGGCAGAAGGACGTCGAAGATGCGGCTATGGCAGAGGCCCAGACGGCGCCAGCAAGCTGAGCTGCCAGGGCAGCCAGAGCAGGAGCAGAAGGCGCGTGGGCCCGCTTGAGTCAGTGGCCCTGCTGGACAGAGAAGCAGAGAGGTGAGGGCCCACGGCCCACAGGAGTGGTCCATGCGAGGCACGGCGGCGCGGGTGGAGGAGGGCAGACCAGCTGCAAGGGGCAATCATGCCTGCCACCTGGGGACGGTATGAAGGACACCGGTGTCGTGGCTCACACCAGCACAGGGCTCTGTGTGGCTTCCTCCATCTCCTCCTGCCGTCCAAACAGTCCTGTTTCAGGGCATACTGGTATTCTCAGTGTACAAATAGGGAAACTGAGGCTCAAAGAACATATGATACGCCCTGAGAGTAAGGAGACTGAAGAATGGGGCATCAACTCGGGATTTCTAACTCTCAGTTCTGGGCTCTTTCCACGGACTTCACAGGAAGAGTGACTGCAGGGAACTGTTCATCCTGGGAGAGGTGGCATCAAGGGTCCTGCAGCCGGAGCAGCTACATCCAGTTGTTCTGGGGCTCACAGATTCATTCAGAAGACAACCATTGCTCCAATGGACAGTCTTTGAAATATTTTCCCCAAGTTCATCTACTGCTGTCCTGGGCTATGGCTCCCAGAGGAACCTGGAGACAGCGCCCTCTGCTGGGACGTTTCCTGACCGGGGATGGAACCCATGACCTCTGCACTGGAATATAGATTCTTAACCGCTGGACCACCAGGGAAGTCCCCACACTCTCTTCTTCTTCTTCTTTTTTTGGCCACTTCTATTGGTTTTTCATCTATTTATGTTCATCCATCTTTGTTCTTTGGCCTGTGTGGGCTTCCCATCGCATTGGCCTCTCTCCTCGCAGAGCACCAGCTCCAGGCACATGCGCTCCAGAGCTCCAGCTCTGTAATTGGACACATCGGTCCAGCCGCTCTGCGGCACGTGGGATCTTCCCAGGCCAGGGATCGAACCGGCGCCCCTTGCACTGCAAGGCGGTGTCCTTACCCACTGGACCACCAGGGAAGCCCCCATACTCTCTTCTTATTGCCGACTAGGATTTCATTGTATGGATGTACCATGTGCTGTTTATCCATTCATCACCTGACGCTCACTGAATTGTTTCCACTTTATTTTGGCTGCTGTCTTAGTTCTGGTGTGGATGCATGTCTCTGAGCCTCCTAGGTATATACTCAGAAGTGGAATTGCTGAATCATACAATAATGTCATATTCAGTCCTTTGAGGAATTCTAGACAGTCTTCCACAGCCACCATTTTACACTGCCACCTTCCATGTGAGAAGGTTCCAGTTTCCCCACAGCCTCACCAAGGCTTGTAATTGTCCATCTTTTTGAATACAGCCATTCTAGTGGAAGATGTATATTTTCTTGAACTACAGTATTTTCTGCATGTGAAAAGATTTGTATTTTAGAACAGGGCAGCCTTTATTTAAAGGTCCTCATCCCTTATCTCCAACTTTCCGTCCCACTCTGGCTCCAAGGGAGACAATTCCTTTGGCAGAGGAAGAGCGGGAAGTCCATTAGAACTGCTGATGCGCCTCACTGATTCCCATTTTGCCTCCTCCGCAGCAGAATACCCCCCTGGGGGTGAGCCACACACATTCATGGAAAGATTTGCAAACAGAAAGTCTTGCGCTCTGTAGATCAGTTCTAAAGGCCGTAATCCAGAAATGTCTGTCTCTGTGATTGACAATCATATTATACGTAATATTTAATATAATACTCAAAAGCATTTTCATGTGTTAATGGATTGATTCCTAGCCACAGAAATATCATCATCACGGCCATACTTTGGCTTGCGGACTCACCCTCACTCCTCTCATTTATGTTTACAGCATTCCAGAGAGAAAAGCTGTGGCCTGGACTGCGTGGTGGGCTCAGGACCACAGAGTCACAGGCACCGGCTGGAGGTGGATCCAGAAGCTCAGAGAAGGGTGTCCTTCCTCCTGGGCGGACCACCAGACCTCTTGGATTGGATAGTCACTGTTACAGTTGAGTGAGGTCAGCATAGACTGACTTCGTGCTACCAGCCCATGAGTGAGAGAGCGCTATGAGACTTCTTTGAACCTCAGTTTCCTATCCATAAAATGGAGATGATGCTAGTATCTCTTCACAGGACTGTGAAATAAGATGAACTGAGACGGCTGAGTCAAATGCCAGGCACGCGGTAAATGCTTGGTGGATAAATGTTAGCTAGCCATCACCAATAGAAGCCGTGGTGATATCAACCAGCCCGCCTGCTGCACTCCTCCTGCATCCTCTTGACACAATTCAATGCTCATTCGGACTCTGGCTACCCAGGAAGGACCGCCTTGTCTGGACGGCCATATTGTTTCCAGACACAGCTAACTGTTGGATAATTTTTTCATGTTCAGCAGAATCCCCACAGCCTCACCAAGGCTTGTAATTGTCCATCTTTTTGAATACAGCCATTCTAGTGGAAGATGTATATTTTCTTGAACTACAGTATTTTCTGCATGTGAAAAGATTTGTATTTTAGAACAGGGCAGCCTTTATTTAAAGGTCCTCATCCCTTATCTCCAACTTTCCGTCCCACTCTGGCTCCAAGGGAGACAATTCCTTTGGCAGAGGAAGAGCGGGAAGTCCATTAGAACTGCTGATGCGCCTCACTGATTCCCATTTTGCCTCCTCCGCAGCAGAATACCCCCCTGGGGGTGAGCCACACACATTCATGGAAAGATTTGCAAACAGAAAGTCTTGCGCTCTGTAGATCAGTTCTAAAGGCCGTAATCCAGAAATGTCTGTCTCTGTGATTGACAATCATATTATACGTAATATTTAATATAATACTCAAAAGCATTTTCATGTGTTAATGGATTGATTCCTAGCCACAGAAATATCATCATCACGGCCATACTTTGGTTTTGGACTCACCCTCACTCCTCTCATTTATGTTTACAGCATTCCAGAGAGAAAAGCTGTGGCCTGGACTGCGTGGTGGGCTCAGGACCACAGAGTCACAGGCACCGGCTGGAGGTGGATCCAGAAGCTCAGAGAAGGGTGTCCTTCCTCCTGGGCGGACCACCAGACCTCTTGGATTGGATAGTCACTGTTACAGTTGAGTGAGGTCAGCATAGACTGACTTCGTGCTACCAGCCCATGAGTGAGAGAGCGCTATGAGACTTCTTTGAACCTCAGTTTCCTATCCATAAAATGGAGATGATGCTAGTATCTCTTCACAGGACTGTGAAATAAGATGAACTGAGACGGCTGAGTCAAATGCCAGGCACGCGGTAAATGCTTGGTGGATAAATGTTAGCTAGCCATCACCAATAGAAGCCGTGGTGATATCAACCAGCCCGCCTGCTGCACTCCTCCTGCATCCTCTTGACACAATTCAATGCTCATTCGGACTCTGGCTACCCAGGAAGGACCGCCTTGTCTGGACGGCCATATTGTTTCCAGACACAGCTAACTGTTGGATAATTTTTTAATGTTCAGCAGAAATCTGCCTTCTACAGTGTCTTCCACAGGTAAATTGGCAGATTTAGCAAATAAAAATACAAGACACCCATGCAATATTCAGGACATGCTTATTATTTGTCTGAAATCTCACTGGGTGGCTTGTATATTATCCAGCAACCCTATCCAGTCTGCAGTCAGACATCTGAGGGCAACACAGAACAAATCTACTCATATATTCCAGCAGACAGACAGACGACCTCCAAGTCCTTCAACCAATGCTTCTACACCAGAAGCCTCTCGCCTCTCCCCATCTCTCTCATCCCCCCAGTCTGCACTGGCTTCCTTCGACTGGATTGTTAGGCATTTTTTACGCACACCAAGAGCCTGGTGAGGACCGAGTTTTAAAGCAGCATGACCACCTCCTTTTCCTTCATTGCATTCTTCTATCAGTGCAGCCTTGGTGTTTATTTGGTAGTGACGACTCCCGGTGAGCTGGTACTACCACTGACCACTGCCGAGTCACACTGAATGGGAATCTGTCTGAAGACACGGTGGCTGTCTTTATCCTGATCTCTTGGGTTGAAAAACAAAACAGGGCCTTCCTTGGTGGTCCAGTGGGTAAGGACACCACCTTACAGTGTAAGGGGCGCTGGTTCGATCTCTGGCCTGGGAAGATCCCATGTGCTGGACCGATGTGTCAAACTACTGAGCCAGAGCTCTGGAGCGCGTGCGCCCAGAGTCAGTGTTCTGCAGTGAGTGGGGCCGCTGCGATGGGAGGCCCACACAGGCCAAGGAACAAAGATGGATGAGAATGAATAAATGAAGGACCTACAGAAGTGGCCAAAAAAAAAAAACCAAACCAGAACTCAAACCCCTCACCGTCACCCTGACCCGCACACTCCCCACGCACAGTTTCAGGATACACGTTAACCATGTATCACCACTCCACAAGCAAAGCATCAGCCTCTGGGGCATCCCTGGACGTCCCCCCGCAGGCAGGCTAGAACCACTTGAGTAAGAAGGCTGCCCACCTGTTTTCTTGGACCGAGAGGATGTCTTTGTGTCTGTGTTGGCAGGCACAATGGGCTGAGTTGAGCAGTTGACTTTCGGAGCTGGGAGGGCCTTGGGCGAAGGCTGCGGGGTGATGGAGCCACTGCTGGGCTGTGAGGTGCAGTCGGAGCCGGGCAGTGGCAGGGCGGGCCCCGCGCTGGGCAGTTGTGGGGTGGACTCCGGGTTGGCCGGCTCTGAGGTGGGCCTGGGGCTGGGTGGCCGTGGGCTGGATCCACTGATGCGTTGTTGGGAACTGGACGCTGAGCTCTGTTGCTGGGGGGTGGAATCGGAGCTGGTGCGCTGGGAGGCGGAGGCCTGGAGCCTGGGCTCTGCCTTCTTCCTCTTGCCCTTCTTCATGGTGGACCCTCCTGACCTAAGCGTGCACCTACATGGAGCTGCCTAATCTTCCGGCTCCCTTGCCGAGGGGCCGTGTGCCCCTGCCCTAGGCAACGGCTCTGGTGTCTGTCTGGGCCCAGGCCCCATAGCCAACAGTCACCCACACCCGCCCTGTGAGGTCACAAAAGCCAGGGTGGCTCCCACAATGAGGCTCTAGGGACAGTCTTCTATGCTGCCTTCCCTCCTCCTTAGCTCCTGGGGTGGGTGGAAGGCAGCTACCATGGCCCTCAGGAACCAGGGCGCCTGCTTACACCTGGCTGTGGGGCCTGTGGCAACTTGGATCCCACGATTCTGCACACTGAGCGCCTCCTTCACTCCTGCTTGTGTGTTCCTGCATCTCTGTAAACGTATTACTAAGACACCCAAGCTGAGATGTTTACTCTGTCACATAGCCCATCCCCAAACAAAGAAACCACTTCAGCAGGCATTTTGTGAGTTTTACGTAACTCAAGATTTGTGCCTCCATGGAAGACCCACAGCCTTCTACTATCTTACTGTCCGCGCCCCTCGCCCAGATTATCCTGTTTGGAGTGGCTTCCCCTAAACACATAACAGCTGTTTGGAAAACTAAACTGTTCTGAAACTCATCACACTGAAAAAAGCAGCAGTGGTTGTTCAGTTGATTAGTCGTGTCTGACTCTGTGACCCCATGGACTGAAGCACGCCAGGCTTCCCTGTCCCTCACCATCTCCCAGTTTGCTCAAACTCATGTCCATTGAGTTGGTGATGCCATCCAACCATCTCATCCTCTGTCACTCGCTTCTCCTCCTGCCCTCAGTCTTTGCCAGCATCAGCGTTTCTTCAAATCAGTGAGCTCTTCACATCAGGAGGCCACAGTACTGGAACTTCAGCTTCAGCATCAGTCCTTCAAATGAATATTCAAGGTTGATTTCCTTTAGGATTGACTGGTTTGATCTCCTTGCTGTCCAAGAGACTCTCAAGAGTCTTCTCCAGCATCTCAGTTGGAAATTATCAATTCTTCAGCGCTCAGCCTTCTTTATGGTCCAACTCTCACATCCACACATGACTACTGGGGAAACCATAGCTTTCACTATATGGACCTTTGCTGGCAAGGTAATGTCTTTGCTTTCTAATAAGCTGTCTAGGTTTGGCATAGCTTTTCTTCCAAAGAGCAAGTGTCTTTTAATTTTGTGGCCGCAGTCACTGTCCACAGTTGCTTTGGAGCCCAAGAAATAAAATGTCACCCATTCCACCTTTTCTCCATCTATTTGCCACGAAGTGATGGGACCAGATGCCATGATGTTAGTTTTTTGAATGCTGAGTTTTAAGCCAGCTTTTTCACTCTCCTCTTTCACTTTCATCAAGAGGCTGTTAAGTTCCTTTTTGCATTCTGCCATAAGGCTGGTGTCATCTGCATATCTGAGGTTGTTGATATTTTTCCTGGCAATCTTGACTCCAGGGTTGTGCTTCCAGTCCTGAAACCACTTCAGCAGCATTTTGCTGAGTTTTACGTAACTCTGTCACATAGCCCATCCCCAAACAAAGAAACCACTTCAGCAGGCATTTTGTGAGTTTTACGTAACTCAAGATTTGTGCCTCCATGGAAGACCCACAGCCTTCTACTATCTTACTGTCCGCGCCCCTCGCCCAGATTATCCTGTTTGGAGTGGCTTCCCCTAAACACATAACAGCTGTTTGGAAAACTAAACTGTTCTGAAACTCATCACACTGAAAAAAGCAGCAGTGGTTGTTCAGTTGATTAGTCGTGTCTGACTCTGTGACCCCATGGACTGAAGCACGCCAGGCTTCCCTGTCCCTCACCATCTCCCAGTTTGCTCAAACTCATGTCCATTGAGTTGGTGATGCCATCCAACCATCTCATCCTCTGTCACTCGCTTCTCCTCCTGCCCTCAGTCTTTGCCAGCATCAGCGTTTCTTCAAATCAGTGAGCTCTTCACATCAGGAGGCCACAGTACTGGAACTTCAGCTTCAGCATCAGTCCTTCAAATGAATATTCAAGGTTGATTTCCTTTAGGATTGACTGGTTTGATCTCCTTGCTGTCCAAGAGACTCTCAAGAGTCTTCTCCAGCATCTCAGTTGGAAATTATCAATTCTTCAGCGCTCAGCCTTCTTTATGGTCCAACTCTCACATCCACACATGACTACTGGGGAAACCATAGCTTTCACTATATGGACCTTTGCTGGCAAGGTAATGTCTTTGCTTTCTAATAAGCTGTCTAGGTTTGGCATAGCTTTTCTTCCAAAGAGCAAGTGTCTTTTAATTTTGTGGCCGCAGTCACTGTCCACAGTTGCTTTGGAGCCCAAGAAATAAAATGTCACCCATTCCACCTTTTCTCCATCTATTTGCCACGAAGTGATGGGACCAGATGCCATGATGTTAGTTTTTTGAATGCTGAGTTTTAAGCCAGCTTTTTCACTCTCCTCTTTCACTTTCATCAAGAGGCTGTTAAGTTCCTTTTTGCATTCTGCCATAAGGCTGGTGTCATCTGCATATCTGAGGTTGTTGATATTTTTCCTGGCAATCTTGATTCCAGCTTGTGCTTCCAGTCCTGCATTTCGCATGAGGTACTCTGCATATAAGTTAAATTAGCAGGATGACAATATATAGCCTTGAGGTACTTCTTTCCCAATTTGGAACCAGTCCAGTTGTCCCATGTCCAGTTCTAATGAAGTTCTAACTTCTTGAACTGCATACAGGTTTCTCAGGAGGTAG
Organism: Tragulus kanchil; assembly: GCA_022376925.1. Lineage (NCBI taxonomy): Eukaryota > Metazoa > Chordata > Mammalia > Artiodactyla > Tragulidae > Tragulus > Tragulus kanchil. Next base: position 56,299,217 of record JAIOJX010000026.1, read on the forward strand.
GCAAGGTGGTCTCGTATTCCTATCTCTTAAAGAATTTTCCACAGTTTGTTGTGATCTGCCCAGTCTGACAACAGCAGACCATCCCTCACACTCCCAACTCATGACAGTTAAGGGACTGTGACTCTTTCCCAAAGCAGAAGAAACAGGATTTTAAAAAGGCAATCTTAAACTTCACACTTGGACGGCAACACAGAATGTGTTCATGGTAGAAGATTCTGCCATTATGCATCCAAGGTGGGCAAGTGTTCAACTATTAATCCTGCAAGTCTTGGTGCTGACACTCTCGCCCCAGGATATGGTTTAGGGCAGACCTACTTGGAAGAACCCTTAGGTAAGGCCAGACCTGACATGAAATATGGAATAACAGGGAATGTTTTAAGAATTCTTGAACCTGGAAGCACCTTAATGATTCTGTTTTTGCAGAAGAGAAACTGAGGTTCAGAGAAGTTAAATTACCTTCCCAAGGTCACACAGCTGAACTAGAAATGAAAGGAAGCTCAGATCAATTAAGCTGGGTTAAGTTTGGTTGACCCTTGGTGGGAGAAGATTCATAGAACAGGTGAGTCTAAGCAGGAATGTATACAGTGAAAGGCCTTTGCTGGCAAGGTAATGTCTTTGCTTTCTAATAAGCTGTCTAGGTTTGGCATAGCTTTTCTTCCAAAGAGCAAGTGTCTTTTAATTTTGTGGCCGCAGTCACTGTCCACAGTTGCTTTGGAGCCCAAGAAATAAAATGTCACCCATTCCACCTTTTCTCCATCTATTTGCCACGAAGTGATGGGACCAGATGCCATGATGTTAGTTTTTTGAATGCTGAGTTTTAAGCCAGCTTTTTCACTCTCCTCTTTCACTTTCATCAAGAGGCTGTTAAGTTCCTTTTTGCATTCTGCCATAAGGCTGGTGTCATCTGCATATCTGAGGTTGTTGATATTTTTCCTGGCAATCTTGATTCCAGCTTGTGCTTCCAGTCCTGCATTTCGCATGAGGTACTCTGCATATAAGTTAAATTAGCAGGATGACAATATATAGCCTTGAGGTACTTCTTTCCCAATTTGGAACCAGTCCAGTTGTCCCATGTCCAGTTCTAATGAAGTTCTAACTTCTTGAACTGCATACAGGTTTCTCAGGAGGTAGGCAAGGTGGTCTCGTATTCCTATCTCTTAAAGAATTTTCCACAGTTTGTTGTGATCTGCCCAGTCTGACAACAGCAGACCATCCCTCACACTCCCAACTCATGACAGTTAAGGGACTGTGACTCTTTCCCAAAGCAGAAGAAACAGGATTTTAAAAAGGCAATCTTAAACTTCACACTTGGACGGCAACACAGAATGTGTTCATGGTAGAAGATTCTGCCATTATGCATCCAAGGTGGGCAAGTGTTCAACTATTAATCCTGCAAGTCTTGGTGCTGACACTCTCGCCCCAGGATATGGTTTAGGGCAGACCTACTTGGAAGAACCCTTAGGTAAGGCCAGACCTGACATGAAATATGGAATAACAGGGAATGTTTTAAGAATTCTTGAACCTGGAAGCACCTTAATGATTCTGTTTTTGCAGAAGAGAAACTGAGGTTCAGAGAAGTTAAATTACCTTCCCAAGGTCACACAGCTGAACTAGAAATGAAAGGAAGCTCAGATCAATTAAGCTGGGTTAAGTTTGGTTGACCCTTGGGGGGAGAAGATTCATAGAACAGGTGAGTCTACAAGAACAAGGTAATTCCCCGTAGTCCACAGCAATGGATCCCTAGGTAGGGGATTAAATTTGGGATCAGAGAGACCAGAGACCAGAGTCGGGAACCCTGTCCATATTTAGCACTCAGGTCTGGAACTCCTAAGGCATTTATCTCTGCAAAATTCAATTTTCAGGCACGGACAGGCTTCTGACTGAGAGTCTTCATTCGGTTTCTCAGCCCTATTGACATTTTGGGTCAAATAATTTTTTGTTGGGAGGCTGTCCTTCATTGATGGTGGTTTAGCAGCATCTCTGGCTTCTGCCCAGGAGATAACAGTAGCAACCACCCCTTCACCCAAGTGGCAAAACCCCAAAACGTCTGCCAACATTGTTAAATGTCCCTGGGATGTGGCATGTTTGTGTATGTGTATGAGATAGAGGTTGGGTGGGGGAGAGAGAGAGAGAGACTAAGGGTGAGGAATTGCCCCTGGTTGAGAACCACTGATTTAAGTGAATTAGAGGGGGTAGATACATATGGATGGGCTTTCCACATGGCTCAGTGGTAAAGAATCTGCCTGCAAAGCAGGAAGACCTGGGTACAATCCCTGGATCAAAAATATCCCCGGAACTCATTCCAGTATTCTTGCCTGAGAAATCCCATGGACAGAGGAGCCTGGCGGGCTACAGTGCATGGGGTCCCAAAAGAGTCGGACACGACTGAGCAACTAAACAGTGAGAGCAAACTGATACCTATGGGTAGGATTTCCTGGTAGCCATGAAAGAAACATACTATTTCTCATCAAGGAGTCAAAGAGAACACAGAAAACAAATCCCTGTTCCCTGGGAGCGTGATGAAGGGAACACAGAGGGGCAGGCTTTGGAAGGAGTGTGGAGCTTTCCTAAGGCCATGGAGAAGAGAGCAAGGCGGTCCTGAGAAGCAGGACGATGGCCCCTGGCAAGTGGGAAGTTGCCCCAGCAGCAGGAAGAAGGACGGCACTACACGGCTTTTGCTAAAACACAGTCCCCTCTGCCTCCTGGCTCTAGCACACGTGTCTTAGTCCGGAAGTTGGACTCTACAACCCACGATTCTGTCACGGTGAGACACAGCTCACTGCGCCAGGCTCACCGGCCACCTCACTGCTACCCATGTCCAGCTCCAGCTGACGGTGAGCCTCAGAGGCTTGGGGAGCACTTTCCCCTCCCTCTCTCCCAGAACTCTTCCCACCATCAAGGTCCACCTCAAGCAAACATCTCCTCATAAAGCCTTGCTCGGGATCCCCAGTGGGAAGCAATCTTTCTCTCTTCTCTCTGAGTCCCAGATCACATTCTGTGTGACATTAGAATGATTTCTATGTTTGTCTTCTCTCGAGTTCCCCACTCTTTGGCTGCGGAGACTAAAGTTTAGAGAAGAGGCTCAATGCAAGCTGCTGGAAGTGTGATGGAGGAGGACAAAGAACACAGAGTCACTGACGGCAGGGCGGGCGTGATTGATGGGGGACAAGGCACTGGGCGCTGCATCAGCACGGGCTTGTTGACAACGACAGAGTGGACCTGAGGATCCCCGTTGGAACAGTCCCCCAGGCAAGGGGCCTTCCTAAAGAGGCAAGCCAGCCTTGGGAAAACTTCATGGACTACTTAGGAGAGGGATGCAAAGTTCAGGCTGTCAGGATGAGGTCCTGGCCCTGGCTGCTCCTAGAGCTGCTGCAAAGCAGGAAGACCTGGGTACAATCCCTGGATCAAAAATATCCCCGGAACTCATTCCAGTATTCTTGCCTGAGAAATCCCATGGACAGAGGAGCCTGGCGGGCTACAGTGCATGGGGTCCCAAAAGAGTCGGACACGACTGAGCAACTAAACAGTGAGAGCAAACTGATACCTATGGGTAGGATTTCCTGGTAGCCATGAAAGAAACATACTATTTCTCATCAAGGAGTCAAAGAGAACACAGAAAACAAATCCCTGTTCCCTGGGAGCGTGATGAAGGGAACACAGAGGGGCAGGCTTTGGAAGGAGTGTGGAGCTTTCCTAAGGCCATGGAGAAGAGAGCAAGGCGGTCCTGAGAAGCAGGACGATGGCCCCTGGCAAGTGGGAAGTTGCCCCAGCAGCAGGAAGAAGGACGGCACTACACGGCTTTTGCTAAAACACAGTCCCCTCTGCCTCCTGGCTCTAGCACACGTGTCTTAGTCCGGAAGTTGGACTCTACAACCCACGATTCTGTCACGGTGAGACACAGCTCACTGCGCCAGGCTCACCGGCCACCTCACTGCTACCCATGTCCAGCTCCAGCTGACGGTGAGCCTCAGAGGCTTGGGGAGCACTTTCCCCTCCCTCTCTCCCAGAACTCTTCCCACCATCAAGGTCCACCTCAAGCAAACATCTCCTCATAAAGCCTTGCTCGGGATCCCCAGTGGGAAGCAATCTTTCTCTCTTCTCTCTGAGTCCCAGATCACATTCTGTGTGACATTAGAATGATTTCTATGTTTGTCTTCTCTCGAGTTCCCCACTCTTTGGCTGCGGAGACTAAAGTTTAGAGAAGAGGCTCAATGCAAGCTGCTGGAAGTGTGATGGAGGAGGACAAAGAACACAGAGTCACTGACGGCAGGGCGGGCGTGATTGATGGGGGACAAGGCACTGGGCGCTGCATCAGCACGGGCTTGTTGACAACGACAGAGTGGACCTGAGGATCCCCGTTGGAACAGTCCCCCAGGCAAGGGGCCTTCCTAAAGAGGCAAGCCAGCCTTGGGAAAACTTCATGGACTACTTAGGAGAGGGATGCAAAGTTCAGGCTGTCAGGATGAGGTCCTGGCCCTGGCTGCTCCCTGGGCACCCGGAAAGAGCACCCACCATTTGTCTCGGAACTAGCTTCTTAGAGCTGAATGGCACCACAGACAGCAACTGACCCTTCACCCCTACAGGTCAGGAGGGCAGCTAATCAGCGGAGGGGTCAACTAGCTCTGGTGTCACCAGCAGAAGGGTGGCAGAGCCTCTGATAACCGGACCTTGACTATCTGCCCAGAGCAAGTCCTTCTTCCCAACTGATGCCTGTGGTGGGGCTCTGGGAAGCAGAAGAGCCCAGAGCCCTCAGGCCCACGTGTTAATCCACAGGTCTGGAATCCCCCACTGGAAGGGTCTTGAGGGCTGGAGATAAGAATCTCAGCGTGAGGGAGGAAGAGGGCTTACTACTCTAACACAGCGCCTTCCTTAGAAGGTTGTGAAGATGAGTCCCGAAAAGCCCTTAGAACAGTGCCTGACTCACCATAGGCACTTTTACAAAAATTGTAGTTGTGATTCCTTGGAGAAGACTAAAGAATCAATTAAGAAACAGTGGATTTAGAGAGGAAGGGGTAGGCTCAGGAAGTGCAGACTCCCAAATGGGTATCTTAGAAAAAGTGACTGGGAGCAGCGGGCAAGGGGGAAGAGGGTCCGGTAGCCTGGTGCGAGGTTTAACCTCAAATTAATTCCAACGTTTCTGACCAGAAATGACCCCAGCGAGCGAGAGGCCTGGCGTGAGAAATCTAGTTCATCTTTATGGAAAACGGAGCAAGTGGAAGCGGTAGGAGAGGGACCGTGACACCAAGGATTTGTCTACCACTTGAGACCAGCTGCTTGGGGAGTCCCTCCGGATTTGCAGTTTCCCACTCCGTGGGCACCGTGGCAACCTGCCGTTCCCGACCCCTGCCCTCGGGCCCCTCACCATCCGTCTGGGTCTCCCGATCCACTAGGCGCACGCAGCCAGGCGACGCGCGCTGGACGTCCAGGGTGCCCTCGGGGCGGCTGGGGCAGAACACGGCCGTGTGCACCTCCACCAGCCTTGGGAAAACTTCATGGACTACTTAGGAGAGGGATGCAAAGTTCAGGCTGTCAGGATGAGGTCCTGGCCCTGGCTGCTCCCTGGGCACCCGGAAAGAGCACCCACCATTTGTCTCGAACTAGCTTCTTAGAGCTGAATGGCACCACAGACAGCAACTGACCCTTCACCCCTACAGGTCAGGAGGGCAGCTAATCAGCGGAGGGGTCAACTAGCTCTGGTGTCACCAGCAGAAGGGTGGCAGAGCCTCTGATAACCGGACCTTGACTATCTGCCCAGAGCAAGTCCTTCTTCCCAACTGATGCCTGTGGTGGGGCTCTGGGAAGCAGAAGAGCCCAGAGCCCTCAGGCCCACGTGTTAATCCACAGGTCTGGAATCCCCCACTGGAAGGGTCTTGAGGGCTGGAGATAAGAATCTCAGCGTGAGGGAGGAAGAGGGCTTACTACTCTAACACAGCGCCTTCCTTAGAAGGTTGTGAAGATGAGTCCCGAAAGCCCTTAGAACAGTGCCTGACTCACCATAGGCACTTTTACAAAAATTGTAGTTGTGATTCCTTGGAGAAGACTAAAGAATCAATTAAGAAACAGTGGATTTAGAGAGGAAGGGGTAGGCTCAGGAAGTGCAGACTCCCAAATGGGTATCTTAGAAAAAGTGACTGGGAGCAGCGGGCAAGGGGGAAGAGGGTCCGGTAGCCTGGTGCGAGGTTTAACCTCAAATTAATTCCAACGTTTCTGACCAGAAATGACCCCAGCGAGCGAGAGGCCTGGCGTGAGAAATCTAGTTCATCTTTATGGAAAACGGAGCAAGTGGAAGCGGTAGGAGAGGGACCGTGACACCAAGGATTTGTCTACCACTTGAGACCAGCTGCTTGGGGAGTCCCTCCGGATTTGCAGTTTCCCACTCCGTGGGCACCGTGGCAACCTGCCGTTCCCGACCCCTGCCCTCGGGCCCCTCACCATCCGTCTGGGTCTCCCGATCCACTAGGCGCACGCAGCCAGGCGACGCGCGCTGGACGTCCAGGGTGCCCTCGGGGCGGCTGGGGCAGAACACGGCCGTGTGCACCTCCACCGCGGGTCTGAGCGGGGCGAAGGCGCCGCGGAGCAGGGTCTCCATGCGGCGGCGCGCCTCCGCCTCCTCTTCTCGCCGCGGTTGCACGATGACGCCGACGAGCGCGGCGGGCAGGCGGCGCTCCCGGGCGCTCACTTGCTGCAGGAGCAGCTGCAGCCGCGGAAGCTGGGAGCGCAGCGCTGATGCGCGACACAGCACGAGGAGCAGCCGCGCGCCCGGCTCGGGTGCCGTCGGCGGCCGTCTAGGGTTCTGGCAACCGGACGCTGCGTCCTCCGCCGGCCCCGAGTCGGGGTTCCTCTCCGGAGCCGCCTCGCGCTCGCGCTCTGAGTCCCCAGCCTTTCGTAGGTCGCACTGCTGCTTCGGCGAGCCGCGCTTGGACTTGGCGGTCGGGCCGTCGTCGGAGCACTTCCGCGAGCTGTCTCCGGAACGCTTGCGCCGCCGTCTGGCGCCGTTGCTGGAGCTGCTGTGGCCGCTCACGGCTCGGATGGACGAGGATCGGGAGGGCTGATCGGTCGGATCCTGCTCCAGAATGTGCTGCAGGGTCACACAGCACTCCTCCTGCTTCCAGAGCTCGCCCAGCACCAGTACTTGACCGTGGCCCTTGATGCACTGGGCCGGGGCCTGTGGCTGCGGCTCGGCCTTGCCCTGCCCCGGAGCCCTGGAGGGCTGGGCCCCAGGCTCCATGTCCGGTCAGGCTCCCTTGCCTCTCTCCGGCCTGACCGAGGGAAATGCTGCCCTTCCCTGGGGCATGTCACAATACCTCTGCGCCCTACCTCTTCCTGTCGTGACCAAGGGCCTCTGCCCGCTCTTCCTTGGAAATCTTCCAGCACAAGGAAGTTGCTGTGGGCGCCGCAGGAACGCTGGTGGGGATTAGTTTTGCAATCAGTTTGTATGTCTTTGGTGTCCAACAATCAAGTCCCTTTATCCCATTCATGGATCATTACATCCAAGCTTCCAAGAAAAATGGATTTCTGTGTATTTAATGAAGCGGTTGACCCAGATGCTCACCGCACCTGGAACGTCTGAAAAGCAGGGAGGAGCAGAGAAGCTGGTTCTAGGTGGCTGCACCCTAGGAGACAGGCCCCACCCAGGTTCATCCCCTGAGCCTGTTAAAAACTGATGGGACTGCAGAAGAGTGGGGGTCGGTGTCTTCAGTTGCAGTCTTGTATGTTATGCATTTGAAGAATCCAGTCTTTCCTGCCTGTGTTTCCCCTCTATTTTGCGCACAGAACACTTCATGGCTGACGCTTCTGGCCATCAAATGTGTATGTGTGTGTGTGTATTTTTTTTTCTTCCCACATCAGGCAATTCTGTATCCTACAATTTTACTCGATTTGGACACTATCAGGTCTCACAGGTTAAAGGTGGTGTTCCACAAGACTGCCCCCAGCTTGCCCCCTGCTAGTCCTAAGCCCCGGTGGTTACCTGTCCTTCTGACTGTAAATAGGGGGCCCCCTTGACCTCTTTCTTGGGTTTGGTTTGGTTAATTTGCTTGAGTGGCTCAGAGAACTCAGGGAAACAGTTGACTTACTGTTAACAGTATGTGACACAAGGGTATGTATGATACAGGGTACACAGGAAGGGACTTACCTGGTGGTCCAGTGGCTAAGACTCCATGCGCATGATGTAGGAGGCCTGGGTTCCATCCCTGGTCAGGGAACTAGAGCCTTCATGCCACAGCTAATGCTGCAACTAAAGAACTCACATGCCACAACGAAGACGTCTGCATCTTGCAATGAAAATCCTGCAGCGAGCTACAACTAAGACTCGACGCAGCCAGAATTTAAAAAAAAAAAAAAAAAGGATACATATGAACATCCAGCCAGAAGAGATGTCCAGGGCAAGTGTGTGTGTGCGGGGAGGTGGAGTGGGTGGGTGGGAGGAGGGTCGTGGAGCTCCTGTGCTCTCTCTGGGTGGCCCACTCTTCTGTTCTTGTGTTTACCCATCTGAAAACTCTCAAAACCCCATACTATTTGGGGTTTGAGGGAGGCCTCCTCACGCAGGCAAGATTAGGTATTAACTCCATTTCGAGCCCTTCTGTCCTCTTTGGAGAATGGGAGTGGGGGATGGGGCTGTTCTAATCACGATGTGTCTTCTTGGTGACCAGCTCCCATCCACAAGCCCACCTGGAATGGCCTCATTAGAAGGAAAGATACTCCTATCACCCAGGAAATTCCTAGGGATCTAGACACTCAGTCCCAGGAATCAAGGTCAAAGACCAACCATTAGAACAAAAGATGTTCCTCATATCCTTATCACTTAGGAAATTACAAAGAGTTCAGGAGCTCTGTGCCAAGAATCTGGTCAGAGACCGATCTAGATATGATGATCTCACAGGGCACCAGAGGTCTGTCAAAGTGCCAGGAAAGATCTTCCTGGAAAACAAAACAAAAAGCATCAAAAAGCCTTATCAGCCCAGCACATTAGGTGAGCAAAGAGAGCCCTGGGGAGGGAGGACAAAGGTCCCCAGGGACAGCTGTGGTGACTGGGAATTGAATGATGGGGAAACTTGTTCCATTTATTAATTTGTTTAAGAACATGGCCTTTACCAGTTTGCTTGAAATTGTTCTGAAAAATATGAAAAAGACTCTGAAAAGCAAGTTGCTAATCAGAAAACCTTGAGCTGTGAAAAACTCCAGGAGGTCCAGGCCAGGAGGCTCTGGAGGACCAGGTGGGAAGGCAGAACGTGCCAGTCTACTCCTGTTCCGTGGGCCAGAACTAGCCACGTGACCACACTGGCTGCAGAGGAGCCTGAGAAATGTGTCCTCTGCTTGGGTGGCCAAAGGGAAAGTGTTAGTGGCTCAGTCGTGTCTCACGCTTTGCAACCCCATGGACTCCTGCGCTCTCTCTTGCCCACTACTTCCCCTTGTAATCATCCAGCCAGAAGAGATGTCCAGGGCAAGTGTGTGTGTGCGGGAGGTGGAGTGGGTGGGTGGGAGGAGGGTCGTGGAGCTCCTGTGCCTCTGGGTGGCCCACTCTTCTGTTCTTGTGTTTACCCATCTGAAAACTCTCAAAACCCCATACTATTTGGGGTTTGAGGAGGCCTCCTCACGCAGGCAAGATTAGGTATTAACTCCATTTCGAGCCCTTCTGTCCTCTTTGGAGAATGGGAGTGGGGGATGGGGCTGTTCTAATCACGATGTGTCTTCTTGGTGACCAGCTCCCATCCACAAGCCCACCTGGAATGGCCTCATTAGAAGGAAAGATACTCCTATCACCCAGGAAATTCCTAGGGATCTAGACACTCAGTCCCAGGAATCAAGGTCAAAGACCAACCATTAGAACAAAAGATGTTCCTCATATCCTTATCACTTAGGAAATTACAAAGAGTTCAGGAGCTCTGTGCCAAGAATCTGGTCAGAGACCGATCTAGATATGATGATCTCACAGGGCACCAGAGGTCTGTCAAAGTGCCAGGAAAGATCTTCCTGGAAAACAAAACAAAAGCATCAAAAAGCCTTATCAGCCCAGCACATTAGGTGAGCAAAGAGAGCCCTGGGGAGGGAGGACAAAGGTCCCCAGGGACAGCTGTGGTGACTGGGAATTGAATGATGGGGAAACTTGTTCCATTTATTAATTTGTTTAAGAACATGGCCTTTACCAGTTTGCTTGAAATTGTTCTGAAAAATATGAAAAAGACTCTGAAAAGCAAGTTGCTAATCAGAAAACCTTGAGCTGTGAAAAACTCCAGGAGGTCCAGGCCAGGAGGCTCTGGAGGACCAGGTGGGAAGGCAGAACGTGCCAGTCTACTCCTGTTCCGTGGGCCAGAACTAGCCACGTGACCACACTGGCTGCAGAGGAGCCTGAGAAATGTGTCCTCTGCTTGGGTGGCCAAAGGGAAAGTGTTAGTGGCTCAGTCGTGTCTCACGCTTTGCAACCCCATGGACTGTAGCCTGCCAGGCTTCTCAGTTTATGGGATTTCCCAGATAAGACTATTGGAGTGGATTGCCATTCCCTCCTCCATGGGATCTTCCCAACCCAGGGATGGAACCTAGGTCTCCCACATTGCACGCAGGCAGGCAGGCGCCCAGTTAATCCTTTGACATTTCTATTACAAAAGGGAAGAAGGAATGAGCAGGTATCAAGGAACATTTAACAGATCCTCCCTTGTCCCCCTGAACTGAGATCCTTCTATGTACTGGGTGCTTACATATGTAATCTTCAGTGCAACCCAGCAATGGAGAGGACACTGTCTCCAAGTTACAGATGCAAAAACGGAAGTTCAAAAGGTTAGGCAACTCGTCCAAATTCAATCAGCTAGTGAGTGTGTGTATTAGTCACTCAGTTGCATCCAACTCTTTGCGACCTCATGGACTGTAGCCCACCTGGCTCCTCTGTCCGTGGAATTCTCCAGGCAAGAATACTGGAGCAGGTTGCCATTTCCTTCTCCACATGAGTGTAGGTCTGAGATTTAAATCCATATTTTAGTGGCTGCAAGTTATAGGTTGCTGCCTCAACCCCAGCACCCTAGGACTGAGAGGTGAAGCTGACCCTCTGTCATACTGGCTTCCGGAGGCTAATCCTGACTAAGGAGGGTGGTGGAGAGGGAGGGCAAGGTTAGGGGAGAGAGGAGCCCCGGGGATACCCCCCCTCCCCACACACTGCTTGTTTCAAACTCTCAGATTGCAAAGCATTCTGGATACACAGTTTTCAGGGTTCAGTGAGAAAAGGCTGGAAAATCCTGTTCGAACCAAATGACTAATTTTTATTAATTTGTTTAAGAACATGGCCTTTACCAGTTTGCTTGAAATTGTTCTGAAAAATATGAAAAAGACTCTGAAAAGCAAGTTGCTAATCAGAAAACCTTGAGCTGTGAAAAACTCCAGGAGGTCCAGGCCAGGAGGCTCTGGAGGACCAGGTGGGAAGGCAGAACGTGCCAGTCTACTCCTGTTCCGTGGGCCAGAACTAGCCACGTGACCACACTGGCTGCAGAGGAGCCTGAGAAATGTGTCCTCTGCTTGGGTGGCCAAAGGGAAAGTGTTAGTGGCTCAGTCGTGTCTCACGCTTTGCAACCCCATGGACTGTAGCCTGCCAGGCTTCTCAGTTTATGGGATTTCCCAGATAAGACTATTGGAGTGGATTGCCATTCCCTCCTCCATGGGATCTTCCCAACCCAGGGATGGAACCTAGGTCTCCCACATTGCACGCAGGCAGGCAGGCGCCCAGTTAATCCTTTGACATTTCTATTACAAAAGGGAAGAAGGAATGAGCAGGTATCAAGGAACATTTAACAGATCCTCCCTTGTCCCCCTGAACTGAGATCCTTCTATGTACTGGGTGCTTACATATGTAATCTTCAGTGCAACCCAGCAATGGAGAGGACACTGTCTCCAAGTTACAGATGCAAAAACGGAAGTTCAAAAGGTTAGGCAACTCGTCCAAATTCAATCAGCTAGTGAGTGTGTGTATTAGTCACTCAGTTGCATCCAACTCTTTGCGACCTCATGGACTGTAGCCCACCTGGCTCCTCTGTCCGTGGAATTCTCCAGGCAAGAATACTGGAGCAGGTTGCCATTTCCTTCTCCACATGAGTGTAGGTCTGAGATTTAAATCCATATTTTAGTGGCTGCAAGTTATAGGTTGCTGCCTCAACCCCAGCACCCTAGGACTGAGAGGTGAAGCTGACCCTCTGTCATACTGGCTTCCGGAGGCTAATCCTGACTAAGGAGGGTGGTGGAGAGGGAGGGCAAGGTTAGGGGAGAGAGGAGCCCCGGGGATACCCCCCCTCCCCACACACTGCTTGTTTCAAACTCTCAGATTGCAAAGCATTCTGGATACACAGTTTTCAGGGTTCAGTGAGAAAAGGCTGGAAAATCCTGTTCGAACCAAATGACTAATCCCTCCTTCCTTCCTTTGAAGGGTGGGCAACTTTCTGGCTAAAGAAATCATAAAATAAAGGGCTTCCCCTGGTGGTCCAGTGGGTAAGGACACCGCCTTGCAGTGCAAGGGGCTCCGGTTCGATCCCTGGCCTGGGAAGATCCCACGTGCCGCGGAGTGGCTGGACCGATGTGTCCAATTACCTAACCGGAGCTCTGGAGTGCATGCGCCCAGAGCCGGCGCTCTGCAGCGACAGACGCCACCCTGACAGGAGGCCCACAGGAGCCAAAGAACAAAGACGGAAGAAAATGGAGAAATGAAAGACCAATAGAAGTGGCCCGCCCGCTCCCCTCCCTCCCCACCCGACCCCCACCCAAGATAAATAAATAAATGAATCTTAAAAAAAAAAAAGAAATCATAAAATAAAATGTTGTCATAATAAAGAGACATTAAGAGGAAAAGACTCCAGGAGAAGGGCAGAATAACCTTCCTACCATTTCAGGCCTCATCAAAGCTCTTGTTTCTAGCTTTGGAAAGTCAAGAAGGTCTTGCTTAGATACCAGGTTGAGTCCAGAGGTTTGTAAACTGAGGAGTGAGAGGCACGGAGATGGTCGATTCCTGGGGCTCCTATCCTCTCCTTGCGCCACTTGCTGTTGTATCTGGTTGTCACATGGGATTTCCTGCAAACTCTCACTGGAAGGAAGAATTCTGCTGATATTGCTTGATACTTTCGAACTAGACCAAACTGAGTAACGTTATTACTCAGTAATTTCTGTCTATTAATTTGAAAACTATGTAATTAAATAGGTAGTATAGACGTATGGTTAGGTTAAAACATGGGCTTCCCAGGTGGCACTAGTAATAAAGAACCCTCCTGCCAATGCAGGTGACCTAAGAGACACAGGTTCAATCCCTGGGTTGGTAAGATTCCCTGGAGAAGGGCATGGCAACCCACTCTAGTATTCTTGTCTAGAGAATCCCCATGGACAGAAGAGCCTGGTGGGTTACAGTCCATAGGGTCACAAAGAGTTGGACATGACTGAAGTGACATAGCCCAAGTACAAACATACAGGGTGAAAAATAGCCATCGACAGCTTGAATCCCTCTCTCTGAGCAGAGTCAGGTGCCATGTTGTGAGGACACTCAAGAGGCCCTCTGGAGGGGCCCACATGCCCGGAGCTGAGGCCTCCTGCCCATCACCACTGAGGGAGGTGTCTTGGAAGCGTTCAGTCCTGGCCTGTGTTTCACATGTTTGGAGCCTGGGGTGACACCTTAACTGCACCCTGATGGAAGCGCCACCTCTAGACCTCTCAGCTAAACTGCTCACTGATTTCTGATCCTCGGGAAAGGTGGGAGATGATAATGCTTTATGAGTCATTTGTTTCTGGGTCATTTGTTCCCCAGCAATTAGATGACTAATATAATCACCCTCCCTAATGACTGCTCCAACAACCATTGCAGGAACTCTCCTTCATAAGGAAACAGACTCTTGAAGGCTATATGTTTATTCAGGATCTGTGTAGGCATAATGGTCACCAGCAAGGTGCCCACATCCTAATTTGTGTAATCTGTGAGTATATTAGCTTACTTGGTAAAAGTGAATTAAGATTTCAGATGGAATTTTGAGTGCTAATCCTTGATCTTAAAATAGGGATATTATCCTGGATTATTCTAGGCAGGCCCAATATAACCACTTGCATATGCTAAGCCCTTCATTACCTTGACCCTTGGGTCCTATCCAACTCTTTGTGACCCTATGGGCCATAATCCGCAAACTGGAAGGAAGAATTCTGCTGATATTGCTTGATACTTTCGAACTAGACCAAACTGAGTAACGTTATTACTCAGTAATTTCTGTCTATTAATTTGAAAACTATGTAATTAAATAGGTAGTATAGACGTATGGTTAGGTTAAAACATGGGCTTCCCAGGTGGCACTAGTAATAAAGAACCCTCCTGCCAATGCAGGTGACCTAAGAGACACAGGTTCAATCCCTGGGTTGGTAAGATTCCCTGGAGAAGGGCATGGCAACCCACTCTAGTATTCTTGTCTAGAGAATCCCCATGGACAGAAGAGCCTGGTGGGTTACAGTCCATAGGGTCACAAAGAGTTGGACATGACTGAAGTGACATAGCCCAAGTACAAACATACAGGGTGAAAAATAGCCATCGACAGCTTGAATCCCTCTCTCTGAGCAGAGTCAGGTGCCATGTTGTGAGGACACTCAAGAGGCCCTCTGGAGGGGCCCACATGCCCGGAGCTGAGGCCTCCTGCCCATCACCACTGAGGGAGGTGTCTTGGAAGCGTTCAGTCCTGGCCTGTGTTTCACATGTTTGGAGCCTGGGGTGACACCTTAACTGCACCCTGATGGAAGCGCCACCTCTAGACCTCTCAGCTAAACTGCTCACTGATTTCTGATCCTCGGGAAAGGTGGGAGATGATAATGCTTTATGAGTCATTTGTTTCTGGGTCATTTGTTCCCCAGCAATTAGATGACTAATATAATCACCCTCCCTAATGACTGCTCCAACAACCATTGCAGGAACTCTCCTTCATAAGGAAACAGACTCTTGAAGGCTATATGTTTATTCAGGATCTGTGTAGGCATAATGGTCACCAGCAAGGTGCCCACATCCTAATTTGTGTAATCTGTGAGTATATTAGCTTACTTGGTAAAAGTGAATTAAGATTTCAGATGGAATTTTGAGTGCTAATCCTTGATCTTAAAATAGGGATATTATCCTGGATTATTCTAGGCAGGCCCAATATAACCACTTGCATATATGCTAAGTCCCTTCAGTGTCCAACTCTTTGTGACCCTATGGGCCATAATCCACCAGAGTCCTCTGTCCATGGGATTCTCTAGGCAAGAACACTGAAGTGGGTTGCCATGCCTTCCTCCAGGGCATCTTCTCAACAAAGGGATTGATTCTGTGTCTCCTGTGGTTCCTGCATTATGGGTGAATTATTTGCTGCTGAGCCACTGAAGAAGCCCCAATATAACCACAAGAGTTCCCAATATGGAGGCAGGAGGGGTGAGTCACAGGGAGATATAACTATAGAAGAGTGTCAGAATGCTGGCTTTAAGGATGGAGGAAAGGGGCCATGAGCCAAGGAATGTGGGCAGCCTTTATAAGCTCTTTTAAAGAGAAGGAAAGTATCTTAGCCAGCTTACAGCCAGCTGTAACAAAATACCACGGACTGGCTGGCAGAGATGAGATTTATTTCTCACAGTTCTGGAGGCTAAGAAGTCCAAGACTGGATACCTACTTTCTGGATCGCAGATGAGCATCTTCTTGCTGTGTCTTCATGTGATGGAAGAGACAA
Organism: Tragulus kanchil; assembly: GCA_022376925.1. Lineage (NCBI taxonomy): Eukaryota > Metazoa > Chordata > Mammalia > Artiodactyla > Tragulidae > Tragulus > Tragulus kanchil. Next base: position 56,314,906 of record JAIOJX010000026.1, read on the forward strand.
GGGGTCTTTCTGTTTTGTTTGTTTGGCCGCGCCCTGCTAGATCTTGATTCCCTGACCAGAACTCAAACCTGCAGCTCTTGCCTTGGAAGTGCAGAGTCTTAACCACTGGTTTTGTTTAGTTGCTCAGTCATGTCTGATCCTTTTGGGACCCCGTGGACTATAGCCCTCCAGGCTCCTCTGTCTGTGGGGTTTCAAAGGCAAGAATACTGGAGTGGGTTACCATTTCCTTCTCCAGGGGATCTTCTTGACTCAGAGATAAACTCCATGTCTCCTGAATTGGCAGGTGGACTCTTTACTGCTGAGCCACTAGGGAAACCCCTGGCCACTAGGAAAAGCCAGAAATGGATTTTCCCCTCAATCCTTCAGAAAGGAACACAGTTTTGCTTCAGACTTACAACCTACAGGATTTTAAGATAGCAAATTTGTGTTGCTTTAAGCTGCTCAGAGTATGGTAATTTGCAGCCACAAGAAATCAATACAAGGTCATATAGCCAGCAAGTGGGAGAGCATGGACTTAAGTCCGGTCTGTCAGACCCAAGGCCCACCCTCTCCCCCATCCCACTCCCCCATCCCATGCTGGCTCCCAGAGAATTGAGAAATTTCCCTTTTCTTCTGTAGAAGGAGCTCCCACTGCTGATGACGGGGTCACCTGAGCAGAAGTGTGGGCGCTGTGCTGCAGGTGGGGTAGGGGCTGGAAGCTATTCTGGCTGCTCTGGAGTCTGTGGTAGGAACTCAGGTCAGATCTGTTAAATTAGCTAAACAAGGAGACAGTAGGCTGATGTGGCTCTGATGCTATGATGCCTTTGGAAGCAACAAAGTGTAAAAGCCCCAGGGTCATGAAATGCAACGCTCAGGACAGCCAATCGCAAACCCCAGACTGCCTCTAATTGAAAATCTAATAATGTTCTTTCTTCGCTTCTGCACTTTCTCTGAACTTCTGATCTTCCTTTGGCTCCTTTGGGCTAAGCACTGCTAGCCATTTCCAGTGTGGTACTGCTCAATTTGAATCAGTTTTGCTCAAAGACACTCTTAAAATTTTTAATATGCCTCAGTTTATCCTTTAACAGATCCTAACAGTGCTGCACCATCTCCCCAAAGAGGAGTCACATCCTTTCCTTTCATGGAAGAGACAAGGGTCTTTCTGTTTTGTTTGTTTGGCGCCTGCTAGATCTTGATTCCCTGACCAGAACTCAAACCTGCAGCTCTTGCCTTGGAAGTGCAGAGTCTTAACCACTGGTTTTGTTTAGTTGCTCAGTCATGTCTGATCCTTTTGGGACCCCGTGGACTATAGCCCTCCAGGCTCCTCTGTCTGTGGGGTTTCAAAGGCAAGAATACTGGAGTGGGTTACCATTTCCTTCTCCAGGGGATCTTCTTGACTCAGAGATAAACTCCATGTCTCCTGAATTGGCAGGTGGACTCTTTACTGCTGAGCCACTAGGGAAACCCCTGGCCACTAGGAAAAGCCAGAAATGGATTTTCCCCTCAATCCTTCAGAAAGGAACACAGTTTTGCTTCAGACTTACAACCTACAGGATTTTAAGATAGCAAATTTGTGTTGCTTTAAGCTGCTCAGAGTATGGTAATTTGCAGCCACAAGAAATCAATACAAGGTCATATAGCCAGCAAGTGGGAGAGCATGGACTTAAGTCCGGTCTGTCAGACCCAAGGCCCACCCTCTCCCCCATCCCACTCCCCCATCCCATGCTGGCTCCCAGAGAATTGAGAAATTTCCCTTTTCTTCTGTAGAAGGAGCTCCCACTGCTGATGACGGGGTCACCTGAGCAGAAGTGTGGGCGCTGTGCTGCAGGTGGGGTAGGGGCTGGAAGCTATTCTGGCTGCTCTGGAGTCTGTGGTAGGAACTCAGGTCAGATCTGTTAAATTAGCTAAACAAGGAGACAGTAGGCTGATGTGGCTCTGATGCTATGATGCCTTTGGAAGCAACAAAGTGTAAAAGCCCCAGGGTCATGAAATGCAACGCTCAGGACAGCCAATCGCAAACCCCAGACTGCCTCTAATTGAAAATCTAATAATGTTCTTTCTTCGCTTCTGCACTTTCTCTGAACTTCTGATCTTCCTTTGGCTCCTTTGGGCTAAGCACTGCTAGCCATTTCCAGTGTGGTACTGCTCAATTTGAATCAGTTTTTGCTCAAAGACACTCTTAAAATTTTTAATATGCCTCAGTTTATCCTTTAACAGATCCTAACAGTGCTGCACCATCTCCCCCAAAGAGGAGTCACATCCTTTCCTTTCATGGAAGAGCATCCATCCTTTGGGTGTTTGGTCCATATATACTTTCTGAGCGCCTGTGATGTTCAAGCATTGAGCTTGTTCTATAAGGATATAATGGTAACTGGGATAGATAGGGAGATTTCGTGCCCTTGGGGAGGTTGCCATCTATGGGGGAAGAGAAAGCCCTGTCTTCACAATAACCCTAGCATGATCACCACCAACTCCATCTTGCAGTCCATGGAGCCACTGCTGTGCGGTTCAGGTCACATCCATGGCCATGGAGTTACTAAGTGAGAAGCAGCAGGGAAGGGATTGGTCTCCACAGTCTACTTTCTGAGCCGGGTCCACAGTGTTCTCTGAGGACAGCTCTTTTTTATTTGTGCTGTAGAATCCAGTCCTGCTTAATCTGATGGCTTAGACAGTAAAGAATTCACTTGCAATGCAGGGGACCTGAGTTTGCTCTCTGGGTTGGGAAGATCCCCTGGAGAAGAGAATGGCTACCCACTTCAGTTTTCTTGCCTGGAGAATTCCAAGGCTAGAGAATCCTGGCAGGCTATAGTCTGTGGGGTCACAAACAGTCAGATACAATTGAGTGACCAGTATATTCATATGTAGGATTCAGATTGGTATGTGCTGCAAATGGCCCACAGAAAGCAGAAAAGAGAGTGGGAAGAGAGTCCTTGGTGGAATACTGGAAACTAGGGAGGATCAGGGCACTTAGTGCCGGGGAAAATAAAGAATCAGGACACGATAATCAACCCCAGATGTCCAGGAGTCTTACATTACCTTTGCATGGAAAACTAGGCTATACGAAAACACTCATGTCATGCAAAGATGTTCATGGAATGTTGTTAAATGGAGACATTACATTGCACAACTATGTGCCTTAGGAGCCTCTCTCCCCTTTCTGGGTAAAACAATGTACATACAGGGATTTAAAAAGTGTATCAATACACCTCAACGTGTTAACCAGAGTGTCAACTAGGTTGTGGTATGGAGCTGCCAGATTTAGCAAATACAAAATACAAGACATCCAGTGAAATTTAAGATTCAGATAAGTGGCAATTTTTTTTTAGAGCAAACATGTACGTGCAATTATTTGCTGTTTATTTGAAATCTGAAATTAATGGGATACTCTATTTTTCATCTGGCAATGCCACATGGGGGATTTTTCTTTTTGTGTACGTTTTATTTTTTAATGGTAAATGCACATGACTTTTGAAATAAAAAGAGAAACCTACTAGAGTTCTGTTTTGTGTAAGAAAGATGTGTGCATGGTGCATTTCTGGAATTCCCCCAGAGCCAAGTTTGCAGAGGTAGAAAAGGAAACTTCTCTTACTCTGGTTTGGCTATGATAGGAATTTACGACGCGGACTGACCACCAGGTGGCGCTGGGTAGTTAAGGGTCCGGGTCGCCAGAGATCGCAGAATCGGGGAGAAAGAGCAACAGGCCAGGGGCCTAGAGGATCCTCCAAGGCCAGGCGTGTGGGAAGCGCTGGATGCAAAATTGAAACTGTTTCCAAAGCACAACCTCGCTCCCTTTTCCTCTGCAGAGCTCCTGAACTGCTGTGACTGTGAAGGAGCTGAACGGGGAGCCGAACAAAGGGACCAGCCGCCTGCACCCTCCTGTGTGCCCTGCTGCCTTTCCTCCAACAATCAATGAGGAGATGCTTGGGGCTTCCTTGAGGGCTTTGATTGATTCCTGAGGGGTCACAAACAGTCAGATACAATTGAGTGACCAGTATATTCATATGTAGGATTCAGATTGGTATGTGCTGCAAATGGCCCACAGAAAGCAGAAAAGAGAGTGGGAAGAGAGTCCTTGGTGGAATACTGGAAACTAGGGAGGATCAGGGCACTTAGTGCCGGGGAAAATAAAGAATCAGGACACGATAATCAACCCCAGATGTCCAGGAGTCTTACATTACCTTTGCATGGAAAACTAGGCTATACGAAAACACTCATGTCATGCAAAGATGTTCATGGAATGTTGTTAAATGGAGACATTACATTGCACAACTATGTGCCTTAGGAGCCTCTCTCCCCTTTCTGGGTAAAACAATGTACATACAGGGATTTAAAAAGTGTATCAATACACCTCAACGTGTTAACCAGAGTGTCAACTAGGTTGTGGTATGGAGCTGCCAGATCTAGCAAATACAAAATACAAGACATCCAGTGAAATTTAAGATTCAGATAAGTGGCAATTTTTTTTTAGAGCAAACATGTACGTGCAATTATTTGCTGTTTATTTGAAATCTGAAATTAATGGGATACTCTATTTTTCATCTGGCAATGCCACATGGGGGATTTTTCTTTTTGTGTACGTTTTATTTTTTAATGGTAAATGCACATGACTTTTGAAATAAAAAGAGAAACCTACTAGAGTTCTGTTTTGTGTAAGAAAGATGTGTGCATGGTGCATTTCTGGAATTCCCCCAGAGCCAAGTTTGCAGAGGTAGAAAAGGAAACTTCTCTTACTCTGGTTTGGCTATGATAGGAATTTACGACGCGGACTGACCACCAGGTGGCGCTGGGTAGTTAAGGGTCCGGGTCGCCAGAGATCGCAGAATCGGGGAGAAAGAGCAACAGGCCAGGGGCCTAGAGGATCCTCCAAGGCCAGGCGTGTGGGAAGCGCTGGATGCAAAATTGAAACTGTTTCCAAAGCACAACCTCGCTCCCTTTTCCTCTGCAGAGCTCCTGAACTGCTGTGACTGTGAAGGAGCTGAACGGGGAGCCGAACAAAGGGACCAGCCGCCTGCACCCTCCTGTGTGCCCTGCTGCCTTTCCTCCAACAATCAATGAGGAGATGCTTGGGGCTTCCTTGAGGGCTTTGATTGATTCCATGTGTATTCCTCCAAGGAATGAAAGGGCCTTAGTCCTTGTCTTGGAACACTCAAAACTGTCCACGGGCAGATGTCAGGAGAGGGATGGAAAAACAGGTCTTGTCCTCAGGGAAGGGAGGGTCTAGCTCCCAGGGAGACAGAAATGAAAGATCTAGGGCCAGTGTGTAGAGATGATTAGAAACTGTAAATTACTGTCACAGCTAAACCTGTGTCCACACCTTGGCACGGAATGTGCTGAGAAGTTCAGTAAGTGTCTTTCATCCAATCAAGAAACACCCTGAGGGCCTGTCAGTGCCCGCTCTGGGCTAGGCTCCGGGGAGGAAACCTCTGTCCTCTGGGGACTTATATTTTGGCAGGAGAGAGAAACAATAAACAGGTAGAACAATACTGTGATTTCTTTTGATGTTAAGCTAGAAGAAAATAAAGCGAGGTTATCAGCTTCTAAGGCTGTTTCCTTCCTGGTCCGGCTGAGAGTGATGCACACAGAAGGTGGCCCTGGAGGAAGGGCAGGGAGAGCTGCTCCCAGCCACTGGCACAGCCAACCACGCTTGAGTCCCTCTTGGAGAGCTTGAGGCAAATATAAGTCTGAGAGCCACCACAGTGATGGAAAGAAAAAGGTCCAAGAAGACGGAATTCAAGTCCCTGAGGCCTCTTTGGGTTAGAATAGCGCAGGAGGGCGCTCAGGGTCAGCTCAGCAGGGAAGGGAGTTGGCTCAGGGAATGAGAGAAAGCCTCAGAGGGCCTCAATGGGCAGGGGTAAGGGAAGGCGATGGTTAATTTTATGTGTCAGCTTCATTGAACCACCATGCCCAGAAACATGGTCAAATATTACCGTAGATGTTTCTGTGAGGTTTTGGGAGAGATGGGCTTAGCATTCAAATCAGTAAGTCTTTGAGTAAAACAGATGGCTTTCCCTAACATGGGTAGGTCTCATCCAATCACTTCAAGGCCTTAAGAGAAAGACTGAAGCTTTCCCTTAACTCTCAGTGGTGAACAAAGGGACCAAAAGGCCGCCTGCACCCTCCTGTGTGCCCTGCTGCCTTTCCTCCAACAATCAATGAGGAGATGCTTGGGGCTTCCTTGAGGGCTTTGATTGATTCCATGTGTATTCCTCCAAGGAATGAAAGGGCCTTAGTCCTTGTCTTGGAACACTCAAAACTGTCCACGGGCAGATGTCAGGAGAGGATGGAAAAACAGGTCTTGTCCTCAGGGAAGGGAGGGTCTAGCTCCCAGGGAGACAGAAATGAAAGATCTAGGGCCAGTGTGTAGAGATGATTAGAAACTGTAAATTACTGTCACAGCTAAACCTGTGTCCACACCTTGGCACGGAATGTGCTGAGAAGTTCAGTAAGTGTCTTTCATCCAATCAAGAAACACCCTGAGGGCCTGTCAGTGCCCGCTCTGGGCTAGGCTCCGGGGAGGAAACCTCTGTCCTCTGGGGACTTATATTTTGGCAGGAGAGAGAAACAATAAACAGGTAGAACAATACTGTGATTTCTTTTGATGTTAAGCTAGAAGAAAATAAAGCGAGGTTATCAGCTTCTAAGGCTGTTTCCTTCCTGGTCCGGCTGAGAGTGATGCACACAGAAGGTGGCCCTGGAGGAAGGGCAGGGAGAGCTGCTCCCAGCCACTGGCACAGCCAACCACGCTTGAGTCCCTCTTGGAGAGCTTGAGGCAAATATAAGTCTGAGAGCCACCACAGTGATGGAAAGAAAAAGGTCCAAGAAGACGGAATTCAAGTCCCTGAGGCCTCTTTGGGTTAGAATAGCGCAGGAGGGCGCTCAGGGTCAGCTCAGCAGGGAAGGGAGTTGGCTCAGGGAATGAGAGAAAGCCTCAGAGGGCCTCAATGGGCAGGGGTAAGGGAAGGCGATGGTTAATTTTATGTGTCAGCTTCATTGAACCACCATGCCCAGAAACATGGTCAAATATTACCGTAGATGTTTCTGTGAGGTTTTGGGGAGAGATGGGCTTAGCATTCAAATCAGTAAGTCTTTGAGTAAAACAGATGGCTTTCCCTAACATGGGTAGGTCTCATCCAATCACTTCAAGGCCTTAAGAGAAAAGACTGAACTCCCTCGAGCTAGGGGGAGTTTATCAGCAGACGGTTTAGGGGGCTTGAACTGCAGCTTCAGTTCTTCCTTGGGTCTCTAACCTGTTGTTTGACTCTGCGGACTTTGGACTAGCCATTGTCCATTATCATGTGAGCTTAATTGTCTAAAATGAATCCGTCTCTCCAGATGCACGCATCCTATTTGTTAGGGTGGCTGAGAGTTCCCCACCCACTTCAAGGTCCAACCTTTGCCCACGTCCTCTTTGCGGCAGATAACTGTAGCTCCCATCTCACCAGAAGCTAGCAAGTTATAAAACAACATCTGGCTTTTTCGCTACCTGACCGTCCCACCCGATACGCAGACCCCTGCATCCCCCTCCCAATCTCCCTCTCCAGAACAAAGACCTACATGCCCTGCTATAAATTCCCCGGCCTCACTGTGTCAGATTCGCCTCAAGGCCCGTTGGATGCTGCTCTCTCCTCTCTAAGAGTCAGCCCAGCTGGTCTCCCAATTAAACTTTCCACACATTGTTAAGGAGCTTGTATTCAGGGCAGCTTATCCCTGGGAATAACATATAGTGAGTTGCCACACACATGTCCAGAACTTCAGAAATCCAACTCAAAAAGTTGAAATGAAAAAAAAAGTGTCATTAATGCATTGTCCTCTTCCCATCCCCATTTTCAAATTAGATCTGCCCCAGAGCGAAGGCCGTCTTGCCTACAGTGGATGGTGTTGCTTTTGAACTTAACGGTCTGGCTCTTGATGGTTTACAGGGATCTTTGATGGCAATTTTGTCTACAAGGATTTAAGCTTTTTGTTCTGATGTCTGAACGTCCACACTCACCTCACAGAAATCTGGGATTTCACAGAACCAGTCCAAGGCTCTCGCGAGAGGCCTTCGGCGAGGATTATCAGACAAATTTCTTCATAAGCTTAGGGTCCAGCACAGAGTCGGCAACCAGGAAATGCTAGTTGAAGGGTTCCAACAAGATCAATGCCCAAGGTTATGGAGTCTGATAGAAGGCAACACAGCTGGGACCTGGGGCAGCTGGTAGCGGGAGGCAAACCCCTCAAGGCAGGGGGTTTGGAAGCAGGCCCTGAAAAGCGAGTATCATCTGCATGCTGGGAAGGGGCTTGGGGCCCACCAGCATTTCCCAGAATGCCTTCTGTTTTCTTCTCGACAAGCCATGAGAGCCTGCGGGAGTGATGGGTTTCTCAGTGCCGTTGCAGTATGAGTGGCCCTTACCACAAGGCACCAGCGCCAAGTCAGAAAGAAAGTGAGCTGAACCACGGCCTCTCCTCTCCCATCTTCCGTGAAAGTCTCATGTGGTGGTGGGTTGAACAGGGCCCCCCAAAGACACGTCTATGCTACAGTTCTGGGGACCCATAAATACGACCTTATTTGGGAAAAGGGTCCTTGTAGACCTAATCCAGGATCTTGAGATGAAGAGATCTGTGCGGTGCTTATCTCAATGGGCTCTAAATCCAATGATAAGTGTCCTTATCAAAGAAGGTGTGTGAAGACAAAGGCTGAGATTAGAGGGGCGCAGCCACTGTCCAGGGTCCGTCGGGAGCCCCTAGAAGCGGAAGATGCAGGAACACAACGTCCCTTAGAGCTTCTGTAGGGTGGGTAGCCATGCCTGCACCTTGATTCTGGATTGCTGGTGAGAGCATACGATTCTATGGTTTTGCACCACCAACTTGGTGGTAATTGGAGCCCGGGACATGAAAACAGACTCCCACTCCCAGTTTCCGCTAATTCCAGAGGGTTTGTATGCCTAGGACTCCTTTTCTACTTGCGCTGGTCTTGTCCTGTTTTGTCCGATTTTGTTCCATGTCCACCTGGAAGTGAGATTCAGTTCCCTCGTCTCGTTCTGAGTAAAGTGCACTTACATCAAGAATTTCTTGTTTTTAGGAAACCATGGGTGATGGGGGTGAGGGAAAGAGGGTACAGAGGAGAGTTCCCATCTTCAGGGTGATCCTGGGTAAATGAAATGATCTGTAACGTTCGCAAAGCAAATGCTACATCGCTGGGGTGGCCAGTCCTGAGAGGCAGAATCTTGTATATGAATGTGTGTGTTGAGGGGCTAGGGAGAGATTTGTGTTGACTTGTGTGTCCCTGAGCTGTTCCCCTGTCCCTGTTCTGGCTTCCAAGTGAGAAGAGAAAGTCACCCTCCTGGCCAGCAAGTCAAGAGCTTGTCTCCTGGAGTGTGGGATGCTGCCCAGAACCTCCTTCTGAGGACAAAGAGAGCAGAAAAAGAGGAGTTGTGCAGGACGGAAGGCTTGTTCTGTGGTTTCTGGGCAGTGGCCAAAACTTCTAGAGGAGCCATGCAGGCTCTGGCCACAGGAGGCTTCCACAGCCCCACGGCACAACTCGGGCCTCTCTTCCGTGTGCCTGAGCCAAGTGCACCTCCCTCCACTGAAGCTGCTCCCGGATGTCCTGTGAGGGCCACCACCGTCTATCCGGTTACAGAAGCCAGTACTGGGAGCCCTCCTCGACCACTCTTGCTTATTGCCCCCCAAACCCACCCCACCCCTAGAGCCTGCTGGTTGTACCTCCTGCTTGTCACTTGACTGCACGGTCCTCCCCTCGGCAGCTCTGCTGGCACCGTGTTCCTACCGTTGGTGGCACTTGTGGCAGTTGCAGTTTGCCTGTGACCTTTGGGAGGGTCGAGACCATAGCTGCTCGTTCATCAGGGCGTCCCTAGTGCCCCAAAGAGTGCCTGTCGGTGAATTGAGTGAATGCATGAGCAAGTACAGTTTTGAGGAAAGAGAGCTCTGGAAAGGCCAGGGCTCTTTACCCAGCACAGCCTGAGGATCACTTAAGAAGAGCCCTGGTGTCCTAGATGGAAAGAAAGGAAACCCTGGTGTGTAGGGGGATCCCCTTTCCACCATGCTTAGGGCCGGAACCAGCCAGAGGTCCTTACAGGTCCTGGAGCTTGCTGGGTTGGGCTCTCCACCCCAGGACTCCTCTCTATCTGTATTTGTCAGGTGTGTTTTCCATTCATTAAATTTTCCCAGTGAATGCTGGGTTCATGGTGTCTGTTACTAGTGAGAGTTTCACCAGGTGGTGAATGGGGCCGAGGGTGTTCAAAGAACATGAAATGTAGACCCTTACATCTTTTAGGAAGATAGAGGCTTAGTCTAGTGTAATTTAGGAAACCTTTCTAACCTGTGTGGGTGGCAGACCCCTTGGGAGGCAGCAAACTCTATCACAACCTTCTTTGTTTGCCTTGCATTTCCTCCCCCTACCCCAACAACTCCAACGTTTTATTTTGAAACTGTCACGCCTCTAGGAAAGTTGAGTATCCTGAACACCCTTATACCATCCCCTAAATTCTCCAACTGGAGGAGGAAATGGCAAACCACTCCAGTATTCTTGCCTGGAGAACCCCATGGACAGAGGAGCCTGGCGGGCTACAGTTCATGGGGTCGCAAGAGTCAGATGTGACTTAGCAACTAGACCACCAGATTCTGTAATGGTTAATGTTTTGCTGTATTTGCTTTCTCTTTTCCCCTCTCTCTGTATATTTTACGTACCTTTATTTTGCTGAACAATTTGAAAGTAAGTTGCTGACTTCTTGACACTTCACTTCTAAATATCTCAGCATCTCCTTATAAGGATGTTCTCCCCAACAAAACCACAACGCCATCATCATTACCATTAACAGGATCCAGAATACCATCTGTGTTTAAATCTCTCAAGTTACAATATTTTTTTAAATTTAAAAATATTTATTTGGCTGCACCAGGTCTTAGTGTGTAGCATGTGGGGTCTTTAGATGCTACATGTGAACTCTTGGTTGAAACTGGCAGACTCTTAGCTCTGGCATGTGGGATCTAGTTCCGTGAAGCAGGGATTGCACCCAGGCTTTTTATGCTGGGAGCATTGAGTTTTGGCCACTGGATCACCAGGGAAGTCACAAAATAAATGTTTGGTAGCTGGATTTTTTTCCTATCCAGGATACATTTGAGGTTCACGTATGATATTTGGTTATGCCCTCTTAGTCTCTCTTAATCTAAAACAGTCTCTCACCTTCCTGCTGTTTTACTGCTATTTGTTTCTATGACTTCACTCTTCCCTGGTGACTCAGATAGTAAAGAATCTGCCTGCAATGCAGGAGATCCAGGTTCAGTCCATGGGTTGGGAAGATCCTCTGGAGGAAGGAATGGCAACCTACTCCAGTATTCTTGCCAGGGAAATCCCATGGACAGAGGCGCCTGAGGGGCTACAGTCCTTGGTATCACCAAGAGCTGGACAACTGAGAGACTAACACGCTTTGTGATACTGTCTTTTTGAAGAGTCTCAGCGATTTGTCTTGTAGGATGTGCCACAGGGTGGGTTAATCTGGCTGTTGACTCATGTTTAGACTCAGGTTTAATATTTTGGGCAGGAATCCTACCGACGTGGTAATTGCGTGCTTCTCATTGCATCACACTGGTGGGCGGATATCGTCAGGTGGTGCACTCTTGGTGTTGCTGAACTTGATCACCAAGCCTCTCTCCACTTTGTAGTTAGTAAGTGATTTGTGGGATTGTCGTATGGTCAGAAGATCAAGTGAATATCCAGCTCACCCAGTAATTATAGCAATCATTGCTGAGACTTTATTTTGCTGAACAATTTGAAAGTAAGTTGCTGACTTCTTGACACTTCACTTCTAAATATCTCAGCATCTCCTTATAAGGATGTTCTCCCCAACAAAACCACAACGCCATCATCATTACCATTAACAGGATCCAGAATACCATCTGTGTTTAAATCTCTCAAGTTACAATATTTTTTTAAATTTAAAAATATTTATTTGGCTGCACCAGGTCTTAGTGTGTAGCATGTGGGGTCTTTAGATGCTACATGTGAACTCTTGGTTGAAACTGGCAGACTCTTAGCTCTGGCATGTGGGATCTAGTTCCGTGAAGCAGGGATTGCACCCAGGCTTTTTATGCTGGGAGCATTGAGTTTTGGCCACTGGATCACCAGGGAAGTCACAAAATAAATGTTTGGTAGCTGGATTTTTTTCCTATCCAGGATACATTTGAGGTTCACGTATGATATTTGGTTATGCCCTCTTAGTCTCTCTTAATCTAAAACAGTCTCTCACCTTCCTGCTGTTTTACTGCTATTTGTTTCTATGACTTCACTCTTCCCTGGTGACTCAGATAGTAAAGAATCTGCCTGCAATGCAGGAGATCCAGGTTCAGTCCATGGGTTGGGAAGATCCTCTGGAGGAAGGAATGGCAACCTACTCCAGTATTCTTGCCAGGGAAATCCCATGGACAGAGGCGCCTGAGGGGCTACAGTCCTTGGTATCACCAAGAGCTGGACAACTGAGAGACTAACACGCTTTGTGATACTGTCTTTTTGAAGAGTCTCAGCGATTTGTCTTGTAGGATGTGCCACAGGGTGGGTTAATCTGGCTGTTGACTCATGTTTAGACTCAGGTTTAATATTTTGGGCAGGAATCCTACCGACGTGGTAATTGCGTGCTTCTCATTGCATCACACTGGTGGGCGGATATCGTCAGGTGGTGCACTCTTGGTGATGCTGAACTTGATCACCAAGCCTCTCTCCACTTTGTAGTTAGTAAGTGATTTGTGGGATTGTCGTATGGTCAGAAGATCAAGTGAATATCCAGCTCACCCAGTAATTATAGCAATCATTGCTGAGACTTGCCTGAATCAAGTACTGCAAACTAAAATGCTGGGTTTTCATTCTTTTATTAATTCCACATTTACTAGCTGGCATGTTTCTATAAGAACCCTCCTGCCCTCCTGCCTTTTTTTCTTCTAAAAATCCCTGTGGATTTGAGGTTTTAAAACTGTATTATAATCCGAGAATATTGTTATTCGTTTGACGTTGACTTTGTCCCACACTGAGCCTCTGGGTCAGAGCTTGAGTCTCTCTGACACAGTCACATTCACCTTGTGCACTTTTTTTGCTTTCTGTCATGATGTAATATTCCAGGCTCATGCTGTCCGTTTTTAGCCCCAGACCTAGAATTAACCATTTCCTCAAGGAATCCTTGTTCCTGGTGCCCTCTGTAGTGAATGATATGTAGGAAACAAGAACTTAGTGGTAGGTGTGCTCATTGCTATGAGGTGCCGTTGCTTCTGGGCCTGTCAGTGAACAAACCAGAAAACATGAAAAAAAAAAAAATCAACAACAGCATGAGTTCAAGCTGATGTTTCCAACACAAATTTAATCTCAGATGATTTTTCTTTGACACTTAAAAAATGTTTTATGTATTTATTTGTGGTTGCTCTGGGTCCTGTTGGTGCGAGCAGGCTTTCTCTAGTTGGGGTGCGTGGGAGGCTACCCTTCCCTATGGTGCACGGGCTTCTCTTTGTGGTAGCTTCTCTTGTTGCAGTTGCTTCTTATTTTGGTGATTTCTCTTGTTGTGGAGCCCAGTATCTAGGCTCACAGGCTTCGGTAGTTGCAGCTTGGTGACTCTAGAGCATGGGTTCAGTAGCTGTGGCCGAGTAGAACACGGTAGTAGGTAGTTTCTCTGCAGCATGTGGAATCTTCCTAGACCAGGGACTGAATCGGTGTCGCCTGCTTGGGCAGGCAGATTCCTATCCACTGTGCCACTAGAGAAGTCCATCTTTAACTTCTTTTAGTTATTAGTAGTATCTTTTTTGTGGTTGTAGTAAAATATGCATTTGCTTAATACTCTATAATACATAAAAGTTTAAAAACTACAAAACCAGTATTACAGTGAACAGAACACCTAGTAAGTAGAGTACAGCTGCCCCTGGAACAGTATGGGGATTAGGGATACCCACTCTCTGTCCAGAACCTGTGTAGAATTTGTTCCTGACCTCTGTATTCATTTCTGCATCTGTAGATTGAACCAACTGAGGAAGGTGGTGTAGTACCTCAGTACTTATTTAGTACAAAAAATCTGCGTGCTAATGGACCCATGCACTTCAAACCCGTGTTGTTCAAGGGTCAGCTATGAAAGAATTCTTTTGCATTTGCTTTTGTTCTTAGAAGAATGAGAACACGTGTGTGGGCATATTATCAGTGTGATACACAATCAGTTTGGTTTGTTCCTGTTTGCACTCCACTGTGCCATTTGCTTTATCCCATCCTTCTAAATTTAATGTTTAGAATACAAAAGGCTTAAAAGACACTTCTCATTGCCATCTCCAGTCCTTTTGCATTGTTCTCTCTTACCTCCATAGTTAAACCCTTGTCAATTGGCTTCTGTTATACTTTCTGTATTTCTTGACAAGAAAATAGCACACACATATTCTTTTATTTTTTTTGTCACTTCTATTGGTCTTTCATTTATTTCCATCTTTGTTCTTTTGGCCTGTGTGAGCCTCCCATCGCAGTGGCCTCTCTCCTCGCAGAGCACCAGCCCTGGGCACATGCGCTCCAGAGCTCTGGCTCAGTAGTTGGACATGTAAGTCCAGCTGCTCCGTGGCACGTGGGGATCTTCCCAGGCCAGAGATCGAACTGGCGCCCCTTGCACTACAAAGTGGTGTCCTTGCCCACTGGAACAGCAGGGAAGCCCCATACATATTCTTATTTTCTCTTCTTCCTTATACAAAGGACGGTATAATATATATATGTGTGTGTGTATAGATATATGTATACACATATATCTGCTCTTTTTCATATTACCCTGAACTTTGTCACCCATTTAAACAAACCTCTGGTGCTCACTTTCATTTCTTCCAGTTTTGGAACATTCTGCCTTCATGTGGAATCCACTCAGTGTTGCTTTTGGTCTAATCTATTGATGCTGGGTATGTGGGAGGCCAAATGTGGTACTCTTTTTTTTTTTTTTTAAGATTTATTTATTTATTTATTTTGGGCGGAGGTTGGGTTGGGGAGGGAGGGGAGCGGGCGGGCGACTTCTATTGGTCTTTCATTTCTCTATTTTCATCCATCTTTGTTCTTTGGTTCCTGGGGGCCTCCCATCGCGGTGGCGTCTGTCGTTGCAGGGTGCCGGCTCTGGGCGCATGCGCCCCAGAGCTCCGGCTCGGTGATTGGACACATCGGTCCAGCGGCTCCGCGGCACGTGGGATCTTCCCAGGCCAGGGATCGAACCGGCGCCCTTGCACTGCAAGGCGGTGTCCTTACCCACGGGACCCAGGGGAAGCCCCAAATGTGGTACTCTTGATGTCAGGGCGTGGGAATGCCTATGATCTTCTGGAGCGGGCACGGCCTCCAGATACTGAGGCTAACCAGAAGGCAGGAGGGCGCAGGTCACGCTGCAGGCCGACCTCTCCTCTCAGGCCTCCAGTCCTTGGGCGTCTCTTGCAGAGGCAGGTGGCTTTCGGGGCGGTTGTGGAGGAGGGTTTCTGACACTGAAGTTGTGAGGGAAAAAGGCAGCTTCTGTGACAAACACTTGCCTTAGTCAAAGTGCACTCACTATAAGAACTGAGGAAAAGTCACATAACTTACAAGTCAACATGTTAACCATTTCAAAGTGTGCATTTAGTGGTTTTCAGAACATCCACTGTGTTTTGTGACCACATTTTCATCACCCCCGAAGGAAACCTCATACCCGTTTAGAAGTCACTCCCTGTTTCCCCTCCCCCCACAGCACCTGGCCAGATCAGTCATTTGCCTGTTGTCTCTATGGATTTGCCTATTCTTGATATTTCAGATAAATGGGATCATAATATGTGCCCTTTGTGTCTGGTTTCTCCGACGTAGCATGTTTTCAAGGTTCGTCTGTGTCGCAGATGTTTCAGTATTTCATACCTTTTTATGACTAAATAGTTTGTGAAAGAAAGATCTTGCCTGCCTATCAGTAAACAAAGGATGCTGCAGCCATTAAGCCACTAAAGGCCCCCATTCTTTCCCCTCCCGAGAGGTGAGCGTTTAGGGAACTCAGGATAGAGACTGAGAGGTCATCCCCTGCCAAGCCCTCAGCCACTGTAGCCATCTCTGATGGTGTGCCCTGAGGGGCTCAGGCCGGGGAGAACAGGACGCTGGCCCGGGATGGCTAGTGTGCCTATCAAAGGAATAATTCCAGTGAGTCCAGACTCTCTCATCTCCCCATCCATAGAAAAGCACTGAATTCCTTTACTTGAGGTGCCTGATTTTCTTTATTTAATTTTAGAAGTTCCGACTCCCAGGTCTTTGTTGCAGAAGCTCCTATATGTCCTAGCTCCTCCCTTACCTCTTCAGAGCAGTCCCTCAGAGCTATCTGAGATGCTGGGTCCTGGGCTTTGTCTGCCAAATAGAAAACCTCACATAGGGCTTCCCTGGTAGCTCAGGGGTGAAGAACTCGCCTGCCAATGCAGGAGACACGGGTTCAGTCCCTGATACGGAAGACCCCACATGCTGTGGAGCAACTGGGCCTGTGGGTCACAACTATTGAGCCTGTGCTCTAGAGTCTCGGAGCCACAACTATGGAGCACATGTGCCACAACTACGGAAGCCCGTGTGCCCTAGAGCCCGAGCTCCACAACAAGAGAAGTCACCACAACAAGAAGCCTGCTCACCTCAACTAGAGACTAGCCCCCACTCCCTGCAACTAGAGAAGAGCCTGTGGCAGCAGTGAAAACCCAGAATAGCCAAAAATAAATAGATAAAATTTAAAACAGAATACTTTAAAAAAAAAAAAACCACATAATTTTCAACTTCCAGGTTGTGCCTTTTTTTTCTTTTTTTTTCGGTTGACACGTTGTTATACAGATATACTACAGCCCACTAGCTGTTTACACGTTGATACGTGGACTTCCCTGGTGGCTCAGTGGTAAAGAATCTGCCTGCAAGGCAGGAGATACGGGTTCCATCCTTGGTCTGGGAAGGTCCCCTGGAGAAGGAAACGGCAACCCACTCCAGTGTTCTTGCCTGGAAAATCCCATGGACTGAGGAGCTTCGTAGGCGACAGTCCAGGGGCCGAAAGAAAGATCTTCTGCCACTTAAGCCACTAAAGGCCCCATTCTTTCCCTCCCGAGAGGTGAGCGTTTAGGGAACTCAGGATAGAGACTGAGAGGTCATCCCCTGCCAAGCCCTCAGCCACTGTAGCCATCTCTGATGGTGTGCCCTGAGGGGCTCAGGCCGGGGAGAACAGGACGCTGGCCCGGGATGGCTAGTGTGCCTATCAAAGGAATAATTCCAGTGAGTCCAGACTCTCTCATCTCCCCATCCATAGAAAAGCACTGAATTCCTTTACTTGAGGTGCCTGATTTTCTTTATTTAATTTTAGAAGTTCCGACTCCCAGGTCTTTGTTGCAGAAGCTCCTATATGTCCTAGCTCCTCCCTTACCTCTTCAGAGCAGTCCCTCAGAGCTATCTGAGATGCTGGGTCCTGGGCTTTGTCTGCCAAATAGAAAACCTCACATAGGGCTTCCCTGGTAGCTCAGGGGTGAAGAACTCGCCTGCCAATGCAGGAGACACGGGTTCAGTCCCTGATACGGAAGACCCCACATGCTGTGGAGCAACTGGGCCTGTGGGTCACAACTATTGAGCCTGTGCTCTAGAGCCTCGGAGCCACAACTATGGAGCACATGTGCCACAACTACGGAAGCCCGTGTGCCCTAGAGCCCGAGCTCCACAACAAGAGAAGTCACCACAACAAGAAGCCTGCTCACCTCAACTAGAGACTAGCCCCCACTCCCTGCAACTAGAGAAGAGCCTGTGGCAGCAGTGAAAACCCAGAATAGCCAAAAATAAATAGATAAAATTTAAAACAGAATACTTTAAAAAAAAAAAAACCACATAATTTTCAACTTCCAGGTTGTGCCTTTTTTTTCTTTTTTTTTCGGTTGACACGTTGTTATACAGATATACTACAGCCCACTAGCTGTTTACACGTTGATACGTGGACTTCCCTGGTGGCTCAGTGGTAAAGAATCTGCCTGCAAGGCAGGAGATACGGGTTCCATCCTTGGTCTGGGAAGGTCCCCTGGAGAAGGAAACGGCAACCCACTCCAGTGTTCTTGCCTGGAAAATCCCATGGACTGAGGAGCTTCGTAGGCGACAGTCCAGGGGGTTGCCTGGGTCAGACACGACTTAGCGACTAAACCACCACAAGCGTGGTATTAGCTTAATGTTTCCAAAAAAAAACAAAAAAAATCAAAGAAACCAAATTTTCATCACATATGGCCACACTCACGGTGTGCTACAGAAAGACAGAGGTGATATTGACGTTGGGGGAAGGGTGTGAAATACCTCCCGAGACAGGCGACTGTTAGGACTCATTTGAAACCTACAGTGATACGTGTGATCAAGGTAGCTTGGCCCAGGCCTGCAGTATCCAGACATCCTGACAAAACCACATTAACGGGGGGAGTCACCTTCTCACGGGCAGCTCCCCCAGGGGAGTTTCTCAGCCATCACCTTAGGTGCTGTCCGGACCCTTCGTGGCATAGAGGCCAGGCTCTGGAGCCTGGGGAACCCGTGTGAGTCAGAGCCTGAGAACCAGGGAGGGTTAGAATTACCCCTTCCTTCAAATGACAAACACTCAGAGGAATGTCAGTTCCCACCACCACCATGATTCAATCAGATCCTTCCTCCATGCCTCTGACCAACTCCTGAAAAAAGTAAGGTGCTGGGCTTCCCTGGTGGTCCAGTGGGTAAGGACATCGCCTTGCAGTGCAAGGGGCGCGGATTCCATCCCTTGCCTGGGAAGAGCCCACGTGTCGCGGAGCGACTGGACCGATGTGTTCAATTACCGAGCCGGAGCTCTGGAGTGCATGCGCCCAGAGCCGGTGCTCTGTGAGGAGAGAGGCCACCGATGGGAGGCCCACATGGGCCAAAAACAAAGATGGATGAAATAGATAAATGAAAGACCAATAGAAGAGACCCGCCCACCCCTCTCCCTCCCCAACCTGATCCCCACCCAGCAAAAAGCAAGATGCTGCCCCAGGAATGTCCAGTTGACTTTTCCTATGGCTGATGAATGATTTTACTTACGACTGTTTCTCAGGGTTGGGAGCCAAGCATAACATTCATTCAGTGATGTAGGTCTTAGCTCATGTTATCCTCAAACCAAGTAAAGTACCACCAAAGTCTGGAAGTGGAAAAATTCTACCTGATGGGTCCAAAAGCCTGAACAGGTGAGGGGGTGTTTGTGGGAGGGCTGCTTTAACGATGGGTGGAACCGGGCTGGAAGAGGATGGGGGAGGAAGAACCTGGGGACAGAGGCAGGAAGGCTTGGGTGTGCTCCACATACATGCCCTGATGGCTGAGCTTGGAGCCAAAGGTGAGTGTCCTGGAGTTGAATGGGCATCTGGGATAAAGCCACAAATGGGACAATGTCCGCAAAAGTGATTGCGGCAATTTTATTTTAAAAGTTTAGTGGCCAAACGTGAAAAGTTGGAGGTTATGAAACAGGCATAATTGTTTTTGGCACTGTTAGCTGTGAGGCCTGCAGTATCCAGACAGCCTGACAAAACCACATTAACGGGGGGAGTCACCTTCTCACGGGCAGCTCCCCCAGGGGAGTTTCTCAGCCATCACCTTAGGTGCTGTCCGGACCCTTCGTGGCATAGAGGCCAGGCTCTGGAGCCTGGGGAACCCGTGTGAGTCAGAGCCTGAGAACCAGGGAGGGTTAGAATTACCCCTTCCTTCAAATGACAAACACTCAGAGGAATGTCAGTTCCCACCACCACCATGATTCAATCAGATCCTTCCTCCATGCCTCTGACCAACTCCTGAAAAAAGTAAGGTGCTGGGCTTCCCTGGTGGTCCAGTGGGTAAGGACATCGCCTTGCAGTGCAAGGGGCGCGGATTCCATCCCTTGCCTGGGAAGAGCCCACGTGTCGCGGAGCGACTGGACCGATGTGTTCAATTACCGAGCCGGAGCTCTGGAGTGCATGCGCCCAGAGCCGGTGCTCTGTGAGGAGAGAGGCCACCGCGATGGGAGGCCCACATGGGCCAAAAAACAAAGATGGATGAAATAGATAAATGAAAGACCAATAGAAGAGACCCGCCCACCCCTCTCCCTCCCCAACCTGATCCCCACCCAGCAAAAAAGCAAGATGCTGCCCGAGGAATGTCCAGTTGACTTTTCCTATGGCTGATGAATGATTTTACTTACGACTGTTTCTCAGGGTTGGGAGCCAAGCATAACATTCATTCAGTGATGTAGGTCTTAGCTCATGTTATCCTCAAACCAAGTAAAGTACCACCAAAGTCTGGAAGTGGAAAAATTCTACCTGATGGGTCCAAAAGCCTGAACAGGTGAGGGGGTGTTTGTGGGAGGGCTGCTTTAACGATGGGTGGAACCGGGCTGGAAGAGGATGGGGGAGGAAGAACCTGGGGACAGAGGCAGGAAGGCTTGGGTGTGCTCCACATACATGCCCTGATGGCTGAGCTTGGAGCCAAAGGTGAGTGTCCTGGAGTTGAATGGGCATCTGGGATAAAGCCACAAATGGGACAATGTCCGCAAAAGTGATTGCGGCAATTTTATTTTAAAAGTTTAGTGGCCAAACGTGAAAAGTTGGAGGTTATGAAACAGGCATAATTGTTTTTTGGCACTGTTAGCTGTGAGATTTCTTCCATCCTTCCTCTATTGAATATTTGCCAGACTAAAAAGACAGTTGGTTTCAACTAAGATAGAAACAGAGTATCTTGGTAGCTGGACTAGCCGGGAAAATCACATTTAGCCCGGGGTCCAGATGTAGTTATTAAAAGCATCTACTCTCACAGCATCAAATGTCCCAGTTTGGACAGTATATTTGCACTCTGTTTGTCATGGATCGTTATAAAATGTGGTTAAATACGTACAACATAAAGCCTTAAGAGTATGGTTTGGTGGCACTAAATACAATCTCACTGTTGTGTAACCATTACTACCATGCACCTCCAGGGTTTTTTTCATTTTGAAAAACTGAAACTCTTTGCTCATTAAATATTTACTCCCTATTTCGCACACCAGCCCTGGGCAACCACCATTCTACTGTCTTTCTATGAATTTGACTATACCAGGCATCTCAAGTAACTGTAATCACACGGTGCTTGTCTTTTTGTGACTGTTGTTGTTTCACTTAGCATAATATACAATTTCTTCTTTTTGACTGTGCGACTTGGCTCGTGGGATCTTAGTTCCCTGACTAGTGATCAACCCTGTGCCCCTGCAGTGGATGGACAGAACCGTAATCACGGGATGACCAGGGAGTTCCCGGCATAACACACAATACAAGTTTCATCAATGTGATCATGTGTCAGAGTTTCCTTCTTTTTAAAGGCTGAATAATAAATAAATAATAAATAAATAAATAAAAATAATAAATAATAAACTTTATTGTCTATGATATATATATACATACACACACTCCATTTTGTTTATCCATTTATTTATATGTAGATAGACGTCAAGTTGCTCCCATCTTTTGGCTCTTCTGAATAATGCTGCTGTAAATGCGGGTGTTCAAATGTCTGCCTTGTTTCTGCTTTCGACTCTTTTCAACTCCAGAAGTGGCATTGCTGGATCATATAATTTTTCTATCTTTAATTCTTTGAGGAACTGCTAATACTGTTTCCAAGGTTACTGCGCCATTTTATGGGCAGTGAACAACTGCGCCGATTTCTCCATATCCTCACCCAAGCTTGTTACTCTCTGTTTTCATTTTTAAATAATTGTCATACTCCTGGATGTGAAGTGGTATCTCAGAGCAAATGGAATTGATTGCATTTTCCTAATGATGATGCTGTTGAGCATCTTTTCATGTGCTTTTTTGGCCAGTTGTATGCCTTCTTTGGAGAAATGTCTAGTCAAGTCTTTTACCCATTCTCCTCCCCACCCCCATTTCAGGTTTTATTTTAGAATGTATGAAATCTCAGTGTCATCTACATTCATTGTTTGTACATTCATTTGTATACATTCATTTGTGTACATTCATTTGTATATGATTTCCAAGTTGAGGCCAAAGGATAACTGTCTTTTATCCATTTTAAAATCATACTGTTTCAAATAAATGACACATAGGGATAAGAAAGAGGAAACATTCTATAGCACACAATAAAGGAAGCCTAAGAACAAAGATCAGAAAACAGTTAAGATTTTTTTTTTTTAATTTAAATGTTTTTATACAAGTTCCCACACGATGGGACCCTGTTTTTGCATGCTGGCAAAAGAGCTACACGGATGAACGTGAATAGAGTTAAAATCAGCTTGCCTACCTGCAGTACTGCACTGATGTGAGAGCTGGACCATAAAGAAGGCTGAGACGAAGACTCTTGAGAGTCCCTTGGACAGCAAGGAGATCAAACCAGTCAATCCCAAAGAAAATCAATCCTGAGTATTCACTGGAAGGACTAGTGCTGAAGTCAAAGCTCCAATACTTTGGCCACCTGATACAAAGAGCCAGCTCATTGGAAAAGACCCTGATGCTGGGACAGTTGAGGGCAGGAGGAGAAGGGGGCGACAGAGAAGGAGATGGTTGGACGGCCACTGACTCAACGGACATGAGTTTGAGTGAATTCAGGGAGAGAGTGAAGGACAGGGAAGCCTGGCGTGCTGCAGTCCATGGGGTTGCAAAGAGTCAGACATGAGTTAGCCACTGAATAACAATCACCTATAGCGGAAGCAGGAAGTTACAATTTAAGGCCCCCCTCCCCAAAGGTTGGAAATAAAACAAAGCTAAACAATGAAGCATGCTGTGAAATACCAAAAAAAAAAAAAAAAATCAGATTAAAAGGAAGTCCAAAAGGGAGGGGAATATATGTATATGTATAGTTGATTTATTTTGCTATACAGTATAGAAATGAACAAAACATTATAAAGCAACTATATGCTAATAAAAATTAATTTAAAAATAAACAAAATCAGGTTGTTTATTTTTTATTTTCTGAGTTTTAGGAGTTGTTTGTTTATTATCGATAATAATCTCTTGTTTCATATGTCACAGATTTTGCTTTATATGATTTGGAAACTTTTTTCCCTTGTAATATTTTGAGATATAAAGAATCCCCAAATTGGGCTTGTACTCAAATGACTCATAGTTTAAATGTATAATTGAACTGTATAAATACAACTTAGAATTCCATCTTAAAAGTTGTTTAATGTTACAAATGCAAGTCCACCAATTTTACAACAGTTAGAATTGTGATAAAATCTCCAGGGCTTCCCTGGTGGTCCAGTGGGTAAGGACACCGCCTTGCAGTGCAAGGGGCACTGGTTCCATCCCTGGCCTGGGAAGATCCCACGTGCCGTGGAACGGCTGAACTGATGTGTCCAATAACCGAGCTGGAGCTCTGGAGTGCATGCGCCCAGAGCCGGTGCTCTGTGAGGAGAGAGGCCACCGCGATGGGAGGCCCACGTGGGCCAAAGAACAAAGATGGATGAAAATAGAGAAATGAAAGACCAATGGAGGTGGCCCGCCTGCTCCCCTCCCTCCCCACTCCCCCCCACCCAAAAATCTAATCTCTGTTATTTGCTTAATATTCTCACCTAAATCTTTCCATTATGTGCTGCATTTTAGAGGAACCATTATTTTTCTTAAAGTTAGCTGGCTAACACATTCCCTCTAAACCATCAATTTACTTCCTGACTTATTTCTGGAAAGTTCTTAATAACTATTTAGCTAGATTGAAAAAAGATGCCTTTCATGATTATCATTAATTCTTGCAGGAGTTCAATATCATTTTTTTTCTCTTAAATATTTGGTAGAATTCACCAGTGAATCATTTGGGCCTGCTGCTGTCATTTTTTGAAATCTTATTATTGACTGACTTTCTTTGAATGTAACTATGCTTATATCTGTTATCTGTTTCTCCTTCTGCTGATTTTGGTAGACTGTGCCTTTAAAGGAATTGGTCCATTTCATTTAAGTTACCGAATTTGTGGACATAGAGCTATTCATAACATTCCGTATTTATCTTTTTAATGTCCTTGGGATCACTAGTGATTGTCCCTCTTTTGTTTTCTGATATTGGTAATTTGTATCTTCTCCCTTTGGTTAGCCTGGCTAGAGGTGTATCAGTTTTATTAAATGTTTCCTCCCAGACCAGGTTTTGGTTTTGTTGATTTTCTCTAATTTTTCAAAATTTTTCAGCTGTACTCAATAGCTTGTGGAATCTTAGCTCCTCTACCTGGGTTTGATTTTTTTTTTTTTGGTCACTTCTATTGATCTTTCATTTATTTATCTTTGTTATTTGGCCTGTATGGGCCTCCCATCACAGTGGCCTCTCTCGCTCCAGAGCTCCGTCTTGGTAGTTGGACATGTCAGTCCAGCCGCTCCACAGCACATGGGATCATCCCAGCCAGGGATCGAACCGGCGCCCCTTGCACCGCAAGGCGGTGTCTTTATCTACTGGACCACCAGGGAAGCTCCCCTACCAGGGTTTGAACCCTGGTCCTTGGCAGTGAAATTGCAGAGTCCTTTCCACTGAACCACCAGGGAACCCCCAGATTCCTGTATTCAAGTTCACTGATTTCTGCTACAGATTTTTATTATGTCTTTTCTTCTGCTTACTTTAGGTTTATATTTCTCTTTTCCCCTGTAGTTTCTTCAGGTAGAGGCTTATATGATTAATTTTAGATCTTTCTCTTCTAATATGTGTATTCAATGCTGCAATTTCCCCGCTAAGCACTGCTTTTGCTGCAGCCCACCAATCCCATAGACAGAGGAGCCTTGTGGGCTATGGTCCATGGGGTGGCAAAGTCAGACATGACTGAGAATGCACACAAGTACCAAGTAGATTGTTTATATCACTCAAGTTGTGGTACTTTATTATGTCAGTCCCGAGAAATGAATACAGTAAGGTACTGGGAGAGGAGAAATATTCTACAATCTTATGATTAAATCTTGGTGGGCCTGAGATCCTGGGCTGACTTTCAGAAGCGTTTCTTGGTTTTTCTTTCTCTCCCTTTATATGAGACTAGGCATCGGAGAGGGCCGGAGCTGCCACACCGCTCTTCTCCCAGGGCAGATAAGACTCTGGGAAAGCAGTTTCCTTGGTGGAGGAACTTTGTTAAGGAGAACAGAATGCCCTGGGCTTTCAAAGTGGTTACATTCTCCCTGCGTGTTGTTTAAAATGGTTACTTTTCTCCTCCCTTCCCTGAAGCCCAAGGATTGTTAGCCTGGCTAATGTATAGTTTATCTTTTGGTTTTGTTGATTTTCTCTAATTTTTCAAAATTTTTCAGCTGTACTCAATAGCTTGTGGAATCTTAGCTCCTCTACCTGGGTTTGATTTTTTTTTTTTTGGTCACTTCTATTGATCTTTCATTTATTTATCTTTGTTATTTGGCCTGTATGGGCCTCCCATCACAGTGGCCTCTCTCGCTCCAGAGCTCCGTCTTGGTAGTTGGACATGTCAGTCCAGCCGCTCCACAGCACATGGGATCATCCCAGCCAGGGATCGAACCGGCGCCCCTTGCACCGCAAGGCGGTGTCTTTATCTACTGGACCACCAGGAAGCCCCCCTACCAGGGTTTGAACCCTGGTCCTTGGCAGTGAAATTGCAGAGTCCTTTCCACTGAACCACCAGGGAACCCCCAGATTCCTGTATTCAAGTTCACTGATTTCTGCTACAGATTTTTATTATGTCTTTTCTTCTGCTTACTTTAGGTTTATATTTCTCTTTTCCCCTGTAGTTTCTTCAGGTAGAGGCTTATATGATTAATTTTAGATCTTTCTCTTCTAATATGTGTATTCAATGCTGCAATTTCCCCGCTAAGCACTGCTTTTGCTGCAGCCCACCAATCCCATAGACAGAGGAGCCTTGTGGGCTATGGTCCATGGGGTGGCAAAGTCAGACATGACTGAGAATGCACACAAGTACCAAGTAGATTGTTTATATCACTCAAGTTGTGGTACTTTATTATGTCAGTCCCGAGAAATGAATACAGTAAGGTACTGGGAGAGGAGAAATATTCTACAATCTTATGATTAAATCTTGGTGGGCCTGAGATCCTGGGCTGACTTTCAGAAGCGTTTCTTGGTTTTTCTTTCTCTCCCTTTATATGAGACTAGGCATCGGAGAGGGCCGGAGCTGCCACACCGCTCTTCTCCCAGGGCAGATAAGACTCTGGGAAAGCAGTTTCCCTTGGTGGAGGAACTTTGTTAAGGAGAACAGAATGCCCTGGGCTTTCAAAGTGGTTACATTCTCCCTGCGTGTTGTTTAAAATGGTTACTTTTCTCCTCCCCTTCCCTGAAGCCCAAGGATTGTTTCCCTGCTTCCTTAGCAGAAACAGGGTAGGGCTCCTAGAGGTAAACCTCAGGAAAGTGTGGGGCTCCCTAAAACTGGAACCCAGCAGTTTTGAACAATCAAGCTGATCCACACTCGGCCTCCAGCGATTCATCAAGTTATCTGCGTTCCCGCCAGTTGCTGGCTCCTGTGGCGGCTTCTGCTCCTGGTAAGCTGTGAGCCTCTATGTTCCTTAGTATCTCCAGATTTCAGGGTGGTGGTTTATCCTGTGACCTCAGTTTGCCAATGTATCTAAGAAAATTCGTTGATTTTCAGTTTGTTCAGTTTTTTTTTTCCTCTTGTGAGGATGGAAGGAAGGCTTCCAAGTCTTGATGTGTAAGAGCTGTGTTGTGGTGGCTTTTTGTTATTCAGAATTGTACATGGTTTTTGTATTGTGATTCAACCGCCTACTAATTCTTTCTTCCTTTGAAAAGCATTCCATCCCTCTGCTGAAGACTATAAAGAAACAGATACGGAACAGCAAAGGTGAAAAACACAAGTTAGAAATGTCTAGAACCTTATAAAGAGTAATTAATTTCTGGTTTGTGATTCTGACTTCTAGAAATTTCTTGAAATCGAAGTTACGTCTCCTGCATCTGACCTTGGTGGATGAGCACAGCTCTTACTCTGTGGCCGAGCATTTCTTATCCTGTCCTTCTCAAAAATTTTCTTGTGTGCTTCCTTGTCTTGCTGTTACTTTGTAGACAATTTGAGGTCCAAGGCTCAGTCTTCTCTCTCCTTGATTTGCACAAAGCCAGTCATGTCTGACTCTTGCAGCGCCATGGACTGTAGCCCACCAGGCTCTTCTGGCCATGGGATGCCATTTCCTTTTCCAGGGGATCGAACCTGGGTCTCCTGCATTGCAGGCAGATTCTTTACCGACTGAACCATGAGGGAAGCCCATGGTTTCCTAGCAGCCCCCCAATTCAAAGAATTCCCCAGAGAGAATTCCCCATGTGTATGTCTGACTGGGTCCCTTTGCTCTTCACCTGACTGACACCGTGACTACATTGTTCGTTGATTGACTATACCCTAATACAAAATAAAGAGTTTAAAAAATTTTCCCCAGAGATTCAAGACTGCCTGGAGGTAGGAGGCTTGTTGGAACTCTAGGAAGAGACTGAGAGCAGGGTGGCCAGAGGATGCCATGAAGATGTCAACCAGCCCTGCCCAGGGAGCTCCGAGAGAACTTGGGGCTCCAGCTGCTTTCTGGATATCATAGCTAAGCCCAGGCTGTACCTTTTAACCACGTCACTAATGGCTTGAGAATAACAGGAGCACATTCAGATACGAACAACACTCAAAGTGGTCACCAGGTTTGCCAGCTCCTGGTGCCCAAGTGGTACCTCCCTCAGGTTCCCTGCTCTCTGCAGACCCTGGCCTTCTGGAGACTTTGTCATTGGCCATGTTGTCTCTACCTGAAGTCTAGCAACCCCCTTCCTCCAATTTAATCTTCTCTGGGTTGAATAAAAGGGGAAAAATTTTCCTTCTTACTCTTAATTCTCAGGATCTCAGGCAACTCCAAGTTGCAAGTGACACAAAGCTAACTTTATTGCTCCTCTGGGTCCAAGGGTTGTTGTTTAGTCCCTAAGTCGTGTCTGATTCTTTTCGATTCCATAGACTACAGTTTGCCAGACTTCTCTGTCCTTCACTGTCTCTCAGTTTGCTCATATTCATGTCCATTGAGCTGATGATGCTATCTAACCATCTCATCCTCTACTGCCCTCTTCTCCTTTTGCCTTCAGTCTTTCCCAGCATCAGGGTCTTTTCCAATGGGTCAGCTCTTCACATCAGGTGGCCAAAGTATTGGAGCTCAGCTTCAGCATCAGTCCTTCCAATGAATATTCAGGGTTGATTTCCTTTAGGATTGACTAGTTTGATCTCCTTACAGTCCAAGGACTCTCAAGAGTCATCTCCAACACCACAATTCAAAAGTATCAATTCAAGTGTAGACTATTTTTAAGGCTCTTGGTTGGTTATCCAAATTGCCCTCTAGAAACTGCATGAAGATGTCCTTCTCCCTAGACTTCTGCCAGCACTAAGAATTGCCATTTAATAAATCTCTGCCAATTTGATAGGGGGAAAAATCTCATTTTCACTTTCGGTTCTGTGAGTACATATGAAGAGGTGTTTTAAAAATATATGTATTACTTCTTTTGAATGGGATGAGTAATAACGAAAAGCCCATTTCAAATGTCACTAAATCTTTAGATGTAAGAAAAAAATCTCAGTTCGTATGAAGAAGGGGAGGTGTTGTTAGAGATGCAAGTTTTGTTATGGAGATCAAGTTTGGGTAAGAGGAAAGGAGAGGGCTTCCCAGGTGGCGATAGTGGTAAAGACCCTCCCTGCCAATGCAGGAGATGTAAGAAAAATGAGTTCTATCCCTGGGTCAGGAAGATTCCCTGGAGGAGCTATGGCATCCCACTCTAGTATTCTTGCCTGGAATCGCATGGACAGAGGAGCCTTGCAGGCTATAGTCTACATTGTAGCAAAGAGTTGGACATAACGGAAGTGACTGGAGTGATTTAGTGCGCACCCAGGCAAGGGGAAAGACAGAAAAAGAGAAAAGCAGGAAAGAGGAGAAAGGGAAGAGCAGAAGGAGTAAAAGTGGTGAAGAAGAGATTTTAAAAATGTTGCATTTCTTTTCCTGTTGTTCCAGGCATCTTGTCTGGGCGATAGGCTAGTGGGAGGCAGTTGAAATGAGCCCCACTCAGCTGACCCTGAACTCTGCCACATGGTGTCCAGGACGGCAATTCTCAAACTAGGACCTTAGGAACACTTTAAACTATTAAGAAGTATTAAGGACCCCCCAAAGCCTTTATTTATGTAGATTGTATCTATCAGTATTTTTGGTTTTAGAATTAAAATAAAAATTTTTAGTGTTTACATAACATTTTTATGAAAGATAATTTTATTTTCCAAAACAATTAGTGAGGAGAGAGATTATTTTTGCAGGTTCCTAAATCTTATGTCTGACTTAATAAAAGATGATTGATTTTTCCTTTCTGCTTCTGCTTTTCATTTTTTTCTTCATCCTAATCATTGAAGGATGTCACCACCCCCCTAAAGAAACAAGTGTAGACTATTTTTAAGGCTCTTGGTTGGTTATCCAAATTGCCCTCTAGAAACTGCATGAAGATGTCCTTCTCCCTAGACTTCTGCCAGCACTAAGAATTGCCATTTAATAAATCTCTGCCAATTTGATAGGGGGAAAAATCTCATTTTCACTTTCGGTTCTGTGAGTACATATGAAGAGGTGTTTTAAAAATATATGTATTACTTCTTTTGAATGGGATGAGTAATAACGAAAAGCCCATTTCAAATGTCACTAAATCTTTAGATGTAAGAAAAAAATCTCAGTTCGTATGAAGAAGGGGAGGTGTTGTTAGAGATGCAAGTTTTGTTATGGAGATCAAGTTTGGGTAAGAGGAAAGGAGAGGGCTTCCCAGGTGGCGATAGTGGTAAAGACCCTCCCTGCCAATGCAGGAGATGTAAGAAAAATGAGTTCTATCCCTGGGTCAGGAAGATTCCCTGGAGGAGCTATGGCATCCCACTCTAGTATTCTTGCCTGGAATCGCATGGACAGAGGAGCCTTGCAGGCTATAGTCTACATTGTAGCAAAGAGTTGGACATAACGGAAGTGACTGGAGTGATTTAGTGCGCACCCAGGCAAGGGGAAAGACAGAAAAAGAGAAAAGCAGGAAAGAGGAGAAAGGGAAGAGCAGAAGGAGTAAAAGTGGTGAAGAAGAGATTTTAAAAATGTTGCATTTCTTTTCCTGTTGTTCCAGGCATCTTGTCTGGGCGATAGGCTAGTGGGAGGCAGTTGAAATGAGCCCCACTCAGCTGACCCTGAACTCTGCCACATGGTGTCCAGGACGGCAATTCTCAAACTAGGACCTTAGGAACACTTTAAACTATTAAGAAGTATTAAGGACCCCCCAAAGCCTTTATTTATGTAGATTGTATCTATCAGTATTTTTGGTTTTAGAATTAAAATAAAAATTTTTAGTGTTTACATAACATTTTTATGAAAGATAATTTTATTTTCCAAAACAATTAGTGAGGAGAGAGATTATTTTTGCAGGTTCCTAAATCTTATGTCTGACTTAATAAAAGATGATTGATTTTTCCTTTCTGCTTCTGCTTTTCATCTGTCTTTCTATCACATATCTTGCAAGCTCTGGAAAGCTCCACTAAACAGTCATGAGAGGAAGTGGGTGGAGAAGGCTAACATCATCTTTTTTTAAAAAAACAATTCATTCATTAATTACTTTTTGGCTATTCTGGGTTTTCTCTGCTGCCAGAGGCTCTTCTCCAGTTGCAGGGAGTGTGGCTGCTCTCAAGTGGAAGTGAGCAGGCTTCTTGTGGTGGTGACTTTTCTTGCTGCGGAACTCGGGCTCTGGGGCTCACGACTTCAGTAGTTGTAGCACGTGGGCTCAATAGTTGTGACTCCAAGGCTCTAGAGCACAGGCTCAACAGGTGTAGCTGAGTTGCTCCATAGCATGTGGGATCTTCCCGGATCAGGGATCAAACTCATGCATTGGCAGGTGAACTCTTTACCACTGAGCTGCCAGGGAAACCCTAACATCATATTAATAGTATTATAAAATTGGTTTTGATTTTGTGGGTTCCCTAGAAGTGTCCCAGGATCTCTCCCAGGTGTACCTGGACCACACATTGAGAAACACTGATTCAGACGGGGGGCTTGATACAAGCTGCCTTTCCCTTCCCCAGCAAAGGATATCGAAGACCATAAAAACATAGGACATGTACACCCAGCTATATTTAAAATGGATAACCAACAAGGGCCTACTGTATAGCATATATATATATGGCTGAGTCCCGTCACTGTCCACCTGAAACTATTACAACATTGTTTGTTAATCAGCTGTACCCCAATACAAAATAAAAAGTTAAGATGAACTAAAAAAACACCTCAATGTCCTTTGACACCATGATTCCCCTTAGGGTATATATATTTTAAAACAATAACCCTCAAAGAAGGAAAAATTGCCCAAATGATCTACAGTTGGAGAATGGTTAAATAAGTGCTGGTATGTCCAGTTAGTAGAATATTTGGTGGTTTAAAAATTATAATTATTGAGAAATCCCTGGCTGCCCAGTGGTTAAGATTCTGCATCTCCACCGCAGGGGCATGGGTCTGATCCCTGGTCAGGGAACTAAGATCCAGATCCAACATGCTGTGTTGCATGGCATAGATATCTATATATCTATATATATATCATAGAGGGTGTGACCAAGATGGTAAAGTAGGAAGACCTTGATTTCATCTCCTCCCAGAGGCACATCAAAATGGTCAGTATTTAAAGAATAAGTATCAGTGAGAATGATGACTAGCAGAAAAGATTTTCCATAACTAGAGATATAAAGCAGAAACCACAATGAGATGGGTAGGAGGGGCAAAGACATGGCATAGTAAAGACTCACTGCCTCAGCTAGGTGACCCACAAACAGGAGGATAATTACAATTGCAGAGGTTCTCCTCAGGAGTGAGGCATTCAAGCCCCACATCAGGGTCCTCAGCCTGGGAGTCCTGAATTGGGACGATGAACCTCCAGAATCTCTAACTTGTTGGCCAGCGGGGCTTGTGTATGGGAGAGTTGGGAGGCTGTAGGAAACAGAGGCTCTGCTTTTAAGGAGCATATACAAAGCCCCACATGCTCTGAGACCCAGCAGAAGCCATAGTTTGAGAGAAGCCTGGATCATACTGACTTGTTGATCTTGGAGAAGCGGAGGCAACTGGGACTGGGACTCACTGCCCCTAGGGATACAGATGCTGACAGCAGCCACTTCAGGAGCTCAATCTATCACAAGGATGTTAATGCAAAGGGCTATCTGGGGGTCCTCCTGTAAGCCTATTACCTCTGGGGGCTTACCTGCCCACCAGTCAGCTGGTACCAGTGCTGGAGATCTAGCCTCATCCATCAGTAGGATTGTATCAGCTGTGGATCCCCCCCCTCCCCGCTCCTTAACCAGCTACCCCAGGCCCTGGATCTGCCCACCAGCAAGACAGCCCCAGCGCCAGGATCCTCCAAGCCCCACAAGCAGCTGCACCAGGACTCACCCTTGCAGCCCCCAGCAACTGGCAGCCTCTGCATAAGATAGGACCTGGGGGCCAACTGGGGCCAACTTGGGGCCAGCCACCCCCTACCAACAGCCTCACAGTAGTTAGCCCTGCCACAACAGGTGGGCCCACACAGCCCACATATGGGACACCCCTAGAGCATATAGCCCTGCTGACCAGAGGGAAGTGTGCTGCTGGATCTCAAAGGACATCTCCTACCTAAGGTCACTTCTCCAAGACTGGGAAACGTAACCAGCCTATCTAATACATAAGAATAAAAACAGAGAATTATGAACAGAGGAGCCTGGTGAACTATGGGGTTGCAAAGAATCGAACAGGACTGAGCGTGAGTCGGAGTCAGAGGCAAAATTCGGTGACAAAGGACTGTATTTCAAATGAAGGAACAAGATAAAACCCCAGAAAAAGAACTAAGAAGAGTGAAAACAAGCAATCTACTCAACAATTCAAGGTAATGATCATAAAGGTGCTCAGAAGAATGGGTGAACATAATGATTTTAATGAAGAAGAATTAAACATAACTGAATACAAAACCTGAAAATAGCAACAACATCAAAGTACTAGAAGAAATCAACAATAGATGAGATGATACATTGGAATGGATCAGTGAACTGGAAGACAGAGTAGTGAAAATCACCCAAGCTGAGTAGAAAAAAGAAAAAAGAATTTTAAAAATAAGCACATGTTTAAGAACACTCTAGGACAACTGAGCATACTATTAACATCACATTTTAGAGATTCCAGAAGGAAAAGAGAGAGAAAGGGGCAGAGACCTTATTATAAGGTATAATAGCTGAAAATATCCCTAACCTGGGAAAGGAAACGGACACTCCAGTCCGGGAAAGACCAAATCCCAAATACGATGGACCCAAAGAAATCTGCACCAAGACACCTTGGAGTTAAAATGACAAAAATTAGAGTAAAAGACAGGATCTTAAAAGCAGTAAGGGAAAAGCAACACATTAAGTACAAGAGAAAGCCTATAAGATCATTGGCTGACTTTTAGCAGAAGGAAGTGGCATGATATATTTAACATGATGAAAGAAAAAAAGCCTGCAACCCCAAGTCCTCTACCTAGCAAGGCTATCATTCTGATTTGAAGGACAGATAAAGAGTTTGGGGTTTTTTTTTTGGAGAGAGATAAAGCGTTTAATAAGCAAAAGCTAAGAGTTCAGCACCACTATTTGGACTTTACGAGAAATGGTAAAGAGATTTCTCTAAGCGGAAAAGAAAAGCCCACAACCAGAAACATGAAAATTATGAAAGGAAAAACCAGTTGGTAAAATAAAATATACAGTAAAGATAGTAAGTAGATTGACCACCTAAAATGCTGGTAAAAGTTAAAAGCTTTTCATACCAGGGGATGCTGATCTCAAACCCCCGTCACTTCTCCAAGACTGGGAAACGTAACCAGCCTATCTAATACATAAGAATAAAACAGAGAATTATGAACAGAGGAGCCTGGTGAACTATGGGGTTGCAAAGAATCGAACAGGACTGAGCGTGAGTGGGAGTCAGAGGCAAAATTCGGTGACAAAGGACTGTATTTCAAATGAAGGAACAAGATAAAACCCCAGAAAAAGAACTAAGAAGAGTGAAAACAAGCAATCTACTCAACAATTCAAGGTAATGATCATAAAGGTGCTCAGAAGAATGGGTGAACATAATGATTTTAATGAAGAAGAATTAAACATAACTGAATACAAAACCTGAAAATAGCAACAACATCAAAGTACTAGAAGAAATCAACAATAGATGAGATGATACATTGGAATGGATCAGTGAACTGGAAGACAGAGTAGTGAAAATCACCCAAGCTGAGTAGAAAAAAGAAAAAAGAATTTTAAAAATAAGCACATGTTTAAGAACACTCTAGGACAACTGAGCATACTATTAACATCACATTTTAGAGATTCCAGAAGGAAAAGAGAGAGAAAGGGGCAGAGACCTTATTATAAGGTATAATAGCTGAAAATATCCCTAACCTGGGAAAGGAAACGGACACTCCAGTCCGGGAAAGACCAAATCCCAAATACGATGGACCCAAAGAAATCTGCACCAAGACACCTTGGAGTTAAAATGACAAAAATTAGAGTAAAAGACAGGATCTTAAAAGCAGTAAGGGAAAAGCAACACATTAAGTACAAGAGAAAGCCTATAAGATCATTGGCTGACTTTTAGCAGAAGGAAGTGGCATGATATATTTAACATGATGAAAGAAAAAAAGCCTGCAACCCCAAGTCCTCTACCTAGCAAGGCTATCATTCTGATTTGAAGGACAGATAAAGAGTTTGGGGTTTTTTTTTTGGAGAGAGATAAAGCGTTTAATAAGCAAAAGCTAAGAGTTCAGCACCACTATTTGGACTTTACGAGAAATGGTAAAGAGATTTCTCTAAGCGGAAAAGAAAAGCCCACAACCAGAAACATGAAAATTATGAAAGGAAAAACCAGTTGGTAAAATAAAATATACAGTAAAGATAGTAAGTAGATTGACCACCTAAAATGCTGGTAGAAAGTTTAAACAAAAGTTGTAAAATCATCCATATTCATATAAGTAATTGGAGGATGCATAAAACAAAAAAGATGTAAAATATGATATCAGAAACATTAAATGTGGTGGGAGGAGTAAAAATTCAGGGTTGTTAGAATCATCTGAACTTAAGAGATTATCAACTTAAAATAATCATATATATATATATGCATTGCTATATATATCACTATATATTAACCTATTGGTAATAACAAACTAAAAATCTATACTAGATACTCATGGAAAAAAAAAATGAATCCAAACTCAAAACATTAAAAACAGTCATCAAATCACATTGGAAAAGAGCAAAAGAAGAAAGGAATAAAAAAGAACTACAAAAATTCAAAAACAACAAGATGACAATGAAAACATAACTACTGTTTTAATTTTAACTTTCAGTCATACTGTGCAACATTCTGGATCTTAGTTTTCCTAGCATCTACTGAACCCACACCCTCAGCAGTGAAGGCATGGAGTCCTAACCACTGGATGACCAGGGAATTTCTTAATAATTAAATGTGAGAGCACTAAATGCTCCCATCAAGAGACACAGCATAGAAAAAAAAGAGAGACACAGAGTGGCTGAATGGATTTAAAAAGTAAGATTCATCTATATGCCACCTACAAGGAATACACTTCAGCTCTAAAGACACACACAAGCTGAAAGTGAAGGGATGGAAAAAGGTATTCCATGCAAATGGAAATGAAAAGAAAGCCTGGGTAGCAATACTTACCTCAGAAATATGTACTTTAAAACAAAATTATAACAAGAGACAAAGAAGACTGTTACATAATGACAAAGGGATAGATTCAACAAGAGGTAATAATTATAAGTATATAAGTATGTATACATGAACATAGAAGCATTTAAATACAGAAAGAAATATAAACAAATACCAAGGGAGATATTGACAGTAACACAATAATATTATATCTAGGACAGATCGTGCAGAAAGAAAATCAATAAAGAAATGCTGACTTTAATGACACGTTAGAAAGGATGACCTTAATAGATACATAGATATTCACTCCCAGAGCAGAAGAATACACATTTTTTCAAAGACACATGAAACATTCTCCAGGATAAATCACATGGTAGGACACAAAATAAGTCTCAGTAAATTTACGAATGAACTCACATCAAGCATCTTTTCCAACCACAATGTTATGAGAACAGATATCAACTATTAGAAAAAAACTACAAAAACATAAACATGTGGAAGCTAAACCAATGGGTCACTGAATAAATCAAATGAAAGGCAATGAAACACCTGGAGACAAATGCAAGTGAATACACAATGATCCAAAATCTATAGGAAATATCAAAAACAGTTTTAAGAGAAAAGTTTACTGCAAAAAAGCCTACTTCAAGAAACAAGGAAATTATCAAGTAAGTGACCTAATCTTACACCTAAGTCAACTAGAGGAAGAACAAACAGAACCAAAAGGAAAGAAATCATAAAGACCAGGATAGAAATAAATGAAATAAAGATAAAAACAACAGAAAAGGAAAGAGGGTCCAAATAAATAAATTAGAAATGAAAAAGAATTACTGACACCCCCAAAATACAAAGGATCATTAGAGACTAGTATGAACAGCCAATAAAATTGACAGCCTAGAAGAATACCTAGAAATGTACGCTCTCTCAAAAATGAATCAGGAAGAAATAGAAAATATAAAGAGATCAATTACCAACAAGGAATTAAATCAGTTAAAAAAAATACTACTAACAAAGGTTCAGGACCACATGGCTTCACAGATGAATTCTACCAAAGATTTAAAGAAGACTTAACATCTATCATTCTCAAGCTCTCCCCCAAAATTGAAGAGGTAGGAACACTTCCAAACTCATTCTACGAGGCCAGCATAGAATGATAGCAGACAAAGGCCACACAAGAAAAAAAGATGACAGGACAATATCACTGATGAACACAGTGGAAAAAAAAGAATTCCACAAAATATTAGCAAGGACTCCAGCTGGCAGGATCAGGGATCAGGGCCAGGTCTGGGTTTCAGGAAGCCCTCACTGGTAGCTGTGTGTAGGCTCTGAGACACTTTGGGAGCCTAGTTGAAGCTGAACACAGTGATACTTAAAAGATAGCACTACAGACATTACATCCAGCAATGGACTCAGAACTAGGGGGAAAGGGCAGGGAGTATGGAATACATCCTGTTCCCTCAGGCTAAAAATAAAACCTAACCTGCAAATGAGTTTAACAGATAAGCAAAAGCTAAGAGTAAATGCAGTATTCTATGAACAAACTGTGCAAGAGTGGGCTTTGTATTCTCGCCCTTCATATTGCAGCAGGTATGACTGACTTAAGTCCAAATGGAGCTGAGGTTGACTGCTTCACCACATCCCATGATTTCCACCTTCTTCTCACCTGTATTAAGGTCATTTCCTAGCACCAGAATCAGCACTTTCATTTTTCCATTTTCCACTCACAGTCATAATTAGGACTAACCTCAGAAGAAGTCCCATGAGCAGCAAAACTAGGGTGATATGCAGATCACGAGAGGCAAATGCACCAACAGCTGTGGGTTGCCGTAGCTCTTGTTTTGGACAACTAATCTCAAATAAAGATCCAATCAAAGAAAAAAAGTCAATTTAACAGCCAACAGATCTCTTTGGGCTGGGTGTGTGAAAAGGGTGAAGAACGTTGATCTGGACAATGGCCATGGGTGATGGACCTGTTGGAAAGCTGAATACACCGGAGTCAAACATGTAAAAGTGGACAATGGGTTAGGTTGAGCTAACTACAAGGTCCTACTGTATAGCATGGGCTTGAACCCATGACAGCATGAACCTATGACAATTCTTACTTATTTGGGGGGGTTCAGTGGAATATGGATGTGTCTAAGA
Organism: Tragulus kanchil; assembly: GCA_022376925.1. Classification (NCBI taxonomy): domain Eukaryota; kingdom Metazoa; phylum Chordata; class Mammalia; order Artiodactyla; family Tragulidae; genus Tragulus; species Tragulus kanchil. The sequence goes on from JAIOJX010000026.1 coordinate 56,352,628, forward strand.
TGTTCTCATCTTCAGTTTGGAGTGGTGCCTCAAAGAAACCTACTAGAGTCTTCAAGAAACACACTGGGTACCTGCCCTGACTCCAGTAGGCCCCAGAGGTCTCCCAGGGTCCAGTGGGCAAGTCCTGCTTGCTTTTGTCACTACCGGAGCAGAAACTCAGCCCCAGCTCCAGCAGGAACTCGTCTTGCCCTATTTAGACTCCCCACCCAACAACACCACCAACCAACTTCTGCCAACCTTCCGCCGTGGATTCCCTCCCCCTCACGTGCCCACTGACCACACGATATGTCAGCATAACACATCAGGGCGCACCACTTCTGTTGAGGATGCTTATTTTATTGCCATTTATTAATAACTGATTTACAATGTTGTACTAACTTCTGTTGTATAGCAAAGTGAACTTAGTTATACACATATTAATATATGCATTTAAAAGATACTATTTCCATTAGGATTTATCACAGGAGATTGGATATAGTTCTCTGTGCTGTATAGTTTGTGTGTGTCTGCATACACACACTCAGTTGTGTCTGAGTCTTTGTAACTCCATGCACCATAGACTGCCAGGCTCCTCTGTCCATGGAATTTCCCAGGCTAGAATACTGGAGTGGGTTGCCAGTTCCTGCTTCCAAGGGATCTCCCTAATCCAGGGATCAAACCTGTCATCGAACCTGAGTCTCTTGCATCTCTGGCATTGGAAGGTGGATTCTTTACCACTAAGCCACCTGAGAAACCCATGCTATACAGCAGGACCTTGTCGTTATCCATTCCAAATGTAATCAAGTGTTAGTCGCTTAGTTGTGTCTGCCTCTTTTGTGACTCCATGGACTGTAGCCCGCCAGGCTCCTCTGTCCATGGGATTCTCCAGGCAAGGATATTGGGGTGGGTTGTCATTTCCTCCTCCAGAGGGTCTTTCCAACCCAGGGATCGAACCTGGGTCTCTTGCATTGCAGGTAGATTCTATTAACCCCAAGCTCCCAGTCCATCTCTCTCCTTTGTCCCCTCCCTTGGCAACTGGAAGTCTTGAGGACACTTTTTAATGCAACCACCCCCTCATCATCTTAGCTTAAAAATAATAAAATAAAAGTTAGCCTTTGAGATCATTTACCACCCAATTTATGCTCAGCTTCCCCAGTTGTCTCAAAAGTAGGGGGTTCAGTGGAATATGGATGTGTCTAAGATGTTCTCATCTTCAGTTTGGAGTGGTGCCTCAAAGAAACCTACTAGAGTCTTCAAGAAACACACTGGGTACCTGCCCTGACTCCAGTAGGCCCCAGAGGTCTCCCAGGGTCCAGTGGGCAAGTCCTGCTTGCTTTTGTCACTACCGGAGCAGAAACTCAGCCCCAGCTCCAGCAGGAACTCGTCTTGCCCTATTTAGACTCCCCACCCAACAACACCACCAACCAACTTCTGCCAACCTTCCGCCGTGGATTCCCTCCCCCTCACGTGCCCACTGACCACACGATATGTCAGCATAACACATCAGGGCGCACCACTTCTGTTGAGGATGCTTATTTTATTGCCATTTATTAATAACTGATTTACAATGTTGTACTAACTTCTGTTGTATAGCAAAGTGAACTTAGTTATACACATATTAATATATGCATTTAAAAGATACTATTTCCATTAGGATTTATCACAGGAGATTGGATATAGTTCTCTGTGCTGTATAGTTTGTGTGTGTCTGCATACACACACTCAGTTGTGTCTGAGTCTTTGTAACTCCATGCACCATAGACTGCCAGGCTCCTCTGTCCATGGAATTTCCCAGGCTAGAATACTGGAGTGGGTTGCCAGTTCCTGCTTCCAAGGGATCTCCCTAATCCAGGGATCAAACCTGTCATCGAACCTGAGTCTCTTGCATCTCTGGCATTGGAAGGTGGATTCTTTACCACTAAGCCACCTGAGAAACCCATGCTATACAGCAGGACCTTGTCGTTATCCATTCCAAATGTAATCAAGTGTTAGTCGCTTAGTTGTGTCTGCCTCTTTTGTGACTCCATGGACTGTAGCCCGCCAGGCTCCTCTGTCCATGGGATTCTCCAGGCAAGGATATTGGGGTGGGTTGTCATTTCCTCCTCCAGAGGGTCTTTCCAACCCAGGGATCGAACCTGGGTCTCTTGCATTGCAGGTAGATTCTATTAACCCCAAGCTCCCAGTCCATCTCTCTCCTTTGTCCCCTCCCTTGGCAACTGGAAGTCTTGAGGACACTTTTTAATGCAACCACCCCCTCATCATCTTAGCTTAAAAATAATAAAATAAAAGTTAGCCTTTGAGATCATTTACCACCCAATTTATGCTCAGCTTCCCCCAGTTGTCTCAAAAGTATCTTTTTAGAGCTAGTTTGTTAGAATCAGGTCAGGACCCAAATGAGAGCACTCATTGCATGCATTCTGTAAGTCTTTCCTCTCTCTAATTCTTTTCTTTCCTGTCATTGTTTTGAGGAGGAATCTGAGTCATATGTCTGGGAGTACATTCTTAATACTCACCAAATAAGTGAAAACCATTTCCCGGCACTCACCCTTGAAAAACTACTTCTTATAGAATCTGCTGCCTCCTGGAACTCACTCCCTCTCTTTCAGCCTCTTTCTCTCTTCAGTCCTAACCACCCAAGCCCAGCTCCCCCAACCTGGTGTGTAGGGCTTCACTCTCCCAGCCCCATCCTCCTTTAGTACAGATCACCTGGGCCTCCTGACTTCTCTCTCCAGGAGTGGGATTTGTTATCACAGAGGAGAGCCTGGGCCAGCAGGTACACTCTGGTCCCCTTAGAGGCTGGGTGGGGTTGGGGGGGTGAGGAATGGAGTCCCAGCAGCATAGAGGGAACAACACAGTGAGATACCCACTCCTGTTCCACAAGAGGGAAGTGGGGGAGCTGATGTGTGATCAGATAGCAGTGCCTGGGACCGGGGCGCATCTGACTTCATTATGGCATCTGCAGGGCTGAGCCCAGAGCTGATGTGTGCAGGTCGTCCAGAAGGATGTCTTATCGGGAGCACGGGCAGTGGTCCTGCTCTGTCCGCGTTGGGACAGGAGCCTAGGTCTGGGGAGTTGTGACAACAAGCTCCATGGCAATTTGTTACAGAGCTTTCAGTGTGTCCCTCCCACTCCTGAAAGAGCGTCTTAACCTTCAGAACATCCCGTGCAGAACATCCCGTGCGACATCAGAGCTGAGTCACTCTCCGGGCTCCCACGCACACGGCATTCTCATTTTCACTCTGAGAATTCGCTCTCGTGCCGTCAGTCATCTCACCGCAAAACTTTCCCTCTGAAGAGCCCAGCCGCCCTTCCTGGAATCCAAGTCCCCTCCAGGAGCTTTCTTCCAAACCTCCGGGGTTGGCCCTGGGATCCGAGCCTCCACGGTGTGGGGGCCTCCACGTCTCAGTTCCTAAATTCATGTGTGATGGGACCAGAGCTTCTTCTTGTCTTCCAGGACTTGATTTCTGTTTTGAGGGCTTCTCGTCTTGTTTAATTCAGGGTTCTCCTCCACTTTCCCCAGATCTCAAGAGGGTGGACGTGTGGCTTACAGGGAGTAGAGGCAGGCTCAGCACTCGGTCCCCAGGGGTTTCTTTGGGCTACGCTGACCAGCTTGGCCCAGGAGCCCAGGCCTGATATATACCTGGGCCATCAGCTCTGGCAGGTATGTTGATCTGCCCATGTCTCTTCTTCATGGGATGCTCACCTGCTTCCTGCCACCTCCTTGGCTCAGGGAATCATCCCATGGCCCCTGGTGCAGAACCCCTAGAGCTGACTGCATATGGCTTCCCACCTGGGGTCAGTCAGACCAGTGGTCCCATGCCAGGCTCAGCCACTGGGGTCTTTGGGGGGTGCTTTGCACACTGCCTTGGCCTCAGTCTCCAGCCGGGCAGGGGGAGCGGCATTGCCACCCTCACTTTCTGGGCCTCTCAGGTCCTGTCTGGGGCCCTGCCGTCCTCTCCCCTTGGCTGCCTCACTGAGAGAAGCTGAACCCCTTCTCAGTAACCTGCCCTGTTCATTGGCAGCAATGAAGAAAAAGCAGCCCTACCATTACTCCTTACTCTGCTGCCCTCAGCCCACCCCTTCCCCTCCTGCTCCCCTAGCCTCTTCTCCCTCATCTGCTCCCCTCTTTCCCTGCCTTCTGTGGGCCTCCACTCTCAGCCCTGGGTCTGGCCCTCCTCCTCTTCCTTCAGGAACCGGAAAGGCCCACTGCCTCTGCCCGCCCCTGGGAGTCCCCTGCTCCCCAGCCTTGGCCACTGCCCCTCCCCCATCCCTCATCCGCTGCCACCTGGCCTCGCTCTCTGCTCTCTACTCCTCCATTGCCCCGGGCCCTCCTTCTGGCCCATCTCTGGCCTCCAGCCCCTCAGGCAGTCTGCTCATCTGTCCCTTCAGCTTTCCTACCCAGTCACCTCTCCCACCATCTCCCGACCTTTTGGAAACTGTCCCAAGAGCCTGATGTCCCTGCCAGCGTGCCCTTGGACCTTGGTGAATCAGGGACCTGCTGGGCGCAGGGAGCAACCCATGGTGGGCAGCTCAGGGGCAGACTGGTGGCACTCCAGGAAGCCCCTCTCTTCACAGTGAGTTCTCAGCCCCCTGGGGGAGAGAGTGCCACTGGAGATGGAGGCTGGGGAGGGGGTCCCCCATGCTCTCTGAGCCTGGAGACTCCTGGGCCTCAGGGCCTCTGTGTGTGCGTGCTAAGTCGCTTCAGTCGTGTCCGATGTTGTGCAGCTCTATGGACTGTAACTCGCCAGGCTCTTCTGTCCACGGGATTCTCCAGGTGAGAATATTGGAGTGGGTCGCCTTGCCCTCCTCCAGGGGATCTTCCTGACTCAGAGACCTGCTTCTCTTGTGTCTCCTGTATTGGCAGGCAGGTTCCTTACGACTAGCACCACCTGGGAAGCCCACACACCCCCTTAAACTCCCTTCCCATAGGCTCCTCCTGTTTCCCATTTAGGACGGAGGCAAGGAAAGGCTGGGCAGCCAGAAATAGGGGCACCCATGGTTACACTCTTCTATCTGCCCAGCTGAGTCAGGCAGCTCCAGGTGGGGCAGCCAGAAGGCAGCGGCATGTCCCCCTAAGAAGGTGGGTGCTAGACCACTGACCGAGCAGGGAGAAGTGAGCCCCCGCCACCGCTAGAGCCCAGACGGAGCACAGGCTCCCTGCCCGCTCCTGAGTGGGTCATAGTGTGGTACAGTCAGCATCCAGAACTAGGCTTTCTTTTGGCCCCTGGAGACTTGAGTCTTGACAGCTACCTTCCTGTGGGATGAGAACTCCTGCCATGAAGACAGAGCCCCGACTGGTGCCTCTTCTCACAGGCCAGGGCGCCTGGGCTCCCGCCTGCTGATGGCCGCGAGTTTGCAAATGGTTGTGCTCATGAAACTGTAACCCTGAGCTTTGAAGTTTAAGGCCAAGGCCTAGTGGACAATGGGCAGAGTCTGAGGAACCCTCCATAAACCCTTTCTGGAGTCGTAACCCACTTCCTCTCTCGCTCCATCTGCTCTGGGGCTAGGTCCTACGCCAAGTAGAGTCTCTGCTGGGGCCTGGGCCAGGCACCCTCAGAAGAGCCAGGTGAGAACCTCTTCCCAGGGCTCTGGCTTCCCAGGCCATTTGTATCCTCTAGACCTGGTGTGACGGGACACCAGGGGTGCCACTCAGACTGACGGAGGGGGGACTAGCTCTTTCTGGAGCCTGGCAGGACACTTTGGGCCTAGGGCCACTGGGGCAGGGGTGGCATGCCGGGGAGATGACTGCACAGTGGGGAATGAACCTCCCCTACCCAATAAGGCCCTCATGTCTCTTCAGCAGATGGGCTGCTTTGCTGTTGCAGCCCGTTTGCCACTCGGTGGGGGAGGAATCAGGGCACTGATCCCACGTTCAGAACCAGGTGCTACCCTGGTGCACCGCCCTGGGGGCCAGGCCACATGCAGCTTCCAGACATACCGCTTCACTTGACCCTTGACCTTCAAGTTCCTCCTGTCCTTCCTCTCTCACACCACACACAAACACACACACACACAAACACACACACACACAAACACACACACACACACACACACACACACACACACACACACACACAGCAGTTCTCCAAATCAGACATGGGGCCCTCTTTATTCACATCAGACCACTCACTGATCTGTACCTGGTCCCTCTCTCCTTGAATAAGCAGAGTGGACGCATGTGCCCCTTGTCTCTGCCAGAGGCCCATGGAAACCTCTACTTTGGGGGTCATGGGGCCACCTGGCCACTTGCTCAGGTGTCTGAGAAGAGACCCCTCTGCACGCCCATGAAGCCAGCAGTATGAGGCCCAGACTGCTGCAGCCTGGGGGCGGGCAGCCAAGAGGACACAGTCTTCTTGGGGCAACAAAAGTGGACAGCTTGCATGGAAAAACACCTGAACCACGCCAACCTTTTTGGATTGGTAACTTCTCTGAGAAACATCTGGGTTCTGTCACTCCCAGGTTCTAGACCCCTCCACCTCTGAGGACCCTCCTTTCTCTCCTTGACCCGCGACACCTCCCGGCTCCCCGCCCCCAAGCCCAGCATCTTAGACAGGACTGACCAAGGACAGAGCTTGCAACGTCCACCCAAGTGAGGAAACCAATGACTCAGCTCCTTGGAGCCACAGGAAAGGAGCCCTGTCCCCTAGAACCTCCCCAGCCGTCTTTTCCTGGAGGGCAAAAATAAGCAGTGGGTTCTCGGGAGATCCACCAGTCCCAGGACTGCAGGATGACAGGAGGCCTGGGGAAGGCATGAGGGGGCTGAGGTTGACCAGTCCCCATGGCTCTCCATCTTGGAAGTTTGTTCTCTAGGGGAGCTCTTGTTCGTGATGCTTCCCACCCTGAGGTGGGAGGCAGGCATTTCAGAGCTGACTTTCCTCTCTTAGTGTTACTTGGGGCAATGTTTAATGAACTCTTAAGAAAGGCCAGACCATTTACCGGGGCTGGCACTGACTGCACAGTGGGGAATGAACCTCCCCTACCCAATAAGGCCCTCATGTCTCTTCAGCAGATGGGCTGCTTTGCTGTTGCAGCCCGTTTGCCACTCGGTGGGGGAGGAATCAGGGCACTGATCCCACGTTCAGAACCAGGTGCTACCCTGGTGCACCGCCCTGGGGGCCAGGCCACATGCAGCTTCCAGACATACCGCTTCACTTGACCCTTGACCTTCAAGTTCCTCCTGTCCTTCCTCTCTCACACCACACACAAACACACACACACACACACACACACACACACACACACACACACACACACACACACACACACACACACACACACACACACAGCAGTTCTCCAAATCAGACATGGGGCCCTCTTTATTCACATCAGACCACTCACTGATCTGTACCTGGTCCCTCTCTCCTTGAATAAGCAGAGTGGACGCATGTGCCCCTTGTCTCTGCCAGAGGCCCATGGAAACCTCTACTTTGGGGGTCATGGGGCCACCTGGCCACTTGCTCAGGTGTCTGAGAAGAGACCCCTCTGCACGCCCATGAAGCCAGCAGTATGAGGCCCAGACTGCTGCAGCCTGGGGGCGGGCAGCCAAGAGGACACAGTCTTCTTGGGGCAACAAAAGTGGACAGCTTGCATGGAAAAACACCTGAACCACGCCAACCTTTTTGGATTGGTAACTTCTCTGAGAAACATCTGGGTTCTGTCACTCCCAGGTTCTAGACCCCTCCACCTCTGAGGACCCTCCTTTCTCTCCTTGACCCGCGACACCTCCCGGCTCCCCGCCCCCAAGCCCAGCATCTTAGACAGGACTGACCAAGGACAGAGCTTGCAACGTCCACCCAAGTGAGGAAACCAATGACTCAGCTCCTTGGAGCCACAGGAAAGGAGCCCTGTCCCCTAGAACCTCCCCAGCCGTCTTTTCCTGGAGGGCAAAAATAAGCAGTGGGTTCTCGGGAGATCCACCAGTCCCAGGACTGCAGGATGACAGGAGGCCTGGGGAAGGCATGAGGGGGCTGAGGTTGACCAGTCCCCATGGCTCTCCATCTTGGAAGTTTGTTCTCTAGGGGAGCTCTTGTTCGTGATGCTTCCCACCCTGAGGTGGGAGGCAGGAGTCATTTCAGAGCTGACTTTCCTCTCTTAGTGTTACTTGGGGGCAATGTTTAATGAACTCTTAAGAAAGGCCAGGCCCTCCTACTTTACCTGGGAGTTGTTTACTGAGACCTGGTGGAGATGCAGTGAGCATCCACGGTCCACCAACAAATGACTGGACTTGGAAGACTTATTTTCTGCCCCCAGTATGGTATCATTCAGTTTCCATGAAAAAGAAGTGGTGGACTCAATGGAGACACACACGGAGGATTATTGTTATTTGTTGTTTAGTCGCTAAGTCGTTTCTGACTCTGCAACTCTATGGGCTGTAGCCCACCAGGCTCCTCTGTCCATGGGCTTTCCCAGGCGAGAATACTGTAGTGGGCTACCATTCTCTTCTCCAGGGGATCTTCCTGACCCAGGGATTGAACCTGTGTCTCCTGATTGGCAGACAGATTCTTTACCACTGAACCACTAGGGAAGCTGCAGAGGGTGGCTTGGAGCCTGTCTAAGCCCTGCCCTTTGTCAGCTGCTTGGAGTTCCCAGAGACTTTCTCATTGTTCAGGGCTGTAGAATTCAGCCAAAGGAGGACCAGGTACCTTCATTTTCTGTCTTCCTCATTCTGGTGTCCCAGCATCAGTCAGGTTGGCCTAGTTTTCCTTTCAAGTGAGATGGTATTTGGAAAGAGCAAATATTTCTCAAAGCCATATAAAAAGTATTTGTTAAAACCTTCCCCCCACCACTTTTTTTTTGGCTACAGAAAAACATGACAAAAGACCGGGCTATGCAAGGCTGGCTCAACCATTTTTCAGTCATCTGGTTATAGATAGAGACCTTTGATATGCATACATTTTAGAAGCAAATGAGATAACAGGGTCTTTTGTAAAGAAAATCCATAGGAAGCCCTTGGAGGCCCAAGCTCTCCTTGGTAAATTTTCTCTATTCCTTTTTTTTTTTTTTGGCCACATCATGGCTTGGGAGATCATAGTTCCTTGACCAAGAATTGAACCCATGCTCCTTGCAGTGGAAGCATCCTAACCACTGGACAGCCAAGAAATTCCCAGTTTTCTCCATTCCATTTGGCAATTCCTACAGCATCTGTGTTGCATAATTTACTGATTCTGAGAACTTATTATGAACCTTCTCCTAGATGAGGTTTTTGTCACATGGTATTTTTTGAATGACACAGGGCAAATTTATTTTCTTCAAGTTCTGTTCTAGCTCATGGACCACCCACAGAGTTAAACATCTAATAGAGTTCTTTCATGTGGGATATATACCTTAATAAATTAAATGTTTCACTTTCATAAGCAGTATGTTTCTCATTTCTCACATATTATTCTCCATAGGATTCACTCTTTGTTGTTTTTATTGAGTCTGGGACTCTTCAAGGAACTTTCAGGTTAATGACACTCCAAATGCAAGCTGTAAGAATCTTTTCTTAAACAGATTGCAAATCCTTTTTTTTTTTTTCGAAGCAAACCATGTACCAGGTTTTTGGTCCCAACTGTGTAGGATAAGTTAAATTGCATTCTATTAACCCATATGAGTGTATTTCTGTAAGCATAGTGATGTTGAAATAAAGTTTTAAAAAGCCAAAGAAAAAAAAAAGAATCTTTTCTTTTTTCCCTTCCAGTTTCATTGAGGTATAATGTTCACACAGCACTGTGTCCGTTTAAGGTGTACAGAGTACTGATTTGATTGAGGTACATTGCCAAATGAGGATCCCAATAGGTTCAGTGAACATGCATCTCCTATGGATACACAATTAAAGAAACAGAAAAAATAGTTTTCCCTTATGATGAAAACTCTTAGGATTTATTGCAAGAATATTCTCAAATTCTTCTTGAGGTGGTGGGGAGGTCTGGGGTTTCAGCCTGGCCTGTGAACGCCCATGAGCATGAGGACGGTGCTGTGTTATCCGAGGCTGATGCTGCTGTACGTCAGGGTCACTGGCTCAGGCCACGTTTGCTGGAACCCTGACTGGTACTGAGACGTTCCCTCGAAGTGTCTCTCTTGAATGATCTGCCATCTTGTGTCCCGGTCAGGGAGACATCTTGTCTTCCTTCTTGGTAAGGAAGGCTTGAGAAGCCAGGATTGTGGCCCTGGGGCAGGAGAGGAGGTCAGGAGTCAGAGCGGAGGTAATGGAGCCATGGAGGGTTTTTGTGTGGTGCAGGGGCGGGCCTGTCTGGGAGCGTGTAGCTGGGTGAGTGTGTGACTGTGTGTGGCTTTCTGATGTTAGCTCTCCTTACACACTTGTTTGATTTGTCTGATCGTGATTTGTTGTAGTTTGACACGCACCTGTGTCCGTGTGTGTCTGTGAAAACAGGTGTGTGTGGGCGTCCTTGGACGTGTGCATGAGTGAGGCTGTGTGCCTCTGTGTCACTTTGGATGAGTTTGTGTGTGAGTGTGTGTGTTTCTAGGTTAGGGCATATCTCTGGTTGCGTATTTGTGTGTGGACATGTTCTCACACCCGTGTGTCTCTGAGCTGTGTACCTCTTATGGTGAGCGTGCACAGTTCTGACTGTGAGTCCAGGAAGGTCTGAGAAAGACCACGTAATTAATCTGGGCTCTGGGACAGACTAGCTGGGCAAAGCCCCCTCTGTGGCAAGGTGGTCTGTTACCCCTCTGAGGGTCAGTTAAGCAGGAAAGAGTTCCTGACGGAGACAGCAATGAACAGATGTGTGGGATCAGCCAGCTTTCGCTGCCTGGGCCCCTCGTCCAGACAGGCAGGGCTGGGCTGGGCTGGGGGTGGCCACGGGGCCCAGGACCATGCACTCCAGTCCCTGAGACCTGGCTGCTTTGTGTAACCCGAAGCCCTTGTTTGATATGTTGCAGACATTCCCACACGCTGGCAGCAAGCATGGCCCCAGGTAACACAGCTCCTTTGTCTGACCCTGGCTCGGGGAGACTCTTCTTGGAAATGTGGTCACTGTGGTGTTGAAACCCGGGTGCTTCCCAGCTGGCTCTGAGGGAGAGAGGAAAATGCCCACCCCCACCTCCAGGTGTTTGCTCTGAGGCCCTGCGACATTGCAGTGAAGGAGCCTGCGTGTGTGCATGTGTCCAGGTTGGAGGTTTGTTGTTATCCAGGCACTAAGTCATGTCCGACTCTCTGGACTCCATGGACTGCCGCACACGAGGCTCCCCTGCCCTTCACCATCTCCCAGAGTTTACTCAGACTCACATGCATTGAGTCGGTGATGCCATCCAACCATCTCATCCTCTGTCGTCCCCTTCTCCTCCCATCCTCAATCTTTCCCAGCATCAGGGTTTATTCCAATGCATCTCGGGAACCAAAGAGGATCAGAGTGTCCTGGGCACAGTCAGTGGAAGCAAGGACCCTGGGCCAAAATCCAACAGGACAGTGTCCTTCCCTGGAGAGTGCATTCAGGAAGAGGAGTCCTCAGACTGATGAGAGGCCAGTCCCCAAAGCGCCCTCACTGACCCTCTGTGGCTGGCTCCTCCACTCAAAGGGCAGGGTCCCAGGGATGCCCAAAACCCTGGGCCACCAGCACAGTGGGCCACCCGAAGCCCCCAGGTTTGAAGCTGCCTCTTGCCCAAGAAGTGATTTGGGGCCCCAAGAGTGTGCGTAGGGACTGAGGACCAGGGCAAGTCTGCGTGTCCTGCTCACTGCCTCTATTTCCCCACTGCCTCCAGCCATGTCTACCTTCCCAGCATGAAGAGCTCCAGGTGGAGGTTTTCAGTGGGGATTTGTGCTATTAACAGCTCTTGGTCACTCTCACATTTGGTCTCTAGACTTAACCTCCCTGAGGTCCTGGGGCAGAAAAAGCCAACAGAGCCAGGGGAGTGTGGCTGGGGATCCATAAAGGTTTAATTCGAATACATTCCATTGTAGCTGCCAAGAGAGGGAGAGGGTCAGAGAGATCCTGGCCCTCATGCAGGCTGAGGTTTTCTAATTATAGGACCAGGGCCAGGTCAGAAATCACCAAATTCTGTCATAGGAAGAGGGACGAAATCAGTCTTTTGTGTTAAGGATGCAAAGGAGAAGAAGCTGGGTATGGAAGGGTTCCCCAAACAGCGTGAATTTCAGGGCTGGTGCCCCATGCAGACAATCGAGCAGTTTGCTCTCAAAGGGAGCCTTTACAAGGTGGATCAGGACAGCACCTGACCCCTGGTGAGAATCTGGCAGCAGAGGTGGGCAGGGTGAGATGGCTGCCTGAGCCAGGCCTAGCACCTCTGGGCAGCAGGGGGCTGTCCGGGGGCTGTCCAGTGGCTGTAGGTATGACCTCAGGGACCCCAGTCAGGTTCTTCTGAGGCCAAGCCCCCTCCTTGCCAGCTTCCTGCAGGCTTTCATGCCCTGATGCCTAATAGCCTGGCATCACGCCTCCACCTGCTCCTGCAGTCGCCTCTACTCAGGCAGCCTTTGCTCTATCAAAGGGACCCCCAGGTGCTGTCCCCTGGAGCAGACCCTGGACAACTGTGCCTCCCGAACGAGGTGGTCTGTGCTTGGCCACCTGGGAGGGAAGGACCCTGTGGGAAAGGAATCCCTGAGTCCGCTGAGTCTAGCCACCCCCCCTTCCAGTGAGGGCTGGGTGAGCCCAGAGGGGCCTCCTGTGGACACAGGGGAGCTTGTTACCCTCTGTGGGCTGATCCCAAAGAGGAGCAGCCGCCAGGACACAAGCCAGACCCGCAGATGTCTGGCTGTAGGGATGGGGGCTTCCTGGAGCACTGGTGGGCCCACCAGGCTCTCCCTGAGCCCAGGAGGTGCCCAGCTCATGAAGCTCCAAGAGGCGCAGGTGCCCACTGGCTGGGGCGCAAGGCTCCTGGGATGGTCTGCAGGATCGTGCACAGGTGAGGAGAAGGAAGGAGGGGGATACTGGGTAGGAAAGTTGTGGGAGAAAGGAGCAGGTATTGGCATCCTTGGCCCTCATTGCTTAAAACCTCCTGAGGTCCTGGGGCAGAAAAAGCCAACAGAGCCAGGGAGTGTGGCTGGGGATCCATAAAGGTTTAATTCGAATACATTCCATTGTAGCTGCCAAGAGAGGGAGAGGGTCAGAGAGATCCTGGCCCTCATGCAGGCTGAGGTTTTCTAATTATAGGACCAGGGCCAGGTCAGAAATCACCAAATTCTGTCATAGGAAGAGGGACGAAATCAGTCTTTTGTGTTAAGGATGCAAAGGAGAAGAAGCTGGGTATGGAAGGGTTCCCCAAACAGCGTGAATTTCAGGGCTGGTGCCCCATGCAGACAATCGAGCAGTTTGCTCTCAAAGGGAGCCTTTACAAGGTGGATCAGGACAGCACCTGACCCCTGGTGAGAATCTGGCAGCAGAGGTGGGCAGGGTGAGATGGCTGCCTGGAGCCAGGCCTAGCACCTCTGGGCAGCAGGGGGCTGTCCGGGGGCTGTCCAGTGGCTGTAGGTATGACCTCAGGGACCCCAGTCAGGTTCTTCTGAGGCCAAGCCCCCTCCTTGCCAGCTTCCTGCAGGCTTTCATGCCCTGATGCCTAATAGCCTGGCATCACGCCTCCACCTGCTCCTGCAGTCGCCTCTACTCAGGCAGCCTTTGCTCTATCAAAGGGACCCCCAGGTGCTGTCCCCTGGAGCAGACCCTGGACAACTGTGCCTCCCGAACGAGGTGGTCTGTGCTTGGCCACCTGGGAGGGAAGGACCCTGTGGGAAAGGAATCCCTGAGTCCGCTGAGTCTAGCCACCCCCCCTTCCAGTGAGGGCTGGGTGAGCCCAGAGGGGCCTCCTGTGGACACAGGGGAGCTTGTTACCCTCTGTGGGCTGATCCCAAAGAGGAGCAGCCGCCAGGTGACACAAGCCAGACCCGCAGATGTCTGGCTGTAGGGATGGGGGCTTCCTGGAGCACTGGTGGGCCCACCAGGCTCTCCCTGAGCCCAGGAGGTGCCCAGCTCATGAAGCTCCAAGAGGCGCAGGTGCCCACTGGCTGGGGCGCAAGGCTCCTGGGATGGTCTGCAGGATCGTGCACAGGTGAGGAGAAGGAAGGAGGGGGATACTGGGTAGGAAAGTTGTGGGAGAAAGGAGCAGGTAGCTAGCTAGCTAGAGGCCAGAGAAGGGCTAAAGCAGGGTTCAGGGCAAAGGAGGAATGAAGGACAGAGATGGATAGATAGGGAAGAGGGTAGGGTCAGGGGGCTGACGGCAGGGGGACCAGGGGACCAGTGGAGGCAGGGCAGGGACTCCAGGGTAGGGGGACCAGGGGGCCAGGGTAGGCAACAGGCCTTCCCTGCAGGCTCCATAGTAAGAAGAGGGCCTGCTGCTGGGAGATGGGAGTCTGGCTGGGAGGGGTGGGAGAGAAGGAGGAGGGCTAAGCCAGAGCTGAGAGTGGGAACCTGCACAAGGCAGGGGTAGAGGGAGCAGGGAAGGGGGAAGGGAAGGGGTCGGGCTGGGAGCAACAGAACAACAGTGAGGCCGCTTTTTCTTCGTTGTTGCCAGTGACTAAAGTGAGAACTGGATCCTGCCTCTGGTTCCTCAGAAGCTAGGATCAGATCATTCTAGAGACAGCAAGCGAGCGAGCATGTGCGAGCCGTAGCGCAAGTGTGCCCATAGTAGAGATGAGGAACCTGAGGCCTGGAAAGAGGCTGCTACAGGGAATGTGTGTGCTCCTTTTGCAGGAGGCTGGGAAGCGAAGGGAGCAGGGACCGGGTGAGGAGTCCTGACCCCGGACGGTGGGACTAAGCCAGAGATCTGGGCGGCAGGCACACTTGGGCTGAAAGAAGAGGGCCTGGAGACCTTCCGCCCTGTGGAGACTGTCCCTGAAATAAGCACCTTCTTGAGTTCAGAACTTGAGGATGTGGTTTTGTCCTCTGTGCTTTTATCTGATAATGTACTCATACCCATGTTCTTTTCATTTAGAAGAGGTATAGATCCAGTTATTTTAATGAACCCTAAACACTTTTCTGTCTGTAACAGCTTTCCCTTCATCTAACACTATGTACGTTATGTCCCAGAAGTTAATGTTCTCTTACTTCTGTAAAAATTTTAAAAATTTCTTTAAAAATCATATCATACATAAATTAAGGCTTCCTGTCACCTTAGATTATCGAACAAGTACCCATTCAATTTGCGAGTAATTGTCTACGTTCAAAACCAAAACATAGGAAAAAAAAAAGCCACATAAGGAAGGAAGTTTTGTTCTTGTGACACTCTCTAACGTGTTTCTCTGGCCTCCGGACACTCCTCATACACAGCCGTGACAGCTGGATGGAGCAGGCTCCCCAGGGAGACGGGTGAGGTGCGCTGGAGCTTGGAGGCGAGCTTCTCTGGCCGCAGAAGCACCTTGCGGTAATTGTCTGGGCACAGACAGTGCTGGTTTGAGGATAAGGAGCCCAAGGTCCACGCTTGATGAACCAGATGTGTCTGTGATGCTGGAGGCAAAGGCACCTGTGCGTGCTGGAGACCCTGGTGAGGGCTGGGGGAGACGTGGGAAAGGCTTGGGGGCGGGGAGGTCTGATCGTGCACCAGGAAGGGGTGCTGGCGCTCCAAGACCACTGGTTTCCAGTGGCTCCCTTTGCCAGTTGAAGTGTGAGCTGACTCAGTGGCCTGGAGACGGAGTGGCGCAGGGGTGGGGACTGGCCTGGGCTGCGGGTGCAAGGGGCAGAGGCAGGAAGTGGGGGAGTCGAAGGGGGACTGGTGGGGAGGCAGCCCTCGGGGGCTGGGAGGCTGCGCCCTGTGCCGGTGAGGATGGAGGGAGGAGCAGGAGGTCGCATAGTGAGGTCAGCACATGGAAATTAAAAGGCGGTTAGAGGAGCAGGGACCTAGGGGCCTCTGCAGTCAGGCAGGTGTGGTTTGCTTTGCACCCAGCTTCTTAATAACTGGGTCATCTTGGGGAAGGTGTTTAACCTCTCTACCCATGAAGTGGAGGTGCTCACAGGCCTACTTCTAGGGGTTTGTGAGGCTGTGCCCTGAGGCGGTGCAGGTTCACACCAAGGCTTGGCCCAGCAGGTGTGAACCTGGACGGGACCTCAGTGTCCTCCTCTGTGAGAGAGACCAGTGAGGGTAGATGCCTCACAGTTTGTTTGGAGAATGGACTATTTATTTTTAAGTGTGTAGCCCACTCTCTTGATGACCTGCCATCTGAAGGACCTGCTGTCCTGGCTTTCACGAGGTCTTCTTGACGGGTGGGGTGTCCAGGGGTGGAGCCTGAGCTGTGACGGGCGAGTGACTGGGAAGATATGTGACGAGTAAGGAGCCGATGTGGAGGGCGCCACAGCTGGGGTCTAAGGGCTTTGGCGTGAACATAGGGGGACTGGGTTCACCCTTAGAGGAATCTGTCAGGTCCTTGGTATTGGAGAAGCTTTTTCATCCTCCAACTCAGGATCAAAAAATTTTTTTCACTCAAAATTAATTCAAAAGTTTCCATGAAAGGAATGAAAATTGTGCTTATTTCAGCTGCAGGAGGGTGAAGATGGGCTCATTAGTAAAGTGATGCAAGACAATTCAAGGAAACAAAAGGACCTGCCATTATACCCCAGTTACCGATTTGCATGCAGCAAAGATTAAAATGTGTCAAAAAAGAGTGCTGGCAGCGGCCAAAGGCACCTGTGCGTGCTGGAGACCCTGGTGAGGGCTGGGGGAGACGTGGGAAAGGCTTGGGGGCGGGGAGGTCTGATCGTGCACCAGGAAGGGGTGCTGGCGCTCCAAGACCACTGGTTTCCAGTGGCTCCCTTTGCCAGTTGAAGTGTGAGCTGACTCAGTGGCCTGGAGACGGAGTGGCGCAGGGGTGGGGACTGGCCTGGGCTGCGGGTGCAAGGGGCAGAGGCAGGAAGTGGGGGAGTCGAAGGGGGACTGGTGGGGAGGCAGCCCTCGGGGGCTGGGAGGCTGCGCCCTGTGCCGGTGAGGATGGAGGGAGGAGCAGGAGGTCGCATAGTGAGGGCAGCACATGGAAATTAAAAGGCGGTTAGAGGAGCAGGGACCTAGGGGCCTCTGCAGTCAGGCAGGTGTGGTTTGCTTTGCACCCAGCTTCTTAATAACTGGGTCATCTTGGGGAAGGTGTTTAACCTCTCTACCCATGAAGTGGAGGTGCTCACAGGCCTACTTCTAGGGGTTTGTGAGGCTGTGCCCTGAGGCGGTGCAGGTTCACACCAAGGCTTGGCCCAGCAGGTGTGAACCTGGACGGGACCTCAGTGTCCTCCTCTGTGAGAGAGACCAGTGAGGGTAGATGCCTCACAGTTTGTTTGGAGAATGGACTATTTATTTTTAAGTGTGTAGCCCACTCTCTTGATGACCTGCCATCTGAAGGACCTGCTGTCCTGGCTTTCACGAGGTCTTCTTGACGGGTGGGGTGTCCAGGGGTGGAGCCTGAGCTGTGACGGGCGAGTGACTGGGAAGATATGTGACGAGTAAGGAGCCGATGTGGAGGGCGCCACAGCTGGGGTCTAAGGGCTTTGGCGTGAACATAGGGGGACTGGGTTCACCCTTAGAGGAATCTGTCAGGTCCTTGGTATTGGAGAAGCTTTTTCATCCTCCAACTCAGGATCAAAAAATTTTTTTCACTCAAAATTAATTCAAAAGTTTCCATGAAAGGAATGAAAATTGTGCTTATTTCAGCTGCAGGAGGGTGAAGATGGGCTCATTAGTAAAGTGATGCAAGACAATTCAAGGAAACAAAAGGACCTGCCATTATACCCCAGTTACCGATTTGCATGCAGCAAAGATTAAAATGTGTGTCAGTGGGAAGGAATGAAATGAGAAGATCCTCCAGAAAAGAAGCAGGATAGACATTTAATAACTAAAGTGGGAAAGAGATGACCATGCTCCCAATGGACGCATGGGCTAAGAATGGAGGGCACTTTACATGACAGGAAACATGATGAGAAATGTATTCCTAAAGGATCCATGCTTCCCTCAAATCCCCAAGAAACATACTGTGTGACCGTGACTTCTGGCAGGTGTCAAGGAAACCAGGGGTGAGGAGCTCCAAGGGCCTGGGCAGGAGGGGGACGGGGGCCCTGCTTGCCAGGCCAGAGGAGGAATGGCCAGGGAGCTCTCTTCATGGTCCTGGAGGGCTGGACCAGCCAGGGGCCTTGGAGGACCAGGCAAGAAAGCCAGTGGTGAGAACTCGGAGGCCTTTGTTAACACTTTCGGATGCTCCCTGGAAGTGCTGGTCCCACTTCCATAAGTCACGGGACCCTTCCTCTCCTTCAAGAGGGGACGCTTTGGATGTCTAGCTTTTCAAGAGCCTTGTGGATTTTACCACCTTCATGGCGAAGGGCGCCTCTGAGGCTGTGGAATGTCGGCGGCGTCTGGCTTGGAGGCCGCCTTGTCTGACTGCTGGACCCCCAAGGGACCTTCAGATCCCATCAAGGCCATAAGCAGCGGTGGGGGAACAATTTGGGGGAGCAGGGAGTTCTGAAAAAAATGGCCAGAGTCATGACAGGAGCAGAGAGGAGGGCCCACACCCAGATATCTGAATATCCAGAACTTTCGGCCTTCACCTCACACTATGCTTCCTGTGGGAGCCGGAGGGGCATGTGGGAGGGGAGGGGGCGAATCCTAAAGGGTCGCTGCACTGGGCATGTTCTACCTGCTGTGGAGCACCGTGACCTTGATGCTGTTAGCTGACTCCGTGCTCACTTTCAGAGAGGCTAGAGGCTGTGGGTCTCAATCTGCCTGCAATAACGGAAATGAAGGCTTGATCTCTGGGTTGGGAAGATCCCCCAGAGGAGGGCATGGCAACCATCTCCTATATTCTTGCCTGGAGAATCCCGTGGATGAAGGAACTTCATTCAGAGGGTCACAAAGAGTTGGACACGACTGAAGCGACTTAGCACGCATGCACACAGAGGGGCTGGGGTAGGGCAGTCCTCAGGGACTTGGTTCGGATATGCCTCCCCACCCCTGAGAAGGGCATCATGGGTGCTACAGTGGCCTGAGCTAGGCAGGCTAAATGCGCGGGCCGAACTTCAGGACAGACGTGTGGCCGAGCCCAGAGGTGTGTCGCTGGGGGGGCCTCACTGTCTGCCCCCCCGCAGTTTCTCCTGCGCTGCCCTCTGTCAAAGCCGCCTTGCTTCTGGGACCCTGCACCCTTCCATCAGGAAGGTTTCATTTGCCACGTTGCTGCTTCCCCTTTTTTTCTCAGCTGCCCTTGAGGAGGACCTGATGTCAGTGGGGGCTAAGGAACTCTCGGCAAGGACCAGACCCTTGAAGGGCTCTGAACCCTGCTGTCGTGCTGACTCCTAACAGTAGTGTGCTGACAGGCCCTGCCGCCCGGAGACCACCACTGCCTGGCAAGGAGTTTGTTGATTGAATGAATGTCTAAGCCCAAATTCACAGACGTTAGACAGGGAGCCAAGTGTACAGAGCGACTTTCTTGTTCAGTCGCTAAGTCGTGCCCGACTCTTTGCGACCCCGTGAACTGCAGCACGCCAGACTCCCCCGGCCTTCACTAGCTCCTGGAGTTTGCTTGAATTCATTGAGCTGTTGATGCAACACACCAGGCTCCTCTGTCCGTGGGATTCTCCAGGCAGGAATACAGGAGTAGGCTGGTAATCCCTTCCCCAAGGGAATCTTCCCCACCCAGGGATCGAACTCACTGCACTGCAGGCAGATTTGTTGCCATCTGAGCCAGTAGTGAAGCAAGGGTCCAGTTTGCCTGAGACGCTCAGAATCAGGCTGCCTCTGAGGTCAGCAGCCTCAGGCCCCCAGCTATCCCTTTGCTTCCCTGATTCCTTCCTGTTGTGGCCCTCGCCTCATCCTGACCCTGCCACCCTGGTGGGCCTGTGCTGTGTCCAGCCCCTCAACTACCCCGGCCTGCAGCAGGGGGTCCTGGTTTGGCTGGGTATGAGAAGAAACGGTCCGGACTATGTCAGAGCTTTCCGCTTTATTGGACAGCTTCCTGTGTGACATTTGATCCAATGAATCTGTTCCCTGGGGCCCCTGAGCATTCTTGCCCCTGCTGCTGTCTGGCCAGCCCTCGAACTATGAGGAGAAATCCCTGGATCCCCCAGAACACCAAGCTCCTCCCCACCTTGCATCTGCACTACGGTTGTTCTCTGTACCTCCAGCATCTTCCTCCCTCACCTTGTCCCCACCCCTGTTCCCAGAGCATCTCCCTTGAGAAGGGCTGGGAGGCATCCTCTGAGCCAGCACTCACAGCCTGCAATGCCCCCTAACTCCACCCCGTGGGCTCCTCTGCCCCCCAGAGGGAATGCTCCATGAACACAGGAAAGATGCCGGTGCAGGAGAGAACGAGGCAGCACTGTGAGAGGGTGTGGTGAGTCCCCAGTGCTGCAAGCGGCTCAGTGGCCAGCACAGAGAGAATGGCTTGGTCCTCGCTCTAGCAGGAGCCTCTTGAGCTCACATGCTGCCCAGGAACGTGGTGAGGTGAGGCTGAACGTGCTCACTCCACTGCCCTCCTGCTCGGGGCTCCCCCGCGGGCAGGCACACAGAGAGCCACCTGGGCTCCCAAAGCCTCTGTCGTGTTCGGGATGGTGAGAGGTGGGACAGGACCCGTGTGTCTGATTCTGGGATGTTTAAGTCAAAGCTTCTGAGAAAAATGTCTTCGTATTTTTGACTCCCCAGGGCGGTGGCTGCGGTGGAGAGAGGAGAGCAGCTGGGTGCAGAGGCTCGAGCCATGAGTCAGCTCCGGCAAGGCTCTGCCTGGTCCTCACAAGCCAGCACCCTCTGAATCTCCCTGGACGCCGCATTCCCCTGCCAGGGCTCCACCGGCACTCCCTTGATGAGGCTCATGAGCCAAGCTCTTTAAGAAAGGGAGGTGGGAAATGACTTGTGTTTGTGTTAAAGGGAGGAAATAAGGACACACGCAGGTGTACATGCCAGTGTAGAAACCCTGAAAGAAGCTGCAATCAGTGGTCCCCTGAAAGGGGATGGAAACTAGATTGGGGGCAGTGATGGGTGCATTTTACGGCCTGTTTACAGATGTACTTGAATCACAAGTATGCATTCAAAATTTAAAATAAAGAGCCACAGCAATAAAACACAGAAATATACATTTTTTAAAAAAAAGCCAGGCTGGGAGGTGGGTGAGGCTCCCTTTGAGGATGGCCCGCGCATTGAGTCCCTCTCTGCAGGCCCCTCAAGATGGACCCCTTCTCGGCGCTCCCACACCCTCTGCCCTAGACACCTGCCTGCCTCCCCCTTACAGCTTTCTCCCTAGCCTCCTGGCCTTCTGCCGCTGCATCCAGGGAGCCCTCACCTAGGCTTAGAGCTTGCTTGGGGAGGGCCTGCCCAGTGCCCTGCCCAGGCCAGCTTGGGGTTCCATGGCCCGAGGCAGTATGTAAGCTTGGTTCTACCCATCACAGAACCGTGGGTGTGATCTGATCGGAGACAGAGCTTGAAGGGCTGTCATGGTTCCATCAAACTCTTCACTGAATGATGGGGGGCCCAGGCTCCGGATCACCAGGTGACTCGCCCACAGTTACACACAAGCTGGTGTTTACATGGAGACCGCGTCTGTGGGGATGAATCACCCAGACCCACTTTGAAGAGTTTCTATTCCTGCAGATGCCCGAAGCCACAGCCTGCCAGGCCCGTAAACATAGTCCGTGCCTTGGTCTTTAATGGGATCTCCTTGTTCCTCCTGGCCAAGAAGCCGGGATCTGCCAGACTGATTTCAGCCCAGGCTTCCCTGCAAGTCTGGAATCTGCACGGAGTCCCTGCTGAGAGCACCCTGGGGCCCATCAGGGAGTGTCTGGAAAACCTCTGCTCCCGGGCCCTTGAGAGCAGTTCAGCCCCAGGCTGGCCCCAACCCCTGTGGAGGAGGGACACGGAGAAGTCAAGGTCGGGGAGCAGCGTACAGGCGGTGCCCTCCTTGAAGACACGCAGGCAGGGGCTCCAGTATCTCCCTAGCTGGCCCTTCCCAGCCCCTAAATCCTAAATATGAAAACCTCCAACACCCGCTTCCTGCAGCAGTTCTGAATCCTAAACCCCAGATACACTGGAAGCCGCGAGGCCCTTTCCAGACGCTGGCTGTCCCAGCACGACGCCAGGCTCTGAACTTCTGCTGGGGGCCGTATGGCCTCTTCCAGAGGCTTCCCACCCGCGCGCGGGCAGTGGCTCTTGACTAGTTTCTTTTGTTGAACGCTGAGTGCTGAGCGAGGGTGCAGACCCTCGGAGGGGGCACGAGAGCCTCGAGCCTCTTCCCGACCACAGGCCCTCCCCAGGCCACGTTCCAGCTGCACGTAGAGACGCTGGATCCCTGGAGCCCCTCTCCAGACCGGAGAGCAGCCCGTGGCCCGACAGGCTGATGAGGAGCCGGTTGAAGAGCGTGCGGTCCCACCCCCTCATTTCGCAGATGGGGAAGCTCAGCCCCAGAGAGGGAAGTGCCTCTCCCCAGAGCAGGGTGGTGACCGCCCTGGGAAATGACATCTCACAGCGAGCTCAGCTGCACCGGACCCCTTGCAGGTAACAGCCCCCGGGCCGCTCAGGAAACCGGATGTGCAGAGCAACTCACTGGCTTTGCTCTTGGGGACTGCGGGTGACTTTCCTTCGGGCTTGGGCTCCGTAAGGACCTGCCCCGAATCGCTGTCTTAGCCGTCAGGGGCCCACAGCAGCCCTCGGGCAGCGTTCGTGACAGCAGCAACGGCCGTGGAGGGCTGGTCTGTCCCTGATTGCAGGTGACATATTCTATGAACCCTCAACTTCCTCCCGATTTGACTCAGGGTTGCAGCATTTGCCAGGTGGGGAAACCTCCCTGTGGGCAGCCCAGGAGCCGTCCCCATGGGAGCTCGACTTGCGTGCCGCCAGCCTCCTTTGGGCCGCTGCCTGCTACTCCGGAATCGGGTGGGAAAGCACCAAGAGGCCAAGATGACAAACTCTAGGAATCACCTTGCAGTGGCTGAGCCAAGTGCTCACAGCAGTTGCGAGCCGTGCTCAGAAGCCCAGGCCGCCCCTTGGGGGCCAGGCTGGCCCCAATGGGAGCCCACGGAGAAGTCAGGTCGGAGCGCGCAGGCGTCCTCCGAGACCCCTCCAGTATCTCCCTAGCTGGCCCTTCCCAGCCCCTAAATCCTAAATATGAAAACCTCCAACACCCGCTTCCTGCAGCAGTTCTGAATCCTAAACCCCAGATACACTGGAAGCCGAGGCCCTTTCCAGACGCTGGCTGTCCCAGCACGACGCCAGGCTCTGAACTTCTGCTGGGGGCCGTATGGCCTCTTCCAGAGGCTTCCCACCCGCGCGCGGGCAGTGGCTCTTGACTAGTTTCTTTTGTTGAACGCTGAGTGCTGAGCGAGGGTGCAGACCCTCGGAGGGGGCACGAGAGCCTCGAGCCTCTTCCCGACCACAGGCCCTCCCCAGGCCACGTTCCAGCTGCACGTAGAGACGCTGGATCCCTGGAGCCCCTCTCCAGACCGGAGAGCAGCCCGTGGCCCGACAGGCTGATGAGGAGCCGGTTGAAGAGCGTGCGGTCCCACCCCCTCATTTCGCAGATGGGGAAGCTCAGCCCCAGAGAGGGAAGTGCCTCTCCCCAGAGCAGGGTGGTGACCGCCCTGGGAAATGACATCTCACAGCGAGCTCAGCTGCACCGGACCCCTTGCAGGTAACAGCCCCCGGGCCGCTCAGGAAACCGGATGTGCAGAGCAACTCACTGGCTTTGCTCTTGGGGACTGCGGGTGACTTTCCTTCGGGGCTTGGGCTCCGTAAGGACCTGCCCCGAATCGCTGTCTTAGCCGTCAGGGGCCCACAGCAGCCCTCGGGCAGCGTTCGTGACAGCAGCAACGGCCGTGGAGGGCTGGTCTGTCCCTGATTGCAGGTGACATATTCTATGAACCCTCAACTTCCTCCCGATTTGACTCAGGGTTGCAGCATTTGCCAGGTGGGGAAACCTCCCTGTGGGCAGCCCAGGAGCCGTCCCCATGGGAGCTCGACTTGCGTGCCGCCAGCCTCCTTTGGGCCGCTGCCTGCTACTCCGGAATCGGGTGGGAAAGCACCAAGAGGCCAAGATGACAAACTCTAGGAATCACCTTGCAGTGGCTGAGCCAAGTGCTCACAGCAGTTGCGAGCCGTGCTCAGAAGCCCAGGCCGGCCCCTTGCCAGCTGGCTAATGCCCCTGGCCTCAGTGTACCTCTCTGGGGAATGGGAGCAATAATAATTTCTTCCTCACAGGGCTTTTGAGAGCACTAAGTGATGGAAGCACTTGTTCCACATCCCCTACCCCGAGCATCCAGCAAGCTTTGGCTACTGTTGTATTTTATAACTAGATTTTTCTCCAATCCTCTCCAAGTGTCTCTTGGAGAGGCTAGAAGGAAAGATACAGCAGCATGGAGAACCGCGAGGAGTCTAGATCTTTCTTAAGACTGGAAGTGGAGAACAGGACGCCAGGGGATGTCTATAGGACTGGCCTGGGCTAGACTTTGTGTTCCTGGGGTGGTGGAGCCAGGGCAGAGGTGTGCACAGAGCAGCCCAGGTTCCTCAGAAGGCTTGGTGCTCTCAGTCTGGCCGGTCATCTCCACGTCAGAGGGCACGCCAGTCACCCTGGAGCTGTGGCAGACCAGCTCATTCATAAGGTCCCTCTTTCATTTAATAAGTCCTTTCTGAGGGTCTGTTTTGTATCATTTTCCTGAGATGGTATAAAGGCAGAGGAGGCACGGTCCTTGTCCTGGGGATGGCAGGGAGTCACCTAAGTGGCAGATGGCCCCACTCGGCTACAACGAAAATCGCATCAGATGATGCCGATGGATCAGGGAAGTGGATTGAAAGAAGGGATGGGGTTTTTAGGAGGGGTTTAGAACTCTGCTGAGAGGTGTCAGTCACTGAAAGGAGTGAGAAAAGGGGTGCAGGGAGCTCCTGGATTTACCGGATGCTCTTGCTGGTGAGGGACTTCCCGGGTGGCTCAGTGGTAAAGAATCCACCTGCCAATGCAGGAGGCGCAAGAGACTTGGGTTTGATCCCTGGGTCGGGAAGATCCCCTGGAGAAGGAGATGGCAGCTCACTCCAGTATTCTTGCCTGGAAAACCCTGTGGACAGAGGAGCCTGGTGGGCTACAGTCATGGATTCCCAATAGAGTCAGACATGACTTAGTGACTAAACAACAACCACTTGCTGGTGATGCTGGTGGGGGTGGAGTAAAGGAAAGATGGAGAGACCCAGAACGTGCGTCCAGTGGAGGCCCCTTGTTACCTGCTTGAGCTTGGGCTGACACTTTAGTTCCTATGAGTCTCACTGTTTTCATCTGTAAAATGGGCATAATTATGACAGCATCCCAGGAACATACCGAGTTCCCTCCATAGAGCACTTAGCACAGAGCTGGCCACGTCTCTAGTCCCGGAGTTGGTCCCAGCATTGCCCTAGCCCCACTCCATCCCCTCCAAGCTTAGGGTGCCGCTCTAACAAACTTCTGGACTCCTGGAGACTCTGTTCATGGGTTCCACCTTCCTATGTCCTATCCTTTCTTAATCATGACCCCAGAAGCCCAGCTCAGTTGTCAATCAATGAATTTACTCCCACTGTGGCGTGAGTAGCAAATAACTGCCTTCAATGAAATCTTTATAGTCCCCCTGTGGCATTCACTGCTGCTCCCCCAGAGAACACTGGGATTTCAAGCAAGGTGCCTGGTCCTGGGGAATTGTTGCTCCTCAGACCCTCCAGCCGTACCCATGCTGCTCGGCCACTGGCTGGCCCTCCCGTCTCTGAGCCGGCTCACACCGCCGCTCTCGGCGTGGATGAAGTATTTAACAGCACGAGAGAAGCACCTTAGCCTGCAAACCACCTAAGGTTGCATCTTCCCCATTGCTGGTATTTTCCAGAAAAGCCAGCACTTGCCAGAAAGGAAGGCGAGCCCCACAGCTGGGTTTAGAGGCTTCCTCTGTGGAGACACGGGATCGAGGCTGCCCCACATGGGATGCTGGATCCTTGAAGGTGTGGGCAGACTGGGCCCTGACAACCACGGGAGTCACAGCCCAGCGTGGGGCTGAGTTGGCTGTCAGAGCGCCCCTCGGAGAGGCTGCAGGCACCCATCCCCAGGCCTGGGCAGTACTGTGTGGATGAGAGAAGTCAGACAGGGGCCCGCAGTCAGAGAGGCAGGAGCAGAGCAGGGGCCTCGGACTCTCAGCCCTGCCCTTTTACATAGGAGATACTTCCTCTCCTCTTCACCGAACATTAAAGAACAATAAATTCCCAGAATATTTTGTTTTTGGTTTGCTGGTGGGGTGGAGTAAAGGAAAGATGGAGAGACCCAGAACGGCGTCCAGTGGAGGCCCCTTGTTACCTGCTTGAGCTTGGGCTGACACTTTAGTTCCTATGAGTCTCACTGTTTTCATCTGTAAAATGGGCATAATTATGACAGCATCCCAGGAACATACCGAGTTCCCTCCATAGAGCACTTAGCACAGAGCTGGCCACGTCTCTAGTCCCGGAGTTGGTCCCAGCATTGCCCTAGCCCCACTCCATCCCCTCCAAGCTTAGGGTGCCGCTCTAACAAACTTCTGGACTCCTGGAGACTCTGTTCATGGGTTCCACCTTCCTATGTCCTATCCTTTCTTAATCATGACCCCAGAAGCCCAGCTCAGTTGTCAATCAATGAATTTACTCCCACTGTGGCGTGAGTAGCAAATAACTGCCTTCAATGAAATCTTTATAGTCCCCCTGTGGCATTCACTGCTGCTCCCCCAGAGAACACTGGGATTTCAAGCAAGGTGCCTGGTCCTGGGGAATTGTTGCTCCTCAGACCCTCCAGCCGTACCCATGCTGCTCGGCCACTGGCTGGCCCTCCCGTCTCTGAGCCGGCTCACACCGCCGCTCTCGGCGTGGATGAAGTATTTAACAGCACGAGAGAAGCACCTTAGCCTGCAAACCACCTAAGGTTGCATCTTCCCCATTGCTGGTATTTTCCAGAAAAGCCAGCACTTGCCAGAAAGGAAGGCGAGCCCCACAGCTGGGTTTAGAGGCTTCCTCTGTGGAGACACGGGATCGAGGCTGCCCCACATGGGATGCTGGATCCTTGAAGGTGTGGGCAGACTGGGCCCTGACAACCACGGGAGTCACAGCCCAGCGTGGGGCTGAGTTGGCTGTCAGAGCGCCCCTCGGAGAGGCTGCAGGCACCCATCCCCAGGCCTGGGCAGTACTGTGTGGATGAGAGAAGTCAGACAGGGGCCCCGCAGTCAGAGAGGCAGGAGCAGAGCAGGGGCCTCCGGACTCTCAGCCCTGCCCTTTTTTACATAGGAGATACTTCCTCTCCTCTTCACCGAACATTAAAGAACAATAAATTCCCAGAATATTGTATGTTTTTTCTTAAAGCCTTTCATATATGTGTGGGTTTTCTTGACAACATTCCGAACAAACAGTCTACCTTTGCCTGCCTGCCTCTGGGGACAGAGAGCTCCCTACATGGACAGTTGGTCTGCCTTGCTCCTTCCCATGGAAGACAGGTCTGCTTCCCACAGCATCTGGAACTTCCTGTTACGGCCCCATGGAGCCACACAGTGGAGCTTGTCTCGAGCCTTGGAGATGCTGGAGGGTCCATTCTTTCAGAGATTGTGGGAAAGTCTAGCCCTTCCTTTGTGTGCACCTGTGCTGGAGTTTCCCAGGCCCTCCGCATGCAGCCCTTGGTGCCTGGCCTGAGTGATAAGGGCCACTTGTCACATGACCCCCATGCTCCTCTTCTAGCCTGTGTGTAATCGGGGTTCACCTCGTTTCTCACTGTCTTTCCTGTTTGCAAGAATACTTAGAAATGATTTTCTTTTCAGCCACGACTACCATTGTGGTTTCTGTGTAAATATTTGTTCCTTTCCAATGTTTCGGTCATGTTCCTCTGATTTTATCTTGACTGGCACATTACTTAAGAGACTACTTAACTCTACTGCATGAGATGCCTATGGTGTGTTATGATTAAAATAATCGTTGCTGCAGCAGACACTGTGTTTTCTTACTGGCTGCAGAAAAACAGTCTGAACACAGAAGGGTGGACGTGCAATTGCCTTGGAGTCATTTTGGGGCCCAAGGAATGGGATGCATCTGGTCAAAGATACTTGTCTCCAAAACAGAGCGCATGCTCTAGATTTACAACTTAATTCTCACCAGTCTGTTAGCCCTGTCTTAGTAATCGAGCTGCTCAGATCTCGAAACAGCTCTGTCTGCTTGATCAATGATATTCTAAGAGGGGAGCATTGAGGTCGCCACCTATAATTATATTCCTGTGTCTCCTTTGCTTTGCTTGTGTCCATCATGTCCAGAAGCGCATGGAACATAAACTTTATGGTTTAATTGTCTATTAGAACATTTACCTTGCAGGGTCTCAGCCCTGCCCTACTTCACCGAACATTAAAGAACAATAAATTCCCAGAATATTGTATGTTTTTTCTTAAAGCCTTTCATATATGTGTGGGTTTTCTTGACAACATTCCGAACAAACAGTCTACCTTTGCCTGCCTGCCTCTGGGGACAGAGAGCTCCCTACATGGACAGTTGGTCTGCCTTGCTCCTTCCCATGGAAGACAGGTCTGCTTCCCACAGCATCTGGAACTTCCTGTTACGGCCCCATGGAGCCACACAGTGGAGCTTGTCTCGAGCCTTGGAGATGCTGGAGGGTCCATTCTTTCAGAGATTGTGGGAAAGTCTAGCCCTTCCTTTGTGTGCACCTGTGCTGGAGTTTCCCAGGCCCTCCGCATGCAGCCCTTGGTGCCTGGCCTGAGTGATAAGGGCCACTTGTCACATGACCCCCATGCTCCTCTTCTAGCCTGTGTGTAATCGGGGTTCACCTCGTTTCTCACTGTCTTTCCTGTTTGCAAGAATACTTAGAAATGATTTTCTTTTCAGCCACGACTACCATTGTGGTTTCTGTGTAAATATTTGTTCCTTTCCAATGTTTCGGTCATGTTCCTCTGATTTTATCTTGACTGGCACATTACTTAAGAGACTACTTAACTCTACTGCATGAGATGCCTATGGTGTGTTATGATTAAAATAATCGTTGCTGCAGCAGACACTGTGTTTTCTTACTGGCTGCAGAAAAACAGTCTGAACACAGAAGGGTGGACGTGCAATTGCCTTGGAGTCATTTTGGGGCCCAAGGAATGGGATGCATCTGGTCAAAGATACTTGTCTCCAAAACAGAGCGCATGCTCTAGATTTACAACTTAATTCTCACCAGTCTGTTAGCCCTGTCTTAGTAATCGAGCTGCTCAGATCTCGAAACAGCTCTGTCTGCTTGATCAATGATATTCTAAGAGGGGAGCATTGAGGTCGCCACCTATAATTATATTCCTGTGTCTCCTTTGCTTTGCTTGTGTCCATCATGTCCAGAAGCGCATGGAACATAAACTTTATGGTTTAATTGTCTATTAGAACATTTACCTTGCAGGGTCTCCATATTAAGAAAAATTGCTTTGTCTGAGTTCCTTCTTTACTAGTGTCTGTGTGTCTGAAAATCCATAGATTATCCCATCATTTCACTCTGTGCCTTTTTAGTTTTTGTGTGTGTTTCCTATCAGCACAAAATGATTGCGTTTTATTTTTTTTGATAGGATTCTTCCTTCAACAGGATATATTGTAATAAATCTAATTATTACTTAGTACAATGATTTGATTGTAATCGCTCCATTTGTCTAAACCTCCTTGAGTTTGCCCCTCTGCTCTCTCTATTGAGGTATTGCAGTTTTTTCCGCTTTCAGTTTCTACTGTGAATTTTCTCTTCCTTTGGTCCCTTGAGATAGACAAAATAATTTAGTCTAAATAACCACTTTAGAAAATAGTTAAGTTTAATGGCTACATTTATGTCTATTAGTAGCTCTCTCAACTCTGGGGGAATTGCGTTTAAAGATCTTCGCTCCTCTTCGCCCACTCTTGGCACTGAATGTTCATCTGGTGTTTTTGAGTCTCTTTCATTATGTTCTTTCCTCCTTATGTTAGGCACAGTTTTGATGCTGTGATGGCTGACCTGTGGACAGAGGAAACTTTGCTTTTATCATGCATTGGGCTCCTGTGACTGTTCTCTGGTCGCTTAGGTGGCACCTGCTTCTCCCCTGTCCAATTCGCTGTCACCTCATGCTTTGATCTCAAGTCCCGCTGATGCTCCATGCTGACATCTTTGACCTGGCAAGATTTATGCCTCATCAGCTGAGCATCTGTTAGCTCGACGCATTCCTTTAAGTTCTGTGTAAACTTCCCCTCTGCCCCTGCCGTGCCTCCAACACACACCTAGATGTTGCTTCTTTTAAGGAAGAGTCAAAACTGTTCTTTTTTTTTTTCTTTTGCCCCAGTATTCAATACATTAAACAATTTAAAAATTGTTTTCATATTGTTATTAATTATAAAACTGCCCGTACACATGAAAGAGATAAAGAAAAGATTTAGAAATTAC
Organism: Tragulus kanchil; assembly: GCA_022376925.1. Lineage (NCBI taxonomy): Eukaryota > Metazoa > Chordata > Mammalia > Artiodactyla > Tragulidae > Tragulus > Tragulus kanchil. The sequence goes on from JAIOJX010000026.1 coordinate 56,382,881, forward strand.
CTGTGTCTCCTTTGCTTTGCTTGTGTCCATCATGTCCAGAAGCGCATGGAACATAAACTTTATGGTTTAATTGTCTATTAGAACATTTACCTTGCAGGGTCTCCATATTAAGAAAAATTGCTTTGTCTGAGTTCCTTCTTTACTAGTGTCTGTGTGTCTGAAAATCCATAGATTATCCCATCATTTCACTCTGTGCCTTTTTAGTTTTTGTGTGTTTCCTATCAGCACAAAATGATTGCTTTTATTTTTTGATAGGATTCTTCCTTCAACAGGATATATTGTAATAAATCTAATTATTACTTAGTACAATGATTTGATTGTAATCGCCCATTTGTCTAAACCTCCTTGAGTTTGCCCCTCTGCTCTCTCTATTGAGGTATTGCAGTTTTTTCCGCTTTCAGTTTCTACTGTGAATTTTCTCTTCCTTTGGTCCCTTGAGATAGACAAAATAATTTAGTCTAAATAACCACTTTAGAAAATAGTTAAGTTTAATGGCTACATTTATGTCTATTAGTAGCTCTCTCAACTCTGGGGGAATTGCGTTTAAAGATCTTCGCTCCTCTTCGCCCACTCTTGGCACTGAATGTTCATCTGGTGTTTTTGAGTCTCTTTCATTATGTTCTTTCCTCCTTATGTTAGGCACAGTTTTGATGCTGTGATGGCTGACCTGTGGACAGAGGAAACTTTGCTTTTATCATGCATTGGGCTCCTGTGACTGTTCTCTGGTCGCTTAGGTGGCACCTGCTTCTCCCCTGTCCAATTCGCTGTCACCTCATGCTTTGATCTCAAGTCCCGCTGATGCTCCATGCTGACATCTTTGACCTGGCAAGATTTATGCCTCATCAGCTGAGCATCTGTTAGCTCGACGCATTCCTTTAAGTTCTGTGTAAACTTCCCCTCTGCCCCTGCCGTGCCTCCAACACACACCTAGATGTTGCTTCTTTTAAGGAAGAGTCAAAACTGTTCTTTTTTTTTTTCTTTTGCCCCAGTATTCAATACATTAAACAATTTAAAAATTGTTTTCATATTGTTATTAATTATAAAACTGCCCGTACACATGAAAGAGATAAAGAGAAAAGATTTAGAAATTACCTGCCATTTAACTGTTATACAACCAATGTTTGGCATATGGAAATTTTTTCTAGGTTTTTCCCCTATGCGTGGGTTTTTAAAAATCATATTTGAAATCATTCTGAATGTCTCATTTTGTAGTTTGTGGGTTCTTATTTAACGTAGTCAGAATAAACATAATATACTCAGACCAAAATTTTCCATTGAGTAGATTTACCGTAGTGAAATCGAGCTCTTATTGGCGCTTACGTGCATGCGTGTATTTTTTGTTATCAGAAAAAAATGTTAAAGTGAACATATTTCTGCACACATTTTTTCTTTTCTCTTTTACAAACTTGCTTAAGGTAAATTTTTAGAATCACTGAATGAAACACTAGAAAGACTTCTGGAGCTTGTAATATAAGTTTTCAACTTTCCAGAGTTGGGTACTTGTCTGTATGCTCATCAGCGTATCAGTGACTATTTTACGGAACCCTTGCTGGGTTCTTTAGATTATATAAGCAAACATTTTATTTCTTCATAAATCTTATGGGAACAGTTTGTGTCTTTTGCCTGTTTGTGTATTGTGTGTCTTTTTTTTTTTTTTTTTAAAAAAAAACCTTTATTTTACTTTTAACTTTTACAGAGTTTTGTTGTTTACAGACATGCATGTTCCCAGATCAGTCACATGGATATCCCCCCCTTCCCACCCCTTCCAACCATCACACAGCACCCCTGAAGGATCCCCTTTTCTCACAGAGCAATGACTAGAACTGTTTTCTTCAGTTATGATAGTACAGGCCTTCATATTACTCATCTTTTAACACTCTTCAGAGCGAAGGAACGTCATTTATCTAACTTATTTGTTGTATTTTCTTTCCTCTAGTCTATTATTAGATGTTAAACTTTTTTAAACAAAAAGAAATTTTCTACTTTTTGCACTGTCAAAACTGTCCTGTCTGTTTTCTGATTCTTTTGCTTTTCAGTTAAGCTAAGTTGCAAAGAGCTTTTATTTCCTTCCACTGGCTTTATGAATTGGCCATTAAGTTTCCATATAGTTTTTCTATGGGATGATCTTTTGAAGTTTTTTTTTTTGTTGATGAATATGGAATGTCTTTCACTACGTGGTGCAAGATGAGGATTCAAAAGTTAGTTTTTAGCCCCTAGATTCTTCACTGATAGTCTTAACATCATTTATTGACTAAGCTTTCCATTTGCATTATTTTTATTTATTGTTCTTATATACTTTCCCCTTTATAATTGATTGATTTGAGTTTTAAATTTTCTATTGGAGTTTAATTACTTTACAATAGTGCGTTAGTCTTTGCTGTACAGTGAGATGAATCAGTTGTGTGTGTGTATATGTATATATATATATATGTATGTATATATATATATGTATCCCGTCCCTCTTGGACCTTCCTCCCACCCACCCCCCCCCTGGGTCATCACAGAGCACTGAGCTGAGCTCCTTGTGCTCTACAACAGGTTCCGCCAGCTATGTTACACATGGCAGCGGATATATGTCAACTCCAGTCTCTCAGTTTGTCCCACCCTGTCCTTCCTCCTCTGTGTTCATATGTCCATTCTCTACCTGTGTCTCTATCCCTGCCCTGGAAAAAGGTTTATTTGTACCGTTTTTCTAGATTCCACATATATGCATTAATATACGACATTTGTTTGTAACTTTCTGACCACTTCACTCTGTAGGACTGACTCTAGGTCCATCTACATGATGGTGAGAGTGTGGAGAGAAGGGAATCTCACTACACTGTTAATGGGAATGTGAACTGATACAGTCACTTTGGAGAACAGTGCCTTATAAAACTAAAAATCGAGTTACCATTATGATCCAGCAATCCCACTACTGAGCATATACCCTAAGACTTAGTTGTTTAGTCGTGTCCTGCTCTTTACTACCCGTGGACTGTAGCCTACCAGGCTCCTCCTGAACAGGAGTATTCATGGGCTTTCCCAGGCAAGAATACTGGAATGGGTTGCCATTTCATTCACTGGCGGATCTTCCCGACCCAGGAACTGAACCCACATCTTTGCATTGGCAGGCAGATTCTTTACCGCTGAGCCACCAGGGAAGCCATACTCTGAGAAAACTGTGATTCAAAAGGACACTTCTACCCCAGTGTTCATTTCCATTATTGATTCAGGGAAATACCTCATTTCTTCTTGTTTCTGTTAATTGTCTAGCACATTATTGGGAACTTCTGCGTGTTGGCTAAGTGTCCAATCTCAACAAAAATGCCTGTCTCTCTTTTTTTAACCATTAAACATAAAGTTGGCCATTAACATGAACAAGTTACTCTTTCTCAGGTGTAAGAACTGTCCTATTTCTTTATTTAAATGACTTTTGTGGAAAAACTATCATACAACAAGGTGGCTTTTCATTTTTGCCTTAATGATGTAGTGCACAGTACTAACAAATTTCCTAACACTGAAAAGGTCTTACATTTCTATGGTGAATATGATGTGGTAAAATGATGAGTTATAATTTTAGTATCTTGAATTCTATTTGGTAATATTTTAACTCAGATCTTTGCATCTATATTCATATATGCATTTGAGCAATTATTTTTCTCTTCTCTGCTACAGTTGTCAAGTTTTGGTATTTGAGTAAATTTGTTTCATGACAAATTCTTCATTATCATTATCTTGTGTATTTGAGATTGTTTATAGCATATGGGAATTATCTGGTCCTTGAAAGTTAAAATATGCTAGAGCCCCCGCCTCCACCGTCAAAATATACTAGAATCTGTTTATCCTTTGATAACATTCTAGGTTTTATTCATGATTGTTGGTCTAATCAATACCATCTCTGTCAATTCTTGTATTAATTGTGGTAAATTATATTTTGTTCCTAAATTGACAACTACTTCAATATTTTTAAATGGATTAGTAATCAGTTCATTTCTTCTTGTTTTATTCTCTCTTCTCTATAGAGGCATATATCACCTTTTCTCTTGATCACAGTTATTAGAGGTATTTGTATTGTTTAGTTTACTCTTTACCTCCTCTCCCTGCCAAAGAATTAAATTTATTAATGTTGGTATTTTCCTCTTTGCTAATTCTTTTATTTTCACTTTTATCTTTATAAATATTGCCCAGATTTCTCTATTACTTTTTTGCTCATTTTTCCCCCCTTCTGTTTCAATCATTTATTTGCTTTCCTTTTAAAAAAAATTCAAGCTATCTGGATATGCATTTGTCTCTGAGAATAGTTCTGGCTGTGTCTTATGAATTTTTAAAGAAAACAATCAATCCAGAAAGCTCTTGTTGTTCTTGATTATGTCCCATGCACTTTGTTTTGTAGTCCTGGCTTTACTTACTTTTGAAAAAACCGATTTTGTGTTTTATTTCCTCGGTTTCTGTGTATTGTGGTCAGAGTATACAGCCCACATAATTTCTGCTTTTCTTTTAATGGAAAGTTTTGTTCTTGCTGGACAGGTAATGCATCTTGACACTTCTTTCCTGGATACTTCAGATCAATTAAACAAACAAAAAGGTGGCTTTTCATTTTGCCTTAATGATGTAGTGCACAGTACTAACAAATTTCCTAACACTGAAAAGGTCTTACATTTCTATGGTGAATATGATGTGGTAAAATGATGAGTTATAATTTTAGTATCTTGAATTCTATTTGGTAATATTTTAACTCAGATCTTTGCATCTATATTCATATATGCATTTGAGCAATTATTTTTCTCTTCTCTGCTACAGTTGTCAAGTTTTGGTATTTGAGTAAATTTGTTTCATGACAAATTCTTCATTATCATTATCTTGTGTATTTGAGATTGTTTATAGCATATGGGAATTATCTGGTCCTTGAAAGTTAAAATATGCTAGAGCCCCCGCCTCCACCGTCAAAATATACTAGAATCTGTTTATCCTTTGATAACATTCTAGGTTTTATTCATGATTGTTGGTCTAATCAATACCATCTCTGTCAATTCTTGTATTAATTGTGGTAAATTATATTTTGTTCCTAAATTGACAACTACTTCAATATTTTTAAATGGATTAGTAATCAGTTCATTTCTTCTTGTTTTATTCTCTCTTCTCTATAGAGGCATATATCACCTTTTCTCTTGATCACAGTTATTAGAGGTATTTGTATTGTTTAGTTTACTCTTTACCTCCTCTCCCTGCCAAAGAATTAAATTTATTAATGTTGGTATTTTCCTCTTTGCTAATTCTTTTATTTTCACTTTTATCTTTATAAATATTGCCCAGATTTCTCTATTACTTTTTTGCTCATTTTTCCCTTCTGTTTCAATCATTTATTTGCTTTCCTTTTAAAAAAAATTCAAGCTATCTGGATATGCATTTGTCTCTGAGAATAGTTCTGGCTGTGTCTTATGAATTTTTAAAGAAAACAATCAATCCAGAAAGCTCTTGTTGTTCTTGATTATGTCCCATGCACTTTGTTTTGTAGTCCTGGCTTTACTTACTTTTGAAAAAACCGATTTTGTGTTTTATTTCCTCGGTTTCTGTGTATTGTGGTCAGAGTATACAGCCCACATAATTTCTGCTTTTCTTTTAATGGAAAGTTTTGTTCTTGCTGGACAGGTAATGCATCTTGACACTTCTTTCCTGGATACTTCAGAAAAAAGTGAACTGCCTATTTATTTAAAATCAAATCTGAGCTATTCATTCAATTATATTCATTATATTATTTATCTAATTCTATATCCTAATTTATAGTTTACTAGTTTGATTTGTTCAAATTTATAGTATATTAAAACCTGAAACTACCATATCTTTGCCAATGGTTGTTGAATTTAAATAATTTTACTTTACGTACTTTTATACAACATCATCTAGTGCATACGATGACTGTACTTGCCTCCAAAATTTTTCTTTTATTAATATAATATAAGCTTTGAATCCTAGTGTGTAGTTTTATTCTTAATGCTACCATGCCAGGCGTGAATGTCACCACTTGGACTTTCCTTTGGTGCATATTTGTCCGCTAGCTCATCGTGGGACTTTTGCTTTGAATATTTCTCTGTCATTAAGTAAGTGTGTCCTTTATAAGCACAAAGGGTTGCTTTTATTTTGTAATTAAACTGAAAATGTTGGTTCATTTTTACAATTTGAAATCTTCATGTTTAGTGTTGTAATTTCTAGGTTTAGCTATTTTTTCCATTTTGTTTACTTCTTTGTTATTTTGTCTGATTTGTTTCTGTTTATCAGCTTTAGTGATTTTGAGGACAAGTGTCCTATTTACTCTCCTCTATGCCTGCCCTCTGCAGCCCAAGAACATCTTCCTTCTTTGTTCTTTATCTGAGGTATTACAGCTTGTCCTTGTTTTTAAGGACATGGAAAATCTCTTTTGGATTTCCCATGTGGCTAATGGTAAAGAACCCACCTGCCAATGCAGGAGATGCAAGAGATGCTGGTTCAATCCCTGGATTGGGAAGATTCCCTGGAGGAGGACATGGTAACCCACTCCTGTACTCTCGCCTGGAGAATTCCATGAACAGAGGAGCCTGACACAACTGAAGCAACTTGGCACACACACAAGATCTCTTACACTATTTTTTCTTCTAAGCCTGTAATTACATTCTTCACAGCTTTGGTCTCTTTCCGGTTTCCTGCTTCTGATGCTCAGTTCCACCTTGATGTTTGCAGCTTTCATTGTTAGCATCTCTTAGAGATCTGAAGTTTTGCCTCTTGGAGGCAGTTTTTTTTTTCCCCTGGAAGCCACACATACCTGAGTATGGCTTTCTATGATCCTCACACCTGAACGGCCACCCAATTGGGCATGAAATTCTTGTGCTCAAATGTAACCCCTCCAGACTCTTCTGGTGTTATTTTTTTCAGAGAGGTTTCCAGGAAAGTTGACTTGTTTACTCACAAATGTTGGTAAGAGTCTATATTAATGACATTTAAAGATGTAAGTAGGACATCTAAGAGTGGTTTTCTTTCCAAAAATTTTGCATAAAACATGGTTCCTCTAATCCATGTTCTCATCTTCTCTGTGGTGTAATTCAGCTCCACCTCTCAGGCACCAGCTGCTCGTGGTTAGCAAAGGTCCTCTCAGGCCCTTCAGATCTGTTCACAGACCCAATGTGCTTGATCCATGGCCTTTCTCGATTCATTTTATTCCTTTCCTGCTATGACTCTGAGACCAGGGCCCTGGTGACCGACCACACAGCTGGGGCCATGCTCACCTAGGACTGCTTCTGGCCAATGACTAGGACTTGAGGTGGTACTGGTCCTGGGAGACTCCTGCTAGATGTGGAACTTCTCTAATGGGCGACTTGGGCTTATGGTCTCTTCAATGACCTGGCCCTTCATTCTCAGAGCTGCACTGTGGTCTGAAGCTCTTTCTACCCAATCCTTCCTTCCCTTTCTCCTGACATAGGCGTCAAACTGTGTTGTGGGTTCCCATTCCCTTTTCCAGGGAGTCTTCCTAACCTAGAGATTAAATCCACATTTCCTGCATTGGCAGGCAGATTCCTTACTACAGAGCCACCAGAGAAGTCTGTACATTCTTGTCCCTTTGCCTTTAGTCTTTCACAGGCCTTTCACCTGATGAATGTGTCAAGTGTCTAATACTGTCTCAGCATATGTTTCTCAGCCTCCCACCCACCCACCTTACAGTGCGATCAGTTGATTCAGTTGATTGCAGTGGATCCTGGAGCTGGCCGGAACAGGTGAGATCAACGGCCTCAGGCAACAGGCCTAGAGTGGGAGCTTGCTGGCCCCACTACAAGTGGATTAGGTTTTATTTGCAGCCCATCTTAAAAAAAAAAAAAAGACTTTTATCTCTCGTTGCAGCTTGGAGACTTTTTATCTTATTCCAATGAAGTTCCTGACTTTTCAGAAAAAAGATTGTTAAAAAGATGATTTCCTTGAACTTTCAGAGGGAATTCAGAGGATTAATTTTTCAGATTCTCTGTGCACTCTACCATTAGCTGAGGGAATTTTTTTCAACCTAATTTCTTTTTGCCAGTCCACAGTGTGCTTTTCGTTTCAAAAATTAGCATTTGAAAAGCTCCTATTTGAAGTTGTTCAGCAATTCAAATGTGACCTTTGGGATCTTCCTGCGAGCAAACATGATAGCTGAGTTGTGTCTTTTCCACACAAACACTTGCAAAATTGAACTTGTCAATTCAGACAAGCCCTAGCATCTTAGAACCATTCTCCCCCCTTTTCTGTTTGTTTTTCATCTATTTGTTCAATTCAGCCATGTTTGGGGCTTGAGTTTGGGTTTATCTTTGAGCATCACTGAGCTTTTCCTTTGGCCACTTTAGTTCTTTGAATCGTAACTGGTGAGCTGGGTTCACCCACGGAGTCTGCCTGAGCATGACCCAGCCCCAAACGGACTTCCCACGCTCTTTTTTTATGCAGTCTTGTCGAATCTCTTTCAGCATAAGCTTATATTTGCTCTTATCTTGTGGTTCTTGACTTTCTGCTGTTTCTGATGTTGAAGGTGACTTCTCTCAGCCAAATGAGTCTTCCTTTTTGGTATTGTAATTTTTTCGGTTAAATCCAAATTGGGTTCTTGCCTATACTTTTCACGGTTTTTGAATCTTAGCTTGTTCCTTTCAAAGTATTCTTTTTTTTTTTTTTTGAGATAAGCTTGTTGGACAGTTTGGCATATCTAGTCGGTAGAGGGCAACCTACCAGCTTACATTTAATTTATTCCGGGCATCTTAGGGTTGGGGCAGTCGTACCTGGGGCCGACCCTGCACAACTCTAAGAGGCACTATTCACACGGATCACAGGAGCCTGAAGCTTTTAATATGAGTCAGTACATTTTCTTAGGTTTTTCGTAACACAAACCTAAAAAAAGCTACCACATAGGAAAATGTAGAATGTTTGGAAAGACACCAAATCAAATAATGTATATTATATATTTACTATATAGTGCTGAATGAATGAGAGATATAAAGAGATATGTAGTTTTTAGTACTTTTATCTTATTCCAATGAAGTTCCTGACTTTTCAGAAAAAAGATTGTTAAAAAGATGATTTCCTTGAACTTTCAGAGGGAATTCAGAGGATTAATTTTTCAGATTCTCTGTGCACTCTACCATTAGCTGAGGGAATTTTTTTCAACCTAATTTCTTTTTGCCAGTCCACAGTGTGCTTTTCGTTTCAAAAATTAGCATTTGAAAAGCTCCTATTTGAAGTTGTTCAGCAATTCAAATGTGACCTTTGGGATCTTCCTGCGAGCAAACATGATAGCTGAGTTGTGTCTTTTCCACACAAACACTTGCAAAATTGAACTTGTCAATTCAGACAAGCCCTAGCATCTTAGAACCATTCTCCCCCCTTTTCTGTTTGTTTTTCATCTATTTGTTCAATTCAGCCATGTTTGGGGCTTGAGTTTGGGTTTATCTTTGAGCATCACTGAGCTTTTCCTTTGGCCACTTTAGTTCTTTGAATCGTAACTGGTGAGCTGGGTTCACCCACGGAGTCTGCCTGAGCATGACCCAGCCCCAAACGGACTTCCCACGCTCTTTTTTTATGCAGTCTTGTCGAATCTCTTTCAGCATAAGCTTATATTTGCTCTTATCTTGTGGTTCTTGACTTTCTGCTGTTTCTGATGTTGAAGGTGACTTCTCTCAGCCAAATGAGTCTTCCTTTTTGGTATTGTAATTTTTTCGGTTAAATCCAAATTGGGTTCTTGCCTATACTTTTCACGGTTTTTGAATCTTAGCTTGTTCCTTTCAAAGTATTCTTTTTTTTTTTTTTTGAGATAAGCTTGTTGGACAGTTTGGCATATCTAGTCGGTAGAGGGCAACCTACCAGCTTACATTTAATTTATTCCGGGCATCTTAGGGTTGGGGCAGTCGTACCTGGGGCCGACCCTGCACAACTCTAAGAGGCACTATTCACACGGATCACAGGAGCCTGAAGCTTTTAATATGAGTCAGTACATTTTCTTAGGTTTTTCGTAACACAAACCTAAAAAAAGCTACCACATAGGAAAATGTAGAATGTTTGGAAAGACACCAAATCAAATAATGTATATTATATATTTACTATATAGTGCTGAATGAATGAGAGATATAAAGAGATATGTATGTATATATTTCTATTTTTGCTAGCAGTTAGGGAGGGTTTGGGAATGGCATTGTATTTAGTGTCTTAAAAATAGTTCATTCCTGCTTTCCCAAGGCTTGTGATCGTCTGTCTGCTCCATCCAGTGACCATCTGCATCCACACCTGCAGCCTAATTTTTTTTTAACCTGTTCAATGGCATTTCTTTGCCTCGGGGAGGCCTCAGGCCTTAACTTGGCTTCCCATTAGTGGTAAATGGACTTAGTGGTAAAGAATTTGCCTGCAATCCAGTAGATGTAGGTTCAGTCCCTGGGTTGGGAAGATCCCCTGGAGGAGGGCGTGATAACCCGCTCCAGTATTTTTGTCTGGAGAATCCCATCCACAGGGGAGGGTGCCGGGCTACAGTCCATAGAGTAGCTAAGAGTGGAATACAACTTAAGTGAGGACTGAGCAGGCATGCATGCACAAACCTTCACTTCATTCCCTCTGGGAATGTTTTTTCTTCCATGTTTTTCCAACTTATGTCTGGTTTTCTCCTTGGAGAGCAACAGGCTCTAGCAGTTTCAGACTTTAATCCACCCAACTTCAAATTGCAAAGAAAAAACCAATACCCTTCCTAGAAACCCAATCAAGAGGTTCATTACTTTCATCACCTCTAGGTCAAATGTGCATCCCTGGGTCTATAAATAAACCAGTGACGGTGTGCAGGGGAATGTGATGCACTGATTGCCACCAGCCCTACAGTTGGTGGTGGAGTCAACTCTGTCCAGCCTTTAGAGTGAGAGGAGGTAGGGCAGAGGCAGCATGCAAAGAGGAGCTGGGTTCTGAAAACATTGGGTTACAATCTGATCGCAGCTGCATTGCATTTAATTTATTCCGGGCATGGGGAGTCGACGGGCCCTGCACAACTCTAAGAGGCACTCTTCACACGGATCACAGGAGCCTAAAGCTTTTAATATGAGTCAGTACATTTTCTTAGGTTTTTCGTAACACAAACCTAAAAAAAGCTACCACATAGGAAAATGTAGAATGTTTGGAAAGACACCAAATCAAATAATGTATATTATATATTTACTATATAGTGCTGAATGAATGAGAGATATAAAGAGATATGTATGTATATATTTCTATTTTTGCTAGCAGTTAGGGAGGGTTTGGGAATGGCATTGTATTTAGTGTCTTAAAATAGTTCATTCCTGCTTTCCCAAGGCTTGTGATCGTCTGTCTGCTCCATCCAGTGACCATCTGCATCCACACCTGCAGCCTAATTTTTTTTTAACCTGTTCAATGGCATTTCTTTGCCTCGGGGAGGCCTCAGGCCTTAACTTGGCTTCCCATTAGTGGTAAATGGACTTAGTGGTAAAGAATTTGCCTGCAATCCAGTAGATGTAGGTTCAGTCCCTGGGTTGGGAAGATCCCCTGGAGGAGGGCGTGATAACCCGCTCCAGTATTTTTGTCTGGAGAATCCCATCCACAGGGGAGGGTGCCGGGCTACAGTCCATAGAGTAGCTAAGAGTGGAATACAACTTAAGTGAGGACTGAGCAGGCATGCATGCACAAACCTTCACTTCATTCCCTCTGGGAATGTTTTTTCTTCCATGTTTTTCCAACTTATGTCTGGTTTTCTCCTTGGAGAGCAACAGGCTCTAGCAGTTTCAGACTTTAATCCACCCAACTTCAAATTGCAAAGAAAAAACCAATACCCTTCCTAGAAACCCAATCAAGAGGTTCATTACTTTCATCACCTCTAGGTCAAATGTGCATCCCTGGGTCTATAAATAAACCAGTGACGGTGTGCAGGGGAATGTGATGCACTGATTGCCACCAGCCCTACAGTTGGTGGTGGAGTCAACTCTGTCCAGCCTTTAGAGTGAGAGGGAGGTAGGGCAGAGGCGCAGCATGCAAAGAGGAGCTGGGTTCTGAAAACAGCATTTGAAGGTTTACAATCTGCGACTCAAGTCAGTGCTGTCCTAGTTTTCATGTTTCCAGTTCTGTGAAATTCTCTCTTTGATGAAACCAGTTTGGGTCAGGGCTTATGCTGTTTTTCAGTACTTTCAACAGAAAGAGTTCTGACTGGGAAAAAAGGGACAGATATTCATGCATAATTCTTTTTGTAAAAGGTGAAGGCACACACGTGTGTGTTTGTGTGTGTGTACGAAAAGAATCTAGAATTATATATGTGTGTGTGTGTGTGTGTGTATGTATATGTATAAATTGATATATAAAAGTTACACGGTTACATCTGGGCAACAGATTTAGAGGTATTTTTCCTTCCTGTTTTTTCTAATTGTTATCCGAAGAACACAGATCGCTGTATAATAAAGGAGACATGTTTATGACAGTGTCGTTTGACTCTATCAGTTCTAGAGAGTGAGAGGAGGTTCATCTCATCTATTGTTGACATTGTAGGAAGGAACATGAGCCAGCCGAACCAGAACGAGAGCTGCTCCTTCAAAGATGTGGATGAGCTGGTGAGAACCGTGCGGTTCGCTGTCCACATCCCTACCTTCCTGTTCGGTCTGTTCCTCAATTTGCTTGCCATCCGACGCTTCAGCTCCTTCCTGAAGAAGAGGTGGCCCTACTATGTTGCTACCTCCATCTGTATGATCAACCTGGCTGTCTTTGACCTCCTGCTGGTGCTCTCTCTCCCATTTAAGATGGCCCTCTCTGGGACGACGTCCCCCTTGTGTACCCTGGTGGAGAGCCTCTACTTCGTCAGCATGTACGGGAGCATCTTCACAGTCTGCTTCATCAGCCTGGACAGATTCTTGGCCATCCAGTACCCAATCCTGGTCAGCCACCTCCGGTCCCCCAGGAAGATCTTTGGGATCTGCTGCAGTATCTGGGTGCTGGTGTGGGTCGGAAGTACACCTGTCTACAGCTTCCATGGGAAAGTGGAAAATTACACGTGCTTCCACAACATGTCTGACAGCACCTGGAGTGCCAAGGTCGTCTTCCCTCTTGAGGTCTTTGGCTTCCTCATTCCCATGGGCATCATGAGTTTCTGCTCCTCCAGGAGTATTTACATTCTGGTCTCCCGTCGGGGACACACTCAGGACTGGGTCCAGCAGAAGGCCTGCATCTGGACTATTGCGGTCAATCTGGCTGTCTTTGTGGTCTCCTTTCTCCCGGTCCACTTGAGTTTCTTCTTGCAGTTCCTGGTAAGGAATGGCTTCATCATGGAGTGCAGAGCCAAGCAGAACATTATCTTGTTCTTGCACTTGTCCATGTATTTATCCAATGTCAATTGCTGCCTGGATGTTTTCTTCTACTACTTTGTTATCAAAGAATTCCGCCTGGATATGAAGATCCACCGGCCTTCCAGGGCCCAACTAGTCCACCAGGATTCCATGACCACTGTGGCTAAGGGAAGAAAGTTGTGCTTGGAGGATGGAAACCTCAGCCTGAATTTCGTAGGGGATACCCCTTCTCAGGGCTCTGGTGTGGTGGGCTGACGCATGGCACATGCGTCAGCATGACCTCCCTCTGATGCTCACCTGAATGCCATCTTTGCTCACTGTGGCCCCAAAACCTTTCCCCAGAACCCAGACAACTTGACATAAGCCATTCAGGGTCTGAGGAGCTCTGAAAAAACCAAGACCCATGTGAATTCTTGATGTCTAAGCCCCCAGAGCAAGAGGCCTTTGACTGGGTGGATAAACTGTGGCAAACTCTAAAAGAGATGGGAGTAACAGACCACCTTACCTGCTTTCTGAGAAACCTGTATGTATGTCAAGAACAACAGTTAGAACAGGACCTGGAACAACGACTGGTTCCAAACTGGAAAAGGAGTACAGCAAGGCTGCCGGCAGTATTGTATATTGTCACCCTGCTTATTTAACTTGTATGCGGAGTACATCATGGGAAATGCCAGGCTGGATGAATCACAAGCTGAAATCAAGATTGCTTGGAGAAATATCAACACCTTCAGATATGCAGATGATGCCACTCTAATGACAGAAAGCGTAAAGGAATTAAAAAAGCTCTTCATGAGGAGAATGAAAAAGCTGGCTAAAGCTCAATATTCATGGTGAATAAATGGAGGAAACAGTGGCAGATTTTATCTTGTTGGGTTCCAAAATCATGGTGGATGGTGACTATAGCCACAAATTTAAAAGACAGTTACTCCTTAGAAGGAAAGCTATGACAATCCGAGACAGCATATTAAAACACAGAGACATCACTTTGCCCACAAAAATTTATAGAGTCAAAGCTCTAGTTTTTCCAGTAGACACGTACAGATGTGAGAGGTGCAAAATAGAGATGGCTGAGTGCTGAGGAATTGATGCTTTTGAATTGCAGTGCTGGAAAAGATTCTTGAGAGTCCTTGGACAGCAAGATCAAACCAGTCAATCCTAAAGGAAATCAACCCTGAATATTCATTGGAAGAACTGATGCTGAAGCTCCAGTAATCTGGTCACCTGATGCGAAGAGCTTACTCGCTGGAAAAAAAAAAAAAAACAACAACTCTGATGCCGGGAAAGATTGAAAGCAAGAGGAAAAGGGAGCGATATAGGATGAGATGACATCATTGACTTAATGGACATGGGTTTGAGCAAACTCCTACAGATAGTGAAGGACAGGACAGGGAAACCCTGGTGTGCTGCAGTCCACAGGGTTGCAGAGTCAGACACAACTTAGCAACTGAACAACAACAAAAGCATGAGTCAAAAGGATTGAGAAAGGGCACGAGACTATCTGAATAAAGTTGTTTTCCAACTCCCCTCTGTCCTTCTGTTAGGCTAGAAGATTTGGGAAAGTAAGAGAGATGAGTTAGGAGAGTCAAGAGGGTTGGGCACAGAGGTGAGATGGTTGGGAGGGATAGCTCCTTTTTAGTTTGGGGATTCTGGGGTGGGGTGGTTGTACTTTCTGGTGTCTTCTGGAGCTCTGTTGACCAATGACCTCACAGAGACACCAGCAGTGGGGGTGACTGGGGACAGCAAGTAAGCACAGAGAACCCCAAGTTTTCTATGGGCCTTAGAAAAAAACCTGGGAGGCTAGTCAAACCTTCCTGTGCCCAGGAGAAAACTGCAGAGGGACTGGGGGGGTGAGGGGGCGGGCTGGTGTGTGAAGCTCTGGAGACTTTGTGGAAGCAGCGAGGACAGACTGGAAAGGCATTGGTGACCCCTGAGAACCATGAGGGAGCAGGATATAGCTGGGAAAGGTAGGAAACAGACCATGGGCTGAATGTGGACTACCCATCATTCCTCATTGTCTGAGCATCCATGGCATGGAGTTTGAGCACTGTCTTGGGGCGAGGAGAGGCAGTGGAGACAAATTTGGGAGAGGGAAATTCCTGGACACAACCAGCTTGCTCTCTTGAACAGACTGGGAAATTGTTAATTAGATTTGGTTTCCTTAAAAATGATGATCTGGTTCAGCCGGAGGAGAACAAGGTGTTTGACTTGTCCATCAGAGTCCTGGCTGGGCAGCTGGCCATGGTGGCCCTGTCCTCAGAGCCGTCCCTGCCCAGTGGCTGGGAGGGAGAAGATGAGATAGCCAGGAATGTGGGAACCATCTCAAGACACAAGGCTCTTGGCAGTTTCTGGCTGGAAACTGTAAACGATTGACTCAGGATTTGGACAAGATTTCTCTGAAAGTGCAGTCAGGACAGTTGAAAGCCTGCCGATGACTTAGCTGCTCTGGGGAATGGAATGATTATCAGGATAAATTACAGAGTGGTTTGCAAGACAGAGTGAGTGGGATGAGAAGCGACGAATGAGACCATGTGAACAGAGGGGAAGTCTTTAGGAGGAAAAGCAGCTAACTTCTACCTGCAGCATAAGAGGCGTCCAGCGCTAAGGGGTAGATGGAAGGGAGGGGAGGGGTGGCCATGGGGAGAGGAAGACGATTGAGATAGAACAGGAGGATGCGAGGCTGGGTGATAGTCTAAGACCTGAAGCGCTGGGGCTCTGCGAGGGGTGGAGGTGAGGGTGGGATCAGCAGGAAGGATGGAGGGCAGGGTGGCTTCCTGCCTGAGAACCCTCAATTTGACTGATGGCTGATGAAGGGCAGGAGCCTCACCTTCTCCTGCCTCTCCTGTGGTCAGTGGTCAGGTAGCGCTCTGTGGGGCTGGAAGGAGGGGTGGCGGAGAAAAGAGTAGAAATGGAGCAGTAATCCTGACCAGGACCAGAGGCTCCTCCCTTCATAGGGGGCCTGTGCAGACAAAGTCAGGGCTCTGCAGACCCAGAGATGAGTCCTGCCCAGGTGTTCCAAGCCCTGGACACATCTCTTTCTGCCTAGGGCTGCACAGTCTCATGGCCATCCTGGATGGAGGCACCCTGGGCTCAGTGGGGTCCGAGTTGAAGGTGGGTGGACTTGTGAGCTGTCCCTCCACCAATTTCTCTCTTTGCACTGGGAGCTGGGAGCCTGAGAGCCACTCAGGTACAGCTGAGTGGACAGGCCACACTGCCATTGCATTCAGGGCCAGGCTGCTAAAGAGGAAAGAGATTGGGGAGGGGAGGTGGTCTCTGACAACCGGTCATCCCCAGTGATGTCTGTAAGCATAGAGTCTTGTCTGTGGGCAGCATATCTCTCCTGAACCAGGTGATAGAAGATGGGAGGGGAAGCAAGCCTTAAGAGCTGTGTAACTATTAGGTGTAGGTCCTTGGAGGTATGTGGTGGTATGGGGTTGGTATGACAACTGTGGACCCCGCCATCAGATGGGTGAGCCTTGGGAACCCCCTGACTGATCCCAGTACACTTGGGGGAAGAGATGGACCTCTTCTCTTTCCCCAGGGGGATCTATCCTGGCCTGTGAGTCACAGAGTTAGGGTCTATCGGGGTGGGCACAGGTCCAGTGTTGCAACAGGCTGCATTGTAGGTAGGTCTGCACTCTGGGTTCATTCTGGCCCATGATCAGCAGTCAGCCCCAGCTGGCACAGGAGGGGCAGAGGGACTGGGTTAGGGTCAGGGTGCTGATGAAATCACCTGCAGCAAGTGGCAGTTGGTGAACTGGGGACAGCTGAACTGAGCTGTGGAAAAGGCTGATATTTTCACTACTAAAACCAGTGGAGGCTCAGGGACATGGTCTGGCCATGTATGCAACCTTATTTGTACTCCTAATCTGGAAAAATCTGATGTACACTTGGTGTATGTACATGTGTAAAACTAGGTCAACTAATTGGAAACAATAATTTGATTGATTTGGTTGGTCAGATAAATAAATTCCTCTGATTTTGAATAACATTGTTTTTGACTATGGTTATTGGCTCTGGAGAAGAGTTGGTTGCTGATGGCCCTTGTCAAGTGACCCAGTAATCTTAGTCAAAGGAACTAAGAGGCCAGATCAAAGAAGCCACTTGGACACTGAATCTAGGAGCACAGAGAACCACAGGGGCCTGTGCAGACAAAGTCAGGGCTCTGCAGACCCAGAGATGAGTCCTGCCCAGGTGTTCCAAGCCCTGGACACATCTCTTTCTGCCTAGGGCTGCACAGTCTCATGGCCATCCTGGATGGAGGCACCCTGGGCTCAGTGGGGTCCGAGTTGAAGGTGGGTGGACTTGTGAGCTGTCCCTCCACCAATTTCTCTCTTTGCACTGGGAGCTGGGAGCCTGAGAGCCACTCAGGTACAGCTGAGTGGACAGGCCACACTGCCATTGCATTCAGGGCCAGGCTGCTAAAGAGGAAAGAGATTGGGGAGGGGAGGTGGTCTCTGACAACCGGTCATCCCCAGTGATGTCTGTAAGCATAGAGTCTTGTCTGTGGGCAGCATATCTCTCCTGAACCAGGTGATAGAAGATGGGAGGGGAAGCAAGCCTTAAGAGCTGTGTAACTATTAGGTGTAGGTCCTTGGAGGTATGTGGTGGTATGGGGTTGGTATGACAACTGTGGACCCCGCCATCAGATGGGTGAGCCTTGGGAACCCCCTGACTGATCCCAGTACACTTGGGGGAAGAGATGGACCTCTTCTCTTTCCCCAGGGGGATCTATCCTGGCCTGTGAGTCACAGAGTTAGGGTCTATCGGGGTGGGCACAGGTCCAGTGTTGCAACAGGCTGCATTGTAGGTAGGTCTGCACTCTGGGTTCATTCTGGCCCATGATCAGCAGTCAGCCCCAGCTGGCACAGGAGGGGCAGAGGGACTGGGTTAGGGTCAGGGTGCTGATGAAATCACCTGCAGCAAGTGGCAGTTGGTGAACTGGGGACAGCTGAACTGAGCTGTGGAAAAGGCTGATATTTTCACTACTAAAACCAGTGGAGGCTCAGGGACATGGTCTGGCCATGTATGCAACCTTATTTGTACTCCTAATCTGGAAAAATCTGATGTACACTTGGTGTATGTACATGTGTAAAACTAGGTCAACTAATTGGAAACAATAATTTGATTGATTTGGTTGGTCAGATAAATAAATTCCTCTGATTTTGAATAACATTGTTTTTGACTATGGTTATTGGCTCTGGAGAAGAGTTGGTTGCTGATGGCCCTTGTCAAGTGACCCAGTAATCTTAGTCAAAGGAACTAAGAGGCCAGATCAAAGAAGCCACTTGGACACTGAATCTAGGAGCACAGAGAACCACACTCTGGCCTCAGGTGTATAGCTAGGGCCTGTCTCAGGTGGCCAGAAGCCAGACCCTGCAGGGTCTCAATGCAGGTCCTTACAGCCACTTGCATATACCTAGTTCTCTGTGGCAGCAACTGGACCACACAAACCCCACAGACTACAGTCCCTCCAGTGCTGAGTCCACTCCTTGTTGCTCCCGCCATCTTGTCCCACCACCACTGTGATGCTGGAGCTGGCTCCAAGCATAGGGGACCTTTTGACCACTAACAGGCTGAAGACACAGGGCCAGTTCTCCAGAAGCCCTCCACCGATGACCCCTCCCTTCTCTGACCACCCACTGAGTGAGTCTGTCTCTCCCAGACTAAATTTTCCTTCATGGTTCATCCCACGTGCTCAACCCAGAGCTCCAGGAGAATGTGAACAGCCAGGTGCTGGCCTGGACCACCCTGTTCTCCTGAGTCCCCCACAATCCTGAGTCCAGCCCAGCCGTGTCCAGTGACAAAGATTGACTGGGGGCATCTTTGCTTCTTGGCTGTTGACTGAATTTTTACCCTCCCCCCATAAGATATTATTTTCTTGGTCTCCAAAATCACTATGGATGATGACTACAGCCACAAAGTTAAAAGACGCTTGCTCCTTGGAATGAAAACTATGACAAACCTAGACAGTGTATACAAAAGCAGAGACACCACTTTGCTGACAAAGGTCCATCTAGTCAAAGCTGTAGTTTTTCCAGTAGTCATGTACAGATGTGAGAGTTAGACCACAAAGAAGGCTGAGTGCTGAAGAGTTGGTGCTTTTAAACTGTGATGCTGGAGAAGATTCTTGAGAGTTCCCTGGACACCAAGGAGATGAGACAAGTGAATCTTAAAGGAAATCAACCCTGAATACTGAAAGGACTGAGGCTGAAATTGAAGCTCCAATACTTTGGTCACTGATGCAAAGAGATGAATCATTGGAAAAGACCCTGATGCTGGGAAGGATTGAAGGCAAAAGGAGAAGGAGGTAGCAGAGCATGAGATGGTTAGATGGCATCACTAACTCAACGGACACGAATTTGAGCAAACTCTGGGGGATAGTGAAGAACTGGGGAGCCTGAAGTGCTGCAGTCCATGGGGTTGCAAAGAGTCGGACATGACTTAGAGACTCAACAACAATAATGACCCCAATTTGTATGTTGATGCCCTAACCACCAATGTGATGGTATTTGGGGATGGGATCTTTGGGA
This sequence comes from Tragulus kanchil, assembly GCA_022376925.1. Taxonomy (NCBI): domain Eukaryota; kingdom Metazoa; phylum Chordata; class Mammalia; order Artiodactyla; family Tragulidae; genus Tragulus; species Tragulus kanchil. The sequence continues at coordinate 56,402,691 of JAIOJX010000026.1, forward strand.
GATACTTAGGTTTAGATGAGATCCTGAGGGTGGAGCCCTTGTGATGGGTTAGCGCCCTTATGGGAAGATACACCAGAGTGCTTGCTTCCTCTCCCTCCACGCACTGAGGAAAGGCTCTGTAAGGACAGAGCAAGAACATAGTCTTCTGCAACACAAGGAGAGAGCCCTTGGCAGACATCAGCATAAACCCTGCTGCCCCAGACTTGGACTTCCAGCCACCAGAACTGGTTAAAGCAACCAGGTCCGTGGTATTTTGCTCTGGCCACAGAAGAAGACTAATACAACAGCCATCTTCTGCTACCCCAGAGGCCACCCACATCTGGACCACGATGTCCCTTCAGGGGCAAGGACTGACCCTGCCTTGGCATATCAGCCCCCGGAGAGCATTTGCTTGGAAGATGTTAGTCCATAAACAGCATTTGCCCCTGTATTCCTGTTGCATCTCTCTCTGGGCCCCCTGTGAGGCTGAGCGTTGTCGTGTGCATGCCACGTAGCTGCCACAGGATACTAATGACATTTGCAATGATGTGACAGCCTTGGTACCACAAATAAACAGAGATGGCCCAGAGGCTTGAAACGGCTGAGACCTGGTGGGTGACCACAGAGACTAACAAAGGTTCAGAAGCATTCTATTGAAAGATGAGTGAAGAGAACAACCGAGAGGAGCTGCCTTGTGGGTGTGAGGAGACTCTGGTGTGCAGAACAGTCAAGAGGTAGTGACTGAGGTGTCCCGCATAAGAACCACATAGGAATGGCGGTCACAGCCACACCAGATGCCCCTTCCAACAACCCAAGAGTATAGGCTGTGCTGTGGGCCACCGTTAGACCCTACTGCTGAGGGGGACTGAGGATTCAAAGGCCCACAGAAGCTCTGAGGGTGGGGAATAACCCGTGAAACTGCCATCACAGGCCCCTCTCGTTTTTTTCCACCCAGAGGCAGCTTCTCCAGTGATCGCAGGACCCAGAACTGGGGAGGCTGAAGTGCTGCAGTCAATGGGGTTGCAAAGAGTCGGACATGACTTAGAGACTCAACAACAATAATGACCCCAATTTGTATGTTGATGCCCTAACCACCAATGTGATGGTATTTGGGGATGGGATCTTTGGGAGATACTTAGGTTTAGATGAGATCCTGAGGGTGGAGCCCTTGTGATGGGTTAGCGCCCTTATGGGAAGATACACCAGAGTGCTTGCTTCCTCTCCCTCCACGCACTGAGGAAAGGCTCTGTAAGGACAGAGCAAGAACATAGTCTTCTGCAACACAAGGAGAGAGCCCTTGGCAGACATCAGCATAAACCCTGCTGCCCCAGACTTGGACTTCCAGCCACCAGAACTGGTTAAAGCAACCAGGTCCGTGGTATTTTGCTCTGGCCACAGAAGAAGACTAATACAACAGCCATCTTCTGCTACCCCAGAGGCCACCCACATCTGGACCACGATGTCCCTTCAGGGGCAAGGACTGACCCTGCCTTGGCATATCAGCCCCCGGAGAGCATTTGCTTGGAAGATGTTAGTCCATAAACAGCATTTGCCCCTGTATTCCTGTTGCATCTCTCTCTGGGCCCCCTGTGAGGCTGAGCGTTGTCGTGTGCATGCCACGTAGCTGCCACAGGATACTAATGACATTTGCAATGATGTGACAGCCTTGGTACCACAAATAAACAGAGATGGCCCAGAGGCTTGAAACGGCTGAGACCTGGTGGGTGACCACAGAGACTAACAAAGGTTCAGAAGCATTCTATTGAAAGATGAGTGAAGAGAACAACCGAGAGGAGCTGCCTTGTGGGTGTGAGGAGACTCTGGTGTGCAGAACAGTCAAGAGGTAGTGACTGAGGTGTCCCGCATAAGAACCACATAGGAATGGCGGTCACAGCCACACCAGATGCCCCTTCCAACAACCCAAGAGTATAGGCTGTGCTGTGGGCCACCGTTAGACCCTACTGCTGAGGGGGACTGAGGATTCAAAGGCCCACAGAAGCTCTGAGGGTGGGGAATAACCCGTGAAACTGCCATCACAGGCCCCTCTCGTTTTTTTCCACCCAGAGGCAGCTTCTCCAGTGATCGCAGGACCCGGAGCCGTAAATGGACATTTGATGGAGATTGTATGGCAAGCAGGTCAGGGTGGTTCAGGAGCCTGCGGTGCAAGGACCAACAGACGTCCTTCAGCCTCAAGTTAGGGCTGAGCATCCCATCCTCCATCATCCCCCACCACAAGCCTTGTGAGATGTGTCCTTCACACAAAGCTGCTGCAGGAGCACCCACAGGATGCTTGATGGGGAGGTAAACATGCCCCTTGGTGGTTTGAAGTCTCCGAAGCCCTGTCGCTTCAAAGTCTGATGTCACTTCTTCTTGGGGGAGGGACCCTGAGTTCACTTTGAAGCCTCAGACAGTTTTTGTTGTGGGGGCCTTTCTTGAGCAAGTAAAACCCTGAGAGCGGGGCTGTTGAGACCTGGGGCTCCAAGGCACACCTACAGTCACGCGAGAGGGACTTCAGGGCAGGTCTGTGCAATGAACATCTCTGTGAAGTGTGTTCTCCGGCCAGAGACCCCTCTCTGTGGGCGGCTTGGCACTGTGCGTCGTGGGCGGATGTGCACTAACACGTGTGCGTGCAGCTTCTCCTTCAAGGAGGAGTGAGGGCCAGCGGAGGCCCCAGAGAAGTTAGGAGAGACGTGCAGTTATCAGCCTTGACCTGGCTAAATGCAGAGGATCCAAGAAGCTGATTGTCCTGACTGGTGGTGCCTGAATGACTCTGACTCTGGGGACGTACCATGTCCAGTGACCCAGTGACCTTTGTGTGAGGTCCAGGGTCCAACCATGGCACTAGGGGTGGATGGTGGGGTTTCCCTGAAGAGCAAAGGGGCCCATGGCCAAAGGTCTGAGTTGCTCAAGGTAGTTTCCAGAAGACCTGGAGCCAGAGAGGGGCACCACCCCAAGATGTGCTGGATGATGTTGGCTCTGGGTCCTGGGAGAGACTGCCTCCAATGGCAGATGCAAGCCTCTTGGCTGTGCTTTTCTGCCTGTTTTCCAGAGTCTTCGGCACAGACTTCAAGTGGTAGCCGGGGTTCAGCTCTCGCTAATGGCAATCAAGCGTGTGTAGCAGAGCAGGCGTAAATGAAAACCAGGAGGCATGTGAGGGGCTTGTCAGCACATCCTGGGGCAGGAGACCTGGAAGTACTTGGGGAGGGGAACCTGGCAGGAAAACGGACTTGTGCACTGATACAAGATGGGAGCAAGCTGATCATTTGTAGAGTACTAAGAAAACTTGACTTCAGAGGCTAGGGCACTGAAGCACATGGATAAAATGACGGTGAAAATTTATGTCATGGAGCTGAAAACTCTTGATATTTCCTTTTGTAAAGGATTTTTTTTTAATGTGGACCATTTTTAAAGTCTTCATTGAATTCGTTACAATATTGCTTCTGTTTTGGTTTTTGGCCAGGAGGCATGCGGAATCTTAGCTCCCCGACCAGGGATTGAACCCACATCCTCCGCTTTGGAACGTGAAGTCTTAACCACTGGACTGCCGGAGAAGTCCTGCTGTTGATAATTCCTCCCTGGGGTCTCACACTGCAAACCCGTTTCTAGAGAGGGAGAGTTGTCTAACCTGCAGGGCTGCCATAACAAAACCCCACCAGCTGAGGGGCTTATCTCACAGTTCTTGAAGCTTAAGTTCAAGGTCCAGCCGCATGTGGTTTCTGGTGTGAGCCCTCATGTGCCTTCTCACAAGGCGGGGAGGCAGGGATAGAGAGAACAAGAGAGAACAAGCTCGTGAGCACTGGCATCTCTTCTTATAAAGACACCAGTCCTGTCGGATCAGAGCCTTTACGACCTCATTTTATCTTGAAAAGCAAAACTGAAAGTCACTCAGTCGTGTCCAACTCTTTGCAACCCATGGACGAGCCATGGAATTCCCCAGGTCAGAATACTGGAGTGGGTAGCCTTTCCCTTCTCCAGGGGATCTTCCCAACCCAGGGATTGAATCCAGGTCTCCCGCATTGCAGGTGGATTCTTTACTGTCTGAGTCACCATTCTACTTTAATTACTTCCTAAAGGCCCTATTTCCAAATGTAACCACATTGGAGGTTAGGGCTTCAACATATAATTTTTGCGGGGGTGGGGTGGGGGGCGGGTACAGTTCAGTCTCTTGTATTTGGATTTGCTCAGTGACCTGGACTAAAGGAAGCACTGTGCTTCTTTTGATTCTGCAGTTTGTATGTAACCTGCTCTGAGCTCAGCGAGCTTTACTGTAGGATATTTCAGCTTCATCATCTGGGGCTCGCTCCCCCTCCCAGGATGTGCACACGCCCTAGGATTGGAGGTCTCTCAGTGGCTGCTCTATTTACAGGGGCCTCAGAGTCTCAGGTCACACTGGTCACAGCCATGGTGTCTACATAACAAGTTCGTCAAACACCAGGGCAAGAAGCTCCTCTCCGCAGCCCCTGAGAACTCAGTGTGAAGTGAGCTTTCTCCTTCAAGCCCAAGGATCTCTTCTGCCATCCTGCCACTCCATGGAGTGGCAGAGTCTTGTCCTGGCTGTTTCCAGGAATCAACCCAGCCCTGCACCTTCAGGAGGGGAGTCCTGCTGGTTGAACCCACATCCTCCGCTTTGGAACGTGAAGTCTTAACCACTGGACTGCCGGAGAAGTCCTGCTGTTGATAATTCCTCCCTGGGGTCTCACACTGCAAACCCGTTTCTAGAGAGGGAGAGTTGTCTAACCTGCAGGGCTGCCATAACAAAACCCCACCAGCTGAGGGGCTTATCTCACAGTTCTTGAAGCTTAAGTTCAAGGTCCAGCCGCATGTGGTTTCTGGTGTGAGCCCTCATGTGCCTTCTCACAAGGCGGGGAGGCAGGGATAGAGAGAACAAGAGAGAACAAGCTCGTGAGCACTGGCATCTCTTCTTATAAAGACACCAGTCCTGTCGGATCAGAGCCTTTACGACCTCATTTTATCTTGAAAAGCAAAACTGAAAGTCACTCAGTCGTGTCCAACTCTTTGCAACCCATGGACGAGCCATGGAATTCCCCAGGTCAGAATACTGGAGTGGGTAGCCTTTCCCTTCTCCAGGGGATCTTCCCAACCCAGGGATTGAATCCAGGTCTCCCGCATTGCAGGTGGATTCTTTACTGTCTGAGTCACCATTCTACTTTAATTACTTCCTAAAGGCCCTATTTCCAAATGTAACCACATTGGAGGTTAGGGCTTCAACATATAATTTTTGCGGGGGTGGGGTGGGGGGCGGGTACAGTTCAGTCTCTTGTATTTGGATTTGCTCAGTGACCTGGACTAAAGGAAGCACTGTGCTTCTTTTGATTCTGCAGTTTGTATGTAACCTGCTCTGAGCTCAGCGAGCTTTACTGTAGGATATTTCAGCTTCATCATCTGGGGCTCGCTCCCTCTCCCAGGATGTGCACACGCCCTAGGATTGGAGGTCTCTCAGTGGCTGCTCTATTTACAGGGGCCTCAGAGTCTCAGGTCACACTGGTCACAGCCATGGTGTCTACATAACAAGTTCGTCAAACACCAGGGCAAGAAGCTCCTCTCCGCAGCCCCTGAGAACTCAGTGTGAAGTGAGCTTTCTCCTTCAAGCCCAAGGATCTCTTCTGCCATCCTGCCACTCCATGGAGTGGCAGAGTCTTGTCCTGGCTGTTTCCAGGAATCAACCCAGCCCTGCACCTTCCCAGGTTTGGGGGCTGGTGTTCTAACCTCAATGAGCCCACTCACTCTCCTCTGTACTCCCCCCAACCTCATATTCCCCAGGGCTTCCTTTACCTCTGCATACAAATCCTGGCTTCCTTTTCAGACAGAGGAGATGGAAGAGACTTCCTACCAGCGCTCCCTGGTCCTGTGGTCCTGATGAGCACTTGCCTTCAGCTTCTGTGATGCCATCATTTTCAGCTCCAGCTCTATTCAAGCTGGTGTCCTATTTCCTCAGTACCCACTGTGTCTCCACTCCTGTGTGAGACAAGAAGGACAAAACAGGGGGCTCAGAGCCCACCAACAGATGGTGAATACCTGGGGATTGGAGAACAGGGCAATTCCTGAACCCACACCAGCTGTCAATCATATGTGTGGCATGTGGTTTGTAAACTTAAAAAAATTAAAATCACAGTGGCCATTAGCATGGCAGGACGTAGTGGCTTGATACGTGAAATGTTAAAGTGGAGCAACCACAGTAGGCGGGCCCCTCAAGCGTCTCTACAGAAGCACCCCAACACCAGCGGGACTCATCTGTGGGCACACAGAGGGCATCCTAAAGCCTGTGGTTGGGCTTCCCCTGGTGGTCCAGTGGATAAGGACACCGCTTTGCAGTGCAAGGGGCACCAGTTTGAGCCCTGGCCTGGGAAGATCCCACGTGCCGTGGAGCGGCTGGACTGATGTGTCTAATCACCGAGTCGGAGCTCCGGAGCGCATGCGCCCAGAGCCGGTGCTCTGTGACAACAGACGCCACCGTGATGGGTGGCCCGCAGGAGCCAAAGAACAAAGACGGATGAAAATAGAGAAATGAAAGACCAATGGAAGTGGCCCGCCCGTTCCCCTCCCTCCCCAACCCGACCCCAGCTCAAAATAAATAAATAAATAAATCTTTAACAAAAAAATAAATAAATAAATAAAGCCTGTGGTCTGAGTTGCAAAACCGTGAGGCTCTGCAGTGCCCACAGGCTCCCCTGACGCCCACACCCCTTCCCAGCCCTTACTCTTTCCTTCTGAAGGCCTGGCTTCCACCCCAGGCTGGAGCCTAAGGGGTGCCTTGCAGGCCAGGTTTCCTGAGAAGCTGCCTCTGAGATAGTGCTTAGTGTGTGGGCAGTCTGTTATGTGCACAGTCATTTCAGTGCTGCCTGACTCTTTGCTTATGGAGGATAGCCCACCAGGCTCCTCTGTCCCTGAGATTCTTCAGGCAAGAATACTGGAGTGAGTTGTCATGCTCTTCTCTAGGGGATCTTCCCAACCCAAGCTCCTGCATTGCAGGCAGATTCTTTACCATCTGAGCCACCAGGGAAACCCAAGAATACTGGAGTGGGTAGCCTATCCTTTCTTCAGGGGATCTTCCCAACCCAGAGACTGAACTGGGGTCTACTGCATTACAGGTGGATTCTTTACCAGCTGAGCTACTGGGGAAGCCCACAGCTGTTTGTTAAGGAGCACCCTAAGCAGTAGGGGTGGGTGGGGAAACTGAGCTGGGCTGCAGGCCTGGCGATGACTCAGCCAGTACCCGAAAGACCCCTGAAGCTGTAAGGTCTGTCTCAAGTTGTCCCAAATTGTAACAGGGCCCCAGATGTAGACCCTGCATGACCCAGTCTGGGCATGACCTAACATAGGAGGTTCCTTGCGCTGAGGGCCTAAGAGCCACTGGGCAGTAGGTCTTCACAGGAGGGAGGTCTGGGCTGCTCGCTTCCACCCAGAGGTGGGCAGGCACAGGGCTCAAGCCTCTGGGCTGGATATCCAGCTGGGCCTGGGAGGCACGGTTCGGGGTGCACGTGTCGCCAGCCCCAGGAAGCAAGTGGCTGGGTCAGAGACAGGTAGGAAACCACAGAGAGCAGAGCGAGTCACCTTGTTTCAGAAAGAAATGCAAAATGGGCAGGTGGACAGTGAAGGTCCTCAGGGACAGAGGCAGCTGGAGAGCTCGGTGCATAAGTGTGGGGTCTTCAGAGAGACCAGCCCCAGGGGCTCTGCTTTGAAGCGCCTTTGGGACTCTGTGAGGGTATGGAGTGTGCCCAGGGCAGACCCCGTCCTGAGTGAGCAGGCCAGTGGGGCTGGGGCTGAGTGGTGGGTTTTCTTGGCATTCAGCTGATGCCTTTCAGCTCCTGGTAGCTGGATGGTGCAGAGGATCAGCTGAAAAAGCCACAGTATCTGTGATGTGAATAAGTGATGTCCGATCCCAAGGTCCAAGTTCAAACATTTACCTACTCAGGGCTCCCTCCTGTCTCGACTAGAATGCTTAGGGACTATAACAGACTGAATATTTGTGACCCCCACCCCATTCATATGTTGAAACCTCCCCCACCTCCTGATGTGAGGGTGTTAGGAGATGGGGTCTTGGGAGGTGGTTAGGTCATGAGGGTGGACCCTCATGAACAGGATTAGTGCCCTCGTGGGAAGAGAGCCCAGAGAGCTCCTCTCTCCTTCGGCTGTGGGAGGACACAGTGAGAAGTCAGCAGTCTAGGGCCAGGCAGAGGACTTTCACCAGACCCCAACCATGCTGGCACCATGATCGCAGACTCCCAGTCTCCAGAACTGAGAGGTAACTGTTGTTTAAGCGGCCTGATCCTGTTATGCTATAGCAGCCTAAACTAAGACAGGACTCAGTTTAGGAATTAGTGAAACTGAGAAGACACTGGGATTCTCAGGTGGCACCAATGGTAAAGAATTCTCCTGCTAATGCAGGAGCTACGAGAGACACGGGTTTGATCCAGTTGAGAAGTCCTGGAGGAACGTGGCCCCCAGTCTGGGCATGACCTAACATAGGAGGTTCCTTGCGCTGAGGGCCTAAGAGCCACTGGGCAGTAGGTCTTCACAGGAGGGAGGTCTGGGCTGCTGCTTCCACCCAGAGGTGGGCAGGCACAGGGCTCAAGCCTCTGGGCTGGATATCCAGCTGGGCCTGGGAGGCACGGTTCGGGGTGCACGTGTCGCCAGCCCCAGGAAGCAAGTGGCTGGGTCAGAGACAGGTAGGAAACCACAGAGAGCAGAGCGAGTCACCTTGTTTCAGAAAGAAATGCAAAATGGGCAGGTGGACAGTGAAGGTCCTCAGGGACAGAGGCAGCTGGAGAGCTCGGTGCATAAGTGTGGGGTCTTCAGAGAGACCAGCCCCAGGGGCTCTGCTTTGAAGCGCCTTTGGGACTCTGTGAGGGTATGGAGTGTGCCCAGGGCAGACCCCGTCCTGAGTGAGCAGGCCAGTGGGGCTGGGGCTGAGTGGTGGGTTTTCTTGGCATTCAGCTGATGCCTTTCAGCTCCTGGTAGCTGGATGGTGCAGAGGATCAGCTGAAAAAGCCACAGTATCTGTGATGTGAATAAGTGATGTCCGATCCCAAGGTCCAAGTTCAAACATTTACCTACTCAGGGCTCCCTCCTGTCTCGACTAGAATGCTTAGGGACTATAACAGACTGAATATTTGTGTCCCCCACCCCATTCATATGTTGAAACCTCCCCCACCTCCTGATGTGAGGGTGTTAGGAGATGGGGTCTTGGGGAGGTGGTTAGGTCATGAGGGTGGACCCTCATGAACAGGATTAGTGCCCTCGTAGGAAGAGAGCCCAGAGAGCTCCCTCTCTCCTTCGGCTGTGGGAGGACACAGTGAGAAGTCAGCAGTCTAGGGCCAGGCAGAGGACTTTCACCAGACCCCAACCATGCTGGCACCATGATCGCAGACTCCCAGTCTCCAGAACTGAGAGGTAACTGTTGTTTAAGCGGCCTGATCCTGTTATGCTATAGCAGCCTAAACTAAGACAGGACTCAGTTTAGGAATTAGTGAAACTGAGAAGACACTGGGATTCTCAGGTGGCACCAATGGTAAAGAATTCTCCTGCTAATGCAGGAGCTACGAGAGACACGGGTTTGATCCGTGAGTTGAGAAGATCCCCTGGAGGAGGACGTGGCCACCCACTCTAGGATTCTTGCCTGGACAGCCCATGGACAGAGGGTAGTCCATGGGTCGCCAAGAGTTGGACACGACTGAGTAGTCCCACTTGAGAAAATGATATTTACCCAAATTCCCCTTCAGAAAAGAAAGTGTCTGGGAAAGTCCTTGGAGGTGAAAATGCTAGAGCTGTTCCAAGAGAGAAAGAGGCTGGGATCTGCTGCCTCAGACAGGGAGAATGGAGGAAGGGAACGGGGAGTATTAGGAAACAGGAAATAACCAGAAGGATGGGAGAGGGCATGTGGGACCTGGACCATCTCCAGTACATGACGGACATCTTGCAGGGCCTGGTGGAAGCAAACGCTGTGGAACCAGGGAATGACAGCTCGGCGGCTGGTGGCCAGAAGCAGCGTGAGAAGGAAAGATGCAGAAGGATGTGAGCCCTGGAGCGCCGTAGCTGTCCTGGGGGGCCCCTAGCGCCTGAGTCCCTGAGACCTTGGGGTTTCAGTCAGGTTTATCAGACCAGCAGGGGACAGGGCACCCAGGGTGAACCTGAGGGACCGAAGGTGGCCCGGTGTCTGTGGGATCAGACCTGGCCACGGTTATCCTGGGTGAGCTGAATGCTGGACCTCCCCTTGAGACCACCTCCCTCCTGCGGACGGCTCAGCCCTCACCCCTCAAGGGTGAGCCACACTCAGGGCGAGCTCCCCAGACCTTGCAGGCAGCCTGCCTGAGCGCAAGGAAAGCTCGGAGTACTGGGTTTAAAGAGCCAGTCAAGGCTGACTCTTGGCCCCTACAGTGACCACTGTGTGCTCAGAGCCAAGTTACCCCAGTCCGTGCTCCTTGTCTTGGCTTTAAATGGAAATTACAGCTCGACCTACAATGCGACAACACAGAGAATGTCTGGCTTGTGGTAAGCTCTCTATAAATGTTAGCTCTTAGGACTGTGGTGAGGCTCGTCTTTATTTATTTATTTTTAAAACAAAAAAGTGGCCAGCTGCTCTGTGTGGCTGTGGATCTTAATCGGTTTTGTGGCATGGACCCCTCCTGCAATCAAGGGAAGCCTATAAACTTGACCCAGGATTATAGTTTTAGATGCATGAAGTACAATGCGGAGGATGACAAGAGAAGCCAAATATACTGAAGCATCATTATTAGAATTTAAGAGTTGTAATACAGCAATGACTGTGCTTCTTTACTGAGACCTTGCCTAAGGAGGTCTAGTGACAGGTTCAGTAACTTATCATGATCTTGAATTTGTGACGAGCTAAGCTGAAATGATGTTTTCAAATATCTGCAGTCACTGTGGCATGATATGAAAAGAATAGTTGTGGTTTCTGCTGGTGACAACGTCCCAGGCACCGTCCATACTACTGTGCCTCTAAGCACTGAGGAGGGAAATGCTAGTTTCAATCTGTGATTAGTGAATATGAGCAGATCATGCTTTTCTACAACCAGTTCATACCTGGCCCCCGGCTTCTACTCCTGATCCCCAGATTAAGAATACCTGGTTTAGGCCGAGTCACGGGGTGCCTGGAACAGACACTCTTCCTCTGGAGAAGGATTGTCTGTGGGCCCTCTTTATTTTCACGTTGTTAGATTCATTTTACTGAAGTAACATTGACTTATGTCATCATGTAAACGTCATGTGTATATCATATTTCTACTTCTATACACCCTGTGGGCTGGTCACCACAAACAATGTAGCCTCCATTCATTACTATACAGTTGGTTGCCTTTACACAGTTCACAGCCCTTCCCCTTGGGGACCCTCTATCTGGTGCCGCATAGCCTCCAGGTTATGCGATTGTGGGCCACCAGGGTGCCAGCCTCTTCCTTCTGGGGCGTGGGGCTTAGCCGAAGATGACGCACCCCGCTGGTGTGGGTGAGGCTGTCTGAAAACAGACACCCACCTCCCAGCTCTGATCTCTGTGATACAGTCAGGCACACCTGCCCGGGTGAACTAGGATGATCCAAGGAGCGGTGGCAAGGAAGAGCCAAGAAGCCCTCCTAGCCAATCACCTTGAGTGGAGGGGGCTTGGGACTGATATGCTGGTCCCATTTCAAAGGAGGAAGGCTGAGGCCAGCATGAAGGGTGGCTGACGTCCATTACCCTTCCCCACAGAGCCTCACCGCCCCACGGGCCAGGGTCTGGGAAGTGATGGCTGAGTGTGGGGAGACAGACTGAGAAGAGCTGTAGTGCACCTGCTCCTTGAATGGCATTCCAGCCTCCCGGGTAGCAGCCTTGTCTGCGAGAGAAAGCTTCAACAGTGACACCTTGTGACAGCAAGGAGCAATGGTAGCAGGTGGCCCCTGGGACCTCGGTCCTCCTGGCGTGGCCTCCCTTTGGCTGCTGAGATGGTTTTAATAATTTGGGGCAATTCTATTCTTGTCCAAAAGGCAAACAGGGACCACAGCCATGAAGGGGCAATAAAAGAAACATGAACATATCTGTAATCTAAGTTGATGAGGCAGGTCATACCAATTACACAATTACATTATCATCATATTATATGATATTTTATTGTTATTACCATTCCTTCCATGCGTTGCTGTAATAAGTTTCACTCTCAGAGGATGACCTTACCTAACCTTAATATCATCACCTCATAAAACATCTCCAGTCACACCAGCAGACCCAGCCTTTGGTGCGGCTGAGAATTCAGTTTCCCGGCTCCTTCAGCCCTCTTCACCAATACTGCTGCCCACCCGACCACCATCTGCTCTCTGCTCTTCATCCTCTGGTCTTAGAGTACAACTTCTTGACCACGTGGTTCTTCTTTGTTGGGATATTTACAATAAAATCGGACACAGCTGTAACTCAAAGAAGGAATCGAGAGGGCAAAGGGGAAATACTTTTAGAACCACCCTGTGCTTCTGAAATTACACAAACAGCCTGCATGAGTGAGGAGTTGCTAAGAGTTCCGAGTGCTGTGGAGCATCTGGCGTCAGTGCATCTGGGGAGGGCAGGCAGAGGTGAAGGAGGATCCCTGGGCAGCGAATGGGGCTTGGGTGCATGTTAAGTTCCTGTACATTATAATCATCTCCACTAGCCCTGGGCTTCTACAGAGCATGCCACAATCAATAGCCCACGTCAGTTGTCCTTTATAGGAGAAGGGAATCCAAGAGGAGTTCCATATGGGTCAGACACACAGACATGTAGGACCCAGGGCTAAAATGGAGGAGTCTGAAAACTCCCAAGACTCTTATGTGGAGGACGTTTGCAGGGAAGAGCCAATTCTGACTCTGTGTTGGATCTGTTCCTTTCACCTTTGCTTCCTGTTGCTTTTGTTCACGAAAAGCATAGTGTCTATACATAATGGCCTGCCTTGGGGAACCCTGCCCCTCTGCCTGATGATTAAACCAAAGTGCCTTTGTTCAGGACCCTGCCCTCCTGTGGCAGTCTACAGAAAGGAAGACTCTCCGTTCTAGGACATATTCACAAGACTAACGGACTTCATACTTTGCTCCCTCCCCGCCCCCCATCTCTGTTCTATGAAAGAACTTGGCATCCAGAGCCCAATAAGATGATTATTTTGGGACACCAGCCTACCATCTTCTCTGTCATCTGGTTTTCCAAATAAAGTCATATTCCTTGCCTCAAAACTTCCTCTCTCAGATTTATTGGCTTGTCATGTGGGTTTGATGCCTTGGTGGGGATGATCCCCTGGCAAAGGGCATGGGAACCCACCCCAGTATTCGTGCTTGGGAAGTCTTGTGGACAGAGGAGCCTGGCGGGCTATAGTCCCCGGAGTCGCAGAGAGTGGGACCCAACTGAGCAGAGGAGTATTCAGCGGACAGATTGAGCTTGGACTCAGTACAGACACACCAGGGTTCCCACTGAATGTGGGGTGAAGTCACAGGTCCTTCTGTTTGGCGATTAAAGTAAGGGTGGCCCCCTAAAACTGAGGACTTGGGGATAGAAATGAGTCTGAACTGGACTTGGCCTTAGAAGGGAACCATGTCACAGATGTGGAAACAGACGTGCATGGACGTGTGAGAGGCAGCAGCTCTCTAAATGCCTGGCGAGGGCTCTTTCCACATCACCCCTCTGTGTCTCTGTGGCTAGCCCTCCCCCTTCTCTGAGATTTTCTCGGGGCTCTTCAAACACCCTGAGCAATCGCAGGGTGACCCATCTGCTCCTGAGGTGCACGGAGCCTGCGTGCCAACTTTCCCGAGTCAGCACCTTATGGTGAGCAGATTTCTCTCCTCGTCTGTTCTGCCTCATTTGTTCCTCCATTACTTGGGGCACCAGGCATGGAGCTCTAAATAGACACGATCCTTCTTAACTGTCTTCTTTCCCAGCGAAGGCTCTCGTCCTGTCTGCCTCAGGGCCTGGCACAGGCTGGGCGCCCAGTGGAGCGGATAAATGCCGGCTGATTGACACCTGCAGCCAACGCCATAAGTCCGAGTCCACACTTCAAACCAGGAGGCGACAGGAGGTTTGACTCCATCTGGATCCTGGGCCTCATAGCACCTGCTGGAGGTAAGAGAGAGCCAGGGTCCCCTCCCCCCATGTCTTATCCCGACCCAGGCGCAGGGAGCCTCAGTCTCCCGGTAGGAGTGATGGCAACACTGGGCTGCCTGGGATGTCCTGCATTACCAGTTACAGAAATGATCACATTTTCCTAAGGTTCAGATAAAACTCTAGGCATCCAGAGCCCAATAAGATGATTATTTTGGGACACCAGCCTACCATCTTCTCTGTCATCTGGTTTTCCAAATAAAGTCATATTCCTTGCCTCAAAACTTCCTCTCTCAGATTTATTGGCTTGTCATGTGGGTTTGATGCCTTGGTGGGGATGATCCCCTGGCAAAGGGCATGGGAACCCACCCCAGTATTCGTGCTTGGGAAGTCTTGTGGACAGAGGAGCCTGGCGGGCTATAGTCCCCGGAGTCGCAGAGAGTGGGACCCAACTGAGCAGAGGAGTATTCAGCGGACAGATTGAGCTTGGACTCAGTACAGACACACCAGGGTTCCCACTGAATGTGGGGTGAAGTCACAGGTCCTTCTGTTTGGCGATTAAAGTAAGGGTGGCCCCCTAAAACTGAGGACTTGGGGATAGAAATGAGTCTGAACTGGACTTGGCCTTAGAAGGGAACCATGTCACAGATGTGGAAACAGACGTGCATGGACGTGTGAGAGGCAGCAGCTCTCTAAATGCCTGGCGAGGGCTCTTTCCACATCACCCCTTTGTGTCTCTGTGGCTAGCCCTCCCCCTTCTCTGAGATTTTCTCGGGGCTCTTCAAACACCCTGAGCAATCGCAGGGTGACCCGTCTGCTCCTGAGGTGCACGGAGCCTGCGTGCCAACTTTCCCGAGTCAGCACCTTATGGTGAGCAGATTTCTCTCCTCGTCTGTTCTGCCTCATTTGTTCCTCCATTACTTGGGGCACCAGGCATGGAGCTCTAAATAGACACGATCCTTCTTAACTGTCTTCTTTCCCAGCGAAGGCTCTCGTCCTGTCTGCCTCAGGGCCTGGCACAGGCTGGGCGCCCAGTGGAGCGGATAAATGCCGGCTGATTGACACCTGCAGCCAACGCCATAAGTCCGAGTCCACACTTCAAACCAGGAGGCGACAGGAGGTTTGACTCCATCTGGATCCTGGGCCTCATAGCACCTGCTGGAGGTAAGAGAGAGCCAGGGTCCCCTCCCCCCATGTCTTATCCCGACCCAGGCGCAGGGAGCCTCAGTCTCCCGGTAGGAGTGATGGCAACACTGGGCTGCCTGGGATGTCCTGCATTACCAGTTACAGAAATGATCACATTTTTCCTAAGGTTCAGATAAAAACTCTAGGCTTCCAGCATTGTGGGAAGAGGCGCTTGTGGCTTGGGATACAGTCTTCAGGGACAGTGTCACACATGCCTGCATGCTAAGGCACTTCGGTGTTTAGCTCTGTGTAACCCCATGAAGTGTAGCCTGCCAGGCTCCTCTGTCCATAGGAGTCTCCAGGCAAGAATACCGGGGTGAGTTGCCATGCCCTCCTTCAGGGGATCTTCCTGACCCAGGGATGGAACCCGTGTCTCTTACATCTGCTGCATTGGTAGGGAGTTCTTTACCACTAGCGCCACCTGTGGAGCCTGACAGTGTCACAGAGGGATTCAAAAACGTGCTGAATCTGAGTAACTGAGACTTGAGGGGTGGTCACGAGCCCTTGGTGTCTCAGCCTGGCCCACAGGACGGTGAAGACCCAGACTCCCAGGGGACTATGGAAAAGTTAAGATAAAAATGCTCCATAGGGCTTCCCCTGGTGGTCCAGTGGGTAAGGACACCGTCTTGCAGTGCAAGGGGCGCCAGTTCGATCCCTGGCCTGGGAAGATCCCACATGCCACGGAGCGGCTGGACCGATGTGTCCAATTACCGAGCCGGAGCTCTGGAGCGCATGCGCCCGGAGCCGGTGCTCTGCAAGGACAGACGCCACCGCGATGGGAGGCCCACAGGAGCCAAAGAACAAAGACGGATGAAACTAGAGAAATGAAAGATGAATAGAAGTGGCCCGCCCGCTCCCCTCCCTCCCCATCTCAACCCCCGCCCCAAAAAAATGCTCCATAAAATATGAAAATGGAAAGGAGCATTATTTTCAAATGAATGTACTAGGCTCCTTTTATGGAATTAAGATGAGTCTTTAAAAACGCCCACATGGACTACGCTCTGCACCATTTAAACAGCAGCATCTGCACCTTTAATACTCTGTAGAGTCAAGTTGGATTTTTCTCATTTGGGAAAGCCATTTCCTCTGTGTGTGCATCTTCTTAATGGCAAGTGGGAGTGGCCTCACGCCTAGGGCTGCCCTCGGTTTGGGCAAATATGACATGTGTCCTCAGTCCCTGGAGAAACCCAGGCCTGTGTAAGTGGAGCAAGTCCAGACTCTTCTAATGGAGTAGGGAAGCAGATGAGGGAGGCATATCCCTGGAGACAATGTCGAACTACTGTCCCCCCCTTCCCTGCCACTGCACAGGGGTCCGAGGGTCCAGGGCTGTGGACTCCTGCACTAAACGGCCGCCAGTCACCTCTTGGGGGAGGGAAGCCATGCACAGGAGGCCACGTGGCTGCAACCCCTGCAGAGAGGGCCTGCGCTCTGGGTGGCTGGGCATCTCACACAACTTCCAGCTGCTCCTTATTCATTGGGCTGCCCAGAAAGCGCACTCAAGTAAGTTCATAAGATGTTAGAAACACCTGAACAAACTTTCTGGCCACCCAATACTCGGATGAGCTAGAGCCGGTTTCTCTCAGAAGTGGCCGAGAAGCTCCCTGCTAGGACATGGAGTTTCCTGCTCCAGAACGAGGAAGGTTGGTTGTGGGGAGAGGGGAGAACAGGGTCTCAGGGGTGGGGCTGGACCAGGGGTTTCTCTCTGATGGGGTTGGGAAGAGTGGATGGTATGGTCAGACCTTCCCATCAGCCTTGAACCTGTAAGTGTTTTGCTGTTCAGCAGCTCAGTCATGTCTGACCTTTCATGACCCCGTGGACTGAGCGACTGACCTGAACTGCAGCACATTTGCCAGAGTGTCTGACGTGTACTAATTGTAGGAGTCCAATAAATCCTGTTAAACGGATAAGCGAATGGTGACTGGGCTGAATCTGTGCCGGCTTTGGAACGAGGCTTCACGTGGAGAGCACCCTCCTGTCCACTGGACAGGGTGACCAATGATGTCAGCTTGCTCGGCACTTCGGGTTTCCCAGGACATGGGATAGTCTGTGGGAATGCTGGCAAAGTCTTGGGCAAACCCAGACAATTTGGTCACCTTATGTTCATCAGCCTGGCTTCTTTTTGTCTGGCGCACCTGTCTGCTGCATTTGGGCCAACAAATCCACACGGGTTGCTGGTAAACCTGCGTGCCTGACTGATATGTGAACAGGTGCTTCCGTAGCAGCCACACATTCAAACAACTGGTTGGAAGTGCAAAGTCTGAGGACAGCAGCAAGGGGGCTCGAGAGGCAGCGCCAACGGGGGTCCTGGATGTTAGTGAGTGAAGCCGCTGAGATCTCTTTGGGCCAGGGTGATGGCGAAAGGCTCCCGGGGAGCTGGAGTCCAGCCCAGTCTTGACTGAATGAGGAGGAATCCATTGCTGGAGAAGGAAGAGGGTGACGGTACGGTGGTATGAGGCCCCCAGGGTCCATGTGTCGATTTCTGGGGAAGACCCAGGTGGGTCTCCTGGCTCGTCCTGAGCCAGTTTTTGTGGCCAGAGGATGAGATGCTGACCAGCTAGAAGGTCACATGCCCACCTCAGAGGGAGAGTGGGCGCTGATTGTGGCATCGAGAGCAGCTCAAAGAGCAGATGGGGAGCCCCAGAAAGGACATTGAGGTGGCCTGGGGTGGGGTCCTTGGAAAGGAAAGCAGGTAGCCAAGGCTCAGTACCACCCCTGTAACTGGGAGGCAACTCCGGGAAGCAGGAGACGGAAAGGGAATACGGTTAGGATGGCGGGGAAGCCTGTCCTAGCGAATGTCATGGAGCTGACCACAGCTTGATAACACAGGTAAATGTTTGCTCAGTCCCCAAGGACCGTCTTCTGCGAAGTCATCTGAATACCCATTTCTCAGCATGGTCCTACAGAGAAGGGAGACCACTGTCCACAGGCTCCCTCTCTCGTGGGTTCACCTGCAGGGTGTCACTTGCTGGACTTTCCAGCTGCTCATGGGCAGGTGCAGCGTCTCACCACTCCTGTTCAGGGGAGCCCCAGGCAGGAGCTGTACAGTGTGGACGTGAGACCGGAGGCTGCTGGGTGGAGCCTGGTCCGAGTCCACAGAGAGGGGGTGGCCTCGGCAGTGGTAAGGTGGCCCAAGGGTAAGTGAGAGGGTCCAAAGTGGCACCGAGGGGTATCGGATCCAGAGGGGCCCGTGTGCAGTGAGATAAGACTCGCATGACTCCTCCACGCCCTCCGCCGAAGCTGAGACCACGGCTGACCGGCACTGGTCCAGAGAGACAGCCAGGACGGGAGCAGTCACTGGGGCGGAGAAAGGTCAGCCGTCTCTAACAAAAGCAAGGGACAGGCCTTAGTGCCCCACCCTCAGAGGAAAAGGCAGGATGAGTTCCCCTCAGCGGAATGCAGAGAGGTCTGAACAGGTTGCTCAGCAGTTATTTATTAATAATTCATCTTGAAGAAGTCATAAACTCCAGGACCCCGTCTTCTCGCATGTAGTGGGGCCGGGGTGTGACGGTGTGGGACTCCAGAGTTAAACAGCGAGGTCTGAGATTTGGCCAAAGGACCTGAATGGGCAGCAAGCAGATGGGAGGCTGGAGAACCAGGAAGAGCCAGGGTCTGCTCGGCCCTGGTTGAGGGCAAAGGAAGAGGAAGGATTTGGTCTCAAGTCCCCCTCAGCTCCCTGCCCTCCTCTCTCTCTGCAGCAGCCAGAGGTCATAGGATCCAAGGAGCTGTGTCCTGTCCCCTGGCCTGGAGGGAGGGCGTGCGTGAGGCCGGTCTTGGTGGCTCTGATCACATCTCCTGGTGTAGCAACGGCCGAGGCTTCTATCTCACGGGAACTCGGCCAAAGTCAAAACGGAAAGCGAAACAAGTGACATCATGAAACTGTGAAAACATGCGGGCTGCTGTTTAATACGAACCCAACACATAGGTCTCCTGCTCTGCATGTTTGACTGAGCCACCCGCCTCCACGACACCCTGGACTGCCCCATCACAACACTGAGCACACCACCTGATAGCTTCTAATTTATTTTCTCCTGCCGGCCCCAGGGCCCCGAGAGGGCAGGGTCCATTTCTCGTTCACCACCCACACCCAGGGCCTGCCAAGCTGTGGGCTCTCAGCCATGTTCCGAAAACCTAAGTTTTGTATCTTGGTCTAGATGGCAGGTCTACCCAGGCTGGGGAGGCTGGTCATGCAGCCTGTCAGCTCCCAGAGAACAAGGCCATGTCTGGCTCCTCTCTGTCTCCATTCCCTGGACTGGACTCAGTGCACGGAGGCTCAGAGCCCTTTGTTGAATGAATGACTGACATCACGTCCTCGCTCAGGGCCTTTCGGGCATCATCCCAACCTTCGGCCCCGGTCAGCCTCTCTGTGTAGAGGCAGGAGTGGACGCAGAGGCGTCTCAGTCCACCAAGGACAGTGGTGTGTGGTGTTCTCACGTGCCCAATGCCCGCTGGCCCTGAGGAGGGGCAGCCTTGTGACTGTCTCACAAAACCAGTGGGAAATGGCCCTCCTGAGCCGAGGCGGTGAATTCCCCTTGGCTCAGGACTGCCCAAGGGGGCTGCTGAGGCTGGGGACTTGTTGCAAGTCCCTGAAAGACTGCTCTTCCCACCCAGGGCTTGTCCCAGTTCTGGGAAATGTGAGTAGCGTTACCAGCATCAGTAATAGGCTGATCAGCCATGGCAGCACATGACCAGCTGGAGGGGACCCAATTGGAAACCCTCCTGGACTCAGGCAGTCTCTGCTCCGCAGAGCTGGGTCTGGAGCCTGGCTGACC
Source organism: Tragulus kanchil (assembly GCA_022376925.1). Classification (NCBI taxonomy): domain Eukaryota; kingdom Metazoa; phylum Chordata; class Mammalia; order Artiodactyla; family Tragulidae; genus Tragulus; species Tragulus kanchil. Next base: position 56,422,685 of record JAIOJX010000026.1, read on the forward strand.
GCAGTCTCCTGGGTAACAGTGGCCAGAACGGGGTGCTCAGGCCCTGCTGGGGGTCTCTGGAGCCAGCAGGGCAGGCTGTGTGGGGGAAGCTCTGCCGTGACGGGTTTCCCAAGAGGAGAGATGGCCTGGGTGGGTGCTGGGGCTCCAGCCACACCGCAGGCCAAGGGGTGGGTGCTGCCCAGGCGGTCAGGGGCTGGGATGTCCTTGACGACCCTGGGAGGTGGGGACACTCCTGAGAGAGATTGCCTCTTGCCCTTCCGAGCTCACACTGGAAGGGCCCTGTCAGCCCAGCCCAGGCCTGCCATCCCCGCCTCCCACTTCCCAGCCCCTGAGGCTGGGATCGATGAACACCTGGAGAATCAGGTTCCCCTCCCTCCTCTTTTATTTCTTTTCCCCATCATGCCTCTTTTATTTATATTTATTTTCATCCATCTTTTTAGGCTGGGAGGCTGGTCATGCAGCCTGTCAGCTCCCAGATGAACTAAGGTCTTGGTCTAGATGGCAGGTCTACCCAGGCTGGGGAGGCTGGTCATGCAGCCTGTCAGCTCCCAGAGAACAAGGCCATGTCTGGCTCCTCTCTGTCTCCATTCCCTGGACTGGACTCAGTGCACGGAGGCTCAGAGCCCTTTGTTGAATGAATGACTGACATCACGTCCTCGCTCAGGGCCTTTCGGGCATCATCCCAACCTTCGGCCCCGGTCAGCCTCTCTGTGTAGAGGCAGGAGTGGACGCAGAGGCGTCTCAGTCCACCAAGGACAGTGGTGTGTGGTGTTCTCACGTGCCCAATGCCCGCTGGCCCTGAGGAGGGGCAGCCTTGTGACTGTCTCACAAAACCAGTGGGAAATGGCCCTCCTGAGCCGAGGCGGTGAATTCCCCTTGGCTCAGGACTGCCCAAGGGGGCTGCTGAGGCTGGGGACTTGTTGCAAGTCCCTGAAAGACTGCTCTTCCCACCCAGGGCTTGTCCCAGTTCTGGGAAATGTGAGTAGCGTTACCAGCATCAGTAATAGGCTGATCAGCCATGGCAGCACATGACCAGCTGGAGGGGACCCAATTGGAAACCCTCCTGGACTCAGGCAGTCTCTGCTCCGCAGAGCTGGGTCTGGAGCCTGGCTGACCGCAGTCTCCTGGGTAACAGTGGCCAGAACGGGGTGCTCAGGCCCTGCTGGGGGTCTCTGGAGCCAGCAGGGCAGGCTGTGTGGGGCAAGCTCTGCCGTGACGGGTTTCCCAAGAGGAGAGATGGCCTGGGTGGGTGCTGGGGCTCCAGCCACACCGCAGGCCAAGGGGTGGGTGCTGCCCAGGCGGTCAGGGGCTGGGATGTCCTTGACGACCCTGGGAGGTGGGGACACTCCTGAGAGAGATTGCCTCTTGCCCTTCCGAGCTCACACTGGAAGGGCCCTGTCAGCCCAGCCCAGGCCTGCCATCCCCGCCTCCCACTTCCCAGCCCCTGAGGCTGGGATCGATGAACACCTGGAGAATCAGGTTCCCCTCCCTCCTCTTTTATTTCTTTTCCCCATCATGCCTCTTTTATTTATATTTATTTTCATCCATCTTTTTTATTCTTTGGCCTGCGTGGGCCTCCCATCGCAGTGGCCTCTCTCACTGCAGAGCACCGGCTCTGGGCACATGCGCTCCAGGGTGCTGGCTCATAACTGGACACACCGGTCCAGCTGCTCCGCGGCATGTGGGATCCTCCTGGGCCAAGGATCGAACCAGTGCCCCCTGCATTGTAAGGCAGACTCTTCAGCCACTGGACCACCAGGGAAGCCCCCCTTCTCTTTTAAAATGGGAAGAAAGGACTTCTGGTTCTCAGAATGGCTAGAGCTGCCCATTCTCCTTAGCATCCTCGGCTCCATCAGATTGCTGCCAACTGTTTCCAACTGCCTGAATCCAGAGAGGCCTGAGGATGTACCCGCTGGGTCCTTCCAGAAGTGACACAGCCGGGGCCCTGCAGAATGGGGCCTCAGGGCCCTAATGACCTGCAGGGCTGCCGAGGCAGAGGCTGGGGCAGGGGTGGAGGGGCTGTCCTTGCTCAAACTTGGAACTTATCACTACTTTCTTTTCTCCAGCTTCCCTCTTTCCCTCCCCAGATAATTTTACTATGAAGAGAAGGCCTGTGGAGGACCCCAGGATTCAGGTGCAGTTTCATAATCATAAATTATTCCTAATTAGTGGGAACCTGTGGGGAGAGGCTTCACGTCCAGAGAGGCGGGCAATGTTAGTATCGTTGCGTGGTATGGGGGGATGTGTCCCAACCTGGGGAAACTGATGACCTTAACGACCCCACCCTCCCCCATAGTGGTGCCTGGGAAAGACCTCCCAAGAGTGAAATCCAGACCCTCAGGTGCTTTGCTGCATGCCCAGGAGAATGGGAGGAAGGCTGGGGGGATCTTGGGGGAGGACCTGAGATGCCAGACTCCAGACAGAAGAGACACCAAAAGGATTGATGGAGGGAAAGTTCTCCACTGTCTTCTGGGTGTAGTGTGTGCCCAGGGTTGTCTCATACTAATATTGAATTCTTTTGAGCCATGGGCTGTGCTTATACATTCTTGCAACTGTTGTGAGCTTAACCAAGAGCTGATTCAATCCTATCCATAAGCAAGTTAAGAATCTGCCTGCAATGCAGGAGACCCTGGTTCAATTCCTGGGTCGGGAAGATTCCCTGCAGAAGGGATAAGCTACCCATTCCAGTATTCCTGGGCTTCCTTGATGGTTCAGACAGTAAAAAATCTGCCTGCAATGTGGGAGACCTGAGTTTGATCCCTGGGTTGGGAAGATGCCTTGGAGAAGGGAAAGGCCACCCACTTCAGTATTCTTGCCTAAAGAGTCCCACAGACAGAGGAGCCTGGTGGGCTGCAGTTCACGGTGCTGCAAAGAGTCAGACACGACTGAGCCACTTAACACTTTCACTTTTATAACCAAGTGAGACATAAATTATTTTCTCCAGTTTACAGAGGAGGAAACGGAGACTTGGGGAAATTAAGTAACTTGCTTGAACTCACCATAGCCAAAGATGGCCCCAAGTAACTCCATCCCTACCTGTACACAGGTGCTACTTCTCCCCTTAAGAGGTAGAGCTTAGGGGGACTTCCCTGGTGGTCCAGGGCTGGCCGAGGGCCAGAGGCTGGGGCAGGGGTGGAGGGCTGTCCTTGCTCAAACTTGGAACTTATCACTACTTTCTTTTCTCCAGCTTCCTCTTTCCCTCCCAGATAATTTTACTATGAAGAAGGCCTGTGGAGGACCCCAGGATTCAGGTGCAGTTTCATAATCATAAATTATTCCTAATTAGTGGGAACCTGTGGGGAGAGGCTTCACGTCCAGAGAGGCGGGCAATGTTAGTATCGTTGCGTGGTATGGGGGGATGTGTCCCAACCTGGGGAAACTGATGACCTTAACGACCCCACCCTCCCCCATAGTGGTGCCTGGGAAAGACCTCCCAAGAGTGAAATCCAGACCCTCAGGTGCTTTGCTGCATGCCCAGGAGAATGGGAGGAAGGCTGGGGGGATCTTGGGGGAGGACCTGAGATGCCAGACTCCAGACAGAAGAGACACCAAAAGGATTGATGGAGGGAAAGTTCTCCACTGTCTTCTGGGTGTAGTGTGTGCCCAGGGTTGTCTCATACTAATATTGAATTCTTTTGAGCCATGGGCTGTGCTTATACATTCTTGCAACTGTTGTGAGCTTAACCAAGAGCTGATTCAATCCTATCCATAAGCAAGTTAAGAATCTGCCTGCAATGCAGGAGACCCTGGTTCAATTCCTGGGTCGGGAAGATTCCCTGCAGAAGGGATAAGCTACCCATTCCAGTATTCCTGGGCTTCCTTGATGGTTCAGACAGTAAAAAATCTGCCTGCAATGTGGGAGACCTGAGTTTGATCCCTGGGTTGGGAAGATGCCTTGGAGAAGGGAAAGGCCACCCACTTCAGTATTCTTGCCTAAAGAGTCCCACAGACAGAGGAGCCTGGTGGGCTGCAGTTCACGGTGCTGCAAAGAGTCAGACACGACTGAGCCACTTAACACTTTCACTTTTATAACCAAGTGAGACATAAATTATTTTCTCCAGTTTACAGAGGAGGAAACGGAGACTTGGGGAAATTAAGTAACTTGCTTGAACTCACCATAGCCAAAGATGGCCCCAAGTAACTCCATCCCTACCTGTACACAGGTGCTACTTCTCCCCTTAAGAGGTAGAGCTTAGGGGGACTTCCCTGGTGGTCCAGGGGCTAGGAAACCACCTTCCAATGTGGGGGATGCAGGGTTGATCTCTACACTGGGGAACTAAGATCCCACATACTGCAGGGCAACTGAACCTGCATGCCACAACCACTGAGCCCACCAACTCTGGAACCCATGCACCACAACTAGAGAGAAGCCCACACACCTCAACAAAAAGATCACATATGACGCAGCGAAGATCCCCTGTGCTACAGCTAAGGCTTGACGGCCAAATAAATACATGAATTCTTTAAAAAAGAGAGAGAGGGCTTATGTCTCCTCTTGAGTCTGGGTTGTGCCCAGAAGTGCTTGACCAACAGAATGAAGAGGACATGATGTGCCAGGATCGCCACCCAGGCAGTCAGGAGGCGAGGCCATTCAGAACAGCATCACGGCTCTCGGCTCATAGGCCCAGCTGAGCCCCGAAGTGAGGTGAAGCTATCTTAAAAGTGTGTCTTCTTTCCTCCGTTAAGACAACCCAGCTGATGACAGATGGGGTGAAGTCCAGCCATCCCCACTGAGCCCTGCCCCAATTGTAGAGCCCTGGGCAAACACCTGCTACTCTAAGCCGCAGACTCTGCAGTGTGCATTATGCAGCAGTAGACCACCAACACAGTCACACAGCTGGTAAGGGGCAGAAACGGGATTCAAATCCAGATCCTGTAGTCCAAAATTTACCTTCCGAACCCAGTCTTCCAGGTCACCACTGACGTGCGAGGCCTCATCTGACCTGTCCCCCGAAATGACGCTGTGCACACTTCCTTTCACGTCCAGGATGCAGGCTGGTCACCCTCGGTCTCCAGGGACCCTGGAGTGTCAGAACCTTCCTGCTCTCGCAGCTGCTGGAGCTCTCAGCCCTGCCTGGAGGGTGCGCCGTGCGGGCCTCGGGGTCAGCCAGCTGCTCCAGCCCCTCCTCCGCCACTGAGCTAGCCGCCTGCAATGCCCATGGGGCTGCTTCTCCCCACACTCCCACTCCAGGTGCAGATGAAGAGCCCGCCAGCTGAAAAAAAAAGAAGTCATAGGCCAGTGAGGTCACAAAGGGGCCCCGGGTCCTCCTGCCCCTCATCTCTGAGGTCAGCTCCCAGATGAGCCTTGCTATACTCCCTGGGGATCTGAGAAAGGAGGAGGAGGATAGTCTCCCCTAGTCAGACCATTGCTGTTCAGCCGCTCAGTCGTGTCTGACTCTTTGTGACCCCATGAACTGCAGATTGCCAGGCTCCTCTGTCCTCCACTATCTCCCAGGGTTTGCTCAAACTCATGCCCATTGAGTCGACGATGCCATCCAACCATCTCATCCTATGTCACCTCCTCCTCCTCCCACCCTCAGTCTTCCCCAGCATCAATGTCTTTCCCATTGAGTTGGTTTTTCATATCAGGCGGCCAATGTACTGGAGTCAGATATTCCAGAATAAAGGGCTTGGAAAGGAGGTGGCCTCAAACCAATCCTGCAGCTCTCACTTCTCCCCCACACCAGGATGCCACCGGAACAGAGCATCTCTAAGGAGAGGATGGTCAGCATCTGGCATAACTTGCCCTTTTGCCAAGCGAGAAGGGCTTCCCTGAAACTGCTGGGGGATTTGCTTTCTGCTGCTGAGATGGGGGACCCTAAGGACCCCGTGAGGGACCACCACTTGAAGAATGACACGCTGTGACCGGAGCAGCTCGTGTGGAGCCCAGAGCCAGCGGAGGTAGCTGTCCGAGGAAGCCTGTGCTTTGGGAGTGTGGCATCAAAGGATACAGGAATGTCTCAGAAGCTGGTCTGGGTTAATTAGATCCAGCCAGGGAGGGCTGGAGCTGGTGGAGCATTCACCTGCTCTGAAATGCAGTGGGAGGTGAAGATGGGGGTGTGGGGTGGGATCAAAGGCTCCCACAAGGGCCAGGGCCAAGGGTCAGAGCTCTTTCCTGTTCCTTGTCTCCCCACCTGGCGTGCACTAACCCCCACCCCCTCCCCATCACCCAGTGGCCTCATGGGGCAGGGTGGCGGCGGGGGTAAGGAGGACTAGAAACCCAAGCCAGATGGTAGGGAGTGGCTGGTGGGCTTCCCCGCCTGGACCAGAGGGCTTCCCCGGGGCACGGGTCTCCACGGTGGAGAGGGCTGCTCCAAGTTCCATGAGCTTTGGAGTCTCCACTGTTCTGTATAAACTCCAGGCTGTAATTACTGAAATTGGATTTTTGTGGCTAAAACTGACTCAATAAATTTTTATCTTGGATTGACCTGAAAAATGAAGAAATTGACCTCAGATTTCATCTGGAGTTGAGGGAGAACCAACCCCACAAAACAGGCTTGAAAAGGACGTGGGAAGAGAGGACAGAGTGGTCTTCTGACACCCCCCACGAGACTCTTTTGAGACAGCATCCCATTGAAAGTTCGACGATGCCATCCAACCATCTCATCCTATGTCACCTCCTCCTCCTCCCACCCTCAGTCTTCCCCAGCATCAATGTCTTTCCCATTGAGTTGGTTTTTCATATCAGGCGGCCAATGTACTGGAGTCAGATATTCCAGAATAAAGGGCTTGGAAAGGAGGTGGCCTCAAACCAATCCTGCAGCTCTCACTTCTCCCCCACACCAGGATGCCACCGGAACAGAGCATCTCTAAGGAGAGGATGGTCAGCATCTGGCATAACTTGCCCTTTTGCCAAGCGAGAAGGGCTTCCCTGAAACTGCTGGGGGATTTGCTTTCTGCTGCTGAGATGGGGGACCCTAAGGACCCCGTGAGGGACCACCACTTGAAGAATGACACACTGTGACCGGAGCAGCTCGTGTGGAGCCCAGAGCCAGCGGAGGTAGCTGTCCGAGGAAGCCTGTGCTTTGGGAGTGTGGCATCAAAGGATACAGGAATGTCTCAGAAGCTGGTCTGGGTTAATTAGATCCAGCCAGGGAGGGCTGGAGCTGGTGGAGCATTCACCTGCTCTGAAATGCAGTGGGAGGTGAAGATGGGGGTGTGGGGTGGGATCAAAGGCTCCCACAAGGGCCAGGGGCCAAGGGTCAGAGCTCTTTCCTGTTCCTTGTCTCCCCACCTGGCGTGCACTAACCCCCACCCCCTCCCCATCACCCAGTGGCCTCATGGGGCAGGGTGGCGGCGGGGGTAAGGAGGACTAGAAACCCAAGCCAGATGGTAGGGAGTGGCTGGTGGGCTTCCCCGCCTGGACCAGAGGGCTTCCCCGGGGCACGGGTCTCCACGGTGGAGAGGGCTGCTCCAAGTTCCATGAGCTTTGGAGTCTCCACTGTTCTGTATAAACTCCAGGCTGTAATTACTGAAATTGGATTTTTGTGGCTAAAACTGACTCAATAAATTTTTATCTTGGATTGACCTGAAAAATGAAGAAATTGACCTCAGATTTCATCTGGAGTTGAGGGAGAACCAACCCCACAAAACAGGCTTGAAAAGGACGTGGGAAGAGAGGACAGAGTGGTCTTCTGACACCCCCCACGAGACTCTTTTGGAGTAAAACTGCTACACAGACAAGGAAGAAGCGAGCCAGCAAGGGATTTACGGATCGGCTCCTGGGTGGCACCGAGAATCATTGCAAGCTGGAGAGGCAGCTGCAGCAGCCGGATGGTGACTAAGGGGACCCTGGGGAGGATGCCACCACCTCCCTCTGCCCACAGAACCCTGGGGGATGCAGTCTTCCCATGTTTCTAGAGATTACAGCAGGAGGCAGTCACTGTCTCCCATCAACGCCTTGTTGGTGGGAAGATGTCAAATCCAGGCCCGTGATTCGGGTGCCGAGCCCTGGAGGGGGGGGAGCGGGCACAAGTCTGTGAAAAGGGCGAGTATATTGACTACTCTTAAAACGGAAGTGACAGATGCATTTACACCCAAATTATCAAGATGACATTTCCTGCCACCAGGCGAAATGAGGATCTGAAAACTAGATGGTCCTACAGGATATATTATTGTAGAAAAATAAAGATACTTTACTTTCTTGCATGCCTGAGTTGGCAGCTATGAGATTCCTATTCACCTCAGAGACAAATGCAAGAAATGAACAAAATGAATCAGTGAAAGCCCCTGGCTTGTGCTTGAACAGGCATGTGCTCAGTAAGTGTCACACGAGGCTGCTGGTCAAAGTCATGGTCTTCCTTCCCTCCCGTCTCTCCCCGATTATCCCACTACTGCCCAATTAGGGGCGGAGCCTTCATTTGTGAGGGGCCAGACCGAGCATGTGAGCTCTTGGTTTCATGGTGGGAGTGGCTGGTGGGCTTCCCGCCTGGACCAGAGGGCTTCCCGGGCACGGGTCTCCACGGTGGAGCGGGCTGCTCCAAGTTCCATGAGCTTTGGAGCCTCCACTGTTCTGTAGAAACTCCAGGCTGTAATTACTGAAATTGGATTTTTGTGGCTAAAACTGACTCAATAAATTTTTATCTTGGATTGACCTGAAAAATGAAGAAATTGACCTCAGATTTCATCTGGAGTTGAGGGAGAACCAACCCCACAAAACAGGCTTGAAAAGGACGTGGGAAGAGAGGACAGAGTGGTCTTCTGACACCCCCCACGAGACTCTTTTGGAGTAAAACTGCTACACAGACAAGGAAGAAGCGAGCCAGCAAGGGATTTACGGATCGGCTCCTGGGTGGCACCGAGAATCATTGCAAGCTGGAGAGGCAGCTGCAGCAGCCGGATGGTGACTAAGGGGACCCTGGGGAGGATGCCACCACCTCCCTCTGCCCACAGAACCCTGGGGGATGCAGTCTTCCCATGTTTCTAGAGATTACAGCAGGAGGCAGTCACTGTCTCCCATCAACGCCTTGTTGGTGGGAAGATGTCAAATCCAGGCCCGTGATTCGGGTGCCGAGCCCTGGAGGGGGGGGAGCGGGCACAAGTCTGTGAAAAGGGCGAGTATATTGACTACTCTTAAAACGGAAGTGACAGATGCATTTACACCCAAATTATCAAGATGACATTTCCTGCCACCAGGCGAAATGAGGATCTGAAAACTAGATGGTCCTACAGGATATATTATTGTAGAAAAATAAAGATACTTTACTTTCTTGCATGCCTGAGTTGGCAGCTATGAGATTCCTATTCACCTCAGAGACAAATGCAAGAAATGAACAAAATGAATCAGTGAAAGCCCCTGGCTTGTGCTTGAACAGGCATGTGCTCAGTAAGTGTCACACGAGGCTGCTGGTCAAAGTCATGGTCTTCCTTCCCTCCCGTCTCTCCCCGATTATCCCACTACTGCCCAATTAGGGGCGGAGCCTTCATTTGTGAGGGGCCAGACCGAGCATGTGAGCTCTTGGTTTCATGGTGGGAGGCTCGCTCTGTGTTCTGGGCCACTGGAGCGTATCCAGCGCCCAGCAATGCCAGGAGACGCAGCGGTGGGCAGCAGGGTCAGGGCCCTGCTGATGCTCTGGACCCACCCGCCTGGGAAGGCACCAGCCGTCTCTGGAGCATCCCCCAAGCCCTGGACTCCAAGCGTCCCTTCCAGACCCCCAGCCTCTCTCAAAGGGACTCAGACTCAGAGGGCCATGGCTGCCAGGTCCTCTGGCCCGTGAAGGGTATACCTCTTGTTCCTGTTGCATTTTTGCCAACCCCCAGCCCCAACCATTCCTCCTCCTTGTCCTTCCCCAATGAACTCCTGGGAAGCCTGTCCTGGTCACTATGAGGTCTCTCTCTCCTCTGAGTGCCATGCTGCCAGGCCACGTGCAAACCAGTGTTTAATAAGCTAGAAAAGACAGTCTTTGCAGAATGACTCAGTCCAAACTACCCACTTAATTATTTTTATTTTTTGGCTATGCTGCGAGGCATATGGGGTCTTACTTCTGTGACCATGCATTGAACCCATGTCCCTTGCATTGGAAGCTCAGAGTCTTAACCAGGGGACTGCCAGGGAAGTCTCCAAACTCTCTACTTTAAGCAGTAGTAGGCTGGAACCCAGAGACAGTGTGAGCCCTGTACAGCCACACCAGTGGTCAGTGGCAGAGTCTCCAGTCCCCTGGACGCTCACACATTAGCGCTCCCTTCTCCCTCCGGAGGGTGCTGCATGCACCGCCTCGGGTGTCTGCTTCATACGTGGGTGTTGTGCCTCCCCAAAAGGGCATATCCCATGGGTATGGACTCTTTCTGCCTCTCAGGTGGGCAGCAGGTGTTGCTAGGAGCCCACCAGGCATCTCCGGAGTGGGCAGAAGCCAGACAAGCATTCCCTCCCTAAGCATTTACAGATGCTCTGAGGTCCCTTAGAAGCAAGACTCTAGCACCAGTGGGTGGTAACTCCTTCAAGGCAGGCAGCTGAGAATGGTTTCCATGGAGACCACCCAGGTTCTGGTTTCCATAGCAATGCTTGTAAGAGGTTACAGAGCTTCCTACTTATGTCAACGTTCCCAGTCACTCCACAGGCCAACCTGGGACTAATGCAGTCTCTTTTCTAGGACGGGAGACAGACCTCCAGGGCCAGAGGGGAAAGAGATGAACCTCTGTGCCGTTAACGGACAGCGAGGCCTCTTTCCCTCAGCTAGCACACCCTCCTCCATCCCCAGCGCAGGGTTTATATGTGACGAGTCATGCACACACTCAAATTATAAAAAGAGTCCATCCTTGTGATGTTGGAAGGATTAAAACCTTACTGCTCCCTGCCACCTCTGCTCTCCAGAGGTCACTGGTGTTACAAGGCTTTGAGAATCTGTTCAGGGGCTTCCCTGGTATTCCAGTGGTTGAGAACCTGCCTTTCCACCACAGCGGGTGCAGGTTTGATACCTGGCCAGGGAACTAGGACCCCACATACTGCAGGGTACGGCAAAAAAAAAAAAAAAAGTGAATCTTTTCAGAAGTATATATGCACCTCCACAGAGGTAGCTTTTAGAAAGTTCACAAATGGCACATGTATATGTATATATATATTTTTTTTTTCCTGCTCTGCCACCTGCTTTATCCTAATTATAGATCTTGGAGACCTTCACACACCAGCACAAATAGATCTACCTCATTCTTTGTAATGGCAACAAAATACTGCAGTTTTCTTTTTAAAACAAATTCTTCAACTGGAGATCTTTGGTTTTCAGTTTTTGCTATTAGAACAATAGATATCCTCACACATATGTTTCTGTATACTTATTTGAGTATACTCATAGGATAAATTCCCTGGGGTAAAATGGCTGGGTCAAACACAACCACAGTTTAAAATTTGAAATTTTAAAGTGTAATCCTTACCAAACCAATGTACTATCACTATCGATGCAAGCAGGCATATGCGCACTTGAGAAGAGTGGGCATTATTAAACATCAACAAAACAAAACAAAACCAGAAAACCAATCTCTCCTAACCATCCTATTAGACCAGCAAATTTTAACACAAAAGCCTGACAACGACAGTGTGAAAAAGGAAAATTACAAGTCAGTCTTACTAATAAACATATCTAAAACTCCTAAACACAATATTAGTAAACAGAATCCGATAGGTGGGTCAGTGGTAAAGAATCTGTCTGCCAATGCAGGAGGCACAAGAGATGCAGGTTCGATCCCTGGGATGGGAATATGCCCTAGAGGAGGAAATGGCAACCCACTCCAGTATTCTTGCCTGAAGAATCCCATGGACAGAGGAGCCTGGCGGGCTACAGTCCATGGGGTCACAAAGAGTCGGACATGACTGAAATGACTGAGCACGAACCTTCCAATGCAGGGGGCTCAGGTTCAATCCCTGGTCCTGTAAGATCCCACATGGCCTAGAGCATGCCCCACAAATAATCATTACTTTCTGCTCATCTAAGAGGCCACAAAGAAAGGAAGAAGACAAGCCTCAAATCTGGGTATTTGCTACACATCAATGGTTAAACATATAAAGATTGTATAAGATATAGAAATATATAAAGAAGTTCCACAAGTTGCTAAGAACAAAGCAAAGCATCCAATATAAACAGGCTATAGAACACAGACATTTTGTATGAAAGTCCAATACACATATGGAATTTGACCTGGTAATCAGGGAAACTTTCCTCATAATCAGGAAAATTAAAATTAAAACCATAATGAATATCACTTCACTCTCAATCCACTGGCAAAAAATCCCAAGGGTTGTTAATATTAAGTGTTGGCAAGAGCTTGGAATGAGAAGGATGCCTGTGCAGCACAAGTGAGAAAGTCAGGCAGTTCAACTCCTTATAAGAAACAATTGGGGCTTCCCCTGGTGGTCCAGTGGATAAGGACACCGCCTTGCAGTGCAAGGGGCGCCAGTTCGATCCCTGGCCTGGGAAGATCCCACGTGCCGCGGAGCGGCTGGACCGATGTGTCCAACCACCGAGCCAGAGCTCTGGAGCGCATGTGCCTGGAACTGGTGCTCTGTGACGAGCGAGGCCACTGCAATGGGAGGCCCACACAGGCCAAAGAACAAAGACGGATGAAAAATAGAGAAATGGAAGACCAATAGAAGTGGCTCGCCTGCTCCCCTCCCTCCCCAACCCGACCCCCACCCCAAAAATAAATAAATAAATAAATCTTAAAAAAAAAGAGAAACAATCGGTAGAATTTAGTGGGTTCAACAGTGGTATGCTGTGAGACCCAAAGACTGTCTCTCTAGGTACACGTAATAAAGAAACCCCTGCAGAGGGGACCAGAGCCTTACAAAAGAAACAATTCATTAAAGCATAGTTGTAATAGAACAAAAGCAGAAAGAACCCAAATATTCATTTTCAGAATAGGCGATTAAATTATACATTCACATAAGGGATTGATACACCACTAAGTACAAATGAATTAAATGCTATTACAGATACCATGGATGAATCTTGGATATATACAAGGCTGAAGGGAGGAAAACAAATCAGGGAATAATACATGTATTTTATTACTGCTTCTCCAAACAGTCAAATCTAAAGAAAATTACACTAAGGGCTTCGTAGATTTGTGGTTATAAAACCTTATAAAGGAAAACCGAGTAACTCAGGATAGGAATTAATCTGGATTGGTTTATTAACATAAGGAGATTGGCTAAGTAAAAAATAACAGGATAGAACACAGACATTTTGTATGAAAGTCCAATACACATATGGAATTTGACCTGGTAATCAGGGAAACTTTCCTCATAATCAGGAAAATTAAAATTAAAACCATAATGAATATCACTTCACTCTCAATCCACTGGCAAAAAATCCCAAGGGTTGTTAATATTAAGTGTTGGCAAGAGCTTGGAATGAGAAGGATGCCTGTGCAGCACAAGTGAGAAAGTCAGGCAGTTCAACTCCTTATAAGAAACAATTGGGGCTTCCCCTGGTGGTCCAGTGGATAAGGACACCGCCTTGCAGTGCAAGGGGCGCCAGTTCGATCCCTGGCCTGGGAAGATCCCACGTGCCGCGGAGCGGCTGGACCGATGTGTCCAACCACCGAGCCAGAGCTCTGGAGCGCATGTGCCTGGAACTGGTGCTCTGTGACGAGCGAGGCCACTGCAATGGGAGGCCCACACAGGCCAAAGAACAAAGACGGATGAAAAATAGAGAAATGGAAGACCAATAGAAGTGGCTCGCCTGCTCCCCTCCCTCCCCAACCCGACCCCCACCCCAAAAATAAATAAATAAATAAATCTTAAAAAAAAAGAGAAACAATCGGTAGAATTTAGTGGGTTCAACAGTGGTATGCTGTGAGACCCAAAGACTGTCTCTCTAGGTACACGTAATAAAGAAACCCCTGCAGAGGGGACCAGAGCCTTACAAAAGAAACAATTCATTAAAGCATAGTTGTAATAGAACAAAAGCAGAAAGAACCCAAATATTCATTTTCAGAATAGGCGATTAAATTATACATTCACATAAGGGATTGATACACCACTAAGTACAAATGAATTAAATGCTATTACAGATACCATGGATGAATCTTGGATATATACAAGGCTGAAGGGAGGAAAACAAATCAGGGAATAATACATGTATTTTATTACTGCTTCTCCAAACAGTCAAATCTAAAGAAAATTACACTAAGGGCTTCGTAGATTTGTGGTTATAAAACCTTATAAAGGAAAACCGAGTAACTCAGGATAGGAATTAATCTGGATTGGTTTATTAACATAAGGAGATTGGCTAAGAGATGGAAAATGGATAGATTTTCATGATTGTCCTTGAGTCTAAGAATAGATGTATTAATATCTTTAGTATTCCTGGTAGGATATACAGTGGGGGAGTAGAGGTTGGCATGACGTGGAAGCCTCTGAATACAGGAGTCAGCCATTTGTTGCACCTCTGGGCATGCGTGCTTTGCCCCGTATCTGGAGGCGGTCTACTTCTCCACTTAGATCAGGGCTAGTTTGGTGATTTGCTTTGACCAATGACGCAGTGACGGTATGCTCTGGAACTTCGGATTCCAGGCGTCAAAGGACCGGCAGTGTCTGTGCTTCCTCTTACTTGGAGCTCAGCTGCCAAGCTCTAAGGAAGGCCAGGGTATTGCTGTCAGCTGTTCCGAGCCATACTCTGGAGAGCAGGGGCCATTTAGGATGGTCCAGCTGGGCGAAGCCTCCAGCTGAATGCAGAGAGAGAGGGAGCCGGTAGCCCACAAGGGTTTACATCAGTCCGTCTGAAATTCGGCCATCCTGCAGAATTAAGGTCTGGGGTGGGCTGTTACACAGCAGCAAGGGGAGCAGACATACAAGGAGTTCTGGCTTGTTTCATGAATCGTCCGTGGGATCACTGTGTATGTTCAGTCACTCAGTCATGTCCAATACTATGTGACCCCACGGAGCCCACCAGGCTCTGTTCATAAAAATGTTTAGGCAAGAATACCAGAACAGATTGCCATTTCCTACTCCAGGGGATCTTCCTGACCCAGGGATCAAAGCCACAGCTCTTGAGTCTCCTGCGTCGGCAGGCGGATTCTTTACCACTGTGCCACCCGGGAAGCCTGCTTCAAAACTTATATGCTGGGCTTCCCAGGTGGTCCAGTGGGTAAGGACACCGCCTTGCAGTGCAAGGGGCGCCGGTTCAATCCCTGGCCTGGGACGACTGGACCAATGTGTCCAACTACCGAGCCGGAGCCCTGGAGCGCATGTGCCCAGAGCCAGTGCTCTGCGACAACAGAGGCCACAGCGATGGAAGGCCCACACGGGCCAAAGGACAAAGTTGGATGAAAATGAATAAATGAAAGACCAGTAGAAATGGCCAAAAAAAAAAAAAAAAAAAAAAACCCTTACATGCTGGCAATTCACATATTCTGTATGTATTAACTGATTCAGAATAAAAATATTTTTATTAATAAAAAACCCCTAACTTATTGCAGATTGTATCTCCCTAGTTTTGACTTGTATTTTCTATTAATTGTGATTAAACATCTGTTCCTGTTTGAGCACTGATCCATTTCTCTGTGAGCTGCTTGCTCATATTCTTTGCCACTTCTATCTATTGGGTTGTTCATTTTTCATTATCAACTTTTAAGAATTTAGCATACTAAGGAAAATAGCTCTTTTTTTATGTTCAACGTTTCTATTAATACAGTATCTCCCCCGGTTCACCACTTGTAAAACATAACTTTGTAAGTTATGTTGCATATAATTTTTAAGTTTTCATTAGTCCAGTTATTGGTGGCTATCACACCAATTGGTGCCTTAGCCTCCTCTAAGATGATCTTTTAAATCACCTCAAGTACTTTTATGGCTTCATTTCATACCTTTGAATTTTGTACAGGGAAGTAGGATCCAGGTTAATTTTTTGTCAAAATGACTAGCCAGTTGTTCCAATAAAAAGAACTCACACATCCCCACTAACCTAAATTTAAGTCAACTTAAATTGACTTAAAAGTCAGCAAACTTACCCTTGTATTTCTCAACTTCCGGACCCTCCATGGTGTCTCACAGATTTTATCCTGCTGCCTTTAATATTGTGTTTTCATCTGTAAACTGTTCTCTCTTTTCAGGATTTACCTGGCCATTTCTCATGTTTACTTTCCCCGAAAGAACTGAATGTTGGTTAAATGTCAACATTTTAATTGTGAGTTCTTTGCATTTATACTGGGAAAGGTAACAGAACACATCTGTGAAAGACTGCCTTTGGAATTGAGAACAAGGTGTGTCTGGGTTAATTTGAATCTTTTATGTCCTTTACAGCTTGTGAACCAAGGGTGTAGGCCCTTATCCTTGTCCCCAGGGCAGGACCTGGGCACACCTTTGCGGTTCATTTGCCAAGGCTCCAGGCAGCTCCCATCTCCCCCTCTGTAAAATATGACCCTGTGGCTCACGCCAAATCTCTGCTCAGACCCAAGATGATTACTAATTGCCCAGAAACTGGTGGAGAACGCGACACCACTCTTGTGCTTAAGGATAAGCAATAATGACGTCATCTTCCATGGAAGTGGTGGTTTATAGGCATTTCAAAGCAGCCTGACCTTGGGCAAGTGGCATAGTCTCTGGGCTATTTCCTCCTCCCTTGCCTGTAAAGTGTGACTCCACCTGCCTCAGGGCGATGTGAGGGCTGCCGGAGGAAAGAAGGGGACACCTACATTCCTTGGCCGAGCCACGGAGCAGGGCCACGTGCCAAGGCCCGAGAGTTTCTCCTGCCTGCTGCCCCATGCCCACCTGCCCCCCAACCCCCAGGGACACCTGTGCTGCCTACAGGGTGGAGGCGCACCCCTCACCCAGCCAGTACCTCGCCTCCCCGCCACCACCCGCCTCTCCCAAGCCAGAATCAGAAGTCAAAGATGTTTATTGTTCTACAGACACTTCTGAAAAGAGACCTAATAGAGAAAATATACAAAGCACTTCAGAGTTTCATCTCCAGAGAGTACCGACGTCTGACTGGAGGTGTCGGAGCCCTCCTCTTCAGGGCTCGGGGCTGGGAACGGTTAGCATACTGGATGATCAGTAAAAACATGCAAAAGTGAGAAGGAAAAGGAAAAGAACGCTGCATCCCCCCAAGCAGAGGGGGATGGAATTTCAGAACAGAGGAGGCAGGGTGCACACGTACCAGCTGGCTCTCCCTCCCCTCCCCCAGTGGTCTGGACAACAGTCCTAAGCTACAGATGGCAGGGAGCCCCCACCTTCACCGCATACCTGCTCAGGGCTCAGAGGGCAGGGCTGCCCCTGGACAGAAGACAACCCCCCGCCCCGCCAGACCCTGATGCTCTGTATCAGTCGCCCCCGGGATGCCCGCTTGTGCTCCTGCGGGGGCCGGTGCCCCCAGCCCTGGCTCCTTCCTTCTTTGGTTCCCCCTGGAGATTGATTGTGCTTGACCAACCTATCTGACCCCTCCCCGCCAAACTCCAGGCTCCCAGTAGTAGGCTGAAGGCACTGATGGAGTCTCGCGACACCCCCAGGACGGTCACCTTCCCTTGTGCTCTGGGTGGGTCTATCCCTGGGCACGTTGCCTCCATCCTCAGTTCAGATCTGAGAGTGGGAAAGCACAGGCTGTGTGCTGAGCAAGGAAAAGGTCCTTCAGGTCTTTCCCAGCTGTGGAGACGTTCCTGGAACCACACTCCACACCCCCCACCTCCTCCCCTCGCCAGACCCCCCCGTGTGCCCAGCCCTTCCGTCCAGTCCTTCCCCTTTGGGCCACCAGTGCAGCTGTGGGCCAGAGGCCCAGAGACCTTGGGGCGCCCCCTGCGTCCCCCAGACCCGAGAGGTCAGCAGAGGGGGAGGCCTTGAGAGATCACAGCTCTGGTACAGGCAGGGGGGCAGGGCTGGAGAGAAACGGGGAGACATGAGACAACTAGGAAAGGAGTCCAAAGTACAAGCTAAGCGAGGGGAAGGAGGGCCAAAGGAAGTCTGGGAGAAAAAAACGAAAGGGGGGCGGGGCCTGGAGGGCAGGGGCGGGGCCGGGAGGGCAGGGGCGGAGCTTCACGCCGCGTTGCAGATGAGCGTCTCCACAACAAAGGTGTTCTCAAAGTGACGGATGGCGTTGCAGTTTTGGGCCCCTCGTTTGTTGATCCCTGAGAGAGAACAGAGAAATCCCAGTGAGGCCTGTGAGCTGGCCTAGCACTGGCCGGGCCACAAAGGCCACCAGCCTCTGAGCCTGAGCAGGGTCTCAGGACTCCGGGTGGGGAAGCCCAGGAAATGATACCCAGAGTCATTCCGAGACAGTGCAGTGGCCTGAGCTCACCAGCTGGAGTCAGAGCTCCCAGCTCTGCCACCTTCCTGCTGTGGGACCTCGGGGCTATTTGTTAACCTCTCTGGGGCTGCCTTTCCTCATCTTTAAAGGGGCAGCAGGAACAACGACAATGAGGATGACGGCTTCCCAGCTCTCTGACGGCTGGTCTCTTCCCCGTCCAGGGGCCAAGCTCTGCCAAGGTGCGGCGCTCAGGGCACGGGCCAAGGTGGGGGGGGAGTCGGCCACTCACGCCTCCGGGTGGCCCGGCGCCGCAGCCGGTAGGTGTCCTTCCCACCGCACAGGTGGTAGATGAAGGAGCCCAGGGCTTCCTTGTCGCTGACGTGCTCTGTGACCACCATCTCCTCCTGGATGATGTACGTCTGTGGGAGGTAGGTCCCCCTCTGCAGAGGGAAGGGCGCAGCGCCAGGTCAGGACCAGGTCCCCACTGCCCACTGCTCCGCCACCATCCTTCAGCCCACCCTCTTGTCCAGGGGCCGTGCGGCTCACCCTTCTGACATCCCTAGGCACCTGAATTGTGCGTGTGTGTGAGTGCACACATGACTCCGGTCCCCCCCCCCCAGGGGAAATGCTCCTCCGAGGCAGGGCCTCGCCCCCCCCCAGTCTCCCTGCAGGGCTCCCGCAGGGCACCATGGGGCATGGCCCTGAAGGCTCAGGAAGCTGGGTCTCGGTTCTCAAATGAGGGAGGCAGAGGTGGGAGGCTGGGGGCAGAAAGGTGAGGCGCTGGCTCTGAAGGAGGGAGATGGGAGATGGAGGCGGGGTTGGGGGGACCAACCGGGGGTGCTGGGCCCAGCTGACAGCAATGCCCAGGCTCCCACCCCTGTCTCTACAGGCTGCAGAACTCCCCCCGTCTCGCGGCAGCAGAGGGGACAAGCTGCTGCCGGGGCTCCGCTCACCTTCACGTTCATAAGGAGCTCCCAGAAGTTGCGGGGGGGCAGCACGATGGTGGTGTTGAGCTCGATGACGTAGCACTTGTCCAGGGAGATGTCATGATAGGCGGTGAGGCCCTGAGCAGAAGGAAGGGGCCCCGTCGGTATCCGCGGGTGAGGGCTTGGCCTCGGCAGGCGGTGCAAGCTGAGAACCCACAGGGCCCCGTGATGCGCCCCAGACTCAACACCTGGGCAGAGCTCCCTCCTCCCGCTCTCCTCTCCTAGCCTGTGTCTGTCGAAGGTTCCTCTCCCTAGATGGAAATACCGTGACATGCGTCGGGGGTAACAAGCATTCTTCTCGGGGGGTTAACACAGCTGAGGCTTGAGACTCAGGGTCAGGTTCCGACGGTGCACCTCGTCAACCTGGGAGGTCCAGCCACCGCCGTGGACGGCGGGGACCCTCAGCGAGAGTGCTGCATCGTGAGAGGTCAGCACGGCAAGAGCTGAGTAAAGAGGACCACTGGCCTCATCCATGAAAGCCTGCGCCTGCATGTCAGGTGGCCCAGGAGAAAATCAACCAGGACTCGTTCACGGTCAGCGATAACCACATGAACGACACGCAAAAGCAGCGTCTTAACCCCTGATGGATCTAAACCGCAGACCTCTGCTCCGGGACCTGTATTACACAGTATGCACTGCTCGTCTGTACGAGGGCGTGGGCATTCTCCTTGCAGGCCTGTTCCCCCTCGGTGCGCCCTCGCCCTGCACCCTGGCCATCCTCACCCGCTGGAAGTCGTGGATGATGTCTGCAGGGTCGCCGCCCCCAAACTGGGGCACGGGCACATTGATGCGCTCGTAGTTCTCCTCAAGGTAGATCTTCACGTCCTCTTCCAGCTCCATGCGCGTGCGGGCCTGGGAGGACAGCGAGTCCTCGTAGAGGACGCCGCAGTGGAAGAAGTTGTCTCGGGCCAGCTGAGCAGGACGGGGCGGGGTGAGAGAGACGGAACCTGGTCACATGGCGCCCTCCGCGTGGCCACGGCCGCCGGGCTAACCACTCCAGGCTCCCTAGGCCCAGGGAAGCAGGGAGGGTGGGGCCAGGACACTCATAGATGGAGAAGCTGAGAAACCCGGGAGGCGGGGCTCAGGGAGGTTGAGCTGGGTGGGGCCGTTCCTAGGAGGACCATCTCTCTAGGCCTTGGTGTCCCCATCTGTAAAACAAGGTGGCCCCTCTGGTCCCTTGTGCCCTCTAAGTCCACGAGTCTATGGCTGAGAAATGGATGGACCAGTGTGGGGACAGACACCCGAGAAAGAGGCTGGGGTGGGAGGGGTGTCCTCATGGGCCACCTTCCGCTGCCACCAGGGGGCGCTCACCACTGCGGGGTGGGGGTGGGGGGCTAAGGCCTTGGAGGGCCAGGAAGAAGAGGGAGGAGTTCAAAGGCAGCCTTATCATCAGGTTCTGGGGGCTCCCACACCCCACCAAAGCTGTGGGCAGCCTCACACCTCCACCTCCCTCGGCCTGGACCTCCTGAGAAACCTCGACAAGCTCGGTGCCCCCCATTTGGAGGGGCCTACTTATCCCTCCATCGACAAGAGCAGAGGAGCAGCCTGGTGTGACTGGGGCCTGGGGCGGTCTGCCTGACTGGTGGCCACGGGTCCCCCCTACTAACTCCCTGCCCCCTCCCTTTCCTCCGGGGGCTCCTCCAGGTCGGGGCCCCTTTCTCTGTTTCAGCTGAGCCCTCCGGGAGGCTGAGTCACTGCGTGTGAATCATACCTATGCGAAGGCAGCTGTGAGAGTCCCCAGGCCCTGGGAACTGAGGGGGGGGGCTGAGGAACCCCGAGGCGGCCTGAGTGGGGGCGGGGCTCAGAGGGGAGGGCCAGGACAGGCCCACAGCTGCAACAGGAAAAGGGCCCCCGAAAGCAAGAACCAGGAGCCCGTGGGCAAGCAGGGCGCTGGGGAGGGGAGGCTGCTGAACAGAAGGGGAAGTGGGTGGGTGTGTGGGAGCCGAGGCCTCAAGAGGAGAGTCACGGGGACTGTGAGCTCTTCAGTAAATTCCACCCCTGAGAAACTGGGTGACACCCAAGTCAAAGCCCCGTGCTGGAGGGCGGGGGCGGGAAGGGGTCATAAATGACTGGCAATTCCCAGCCTTTCAGTCACTGAGATTCCCCACTCATTATGTTTATGGTTATGAAGCAGCCCCTGATGTAACTAGCTTCCGTTCTGGGAACTTGGTGGCCCCGCCTCCCTCCCAGGCCTGGGCTGAGGACAAGGTTGCTATGACCACGATCAGTTCTCCAGCTCAGCTTTGTGCCCCGATGGATCGTGCGAGCAGACGACTGGGCGTGACCATAGGCAGGGGTCACCCTTACAGGAGGCGGAGGTGACTCCACAAGCCACCCTCCGTCTTTCATGATTTGTAGCCCAGGCGATCAGGCACAGGATGGAATTCCTTGAAGCATGACCGGCAGGCACAGGGGCCGGGCTCTGAAGGGCCTGCAGAGTTCCAGTTTACGTTGCACCTGCGTTTATGCTGCTAATGACCCGGGGTCACCGGGAAGGGGCCGCAGGTCTCACAGCCCAGATCCCGGCTTCCCCGCCGCTGACTGTGCTCCCGTCAGCCTCAGGCGTCCAAGAGACAGGGAAGGCCACTCCTCCAGAGCCCACGGCAGTCAGAGAGCGGGCCCCAGTCCAGTCTCCAGGACCACAACCAGGGAGGAGGAGACCGTGGGCCTTCTGGACTTGCGGGCACTCCTCCCGCCTGGGAGGCATGTCCGGGGCTTCCCACTGGCCTCTCCCCACAGCCCTGAGCACGTGGCTCTCTACCGTTCACACTGCCCGCTCCTATGCCCACCGCAAAGGTGGGCACTTGCCCCTATAGACACCACGCGGTTTCTCCGAGGCCCCGCCTCCCTCCCCGCCTCACCTGCGCCAGGAAGAAGTATCTGTAGACATAGACGGAGGCGAACACCAGGCCCATGAGCAGCACGACCACGCCCATCGACAGGTAGCACACGCCGCCCACGGAGCCCCCCTTCCTGTAGCGGTGGGAGGGGGGACGCTCCTCCTGTGGACAGCAGCGCAGGGTCAGCCCGCTGGTGGTCCCGCACCCCTTGGGGATGCCCCCACCGCCCCTTTCCCAAAGCGAGGCCTCACCCTCCGGCCAACAAGGAGCCCCCAGCGCAGAGGGAGGGGAGGCTGGTGCTCTGAACACGCAGAGCATCATCTGGAAGGAGAAGATGCACCCCCAGGCTCCCAGCTCTTCCCTCTCGAGAGAAGCCATGAAACCTGGCCCACAGGGACTCAGAGAGAGTGCCCTTCGGAAGGCCCGCAGGGTCTGGGCATGGGTGCTTGTCCCCTCTGGCCTCCCTGGCCAGAAGACAGTTTGCCGAGGCAGCGACGGCACCGCCAGGCACTGATGTGGAGCAGGCTGTCAGGAGCGGAGCCCGTGGGGTGAATTCTGGAGGCTCTTGGAAGCCAGGGTGTCTGGGCCTGGATGCACACCTGGCTGAGGCGGCCAGAGTAGGAGGTTCCTAGATAAAACCATTCTGGGGAGCCAGGTCAGGGGCTGGGATAGTAGCTACAGAGCTGTGAAGAAGGAAGCCATCCTGACCCAACTCCAGTTCGCCCTGGTCAGGACCAGCGGACAGAAGCAGGCTGTGAACCCAGCACCCTGCTCTCCCTGGAGCAGACTGGGAGTCCAGAGACGGGCTCTCACCCAGCCGTGTGACCCTGGCCATCGCTCACCTTCATGGCTGTCCTCCCTGCCACCCAGCCCGAGCCCGGGCCTCCCTCACCCTGGACGCGCTGCAAAGGCCCCAGGCCTGGCTCTGCCTCCATGATCCACCATTCAATCCCAGCCCGATGGTGTCTGGATGCAGCCGGGTGAGGGCAGGGGCCGATTCCCCGTCCCAATCTCAGGGACCTGAGGCAGAGTCGGGGTAGGAGGCGAGGCCCAGAGCCCAGAACTTCTCACTGTCTGCTTAGCCCTATGTGTGTGCTTCCAGTCTTCCCTCACCCTGCAGTGCGGGGCCGCAAGTGTGGACAGGGTTCAGGTCCAGGTTGCCCAGGAGAGGCTCTTACTCTGTGCGCACAGGGGTCCGGCCTGGTAGAGCTGGGGTGCAGGCCTGCTGTGCTTGGGACACATGGGAGGATGTGGGACCTGGGCCTTAGGGAGCAGAAGGGCATCCCCTCGGGGGCAGGGGGTGATGCCTCCCTGCTTGGGGAGGTCCTCTCTCTCCCCACCCTTCCTGCCGGAAAAGGAGAGAAAACACCTGAAAGATGCACCCCATCACTAGCCACAGCCATCACCAGGCCCGTCTCTGCAGCCTGCCTCCAGAACTCTGGGATGGAGACACGAGACGGAGAGGCACCCCGTCCACCCTGTTCTCTTTCACAGGCTAGTCTATCCGCAGTCTGGGGCCTCTCCCGACCCTGGTCTTGCTGCAGGGGTCCTGTGATCCAAAGCAGAGAAGCACCTGGTGAGACCGCCTGCCTGGCTGGCATCGCCTTGGCACCTGGGGGCTCCCTGGCAGCACAGACCGGGGTCACTAGTGCATGTGGCTACTGCCCACAGGGACAGCTGCCAAAGGGGCCAGCAGGGCTAGATAAAACCATTCTGGGGAGCCAGGTCAGGGGCTGGGATAGTAGCTACAGAGCTGTGAAGAAGGAAGCCATCCTGACCCAACTCCAGTTCGCCCTGGTCAGGACCAGCGGACAGAAGCAGGCTGTGAACCCAGCACCCTGCTCTCCCTGGAGCAGACTGGGAGTCCAGAGACGGGCTCTCACCCAGCCGTGTGACCCTGGCCATCGCTCACCTTCATGGCTGTCCTCCCTGCCACCCAGCCCGAGCCCGGGCCTCCCTCACCCTGGACGCGCTGCAAAGGCCCCAGGCCTGGCTCTGCCTCCATGATCCACCATTCAATCCCAGCCCGATGGTGTCTGGATGCAGCCGGGTGAGGGCAGGGGCCGATTCCCCGTCCCAATCTCAGGGACCTGAGGCAGAGTCGGGGTAGGAGGCGAGGCCCAGAGCCCAGAACTTCTCACTGTCTGCTTAGCCCTATGTGTGTGCTTCCAGTCTTCCCTCACCCTGCAGTGCGGGGCCGCAAGTGTGGACAGGGTTCAGGTCCAGGTTGCCCAGGAGAGGCTCTTACTCTGTGCGGAAGGGGGTCCGGCCTGGTAGAGCTGGGGTGCAGGCCTGCTGTGCTTGGGACACATGGGAGGATGTGGGACCTGGGCCTTAGGGAGCAGAAGGGCATCCCCTCGGGGGCAGGGGGTGATGCCTCCCTGCTTGGGGAGGTCCTCTCTCTCCCCACCCTTCCTGCCGGAAAAGGAGAGAAAACACCTGAAAGATGCACCCCATCACTAGCCACAGCCATCACCAGGCCCGTCTCTGCAGCCTGCCTCCAGAACTCTGGGATGGAGACACGAGACGGAGAGGCACCCCGTCCACCCTGTTCTCTTTCACAGGCTAGTCTATCCGCAGTCTGGGGCCTCTCCCGACCCTGGTCTTGCTGCAGGGGTCCTGTGATCCAAAGCAGAGAAGCACCTGGTGAGACCGCCTGCCTGGCTGGCATCGCCTTGGCACCTGGGGGCTCCCTGGCAGCACAGACCGGGGTCACTAGTGCATGTGGCTACTGCCCACAGGGACAGCTGCCAAAGGTGAGCAAGGGGCTACAAGGACTTTGGCTTTCCAGTGGGCTCCCAGGATCAGTCCAGGATGGGGTGACCGATGGCAGAGCCCTCCCAGCATGTCACAGGAACAAGCCACCCAGGGACTCCTAAGAGGGTCCTCAGGAAAAGGGGGTGACCCAGAAGAAAGGCCTGGTGCCACAGCCCCTGTGGACTCTGCCCTGGGTGCACAACATTTGTATTTAGCGAGATGGGTGGGGCTCAGGGAACCAGAGGCCCCTCCGCAGGGGCCCAGTGCAAGCGTGGGAAGCCTCCAGGATCCTCCCTTGAAATGTGAGCTCACTCTTTCTGATAGGGTTTTATCAGGATTAAAGGAGACACAGACCCTGAAAGCCCTTCATAAAGGATAAAGTGTTAGATAAAAATAGCAGGTCTTTATCAGCTAAACCTTTCCTTTTTAGGGCCACCACGGCAGCCAGCTGTCAAGGCTACATTGTGGCCGTGCTTTGCTTCAGGGTGGAAAACCAGAGAAGTAAAAGCAAACTTGTGAGAATTACTTAAAAAAAAAGAAAAAAACAGAAAACACCCCAACCCCAAAAAGTCAGTGGCTACAAAGCAAAAGTCCAGGGCCTGTCCACAACTAGAAGTTCACAAACAAGGTGAGGCCTACCAGTTTCATAGCTGCCTTTAGGTTTTCCGCTCCTGGTTGGAGCAGGTGCCTGGGGGAGGGGTGAGGTGGGGAGGGGCAGGGCGCCAAGGTGGGGAGGGAGGTCAGGCGGGGCCCCAGAGGACAGTGAGGTGAGCTTGGCTGAGGGCAGTCTCCAGTCACAGGATCCCTAGACGCCCGCTCCATATCTCACAGGTCTCTGGGGGCCCCTGCGAAGGCTGGGGACCCCCCACCTTTCCTAGACGTGCTGTGGACAGTGGCTTCCTACCCTGCTTCCCAGGTGGCACTAGTAGTGGTAAAGAATCCGCCTGCCAATGCAGGAGGCCCGGGGTTTGATACCTGGGTTGGGAAGATCCCACTCCAGTATTCTTGCTAGGAGAAGTCCATGGACAGAAGATCCTGGTGGGCTACGACAGGGACAGCTGCCAAAGGTGAGCAAGGGGCTACAAGGACTTTGGCTTTCCAGTGGGCTCCCAGGATCAGTCCAGGATGGGGTGACCGATGGCAGAGCCCTCCCAGCATGTCACAGGAACAAGCCACCCAGGGACTCCTAAGAGGGTCCTCAGGAAAAGGGGGTGACCCAGAAGAAAGGCCTGGTGCCACAGCCCCTGTGGACTCTGCCCTGGGTGCACAACATTTGTATTTAGCGAGATGGGTGGGGCTCAGGGAACCAGAGGCCCCTCCGCAGGGGCCCAGTGCAAGCGTGGGAAGCCTCCAGGATCCTCCCTTGAAATGTGAGCTCACTCTTTCTGATAGGGTTTTATCAGGATTAAAGGAGACACAGACCCTGAAAGCCCTTCATAAAGGATAAAGTGTTAGATAAAAATAGCAGGTCTTTATCAGCTAAACCTTTCCTTTTTAGGGCCACCACGGCAGCCAGCTGTCAAGGCTACATTGTGGCCCTGCTTTGCTTCAGGGTGGAAAACCAGAGAAGTAAAAGCAAACTTGTGAGAATTACTTAAAAAAAAAGAAAAGAAAAAAACAGAAAACACCCCAACCCCAAAAAGTCAGTGGCTACAAAGCAAAAGTCCAGGGCCTGTCCACAACTAGAAGTTCACAAACAAGGTGAGGCCTACCAGTTTCATAGCTGCCTTTAGGTTTTCCGCTCCTGGTTGGAGCAGGTGCCTGGGGGAGGGGTGAGGTGGGGAGGGGCAGGGCGCCAAGGTGGGGAGGGAGGTCAGGCGGGGCCCCAGAGGACAGTGAGGTGAGCTTGGCTGAGGGCAGTCTCCAGTCACAGGATCCCTAGACGCCCGCTCCATATCTCACAGGTCTCTGGGGGCCCCTGCGAAGGCTGGGGACCCCCCACCTTTCCTAGACGTGCTGTGGACAGTGGCTTCCTACCCTGCTTCCCAGGTGGCACTAGTAGTGGTAAAGAATCCGCCTGCCAATGCAGGAGGCCCGGGGTTTGATCCCTGGGTTGGGAAGATCCCACTCCAGTATTCTTCCCTGGAGAATTCCATGGACAGAGGAGCCTGGCGGGCTACAGTCTATGGGGTCACAAAGAGTCGGACACAACAGCACAGACACGCACACACATCCTGGCCCTACTAACACCCCTGAGTACACATGCATGGCTCACACCCTGCGCCCCTTCCTACCCAGCACCCTTCCACCCTGGCATTCGGGAGCCAAACCCCCAAGAGCAAGATGGCTGAGCAGCAAGGATAGAGGGAAAGCAGACCCAGAGGCCACTGGTATTCCAGCCTCAAGACAGAGGCACCCACCAGGAGGTAAAGCCCCACAGGACGGGAGGCCCCTGAATCCCACCCTGTGCCGCACCAGAGGCCTCTGGGGAGCGAGCAGTGCAGTGTGGGCCAGACCAGAGGCCTCGCCCCTTGGTATTCTGACTGCACAGCTCACCCAGGATGATGGCCCGGGGGGCTCCTTCCCAAAGCCCCGCAGCTGCTTCACCTATCACACTGGAGCCCCAGGAGCATGCCCCCCAACAAGGAGCAATTACCCACAGCCAGGCACCTGGGGGGTTTTCCAGAAAGCAGGAGAACATTGTTTCCATGGCAGCCGGGCTTCCCGAGCAACAGGCACTCCTGTGGGCCACGTGTCTGGGACAGAGAGGGGCCCAGGCCTCGGCCGCCCTGTCGCCTGGAGCCCGCAGTGGCGTCCACGAAGTGACTGGGCAAGGCCAGGGTCGGAAGAGTCGGAGGAACTCAGCCAACTGAAGCAGTAACTCAGAAGACCCCCAGAGCTCGTGCAGTGAGCTCCAGCAACCTTCCCTCCGTAACGATGTCCAAAATAGCTGCAAGCAGACGAAACTACAGCTGCACGCTGCTCTGAGGCGGGGAGAAGAGGAACCCGAAAAGCACGCTCAGCAGGCCCCGGCTGATGGCTGTGGCGGGGTCCCCACCTCCCCTCCGCAGCACCATCCCCCTCCTCAGGGCCTTTTCTTCCCAGGCTGCAGACCAGAGACAAGGCCACCAGTAAGAGAGAGGGAGAGAGAGAATGTGTGTGTGTGAGAGAGAGAGAGAAAAAAAAAACAGAAGCCTTGCGGGAGTAGCGGGGCTGGGCCTCTGCTCCTAGAGCTGTGCTCAGAAGTACAGAGTCAGCCGGGTCAACGTTGATGAGGCGTCCTGAACCCTCCATCAGTGAAACCCGTGGTGGCCCAGTGACCCACTGGTGCCCTAGGTGCGGGCCGGGTGAGGAGGAAGGTCGTGGGAACACTCCCACAGTCCTCGGGTCTGCTCGGCTAGGCGAGGCAGGGCTGGGCAGACCCCCTCTCCTGCTCTGCTCCTGACAGTCAAGATGAGACCCCAGAGAACAAAGGCCGGGGAGGAGGAGAAGCAGACCGGCAGCAGAGCATCCTGCAGACAGAGCTCGGGATGAAGCGTGGCAGGCGCTGCGCTTCCCTGGTCCCACCAGAAACAGTTTTTCCTGATAAGAGAAACTCGTCCTCCGTGGCGATCTGCTGACAGCCTTGAAACACGCACGGATGGGCCAAGGGGAGAAGAGAGAGGAGAGGAAAAGAAGGGAGAAGAGAGAGGAGAGGAAATGAAGGGAGAACGCAAAAAAGTCACTGTGGTCCAAGTCCAGACGCCAGGGCCCTTTGGGGAAGGCCCAGGGCAGCCGGGAACGGGGCGGGACTGCCCAGCTGCGGCGGGCCTCTGGGGAGGGGGCTCTGGGACGGGAGGAGGCCCAGCCCGGCCAGACCACCCCTCCAACCCCTCCAGGAGACCCAGCTCCCTCCTGCCAAGGACCCGAGGCCAGGACGGAGGAAAGTGAAACCTGATCCCCAGGTATGTGGGCTGGGGGAGGGGTGACACAGAGGCCATTCATCAAAGGCGAAAGCCAAGGAGAAAATCACCGCGGAGAAGGCTGAACTGTACGGAGCTCGCCTCTCTCCTCTCGCGGGCCCCCAGCCCAGTCCTTCGAGTCTGTACATGCCCAACCTGTGTGTGTGTGTGACACATGGGTGAGCAAAGACACAGGCAGAGGGTGGGGAGAGGGAACTGAGCTGAGAGGCGCAGGGCTGGCCAGTGGGCCTCCGAAGGGGAGGAAAGATCTGGCCAGAGGGTGCTATGGGGACGCTTCCCGTCCACCCCACTTTCTGAGCTGGCTTCCCGTCAGCTGCTGCATTATCTCAGAGGCAAGCACCACGTGGGGAGGGTGGGCAGCTGGAGGCCCAGGTGGTCCCCCACCCTCATCCCTTCCCGGCCCACCGAGGTACTTCCTTCCAGCAGCAGGTCAGGGGACAAAATCCTTGTTTCCCTTGCCACAGAGAAGCAGAGGGAGGCTCTCAGGGTGGGGGTCACGGCCTCTCGAGCCCTACCCTGGCCCCCAGGGCATGGGCTGACAGGGGGCTCATGAGTGAGAGGCACTCACGAACGCATCAGTGCAATAGTTGGTCCCTCCAGGGCTTTTCATCTTATTTTTAATTCAGTTCAGTGGTCAAGGATGGTTCCAGCGTCACCCCCAGCCAGAAGAGACCTTCTAGTAAGCTTTCCTCTGATGCCCCATCCGGCTCAGATGGTGAAGAATCCGCCTGCAATGCTGGAGACCTGGATTCAATCCCTGGGTAGGGAAGATCCCCTGGAGAGGGGAATGAATGGCTACCCACTCCAGTATTCTTGCCTGGGAAATCCCACGGACAGAGGAGCCTGGCAGGCTCCAGTCCATGGGCTAGAAAAGGGCTGGACACGACTGACTGACTGACTAACACCTCCACTTCCTGAGAGCCCATCAGCACGATCAGTTCCTCATCAGCACAAGACCAACCCAAATGCCCTATCTTGATGAAGCAGCTCTTGGGGCCTCCATGCCTACCAGCCCAGCTGGTGCTGGCCCTGGCCCAGGCTAGCGACTGTGAATGCAGGGTGCCTGCTGAGCTTACTCGTAAGGCATGTGGCCACAGGGGGCTTGCGCTATGTCAGTCACTGGATATGGGGCTAATGTGCCCACTGGCCAGTCAAGGTCACAAGAGGCTCACAGAACGGAACTCTTCCTAAGGCTTCAATTCCAGCAAGAAACTGGCAGAGCCAACATGCAATACCCAACATCCTCCCCTGACGCCCTGAGGGATGGTGAGCTGTGAAAGTTTATTAATAAGCAGATCTGACCTAAAGGTGCTGGGATGTGAATCCTCCTCCTGGGGCCCCACGGCTCCCCCTTGCCAGTGAAAAGTGAAGGGACCCTGTTCAACTAGCAAGGTTTGAGGAGGGAAAGAGGCACACTCGGCGGGCCTGAGGCCACTGCAAACAGCCCAGGGAAGATGTTGATATTTCCATTTCATGCTGCGCAAGGGGGAAGAGACGGTGCTCGACTTCGGAGCCAGAAGCTGGATGTCAGTTACTGCCAAGGCGATGCTGGCATCTGCCATCCGGCCCGACACCATCAGCAGGCTGCTGCCAGAGAATGTGCCGCTCCTGCGAAATCCGGTTTGAAAGGCATCCTCCCACTGTCTGGCTGGTCCTCCCTCCTGCCCAAATCCTGTATCTCTCAGCTGCAGGGTCCAGTCTTCCAGGCCTCAGCTGGGTGCCAGGCCCTGGGAGAAGAAAGGGGTGGGCGTGCTGCCTCAGGGCCCCTGGCCCTGCACCCTCGGGGGCAGAGTCAAAGGAAGGAAAGAGGTTTAAAGAGCCCCTTGCAAACTTTAAAAGCTGCCGGCTAGACCTTCAAATAAGAACTGTCCCCTCCTCATCAAGGGTCTTCCCAGGTGGCGCTAGAGGTAAAGAACCTGCCTGCAAATGCAAGAGCAGTGAGAGATACGGGTTCAATCCCTGGATGGGGAAGATCCCCTGAAGGAGAGCATGGCAACCCACTCCAGTATTCTCACCTGGAGAATCCCATGGACAGAGGAGCCTGGAGGGCTACAGTCCACGGGGTCGCACATAATCAGACACGACTTAATCCATCTAGCAGGCACAGACCCACCCCTCCCCATCTAAGCATCAGAAGATGGAGGGGCACTGCAGAGCAATCCCCACAGCCCAGCCCGGGAGGTCATTGATGCAGCAGTGACCACACCAGGACAGGGGAGTTTGGCCACGGCTCCTCCTGGAATTCCACACGCAGGGATCTTTGCTTGGGCTATGACACCCACCTCTGAGGACCCTCTCCAGTGTCCCCTCTTCCAGGGCACAGCACCCCGCCTGCCATACCCCCACCCCCTGCAAGGTTTAGTTTGAGCCCTCAGTTTGGGGAGGGGCCTTGTCTCTGAGGAAGACATGCCAGAAGCCAGCCACGGAAAGGTGGAGGAATAGGAGTTGGGGCTTGAGCCGCGAAGGCACTCTAGAGCCAGGCCGAGCCAGCTCTCCCTTCCTGGCCCGCCACGCGTCCTGTCCCCTTTGGGCCCTCCCCGACCGGACTCCAAGCTGCTCAGCCAGTTTTCCACGGCGGAAATGCCTCCTCTCCCCCCAGGCCCAAGGGAAAAGGGGAGGAGGGGAGGGCGCTGGAGGGGGCGGGGTGCACCGAAGCCCGCCCCCACAAAGAGCAGCCTCCTGGATGGAGGGCACCAGGGCACGGCGGGCTGGACTAGTCCAGCGCTCGAGAGAGCCGGGAGAGGAAGGAAGAGGAGGGCAGGGAGGCCGAGGCGGCAGGGGTTGGGGTGGGATCAGGGCACCCGGCCTCGCAGCCCCTGAATCTCGAATCCCGGCGTGCGGTCAGGCGGGTTCTGATTTATTTCCATTTCATGTCTCATCACTTTCGGATTCACCAATTCAGGTGCGGGCTAATAGCACATCCCTCGCCCCCCAGCAATCTCCCTTTGGGGACGAAATCCACAGTCCCTCCCCTATCGTCGGCACCAGACCCCCTTCCCCACCAATCACAGCCCACCGCCCTACTCTGGGGAAACAATTCCATCCCTCCTCCCATCCCCCACCTGGGGACTCGACCCGCGGCCCCTTCTCCTGATTGAACTGAGGCCCACAAAGCGACTTAATCCATCTAGGAGAGCATGGCAACCCACTCCAGTATTCTCACCTGGAGAATCCCATGGACAGAGGAGCCTGGAGGGCTACAGTCCACGGTCGCACATAATCAGACACGACTTAATCCATCTAGCAGGCACAGACCCACCCCTCCCCATCTAAGCATCAGAAGATGGAGGGGCACTGCAGAGCAATCCCCACAGCCCAGCCCGGGAGGTCATTGATGCAGCAGTGACCACACCAGGACAGGGGAGTTTGGCCACGGCTCCTCCTGGAATTCCACACGCAGGGATCTTTGCTTGGGCTATGACACCCACCTCTGAGGACCCTCTCCAGTGTCCCCTCTTCCAGGGCACAGCACCCCGCCTGCCATACCCCCACCCCCTGCAAGGTTTAGTTTGAGCCCTCAGTTTGGGGAGGGGCCTTGTCTCTGAGGAAGACATGCCAGAAGCCAGCCACGGAAAGGTGGAGGAATAGGAGTTGGGGCTTGAGCCGCGAAGGCACTCTAGAGCCAGGCCGAGCCAGCTCTCCCTTCCTGGCCCGCCACGCGTCCTGTCCCCTTTGGGCCCTCCCCGACCGGACTCCAAGCTGCTCAGCCAGTTTTCCACGGCGGAAATGCCTCCTCTCCCCCCAGGCCCAAGGGAAAGGCGAGGAGGGGAGGGCGCTGGAGGGGGCGGGGTGCACCGAAGCCCGCCCCCACAAAGAGCAGCCTCCTGGATGGAGGGCACCAGGGCACGGCGGGCTGGACTAGTCCAGCGCTCGAGAGAGCCGGGAGAGGAAGGAAGAGGAGGGCAGGGAGGCCGAGGCGGCAGGGGTTGGGGTGGGATCAGGGCACCCGGCCTCGCAGCCCCGAATCTCGAATCCCGGCGTGCGGTCAGGCGGGTTCTGATTTATTTCCATTTCATGTCTCATCACTTTCGGATTCACCAATTCAGGTGCGGGCTAATAGCACATCCCTCGCCCCCCAGCAATCTCCCTTTGGGGACGAAATCCACAGTCCCTCCCCTATCGTCGGCACCAGACCCCCTTCCCCACCAATCACAGCCCACCGCCCTACTCTGGGGAAACAATTCCATCCCTCCTCCCATCCCCCACCTGGGGACTCGACCCGCGGCCCCTTCTCCCTGATTAGAAACAGACACCTACACCCCCACAACATTCCTCGAACTTTTTCGGACCAGCCCCCTCTCCAATCTGGGGGCCAGGTGCCTGGGACTCCTCCCCCCCACTTTCGGAAGAAACCTCGAGCTCTTCCCCACCTGGGACCAGCGACTCGGACCCCTCCCATTCTTCAGCTCTATGCTCTCGGCTGCAGTTGAAGGCCGGGACCCACGCCTCCTCCCCATTTTCGGAGGGGTGACCCCCTTCGGGACTCCCACCCCACCTCCGCTCGAGACTCCGGGGTCCCGACGCGCCTCGGGCAGTCCGCCTTCCCCCCGCCTGAGATCCCGGCACCTCTCACCCGAGCCGGCGTCAGCAGGATCTCGGCGGCCGGGGCGGGCGCCGGGGCCGAGGCCGAGGCCGACGCCTTGTCGCCCTTGATGCCGGCCACCGCCGGCTGGAAGCTGATCTTCACCATGGCTGCGCCGGGCCGCGCGTCCGCCCCGCAGCCTCCGCCCGTGCAGCCACCGGGTGCCGCCGCCGCTCCGCTCTCCGCAGGCACCGGAAGTTTGGATCTCTTTCGGGTCTTTTTCTCTAACCCCACCCCCCAGCCCTCCCCGCCCCCGTCCCCCTCCAAGGGAGGGCCTGGGCGCCCGCCGCGCGTGCGCCCCCTTCCCGCGGCCGGGGCCCGCAGTGACCCCTGCCGGGCGCGCGGCCCCGACCTGGGGAAGTCTCAGGTTCCCCGCACTACTCACACGCTCACTCTCTCTGTCCGTCCATCCATCCATGCATCCATGCACCCATCCGTTCATCCAGTCAGGCATGGACTCTGTTCCTTCCAGCTGCTCCTCCAAGACCAGGGTCTCCAGAACAAGCCGTCTTTGTTTAAACTGTGTTTGTCAGGCACAAGCACCGCCTAGACAAGTTCCCCATCCCCTTCACGCCCCTTCCTATCCTCTTCTTTGGAAATGCTGGAGCTCTACCCCCTACCCCTCCCCTCCCCCATACCTGGTCCCTCCTCCCTCCCACTCCCTCTTCCGACGTGTCCTGGGTCCTGGGAGGAGGCTTCAGGGCCAGGTGCCTTAGTGCCGGCCTTTGTCCTTCTCCCCAATCGCGCCTCCTTCGTTCTCCCTCCTTGCTTCCTGCAGAACCTTTCTGAGGGCCGCCCCGGGGCCCGCCGAGGACCCGGGAGTAGAGACACGAAGACAGCCCCAGCTCTTTGACTCTCTTGGTTACCTGTAGTAAGGGTCCCCCCGTTGGCCATTTCTCACCCACCCAGGAGGATTCTGGCAAGTGTAATGGGAAGGTGCTTAGAAGAGCGGGTCTAGAGGCTCAGTCCTCATCTTACGGATGGCGTTGGATGCTCGGCCCAGCCCCCTCCCACTCTCCCACTCTTGGGTGGACCCCCTGGAATCCACCCCTGCAACAGTTCCTTTGAAAACCAAAACCCCAGATGTGAATTTTCACCTGTGCTTTACCTCTTTCTCTAAATTGAGTAGTTGAGTGCTGTTCTTAAGAGATCTGGCTTATTACAATTTAAAGCACTGGTTCTTTACGACTTGCCGTCATCATGAAGCCCTAGGAGGTCAGTGGAGTGGCATGCTGGAAAAGCAACGGTCTCAGACCAGTGTCTGCCCATCAGCCTCAGAGTCTATCAGATCCCCAGAGCTTCCCCATCTTATAACTGGAAGTGTGTTCCCTTTAACCAGCCTCTCCCTATCTCTCCCACCCCAGCCTGCGGTAACCACCATGCTGCCTCTGAGCTAAACTGTTTTAGATGCCGTATATAAACGAGCTCACACATAGTATTTGTCTTTCTCTGTCTGGTTTAGTTCACTTCACATAACATCCTCCAGGATCATCCGGGTTGACACAACCGGCAGGATTTTCCTCATTCTTTGTGGCTGAATAATATTGCCTTGTGTATATACACTGCATTCTCTTTACCCATTCATCCATTGATGGACACTTAGTTGTTTCCGGGTTCTTGACAAGCCGTCTTTGTTTAAACTGTGTTTGTCAGGCACAAGCACCGCCTAGACAAGTTCCCCATCCCCTTCACGCCCCTTCCTATCCTCTTCTTTGGAAATGCTGGAGCTCTACCCCCTACCCCTCCCCCTCCCCCCATACCTGGTCCCTCCGCTCCCCCCTCCCACTCCCTCTTCCGACGTGTCCTGGGTCCTGGGAGGAGGCTTCAGGGCCAGGTGCCTTAGTGCCGGCCTTTGTCCTTCTACCCAATCGCGCCTCCTTCGTTCTCCCTCCTTGCTTCCTGCAGAACCTTTCTGAGGGCCGCCGCGGGGCACGCAGAGGACCCGGGGAGTAGAGACACGAAGACAGCCCCAGCTCTTTGACTCTCTTGGTTACCTGTAGTAAGGGTCCCCCCGTTGGCCATTTCTCACCCACCCAGGAGGATTCTGGCAAGTGTAATGGGAAGGTGCTTAGAAGAGCGGGTCTAGAGGCTCAGTCCTCATCTTACGGATGGCGTTGGATGCTCGGCCCAGCCCCCTCCCACTCTCCCACTCTTGGGTGGACCCCCTGGAATCCACCCCTGCAACAGTTCCTTTGAAAACCAAAACCCCAGATGTGAATTTTCACCTGTGCTTTACCTCTTTCTCTAAATTGAGTAGTTGAGTGCTGTTCTTAAGAGATCTGGCTTATTACAATTTAAAGCACTGGTTCTTTACGACTTGCCGTCATCATGAAGCCCTAGGAGGTCAGTGGAGTGGCATGCTGGAAAAGCAACGGTCTCAGACCAGTGTCTGCCCATCAGCCTCAGAGTCTATCAGATCCCCAGAGCTTCCCCATCTTATAACTGGAAGTGTGTTCCCTTTAACCAGCCTCTCCCTATCTCTCCCACCCCAGCCTGCGGTAACCACCATGCTGCCTCTGAGCTAAACTGTTTTAGATGCCGTATATAAACGAGCTCACACATAGTATTTGTCTTTCTCTGTCTGGTTTAGTTCACTTCACATAACATCCTCCAGGATCATCCGGGTTGACACAACCGGCAGGATTTTCCTCATTCTTTGTGGCTGAATAATATTGCCTTGTGTATATACACTGCATTCTCTTTACCCATTCATCCATTGATGGACACTTAGGTTGTTTCCACGTCTTGGTTATGGTGAATAATGCCGCAGTGAGCATGGGGGTGCAGGTATCTTTTCAAGACACTCACTCCACTTCCTTTGGCTGTGTACCCAGGAGTGGAACTGCCAGATCACATGGTAGTTCTATTTTTAATTTTTTGAGGCACCTCCACATGGTTTTCCATAATGGCTATACCTGCTAAGTATGTTGAGTGTATTGAAGAGAGAGTTCTGCTGAAAAAGATCAGTAGAAGGAGACAAATCTCTGGAAAATCTAATTAATAAAGAAGAGAGAAAATATCAATACATTTCTATATCCTATAGAAAGAAAATATAACTATAGATAAGGTAGATATTAGCAATTGTTATAATGTATTTTATACATAATCACATCTAGTGAATATAAATACTCTGAAATGATGATTTTATGGAAAAGTATTCTCTGGTCAAAATGGAGTCAAGAAGAAGTAGGAGATCCTAATGCCGTATAATCAAGGAAACTACTGGAAAAAGTTCTCAAACAATTATCTCAAAAAATGGTCTGAACAGTCACAGACTAATTAACTGGGTAATTCTTTCCAGCTAAAGCAACAGTTAATTCCACTGACGCGCTGATGCATTTTAGGCATAGATGATACATTCTGACACAAAAATCTGACAAATAAAAGAGAAAAACAGTTTTAGTTATGAATAGAGATACAAAAATTCAGCAGTACATTATGAGAACAGTGAAATGCCATCAAGTAGAACTCCTAAGAATAAAGAGACGCATTTCTTGTCGGAAAATCTATTTGGGGACAAGTGACTTTGTAAAATAACGCTTAAGAGTAACAGTTATTCAAACTTGAAAAGCAGAGACAAGCATAAAGAAAACAAAACAACTCTCATATGACAAAACCCACAATAACCACTGTTTTTTTTTTTAATTACTTTTATTTATTCTTTTATTTTTGGCTATTCTGGGTTTTCACTGCTGCCACAGGCTCTTCTCTAGTTGCAAGGAGTGAGGGGTACTCTCTAGTTGAGGTGAACAGGCTTCTTGCTGTGGTGACTCATCTTGTTGTGGAACTTGGGCTCTAGGGTACACAGACTTGCAGGAGTTGCAGCCCATGGGCTTAATAGTTGCGGCTCTGAGGCTCTAGAGCACAGGCTCCATAGTTGTGGCTCACGGGCTTAGTTGCTCCACAGCATGTGGGATCTTCCCGGATTAGGGATCAAACTCATGTCTTCTGCATTGACAGGCGAACTCTTTACCACTGAGCTACCAGGGAAGCCCCTAACCACTGTTAATGTTCTGGTATTTTCTCTACAATATTTTCGATTCTATGTGTATGTGTGTGCTGTGTGTGTGCGTGTTACAAAACTGGAACCACATTTTGTGTGTGTACATGTGTGTATGTGTTCTCAACCAAGGGTCATTTTGACCCTAGGGAACACGTAGCAATGTTTGGTGACTTTTTCAGTTGTCACAATGTGGGAGGGGAGGGGCAGGGTAGGAGCTACTGGCCTCCAGTGGGCAGAGATGCAGCAAAAGACCAAGAATTCTCAGGGTAAAATGTCAACGGTGCCAAGTTTGGGAAAGCCTGATTAATATCTTGTCTTTGGGGCTTCCCTGGGAGCTCAGTGGCAAGGAGTTCACCCGCCAATACTGGAGACACCAGATCGATCCCTGATCTGGGAAAGATCCCCATATGCTGGGGTGGCTTTCCAGCTAAAGCAACAGTTAATTCCACTGACGCGCTGATGCATTTTAGGCATAGATGATACATTCTGACACAAAAATCTGACAAATAAAAGAGAAAAACAGTTTTAGTTATGAATAGAGATACAAAAATTCAGCAGTACATTATGAGAACAGTGAAATGCCATCAAGTAGAACTCCTAAGAATAAAGAGACGCATTTCTTGTCGGAAAATCTATTTGGGGACAAGTGACTTTGTAAAATAACGCTTAAGAGTAACAGTTATTCAAACTTGAAAAGCAGAGACAAGCATAAAGAAAACAAAACAACTCTCATATGACAAAACCCACAATAACCACTGTTTTTTTTTTTAATTACTTTTATTTATTCTTTTATTTTTGGCTATTCTGGGTTTTCACTGCTGCCACAGGCTCTTCTCTAGTTGCAAGGAGTGAGGGGTACTCTCTAGTTGAGGTGAACAGGCTTCTTGCTGTGGTGACTCATCTTGTTGTGGAACTTGGGCTCTAGGGTACACAGACTTGCAGGAGTTGCAGCCCATGGGCTTAATAGTTGCGGCTCTGAGGCTCTAGAGCACAGGCTCCATAGTTGTGGCTCACGGGCTTAGTTGCTCCACAGCATGTGGGATCTTCCCGGATTAGGGATCAAACTCATGTCTTCTGCATTGACAGGCGAACTCTTTACCACTGAACTACCAGGAAGCCCTAACCACTGTTAATGTTCTGGTATTTTCTCTACAATATTTTCGATTCTATGTGTATGTGTGTGCTGTGTGTGTGCGTGTTACAAAACTGGAACCACATTTTGTGTGTGTACATGTGTGTATGTGTTCTCAACCAAGGGTCATTTTGACCCTAGGGAACACGTAGCAATGTTTGGTGACTTTTTCAGTTGTCACAATGTGGGAGGGGAGGGGCAGGGTAGGAGCTACTGGCCTCCAGTGGGCAGAGATGCAGCAAAAGACCAAGAATTCTCAGGGTAAAATGTCAACGGTGCCAAGTTTGGGAAAGCCTGATTAATATCTTGTCTTTGGGGCTTCCCTGGGAGCTCAGTGGCAAGGAGTTCACCCGCCAATACTGGAGACACCAGATCGATCCCTGATCTGGGAAGATCCCATATGCTGTGGAGCAACTCAGCCCGTGAGTCACAACTGCTGAGCCTGTGCTCAGTGATGAGGTGGGGATGGGACGGGTTTGTTGTCAGGTAAGCAGCTGCCCTTAAAGTGACGAGAGAGGCTCCAAGCTGAGAGCAAGATAATGGAGACCTCCGTCCTGCCGCCACACAGAACTGGATTCTGCCCACAGCCTGCATAAGCCAGGAAGGACATTTCCCTCCAGAGCTCCAGACAAGAAGCCCATGCTGGCTGGCACCTTGCTTCTGACCTTGTGGGATCAGGAGCAGAGTTAACAGTGGAGCCCATCTGTCCTGTTGAGCTGTAGAACTCTGAGGAGCCTCCATTGCACTAAAGAGTATAAAACAGATACGTCTGACTTGATAAAAACTGTCTCATATTCATAAATCTCCTTGTGTGTAAATCTTTTCTTTAATGTTTCTTATTTATGTGTATTTTTATTTGAAATTTTTTAAAATGTAAAGGAAGAATGGTTTTACTTATTTTTTATTTATTTATTTTTGATTATTCTGGCTTTTCACTGCTGCCACAGGCTCTTCTCTAGTTGCAGGGAGTGGGGCTCCTCTCTAGTTGAGGTGAGCAGTCTTCTTGTTGAGGTGACTTCTCTTGTCGCGAAACTCGGGCTCTAGGGCTCACGGGCTTCAGTAATTGTGGCCCATGGGCTCCATAGTTGCAGCTCCGAGGCTCTAGAGCACAGGCTCAACAGTTGTGGCTCATGGGCTGAGTTGCTCCACAGCATACGGGATCTTCCCAGATCAGGGATCGAACTGGTGTCTCCTGCATTGGCAGGCGAACTCCTTTCCACTGAGCTACCAGGGAAGCCCTATATTTATTTATTGTTAATTGGAGGATAATTGTTTTACAATATTGTGTTGTTTTCTGGCATGTATCAACCTGAATCAGCCACAGATATACATATGTCCTCTCCCTCTTGAACCTCCCTCCCACCTCCCACCCCATCCCACCGCTCTAGGTTGTCACAGAGGACCAGCTCTGAGTCCCCTGCGTCATGCAGCACACTTCCACTGGCTATCTGATTTTACATATGGCAACATGTATGTTTCAGTGGTACTGTTTCAATTCATCCCACCTTCTCCTTCCCCTCCCTACCGCCCCTTCATCCCCTCGCAACTCAGCCCGTGAGTCACAACTGCTGAGCCTGTGCTCAGTGATGAGGTGGGGATGGGACGGGTTTGTTGTCAGGTAAGCAGCTGCCCTTAAAGTGACGAGAGAGGCTCCAAGCTGAGAGCAAGATAATGGAGACCTCCGTCCTGCCGCCACACAGAACTGGATTCTGCCCACAGCCTGCATAAGCCAGGAAGGACATTTCCCTCCAGAGCTCCAGACAAGAAGCCCATGCTGGCTGGCACCTTGCTTCTGACCTTGTGGGATCAGGAGCAGAGTTAACAGTGGAGCCCATCTGTCCTGTTGAGCTGTAGAACTCTGAGGAGCCTCCATTGCACTAAAGAGTATAAAACAGATACGTCTGACTTGATAAAAACTGTCTCATATTCATAAATCTCCTTGTGTGTAAATCTTTTCTTTAATGTTTCTTATTTATGTGTATTTTTATTTGAAATTTTTTAAAATGTAAAGGAAGAATGGTTTTACTTATTTTTTATTTATTTATTTTTGATTATTCTGGCTTTTCACTGCTGCCACAGGCTCTTCTCTAGTTGCAGGGAGTGGGGCTCCTCTCTAGTTGAGGTGAGCAGTCTTCTTGTTGAGGTGACTTCTCTTGTCGCGAAACTCGGGCTCTAGGGCTCACGGGCTTCAGTAATTGTGGCCCATGGGCTCCATAGTTGCAGCTCCGAGGCTCTAGAGCACAGGCTCAACAGTTGTGGCTCATGGGCTGAGTTGCTCCACAGCATACGGGATCTTCCCAGATCAGGGATCGAACTGGTGTCTCCTGCATTGGCAGGCGAACTCCTTTCCACTGAGCTACCGGGGAAGCCCTATATTTATTTATTGTTAATTGGAGGATAATTGTTTTACAATATTGTGTTGTTTTCTGGCATGTATCAACCTGAATCAGCCACAGATATACATATGTCCTCTCCCTCTTGAACCTCCCTCCCACCTCCCACCCCATCCCACCGCTCTAGGTTGTCACAGAGGACCAGCTCTGAGTCCCCTGCGTCATGCAGCACACTTCCACTGGCTATCTGATTTTACATATGGCAACATGTATGTTTCAGTGGTACTGTTTCAATTCATCCCACCTTCTCCTTCCCCCTCCCCGTGTCCACAAGCCTGTTCTCTATGTCTGCGTCTCCATCGCTGCCTTGCAGATAGATTCATCAGTACTATCTTTCTAGATTCCATATGTGTGTGCTAGCACATGATATTCATTTTTCTCATTTGTAAATCTTTGTCTCATCTTATAGGCTTTTTTTCAAACACTGCCGTGGTGCTCTTCAGAAATTTTTATTCAGTTTATCATCAGCCATACTTGTGAGAAATAACTATACTATCTTTGATGAAGTTGTTTAAACTGTGTCCTTTAATTTGATAAGTAAAAAACACACACCTCACTTTTATAATTTTCAGAATTGAATTGTAGTTGGTTTAAAATCTTGTGCTAGTTTTAGGTATACAGCAAAGTAATTCCATTATCATTTTCTAATTATATTCCATTGTAGGTTATTACAAGATAGTGAATGTATTTTCCTGTGCTTTACTGTAAGTCCTTGTTGCTTATCTATTTTACGTGTAGTCGTTTGTTAATTCCATACTCCTAATTTGCTCTGCCCCCTTTGGTAACCGTAAGTGTTTTTTCTGGGTCTGTGATCTATTTC
Source organism: Tragulus kanchil (assembly GCA_022376925.1). Taxonomy (NCBI): domain Eukaryota; kingdom Metazoa; phylum Chordata; class Mammalia; order Artiodactyla; family Tragulidae; genus Tragulus; species Tragulus kanchil. Next base: position 56,464,270 of record JAIOJX010000026.1, read on the forward strand.
CTTTTTGTATATATATTTATATGTATTGTTTTTTAGATTCCACATAAAAGTGATATCATATAGCATTTGTCTTTCTCTGTCTGACTTACTTCACGAAGTATAATATTGTCTAGGTCCATCCATGTTGCTGCAAATGGCAATATGCCATTTTTTGTTATGGCTGAACACTGTGAGATTCCAGTGTGTCGATATCCATCTGTAGCCAGTCATCTGTTAATGGGCACTTGGGTTGTTTCCACATCTTGACTATTGCAGACGGTGCTGCTGTGAACACTGGGATACATGTAGCTTTCTGAATTAGAGTGTTTGTCTTTTTCTGGGTATACATTTAGAAGTGGGGCTGCTGGATCATGACGTTGCCATATTCACTATTATAATACTTGTCAATCTTTTATTCAAAAAATTTAAAGTGCCAGACATTTGCCAATGATGCATTTTTTAAAAGAACCTCTTAGATTGATCAATTCTTTTCTTTTTTCTGTTTATCAATTCAGGTTTATTGATTCTGTTTTCTAGTCACATCTTTTCTGCCTTTTAAAAAGGTGAATATTCTTTTTTCTTCAGATTTGTTCTGCTCTTCTTTTTCTAACTTTGTTTTTTTACTGGTGAAGAGAAAACGTTTGTTCTCATGTTCACTCTTCTCTTTCTTCTTGTGTTTTTTTGAGGGGGGGGTGAGTTGGGGAGGAAGGGGGGCAGGCAGGCCACTTCTATTGGTCTTTCATTTATCTATTTTCATCTATCTTTGCTCTTTGGCCTCTGTGGATCTCCCATCACAGTGGCCTCACTTGTCACAGAGCACCAGCTCTGGGCTCATGCGCTCCAGAGCTCCGCCTCAGTAATTGGACATATGGGTCCAGCTGCTCTGCGGCACGTGGGATCTTCCCAGGCCAGGGGTCGAACCGGCGCCCCTTGCACTGCAAGGCAGTGTCCTTGGACCACTTGCACTGCAAGTGCACTGCAAGGCAGTGTCCACTGGACCACCAGGGAAGCCTCTCATGTTCACTCTTTCTCTCTACCTACCAATTGGGGGAAATATCGCCCATTTCATAGTTATTAATTGATAGGGACAGAGTAGAACAGGTAAGTGGTTGTAAAGTCCTAGTAGGGGACAGTAGGTAGAAGGGTGAAACCTGAGAAAAGTTGGGAGGCCAGTGAGTTGACGATAACTCAGGAGAGCTGCTCCTTGTTCAGTAAAGCAGGCTTGACTGGGTATAAACAGATGATGAAGGAGGAGCTGGCAAAGAAGGAACTAATGCTGTATGCCTTGCATCTGTGTCTACTTGAGGAGGGAGTGGTCTTCTACCATTCTGTATATATGGCTGCCACTCAATCAAAGAGAGAGCAGAGCAGAGCTTTCCTGCCTGCCCTCTTACACTGCTTACAAGTACCCTATTCTAATAAATTCTTTTCTTGTCTATCACCTTCTTGCTGAATTCCTTCTGTGCTGAGGCACAACGAACCTGAGCCTCACTGGGTCCAGACGTTGGGTGAGTGCTGAATTAAGTCCGGGCCACGTGGGTTCAAGTCCCAGACAAGGTTTTGGCCAGGATTACGTCCTGACTACGTGGATGTAAGTCCCAAGTAGGGTTTTGGCTGGGGCTAAGCCTTAGCCACGTGGGTTCAAGTCCCAAACAGGGTTATTGGCTGGAATTCAAGCTCCAGCCACGTGGCTTCAAGTCCCAAGTGGGTTCGATGAGGTCTGGGCCCTGGGTTTAAGTCTCAAATCAAGGTAAAACCCTTTCATGATGAGTAAGCCACTGTATTAAGTTTACCTGAGGTAATCAAGAGCACAGGACTGGAGCGTCATACACAAATAACTATCTGCTGCTGGTTGTTGGGATTGCCTTTTGTTTCTCACTACTCTGAGCAATGCTGCAGGGAAGCCCCTCACTGCTCTTCCCAAAGGGCATCCAGTTCAGACCCCACCACCTCTGCCGCTTGGCCTGCTTTCTCTCTGCAGTGTTCCCAGTTGGTGGGGGTGGGGTGGGCGGGCAGGAGGGAGGCTCTATTTAAATCATTTAAAAAAGAGTAACACTCTTTTATCTGAATTTTCAGAATATCACTCAGAGCAATGAAAATATCACCCACAGGTATACACCTTTGAAGTGTATTTTGTATCACATTGCTTTTTTATCCCATCAAGGTGCACAGGACATCGTTTCTAGTACAATCTTTTTTATTTAAAGTGCAAAAACTTTGTTTTTCTGATGCAGCAAATTGGGGAGATGTCAGACAATATAAAAGGTCAGCTGTATTAGTTAGCAAGGGCAGCCATAACAAAGTATTGCAAATCGAGTGGCTGAAGCGAGGGGTCATATTTTGTCTCGCAGTTCTGGAGGCCAGAAGGCTGAGACCAAGGCTCTATCCTGGTTGCTTTCTCCTGAGGTCTGTAAGGGAGAATCTTATCCACGCCTTTTCCCAGGTTCTGCAGATTTACTGGCCATCTTTGGCATTCCTTTGTGTGTAAAACACCACCCAGTTTCTGCTTTCATTGTCACATGGAGGTTTTCATATGTATGTGTCCAAATTTCCCCTTTAATAAGGACATCCATCATACTGGATTAGGGCCCATTCCCATCACCTCCACTTAATGAATCTCATCTACAACAGCTCTATTTTCAAATATGGCCGTGTTCTGAGGTGTTGGAAGTTAGGACTTCAGCATCTGGATTTGGGAGGCACAATCTAACCCATAGCAGAAACCTTGTCCATAAATACACTTCCCCAGGATCACTTCTGTTATCAGCATCAATATGCAATTGGTGTATATTCGTCTAGGTTTTCTTTACATGCATATATACGTTCACAAAGTTTGTTTTGTAAAAAATGGCCTTAGGCAGTTTTCTAATCTTTTTTTCAGTTGGCAAAATGTTCTGAACACCTTCCCATGCCATCAAATACCAATTCTGTTTTAATAAGTTCAGAAATTCTATCTTTTGTTGTGTCATATATCATGGATTGAAGAATCCTTCAAAATTTTGCCCTTCCAATCAAAGCAGCCATGAAAATACTCATACACTATGCATTTCCTTGCTTCCTAGCTTGCTGTTTTCCTAAGATAAATGGCTACAAGTGGGTATGCTGGTTTAAACGGCCCACATCTTGCAAAATATTTGGGCATTTGTTGACAACCTGCCTTCAGAAAAGCTGTGACTCTTTACATTTCCTCCATTGAGGCACTTCCTCTTCGGTACCTACTCCTCCTCAGCCTTCCACACGTGAGCAAGGGCAACTCTGTTCTAGCAGTTGAAGCACGATCTTGATCATTTTGGTGACTCTTTTTGTCTTACACCCCGCAATGAATCCACCAGCAAGTTCCCTGAGCTCTGCCTCTGAAGTATATCCTATGTGACCGCTTCTCCCATCTTGGCCCATGCCATCATCTCAGCGGGCGTCTCACCTGACCATTGACGGTCCACTCCTCCTTCCCTGTCCCGCGAAGTCGCTTCTCCCTTCAGCCGCCAGAGGACGCATTTTAAAACCGAAATGGAGCAAGCCCTGGCTCTGCCCCAAACTGATTTCTCAAATTCAAAACTTTCAAGCATAAACCGCACAGCCTGCCCAGGGGGATCCAGACCCGAATCTGTCTGGCTTTGCCTGTGTCCTTTCCCATTTTTTTCTATTTGTGTTTGTATTCATGAAAAACAGAGATTTCCTTGTGTACTGAGAATATTAGTTCTGTCCATCAGAAATCACTGGTGTTTTTCCATTTCAACACCTGCCTTTTTTTTAATTGCATTCACAGACTGAAATTTCTCAAATTTTCCATTAGGATTTCTTCATTGCCTGTACACTTAGGACAACTCTCTTTTCTTTAAACTTACATATTCACTAAATATTTTCTTCTAGCATTGTTATATACATAGAACATCAAAATCATCGGTCATTACTTTTTCTTTTAAAGTTCTTGATGATCATAAGGTATTGGTTTTTCAAAACACATTTTAGAATGAATTTTCTACTTGTCTGCAAAACCGACTTGGGATTTTATTTTTTCCACTGGATTTGCTTTGATTTGGGGAGAGTCTACATTCCTATCGGGAATATGGTTTGTCTCTCTATTTAATCTTTATGGTCCCTAGGAAAGTTTTGTACCTTTCTATTTGTAGATCATAAAACCGATCCCTAGAAATTCTGGTTCGTAGTTTCTTTTCTTTTTAAGATTTTTAAAAAGTCTTTCTTGAATTTGTTACAATATTGCTTCTGTTTTATGTTTCGGTTTTTTGGTCTTGAGGCATGTGAGATCTTAGCTCTCCAACCAGGGATTGAACTCACACTCCCTGCGTTGATAGGGGGAGTCTTAAGGACTGGACCACCAGGGAGGTCCCTTTAAATTTGCTTTTGGGAAGGAAATATATTTGCAGCTAGCGTTTTCCCTGGGGACATCATTCCAGACCAGGCCACTCTTCTTGCTGTCTGGGGTACCTGAAGAGGAGAGGCACATTTGGGGATAGAAAATTTGGAGGGCAGTGGTCTCGCCCAGGGTCTGCCCTCCCACCCCTCAGAGAAGGTTGGCGCCTCCCATCTTGGGAGATTCGGTGGCTCCCCGGTGGCCGCCTCCAGGGCGACGCTTCTGCTTATTTTAATTTCTCAAATTCAAAACTTTCAAGCATAAACCGCACAGCCTGCCCAGGGGGATCCAGACCCGAATCTGTCTGGCTTTGCCTGTGTCCTTTCCCATTTTTTTCTATTTGTGTTTGTATTCATGAAAAACAGAGATTTCCTTGTGTACTGAGAATATTAGTTCTGTCCATCAGAAATCACTGGTGTTTTTCCATTTCAACACCTGCCTTTTTTTTAATTGCATTCACAGACTGAAATTTCTCAAATTTTCCATTAGGATTTCTTCATTGCCTGTACACTTAGGACAACTCTCTTTTCTTTAAACTTACATATTCACTAAATATTTTCTTCTAGCATTGTTATATACATAGAACATCAAAATCATCGGTCATTACTTTTTCTTTTAAAGTTCTTGATGATCATAAGGTATTGGTTTTTCAAAACACATTTTAGAATGAATTTTCTACTTGTCTGCAAAACCGACTTGGGATTTTATTTTTTCCACTGGATTTGCTTTGATTTGGGGAGAGTCTACATTCCTATCGGGAATATGGTTTGTCTCTCTATTTAATCTTTATGGTCCCTAGGAAAGTTTTGTACCTTTCTATTTGTAGATCATAAAACCGATCCCTAGAAATTCTGGTTCGTAGTTTCTTTTCTTTTTTAAGATTTTTAAAAAGTCTTTCTTGAATTTGTTACAATATTGCTTCTGTTTTATGTTTCGGTTTTTTGGTCTTGAGGCATGTGAGATCTTAGCTCTCCAACCAGGGATTGAACTCACACTCCCTGCGTTGATAGGGGGAGTCTTAAGGACTGGACCACCAGGGAGGTCCCTTTAAATTTGCTTTTGGGAAGGAAATATATTTGCAGCTAGCGTTTTCCCTGGGGACATCATTCCAGACCAGGCCACTCTTCTTGCTGTCTGGGGTACCTGAAGAGGAGAGGCACATTTGGGGATAGAAAATTTGGAGGGCAGTGGTCTCGCCCAGGGTCTGCCCTCCCACCCCTCAGAGAAGGTTGGCGCCTCCCCATCTTGGGGAGATTCGGTGGCTCCCCCCGGTGGCCGCCTCCAGGGCGACGCTTCTGCTTATTTTTAATTTCTCCTTCAAGTCACCTCTCTTGATTTTCCTTCCCTGTTAGAATTTTGAGACACCGCTCAGCAAAGAGGGCAAACATGTTCAACATTTTTGACTCAGAGAAGCACAGTGGAAGATGAACGTGAAAAAGTCACTCTAAAGCCAAATGAACTCATAAATGTAGTGGCTATGTTTTCCATTCCCTCACCATCAGCTGATGAAAGGAGACTTATGAACTGGGCTGTAGGGATTTAGGCACGGACTGAGACAGGCAAGGGACCTACCATTTGCTTACATCTTATATTCTAATGAAGAGACCAAAAATGATAAAAAGAATAAATATGATGATTCCCAAAGATATTGGATGTTTTGAAGAAAATAGAACAGAGATGTGTAAGAATGGAGGGGGAGGACTTCCCTGGTGGTCCAGTGGATAAGGACTCTGCCTTACAGTGCAAGGGGTGCCAGTTCGATCCCTGGCCTGGGAAGATCCCACGTGCCACGGAGCGGCTGGACCAATGTGTCCAACTACCGAGACGAAGCTCTGGAGGGCATGTGCCCAGAGCCGGTGCTCTGCAGCAAGAGAGGCCACCACGATGGGAGGCCCACACAGGCCAAAGAACAAGGATGGATGAAAATAAATAAATGAAAGACTAATGAAAATGGCCAAAAAGTTTAAAAAAAAAATGGAGGGGGAGTCAGGGCGAGCTTCTCTGAGAAGGTGTCAGGAAGTACAGGCTGGAGGGGGAGAAGTCAGCACCAGAGGACGGCTGGACTCAAGATTACCCCCTCTTGTCAAATCCAGAGCCTGTTCCTTTTGTTTTTTTTTGGCGGGGGTGGGGTGGGGTGGGGACGGAGGAGGGCTGGCGGGCCACTTCTATTGGTCTTCCATTTGTCCATTTTTCATCCATCTTTGTTCTCTGGCCCGCGTGGGCCTCCCATCGCGGTGGTGTCTGTTGTTGCAGAGCACCGGCTCTGGGCGCATGTGCTCCAGAGCTCCAGCTCGGTAGTTGGACACATCAGTCCAGCTGCTCCGCGGCCCGTGGGATCTTCCCAGGCCAGGGATCGAACCGGCGGCCCTTGCACTGCAAGGCGGTGTCCTTACCCACTGGACCACCAGGGAAGTCTCTGTTTTGTTTTTAATAGAAGTGGAATTCAATTAGAAAGACAGTGGAACACATGCGTCTATGTGGCCTTGTCTGGTCTTTCATATTCGTATTTTACAATGCAGCTGTATCTCACCCATGAGGTAAGGGTGAATTTCCTATCTGTCTGTGGACCCCGCCATTTGTACTTGTTCAGGGAAGGTGGATGTTGGTAGATTTGGTGTGGGAGGTACCTCGCTTTACACCTTGAATGGTCTTTCAGGTTGTGCTTAAGGACTTTTTTCCCTATATTATTGTCGGCAATACAGAAAAGAAAGTCTAGGAATTAACAGCACGTAGTGTGGTGACTTCTGTTGTGTCCGACTCTGAGTGACTCCATGGACTGTAGCTCACCAGGTTCACCGGGTCCATGGGGTTCTCCAGGCAAGAACATGGAGTGGGCTGCCATGCTCTCCTCCAGGGGGTCTTCCAGACTCAGCGATCAAACCTGTACCTTCCGCATCTCCTGCACTGCAGGATCCTTTACCACATCTGAGGCCATCAGGGTGGGCCCTAATCCCATAGAACAGATGTTTTTAAAGAGGCGATTAGGCACAGAAGGAAGACCAGGTGAAGACACAGAGAGAAGACAGTCTCTACAAGCCAAGGAGAGCAAAGAGACCTGCTGATCGGAGCTCGGACTTCTACTTTTAGAATTACGAGAAAATAAATGTGTATTGGTTACATCAGGTAGTTTAACTGGCAGTTGTTACGGCAGCTTTTGCAAACTAGTCTCCTCAGATGAATGTTATCTTTAGAATGAAATTTAAAAGAAAGTAGAATGGTTATGTTAGGTTTTCATTTTCACGTATATCAAAATATTTATTTCCCTTGTGACTTCTTCTTTGACATCACATGGAACATAATGAAGATTGTTCTTTAATTTCCAAATACTTGGAGATTTGAGGAAGCTCTTTATGTGAATTGATTCCTAATTTCTTTCTATTGTGCTCAAAGAACATCACCTAACTTACTCTTTATAATTGCAATCTTTTTCCTTTCAAATTTGTTTAAAATCACTTTACAGTCCAGCACATAGTAGACACTGACAAGCATTCCATGTGCACTGGAAAAAAAGGTGTATTTTGCAGTTTGGGATTTGAAGTTCTACGTGCTTAGTCACTCAGTGGACTCATTGGGACCACATGGATTGTAGACTGTTGGGCTCCTCCGTCCGTGAAATTTTCCATGCAAAGAATATTGGAGGAAGTTGCTATTTTCTATTCCAGAGGATCTTCCGGACCCAGGGATCAGACTTAGGTCTCTTGCATCTCCTGTTGGCTGATAATGTTGTTCAAATAATATGGCTCCAATCTCCTATATCCTCATTATCTGTTTTAAAAATTAACTTTATTTTTTAGAACAGTTTTATAGAAAAATTGCAAATACAGTAGAGAGAGTTCTCATGTGCCTCACACTACATTTTTCCCCTGGATGGTACTCGGACATTTGTATGGTACTTTTATTACAATTAATGAATCAATATTGATACATTAACTAAAGTTCATGCTTTATTCAGATGTCCTTAGTTTTCACCTGATGTGCTTTTCCTCTTCCAGGATCTCACTCAGGATCCACCAGGACACTTAGTCCTCGCATTTCTTTAGGCTCCTTCTGGCTGTGACAGTTTCTCAGATTTTCCACGTTTTCGATGACAGTTGACAGTCTTGAGATATTCTGTAATGTCCCTCTGAAAGAATATCTGTTCATTTTTTTTTTCCTGATTAGATAGGGATTACGGGCTTGAGGGAGGAAGCTCATAGAGGCAGAGTGCTGTTTTCATCACACTGTATCAAAAATATCAGCATCACTTATGGCTATTGGCCTTGATCACCTGGGTGGGGTCATATTTGTCAGTTACTAGGCATCCTGTGGGCTTTTCAGATGGTGCTCGGGGTAAAGAACCCACCTGCCAATGCAGGAAACGTAAGAGACGCAGGTTTGACCTCTGAGTTGGGAAGATCCCCTGGAGGAGAGCATGGCAACCCACCCCAGCATCGAACCTGGAACTTATGAATGATTTTTCCTAATTTCTTTCTATTGTGCTCAAAGAACATCACCTAACTTACTCTTTATAATTGCAATCTTTTTCCTTTCAAATTTGTTTAAAATCACTTTACAGTCCAGCACATAGTAGACACTGACAAGCATTCCATGTGCACTGGAAAAAAAGGTGTATTTTGCAGTTTGGGATTTGAAGTTCTACGTGCTTAGTCACTCAGTGGACTCATTGGGACCACATGGATTGTAGACTGTTGGGCTCCTCCGTCCGTGAAATTTTCCATGCAAAGAATATTGGAGGAAGTTGCTATTTTCTATTCCAGAGGATCTTCCGGACCCAGGGATCAGACTTAGGTCTCTTGCATCTCCTGTTGGCTGATAATGTTGTTCAAATAATATGGCTCCAATCTCCTATATCCTCATTATCTGTTTTAAAAATTAACTTTATTTTTTAGAACAGTTTTATAGAAAAATTGCAAATACAGTAGAGAGAGTTCTCATGTGCCTCACACTACATTTTTCCCCTGGATGGTACTCGGACATTTGTATGGTACTTTTATTACAATTAATGAATCAATATTGATACATTAACTAAAGTTCATGCTTTATTCAGATGTCCTTAGTTTTCACCTGATGTGCTTTTCCTCTTCCAGGATCTCACTCAGGATCCACCAGGACACTTAGTCCTCGCATTTCTTTAGGCTCCTTCTGGCTGTGACAGTTTCTCAGATTTTCCACGTTTTCGATGACAGTTGACAGTCTTGAGATATTCTGTAATGTCCCTCTGAAAGAATATCTGTTCATTTTTTTTTTCCTGATTAGATAGGGATTACGGGCTTGAGGGAGGAAGCTCATAGAGGCAGAGTGCTGTTTTCATCACACTGTATCAAAAATATCAGCATCACTTATGGCTATTGGCCTTGATCACCTGGGTGGGGTCATATTTGTCAGTTACTAGGCATCCTGTGGGCTTTTCAGATGGTGCTCGGGGTAAAGAACCCACCTGCCAATGCAGGAAACGTAAGAGACGCAGGTTTGACCTCTGAGTTGGGAAGATCCCCTGGAGGAGAGCATGGCAACCCACCCCAGCATTCTTGCCTGGAGAATCCCGTGGACAGAACAGCCTGGTGGGCTCTGTCCCTTAGGGTCTCAAAGAGTGGGACATGACTAAAGCAACCAAGCACGCACCTGGGCATCCTGTCCTTCATCTGGCAGCCTCCTCTAGTGGTCCTCGAGAACGCTGCTCAGTGCCTCTTTGGAACATCAGGGACATAGGATGCTCTTCAAGAGAGAACAATTCTTCCTCAGTATTTTCTGTCTGAGGTATGAAGCGCTTTTCTTACGCTATCAAGGTTTCAAGCCCCATTATCAGGAGCTTTTTTTTCTCTCATGAGAAATAAGCTGACTTCAATAACAACCCAGGAGTCTTTTGAATTTTTCTGATGGAATCTTGGCTTGTGCTCTGGAGGTATCCAGCCCGGCTGATCTTGCCATCTGCCTTGGAAAGATTCTCTTATAACATTAAAGGGCAGATTCTCTCTCAATTGGATATTTGGCAAATGTTCGTTTCTTCTTGCTGTAATTCAGGAAGGACTTGAAATCTCTCCTGATGCTATTGCGTCTTCCTTTTGGTGTTTTTCTAACTTCAGTGGAATTTTCTCAGTTGGAAGATTTTATATATGAGGGCACTGACTGTTTCGTCTTTCTCGAGAATTAAGTATCCATTTGACATCTTGTAAAGTGTTTCAAAAATAAGCCTTCAGTTGGGCGGCATCAATCAGTTTCTTCAAAAGTCCTCATTTCTTTAGGCTCCTTCTGGCTGTGACAGTTTCTCAGATTTTCCACGTTTTCGATGACAGTTGACAGTCTTGAGATATTCTGTAATGTCCCTCTGAAAGAATATCTGTTCATTTTTTTTTTCCTGATTAGATAGGGATTACGGGCTTGAGGGAGGAAGCTCATAGAGGCAGAGTGCTGTTTTCATCACACTGTATCAAAAATATCAGCATCACTTATGGCTATTGGCCTTGATCACCTGGGTGGGGTCATATTTGTCAGTTACTAGGCATCCTGTGGGCTTTTCAGATGGTGCTCGGGGTAAAGAACCCACCTGCCAATGCAGGAAACGTAAGAGACGCAGGTTTGACCTCTGAGTTGGGAAGATCCCCTGGAGGAGAGCATGGCAACCCACCCCAGCATTCTTGCCTGGAGAATCCCGTGGACAGAACAGCCTGGTGGGCTCTGTCCCTTAGGGTCTCAAAGAGTGGGACATGACTAAAGCAACCAAGCACGCACCTGGGCATCCTGTCCTTCATCTGGCAGCCTCCTCTAGTGGTCCTCGAGAACGCTGCTCAGTGCCTCTTTGGAACATCAGGGACATAGGATGCTCTTCAAGAGAGAACAATTCTTCCTCAGTATTTTCTGTCTGAGGTATGAAGCGCTTTTCTTACGCTATCAAGGTTTCAAGCCCCATTATCAGGAGCTTTTTTTTCTCTCATGAGAAATAAGCTGACTTCAATAACAACCCAGGAGTCTTTTGAATTTTTCTGATGGAATCTTGGCTTGTGCTCTGGAGGTATCCAGCCCGGCTGATCTTGCCATCTGCCTTGGAAAGATTCTCTTATAACATTAAAGGGCAGATTCTCTCTCAATTGGATATTTGGCAAATGTTCGTTTCTTCTTGCTGTAATTCAGGAAGGACTTGAAATCTCTCCTGATGCTATTGCGTCTTCCTTTTGGTGTTTTTCTAACTTCAGTGGAATTTTCTCAGTTGGAAGATTTTATATATGAGGGCACTGACTGTTTCGTCTTTCTCGAGAATTAAGTATCCATTTGACATCTTGTAAAGTGTTTCAAAAATAAGCCTTCAGTTGAGCGGCATCAATCAGTTTCTTCAAAAGTCCTTTTGATCCATCTTCTAAGAAGGCTCCGTTTACTGGTGCACTTCTTATATCCAATGCCAAGCTCCCACCGTCTTGTCTTTTTCCAAGAACGCCACTTAGTTGATCCTCTACAAAGTAGCCGCTTTGAGGCTTGACCTGATTTTCTTTGGAATTTTCTAACATTTCGTTGTGTTTAATATGTTCACTCACTCTCCCTTTCCTTCTTTGACTTCTTGTAAAAGCCACCTCGTGCATCCCTAAAGGTCATCGTTTTCATTCAAAGCATCTTTTTGCATTATTTGAAGCTATCTTTTCCCTCCACCCTCGATGCATTTTGAAGGCTGTTTAAGTTGCAGGTACTTGATATTGGGTGTTTTGATGAATCTTCTAAAGAGTGAATGTTTCTTGTGATGCCAGTCATCAGCTTAACTTGTCTGGCTGTTTAGATTTCTCTTGGGTATGTCCTTTTCTAAAAACCTCTACTTTAAGCCCAAGTGAAGAGCTGGCAGTTTCCAGCTTTTTTATTCATGTCCTCCGATTTCTTTTTGAAGAGTTCATTTTCTAGAGCAGACTAGATTCTTAGCAAAATTGAGTGAAAGGTACAGAGATTTCAGTATGGCCCCTTCACTCCACACATGTATTTTTTTTAAAAAAAACTTTTATTTTACTTTTAACTTTTACAAGAGTTTTGTTGTTTACAGATATATATATGTTCTCAGATTAGTCGTATGTATATACCCCCCATCCCACCCCTCCAGACCATCACACAGCACCCCTGAAGGATCTGCTTTTCTCACAGGGCAATGACTATAGCTATTTTCTTCACTTATGATAGTACAGACCTTCATGCTACTTCCTTTACGCCTCTCACCCACTGTTCCTTCCCCACAATGTCCATATGTCCACTGTCCATGTCTGTCTTTCCGTTGCTTCACTGCATGTGCCATCATCACCAATCTACTAGACTCCATATATATGTGTTAGTATATTGTACGTGTCCTTCTCTTTCTGACTAACTTCACTTCTTATGATAGGCTCTAGATTCAGCCACCTCATTAAGGCTGATTCTTCTGCATTTCTTTTTACAGCTGTGTAGTATTCCATTGCATATATGTGCCAGAGCTTTTGTATCCATTTGTTTGTCAATGGGCATCTAAGTTGCTTCCATGTTCTAGCTATTGTATAGACAGCTGCAATGAACATTGGGGTACAGGTGCTTCTTTCAGATTTGATTTCATCAGGGTATAAGCCTAAGAGTGGGATTGTTGGGTCGTATGGTGCTTCTATTTTTAGTTTTTTTTAAGAAATCTCCATACTGTCTTCCATAGAGGCTGTATCAACTTACATTCCCACCAGCAATGTAGGAGTGTTCCCTTTTCTCCGCACTCTCTCCAGCATTTATTGTCTGTCGATTCCACACATGTATTTTGTTGTCATCCAGGTGCTAAGTTGTGTCTGACTCTCTGTGACCCAGTGGACTGCAGCACTTCAGGCTTCCCTGTCTCGCAGGGTGCATAGCCTTCCCCATGATCAACATTCCCCATCAGAGTGGTAACTTTGTTACATTTGACAAACCTACACTGACACATCATCATTACCCCAAAGTCAATTTCCAGCTTTTTATTCATGTCCTCCGATTTCTTTTGAAGAGTTCATTTTCTAGAGCAGACTAGATTCTTAGCAAAATTGAGTGAAAGGTACAGAGATTTCAGTATGGCCCTTCACTCCACACATGTATTTTTTTTAAAAAAAACTTTTATTTTACTTTTAACTTTTACAAGAGTTTTGTTGTTTACAGATATATATATGTTCTCAGATTAGTCGTATGTATATACCCCCCATCCCACCCCTCCAGACCATCACACAGCACCCCTGAAGGATCTGCTTTTCTCACAGGGCAATGACTATAGCTATTTTCTTCACTTATGATAGTACAGACCTTCATGCTACTTCCTTTACGCCTCTCACCCACTGTTCCTTCCCCACAATGTCCATATGTCCACTGTCCATGTCTGTCTTTCCGTTGCTTCACTGCATGTGCCATCATCACCAATCTACTAGACTCCATATATATGTGTTAGTATATTGTACGTGTCCTTCTCTTTCTGACTAACTTCACTTCTTATGATAGGCTCTAGATTCAGCCACCTCATTAAGGCTGATTCTTCTGCATTTCTTTTTACAGCTGTGTAGTATTCCATTGCATATATGTGCCAGAGCTTTTGTATCCATTTGTTTGTCAATGGGCATCTAAGTTGCTTCCATGTTCTAGCTATTGTATAGACAGCTGCAATGAACATTGGGGTACAGGTGCTTCTTTCAGATTTGATTTCATCAGGGTATAAGCCTAAGAGTGGGATTGTTGGGTCGTATGGTGCTTCTATTTTTAGTTTTTTTTAAGAAATCTCCATACTGTCTTCCATAGAGGCTGTATCAACTTACATTCCCACCAGCAATGTAGGAGTGTTCCCTTTTCTCCGCACTCTCTCCAGCATTTATTGTCTGTCGATTCCACACATGTATTTTGTTGTCATCCAGGTGCTAAGTTGTGTCTGACTCTCTGTGACCCAGTGGACTGCAGCACTTCAGGCTTCCCTGTCTCGCAGGGTGCATAGCCTTCCCCATGATCAACATTCCCCATCAGAGTGGTAACTTTGTTACATTTGACAAACCTACACTGACACATCATCATTACCCCAAAGTCCATAGTTTGCATTAGGTTTACTCTTATTGTATGTTCTGTGAGTCTAGACAATATATTTCAAATTGGGATACAAATTGGTTCCAAATTGGGAAAGGAGTACATCAAGGCTGTATATTGTCACCCTGCTTATTTAATTTAAATGCAAAGTACATCATGTAAAATGCCGGGCTGGATGAAGCACAAGTTTGGCCTCAAGATTGCAGGGAGAAATATCAACAGCCTCCGGTATGCAGATGACACCACCCTTATGGCAGAAAGTAAAGAGGACCTAAAGAGCCTCTCTTTGAAGGTGGAAGAGGAAATTGAAAAAGCTGGCCTAAAACTCAACATTCAAAAACGAAGATTATGGCATCCGGTCCCATCACTTCATGGCAAACAGATGGGCAAACGATGGAAACAGTGACAGACTTTATGTTCTTGGGCTCTGAAATCACTGCAGATGGTCACTTCAGTCCTTAAATTAAAAGATGCTTGCTTGCAATGGATAGGTGGATATGCAGAACAGTCTTGTGGACATTGGGGTGAGGGAGGGGAACTGTGGGACTAGGGGATCTCAAACAGGGGCTCTGTGGCGACCTGGAGGGGTGGGATGGAGAGAGGGATGAGGGGAAGGTTTGGGAGGGGTGGGGACATATGTATACCTATGGCAAATTCAAATCAGTGTGTGGTAGTAGACAGCAAAACTCTGTAAAAATAAAATAAAGAAAAAAAAGATGATTGCTCCTTGGAGAAAAGGCCATGACAAACTTAGACAGTATACTAAAAAGCAGAGACATCACCTTGCCAACAAAAGTCTGTATTGTCAAAGCTATGGTTTTTTCAGTAGTCACGTATGGTTGTGAGAGTTGGGCCATAAAGAAGACTGAGCACCAAAGAATTGATGCCTTTGAGTTGTGGTGTTGGTGAAGACTCTTGAGAGTCCCAATTAACCCTGAATATTCACTGGAAGGACTGATGCTGAAGCTGAAGTTCCGATACTTTGGACGACTTATTGGAAAAGAGCCTGATGTTGGGAAAAACAGAAGGCAAAAGGAGAAAGGGACGACAAAGGATGAGATGGTTGGATGGCATCACTGAGTCAATAGACATGAGTTTGAGCAATCTCTGGGAGATGGTGAAGGACAGGGAAGGCTGGCATGCTGCAGTCCATGGGGTTACAAAGAGCCAGATACAACTGAGTGACTGAACTGAGACAATGTATGATAACCTGGGTCCATCATTACGGTATCATATGGAGTATTGTCCCTGCCCTAAAGTCCTGGGCATTCTAATAGGCATGTTGTGGCATCATGTTGTTCTAATTTGTGATTCTCAGGTGATATATGATGTAGAACATATATGATATATGCTTATTTTGCATTCTGAATATCTTCTTTGGCGATGAGTCTGTTAAGGTCTGTCACCCATTTTTAAATCATGGTGTTTGCTTCCTTACTGTTGAGTTTTAAGATTTCTTTGTATAGTTTTTAAATTAATTTATTTATTTTGACTGAAGGATAAGTGCTTTACAATGTTGTGATGGTTTCTGTCATACATCAGCATGAATTGATCACAGGTGCACACGTGTCTCTCCATCTTGACCCTACTCCTGTCTTCCTCCTGCTTTGTATACTTTAGATAATAGTACTTTGTCAGATATATCTTTTGCAATTATTTTCTTGCAATCTGTGGCTTGTCTTTTCATTCTCTTGATACTTTTACACAGCAGAAGTTTTAATTTTAATAAAGTCTAGATTATCAATAATTTATTTCATGCCTTTGATGGGGTATTAAAGGTCATTACTCAGTCATCTAGGATTTCCCTATATTATCTTCTAGGAGTTCTATAATTTTGCATTAGAAAAGGCCATGACAAACTTAGACAGTATACTAAAAAGCAGAGACATCACCTTGCCAACAAAAGTCTGTATTGTCAAAGCTATGGTTTTTTCAGTAGTCACGTATGGTTGTGAGAGTTGGGCCATAAAGAAGACTGAGCACCAAAGAATTGATGCCTTTGAGTTGTGGTGTTGGTGAAGACTCTTGAGAGTCCCAATTAACCCTGAATATTCACTGGAAGGACTGATGCTGAAGCTGAAGTTCCGATACTTTGGACGACTTATTGGAAAAGAGCCTGATGTTGGGAAAAACAGAAGGCAAAAGGAGAAAGGGACGACAAAGGATGAGATGGTTGGATGGCATCACTGAGTCAATAGACATGAGTTTGAGCAATCTCTGGGAGATGGTGAAGGACAGGGAAGGCTGGCATGCTGCAGTCCATGGGGTTACAAAGAGCCAGATACAACTGAGTGACTGAACTGAGACAATGTATGATAACCTGGGTCCATCATTACGGTATCATATGGAGTATTGTCCCTGCCCTAAAGTCCTGGGCATTCTAATAGGCATGTTGTGGCATCATGTTGTTCTAATTTGTGATTCTCAGGTGATATATGATGTAGAACATATATGATATATGCTTATTTTGCATTCTGAATATCTTCTTTGGCGATGAGTCTGTTAAGGTCTGTCACCCATTTTTAAATCATGGTGTTTGCTTCCTTACTGTTGAGTTTTAAGATTTCTTTGTATAGTTTTTAAATTAATTTATTTATTTTGACTGAAGGATAAGTGCTTTACAATGTTGTGATGGTTTCTGTCATACATCAGCATGAATTGATCACAGGTGCACACGTGTCTCTCCATCTTGACCCTACTCCTGTCTTCCTCCTGCTTTGTATACTTTAGATAATAGTACTTTGTCAGATATATCTTTTGCAATTATTTTCTTGCAATCTGTGGCTTGTCTTTTCATTCTCTTGATACTTTTACACAGCAGAAGTTTTTAATTTTAATAAAGTCTAGATTATCAATAATTTATTTCATGCCTTTGATGGGGTATTAAAAGGTCATTACTCAGTCATCTAGGATTTCCCCTATATTATCTTCTAGGAGTTCTATAATTTTGCATTTTACGTTTAAGTCTGTGATCCATTTTGAGGCAATTTTTGTGAAGAGTGAAATGTCTGTGTGTAGATCTTTCTTTCTCTCTTCCTCTGTCCCTCCCTCTCTTTGTTCCTCCCTCCCTCCCTTCCTTCCTTTTGCATATAATCGTCTCCTTTTTTCAGCACCATTTGTTGAAAAACCCATCTTTGCTCCAAATGCCTTGCCAGGGGCACCCAGGCCTTGTCCAGCTTGAGGAGCAGCTTGATGTTGATGATGAGTCTGCAGGTTGGTTGTGGTTGACTAATTTGGGCTGAACTTGACTGACACTTCTGCTGACCTCACTTGGGCTCGCTCCTGCATCTTGGGGTCAGCTGGAGGTTGACGGATCTCTGAAGACCTCTGCCTTGTTGTCTCATGAGCCTCAGGGTCTGCTGGAGGTTGGCTGATGCTGAGATGGACTGAGTGACCCTGAGGATCTTGACTGCATTTGCTCATGTGCCTCAGAACCGGCTCAGTGTCTTCTGAGGTGTTTAGGGGTTAGCTGGGTGCTTGGTTCTTTAAGGCTGCTACAGCCCAGCAACCAGCCTCCATGCTGAAGGAGCAACCAGCCTCCATGCTGAAGGGTCAGGGGACCCAAGCCTCCTGCCACCAAGCTCCACCCAGGAACTAGCAATAGCCCCTCAGGGCTTCTTCCTCTCAAACTTCTCAGTCCTTCAGATAAAGCTGAAACTCATGCCTTCCTTGCTCAGGTTGGCCTGTATGTTCTTGAAGAGCCATATGTCTCTCATCTGCCTCCGAGATGTCAACTACTCTCTTTTTTTTGGTTAAATATTTATTTGTTTGGCTGTTCTGGGTCTTAGTTGCAACATGTGGGATCTAGTTCCCTGACCAAGGATCAAACCTAGGCCCCTTGCATTGGGAGTCTGGGGTCTTAGCCACTGGACCACCAGGGAAGTCCCTCGACTTCTCTTTTAATGGCCTTTTCTTTTCTCTTCCTGAAGTCATCCTTTCCAGGAAGATGGTACATGGAAACCAGGATGTGGAGCAGGAGCAAATGTAGTTACTTTCTTTTCCTTCCCTTCTTCCTCCCTCTTCACCTCCTCCTTAACAGTTTTATTGAAGTATATTTCATATACAAAAAGCTTTGGACATTTAATGGGTTTCCCAATGGCTCAATGGTAACGAATCTGCCTGCCAATGTAGGAGACAGGCAGGAGATGTGGGTTCAGTCCTTGGGTTGGAGAATATTCCCTGGAGGAGGAAGTGGCAGCCCACTCTAGTATTTCTGCCTGGCGAATTCCCTGGACAGAGGAGTCTCCATGGAGTTGCAAAGAGACGGACATGACTCAACACATACACATAACACAACAACATGGACATTTAATATACACAATTTGATGAGTTTGGACTTGTTTTCTATGACTCATGTCACTTAACTATCCACTGAACAATAGAAAACACATGAATAAAGTCTACAGCCTAATGGGCTCCAGCGAGTGTGGCCCCTTCCTCTTTGGCAGAACTAGGACCATTTTTTTTCGATAAAGCTAGTTTTTCACCACCTTAGAGTTTTCACAAAGGAGTAAGTCAACAGTCCCGTCAAAGCTGTACCTGGGGCTTCCCCTGGTGGTCCAGTGGGTGGGGACACCGCCTTGCAGTGCAGGGGCGCCGGTTCGATCCCTGGCCTGGGAGGATCCCACGTGCCACGGAGCAGCTGGACTGATGTATCCAATTGCCGAGCTGGAGCTCTGAGGTGCATGTGCCCAGAGCAGTGCTCTGCGACGACGGAGGCCGCCGTGATGGGAGGCCCACAGGAGCCAGGGAACAAAGATGGATGAAAGTGGAGAAATGAAAGACTGGTGGAGGTGGCCCGCCAGTCCCCCTCCCTTCCCACTCTACCCCCCAAAAGATAAATAAATTAAAAAAAAAAGCTGTACCTGTTGCACCATCATCCTTCCCACACCTTGTCTAAAGCTCGCACCTTTCTTTCTTGCCCGAGAACAATGGCTGCAGTTAAGAGCTCCAGGATCTCTGTCAATAGGACAGCTTGCTCTTCATCATCTCTTGTTTCTGTGTCTGAGTCACTGACGTACCCTGAGGACTTCCCATGACCCCTTTTTTGGGCTGGGCCACTGCAGCAGAGTTGGGGCACACTGTCCCCAGAGAAGTTACCATCTTTTCTGGCTTTTGTCTGCTGGTTCCATCAAATACCAAGAAAGGTGTGTTTCAGTAATGGATTGCTACCTAGGAGGCCATCCTAATCTTCATGGTTTAAAACAACTATTCAGGCTTCGCTGGTAGCTCAGTGGTAGAGTTCACCTGCCAATGCAGGAGACACCAGTTTGATCCCTAATCTGGGAAGATCCCACATGCTGTGGAGCAACTCAGCGCATGAGCCACAACTGTGCTCTAGAGCCTCAGAGCTGCAACTATGGAGCCCGTGTGCCACAACTACTGAAGCCCAGGTGTCCCAGAGCCCGAGTTCCACAACAAGAGAAGTCACCACAACAAAAAGCCTGCTCACCTCAACTAGAGTAGCCCACCTCACTAGAAAAGAACAATAGAAAACACATGAATAAAGTCTCCAAAGCGAGTGTGGCCCCTTCCTCTTTGGCAGAACTAGGACCATTTTTTTTCGATAAAGCTAGTTTTTCACCACCTTAGAGTTTTCACAAAGGAGTAAGTCAACAGTCCCGTCAAAGCTGTACCTGGGGCTTCCCCTGGTGGTCCAGTGGGTGGGGACACCGCCTTGCAGTGCAGGGGCGCCGGTTCGATCCCTGGCCTGGGAGGATCCCACGTGCCACGGAGCAGCTGGACTGATGTATCCAATTGCCGAGCTGGAGCTCTGAGGTGCATGTGCCCAGAGCAGTGCTCTGCGACGACGGAGGCCGCCGTGATGGGAGGCCCACAGGAGCCAGGGAACAAAGATGGATGAAAGTGGAGAAATGAAAGACTGGTGGAGGTGGCCCGCCAGTCCCCCTCCCTTCCCACTCTACCCCCCAAAAGATAAATAAATTAAAAAAAAAAAAAGCTGTACCTGTTGCACCATCATCCTTCCCACACCTTGTCTAAAGCTCGCACCTTTCTTTCTTGCCCGAGAACAATGGCTGCAGTTAAGAGCTCCAGGATCTCTGTCAATAGGACAGCTTGCTCTTCATCATCTCTTGTTTCTGTGTCTGAGTCACTGACGTACCCTGAGGACTTCCCATGACCCCTTTTTTGGGCTGGGCCACTGCAGCAGAGTTGGGGCACACTGTCCCCAGAGAAGTTACCATCTTTTCTGGCTTTTGTCTGCTGGTTCCATCAAATACCAAGAAAGGTGTGTTTCAGTAATGGATTGCTACCTAGGAGGCCATCCTAATCTTCATGGTTTAAAACAACTATTCAGGCTTCGCTGGTAGCTCAGTGGTAGAGTTCACCTGCCAATGCAGGAGACACCAGTTTGATCCCTAATCTGGGAAGATCCCACATGCTGTGGAGCAACTCAGCGCATGAGCCACAACTGTGCTCTAGAGCCTCAGAGCTGCAACTATGGAGCCCGTGTGCCACAACTACTGAAGCCCAGGTGTCCCAGAGCCCGAGTTCCACAACAAGAGAAGTCACCACAACAAAAAGCCTGCTCACCTCAACTAGAGAGTAGCCCCCACTCCCTGCAACTAGAGAAGAGCCTGTGGCAGCAGTGAAAACACAGAATAGACAAAAATAAATAAATAAATAAATTTTTAATGTTTTTATATTTTTTTAAAAAAACAAAACAACTCTTCGTTCCCCACAGTTCAGTGGGTCCACTCGGCAGGTCTTGCTGAGCTGTCTGGAGTCGTGGTGCTGGTCGTTGGCTAAGATGCAACAGCTTTCCTTCACGTGGCTTCCTTGTCTCTGGGTGGTCTTTCAGGATTCAGTAGTCTAGTCCAAGAGAGTGAAAGAGAATCTCCCATGCCTCTTAAAAGACTTGGGCTGGGACTGGCCTAGGGTCACTTCTTTTAGATTCGGTTGGCCAAAGCAAGTCACAAAGGCCGTCTGGATTGAAGGAGCTAGAACACGGCTCTATCCTGAGTAGGAATGCATGGCACATGGTCAGAAGATGGAGAAATTGGTGGTGGCCATTCTTGGAAGCAATCTTACCACAGGGGAGTTGCCTATCCAGTCATAATTGTGAATTTAACTATTTCCCACTTAGTTCTGTCAATTTTTGTTTTATGTATTTTGAAACTCTGTTATTAGGCGTGGATATATTTATTCATCTTTTAATTAATTAATTTATTTTTGGCTGCTCTGGGTCTTATCTAGCTGCAGTGAGTGGGGCTACTCTCTAGTTGCGGTGTGTGGACTTCTCACATGGTGGCGTCTCTTGTTGTGGAGCATAGGTTCTAGGTGTGTGCGCGTCAGTAGTTGTGACTCTTGGGCTTAACTGCTTTGTGACTTCTGGGATCTTCCAGGACAGGAATCAGATCCAGGTCCTTTGCATTGGTGGGCAGCTTCTCAACCATTGGACTACCAGGGAAGGCCAAGGGATAGACATATTTAGAATTGTTATGTTGTCTTGATGAATGGATCTATTTGTTATTAAGAAATTTCCTTCTTTGTCTCTGGTAATACTTCTTGCCTCAAAATCTACATTTAAAAAAATTTTTGACCTTTTTATTGAATATTTATTAATTTTTTATCCATCTTTGTTCTTTGGTGTGTGGGTCTCTCACTGCAGAGCACCGGCTCTGGGTGCATGCATGCCAGAGCAGTGGCTTGTAATTGGATGCACCAGCCCAGCTGCTCTGTGACATGTGGGATCTTCCCGGACTAGGGATCAAGCCAGTGTTCCTTGCACTGCAAGACAGACTCTTTACCCACTGGGCTACCAGGAAAGCCCTCAAAGTCTACTTGATTGATATTCATGTAGTTACATTAACTTTCCTGTAATTAGTGCTTGCATCAGATTCTTTTCATCCTATTATTTTTAACTTGTCTGTATCTTTGTATTTATAATGCACCTATTACAAATACCATGTACTTAGGGCTTGTTTTTCCATGTAATCTGACAATTAATTATTCATTTTATGCAATCTATTTAGTTTAATAGAATATAAGTATTTATATGGTTGAGTTTCAGTCCATTATCTCTCTGCTTGTTTTCTATTTATTCTCTCTGGTCTTTTTCCTGGTTTCTTTTCCTGTCTTCTTTTGAATGAATCAGGTATGTTGTAGTATTCTATTTCTTTTATTGGTTTTGTTGCTATACTTTCTTAATTTTCATTTATTTGAATTTTTAGTGGTTGCTTCGTAAATTAAATGAAACATGTATTCTTACGGTGTATGTATAATTAATATTAAGATACTTCTGTATAACACAAGAAATTCATAACAGCTTCTCTCTTGTCTTTCACCTGGGTCATACCATGCTTCTGTATATGTTATACATCCCATAATATATGATCATTTTTGCTTTAAAAAGTCAACTGCCTCTTAAATAAATTGGGAAAGAGAGAAAATAATATTCTGTGTTTACAAGTGTATTTGCATTTCTGGCACCTTCATTCCTTCCTATTAGATCTGTCTTTCCATCTGGAATCATTTCTCTTCAGTCTAATGAGCTCCCTTCAGCATCTCTTGTACACAAAGTCTGCAGGCTATGAATTTTCTCAGCTGTAAGTTTTCTGGAAATATCTTTATTTCACTCTCATCAAACTTTTTTGTATAACAGAAATTCTTTGCTTCCACATTACAATGATACTTTGCCATTACTTTGTACCAGAAAAAGTACATTATTAATTACTTTGTCAATGGATTCAATTTAGGCAATAGAAAAATTATAAACAATTTTTATTTGTATTTAAAGTGTTTCCAAACATTAAATCAGATGGATGGAAGCAAAATATTCTGTCACATGACTTTTTTAGTTATTAAATGTATACTTTTTCAATTCAATGGCTTTTAGTAGATTGGTAGAACACCTTCAGGATCCAGTGTTAGAACATTTCAGTCACCTAAAATGTTCCGTCAGGCCCATTTGCCATTCATCCTTGCTCCCATCCTTATCCTTACACAGTTACTGATCCACTTTCTGTCTCATACATTTGGGACATTTCATGCAAATAGAATCATATGCTATGTAGTCTTTTGTCTGGATTCTTTCCACTTGCATTAATGTTGTTAGGTTCATCCATGTTGTAGCTTACATCAGTACTTCTTAACTGCCAAATAATGTTTCATTGTATGATTCTATTACATTTTGTTTACACATTCATTAGTCTTTGAACTTCTGGACTGTTTCAAGATTTTCATTATTATGAATGATACGTATGTGAATATTCAGATCTACAGTTTTTCATGGGCATATGGTTTTGTTGCTATACTTTCTTAATTTTCATTTATTTGAATTTTTAGTGGTTGCTTCGTAAATTAAATGAAACATGTATTCTTACGGTGTATGTATAATTAATATTAAGATACTTCTGTATAACACAAGAAATTCATAACAGCTTCTCTCTTGTCTTTCACCTGGGTCATACCATGCTTCTGTATATGTTATACATCCCATAATATATGATCATTTTTGCTTTAAAAAGTCAACTGCCTCTTAAATAAATTGGGAAAGAGAGAAAATAATATTCTGTGTTTACAAGTGTATTTGCATTTCTGGCACCTTCATTCCTTCCTATTAGATCTGTCTTTCCATCTGGAATCATTTCTCTTCAGTCTAATGAGCTCCCTTCAGCATCTCTTGTACACAAAGTCTGCAGGCTATGAATTTTCTCAGCTGTAAGTTTTCTGGAAATATCTTTATTTCACTCTCATCAAACTTTTTTGTATAACAGAAATTCTTTGCTTCCACATTACAATGATACTTTGCCATTACTTTGTACCAGATAAAGTACATTATTAATTACTTTGTCAATGGATTCAATTTAGGCAATAGAAAAATTATAAACAATTTTTATTTGTATTTAAAGTGTTTCCAAACATTAAATCAGATGGATGGAAGCAAAATATTCTGTCACATGACTTTTTTAGTTATTAAATGTATACTTTTTCAATTCAATGGCTTTTAGTAGATTGGTAGAACACCTTCAGGATCCAGTGTTAGAACATTTCAGTCACCTAAAATGTTCCGTCAGGCCCATTTGCCATTCATCCTTGCTCCCATCCTTATCCTTACACAGTTACTGATCCACTTTCTGTCTCATACATTTGGGACATTTCATGCAAATAGAATCATATGCTATGTAGTCTTTTGTCTGGATTCTTTCCACTTGCATTAATGTTGTTAGGTTCATCCATGTTGTAGCTTACATCAGTACTTCTTAACTGCCAAATAATGTTTCATTGTATGATTCTATTACATTTTGTTTACACATTCATTAGTCTTTGAACTTCTGGACTGTTTCAAGATTTTCATTATTATGAATGATACGTATGTGAATATTCAGATCTACAGTTTTTCATGGGCATATGTTTTCACTTTTCTTGGGAAGATGCTTTGGGATGGAGTTTCTTGGTGACATGGTAAGTTTATGTTAGCTGTTTGCATGGTTTATCTTCCTCCATCCTTTTCCTTTCAACCTATTTTGAATCTAAGGTGTATCTTCTGTAGGAAGAGTCTAGCTGGATATTGCTTTTTCACCCAATCAGACAGTATCTGTTTTTTGATTGAGATGCTTAGACCATTTAATGTAATTATTAATACATCTGGGTTTATACTTGCCATTTGGCTATTTTCTGTAAGCTGTTCTCCCCTCTTTTCCTCATTACTGCCTCCTTTTGTGTTAAATACGTATTTGAATAGTATGTCCTTTTAATTCTTTTGTTGATTTTTACAGGACATTTTAAGTATTCTTCCCTACCCACAGTGATTGCATTAGGCATTACGATATGCACTTTTTACCACAATTTATTTCAGATTGATACTAATTTAGTTCTGGTAAAACAGAAAACTTGTCCCGGTCTACTATGAGTGCATTTTCCTCTCCCCTGTGCTGTTATTATCGCAGATAACAAACCATTCTCTCTACCTATCAGCTCTCTATGCATGTGTATCTATGTTATAGACACAACACTACACTGCCATACTTATTACTTTATGTAAACATATGTCTTTTGGAAGTTAAGAAATAAGCGAAAAATATGTTTATCTTTTATCTGTTACACCTTCAGGATCCAGTGTTAGAACATTTCAGTCACCTAAAATGTTCCGTCAGGCCCATTTGCCATTCATCCTTGCTCCCATCCTTATCCTTACACAGTTACTGATCCACTTTCTGTCTCATACATTTGGGACATTTCATGCAAATAGAATCATATGCTATGTAGTCTTTTGTCTGGATTCTTTCCACTTGCATTAATGTTGTTAGGTTCATCCATGTTGTAGCTTACATCAGTACTTCTTAACTGCCAAATAATGTTTCATTGTATGATTCTATTACATTTTGTTTACACATTCATTAGTCTTTGAACTTCTGGACTGTTTCAAGATTTTCATTATTATGAATGATACGTATGTGAATATTCAGATCTACAGTTTTTCATGGGCATATGTTTTCACTTTTCTTGGGAAGATGCTTTGGGATGGAGTTTCTTGGTGACATGGTAAGTTTATGTTAGCTGTTTGCATGGTTTATCTTCCTCCATCCTTTTCCTTTCAACCTATTTTGAATCTAAGGTGTATCTTCTGTAGGAAGAGTCTAGCTGGATATTGCTTTTTCACCCAATCAGACAGTATCTGTTTTTTGATTGAGATGCTTAGACCATTTAATGTAATTATTAATACATCTGGGTTTATACTTGCCATTTGGCTATTTTCTGTAAGCTGTTCTCCCCTCTTTTCCTCATTACTGCCTCCTTTTGTGTTAAATACGTATTTGAATAGTATGTCCTTTTAATTCTTTTGTTGATTTTTACAGGACATTTTAAGTATTCTTCCCTACCCACAGTGATTGCATTAGGCATTACGATATGCACTTTTTACCACAATTTATTTCAGATTGATACTAATTTAGTTCTGGTAAAACAGAAAACTTGTCCCGGTCTACTATGAGTGCATTTTCCTCTCCCCTGTGCTGTTATTATCGCAGATAACAAACCATTCTCTCTACCTATCAGCTCTCTATGCATGTGTATCTATGTTATAGACACAACACTACACTGCCATACTTATTACTTTATGTAAACATATGTCTTTTGGAAGTTAAGAAATAAGCGAAAAATATGTTTATCTTTTATCTGTTACAGAAACCTTCATACTCACCCTTTCGATTTCTCTTTCTTTCCATGAATTTAAGTTAGCATCTAGAGTTATTTCCTTTCCCTCCGGAGGACTTCCTCTGTATTTCTTGGAAGGCAGATCTGTACTTAAACTCCTGTATGAACTTGACCTTTTGTCTTCTACATGTTCAAAACACCGTGATATTTACCTGTCACCGAGACAGTTATTAAATCTCTGACTTCCACAGGTGTCAGATTCTATGTCTGTGTCAGATTCATATGTCAAAATCCTAACCCCAAGTGACGGCGTCAGGAGGTGGGGCATTTGGGAGGTGATGAGTCACAAGGGTGGCGTGTTCACCAGTGGGATTCGTGCCCTAATATTGATAAAATAGACCCCCAGAGAGCTCCCTCGCCCTCCTTCTGCCGTGTGGGGGCACTGGGAGAGCGTGGCCGTCTGTGACCTAGATGAGGGCCCTCAGCAGAACTGACTGGGCTGGTGTCCTGACTTCTAGCCTCCCAAACTGTCAGAAATAAATGCCTGTTGCTTGTAAGCACTCACTGTTTTGTTAGAGCAGCCTGAAAGGACTAAGACCTTCCAACTTCTTACATGAGGAAGGCAGGACTTCTAGTTGCACTGACCTCTGTGACACTCCCCGCAGTGTCAGGGAGCAGCCACTTGGCGGGTGTCCCTGGGGACAGTCCACCCTCCCCTCCCACTGCCCGTTCCTGCAGGGGCCTGTTGAACCCCTCAGGGACACGTCCCTTAGGATGATGCTTGGGCGCACGTGACAGGGCCTGGTTGAACCGACACAAATTTCAGGGACACGTCCCTTACCTCCGGTCTGCCATCCTTTGAGTGCTTTATTTCAGATTGATACTAATTTAGTTCTGGTAAAACAGAAAACTTGTCCCGGTCTACTATGAGTGCATTTTCCTCTCCCCTGTGCTGTTATTATCGCAGATAACAAACCATTCTCTCTACCTATCAGCTCTCTATGCATGTGTATCTATGTTATAGACACAACACTACACTGCCATACTTATTACTTTATGTAAACATATGTCTTTTGGAAGTTAAGAAATAAGCGAAAAATATGTTTATCTTTTATCTGTTACAGAAACCTTCATACTCACCCTTTCGATTTCTCTTTCTTTCCATGAATTTAAGTTAGCATCTAGAGTTATTTCCTTTCCCTCCGGAGGACTTCCTCTGTATTTCTTGGAAGGCAGATCTGTACTTAAACTCCTGTATGAACTTGACCTTTTGTCTTCTACATGTTCAAAACACCGTGATATTTACCTGTCACCGAGACAGTTATTAAATCTCTGACTTCCACAGGTGTCAGATTCTATGTCTGTGTCAGATTCATATGTCAAAATCCTAACCCCAAGTGACGGCGTCAGGAGGTGGGGCATTTGGGAGGTGATGAGTCACAAGGGTGGCGTGTTCACCAGTGGGATTCGTGCCCTAATATTGATAAAATAGACCCCCAGAGAGCTCCCTCGCCCTCCTTCTGCCGTGTGGGGGCACTGGGAGAGCGTGGCCGTCTGTGACCTAGATGAGGGCCCTCAGCAGAACTGACTGGGCTGGTGTCCTGACTTCTAGCCTCCCAAACTGTCAGAAATAAATGCCTGTTGCTTGTAAGCACTCACTGTTTTGTTAGAGCAGCCTGAAAGGACTAAGACCTTCCAACTTCTTACATGAGGAAGGCAGGACTTCTAGTTGCACTGACCTCTGTGACACTCCCCGCAGTGTCAGGGAGCAGCCACTTGGCGGGTGTCCCTGGGGACAGTCCACCCTCCCCTCCCACTGCCCGTTCCTGCAGGGGCCTGTTGAACCCCTCAGGGACACGTCCCTTAGGATGATGCTTGGACGCACGTGACAGGAACCCTGCTGCGTGGCTGGCTCAGACAAGGGTGTCTTCTTGTCACTCACAAACAGTATGAGTGGGGTGGCCAGGCCGGGGATGAGTCAGGAGGGCCCCAAAGCTCCAGGACCTTTACCTCCGGTCTGCCATCCTTTGATCCGGGTGCTGTACTCCTTGGCGGAGTGGGTTAAAACCGTGCGGGGGCGGGAAGAGGGCCAGTGAGAGGCGGCCCTAGTGATGCTGAGTGGCCCTAAAATAAAGGCGCTCCTTCCCCGAGGCGCTTTATGGCCACCTGCTGGAATTAAATCTGGCGGCCATCCAAAGGTGAACGGCGCCCCCTGGAGTTGTGCGGTCCCCTTGGTGGGCCAAGCCTTGAGTGAGGACCGGGGACATCAAGGTGTGACACGCCCCCATTTCTGGTCCTGAGAAACTCCCGGTCTGAGGGGCAGATGAGTAAGAATGAACTGTGATATCACGGTACCACCCCGGCGAGGGATGCACAGCACATTGCGGTGCCCTTCAGCCCTCTTTCGCTCAGCCCAGACCCACGTCCTCTCTGGTGGCCATGCAGACCCCCTCTGGGTGCTGGGTTCAGGCCAGACTCAGTCCTCTGGCCCCCAGACCTCTCTGGTGCCCACAGCTCTGCGAGTTCTCTGAGACCTGCATCCCTGCCAAACCCGGTCCCCAGCCTGTCCTCACTCTGGAGAGGACTGTCCCTCTCAAACCCTTAGGCTTGCCAGAATTGCTCCTGACTTGCATGCCGGGGCAGCCCTCCTGCTGCTGTTACCCTGGCCAACTCCACGAGCTGGGTCACCTGTACCTTGGTTCTCGGCACCTGCGGCTGTCACCTGCCCTCGCCCGCTCCCCCAGGGGTTGTCCTGGGGCTGCAGCACCCCGGGAGCTTGTTAGAAGGTGCTGTCCCAGACAGACTGGATGACACCAACTTTTAATCAGGACTCCCCACCCCAGTGGCATGTTTACAGCAGTCTGAGAGGCTGCCCCAGGTCTGGCCTCCTGGTTCCAGGAAGTTGTGAGGGTGCCAGACAAATGGTCTCTCCTGGGTGTCCAGAGGGGGTGAGATTCTGAGACTCCCCTTTGCCATTGCTCACTGGGCTTCAACTACCTGCTCCTGAAAGTCTTGGAGGGAAGGCAGGCACTTAGGAGGATGTAGTGTGTAGGGCTGAAGGAAAGAGATGCTGCCTCCTGAATCCCTTTCTGGCTCTGCTACCTACTGCTGTGTGGCCTTGGCTGAGTCGTTTCACCTCTCTGGGCCTCTGTCTCCTCTTCTGTAAAATCAGGGTAATAGAGGGCCTATCCGAGGGTTGGGAGAACTGAGTTAGCCCTTGCAAAACAGCTGGTAGTCACTCAGTCAATATTAATGGCCGTTTCAAGAACCTTGAAAGGACTGGTTGCCATGGGTGCTTTAGGAAGACTTAGATGGAGATGATCAGCAAATATTTACCTACCAGTTACCGCAAAAAGAAATGGATACTTATTCTGTGTTGCATCGTCATACAATGGACTTGTTTTCTAAGAAAGGGAAAAAAAGCTTTCTTAGCATGTTAGAAGGCTTGTTATCACCCTTCCAAGGACACTTGTGAAACCTTGAGAACGAAACATTTTGAGGCAGCACAAACAGGCTATGCTGTCGCCTGGAAGGGAGGGAGGAGGTGGGAGACAAGGCGTCGAGGCTGATGGTTTACTTGACCACCAGAGCCCCAGCCTGGGGTGGGGGTGGGGGCCCTGAGCTCCGGTTTGGACCTGGTACGTCTGGGGTTGCTGTGGGGCATCCGCGCGCAACAGCGAAGATGCTGCGTGTGCTGCTGGGCCCCCTCACATCCTGCAAACCCAAGTGCCTTCCATCTTGCATTCGGCCACACACGCCGAGTGCATACCCCACCCCGCCCTACCCTCAGCCATGTTGGGGATCAGCTATTTAGTTTCTATCATTTTATTATGAAACATTTCAAGCAGAAAATGATATAATGGGGAGGAGCCAAAGCTCCTGTGGAGGAAAATTCCAAGATATATTTGTGGGCATTTGCTCCTATGGCGATGGAGCATAACCTCCACCTCTTGAGTGTGGGCTGCTCCTAGCGACTCCTCCGAGGACAGACTTGAAAGGAGGAAGATGAGAGACCAGCTCTAACGGTGGAGCAACTTGACCACACACCCTCCGCCAGGCCAGGGTCAACATTGACAGGAACGGGTCCGGGTAACAGTGTGCACCCTTGATAGATGCAGGAGGATGGCATTTTGTGTATGTGGTCTTCCTCTCTTGAACCCATAATCTCATTCAAATCATGAGGAAAACATCAGGCAAACGTCACCTAGGGGAGAGCCTGCAAAATGCCTGACCAGTACTCCCTCAAAACAGTCATCAAAAACAAAGTCTGAGAGATGCTACAGCCAAGAGATGCCTCCAGAGACTTGGCGACTAAAGGTCATGTAGGATCCTGGATGGGATCCTGACACAGAAGAACGGCATTATGGGAAAACAAAGGATCTCTGCATAAAGTACGCGTGTGTGCAGTCACTTCAGTGGTGTCTGATCCTTTGTGACCCCATGGACTGTAGCGCATCAGCCTCTCCTGTCCATGGAAGTCTCCAGGCAAGAATACTGGAGTGGGTTGCCATGCCCTCTTCCAGGGGATCTTCCCCACCCAGAAATTCAACCCATGTCTCTTGCATTTCCTGCAAGGGCAGACGGGTTCTTTACCACTAGGGCCTCCTGCGAACAGCTGCTGAAAGCTGAGCTCTCCTGCCACCTAGTGGAGCTTTAGAATGAAAGTGCTGAGTGCAGGAAAAGGGGAGGCAGGCTGAGCACAGCATCCCTCAGGCTGCCTGCGGACCTGAGAGGAGACTCGACTCTACCCGAGCCACTTCCCCACTGAGCCCCACCCCAATTCTGATTTAGACCTGGACACCTCCTAACTCTGCCCTAATTCCCAACTATACAATCGTTTTATTGGGTTATATTAATATTATACCCTTCAAAAAGATTCCTTATGGAAGAGGGCAGAGCCTGAGGGTGTTGGGAGCTTTCCAGCTCTGCTAGCAGCTGGACTACTGTGAAGAACAGTCTGGAGTCGGGGTGGCCTGTCTCACTGCCTCAGCAGCAGCCCCGGCCCTGAGCAGCCTCCCTGTTCTGGCCACGGTCTCTGCCACCCCCGCCGGCCCGAGGGCCCCCACCGCTCACCTCCGAGGACAGACTTGAAAGGAGGAAGATGAGAGACCAGCTCTAACGGTGGAGCAACTTGACCACACACCCTCCGCCAGGCCAGGGTCAACATTGACAGGAACGGGTCCGGGTAACAGTGTGCACCCTTGATAGATGCAGGAGGATGGCATTTTGTGTATGTGGTCTTCCTCTCTTGAACCCATAATCTCATTCAAATCATGAGGAAAACATCAGGCAAACGTCACCTAGGGGAGAGCCTGCAAAATGCCTGACCAGTACTCCCTCAAAACAGTCATCAAAAACAAAGTCTGAGAGATGCTACAGCCAAGAGATGCCTCCAGAGACTTGGCGACTAAAGGTCATGTAGGATCCTGGATGGGATCCTGACACAGAAGAACGGCATTATGGGAAAACAAAGGATCTCTGCATAAAGTACGCGTGTGTGCAGTCACTTCAGTGGTGTCTGATCCTTTGTGACCCCATGGACTGTAGCGCATCAGCCTCTCCTGTCCATGGAAGTCTCCAGGCAAGAATACTGGAGTGGGTTGCCATGCCCTCTTCCAGGGGATCTTCCCCACCCAGAAATTCAACCCATGTCTCTTGCATTTCCTGCAAGGGCAGACGGGTTCTTTACCACTAGGGCCTCCTGCGAACAGCTGCTGAAAGCTGAGCTCTCCTGCCACCTAGTGGAGCTTTAGAATGAAAGTGCTGAGTGCAGGAAAAGGGGAGGCAGGCTGAGCACAGCATCCCTCAGGCTGCCTGCGGACCTGAGAGGAGACTCGACTCTACCCGAGCCACTTCCCCACTGAGCCCCACCCCAATTCTGATTTAGACCTGGACACCTCCTAACTCTGCCCTAATTCCCAACTATACAATCGTTTTATTGGGTTATATTAATATTATACCCTTCAAAAAGATTCCTTATGGAAGAGGGCAGAGCCTGAGGGTGTTGGGAGCTTTCCAGCTCTGCTAGCAGCTGGACTACTGTGAAGAACAGTCTGGAGTCGGGGTGGCCTGTCTCACTGCCTCAGCAGCAGCCCCGGCCCTGAGCAGCCTCCCTGTTCTGGCCACGGTCTCTGCCACACGCGGCCCGAGGGCAGCACCGCTCACCAGCCCAGGCCTCCTGAGGCAAGCCTCACACGCGGGTTATAAGGAACACAGTGAGCATGTCTTAGCTGGGGCCTCCACGGCAGCAGAGCTAGGGACTGGGATTCAAAGGCCATTTGTCATTGTCTGTTCTTCAGTTGCAAAGTGACATTCGACTCTTTGCAACCCCATGAACTGCACGCCAGGCTCCCATCTTCGAGAGTTTGCTCAAACTCACGTCCACTGAGCCAGTGATGCCATCCAACCCTCTCATCTCATTGCCCCCTTCTCCTCCTGCCCTCAGTCTTTCCCAGCATCGGCGTTTCTTCCAGTCAAGCAACTCTTCACATCAGGTGGCCAAAGTATCGGAGATTCAGTTTCAGCATCAGTCCTTTCAATGAAGTCAGGGTTGATTTCCTTTAGGATTGACGAGTTTGATCTCCTTGCTGTCCAAGGGGCTCTTAAGAGTCTTCTCCAGCACCACAGTTAGAAAGCACCCAGTCTTTAGAGCTCAGCCATCTTTATGGTCCATCTCTCACATTCCTACGTGACTACTGGAAAAAAGCATCTTTCATGATTGGGACTCAAGCCTGGGCACATGGGTCCAGCGTGGGATGTGACAGTGTCGCCGAGTGAGAGCGAGGGGGAACGTGTAGGTGGCTCCCGGGCGGCCTCTCTGAGGCTTGGTTCCAGAACCAGCGGGAGGACCTGGAGGTTGTGGCGCGGAGTCTCACCTCGTTCTTCCTGCCTTCACGTCTCCGCTGGGAGGAGGGTCACGTGCGGTGTGGGGAGGACACAGGAGTGGCAGCGCTGGCCACTGTGGAAGGCTCACGGCTGCAGCAGCTCCCATCTCGGGCGGCTCCGACTTCCAGAACCAGTGAGCACGTGCGAGCCTTTGCAGCCACAGCTCGCTTGATCCTCACCCACGTGGACGGAGGCCTGGTGACTTCAGCCGTGGACGCCGGGGCGGGGCTGCAGGAGGCGGCCTGCGTCCAGCCCTCGGTGAGGACGCTCCTGCTGCACCTCCCGACTCACCCCCGAGAGGACGGGCAGCGTCATCTGCTCCGACGTCGTCTTTGCAGAAGCGTGAGAGGGACCTGTGGGCTGACCTGCCTAGAAGAGGTTGTAACAAGCAGAACGTTCTTATTCCGATTTCAGATAGGTGTTTTTGGGAAGAGTGGAGACCTCATCTGCTGGCAAGGGTTACGGTAAGCCTCGAGGACAGGGCTGGGCGTCACGTGGCGGCTGGGGGCCTGGACGGCACACCTCCTGGGAGGCCACTGAACCCCGCGCTGCCACAGCTCTTGCAGCTTCACGGTAAGTTCGCTCTGGTTGCCTTTACACAGTCCTCCCAAGTGCTCCATTTAATCTCAGCGGATTGCTAATGAAGGGCCACGGAGCCAGTGAAAGGATCTGCTTCCCAAATGCTCTGGTCTCAGAAGCAAGGCGAGTAAAAGGCTTAGTAATATTTAACTGGTGAAAGGCGGGGCCGGGCAGCTATGACGTTTCGGTGAAAACTGCATTTGGGACCCCGAAAATAAAGCCTCGTATGAGAAAAAGAGACTTAAGAGGCCTGTGTATTAAGGGTTTCCAGCTACAGGTTGGGACAAGGGTTGTGCTGGTGTGTCTCCTGATGGGGCTGTTCACAGCGACACAAATGCAATCATCTGAAGACCTCATCAAAACAACTGACCGTGCTGTTTCTTCAAAATTTTATTTTAATTTAAATTACAGGGCCAGCCAGATATTCTGATAAGAAATTTACTTTTCCTCAAGGAAATGCTTCATGGCATTGTTAACAACTGTATACATCACCGCCTTTTTTTTTTCCCAAGGGATAAAAATCACATTGAGTACCTGACTTATGTAAAATGAAACCTTTGCAACACAAAAAGAAACCACTTTCAGTATAATAGTTTTGGTAACATGAATATATTAAGTGATCAGAACTTCGAATGCAATTTTGCAACTCTGCATGTTTTCACAGTTTTGTTTAAAAACAAGGAAAAGCCCAAAGTCTTTTAACCATCCCGATTCCAACGCGATATTGACCCATCTAGGTTTTCTCTGACACACGGCACCGCCGTCTCCGCACAAAGGCTCTAGTGCTCCACCAGTGGCGCCCGAGTCGAAGCGGCTGTTCCGAGTCCTGAGAACCAGCTTGGCAAGGAAATCTCTCTTCTGCGTGGTGTGATGCATGTTTGCACCCTGAATCCAGACACCCAGCACTGGACCACGAGAACCAGGACGACGTGTCACAGCCAAGGCTGCCTTCCTGAACGTCCTGGATATTCTCCTTTCAAGAAGCGTGGGTTGTTTTCTCTAGTTTCAACAGAAGAACATGGATCATTTTACACAGATTTTGGTAAAGACAGGCCCAGGAAAGCCAATTATAAATGTAGAAGACCACCGTCTCAAGTAAATCAAATAAAATACATCCATCTATTTTCTGGAGCTCTTCTAACTGGTGCACCTAGAAGGAGATCTTAAAGCCTGCTGAAATAGCAACCGGGAGTCTCATTTTACTGGCTGATAGTAATTTCATTAGTAAGAGAGACAAGCAAAGAATAATTATATAAATTTCTTAATCAGTGACGGTCATGCTGAATTGGAACAGGCACACACTGATCTGTAAGTTGTGAGCTGGGATCTCCATGGCACTAAGACGACAGATGCCGTTCTAGTCACTAGATATAGATAGGTTCTAGAAGACATTGTTCTGCGGTGATCACGGTAACAAGAAAGAGGTGCAAAATCATCTGAAGACCTCATCAAAACACTGAGTGCTGTTTCTTCAAAATTTTATTTTAATTTAAATTACAGGGCCAGCCAGATATTCTGATAAGAAATTTACTTTTCCTCAAGGAAATGCTTCATGGCATTGTTAACAACTGTATACATCACCGCCTTTTTTTCCCAAGGGATAAAAATCACATTGAGTACCTGACTTATGTAAAATGAAACCTTTGCAACACAAAAAGAAACCACTTTCAGTATAATAGTTTTGGTAACATGAATATATTAAGTGATCAGAACTTCGAATGCAATTTTGCAACTCTGCATGTTTTCACAGTTTTGTTTAAAAACAAGGAAAAGCCCAAAGTCTTTTAACCATCCCGATTCCAACGCGATATTGACCCATCTAGGTTTTCTCTGACACACGGCACCGCCGTCTCCGCACAAAGGCTCTAGTGCTCCACCAGTGGCGCCCGAGTCGAAGCGGCTGTTCCGAGTCCTGAGAACCAGCTTGGCAAGGAAATCTCTCTTCTGCGTGGTGTGATGCATGTTTGCACCCTGAATCCAGACACCCAGCACTGGACCACGAGAACCAGGACGACGTGTCACAGCCAAGGCTGCCTTCCTGAACGTCCTGGATATTCTCCTTTCAAGAAGCGTGGGTTGTTTTCTCTAGTTTCAACAGAAGAACATGGATCATTTTACACAGATTTTGGTAAAGACAGGCCCAGGAAAGCCAATTATAAATGTAGAAGACCACCGTCTCAAGTAAATCAAATAAAATACATCCATCTATTTTCTGGAGCTCTTCTAACTGGTGCACCTAGAAGGAGATCTTAAAGCCTGCTGAAATAGCAACCGGGAGTCTCATTTTACTGGCTGATAGTAATTTCATTAGTAAGAGAGACAAGCAAAGAATAATTATATAAATTTCTTAATCAGTGACGGTCATGCTGAATTGGAACAGGCACACACTGATCTGTAAGTTGTGAGCTGGGATCTCCATGGCACTAAGACGACAGATGCCGTTCTAGTCACTAGATATAGATAGGTTCTAGAAGACATTGTTCTGCGGTGATCACGGTAACAAGAAAGAGGTGCAAAATCAGTTACTTTATAAATACTGGTAATTTGCAGCATTAAGGAACAGGACATTAAAAAAATTTTTTTTCCCCGTAGGACACTTATGCCTAGAACTCTTTTCCTAAGAGAAGTCAGAGTTATAATTATTTGGTTTCACAACTATTGTACTGGATTACTTATTTTAAGAAAGAAAAGGTGCTCTACAGAGGTCTCCCCCCGACTCAGAAAATCAGCATTAATTTAGCATAATCGAGATCATTCAGAGGTTTGGAGAATGCATGACTCATTTTAAATGAATAAGGCCAATATTACGCAGGAAAAGGGTAGCTGAGTTCCAGGTCTGTATTGTAGCCTATTGATGGCACCCCATTAGATAACTGAATACAGAGGACTGGTTTACTTCATTTTCTTTTAATGCTGTGATACTTAAATGTTAAATCAGCATTTTCAGGTGATCTGAAGTATTTCAATTACATATGAGCATTCATTTTTTTGCAAAAACTCAATATTAGGTAATAGTTACATACTAATACAATAACATTCCTCTGCTGTACAAATTAAATCATTTAAAAGAAATGAGCATTCTAAGAATTATATACAAAAGAAACCTGTAAGCACTGTTGAAATGAAATGCGAGGTGTTGTTGCTAGCTCTACTGTTTTAAAATACCTTCAAAAGTAAAATGAACAAATACCCCTCAACATATCCAGGTAGGTTTACAAGTCTCAAGAAAATCCAATGTCAAAAAATCCTAGAAAGCTGTGAAAAGCATATATGTAGAAGACCACCGTCTCAAGTAAATAAATAAAATACATCCATCTATTTTCTGGAGCTCTTCTAACTGGTGCACCTAGAAGGAGATCTTAAAGCCTGCTGAAATAGCAACCGGGAGTCTCATTTTACTGGCTGATAGTAATTTCATTAGTAAGAGAGACAAGCAAAGAATAATTATATAAATTTCTTAATCAGTGACGGTCATGCTGAATTGGAACAGGCACACACTGATCTGTAAGTTGTGAGCTGGGATCTCCATGGCACTAAGACGACAGATGCCGTTCTAGTCACTAGATATAGATAGGTTCTAGAAGACATTGTTCTGCGGTGATCACGGTAACAAGAAAGAGGTGCAAAATCAGTTACTTTATAAATACTGGTAATTTGCAGCATTAAGGAACAGGACATTAAAAAAATTTTTTTTCCCTGTAGGACACTTATGCCTAGAACTCTTTTCCTAAGAGAAGTCAGAGTTATAATTATTTGGTTTCACAACTATTGTACTGGATTACTTATTTTAAGAAAGAAAAGGTGCTCTACAGAGGTCTCCCCCCGACTCAGAAAATCAGCATTAATTTAGCATAATCGAGATCATTCAGAGGTTTGGAGAATGCATGACTCATTTTAAATGAATAAGGCCAATATTACGCAGGAAAAGGGTAGCTGAGTTCCAGGTCTGTATTGTAGCCTATTGATGGCACCCCATTAGATAACTGAATACAGAGGACTGGTTTACTTCATTTTCTTTTAATGCTGTGATACTTAAATGTTAAATCAGCATTTTCAGGTGATCTGAAGTATTTCAATTACATATGAGCATTCATTTTTTTGCAAAAACTCAATATTAGGTAATAGTTACATACTAATACAATAACATTCCTCTGCTGTACAAATTAAATCATTTAAAAGAAATGAGCATTCTAAGAATTATATACAAAAGAAACCTGTAAGCACTGTTGAAATGAAATGCGAGGTGTTGTTGCTAGCTCTACTGTTTTAAAATACCTTCAAAAAGTAAAATGAACAAATACCCCTCAACATATCCAGGTAGGTTTACAAGTCTCAAGAAAATCCAATGTCAAAAAATCCTAGAAAGCTGTGAAAAGCATATATGTACATTTTCCTTATGACCTTACGAAGCTTCACACTTTTGAGAAGTTGCTAAGTTTCAGGATCAATTTATTCACGTGTCAACGTTATCCACTCAAGAAGCTCCCATCCTGGACACAGCTGCCCTGGGATTTCAGAGGAAGCTCTGCTGGATCTTCCGTTAGTGACGGCGCACACACTGACCCAGGAGCCACGCTCAGATCTTTATCAGGATCAGTGCAAACCGGCGGGCTGACCCGACAGCTAGCACCGCCCTCTCCCCCGGCAGCACCGTCATCTACGCGCTCGCCTTCACGGCCCTAGCCACAGTCAGAACTTCTATAGCAAACGGAGTCTTTCAATTCTGAAATGACATAAAGATCAAGAAAAATTCCACGTGTGCTCTAGTGTGCAGGAAAGCAGCAGCTACGTTCTCCAACTTGGACTAAAAACAAAAACAAAAAAACTAAAAAGGTAAAATGAAAACCGTTCACTTAACAGCAGATTAGCAGTAATGTTCCTCATGAATCATAACAGTGCCTGATGCTGAATAGCTAACAGCAAATGCTGAATTTGGATTTACTATTTTAGACGTTTATTGGAAATTAGGCTTCTTGCTGAGCTGGTCTCTTCAAATCCCTGATCTGTTTGACTAAATAGGTCTTCTCGTCGTTGAACTGTTCATCCTCGGTCCTGTCATTCTGGAACTTGCTGAGGAACTCTATAAGTTTGGTCTGGTTCTTGAGGAGGATGTCGAGGATGGGCTGCGTCTTGTTGGGATTGGCTACAAACACCTGCACAGACAGAAACTGACGTCAGCTGTAGGAAAGAGCAGGGCACTGAGAGCCACAGAGAGCGAGGCACAGGAGGGCACACCTACTGCTCCCCTGGGGCACAGGGTGAGGTAAGGGCCCCTCATTCAGGAGTCTGCTCTGGAAGATCCTATTTTGCAATTAAAAAGAAGTTGGGGAGGGGAGAATTAAATGTTTAGCACAAAAAGGACTGATATGTTCACTCATGCACTGAACTTCAGTAGTTGGTATTAAATACTGATTTTTTTTTAGAATAAAACGAGCAGAAGTTATTTCTGGGCACGGTGGGTCAGAACAGATTTTAAGAACAAAAATTTCGTCGGAGAGCTTTAAGAAACGCGTTACCCTGTACTTGGCGTGATCTACGTTAAAGACAAATGACACTCCTCTACAAATCAACAATTGTTCCCAAATCCGAACACCCTGCTTTTGGGTCTGTTTTGTTTGAAAATACCATACAACTGTGAAAACGGACTGAACGGAACTGTAGCACTCAGATCACCAAAATGAAGTTAATAAAACTTAAGTAATTTGTAAATGAAACAGGATGAACAGCAGCTAGGTTTACGGTTTTTGTACTCTACCTTAAAAACATGGAAGGCCTCAAACTGGATGTTACGGCTTTTGTCTCGTAGAAGGTTCATCATTAATTTGAGGTTCTCAGGTTTACTGATGTATTTTGTCATAATTGTGAAGTTGTGTCTGTCTAATAGCAGTTCACCGAGAAGCTGAGAAAACAAAGTTACTTTTCCGTTATCATTTAAAATTTGAAGTAAAACAAAAGTTTTAAGAACAGTTAATTAAATGATCACCACTATTAACACTGGAGAAGTAAATGGCATCCCACTCCAGCATTCCTGCCTGGGAAATCCATGGACAGAGGAGCCTGGCAGGCTACAGTCCATGGTCGCTACACGACTGAGTGACTAAACAACAACAATTATTCAGCACATAATACGAATAGGCAGTCACAAGACGGATGAACTGCACTGTCCTGTCATTCTGGAACTTGCTGAGGAACTCTATAAGTTTGGTCTGGTTCTTGAGGAGGATGTCGAGGATGGGCTGCGTCTTGTTGGGATTGGCTACAAACACCTGCACAGACAGAAACTGACGTCAGCTGTAGGAAAGAGCAGGGCACTGAGAGCCACAGAGAGCGAGGCACAGGAGGGCACACCTACTGCTCCCCTGGGGCACAGGGTGAGGTAAGGGCCCCTCATTCAGGAGTCTGCTCTGGAAGATCCTATTTTGCAATTAAAAAGAAGTTGGGGAGGGGAGAATTAAATGTTTAGCACAAAAAGGACTGATATGTTCACTCATGCACTGAACTTCAGTAGTTGGTATTAAATACTGATTTTTTTTTAGAATAAAACGAGCAGAAGTTATTTCTGGGCACGGTGGGTCAGAACAGATTTTAAGAACAAAAATTTCGTCGGAGAGCTTTAAGAAACGCGTTACCCTGTACTTGGCGTGATCTACGTTAAAGACAAATGACACTCCTCTACAAATCAACAATTGTTCCCAAATCCGAACACCCTGCTTTTGGGTCTGTTTTGTTTGAAAATACCATACAACTGTGAAAACGGACTGAACGGAACTGTAGCACTCAGATCACCAAAATGAAGTTAATAAAACTTAAGTAATTTGTAAATGAAACAGGATGAACAGCAGCTAGGTTTACGGTTTTTGTACTCTACCTTAAAAACATGGAAGGCCTCAAACTGGATGTTACGGCTTTTGTCTCGTAGAAGGTTCATCATTAATTTGAGGTTCTCAGGTTTACTGATGTATTTTGTCATAATTGTGAAGTTGTGTCTGTCTAATAGCAGTTCACCGAGAAGCTGAGAAAACAAAGTTACTTTTCCGTTATCATTTAAAATTTGAAGTAAAACAAAAGTTTTAAGAACAGTTAATTAAATGATCACCACTATTAACACTGGAGAAGTAAATGGCATCCCACTCCAGCATTCCTGCCTGGGAAATCCCATGGACAGAGGAGCCTGGCAGGCTACAGTCCATGGTCGCAAAGAGTTGGACACGACTGAGTGACTAAACAACAACAATTATTCAGCACATAATACGAATAGGCAGTCACAAGACGGATGAACTGCACTGTTACCTGAAAGCTAATGAGCGCTTCCTATTTGCTGCATGGACCCCTCCCTTTTCTTCTGAGGTTTAAAGTGAGTTTGACACTGCTCCTTGAAGGCGACAACATTCAAGTCATGTTTGACTCAGAATCAGAGACTTATCAGAATCTATTCTTTAAATACACATGTGTTACCTCAGTAAAAAGCAACTACCAAAGAAAGTGGTCAGAAGATAAGTTATTGAATAATGATAAATTTTAAAATAATTTTACTATTTTTTATTTTATTTATCTTAACTTTATAGGTCAAAGGGATTCATATATGCAGTTTTCCATATACTTAGCTCTAAACATACCAAACTTATCATTTTATCTTATCTGATTCAGAAAGGTTCATAAAAACAGATATTTCCTGGTCCTTCTTAAGCAAGGTTTCCTGAAGATACTCTTAAGGTTTTTCTCAGTGACCCCGCAACATCACAAATGACGTTAATTAAGCTAAAAAACCAGTTTGTCCCTTCAGTTAAATCTGTGCTTACTGAGTCCTATGGCACTGATTATACAGTATCAGCCCTTAATTTTAAAATCAAACCTGCCTGTTCCAGATTTCTCTTTTTCTGAAATTAGTGGTCTGCTCTTCGTGTTGTCACTGTGCCAACTTCCAGTCAAGAGCTAGTGTGCAGGTGGCATGACCTGATGCGGACAGGGGCCCAGCTGCAGTCCTGTGGACAGAGGCCGAGCTCAGAGGTGGCGAGCCTGGCCCCTGGCACCAGCCTCTCAAGTCTCTCAGGAAAGTCGCTCAATCGTGTCCAACTCTTTGTTACCCTTGGACGAGCCATGGGATTCTCCAGGAAACAGTACTGGAGTGGGTAGCCCTTGGACCTTCCCAACCCAGGAATTGAACCGGGGTCTCCTGCACCACAGGCGGATTCTTCACCAGCTGCCTGGGTTCAAATCCATGGACAGAGGAGCCTGGCAGGCTACAGTCCATGGTCGCAAAGAGTTGGACACGACTGAGTGACTAAACAACAACAATTATTCAGCACATAATACGAATAGGCAGTCACAAGACGGATGAACTGCACTGTTACCTGAAAGCTAATGAGCGCTTCCTATTTGCTGCATGGACCCCTCCCTTTTCTTCTGAGGTTTAAAGTGAGTTTGACACTGCTCCTT
Source organism: Tragulus kanchil (assembly GCA_022376925.1). Classification (NCBI taxonomy): domain Eukaryota; kingdom Metazoa; phylum Chordata; class Mammalia; order Artiodactyla; family Tragulidae; genus Tragulus; species Tragulus kanchil. The sequence continues at coordinate 56,506,655 of JAIOJX010000026.1, forward strand.
GAAGGCGACAACATTCAAGTCATGTTTGACTCAGAATCAGAGACTTATCAGAATCTATTCTTTAAATACACATGTGTTACCTCAGTAAAAAGCAACTACCAAAGAAAGTGGTCAGAAGATAAGTTATTGAATAATGATAAATTTTAAAATAATTTTACTATTTTTTATTTTATTTATCTTAACTTTATAGGTCAAAGGGATTCATATATGCAGTTTTCCATATACTTAGCTCTAAACATACCAAACTTATCATTTTATCTTATCTGATTCAGAAAGGTTCATAAAAACAGATATTTCCTGGTCCTTCTTAAGCAAGGTTTCCTGAAGATACTCTTAAGGTTTTTCTCAGTGACCCCGCAACATCACAAATGACGTTAATTAAGCTAAAAAACCAGTTTGTCCCTTCAGTTAAATCTGTGCTTACTGAGTCCTATGGCACTGATTATACAGTATCAGCCCTTAATTTTAAAATCAAACCTGCCTGTTCCAGATTTCTCTTTTTCTGAAATTAGTGGTCTGCTCTTCGTGTTGTCACTGTGCCAACTTCCAGTCAAGAGCTAGTGTGCAGGTGGCATGACCTGATGCGGACAGGGGCCCAGCTGCAGTCCTGTGGACAGAGGCCGAGCTCAGAGGTGGCGAGCCTGGCCCCTGGCACCAGCCTCTCAAGTCTCTCAGGAAAGTCGCTCAATCGTGTCCAACTCTTTGTTACCCTTGGACGAGCCATGGGATTCTCCAGGAAACAGTACTGGAGTGGGTAGCCCTTTGGACCTTCCCAACCCAGGAATTGAACCCACGTCTCCTGCACCACAGGCGGATTCTTCACCAGCTGCCTGGGTTCAAATCCTGACTCCTTGCGAGTTCTAGAACCTTGAGCATGTGATTTAACTTCTCTGTGCGTCAGCTTTGCCACCTGTACAATGGGAGTGGATAGTGGTACCTATATCTTATGAGAGTGTAGTGAGAAATCACGGCATGAATACACAGAAAATCACAGTGGACCTGAGTCTAGTAAGAGACATGGAGTGAGGTCAAAGGGAAGGAAAACGAATGGACAGAGCTACCCGCCATGGTTTATTTGCTTTTGTTAATTCCTCTCTGGGTTCCTGGCTCTGTTCTAGATACCTGAAGCTTCCAGATAACTGATCTCTAGATAAATAACATGTCACCCTAGTAAAGCAGGAATAACCTGGTGTTCAGGGAAACCAATCTTTTCTACTCAGGATTTACAAAGAATTGAGAGGAAGAGCTGATAGGCTTCACATATACCTGAGTCACAGAATTACTGCTTTCCCAGTAAGAAGCCCAGTATTCACTCTTTCAGAGGACCAGGGGTTAGCGCTCAGTGTGTACAGATTTACTGCCACAGAAAGCAAAGAAATACCCAAAACGGCTTATTTCAGTTTGATTATCGAGGGGAGGCTGATGGGTAGTTTAAAATTTTTCTTTGGATGTAAAAATAAAAATGGCAGGCCAGTTTTACTGACAATAAAAAGCTAGCACTGCAGTAGTAGGACACCACACACTCACTGTGAGGACCAGGGCTGAATCCCTGGCTGGGGAACTAAGATCCCATCAGCTACACGACATGGCCAGCAAATATATAGAGATACACATGTCTGGTACAGGGAATTCAAATTTATTGGGAAAATAAACACAGGGATAAATAAACGCCAATGTGGCTGTAAAAAAGAGAGTACAGATTAAGATACACATTCAGAGTGCCACTAGCCCTCAAACTTTCTCCATGTGTTCACACGAAGCTGCAGGCGTGACAGACTTGCTTCATATCCATTTCTAAGGTCTCACAAGTGGCAGTCATAATCTTCCCTCCATGTTGGAATTCTGAAGTGTCAGAAGGTCTTGAAGGCCATTCTCCTTATCTAAGCAGCCCGAGATCACTTTTGGCCAGGAATTGAACCCACGCTCCTGCACCACAGGCGGATTCTTCACCAGCTGCCTGGGTTCAAATCCTGACTCCTTGCGAGTTCTAGAACCTTGAGCATGTGATTTAACTTCTCTGTGCGTCAGCTTTGCCACCTGTACAATGGGAGTGGATAGTGGTACCTATATCTTATGAGAGTGTAGTGAGAAATCACGGCATGAATACACAGAAAATCACAGTGGACCTGAGTCTAGTAAGAGACATGGAGTGAGGTCAAAGGGAAGGAAAACGAATGGACAGAGCTACCCGCCATGGTTTATTTGCTTTTGTTAATTCCTCTCTGGGTTCCTGGCTCTGTTCTAGATACCTGAAGCTTCCAGATAACTGATCTCTAGATAAATAACATGTCACCCTAGTAAAGCAGGAATAACCTGGTGTTCAGGGAAACCAATCTTTTCTACTCAGGATTTACAAAGAATTGAGAGGAAGAGCTGATAGGCTTCACATATACCTGAGTCACAGAATTACTGCTTTCCCAGTAAGAAGCCCAGTATTCACTCTTTCAGAGGACCAGGGGTTAGCGCTCAGTGTGTACAGATTTACTGCCACAGAAAGCAAAGAAATACCCAAAACGGCTTATTTCAGTTTGATTATCGAGGGGAGGCTGATGGGTAGTTTAAAATTTTTCTTTGGATGTAAAAATAAAAAAATGGCAGGCCAGTTTTACTGACAATAAAAAGCTAGCACTGCAGTAGTAGGACACCACACACTCACTGTGAGGACCAGGGCTGAATCCCTGGCTGGGGAACTAAGATCCCATCAGCTACACGACATGGCCAGCAAATATATAGAGATACACATGTCTGGTACAGGGAATTCAAATTTATTGGGAAAATAAACACAGGGATAAATAAACGCCAATGTGGCTGTAAAAAAGAGAGTACAGATTAAGATACACATTCAGAGTGCCACTAGCCCTCAAACTTTCTCCATGTGTTCACACGAAGCTGCAGGCGTGACAGACTTGCTTCATATCCATTTCTAAGGTCTCACAAGTGGCAGTCATAATCTTCCCTCCATGTTGGAATTCTGAAGTGTCAGAAGGTCTTGAAGGCCATTCTCCTTATCTAAGCAGCCCGAGAATTCAGCTTTTGGTCCAAGTCTTCTGATTTGCCAATTAAGAAAAAAAATCCCCCTTCTCCCCCAACTCCCAGAGGTGTTAGTCCTGGGAGCCAGTATCCGGGGCAATCCTCTCCAGCCTCCCTGGCCTCAGAAAACCCACCCAGCGGGGGGCGAGGCCCCCAGGTATAAGGAGGTTCCTGGCCGAGGGCCGCTTCTCCATGAGGATCTCAGGGGAACCCGCAAGAGGTTACACTGATGCACAGGGAGGAATGAGGCCTTAAACAGCTGCTGGGTGCACTCCTCCACCCCGAAGATGACCAGACTGTTCCTATCAGCCATCAGAATCGCTGGTGGTCATCTCGCCAGCATACCTGGAGCCGGAGAACAGGTTTGGGTTCCTGTCGCTAGGCCAAAGGATGACCGGGAGGCCAGGCCCCACCTGATGGGAGCACAAATTTTAGTGGTGACACATTTCTTATGGCCTTAAGGAAAATGAAGGAAGCAACTGGTCAGAGGAAAGGACTCTTCTGGAAGTACGGATGGTAGAGAGTGCTCTTGTCAAAGGACACAAAGTATGATGGGGACTCCTGATGCCCATTAGTCAATTTCCACAGGCAGATAAGGTGCTCAACAGTGACACCCCATGGCAGGAGGAGCAGTACGAAGGAAGGGTCTTGATCAAATGAATTCAGGTATCTTTGAGGGGAAGCTCTCTGGGCTGAGCTGAATTTAAAGGAGATCTGGCAAAAAATACAAATAGAATTGCAAATTTCCCCCCAAACCCTTTGTGATTCCATCTATAACTCCTGTCAGGGCCACTTACTGACAGAAGGAAGGGTATGCATGTATTAACTGAAGACTTTTCTAGAGTAGAGGGGTCAACAAACAATCTGTAAAGAGCAAGACAGTAAATGCTAGCGTCTTCGCTAGCCATAAAGCACCTGAGGCAACCACTCAAACCTGCTGTTGGAGCCGAGACAGCCACAGAAAGTGTGTAAATAAGCAAATGCCTCTGCACTCCAATAAACCTTCATTTACTAAAACAGGCAGTGCGCTGGATTTGGCTCATGGGCTGCAGCTTGCCATCTCCTGTGGCAGAGTTTTAAATCTTTCAGTTTCAAGTCGAACTGTCCACATCCTGTCTGGACAGCAAGCAGCCAGGCCCGCCAGGCTCTCAGCGCCACCGCTCACAGCCGCCCTCACAGCAAGCCTGTGCCCTCGGGGCAACATCCTGGGGACACAGCACCTGCAGTGCCTTCAACTTGTTGATAGGATTCTACGTCTCGAGATAGGCTCCAAAACCTAAACCATTCCTTACTAGGAGATTAAATCCTCTTACAATTCTGTACATTCTATTTTGGAATCTCTAACACAAGGAGGTGAGCAGGGGCGGAACCCCGAGTAAGCCACTGGTAAGTGCCGCTCCCTTCCACAAAAGTCTTGACCAAGGGACAAACGTATGTTCCCTGCAAAGGTCTGTGACTCTCACACATTTCAAACACGGGGTGGAGAGAAATGAACAACTTAAATAATCGGACATACCTTGAGTGACTGTCTTTTTGTCACATAATTTTCTGAATGAAGTAACTTCTCATATTCACTGAAGAACTGAAAAAAAAGAAAACACATCAGAGGCTTTTTTTTAAAAGACCAGAAGAAAACACTGAAAAGCCTGAGTACACACTTCTAACAGCACAGACACCAGTCACCGCTAAGCTCTGCTCTGCCCGCCGTTTCACACCCAACCTCAGGGTGATGCCCACGGTTTACTGCCATGAAGAAGGCTTCTGGCTGCCCACCTCCCCCATAGCTCTAGAGAAGTGGCACATAGCTTGTATCTCTTCTGTCACCCACACTTCACATGGCATACACCCTAACTCCCTCCCAACAATGTTTTCTCACTGTTGAGTCTCATTTCCTGGTGATGGATTAGAAAATTTGTAGGTTTTTTTTTTTTTTACAACTCAGTTAGTCCAAAATACCACCATAAAGCGAAAAGTTACTTGTTCTTTCAAAGCAAGAAAATAATTAAACAGAAGAGAGGAGAAATTGAGCACTGTTAGGTAGGTGTCCCACAGAAGGTAGGACTTGAACTCAAACTTGAATAACGAGATTTTGTTCAGAAATGGGGAGAACGGGTACTCTTGGAGGGTGAAAAGGGAATCACATGGCAAGAGTGTGCAGCTTGCCATCTCCTGTGGCAGAGTTTTAAATCTTTCAGTTTCAAGTCGAACTGTCCACATCCTGTCTGGACAGCAAGCAGCCAGGCCCGCCAGGCTCTCAGCGCCACCGCTCACAGCCGCCCTCACAGCAAGCCTGTGCCCTCGGGGCAACATCCTGGGGACACAGCACCTGCAGTGCCTTCAACTTGTTGATAGGATTCTACGTCTCGAGATAGGCTCCAAAACCTAAACCATTCCTTACTAGGAGATTAAATCCTCTTACAATTCTGTACATTCTATTTTGGAATCTCTAACACAAGGAGGTGAGCAGGGGCGGAACCCCGAGTAAGCCACTGGTAAGTGCCGCTCCCTTCCACAAAAGTCTTGACCAAGGGACAAACGTATGTTCCCTGCAAAGGTCTGTGACTCTCACACATTTCAAACACGGGGTGGAGAGAAATGAACAACTTAAATAATCGGACATACCTTGAGTGACTGTCTTTTTGTCACATAATTTTCTGAATGAAGTAACTTCTCATATTCACTGAAGAACTGAAAAAAAAGAAAACACATCAGAGGCTTTTTTTTAAAAGACCAGAAGAAAACACTGAAAAGCCTGAGTACACACTTCTAACAGCACAGACACCAGTCACCGCTAAGCTCTGCTCTGCCCGCCGTTTCACACCCAACCTCAGGGTGATGCCCACGGTTTACTGCCATGAAGAAGGCTTCTGGCTGCCCACCTCCCCCATAGCTCTAGAGAAGTGGCACATAGCTTGTATCTCTTCTGTCACCCACACTTCACATGGCATACACCCTAACTCCCTCCCAACAATGTTTTCTCACTGTTGAGTCTCATTTCCTGGTGATGGATTAGAAAATTTGTAGGTTTTTTTTTTTTTACAACTCAGTTAGTCCAAAATACCACCATAAAGCGAAAAGTTACTTGTTCTTTCAAAGCAAGAAAATAATTAAACAGAAGAGAGGAGAAATTGAGCACTGTTAGGTAGGTGTCCCACAGAAGGTAGGACTTGAACTCAAACTTGAATAACGAGAGATTTTGTTCAGAAATGGGGAGAACGGGTACTCTTGGAGGGTGAAAAGGGAATCACATGGCAAGAGTGTGGACCTGGGAAATGCAAAACGATACAGACTGGAGAGCTGAAGAGTATCCACGAGATTTTCAAAACAGTGCTTTCTGACCAGAAGAGTGTTGCTGGATAGGTAAGGAACAGAAGGAAGGAGAGCAGGGAGCTGGGGGACAGAAAGGAGGGGCATGCAGAGGGCAGGGCCCCCTTCCCAGAAGTTAGAAGTGACGGTCAGTTAGTTTTTCGTTTAACTATGGACAGGTTTTTAAAGTTCCAAAATTTCAGAGTCCTAGCACACGTGGCTGAGTGTCTGCGCTTCACTGAGACTCGTCTCTGGCCGTGGCAGGTGGCAGCAGATGCCGCTGTGTGCTCTGTCCAGGCTCAGAAGGCTTTATGATGGGGCCTCATCAGCCATTCATCTGTGGTTTAGAGCAGGGGTTGGCAAACTCCAGGCCACGGGCTAAATCCAACCCACTGGTTGTTTTTATGAGTTTTATTGGAACAAAGCCATGCTCACTTGTGTATTGTAAATAAATTCATTTATGAACTGTTTACAGGTTCCTTCTGTGGTAGAACTGATAGGAAAGTTGACCGAAACTGCATGGCCATGAAGCCTCAAATATTTATTCTCTAGCTGGCCCTTTGCAGAAGAGGTTTTTCGGGCCCTCGGCCTAGTTATTGCTAACCCAGAACCACCCTTGTGTTCATTCTTTGGCTTATCTCTGGACAGAGGTGGGCTTGCCACCTATGTAGTATGTAAGGAAGTTATACTTCTCTCTTCAGAGACGGCCATTAACCCTACCTTCTACTCAAATGACCATCAAGCCAATGATCAAGAAAATTCCATCTGCTAACAACACAGACGCACCTCAAGTTCTCAACAGAAAATGCAAGTTAAGATTTGTCCGCTGCTTAATTTTAAGGGTAAGTTTGGTTGCAAGAAAATTATTCTCCAGGAAAATTGCCTGGTTAGATTTCATTCCTGGGTCAGCAATAAAGGCCGAGGACAGAGGACTGGCACTGTTGGGGCTCTTCAGAGATCTGCTCTCCGTGAGCTGCACTTCAGCTCAGCATTTTATTTACTGCAGAGTCACCCCTGCGATGGTGACTACTCCATGACGCAGTAACTCAACTCCTGTCTAAGAGTACCAACGGGAGGAACCTGTTTCAGGCCCCAGTGCTAGAAAAGGCTGCTTCTTTTGAACAAGCTTGACAGATACTGTGATGTTTTAATTTGTTTACCTCTATGCTTTATAGAAAGCTCAGAGCCAAAGGTGTACAGATTTTAGAGCATGTGTTTTTTTTGTAGTAACTCCACTTGGACTTAATTTAAATGGCCGTATCTCTCCTTTCCTTCTCCTCTCTCAGATATGACTGAATTGTATATAGACTTCTGTTAGCTGCTGCACATGCATTTTCTAAAACCTTGTTAACCAATATCACCCATTAATAACACATAGGAAAATATTTTATTGCAAAATAAAAGTGAGATCATTGCTTACAGTAAAGTTATTGGAAATCAGATTTTATCTTTGGCAGCTTTTAAATTGATACTCATGTTTAATTAAAAAACCCTTGAGAGCATGAGGTAATAAAAATAATATGCTAATGTTTATTAAATGCTTACTGTGTTCCAGGCACCCCTTGACAAACACATCCTTATCTAATCCTCACAGCAAGCCAGCAGTAATAAGAAAGTGCTGTTATGAGCCTTGTCTTAGAGCTAAGGATTCTCCAGGCACAGAGGGTGAGTGAAGGCAGCTGCCTAAGGGCTGGAAGCACACGGTGGAGTTGGAACTTGAAGCCCAATTTCATGCAGTGTGGTGCCGAAGCCCACGCTTCTAACTATTGCAAAAGGCACCAACAGAATGACTGTGCATCTAACTAAAACCAACAAACACACAGGAAAACACCCCCACACCCCAATGCACATGGGTAGAAATAAAAATAAATGAGCAGTAATGTTTAAGCAATCGATGAGGCTATTTCTGAGGGAATCACTATGCATTCTGCACTGTGTTATGATGTTACTGGGAGCAGGAAAGAAGACAGAAAAAGTAACACAGAAGACCTAGAAAGCATAGACTTTGCCCATAAGAATCTTCTAATTCAGTTGAAAAGCGTGGGGAATTCCCTGGTGGTCCACTGGTTGGAATTCCACACTTTCACTGTTGAGGGCACAGGTTCAATCCCTGGTCAGGGAACGAGAATCCCACAAACTATGGTGCAGACAACAACCCTCCCACTCTCCGCCAACAGAAATAAAAAGAAAAAAAAAAAAAGTAGTTGAACAGCATAGTGAATATTCAAGTATTAATAATACCTAGGATTTAAAAAATTCAAACAACTAGTGGAATGAAAAACTAAGCCAAATCTTAGGAGAGATACAGACTTTTTTTTTTAAAGTTTGGTGCTTTTATTGGTTTTTTATTTATTTTCATCCATCTTTATTCCTTGGCCTGTGTGGGCCTCCCACCACAGTGGCCTCTCTCACAGAAAAGCATTGGTGGTTCAATGGTAGAATTCTCGCCTTCCACAGTGGCCTCTCTCACTGCAGAGCACCGGCTCTGGGTGCATGCACTCCAGAGTGCAGGCTTGTAATTGGACACACCAGTCTAGCTGCTTCGCAGTATGTGGGATATTCCTGGGCCAGGGATTGAACTGGAGCCCCTTGCATTGCAAGGTGGATTCTTTACCTACTGGATCATCAGGGAAGCCGAAAGACAGAAATTTTTTTTTTTTTAAATGGTTCCTTTGGGGGGAGGGGCAGGTTGGGGAGGGAGAGGGGTAGGCGGGCCACTTCTATTGGTCTTTCATTTATTTATTTTTCATCCATCTTTCTTCTTCGGCCTGTGTGGGCCTCCCATTGCAATGGCCTCTGTTGTCGCAGAGCACCGGTTCTGGGTGCATGCGCTCCAGAGCTCCAACTAGGTCATTGGACACATCGGTCCAGCCACTCCGCAAAACATGGGATCTTCCCAGGCTAGGGATTGAACTAGCGCCCCTTGCACTGCAAGGCAGTGTTCTTACCCATTGAACCACCAGGGAAGCCCAGAAACTTTTTTTTTTAAATTAATTAATTTATTTTTGTCTATTCTGGGTTTTCACTGCTAAATGAGCAGTAATGTTTAAGCAATCGATGAGGCTATTTCTGAGGGAATCACTATGCATTCTGCACTGTGTTATGATGTTACTGGGAGCAGGAAAGAAGACAGAAAAAGTAACACAGAAGACCTAGAAAGCATAGACTTTGCCCATAAGAATCTTCTAATTCAGTTGAAAAGCGTGGGGAATTCCCTGGTGGTCCACTGGTTGGAATTCCACACTTTCACTGTTGAGGGCACAGGTTCAATCCCTGGTCAGGGAACGAGAATCCCACAAACTATGGTGCAGACAACAACCCTCCCACTCTCCGCCAACAGAAATAAAAAGAAAAAAAAAAAAAGTAGTTGAACAGCATAGTGAATATTCAAGTATTAATAATACCTAGGATTTAAAAAATTCAAACAACTAGTGGAATGAAAAACTAAGCCAAATCTTAGGAGAGATACAGACTTTTTTTTTTAAAGTTTGGTGCTTTTATTGGTTTTTTATTTATTTTCATCCATCTTTATTCCTTGGCCTGTGTGGGCCTCCCACCACAGTGGCCTCTCTCACAGAAAAGCATTGGTGGTTCAATGGTAGAATTCTCGCCTTCCACAGTGGCCTCTCTCACTGCAGAGCACCGGCTCTGGGTGCATGCACTCCAGAGTGCAGGCTTGTAATTGGACACACCAGTCTAGCTGCTTCGCAGTATGTGGGATATTCCTGGGCCAGGGATTGAACTGGAGCCCCTTGCATTGCAAGGTGGATTCTTTACCTACTGGATCATCAGGGAAGCCGAAAGACAGAAATTTTTTTTTTTTTAAATGGTTCCTTTGGGGGGAGGGGCAGGTTGGGGAGGGAGAGGGGTAGGCGGGCCACTTCTATTGGTCTTTCATTTATTTATTTTTCATCCATCTTTCTTCTTCGGCCTGTGTGGGCCTCCCATTGCAATGGCCTCTGTTGTCGCAGAGCACCGGTTCTGGGTGCATGCGCTCCAGAGCTCCAACTAGGTCATTGGACACATCGGTCCAGCCACTCCGCAAAACATGGGATCTTCCCAGGCTAGGGATTGAACTAGCGCCCCTTGCACTGCAAGGCAGTGTTCTTACCCATTGAACCACCAGGGAAGCCCAGAAACTTTTTTTTTTAAATTAATTAATTTATTTTTGTCTATTCTGGGTTTTCACTGCTGCCACAGGCTCTTCTCTAGTTGTAGGGAGAAGGGGCTACTCTCTAGTTGAGGTGAAAAGGCTTCTTGTTACGGTGACTTCTCTTGTTGTTAAACTCAGGCTCTAGGGCTTATGGGCTTCAGCAGTTGTTGCACACGGGCTCCACAGTTGCGGCTCTGAGGCTCTAGAGCACAGGCTCCATAGTTGTGGCTCAAGGGCTTAGTTGCTCCGCAGCATGTGGGATCTTCCTGGATTAGAGATTGATCTGGTGTCTCCTGCATTGGCAGGCGATCTCTTTACCACTGAGCTACCAGGGGAGCCCAAGAGACAGAAATTTTAAGTGGACTGTTATCATGGGAACCTCTCCAGGAGCACCTATAAGATCTTGGACAGCACCTATATTAAACTAGGGTGGCAAAAGGAGGTGCTCGTGGGCATCGTGGAGAGCAGAGCTGACACAGGTGGGAAAGGAGTTGTGACCCTGCGGCTGTGATGATCAAGGGCAACCAGGTCATCAGAGTGCCCAGACCTGCTCAGAGTCTCTAGTGCTCTAATCACCAGAAAGTCTGACATCAGTTCCAGCTGGAGGGGGGCCTTATGGCCGCACTGATGCAACGTTCCATTTTACAAATAAGGATGGACTTCTAAGTTCGCAGAGCGAAGGGCCTCGGCCTCAGTCACAAGGAGTCAGCAGCAGCGCTGGGCCCCTCTGGCCGCTGCGTCCTCTGGGCTAGGGCTCTGCCGGGCCCCCTGCTGGGGCCTCCTTGTCTCTCGACTTGTAAGTAGCAGGGATGTGAGCAACTAATGGAAAGTATGGGGAAGAAGCCAGGTAGTCATTTTCTGTTTAACTATGTATTATCATTCAGCAGCAAAGTAGCCTATCTTCCTCTTCTAAAGTAAGAAGGGATGCAAACGGCAGCGTGTCATCAAAAAGATAAAATTCTGCTTCTGATCAAGTAACATTCTGTATCTAGTTTTTGTGGAGAAATGATTATAGCACCAATTAAAAACTGTATTTCCAAAATACATCTTCTGGTACAAAATCAAATTAATTTTTTTTTATTTTTGGTAACGCTATTTATAATGGTCTATTTTAAAATAGAGTTTCACATACTTACTCTATCATAATGTTGTTCCAAAAATTCTGCACTGAGCAATTTGTGTCTTGTAAGTAAATCCTAGAAAAAGAAAATACATTTTTTATAGGTGTTTAGCATTCAAATTCTTTCAGAAAAGAAAATCCTAACCATTCCACACAATTTTGCCTGATAAAAACTGTTGTCAAAAATTACCACACTTAAAGATATTTGAGCATGAATTGTACTGAAGACGTTAATTCTACGTAATCATTAATAATGTGAAATTCTGATTGTAATGATTATGATTGTAACAGGTCTACAGTTCTTAGGTGGAAAAATTAAAAAGCAAATTTATAAGGCGATGGAGATTAAAAACTAGAAGAAAGGGAATGAAGAACTGAAATGAAATAAAAGTGAACAGCTGTGATCAAATGTCAAGCAGCATACCACTCTTGGTAAAGAGGGAATTTCTTTTATTAGAAAAAAATACTGGAGGCTCCATTTTATTCCTCCTAAACTCATATACTCAGTTTCACCTTGAATGCCATCTTTTTTCACAGGTAGAATGGTTTTCAAAAGCCCCTTCATATTAGAAACATTAGCTCCTAAGCAAGCAGACTAACGCTGCAAACATTTGGAACCATCAGTTATTAATAGTATAACCTGGAGTCCAGTTCTGCGTCCCTATGAAACAGAGCTTATGCCTCACCCCACAGATTGCCCTGAAAATCGCTCAAAGGTCATTCATTGAAAGTATGGGGAAGAAGCCCCCAGGGTAGCCTGGCCCGCTCGTCCTCTGGGCTAGGGCTCTGCCGGGCTTGGGGCCTCCTTGTCTCTCGACTTGTAAGTAGCAGGGGTGTGAGCAACTAATGGAAAGTATGGGGAAGAAGCCAGGTAGTCATTTTCTGTTTAACTATGTATTATCATTCAGCAGCAAAGTAGCCTATCTTCCTCTTCTAAAGTAAGAAGGGATGCAAACGGCAGCGTGTCATCAAAAAGATAAAATTCTGCTTCTGATCAAGTAACATTCTGTATCTAGTTTTTGTGGAGAAATGATTATAGCACCAATTAAAAACTGTATTTCCAAAATACATCTTCTGGTACAAAATCAAATTAATTTTTTTTTATTTTTGGTAACGCTATTTATAATGGTCTATTTTAAAATAGAGTTTCACATACTTACTCTATCATAATGTTGTTCCAAAAATTCTGCACTGAGCAATTTGTGTCTTGTAAGTAAATCCTAGAAAAAGAAAATACATTTTTTATAGGTGTTTAGCATTCAAATTCTTTCAGAAAAGAAAATCCTAACCATTCCACACAATTTTGCCTGATAAAACTGTTGTAAAAAATTACCACACTTAAAGATATTTGAGCATGAATTGTACTGAAGGCGTTAATTCTACGTAATCATTAATAATGTGAAATTCTGATTGTAATGATTATGATTGTAACAGGTCTACAGTTCTTAGGTGGAAAAATTAAAAAGCAAATTTATAAGGCGATGGAGATTAAAAACTAGAAGAAAGGGAATGAAGAACTGAAATGAAATAAAAGTGAACAGCTGTGATCAAATGTCAAGCAGCATACCACTCTTGGTAAAGAGGGAATTTCTTTTATTAGAAAAAAATACTGGAGGCTCCATTTTATTCCTCCTAAACTCATATACTCAGTTTCACCTTGAATGCCATCTTTTTTCACAGGTAGAATGGTTTTCAAAAGCCCCTTCATATTAGAAACATTAGCTCCTAAGCAAGCAGACTAACGCTGCAAACATTTGGAACCATCAGTTATTAATAGTATAACCTGGAGTCCAGTTCTGCGTCCCTATGAAACAGAGCTTATGCCTCACCCCACAGATTGCCCTGAAAATCGCTCAAAGGTCATTCATTCAGAATACATTTTCCGTGTGCCAGATAAAGCTCTAGGTGCTGGGGCTACAAAGACAACAAGGCATGGTCTTGAGCCGGCTGTGGACTCAGCAGGCGGGAAGGGAATGGAACCACGTGGCAGCAGGAACTGCCTACTCGTCTTCGGTGAACTCCCACGTCCAGTTCCTTTAGAGCTGGTGACCAGACGGGTCAGTGCCTACAATTCCCTTTCTCTGAACCAACTTCACTTCACTTGTTTTCTTTGCTGTTTAGGTTACAATGAACTAGGGTTTCCTGAAGCACATCCTGAGAAATGCTCTAGGAATGTTCCATGGTCTACAAACGAGGTACGGGCTACAGCTTGGTTCCCTTGGGGGGACCCCTCAGGCTTCAGGGGGTTTGGCAAGGAGTTCTTGGGCTGATTAGCATCCTACCCTGAAAGGCCTTCTCTGCATGGCTTGCCGGTGGCTCAGTTACTTACTGCCTGGACACAAACATCACCTCCCTGGCGAACCCTCTCTGACCGGCCCCTGGCACCAAGGTATGGTCACAGTTATGACCTGACCTCTGTGGGATCCTTTTCTAATGTCTCTCTCGTGGTAGGCTATGAATTCTATAAATACAAGGCTCATGTCTATTTTTTCACGATCTCTGAATTCCCAGTACCTTTGCAGCACTTAGCACATAGTAAGAGCTTAATATTTAATAAATAAATGAATCTGGGAACATGTTTGGGAACATACTCGTACTCATTAAGTAATCTTCAAATTGCTTTTCAGAGGGCTTCTAACTCCACCCCAAAGATTTACAGGTGTTCAAATGGCTGGATAGGGTATGCATCCTAAGTCCATGGAAGATCTAGCCAATTCTCCCCAAGAGTGCCTTGGGGATTAAACAGGCAAAATTAGAAAACCCGGAGTATGAGTACCTTCAAGAATCTGGAAAGAAATATGGGGGAGAAGGAGACGGTGGGCTAGAAGAATTTACATCATCTCAATACACTGGTCCATAGAATCAAATGCGAGGAGGAACACGAGAACTTCAAGGGGATATATCAGCATGCTTGTTAAAGAGTGTCCTGCCTCTCACAGGCTCCTCTTTGATGTCAGTAACATGTGTGGTCTGTCTGTGCCAGCTCTCCCCTGAGGCAGGACCTCAGGGAGGGGTCTCTCTGGAGAGATCGCTGCTGAACCAGTTGTTCCCTGGTGGTCCACTGGTTAGGACTCCATGTTTCCATTGCAAGGGGCCCTGGTTTGATCCCTGGTCTGGGAACTAAGATTCTGCAAGCCTCATGGCATGACACCCGCCCCCAAATCCCCCTGCAAGAACTAGGAACAGCACCCAGGGTAGTGGTTCTCCTTGTTTTCTTTGCTGTTTAGGTTACAATGAACTAGGGTTTCCTGAAGCACATCCTGAGAAATGCTCTAGGAATGTTCCATGGTCTACAAACGAGGTACGGGCTACAGCTTGGTTCCCTTGGGGGGACCCCTCAGGCTTCAGGGGGTTTGGCAAGGAGTTCTTGGGCTGATTAGCATCCTACCCTGAAAGGCCTTCTCTGCATGGCTTGCCGGTGGCTCAGTTACTTACTGCCTGGACACAAACATCACCTCCCTGGCGAACCCTCTCTGACCGGCCCCTGGCACCAAGGTATGGTCACAGTTATGACCTGACCTCTGTGGGATCCTTTTCTAATGTCTCTCTCGTGGTAGGCTATGAATTCTATAAATACAAGGCTCATGTCTATTTTTTCACGATCTCTGAATTCCCAGTACCTTTGCAGCACTTAGCACATAGTAAGAGCTTAATATTTAATAAATAAATGAATCTGGGAACATGTTTGGGAACATACTCGTACTCATTAAGTAATCTTCAAATTGCTTTTCAGAGGGCTTCTAACTCCACCCCAAAGATTTACAGGTGTTCAAATGGCTGGATAGGGTATGCATCCTAAGTCCATGGAAGATCTAGCCAATTCTCCCCAAGAGTGCCTTGGGGATTAAACAGGCAAAATTAGAAAACCCGGAGTATGAGTACCTTCAAGAATCTGGAAAGAAATATGGGGGAGAAGGAGACGGTGGGCTAGAAGAATTTACATCATCTCAATACACTGGTCCATAGAATCAAATGCGAGGAGGAACACGAGAACTTCAAGGGGATATATCAGCATGCTTGTTAAAGAGTGTCCTGCCTCTCACAGGCTCCTCTTTGATGTCAGTAACATGTGTGGTCTGTCTGTGCCAGCTCTCCCCTGAGGCAGGACCTCAGGGAGGGGTCTCTCTGGAGAGATCGCTGCTGAACCAGTTGTTCCCTGGTGGTCCACTGGTTAGGACTCCATGTTTCCATTGCAAGGGGCCCTGGTTTGATCCCTGGTCTGGGAACTAAGATTCTGCAAGCCTCATGGCATGACACCCGCCCCCCCCAAATCCCCCAAAAACAAACAAAAAAGATCACTGCTGAACCCCAGAACCTAAGGAACAGCACCCAGCACAGGTAGGTACCCAGAGACTCGTGGGGTGAAGAATGAATTAGCACATTTAAAGACTGCTGTATCTGGATCCATGCAAGACTCAGTGCCCTGTCTGCTCTGAGGGCTGCTAGTTGCTCAGTTGTGTCCAACTCTTCGCATCCCTGTGGACAGAGCCCACCAGGCTCCTCTGTCCATGGGATTCTCCAGGCAAGAAGACTGGAGTGGGTTGCCAATTCCATCTCCAGGGGATCTTCCTGACCCAGGGACTGAACCTGTGTCTCCTGCAATGGCAGGTGGATTCTTTAACACTGAACCACCTGTGAGGCCGTTGCTTTGTTCATTAACATATAAATATCTGAGGTCTCACCTAAGGCTTCCGGCATCTTTAATAATCCCTAGGCACCTCTCACATTATTGCCTATTCTCAATGTGAAACCCTCGTGGCCAGGTCCCCAGGCTTTCATTCTATTTTAAAGGGTTCATTCAACCAGAGGGCCACATTTTATTCAGAGGTCAAGGCCTGTGCTCATTATCTGAGTGGGTCTTTATAAAACTGAACCCTCACAGGAACAGTGGCCGCTTCTTACTGTACCCGTGTTTATCGTTTGCAAGTGTCTGCAAGTTTCCTATACTAAATTCTGATTACATTGAAATTGCAGTTCTAAATATTCACTGATGTTGAAGGCTGAAGCTGAAGCTCCAGTACTCTCACCACCTGAGAACTTTACATCATCTCAATACACTGGTCCATAGAATCAAATGCGAGGAGGAACACGAGAACTTCAAGGGATATATCAGCATGCTTGTTAAAGAGTGTCCTGCCTCTCACAGGCTCCTCTTTGATGTCAGTAACATGTGTGGTCTGTCTGTGCCAGCTCTCCCCTGAGGCAGGACCTCAGGGAGGGGTCTCTCTGGAGAGATCGCTGCTGAACCAGTTGTTCCCTGGTGGTCCACTGGTTAGGACTCCATGTTTCCATTGCAAGGGGCCCTGGTTTGATCCCTGGTCTGGGAACTAAGATTCTGCAAGCCTCATGGCATGACACCCGCCCCCCCCAAATCCCCCAAAAACAAACAAAAAAGATCACTGCTGAACCCCAGAACCTAAGGAACAGCACCCAGCACAGGTAGGTACCCAGAGACTCGTGGGGTGAAGAATGAATTAGCACATTTAAAGACTGCTGTATCTGGATCCATGCAAGACTCAGTGCCCTGTCTGCTCTGAGGGCTGCTAGTTGCTCAGTTGTGTCCAACTCTTCGCATCCCTGTGGACAGAGCCCACCAGGCTCCTCTGTCCATGGGATTCTCCAGGCAAGAAGACTGGAGTGGGTTGCCAATTCCATCTCCAGGGGATCTTCCTGACCCAGGGACTGAACCTGTGTCTCCTGCAATGGCAGGTGGATTCTTTAACACTGAACCACCTGTGAGGCCGTTGCTTTGTTCATTAACATATAAATATCTGAGGTCTCACCTAAGGCTTCCGGCATCTTTAATAATCCCTAGGCACCTCTCACATTATTGCCTATTCTCAATGTGAAACCCTCGTGGCCAGGTCCCCAGGCTTTCATTCTATTTTAAAGGGTTCATTCAACCAGAGGGCCACATTTTATTCAGAGGTCAAGGCCTGTGCTCATTATCTGAGTGGGTCTTTATAAAACTGAACCCTCACAGGAACAGTGGCCGCTTCTTACTGTACCCGTGTTTATCGTTTGCAAGTGTCTGCAAGTTTCCTATACTAAATTCTGATTACATTGAAATTGCAGTTCTAAATATTCACTGATGTTGAAGGCTGAAGCTGAAGCTCCAGTACTCTCACCACCTGATGCAAAGAGCTGATTCACTGGAAAACACCCTGATGCTGGGAAAGATTGAGGATGGGAGGAGAAGGGGGTGACAGAGGATGTGATGGTTGGATGGCATCACTGACTCAATGGACATGCGTCTGAGCAAACTCCAGGAGACAGTGAAGGATAGGGAAGCCTGGCCTGCTAGAGTGGGGGGTCATAAAGAGCCGGATGTGACTTAGCAACTGAACAAAAACAAGTTTGTCACCTATGAGGTCAGACACTTTATATATAGGAAGGTGAAAAATAAAGGCTTGCTCTCACTGTGAAAAACACTAATAAACATTACTGTTTTATTTACACACCTCAATCATAGAACCTTGCAATTCGAAATAAATGGGCATGTTGTACATGGATACCACATCATGTGTATTTAATTTATCCAAACACACAACAGGGGATAAGGCAGGCAGGGGAGGGAGGAAGGGACACTGCGGTGAGTCTGCTCCCACTCCTTTATGTTTAATAAACAAGCTCTGGGGCTTCCCCTGGTGGTCCAGTGGGTAAGGACACCGCCTTGCAGCGCAAGGGGTGCCAGTTCGATCCCTGGCCTGGGAAGATCCCACGTGCCGTGGAGCGGCTGGACAGATGTGTCCAATCACCGAGCCGGAGCTCTGGAGCGCATGCGCCCAGAGCCGGTGCTCTGCAACGACAGATGCCACCGCGATGGGAGGCCCACACGGGCCAAAGAACAAAGATGGATGAAAACAGAGAAATGAAAGACCAATAGAAGTGGCCCGCCCGCTCCCCTCCCTCCCCAACCAGACCGCCACCCAAAATAAAATAAATAAATAAATCTTTAAAAAAAAAAAAAAACCAAGCTCTGGCCTGAGCATGAGATGGGAGAGGGAAGCTCACTGTGCCCTGGGCCTGTCCCCAACAGGGAAATCTCTGCCGGAATGTGCGTTGAGCATTTAAAGACACATGTATTCCAAGTTAACAAGGCCCTAAACAGAAGTCAGTTACTTTGTCTGATGCTTAAGCAGAGAAACTGCTGCAGTATGTTGCAACACAGGAGAAAAACATTATTCTCACATATACTGTACATTGTAGAGCATTATTTGACAGATAATTTAACAGAAAAGTATACCTTTGACCATACAGGACTTTTGCCTTTTAGACAACACTTGAGAGTCTTAACTTTTCCACCCTTTTAAAGCTGTGACTCTACCGTGTATACCTCAAGTTGCACATACATATTTAAAACACATTGTCTCTATTCCCACTAGAGGGCAGCAGTGTATAGACTTGAGAAATTGGAGCCTGGCCTGCTAGAGTGGGGGGTCATAAAGAGCCGGATGTGACTTAGCAACTGAACAAAAACAAGTTTGTCACCTATGAGGTCAGACACTTTATATATAGGAAGGTGAAAAATAAAGGCTTGCTCTCACTGTGAAAAACACTAATAAACATTACTGTTTTATTTACACACCTCAATCATAGAACCTTGCAATTCGAAATAAATGGGCATGTTGTACATGGATACCACATCATGTGTATTTAATTTATCCAAACACACAACAGGGGATAAGGCAGGCAGGGGAGGGAGGAAGGGACACTGCGGTGAGTCTGCTCCCACTCCTTTATGTTTAATAAACAAGCTCTGGGGCTTCCCCTGGTGGTCCAGTGGGTAAGGACACCGCCTTGCAGCGCAAGGGGTGCCAGTTCGATCCCTGGCCTGGGAAGATCCCACGTGCCGTGGAGCGGCTGGACAGATGTGTCCAATCACCGAGCCGGAGCTCTGGAGCGCATGCGCCCAGAGCCGGTGCTCTGCAACGACAGATGCCACCGCGATGGGAGGCCCACACGGGCCAAAGAACAAAGATGGATGAAAACAGAGAAATGAAAGACCAATAGAAGTGGCCCGCCCGCTCCCCTCCCTCCCCAACCAGACCGCCACCCAAAATAAAATAAATAAATAAATCTTTAAAAAAAAAAAAAAACCAAGCTCTGGCCTGAGCATGAGATGGGAGAGGGAAGCTCACTGTGCCCTGGGCCTGTCCCCAACAGGGAAATCTCTGCCGGAATGTGCGTTGAGCATTTAAAGACACATGTATTCCAAGTTAACAAGGCCCTAAACAGAAGTCAGTTACTTTGTCTGATGCTTAAGCAGAGAAACTGCTGCAGTATGTTGCAACACAGGAGAAAAACATTATTCTCACATATACTGTACATTGTAGAGCATTATTTGACAGATAATTTAACAGAAAAGTATACCTTTGACCATACAGGACTTTTGCCTTTTAGACAACACTTGAGAGTCTTAACTTTTCCACCCTTTTAAAGCTGTGACTCTACCGTGTATACCTCAAGTTGCACATACATATTTAAAACACATTGTCTCTATTCCCACTAGAGGGCAGCAGTGTATAGACTTGGAGGTTAGAGAAAGTTTAGGAAAAGCAGCATACCTGTTAATCTTACTTGTACGTATATTTAGAATTCTGTAGTCTTACCTTGAATGTGGCAAATGCATCTGAAGCTATGTCAAACGTTGACATTTCGACATATCTGAAGAAATCGTAAAACTGTTCTGACCACAAAATGATTTTTGCAAGTGGCTCATGTCTGATGCATTCTCTTAACATTATTCCACAATTCAGAGCTATTTCTGGAGATTCATAACTGCAAAAGAAAAGACAAATATGACTACTTTTCCCCCATGGCTTTTCTTTCAAAACTCCCAACAGCTCCAATTTTTGGAACAGGAAGTTTCAGACGTGTCCTAACCAAGTGACAGAGCAGGTTACAAACGTCTCTCTTTCAGCGTGGAATGTGTGCTCAGAGGGATTAGTCCTGAGGCCACACATGCGTCAGTCGGTGGTAGCCGTATCAATACAAAGAAAAGTGACAGACAAGAGAATGACCACTGGATGAATAAGCTCACTACTTAGAAGACTCGAGAGAGGTATTCAGGGTCACACCTCCTAATAGGGTTTAGTTTACATGCAGTGCTCTCAACACTTCAGAAAACCAAAAGCTGAAGAAAAAGAATAGGAAACAAACGTTTCTCACAGTACCTAAGTGGGCCTATCAAGCCATATCGCATTTACACTTCCCTGTTTCTATTCAATACTCAAGATAGTACTTTCAAGACTGTTGGCAACACACACACTCTGGAGCTGCAACCCTGGGCTTGAGGATTACTTATCGTTACGTCGAAGTCAGTTACTTTGTCTGATGCTTAAGCAGAGAAACTGCTGCAGTATGTTGCAACACAGGAGAAAAACATTATTCTCACATATACTGTACATTGTAGAGCATTATTTGACAGATAATTTAACAGAAAAGTATACCTTTGACCATACAGGACTTTTGCCTTTTAGACAACACTTGAGAGTCTTAACTTTTCCACCCTTTTAAAGCTGTGACTCTACCGTGTATACCTCAAGTTGCACATACATATTTAAAACACATTGTCTCTATTCCCACTAGAGGGCAGCAGTGTATAGACTTGGAGGTTAGAGAAAGTTTAGGAAAAGCAGCATACCTGTTAATCTTACTTGTACGTATATTTAGAATTCTGTAGTCTTACCTTGAATGTGGCAAATGCATCTGAAGCTATGTCAAACGTTGACATTTCGACATATCTGAAGAAATCGTAAAACTGTTCTGACCACAAAATGATTTTTGCAAGTGGCTCATGTCTGATGCATTCTCTTAACATTATTCCACAATTCAGAGCTATTTCTGGAGATTCATACCTGCAAAAAGAAAAGACAAATATGACTACTTTTCCCCCCATGGCTTTTCTTTCAAAACTCCCAACAGCTCCAATTTTTGGAACAGGAAGTTTCAGACGTGTCCTAACCAAGTGACAGAGCAGGTTACAAAACGTCTCTCTTTCAGCGTGGAATGTGTGCTCAGAGGGATTAGTCCTGAGGCCACACATGCGTCAGTCGGTGGTAGCCGTATCAATACAAAGAAAAGTGACAGACAAGAGAATGACCACTGGATGAATAAGCTCACTACTTAGAAGACTCGAAGAGAGGTATTCAGGGTCACACCTCCTAATAGGGTTTAGTTTACATGCAGTGCTCTCAACACTTCAGAAAAACCAAAAGCTGAAGAGAAAAAGAATAGGAAACAAACGTTTCTCACAGTACCTAAGTGGGCCTATCAAGCCATATCGCATTTACACTTCCCTGTTTCTATTCAATACTCAAGATAGTACTTTCAAGACTGTTGGCAACACACACACTCTGGAGCTGAAAGCCTGGGCTTGAGGATGTCACCAAGAGCCTCGTCAGGGGCCCCAGGGCTCTCGCTGTGGACACAGGGGCTCCGCACACCCACCCTTCCTCAGCTCTCTCCACTACAGCCTTCCTCTACCCTCACCTCAAGGTCGCTCGCCTCTTCCTTCCTGTGCTCGGCAAGAACCTCACTCTCCATTCAGCCCAGCAGCCTTCTCCATTCTGGTGTGCGCCAAACTGCTCAGAGTGGATGGACTCTGCTGTCAACTCACACTGAGGAACAGCTCAGCCTGTTCCTCACCTCTGCTCACGCTGCACACACACTGGATCTCCTTCTACTCCAAGGGGCTCTAGCTTCCTGCCTCGAATCCAAAGGCCTCTCAGCTTTTAAAACAAATGATCTTTCCTTATAACACAAATTCTGCTTTTAATTTCTGGACAACGAGACCTTTGCATCTCTTAACAAACAAAAAAAGAAAGAAAGAAAGACCGTTCCCTACCCCCAGTTCTCCCTTCGACCTCCTCTGTTCCTGTTTCTTGCCTGGTTGAGGTGTTTCCTCCACTGCCTCTAGCCCCTACAATCTCACCAGGGTTCCTAAACTGCCGCGGCTCAGATCTACCGGAGTGAGGCATCTTCTGTTGTTTTTGGAAAATTCCACAAACGCGATGTGTCTAATATGGCACCACTGTTTTGCTTCAGATACCTGGGTCTAAAACAGGTCTAACAGAACTTTCTCTGATTATGGAAATGTTCTGTATCTTTGCTGTCTACTGAGCACTTGACATCTGGCTACTACGACTGAGGGACTGGATTTTCAATGTGATTTAAACTTTAAATAACTACATGCTGCTAGTAGGTACGGTACTGAATAGCACGATTCTAAACCATTCCCTCTTTATCTACTCCCAGTCCACCCATCTTCAACGTCACCACTCCTTTTTAATGCTTCTTGCAAT
Organism: Tragulus kanchil; assembly: GCA_022376925.1. Lineage (NCBI taxonomy): Eukaryota > Metazoa > Chordata > Mammalia > Artiodactyla > Tragulidae > Tragulus > Tragulus kanchil. The sequence goes on from JAIOJX010000026.1 coordinate 56,529,570, forward strand.
ATTACAATTTCATTTTCTTTTATCCAGGGCTGCATTAAGTCATGCCTGGTGCCCCTAACCAGTATCTTTGTTCAAGATCTGTCTTAACAAATCTGACTGACACACTAGTGTATCTATCAATAGCCTTTTCTAACTTAGGAGCTTAAAATGATTCTTCTTGCTAATCATTAAAGAGGCAAACGTCTGGGATTCTCCACATCACAGCCACGCCTCTGGTACAACGCCGTTTCCCACCATGCCAGAAAACCTTCTGGCTCTCCCCTTACTGTTGTCAATCACCACGTTCATTCTTGCCCCTGTACTTACTTGCTCTTTCTTTTTTCTGCAAATTCGAAACTATCTGGAACCTCAATCCTAAGTCCATCTCTGTAACCCACCCTTGTCTTACTGACAAAACCCACACCTTATCCCCTGAAATTCCCTGGCAGTGTTATCCAGCAGCACTGCCCTCTTGCTGGACGTATGTCCATTACAGACCCTCAACGCCACTGAAACCATGTTCCTTTGTGTCTCTGACGGCATGGCAGCTAGATGGTGACTGGCTCTTAGGTGACTAAACCGCCTGCTCACAGAATGGCTCTCTGCTGATCTGAGATAAACAGGAGGCTAGAAAAGACAAGGGCAAGACACTTTGGTACAACGAGTTGGACAGGTTTTGATGGCAGTTTGTCAAGCTTGTCTTAAATGATTAAACCATAAACCAATGAGCACAAGGCAAACAGTTATGCTGTACAACCTGTTAGCACTAGATGGGAGAGCACATTAACACCGAAATCGCCAGTGGAAACAATGACTGCCTCCAGATGCAGACTCACACGAGCAGCATGACTTTTTCCCAAAGGTGCACTGACACTGGCCGCGTAACGCCACCAAACGTCTAACACCAGAGCACCAGTAGCGTGAATGGACAGTCACATTGTGTTAAAGTGGTCCCAACTAATTAGGCAACAAAAGTAGAAAAACATTTTGCCCACCCCCGTCCCCGCCCTTTTGGCTGCGCTGCATGACTTGCAGGATCTTAGTTCCCTGACCAGGGATTGAACCTCAGGTCCCCGGCAGTAAAAGCACTGAATCCCAACCACTGGAACTCCACAGAGAATTTCTGAAAAACAAAAAATTCAGGGCCCCCAGGAGAAATGGCTATTTTCAGGTCTGAAGCAGAAACCCAAGAAAATGAGCATGGGCCATCTTGTGCCAGACAGCAAGGAAGCTGCCAGGGACAAACAGAGTCTCGCTATGAGGATACAGGAGCCAACTTGAAGGACCACCCGAGAGCCCAATATGGGGCTATCTGGACATAAAAATGGGGTCATTAAGGACTGCAGAGGCTTCAGACACGTCCAGTATACTTCAAATCCTCCTAAAACTTCAGGACATAATGGTGTTTAAAACAATAACAATACTCACTGTCATCTAAGAAAGTGGCTAAGGCACCAAGAGATTATACTAAAATATGATAAAGTAGAAAAAAAACCCCAAGCATCTATTCTGTATATTTTGTCTTTCCTACAGAAGTCATGAAACACACCTGATATACATGGAGGAGTTACAGAATTAGGAAACCGCCACTCTGAACCGAGACAACGGTCCTAAATGGATACTAAAGCCACTAGGTGCGGGGCTGGGGAAAGCTGTATAATGGACAGGCTGACACCACCTGCATCCTCTGACCAACCCACCACCACCAGAGGGAGGGCCCGCACCGACGGAGAGAAGCCCCATCTCACCAGCGGAGAATCCTGTCCCTGCCCCACATGGCAGCTGAATCGACCCAAACATCAAAGAGGAGAGAAGAACATGGCTATGTGTGAAACCACCAGATGTAAATTCCAACCAGGAGATTTTTCTACAAAACAAATGACCTGGCTGCTTCAACAAATATTAGTATTAAAGGAAGAGGGCAGGAGCTATTATAGATTGAAAGAGAGTTAAGAGTCAAATCAACCAAATTCACTTTGTGGACTATGCTTGAAGACCGATTTAAACAAACTGAAAAATGACACTTTGGGTGGAAATCAAGGAAATCTGAACATTGGGTTTTAGATAATGCTAAAAGGTTTTTAAGTGATACTGTGATTATGACACTGAAGTGGTGTGGTATGCAAGGAGGAAACAAGCAGGAGGTAAGAAACAAATGAAAACAGGAATGTTAATAATTTGTTAATTACCTAAAAAATGTTAATGACCCTGGGTGACAGGTAGGAAAGGGTTTGTTACATTATTTCAAAGTTTTATGCATATTTTCCACTGTAAAAACTGAAGCAGTGGAGTGGGGTCCCAACACCAGAGGCTTCTCCATGCTGCTTCTCCTAGGACGCCTCCTAAGCTGAGGCTTCTGCCCTGCCCAGCTCAGCTGAGAGCTTCAGGCCTCTCTTTAAATAGTACCCCCAAAGCCTTACTTTACATGACATTCGACCATGTTCTTATCGTACCCGTGGCCACTCTAAACATAAGCAGAGCTAACTAATCCACAGACTTTAAGAACCTCCACTTTCTACGGAAAAAGGAATATTGGCTTTAAAAACACACAAAGGCATCTAGAAGCTGCTCCAAAAACACCAAAATTTCAGACTACTCACTGCATGTTCATACATGCAGCTCTGGATTGAGACAACAAAAAACTGGATGCCTAAAATTCCTTACAGCAACACCTGAAGAAGCAACACAGATAGTCAGAACTAGAAAGAAGGAAATAGAATGCTGGCATCCAACACATGCACTGACTCATGGTCTGTCTCAACAGGTTTGAACTTGGAGGAAGTGTTAAACCACAGAGATATGAATCAGAGTGAGGCAGGCTATAAAGGAGAGGCAGGAGAGCAAGCCGATTCATGCCAACAGTCATGCTAATAAAACACTTGCCCACCAATTTAACAGACCACCACTAATACACATGCACCCAGAGTTGGCAAACAACCTTAATGTGAAACAACAGGAGGTTACCTTGCCCATCAGTAATGATGGAGAAGAGGATTTATTGTTTTTTTTAGTTTTAATTTTAAGGCTTTTTTTTTTTTATAGAAACTGACATTTACCCAAAGAGAATGACTGCTTAGTCCAACAGGAAAGCACTGTGAATTACCAAATTAAGTGGGTTAGTGAGTGGACACACACAGGTTAAAAGTAAAGGTTAAAAGGGTAAAAGGAAGTCCACGCTCCAGTTACTGGGCAGCCTTTAAACACGTGCATAAGGGCAAAGGAGGAAACAAGCAGGAGGTAAGAAACAAATGAAAACAGGAATGTTAATAATTTGTTAATTACCTAAAAAATGTTAATGACCCTGGGTGACAGGTAGGAAAGGGTTTGTTACATTATTTCAAAGTTTTATGCATATTTTCCACTGTAAAAACTGAAGCAGTGGAGTGGGGTCCCAACACCAGAGGCTTCTCCATGCTGCTTCTCCTAGGACGCCTCCTAAGCTGAGGCTTCTGCCCTGCCCAGCTCAGCTGAGAGCTTCAGGCCTCTCTTTAAATAGTACCCCCAAAGCCTTACTTTACATGACATTCGACCATGTTCTTATCGTACCGTGGCCACTCTAAACATAAGCAGAGCTAACTAATCCACAGACTTTAAGAACCTCCACTTTCTACGGAAAAAGGAATATTGGCTTTAAAAACACACAAAGGCATCTAGAAGCTGCTCCAAAAACACCAAAATTTCAGACTACTCACTGCATGTTCATACATGCAGCTCTGGATTGAGACAACAAAAAACTGGATGCCTAAAATTCCTTACAGCAACACCTGAAGAAGCAACACAGATAGTCAGAACTAGAAAGAAGGAAATAGAATGCTGGCATCCAACACATGCACTGACTCATGGTCTGTCTCAACAGGTTTGAACTTGGAGGAAGTGTTAAACCACAGAGATATGAATCAGAGTGAGGCAGGCTATAAAGGAGAGGCAGGAGAGCAAGCCGATTCATGCCAACAGTCATGCTAATAAAACACTTGCCCACCAATTTAACAGACCACCACTAATACACATGCACCCAGAGTTGGCAAACAACCTTAATGTGAAACAACAGGAGGTTACCTTGCCCATCAGTAATGATGGAGAAGAGGATTTATTGTTTTTTTTAGTTTTAATTTTAAGGCTTTTTTTTTTTTTATAGAAACTGACATTTACCCAAAGAGAATGACTGCTTAGTCCAACAGGAAAGCACTGTGAATTACCAAATTAAGTGGGTTAGTGAGTGGACACACACAGGTTAAAAGTAAAGGGAAGTACATCATAAACACGTGCTTGTTGACTAAACAAGGCTAAGTGCTACAGCATCCACGCTCCAGTTACTGGGCAGCCTTTACTGCTATACACGTGCACATACGATCAAAGAAGGTCAGTAAGACAGATTTATTTAGCAAATATTTCATATAATTTGACATCTTAGAGAACACAGACAAGACCACAGAGGACATATTTTTTTTCTTTAGTCACGTATAACTTGAGAATTTAAAGGCTCACAATTCACTAACTTTAAACCCTGCTGGGCATCTTCAAATTGTGGTTAGCTCACAGGCTGAATTTTAAGGGGGAAAATGTATTCAAGTACTATCAGAAATTAGCTGACTAAACTACACAGGAAATGCTTTTTCACACTCACCATCCTGTTTTTGCCCACAACCATTTTTCCCTTTTTATTTTTCAAGTCAAAAATATAAATATTATACATACCCTTTCAATAACATGAACAGAATATTCTGCTGGGTGCAGATGTATTCAACAGTAGGAGTTCTTGTACCAATTTGTCTTCTGAGAATATTGTTGAAAATTTGAGCCACATCTTTCTTGCCCTATTAGGAAGACAAAAACAGTACAATGCCTGACTAAATATCCAATGCCTGCCCACTCTCCCAAATGAACTCAAATCAAGGTACTGCATATCTATAATTATGATTGGATATCTGACTTTCAAACATAAAATAATGTCTACTTTAACACAGACATTAAATTTTAGTTTATTTTTTTCCTTTATAATTCTAAGTTATAATAGTAAAGTATTTTTGACATGACTATTGTGCTGACAAACTGAAATCGCACTGTATGTAATTTCAGTGATTTCTAATTCTCAGGTATGAAAAACAAAACCTTGCTACATGCTTACATTGTTCAGGGACCTGACTTCCATCCAAATAGAGCAAGCAGCTTCAAACAGGATGCTCATATTGTAAACAATACATACAGCTTCCTTTTAACAGAGGTGGAAGTAGGAGAAAATTGTATTCTGCTATTATAATATAATGAAAAAAATTCTCTAAGTTAAGCTTTAATGGCATGGGTAATGGGAGGGTAAACATACCCTCCCATTTGTCTTTTTCAGGGGGAGCGGAGGGGCAGCTCGGTTTGTACCTGGCAGGATCTTACCTCCCCGACCAGGGATTGAACTTGGGTCCTCAATAGTGAACACACCGAGTCCTAACCACTGGACCACCAGGGAATTCCCTATATCCTATTAAATGAGGTCTATTTGGGAAAAAACTTCATGTAGAGTAACAAGGTACTAAGTATCACATGACTCAATAGTTCAGAGATCAGAGTTTCACCACTGTACTTTGCTAAACAAAACAGGTGGGTGTTAACTTTGTACAAAGAAACTGTCTGATCAGAAGGCTGCACAAGGAAGCAGCAGATGGAGAAGTGAACCCCAGGAGATGTTTCAGAATGGCCACCTGTATACAGGGGAGTGAGTGAAACACTAGTTTTCCAGCACGAGAGATCACCCTGGGCCCTGTGCTAGGTTAGGAGTAGTCACAGCAATCTAGAAAACCAGCCTCAAGGGCACACATTTCTTTTAAATGAATGAATATTAAAATCAAGTTCCAGGTTGGGGAGTGGGATGGGTAGCGGAAGGAAAAGGAACTGGATGGTCCAGTGCATCTGCACTTCTGTAGTAGAAATAAAAATCATTGTGGCTGGAAGCTGACACTATGAAAATTACAATGAAACAAGCTACATAAAAGATTTTTTTGATGTGGTACATTAAAAAAATTATGAATCTGTTACAATACTGCCTCTGTTTTATGGCCGCCAGGTATGTAAGATCTTAGCATCCCCTGCACTGGAAGGCAAAGTCTTAACCACTGGACCACCAGGGAAGTTCCTCTGTCTGTTCTAAAAGACAGAAATAAATTTTGTTGTCTTTTTATTATCTACTGATGATACATTCAAGTAACCTATGAACCACACATTACCCAACCTTCTCCAAAACTGAACCTGGCTACAGATGTTGGTCATTTCCTCCCCTGGCTTTTCAAGTAGCTGAACAGACACCAAGTCCTCAGGATGATAAACACTGGGACTTAGACAAAGCCCACCCATAACAGACTGTCAGAGAGGAGACTGCTCATGACCATGCCAGAGCCCTTATTATACGTTGTTCAGATGAGTTCATTCAGATGATTATTAAGGACCATTCTTCTCATTAATAAATACCCTAAATATCTAATGTGGCCTGATCTGGCTGTATAAGCTTGAGCAAGTCTCAAGTGCTGACCGAGGATAAGCAAGCAATGTAAACATGTGCAGCAGACCTGCTGTAGAAAAGCAGGTTGCGCCGCCCGGGGCACTCCTAAGCGTGGATGCCTATGCCACAGGCTGAAGGGCCATGAAGGCCTACAGGCCCCTTGTGGTCAGATTTTTTCAAGGGAAGCCAGAAATTTCAAATTGTACATAAAATCTTCTGCTGTTTTAATGGTATATTTAAAGCATTTAAGAAGTAGTGCCATGTAAACAAAACACATATAATCTCTACTGTAATGAGTTTTCAGCAGGTAAAACAAACAAACAAACAAAAACCTAGATGTTCTCTAAGATCTTATCTGCAGCTTCCCAAGTGGCGCTAGTAGCAAAGAACGTCCTGCCAATCCAGTAAGAGACCAGGGTTTGATCTCTGGGTTGGAAAGATCCCCTGGAGAAGGGCATGGTATTCCTGCTGAGAGCATCCCATAGACAGAGGAGCCTGGAGTGTCAAAGTCCACAGCGTCGTGAAGAGTCAGAGAAGACTACAGTGACTTAGTGTGCACGCAGATCTTACCTACCTCAATAATTCTAACATTCCATGGTCTTCTTTAGATTATTTACTCCTTGAGAGTCAATGACCATTGAATTATGTAAAACAGCAGCTGTTTATTAAATACACCTAAATGAAAGGGTATAGCAAATATCTAAAAAACTTCATAAATAAAAAACTCCATATGTAATGTAGTGAAAGAGGGGGAAAGACATGGCCAAGGTCTGCAGTAACCCTGAGTTCTGTCCTGGCCCCACTCATTAGGCAGGTAGCCTGGGCACACTTAGCGGCAAAGAGCTCAACAGGAATCTTAAAATGTCTCAAAAGAGAGGGCGTAGGAAAAGGACCATGCATAGTGTGTGTGTGTGTGTGTGTGTCTGGGTGTGTTTTAATAAATAATAATAAAAAAAACCCCTGATTTCTCACCTCGAAGTCAATGAGCTGTAAATCAGCCACCAGGGTGCTGAGGAGCCCGCTGTTATACAGTTCTTGCGCGAGCTGTGCCACTGCCTCCGTCTGTGGCTCTTTCTCGTTCGTGCCATACAGAATTTCTTTCATGGCAACCAGATTTTTGGAAACTTCTTCTGTAGCCTGATTGTGGGGGAAGAGGAGAAAAACAATTCATTTTAACAAACAAAAATAACACGTCTACATTTGCTAAATACCTTCTCTCTATATTACGTACTCCTGGACCGTTGTATGAGACAGAGGGTGGGCAGGCCCCAGCCTTGCGCTCAGGAGTCAATGCACACGTGGTCGTGTGTGCACACGTGGGGACTGACCTGCGTGCTCAACAGGGAAGGCCAGCAGCTTCACAACCTGCACAGCCAAACCCTGAAAACAAGCCCAGTAGAGCAGAAAGAGAACAGGAGAAAAGGTTTAGTTCTGCTCAAATGTTAGGGAGACCACCTGGAAGAGGCACTTGAGTTGATCCGGAGAATGGAGAGACGCTGACAAGCTGAAACCTCTAGGGAGAAGTAGACTTAGGGGAAGGAATGGCAGGAAGCGAGGACGAGGGACAGGGAGAGAACAGGTGTGGAGGGAGCAACAGAAGAGGTGGTGGCAGAAGTGAACCTGAAAGAGGCTCTGAATGCAAAGCTAAAATATTAGCAACATATTAAAAGTCACTAAAAAGCTTCCACTACTGGCCAAGATGAAAACAAAGGGTAGGTTTACCTAACTTCATGAAAAATAGGAGAAAATCTATGAAATAATGAATTTTAAACACTGAACTTCGGGCAGCACAGGAGAACGATCCCTGAGAAAATGGGAAACAAATGAAGTGACCCTCATGATTGCCCTAGCTTACTGCTAGGCCACAGCACAGGAGGACAGGCAAGCTCCATGTGAGGAGACAGAGTCGGGAATCTGTGGAGGCCAAGGAGGGCGAAGACCAGAGAGGAGAGTCCACTGAAGAGAGCTGAGAGACCTAAAGGGCTTGTCCGCTTCTCTCACTGAGCACTGGTAAACTCAGGCATGTGAAGAAGTACCCAAGGCCAGGGAACAGAGTCACCAGAGCTCACACATGGTCCCATCAACATGATAGAAAAATCTCATATTCACAGGCATCAAGCAGTGCTCTCCAAGGGTTTTGTCTCTGCTACTATACAAAATTAGCCTGAGACTAAACTTTGCTCTTCAACAAAGCTTAAAAGCCAGCCTGGAAAGAATCAAAACTGAAAAACACAACCAATAATGAGGAGAGGGAACAGTCAACAGTAAAAGCCCTGCAAAGTGGCCCAGTGGTAGGAAATAAAACAAGGACATTAAAAGTTACTATAACTATACATTGCTTCTAGGCCTTCTAGCTAAGATCGAGTGTAAAAGTTACGTAACTATAGACAGTATGTTCAGGAAAAAAAATCAGCATGTTAAGTAAAGGTATAGAAGACGCAAGAAAAAAGACCAAAATCAAACATTTGAAGATTAAAACTACAATTTCTGAAATAAAAATTACACTGGATGGAATTAACAGCAGATTATAGACACCATGGAAGAAAAGGTTAGTAAATACGAAGATGGAGCAATCTAAGCTACCCAAAATGAAACACAAAGAGGGAGGAAAAAAGGCGGCACATCGGTGAGCTACAGGATGACTGGGCTGGCAAAAGTTCCTTCAGCTTTTTCAATAAGATGTTACAGGAAACCCCAAATGAACATTATGGTCAACCCACTACATGGTAACTACAGTGCCCGAGGCTGGGGTGGGGAGCAGACAAAACATGTGAACACACAATGGTGGTGGCTTAGTCTCTAAGTGGTGTCTGACTCTTGAGACCCCACGGACTGTAATCTGCCAGGCTCCCCTGTCCATGGGATTCTCCAGGCAAGAATACCAGAGTGGGTTGCCCTGCCCTTCTCCAGGGGATCTTCCTGACCCAGGAATTGAACCTAAGTCTCCCGCACAGCAGGTAGATTCTTCACTGACTGAGCTACCACGAACGTACGATAGCTGAAAATCTTTCAAGTTTGATGAAAACTATAATCTCATGGCACCAAGAAGTTCAAAAAAACCCTAAGCACTAGAAACAGAAAAACAAGACGAGAACCCCTCTGAGTAAAGGGCTTGTCCGCTTCTCTCACTGAGCACTGGTAAACTCAGGCATGTGAAGAAGTACCCAAGGCCAGGGAACAGAGTCACCAGAGCTCACACATGGTCCCATCAACATGATAGAAAAATCTCATATTCACAGGCATCAAGCAGTGCTCTCCAAGGGTTTTGTCTCTGCTACTATACAAAATTAGCCTGAGACTAAACTTTGCTCTTCAACAAAGCTTAAAAGCCAGCCTGGAAAGAATCAAAACTGAAAAACACAACCAATAATGAGGAGAGGGAACAGTCAACAGTAAAAGCCCTGCAAAGTGGCCCAGTGGTAGGAAATAAAACAAGGACATTAAAAGTTACTATAACTATACATTGCTTCTAGGCCTTCTAGCTAAGATCGAGTGTAAAAGTTACGTAACTATAGACAGTATGTTCAGGAAAAAAAATCAGCATGTTAAGTAAAGGTATAGAAGACGCAAGAAAAAAGACCAAAATCAAACATTTGAAGATTAAAACTACAATTTCTGAAATAAAAATTACACTGGATGGAATTAACAGCAGATTATAGACACCATGGAAGAAAAGGTTAGTAAATACGAAGATGGAGCAATCTAAGCTACCCAAAATGAAACACAAAGAGGGAGGAAAAAAGGCGGCACATCGGTGAGCTACAGGATGACTGGGCTGGCAAAAGTTCCTTCAGCTTTTTCAATAAGATGTTACAGGAAACCCCAAATGAACATTATGGTCAACCCACTACATGGTAACTACAGTGCCCGAGGCTGGGGTGGGGAGCAGACAAAACATGTGAACACACAATGGTGGTGGCTTAGTCTCTAAGTGGTGTCTGACTCTTGAGACCCCACGGACTGTAATCTGCCAGGCTCCCCTGTCCATGGGATTCTCCAGGCAAGAATACCAGAGTGGGTTGCCCTGCCCTTCTCCAGGGGATCTTCCTGACCCAGGAATTGAACCTAAGTCTCCCGCACAGCAGGTAGATTCTTCACTGACTGAGCTACCACGAACGTACGATAGCTGAAAATCTTTCAAGTTTGATGAAAACTATAATCTCATGGCACCAAGAAGTTCAAAAAAACCCTAAGCACAAGAAACAGAGAAAACTATGCGAAGGCATAGAATAATCAAATTGCTTAAATTCAGTGAAGAGAAAAATCTTAAAAGCAACCAGACAGGAAAAAACATTACAAAGAATCAAAAAATGACAACAAACTTCTTGATAAAAATGATGTAACTCAAAAGATAGTGGAGGAAAATCATTAAAGTTCTACGGGAAGAAAACTAAACTGTAGAATTCTATACCTAGCAAAATCATCATCCCCAAATGGAGGCGAATGAGTTCTGAAGACACAGCTGACAGATTTCGTCAGCAGCACACCTGCATCACAGGAAGTGCTGGAGATTTAAGAGGAGAATCTGTACACAGAAAAGAATAAGCGCTGGAGAAAGAGATGCGGATCAATTTAAAAGATTTTTCCACTATTAAAAAAGTCTTTAAAAGATAACTGGCTATTTAAAATTTAAATGATTGTATTCTGGGGTTTTGACATATGTGAGGGCTTCCTTGGTGGCTCAGAGGGTAAAGAATCTGCTGGCAATGCAGGAGACCTGGAAGATCCCCTGGAGAAGAGAATGGCAACCCACTCCAGTATTCTTGCCTGGAGAATTCCATGGACAGAGGAGCCTGATGGGCTGCAGTCCCATGGAGTCACAAAGAGTTGGCTACAACTGAGTGACTAACACAGCAACAACACAATTATATTCTGGGGTTATGACACAAGTAGAACAAGTTAGGTGGCAGCAACAGCTCAAAGGAGGGGTCGGGTAAGGTTTGTATACGTGAAGCAGTTTGATATTTCTCGAAGACCTAAGTTAAAAAAAGCATACAATGTAAGTCCTAAACACACACACACTGAAGAAACCACAGTCACAGCTAATAAGCCAACAAAGCAGAATACTAAACTTATGTGAAAAATACAAAAGCTATAAAAAGCTTATTTGTTTGTTTAACAAGTATTTATGACCAGAAATATACTTCAGGGAAATTACTGGGCACAGATTCAGAGGACATCAGCATTTCATGGCCCCTGAAGAATGGTATTCCCTTTGACATCCTTTTAATCATCTTAACCAAATGATCACACCGCTTCACCTTAAATATTTCCAGCATCTAGAAATGACTTTAGAATCAGTAAGCTGTTAAAAAATTTTAGACTGAGACAAACACTGCCTCACTAGAGTGTCTGCTAGCCCTGGGTCTGCATGGCAGGTAAGGCATATCTGAACTTCTCCACATAAATGCTCCTCATGGAAAACACCATGGCTGTCTTCCCTAAATAATCTTCTCCAGAAAAACCTCCAGTCAGCTTCTTTAATTATTCTTCTGAGACAGATGGGACTAATGCTCCAACTCTATCCTGACAGAATGATGCAAAAGGCACTAGACCACCACTTCCCTGCAAATGTGGCAAATTTCATGTAGCTTAGGGGTACCTGAATTTCTGCAATTAGGCATTTCATTCAAAGCCAGATCTTTGAAGGACACTGCAATGATGGCTTTAACTCTTCTCACTATTTAATTTAATCTCATTAACAGCCCATCAGTCAATACCGTGGAGGTATTTCTGGACTGTGAAGGACATCCAAAATATCAGCTATTGCTCTCATATTTCTATCACCTGAAAATCTGACAGGTAGGCATGCCTCCCATGGCCTTCTTGCTAACCAAAATGGTGAAAAGGAAATAAATTTAATGGAGAAGAGAATGGCAACCCACTCCAGTATTCTTGCCTGGAGAATTCCATGGACAGAGGAGCCTGATGGGCTGCAGTCCCATGGAGTCACAAAGAGTTGGCTACAACTGAGTGACTAACACAGCAACAACACAATTATATTCTGGGGTTATGACACAAGTAGAACAAGTTAGGTGGCAGCAACAGCTCAAAGGAGGGCTCGGGTAAGGTTTGTATACGTGAAGCAGTTTGATATTTCTCGAAGACCTAAGTTAAAAAAAGCATACAATGTAAGTCCTAAACACACACACACTGAAGAAACCACAGTCACAGCTAATAAGCCAACAAAGCAGAATACTAAACTTATGTGAAAAATACAAAAGCTATAAAAAGCTTATTTGTTTGTTTAACAAGTATTTATGACCAGAAATATACTTCAGGGAAATTACTGGGCACAGATTCAGAGGACATCAGCATTTCATGGCCCCTGAAGAATGGTATTCCCTTTGACATCCTTTTAATCATCTTAACCAAATGATCACACCGCTTCACCTTAAATATTTCCAGCATCTAGAAATGACTTTAGAATCAGTAAGCTGTTAAAAAATTTTAGACTGAGACAAACACTGCCTCACTAGAGTGTCTGCTAGCCCTGGGTCTGCATGGCAGGTAAGGCATATCTGAACTTCTCCACATAAATGCTCCTCATGGAAAACACCATGGCTGTCTTCCCTAAATAATCTTCTCCAGAAAAACCTCCAGTCAGCTTCTTTAATTATTCTTCTGAGACAGATGGGACTAATGCTCCAACTCTATCCTGACAGAATGATGCAAAAGGCACTAGACCACCACTTCCCTGCAAATGTGGCAAATTTCATGTAGCTTAGGGGTACCTGAATTTCTGCAATTAGGCATTTCATTCAAAGCCAGATCTTTGAAGGACACTGCAATGATGGCTTTAACTCTTCTCACTATTTAATTTAATCTCATTAACAGCCCATCAGTCAATACCGTGGAGGTATTTCTGGACTGTGAAGGACATCCAAAATATCAGCTATTGCTCTCATATTTCTATCACCTGAAAATCTGACAGGTAGGCATGCCTCCCATGGCCTTCTTGCTAACCAAAATGGTGAAAAGGAAATAAATGAATGGAGTCTAACATTATGCCTTTGAATCACCATGCTTCTTTCCGTATGATCTGCTAATAAAATCTGAGCAGGGTTGTTCAGCTAGTTAACATATTCACTTATTTCCGAATCATATTCAACAGGCTTTTTGTTACTGTGATAAAATAAGAATATACTATCTCCTCCACATTTCTTGAATATAAGGAAATACAGTTACTTCGGTATGATCTTTTTATCGAATTCTGTGCTTATTTTTACTGACTACTGCTTTCTTTTCTAAACGTTGTCTATCTTCCTAATAATCCCATTATAAAACATTATTCAGCATCAACGTCAAGCAGAATCTTTATCTTTTCTGGTTTGCTCTTACCACCTATCCTGCTATGAATTTCTTAGATTTCTGATGATACCAGCTCACTGTTATCTCATATATAACTTATAAGCACCCAGAATGTTCTCTTTCTGGGCCAGAAGATAAAGATCATTTATAAACAGCAAGTGTTCTCTGATAATCTACATATGCTGCCTTTTCAATTTCACTTTATTAATTTTATGCTTAAGACGATACTCTTTGACAGGAAACAATCTGACATTTAGTAGATTTTCTGAGTACTGTCTGTTGAATTTATTCAGTGACCCTAAGTAGTAGAGCTTTAGTCTTCTCTGCTTCTCTGACTAGATCAAAGTGCTGAGGCTCTTGATAACCCTTCATATGCTCAGTTTATATTCTGTTCTGAAACCATGGTATAATTTTAGAAGTGAATTCAGACTATACTCGGCTTTCTGACAGCAAGTATGAAGTATTTGCTTTGTTGGGGGAGGGGGGAGTGACAGTTAAAGGTATGAGGTTTCTTTTTTGAGACGATGAAATTTCTGAAATGGACTGTGGTTGTTTGTGGCTGAGTATTACCTGTGAATAAACTAAGAACGACTAAAGTAGCTTAGGGGTACCTGAATTTCTGCAATTAGGCATTTCATTCAAAGCCAGATCTTTGAAGGACACTGCAATGATGGCTTTAACTCTTCTCACTATTTAATTTAATCTCATTAACAGCCCATCAGTCAATACCGTGGAGGTATTTCTGGACTGTGAAGGACATCCAAAATATCAGCTATTGCTCTCATATTTCTATCACCTGAAAATCTGACAGGTAGGCATGCCTCCCATGGCCTTCTTGCTAACCAAAATGGTGAAAAGGAAATAAATGAATGGAGTCTAACATTATGCCTTTGAATCACCATGCTTCTTTCCGTATGATCTGCTAATAAAATCTGAGCAGGGTTGTTCAGCTAGTTAACATATTCACTTATTTCCGAATCATATTCAACAGGCTTTTTGTTACTGTGATAAAATAAGAATATACTATCTCCTCCACATTTCTTGAATATAAGGAAATACAGTTACTTCGGTATGATCTTTTTATCGAATTCTGTGCTTATTTTTACTGACTACTGCTTTCTTTTCTAAACGTTGTCTATCTTCCTAATAATCCCATTATAAAACATTATTCAGCATCAACGTCAAGCAGAATCTTTATCTTTTCTGGTTTGCTCTTACCACCTATCCTGCTATGAATTTCTTAGATTTCTGATGATACCAGCTCACTGTTATCTCATATATAACTTATAAGCACCCAGAATGTTCTCTTTCTGGGCCAGAAGATAAAGATCATTTATAAACAGCAAGTGTTCTCTGATAATCTACATATGCTGCCTTTTCAATTTCACTTTATTAATTTTATGCTTAAGACGATACTCTTTGACAGGAAACAATCTGACATTTAGTAGATTTTCTGAGTACTGTCTGTTGAATTTATTCAGTGACCCTAAGTAGTAGAGCTTTAGTCTTCTCTGCTTCTCTGACTAGATCAAAGTGCTGAGGCTCTTGATAACCCTTCATATGCTCAGTTTATATTCTGTTCTGAAACCATGGTATAATTTTAGAAGTGAATTCAGACTATACTCGGCTTTCTGACAGCAAGTATGAAGTATTTGCTTTGTTGGGGGAGGGGGGAGTGACAGTTAAAGGTATGAGGTTTCTTTTTTGAGACGATGAAATTTCTGAAATGGACTGTGGTTGTTTGTGGCTGAGTATTACCTGTGAATAAACTAAGAACGACTAAACTGCACACGTTAGACGGGTGAACTGCATGATATGCAAGTTACATCTCAATAAAGCTGTTACTAAAACACGGAGAGAAGCGAGGTAACAGAAAGCTACTCACGGTGCCTCTAGGATGAAAGGCTTCTACCCTGCAGCAGAGGACACGCCGCCTTGTCAGGAGGGGAGGAAGAGTTCTCTCCTCTGCTAACCACCCTCGTCCACTACCTGGACTCGCCCTTCTTGCTTCTGAATTCCACTCGCTCCCCTTCTCCGGATCTTACCCACCTGTCTGTTTCATCTCCACATAGAGTCAACCCCCCTCTTACCTGATTCCCCCAAACTCAACCTTAAATATGACCGAGATTCCCATGAACAAGCTTAAACAAGTTCTCCTCTGACCCTGTAACTCCCACCCCAGCCACACCTCCCATGTCTGCCACAGTCCACATCTCTCTATCTCCTTCCTGCTTACCCTTCAGCCCAATCCCACGTGACTTCGACAGCTAGTACTTTACAGCTTTTAGACTGCCGCCAAGGACCTGCCTGCCATTAAATACAAGTTTTAACCTTCCTTACATGTGAGCTCTTGGCAGCACTTGAAGCTGTTGATTACACCCTTCTTTTAAAACTGCTCCTCTCTGTACTCTGTGACTTACCAACACCCTATTTTTTGCCTTCCTGTCTCCCTAGTTGCTCTTTCTGTCTACTTTTTGGCTCAACCTCCTTGAGAAGACCATTTAAATATTGGGGATACCTCCAAACAAAGTACAAGGCCCTCTTCTTCTCACTCTACCATCCCTCCGTAAGTGACCTCATCCACAAACACAACCTTAATTAACACCTAGACAGCATTTATTCAGTGACCCTAAGTAGTAGAGCTTTAGTCTTCTCTGCTTCTCTGACTAGATCAAAGGGGATAACCCTTCATATGCTCAGTTTATATTCTGTTCTGAAACCATGGTATAATTTTAGAAGTGAATTCAGACTATACTCGGCTTTCTGACAGCAAGTATGAAGTATTTGCTTTGTTGGGGGAGGGGGGAGTGACAGTTAAAGGTATGAGGTTTCTTTTTTGAGACGATGAAATTTCTGAAATGGACTGTGGTTGTTTGTGGCTGAGTATTACCTGTGAATAAACTAAGAACGACTAAACTGCACACGTTAGACGGGTGAACTGCATGATATGCAAGTTACATCTCAATAAAGCTGTTACTAAAACACGGAGAGAAGCGAGGTAACAGAAAGCTACTCACGGTGCCTCTAGGATGAAAGGCTTCTACCCTGCAGCAGAGGACACGCCGCCTTGTCAGGAGGGGAGGAAGAGTTCTCTCCTCTGCTAACCACCCTCGTCCACTACCTGGACTCGCCCTTCTTGCTTCTGAATTCCACTCGCTCCCCTTCTCCGGATCTTACCCACCTGTCTGTTTCATCTCCACATAGAGTCAACCCCCCTCTTACCTGATTCCCCCAAACTCAACCTTAAATATGACCGAGATTCCCATGAACAAGCTTAAACAAGTTCTCCTCTGACCCTGTAACTCCCACCCCAGCCACACCTCCCATGTCTGCCACAGTCCACATCTCTCTATCTCCTTCCTGCTTACCCTTCAGCCCAATCCCACGTGACTTCGACAGCTAGTACTTTACAGCTTTTAGACTGCCGCCAAGGACCTGCCTGCCATTAAATACAAGTTTTAACCTTCCTTACATGTGAGCTCTTGGCAGCACTTGAAGCTGTTGATTACACCCTTCTTTTAAAACTGCTCCTCTCTGTACTCTGTGACTTACCAACACCCTATTTTTTGCCTTCCTGTCTCCCTAGTTGCTCTTTCTGTCTACTTTTTGGCTCAACCTCCTTGAGAAGACCATTTAAATATTGGGGATACCTCCAAACAAAGTACAAGGCCCTCTTCTTCTCACTCTACCATCCCTCCGTAAGTGACCTCATCCACAAACACAACCTTAATTAACACCTAAACGCGATTCCTCACAGATTCCTGTCTCTGATCTCCCTCTCTTACCAGCATATAATGAGCAGCCTACTCACTGTGTCTACGGTTCGTCGTGTCTCTGTTTGGATGTCTTAGGGCACCTCAGACCTAATGCATCTAGAACAGAACTCACAGTCGTGTTCCAAAGCCTGATGTTCTTCCCTTGTTCTCTATTTCTGGGAACGAGATATCACTAAGGATGTTCTTACAACATGTACGAAATTAGGATTCATTCAGGACTCTTTCCTCTTCCTCACCCTGCCCCAACGCCTAATTCTTCACTGAATCTCTAAAATCCACCCATCTAGACCCTGCATCAGCATACAGTCTGTTCTTCACCTCACAACCAGAATGATCTTCTCATTACACAAATAAGATGAAGATTTCTGACTGAATCTTAAAATGCTTAAATCTTTGTGTTTAAAATATTTCAACTACCTATTGTCTTTAGGGTGCAGAAAATTCCCTTTTGACATGGCCCATTAAACCCGGCCTGGTGGGCGCACTCCCTCTGACCTGACTGCACCATGATTCCTCCCTACGCTCCACAGCCATGCTAGGGTCACACGGGGCCCCTCTCAGAGTCCCTGTACACGTGGTTTCCAGCGCCCACAACGTCCTCTGTGCTCACACGCTGCCCACCTGCCGGCCAGCTCCCACTCTTCCTTCACTGCCTGGCTCAGTGGTCCCTTCCTCAGAGCAGTCTTTCTAAGTCGACTTGGTCCTCTGTCCTCCTGCCGCCTGGCACTTCTCCAGGGTCTCTCACAGATGCATGCAACTCTGCTTTCCCCTGTGACTTCCAGTTCATGTCAGCTTCCTCCTGACCCAACAGCAGCCCCGTGCTTGACGAGGGACTGAACATGAGCGCATGCGATCTCTGGATATAAAAGACAGATGTACATGGGGTGTAGGGAAATGCGATGTTCTCACACCATGAAGTCAAGGAGTTCTTTTTAAAACAGTAGTGTACGTACAGGGACCTGATGGAAGGACGCTCTGCAGCATCTCACCAGGAAAAAGTGAAGGGGACCTACCCAGCAGTGACAGTGGTGAGCAAGGAACCCAGCTTGTTTCCTTTGAGAAAGCTGTCTGGGAGATACACACCAGACTGAGTAAAGTCTGCCTACGGGGAAGGGTAAGAGAATACTCTCACTTTACACCTGATGTACTTCAGATTTGTCTGAATGTTTTATAATTCATGTTTTAATTTGTTTACGAGCAAAATAACAAAAGGATTGAGAGAAACAGATCAAAGCGTTCACTGTATTAGTAACAACTGGCTTCTCTTCTTTCTGCTTCTGTTTCTCTCTTTTCACTCTTCCCTACAGGACACTCCTCCCTAAATTTTTAAGATTTCTAACAAATAACTAAGTATATAGGTCAACAGGTCTTGAAAAACACAGCCAAATAAAAAGCTAAAGTCTATAATAGGGTTTAAGAGATAAAAGGCTGATTCAAACTACTCTGAAGTAGAGAATGGATTGGGGACAAGAGCCTTCCAGACCTGGGTATTTCCGTGATTACTCACATCCACATAGGACAATCAGCAGCATGATATAAAAGAAAAGCTAAAATGCATCAACTTTTAAAGCTTTATGTATATCCTTTGGCCTCTCTCTCAACCAGCAATCGAATCCATGCCCCCTGCAGTGAAAGCACTGAGCCCTGACCATTGGACACCAGGGCGTCCCTAACATTCATCCACTGTACTGGCTATTAACAGTCCTGATACACAAGAACCATCAAGTTCATATCTCGCTTGATGACTTCTAATTTTATGCGTATTTCAACCATTTGTGATTTCTGTTCCCCATTACAGACAAATTACAAGTTGATTTATTTTTGAAAAAAAGTTTAAAAAAGAAATAAAAATGATCACATACTTCGAAAAGATAATCCGAAAAGCTTATGAAGTTAAGTGTTTAAACAGAAAAGGCGATGCAGGAAGAATTATTGAATGACAATGCCACGTACGGAATAAACAGACTTGGCCATTCTTGTTTAGATGTCACTTGGTTCCCTTCATCAGCGTTCACACTAGTGACTATACCCAGTACCCGGTGTGGCCAGCATGCATTATGTCAGGTTCTCTGCCTCTCTGACCACATCTGCCTTACCTCCCTTGTCCCCTCACACCTACTAAGCAAGCTGTTCACACTCAGCGCTCCTCACACACTGTACCCCTGTCAAGCTGCCGAGATCACCACCCCCAGGCTGACCCACTGGGTCCTCTGTGGCCATGTTACACATGTCCTGCCAAGACTGCAGGCTTCAGGGCTGCTGTGCCAAACAGCTCCAGGTCTCCTGCTCTCCTAAATGACGCTGGATGTCCTTTACTAAAAACCTTCTCTCCATCAGCCCAGGGTAGAGAAAGTGATGGAATCTGTGCACACCTGGTTCACTAAAACTCATGCTGTTCCACTGCCTTTACTCCAGCCAGAAACATTCCTTCAAACTGGATGGATTTCTCAACTAGTTATTTCCAGCAGCGAATATTCCAAAGCTGCTCCACTTTCCTCCAGAGACCTTGGCGCTCTTTCTCTGGTCCATATGTGAACAGCTAGCTTCACTTCACCCATACCGAGACAAGCCTTGAAAACATCTTTGACTTCCTTGATCCACCCTGATTATTTCTGCCATTCTCCGCCTCAACCCTGGATGTACAGCAGAATCACTCGGGGACTTTTAGACAAAGATGCTCACTCCCCTAAGAGACTTACTAATAACAAGAAGAAAAACAGAACTTTTACATGGAGATGCCCTTTAACCATGTGATCCCCGGGACCAGCACCAAGACGACTGACCTCGTGTGCCTCCTGAAAGGACACACTGCAAAGGGGACAGCATCATTTTTCCCTTTCCAAAAGGTATCTACATTGAATCACAAGGAAATACCAGCCAAACCCAAACTAAGGGCGTTCTACAAAGTAACTGGAAAGGTAAAAACAAAAGTCCATTGGGCCTATGATAGTTAAAGTGTTTATTTAAAAAAAAAAATTTTCACATACTTCGAAAAGATAATCCGAAAAGCTTATGAAGTTAAGTGTTTAAACAGAAAAGGCGATGCAGGAAGAATTATTGAATGACAATGCCACGTACGGAATAAACAGACTTGGCCATTCTTGTTTAGATGTCACTTGGTTCCCTTCATCAGCGTTCACACTAGTGACTATACCCAGTACCGGTGTGGCCAGCATGCATTATGTCAGGTTCTCTGCCTCTCTGACCACATCTGCCTTACCTCCCTTGTCCCCTCACACCTACTAAGCAAGCTGTTCACACTCAGCGCTCCTCACACACTGTACCCCTGTCAAGCTGCCGAGATCACCACCCCCAGGCTGACCCACTGGGTCCTCTGTGGCCATGTTACACATGTCCTGCCAAGACTGCAGGCTTCAGGGCTGCTGTGCCAAACAGCTCCAGGTCTCCTGCTCTCCTAAATGACGCTGGATGTCCTTTACTAAAAACCTTCTCTCCATCAGCCCAGGGTAGAGAAAGTGATGGAATCTGTGCACACCTGGTTCACTAAAACTCATGCTGTTCCACTGCCTTTACTCCAGCCAGAAACATTCCTTCAAACTGGATGGATTTCTCAACTAGTTATTTCCAGCAGCGAATATTCCAAAGCTGCTCCACTTTCCTCCAGAGACCTTGGCGCTCTTTCTCTGGTCCATATGTGAACAGCTAGCTTCACTTCACCCATACCGAGACAAGCCTTGAAAACATCTTTGACTTCCTTGATCCACCCTGATTATTTCTGCCATTCTCCGCCTCAACCCTGGATGTACAGCAGAATCACTCGGGGACTTTTAGACAAAGATGCTCACTCCCCTAAGAGACTTACTAATAACAAGAAGAAAAACAGAACTTTTACATGGAGATGCCCTTTAACCATGTGATCCCCGGGACCAGCACCAAGACGACTGACCTCGTGTGCCTCCTGAAAGGACACACTGCAAAGGGGACAGCATCATTTCTGGGTCTGTTCTTGCCAAAAAGGTATCTACATTGAATCACAAGGAAATACCAGCCAAACCCAAACTAAGGGACGTTCTACAAAGTAACTGGCCAGTATTTTTCAAAAATGTCAACATCATAACAGTCAAAAACAGACTGAGAAATTGTTCCCGATTCAAGAAGACTAAGGAGATGCTACAGCTAAAAACCACATAACAGGACAATGGTGGAAATCTGAAAAAGGTCTGTGGATAAGTTAGTAGTAGAGCATATCAATGTTAGCTTCCTGATAACTAGCTGTGGCTACATAAAATGTTAACATTTGGGTAAGGGTGGGCTTCCCTTGTGGCTCAGAAGAATCTGTCTTCAGAGCAGCAGCCCTGGGTTTGATCCCAGGGTTGGGAACATCCCCTTGAGAAGGCAAAGGCTACCCAGTCCAGTATTCTTGCCTGGAGAATTCCACGGCTTGCCTGTGGGTCACAAAGAGTTGGACACGACTGAGTGACTTCACTTTCACTCTTTTGCAGTACTCATTTGATCAGTTTTAAATTTTAATCAGTCCTCCTGTTTTGCTTTTACTTCAGAGGTTAGAGGAAGCCCTACTCGGTTCCCAGGCTTGGGCTCTGTGCATGTGTGCCTGGGAAAGGGCCCTACACAAAAACGAGGCTGGCCCTGCCTCCAGTCGCCCCTGCAGTTTTGCCAGTTGTGTGGCCTCCTGCAAGGTTGCTGGGCCTGATGCCTGCTGGGACCTACTCCATTTCTTAAGATCTCAAATTCCAAATAAAGGTTCTCCCAGTCCTCTTGCCCCGCCACCTCCTCTCCCGCTCTTGCCCGGGAGGCTTGGTCCCCACTCCAGTGGTCTGGAGGCCCACACTCCTCCCCCGGAGCCCAGCCCGCTCCCAGCATTCTCCTCCTGCGGCAGCAGGGCAACCTTGCCTCGCACGGCCTCAGGCTGCTGTCTTCTCAGCCATACCTCCATTTCCCTACCATCCATGAGGGCTTTAGAAGGGGCCTGCTTACACTTCTTTACGCCCTCCCCCCTCCACTCTGAGTGAGACAGTGCCTGACACACAGCCTGACCTCCATGATTTTGTTAACACTAAATGCTGGGACATTTCGTCAGCAGAACATGGTATTCTGAGACACAGATGCTACTCATGTGGCCAGTGAGCCTCAGAGTAGTTGTATGTTTCATGGGTATAGATGAACAGTGGCTCACCGTTTTATAAATAGATGCTCACGAAGAGAAACATGTGAGAGAACCCCCACCCCCTAATGACAAGCCCACTCACTTGACTGGAAAATGTGGATCGTGCCTCACTCACTCATTCACAGATGACTCGTCTAGTTGAGAGACGTAGAATTTTAAGTTCCTTGTTGTTTTGTTGTGGCTTCTGAGAAGTGGTTTACCCTTGTGGCTCAGAAGAATCTGTCTTCAGAGCAGCAGCCCTGGGTTTGATCCCAGGGTTGGGAACATCCCCTTGAGAAGGCAAAGGCTACCCAGTCCAGTATTCTTGCCTGGAGAATTCCACGGCTTGCCTGTGGGTCACAAAGAGTTGGACACGACTGAGTGACTTCACTTTCACTCTTTTGCAGTACTCATTTGATCAGTTTTAAATTTTAATCAGTCCTCCTGTTTTGCTTTTACTTCAGAGGTTAGAGGAAGCCCTACTCGGTTCCCAGGCTTGGGCTCTGTGCATGTGTGCCTGGGAAAGGGCCCTACACAAAAACGAGGCTGGCCCTGCCTCCAGTCGCCCCTGCAGTTTTGCCAGTTGTGTGGCCTCCTGCAAGGTTGCTGGGCCTGATGCCTGCTGGGACCTACTCCATTTCTTAAGATCTCAAATTCCAAATAAAGGTTCTCCCGGTCCTCTTGCGCCGCCGCCTCCTCGTCCGCTCTTGCCCGGTAGGCTTGGTCCCCACTCCAGTGGTCGGGAGGCCCACACTCCTCCCCCGGAGCCCAGCCCGCTCCCAGCATTCTCCTCCTGCGGCAGCAGGGCAACCTTGCCTCGCACGGCCTCAGGCTGCTGTCTTCTCAGCCATACCTCCATTTCCCTACCATCCATGAGGGCTTTAGAAGGGGCCTGCTTACACTTCTTTACGCCCTCCCCCCTCCACTCTGAGTGAGACAGTGCCTGACACACAGCCTGACCTCCATGATTTTGTTAACACTAAATGCTGGGACATTTCGTCAGCAGAACATGGTATTCTGAGACACAGATGCTACTCATGTGGCCAGTGAGCCTCAGAGTAGTTGTATGTTTCATGGGTATAGATGAACAGTGGCTCACCGTTTTATAAATAGATGCTCACGAAGAGAAACATGTGAGAGAACCCCCACCCCCTAATGACAAGCCCACTCACTTGACTGGAAAATGTGGATCGTGCCTCACTCACTCATTCACAGATGACTCGTCTAGTTGAGAGACGTAGAATTTTAAGTTCCTTGTTGTTTTGTTGTGGCTTCTGAGAAGTGGTTTACCCTGTGTGGTTCCACTAACCAGCCATACAGTGGGAATTTAGTGACACTGCCGTCGAGCAGAGTCACAGAGGAAAAAGTCTAAGGCTTGGCAGAGCTGCTCAGAGTCAAGGTCTGGGAAGGGTGGGCTGGGGCAGGCATATTAATCCCATGTCATGAAGCTTCCCTGACTTCCACAAATAATCAGCTGGAGACAACGTAGCTCTAATTAGTATCTTAAAAACTATTTTTAAATCAAACAATTTAAGGTACAGGGTCTACTTAAGTAGTAACCAGTATTCCTAAGTCCACACCAATTCTCACCTCACTAGTGACAGTATCAGAACCATACTTCTTTCCCTCCTAGGATGAGGAAACAAGTAAATACTTCAATTTTTTTTTCCTTTCCCCATCATGCCTCTTTTATTTATATTTAATTTTCATCCATCTTTTTATTCTTTGGCATGTGTGGGCCTCCCACTGCTGGGAGGGTGCATGTGCTCCCAGAGCGCTGGCTTGTAGTTGGACACACTGGTTCAAGCTGCTCCGCGGCATGTAGGATCCTCCTGGGCCAGGGATCGAACTGGTGCCCCTTGCACAGCAAGGCGGACTCTTTACCCACCAGGGCAGCCCTACTTCAAACTTTTAAGGACTATGCTCATAATAACTTCCCCAATGAGAGCTAAGACTTTCTTGATGACTGCTTTCTCATTAAAAAATACAAACAGGGGGCTTCCCCTGGTGGTCCAGTGGGTAAGGACACCGCCTTGCAGTGCAAGGGGCGCCGGTTCGATCCCTGGCCTGGGAAGATCCCACGTGCCGCGGAGCGGCTAGACCGATGTGTCCAATTACCGAGCCGGAGCTCTGGCGCGCATGCGCCCAGCGCCGGCGCTCTGCGACGACAGAGGCCTCCGCGATGGGAGGCCCACAGGAGCCAAAGAACAAAGACGGATGAAAATAGAGAAAGACCAATAGAAATGGCCTGCCTGCTTTCCTCCCTCCCCAACCCGACCCCTGCCCAAAATAAATAAATAAATCTTTAAAAAAAAAAAACAAAGGGGTAGGAAAAAAAGCAACTAGCAAGTCAAACACGAGTGGCCTATTGAAGACTTTCAAGACTTTAGGTGTCATATTAAATCTCTTGCCCTAAACCCCACTCTCCCACAGGACCCTGTACATTTCACCACCTTCAATGGCAACCACTCAGATACGAAGCAACGATGCAAAAAGACGTTTCCAGAAGATCATGGGCATTCCTCACACCCCCACTAGTGCTTCCAGACCACACGCCGGAAGTGCTTGCAGCCCTTCTCACCTACGCCTCTTCTGGTCCCTGCAAGGCCCAACTCCTCAGAGCCCAGAGCGGCCTCACGGTGGAAGGTGAAAGGTAACAGACAAGGTGTCAATTCACAGGTGGACGTAAGGGTCTATCTGGTGGAGTGTAAGACTGGGTCTGCTCTCCCCTTTGCCCCAAGTTTTAACAGATAAAGTTACTTGTTAGTAAGCATAACTTACTGACATATAATAAGTACTCTTATATGATACTTTAATATAACATATAATAAGCATACTTTGTATAACATATAAAGCACACTTAAACACAGCAAGAGTAAAATGCTGAAGTATAGATATACTAATTCAGAAATTAAAACGCAAATGATCTTAAAAGAAAGCTTAAAATGATAAAATATCTTTCTCCTCCTATCAGAACCAAAAACTTCTAGACGGTATGTTGGTAGTGAAAAAATAAACTGGTACCACTTCACTGGAGGACAATGTAATAAAATGTCTCCAACAGCTTTCAAGGATGCAGAAGCTCTGAGTCACCCATCATATATCTAGGGAATTTCCCCTGGGGAAACAGATAATTACAGAGAGATGTAAAGAGGTATATGCACATGCAGGGTCATTTACTATAGTGAAAGATCAGAGGTCAAAATTCTCTCTGGGAATTCCCTGGCTGCCCAGTGGTTAGGATTCTGTGCCTCCCTACAGGGCACACGAGTTCTATCCCTGGTCAGGGAACTAAGATTTCACATGCTGTATGGCGCAGCAGAAAGAAAAGCTATTCCACTGAACTGGTTAAATCAGTGTACCCATAAAATGGAAGATTATGGCAAGCTTTGAAAATAATTAAGTAGATCTATATTGACATGCAATTATTAAAATTAAAAAAACACACACACACAAAACAAGTCAGGACCTAGAATATAGCAAGTTACTCATGTTCAGTGACTTAACCTTCCTCAGAAAGAGAACTGGGATGTGAATGAGAATCTGTGAGGACGTCCCACTATATGAATAAAAGCCAACTTTAGTTTTCCTTTTAACTGTGCTGAATTCCTTTAATTTTTGAAATGAACATATACTAGAACATAGACTTCATGCAGATACAGAAATCAATTAAAACAGTTAGGCTTAATGAAGGAAGCACAGGTCTCTTGCACATATATACGTACTCACACACCCACACTCTCATGTTACTGTAAGAGTACTTACAAGAAGTCAGAGAAGTTGCAAATGTCGGCCTCCTCTCCCCTTATCAAATGATTTCAAATGAACAGGAATTTGGCAAACAGATACTGAAGTAAAGAAAAAAGAATCTGAAGCTTTCTAAGAGAACTTTTCTTAAACTAGGCAGTCAGGAAGTGAGAGACCAATTCCCGGACAGAGAAGATGAATTTTGAGTTGACTATGTTAAGTCTGAAAGGACGCTTTAGTATGGATTCACAGTATATTAGATGCTGAAAGAGACGTTAGAGGTCATCTAAATCCATGGTTTTTAAATGCTTTGAGGGGCTTCGACAGCGTGCTTTCTAATCCTGCTGCTGCCAGTTCTCAGCACAAAGACCTTGCATGGAGACTCAATATACAGACAGGGGTAATGTGAAACCGAGAGTGCAGATGCAGGGAGAAGAGCCCCTGAAACCACAGCCAACCTGCCTCTTCAGAGCACCCTCTGCACATGTGTGGAACATTAAAAAGCAAAATAAGAATATTAGTATCACTCAACCGGAACAAAAAGAATGAAATAAATGACCAGTGGAATTTCCTGAAACAGATAATTACAGAGAGATGTAAAGAGGTATATGCACATGCAGGGTCATTTACTATAGTGAAAGATCAGAGGTCAAAATTCTCTCTGGGAATTCCCTGGCTGCCCAGTGGTTAGGATTCTGTGCCTCCCTACAGGGCACACGAGTTCTATCCCTGGTCAGGGAACTAAGATTTCACATGCTGTATGGCGCAGCAGAAAGAAAAGCTATTCCACTGAACTGGTTAAATCAGTGTACCCATAAAATGGAAGATTATGGCAAGCTTTGAAAATAATTAAGTAGATCTATATTGACATGCAATTATTAAAATTAAAAAAACACACACACACAAAACAAGTCAGGACCTAGAATATAGCAAGTTACTCATGTTCAGTGACTTAACCTTCCTCAGAAAGAGAACTGGGATGTGAATGAGAATCTGTGAGGACGTCCCACTATATGAATAAAAGCCAACTTTAGTTTTCCTTTTAACTGTGCTGAATTCCTTTAATTTTTGAAATGAACATATACTAGAACATAGACTTCATGCAGATACAGAAATCAATTAAAACAGTTAGGCTTAATGAAGGAAGCACAGGTCTCTTGCACATATATACGTACTCACACACCCACACTCTCATGTTACTGTAAGAGTACTTACAAGAAGTCAGAGAAGTTGCAAATGTCGGCCTCCTCTCCCCTTATCAAATGATTTCAAATGAACAGGAATTTGGCAAACAGATACTGAAGTAAAGAAAAAAGAATCTGAAGCTTTCTAAGAGAACTTTTCTTAAACTAGGCAGTCAGGAAGTGAGAGACCAATTCCCGGACAGAGAAGATGAATTTTGAGTTGACTATGTTAAGTCTGAAAGGACGCTTTAGTATGGATTCACAGTATATTAGATGCTGAAAGAGACGTTAGAGGTCATCTAAATCCATGGTTTTTAAATGCTTTGAGGGGCTTCGACAGCGTGCTTTCTAATCCTGCTGCTGCCAGTTCTCAGCACAAAGACCTTGCATGGAGACTCAATATACAGACAGGGGTAATGTGAAACCGAGAGTGCAGATGCAGGGAGAAGAGCCCCTGAAACCACAGCCAACCTGCCTCTTCAGAGCACCCTCTGCACATGTGTGGAACATTAAAAAGCAAAATAAGAATATTAGTATCACTCAACCGGAACAAAAAGAATGAAATAATGCCATCTGCAGCAACATGGATGGACCTACAGATTAAAGTCAGACAAAGACCAATATTATATGATATCACTTCAATGTGGAATAGGGAAAAATAATATAAATGAGTTTATTTACAAAACAGACAAAGACATGGTTACCAAACAGGAAAAGAGCAGGGAGCGATAAATTAGAGGAGTTCGAGATTTAACATATATACACCACTATATATAAAACCTATAAAATGAACAAGGACCTCTGTATAGCAAGGGAACTCTATTCAGTATCTTGTAATAACCTATAAAGGAAAAGAATATGAAAAAGCTTATGTGTGTGTGTGTATATATGTATACATACATGTGTATATATATATAACTGAATCACTTTGCTATATGCCTGAAACATATTATAAGTTAACTATACTTCAATTTTTTAATGGTTAAATAAGAACCTTTAAGAAAAAGCAAAACAAACACATTCTTTTCCTACACATCACCCCCAATTTCTAACTAAAGCAAGAATCCTATTATAATCTACCTCATCGAAAATACCTTATCAAGGTTCAGTAGATAAGCAGGTAGCTGCTTTTCTGTGGGTCACATGGTTTCTGTCACAACTGCTACCCTCGGCCACTGCGGCATGAAAGCAGCCACAGACCGCATGTCAACAAATGGCTATGGCTGAGTTCCAGTAAAACTGGCTGAGTTCCAGTAAAACTTCACTTACAAAACTAAAGGCTGGGCTAACCAGGGCCACAGTTTATTGACTCATGCTCTGAGAAAATTCGGTGGGCAGAAGGCTAGGCCAAAGGAATGTGAACCTGGAGTTCACTGTGGTGGCGGTGCTCAGTCGCTCACTCGTGTCTGATTCTTTGCGACCCCAGGGACTGCAGCACGCCTGGCTTTCCGGTCCTTCACTGTCTCCCCAGGTTTGCTCAGACTCATGTCCACTGAGTCGGTGATGCCACCCAACTATCTCACTCTCTTGTCATTCCCTTCTGGACACCCACCAAATGCTTTAGAGTCTCCTTCAGAAAAGCAGTCTCACATCTCACCTCTCCTCCTTCCTCTTAAGCCTTCCTTGTCATCAGAGTCCTTCACCTAGTTAGTTTTCTGCCATTAAGGCCAGCCCTCCAACAGTGTCATCCCATCTACGACTCTGAAACATTACTAGCAGAATATAGTGGGAAAGGGGCTGGTGGTTTCTTATAAGGCTAAACCTGCTCTTACCGTATGAGCCCAGAACTGTACTCTTGGGCATTTATCCTAGACGAAGGAAAACTTACGTTCACACAAAACCTGTATGAAAATATTCATAGTAGCTTTACTTGTAATAGCCTGACCTGGAGGTATTCTATTTAAACATTCACACCAGGTACACACTATGGTACAGTCAGGGAATGAAATACCACTTGGCAATCAAAAGGAATTAGTGACACTCACAACTACTTGCATGATCTCATGGGAAAGTCAGCTGGGTGGGGAGGAAAAAAGCCAGTCTCAAAAGGTTACAGACTATACGATTCTATTTATAAGGCATTCTTAAAACGATAAAATTCTAGGTTGTGAAAACTGATCAGTGATTGCCAGCCAGGGTTAGGGATGGGGAAGAGGAGATGGGCGTGGCTATAGACAGCAAGAGGGGCTTTTGGTGGAGGAGGAGTTCTGTCTCTTGGTTGTGGTAGTGGTTACACATGTGAAAAAGCTGCACAGAGATACACACACACATTCACGACACTGTAAAACTGGTAAAATGTGAAAGAGGCCTGTGAACTGTACCAAACGTCAGTTTCCAGGTCTTGAATTTGTACATAGTTAAGTAAGATATTACTGCTGGGGGAAACCCTGTGTATGGTACATGGGATCTCCCTATATACTTTTTTTTGCAACTTCTTGTGAATTCAACATTATTTAAAAATAAAGATTTAAAAATAAGCAGGACAACAATAGGTTTCTTCGGCTCCCACAGTCTATCTTTAGGTTGTATATAAGGCCCTTTATCAATCTACCACATTCTCCTCTAATCACTTCTACAAAATCACCCAAAACTTGTTACTGTTTTCTGGACATGCCACACTTGAGGCTCTTTCACATTCTGTTCCCTCTCACTATCTGCTTGTCAAACACCTTTAAACCAGTTCAAATATCACCTCATGCTTTCTCCGTACCTATCTCTGAAAGAGGTAGTAACTCCTTTATTCTCTTGGTTCCCACAGAATTTCACTCATACGTCCAGGAATCTCTATATTATTATTTTTTTTAAACATTTATTTATTTATTTATTTTTGGTGGGGCGGGTTGGGGAGGGAGGGGGGAGCCGGCCACTTCCCTTGGTCTTTCATTTGTCTATTTTCATCCATCTTTGTTCTTTGGCTCTTGTGGGCCTCCCATCGCGGTGGCGTCTGTTGTCGCAGAGCACCGGCTCTGGGCACATGCGCCCCAGAGCTCCGGCTCGGTAACTGGACACATTGGTCCAGCTGCTCCGCGGCACGTGGGATCTTCCCAGGCCAGGGATCGAACCGGCACCCCTTGCACTGCAAGGCTGTGTCCTTACCCACTGGACCACCAGGGAAGCCCCCTCTATATTATTTGACATATCTATTTCCTCTACTAGATTACAAATTCCTTAAGAACAGGGACAAAATTTGATCCATGTGTCCATCTGTTTCCCCACGTACATAAGGGCAATAAAATGCCTATGGAGTCAATCAAGTTGGGAATCTTTTGCAAATGATGTCAATGGAGACAATGACAGTAATTACTTCTATTGTCATCTTTTGAAAAACAAAAACAAAAACTGACAAAAAAAAAAAACAACCAAAAACCCTGTCCTGACAATTACTGTGAGTATGAAATCCCACAAAAGGAAACATAATACAGATGGGAACTGTTGTTTAGAAAACCACCTTTTTAGAAACAACTTTGAAATGATCTATTAAGTAGAATTTTCCATGCTTCTGTTCACTACTGGTTTATACAATCAAGTTTATTATAATTTACATGTTATTATTACTGAGCAATGACTCAAAGAACCCAGATTCCTTTTTTTGAGGATGGGGCTTATATCATCTGTTATTTTGTATTATATATTTTTGAGTTTCTTTATACCCACTCTTTAGCAAAAGAATCACTTTAAACAAGAGAATCACTTAACATGCCACCTGGCTTTTCACATTCTGTTCCCTCTCACTATCTGCTTGTCAAACACCTTTAAACCAGTTCAAATATCACCTCATGCTTTCTCCGTACCTATCTCTGAAAGAGGTAGTAACTCCTTTATTCTCTTGGTTCCCACAGAATTTCACTCATACGTCCAGGAATCTCTATATTATTATTTTTTTTAAACATTTATTTATTTATTTATTTTTGGTGGGGCGGGTTGGGGAGGGAGGGGTCCCGGGCCATTTCCCCTTGGTCTTTCATTTGTCTATTTTCATCCATCTTTGTTCTTTGGCTCTTGTGGGCCTCCCATCGCGGTGGCGTCTGTTGTCGCAGAGCACCGGCTCTGGGCACATGCGCCCCAGAGCTCCGGCTCGGTAACTGGACACATTGGTCCAGCTGCTCCGCGGCACGTGGGATCTTCCCAGGCCAGGGATCGAACCGGCACCCCTTGCACTGCAAGGCTGTGTCCTTACCCACTGGACCACCAGGGAAGCCCCCTCTATATTATTTGACATATCTATTTCCTCTACTAGATTACAAATTCCTTAAGAACAGGGACAAAATTTGATCCATGTGTCCATCTGTTTCCCCACGTACATAAGGGCAATAAAATGCCTATGGAGTCAATCAAGTTGGGAATCTTTTGCAAATGATGTCAATGGAGACAATGACAGTAATTACTTCTATTGTCATCTTTTGAAAAACAAAAACAAAAACTGACAAAAAAAAAAAACAACCAAAAACCCTGTCCTGACAATTACTGTGAGTATGAAATCCCACAAAAGGAAACATAATACAGATGGGAACTGTTGTTTAGAAAACCACCTTTTTAGAAACAACTTTGAAATGATCTATTAAGTAGAATTTTCCATGCTTCTGTTCACTACTGGTTTATACAATCAAGTTTATTATAATTTACATGTTATTATTACTGAGCAATGACTCAAAGAACCCAGATTCCTTTTTTTTTGAGGATGGGGCTTATATCATCTGTTATTTTGTATTATATATTTTTTGAGTTTCTTTATACCCACTCTTTAGCAAAAGAATCACTTTAAACAAGAGTCCTCTAAATATTTACAAGCAATATTTACTGCCTTAAATATCAATTCATTCACAAAAAGGGATTTATTAAATGATCTCATTGAAAAACAGGAAGTTCATAAAGTAAATTAAGATAAAAGATGTGAGATGGAATCTCTATGTAAACTGAGGAACACTGCTGGCACCAAATATTTAAGAGTAAGACCAATTCTATTATCATATTATTTCTAAATTAAAAAAAATCGTACACATGTATGTACTTCTCTACTAAAGAAAATATCTGAGTATACTAAACTGAAAGACCATGGGCTAAGAAAAGCCTATTAATAACCTTCTGCTGTCAAAGATTACTCTACACAAGTTTAGTAACCATGAGTCACTGTTAAATGGCCAAGCTATGAAAAGGCTACTCCCTTCCCCTCTTAAATATGCCAGCAAACTTACTCCTCTTATGAAATGAGTGAATATGGCTATTCAACCCTGTGAACACATGCATTCAGAGTGATGAAGGGAACCAAGTCTAAGCTGAGCAAGGCAGCTATACCTTCTTTATATAGCATGCAGTGGCAGAGAGCGTGTAAACAGTCATTATGTGTATCAGATGTATGTGGCTGTGAGCAATGAGAGAACAAACTCCACTCTACCCCACTCCCATGCCCCCGTCACCTAAAAATAAAGATGGTAAGATAAACCATTTTTTCTTAGGGTACAAGGAAAGCAGTTTTCAAATTCTCTTTAAAAGGTAGGGCACAGTGCCTAAGGAAGTAATCTATTTGATTATAGACAACTTTTAGTTATAGCAACTGTGTTCTGTACAGTTAAAAATATCAACACACTACAAAGAAAGAAAGAGACACTCAAATGTTGTATTTATCATTTTGTTTATAAGATCACAAGAGATAAATGAGAAAATGCCCACAGATATGAAGGATAGAGCAGATAAAGACAAAATTTTACCATAGGTCTGGCAGAGCTAGGAGTGAATACCACCTCTGATCCTACTATGACAGGTGTCTTTACTAAGTTTAAACATGTTATTATTACTGAGCAATGACTCAAAGAACCCAGATTCCTTTTTTGAGGATGGGGCTTATATCATCTGTTATTTTGTATTATATATTTTTTGAGTTTCTTTATACCCACTCTTTAGCAAAAGAATCACTTTAAACAAGAGTCCTCTAAATATTTACAAGCAATATTTACTGCCTTAAATATCAATTCATTCACAAAAAGGGATTTATTAAATGATCTCATTGAAAAACAGGAAGTTCATAAAGTAAATTAAGATAAAAGATGTGAGATGGAATCTCTATGTAAACTGAGGAACACTGCTGGCACCAAATATTTAAGAGTAAGACCAATTCTATTATCATATTATTTCTAAATTAAAAAAAATCGTACACATGTATGTACTTCTCTACTAAAGAAAATATCTGAGTATACTAAACTGAAAGACCATGGGCTAAGAAAAGCCTATTAATAACCTTCTGCTGTCAAAGATTACTCTACACAAGTTTAGTAACCATGAGTCACTGTTAAATGGCCAAGCTATGAAAAGGCTACTCCCTTCCCCCCCTCTTAAATATGCCAGCAAACTTACTCCTCTTATGAAATGAGTGAATATGGCTATTCAACCCTGTGAACACATGCATTCAGAGTGATGAAGGGAACCAAGTCTAAGCTGAGCAAGGCAGCTATACCTTCTTTATATAGCATGCAGTGGCAGAGAGCGTGTAAACAGTCATTATGTGTATCAGATGTATGTGGCTGTGAGCAATGAGAGAACAAACTCCACTCTACCCCACTCCCATGCCCCCGTCACCTAAAAATAAAGATGGTAAGATAAACCATTTTTTCTTAGGGTACAAGGAAAGCAGTTTTCAAATTCTCTTTAAAAGGTAGGGCACAGTGCCTAAGGAAGTAATCTATTTGATTATAGACAACTTTTAGTTATAGCAACTGTGTTCTGTACAGTTAAAAATATCAACACACTACAAAGAAAGAAAGAGACACTCAAATGTTGTATTTATCATTTTGTTTATAAGATCACAAGAGATAAATGAGAAAATGCCCACAGATATGAAGGATAGAGCAGATAAAGACAAAATTTTACCATAGGTCTGGCAGAGCTAGGAGTGAATACCACCTCTGATCCTACTATGACAGGTGTCCTAGGAAACAAGAGCTTTCTTCATGTGGATCGTGAGAATAACAACTATTTTACTTTGAAATACGATGGAGGAAACTATTCTACTCTGAAATAAGATGGAGGTCTATTTTCTACAAAGGCATCTTGCAAACTGTGGTGTTGTATTGATGTAAGGATGTGTCAATTAAACAAAGCTTGAATTCCTTCTATAAGACTTAAGTGATCTTCAAGCCTATACACACCCAGAGACAAGAAACTGGCTATCTCCCAAGGAAACCAATGTCTGCTAATTATTTTCCCTAACATCAAGATGAAACTGGACTCTCTGTTTTATCTCCACTCACGGGTCTTAATTCTATTGCCTGCCACTGTCCGGAAGCTTCTCTTAACCTAACGTAAGACGATCCCCTAAAAACATTTCACTTAAGAACACTAGGCCCAAATTTTACTCTTTCTCGACATTGTATCTCTAGTTCATTCAACTGTTTCTTAGAGAAGAACTCTGAATTTCTGTGCTAACCCTGTCACTCCCCTCTCAACACTTGAGTCTCCCCACAAGCTCAAGTGTGAACTTGTCCACACAGAGCAGAAGATGATCACTTTGAATTGCTGTTTTTCTATTACTGCAGCCAGGCTTTTGATAAGTCTTTTTTGGGGGCTTTATTATATGACCAATTTATTCTCAGGGTAAATATCTACGATCTCTAACTCATCTATATCCCAGCTGAGATATGGACAGTCTTTTTCTCTCTTTATTGAGTAAGTTCACATACAACATATTTAAAGTGTACAGTTTTGCTAACTCTGGACTTCGGTACACACATCTAAGATTCTATAAAAACTTTTTCTTAGGGTACAAGGAAAGCAGTTTTCAAATTCTCTTTAAAAGGTAGGGCACAGTGCCTAAGGAAGTAATCTATTTGATTATAGACAACTTTTAGTTATAGCAACTGTGTTCTGTACAGTTAAAAATATCAACACACTACAAAGAAAGAAAGAGACACTCAAATGTTGTATTTATCATTTTGTTTATAAGATCACAAGAGATAAATGAGAAAATGCCCACAGATATGAAGGATAGAGCAGATAAAGACAAAATTTTACCATAGGTCTGGCAGAGCTAGGAGTGAATACCACCTCTGATCCTACTATGACAGGTGTCCTAGGAAACAAGAGCTTTCTTCATGTGGATCGTGAGAATAACAACTATTTTACTTTGAAATACGATGGAGGAAACTATTCTACTCTGAAATAAGATGGAGGTCTATTTTCTACAAAGGCATCTTGCAAACTGTGGTGTTGTATTGATGTAAGGATGTGTCAATTAAACAAAGCTTGAATTCCTTCTATAAGACTTAAGTGATCTTCAAGCCTATACACACCCAGAGACAAGAAACTGGCTATCTCCCAAGGAAACCAATGTCTGCTAATTATTTTCCCTAACATCAAGATGAAACTGGACTCTCTGTTTTATCTCCACTCACGGGTCTTAATTCTATTGCCTGCCACTGTCCGGAAGCTTCTCTTAACCTAACGTAAGACGATCCCCTAAAAACATTTCACTTAAGAACACTAGGCCCAAATTTTACTCTTTCTCGACATTGTATCTCTAGTTCATTCAACTGTTTCTTAGAGAAGAACTCTGAATTTCTGTGCTAACCCTGTCACTCCCCTCTCAACACTTGAGTCTCCCCACAAGCTCAAGTGTGAACTTGTCCACACAGAGCAGAAGATGATCACTTTGAATTGCTGTTTTTCTATTACTGCAGCCAGGCTTTTGATAAGTCTTTTTTGGGGGCTTTATTATATGACCAATTTATTCTCAGGGTAAATATCTACGATCTCTAACTCATCTATATCCCAGCTGAGATATGGACAGTCTTTTTCTCTCTTTATTGAGTAAGTTCACATACAACATATTTAAAGTGTACAGTTTTGCTAACTCTGGACTTCGGTACACACATCTAAGATAAGTGAATGTAGCCATCAGCATCGGGGTTCCGCTAGTCTCCTCACATAGCAACCCCGCTCTAACCCTCCACATACGTTCCCTGTCAACTCCAGAGCAACCACTGCTCTGCCTTCTGTTACTGTGGCTATTCACAGAGTTTTGAAATATTATCAGAATCACACAGAATGTATTTTTTATAGTCTTGGTTCTCCTTCACTCGACAGATTATTTTGAGATCCATTCATGTAGTGTCCAGCAATGGTTCATTCCTTTTTATTGCTGCATAGTATTCCATTCTGTGGATGTATCACAACTGGTTTATTCACTTATCTGGGCTACTTCCTGATTTGGACTAATCCAAATAAAGTTTCTATGAACATTTATGTACAAGTCTTAGTACAGACAGCTATTTCTTGTTCTCTTGGGTAAATACATAGGAGTGAACTGGCTAGATATAAGTTCACGGTTTCTCGAAACTGACGAACAGTTTTTCAAAGTGGTTGTATTACCCCTCATTCCTACCAGCAGTCCAGCCGCTTGGCATAAGCATTAACACTCGATACAGCCACTACTTTCCATTTCTGCCATTCTGACAGGTGTGCAGTGGCTATCTCCTCATAGACTTACTCTGCAATTCCTATGAGTAACATCTTTTCAAGTGTTTATCTGAAATTTGTATATCATGGCAGTGACATGTATGCTGAATTCATTTTTTCTGACTCTATGCTTTCTTACTAAGTTTTGAGAGTTCTGCAAGTATTCTTGATGTAACCTTTTATTAACTACACACTGCAAAAATTTTCTCAGTCTGTGATCTGTCTTTGGAAAACCTGAAGGTTTTAGTGATGAATTTCAATTTATTACTGTTTTCTTTTACAGAGTGTGCTTTTGGTATCACATCTAAGAATTCTTTGTCTATCCCAAGGTAATGAAGATTTTTCTCCTGTTTTCTTGAAGCTTTGTCATTTCAGATTTCACATTCAGTGGTGTGATCCATTTTGTATGACATAGGCATGGTATTTTGTGCACCTGCATGGCTATTGGGTTGTTTCAGCACGAACTGTTAGAACTACTGTCCTTTCTCCACTGAGCTGCATTTTCTTCTTTGTCAAAAAATATCCATACACGTGTAGGTTTATTTTTGGATTCTCTATTCAGTTCCACTGACCTATCTGTCTGCTTAACAGGCTTCTATCAATCATAGAGATTGGGGTACTGAAATCTTCAATTATAATTGTGGCTATTCACAGAGTTTTGAAATATTATCAGAATCACACAGAATGTATTTTTTATAGTCTTGGTTCTCCTTCACTCGACAGATTATTTTGAGATCCATTCATGTAGTGTCCAGCAATGGTTCATTCCTTTTTATTGCTGCATAGTATTCCATTCTGTGGATGTATCACAACTGGTTTATTCACTTATCTGGGCTACTTCCTGATTTGGACTAATCCAAATAAAGTTTCTATGAACATTTATGTACAAGTCTTAGTACAGACAGCTATTTCTTGTTCTCTTGGGTAAATACATAGGAGTGAACTGGCTAGATATAAGTTCACGGTTTCTCGAAACTGACGAACAGTTTTTCAAAG
This sequence comes from Tragulus kanchil, assembly GCA_022376925.1. Lineage (NCBI taxonomy): Eukaryota > Metazoa > Chordata > Mammalia > Artiodactyla > Tragulidae > Tragulus > Tragulus kanchil. The sequence goes on from JAIOJX010000026.1 coordinate 56,567,616, forward strand.
TGGTTGTATTACCCCTCATTCCTACCAGCAGTCCAGCCGCTTGGCATAAGCATTAACACTCGATACAGCCACTACTTTCCATTTCTGCCATTCTGACAGGTGTGCAGTGGCTATCTCCTCATAGACTTACTCTGCAATTCCTATGAGTAACATCTTTTCAAGTGTTTATCTGAAATTTGTATATCATGGCAGTGACATGTATGCTGAATTCATTTTTTCTGACTCTATGCTTTCTTACTAAGTTTTGAGAGTTCTGCAAGTATTCTTGATGTAACCTTTTATTAACTACACACTGCAAAAATTTTCTCAGTCTGTGATCTGTCTTTGGAAAACCTGAAGGTTTTAGTGATGAATTTCAATTTATTACTGTTTTCTTTTACAGAGTGTGCTTTTGGTATCACATCTAAGAATTCTTTGTCTATCCCAAGGTAATGAAGATTTTTCTCCTGTTTTCTTGAAGCTTTGTCATTTCAGATTTCACATTCAGTGGTGTGATCCATTTTGTATGACATAGGCATGGTATTTTGTGCACCTGCATGGCTATTGGGTTGTTTCAGCACGAACTGTTAGAACTACTGTCCTTTCTCCACTGAGCTGCATTTTCTTCTTTGTCAAAAAATATCCATACACGTGTAGGTTTATTTTTGGATTCTCTATTCAGTTCCACTGACCTATCTGTCTGCTTAACAGGCTTCTATCAATCATAGAGATTGGGGTACTGAAATCTTCAATTATAATTGTGGATTTAACTGTTTCATCTTCTAGTTTTACCAGTTTTTGTTCTGTCTTATTTTGCCTCATTTTAAAGTTGTTATTAAATGCATGAATATTTAAGGCTGTTATATCCCTTGGATTAACTGACCCCTACTTTATCATGAAATAACTACCCTTAATATTCTTTCCCCTGAAATCTACTTATGTCTGATATTAATAAAGCTATTCCAGTTTTCCTTGACAAGTGTTAACATGGTGTATCTTTCTCTATCCATTTACTTGTAACCTAAGTGCAGCATTGTCTTTAAAGTGCATTTCTTGTAGGCACATACAGTTACGACTTTTCCTTTTTTTAACCATTTGTAAAAACTGAAGTATAGTTAATTTACAACGGTGTCTTAGGTTCAGGTATATAGGAAAATGATTTCAGTTATACATATGATGTTCTTTTTCAAATTCTCTTCTATTTTAGGTTATTTTAAGATCCTAAATATAGTTTCCTGTGCTGTACAGCAGGTCTTTGTTATATATACTAATGTGTATATGTTAATCCCAAACTCCTCATTTATCTTGCTATACCCTTTGGTGACTATAAGCTTGTTTTCTATGTCTGTGAGTCTATTTCTGTCTTGTAAATAAGTTCATTTGTATCATTTAAAAAAAATTCTACAGAGAAGTGATATTACATGATACTTATCTTTCTGACATACTTCCCTTAAGATGATGATAATCTCTAGGTTCATCCAGTTAGAACTTTCATATCTAACCTGACAATCCCTGCTGCTTAACTGGCGTACTCAGATAATCTATATTAAACGTGACTGTTGATATGCCACATTTGAGCCTATCATCTTGTGCCTTGTTTTCCATTTGTTCTATCTATTCTTTAATGCCACTGTTTCTCCTCTTTTTTCCAGTTTAATCAAATACTTTGCGTGATTATACTTTATTTTCTCCTTTGGTATCTCATCTGTTTTTTCGGACCCTAGTACACAGCTATTCTTTTTTTAAAAATTTAATTTAATTTAATTTTATTTATTTATCTTTTGGGGGGTGGGGTGAGGAGGGAGGGGGATGGGCGGGCCACTTCTATTGGTCTTTCATTTCTCTATTTTCATCCGTCTTTGTTCCTTGGCTCCTGTGGGCCTCCCATCGCGGTGGCCTCTGTCGTCACAGAGCACTGGCTCTGGGAGCATGCGCGCCAGAGCTCTGGCTCAGTAATTGGACACATTGGTCCAGCCGCTCCACGGCACGTGGGATCTTCCCAGGCCAGGGATCGAACCGGCGCCCCCTGCACTGCAAGGTGGTGTCCTTACCCAATGGACCACCAGGGGAAGCCCACAGCTATTCTTTTTTATCTGTATGACATTTTATCACTTACAATCATATCCTTCCTCCAACTCCTGTTCCACTTCCCCAGCTAATCAACCCTTCTTTGGTGCCTGATTTAGTCACCTACAGAGTTTTCTATCCTTCTCCAATTTTTGTCATTCACAAGCTCTGCTAATTAAGCCATTTAATTCTCAGTGATAATAAATGTTATTAAAAGTTTAGAGTTGGGGGTAGTATCCTGCAACAGATCACGAAAACCCTGCCGAGACACTCAGTTGTCCACCAATTAGATTCAACAGGTATAGTTACTCATCCAATCATGGAAAGTGTCCACAGAGCATCCTGAACAACATGGGAAGATAATTAATAAACCCAAAATGGTACGGAAGATAGTAGAACCAACAGAGCTGACCCCCTAGAGAAAGGGCACTTAGCTCACTATCTGTGTGGGCGGCAGCACTGTAGGGCATGTGACACTCAGCCACCATCACCAAATTGAGAAGATACCTGACTGGGATATTTTCTAATGGTTCATAAACACAACATACAAATTATTAAAACAACATACTCAGTAACGTGTGTTTTATCCTATTCAGTAAAAGTTAAAGTGTTTTGGAGAAATACAAACTAACAGTGTTTCATGTTAATTCTTGAATTCTATTTTCAATCTATAAAAAATAATTACTGAGCTGTCTTTGGAAGGCTTATATTCTAACAGAGGGAAGATCTAATTTTTAAAAAGGTATTAAGTATATTAAAGATGTTAGGTGATATACTGAAAAACAGAGCAAGACCTGAGGAAACAGGAACGCTGGGGACTAGGCTATGCCTTAAATAGGGTGTAGGCATTTGAGTAATGAAGGCAACAAGGGAGTAAGTCAAGCAGAGAGTCGGGGGAAGAACATTCTAGGCAAAAGGAACGGCCCAATGCAAGAGCCACAAGGCAGTAGTGGACTGGAGTACATGAGGAAAGTAAGCCAGTTGTGGTGGAGTACTAGGAGAAAGGACAGGCCTGATGGACCAGGGCAAGGGTGGACATTTATTTTTAGGTAAAAGCACCAAACAGGAAATATTTTAAGCTTTATAGACCACATAAAGTCTCTGTGGCAAATTCTTCTTTGTTTTTAAAATCAACCCTTTAGAAATGTAAAAACTGTTCTTAGCTATGAGCCTTACAAAAACAGGCCTAGGCAGGATTTGACCTGTAGAACTTAGCTCAGCCCACGTAAGAATTTTGACTTTTACTCGAAGGTAAGTAATACTTGACGCATTTTGAAAGAATCTGTATGGTTATGGGGAGGTAAGAGGGACGAGTCAGAAGAACACAGCAGTAGTGCAAAGACAATGGTAGCTCAGACGCGGGTAACCAGGAAAATAGGGTGAAGGGGTCATTAGAGTCTGGCTTTTAACACTCCCCGCTCCCCAAAGTGGAGAGGTGTTTGCTCATGAATTGGATTTGGGAAGTGTGAAAGGAGTCAAGGAATGACTCACGACGACTTTTGGCCCGAACAACTAGAAGGATGTCGTCTCATTAACCATGACGGGAGATTGTGAGCGGATCTGTAAAATGAGTGTTTTGTTTCAAAACAAAGTAGAATTCTTATTTCTTAAGTTCCAGCATAACTTTACAGCTACTTTATTTATTCTTCTAGAACTTCATAATCATTTTTTGTCAAGGTACAAAAAGATCCTGCTGAGATCTGAATGGAACTGCTTTAAGCTTAAAAATTGATCTGATAGGAAATGGCATCTTAACTATATTCCATCCAATAACACGGACCAAGCTTTCTTCTGTACCTTTGGATAAAGTGCTACGGTTCTCTTCACGTAGGTTCTGCATACCTCCTGATAAAAATATTCCCAGATTCCTTATGTTTTTGTTGTTGTTACTGTAAACAAAATACTTTAAAAATTATGATTTCTAGACATTTTGATATTTAAGGAAACTTTGAATTTTTTATTTAGCTGCCCTAGTGAACTCCCATCTTCACAATGATTCTCCTGTGTTTTGTATAGATACATAAATATTTCAACACTGTAATTTCCCCTCTTCATTTGAAATAGATGTATATTTTATTTCTAAACCATTTCTTTAGCATTGCCTGTATTTTCCAGAACAATGCTAGAGAACAAGTCATAGCAAGCACCCTCACCTTCAAGTTTTCAATTTTAAGTATGACGCCAACATTGTTATTCAGAGTGCTTAATTAGTTTAGTGGTAATATTCTCATCTTTCCATTGTTTTCAGGTCTCAGTTTCCTCACCACTTGCTTTAGTGCTATCTCCTTCTGAATCTTGATAAGAAAGTGAAATCATCAAGTTCAGGATTTTCCTCTCTATTCCTAATCCATTTCAGAATAAGTAATTTGCATCAGTTGGTCTTCAGAGTTGTCCTCTTTCTTTGAAACAGAAAGTTTATTTTTCATAAGTTCAACTAATTCTCTTTGTTTTGCTTATCTTAATAGCAGAGGTCCATTCTTGCTTAGGTTTAGAGCAGGAATTCCCAACCTGTACTGAAAATGTTCCTGAGACCCTATGAAAGAGCCAGAGAGGTCCAAACTGTCTCCTATCAATGTGAACACATAACCTGCCTCTCCCCACTCCTGCCATTTGCACTGATGGAACTGACCTCCAGCTGGGTCAAGGCAGTGACAACAAAGTGTAGCAGCTCTCGCTGTCATTCTCTTCATCATCTACTCAGTTAAAAAAATTTTACTTAAAGGGTATCATGAGGAAGCAGAAAACAAATTCATTAAATTTTGACCTTTGAGTATGTGCACGTGTGAACATTTGGTGTGATGTATGAAAGTACACACAAAGCATCTTCTGCCCCTTACAGAATGACTGCTGGTCTTGAAGGGAAGGACGGGTATGGTAATGCCTGAGCTCTGTGCTGGACAAGCTGTTTTTCCCTTATGGAACATCACTTTTCCTTGAAGAAAAACTCACAAATTATTCAGGCTTGTATATTTGGCAGATATTTTTAAAAAAATAAACAAAGTGAACCTGTCACCTTAAGGAAACCAACAAATAGTATTTGTTGCCAAATTTGAATTTTGAAATTTGACTACAACATGAGGAAGTCTGACCACTTTCCAAAATTCATACTTCTCTGATGAGATCAAAATGGTGACATCTTAAAATGTGAATTTTTGATATTGAATAATATGTCAACATTTGGAAGATGATGATCCAGTAATTTCCAAAACAAACATAACTTTCTCAAATAAAAGAGGATGGAAAATGTTATTCCAACCCAACAGCTGTCCAATGAGTCATCAGGCATTCAACCATGGGGAGACAGGTACTATGGAGGGCAAGGGCGGGCCAGAAATGACACATGGGTCAGAGCTCAAGGTCCAGTAAGGAAGACAAAAATATGACATAAATAAAACCATGCTGAAGACAGCAGCAGTTCTGCTTTTTCCAAAGGAAATGGCCAAATGATGGGGCTTTGTTTCAGGGATAACAATATGGTCAGGAGAGGGTATCGTCTGGAAAGCCACCTGGAGGAAACCATGAACAGGGTGGCTCTGCAAATGGACGGGGCCTGAGGGCAGCAGGTATGGGGGCAGGGAAACTAGACAAGAGACGGTACAGCTGACTGTTGGCTACCAGTTGCTTTCCTCAAACAGAAAGAATCTGAGACTATCAGAGCAAACAGAATAAGAAGGGGGTTTGGGTTTCACCTCGAGAAGTAAGGCCAGGTCACCAAGGATCTCGTGTGCTGTGTGAAAAGACAGAACTGAAGGGTTAAAGGACGGGAGGCGTTCCAGAAAGAACCCAAAGGAGGCTTCTGCTAAGGTCCATGAGAAAGGTCATGAAAAAGTTTCGTCAAGCAAGGAGATCAAACCAGTCAATTCTAAAGGAAATCAACCTTGAGTATTCATTGGAAGGACTCATGATGAAGCTCCAACATTTTGGCCACCTGTTGCAAAGAGCTAACTCACTGGAAAAGACTCTCATCCTGGGAAAGGCTGAAGGCAAACGAGAAGGGGGTAACCAACCGTGAGATGGTTGGATGGCATCACTCACTCAATGGACATGAGCCTGAGCAAGCTCTGGGAGATGGTGAAGGCCAGGGCGCCTGGCATGCTGCAGCCCACAGGGTCACAAAGAGTCAGACATGACTTAGTGACTGGAATGGGAGTCAGGATCACTCACTCTAATGGATGAAACCAACAAATAGTATTTGTTGCCAAATTTGAATTTTGAAATTTGACTACAACATGAGGAAGTCTGACCACTTTCCAAAATTCATACTTCTCTGATGAGATCAAAATGGTGACATCTTAAAATGTGAATTTTGATATTGAATAATATGTCAACATTTGGAAGATGATGATCCAGTAATTTCCAAAACAAACATAACTTTCTCAAATAAAAGAGGATGGAAAATGTTATTCCAACCCAACAGCTGTCCAATGAGTCATCAGGCATTCAACCATGGGGAGACAGGTACTATGGAGGGCAAGGGCGGGCCAGAAATGACACATGGGTCAGAGCTCAAGGTCCAGTAAGGAAGACAAAAATATGACATAAATAAAACCATGCTGAAGACAGCAGCAGTTCTGCTTTTTCCAAAGGAAATGGCCAAATGATGGGGCTTTGTTTCAGGGATAACAATATGGTCAGGAGAGGGTATCGTCTGGAAAGCCACCTGGAGGAAACCATGAACAGGGTGGCTCTGCAAATGGACGGGGCCTGAGGGCAGCAGGTATGGGGGCAGGGAAACTAGACAAGAGACGGTACAGCTGACTGTTGGCTACCAGTTGCTTTCCTCAAACAGAAAGAATCTGAGACTATCAGAGCAAACAGAATAAGAAGGGGTTGGATTTCACCTCGAGAAGTAAGGCCAGGTCACCAAGGATCTCGTGTGCTGTGTGAAAAGACAGAACTGAAGGGTTAAAGGACGGGAGGCGTTCCAGAAAGAACCCAAAGGAGGCTTCTGCTAAGGTCCATGAGAAAGGTCATGAAAAAGTTTCGTCAAGCAAGGAGATCAAACCAGTCAATTCTAAAGGAAATCAACCTTGAGTATTCATTGGAAGGACTCATGATGAAGCTCCAACATTTTGGCCACCTGTTGCAAAGAGCTAACTCACTGGAAAAGACTCTCATCCTGGGAAAGGCTGAAGGCAAAACGAGAAGGGGGTAACAAACCATGAGATGGTTGGATGGCATCACTCACTCAATGGACATGAGCCTGAGCAAGCTCTGGGAGATGGTGAAGGCCAGGGACGCCTGGCATGCTGCAGCCCACAGGGTCACAAAGAGTCAGACATGACTTAGTGACTGAACAACAACAAGGAATGGGAGTCAGGATCAATTCCTACAACTCTTAGGAAGCAGTGCAGGCTCATGCTATTTATTGAAAGATGATGTTTCTAAAGGAGGGGAACAGACTGGGATGAAAGTAAGGTTTTGGTTGTAAGGACTGGGTAGAAGATACTTGTCAGGGATATAGGAAACACAAAAGCAGGAGAGGGATCTCCCCAGGAGGTCTACTGGTAGAAATACTGATTTCAGAAATCAGATAAACCACATCAACAATTTTAAAAAATGTTCTTTAAATAAAATTTAAAACCTCAAATGAAAAACAAAAGTTAGGTACATGTTAGATGGTAGAAGAAAATGTGGTGTTTAAACAGCACCAGCAAGAGAAGGACAAATACAGTATATTAACACATATATATGGAATCTAGTAGGATGGTGATGATGGCACATGCAGTGAAGCGACAGAAAGACAGACATGGACAGTGGACATATGGACATTGTGGGGAAGGAACAGTGGTTGAGAGGCGTAAGGGAAGTAGCATGAAGGCCTGTACTATCATAAGTGAAGAAAATAGCTCTAGTCATTGCTCTGTGAGAAAAGGGGATCCTTCAGGGATGCTGTGTGATGGTCGGGAGGGGAGGGAAGGGGGGGATATACATGTGACTAATCTGAGAACATGCATGTCTGTGAACAACAAAACTCTGTAAAAGTTAAAAGTAAAATAAAGGTTTAAAAAAAAAAAGAAAAAAAAAAAAATAAATAAACAGCACCAGCAAACACTTCTATAGGACTATATCTAACTCCAAATAAACCCAAAGTGAGGCTTACTGATTTTTAGAAATCACCCTGAAGTTTCTTACTTTTGTTCCTAATGCAAAGATTAAAAACATAAGATCAAGCTAAATACATACCTTTTCTGCCTTCTTGTCGGAAATGTCCTGCTTCTCCAGCACGGCCATGCTCTCCTTCAGGTTCTTCACGATGTCCGCGGGAGACTTGTGGGACTTCCCGAATGGGAACGGCATGGTGGCGGTGACAGGCGCCTCACTGCGCTCTGCCTGCTCTACCTGGGGACACAGCACAAGGTGTCAGTGAGGAAAAGGGAGGCGGACACAAGATATACTTTCTAAATCCTAATCGGGAGAAGAAAACTGGGGCTTGAAAACGTTGTTTTACATCCCTTTCAAAATCAGTACTAGGAATCCCACAAATGGATGAGAGATGAGCAGAGATTACAGACCACTTTGTACTTTTCAAAACATCTTTTTAATCCCCTGCTCTCCTAACCACCCATCTGCAGAGGAACACGGCAATGCTGACGCTGGCGGCCAGCTAGTGCTGCCAGGCCCCCACAAAGCAACGGATCCATCATCTGTGGGGTCTTTCCAAACAACTCCCCAAGGACATTACAAGGATATCATACTGCTTCCATTTACAGGTAAGGTTGAGCGACCTGACTCAAAGTACTAAGGGTAAAACCCACTCAGGTCTGTCTTGATCCAAAGTGTCCTTGATCGCTACATTATACCTCCAATTAATAAATACCTCTATCTTAGAGTTGAGGAAAGTGAGGTAAAAAGTTAGGTAAGGAGCTTAGACCCAAAGCACTGGCAAAAGACCCACTCTCTGGGTCTCCCCAGATGCACCTTTTCCAGGTTTACACTGCTTCCTGCTAGAGTCTCATAGCTTAGCACACCCTTCTCCTTAGTCAGCCCAGAGCTCAGGGCTAAAGAGAACCCTGGACAGAGTCTTGGGCAATACCTTCCATCAGATTCTCCAGGCCTTTAAGTGACAGTTTCAGCCCAGAGCTCAGGGCTAAAGAGAGGACAGAAATAAAAAAAAAAAAAAAACAGCACCAGCAAACACTTCTATAGGACTATATCTAACTCCAAATAAACCCAAAGTGAGGCTTACTGATTTTTAGAAATCACCCTGAAGTTTCTTACTTTTGTTCCTAATGCAAAGATTAAAAACATAAGATCAAGCTAAATACATACCTTTTCTGCCTTCTTGTCGGAAATGTCCTGCTTCTCCAGCACGGCCATGCTCTCCTTCAGGTTCTTCACGATGTCCGCGGGAGACTTGTGGGACTTCCCGAATGGGAACGGCATGGTGGCGGTGACAGGCGCCTCACTGCGCCTGCCTGCTCTACCTGGGGACACAGCACAAGGTGTCAGTGAGGAAAAGGGAGGCGGACACAAGATATACTTTCTAAATCCTAATCGGGAGAAGAAAACTGGGGCTTGAAAACGTTGTTTTACATCCCTTTCAAAATCAGTACTAGGAATCCCACAAATGGATGAGAGATGAGCAGAGATTACAGACCACTTTGTACTTTTCAAAACATCTTTTTAATCCCCTGCTCTCCTAACCACCCATCTGCAGAGGAACACGGCAATGCTGACGCTGGCGGCCAGCTAGTGCTGCCAGGCCCCACAAAGCAACGGATCCATCATCTGTGGGGTCTTTCCAAACAACTCCCCAAGGACATTACAAGGATATCATACTGCTTCCATTTACAGGTAAGGTTGAGCGACCTGACTCAAAGTACTAAGGGTAAAACCCACTCAGGTCTGTCTTGATCCAAAGTGTCCTTGATCGCTACATTATACCTCCAATTAATAAATACCTCTATCTTAGAGTTGAGGAAAGTGAGGTAAAAAGTTAGGTAAGGAGCTTAGACCCAAAGCACTGGCAAAAGACCCACTCTCTGGGTCTCCCCAGATGCACCTTTTCCAGGTTTACACTGCTTCCTGCTAGAGTCTCATAGCTTAGCACACCCTTCTCCTTAGTCAGCCCAGAGCTCAGGGCTAAAGAGAACCCTGGACAGAGTCTTGGGCAATACCTTCCATCAGATTCTCCAGTCCTTTAAGTGACAGTTTCAATGTGTACTTTTTCTGCCTGGATATGGCTATTCGCTATCAACAACTTACCCAGTAAATTCTGGGGAAAATGAACTTCTGAATTTCTTTTTGGAGGGAGCAGAAAACAACATTTCAACCACATAAACCACAGTATTTTACCATGCAAAAGGAGGCTATCAACTATTCCAAAAGTCACCATGAAAAAAACCACAGTTAACACGATAAACAATGGAAGCAATTTGGGAACATGTCAGAAGTTATAATTTCTCTCACTAAACAGACTAAAAGAAGTTACACCCACTGGTGCTAAACAACCTCACAGAAGATACTAAAAGCTAACACTTTGGAGAAGAACCTTACAGATCACTGAGATCAGTGATTTTCAAACTGTGAGTTCCAAACTCCTACAGTTAACTGCCCCGCCCCCACAGTGGGCAGAGCTAGGTCTCAGATTCCCCAACCCTACTAACCTGTGACTAAGACTTCACAGGAAGAAAGCAATGAAATGGTTTTCTTCTCTAAAGTTTGAGACACAGTAAAATGCATGTATATTTACAAATAAACATTCAGGGGGAAGAACACGGAAATGAATTGTAACAAGAAGCCGACAATTAAACCATGAACAGGTAAGTTATTTCTTGACATGGTTCAATACAATCTCTTTTGACCAGTCTCTACACCCAAGTATCACCTGTAAGTTCACCTTCTGTCAGCTTGTAAATCTTCTTTTGGTCACATTAAATGTATAACGTCATCAACCAAAGGGAAATGTAGGGGAAAAGTCCTCAAACACAGGTTCTCAAAATTCCAAGATGATTCCTCCAAAGTGTCCTTGATCGCTACATTATACCTCCAATTAATAAATACCTCTATCTTAGAGTTGAGGAAAGTGAGGTAAAAAGTTAGGTAAGGAGCTTAGACCCAAAGCACTGGCAAAGACCCACTCTCTGGGTCTCCCCAGATGCACCTTTTCCAGGTTTACACTGCTTCCTGCTAGAGTCTCATAGCTTAGCACACCCTTCTCCTTAGTCAGCCCAGAGCTCAGGGCTAAAGAGAACCCTGGACAGAGTCTTGGGCAATACCTTCCATCAGATTCTCCAGTCCTTTAAGTGACAGTTTCAATGTGTACTTTTTCTGCCTGGATATGGCTATTCGCTATCAACAACTTACCCAGTAAATTCTGGGGAAAATGAACTTCTGAATTTCTTTTTGGAGGGAGCAGAAAACAACATTTCAACCACATAAACCACAGTATTTTACCATGCAAAAGGAGGCTATCAACTATTCCAAAAGTCACCATGAAAAAAACCACAGTTAACACGATAAACAATGGAAGCAATTTGGGAACATGTCAGAAGTTATAATTTCTCTCACTAAACAGACTAAAAGAAGTTACACCCACTGGTGCTAAACAACCTCACAGAAGATACTAAAAGCTAACACTTTGGAGAAGAACCTTACAGATCACTGAGATCAGTGATTTTCAAACTGTGAGTTCCAAACTCCTACAGTTAACTGCCCCGGCCCCCACAGTGGGCAGAGCTAGGTCTCAGATTCCCCAACCCTACTAACCTGTGACTAAGACTTCACAGGAAGAAAGCAATGAAATGGTTTTCTTCTCTAAAGTTTGAGACACAGTAAAATGCATGTATATTTACAAATAAACATTCAGGGGGAAGAACACGGAAATGAATTGTAACAAGAAGCCGACAATTAAACCATGAACAGGTAAGTTATTTCTTGACATGGTTCAATACAATCTCTTTTGACCAGTCTCTACACCCAAGTATCACCTGTAAGTTCACCTTCTGTCAGCTTGTAAATCTTCTTTTGGTCACATTAAATGTATAACGTCATCAACCAAAGGGAAATGTAGGGAAATGTCCTCAAACACAGGTTCTCAAAATTCCAAGATGCATAAATTTACTTCTAAAGAATCTTTTCTATGACATTAAGTCTGGATCAACTACAGGCGAGTTACTTTCAGGTGGCTGCCACATTTTCTCTCAGATTACCTGGCAAGAAGAGACCCAAACTATGGATCACTCTTTTCCATTACTTTTTTCCTTTTATTTATTTCTTTTGAGGAAGGGTAGGGGGAAATGCAGGCTGCTTCTCTATGAACAGAGTGAATTTATACTCACAATAAAGCCAATGAATAGACAATCTTCCATAAATAATAGCAATGACTTGGCTACAAGTCAACACTGGGTAAAGGGTGGGAATGTTTAGTGGTATTTTGCAGGAAATGTTAGGATGCTATGCAACAGACATTAGTTTCGGCTCTGGCCCAGTGGTGGAAGAAGTGACTTTTCCAAGGCAAAGGGGTTTTAAAAAGTCCTTCTACACACCAAATATTGGTCACAGTAGTAAAAGCACAGTTGCCAAAGAGAATACATATATAACATGCTTTGCAGACAGAAAGGGGAAGCACGCCACAACCATTCCTCTTAATTAATACACCATGCAGTCAAGATTCTGCAGAACATAAAAGGCAATACAACTGTACTGTGACGAATACAGTTAGCAACAAGTATCCTAAATAAGAAGTGTACACTCCTCAGCAGGCTTCAGTCCAACTACAGTGCTGAAGCTCTTCATGACAGGCTTGCATTTTCTCTCTGCCCTCTCTCCCCCATCTCTCGGACACATACTTTAAATATTATTTTTATTTACTGTTTTAAAAATAGGTAAGTATAATTATTAAGTAAAAGAGTAAGTAAGAGCTATTTAAATAACATTATAAAGTATGTAAATAAAAACTGTATCAGACAGTTCTTATTTTAAAGTCTGAGTGCAATAATTAAACAAATTCTTTCATTTATGTTCTCAAATTCACCAATTTTTATTCACTGCAACTAAGATTTGGGGGATCAAAAATAAGGAAATAAAACCTTTAAAACTACTGCATTAGAATTTATTTCTTATGGCTAAATTTGCTTCCTATTTAGTTTAAATATCCTTATACTTATGTATGCCACACAGTGATCCAACTTTTTAAACAGTTGAAAATGTAAAGTTTAAAACTCGTAAATGGCTTCTAAGGAGATAGACATGTACCTAGAACATTGCTGAAGGTCTAAGAAGAGAAATGCTTTGAGAAATGAAAGTTTTAATAAGCGTGTTAGCTAATATGCATAGAGCTACTATGTATATATTTATTGTTACTGACTTTATAATGAGCAAAGAAAACAAAGGGAATAACGTGGTAAAATAATGGATGTGTCATCTAAGTATTAACACACTTATTAAAGCTGTGGAGGAAGAGTCCAAAACAACTGATCAAAAGAGGCTGTACCTGTGGAGAGCAGGAAAAGTGTGTGGGACTGTTAATTTTCCTTACAAACCCTTTCTGTAACTATTTGCCTCCTTTGATTTCACAGGTTTAATTCTGACAAACATAAAACTACGTTTAAAGAAACCAACGGATAATGTAAAATAATCTATCCTTCTTAATACATAAAAGCATTATTCATAAAACATTTCCATGGAAGACTGAAGGACAGAAAAGTTAAGGCTTTCAATTTAGTAATTTCACTTATCTTCAAAGTCAGATAGAGCCAATAGAACCAGCAAACTTTGATCATGATCTGTAAGAAAACTAACATTTTTAAAATATTTAATGTTACACACACGCACACATATGGCTAAAAAAATATGGATGAACAAGAAAAGAAATAAAAAGAAAAAAAGAAAAAGAAAAAAACAAAAAAGAGAAAAATATGGATGACCAAATAGATTTCATGAATCCCTAACTGATTTTAGTGATAAAGAATCATCTGAAATACACTTGAAGATTTGGAACCAAATACAAACTTAAGGGGTTGACCTCAACTATCCAGTCTCCTTACTTTAGTCCCTACAAGCAACATAGGTTAATCCCTTCACAGAACAACTCATGGCCTTCCAACAATGCTCCAACGACAACAAATGCAGTGCCTGAGAGTGAGCTCTCTAGCCCACCCTGCTTCCTCCCAGGAGTGGAGATAGCGCTTTCAAAGGGGCCTGGTCCACCAGCAAGCAGAACTAGTCACAGGGTTCTGTGTCCGTGAATGATGTGAAACAGCCAGGCACACGTCTCCAAGAGTAGGGAGATGCCCAAGCCGGAAGTACTGCAACAGCAATGGTTAAACATGGGACAAGGTGGTTACAAGACACCTCTCACCTGCCCAACTCTCAACAAGAGCTCCCTGAGCCAGGCCCTTCAATAACATTTCATTGCCTTCATGATAAAATCCAAATCCCGACCATGGCTTTACCATCTCCAACTCACACAGCCCTATGACCTCTATTACAGGGGTCCAGCCACACTGAGATCCTTTCTGTCCCCTAAATATGCCAACTAGCTCTAAGCCAGAGTGCCACACTTGGAAATATGGTAAAAAAAATTAAATCTAGATGGATTTGTGTGTTTTCATTGTTTCTGAAGTATTCTGTATGTCCAATTTTCTCCTTAAATTATATTCTGCCTAAACTATGTTTTAGACATAACTGGAGTTCATGAAGGAAATGTACAAAAATGTATACTACAGTTGAAAAAATCATTTAGTTTTCAAAAACTCATTTCCTCATCCCTTCAAAAAAAATTGGTTCATGATAAACTTCAACAGGATTCCTCGGGTTGAGTCAAATTACTGCCACTGGGAGAAAGCCAGCCACTGTCAGCCTTATAGAGGACTGTGGAAATCCATCCATACATCTCTCAAACTGGGGGCGAGCTTGCTCCGGATTAGTGGATATGCCCAAATCGGAAGGAGAAAGAAGACTCAGAGGGGAAATTTAACACGAAAACTGGAAGGACGGGGTAGGGAATAATCCAGCATGCTTTTATACTGCAATCAACATTTATGAAATAGCATGCTAAATCTGCATGAAAGGAATCTGTGAACATTCAGCTCTGCACACCGCTCTGCTTTCATGCATTTGTTTTCCTGTCTTTCCATATGCCCTTTCTTTCTGCCTTTAATCCAATGACTCATCTTTATTCCAGTGTCACTGTCCTTCAAGGTTCTATTTTGGCTGTCTTCTTACCCTATATGTTCTCCAAGTGACCTCCTCTACCCACGTTTTGAACAACCTGAAATCTATCTCCAGCTTCAACCAATCAGCCTACATTTCTCACTGCTGTTCTCTATAGACGTCCTCCAGGCAACTAGAACCTCAACCCCAAGTCCAGCTTATTCTTTTAAATTCTCCATCACAGTGAATGGATCCACTGTTCACCCAATCACAAAATTTTGTCATTATAGCAGACTCTTTTCATTGTTAACTCTTCCACATAATCAGTTCACAACTTCAGTAAATCCAGTTTTCCAAATATCTTTATCCCTACATACACCAAGTAGAGACCCTCATTATTCTCCACAAAGGACAGTGGTTGTCAAAGGGGCCGATATCACCCCTAGGAGATGTCCTGGACAATGTGGTTGTCAGGATGACTGGGACACTTACTGACCCAACGAAACCACTTTAAAAGGGGGAAGGGGCTTGCTTTTTGTGCCACTGTTCAGAAAAGCACAGCCCTCAACTAGCTTCTATATCCTATCCTTGGGGTAGGGAGGAGAGGGCTAGACTAGGAGTCAGAGTAAGGAAGTCTGCACCTATATCCACCACTGAAAGCTAAACTTCTAGCTTTAAAAAAAAATGGTTATACTCTGTTACACTAGATACATTAAAAGGACTGCTCAAGGTAGAAAGTGAAAATCACCTGCAAAGCCTATAGGGACAGCTGGTATTTCTTTGACACAGTCTTCTTTTTATTACTTGCTTTGTATTTTTGGTCTTTGGTGCTGGGAGTCTACTCTTTTCTCCAAAACAGATGGGAGACCAGACGCCAGCAGAAATGGTCACTTTTGCTTTTTTTTTTTTTTTTTTAAGAAATGGTCACCTTCACCTCACAAAGCACGAACAAGTCACTGGTCTTTTAGGTTAATACTCCTCAAGAGTGAAAAGCGCCATACCAAGAAACTGCTGGAGAACAATGCTGAACATCCTCTGAGAAATTAGAAGGGTAGCATCATTAGTTAGGACTGTTAGCCACCGACCTTCTTAGGCAATGTAATTACTTTTGGCTCATGCAACACACCCCTAAACCACCAACTATAACTAACTAGTAACCTATGTACTGATAAATACTGAAAAGTAGTCAAATGGTCCGTAAGCCACTAATCAGGACATCATTCAAGTACCAACTGTGCACTCACTATGTGCCACAAACTTAGGACACCAGGAGTGTCTGCTCTCAAGAAGACAACATTCTGGCATGTATGGATGTGGGTGTATATATTTAGAGACAACAAAGAAAAGTTGCTGAATGACAATGCATTCCTAGACAGCTGAGTTCCTAAGACTCTATGATAATATATCCAGTTGATATGATTCATAAACTCAGTGGTCAACTGCAAAAAATGCAAACAAAAAATCCCACATACAAGGACTATTACATTAATTAAGCAGTCACAGAAAGTGTAAACTGTAGTACGTATCTGAAACCAATTTTTAGACAGCTGGCCATAAGGCCTAACCCCCTGCTTCTAGGGTTAATGCCACTTGATTCAGATAGTAAGTATCTACAACATGCCAGATTTTGTGTTAGGTCCTCGACTGTCCATACAGTAAGGTAGGGCAATTATACAAAGCACAGTTGTTAACTACATGGGCCTTAAAAAGATAAGTCAGGTTCAAATCCTGACTTCACCGTATCTTCCCCAACTTAGATGTTTCTAAGGCCCCTGTCCTCATCTCTCAAACGGGAGAAACAACAGTGGCTCACAAAGTGATGTGAGAACTGCATATGTGACACTCTCCCTCTGCGACGGCCTGCACTCTGTCTCTGAGTGTGCTTCTCTCTGAATCTGAATAAATCCACTTCTTACTTATCACTTTGTTTCTCGTTGAATTCTTTCTACGATGAGACATCAAGAACACAAGCTTCATGAGGTCCCTGAACCAGGCAAGGCTGGTTTCAAGGAGATTTGTGAGTGTCCAAATGGGTCCTGCCAGGAACTCTGGGAGAAGTCTGGATGCCCAACCCTGCTGCTTGCCCATGTGAACATCCCTCAAGTCGACCCCACTACACCCAGGGTACACTGAAGCTCTCCTGAAGCTTTTGTTTAGGGCAATGTAATTCCCCTTTTGGCTTTCCATGCAACACCCCTAAACCACCAACTATAACTAACTAGTAACCTATGTACTGATAAATACTGAAAAGTAGTCAAATGGTCCGTAAGCCACTAATCAGGACATCATTCAAGTACCAACTGTGCACTCACTATGTGCCACAAACTTAGGACACCAGGAGTGTCTGCTCTCAAGAAGACAACATTCTGGCATGTATGGATGTGGGTGTATATATTTAGAGACAACAAAGAAAAGTTGCTGAATGACAATGCATTCCTAGACAGCTGAGTTCCTAAGACTCTATGATAATATATCCAGTTGATATGATTCATAAACTCAGTGGTCAACTGCAAAAAATGCAAACAAAAAATCCCACATACAAGGACTATTACATTAATTAAGCAGTCACAGAAAGTGTAAACTGTAGTAGTATCTGAAACCAATTTTTAGACAGCTGGCCATAAGGCCTAACCCCCTGCTTCTAGGGTTAATGCCACTTGATTCAGATAGTAAGTATCTACAACATGCCAGATTTTGTGTTAGGTCCTCGACTGTCCATACAGTAAGGTAGGGCAATTATACAAAGCACAGTTGTTAACTACATGGGCCTTAAAAAGATAAGTCAGGTTCAAATCCTGACTTCACCGTATCTTCCCCAACTTAGATGTTTCTAAGGCCCCTGTCCTCATCTCTCAAACGGGAGAAACAACAGTGGCTCACAAAGTGATGTGAGAACTGCATATGTGACACTCTCCCTCTGCGACGGCCTGCACTCTGTCTCTGAGTGTGCTTCTCTCTGAATCTGAATAAATCCACTTCTTACTTATCACTTTGTTTCTCGTTGAATTCTTTCTACGATGAGACATCAAGAACACAAGCTTCATGAGGTCCCTGAACCAGGCAAGGCTGGTTTCAAGGAGATTTGTGAGTGTCCAAATGGGTCCTGCCAGGAACTCTGGGAGAAGTCTGGATGCCCAACCCTGCTGCTTGCCCATGTGAACATCCCTCAAGTCGACCCCACTACACCCAGGGTACACTGAAGCTCTCCTGAAGCTTTTTGTTTAGATGTTTTATTCTCATTCTCGTCCTTATCAACTAAAAAGATGCACAACTTGAAAAGAAAAAAGAGAAAAGAATGTGTTTCAAGGGCTTAGAATGACATCTGCATATGGTAAAATTTGCATAAATTGTAGAAAAGAAGAGTTATATGGGTTGTTTTTTTTACCTTCTAAAATCTGCATTTCTGTGAACCACAACGGACTGTGGAAAATTCTTAAAGAGATGAGAATACAAGACCACCTTACCTGCATCCTGAGAAACTTGCATGTAGGTCAAAAAGCAACAGTTAGAACTAGGCATGGAACAATGGACTGGTTCCAAATTGGAAAAGGAGTACGTCAAGGCTGTACATTGTCACCCTGCTTATTTGACTTATATGCAGAGTATATCATGTGAAATGCCAGGCTGGATGAAGCACAAGTTGGTATCAAGATTACCAGAAAAAATATCAATAACGTCAGGTATGCAGATGACACCATCCTAACGGCAGAAATCGAAGAGAAACTAAAGAGCCTCTGGATAAAGGTGAAAGAGAAGAGTGAAAAAGGTGGCTTAAAACTCAACATTCAAAAAACTAAGACCATGGCATCTGGTCCCATCACTTCATGGCAACAAATGGGCAAACAATGGAAACAGTGACAGACTTTATTTCCTCGGGCTCCATAATCACTGTGGACTGTGACATAGCCATGAAACTAAAAGATGCTTGCTCCTTGGAAGAAAAGCTATGACAAACCTAGACAGTTTATTAAAAGGCAGAGACATCACTTTGCCGACAAAGGTCTGTATAATCGAAGCTATGATTTTTCCTAGTAGTCATGTAGAGATGTGAGAGTTGGACCATAAAGAATGCTGAGTGCTGAAGAACTGATGCTTTCAAATGGTGGTGTCAGATAAGACTCCCTTGGAATGC
Organism: Tragulus kanchil; assembly: GCA_022376925.1. Classification (NCBI taxonomy): domain Eukaryota; kingdom Metazoa; phylum Chordata; class Mammalia; order Artiodactyla; family Tragulidae; genus Tragulus; species Tragulus kanchil. Next base: position 56,586,892 of record JAIOJX010000026.1, read on the forward strand.
AAGGAGATCCAACCAATCAATCCTAAGGGAAATAAACCCTGAATATTCACTGGAAGGACTGATACTTTGGACACCTGATGTGAAGAGCTGACTCCCTGGAAAAGACCCTGATGCTGGAAAAGACTGATAGCAGGAGGAGAAGGGGACAACCAAGAGTGAATGAGATGGCTGTATGGCATCACCAACTCAATGGACATGAATCTGGCAAACTCCAGGAGATGGTGAAAGATAGAGAAGTCTGGCATACTGCGTCCATGAGGTCACAAAGTGTCGTATATGACTCATCAACTAAACAAGTACTTAAAATGGCATCTGCACATGATAAAATTTGAATAAACAGTAGAAAAGGATGGTTTGTGGGTCTTTCCCTTCTAAAATCTGATTTATGAGTACTATTTCCAGAGAAAATGGGTTTTAAAAAACGGTATCTGCACAGACCAGAGTAATACTATAGAGTGATCTTCTCCTTTTTAAACCTGCATGTAAAAGTTCTGATTCTGTTTTTTGAAGAATAGGCTATATGCTCTCATAAGCTGCAAATAAGAGGCAATGACTCAGCAGCTCCATTAAAATAAATCATGAGTAGCTTTAAGAAGCAGCTGAACCTATGATTAATTACCAAAGCTACCATACACATGGCTCGTCATCAACTACATCAAAACCAAAATTAAGTGTTTAAGAGGATACAAGAATACTTGTGAAGTGGGCTTTGCAAAGTACTGGCCAATACATTCATTTGGGTTTTTCCATAATACTGTGCAGAAAAACCCAAACAAATTCATGTGCTGTCTAAGAGGGAAAAAAAAAATCAAAGGTTAATAATGGGTAGCGACAATGTGTGTTATATATTAAATTTATATTAAATTTTTCTTAAGGTCAAATATTTATAATGTACATATGACACTGTTTTTTTCCTGATAGTAAAACTGTTGTTTACAAAAATTAGTATAAGATCATTTCCAGTAAAAGGAACTAGGCGCCTATGAATATTCACTGGAAGGAATGATGCTGAAATTGAAGCTCCAATGCTCTGGCCACCTGATACAAAGAGATGCCTCAATGGAAAAGACCACGATGTTGGGAAAAATAGAAGGCAGAAGGAGAAGGGGATGGCAGAGGACTAGATGGCTGGATGGCATCACTGAGTCAATGGACATAAGTCTGAGCAAATGCCAGGAGATGGTGAAGGACGAGGAAGCCTGGCATGCTGCAGTCAATGCGGGTCACAAAGAATCGGACACAAGTGAGTGACTGAACTGAACCAAGGGGCCCATGAAGGAGCTGGAAAATATTTAAGATGAACCTGGGACACATTACCTCAGAAAGTAAAGATGGATGAGGTCATGGCAAAAGACACAGGAGCCAACATGAAAGGCTCCTACAGGCCTGTGTATGTGTGTGTGCGTGCCTGCTCAGTTATGCCTGACTCTTTGTGATCCCATGGACTGCAGACTGCCAGACTTGTCTGTCTCTGGGATTTTCCAGGCGAGAATATTGGAGTGGGTTGTCATTTCTTACTCCAAGGCATCTTCCCAACCCAGGGACTGAGCCTGTGTCTCTTGCCTCTCTTGCAGCGGCAGGTGAACTCTATACCACTGCACTACCTTGGGAAACCCTCCCCCAGGCTTAAGATGGTACAATTTGGACATAAAAAAGAAAAATTACTGCAATGAACTGACATGCAAGCTAAACTCTGCATATATAATATATAAAGTATGCATTTGACAGTAGTAAAAGTAACTACACTACAGTTAATATAAAACATTAAAACTCATTAAAATATAATACCAGTAAATAAAATAAGTTGGTCATCCTAGAGTTTGAGAGCAGTAACTCAGCACCCCCGAAACTAATAAATTTAAAAAAGGGAATGACACTTATATACTGTCTTTTCTGTACAGCCTGTATCTAAGGGTAACCAAATAGCTGAAAGGTTAAGTTCTTATAGAAGATTCACATAGTTATTACTAAATGAAGAAAGAAAAATATAAAATTAACATTTTGTAATCCTGATGAAATAAGGGATCTAAGAAACAATTACAATGGCCATTAAATTATAGATGAAAGGATGATGGGAAACTTCATGGCAGATACAATGGAGTTGATAACTTGAAATACTGATTTATCACTAAAAACAGGAAAATCAGATATCAGTGTGACCCATGGTAGGATGTAATAGAAAGTACAAAGCCCTATCTATAAAAATATTTACCTCCTTTTCCCCACTTAAAAAATCAACTGTATCTAATCCAGACCCCAGACCTATCAGTCTACAGGAAACACAGGGGATGAAGGAACAAGTCAAACAAGATCATGAGGAAGCACTAAGTCAAACCCAGAACAAGGGCCACTCAACAAGACAAATATCGGGCTTCTGCAGCAAATGAAACAGCATTAGCAGAGGAGGGCAGAAAAGGCTGTGGCAAACGTTTAATAAAAGAAAGTCTCTGGACACAGTCAAGTGTATGGATCTTCTCTGGAGCCTGACTGAAATAAACCAACTAAACAAAAGACACATGGGCAAACCAGGAAAATTATATACTAGGTAGGATAACTAAGAAATTGCTATTAATCTTGTTAGGTATTATCATGCAGTATGTAAAAATATCCTTATCAATTACACATATGTACTGAAATATGGTTGACTCGGAAGTTGATCAAAATACTCTAGTACCATTCTCCCTCAAGAGTAAGATGGAGGGCTTCCGTGGTGGCTCAGTGGTGAAGAGTTCGCCTGCCAATGTAGGAGACACGGGTTCAATCCCTGATCCGGGAAGATTCCACATGCTATGAAGCAACTAAACCCGTGAGCCACAACTATGGAGCCTCTGCTCTAGAGCCTCGGAGCCACAACTATTGAGCCTGTGTGCAGAGCCCGAGTTCCGTAACAAGAAAAAAAAAAAAGTAAATAAAATAAGTTGGTCATCCTAGAGTTTGAGAGCAGTAACTCAGCACCCCCGAAACTAATAAATTTAAAAAAGGGAATGACACTTATATACTGTCTTTTCTGTACAGCCTGTATCTAAGGGTAACCAAATAGCTGAAAGGTTAAGTTCTTATAGAAGATTCACATAGTTATTACTAAATGAAGAAAGAAAAATATAAAATTAACATTTTGTAATCCTGATGAAATAAGGGATCTAAGAAACAATTACAATGGCCATAAAAATTATAGATGAAAGGATGATGGGAAACTTCATGGCAGATACAATGGAGTTGATAACTTGAAATACTGATTTATCACTAAAAACAGGAAAATCAGATATCAGTGTGACCCATGGTAGGATGTAATAGAAAGTACAAAGCCCTATCTATAAAAATATTTACCTCCTTTTCCCCACTTAAAAAATCAACTGTATCTAATCCAGACCCCAGACCTATCAGTCTACAGGAAACACAGGGGATGAAGGAACAAGTCAAACAAGATCATGAGGAAGCACTAAGTCAAACCCAGAACAAGGGCCACTCAACAAGACAAATATCGGGCTTCTGCAGCAAATGAAACAGCATTAGCAGAGGAGGGCAGAAAAGGCTGTGGCAAACGTTTAATAAAAGAAAGTCTCTGGACACAGTCAAGTGTATGGATCTTCTCTGGAGCCTGACTGAAATAAACCAACTAAACAAAAGACACATGGGCAAACCAGGAAAATTATATACTAGGTAGGATAACTAAGAAATTGCTATTAATCTTGTTAGGTATTATCATGCAGTATGTAAAAATATCCTTATCAATTACACATATGTACTGAAATATGGTTGACTCGGAAGTTGATCAAAATACTCTAGTACCATTCTCCCTCAAGAGTAAGATGGAGGGCTTCCGTGGTGGCTCAGTGGTGAAGAGTTCGCCTGCCAATGTAGGAGACACGGGTTCAATCCCTGATCCGGGAAGATTCCACATGCTATGAAGCAACTAAACCCGTGAGCCACAACTATGGAGCCTCTGCTCTAGAGCCTCGGAGCCACAACTATTGAGCCTGTGTGCCGCAGAGCCCGAGTTCCGTAACAAGAAAAATCACCCCAACAAGAAGTCCGCTCACCTCAACTAGACAGTAGCCCCCTTCCTTGCAACTAGAGAAGAACCTGTGACAGCAGCGAAAACCCAGAATAGCCAAAAATAAATAAATAAACAAAATTATATAAAAAAAGAGTAAGATGGAGACAACAGATGAAACAAGGCTGGCGAAGGGTTAACAACTGCTGCTAGGGGAGAAATTCACTGTACAGAGTATCTGCATATACTAGAATGCATTCATAATTTTTTAAAATTAGAAACAGGGAACATTTTCTATTCTGAAGAAATGTTATGTCTCTTGTAATCTGTATGTCTACTGTGGTTTGCTTTTTCCCCTTTATTTGCCTATATGGTCAAAGTTAGATTTATATGTAAATGCAAAATGATCACCTTAAATCAGGTTTTTGATATAAAAACAACACTTCCTCCTCTATAGAGATTCAAAGCTCTCTCACTTAATGGTTTCAATAGATACATGTTGTCACTCTGTCCACTACAATTCAATAAATAAATGTACCTGTTGATAGCACATGAAAAGAAAACAAATGTCTACAGAGAAAACAGCACACAGGTGGCAATGCCTCAACAGCTGACTCAGAGTGTCCCTCCCTGAAGCTTCTGGAAAGCTGCAGCAAGGCCAGCATGAGTGTCCCTCTTCGGGAACGCCCACCCTTCTCCATTCAGCCCGAATCCTGCCCATCTCAAACTCCACCTTTAAATAACAGCTCCTCCATGAAGACCCCACAGTAAAAGTATTCTTCCTCCTGAACTTTCAAAATCTTTTCTGGAATCAGTGGTCGAAGATGTTTCGGCTGCCAGGTATTATCATGCAGTATGTAAAAATATCCTTATCAATTACACATATGTACTGAAATATGGTTGACTCGGAAGTTGATCAAAATACTCTAGTACCATTCTCCCTCAAGAGTAAGATGGAGGGCTTCCGTGGTGGCTCAGTGGTGAAGAGTTCGCCTGCCAATGTAGGAGACACGGGTTCAATCCCTGATCCGGGAAGATTCCACATGCTATGAAGCAACTAAACCCGTGAGCCACAACTATGGAGCCTCTGCTCTAGAGCCTCGGAGCCACAACTATTGAGCCTGTGTGCCGCAGAGCCCGAGTTCCGTAACAAGAAAAATCACCCCAACAAGAAGTCCGCTCACCTCAACTAGACAGTAGCCCCCTTCCTTGCAACTAGAGAAGAACCTGTGACAGCAGCGAAAACCCAGAATAGCCAAAAATAAATAAATAAACAAAATTATATAAAAAAAGAGTAAGATGGAGACAACAGATGAAACAAGGCTGGCGAAGGGTTAACAACTGCTGCTAGGGGAGAAATTCACTGTACAGAGTATCTGCATATACTAGAATGCATTCATAATTTTTTAAAATTAGAAACAGGGAACATTTTCTATTCTGAAGAAATGTTATGTCTCTTGTAATCTGTATGTCTACTGTGGTTTGCTTTTTCCCCTTTATTTGCCTATATGGTCAAAGTTAGATTTATATGTAAATGCAAAATGCTCACCTTAAATCAGGTTGTTGATATAAAAACAACACTTCCTCCTCTATAGAGATTCAAAGCTCTCTCACTTAATGGTTTCAATAGATACATGTTGTCACTCTGTCCACTACAATTCAATAAATAAATGTACCTGTTGATAGCACATGAAAAGAAAACAAATGTCTACAGAGAAAACAGCACACAGGTGGCAATGCCTCAACAGCTGACTCAGAGTGTCCCTCCCTGAAGCTTCTGGAAAGCTGCAGCAAGGCCAGCATGAGTGTCCCTCTTCGGGAACGCCCACCCTTCTCCATTCAGCCCGAATCCTGCCCATCTCAAACTCCACCTTTAAATAACAGCTCCTCCATGAAGACCCCACAGTAAAAGTATTCTTCCTCCTGAACTTTCAAAATCTTGATTATAGTGTGCTGTTGACATTTACATAGGTATCACCCTAGAGTCAGGAAGCCCCAAAATGGAATGTGGCAGAGCTGAATACTAGCCAGCATGTTGCATGCTCATAACACCTGGCATACTGCTTTGCAGAAGACTCCAGACACATGTATTGACTGGAACTGAGAAACAGTTCTGAAAACAAAAGAAGGTCACAGAAAGAACTGATACATAAGCAAGCAGGAGTTAACTAGAAAGTTTTAATCTGATGAACAAGGTTAGAGGTCACCACCTAGCTGGTCTTGAGGTGAAGTGAGAGGAAACCTAGGAAAGCACCTATATAATCCAGCTGTTGCTATGTACACAGTCGGACGCACACCTGCCCACTTAACTGTTCTAATCTATATGCATTTCTATTTGCATATTGTTTGTCCCATGAATAGCAACATGGAAAAATTCTGACTAGCATGTAATATACTTACATAATTAGCCAAGAGGGAATACGGAAAAGGCAGATTTGGGTTCCCAAGATTGTGGCATGATTTGTAGAACCATCCTGTTTTGGATCTTCACAACTTCTTTTGCACTGACTTTATTAATGTTCAATTAGAATGAACTTAATTGACTGACCACTTGGGCATTTCATTGTGATGTGCATTCTCTAAATCCAAGGTCTATGAACACCTTCTACCCATGAAACTATCCCTTCCCACTTTCCCCTGTTCCTATGGCAAATACTTCCTGTACATCTCTGTTGCTGTTCCATCACTAAATTGTGTCCAACTCTTTGCAGCCCCATGGACTGCAGCATGCCAGTCTGCCCTGTCCTTCACTCTCTCCCAGAGCTTGCTCAAATTCATGTTCACTGAGTCAGTGATGCCATCCAATCATCTCATCCTCTGCTACCCTCTTTTCCTTTTGCCTTCAATCTTCCCCAGCACCAAGGTCTTTTCCAATGAGTACATCTTTAGGCTCACATAAAGGGCCAGCCCTGAGATCCCACGGTGAGTTTGTACATCAGAATTCAAGGTAAGTCTCCTGACTTCATACTCTCGTTGTATTTATTTGTCCTATCATTTTACTTACATATCAAAAACTACACAAAAGTGCAACATAAAAATATGACTCAATTATGAAAACATAACCAGAAATAAATGCTCACTAAATGTCTTTTTAAAAATGAATACGCATCACAATATAATGTCCAAGTGATGAGTTAAGTTTGATTCATCTAAAACAAAGTTCCTTTCAGCATACACTTAATATTTTTTAAAAGAGAGATTATTGGGGACTTCAATCTCTTTACAGAATGTAGAGGTATAGGTTAGGGTAGGCTATTCTTAGTGGAACATTCTCTACGACCCCAAGTGCATATGTCACATGGACCACTAATTCAATTTTCTTTTTGGGGTAATCAAAAGCAATAAATAATCATTATAGGTAAATCAACCTTCAATAGTATTCTCACAAGTTTAAATTTCTAGGGAAAAAAGTCCCATTTTAAATTAATAGCTTTTGAAGTGAATGAATTACACGTTGAGAACTTAATGAAACAGGCTTAGGAAATGCACTGTTTACAAATAATTTCACCTCTGCGTTCTAAGAATAGTCTTTCTGTTAACTCTTGAAGTTTCTTTTGAAATGAAAGTCACTCAGCTGTGACTGACTCTTTACAACCCCACGGATGGGCCATGGAATTCTCCAGGCAAGAATACTGGAGTGAGGCTTCCCCTGGTGGTCCAGTGGATAAGGACATGCCTTGCAGTGCAAGGGGCGCCGGTTCGATCCCTGGCCTGGGAAGATCCCATGTGCCACGGAGCGGCTGGACCGATGTGTCCAATTACCGAGCCGGAGCTCTGGAGTGCAAGCGCCCAGAGCCAGTGCTCTGCGACGACAGACGCCACCGCGATGGGAGGCCCACAGGAGCCAAAGAACAAAGATGGATGAAACTAGAGAAATGAAAGACCAATAGAAGTGGCCCGCCCATCCCCCTCCCTCCCCAACCCGACCCCCGCCCAAAATTAAAAAAAAAAGAATACTGGAGTGGTAGCCATTCCCTTCTCCAGGGCATCTTCCCAACCCAGGGACTAAACCCAGGTCTCCCTCATTGCAGGCAGATTCTTTACCGTCTGTTTCAGACAAAGCAGTTTTTAGATAAAAGTAATTTTATAAAGATTTTTTAAAGTACCACCATCACCATCAACAAAATGTCTGTGTATTAATTTTACAAACAGGCACCTAATAGTTAAACCTCAAACACTGTTTGAGAGAATGATACGACTAATGTCAAGTTTTACTGTGGTAATCTCAGTATGCTATGCAATCATTATGGATTTCTAAGACTAAAATTATGACAATTAAGTACAATAGAATACTTCAAGCTGCCTTAAGTCCTCTCTGGAATAAGGTGGGGCATGTATGAACAATCACTTCAACAGTTCTAGAAATCACTTAAAGATATAGTTGGAAGTATTTTAGCCAAACTGTAATTAGTTAAAGTAATTCTTAGGAGCTAAGAACATACCATGCTTCAGAGCTCTCTAACTTCTTCCCTCTAAGTGTAAACAACCTTAAAAATACACACAACACAAAACACACCTAACTTGCATCTGACTTCTGCAAAAAAGTTTGCTCTTTATATATCTGCTTTTTTGCTCCAGTTGAACACTGGGCCGATAATAGCTTTCAAACATCTTTTGTTGTTAAAAGAAAGGTAGTCTGCTCAGGACTAAAATAAGTGCCATGAATGAGACAGCTCTTTTAAATGTTTGATCTGCATCCTTGTATTTTTGAATTTATATATGAGCACATATATTATTTTACATCAATAATTCCTCACAAAATGTATCTTTAACATGTCTTTTAAATTCATTATAAAAGTAAATATATACTTTCTTCATAGGTGAAATGGCTGGACCAACACAGCTTTTTTCTGAGTCAGCAGGGGTCACTGCAGCATTTCTCCAAAGGACAGACTGTTTTGCAAGTATTTCAGCAAAATTCATAGATTTTGGTTATTATTTCTAACAGGGTACTGTATTTCTCTCCTGTGCCCAACCTCCCTCCCTGCCCAGCTTTCCTGGAAGTCATATAAAATGAATGAGGGTAAAGAAACTTCTTTTTCTCTCTACTAGCCAGACCTATCTGACTCAGGACAGTCACTATGTCTGTGCCAGTCCATCCTGATAGAAACCAAGGGAATTATCCCTGACCTGCCCACCTTGGGAAGCAATTTCCTATAAAGAATGACTAAGTCAAGAGCTGTTCTGGCCAAAAAAAGACTACCAGGGCTTCCCCTGGTGGTCCAGTGGGTAAGGACACCGCCTTGCAGTGCAAGGGGCGCCGGTTCAAGCCCTGGCCAGGGAAGATCCCACGTGCTGCGGAGTGGCTGGACCGATGTGTCCACTTACCGAGCCAGAGCTCTGGCGCGCAAGCGCCCAGGGCCAGTGCTCTGCAACGACAGATGCCACCGTGGTGGGAGGCCCACAGGAGCCAAAGAACAAAGACAGATGAAAATGGAGAAATGAAAGACCAATGGAAGTGGCCCGCCCGCTCTCCTCCCTCCCCAACCCGACCCCCCCCCAAAAAAAGTAAATAAATAAAAATTAAAAAAAAAAAAAAGACTACCAATGTTCTGTATACCAGATACCGGAATAAAAGAAGCCAAGGAGATTCTGAGTGCCTGGGAGTGAAAACAGGAAGATTATAACCTGTACCAAAAGCTTAAGCCAGTTCACCCTGTTGTCAACAGTGCAGGAGGGCAGTGATTTCCTCACCAACCAACCAACACCAGCCCTTCTAACCTTTCCGATTTATGCCAATCTGTTGGATTAAGAATGCTATTTTCCTGACCTCCTTCTCTACCCAACCAACCAAGCATTTAACTCTTTTGATTTGAATTCTGATCATGATCACAGTGCCAATTCTTTAACATGTCTTTTAAATTCATTATAAAAGTAAATATATACTTTCTTCATAGGTGAAATGGCTGGACCAACACAGCTTTTTTCTGAGTCAGCAGGGGTCACTGCAGCATTTCTCCAAAGGACAGACTGTTTTGCAAGTATTTCAGCAAAATTCATAGATTTTGGTTATTATTTCTAACAGGGTACTGTATTTCTCTCCTGTGCCCAACCTCCCTCCCTGCCCAGCTTTCCTGGAAGTCATATAAAATGAATGAGGGTAAAGAAACTTCTTTTTCTCTCTACTAGCCAGACCTATCTGACTCAGGACAGTCACTATGTCTGTGCCAGTCCATCCTGATAGAAACCAAGGGAATTATCCCTGACCTGCCCACCTTGGGAAGCAATTTCCTATAAAGAATGACTAAGTCAAGAGCTGTTCTGGCCAAAAAAAGACTACCAGGGCTTCCCCTGGTGGTCCAGTGGGTAAGGACACCGCCTTGCAGTGCAAGGGGCGCCGGTTCAAGCCCTGGCCAGGGAAGATCCCACGTGCTGCGGAGTGGCTGGACCGATGTGTCCACTTACCGAGCCAGAGCTCTGGCGCGCAAGCGCCCAGGGCCAGTGCTCTGCAACGACAGATGCCACCGTGGTGGGAGGCCCACAGGAGCCAAAGAACAAAGACAGATGAAAATGGAGAAATGAAAGACCAATGGAAGTGGCCCGCCCGCTCTCCTCCCTCCCCAACCCGACCCCCGCCCAAAATAAATAAATAAATAAATCTTAAAAAAAAAAAAAAGACTACCAATGTTCTGTATACCAGATACCGGAATAAAAGAAGCCAAGGAGATTCTGAGTGCCTGGGAGTGAAAACAGGAAGATTATAACCTGTACCAAAAGCTTAAGCCAGTTCACCCTGTTGTCAACAGTGCAGGAGGGCAGTGATTTCCTCACCAACCAACCAACACCAGCCCTTCTAACCTTTCCGATTTATGCCAATCTGTTGGATTAAGAATGCTATTTTCCTGACCTCCTTCTCTACCCAACCAACCAAGCATTTAACTCTTTTGATTTGAATTCCTGATCACTGATCACAGTGAACACATTTTCATGTCTATTACCCACCTGTATTCCCTTAGCAAAACCGTTTGTATATCTCAAATGCCTATTATTCCCGTGGGTTTAGAGTCTGTCTTTTTCTTACTGATTTAAAGGATATTTATAATTATGAATATTATTACTTTGGCTGTATTATTTTGCTAATATGTTCTCCTAATTTTTCATTTGCATTCCAACTTTTTGTCAGTATACAAAGTTTTCATTTTCTTACAGCTTTATCTATCATCTTTTTCTTTACAAATTCTGGCTTTCTTATCAAGCTTGTGACTGCATACTGAATATAATACAGACATTATTTACAATTAAACAGTGGCATTCTTCTCTGAAAAATTAGTTCTAGGAGAATCTAACAAACCTCACTCACTATCTTAACCAGTTTGACAGTGAGACGAATTTTCATACTAGCACTGTTGAACTGTGGGAAAAATCAATCAAGAAACCCACTGTAACATGAATTCATAACCTTTCTCTAATAGCCACCTAATTACATTACTGGGCGGGGGGAGGTAGAAGTGTGCAGAATGTATTATTTATAAATGGTAACTATACTAATATAACGTACATGTTAAATAAGGATGATGTTAAATAAACATTTAAATATATTTTCAAAAATACAGGTCCGTGACTGGAGAACATTCTTAGACGTCCTGTAGAAAGAAGAACTTAAAGACCTCTGAACAACTGAGTAAGACGTGTTATTAGTAATATGTAAATTACCATCCCATGCTAGCCTGGGAGCTGTTTCCTGGTGCGTGCTGGTGAAGAGGTCAGAATGCCAAGTGGCCAAATAAGAGAAAAAAAAAAAAGATGATGACTGGCCAGGTCAATTCTGTGCCCACTTTGGGCAAGAAGAAGAGCGCCAATGACAACTCTTGAGTCCTCCATAATCTTGGCTTTCTCTAATAAAGCCACTTAGCTCAATCAAAAAAAAAAAAAAAAATCACCAAGAGCCATAATACTCACATTCAGTCTGCATTACCTTTTGCATTGTTGGCAACCAAATTTCTGTTAAAGGTATCAAGCTGTGCTTTTGTTACAAAGACCATAAAACCTGGGGAAGCTGACTCAATCAGAAGGCTCCCCTCGGGCTTCCCTGGTGGTCCAGTTTGTAAGGCCACCACCTTGCAGTGCAAGGGGAGCGGGTTCCATCCCTGGCCTGGGAGGATTCCACGTGCTGCGGAGCGGCTGACCAATGTGTCCAATTACTGAACCGGAGCTCTGGAGCGCATGCGCCCAGAGCCGATGCTCTGCGACAACAGAGGCCACTGTGATGGGAGGCCCACACCCGCCAAAGAACAAAGGTGGATGAAAATAAATAAATGAAAGACCAATAGGAGTGGCCCGCCCGCCCCCCTCCCTCCCCAACCCGCATCGCCACCCCCCCCCCAAAAAATAAAGAAGGCCCACTCACAGTAACAAAGACCCAGCACAGTCAAAAAAATAAAAATACAATAAATAAGTCTTTAAAAAAAAAAAAGGGCTCCCCTCCTTTATTCTCTGGGATTCTAGCTCATCCCCATCCTTTTACAGAAAGTGTCATGTTTCAAACCAGACCCATACTCTACATGTGATCTAATCAGGCAGTACTACCCCATCCACAGATTTCACACCTAGTCATGAGCTCCATACATAGTCTGGATACGTCACATGCCAGTTCTCTATGAGCACTTAACTGACTTGTCCTGTGGTGAGCCACATCAACCTTCTACTGTCTACTACTGCCTACTGAGACATTACTGCTGGGCTGAACAATTATTCTTATTAAATTGCTCTGACTCAGATTCAATATACATTTGACATTTCAAAAACTTTCTTGAATGTTAAGTCTATTATCCCGAGTGTTATTAGCTTTCCTTACCAGATTCCTGTCAACTATAAACCTGATCAGTAAGTCACACGGTTCTTCTTTTATTCCCTGTTAAAAGTACCAATACTAGAACCTTCTAATTAAAGACGGCCATCAGTCTGTATTGTGTGTACAGTCATTTAAACAACCACAAGGCAACCAGGTCCCCTAACTGCATCACCACTAGCAGTGATAGCTTACAGGTTTCCCTGATTTCAAGTTACTAAGATCATGGCATCCAGTCCCATCACTTCATGGAAAATAGAAGCGGAAAAATGGAAGCAAATAGAAGAGGGGAAGGAATGGAAAAAATGACAGATTTTATTTTCCTGAGCTCCAAAATCTCTGCGGACAGTGACTGCACCCATGAAATTAAAAGATGCTAGCTCCGTGGAAGGAAAGCCAGAAAAAACCTGTACAGTGTATTAAAAAGTAGAGACATTACTATGCCAACAAAGGTCTGTGTAGTCAAAGCTATGATTTACCCAGCAGTCACGTACAGATGTGAGAGTTGGACCATAAAGAAGGCTGAGCGTTGAAGACCTGATGCTTTCGAATTGTGGTGCTGGAGAAGACTCTTGAGAGTCCCATGGACTGCAAGGAGATCTAACCAGTCAATCCTGAAAGAAATCAACTCTGAATATTCACTGTAACAACTGATGCTTAAGTTTAAACTCCAGTACTTTGGCCACCTGATGTGAAGAGTTGATTCATTGGAAAAGCCCCTGATGATGGGAAAGACTGAGGGCAGGAGGAGAAATGGGTGGCAGAGGATGAGATGGTTAGATAGCATCACTGACTCAATGGACATGAATCTGGGTAAACTCTGAGAGACAGTGGAGGACAGGGGAGCCTGGCGAGCTGTAGTCTATGCAGTCTCAAAGAGTTGGACACAGCCTAGCGACTGGACAACAACAACATTCTTCATACATAAAAAATAAGTACCACACCAACACACACAACAAAGTAACACCAAAAAGCACTTACTCTCACCACGTTACATTCTCCCTTCAATCTTACTCTATCCTAGTCCCCTGCTACCTTCCCTCTCCTTGAAAATGCTAGTCACAACCCACTAAGCTGATTTCATAATCAACTGATAGGGATCTGTCATTTGTAAAACAGACTTATAATCAACCTGAGTAGTTCACTTAGTAACAACAGCTAATGTATTCACAATGCTGAATTCACCATGGGGTCTGAAAGAGTCAGACATGACTTAGTACCACAACAAAACTTATTCATTTACAGATATTCTAAGGAATTAGGTTACATTATCACAGTTTTAAAATTAATTTCACAAAACATGAACTTCGACTATTTCTTGACAAACCAGTACTGCACTTAATAATATAAACGGTTAATCAGTGTACACATTTTAAAATGTGAAACCATCAGTCAATCTTCAAGGATAAAATTATAAATCCACGTTTCTTCTGGTTAAATTTACTGCTCATTTTACCACAAGGCTGTGGAAGTATAGTCCATATGACTGTGAGCAAATATTAAGACCTCGCCCACACTCGCTAAGTAAGAAAAGCTAATAAAAAAACACTCTTTTAAAAAGGTAGTAATTCCTTAAAAACAATGTGTAGCTCCAAACTTGAACAGTAAACAAGTGAGGAAAATTTGAAACAAAATTCAAATACGAAAAGCAAAACTCTTTCAGAAAAAAAAATTTGTCAAGAATTTAGGTTGAAAAAATAAACAAATACTATGGTTCTAAAATGTTACACCTAAGAGTGCTGAATGATTTTTTTTTCCCTTTTAGCTATTTCAATGGCCTATGTTTTGGGAAAAAAAAAAAATCCTTTTTAAAATTTATAACCTTAAAACTTATTTCTAGAGGATCAGATATAAACCTGGAAGATCACTCTCCTTCAATGTCCAGCATTGCTATTTCTGTTCTGGCTAAACGCCCACAAAAGCACAAACACGCCCCAAAACCAGCCTGGGCTGAAGCACCATAGTTGGAGATTCAAAGGGTTGTTTCCCTTTTAAACTACTCGAAGGCCACCGTATGGTGGCATTCAGTGTAAATAAAACCTTTCCCAGCAGAAATATTTTGAGTCACAGTATACACAACTGCATGGCCCTTTAGAGGATCATTTAGAGCATTTTATCCACAGATGATTTCTCTGAGAATTCTTCTAACCAGTCAACATTTCTTTCCACCCCTGCAAATCAACACACTGTCACATGGAGGTGTGATCGCAGGTTGACAGAAAAACTCAAATGAGGCCGAAAACATTTTATTTCAGAGAAAGTGACAGAATTCATGTCTCAACTGACTGGCATGATCACATATAAAAATTCTTGCTTGTGTTTTTGGGGGGAAAAAGTTCCCAATCCTACAGCTAACTAAAATTCGCGGACCAGGTTTCCCCTGGTGGTCCAGTGGGTAAAGACACCTTGCAGTGCAAGGGGCGCCGGTTCGAGCCCTGGCCTGGGAAGAGCCCACGTGCCGCGTGGTCCAATGACCGAGCCGGAGCTCTGGAGCGCATGCGCCCAGAGCTGGCGCTCTGCAACCACAGACGCCACCGCGACGGGAGGCCCACAGGAGCCGAAGAACAAAGACGGATGAAAATAGAGAAATGAAAGACCAATAGAAGTGGCCTGCCCGCTTCCCTCCCTCCCCAACCCGACCCCCACCCAAAATAAAATGAATAAATAAATTTAAATAAATAAATGAATAAATAAAATAAATAAATAAATAAAATAAAACTCGTGGACCAAAAGATGCAGTCACGCCTCATCTTGTGGCACACACTCACTAGGGGTACACACTCCTTAGAGCACAGGTAGGGAGACAGGATGCACACAGGAAGCGAGCGGCCTGTGGAAGACTAATACATGCCACCAGACCCTGCACGACAAAACCCAAACAACAAAGATGAGTGGAAAGCTCGGAGAACGGACGTGGCCCTGTGTGCCGAAGGTCTCACATCTCAACAGAGGAGATGCTTCTTGAGCTACATTCTGTAGACACAATAAACGTGCATAAAAGTCAGAGAACGTATTACAATTGATTATAGAGAGGTTTATGCAACAATCTGAGCTCAGATAAGGAAACAAAAATTATTTTGTAATTTCATTCAGCTCCGGTAGGTAATAAAATGTTGAACGAAAAGGAAGGCAAAAGGCAATGTATTTACAGATCTCACTGTAAACTCAAGTGCTGTTTACAGAATAACCACATGGCTTCTTTTATTGCTCAAAGAACATTCCACACTTTATGGAGTGGTGCTTTTCAGGTGGGTGTTGACATCACAATATAGTCACAATGGAAAACTTGCCTTTTAACCTGAAAGTTGTATTGAAAATGTACAACAGAGACATCTTACACCCAAGGGATCCAAGGGAATATAAAATTAAGTTTAAGGAAGAGGCCCCAAACATTCAGGAAAAGCTACAACGGATATATGTACCTACATGAAAAGTTATTTCCTTCCATAACAATTCTGAACACGAGATTCTGTTTTTCCTTTACTGTTGCAGCAAGAATGCTACCAACTTAAGTGAATATGATATTAAGCCTCAAAAATCTACCTTCTTGGTTTTTAACTTCATTTCCCAAACGTCTGGGTTATTATTAACGATATCACCAACCCATTATCACCATTAGACTCATCGTGGTTTAAACAGGCAATGACTGAGTTAATGTTAGAACTAGGCTTTCTCCAGCTGTTCTGGAGGCAGAGAGCACAAAGGGTGAGTCTGTTTCACAAAAGTGGGAATCTGGTGATCCAAGCTTTGAAGCTTTTCCAAACTAACATAGCACTCGCCATAAATCTCATAGTGGCTTTTAAAGCGGGCCCTAAGGTCTGGCACAGGTGGAGGGTCCATCTCCTCTCTAGCTTGAATACCTCACTCCTACCAGTTTTTTTTTTTTTTTTTAAAGATTTATTTATTTATTTATTTTGGGCGGGGGTCAGGTTGGAGAGGGAGGGGAGCAGGCAGGCCACTTCTATTGGTCTTTCATCTGTCTATTTTCATCTGTCTTTGGTCTTTGGCCTGTGTGGGCCTCCCATCGCGGTGGCCTCTGTCGTCGCAGAGCACCGGCTCTGGGCGCATGCGCTCCAGAGCTCCGGCTCGGTAATTGGACACATCAGTCCAGCCGCTCCGCAGCACGTGGGATCTTCCCAGGCCAGGGATGGAACCAGCGCCCCTTCCACTGCAAGGCGGTGTCCTTACCCACTGGACCACCAGGGGAAGCCCCTACCAGTTTTTTTATGTTGGGCTTCTGTGTCAGAAATTTAACAGATTTTAAAAGAACTACTAATTTATGACATAAAACACTGTTCATCCAATATGTCTGTAGGATGGACACAGAACTATTTTCTGAGGAAAATGATGACCAGCCTACAAGTCAATCTATATAGGTAGATTTGAAATCAAGTCCTGGTTAAGCTCTTCAGTTTACAAGGGCAGATGAGTACTGCTGATCCCCTCAGGTAACTGTTAAAGCAGGTCCTATAACCGTGGACCTCTCTGGCACTTGATTTTCATAAAAAGTTCAAAGACACGAGTGACTCTAGAGGGCCATTTCCATAGCTAAACAGCATCAGAAAAGTGGTGATTTAATTAAACTGCACTCCAGTCTAAGGCTATTCCTATGTCTGGGACTAAGATGCCTTAAACTTGAACGGGGTACTTTTACAGACACTGCAGAGAATAGAGAGAAGTGTACCAAGGACCCAGAGGCTGCGTTAATAAAGCATCCACAGGGTCTCAATTCCTGGAAAAATTCATGCTTCACCTCATTGGCTGGTATATCTTTTATCTCATAAACACAGCCTTGCAATGGATCGTCTTTTTTTTCTTTGTTCTGGATTGTAAACTCAAAGCCAAATGTGAGGTCCCCAACCAGCTAGTGTAAAAGATATGCATTTATTTGTGTCCTAACGCTGCCCCCAAAATCATTCTATTTGTCTTATTTTTCCTTTGCTCCTCATCTGATTTTTTGGAGTGACAGAGAGGATGAGACAGAAAGGGAAAGACAGGGAAAAACACCCTTTACTTTTTTTTCATTTCTCTAAAATGGAAAGCAAGGAACAAGAGATAACTAGGTAACTAGATAATTTTAACATAAGGGTATGGATTTTAACCTTAACACCATGACAAATCTGTTAAATACCACAAGATCTAATGTATCTATTGTCTTTTAAAAATTTTTTTATTTATTTATATATTTTTGCCTCTAAGTCATCATTTGTTTTCAACTATCTTTATTCTTTGGCATGTGTGGGCCTCCCATTGCAGTGGCCTCTCTTGTTGTAGAACACTGGCTCTGGGCACACGCGCTCCAGAGCGCTGGCTCACAATTGGACACACCAGCCCAGCCGCTCCGCAGCACATGGGATCTTCCCGGGCCAGGGATCACAGAGGATCACTGCGGGGTGAACTCTTTACCCACTAGACCACCAGGGAAGCCCAAATGTGTCAATTTTCTTGCTCAGGTGGGAACAGGTGGCAACACTGCTATGGGGATATCCTGTCTGGGGAGAAATTACTAAATTAAGTCAATCACGGAAAGTGTATTAGGGCAATCAATATGCACAGTGTGCAACAAAGTAAAGTTCCTCCATCATTTTTTTTTTCAGTTAATTTCTGTGACTAACAGTGGCCCAGGCCTCTTCTCTGAGAAACGGTTGTCACAGCTCTACCATCTCTCAAAGAGTCCTGACTCCAGTATGCAACTGCTGTGCAGTCCACTCATTTGGTAAAGACAAACTTAAACATACTTGCAAGTTTATTCAACATATTTTTCAAGCTCCTGTTATCTATGAGGCTTTACAGATAGAAGGTCTAAATGACTGTGTTTATAGAAAACAGTTTTAGCCAGTTATATAAAATATATTCTCTTCAACTAGCATAAAAAAAACACCATTCATAAATTAATACAATGGTTAAAGTGTACATCCAAATCTCTATTCTGGGCTTTCCAGGTGGCACTAGTGATAAAGAACCTGCCTGCCAATGCAGGAGACATAAGAGACACAGGTCTGATCCCAGGCTGAGAAGATCCCCTGGAGGAGGAAATGGCAACCCATTTCAGCATTCTTGCCTGCAGAATTCCCTGGAGAGAGGAGCCTGGTGGGCTACGGTTCCTGGGGTCGCAAAGAGTAGGACATGACTGAAGTGATTTAGCACGTACGCACCTCTATTCTACACTATATACCAGCATCTTCTAGGAAATTAGGAAAAACAACCAGAATACAAATAGGGGTGGGGCTGGGGCAGGGATCTGGGTGCAGCAGAGGCAAAGGGCATTTCACATTTTTTATATATATTTTTGCCTCTAAGTCATCATTTGTTTTCAAATATCTTTATTCTTTGGCATGTGTTGGCCTCCCATTGCAGTGGCCTCTCTTGTTGTAGAGCACCGGCTCTGGGCACACGCGCTCCAGAGCGCTGGCTCACAATTGGACACACCAGCCCAGCCGCTCCGCAGCACATGGGATCTTCCCGGGCCAGGGATCACAGAGGATCACTGCGGGGTGAACTCTTTACCCACTAGACCACCAGGGAAGCCCAAATGTGTCAATTTTCTTGCTCAGGTGGGAACAGGTGGCAACACTGCTATGGGGATATCCTGTCTGGGGAGAAATTACTAAATTAAGTCAATCACGGAAAGTGTATTAGGGCAATCAATATGCACAGTGTGCAACAAAGTAAAGTTCCTCCATCATTTTTTTTTTCAGTTAATTTCTGTGACTAACAGTGGCCCAGGCCTCTTCTCTGAGAAACGGTTGTCACAGCTCTACCATCTCTCAAAGAGTCCTGACTCCAGTATGCAACTGCTGTGCAGTCCACTCATTTGGTAAAGACAAACTTAAACATACTTGCAAGTTTATTCAACATATTTTTCAAGCTCCTGTTATCTATGAGGCTTTACAGATAGAAGGTCTAAATGACTGTGTTTATAGAAAACAGTTTTAGCCAGTTATATAAAATATATTCTCTTCAACTAGCATAAAAAAACACCATTCATAAATTAATACAATGGTTAAAGTGTACATCCAAATCTCTATTCTGGGCTTTCCAGGTGGCACTAGTGATAAAGAACCTGCCTGCCAATGCAGGAGACATAAGAGACACAGGTCTGATCCCAGGCTGAGAAGATCCCCTGGAGGAGGAAATGGCAACCCATTTCAGCATTCTTGCCTGCAGAATTCCCTGGAGAGAGGAGCCTGGTGGGCTACGGTTCCTGGGGTCGCAAAGAGTAGGACATGACTGAAGTGATTTAGCACGTACGCACCTCTATTCTACACTATATACCAGCATCTTCTAGGAAATTAGGAAAAACAACCAGAATACAAATAGGGGTGAGGGCACTGGGGCAGGGATCTGGGTGCACGGCAGAGGCAAAGGGCATTTCACTGTAGCGGAAACAAACTGAGAATGATGAGACAAACCAAAATGCTACTCAATCAACAAACACTGTTGGTTTAGACTAAAAGCAGATTAACAAAACAGAACAGGGCTTCCCCTGGTGGTCCAATGGGTAAGGACACCTCCTTGCAGTGCAAGGGGCGCCGGTTCAATCCCTGGCCTGGGAAGAGCCCACGTGCCGCGGAGCGGCTGGACCCATGTGTCCAATTACCGAGCCGGAGCTTGGAGCGCATGTGCCCAGAGCTGGCGCTCTGCAACCACAGACGCCACCGCGATGGGAAGCCCACAGGAGCCAAAGAAGAAAGACGGATGTACATAGAGAAATGAAAGACCAATAGAAGTGGCCCGCCTGCTCCCCTCCCTCCCCAACCCGACCCCCACCCAAAATAAATAAATAAATAAGTCTTTAAAAAAAACACACAAAAAAACAAAACAGAACAAACCTTTCACCTAGCCTCTCTTTCTTGGTTCCAGGATTGTTGATACAACTCCACTGTTTTTTTCAATCAGAGGTGGAATTCCTTTAGGATACTATGGCCCAATCCTTTACAGACTCCCCCCGGGCCTCGAGGCTATCTATGGCCCGAGGAGCTAACCTGGAGCCTACTTTTAGATTAAAGAGATAAAGGACAAAAGAATACCAAGAAACATGTGGCCTCAGAACAGACAAATAACCAAGAAGTCCTTTAGCGCTTGTATCTTGAACACTAAAACAAATCAGATATAAGGATGAGACTCCCCCAAATCCTCACAGCTGGGAACAATCACAGGGTCACTCTATAGGGTGACCCAGCACCATCTCCTGGCCCCCACCATTAACAAAGTTGCAACAGGGGCTATGCTACAGTGCTATAGTCCTGTAAGAGCCATACCCCTGCAGTCCCCACAAAGTAACTTAGAGGGGCAGGTAGACCTCCGGTTAGTGTCTTTAGAGGGGCTGAAGCTCCATAAAGAAATGCAGGTGGCCAGGCTTTATAGCAGGTGGGAAAGGTGGTCTGCACAGAGAGGACTGGAGGGGGAGAGGACAGCAGTAAGCAGAGAAATGCCATGGTGAATAAAGGAGTTTGTGTTCCTCATGAGAACTCTCTGCAAGACCCTGGTGCATTTCTGTCTTTTCCCAACAGCTTGAGTGTTTGACTCTTCCTGAGATAAACTTTCACTAAATTTCTGCCCTGTAGGAAGACACAGTTCCAGCTAATATAAAGGCTATCTCCTAAGCATCTGAGCTCCAGCCCTGTGCCTCAGGAAGGCTACTCTTAATACACGAAGGGCTTAGACACTGCTTTCTCAAACCCTGAGAGGACAAAACTGGCACAGTGAAGACTGTGAGCAGCACCTTTTGACGCATCCGTGTACTCTGCATTCCTACTTTCAGGGCTGGAGAACTGAAACGTGTCATTAAATGACAAAGGAAGTAACATGAAAAAAGATGTGTACATGTATGTCTGTTTATTGTCACAAACTGAGATCAAAGCTCAAGGTTATAATAAGCAAATGCAAATTAAATGCATTTTTCTTCCCCTGGCATTCTAAACGGAACTCTAGATGATCCTGTGAAACCTCTGGTCTTTCCTTTGAAAAACAGTTGCTCTAAAATGTGGAAGGAATATGGAAAAGTTTAAGAATTAAAAGATTACATAAATATATAAGTATATGAGCACAGGTATGAGATGGCTGGACGGCTTCATCAATTCAATGGACCTGAACTTGGGTGCACGCTCAGGAGATGGTGAGGGACGGAGGCCTTGGTGTGCTGCAGTCCATGGGGTCACAGAGAGTTGGACATGACTGAACGGCAACAACACACCATCTCTTTAAGCAGCCCTTTTTAAGAAACCATAAACAAAATAAAAACACAAACTGGAAGAATATATTTGCTAAGGAGGCAATCGACAAAGGCTTAATTTCCAAAATATACGAACAGCTCATAAAACTCAGTAACAAAAAAATCCTATCAAAAAACCAATAGAAAAAAAAAAACAAAACCAATAGAAGATCTAAATAGACATTTCTCCAAAGAATACATACAGATGGCTAACAAACACATGAAAAAATGCTCGAAATCACTAATTATTAGAGAAATGTGAATCAAAATTATAAGGAGATATTACTATACACCAGTGAGAATGACCAACACCAAAACATCTACAAGTAACAAATGTTGGAGAGGGTATGGTGAAAAGGGAGCCCTCCTGCACTGCTGGAGGAAATGTAAACTGGTGCAGTCGCCGTGGAAACACTATGGAGGTTCCTTAAAAAAACTAAAAACAGAGCTGTCATATGATCCAGCAATCCCACGCCTGGGCATATATCCAGAGAAAACAGTAATTTGAAAAGACACATGCAACTCAATATTCATAGCAGCACTATTTATAATAGTCAAGACGTGGAAGCAACCTAAATGTCTGACAACAGATAAATGGATAAAGATGATGTGGTACACATACACAACAGACTACTACTCAGTTGTAAACAAGAATGAAATAATGGCATTTGCAGCAACCTGGATGGACCCAGAGATTATTATACTAAGTGAAGTAAATCAGAAAGAGAAAGATAATTATCATGACATCATTTTCATGTGGAATCTAAATATGACACAAATAAACTTATTTACCAAACAGAAACAGACTCTCAGACATAGAAAACAAACAAATGGTTACCAATGGGGAAAGGTGGTGGTGGTGGAGGGGGGGAATTAGGAGCTTGTACTAGTTTCAGATTAACATATACACACTTCTATATGTAAAACAGACAATCGAAAAGGATCTATGGATAGCACAGGTATGAGATGGCTGGACGGCTTCATCAATTCAATGGACCTGAACTTGGGTGCACGCTCAGGAGATGGTGAGGACGGAGGCCTTGGTGTGCTGCAGTCCATGGGGTCACAGAGAGTTGGACATGACTGAACGGCAACAACACACCATCTCTTTAAGCAGCCCTTTTTAAGAAACCATAAACAAAATAAAAACACAAACTGGAAGAATATATTTGCTAAGGAGGCAATCGACAAAGGCTTAATTTCCAAAATATACGAACAGCTCATAAAACTCAGTAACAAAAAAATCCTATCAAAAAACCAATAGAAAAAAAAAAACAAAACCAATAGAAGATCTAAATAGACATTTCTCCAAAGAATACATACAGATGGCTAACAAACACATGAAAAAATGCTCGAAATCACTAATTATTAGAGAAATGTGAATCAAAATTATAAGGAGATATTACTATACACCAGTGAGAATGACCAACACCAAAACATCTACAAGTAACAAATGTTGGAGAGGGTATGGTGAAAAGGGAGCCCTCCTGCACTGCTGGAGGAAATGTAAACTGGTGCAGTCGCCGTGGAAACACTATGGAGGTTCCTTAAAAAAACTAAAAACAGAGCTGTCATATGATCCAGCAATCCCACGCCTGGGCATATATCCAGAGAAAACAGTAATTTGAAAAGACACATGCAACTCAATATTCATAGCAGCACTATTTATAATAGTCAAGACGTGGAAGCAACCTAAATGTCTGACAACAGATAAATGGATAAAGATGATGTGGTACACATACACAACAGACTACTACTCAGTTGTAAACAAGAATGAAATAATGGCATTTGCAGCAACCTGGATGGACCCAGAGATTATTATACTAAGTGAAGTAAATCAGAAAGAGAAAGATAATTATCATGACATCATTTTCATGTGGAATCTAAATATGACACAAATAAACTTATTTACCAAACAGAAACAGACTCTCAGACATAGAAAACAAACAAATGGTTACCAATGGGGAAAGGTGGTGGTGGTGGAGGGGGGGAATTAGGAGCTTGTACTAGTTTCAGATTAACATATACACACTTCTATATGTAAAACAGACAATCGAAAAGGATCTATGGATAGCACAAGGAACTCTATTCAACATTCTGTATAACCTAAATGGGAAAAGAATCTGAAAAAGGATGGACACACATGTATAAGCAAACCACTCTGCTGTATACCAGACACTAACAGAACATTGCAAATCAACCATACCTCAAAAAGATTTTTTTAAAGTCTTTTTCAGAGTTGCATGGCATTCAATAACCACTGATGGAAACTGGAACTCCACAACTTTCTTCAATAGTTCCTGAGAAGCTACATATGTGAGTGGACAAGGACTGAAAAAGGGAGTGTAGGTAAGAACAAGGTGTTTACATTTAAGATCTCTCCTTTCAAGTATCTGACTTGAGGTAAAGCAAGAGATTTTAGAGTTAGAACACCACAGTTCTCATTTAGAGAAAAAAGTCTTTTGGTTCCCATGTAGAGAAAACCTTTTTGGTTCCAAAGAAGGATCAGACAGCAGCATGACTCCAGAATTAACGCCTCAAAACTCAAGCTACTTGAGGAGGAGACACCTAGGGATCTGAGAGACAACCTTGCTCCTTAAGCATCCAAAAAAAAAAGAAGGGTAGGGTTAAAGAACAGCTAGTTTGCCACTGCTGAATGTTAGTGACATAATTCATCATCCAAATCAGGACAATTTGGGGAATAAATGGTGACACAATGACTACTTACGTGAGGGCAACAGGCATAAACCTGGACTTTTCCTGACAAACCAGGACACCTGTTTACTCCTACTAAACTATGGCTCTCTTGCCTCCCTTCCCCTACGAACAGCTGAGATTTACCCTGATCTAGCAAGGAGTTAAGCACCCGCCACTGAGAGCAAGGCCTAGCCACCTGTTTGAAAAACATCTTTTAAGAACTGACTGATAAGAGCACAAGCTTTCATTAGATCCAAGTTCAAATTCAAGTTCCACATTTAGTAGAAGTGTGCACAAAAACTTTTGGGCAAAACACTTTCCTGCTGAGTCTCAATTATTTACAAATGCTAGGACAACTATTAAAATTTTAAATAATAATAAAATGCTCAGGGTGGCATTTAAGATTTACATAATAAGTGGTAGTTATCTGTCTGCATGAGTTTTACTATATTGAAGTAAAGATTAACCTTCTATTACCATGCAACGTTTTTTTCTCACATTTACCTTGTTTTTTTTTCTCTTTCAATCACTTAACAGCAATAGAAATACGCCTGCTTTTCATTCAAAGGTCGGATGAATACTCATATACATGTTCTTCCTATTTTTTAAATTTATTCCATCAGATTTATTTAGTTTTGGCCACTTCTATTGGTTTTTCATTTATTTATTTTTCATCCATCTTTGTTCTTCGGCCCGTGTGGGCCTCCCACCGCAGTGGCCTCTGCTGTCGCAGAGCACTGGCTCTGGGCACATGCGCTCCAGAGTTCCGGCTCAGTAATTGGACACATCGGTCCAGCTGCTCCGCAGCACGTGGGATCTTCCCAGGCCAGGAGTCGAACCGGTGCCCCTTGCACTGTGAGGCAGTGTCCTTACCCACTGGACCACCAGGGGAAGCCCCAGATTTATTTTTATAGAGGGGTAGCTCAATTACCAAAACTGATTTTCCCAAAGAACAGACAGCCAATTATCTGAACATCTTTTGCTAAACCATCCTTCCTTCTCCCCCACTAATATATGATTTCACTTATGCAGCAGGTGCATATATACCTTTCACTGAACTCCCTAAGGTGACTTTTAAAAAATCTTGGCTGTACTCTCTGACCAAGATACACTTAAATGCATTAGCAAGTCTTGACAAACCAGACACCTGTTTACTCCTACTAAACTATGGCTCTCTTGCCTCCCTTCCCCTACGAACAGCTGAGATTTACCCTGATCTAGCAAGGAGTTAAGCACCCGCCACTGAGAGCAAGGCCTAGCCACCTGTTTGAAAAACATCTTTTAAGAACTGACTGATAAGAGCACAAGCTTTCATTAGATCCAAGTTCAAATTCAAGTTCCACATTTAGTAGAAGTGTGCACAAAAACTTTTGGGCAAAACACTTTCCTGCTGAGTCTCAATTATTTACAAATGCTAGGACAACTATTAAAATTTTAAATAATAATAAAATGCTCAGGGTGGCATTTAAGATTTACATAATAAGTGGTAGTTATCTGTCTGCATGAGTTTTACTATATTGAAGTAAAGATTAACCTTCTATTACCATGCAACGTTTTTTTCTCACATTTACCTTGTTTTTTTTTCTCTTTCAATCACTTAACAGCAATAGAAATACGCCTGCTTTTCATTCAAAGGTCGGATGAATACTCATATACATGTTCTTCCTATTTTTTAAATTTATTCCATCAGATTTATTTAGTTTTGGGGGCCACTTCTATTGGTCTTTTATTTATTTATTTTTCATCCATCTTTGTTCTTCGGCCCGTGTGGGCCTCCCACCGCAGTGGCCTCTGCTGTCGCAGAGCACTGGCTCTGGGCACATGCGCTCCAGAGTTCCGGCTCAGTAATTGGACACATCGGTCCAGCTGCTCCGCAGCACGTGGGATCTTCCCAGGCCAGGAGTCGAACCGGTGCCCCTTGCACTGTGAGGCAGTGTCCTTACCCACTGGACCACCAGGGGAAGCCCCAGATTTATTTTTATAGAGGGGTAGCTCAATTACCAAAACTGATTTTCCCAAAGAACAGACAGCCAATTATCTGAACATCTTTTGCTAAACCATCCTTCCTTCTCCCCCACTAATATATGATTTCACTTATGCAGCAGGTGCATATATACCTTTCACTGAACTCCCTAAGGTGACTTTTAAAAAATCTTGGCTGTACTCTCTGACCAAGATACACTAATATGCAAGATTTTCTTTCTTTATGACATTTAGCATTCACATTCAAGAAATGGAAACTCTCTGTCCTTAACTCTTTTCATCACTCAATTAGGTTTATACTGTTTTCTTTAGAAACCCCAAACATTTCATATAAATCCCTCCAATTCACAAATTTCATTTCTGGCTGCTATAATAAGATTGTTCGCCCAATAGTTTTAGAACTAGATATTGCTAGTGAGAAAAATGCTACCAACCTTGATATATTTTTATGTGGTATACGGCTATCTTATGGAACTCTCAGTTTTTCAATTGATTCTGCTGGTTTTTCTAGATTTAAGATTGCAATATCGACAAATATTGCTGTTTTCCATCTTTTTTTTTTTTTTTTCCCAAACAGCTGTACCTTTTATTTGATATATCTTGACTGGCCAGGATAATAGCAAAGGTGCAGGGTGTGCTTGTTTCATTTTCTGATTTCAAGGGAAATACTACTAGTGCTTCCCAAATAGCAGGTTGTTTGCTGTTGGTTTAAGATTCTTTTGTCTCCTATCAGCTTTTAAAGAGTTCATGATCAGGAAGAACCAATGAATTAACATTGTTATCTTGGCACGTATTAGTAATGATACAGCATGTTCAATGCATGCTGGTACCAGACCCCAAGAGCTCAAAACCTTGGCTGTGACTTACTGGCAATTTATCCTTGGGCACATTATTTAACTTCTTGGCCTGAATTTCGTCACTCACAAAATGAGGCTAATAATAACAACCTCCTTCTTAGGGCTGTTTTGAGGACTGTTGACTGATAAAACGTGTTAGAACAATGCCTAAAAGTCACGGAAAGTGTCAGCTGCCCAGTCGTGTCCACCTCGTTGTGACCCAAGGGCTGTGGCCCAGGAGGATCCTCTGTCCATGAAATTCTCCAGAGAAGAATACTGGAGTGGGCTGCCATTTACTTCTCCAGGGGATCTTTCCCAACCCAGGGATCAAACCCGGACCTCCTGCATTGCAGGCAGATTCTTTACTGCTGAGCCACCAGGGAACCCGGAACAAAGTCTAGCATACAATAAATCTTGGCTGTACTCTCTGACCAAGATACACTAATATGCAAGATTTTCTTTCTTTATGACATTTAGCATTCACATTCAAGAAATGGAAACTCTCTGTCCTTAACTCTTTTCATCACTCAATTAGGTTTATACTGTTTTCTTTAGAAACCCCAAACATTTCATATAAATCCCTCCAATTCACAAATTTCATTTCTGGCTGCTATAATAAGATTGTTCGCCCAATAGTTTTAGAACTAGATATTGCTAGTGAGAAAATGCTTCCAACCTTGATATATTTTTATGTGGTATACGGCTATCTTATGGAACTCTCAGTTTTTCAATTGATTCTGCTGGTTTTTCTAGATTTAAGATTGCAATATCGACAAATATTGCTGTTTTCCATCTTTTTTTTTTTTTTTTCCCAAACAGCTGTACCTTTTATTTGATATATCTTGACTGGCCAGGATAATAGCAAAGGTGCAGGGTGTGCTTGTTTCATTTTCTGATTTCAAGGGAAATACTACTAGTGCTTCCCAAATAGCAGGTTGTTTGCTGTTGGTTTAAGATTCTTTTGTCTCCTATCAGCTTTTAAAGAGTTCATGATCAGGAAGAACCAATGAATTAACATTGTTATCTTGGCACGTATTAGTAATGATACAGCATGTTCAATGCATGCTGGTACCAGACCCCAAGAGCTCAAAACCTTGGCTGTGACTTACTGGCAATTTATCCTTGGGCACATTATTTAACTTCTTGGCCTGAATTTCGTCACTCACAAAATGAGGCTAATAATAACAACCTCCTTCTTAGGGCTGTTTTGAGGACTGTTGACTGATAAAACGTGTTAGAACAATGCCTAAAAGTCACGGAAAGTGTCAGCTGCCCAGTCGTGTCCACCTCGTTGTGACCCAAGGGCTGTGGCCCAGGAGGATCCTCTGTCCATGAAATTCTCCAGAGAAGAATACTGGAGTGGGCTGCCATTTACTTCTCCAGGGGATCTTTCCCAACCCAGGGATCAAACCCGGACCTCCTGCATTGCAGGCAGATTCTTTACTGCTGAGCCACCAGGGAACCCGGAACAAAGTCTAGCATACAATAAATACCAAGCGTTACCTGTCATTCGTCCTCTCTAATTATAACTTACCATTTCTGTACTATAGAAGGCTGAGGTTCCCCTCCCTTTTTTGGTTGGGAAGCCATGGCCTTTTAACACACCTTTACTATATTCCATGATTAACAATCTATTAATATTCAAGTGTTCCAGCTCTTAAGACAAGCCCCCAAAGCAATCAGTTCTGCTTTCACCACCAGCTCTTTTCAAAGTTGCCCATGACATACAAATCGAGAGCCACTGTCTCTCTCCAGTCACTTCCTCTGGATGTACTGCCATGTCTTGTTCCTCTTCCCTATCCCTTATTCCTTCCTCTTCTTCATAACAGAAGCATCTGCAAAAGACAGTTGTGCCCTTTCCAGACACCAGTGGTATCCTAGGCTATGGACACTCTCCCTCACTATATTTAATTTAAAAGTGTGGGAACTATCCTAAGAGAAAAGACAAAAAGCTGCCACTGGTCACCGTCACCCCTCCCAGTAAGTTCGCAGCTTCCGCAGGGCAGAGGGCACTCTCCTCCCGGCCAGTCCTCTTCCGCCACTCACTAGGCAGTCTTCAGGAACAAGAGCAGGGCCAGCTCTTGAGTAAACACATGGGTTACGCCCAATCTCAAAGAACAGAGATGAGTGACTCTAACCATATGAAATTAGGAAGTATCAAGATTTACTTTGCTGTGTGCACATACAGGAAGATGGGACCAGTCAGCTCTAGTTCCTCCTCGCCTACTTGAGAAAGCAAAGCACAGGGCTACCGTATCTGAGACTGACTTGCCAGATGCAGCTTAGGAAAAGCACACTATTATAAAGCTGTACTTTAGTACAATGAACATACATAAGATAATCTTGTAAGGACATCAAAATGATTTCTGAGTCCTAAAAGATATTCCAATGATTTAACATTTTTTCAGTCAGTCTCAAAGGTGAAAGCATAACCCATTGCAGATCCGTATCTTGGCTACACGGTTAGGCAAGACACTTAACAAAATCCTAGTAGGAAAGAAATAGTTAATAAGTGGACAGTAGCCTCTGGAAATCAACACTTTACTAAGGCCACACCCCTTTCTGGAATCTGTCCAGCGATCAACAGCCTGTGAGTTCAGTGCCTGTGAGTGGTGGATTCACCTTTTCCTTTTTTGGAAGAACAGTTCGTGATCTTCTCTCCTCTTCCCGCACATCTCCCTCTCTCCCCAGCTCCTTGAAGACCACCAACAGCCACTCAGTAATGTGAAAATCCTCTCAGCGTCCTAGGGTATCACACATCCTGACCAAAATCCTTGGGTCTCATCCCTTTTTTTTAACAGAAATCCCCCATGTTCCAGGATGAGTCCACATTTCAGCACCTTGTGGTGAAGACAACAGAGTATGGTGGGACATGAGTGTCCTCTCGGAGCAGGGTTTCACATCGAGGGCCCCTTTCTAGGTTTGACTTCAGACCAATTACTTAGCTTCTTTCCCTCTGTCTCTTAACTGAAAACATGGGAATGAAAATAGGATTATTATAGGATTAAATAAGGCAAATATATAAAAAGGTCTTAAACTGTATGCCTTATTAGTGTAGCTATTTTTTCTACCTCATTCCTCTTGCTTACATAGGTACAGAATGCTCCTCTAATACTGAATTAACCTGCCCCAGTGATGCTCATTAGAATCTCTCATTTTAGCAACTTCAGGTCAACTAAAAAGGTTACGCCCAATCTCAAAGAACAGAGATGAGTGACTCTAACCATATGAAATTAGGAAGTATCAAGATTTACTTTGCTGTGTGCACATACAGGAAGATGGGACCAGTCAGCTCTAGTTCCTCCTCGCCTACTTGAGAAAGCAAAGCACAGGGCTACCGTATCTGAGACTGACTTGCCAGATGCAGCTTAGGAAAAGCACACTATTATAAAGCTGTACTTTAGTACAATGAACATACATAAGATAATCTTGTAAGGACATCAAAATGATTTCTGAGTCCTAAAAGATATTCCAATGATTTAACATTTTTTCAGTCAGTCTCAAAGGTGAAAGCATAACCCATTGCAGATCCGTATCTTGGCTACACGGTTAGGCAAGACACTTAACAAAATCCTAGTAGGAAAGAAATAGTTAATAAGTGGACAGTAGCCTCTGGAAATCAACACTTTACTAAGGCCACACCCCTTTCTGGAATCTGTCCAGCGATCAACAGCCTGTGAGTTCAGTGCCTGTGAGTGGTGGATTCACCTTTTCCTTTTTTGGAAGAACAGTTCGTGATCTTCTCTCCTCCTCCCGCACATCTCCTCTCTCCCCAGCTCCTTGAAGACCACCAACAGCCACTCAGTAATGTGAAAATCCTCTCAGCGTCCTAGGGTATCACACATCCTGACCAAAATCCTTGGGTCTCATCCCTTTTTTTTAACAGAAATCCCCCATGTTCCAGGATGAGTCCACATTTCAGCACCTTGTGGTGAAGACAACAGAGTATGGTGGGACATGAGTGTCCTCTCGGAGCAGGGTTTCACATCGAGGGCCCCTTTCTAGGTTTGACTTCAGACCAATTACTTAGCTTCTTTCCCTCTGTCTCTTAACTGAAAACATGGGAATGAAAATAGGATTATTATAGGATTAAATAAGGCAAATATATAAAAAGGTCTTAAACTGTATGCCTTATTAGTGTAGCTATTTTTTCTACCTCATTCCTCTTGCTTACATAGGTACAGAATGCTCCTCTAATACTGAATTAACCTGCCCCAGTGATGCTCATTAGAATCTCTCATTTTAGCAACTTCAGGTCATACTGAGGACAAATGGGCAAGAATCAAAAAGAGAAGATATAATCAGGGACCTACAATGAAAATACCCTAATAAGTGACAAAAACCTCTTCAGCAGCCAGCTAAGTTCAGGACAATGGAGAATAGTCGACAAACTGGATTTGGTCCCTGTCATTGTTAACACCTTTTAAATGTTATTTTTCTTAGGTTAGGACACAAAAATTAAACCCCCAACAGCATTATAAAATACTGGGGGAGGGGATTTTTAAATCTACAGACACAGAGATAAAACAGGAAATAGCAGATTTTATCTTGTTCTTCTTTGAGTGAACTACAACTATAAGCATACTAAATTAATCACTGATATAGGTATGCACTTATTTGTATTTAATTATATGCGAAAAGATTATTCTAAACTTAAGATACTGTTAAAAATAGTTTTAAAAATACAAGAATATGGCATGATGCAATTATGAGGCAAGTCAACATTAAGTGGGTCCTTAAAAAATCCACCTGGAATGCAGGAGATCCTGGTTCAATTCCTGGGTTGAGGAGATCCCCTGGAAAAGGAAATGGCAACCCATTCCAGTATTCTTCCCTGCAGAATTCCATGAACAGAGGAGCCTAGTGGGCTACCGTTCCTGGGGTTGCAACTGCATGACTTTCACTTTACGACTATTTTAAAGCTTACAATTCCAAAGGGCTGGCCTCAGAACAAATGACATACCAGCTGCACATCAAAAGCGTCCTAGGGTATCACACATCCTGACCAAAATCCTTGGGTCTCATCCCTTTTTTTTAACAGAAATCCCCCATGTTCCAGGATGAGTCCACATTTCAGCACCTTGTGGTGAAGACAACAGAGTATGGTGGGACATGAGTGTCCTCTCGGAGCAGGGTTTCACATCGAGGGCCCCTTTCTAGGTTTGACTTCAGACCAATTACTTAGCTTCTTTCCCTCTGTCTCTTAACTGAAAACATGGGAATGAAAATAGGATTATTATAGGATTAAATAAGGCAAATATATAAAAAGGTCTTAAACTGTATGCCTTATTAGTGTAGCTATTTTTTCTACCTCATTCCTCTTGCTTACATAGGTACAGAATGCTCCTCTAATACTGAATTAACCTGCCCCAGTGATGCTCATTAGAATCTCTCATTTTAGCAACTTCAGGTCATACTGAGGACAAATGGGCAAGAATCAAAAAGAGAAGATATAATCAGGGACCTACAATGAAAATACCCTAATAAGTGACAAAAACCTCTTCAGCAGCCAGCTAAGTTCAGGACAATGGAGAATAGTCGACAAACTGGATTTGGTCCCTGTCATTGTTAACACCTTTTAAATGTTATTTTTCTTAGGTTAGGACACAAAAATTAAACCCCCAACAGCATTATAAAATACTGGGGGAGGGGATTTTTAAATCTACAGACACAGAGATAAAACAGGAAATAGCAGATTTTATCTTGTTCTTCTTTGAGTGAACTACAACTATAAGCATACTAAATTAATCACTGATATAGGTATGCACTTATTTGTATTTAATTATATGCGAAAAGATTATTCTAAACTTAAGATACTGTTAAAAATAGTTTTAAAAATACAAGAATATGGCATGATGCAATTATGAGGCAAGTCAACATTAAGTGGGTCCTTAAAAAATCCACCTGGAATGCAGGAGATCCTGGTTCAATTCCTGGGTTGAGGAGATCCCCTGGAAAAGGAAATGGCAACCCATTCCAGTATTCTTCCCTGCAGAATTCCATGAACAGAGGAGCCTAGTGGGCTACCGTTCCTGGGGTTGCAACTGCATGACTTTCACTTTACGACTATTTTAAAGCTTACAATTCCAAAGGGCTGGCCTCAGAACAAATGACATACCAGCTGCACATCAAAAGAGTCCAGGTTCACTTGAAGGCTACTCTAACACTTTCAAAGTCCTAAAATATTTTCGAGAGTGTGCACAGGGCAGCAGAAGGAGTTCTAGAACTTCAGTTATCATAAAGCTAAGAGGTTTGGGGCACTTTCAGTCTATCAGATGCATTATGCAAAGTTTTTCATAGAGAACCCTCAGACGACTCCATGCATAGGTCCTACCCCTGCTATTTTACCAACAAGAAAGCTGAGGCAGAAAGGGCACTAAACACTCCGCCCAAGAACACCCGCGCAGAATCTAAATCCAGAAATTCTAAGACAGAGCCCTTCCTCTTCCAGACTGAGCTCTAGTTTACTCACTCACAAAACAATCTTGACAGGATCTTCTCACCCTAACACCCTAAGAGTTTACAAATTCATGTAACCTCACAGTGTCTCTCAAACTGAATGGTGAATTATTTTAGTACCTAATACCATTCATTTAAAAAAAAGAACAGAAAAAAAATAAATAAATAAATAAATAAAAAAAGAACAGAATAAAGAGTATTAGGACACACTCACTGTACATAGGAAGGCCTAAGGATTGTTTCATGAAATTGCTTTTTCAGTTTAGACAGTGTGTTTATACATGTGCTATGTCACTGATCAAAAATGTAATTTTTCACTATAGGTTGAAATTAAAAAAAAAAAAAAACACTTGAAGAATCACTCATCTAAGGTGTTCATTCTTTTAAACAAACTGAATGTAAATTAGTCCAATCTTGGGCCTCCCTGGCAGTCCAGTGGGTAAAGAGACCGCCCTGCAGTGCAGGGGCAGCGGCTCAATCCCTGGCCCCGGAAGATCCCATGTGCCGTGAAGCGGCTGGACAGGTGTGTCCAATTACGAGTCAGTACTCTGGAGCACATGCCCCCAGAGCTGGTTCTCTGCAGTGAAAGGCCACTGCAATTGGAGGCCCACACATGCCAAAGAATAAAAAAGATGAATGAAAATAAATATAAAAAGAGAGGCATGACGGGGAAAAGAAAAAAATTATTCCAATCTTAACTGAATCCCGACTTGTAATCTTTCCAATGAAAAAGTAAATGCTTTGAATTCCACACTAATACATATGAAAATAAGAGTCTTCCAAATTATGCTCCAAGAGACGCCTCCTTCAAGGTGTCTGTGGTTATTTTCTAGGGGAAAGGAGATGTTTCTGTGACCAAATACACTTGACAAATTGGGAAGCACTATATAATATATCTCCCTCCTGGACAATGATAATGCATATTATTAAAAATTCTGAAAAGCTCTGCAGAAAAACAATAACCCAGACATCATCAGAAAATAAAAAATGCTTTACTGTTCTTAATCCAGTGTTTTCTGAAACTTAAAATTTCTCTGGAACCTGTACCACCAACTACTAATCTCTCCTAAGACTAATGTTCTGCAAAACACAATTTAGGAAATACTGCTTTATGTGGACTTCTCAGGAAAAGGAGATCCCAATAAGCTTCTTAAAGAACCCTAATGTTCTGCAAAACAACAATTTTAACTGAATGGTGAATTATTTAGCCTAATATCATTTAAAAAGAACAAAAAAAAATAAATAAATAAATAAAAAAAGAACAGAATAAAGAGTATTAGGACACACTCACTGTACATAGGAAGGCCTAAGGATTGTTTCATGAAATTGCTTTTTCAGTTTAGACAGTGTGTTTATACATGTGCTATGTCACTGATCAAAAATGTAATTTTTCACTATAGGTTGAAATTAAAAAAAAAAACACTTGAAGAATCACTCATCTAAGGTGTTCATTCTTTTAAACAAACTGAATGTAAATTAGTCCAATCTTGGGCCTCCCTGGCAGTCCAGGGGGTAAAGAGCCCGCTCTGCAGGGCAGGGGCAGCGGCTCAATCCCGGGCCCCGGAAGATCCCATGTGCCGTGAAGCGGCTGGACAGGTGTGTCCAATTACGAGTCAGTACTCTGGAGCACATGCCCCCAGAGCTGGTTCTCTGCAGTGAAAGGCCACTGCAATTGGAGGCCCACACATGCCAAAGAATAAAAAAGATGAATGAAAATAAATATAAAAAGAGAGGCATGACGGGGAAAAGAAAAAAATTATTCCAATCTTAACTGAATCCCGACTTGTAATCTTTCCAATTTAAAAGTAAATGCTTTGAATTCCACACTAATACATATGAAAATAAGAGTCTTCCAAATTATGCTCCAAGAGACGCCTCCTTCAAGGTGTCTGTGGTTATTTTCTAGGGGAAAGGAGATGTTTCTGTGACCAAATACACTTGACAAATTGGGAAGCACTATATAATATATCTCCCTCCTGGACAATGATAATGCATATTATTAAAAATTCTGAAAAGCTCTGCAGAAAAACAATAACCCAGACATCATCAGAAAATAAAAAATGCTTTACTGTTCTTAATCCAGTGTTTTCTGAAACTTAAAATTTCTCTGGAACCTGTACCACCAACTACTAATCTCTCCTAAGACTAATGTTCTGCAAAACACAATTTAGGAAATACTGCTTTATGTGGACTTCTCAGGAAAAAGGAGATCCCAATAAGCTTCAGTTGTACAGCATGTAGTAAACCTCCTTCAAGTAAGTACAAAAGTAAAATAATCAGAAAACTGTACTTTGGTTAAGTATTTCATTTCTGCTGAGTAGTTTTATCAGAGTATTATATAACTGAATCATTTAATAAATGATACAGAAACAACATATCATACTCTGAAAATATGATATGGGAGAAGAGGGGAGAATAGATACGCAAAAAGGTTAAGAAAACCTTGCAACTCAAATGTACTACAATTTATTATACAAAGTTTACATAGGAAATCTACTGATATAGAAACCTACATACTCAGGGAAAACATGTAACACACATGTCTATCATACAAATATGATATGGGGGAAGAGGGGAGAATAGATATGCAAAAAGGTTAAGAAAATCTTGCAACTCAAATGTACTACAATCTATCATACAAAGTTTACATAGGAAATCTACTGATATAGAAATCTACATACTCAGGGAAAACATGTAACACACATGCACAAAGGCACAAGAGAGACTAAAACCATACTGTAAACAGACAGCCAAATGATCTGCAAGGATCACTTCTGGGACCTGAGCTTCTGTCTCCCTGCTGGAGAATGCAGAGTAATAAACCAGCTCTTAACATGCCATCGAAGAGGGGAAGAGCTATTGACCTGGACTAGGAAACCTCTGAGACTGGCGTACAGAACAGGACCAGCCAAATGGGCAATAAAAACTGCCTGTGGAAAATGAATTCATCAGAGATGTCTGAGGTGTTATAAATGCTCAAGGCTGTGCATATCGCTCTCATCTCTTACCAGAGACAGAACTCTGGGCTGGAAACCACCTATGACCTAAGCCAGCCTCCCAGCCTTTCACAGGTGGAGGATTAGTACCAGTTACAACCAAGGAATACTATTAATATCTTAACCACGTTCTTCACATCTTCAAATGTGTTTCTACATTTTCAGCCCTTTTTTTCCCACTCACGTTGCCTTTAGTTAATGTTTTTTCTTTCCCCAAAACATACAACATCATCAGAAAATAAAAAATGCTTTACTGTTCTTAATCCAGTGTTTTCTGAAACTTAAAATTTCTCTGGAACCTGTACCACCAACTACTAATCTCTCCTAAGACTAATGTTCTGCAAAACACAATTTAGGAAATACTGCTTTATGTGGACTTCTCAGGAAAAAGGAGATCCCAATAAGCTTCAGTTGTACAGCATGTAGTAAACCTCCTTCAAGTAAGTACAAAAGTAAAATAATCAGAAAACTGTACTTTGGTTAAGTATTTCATTTCTGCTGAGTAGTTTTATCAGAGTATTATATAACTGAATCATTTAATAAATGATACAGAAACAACATATCATACTCTGAAAATATGATATGGGAGAAGAGGGGAGAATAGATACGCAAAAAGGTTAAGAAAACCTTGCAACTCAAATGTACTACAATTTATTATACAAAGTTTACATAGGAAATCTACTGATATAGAAACCTACATACTCAGGGAAAACATGTAACACACATGTCTATCATACAAATATGATATGGGGGAAGAGGGGAGAATAGATATGCAAAAAGGTTAAGAAAATCTTGCAACTCAAATGTACTACAATCTATCATACAAAGTTTACATAGGAAATCTACTGATATAGAAATCTACATACTCAGGGAAAACATGTAACACACATGCACAAAGGCACAAGAGAGACTAAAACCATACTGTAAACAGACAGCCAAATGATCTGCAAGGATCACTTCTGGGACCTGAGCTTCTGTCTCCCTGCTGGAGAATGCAGAGTAATAAACCAGCTCTTAACATGCCATCGAAGAGGGGAAGAGCTATTGACCTGGACTAGGAAACCTCTGAGACTGGCGTACAGAACAGGACCAGCCAAATGGGCAATAAAAACTGCCTGTGGAAAAAATGAATTCATCAGAGATGTCTGAGGTGTTATAAATGCTCAAGGCTGTGCATATCGCTCTCATCTCTTACCAGAGACAGAACTCTGGGCTGGAAACCACCTATGACCTAAGCCAGCCTCCCAGCCTTTCACAGGTGGAGGATTAGTACCAGTTACAACCAAGGAATACTATTAATATCTTAACCACGTTCTTCACATCTTCAAATGTGTTTCTACATTTTCAGCCCTTTTTTTCCCACTCACGTTGCCTTTAGTTAATGTTTTTTCTTTCCCCAAAACAAAGAGCTCACAGAACTTCATGACATAAAAGGTGACAATGAAACTAGACGTGGGGCTTGACGTGGGATTTGTTCATCATTATGTTATCTTACTCAGCTTAGTAACAAAATATTAGTTCCAAGCCATTTATTTGTAAGTTCAAAAAAACAAAATTTGAAAAACAACAACAACAAAACCATTGTGATGTACTATTACCTGAAGCAGAGAACCACTGTATTGTGAAATAACAAAGCATCCGACCAACCAGCAGAAAACAAACGTCAGAGCTCACGTACAGAGACTTGACTTCAAGACCACAAGCAAGAGAAGAGGTCCCCAGTGGAGGGGGAAAGCCTACAGAAAGGTTACCCACAGGATCACTGAAAATTAGAGCAAAAGAGACTGAAAGAGCTGTTCACTATGGTCCCGAGTATCATGCTGGGATAACTGAAGGCAAGAGCGGTGGAAAGGCCTGCCCAGAGTGACATGATTAGTGAACCAATCAGGACACAGCCCAGAAATTGCCAGGCTTCTGCATTGCCCACTATAACATAATGTCTCCCATCTTCTCTATAAGACTAACATGGAAAATAAACACTACTTACTGGCTTGATACACCTATAAACCACTAATCAAGTTATGACTCTATACAACTAGAGCATTTGGAATAAAACATCTTTCTGTGTTACAACATGTGGTTGCTGCCTAGAAACCTAGTAATGCCCTCATTAGGATATACTTACAAACTGTCATTCTAGAGTACTGAATCAAAAAAGTCAGCAAGAAATAAAAGAAAAAAAAAAAGTCGGCAAGAAACTAAGACCCTATGGAAGGAAATAAAACTATTTCATTTGTTTTATTTCCTTCCATAGGGTCCTAGTGAACTACAGTCCCTGCGGTTGCACGAATCGGACATGACCTACTGACTTAACAACAACAAATACTGTGTTTCGGGAAGCACACACTTTGAAGTGAGGCAGATCTGGGTTCAAATTCTAGTTCAACTGTGCAATGTCTGTGTGACCTTGGACAGACCCTCACTTTGGCTTCCGTCTGTAATGAAGCTGGGTGATAATATAATACCACTTGGATTCT
Organism: Tragulus kanchil; assembly: GCA_022376925.1. Lineage (NCBI taxonomy): Eukaryota > Metazoa > Chordata > Mammalia > Artiodactyla > Tragulidae > Tragulus > Tragulus kanchil. The sequence continues at coordinate 56,626,336 of JAIOJX010000026.1, forward strand.
TTCTATTTCAAATTCATAGTCTTATAACTACCCCCCGCCAAAAAACCTGCCAGCTACATCATAAACATTAGTATATTAAACACCTTAAAAAAAAGAAACTATGTGCCATAATGCATTTAATATATGAATACAATCTTTGTAGAGGTGAGTGAAAAAAATTCAAAGACATTACTACATAAAGTATAAAACTAACTTTCTTTCAAGCAAACTGGATAAAGAACAGAGAATCAGGTTTTACATTGGTCCTGCAACTAATAAGTAGCACAACCCTAAGCAAGTGACTCCACTTTAAAACTAGAACTCAAAGTAGACTCACGAAGAGACTTGACTTCAAGACCACAAGCAAGAGAAGAGGTCCCCAGTGGAGGGGGAAAGCCTACAGAAAGGTTACCCACAGGATCACTGAAAATTAGAGCAAAAGAGACTGAAAGAGCTGTTCACTATGGTCCCGAGTATCATGCTGGGATAACTGAAGGCAAGAGCGGTGGAAAGGCCTGCCCAGAGTGACATGATTAGTGAACCAATCAGGACACAGCCCAGAAATTGCCAGGCTTCTGCATTGCCCACTATAACATAATGTCTCCCATCTTCTCTATAAGACTAACATGGAAAATAAACACTACTTACTGGCTTGATACACCTATAAACCACTAATCAAGTTATGACTCTATACAACTAGAGCATTTGGAATAAAACATCTTTCTGTGTTACAACATGTGGTTGCTGCCTAGAAACCTAGTAATGCCCTCATTAGGATATACTTACAAACTGTCATTCTAGAGTACTGAATCAAAAAAGTCAGCAAGAAATAAAAGAAAAAAAAGTCGGCAAGAAACTAAGACCCTATGGAAGGAAATAAAACTATTTCATTTGTTTTATTTCCTTCCATAGGGTCCTAGTGAACTACAGTCCCTGCGGTTGCACGAATCGGACATGACCTACTGACTTAACAACAACAAATACTGTGTTTCGGGAAGCACACACTTTGAAGTGAGGCAGATCTGGGTTCAAATTCTAGTTCAACTGTGCAATGTCTGTGTGACCTTGGACAGACCCTCACTTTGGCTTCCGTCTGTAATGAAGCTGGGTGATAATATAATACCACTTGGATTCTTTCTATTTCAAATTCATAGTCTTATAACTACCCCCCGCCAAAAAACCTGCCAGCTACATCATAAACATTAGTATATTAAACACCTTAAAAAAAAGAAACTATGTGCCATAATGCATTTAATATATGAATACAATCTTTGTAGAGGTGAGTGAAAAAAATTCAAAGACATTACTACATAAAGTATAAAACTAACTTTCTTTCAAGCAAACTGGATAAAGAACAGAGAATCAGGTTTTACATTGGTCCTGCAACTAATAAGTAGCACAACCCTAAGCAAGTGACTCCACTTTGAGAAAACTCTGCCAGTGACAGCTCAAAGTCAGCCACCCACTTCTCCAGTTATGGTGCAGAAAACCATTCTGACCACAGAGTTCCTAGAGCTCTCGTGCTTCCTCTACTTGAAGCAGTCTAGCATCGGCACAGCATTAGGGTGTACTTACAAACCTTCATTCTAAAGTACTATTTGAAAAACAGTCAGCAAGAAAGCAACACCCTATGGAGAGAAACAAAACTATTTCACGTGAGAGTCATACTGCGTTTCAGGGAGCACACATTTTGAAGTGAGGCAGATTTCGGTTCAACTACTAGCTCAAAATTTGTTATGTGCCAGGCCCTGTTCTAAGCATTCTAGACCTACTGACTCATTTAACCCTCCACCATCTTCTCAGAAGGTCTGTACCAGTGGTCCCCAACTTTTCTGGCACCAGGGACCAGAAAGTGAGGGGATGGTTTCAGGATAATTCAAGTACATTACATTTATTGTGCACTTTATTTCTAATCTAATGCCACCACGGATGGGACAGGAAGTACTGGGCCATGGCCTGGAGGCTGAGGACCCTGGGTCTATAGCCTTCCTACTCAAGTTATCTAGGCTAGAGAGAAGTGAAGGAATTTGCCTAAAAGTTACAGAGCCCATTGGAGGGATGAGGGTTCAACAATCCAGGAGTCTAGCTGCATCTGTGCTTCCAACAACTAGTAATACTGATTCTCAGAATCATAAATTCCAGAGTGGCTCTTAAACTATAGACATGTAAATGGAAATCTGTTTATGTCATTTCTTCCTTGTGGCCAAATACAGCTGATACATAATCTACTGTGAGGGGAGAGAACAGTGACTAACATGCTAACAATACCCTGTAACAGAACAGGCTACAGGTCATTAAACAAAGTTATAAAGGAGCAATGTAATTAAGATCAAGCCACAGTATGTGTATTTTGTTATTCAAACATTTTATCAAAGCAATCAAAGGGTTGTGATGTTTTAGCATTATCACACTTCTTTGATCATCAAAATTTGAGGTGAGTGAAAAAAATTCAAAGACATTACTACATAAAGTATAAAACTAACTTTCTTTCAAGCAAACTGGATAAAGAACAGAGAATCAGGTTTTACATTGGTCCTGCAACTAATAAGTAGCACAACCCTAAGCAAGTGACTCCACTTTGAGAAAACTCTGCCAGTGACAGCTCAAAGTCAGCCACCCACTTCTCCAGTTATGGTGCAGAAAACCATTCTGACCACAGAGTTCCTAGAGCTCTCGTGCTTCCTCTACTTGAAGCAGTCTAGCATCGGCACAGCATTAGGGTGTACTTACAAACCTTCATTCTAAAGTACTATTTGAAAAACAGTCAGCAAGAAAGCAACACCCTATGGAGAGAAACAAAACTATTTCACGTGAGAGTCATACTGCGTTTCAGGGAGCACACATTTTGAAGTGAGGCAGATTTCGGTTCAACTACTAGCTCAAAATTTGTTATGTGCCAGGCCCTGTTCTAAGCATTCTAGACCTACTGACTCATTTAACCCTCCACCATCTTCTCAGAAGGTCTGTACCAGTGGTCCCCAACTTTTCTGGCACCAGGGACCAGAAAGTGAGGGGATGGTTTCAGGATAATTCAAGTACATTACATTTATTGTGCACTTTATTTCTAATCTAATGCCACCACGGATGGGACAGGAAGTACTGGGCCATGGCCTGGAGGCTGAGGACCCTGGGTCTATAGCCTTCCTACTCAAGTTATCTAGGCTAGAGAGAAGTGAAGGAATTTGCCTAAAAGTTACAGAGCCCATTGGAGGGATGAGGGTTCAACAATCCAGGAGTCTAGCTGCATCTGTGCTTCCAACAACTAGTAATACTGATTCTCAGAATCATAAATTCCAGAGTGGCTCTTAAACTATAGACATGTAAATGGAAATCTGTTTATGTCATTTCTTCCTTGTGGCCAAATACAGCTGATACATAATCTACTGTGAGGGGAGAGAACAGTGACTAACATGCTAACAATACCCTGTAACAGAACAGGCTACAGGTCATTAAACAAAGTTATAAAGGAGCAATGTAATTAAGATCAAGCCACAGTATGTGTATTTTGTTATTCAAACATTTTATCAAAGCAATCAAAGGGTTGTGATGTTTTAGCATTATCACACTTCTTTGATCATCAAAAATTTATCTGCTGGATAATGCTCCCAAGGAATAATTATCATATAAAACCAGTCTGCCACTAAATATTGGTTAACCAGATATTTCTGCCTTTGTAATTGTGCACAGGAAAATGTATATATACATACAGAGACACATACAAACCTACAACTTAAACACTCATATCCTGAGTACTGAAATTTCAAATCAGACACAATGTATGCAGGGTATGTGTCCGCCATCACCAACATTTACATATAGCCAGAGCAGGCTTGACCCCTCTCCCCTGCTTCACACCTGACTGATCTCCTGCAATTTCCTACCACTCTTCCTTCCTCTGCCAACTTAACATCTCAGTTGCTAACCACAGTTCTGCTGTCCCCTCACCCCTTCTATCTCAAGAAAAAAGTTAAAAGCACAGCAAGGTCAGGAAGCTCAGTGGAGCAGAACTGGCACACTGGAGGGCCACACACACACATTTATGTACGCGCCCACAACATCCCTCCCCGCAATAAATGCCGACGGCAATAAGCTGTTTTTCATCACCACAATCTATCATCTGCCACCTAGTCTTGCAATAACTTTTCAGAATCCTTGGAAGGCCCAAGAGACAGAAAGAACACAGCGTTTACTTCCAGACAGGTCTACCCTATAATGCTGGTGGTACAGACCTCTGCCTCAGTTTGCCAGGCCCTCAGTACCCTCAGACTGCGGGCTGATCAAGGCAGTGACTGCTCCAGGTGCAGAGTCATCTGAGTGGTGAAACACAAAGCATGGCCTCACATGGCTCAATTCCTTTCTTACTATAGGATGGCTCCAAAACCATTCTTCTTTACAATAAAAAAGTATAGACTGATGACTCAATTGTTAGGCAAGTTTAGGCTACTGGCTTGATGTGCATTCACACAAATACAAGATCTTTATAACCTCAACAACAACAAAAGATAAATCACAAGCACTCTAACCCAGAGGATCAAAGATCTGACCTTCTTTTCCACAATTTAATCACAAAGTTTTACCAACATTTCGCCATTACCTGTACAAATCCTTCTATCAGACTCCTATTTCTATTGACACCAGACAACACCCATAAAATCAAATTTCTAAATAAAAGCAGCCATGAAAAGGAGGGAAACTGATTTTTTCAAGAGACATATCACCAGAAAAGTTAACCAGAAGACACTACCTGAAATGAAAGCCTGCCCTATACTGGTTTTTCCCTGCCAAAGCGGGGCAGGGGGCTGGTGGTGAAGCGTCTGGGTTTGCATCTATATTTTTATGGCAGATGGTACAGCTATGAATGATCAATGATCAACTCCTTTTGGAAAAAAAGGCTCTTGGTAAAGTATAGTAGTAATTACAGAAATCGATAACCTACAAAAGTTGATCAAAAGAAAAATACTTTAATATTCACAAGTAATAAAAGATGCCCTGTGGTACACACACTTACAATATACAAATAAAGATTCAACTAAAACTACGTTCAGATTTCCCAGACAACCCAGTGATTAAGAGTCTATCAGGAGCATGACTTCTTCGATCTCTGGCCTGGGGACGAAGATCCCACATACCATGGAGTGTGACCAAAAATAAATAAATAAAGCAAGTAAAAGCATATTATAAAACCAAGTCCCATAGTTAAACTGGGCTTTTCAGCTATTCTCTTATGTTAACTTTATGAAAACAAATCAATTGTATCCATTCAGATCAGTAACTTTTCAGAATCCTTGGAGGGCCCAGGGGGTTTACTTCCAGACAGGTCTACCCTATAATGCTGGTGGTACAGACCTCTGCCTCAGTTTGCCAGGCCCTCAGTACCCTCAGACTGCGGGCTGATCAAGGCAGTGACTGCTCCAGGTGCAGAGTCATCTGAGTGGTGAAACACAAAGCATGGCCTCACATGGCTCAATTCCTTTCTTACTATAGGATGGCTCCAAAACCATTCTTCTTTACAATAAAAAAGTATAGACTGATGACTCAATTGTTAGGCAAGTTTAGGCTACTGGCTTGATGTGCATTCACACAAATACAAGATCTTTATAACCTCAACAACAACAAAAGATAAATCACAAGCACTCTAACCCAGAGGATCAAAGATCTGACCTTCTTTTCCACAATTTAATCACAAAGTTTTACCAACATTTCGCCATTACCTGTACAAATCCTTCTATCAGACTCCTATTTCTATTGACACCAGACAACACCCATAAAATCAAATTTCTAAATAAAAGCAGCCATGAAAAGGAGGGAAACTGATTTTTTCAAGAGACATATCACCAGAAAAGTTAACCAGAAGACACTACCTGAAATGAAAGCCTGCCCTATACTGGTTTTTCCCTGCCAAAGCGGGGCAGGGGGCTGGTGGTGAAGCGTCTGGGTTTGCATCTATATTTTTATGGCAGATGGTACAGCTATGAATGATCAATGATCAACTCCTTTTGGAAAAAAAGGCTCTTGGTAAAGTATAGTAGTAATTACAGAAATCGATAACCTACAAAAGTTGATCAAAAGAAAAATACTTTAATATTCACAAGTAATAAAAGATGCCCTGTGGTACACACACTTACAATATACAAATAAAGATTCAACTAAAACTACGTTCAGATTTCCCAGACAACCCAGTGATTAAGAGTCTATCAGGGAGCATGACTTCTTCGATCTCTGGCCTGGGGACGAAGATCCCACATACCATGGAGTGTGACCAAAAAAATAAATAAATAAAGCAAGTAAAAGCATATTATAAAACCAAGTCCCATAGTTAAACTGGGCTTTTCAGCTATTCTCTTATGTTAACTTTATGAAAATGCATACAATCTAACTCTGTATCCATAACAAACAGAAACAGACTGTATTAATATATGATAGACTGTAAAGCACAAGGGAAAAAACCGGTTTAAACAAGAACCTGCTGATGAACTAAAGTGATCTGCCATGAAATTTTAAGAAATCCCTTTTGTTACAGCAGCAAATTATTTCACAGCAAATTCTGTATTTTGCAAAGAAATACCAACAAGAAAATGAAATACATCTAGCCTGACTTTCTGATCACATCATGATCAAAAGGGAGTTAACCTATATGGACAGTATCAGAATGAAGACTATTTTTCAGGGGTGGGGGGAGGTGGAATGTGATGGGTGGAGGAGGTGCCTCACAGTGTATAGGAGGTAGTATACTACCTATGAAAGTCATCTTTTTATAATCTCTTTTTAACTTACATCCATTCATATATGATCTCTTCCATACCTGAAGACAGCACACATTCCAAATAGTAAAACCTTTCTTTATTCAATAAACAATAGAATCCAAATCTTACAGAAAAGTTAACAAATAGTCTTCAAACAAGAAGGCTTTACATAAAGTTCTGTCTACAGCAACAGTTACTAAGCATGACTACTGCATTTTATCTGAGGTAAGTAAGGCAATTCTGACAGAAAAAATAAGACACTCAAGAATATTTCCCTTACACTTGGGTAAAAATATTTTTATATGAAGATATTTAATGACAAAAAGAACCTAATTAAAGCTATAGGTATATACATGCATGTATATAAAAAAAATAAAAGAAAAATACTTTAATATTCACAAGTAATAAAAGATGCCCTGTGGTACACACACTTACAATATACAAATAAAGATTCAACTAAAACTACGTTCAGATTTCCCAGACAACCCAGTGATTAAGAGTCTATCAGGAGCATGACTTCTTGATCTCTGGCCTGGGGACGAAGATCCCACATACCATGGAGTGTGACCAAAAATAAATAAATAAAGCAAGTAAAAGCATATTATAAAACCAAGTCCCATAGTTAAACTGGGCTTTTCAGCTATTCTCTTATGTTAACTTTATGAAAATGCATACAATCTAACTCTGTATCCATAACAAACAGAAACAGACTGTATTAATATATGATAGACTGTAAAGCACAAGGGAAAAAACCGGTTTAAACAAGAACCTGCTGATGAACTAAAGTGATCTGCCATGAAATTTTAAGAAATCCCTTTTGTTACAGCAGCAAATTATTTCACAGCAAATTCTGTATTTTGCAAAGAAATACCAACAAGAAAATGAAATACATCTAGCCTGACTTTCTGATCACATCATGATCAAAAGGGAGTTAACCTATATGGACAGTATCAGAATGAAGACTATTTTTCAGGGGTGGGGGGAGGTGGAATGTGATGGGTGGAGGAGGTGCCTCACAGTGTATAGGAGGTAGTATACTACCTATGAAAGTCATCTTTTTATAATCTCTTTTTAACTTACATCCATTCATATATGATCTCTTCCATACCTGAAGACAGCACACATTCCAAATAGTAAAACCTTTCTTTATTCAATAAACAATAGAATCCAAATCTTACAGAAAAGTTAACAAATAGTCTTCAAACAAGAAGGCTTTACATAAAGTTCTGTCTACAGCAACAGTTACTAAGCATGACTACTGCATTTTATCTGAGGTAAGTAAGGCAATTCTGACAGAAAAAATAAGACACTCAAGAATATTTCCCTTACACTTGGGTAAAAATATTTTTATATGAAGATATTTAATGACAAAAAGAACCTAATTAAAGCTATAGGTATATACATGCATGTATATATATAGAAGAAAAAATAGAAAAAAGCATAAAAAGGAAACATGTAAAAATGTTAACAATAACAAAATCTAAGTGGTAAGATTACAGAAGATAATTAATTTTTAAAATTTTACGTACTTCCTGAATTTTACAAGTCTTTTTTTCTAGCTGAAAAAAGTTGACATTCACTTGTCATATAAGCAAACAACAAATAAGTCCTCACAAAACTAACACAGGTTCTACGCTGCTTCCAGACTTTTTACACTTCAAATACAGATGCTTTATCTGCCAGTTATCTGGAAAAAAGGAGCAAAATAAAGCCAAAGTTTCTTACTTTTAGTTCTCCTATAAAAAATATTTTCATAACTAAATACTAATTAAGAAATGTTTACTTTTTTACAAAAAGGTTCTATGTCCAACTTCTTATTAGTAACTATGTGATTTTTTTTAAAGCAACCATTTAGATTGCCTTACGCGAAATTCATCTCAAAGAAATGAGTTCCGTTCAGCTCAGCAGTTCTAAAATGTAGACATCTAATACACAGTGCAAGAAGTTTTGATGCATTTTAGCGAACCTCACCAACAGAAACACCTCATTTTAAGTACACCTTTCCATTATTACTTCTTAAGAGTCTGACATCTAACGAAGTATTTTGCAAAAGGTACTTTTGCTTAACCTGGACATAGATTTATTTGAATATCCGGGAAGTTGTCAAAATCGATCTCAAAGTGCATTGTATGCAAAGCACAGAATGTCAACTCTTTACTGGGCCTCCCTCTCCTTTCCGTCACGAGAACGCCTTTAATATCCCCTAGCTTACATTTCTGGATCCATGAGTCACTGAGAAACGAGCTCTAAGTTTTCGTTAGAATGCCACTAAAGCAGCTCCTCTGCAGCAATTAAGGATCTGGACCCCAAACGACTGTGGGCCGCCCCGACTCCCCACCGTGGTCCTGATTTTATCTGAGGTAAGTAAGGCAATTCTGACAGAAAAAATAAGACACTCAAGAATATTTCCCTTACACTTGGGTAAAAATATTTTTATATGAAGATATTTAATGACAAAAAGAACCTAATTAAAGCTATAGGTATATACATGCATGTATATATATAGAAGAAAAAATAGAAAAAAGCATAAAAAGGAAACATGTAAAAATGTTAACAATAACAAAATCTAAGTGGTAAGATTACAGAAGATAATTAATTTTTAAAATTTTACGTACTTCCTGAATTTTACAAGTCTTTTTTTCTAGCTGAAAAAAGTTGACATTCACTTGTCATATAAGCAAACAACAAATAAGTCCTCACAAAACTAACACAGGTTCTACGCTGCTTCCAGACTTTTTACACTTCAAATACAGATGCTTTATCTGCCAGTTATCTGGAAAAAAGGAGCAAAATAAAGCCAAAGTTTCTTACTTTTAGTTCTCCTATAAAAAATATTTTCATAACTAAATACTAATTAAGAAATGTTTACTTTTTTACAAAAGGTTCTATGTCCAACTTCTTATTAGTAACTATGTGATTTTTTTTTAAAGCAACCATTTAGATTGCCTTACGCGAAATTCATCTCAAAGAAATGAGTTCCGTTCAGCTCAGCAGTTCTAAAATGTAGACATCTAATACACAGTGCAAGAAGTTTTGATGCATTTTAGCGAACCTCACCAACAGAAACACCTCATTTTAAGTACACCTTTCCATTATTACTTCTTAAGAGTCTGACATCTAACGAAGTATTTTGCAAAAGGTACTTTTGCTTAACCTGGACATAGATTTATTTGAATATCCGGGAAGTTGTCAAAATCGATCTCAAAGTGCATTGTATGCAAAGCACAGAATGTCAACTCTTTACTGGGCCTCCCTCTCCTTTCCGTCACGAGAACGCCTTTAATATCCCCTAGCTTACATTTCTGGATCCATGAGTCACTGAGAAACGAGCTCTAAGTTTTCGTTAGAATGCCACTAAAGCAGCTCCTCTGCAGCAATTAAGGATCTGGACCCCAAACGACTGTGGGCCGCCCCGACTCCCCACCGTGGTCCTGCACAATAAACCGCATTCTCTACTACTCCTAGCCCATGCCTGTTTACCTTTGTCCTCTAGCTTCACTGCCCCTCCACGTACTGTTCTCTTCTGCATCCCTCCTCTCCCCCAAATCCCACAGGGCCTTCAAGATCGGCATTTCTATCGCCTCGCCCAGGAAGTCTTCAGATTTCTGCTAGGCGGAAGTATGTGATCGATCGGTTCGGTCTTCTCCGGCTACCTTGCTAGCATTTTGTAGTTCCTTCACTGGACTTACCGCCTCCTTCCCGGTATCGCGGTTATTTATGTGCTCGCCTTATCTCCCGCACCAGAGCGTAAGATCCCCGGGGGAGGGGACCCCGGGCCCGAGTGCACCCCTGAATCCTGCCGGCACAGACTGACCGGGGCGTCTGCACGCAGTCGGCGTGCAGATGGGTTCAACCGAACTCGGGAACGCTTCGACCGCACAATTCCTCCCCAGAAATCGGTTAGGCGTGTTCCCGAAAGGAAGGTCGCAAAGACGGTCTCCGCCTCCCGGTAACAGGAAGTTTACCAGCGGCGAGAAGCGCGGCGGCTCGAGCCCCGGTGCGGTGGGAGTGACAGTTGGCTCGGCCCGCACGCCCCGGCCCGGGCCCCGGACGCCCCCGCGCCCACAGCCCCGCCGGAGAACCGTGCAGGGCGGGCAGGGGTGCACGGAGCCCCGGGCCGGCGAGAACCAGGGGGGAAGGCTCCGCAAGGGGCCCGGGCCGGGCGGAGCGGGCAGGCCGGGCCACTCCCGGAGACTCCTGGGCCCGGGCCGCCGCCGCCACCCGAGAAAATGGAGGCAGCCTCGGGGCCGGGGACGAGCCGGGGCAGGGAGGCGGAAGCCAGGCTGGCGTCCGCGCCGCGAGCAGGGTCGGGCCGGGGGTCACTCACGGGGCTGGGCCGGGCGGCTCCCTCTCCGCCTCCGCGTCGTCGCCGTCCCCGTCCTCGGCCGCCGCCGCCTCGGGCTGCTCGCTCGGTCCCCGCGGCGCGGCTCGGGCGCTCGGCCCCTCCGTTGTCTTCCGCCCGCTCCTGCTCCCGGCGACAGGATCCTGAGGCGGCGGCGGCTGAGCGGGAGGAAGGTGGCTCCGGGGCTCCCGCGGCGTCCGCCGCAGTACGGCTCTCGCTCCCTCGTCCGGGTTTCGGCTGCGGCTCTGCTGGGGGGCCCGGTGCTGCCTCTGCCTTCGCCCGGCTCCCGGAGGCTCAGGCTCTCCCAGGCCTCGCCGCTCCCCGATCCCCGCTCCCAGCCCGAGCCCGGCTTTGACGTGCGCACTGCGCAGCCGCGGAGGGCGCGACGTCGGGCGGCGCCGCAACGCCCCTTTTGGCCTCGGGCGCCCCCGGGCGGAGCGGCGGACTCAGCACGTAGAAGTCCGCGCAAAGTCGAAGTGGGAGGGGGCGCTGGGACAAGCGGAAGCAGAGGACGAGAGTTCCTCCCCGTTCACCTGCCTCGTGAATGATAGTGCTCACCGCCGTCTCGTCTGTCTAACGACTTTTACGTCCACTTTCTACGATCACTGCCTGAGCTCTTAACAAAGCTTTATTTCTGCTAAACGGTTGCGCGCCGATGTGTGTAGATTCCTTTATACTTCAGAGGGAGAAATAACCCTCATTTTAGTATCCTCCGAGAGAGAGCGCACATAGAAGGTCATCAAACAGCCTGTATTTAAATCTCCACTCCGTCATTTAGTCCTTATGGGCTATTTCCTGTCCTTATTCCTATGTTCCTTCACACACACTCACACAAAAGTATAATAGTACATAACCATAGGCTTCTGAGGATGAACGAGATAATCCATTGCAAAGCTCTGACAACAGACTGGTATATAAAAATACCATACGTGTAAATTTTCATTTCTTTCTGTTGCTTTGCTTGTAATTTGTAATCGAACAGGTCTTTGGTGAGCATCTGTTACGTGGCAGGCACTATTCTAGGGAGTGGGGCAGTGAGCAAAATAGTCTCTGCTCTTGAGATAAACAGTAAATAAACCAACATATATATAACTTCAGATGGTTTTCACTGGTATGGAGAAAGACCACACAGGCTAAGGGAAGAGAGTGCAGAATATTGCTCCCACAAAGGGTGCTCAGTCGTGTCAGACTCTGTGACCCTCATGAATTGCCACCTGTCAGACTCCTCTGTCCATGGAATCTTCTAGGAAAGAATACTGGAATGGGCTGCCATTTCCTACTCCAGGGGTTCTTCCCTATTTAGGGATCCAACACATGTCTCTTGCATCTCCTGCATTGCAAAGCAAATTTTTTGCCACTATGCCACCTGGAAAGCCCAGGGTAGGTACTTGAAGAAAGAGCCTGCTGTGAACTATGTGTATGGAATGGTTGAAGGAAGAGCAAAGCCAATGTCCTGAGGCAGAGATGCCTTGGAGCTCAGCAAGGCAAGAGCCCTGAGGGGAGAGTGATAAGAGAGGGGAGGCCTCATGTAAACAAAAGTGAGGATTTGGGTTCTTACACTGAATGAGAGCAGGAGCCGTTTGGAGGGTTTTGAGCAGAGAAAGGATGTGATCTGACATTTCAAAAGAATTGCTCTGGTTGTGGTGTGAAGACCAGCCTGAAGGGCCTGAGAGCTTCACCCAGAAGACCAGTTGGAAAGCTTTTGCAATAATCCTGTGACAAGAAGACAGACTCAGCCCAATGGAAGACGAATGAAGTGGTTATGTTCTAGACACACTTAAAGAGTGGACCTGACATGACTTTGCCTCTTTCTGAGTTTTATTTGTTTGTTTTCTCAAGCGACTGGAAGATGCAATGTGGTGAAACGGGGAAGACTTAAACAGAAACAGATATGAAGGGAGGAACTTGGAAATACATCTGGACCATAAAGAAGGCCGGGCACTGAAGAATTGATGCTTTCGAACTGTGGTGCTGAAGAAGGTCCTTGAGAGTCCCTTGGACAGTGAGCTGATCAAATTGATGCCCTTTCGAATACTTTTTTCCTTGCTTTGCTTGTAATTTTGTAATCGAACAGGTCTTTGGTGAGCATCTGTTACGTGGCAGGCACTATTCTAGGGAGTGGGGCAGTGAGCAAAATAGTCTCTGCTCTTGAGATAAACAGTAAATAAACCAACATATATATAACTTCAGATGGTTTTCACTGGTATGGAGAAAGACCACACAGGCTAAGGGAAGAGAGTGCAGAATATTGCTCCCACAAAGGGTGCTCAGTCGTGTCAGACTCTGTGACCCTCATGAATTGCCACCTGTCAGACTCCTCTGTCCATGGAATCTTCTAGGAAAGAATACTGGAATGGGCTGCCATTTCCTACTCCAGGGGTTCTTCCCTATTTAGGGATCCAACACATGTCTCTTGCATCTCCTGCATTGCAAAGCAAATTTTTTGCCACTATGCCACCTGGAAAGCCCAGGGTAGGTACTTGAAGAAAGAGCCTGCTGTGAACTATGTGTATGGAATGGTTGAAGGAAGAGCAAAAGCCAATGTCCTGAGGCAGAGATGCCTTGGAGCTCAGCAAGGCAAGAGCCCTGAGGGGAGAGTGATAAGAGAGGGGAGGCCTCATGTAAACAAAAGTGAGGATTTGGGTTCTTACACTGAATGAGAGCAGGAGCCGTTTGGAGGGTTTTGAGCAGAGAAAGGATGTGATCTGACATTTCAAAAGAATTGCTCTGGTTGTGGTGTGAAGACCAGCCTGAAGGGCCTGAGAGCTTCACCCAGAAGACCAGTTGGAAAGCTTTTGCAATAATCCTGTGACAAGAAGACAGACTCAGCCCAATGGAAGACGAATGAAGTGGTTATGTTCTAGACACACTTAAAGAGTGGACCTGACATGACTTTGCCTCTTTCTGAGTTTTATTTGTTTGTTTTCTCAAGCGACTGGAAGATGCAATGTGGTGAAACGGGGAAGACTTAAACAGAAACAGATATGAAGGGAGGAACTTGGAAATACATCTGGACCATAAAGAAGGCCGGGCACTGAAGAATTGATGCTTTCGAACTGTGGTGCTGAAGAAGGTCCTTGAGAGTCCCTTGGACAGTGAGCTGATCAAATTTGTCAGTCCTAAAGGAAATCAACCCTGAATATTCATTAGAATGACTGATGCTGAAGCTGAGGTTCCAATACTCTGGCCACCTGATGAGAAAAGCTGACTGATTGGAAAAGACCCTGATGCTGGGAGAGATTGAGAGTAGGAGGAGAAGGAGGTGACAGAGGACAAGATTGTTGGGTGGCATCATCGATTCAAAGGACAGGAGTTTGAGCAAATTCCAGGAGATAGTGAAGGACAGGGAATGCTTCATGCCGCAGTCCATGGGTCACAAAGAGTTGGACGTGACTGAGTGATTAAACAACACAATTCTAAGTTTGAGCTGCCAATTAGATACCCAAGTAGGAAACTTGATGTAGAGCTCTGGGGTTTGGGGGAGAGGTCTGGGCTGGAGAAAGAATTTGGGGAGTCCTCAGAGTAAGTAAAATCTCAATATTCAGTGAGGTCATTTAAGGGCAGAGGGTTAATAAAAGACAAGGCCAAGGGTGAGCTGAAGGTGGCCAGGAAGCAGCAAAGGCTGCTGAGGGGAGCCAGCCTGGCAGGAGGAGGCCCAGGGGAACTTTGCATGCTGGAATGGAGGAGGAGTCCATGCCTTCGAATGTGGCCAGTAGTTCTTGAAGTAAAGTTAGTGCTGGTGATTGGCCATTGGTGTCCCACCATCGTGGCAGCTAGTGGCCTTGGGAACAGCTGTTTCATCAGAGATGGATGGCAAAGCCTCATTCTCTAGAAAGAAGGAGATCTGGGAAGATCTCTAGAAAGAACTGGGCTCTAGAACGAGAGTGGTAGCCAGAAGGGAGTGTGAACTCAAAACAGATTTTTTGCTTTGTTTTGTTTTGTTTTGTTTTGTTTTGAGAATGGGAGCTATTAGAGACAGCTTACTTGCTAATAGGAATGATTCAGTAATGAGGGAAAAGTTGATGACGAGTGGGGTGGGGCGGCATTTTCTGGAGAGCTGTCCTTGAGTGGGCAAGAAGCAAAGTTTATGGCCGGCTAAGGCTGGGGGTGGGGCAGGGAGCTGGTCCTGGAGACCAGCAAGGGAAGAGGCCACTCGCAGTAGTAACCAAGGGCAGGCAGCCCAGGAGATGAGGAGCCAGAAGGCGTGAACATTCCCTTGAGGGTTTCTCTTTTCTCACGGAAACAGGAAGCAAGGTCATCAGCTCAGAGCATGCAAGGGGAAGGGTGTTGGAAGTCTGAGGGAAGAGGGGACAGTAGTCAGAAGGGCCAGTAGTTTGTTTCTCAGGCGGTCTCACAATTTCCTGGGAAGGTGCAGGTACAGGATGATAGGGACCTGAATTCGACCAGGGTTATTTTTGCTAGATAACTCCATGAGGAGAAGGAGGGAAAAGAAAAGGAACAGTATAGACAAGGAAGTAAGTATAGACAAGGAAGTAAAAATAATGGCCAGCTGTTATCTCCAAGCTGAACAGGAGGGACAGAGGAAATGAGGAAGGAGGTGGGGACTGTGGGAAGGCAGAGGCCCTGTGGAAGTGGTGGCAGGACCTAAGGAGTGGGAGTGAAAGGATGCTGCAGTCAGCACAGCATGGCAGGTGGGCTGGGAAGGCGGAGAGCCAGGCTACTTACCCTGAGCCTGTGGAAGACCCTGTGCTGTGCTCAGTTGCTCAGTTGTGTCAGACTCTGTGTGACCTCCATGGACGGTACCCCGCCAGATTCTTCTGCCCATGGGATTCTCCAGGCAAGAATACTGGAGTGCAGGGACTTCCCTGGTGGTCCAGTGGCTAATATCTCACACTCCCAATGCTGGGCGGGCAGGGTTCAATCCCTAGTCAGGGAACTACAATCCACATTCTGCAAATAAGACCTGGGGCATCCAAGTAAATAAATAAAAAGTGTTTTTTAAAAATCTCATTTAAAAAAAAGGGATACTGGAGTGGGTCGCCATTTGCTCCTCCAGGGGATCTTCCCAACCCAGGGATCAAACCCACATCTCCTGAATTGGCAGGTGGGTTCTTTACCACTGTGCTACCTGGGAAGCCCCCATGGAAGAAGCAGTTTCCGGTACATGACTAGGCCTGAGGTGGCTTCTCAAACTCACATCCACGTGTGTTACCGGAGACTGTTGTTGAAATCTAGCTGTTGAGTCCATTGGTCTATAGTGCTGTCTGTGACTTTGCATTTCTAGCAGTTGGTCCCAGAGTGGAGGAGGAGGTTGATTATTCTTATTCTGGTTGTGGTCTTGATACCAAAACCTCAATAAATGCAGCACACATACAAAGAAAACCAGACTGGCCTTGCTAATGAATATATATAACCTAAATAAAAAGTATGAAATACAGGTAAAATCGTAGCACAATAAAAGTAAAGTTCATTCCAACCAAGAGCAATTTATCTCAAACATATTAGAAACTATTAGAAAACTATAGCTATCTAGTCTCAGAGAGAAATCAGTTGATGAAAAGCCCTGAGCAAGCTGGTTCCAGGAGCGGCCTCTGCTTCTCTCCAGTTGCCATGGTAGGGAGGCGCCTGGCCCTCCTCAGTGAGCAGAATGCAAGTTTTATCTAATTTTGAAACTTTGTTCAGTGAGGACTTTACCCCTACATGTTTTGTTTTTAAGAACAGGATTCTTTTTAACTGTAGTCCCCCAAAGGGCGGCCTTTGTTGGGCTGACGTTTCCCAGAAACAAATCGGGACCCAGTTTCCCACAGAATAAAAGAATGCATGGGGGTGGATAATCCCACATGCAAGGTTTTGATTCCTTTGATTTAAGGGTCACAGCGGGATTCCAGATTAATCTCTTAACTGGGATAAGTCCTCTACAGCCAAGAATTGTAGAAACAACATGGCAGAAATTTCTGGAGAGGGAGTGGTCTGTAACAAATTCTGAAGCCAAGGTGGAAGGAGCAGCAGCATCTAACCACCTGACCATCTCACCACCTGACCATCTGACCACTTGAATTTGCACTTGGGGAGAAACCTTCTCAATCCCGCTATTGGACTCCTGGCTCTTTCCTTTAATATATTCATATATATTGTATGATATATTCTATAATTTGTAAACTATGGAACATGGCCTCTTTCTGGGACATTCCTGGACCTCTTCATCTTGAGGCCCTCTCCACAGAGGCCCCTCCCTGTCCCACGCCATGTCCACATGACTAGGCCTGAGGTGGCTTCTCAAACTCACATCCACGTGTGTTACCGGAGACTGTTGTTGAAATCTAGCTGTTGAGTCCATTGGTCTATAGTGCTGTCTGTGACTTTGCATTTCTAGCAGTTGGTCCCAGAGTGGAGGAGGAGGTTGATTATTCTTATTCTGGTTGTGGTCTTGATACCAAAACCTCAATAAATGCAGCACACATACAAAGAAAACCAGACTGGCCTTGCTAATGAATATATATAACCTAAATAAAAAGTATGAAATACAGGTAAAATCGTAGCACAATAAAAGTAAAGTTCATTCCAACCAAGAGCAATTTATCTCAAACATATTAGAAACTATTAGAAAAACTATAGCTATCTAGTCTCAGAGAGAAATCAGTTGATGAAAAGCCCTGAGCAAGCTGGTTCCAGGAGCGGCCTCTGCTTCTCTCCAGTTGCCATGGTAGGGAGGCGCCTGGCCCTCCTCAGTGAGCAGAATGCAAGTTTTATCTAATTTTGAAACTTTGTTCAGTGAGGACTTTACCCCTACATGTTTTGTTTTTAAGAACAGGATTCTTTTTAACTGTAGTCCCCCAAAGGGCGGCCTTTGTTGGGCTGACGTTTCCCAGAAACAAATCGGGACCCAGTTTCCCACAGAATAAAAGAATGCATGGGGGTGGATAATCCCACATGCAAGGTTTTGATTCCTTTGATTTAAGGGTCACAGCGGGATTCCAGATTAATCTCTTAACTGGGATAAGTCCTCTACAGCCAAGAATTGTAGAAACAACATGGCAGAAATTTCTGGAGAGGGAGTGGTCTGTAACAAATTCTGAAGCCAAGGTGGAAGGAGCAGCAGCATCTAACCACCTGACCATCTCACCACCTGACCATCTGACCACTTGAATTTGCACTTGGGGAGAAACCTTCTCAATCCCGCTATTGGACTCCTGGCTCTTTCCTTTAATATATTCATATATATTGTATGATATATTCTATAATTTGTAAACTATGGAACATGGCCTCTTTCTGGGACATTCCTGGACCTCTTCATCTTGAGGCCCTCTCCACAGAGGCCCCTCCCTGTCCCACGCCATGTCCACAGACCTCAGCGTCATATGGCAAGGTCACATTCTCCTGGAGTCCTTGTTGGTCCTGTGTAATTCCTCCATCACTTTCATTTCTCTTCCTCTCCTCTGCTGAAGCTGGACCATCGGATAAAGGCACCTCCCTGCCTTAATCACACCACTTGTGAAAGGACTTTGAAGCCTGACTCACAGCTTCCCTCCCCACCCCACCCCACGCTTGACTTCTCCAGGGCAACGTTACGTGTCACTCATCCAATTTATTAGGCCATGGTTCCCTTGTATTCTGTGCCCCAGTGGCCTTCACTTCCACCCCACTCAGCAACCACTAGGTTAGCCTCACCCTTATCTCGACAGTCACCAAGATTCTACCTCGGAAGCTTTGACCCTGCAACTCTCCTGGTGAGCTGCTCCCCCCACCCATTCTCCCCTTCCACACCCTCATACCCACCAAACCTGCTCCAAAGCTCACTGAAACTTTGTTTATTCAACAAATACATATAGAGAGCACATAATTAGTGGTGGGAAGGAGGCACTGGGCCAATCCGTGGTACCTGCTTTCAGCCAACCTGTGATCTAGGAACGTCACACAAAGAGACAGTGACTACAGAAGAGAGAGACATGAAGCATGAAGACGTAGCCAGTTGAAAGTGGCAGTGAGTGCTTAAGGAAAATCATGCGACTAGCACGGAACACAGGAAAACACCACAGACCTGGGGAAGTGCCTATGAGTAGCTCACTGTATAGAGTTTAGACTTTGAGGAGGGAAATTTTATTTTTTTAATTTGCTATTTCTTTTCTTTTCTCAGCCTTATTGCAATATTATTAACATACAACATATGCAAGTTTTAGGTGTACAGTATGATGATTAGGTACACAGAGGCATTACAAAAGCATTGCCATAATAAATTTCATTCAAATCTGCATTCCCTCACCTAATTATATCATGTGAATGTGTGCAGTGATAACATTTAAGATCTACTCTCCTAATCACTTCCAAGATGATAATATAGTCTTGTTAGCTATAGTCAGCGTGCTATGCATTAGATATGTACATCACTGTGTGCATTATATACGTGGAATATATATACTAAGTCTATTATATTTACTTTAGATATTGTATGGACAGCTCTTCTTTTCTCCACCCTGGAAGCCTCTGGCAGCCACCATTATCCTGTTGATTTCTGTGAGTTCATCTGGTTTACATTTTGCGTATATAAATACAAGCATACAGTATTTGTCTTTCTCTGAGTTACTTCACCTAGTAGCATACCTGAATATCCTCCAAGTCCCTCATGTTGTCACAAATGGCAGGACTTGTGGAGGGAAACTGGCACCAGATAAGGTTGGAGGGTAAGCAGAGTTCCCATAATGAAGATCCAGAACATCCGTGTTAAGGAGACTGGATTTCAGTGTGAAGGCAAAAGGGGTTGGTTGGGTGCAGGGAGCACTGAAACTTTAAGCCGTGGAGAGACCAGCTCACATCTGCTCTTTAGTTTTACAGACATCACTTTCAGCCTGCCGGCCCTGTGGCTGGGAATAAGGCCAGATTAGAGGCAGTGAGACCAGTAGGAGCCTGTTCTCTTTTTGGCAAGAAATAATGGGGCCTAAACCAGGGGAGTGGAGAAAAGGGGAAACCATTAGGAAACAAGTATCTGGAAGGCAGTAATCAGTGATTTGAAGAATCTAGATGGTAGGAGAGAATAGAGAATATAGGATGAAAACCAGGCAACAGGTTGGATAATAAGGTTAATTAGTTAGATGGACACCATCTGGGAACAATCACAAGACGGGAGGAATATCAGGAAAGCCTTGGTCCCACAGCCACATTCCCAGAGAAAGAATATGTGGAGTCCCGTACCAAGGTTACAGTTGCAAGGTCTTGTACTAAGGCCATGACTTCCCTGGAGCTCCAATGGTGAAGCGTCTTCCTGTAGTGCAGGAGACCCAGGTTCAATTCCTGGTCAAGAAGATCCCCTGGAGGAGGACATGGGAACCCACTCCAGTTTAAAATTTTCAAAACCCGGTGATTACAGTGATAACATTTAAGATCTACTCCTAATCACTTCCAAGATGATAATATAGTCTTGTTAGCTATAGTCAGCGTGCTATGCATTAGATATGTACATCACTGTGTGCATTATATACGTGGAATATATATACTAAGTCTATTATATTTACTTTAGATATTGTATGGACAGCTCTTCTTTTCTCCACCCTGGAAGCCTCTGGCAGCCACCATTATCCTGTTGATTTCTGTGAGTTCATCTGGTTTACATTTTGCGTATATAAATACAAGCATACAGTATTTGTCTTTCTCTGAGTTACTTCACCTAGTAGCATACCTGAATATCCTCCAAGTCCCTCATGTTGTCACAAATGGCAGGACTTGTGGAGGGAAACTGGCACCAGATAAGGTTGGAGGGTAAGCAGAGTTCCCATAATGAAGATCCAGAACATCCGTGTTAAGGAGACTGGATTTCAGTGTGAAGGCAAAAGGGGTTGGTTGGGTGCAGGGAGCACTGAAACTTTAAGCCGTGGAGAGACCAGCTCACATCTGCTCTTTAGTTTTACAGACATCACTTTCAGCCTGCCGGCCCTGTGGCTGGGAATAAGGCCAGATTAGAGGCAGTGAGACCAGTAGGAGCCTGTTCTCTTTTTGGCAAGAAATAATGGGGCCTAAACCAGGGGAGTGGAGAAAAGGGAATCCATTAGGAAACAAGTATCTGGAAGGCAGTAATCAGTGATTTGAAGAATCTAGATGGTAGGAGAGAATAGAGAATATAGGATGAAAACCAGGCAACAGGTTGGATAATAAGGTTAATTAGTTAGATGGACACCATCTGGGAACAATCACAAGACGGGAGGAATATCAGGAAAGCCTTGGTCCCACAGCCACATTCCCAGAGAAAGAATATGTGGAGTCCCGTACCAAGGTTACAGTTGCAAGGTCTTGTACTAAGGCCATGACTTCCCTGGAGCTCCAATGGTGAAGCGTCTTCCTGTAGTGCAGGAGACCCAGGTTCAATTCCTGGTCAAGAAGATCCCCTGGAGGAGGACATGGGAACCCACTCCAGTATTCTCACCTGGAGAATCTCATGGACAGAGAAGCCTGGTGGATTACAGTCCATGGAGTTGCATAGAGTCAAACACAACTGAGGGACCAACACACACACACACACACACACACACACGCACACACACACACACATGGCTACAGATGCAGAACCCAGACCCAGGGTCACCTCTTGAACTGACTGTTGCCAAAATCAGCTCCTGATCTGTACTGGCTGGCATCCTGACTCCAAATTAGCCAAAAATGCCCATCTGAATACTTACCCTATAGCACCCTAACCAATCACCTACGCCACCCGTCTATCAGGAATTTTCCTTGTCTATAAATATTGGCTACTAAAGTGTCATCTCTCCCTTGAGCTAGCCCACTGTCCTCACAGCATCCTGTCAGCTCCTCCTGGTCTATCAGGAGGTTGGCCTGCTGTGCTCACTGCACCCACCTTATCTCTGCTCTCTGTTCATAATAAACTCACTCCTTTCTGAAATACTCAGTCTCTGGAAATTCGTTTCCAACATGCCACTCAGACCACCACAACAAAACAATCAGCATTCTGCGTTACAGTAGGAGCAAACGATACAAGGTTGGAAGTTGTGGATGAATGGGGCAACAGGGGGATTTGAGAGACCCTGGAGAAAGCCCTACCAGTGGACCGATGGTTGAGGAGGCACGTGTACGGCAGGGGGTTTAAGGTATGAATGGGAGCTCTGGAAAGGGAACAGGAGAATAGAGGCTGTTCTTTCAAGACAGAGAAAGGGAGAAGAAGAGCTGGTCAAGACAGGGTCTGGAAGATAGCAGAAAGTTAAACATATTTAAATGATTGTGGGAAGAAACAGTTAAACAAGTTGAAGATACAAGAGAGAGAAGGGAATCACATGCTTGGAGGTCCCTAAGGATGGAGGAAGCTTCGTGAAAGCAGAAGAGAAACAAAAGGGCTCCCTCTTTGTAAGAGCAAAGAAAGAAGAGGAGGGAGAGTCATGAAGATGGTGGCTCAGTGAACTCAGGGGAATGTTTCCAGGAGCTGAGGTACACAGAATATGTTTTGTTAAGAAAAAGAGAGAGAGAGTGAGAGAGAGAGAGAGAGAGAGAGAGAGAGAGAGAGAGAGAGAGAGGGAAGATTTGTCCTAAAGTATAAGGACTGGTTGTTCTGGAACGAGAAAGAGGAAAGAGTAGGTCACAACCTGAATGGATAGAGAAAGTAATAGAAGGTTCTAGAAAAGGAAATTCTATTTGTTAAAGCTGGCTAAGGTTTTGTGGATTTAGTTACAAGATTTTCCAAAAGAGTTTTAGTATCAACTACACTGACACAAACTAGAATTTGGTTTTCTCTCTATTAAAATGAAAAAATGATTGGTCTGTCCTTCATAAGAGATTTGGTAGACTCACTGATGACCCCTTAAAGATGACCCTGGGTCAGTTTCTGGAACTTGTGAATATTTAAGTTAAGGATCTTGTGATGGAGAGATTATTCTGAACATCTGGTGGGCTCAGTGTAATCCAAAGTGTCCTTATAGAAGGGAGGAAGGAGGGTCCGAGTAAGAAAAATGATATATGACAACAGAAGTTGAAAGAGAAAGCTAGTTCACTGCTGGTTTCAAAGATGGATGTAGGGGCCCTGAATCAGGAGTGAAGAAAGTTGGTAGATTCTGGAAAAGGGAATGGACAATCTCCCAGTGTCTCCAGAAGGAAGTGGCTTTGTTGATACCTTAACTTCAACCCAGCGAGGCTGATTTTGGACTTCTAGTTTCTGGAACTGTAAGATAATAAGACCGTGTTGTTTCAAGCTCCTAAATTTGTTAAAGTAGCAATTAGAAAATGAATGTGAGGTTGTAAAGGGTTATTCTTTACCTTCTGTGTAGTTTGCCAAGGTAACAGATTCTGTGTTTTGCCAGAATAACCTTGTATGGTTTATGCTGACTTTATTATGTCCTTGGTTATTTGAGAGAACAAAGGGGTTTTTTTGGCCACTTCTGATTGTGGGAAGAAACAGTTAAACAAGTTGAAGATACAAGAGAGAGGGAATCACATGCTTGGAGGTCCCTAAGGATGGAGGAAGCTTCGTGAAAGCAGAAGAGAAACAAAAGGGCTCCCTCTTTGTAAGAGCAAAGAAAGAAGAGGAGGGAGAGTCATGAAGATGGTGGCTCAGTGAACTCAGGGGAATGTTTCCAGGAGCTGAGGTACACAGAATATGTTTTGTTAAGAAAAAGAGAGAGAGAGAGAGAGAGAGAGAGAGAGAGAGAGAGAGAGAGAGAGAGAGGGAAGATTTGTCCTAAAGTATAAGGACTGGTTGTTCTGGAACGAGAAAGAGGAAAGAGTAGGTCACAACCTGAATGGATAGAGAAAGTAATAGAAGGTTCTAGAAAAGGAAATTCTATTTGTTAAAGCTGGCTAAGGTTTTGTGGATTTAGTTACAAGATTTTCCAAAAGAGTTTTAGTATCAACTACACTGACACAAACTAGAATTTGGTTTTCTCTCTATTAAAATGAAAAAATGATTGGTCTGTCCTTCATAAGAGATTTGGTAGACTCACTGATGACCCCTTAAAGATGACCCTGGGTCAGTTTCTGGAACTTGTGAATATTTAAGTTAAGGATCTTGTGATGGAGAGATTATTCTGAACATCTGGTGGGCTCAGTGTAATCCAAAGTGTCCTTATAGAAGGGAGGAAGGAGGGTCCGAGTAAGAAAAATGATATATGACAACAGAAGTTGAAAGAGAAAGCTAGTTCACTGCTGGTTTCAAAGATGGATGTAGGGGCCCTGAATCAGGAGTGAAGAAAGTTGGTAGATTCTGGAAAAGGGAATGGACAATCTCCCAGTGTCTCCAGAAGGAAGTGGCTTTGTTGATACCTTAACTTCAACCCAGCGAGGCTGATTTTGGACTTCTAGTTTCTGGAACTGTAAGATAATAAGACCGTGTTGTTTCAAGCTCCTAAATTTGTTAAAGTAGCAATTAGAAAATGAATGTGAGGTTGTAAAGGGTTATTCTTTACCTTCTGTGTAGTTTGCCAAGGTAACAGATTCTGTGTTTTGCCAGAATAACCTTGTATGGTTTATGCTGACTTTATTATGTCCTTGGTTATTTGAGAGAACAAAGGGGTTTTTTTGGCCACTTCTATTGGTCTTTCATTTATTTCCATCTTTGTTCTTTTGGCCTGTGTGGGCTTTCCATTGCAGTGGCCACTGTCGTCACAGAGCACCGGCTCTGGGCACATGCGCTCTAGAGCGCTAACAAAGTTTTCTTATTTAGGAAAGAGCTAAGATTCTTTACAATCAAGTTACCTCCTATGTTTATTTTAAAAACTCTTTCATCTCACTTTGAGTAGCCAAGTATTCTTCCTCAGGAACGCATGATGCTACGTTACTGAGATGTTCAAATTTCCTGACAGCTTTTGATATTTTGTCTTTCCTCAAATTGATCCTAAATTGCATCTTAGACTGTCTTTAAGATTTCCCAAAGGGAATAGCACAAAGGATTTGGTCTTTCTATCATAAAAAGAGAAATGGCAGGGTATAATTGGGTTTATATGAGGGTTACTATTGATGAGTTGCATGGGAAGGATTGTTAAATCAGAAGAGTTGCTCTTTAGCATGTCCCAGGGCAAATCAAATGGTAAAATGTAATTAAATTCAGATTTTAGGAACTATATTCTCTGGGAAAAACTCCTGGAGCATTATGACTGTTCTCACTGACCCTGTTGCTTCTTCACTAAGGTTTTGTTTTAGTATCTCCCACAAATACCGTATCTGTGGATGCTCAAGTCTTTCACAGAAAATGGCAAAGAATTTGCGTAGTATGTACACACATCCTCCCATAGTCCTTAGGTTACTTATACTACCTAATACAATGTAAATATTATGCAAATACAGTGTAAATAATATTTAAATAGTTTCTAGTGTGCTGCAGGTTCAAGTTTTGCTTTGGAACTGATATTCTGGAAAGGGAATGGACAATCTCCCAGTGTCTCCAGAAGGAAGTGGCTTTGTTGATACCTTAACTTCAACCCAGCGAGGCTGATTTTGGACTTCTAGTTTCTGGAACTGTAAGATAATAAGACCGTGTTGTTTCAAGCTCCTAAATTTGTTAAAGTAGCAATTAGAAAATGAATGTGAGGTTGTAAAGGGTTATTCTTTACCTTCTGTGTAGTTTGCCAAGGTAACAGATTCTGTGTTTTGCCAGAATAACCTTGTATGGTTTATGCTGACTTTATTATGTCCTTGGTTATTTGAGAGAACAAAGGGGTTTTTTTGGCCACTTCTATTGGTCTTTCATTTATTTCCATCTTTGTTCTTTTGGCCTGTGTGGGCTTTCCATTGCAGTGGCCACTGTCGTCACAGAGCACCGGCTCTGGGCACATGCGCTCTAGAGCGCTAACAAAGTTTTCTTATTTAGGAAAGAGCTAAGATTCTTTACAATCAAGTTACCTCCTATGTTTATTTTAAAAACTCTTTCATCTCACTTTGAGTAGCCAAGTATTCTTCCTCAGGAACGCATGATGCTACGTTACTGAGATGTTCAAATTTCCTGACAGCTTTTGATATTTTGTCTTTCCTCAAATTGATCCTAAATTGCATCTTAGACTGTCTTTAAGATTTCCCAAAGGGAATAGCACAAAGGATTTGGTCTTTCTATCATAAAAAGAGAAATGGCAGGGTATAATTGGGTTTATATGAGGGTTACTATTGATGAGTTGCATGGGAAGGATTGTTAAATCAGAAGAGTTGCTCTTTAGCATGTCCCAGGGCAAATCAAATGGTAAAATGTAATTAA
This sequence comes from Tragulus kanchil, assembly GCA_022376925.1. NCBI lineage: Eukaryota > Metazoa > Chordata > Mammalia > Artiodactyla > Tragulidae > Tragulus > Tragulus kanchil. The sequence continues at coordinate 56,652,530 of JAIOJX010000026.1, forward strand.
ATTCAGATTTTAGGAACTATATTCTCTGGGAAAAACTCCTGGAGCATTATGACTGTTCTCACTGACCCTGTTGCTTCTTCACTAAGGTTTTGTTTTAGTATCTCCCACAAATACCGTATCTGTGGATGCTCAAGTCTTTCACAGAAAATGGCAAAGAATTTGCGTAGTATGTACACACATCCTCCCATAGTCCTTAGGTTACTTATACTACCTAATACAATGTAAATATTATGCAAATACAGTGTAAATAATATTTAAATAGTTTCTAGTGTGCTGCAGGTTCAAGTTTTGCTTTTTGGAACTTTCTGGAATTTTTTTGTCCAGGATATTCTCTAGGCAAGAATACTAGAATGGGTTGCCATCCATTCCCTTCTTCCAGCAATATAATTGTTGTCATACTTCAGTAAGGATATGTCTTTCTTATTAACAGGACATATCTGGAAACACTGGTTATGAGCCCAAGGCTTTGCCTGGAATATCATAGTTGGAATGATGTTCATTTCATCAAGAATGACTTGACGCTTTTAAGGAGGTAAGGTTGACTTTGTGGAGCCACTGGTTAATTCTCAAGGTGGCTCTTTACTTGAGCACAACTTTTATAGTATGATTTCTCTGCTTTAGGCATCCCTCTTTTAGGATACCTCATCTCCAGGACCATAAAGCAACTGACCTTTGCCCCACTTCTCAATAGATGAGCCACCATTTTTATAAGAATAATGCTGACAAGAATCCTGGAGAGATTCTTTCTTAGGCCCTGCCTGATGCCTCTCGGGAGGTGGAGACTTGCCTCTGAGTTGTTCAGCAGTAAGTGACATTCATCTTGAAAGGGAATGTGGGACTGACAATATAGAACTTTATCTGAGCTCTGTGTCACTTTAGCAGAGATGGTTAAGGAACTCCTCCCACCCTCTTTTGCCTCAGAAATGACTGCTAACCACAAAGCATCATGTGGCTCTTAGAGTTTCCAAGGGAAGTCTCAGCTAAGGAACCCCCCCTCTAAAAGGTTCCTTCCTTTTTTCTCTTTTGAGGCATTATGACAGGGAAATTTCAAAGTTCACTGTCCCAGGGCAAATCAAATGGTAAAATGTAATTAAATTCAGATTTTAGGAACTATATTCTCTGGGAAAAACTCCTGGAGCATTATGACTGTTCTCACTGACCCTGTTGCTTCTTCACTAAGGTTTTGTTTTAGTATCTCCCACAAATACCGTATCTGTGGATGCTCAAGTCTTTCACAGAAAATGGCAAAGAATTTGCGTAGTATGTACACACATCCTCCCATAGTCCTTAGGTTACTTATACTACCTAATACAATGTAAATATTATGCAAATACAGTGTAAATAATATTTAAATAGTTTCTAGTGTGCTGCAGGTTCAAGTTTTGCTTTTTGGAACTTTCTGGAATTTTTTTGTCCAGGATATTCTCTAGGCAAGAATACTAGAATGGGTTGCCATCCATTCCCTTCTTCCAGCAATATAATTGTTGTCATACTTCAGTAAGGATATGTCTTTCTTATTAACAGGACATATCTGGAAACACTGGTTATGAGCCCAAGGCTTTGCCTGGAATATCATAGTTGGAATGATGTTCATTTCATCAAGAATGACTTGACGCTTTTAAGGAGGTAAGGTTGACTTTGTGGAGCCACTGGTTAATTCTCAAGGTGGCTCTTTACTTGAGCACAACTTTTATAGTATGATTTCTCTGCTTTAGGCATCCCTCTTTTAGGATACCTCATCTCCAGGACCATAAAGCAACTGACCTTTGCCCCACTTCTCAATAGATGAGCCACCATTTTTATAAGAATAATGCTGACAAGAATCCTGGAGAGATTCTTTCTTAGGCCCTGCCTGATGCCTCTCGGGAGGTGGAGACTTGCCTCTGAGTTGTTCAGCAGTAAGTGACATTCATCTTGAAAGGGAATGTGGGACTGACAATATAGAACTTTATCTGAGCTCTGTGTCACTTTAGCAGAGATGGTTAAGGAACTCCTCCCACCCTCTTTTGCCTCAGAAATGACTGCTAACCACAAAGCATCATGTGGCTCTTAGAGTTTCCAAGGGAAGTCTCAGCTCCATCCTTCCTCTCATGAAATTCCAAGATGACTCCCTTGCTAACCCGCCTCTATAAAACTCCAGGTTCCCTTCCTTTTCTTTGAGATGTTTCTCTTTAATGAATGTTCTTCTTATAGCAGTCACCTGAGTACATCACCTCCTTAATGATTAGGTGAATTTTGTCGTAGCTCCAGAGAGGACCTCTCTTTGATGGTAGCCAGCACATTACCCCTGACTGTCTCCCTGGAGTGACAGCCATCTGTGCCCTGAGACTCTGTTTGCCCCTTCCGTGACTTTGTTCTGAGCACAACCACCCTTTTGACAGCTCAGGACTTGTGTAAACAGAGGACGAGAGCATGGCCCTGGATACCTCAGGTGGTGGCCAAGTTGAAGAAGGAAATACCCAAGTCCAACATTGAGTGGGTCAGAAAGGACTCAGTCTGAGATGCTTCTGAGTTGAACCAGGGGTTAACACACCCAGGGATGTCTTTAATGGAAAGAGGAAGGGTGTCGAGGCAGCCGAGGTCTCAGCTGGACAGGTGGCAGGGAGAGTGCAGGCTGAGGCCGAGCTGGACCGCAACAGGTATTGCTCACTAGGGAGCTGTCAGAGTGAACAGTATTAAGGGAAGGGCTAGTCTGAAAGTCAGAAATGCCAGGGGAAACCCTCAAAGCTGGGGGAAGGGAGGCCCCAAAGAGGGAAAGTCCAGGGAAAGACTGGCCAGAAATTTAAAAGTGTACAGGCCTTTCTTTCACCAACCCTGTGAGGCTTCCCAGATGGCTCAGTGGTAAAGAATCTACTTTGATCCCTGAGTTGGGAAGATCTCCTGAAAGAGAAAATGGCAACCCTCTCCAGTATTTTTGCCTGGGAAATACCACGGACAGAGGAGCCCAGTCTGCAGGGTAGCAAAGAGTCAGCCATGACTGAGTGATGGAGTGTGCATGCATGAGACGGTCTCATCTCATCCCTCTTCTTGGCGGGGAGCAGAGGCAGGCAGGAATGCCTCCACTGGGCAGGGCGTGCATCCTCAGGGATCTTTGATGGCAGCACGTGTCAGTATTCACTGCCTTTGCTACTTCAAGATTTCAGCAAGGGCATGACCGAGAAGGCTGAAGAGATGATGTCTCCAGTCTGAAATTTTCTCTCTGGTAGCCTGAGGGATCTAGACCTCTGTGGTAGGTTTTCTGTTTGTTTTTAATATATCATCTATGATTCCTCTTGACAAAGCAAGTAATCTGAAGCAAGGCCCGGGGACTAATGATAGCCAGGGAGCCCCTGAAAATCCTCAGGGCGCTTGGGTGTCTCTGTGCTGTCGCCAGGCCTACCACAGTGCCTGGGACTAAGGAGACATTTTATGAAGCTTGAGAATCTGTACTTACTGCACCAAGTTTGTCCTGGGTCGTAAAAACTTGACAGGGCTTCCCTGGCCATCCAGTGCTAAAGAATCCACCTGCCAATGTAGGAGACACAGGTTCGATCCCTAGTTTGGGAAGATTCCAGGTGGCGTGAAGCAACTGAGCCCACATACCACACTAACTGAGTCTGTGTTCTAGAGCCCAGGAATTACAACTGCTGAACCCTAGAGCCCACGTCCAGCTACAAGAGAAACCGCTGCAGTAAGAAGCCCTCCCACTGCAACTAGTGGGTAGATCCTGCTCACCACAGCTAGACAAAACCCGTGTAGCCCTGAAGACCCAAAAATAAAATAAAGAAAGAAATTAACAAAGCTGTAAAGCTCATTAGGGGGAGGGGGCGAGAATGCATCGTGCTTATTCTATAACAGGTAACCAGAAGCCATATTAAACACGTTTAATAACTGGAACTATGTAGGTATTTACTAAGCAGAATGAATTCTGGCTGAAAGATAATCTGTGTGTACAGCAATGATAGGATCTCCCCTGAGGTCTGGCTCACTTATTATTTTAACAAAATCAAGAGACAGAGGGGTGCATGGGCCTTCATTGGGCTTTGAACTGTACTTCCAGAATTGGGGTGCAAACCGAGGCCACTTGGTAGGCAATGGATTAGAATCCAACCTTGACCAATAGGATTGTATTGACTGGAAATGGGGCTCTGATCCAGAAGGTGCTCTGTGTAGTCTTGGTGACATCATCTAGAACACCAGCCATCAAGAGGCAGAAACCATCACCAAGTCCAGTTTTTAGGGGCCTCTGGCATCTAGGGTAAATGAGCCTTCGAGGTCTTCTCAGGGCCTTGCCTTGACCTGAGTATGTTCTACAAGGAACCTGACATCTGGATATTTCTGGTTGGTGTCCTGGCAGAGACATGCCTGTGTTCTGGTTCTTTCCCAGGTAACATGCTGGAGGGGACATATTGGCAAAGCAAGCCTTCCCAGTCCTTTGCACTCTGGAAGTCCCCACAGAATGGTAAGGACCTTGTCCAGGGGCTGCTGAATGCAGCACTGGCCTGGTGCTGGTTGCATGCTGAGGGATCTAGGAGTACGAGTGTGTGTGTGTGTGTGTGTGTGTGTGTGTGTATGTGTGTACTCAGTTGTGTCCCACCTTGTGACCCCATGGATTGTAGCCTTCCAGGCTCCTCCATCCATGGGCTTTTCCTTGGAGAAGAATATTGGAGTGGGTAGCCATTCTCTTCCTCAGGGAATCTTCCCAATTCAGGGGTTGAACCCATGTCTCTGACATTGGTAGGCAGATTCTTTATCACTGAGCTACTGGGGAAGCCCTTAGGAGTACTTAGTTATAATTTATTTAGAATAGAGCATCTTCCTTGAGTTAGGGGGGCCTCAGCTGGCTCCTGTTATTCCAGACTCATAAGATAAGATGTTAGCTGTGGGGTTGCCTAGGCCAGCTGTTGAAAACACCAATTGTTGAAAATCAAGTGCTCACTGTAAGTGGCCAGGGCTGAGTTTTCTTGTTTCTTAGAGCTATTTAAAGCCACAGTGGTTAGCCTTTGAGCCCCACTATGTTGGTTTCTGTTGAGTTCACCTTGTCAAGCCTTAAAGCCTATTTTAATGTTATCTATGTCCTGGAAGCTGATTTCTCACAAAATTAGTTTCTTTGAAAAATAGCACAAAAGCAAAAGTTTCCTAGCAACATGGCGGCCACTTGGTAGGCAATGGATTAGAATCCAACCTTGACCAATAGGATTGTATTGACTGGAAATGGGGCTCTGATCCAGAAGGTGCTCTGTGTAGTCTTGGTGACATCATCTAGAACACCAGCCATCAAGAGGCAGAAACCATCACCAAGTCCAGTTTTTAGGGGCCTCTGGCATCTAGGGTAAATGAGCCTTCGAGGTCTTCTCAGGGCCTTGCCTTGACCTGAGTATGTTCTACAAGGAACCTGACATCTGGATATTTCTGGTTGGTGTCCTGGCAGAGACATGCCTGTGTTCTGGTTCTTTCCCAGGTAACATGCTGGAGGGGACATATTGGCAAAGCAAGCCTTCCCAGTCCTTTGCACTCTGGAAGTCCCCACAGAATGGTAAGGACCTTGTCCAGGGGCTGCTGAATGCAGCACTGGCCTGGTGCTGGTTGCATGCTGAGGGATCTAGGAGTACGAGTGTGTGTGTGTGTGTGTGTGTGTGTGTGTATGTGTGTACTCAGTTGTGTCCCACCTTGTGACCCCATGGATTGTAGCCTTCCAGGCTCCTCCATCCATGGGCTTTTCCTTGGAGAAGAATATTGGAGTGGGTAGCCATTCTCTTCCTCAGGGAATCTTCCCAATTCAGGGGTTGAACCCATGTCTCTGACATTGGTAGGCAGATTCTTTATCACTGAGCTACTGGGGAAGCCCTTAGGAGTACTTAGTTATAATTTATTTAGAATAGAGCATCTTCCTTGAGTTAGGGGGGCCTCAGCTGGCTCCTGTTATTCCAGACTCATAAGATAAGATGTTAGCTGTGGGGTTGCCTAGGCCAGCTGTTGAAAACACCAATTGTTGAAAATCAAGTGCTCACTGTAAGTGGCCAGGGCTGAGTTTTCTTGTTTCTTAGAGCTATTTAAAGCCACAGTGGTTAGCCTTTGAGCCCCACTATGTTGGTTTCTGTTGAGTTCACCTTGTCAAGCCTTAAAGCCTATTTTAATGTTATCTATGTCCTGGAAGCTGATTTCTCACAAAATTAGTTTCTTTGAAAAATAGCACAAAAGCAAAAGTTTCCTAGCAACATGGCGGCCCTGTGTACATGGTTGGGAGGCTTTCAAGCCAAGCAGATATGGGTGGGCTGAGTTAGGATGGGCTTAGATGAGGACAGGAAAAATCAGGCCTATGATTATGAGGAGGAGCTTTTGCTGAATTTGGGATCCAAAGAATATTTCTTTTATTTTGAGGAGGTCTATTGAGTTTTGAATAGCTATGGTAACCAGAGAAGAACTGTTCTTGGTGTCTAAGAGTTTGGCCACATGGATGCAGGAACCTAGTCAAGTCAACCCTGAATATTTTGAATAAAGGTGGGTGAGGGGACACTGGCCCACATGTGGTATAAAGACCTGGTTCAGGAAATAACTATGTATCAGAACACCTGTCAAGGAGGGCTTCGCTCCTGACTAGGGAACATGCTGGAGAGGGCACGTTGGCAAAGCCTATTGGACATATTGGAGGACCACATTATGAATTCTCAGAATCCACATGGTGTGGCTTAGGCTTCAGAGATCACCCAATACAGGGTCTGATTGAGACACACCTAGAAGGCCTTCTCCACTAGCCCACAGGCCCACAGCTGAACTATTCATCCTCAGAATGGCCAGCTTTATGAATGGACTGGCTTCTCCAAATTGACTTCATGAACTGAAAATGTTTGAAAGTGAGTCTTTTTATTGTGACTGCCCTGATTAGGACCACCATAGTGTGTCTGGGCTTGGTGAGAACAAACAACAGTAGCAAATTGCCGGCTAAAAGTACGTATGTGCGGGACTCCCTGGTGGTCCAGTGCCTAAGACTCTCGGCTCCAAATGCTGGGGGCCTGGATTCCAGCCCTGATCAGGGAGCTAGATCCCACACTTAGATGCCACAACTAAGAGTTCCCATGCTGCCGCTAAAAAGATCCCCTGTGCCTCAACTAAGACCCAGCATAGCCAAATAAACAAATAGTTCTTTTTTTAAAAAAGGTACTTATGCAGGATTTGTATGAATGTGTAACTTAGTTAGACCCTAGTTTCCCTTCCAGACTGATGGCCTCCATCTTGATGACCCCAGCCCTGACTCTGGGATGTCCTGTTTTAGCTGGAGTTCCCAGTTTTTCTTTTTTATGAAGACCTCAGTCCTTGCAGGGAGTGGCCAAAGATTTACTAACCCTCACAGTAAGCTGCTTCCAGACTGTCCTTGTTGGAAGTCCCGAGCTTCAGAAGATGAATATACCCTTTAAACCAGGGGTTCCCAATCTCCAGGATCTAATGCCTGCTGATCTGGGGTGGAACCGATGTAAGAATAATAAAGTACACAATACATGTAATATGCTTGAATCATCCTGAACCCATCTCCTACCCTGCTCTGAGGAAAAATTATCCTCCACAAAACCAGTCCCTGGTGCCACAGAGGTTGGGGACTGCTCTTAAGATTGTTTCTGGTAGTATCTGGTTGGAAGGCACCTACCTAGGAGAGTGCAGGAAGCAGGAACTGGAGGAGGCTCCTTGTCTAAGTGCGGTTTCCTTCTATTAACCTGTTGAGTTTTATTCTGGTTGCTCCTGGGCGGGGCCAGGAGCAGTGGGGTGTCCTGTACTGCTTACAGACGGCAGCTGAGGTGCTGGTGGGTCGGCTGTCAGTGGCAGGGGGGTACCAGTGGATTCACCAGCATTGTGTGTCCATGCTGCTGTGGACCAAAGTTCTGAAGATCCTTTGACTCCCTGTACTTTGTCATGGTGAAGACCCTAGTTCCCTTTGAAAGGTAGTCAGATGCTCCCTGTCCTTGGTTTTAGGGTAGAGAGGTGGGTCTTGATTCCTGGTGAGTGGCATCATTCTTAGGGGCTGAGCGGGGACAGCTGGAAAAGAGCATCTGTTAAGCTGTGGAAACTGCCACGGTTCCCTTGGGTGGTTTCTGCATTTGGCTGGAGTGTGTATGTGTGTGTGTGTGTGTGTATGTGTGTGTGTGTATATGTGTGTGTGTAGTGAATACTGGTGAGTCAGTATGTGTGAGAGTGTACATGACTGTGTGTAAAGGTCAGGGAGGTACAGCAGGAGGTGACTTATAACACATAGGAAGCCCACTGACCCACCCCAGGAAGCCCATGCTGAGTTGGTTAGAAAAGCAAGAAGATGTAGAGTTCTATTAACCTGTTGTATTTTATTCAGGTACATGTGTGTGTGCTAAGTCACTTTGGTTGTGCTGGATTCTTTTGTGATGCTATGAACTATATAGCACTCCAGGCTCCTCTGTCCATGGAATTCTCCAGGCAAGCATACTGGAGGGGTTTGGCATGCCCTCCTCCAGGGGATCTTCCCAATCCAGGGATCGAACCCACATTACTTGCTCTATTGTGCTCTATTTCATACCCAAAAGAATGAGTTGTATTTGGGAGGTAAGACAAGCCTCAGTACAGGCATATCTGACCTCATACTGAAAGGTGATCTCTGGCAGAGCCTCCTAGGGACTGGAATGGAGGCAACAAGGCCTCACTCAAGCAGCAGCCTCTGCTGGAATCTAGCCTCTTCACTCTGCTACAGTGGAAGAGAGCCCAGGGAAATTGCCAGCTATGCTTTCTGGAAACAGTGGGTTTAGTCCCAGTGTGAACAGTAGGATTGTTCATACCTAGAAGAGTGGAGAAGACCCTCTCCACTTCAGGCATGCTCTGGCTGACAGCGCACCATGGCACATGCCCAGTTGGTACAGCTAGGATATAGCTGATGGGCTTGGCACCTGGTCTCCACTTGCCAGCAGGGCCCCCAAGAAGAAGCTGCAGGATCTCCAGCTATTTTAGGATCAATACAGACAGTATCTGACAAGTAGTACACAAAGTACGTAAAGCAAGCTGGAGATGGTCCAGGGCACATTCGTCAAACAGAAGCTTGATTTCTTCCAGGCTGAGGATCTGTGTGTATACTGTCGGTGTGGCTTAACCATGACTGCCTTTTATCCAGCTGGAAAAGAGCATCTGTTAAGCTGTGGAAACTGCCACGGTTCCCTTGGGTGGTTTCTGCATTTGGCTGGAGTGTGTGTGTGTGTGTGTGTATGTGTGTGTGTGTATATGTGTGTGTGTAGTGAATACTGGTGAGTCAGTATGTGTGAGAGTGTACATGACTGTGTGTAAAGGTCAGGGAGGTACAGCAGGAGGTGACTTATAACACATAGGAAGCCCACTGACCCACCCCAGGAAGCCCATGCTGAGTTGGTTAGAAAAGCAAGAAGATGTAGAGTTCTATTAACCTGTTGTATTTTATTCAGGTACATGTGTGTGTGCTAAGTCACTTTGGTTGTGCTGGATTCTTTTGTGATGCTATGAACTATATAGCACTCCAGGCTCCTCTGTCCATGGAATTCTCCAGGCAAGCATACTGGAGGGGTTTGGCATGCCCTCCTCCAGGGGATCTTCCCAATCCAGGGATCGAACCCACATTACTTGCTCTATTGTGCTCTATTTCATACCCAAAAGAATGAGTTGTATTTGGGAGGTAAGACAAGCCTCAGTACAGGCATATCTGACCTCATACTGAAAGGTGATCTCTGGCAGAGCCTCCTAGGGACTGGAATGGAGGCAACAAGGCCTCACTCAAGCAGCAGCCTCTGCTGGAATCTAGCCTCTTCACTCTGCTACAGTGGAAGAGAGCCCAGGGAAATTGCCAGCTATGCTTTCTGGAAACAGTGGGTTTAGTCCCAGTGTGAACAGTAGGATTGTTCATACCTAGAAGAGTGGAGAAGACCCTCTCCACTTCAGGCATGCTCTGGCTGACAGCGCACCATGGCACATGCCCAGTTGGTACAGCTAGGATATAGCTGATGGGCTTGGCACCTGGTCTCCACTTGCCAGCAGGGCCCCCAAGAAGAAGCTGCAGGATCTCCAGCTATTTTAGGATCAATACAGACAGTATCTGACAAGTAGTACACAAAGTACGTAAAGCAAGCTGGAGATGGTCCAGGGCACATTCGTCAAACAGAAGCTTGATTTCTTCCAGGCTGAGGATCTGTGTGTATACTGTCGGTGTGGCTTCTGCAAACCCAAGTGCATCTAGCCTTACCAATTCCACATTCACTCCCAGGATCATGCAAGTAAATTTCTGGAAACTAGCCCAGGGCTAGAGACCTATTACACAGTAGGCAACCTTCAAATGAAAAGAGATAAACATTATTTTCAAAATATGTAAAGTATCTACAATGTAACATCTTCATTGAAACTGTTTGTAATCTTTGTAAATCTGAGTAGATCGTAAGTGTGAATGGCCCATGCCTCTCTTATGTTAATTATGCCACAAACCACCTCACAGGACAAGCAGGTCAGGTTATGGGTTGATGAAATACTACTAAAAATTCAAAACCTATCAAGGAGCTTCCCTGGTGGTCCAGCGGGTCAAGAGTCCACTTTGCAGTGCAAGGGGCACTGGTTCGTTCCCTGGCCTGAGAAGATTCCACATGTCACGAAGCGGCTGGACTGGTGTGTCCAATTATGAGCCAGCACTCTGGAGGGCATTCGCCCAGAGCCGGTGCTCGGCAGCAAGAGAGGCCACTGCAATGGGAGGCCCACACAGGCCAAAGAACAAAGATGGATGAAAATAAAGAAATGAAAGACCAATAGAAGTGGCCAAAAAAGAAAAATGAAACAATAAAAGAGGCCAAAATTTTAAAAATTTCCACATGCATAATTATATGTATATAAAAAGTTCATCAATAATTATTGCATGCTTGTGTTAAAATCATCAAACAGATAAACTCTGTGGAATGTTTCTAATGAAAATAGCCCAATTCCTTTCCCACCATTTCAAATGTAAGTTCCATCAGTGACTGTTTTCACAAGAATTATTTGGAAGGAAAGAAAAGCCATCTTGATTAAATTAAAGGCCAAATTACATCATAGAAAGTATTTATAAGCATGCTGTTATTTGCCAAGCTATCTTATGATAAAAAACTCAATTCTGCATTTTTGTATAATCTATATTTTCTAAATATAAATTTTGTTCTACAACTTTATACTTTCCTTGAGCAGAAGTGGGCACACTCACAATGGTATACTGAGTTATAAACAAAATTGAGCATTTTTCACATCTGCTCTATTCAGCCATAAAGGTAACATTAATGATTAGCAATTTTACCATTAAAGTAATTCATTAATAACTCTCTTCTCCTGTGGATACAAGCATACATATGGCCAAGCCCTTTCACTGTACACCTGAAACCATCACAAGATTGTTAATTGGCTATGTCCCAATAAAAAGGTCTTTGATGCAAAAAAAAATAATAGGTCTTTTCTCCTAAGATAATGAATATCCTGAGTCACTCCATACACAAATTTCTTTATCAACTTATTTATCTTGATATGTTAATGTCTTTCTCTGATTCTTAAATCTGGGACCTGCAAAACCATAAACATTTGACATCCTACAGAACTTCTCCAGATCGATACAAATCAAACCCTGATTTTACTTGAAATGCTACCCTGCTCCATTAAGTAATGAAATCCTTTCATAAAAAGCATTTCCAAAAGTACATTAAACTATTAAACTCAAGGACAAATACCCAGATATGCACACACTGTTTTAACAAAACTGATACAGTTCAAATTGAACAAACCGCTTGGGTGGAGGTGTGAGGGAGAGAAGAAACTGGGTTCTAAACCAGGGGTAAATGTAGACACTCTTTCCAGATTTACTCCATGTACATAAGTGTTCCTTCATTCATTTAAAAATTAACAGGGAGCTTTGCACCAAACAATCTCTATCTTCTGATTATTAAGAACAAAGGAAAGAAAAGGTCACATTTTCAACTTCCATCTTTACAATAATCAAAGTTCATGGCTTCTCAACTCTTCCAGGTCTGGCAGAGTGTAGCCTCTGGTTGTCTGAGGCCAAGGAAGATTTGTCCTGGGTGTTCTTGGCTCCTTGCTGAGTCATCTGTGAGGCTTGATCTCTTCTTTTGAGCTCATTTGTCTTTCCTCGGCTTGGAACCAGCATCACTCACATTTCAATTGCCATTGTAAACTTCCATCAAGATGATGGCTTATTAGTTCATCTTTAATTGTTCCTCCTGTTAATCCCTCTGTTTTCTATCCACCTCCACTCCTACCCACCTTCAGTCTGTATTCTAGCTGTTGTTCAAAGCTAGTCGAGTCCGACTCTGTGGGACCCCACAGGCTGCAGCACGCCAGGCTCCTCTGTCCTCCACTGTCTTCTGGAGTTTGTTCAAATTCATGTCCATCGAGTCAGAGATACTATCTAACCATCTCATCCTCAGTCTTCGCCTTCTCCTTTTGACCTTTGATCTTTCCCAGAATCAAGGTCTTTTCCAAGGAATGGTCTCTTTGCCATTTCCTCCTCCAGGGGATCTTCCCAACCCAGGGATCGAACTGGCGTCTCCTGTGTTGGCAGCTGAGTTCTTCACCACTGAGCCATGAGGGAAGCCCCAGTATTCCAGTCCCACCTACAAGTCAGAGTACTTCCCACAACAAGTTTCGCACGGGTACCACTCAAGGCCAGTAATAACAACTGTATAGACTGAGGGTAGAAACCAAAAATTCACTAAGAGTTTAAGAGTGTGTGTGGGTTTTGGGGTTTTGCTTGTTTTTTTTTTTGTTCCTGACCGTGCTAGGTCTTTTTTGCTGTGTGCAGGCTTCTCTAGCTGCGGTGCCCAGGCTCTCTAATTGCCTAGCATGAGTTTAACTGCCCTGGGGCATGTGGGATCTTAGTTCCCGGACCAGGGATCAGACCCAAGTCCCCTGCATTGGAAGACAGATTCTTAACCACTGGACAACCAAGAAAGTCCCAAGACTGTTTTTAATATCTTGAAGCAATAGTATTAAAATCGCCAAATGTTTTGAACCTACTATGTGCAGGTCCTGTGCCAGAGTGCTTGAAGACCGTAAAACAGAAGGGTCAGGCTGCATTTTGTCAAATCTTATGTTACTCTATGTAACATTAAGGAGAAAAAAAAAACCCTGTCAACTGTATCGTAACCTTACAGTGATTTCAAATTGTATTATCATTTCAGATATGTTAAAATGCAAAGAAGAAAAGAAAAAGTGCATCTTAGTCTCAATGATGAGGAGTTTTACAGAGCAAGCTGAAGCTCAGAGAGGCTGTGTGATGCGACCAGAAGCACAGAGCTCATCAGATGCAGAGCTGGGTTTAGACAGAGTCAGAGTCTCTGCCTTTCCAGAGGTTTGAAGGCCTTTGTTCCCACGTGGTTTTCTCTTCCTTGCCTGCCTGTGTTCAGGAACCAGTTCCAAAGCCATCTGTCCTGCAAAGAGGAGCCTCCCCTTTCCATGACTCAAACTACTTACTAACAGAGGGAAAGCAGGGCCTCCCAGGTCGTGCAGTGGAAAAGAATCGCCTATCAATACAGGAGACGCAGACGACATGGGCTCGATCCTTGGTTTCAGGAAGACCCCCTGGAGAAGGAAATGGCAACCCACACCAGAATTCTTGCCTGGAGAATTCCACGGACAGGAGGCTGGCAAGCTACAGTCCATGGGGTCTCAAAGAGTCGGACACGACTGAGCACACACACGTGGTAAGAGCCCAAGCAAGCACTGTTTCAAGACAGCATCGCCTCTTCACCCTGTCTAATCATGGAGACTGCCCGCGCTGCTCTTGCTACATTAGTTTTGGCAGGGAAAGGAGTGGGTGTTGGTGATGGCTAGGCAGGCTTCCCCTCCTGCCCTCTACTTCTTGCCCTGAGGCAGCAAGGGAGTGGGGGCCGCAGAACTTGCAGGCTGATGAATAAAAGCTGATTTAGGAAGCGAGAAGCTGCAGGCGAAATCCACCCACGCCTCTCCCTATCAGATCTTCTAGCCCTTCTCCATCAAGACGCACTGCCCCCTCCACATCCTGAACTCAGCATCACCCTTTAGACTTCAAAGTTCTGTTTCCCTCTGAATTGGTGTCCCGTTTCTCCGGAGATGAACTTCCCAACTGCTGAGCCCACTGCCCATTTGTTGGGTGATCTAATGAATATGTAGTGAGCACCAACTTCATAGTACTCTGAAGATGAGTGATAAGCCAGCAAGCACACAGTTCCCGCCCTCTTGGGGTTTGCAGCCTGCTGAGCGAGACACTGGTCATCAAAGAAGCGTGTACATGACTGTAAAATGACACCTGTGATAAAAGGGTCTTAGAAGACCTGTTGCTAAGATAGTGCACCCCGAGGATTTAGAGTGCTCCCCTGCCTTTCCCAACAGCCCCCTCACCTTGCAGTTTCAGTTGGGGCCAAGAGGTGAATTCTGGCCAAGAACCACGAGTGGGTGTCACATGTGTCACCTCCAGGGGAAGACTTTAAGAGCTGATGCATCTCTTTCAACTCTCCGTATCCTGTTGTGATGACCGTGGGCACACTGTAGATGGTGGAGCTACAGGATGAAGGAGGGCTAACATAAGCCTCATTGACCTTTACATTTAGGGGAACTAAACTTCCATGGTGCTTGCTCCCTGAGACCTCAGTTTGACTCAGGACCTGGTGACGGTTGCCTTAACTAATACAGAATCGCATGTTCTTATGAGGGAAAACAGGGGGACAACAGAGCAGGAAAGGCATCCTTAGGAAAGTGACATCTAGGTCAGGTCTAAAAGAAGCATGGGAATTGACTTGAAGAACAGTGTGGGGAAAGGGGCATTCAGACAACCTGACAGCCTGTGGAAAGCTCCTGTGGTTAGAGGGTGCAGGATGCATTTGATGAACTAGACAAAGGGCTGAAGGACAGAGGAGTGTGGTTGAGGGGCTTATCTACCTATTATCTGGTTGCTGAGACAAAGCCTGCCATCCACACTGGGACACCACGGCTGCCCAAGTCCCCTGAACTGCTGTGAGCTGCAGGATGGGTCACTAGGGCGTGAAATGAGGAGTCAGCTTTTCTCTTCCTTCTAGCCCTTCTCCATCAAGACGCACTGCCCCCTCCACATCCTGAACTCAGCATCACCCTTTAGACTTCAAAGTTCTGTTTCCCTCTGAATTGGTGTCCCGTTTCTCCGGAGATGAACTTCCCAACTGCTGAGCCCACTGCCCATTTGTTGGGTGATCTAATGAATATGTAGTGAGCACCAACTTCATAGTACTCTGAAGATGAGTGATAAGCCAGCAAGCACACAGTTCCCGCCCTCTTGGGGTTTGCAGCCTGCTGAGCGAGACACTGGTCATCAAAGAAGCGTGTACATGACTGTAAAATGACACCTGTGATAAAAGGGTCTTAGAAGACCTGTTGCTAAGATAGTGCACCCCGAGGATTTAGAGTGCTCCCCTGCCTTTCCCAACAGCCCCCTCACCTTGCAGTTTCAGTTGGGGCCAAGAGGGGAATTCTGGCCAAGAACCACGAGTGGGTGTCACATGTGTCACCTCCAGGGGAAGACTTTAAGAGCTGATGCATCTCTTTCAACTCTCCGTATCCTGTTGTGATGACCGTGGGCACACTGTAGATGGTGGAGCTACAGGATGAAGGAGGGCTAACATAAGCCTCATTGACCTTTACATTTAGGGGAACTAAACTTCCATGGTGCTTGCTCCCTGAGACCTCAGTTTGACTCAGGACCTGGTGACGGTTGCCTTAACTAATACAGAATCGCATGTTCTTATGAGGGAAAACAGGGGGACAACAGAGCAGGAAAGGCATCCTTAGGAAAGTGACATCTAGGTCAGGTCTAAAAGAAGCATGGGAATTGACTTGAAGAACAGTGTGGGGAAAGGGGCATTCAGACAACCTGACAGCCTGTGGAAAGCTCCTGTGGTTAGAGGGTGCAGGATGCATTTGATGAACTAGACAAAGGGCTGAAGGACAGAGGAGTGTGGTTGAGGGGCTTATCTACCTATTATCTGGTTGCTGAGACAAAGCCTGCCATCCACACTGGGACACCACGGCTGCCCAAGTCCCCTGAACTGCTGTGAGCTGCAGGATGGGTCACTAGGGCGTGAAATGAGGAGTCAGCTTTTCTCTTCCTTCTGGCCCCTCACAGTCAGTTAGTGGACACTTGAATAGTGTCTAGGCCATGCTCTGCCTCTCTGTGCTGCCCTGTCTCTCTGCTTTGGGGAACAGAGGGCCCTGTGGAGGAGGGTGGGAGATGGGGCCCTGGGAAGCTCTTATCCACAATCACTGAGGAATGGAACCCAAATATGGTGAGAGGAGCCTGAGTGTTTCCGAGCAAGAGGTCTGGCCTCAAGTGAGGGGCCATGGTGAGGACCACAGGGCATGGGGAAGAGGCGTGGGGGTGGGGAGCACCGTGGAGGCCATCCCGTCAGAGCCACCCTCTGATCATGTGCCAGGAGGCTGCTCCTTCCTTTTAGGAACAGAGAGCAGTGTTAACACAGCAGCTGGAGTGCCCACGTCATGTTTCTAGGGTCCCCGTCACCTATAGGGGGTGTGAGAATCTGGGCAGCTCCCACCCTAGCGGGTGCCATGGCCCCTTCTGGCCCCCTCACGTCTAACCAAGGCTGTGTCTCCATCTCCCTGCGTGCGGGTCTGTCTGTTATACACCTGCTCAAAACTCTGCAAAGAGCTCCCTTTTGAGCACAGAGGAAACTGAGGCCTGGAGCTCAAAGACCCCAGAGTTCTGACCTCTGACCAGCTCCCATCACTCCCCTTCTCCATCCTGCCCTCCTCTGGCCCCGACCATGGTCCCATCCCTCACTGGCCTGCGTCCCTGCCCTCTGGAGCAGGACACGATTGCCTCCACCACATGGGGATCTCATCTTTGTTTAATCGAGGTCCAGTCCCCACTTCCTCCTGGAATTTAACTGCATGCAGCAGCGTGCCCAGGCTCAGCACTTACATCTGTCCCAGCAGTCTCATTCCAGTTAGGGAAAGCTGGGTGACTCAGCTCTCTCAAAGAGACCTATGTGGGCCTCTGCTGGGAGTGAGGAAATATTCTCTTGGAAAGGTTTTGCTTTGGCTGATACCACCTTTCCTTCTTCCTTTTTTGACTGCAGACATGGTGGTTGGAGCAGAAGCAGCCGTCCTTGAACCATAAGGAAATGAATGCTAGCAGCCCTTCCATCACCTAAAGGCTATTACCAACCACTGTCACCAACGGCTGTCCACTTCTGGACGTATCCCCTTTCCTCCTCTAGGCCACCGTAGCCACGTTTCTCTTGCTTTCCTTGAATGTCATCCCTGTCTGATACACCGATCCAGGAGCTTAGCCTCACATTTCTTTCACCTTCTCAACTCGAGTGACTCCTCCCTCTCTGCTCCACGTCAGCACCAGACCACAGCCAAATCCCGGAACCTGGCCTCAAGTGAGGGGCCATGGTGAGGACCACAGGGCATGGGGAAGAGGCGTGGGGGTGGGGAGCACCGTGGAGGCCATCCGTCAGAGCCACCCTCTGATCATGTGCCAGGAGGCTGCTCCTTCCTTTTAGGAACAGAGAGCAGTGTTAACACAGCAGCTGGAGTGCCCACGTCATGTTTCTAGGGTCCCCGTCACCTATAGGGGGTGTGAGAATCTGGGCAGCTCCCACCCTAGCGGGTGCCATGGCCCCTTCTGGCCCCCTCACGTCTAACCAAGGCTGTGTCTCCATCTCCCTGCGTGCGGGTCTGTCTGTTATACACCTGCTCAAAACTCTGCAAAGAGCTCCCTTTTGAGCACAGAGGAAACTGAGGCCTGGAGCTCAAAGACCCCAGAGTTCTGACCTCTGACCAGCTCCCATCACTCCCCTTCTCCATCCTGCCCTCCTCTGGCCCCGACCATGGTCCCATCCCTCACTGGCCTGCGTCCCTGCCCTCTGGAGCAGGACACGATTGCCTCCACCACATGGGGATCTCATCTTTGTTTAATCGAGGTCCAGTCCCCACTTCCTCCTGGAATTTAACTGCATGCAGCAGCGTGCCCAGGCTCAGCACTTACATCTGTCCCAGCAGTCTCATTCCAGTTAGGGAAAGCTGGGTGACTCAGCTCTCTCAAAGAGACCTATGTGGGCCTCTGCTGGGAGTGAGGAAATATTCTCTTGGAAAGGTTTTGCTTTGGCTGATACCACCTTTCCTTCTTCCTTTTTTGACTGCAGACATGGTGGTTGGAGCAGAAGCAGCCGTCCTTGAACCATAAGGAAATGAATGCTAGCAGCCCTTCCATCACCTAAAGGCTATTACCAACCACTGTCACCAACGGCTGTCCACTTCTGGACGTATCCCCTTTCCTCCTCTAGGCCACCGTAGCCACGTTTCTCTTGCTTTCCTTGAATGTCATCCCTGTCTGATACACCGATCCAGGAGCTTAGCCTCACATTTCTTTCACCTTCTCAACTCGAGTGACTCCTCCCTCTCTGCTCCACGTCAGCACCAGACCACAGCCAAATCCCGGAACCTGTTACCGCCCAGAACTATGAATGCTCTGTGTCTGGAAAATCCAATACAAACTCTTTGTTTTCTGAACCAAACTCTGATGCTGTCTTATTCCTGGGATGACTGGGAAAGCATGCTCTTCCTCTGGAATAGGAAGGTCATTCTGGACGCCATTTGGAAAGGGTCAGGATCCACGTGTAGGCTCTTATTCATTCAGATTTCTTGCCAGCGTTCACCTGCGCCGAGCACTTCTCCAGCTCCCGGCGTCCTCCTTTTCCTTTTGTTTTACACAGACACACCTCTATTACCTCCCAGGATGAGGTGGTCCTCTTGAGGGTCAAATCCAGCCACTCCCTCCCGCACTACCACCTGACTCTGTTCCCTCTGGCACCTCCAGCACTTGCTCTGTCCACTCCCGTCTCCCTCTGGTATTTCAACTTCTCCCTTCTTACCTTCCACCTGGAAATGGGCTCAAGCTTCCCTCAACCCCCCAAACACCTCCCTTTAATCCAGTACTCTCTCTCTGCACTCCTTCTTTCCTTTTGTTGGCCCCGAGCTTGGTGAAGGAGCCATCGTTGGGTAATTCTACAGTTTACCACTCTTGCCCCTCATCCTTGACCCTCTGGTCTTGTCCCTATCAGACTATTGTAACTCTTTACAGAAGTTTCTTGGGACTTCCAGATTATCCAGCCCACTGGATACATTTCAACCCTTGTCTTCCTGGGATGCTCTGATATGATATAATGCCCATACTCTCATTTTTCAGACTTCTCACTTCCTTGGCTTCCACAACAGCTTCTCACCTAGAGTTCCTTCTGCTCAAATCAGCCACTTTCTCCTGGACTCCTTGATGGAGCCTCAAGGTGTTAAGAGCCTAGTCTTGCTCTTGGAGTTCTGTGTTCAGTGGCTCTTTCCCTTCCTCCTCTGTGTCATTTCCCATCCATCTTAGAATTCTTGTCACTTGCAGGTTTCCAGTGCTCTGACAGATATTGGCAGCCCTGATACTGCCTCTAAGGCTTAAAAGATTTTTCAATCATCCATGGGCTGCTCCGCCATGAACATGGCTGACACCAAGTCCAAGTTTCTGGGATATGTACCCTGAAGTTCTGCTCTTCCTTGCGTCTTAATCCCTGTCTAGTCATTGTAGACTCACTGGAATTCCAGTACACGCCATGATGGCTCACATCGGCTGAGTTTTTATCCGTGCAGCCTGAAAATCCCTTCCGCTCCTTCCTTCTCGGCCTCATCCTTACTCATCCTCGGTGCTCAGCTTAGGCATCACCTGTCTGCCAGGAAGCTTTGCCTGTCGGCGTCCTCAGGCAGAGGCACGTACTGGCCTTGCAGGCATGCCTCCACCACTGCACACGACACAGCCCATCAGACTCAGCCTCTCCCTCTCTTTGTCTCTCTCCACCTCTCCATCTCTCTGTCTCCTTGTCTCTGTCTCTCTGTCCTGCAGCCCCACACCCCTGTACCCTTGCTCCGCTCTCCCCTAGCCCTCTGGGGAGACGTTGTCTTTGTACGTGGGACTGACTTTAGTCTATGTCACCTCCCAGCTATGGCATCCTTGAGCCGGCCTCCAGCCAGCTGGCTAGGGGAGAGTGGACAAGTATACAGAGGTGGTGGAGGCTGCAGGACAGAGTTCCCTGGTAGCTCAGCTGGTAAAGAATCCACCTGCAATGCAGAAAATCCTGGTTCAACTCCTGGGTTGGGAAGATCCCCTGGATAAGGGGGCACCTAACCATTCCAGTATTCTTGCCTAGAGAACTCCATAGACAGAGGAGCCTGGCAGGCCACTGTCCACAGGGTTGCAAAGAGTCAGACACAACTGAGAGACTCACTTTTACTTTCTGCATCTCCAGGAGAAAGCGATTGGGCCGCTGAATGGGAGGGGACAGTGAAAGATGAGGACTCCCGTCTGACTCCTCGCTTTGGCTGGGCTGCTCTGCTCCTGCCACAAGGAGATGCTGCTGGGGAAGCGTTCCCTGCAGAAGAAGGTTTCCTTGTTCCTACTTGGGCTGCTGCCCTGGCTCCGCGTTTAGCCCAGACGGCAGAGGAGCCCCACCCTCAGCTTCTGAGGTGCAGATGTTCACTTTACAGGCTTGCTCTCAACCTTGGTCTCTGAAGGCTACTTCCAGTCTGCAGGCTGAGCCCCCCATTCTAAGCCCTCCTGTTGAAACTGGGTCCTGAGTCAGTCATCATCTGCCTTAATGGTGAGTTCCCCTCTCAGGCCCTTGCTGCCACCAGTCCTCATTTGGGACAGCCTCAGTTCCTCCTGGACAGTTGAGCCTGGCAGGCTACAGTCCAAAGGGTTGCAAAGAGCTGGACACGGCTGAGCACACATGGCTCATCAGAGATGCTCTGATGCTGAAGGTCAGGAGCCCTGTGGTCAGGGTCAGGGTTGCTTTTGTTCAGGGAGGCTCCTTGGCCCTATGCAAATGCGCCCACAGGCCCCAGGCCAGCTCTGCAGAACAAGGGCAGTGACCCTGAGCGCTGTCTCTTTTGCATCCTTGAACACCATTCTGTGGCCTGCCATGTCCCCCCCAAGCAGGCGTGCCACACCACAGAGTCGACCCACCCAGCCGCTGCTGGGCGGGAGGCCCCTCTGAGGTCAGCTGGAGCCTGCACTTGGTTCTGAGTTAGCGGCTTGCTTTAACATCCTGACTCCCCTGGTGTGATGGCCCCTCTAGAAAGCAACCATCTGGACTCACAGCTCCTTCAACCTGTGACCTCAGGATCCAAGGGTGGCCCCTGTTCAGTTGTGTCTGACTCTTTGTGACCCCATGGACTGCAGCACATGAGGCTTCCCTGGCCATGGGAAACAGAAAATCCTGGTTCAACTCCTGGGTTGGGAAGATCCCCTGGATAAGGGGGCACCTAACCATTCCAGTATTCTTGCCTAGAGAACTCCATAGACAGAGGAGCCTGGCAGGCCACTGTCCACAGGGTTGCAAAGAGTCAGACACAACTGAGAGACTCACTTTTACTTTCTGCATCTCCAGGAGAAAGCGATTGGGCCGCTGAATGGGAGGGGACAGTGAAAGATGAGGACTCCCGTCTGACTCCTCGCTTTGGCTGGGCTGCTCTGCTCCTGCCACAAGGAGATGCTGCTGGGGAAGCGTTCCCTGCAGAAGAAGGTTTCCTTGTTCCTACTTGGGCTGCTGCCCTGGCTCCGCGTTTAGCCCAGACGGCAGAGGAGCCCCACCCTCAGCTTCTGAGGTGCAGATGTTCACTTTACAGGCTTGCTCTCAACCTTGGTCTCTGAAGGCTACTTCCAGTCTGCAGGCTGAGCCCCCCATTCTAAGCCCTCCTGTTGAAACTGGGTCCTGAGTCAGTCATCATCTGCCTTAATGGTGAGTTCCCCTCTCAGGCCCTTGCTGCCACCAGTCCTCATTTGGGACAGCCTCAGTTCCTCCTGGACAGTTGAGCCTGGCAGGCTACAGTCCAAAGGGTTGCAAAGAGCTGGACACGGCTGAGCACACATGGCTCATCAGAGATGCTCTGATGCTGAAGGTCAGGAGCCCTGTGGTCAGGGTCAGGGTTGCTTTTGTTCAGGGAGGCTCCTTGGCCCTATGCAAATGCGCCCACAGGCCCCAGGCCAGCTCTGCAGAACAAGGGCAGTGACCCTGAGCGCTGTCTCTTTTGCATCCTTGAACACCATTCTGTGGCCTGCCATGTCCCCCCCAAGCAGGCGTGCCACACCACAGAGTCGACCCACCCAGCCGCTGCTGGGCGGGAGGCCCCTCTGAGGTCAGCTGGAGCCTGCACTTGGTTCTGAGTTAGCGGCTTGCTTTAACATCCTGACTCCCCTGGTGTGATGGCCCCTCTAGAAAGCAACCATCTGGACTCACAGCTCCTTCAACCTGTGACCTCAGGATCCAAGGGTGGCCCCTGTTCAGTTGTGTCTGACTCTTTGTGACCCCATGGACTGCAGCACATGAGGCTTCCCTGTCCTCCACCATCTCCCAGAGCTTGCTCAGATTCATGTCCATTGAGTCGGTGATGCCATCCAACCATCTCATCCTCTGTCTTCCCTTTCTCCTCCCGCCTTCAGTCTTTCCCAGCATCGGGATCTTTGCCAGTGAGTTGTCTCTTTGCATCAGGTGACCAAAGTACTGGAGCTTCAGCTTCAGCATCAGTCCTTCCAGTGAATATTCAGGGTTGATTTCCCTTAGGATTGACTGGGTTGACTTCCTTACTGTCCAAGGGACTCTCAAGAGGCTTCTCCAGCACTGCAGTTTGAAAGTGGCTCTGGCCAAGCTCAAATGTGGATAGTGCCTCAGATAATCCAGATGACCCCTCAGGTTGGCGTGGAGATGGCTGCATCCCAGACATATACAAGCGACCTCTCCCCAGAGACTGAATGGGGAGAAGGAGGAGGAGAGGGAGCAGAAGAGGAGAGCTCCCCTCTACTCTCAAGCTTGCTCTGTTTTGTATCCTATCTGCCCCCCACAGGTTGGGGGTGCACACTGGGTTACTTTGCTCCCCTGCCTGCTGGTCTCTGCTAAACTACTCTCTATTTCCTGAGCCAGCTCCTTCCTTGGTTTCACACAATATGCAGAAAACACATTTTGCTAAAAGCTAACTTAGAGGTTCTGGGGTGGAGTATGGAGCTCTATTGAGTAACTAAGAATTCTTTTTCAGAGGCTTGGAAAAGATGCTGGGAAAGATTGAAGGCAGGAGGAGAAGGGGGTGACAGAGGGTGAGACGGTTGTATGGTATCACTGACTCAATGGACATGAGTCTGAGCAAACTCCAGGAGATAGTGAAGGACAGGGAAGCCTGATGTGCTGCAGTCCACGGGGTCGCAAAGGGTCCAACATGACTGAGTGACTGAACAACAAAAAGCTAACTTGCAAGGCTGTTTTCTCTATGGAAGTTGAATAACAAACCTAGATTTTATTTTTTAATTTAACTTTGTAACAAATCCTAATATTTCCCCAGGCAGATACAGCACAGCGAACATGGACGTTGGAGATCTCACTAATATTTTTCAAACCCATTGCAAACTTTTCTATGTATCCATTCATAATGTACAACATTCTTGAGCCGCTGAAGTAAATCAATTGAAAAGTTTTCTTTGGCTGCTTGAGGTCTGCTCTTTGCTTTCTGCTTCATAGTTTCTGGATAACGAACAAGCCGGACGATGAAGGGCCCTGCTGGGGGCAGCCCTTTATTTTCGTGTCTCCAGCCCACCGTCCCTACTCCATTTCTGGCTTCCCTCATCACCCGCACAGCTGTCCCACATATTTCAGAAGAATGTGGGGTCTCTCCTCCAGTGGCAGAGAAACCGTTCCCCAGGAGACGGTGGCAGGATGTCAGGACACAAGGGACCAGTGGAGGGCTCCCAGACATATGACAGGGGACCTCTCCGGCCAGAGACTGAATGGCTCTGGCCAAGCTCAAATGTGGATAGTGCCTCAGATAATCCAGATGACCCCTCAGGTTGGCGTGGAGATGGCTGCATCCCAGACATATACAAGGACCTCTCCCAGAGACTGAATGGGGAGACGGAGGAGGAGACGGAGCAGAAGAGGAGAGGTCCCCTCTCCTCTCAAGCTTGCTCTGTTTTGTATCCTATCTGCCCCCCACAGGTTGGGGGTGCACACTGGGTTACTTTGCTCCCCTGCCTGCTGGTCTCTGCTAAACTACTCTCTATTTCCTGAGCCAGCTCCTTCCTTGGTTTCACACAATATGCAGAAAACACATTTTGCTAAAAGCTAACTTAGAGGTTCTGGGGTGGAGTATGGAGCTCTATTGAGTAACTAAGAATTCTTTTTCAGAGGCTTGGAAAAGATGCTGGGAAAGATTGAAGGCAGGAGGAGAAGGGGGTGACAGAGGGTGAGACGGTTGTATGGTATCACTGACTCAATGGACATGAGTCTGAGCAAACTCCAGGAGATAGTGAAGGACAGGGAAGCCTGATGTGCTGCAGTCCACGGGGTCGCAAAGGGTCCAACATGACTGAGTGACTGAACAACAAAAAGCTAACTTGCAAGGCTGTTTTCTCTATGGAAGTTGAATAACAAACCTAGATTTTATTTTTTAATTTAACTTTGTAACAAATCCTAATATTTCCCCAGGCAGATACAGCACAGCGAACATGGACGTTGGAGATCTCACTAATATTTTTCAAACCCATTGCAAACTTTTCTATGTATCCATTCATAATGTACAACATTCTTGAGCCGCTGAAGTAAATCAATTGAAAAGTTTTCTTTGGCTGCTTGAGGTCTGCTCTTTGCTTTCTGCTTCATAGTTTCTGGATAACGAACAAGCCGGACGATGAAGGGCCCTGCTGGGGGCAGCCCTTTATTTTCGTGTCTCCAGCCCACCGTCCCTACTCCATTTCTGGCTTCCCTCATCACCCGCACAGCTGTCCCACATATTTCAGAAGAATGTGGGGTCTCTCCTCCAGTGGCAGAGAAACCGTTCCCCAGGAGACGGTGGCAGGATGTCAGGACACAAGGGACCAGTGGAGGGGGCTCCCAGCAGTTGTCAAGGGGACACAAACAGAGGTCATGGCTTCCCCTGCACTCTGCCGTCTGGACATTTGCTCAGGAAGCAGGGGGGTGATAAAGGAGGAATAAGTCACATTTCTTCATACCTGTGTGGGATCATGCAGTATTTATGGAGCACCTGTTGTGTGATATCCAAAGGGTAGGCTGGAAGAGACAGTTTTGTCTCTGGCTTGGTGGGCCTCCCTCTGTAGGAAAAGGCAAGGGTTGCTCTGGGAACAGAACCGCAGCTGCACCGGCTCAGCGGCTTCATCCATGGAGCCTCGATCATCCTCTTCCTCCGCTCCACGCCAATCTGCATGAGAACCCTGGTGGCTCCTTTGCCCTGCATCCCATCTCTGACACCAAGTGCTTAAAAATCTCGGTCTTGGCTTCTGAGTGACTAGTTCAGATCGTGTTTCAGTTACTTACTAGGTGTGTGATGTCTGTTGATCTCTCTGAGCCTCAATTCCTTCATTTGCAAATCGGGGAGCAAACTAGAACTCCCATCATAGAGTTTTGTGAAGATTAAATGAAATTGTGTTGGGACCTGGTGTGCCAGGAGTCGGGGATGCTGTGGTCCCATCACCTGCCCAGAGTGTGCAGCAAATCCTGGCTGGGCGCTCCAAGTGATAGCAGAAAGAGGAGGGCTGCACCTCTCGGAGACATAAGACAGACCCCTGGGGAGAAAATAGGGGCAAATTAAGAGCTACACTGAGATGCAGGCCACAGACAGACGTTGGAGATCTCACTAATATTTTTCAAACCCATTGCAAACTTTTCTATGTATCCATTCATAATGTACAACATTCTTGAGCCGCTGAAGTAAATCAATTGAAAAGTTTTCTTTGGCTGCTTGAGGTCTGCTCTTTGCTTTCTGCTTCATAGTTTCTGGATAACGAACAAGCCGGACGATGAAGGGCCCTGCTGGGGGCAGCCCTTTATTTTCGTGTCTCCAGCCCACCGTCCCTACTCCATTTCTGGCTTCCCTCATCACCCGCACAGCTGTCCCACATATTTCAGAAGAATGTGGGGTCTCTCCCTCCAGTGGCAGAGAAACCGTTCCCCAGGAGACGGTGGCAGGATGTCAGGACACAAGGGACCAGTGGAGGGGGCTCCCAGCAGTTGTCAAGGGGACACAAACAGAGGTCATGGCTTCCCCTGCACTCTGCCGTCTGGACATTTGCTCAGGAAGCAGGGGGGTGATAAAGGAGGAATAAGTCACATTTCTTCATACCTGTGTGGGATCATGCAGTATTTATGGAGCACCTGTTGTGTGATATCCAAAGGGTAGGCTGGAAGAGACAGTTTTGTCTCTGGCTTGGTGGGCCTCCCTCTGTAGGAAAAGGCAAGGGTTGCTCTGGGAACAGAACCGCAGCTGCACCGGCTCAGCGGCTTCATCCATGGAGCCTCGATCATCCTCTTCCTCCGCTCCACGCCAATCTGCATGAGAACCCTGGTGGCTCCTTTGCCCTGCATCCCATCTCTGACACCAAGTGCTTAAAAATCTCGGTCTTGGCTTCTGAGTGACTAGTTCAGATCGTGTTTCAGTTACTTACTAGGTGTGTGATGTCTGTTGATCTCTCTGAGCCTCAATTCCTTCATTTGCAAATCGGGGAGCAAACTAGAACTCCCATCATAGAGTTTTGTGAAGATTAAATGAAATTGTGTTGGGACCTGGTGTGCCAGGAGTCGGGGATGCTGTGGTCCCATCACCTGCCCAGAGTGTGCAGCAAATCCTGGCTGGGCGCTCCAAGTGATAGCAGAAAGAGGAGGGGCTGCACCTCTCGGAGACATAAGACAGACCCCTGGGGGAGAAAATAGGGGGCAAATTAAGAGCTACACTGAGATGCAGGCCACAGACAGACTAGGATTTGTGCAAAATAAGGGAGAATTTGGATGGTTAAAGAGGTCTCAGAGCATGTAGAGCTAGTGATTGATGGAACCAGAGGAATCTTTTTTGTTTTTTAACTCTTTTATTTTGTACTGGGGTACGGTCGGTTAATAGGGCTTCCCAGGTGGTGTTAGTGGTGAAGAACTTGCCTGCCAATGCAGGAAACATAAGAAACATGGGTTCACTCTCTGGGTCAGGAAGATCCCCTGGAGAAGGGCATGGCAGCCCCGTCCAGTATTCTTGCCTGGAGAATCCCATGGATAGAGGAGCCTAACAGACTACAGTCCATGGGTTGCAAAGAGTCAGACATGACGTAAGAGACTTAGCACTTGTAGTTGATTAGCAATGCTGTGATAGTTCCAGCTGGACAGCAAAGGGACTCGGCCATAAGTATACATGTACCCATTCTCCCCCAAACTCCCCTCCCATAAGCTTAGTCTTGAAGTTTGTGAGTCTATTTCTGTTGTGTAAGTAAGTTTGTTTGTATCATTTCTCTTTAGATTCCTCATATAAAGGATGTCATGATAGTTCTTCTCTGACTTACTTCACTCAGTATGACAGTCTCTAAATCCATCCATGTTGTTGCAAATGGTATTATTTCATTGTTTTTTAATGATGGATTAATAGTCCATTATAGACACATACCTGCTTGGGGACCAGAGGAGTCTTTGGTTAAGTGAAGGTCCTTCTTGCAAGGCTGAGTTAAGGCCGATTCAGGTTGAGCCAGCCCTGTGCACGGCTTTGATGGGCTCCTAAGAACTTCTACTGCCCCAAGGCAGCTTGCCCTTGGGTTTATTAAGCACTGGGTAATGAAATTTTTGCAAATGGGGTAGAACTCCCATCATAGAGTTTTGTGAAGATTAAATGAAATTGTGTTGGGACCTGGTGTGCCAGGAGTCGGGGATGCTGTGGTCCCATCACCTGCCCAGAGTGTGCAGCAAATCCTGGCTGGGCGCTCCAAGTGATAGCAGAAAGAGGAGGGGCTGCACCTCTCGGAGACATAAGACAGACCCCTGGGGGAGAAAATAGGGGGCAAATTAAGAGCTACACTGAGATGCAGGCCACAGACAGACTAGGATTTGTGCAAAATAAGGGAGAATTTGGATGGTTAAAGAGGTCTCAGAGCATGTAGAGCTAGTGATTGATGGAACCAGAGGAATCTTTTTTGTTTTTTAACTCTTTTATTTTGTACTGGGGTACGGTCGGTTAATAGGGCTTCCCAGGTGGTGTTAGTGGTGAAGAACTTGCCTGCCAATGCAGGAAACATAAGAAACATGGGTTCACTCTCTGGGTCAGGAAGATCCCCTGGAGAAGGGCATGGCAGCCCCGTCCAGTATTCTTGCCTGGAGAATCCCATGGATAGAGGAGCCTAACAGACTACAGTCCATGGGTTGCAAAGAGTCAGACATGACGTAAGAGACTTAGCACTTGTAGTTGATTAGCAATGCTGTGATAGTTCCAGCTGGACAGCAAAGGGACTCGGCCATAAGTATACATGTACCCATTCTCCCCCAAACTCCCCTCCCATAAGCTTAGTCTTGAAGTTTGTGAGTCTATTTCTGTTGTGTAAGTAAGTTTGTTTGTATCATTTCTCTTTAGATTCCTCATATAAAGGATGTCATGATAGTTCTTCTCTGACTTACTTCACTCAGTATGACAGTCTCTAAATCCATCCATGTTGTTGCAAATGGTATTATTTCATTGTTTTTTAATGATGGATTAATAGTCCATTATAGACACATACCTGCTTGGGGACCAGAGGAGTCTTTGGTTAAGTGAAGGTCCTTCTTGCAAGGCTGAGTTAAGGCCGATTCAGGTTGAGCCAGCCCTGTGCACGGCTTTGATGGGCTCCTAAGAACTTCTACTGCCCCAAGGCAGCTTGCCCTTGGGTTTATTAAGCACCTACTATGGGATAAGCTCCCTCAGTGGCTCAGTGGTATAGAATCTGCCTGCCAAGGCAGGAGATGTGGGTTCAATCCCTGGCTTGGGAAGGTCCCCTGGAAAAGGAAATGACAACCCATTCCAATGTTCTTGCTTGGGAAATCCCATGGACAGAAGAGACTGGCAGGCTATGGCCTATGGGGTCGCGAAAGAGTTGGACATGATTTAGCAACTAAACAACAACAACAATGTGATAAACGTACATGTATGGAATAGGTATCGTTTCACGAAATATTATTTTAGGAAATATAAATATATGATTTGGAGACTTACTGTTAAATATATACCTGGATGCTCCCTGGGTAGATGTTTGGCAGAGCTGAAAAGCTTACTTGTTTCTCTGTGATGGGATCCCGATTTAGAAGTTTTTCAGAACAAACCTAGGCTTTGGTAAGTATAATTTTACTCTGTAACTCCTGACCTTCCTTTATTTTTCTAGTCATGCAAAGCTTCCATATTCAGAAAAAAAGTGTCAGTTACAAGTTGTTGTTGTTGTTTTTTAATCCATATACCCATTACACTTGGTTTTGTGGTTAATTATGTAGGAGAATGGATCAGTCTTAGGAGATGCAGCTGAAACACTTAGGGATGCTCTGTTACCATGTTCAAACACACTCCCAAACGTTTCAAGGACTTTATAGAAAGTAGCGGCAATGTTTGAGTCTAGGTGGAGAGTTCATGTGTGCTCATTGTCCTTTTCTTTCCATTTATCTCTATGTTTGGAAATTGTCCAATGGAAAGATAGAGAAAACTCACTAACTCTAGGGGAAAATGAAATGAGAGGAATAGCTGTGCTTTCTTGGCCATTAGTTTTCATATCCAGCCCCGGGCCCCTCCCTTTTCTTGCCTGGAGCTGGAGAGTGTTTCCCTCACACTTAAGGCTTCTTCAACGCTTGGGCCATTCTCACAGGCCTCTGATTTCTGCTCTCTGCCCCTCACTGGCTTCATCCTCAGCCTGCTAGTCTTTCTGAGGACTGTGTTCTGGCTGCCGTGGCAACAGAGGAGCAGCCCCTGGAGAGGAAGATGGAGAGCCTCTTTGAAGACTTCTAGATATGGGTTCTTTTAGGGACATATTGTGTGAACCTCAAGAATCCTGAGCAAGCACCTGTCAAGCTCAAGTCTTGGACAGAGGGCTGGGGTTGGGGTAGGGAGAGAGGGCTAAGACCCTCTCCTTTGATTCAGGTTGGGAGGGACAGGTCTTATGGAGGGAACACAGTTGCACTGAGTCTATTGATTTATGTCTTCCTGATGGCATTTCAAGGGTGATTTAGACTCTGAGCTCTTTTGACCTTATTTGCTAACTTTAGACCTAACCTCCATGTAGCACGTGATACCCGGGGTAATAAAGTGTTCATTCATTCCTTCCACCCATACTGACCGAGTGCTTATTTTGGGCCCTGCCCTGTGCCAGCTCTGGGACACAGGGCCCCACTGTGCCTTCACATTGCAGTTGCTCCCAGGACTGGGAGAGGAGGTGGGGGTCAGGGCAGATTTGTCTGGGAGGGGTGGGACTAGAGGAGGTAAAAGAGGGTTTGAAATTAGACAGAGGGGGGTGCGTTCTTGGAGGCTGGAGGGTCACCGAAAGTGAAGGCACCATCTGATTAATGCACATTCTCTGCGCGAATGGAGTTGAGTGGGCCTCTGGTCAAGCTGAGAAAAACCTAAAATTAGCCTGACCAGTTGGGCCTGGATGGTGTGGGACTCCCCCTTACTGCCTGGGCTGCCTCCTCAGGTTTCAGAGAGCAGGGACGTGTGCAGGAGCTGCGTGCTTTGCCCGGGTCACGGCAGGCAGAACAGGGCAGAGGGGCCAGGCTGGGCAGGGGTGCAGCTCCCAGCAGGAATGTGGTCGCCCGTGGGGGACCCCTAGCCCTGCAGGGCCTGATGAGAGGGAAGTGGAAGTTCCTGTCCTTCTCCTCTCCTTCTTGACACCAATTCCACTTTGGTGTCCCCATTCCCCTTCCAGATCTGCAGGCCTGGCAGTGTGGCCAGGTCAGCATGGCCCCACAGGCAAATCAGAGCAGGGCAGAGGGAAATCCCACCGGGGGCCAAGGCCTGGGCAGGTAATTTCTGAGGGCGTTCGGGGAAGAGCGGCCAGAAAGCCTCACCACCCCCACCTCCCCTGTGCCCGTCTCCTCTCTGACCTTGCCTGAAATTCCCTCCATTACTCACCGTCAGCAAAGAGCGGGTGCTGTCATCAGAGCTTAGAAGTTGTTTGAGAAGCCAGTCTTGCCTTAGAAGGCACTGGAGCCCGTGTGAGCAGTGAGGAGCAGCAAGGAAAGGGGAGGGGAGGCAAGAAGGAAATGGCCCAGGCCAGGGGTGGTGGAGGAGCGGGGGCCGGGGAGCGGGGCAACCCTGTGGGTGTCCTCCACCTCTTTCCTGTGTGGGCCATCCCCCCAGCAGACATCACAATTCACCTCCTCTTACATTGCATCTCCATGCCCACCCCAGTTCGCCTGTGGAAGCCCTCACCCCAAGTACCTCAGAATAGGACTTTAAAACAGGCAATTCAGTTAAAATGAGGGCGGGCCCAGATCCAGTGGGACCAGCGTCCATACAAGAAGAGGCAGTCGGGACACAGACTCACAGAGGGATGACTGCTTGAGGACATGTGGAGAAGACACCACCTGCAAGCCAAGGAGAGAGGCCGTGGAAAGAACCAGCCCTGCCAAGTTTATCTTGAACTTCCACCTTCAGGACGTTGGGAAAATAAATGTTGGCGGCGGGAGCCCCCTCGTCTGTGGTCTCATCATGGCGGCCCTGGTGGACCAGCAGTCTCTTCCCCAGAATGCCCCATATGTTCCCTCTGTCCATTCCTCTTCCTCCCATCTTTTCTCCTCCTGCGGGGTCACCCACCCCGACTTTTCCATGGCTCTAATTTGCAAATGCCACTTGTGAGCATGAGGTCTCCTTGTCTGTAGCTGTGGCAGAAGCTTCTGGAGAACTGAGCACAGGCAGGAGGGCCCAGGAAGGCTTCTTTAGAAGGTGTGACGTTTGTGACCCCCATCTGAAGCTGTTCAGCCTAAGCTAATGACAACAAGAGTTATTCCTCACAGTCATTGTAGCTCTACCGTGTACCCTGGACCTGCTAAGCATCCCACATACCTGGCAGTGGGATTTCCTGAAAAGTAACTTGGGGCTCTTCCTTCCACCTGCCTGTCTGCACCCCCTTTTCAGCACAGCACATGTTTTGTATGTTCTGGCCTTGGGCATCAATGGAGCTTAGAGTGGCCTCTCCACCAAAGACTTCAGCTGATGGCAAATCAGCTGTGATTCCCTATAGATAATATTAAGAGTCCCCACTCCCCAGACTTACATCCCTCCTTTGGCAGACTGGAAGGGGATAACCTCTGAAGCAGTTTCAGGAGGCAGTGGCGAACCCCTTCCCCCAACTCCAACTGCCCCCCCTGCCCCGCTGCCATGGGTATCACGCTCACAGGGTTGGGGAGTGGTAAAAATGGAGACCAAGGGATGCTGGTGCACAGAGGCCCCACAAGTGTGAATGAGACCGGAGGGTTCATGAGTAAAGAAGTAAAACTCACCCTGCAGGCCCTCTAGATCCACAACCCCAGGGCCTGCCCCTCCCAGGGCTTGCCCCTCCCAGTTCTGGCCTCTCCTGTCAGTCCTGGAGCTGCTGCTCACAGGCGTGGTCTTGGGTCAGGTTCTTGGCGACCTTACTGACATCACCAGGGGTCTAATGCATCATCCATCCTCACTGTACTGAGCTCTGGGGAGAACTGTGCACTAAGTACCTACCCAAGGTCTAGTTTCCCCTTTTTTCTACCAGCAAGAAAGAAGGGGAGGAGTAGCCAGGTCCCCAGCTAAAACACTTCCTAGGACTCTCTGTAGCTAGTGGTGGCCACGCTGACCTAGTTCTGTCCAATGGAATGAGAGGAGAAGTCAGCAAGTAGAGTTCCCTCTGTCCATTCCTCTTCCTCCCATCTTTTCTCCTCCTCGGGTCACCCACCCCGACTTTTCCATGGCTCTAATTTGCAAATGCCACTTGTGAGCATGAGGTCTCCTTGTCTGTAGCTGTGGCAGAAGCTTCTGGAGAACTGAGCACAGGCAGGAGGGCCCAGGAAGGCTTCTTTAGAAGGTGTGACGTTTGTGACCCCCATCTGAAGCTGTTCAGCCTAAGCTAATGACAACAAGAGTTATTCCTCACAGTCATTGTAGCTCTACCGTGTACCCTGGACCTGCTAAGCATCCCACATACCTGGCAGTGGGATTTCCTGAAAAGTAACTTGGGGCTCTTCCTTCCACCTGCCTGTCTGCACCCCCTTTTCAGCACAGCACATGTTTTGTATGTTCTGGCCTTGGGCATCAATGGAGCTTAGAGTGGCCTCTCCACCAAAGACTTCAGCTGATGGCAAATCAGCTGTGATTCCCTATAGATAATATTAAGAGTCCCCACTCCCCAGACTTACATCCCTCCTTTGGCAGAATGGAAGGATAACCTCTGAAGCAGTTTCAGGAGGCAGTGGCGAACCCCTTCCCCCAACTCCAACTGCCCCCCCTGCCCCGCTGCCATGGGTATCACGCTCACAGGGTTGGGGAGTGGTAAAAATGGAGACCAAGGGATGCTGGTGCACAGAGGCCCCACAAGTGTGAATGAGACCGGAGGGTTCATGAGTAAAGAAGTAAAACTCACCCTGCAGGCCCTCTAGATCCACAACCCCAGGGCCTGCCCCTCCCAGGGCTTGCCCCTCCCAGTTCTGGCCTCTCCTGTCAGTCCTGGAGCTGCTGCTCACAGGCGTGGTCTTGGGTCAGGTTCTTGGCGACCTTACTGACATCACCAGGGGTCTAATGCATCATCCATCCTCACTGTACTGAGCTCTGGGGAGAACTGTGCACTAAGTACCTACCCAAGGTCTAGTTTCCCCTTTTTTCTACCAGCAAGAAAGAAGGGGAGGAGTAGCCAGGTCCCCAGCTAAAACACTTCCTAGGACTCTCTGTAGCTAGTGGTGGCCACGCTGACCTAGTTCTGTCCAATGGAATGAGAGGAGAAGTCAGCAAGTAGATACTGAAAAAGGCACTGACTCAACAGGCACGTTTGTCAGCTCTTCACCTCTGACTCACCCTTTCCCCTTTCTACCTTCCTGGAAGACAGTTTGGATGCCTGGAGGGGCAGCCACCGCCTTCAACCAAGCGGACAAAAGCCATGTACTGAGTGTGGGAGAAGAGAAATACAGAAGGAATCTGGCTGACATCCCTAAGTGTCAGCAATGAACCTTGACTGCCAACTCTCAGCTTACTTTTTGCAAGAGGTTAAAAAACACCCCTCTTGAACAAACAGTGACGGGGAGGCATAGAGGGAGTAACATGGAAACCTATACTGTCATGTGTGGAAAAGATAGATATTGTCATTGTGCCAAGGGAATAGGACTGCTCACAATGGCTTGGGGCGATGGTCCAGAGGGGTGGAGGGAACTGGGTGAGGGGGGGGACCAGGGATATGCATATGAATGATCTGGGAACATACATGTTGGTGAACAACAAAACTCTGTAAAATCTTTAAAATAAAGAATCAAAAATTAAAAAAAAAAACCCCTCTTCGTTTAAACCTCTGTTTCTCTAGTTTTCAGGTACTTGCAGGAAGACATAGTGCTAGCTGACAGCCATTCCTACACAGAATCAGGTGGCTCCTTCTGAAATCTCAGCATGTACCCCAGCCAGCCCTGGAGCAGCCCCACCCAAGGAAGGCGGTGCTTCTGCCTTGAGCCCACCACCCTGAGGCGATGGCCCAAAGGAGTGCAGAGTGTAGGTGCACAGTCTCAGAGAGGTTAAGTGACTTGTCCTGCATCACAGGGCTCATAAGAACAGAGTCAAGGATCAGAATAGGATCTCCCATCTCAGGACACCATTTCTTCTCCAGTGTTAGGGTGAGTGAAGGCGGACAGAGTTGTGGGAGTTCACAGACCCGTGATTCTGATGTGATTTCTTAGGCACAATAATAAAAACAGTAGATCAAAACCTCAATGAAGGCTTTGCAAATGCTGCTTAAAGAAGGCCTACCCTGACCATTCTATTTAAAATTTCAAACTCTATTTCCTGATGCCACTACCCTATTTCTTTTTCAATAGACTACATCACTTTATAGCACAGTATTTAACTCACTTTTATCATGTTGGCTATGTGATGTCAGACACCTCTCTCCCCACCCCAGCTTTAAGCCCCCAAGATAAGGATCTTGGTCTGTTTTGCTCATGAGTACATTCTAAGAGCCTAGAACAATGCTGGCATGAAGAAGGAGATCAAACCAGTCAATCTGACATGAAATTAACCCTGAATGTTCATTGGAAGCTCCAAGACTTTGGCCACCTGATGCAAAGAGACAACTCATTGTAAAAGACCCTGATGCTGAGAAAGAGTAAAGGCAGGAAAAGATGCCTTGGTTGGATGGCATCACTGATTCAATGGACATGAGTCTGAGCAAACTGTGGGAGATGCTGAAGGACAGGGAAGACTGGTCTGCTGCAGTCCGTGGGGTTGCAGAGAGTCGGACCTGACTGAGCAACTGAACCACAACAAAGGAAGCTATTTGTTGAATTGAATTAAATTGAGATGTTTCCTGAGTACCAACTATTAGGGACTGAACTGTGTTTCCTTCAAACTCACATGCTGAAGTCTTAGCACCCAATATGTCAGAAGGGACTGTTTATGGAGACAGGGTCTTTGAAGGGGTAATGAAGTTAAAATGAGGTCCTTAGGGCAAGCCTTGATCCAGTAGGATGGGTGTCCTTATAAGAAGAGGAGATCAGGAGATAGAAAGGGGAGCCCATGTGAAGACGGCAGAGAGATGAAGTCCACCTATGAGCCACGTGGAGAGGCCTCAGAAGAAACCAACCCTGCTGACCTCCTGATCGCAGTCTTCTGGCCTCCAGAACTGTGAGAAGATAGATTTCTGTAGTTTCAGCCACCCAGCCTGTGCCCCTCAGCTCTGCAGCCCTAGTGAGAGAACACAGCCCCCATGCCTTGCTGTGTTGAAGGGCTAGTGAAGGCGGACAGAGTTGTGGGAGTTCACAGACCCGTGATTCTGATGTGATTTCTTAGGCACAATAATAAAAACAGTAGATCAAAACCTCAATGAAGGCTTTGCAAATGCTGCTTAAAGAAGGCCTACCCTGACCATTCTATTTAAAATTTCAAACTCTATTTCCTGATGCCACTACCCTATTTCTTTTTCAATAGACTACATCACTTTATAGCACAGTATTTAACTCACTTTTATCATGTTGGCTATGTGATGTCAGACACCTCTCTCCCCACCCCAGCTTTAAGCCCCCAAGATAAGGATCTTGGTCTGTTTTGCTCATGAGTACATTCTAAGAGCCTAGAACAATGCTGGCATGAAGAAGGAGATCAAACCAGTCAATCTGACATGAAATTAACCCTGAATGTTCATTGGAAGCTCCAAGACTTTGGCCACCTGATGCAAAGAGACAACTCATTGTAAAAGACCCTGATGCTGAGAAAGAGTAAAGGCAGGAAAAGATGCCTTGGTTGGATGGCATCACTGATTCAATGGACATGAGTCTGAGCAAACTGTGGGAGATGCTGAAGGACAGGGAAGACTGGTCTGCTGCAGTCCGTGGGGTTGCAGAGAGTCGGACCTGACTGAGCAACTGAACCACAACAAAGGAAGCTATTTGTTGAATTGAATTAAATTGAGATGTTTCCTGAGTACCAACTATTAGGGACTGAACTGTGTTTCCTTCAAACTCACATGCTGAAGTCTTAGCACCCAATATGTCAGAAGGGACTGTTTATGGAGACAGGGTCTTTGAAGGGGTAATGAAGTTAAAATGAGGTCCTTAGGGCAAGCCTTGATCCAGTAGGATGGGTGTCCTTATAAGAAGAGGAGATCAGGAGATAGAAAGGGGAGCCCATGTGAAGACGGCAGAGAGATGAAGTCCACCTATGAGCCACGTGGAGAGGCCTCAGAAGAAACCAACCCTGCTGACCTCCTGATCGCAGTCTTCTGGCCTCCAGAACTGTGAGAAGATAGATTTCTGTAGTTTCAGCCACCCAGCCTGTGCCCCTCAGCTCTGCAGCCCTAGTGAGAGAACACAGCCCCCATGCCTTGCTGTGTGTGAAGGGCTCGTACAGGTTGTCTCATCAGATCTTAACCACAACCTTGAGAGATAAGTACTCACTTCTCAGCTGCAGGAACTGAAGCCCAGGAAGTGACGATGAGGCTGCCTGGGGAAAGCTACCTCCTGGGGCGCTAGGCCTCCTGGAGCTGGGGGGAGGGAGCCCCAGCTGCGGACCACCAAGGGTCCCCTCCTTATGTGGAGTTCTGTGAACAGCCAGGCCTGTCCTCTGTCTGCCCCACTCCCGAACCCCACCCCTAAACGGGTCTACGTTGGACCCTCCCTCGCTCACCCACTCCCTCAGCAGCTTTGTGCAGACCTGTGATCTGAGATGCTGCTCCGCCACTCAAGGAAACACGTTTCTACAGTTCTGGCCCTGAGGCCAGTGCAGGGAGAAGAGGCAAGACA
Organism: Tragulus kanchil; assembly: GCA_022376925.1. Taxonomy (NCBI): domain Eukaryota; kingdom Metazoa; phylum Chordata; class Mammalia; order Artiodactyla; family Tragulidae; genus Tragulus; species Tragulus kanchil. The sequence goes on from JAIOJX010000026.1 coordinate 56,689,789, forward strand.
GCTTTGGGGAGAAACTTTTCTGCAGGATCCCTAGAAACAGTGAGTCCTCATGTGCTGATCACGGGCCTGCCCCGAGAGGCAGAGCCCCCAAGACAAGGGTGTGAGGTGCTCCCTGGTTCCTGAGAGAGCACCTCTAGTCAGGACGACAGTAGCGGCCGGTCTTCACTGTGGTCCTACTGGGTGCCCAGCTTTGTCCCCCGTGCACTGTGGAGAGTCTCTTGTTTAGTCCTCTGAGAAGTCCTGGGAGAGGGTCACTGATATGATGACCACTTTACAGGTGGGAATCGGAGGCTTAGGGAGCTCCAACGACTCAGACGGGGCTGACCTGTGATCCCATCTGACTTCAGGGCTGGGTCCCTGCACCGTGAAGGGACACCAACTCTACTCTTTGCCAAGTGCAGCATTGGGTTGTAGATGATCGGGTTGTTTCCCCAAACCCCTTGCTCTAGAGACTTAGGAAAGAAATTCGTGGAAAAGAGGATGGAAACTCTGACAACGAATGTGACAAAGGGCTGAGCTTGTAGTTGGCAGCCTCCCCTGCCTCCCCACTCCCATGCGATCGCCTCCACCTGAGAGCTGAGACTGTCTCTTCCGTCCGCTTTTCTCTCTCCTAGGCCAGCCCATGCTCAGCTCTGCAGCCCTAGTGAGAGAACACAGCCCCCATGCCTTGCTGTGTGTGAAGGGCTCGTACAGGTTGTCTCATCAGATCTTAACCACAACCTTGAGAGATAAGTACTCACTTCTCAGCTGCAGGAACTGAAGCCCAGGAAGTGACGATGAGGCTGCCTGGGGAAAGCTACCTCCTGGGGCGCTAGGCCTCCTGGAGCTGGGGGGAGGGAGCCCCAGCTGCGGACCACCAAGGGTCCCCTCCTTATGTGGAGTTCTGTGAACAGCCAGGCCTGTCCTCTGTCTGCCCCACTCCCGAACCCCACCCCTAAACGGGTCTACGTTGGACCCTCCCTCGCTCACCCACTCCCTCAGCAGCTTTGTGCAGACCTGTGATCTGAGATGCTGCTCCGCCACTCAAGGAAACACGTTTCTACAGTTCTGGCCCTGAGGCCAGTGCAGGGAGAAGAGGCAAGACAGCTTTGGGGAGAAACTTTTCTGCAGGATCCCTAGAAACAGTGAGTCCTCATGTGCTGATCACGGGCCTGCCCCGAGAGGCAGAGCCCCCAAGACAAGGGTGTGAGGTGCTCCCTGGTTCCTGAGAGAGCACCTCTAGTCAGGACGACAGTAGCGGCCGGTCTTCACTGTGGTCCTACTGGGTGCCCAGCTTTGTCCCCCTTGCACTGTGGAGAGTCTCTTGTTTAGTCCTCTGAGAAGTCCTGGGAGAGGGTCACTGATATGATGACCACTTTACAGGTGGGAATCGGAGGCTTAGGGAGCTCCAACGACTCAGACGGGGCTGACCTGTGATCCCATCTGACTTCAGGGCTGGGTCCCTGCACCGTGAAGGGACACCAACTCTACTCTTTGCCAAGTGCAGCATTGGGTTGTAGATGATCGGGTTGTTTCCCCAAACCCCTTGCTCTAGAGACTTAGGAAAGAAATTCGTGGAAAAGAGGATGGAAACTCTGACAACGAATGTGACAAAGGGCTGAGCTTGTAGTTGGCAGCCTCCCCTGCCTCCCCACTCCCATGCGATCGCCTCCACCTGAGAGCTGAGACTGTCTCTTCCGTCCGCTTTTCTCTCTCCTAGGCCAGCCCATGCTCATCTCGGCCAGGGTCTCGGGGAGGTGGAGGTGCAGCTCTCTGTGGTCAGTAGCTGGCTATGGGACAGTCTGCGCAGGCCACTAGGCCTTCCCAGAGAAACGAGGGTGGCCTCGAGACGGTCTGAAGCCAGGGCTGTGGGTCTTGGGTGGTGGCCCTCCTGTGCTCTGCCCTCAGGATCCCTCCCCTCTGCCCTGTCCTGTCAGCGACAGTGTGGGGGTTTCTCTTTGCACCGAGTGTGCTAAGGGGTCCCTTCTGAGCACCTGCTCTGTGAGCTTGGTTTGGGGAGTCTGGCTGGTAACCTCTGTCCTCCCCACTGACCTCACAGCCCTGGACACTCTGCAGGTGAGAATCAGGGTAAAGGTAGACCAGGGGGCCCCTCCTCCAGCCCCTCCCCAAAGCTGTCTGTGACAGCCCCCTCTCCCAGAGTGAGTGGGGCAGTCTGGTGGGGCTGGCATGCCCCCCTGAGGACTGGGCCCTCTGTATGCATAGGGTGGGCCCCAGGGATGGAGCCCATGAGCTCAGAGCACAGCTCTTGCCGATTGACAGGCCTGCCTGGCACAGCCACTGCCCCTGACTGGCATGGGAAGAGGGCCTGGCGTGGGAAGAGGGAAGTGGTGTCACCTGGTCAGATGGAGAGTTAGGTGGACTGGACGGCCTTGGTAGGAAGCCAGAGGGCGTGCCGAGGTTGACCCGGGCAACGCCCGGCTGCCCGAGTCTGAGGAGTCTGCAGGGCTTCAGGTGCCTGCTGGCTGCCCTGGCCAGGCAAGGGCCTAGGGCCACACAGGCGCAGAGTCAGGCATGGAGTGGGCTACAACCGGGGGCTTCTTGTGCTTCCTGGTGGGGCCCTTCTAACCACACTTATCCTACTTCACAGGCTAGCTTCCTGGCTCTTCTTTAGAAAAAGCAGCATAACCGCCTTTCCTCTGGAAACTGGCCGCCACGAAAGCCTTATCTTCTCTTATCAGACACCCGGCACCCTGTGTCTCATTTTCGGGATGTTTCTACAGTTCTAGAAATGAAAACCCACTGTATTTTAAAATGGGGCCTTCTGTCTTCTCTCCAGGGAAGTGGGCAACACAGACCTCATGTTTCCACAGGACACCTCTGGCTACTTTCGGCTAAAAGGGCAGGAAGAGAGGACCCTGGACTAGACTGGCTGGACTAGCCAGTCGAGTTCGAACTGTTGGGGTGACCGCCGGGGTGCTTGGGGAGAACTGGTCAGGATGGCAGTGGAGGGGTGGGGGTGGGAGGCGGGTGGGCAGGCCGGGAGGGCAGCTGAGGCCTACTGAGGGCAGGCCAGGCCAGGCAGAGCCATTCTCAGTGGGAGCCGGAGCATGGAGGAGGAGCTCTCCCAGGGGCTGTAGTCACCAGGCCGGTGGCCGAGGGTCCTGAGGACATCCCTGTGTGGCCTGCTCAGAGCAGGTGCTGCTGACTCCCCGTCAAGACTGTGGAGGGATCACTGGAGGCCCAGGAGCAAACAGGTAGCCTGAGCCTCTGTTTTCTGGATGAAAAATTTTCCTTTGGAAGAGCCTGAAGAGGACGCAGCAGCTTCAGGGCCCTCCCCCAGAGCCAGGCTGGTGGCGAAGGAGGGATGGTTTACTCATCCAGGAAAGGGGTGTTTCGGGGCATCTGCTGTGTGCAGGATGGCGGCTGAGGACTGGGGCTAGGACACAGCAGCCACTGAGTTCTGCTGCCCCCGCCTTCACGGGGACAGGCTACCACTTGCCCACTGCTCCCTTTGGAGGACACTTCCCTTCATGAACGCCTTGAAGACCCTGACGTGTGCAGGACACTGTGGCAGAAGGTGACATGGCAGAGTCCTGCTTTCAACCCCAACACAAGGCAGAAAGACCCAGGAGGCCAAAAAAAGAAGCAGACTTAGAATGTGGGTTCTATTGTGAGCCACGGGGTGGTCTGGGCCACGGAGCAGGTGGCCTTGAACTAGGCCTTGAGGGTTGTGTGGGCCACAGACTGAGAGACCAGGGTCAAATATCATGAGGGGAGGGGTGGTGTGAGAGCCACCTGAGGAATCACAACGAAAATGACAACAGCTAGAGTAATGAGGCTAGTACTTGTGCCTCAAGCCAGCAAGGGTGCAAAAGAAGTTCCAGAGTGCTGGCTCCAGGCCCAGGGCAGAGTGAGCAACTGGCACATGGCAGTTGCTATCATGACCAGGAGCTGGTTCCAAGCAAACTGGGAAAGGTGACCTGAGCCTATATTGTATTAAAAAAGCAGACACGTCACTTTGCCGGCAAAGGTCCGTATAGTCAAAGCTATGGTTTTTCACATACGGGTGTGACAGTTGAACCATAAAGAAGACTGAGTGCTGAAGTATTGATGCTTTCGAACTGTGGTGCTGGAGAAGACGCTTGAGAGTCCCTTGGACTGCAAGGAGATCAAACTAATCAATCCTAAATGAAATCAACCCTGGATATTCATTCAGTTGAAGCTGAAGCTCCAATACTTTGGCCACCTGCTATGAAGAGCCGACTCATTGGGAAAGACCTTGATCCTGGGAACGATGGAGGGCAGGAGGAGAAGGGGGTGATAGAGGACAAGATGGTTGGATGGCATCACCAAGTCAATGGACACGAGTCAGAGAAACCTCCAGGAAACGGTGAAGCACAGGGAAGCCTGGCATGCTGCAGTCCATGGGGTAGCAAAAGAGTTGGACAAGACTGAGTGACTGAACAAGGACTGTTTTGAATGCCCTTTTGTACCCTTTCTGCCCTTTAACTCCTTTCCTGTTTCACGGGCAGGGCTGGACCCCAAGTGAACCCAGCCTCCAGAGCACAGCCCCTGCGAGCTGAGACCCAGCCTGGCGGCACGGCAGCCCCACTGCACTGCGAGCTCCCACCCCCGTCCCAGACCTCACTCCACAGTGGATGAAGGCGTCCTTACACCTTGCCTGGCCCTGTCCACTGGGGGTGATCCCAGCAGAGGAGTGAGGACCAGCTTCTGTGAAACGTGGGGCTGCTTCAGCCTCTGGAGCGATGCCTTCACTGCCCAGAGTGGAGGAGGTTCCTGGTGTTCTTTAGGTTACTCCAGGCACTTTGGAGAGTGTTTCAGGATCCAGATGAGGAAACTCCACACCAGCCTCAACTCAGAGAAACCGGGACCTCATTCAAATGACCCTCCCTGCCTCAAAGCCTGCTCCCCACGCAGAGACCTGCATGGGACTCCCCTCTCACACACATCCAAGAGACCACAGCTCATCTGACCCTTCCTGTTTCACACATCCCCCTTCCTCTTTTCCCCTGGGACCTCATCTTCTCTTGTCTGTTGTTTGTTATTGCATTAGCCTTTCAACGTCTGGCTTCCCTCCAGAGGCTTTCCTTCGGGGGCCCTGCTCCAAGCAGCTAAATAAGAATCTTTTTAGAAATGCAAACTCCATTGCCAGAGTTCCCCTTAATGACTTTCACTTACCTTCTAGCTAAAACTCCAATTCCTTAGCATCAAGGCCTTCTCCCTGTGGTCAGCTTACCCCTCTCCTTCTTGCCCACTTATTTCTTGGACCTGGATGCCCAGGGCCACTGAAGTTTCCCCTCTGAAACCCCTGGATCTTATTGTCTTGGAACCTACATATCTTTGTATCTGAACCCTCTGCCTGGAACACCTAATTCACTCCAGACCTTTTTCTTCCTCCTAACTCCTATTCATCTTGAATTTTTTTTTTTTTTTTTAAGTGTTGATGTAACTATGTTACTTGTGATTTTTTTTTTTTTTTAAAGATTTATTTATTTATTTTATTTTTTTTGGGTGGGGGTCGGGTTGGGAAGGAAGGGAGCGGGCGGGCCACTTCTATTGGTCTTTCATTTCTCTGTTTTCATCTGTCTTTTGTTCTTTGGCTCCTGCGGGCCTCCCATCGCAGTGGCGTCTGTTGTCGCAGAGCGACGGCTCCGGGCGCACGCGCTCCAGAGCTCTGGCTCGGTGATTGGACACATCGGTCCAGCCGCTCCGCGGCATGTGGGATCTTCCCAGGCCAGGGATCGAACTGGCGCCCCTTGCACTGCAAGGCGGTGTCCTTATCCACTGGACCACCAGGGGAAGCCCACTTGTGATTTTTTTAAAGTGGAAATGTCTATTGTGTTTGCTGCCTATTGGCTTAATGCATGCTCACTCTGCTCAAGACTCCTGCATTGCAATGCCTTCCCCTCTGCCCATCTGGGTACTTCCAGCCTCGGTTTCCCGGTGACTCTGAACTGCACACAAGTAGTTACACTAGTAATGGTTCATGCCTGTCACTTGCTCAATGTTTTACCCTCAGTACCCAGCAGGTTCTCAGTTATGTTGGTTGCTTAATAATGATGTTCAGTAAAATATCTTTAAGGCATCTTCTGTTTCAAAACTATAGACCCAAGTGTCTGAATTTTTTAAATTAAAATGTTAAAGTGTTAATTGTTCTACAACTCAGGATCCAAGAAACCTGGTGCACTGCAGTCCATGGGGTCACAAAGAGTTGGACATAGCGAATGAATGACAACAACAAAGCAAAGACATGCCATAAAATGGCGATAAAATACATGGTAGAGGGTCCACTTGAGTCTCAGATGGGTCTCAGAAACATACTTATGGTGACCTGCTTAGTCCAGTGGGTTCTGGGAGGGGATGCTGCACGCTGAGGGTCGGGGCAGCTGGACACCATGAGTGGGAGCCTCGAGTACTCCATCCACACAGATGAGGGTTGCTTTGCCCCTCTCTCCCCCAAAGCTGTGACAATCAAACGAGATAAGGGTGAGAAGGCAACATAACTGGAAAAGGAGAAGGTGGCTTGTGAATCAGGGATTTGCTATTACTAACGTCTGACTCAGAGATGACCTGTCCCACACCAGAAAGGCTCAGGATGCAGGTTCTACATGGTGTGCCTCACCTAAGCCTTCTCCTCAGTGGCATGGAATGTTCCCATCATCCAAACAGGCATCTCACCCTCTGTGTTTTTGCTATGACTGCTCTGCTCTGAAATGCCTGGCTTCTTTCCTCCCTGCAGCAGTTTCCTGACCCCTTCATGTGCCTCTCCACCAGCAGTCTGACCAGCGCTCCCCAGCTCTGTTTCAGCAAAGCCAAGGCCACCAGAGCCAGCATTGGGAGAAAAGGGTGAGTCACCTTCCCAGTCTGTGGCCATCCCAACAGGGGCCTCTCCCCACTCCCAGCACAGGCACAGCGACGTCTGTCTCTCGGCTGATTATGAGATAGCTCATGGCTGTTAGGTTTGCTTGAATAAGCTCTTTTGTCCCAGAGAATTTTCCCATGTCAAACATTTAGTCTGCTGTGCTATGGGTCAGTGAGCAAGGAGATAAGTCTGAATTCTTAAACAAACTTGTGAATGCAAGACATCTGTCTGAAAAGCAATCAAGCATCTGTCACACTCTCGGCAACTTCCAAGACCCTTTCTTAGAAAAAACATCGTTGTCTTACATTTACATTTCTTTGAAAAATTCAGGTTATGAAAATACAGACTTTGAAAGAGGAAAGTCCCTCATAAAAGTATGCCACCGCCCCAGCAGGTTCTCAGTTATGTTGGTTGCTTAATAATGATGTTCAGTAAAATATCTTTAAGGCATCTTCTGTTTCAAAACTATAGACCCAAGTGTCTGAATTTTTTAAATTAAAATGTTAAAGTGTTAATTGTTCTACAACTCAGGATCCAAGAAACCTGGTGCACTGCAGTCCATGGGGTCACAAAGAGTTGGACATAGCGAATGAATGACAACAACAAAGCAAAGACATGCCATAAAATGGCGATAAAATACATGGTAGAGGGTCCACTTGAGTCTCAGATGGGTCTCAGAAACATACTTATGGTGACCTGCTTAGTCCAGTGGGTTCTGGGAGGGGATGCTGCACGCTGAGGGTCGGGGCAGCTGGACACCATGAGTGGGAGCCTCGAGTACTCCATCCACACAGATGAGGGTTGCTTTGCCCCTCTCTCCCCAATGCTGTGACAATCAAACGAGATAAGGGTGAGAAGGCAACATAACTGGAAAAGGAGAAGGTGGCTTGTGAATCAGGGATTTGCTATTACTAACGTCTGACTCAGAGATGACCTGTCCCACACCAGAAAGGCTCAGGATGCAGGTTCTACATGGTGTGCCTCACCTAAGCCTTCTCCTCAGTGGCATGGAATGTTCCCATCATCCAAACAGGCATCTCACCCTCTGTGTTTTTGCTATGACTGCTCTGCTCTGAAATGCCTGGCTTCTTTCCTCCCTGCAGCAGTTTCCTGACCCCTTCATGTGCCTCTCCACCAGCAGTCTGACCAGCGCTCCCCAGCTCTGTTTCAGCAAAGCCAAGGCCACCAGAGCCAGCATTGGGAGAAAAGGGTGAGTCACCTTCCCAGTCTGTGGCCATCCCAACAGGGGCCTCTCCCCACTCCCAGCACAGGCACAGCGACGTCTGTCTCTCGGCTGATTATGAGATAGCTCATGGCTGTTAGGTTTGCTTGAATAAGCTCTTTTGTCCCAGAGAATTTTCCCATGTCAAACATTTAGTCTGCTGTGCTATGGGTCAGTGAGCAAGGAGATAAGTCTGAATTCTTAAACAAACTTGTGAATGCAAGACATCTGTCTGAAAAGCAATCAAGCATCTGTCACACTCTCGGCAACTTCCAAGACCCTTTCTTAGAAAAAACATCGTTGTCTTACATTTACATTTCTTTGAAAAATTCAGGTTATGAAAATACAGACTTTGAAAGAGGAAAGTCCCTCATAAAAGTATGCCACCTCCCCCCACCTTTCCCGTGCCAGAAAACCATTGTTAATATTTTGGTATGTATCACTCAGATTTTTCTTCTCTGCACCTACTAACAATATTAGTATCATTACCTACTTTTTGAAAAGCAGAAACATGACTGTGCCTACAAAAGTCCACATAGTCAAAGCTATGGTTTTTCCAGTAGTCATGTATGGATGTGAGAGGTGGACAATAAAAAAGGCTGAGCTCTGAAGAATCGATGCCTTGAAACTATGGTGCTGGAGAAGACTTCTGAGAGTCCCTTGGACAGCAAGGAGATCAAACCAGTCAATCCTAGAGGAAATCAACCCTGAATTTTCATTGGAAGGACTGATGCTGATGCTGTAGCTCCAATACTTTGGCCACCTGATTAGAAGAACTGACTCATTGGAAAAGACCCTAATGCTGAGAAAGATTGAAGGCAGGAGGAGAAGGGAACAACAGAGGATGAGCTGATTGGATGGCATCACTGAGTCAATGGACATAAGTCTGAGCAGGCTCTGGGAGATGGTGAAGGACAGGGAAGCCAAGTGTGCTGCAGCCCATGGGGTTGGAAAGAGGTGGACAGGACTGAGCAACTGAACAACCACAAACTTCCTTTCTTTTTCTTTTTTTTTTTATCATTGTCCCATAGTTATGGTTTCATGATTTGTTTTTTGACTTAACAGAGAACTTCTTTTGGTATTAGGACCTTATTTTTAAACAACTGTACAGCGTTTCATTGTGTCCATGAGTAATCGTTTTAATGATCTTCCTATTGATAGGTATTTGGGATTCAACCCTTTCCAATGCAGTTTTTCCTTTATATAAACAATCCTGCAATGGATATCCTTGCACTCTCACACTTACACACTTGTGAGAGTGTTTCTAGAGTATGGGGTATATTTCAGAAGCAGAAATGCTGGGTTGAAGGTATTAACATTTAAAATTCAGTGGTATTGTTGTTCAGTAGCCCAATCATGCCCTGCTCTTCATGACCCAACAGGCTGCAGCATGCCCAGGCCTCCCTGCCCCTCACCACATCCCGAAGCTTGCCCAAGTTCATGAGCATTGCTTTGGGGACACCATGCAGCCATCTCATCCTCTGTCACCACTTTCTTCTTCTGCCTTCAAACTTTCCCAGCATCAGGGTCTTTACAGTGAGTCAGCTGTTTGCATCAGATGACCAAATTAATGGTAAAATTTAGTAGGCATTGCTAAATTGACTAGGGTTCAGTTTGTGGATTTCCTGAAGGTAAGAACCCCCTGGATACCTCCCCAGTGCTAGCAGTGGGAAGGAGCAGTGATCCATCATGGATACACCTAGGGGTATTTCCTCAGCTGCCTGTAAGAATTGAGGCAGCTTAGTGTGGGGGTACTAACCCAGGAGAGAACAGGAATAAACTATCGATCTGGAAATAATAGTCATCACTTGAGTGAATCCCAGGTAGGATGAAACCTGAATAACAGGGATATTTATGAAACCGTGTGTCTAACCCAATGCCTTTGAGAGAGACCTCATCTAACTCCCCTTTTCCAGCCCCTGGGTTATTGTTATTGTTGTTTAGTTGCTAAATCATATCAGACTCTTTGAGATCCCATGAACTGTAGCCTGCTAGACTCCTTTGTCCATGGGATTCTCCGGACAAGAGTACTACAGTGGGTTGTCATTCCTTCTCCAGAGGATCTTCCCGACTCAGGGATTGAACTCAAGTCTCCCACATTGCAGGCAGATTGTTTACCATCTGAGCCACAGCTAGGTTTGACATTCCAGAGAGACTGACTGTCAGATAGAAGCTGAGACAAGAGGCAAAGAAAACTCTAGATGATGTTTTCTGAGTATGGCTGTACAGCGTTTCATTGTGTCCATGAGTAATCGTTAATGATCTTCCTATTGATAGGTATTTGGGATTCAACCCTTTCCAATGCAGTTTTTCCTTTATATAAACAATCCTGCAATGGATATCCTTGCACTCTCACACTTACACACTTGTGAGAGTGTTTCTAGAGTATGGGGTATATTTCAGAAGCAGAAATGCTGGGTTGAAGGTATTAACATTTAAAATTCAGTGGTATTGTTGTTCAGTAGCCCAATCATGCCCTGCTCTTCATGACCCAACAGGCTGCAGCATGCCCAGGCCTCCCTGCCCCTCACCACATCCCGGAGCTTGCCCAAGTTCATGAGCATTGCTTTGGGGACACCATGCAGCCATCTCATCCTCTGTCACCACTTTCTTCTTCTGCCTTCAAACTTTCTCAGCATCAGGGTCTTTACAGTGAGTCAGCTGTTTGCATCAGATGACCAAATTAATGGTAAAATTTAGTAGGCATTGCTAAATTGACTAGGGTTCAGTTTGTGGATTTCCTGAAGGTAAGAACCCCCTGGATACCTCCCCAGTGCTAGCAGTGGGAAGGAGCAGTGATCCATCATGGATACACCTAGGGGTATTTCCTCAGCTGCCTGTAAGAATTGAGGCAGCTTAGTGTGGGGGTACTAACCCAGGAGAGAACAGGAATAAACTATCGATCTGGAAATAATAGTCATCACTTGAGTGAATCCCAGGTAGGATGAAACCTGAATAACAGGGATATTTATGAAACCGTGTGTCTAACCCAATGCCTTTGAGAGAGACCTCATCTAACTCCCCTTTTCCAGCCCCTGGGTTATTGTTATTGTTGTTTAGTTGCTAAATCATATCAGACTCTTTGAGATCCCATGAACTGTAGCCTGCTAGACTCCTTTGTCCATGGGATTCTCCGGACAAGAGTACTACAGTGGGTTGTCATTCCTTCTCCAGAGGATCTTCCCGACTCAGGGATTGAACTCAAGTCTCCCACATTGCAGGCAGATTGTTTACCATCTGAGCCACAGCTAGGTTTGACATTCCAGAGAGACTGACTGTCAGATAGAAGCTGAGACAAGAGGCAAAGAAAGCTCTAGAGACTAAGTGGTCATGGAGGCTCTGATTCTTGGCATCCCCAAGGCCCTAGCTAGTTACTTTTGGTGTGGGCCAAAAGATTGGTTTTGCCTGTCTTTGACCTTTGTATAAATGGAATCATACAAGTTGTACCCTATCTCTTCGATGCAATGGTATGTTGGTGAGATTCATCCATGTTGTTGTACATAGCAGTGGTTTTTTTTTTTTTTCCACTTTAACTTCCTCCAGTGACCTTGAGTGTAGGATTTTGGGGTCGTGTGATAACTCTATGATAACATTTGAGGAAGTGCTAAACTGTTTCCCAAGACAATTGCACCATGTTAAGTTCCTACCAGCATAGTGTGAGAGTTCCAATTTGTCTACATCCACACCGATACTTATTATTGCGTGCCTTTTTGAGTACAGTTCTCCTAATGGGTGTGAAGTGGTGTATTGTGGTCTTGCTTTGCATCTCCGTGATGGCTAGTGATGTTGAGCAAGATTTGCATATACTGGCTGTTTGCATATCTTTTAGGGAGGAGAAAAATCTATTCAAAACCTTTTCTCATTTTTAAAATATTCTGAATCCTAGGGTTTCCCTGGTGGCTCAGCAGTAAAGAATCTGTCTGCAATGCAGGAGACGTGGGTTTCATCCCTGGATGGGGAAGGGAAGGTCCCCTGGAGAAGGAAATGGCAACCCACTCCAGTATTGTTGCTTGGATAATCGCATGGACAGAGGGGCCTGGCAGGCTATAGTCCAAGACGTTGTAGAAGAGTCAGATATGACTAAACGACTAAAACAACAGCAAAGGCCCTTATCACACATGGGACTTGGAGATATTTCCACCCCATTAGGGGGCTGATTTGTGTTTTCAAAAGACCATTGTGGTTGCTATTTTGAAAGATTGTGGGGAGAGGGCAGAACTGGAATCTGGGAGTACAGATAAGAGGCTAGTGTAGTCGTTCAGGTAAGAGATGACGGTGGTCAAAATAAGTTCTGACTTTCTAAGTTGTAAGGCAGAGCCTTGGTCTGCTCTGAAGTCAGTCTGGTTCTGGTCTTTGACTCTCTCTCGTTCTGACCTGTTTTTTTTTTTTTTTTGCCTACAGTTTTGCTCACCTTCCCTGATTTCAGTTTATATCCATTTAACCATTTTCCCTTCAATTTCCTCATATATTAATTTACTCTGGTCACATCATAGGCAGTTTTGTGAACCACCCAGTTATCCCCGTTGTCATGAGAAAATCAAGAGGTGGGAGGGAAAGGAGACAGGTGGGCAGACTTCGGAGTTTTATGGACTCACAGAAGAGGGGCATCTTCCGCTGCTGCTTGCCCTCCCCCTGTTATTTACCTGATTCTGAGTTCGACTTCCTGGATTCCCAGTTGCCCATGAGGTACTGAGAACCTGGAGGTTACTCAGAGCTGGAGGGATGCAACAGAGAGCTTTAGAGGCCAGTTCACAGGTCCCTAAAAATGCAGATACCCCATTCTTTTCCAGCCTGTGGGACAGCCCCTTCTGGATCTGCACCTCACTCATCTCTAATAAGTCCCAGTCAAGCCACGGATGCCCCACACTGTTCTCTGGGAGGTAAGGGTTGGAGCTCCAAACCTGGCTGGACACGAAGTCTGTATCCAAGATTCAGCTGAATTTAACATAGTAGAAACAACCTAGTAGAAATAAAAGTTTTAATTAAGTATCATGTAGACAGCCAAGGCTGGGGCTTTGGAAAAGTCAGGGCAGTAACTAAGGGGCACCATTTAAGGGGGAAGGTAAATTAGGAGTTTCGGATTAACACAGACACACTACTATACATAAAATAGATAACAACATTCTGTTGTATAGCACGGGGAACTATATTCAGTATTTTGTAATACCTTATAATAGAAAAAAATCCCCAAGAGAATAGATGTATACTGAGTCACTTTGTTATACACCTGAAATACTATGTACAATACTTACATAAAATAAACAAAAATTAAGGAAGCATTCACTCTCCTTTTTGTCTTTTACTTCATTCTAGTCCTAGCCTTAAAAAAATATAAGAAAATATCTAATAGCCAGGAAGAAATCTATTGAAAGTTATTAAAGATTTACATAGTGAATACACTGAACATGACTGAAAGAATTTAAAGAAGGACAAAATAAGTAAAGATCTCTACCCTGCTTATGGATTAGAAAAGTAAATATTGTTAAAAAAAACAAAAAAACCCCTAAATATGACAGTTCTTTGTAAATCTGCCTATAGATTCAGGGAAATTCCAGTAACAATCCTAGCCAATTACTTTGTAGTAATTGAAAAGATGATTCTGAAACGTTTGAGGAAATTCAAATAATTTAGAATAGCCAAGGAACTTCTGAATAAAGACAAAGCTGGAAGACTTATACTACCTGATTTCATAACTTTTTACAAAGCTACAACAATTAAGACAGTTTGGTGATGGCACAAGAATAGACAAATAGGTTGACAGAATCTAAAAGAGAATCAAGAAACTGTCCCGACTTCCTCAATGGTCCAGTAACTAAGACTTCTCGTTCCCTATGCAGGGGTCCTGGGTTCAATTTCTGGTCAGGGGACTAAGATCTCTCCTGCTGCAACCAAATAAATAATGATGCAGCCAAATAAATAAATAATAAAAATATTTTATAAAATGAAATTGGGCTTAAAAAAAGCCGTCCTCACATATATGGGTCTCGGACTTACAGGAGTAAGGCAGTAAGGCAGTAAGGCAGTAAGGAAAGATTTTTTTTCAGTAAACGATGTGGGTCAATTGCTTGTGGGAAAAAAAAATAATCCTGACCCTTACGTCACACAATATATTAATTACTTTGAGATGGATCGTCGTCCTAAATGTGAAAGTTGAAAACAATAAGTGTGATGGCTTATTTTGACCTTGGTGGTGGAATGCGACTGTATAATTTGTTAACGCTTGTTCACTTTGTAATCACTCATCCAGCTATATATGTATGTTTTATACTCTTCTAATCATTGAATTATAGTCCACAATAAAATCCCCAAGAGAATAGATGTATACTGAGTCACTTTGTTATACACCTGAAATACTATGTACAATACTTACATAAAATAAACAAAAATTAAGGAAGCATTCACTCTCCTTTTTGTCTTTTACTTCATTCTAGTCCTAGCCTTAAAAAAATATAAGAAAATATCTAATAACCAGGAAGAAATCTATTGAAAGTTATTAAAGATTTACATAGTGAATACACTGAACATGACTGAAAGAATTTAAAGAAGGACAAAATAAGTAAAGATCTCTACCCTGCTTATGGATTAGAAAAGTAAATATTGTTAAAAAAAAACAAAAAAACCCCTAAATATGACAGTTCTTTGTAAATCTGCCTATAGATTCAGGGAAATTCCAGTAACAATCCTAGCCAATTACTTTGTAGTAATTGAAAAGATGATTCTGAAACGTTTGAGGAAATTCAAATAATTTAGAATAGCCAAGGAACTTCTGAATAAAGACAAAGCTGGAAGACTTATACTACCTGATTTCATAACTTTTTACAAAGCTACAACAATTAAGACAGTTTGGTGATGGCACGAGAATAGACAAATAGGTTGACAGAATCTAAAAGAGAATCAAGAAACTGTCCCGACTTCCTCAATGGTCCAGTAACTAAGACTTCTCGTTCCCTATGCAGGGGTCCTGGGTTCAATTTCTGGTCAGGGGACTAAGATCTCTCCTGCTGCAACCAAATAAATAATGATGCAGCCAAATAAATAAATAATAAAAATATTTTATAAAATGAAATTGGGCTTAAAAAAAGCCGTCCTCACATATATGGGTCTCGGACTTACAGGAGTAAGGCAGTAAGGCAGTAAGGCAGTAAGGAAAGATTTTTTTTCAGTAAACGATGTGGGTCAATTGCTTGTGGGAAAAAAAAATAATCCTGACCCTTACGTCACACAATATATTAATTACTTTGAGATGGATCGTCGTCCTAAATGTGAAAGTTGAAAACAATAAGTGTGATGGCTTATTTTGACCTTGGTGGTGGAATGCGACTGTATAATTTGTTAACGCTTGTTCACTTTGTAATCACTCATCCAGCTATATATGTATGTTTTATACTCTTCTAATCATTGAATTATAGTCCACAATAAAAGCTACTTGAAGAGTAAAGAGGAAGTACCAGAACTCTAAATGAAAATGATTACATTTTACTGTGAGTAAATTATACTTTAATAAGAAAATAAAAAGGCAAAGTGAGTAAGGCTGTTGGGCTGATCAGAGCTAGTGTCCCTGACGCTGACAGTCATCAAGCCCAGCCTGGGGAATGGTGCATCCTGTGCGCCCCGCCCCCTCGTCCAGTTCATCCCATTCTGAGGACATCGTAAGAGGAAGTGGAAGGTTTAGTAGGCTGGAAGAAGTCAGATGAGCGGTGTGATGAGTATCTGGCTCAATTTAGATTCAGTTTCAAGATGTGATGAGCCTGCAGAAGAGAATGGAAACCCCCACCGCCTCCTGTCCCCAGGTTTTAGACAGGAAACTCAGTGATGAGTCAAACCAGAACATCGGTGTGATTGATGTGTGGATGGATAAGCTGCAAGGCGCCATTCTGTCCCCTCATGACAACTCAAACCTGCTCTTTGAAACCATCTTATCTTTTCCTGTATTTTGATGGGCATCTCCCCAGTAACAGACCTTGAGACAGTATCTGAGTGCAAGTTGTCTAAATGGAGACCATCCCAGAGCACGAGGGTCGGGAGAGTGAGGAGGTGAGACAGAAAAGGGAATGAGCCTGTGGAGAGTGAGTTTTCAGGCCAGGTATCACAGAGCTACCCCAACTGTGGGGATTGGTACTTAACCAAGAGCCTCCTGCTCTTCCTTGGTTGAGAAAGACTTCCAGCTGAGTGAGCTCAGCAGCACAGTCAGTTTGCCTTGCTCAAGGCTCCATCTGATGCTTGCCCCATCAGATAAAAGCCCTCAACCAGAGTTGCAGGTATTGGCAATACATGGCCTTCCTGATGGGGTGAATTTCAAAGGATATAAAATAATGTACGTTTTTGAGATGGATCGTCGTCCTAAATGTGAAAGTTGAAAACAATAAGTGTGATGGCTTATTTTGACCTTGGTGGTGGAATGCGACTGTATAATTTGTTAACGCTTGTTCACTTTGTAATCACTCATCCAGCTATATATGTATGTTTTATACTCTTCTAATCATTGAATTATAGTCCACAATAAAAGCTACTTGAAGAGTAAAGAGGAAGTACCAGAACTCTAAATGAAAATGATTACATTTTACTGTGAGTAAATTATACTTTAATAAGAAAATAAAAAGGCAAAGTGAGTAAGGCTGTTGGGCTGATCAGAGCTAGTGTCCCTGACGCTGACAGTCATCAAGCCCAGCCTGGGGAATGGTGCATCCTGTGCGCCCCGCCCCCTCGTCCAGTTCATCCCATTCTGAGGACATCGTAAGAGGAAGTGGAAGGTTTAGTAGGCTGGAAGAAGTCAGATGAGCGGTGTGATGAGTATCTGGCTCAATTTAGATTCAGTTTCAAGATGTGATGAGCCTGCAGAAGAGAATGGAAACCCCCACCGCCTCCTGTCCCCAGGTTTTAGACAGGAAACTCAGTGATGAGTCAAACCAGAACATCGGTGTGATTGATGTGTGGATGGATAAGCTGCAAGGCGCCATTCTGTCCCCTCATGACAACTCAAACCTGCTCTTTGAAACCATCTTATCTTTTCCTGTATTTTGATGGGCATCTCCCCAGTAACAGACCTTGAGACAGTATCTGAGTGCAAGTTGTCTAAATGGAGACCATCCCAGAGCACGAGGGTCGGGAGAGTGAGGAGGTGAGACAGAAAAGGGAATGAGCCTGTGGAGAGTGAGTTTTCAGGCCAGGTATCACAGAGCTACCCCAACTGTGGGGATTGGTACTTAACCAAGAGCCTCCTGCTCTTCCTTGGTTGAGAAAGACTTCCAGCTGAGTGAGCTCAGCAGCACAGTCAGTTTGCCTTGCTCAAGGCTCCATCTGATGCTTGCCCCATCAGATAAAAGCCCTCAACCAGAGTTGCAGGTATTGGCAATACATGGCCTTCCTGATGGGGTGAATTTCAAAGGATATAGACAAGAGTGTCCACTACAATTGGTTAAATTTGGGGGAGGGTCCACATAGTTTCCAGGCCTTTTTTTTTTTTCTTCTTTTTTTGGTGGGGGCAGGGAAGGGGGAGAGGGGTGGGCGGGCCACTTCTATTGGTCTTTCATTTATCTGTTTTCGTCCATCTTTGTTCTTTGGCCCGTGTGGGCCTCCCATCGCAGTGGCCTCTGTTGTCGCAGAGCACCGGCTCTGGGCGCATGCGCTCCAGAGCTCTGGCTCGGTCATTAGACACATCGGTCCAGTCGCTCCGCGGCACGTGGGATCTTCCCAGGCCAGGGATCGAACCGGCACCCCTTGCAGTGCAAGGTGGTGTCCTTACCCACTGGACCACCAGGGAAGCCCGTTTCCAGGCCTTTTTAATCATGAGAGTCCTCTTTACAATCAAAACAGTCTTATGTGCTCTAATATTTGATATTTTATTGTTCTTAAATCCTCCCCCTGCCATGAGCTGAGACCTGCCGTGGTCTGGATACCAGCAGGAATATGACCTGATGGTTTTTCTTTCTGTCTCTGTGTTTTTCCTCCTTTACTACCTGCTCTCTGTTGGTCTCTGTAGGGCTGGAGTAGAGGAGGAGATGAAAGGGGTAGGAAGGGCGCTGCCTGACTAGCTCCACTGTAATCAGGCTCCGGTGGTCAGTGCATGGGGGAGAATCCAGTTGGTGGGACGTTTTCTCAGGGAGCTTCTAGGTGAGAGGGCTGCTTTTCAGGAATTCCATCCTTGCTGGACGTCTTGCACCTGCAATTCCCTTGCAGTGGGCAATGGCTCCGCCTGCTGGCCAACTGATTATCAGCAGGTGCTCTCCCTCGGCATTCTGTTCCAGTCCCGCTGGTGGACTTCCCGGGGGTTCTCTGGGTAGACTCTCTCTCAAGAAGATCTGGTCCAGCTCCCTTCATCACACCTATCCTTGCCCCATCAGGCTCTCCAAGTTACAGCCTTTCCCATTCCCACTCTAGTCATGTCTCTTCCTGCAATCTGCCAGCTTCCTCGACTCACAGGACGATGTTCAGCAGCAAACCCAGTCTTTAGATTCTGTGAGTGTGATTCCAGCCCTGTGCTTTTCACATATAGCTTTAAAAGATCTCTCTTAAAGCCTCTCTTGGTGGCTTGAGGTGGTACCTACTGCCTTGCAATGCCAGGCCTTTTTTTTTCTTCTTTTTGGTGGGGGCAGGGAAGGGGGAGAGGGGTGGGCGGGCCACTTCTATTGGTCTTTCATTTATCTGTTTTCGTCCATCTTTGTTCTTTGGCCCGTGTGGGCCTCCCATCGCAGTGGCCTCTGTTGTCGCAGAGCACCGGCTCTGGGCGCATGCGCTCCAGAGCTCCGGCTCGGTCATTAGACACATCGGTCCAGTCGCTCCGCGGCACGTGGGATCTTCCCAGGCCAGGGATCGAACCGGCACCCCTTGCAGTGCAAGGTGGTGTCCTTACCCACTGGACCACCAGGGAAGCCCGTTTCCAGGCCTTTTTAATCATGAGAGTCCTCTTTACAATCAAAACAGTCTTATGTGCTCTAATATTTGATATTTTATTGTTCTTAAATCCTCCCCCTGCCATGAGCTGAGACCTGCCGTGGTCTGGATACCAGCAGGAATATGACCTGATGGTTTTTCTTTCTGTCTCTGTGTTTTTCCTCCTTTACTACCTGCTCTCTGTTGGTCTCTGTAGGGCTGGAGTAGAGGAGGAGATGAAAGGGGTAGGAAGGGCGCTGCCTGACTAGCTCCACTGTAATCAGGCTCCGGTGGTCAGTGCATGGGGGAGAATCCAGTTGGTGGGACGTTTTCTCAGGGAGCTTCTAGGTGAGAGGGCTGCTTTTCAGGAATTCCATCCTTGCTGGACGTCTTGCACCTGCAATTCCCTTGCAGTGGGCAATGGCTCCGCCTGCTGGCCAACTGATTATCAGCAGGTGCTCTCCCTCGGCATTCTGTTCCAGTCCCGCTGGTGGACTTCCCGGGGGTTCTCTGGGTAGACTCTCTCTCAAGAAGATCTGGTCCAGCTCCCTTCATCACACCTATCCTTGCCCCATCAGGCTCTCCAAGTTACAGCCTTTCCCATTCCCACTCTAGTCATGTCTCTTCCTGCAATCTGCCAGCTTCCTACGACTCACAGGACGATGTTCAGCAGCAAACTCCAGTCTTTAGATTCTGTGAGTGTGATTCCAGCCCTGTGCTTTTCACATATAGCTTTAAAAGATCTCTCTTAAAGCCTCTCTTGGTGGCTTGAGGTGGTACCTACTGCCTTGCAATGCCAGTTTGTCAGCTGACAGTTTTGGGTTGAGAGGAAGGGAAAAATCCAAGCCACCTGGGCTTAAACTACAAAGCTTCTAAATTGCATGATGAGAGTGTTTCAGGGTAGACTGATCTTGCGCTTTAAAGATCTTGGCAAAGACCCAGGGACTTTGCATTTCTCTGCTCTGTTGTGCGCCCTCTTGGCTGTGTCTGAAGATGGCTGTTGCCAGATGTAGTTTAGGGTGCATTGTCTCTGCTTCACATCTACCCGTTTACCTCCTTCTCCAGCGATCTCTCTGTCCCACCATTCTAAGGGAGCATCCTGAGAGTTACTGTGATTGGCCCAGTTTAAGATACGTGTCCAACCCTGGACCAGTGACTTATGGGTGAAGGAACAAAAGCCTGTCAGGGTTTGACCTGGTACTGAAGGGAGATCAATTCCTCTGTAGTACCTGGTCGGTGTGAAGAAGGGGTGAATACATAAATGAAATCTGGGTGTTGTTAGCAGGAGGGGACTGGGTGCTGAGTAGACAACTGTATTCATTTCCTAGGGCTGGTGTGAAAAGGAACCCTACACTGGGAGGCTTAAAGCAACACAAATTTATTGTTTCACAGTTTTGGAAACTGGAAGTCTGAATCTGGATGTTGGAGGAGGGAACTCCCTGGTGGTCCAGTGGTTAAGATTTCACTCTCTCACTGCTGAGGGCCTGGGTTCAGTTCCTGGCCAGAGAATTAAGACCCCACAAGCCTCTTGATGTGGTCAAAGAAAAGAAAAGAAATGTTGGCAGGGCCTTGCTCTCTCCGACCACTGTAGGAGAGGCTCCCTTGACATGCCTTGTCTTGCAGAGCTGTCACTGTAATCACACTGCTGTCCTCTCCCTGTGCATCTTCATGTTGTTTTCTCTTTCTGTGTTCACAAGATGCTCTTACAAAGATAGCAGGAAAATTCAGTGAAAAACTCAGCCTACCAGTGTTTGACCTCACTTACCTAATTTGCAATGACTCTGTTTTCAAGTAGGGCCACCTTCTGAGATACTGAGGATTAAGGCTTCAACATATCTTTTCTGGGGACATCGTTCAACTCATAATAACAACAAACATCTACTTAAAACTACTCTCAGAGCTATAGACTGTAGCCTGCCAAGGTCCCCTATCCATGAAATTCTCCAGGCAAGAGTACTGGAGTGGGGTGCCAAGCCCTTCTCCAGGGGATCCTCCGAACCCAGGGATCGAACCCAAGTCTCCTGCATCGCAGGCAGATTCCTTACCATCTGAGCCATCAGGGAAACTTTATTTTTACACATAAGCATTTCATTTGATTATATCGCTTGCTTATCACACTTGAATCAAGATGAAATTTGTCTATTTCTCATAAGCATTTCACTTAAAAGAAGAAAAAATATTAACCCTCTGTACAGTTATTCAGAAGTTCATGCTATTTCTTCGGAAGACAAATTCCAAAGAGGAGTATCAAAAGTATTTTTATCTTGGCAGTATCAGTAGCGTATGGGCAGAGCCTTCAAAGAACGGTGCTGTGGCCAGTCACTCATTTGGATAAGTACCTTCTGGTAGGTTTGGGGAACAGTCACTGTGGGTATTTGCCTCTGAAAGGAACCTAGATAAAGGTCAGAAGAAAAAAATCAATGAAGTGATCTCTTTAGCTGCTCCCAAGAGCTTCTTGACTGATCTGCCTTCCAGGGGTTACCCTGAATGTCTTGCATATATATCTCACTCTTTCTCTCTCATAGTATCTGTCTATCTATCTATGTTTCTCTCCAATCTATGCATATTTAACCATGTAATTGCATAAATAAATCATGTTTATCATAGAACAGTAGGGGTGGGTCGGTGGGGACACGATTTTCCTCCCCAGGGGACACTGAGCAATGTCGGGAGACATTCTGGCGGCAAAGCTGGAGGTGGCATCTAGTGGGCAGAGGCTGGCAATGGTGCTAAACATCCTACGGGACACAGGACAACCCCCACGATAGAGAACTATCTGGCCCCAAAGTCAATAGTGCTAAGTTTGAGACATCCTTTGTAGAACAACAGACACTTTGAAGAAACACATATAAAAACAATATCTGTTGGTGATTTCTACAGTTAACCTTTTGGCCAAATTCTTCCAAGTTTTTTTTAATGCACACAAAGATGTTTGGAAATAATTACAGAGGCTGAGGCTCAAGGGACACAGAGAGGAGCTGGGGCTGAGTGAACTACCCCGGGAAAGAGACGGAGGGAAAAAGCTTGAGAGAAAGAAGAAATGAGAAGTGTAAGAGGGAGCGATTAGAAGAGGTTCTGGAGGTGAAAGGGACATTTACTTCACATGACTATGATACAGAACATGAAACTTCTCAACTTAACATTATCTAACACATTCCATCCATTTCATGTTCAGGCAAAGGCTTAAAATGGCCACCCAGGCCCTCCGCCATCTGTCCATCTGCCACATCTCTGAGACCACCTCACCAGCTCCCCTTTCTTGGGTGCCCTCTCGTCACATCGGTCTCTACCGAGGGGCCTTTGCACCAAAGAAAGTGGTGGACCCAGGGGCGAAGGCAGGAAAATAGACCTAGGAGACAGAAGCATAAAGATAAGAAACCATGGGGCAAGAGGACTAGTTTTAAGGCAACGGCCATGAATAGCCATTAAGTCAAGTTTTCAGATGTTTGATGTCCATGGCCTTCAACCACCCGAGGCTGTTGGGAGCTCACAGCTAACCTGTGAGTCACTCGTCCTCCCAGATGGAGGCTGAGGAAAGGGTTCCAGCGTCTCACAGCTTCTTCCCCACATGCCTGACTGCTTCCTTGTCTTCCTGAGGGATTTCTGGGGCACTGTGGGAGCTGGCTCCTCTAAGGCGTCTTCCCAACCCAGGGACTGAACCCACGATTCCTGCATTACAGCCAGATTCTTTACCACTTGAGCCATTGGGGAAGCCCCTGCCTATTTAGTATCTCTTCCTGGAGCTAGGACAGAGAATTCTGGCGGGTTACAGTCCATGGGGTAGCAAAAGAGTCAGACACAACTGAGCGACTACATATGCACATGCAGGCCTACATACATACATACATACACACATACAGATGCACATGTATTCAAAGAAGCTCGGCTGAGAGATCTGGCTAGGTGATGTGTTTGAGAATCATCTACTCAGAGATGAAATCAAAGGCTGTGAGGCTGGGTGAGATCTCTGAGGAACAGTTTGGAAAGGGATGAGATTGTAGAATTGAACCCTGGGCCATGTCCTCATTTAGAGGCCAGGGAGATTGTGCAGGAACCAGCAAGAGACTGGGAAAAAGTAGGCCTGGAGGAAGTCCAGGAGAGGGTTAAGTCCCAGAAGCCAAGAGCAAGCGTAAGGAGGAAGGAGTGGCCAGTTGTGTCAGATGCTGCCAGAAGTTTCAGTTAAATTAAGGATGAACGTTGGCTGTTAGATTCAGTAACATAAACTTGGCTCATGACCTTAACAAGAGTCATGTTGGCAAGTGGCGAGAGTCAGAGCCCTGCTGCATGGGTTCAAGAGAGAAGGAAGAAGAGGAAATGGACAGAGTGAATAGAAACCTCTCTTTGGAGCATTTTGCTGTAAAGGCAAAGAGAGACATGAGGCAGTGGCTGGAGGGGCTAATGGGACAGGAAAAGGTGATTTTAGGAGGAGAGAGACAATGGCGTGCTCTTGTGCTGCTGGGAGAGAACCAGGACAGTGGAAAAGCTGAAGATGCAGTAGGTGGAGGGCAGAGCTGCAAACAGATGCCCTTGAGGAGGCAAATACGGTCCTGTGTGTCTGCGGGAGGTGCACCCTTAGCTGAGGCACATGTGAATCATCATAGTGACTTTGTAGCCAACATGAAAGAGTATTACAGAGGCCGAGTGGAGCGAGCGAGCTGAGTGATTGTGCAGTTGTGTCCCGGAGACCGGTAGTGCTTGCAGCATGACTGACCAACTGACTGAAGAGCAGATTGCAGAATTCAAAGAAGATTTTTCCCTATTTGACAAGGATGGAGATGAACCATAGCAACAAAGGAATTGGGAACTGTAATGAGGTCTCTTGGGCAGAATCCCACAGAATCAGAGTTACAGGACATGATGAATGAAGTAGATGCTGATGGCAAGGGCACAATGGACTTCCCAGAATTTCTGACAATGATGGCAAGAAAAATGAAAGACACAGACAGTGAAGAAGAAATTAGAGAAACATTTCGTGTGTTTGATAAGGATGGTAATGGCTATATGAGTGCAGCAGAGCTCCGCCATGTGATGACAAACCTTGGAGAGAAGTTAACAGATGAAGAGGTTGATGAAATGATCGGGGAAGCAGATATGGATGGTGATGGTCAAGTAAACTATGAAGAGTTTGTACAAATGATGACAGCGAAGTGAAGGCACTGTATAGAATGTGTTAAATTTCTTGTACAAAATTGTTTATTTGCCTTTTCTTTGTTTGTAACTTACCTGTAAAAGGTTTCTCCCTACTGTCAAAAAAAAAAAAAAATGCATGTATAGTAATTAGGACTTTACTCCTCCATGTTTTCTTCCCTTATCTTACTGTCATCATCCTGGAACCTTATTTTAGAAAATTGATCAAGTAACATGTTGCATGTGGCTTACTCTGGATATATCTAAGCCCTTCTGCACATCTAAGATTAGATGCAATTGGTCAAATGAGGGAACATCTGGATTATGCCTTTTTTTTAAAGTAGTTTTCTTTAGGAGCTGTCAGCATGTTGTTGTTGAAGCGTGGAGTTGTAACTCTGAGTGGACTAACAGTCAACAATATGTACTTAAAGTTGCACTATTGCAAAACGGATGTCTTATCCAGGTACTTGTACACTATTTTTTTGTACTGCTGATTCTGTACCAGAAACATTTCATTGTTTTAACTTGCTTTTTAAACTTTGTTTTAGCCACTTAAAGAAAATATGCTTATGGCACAATTTGCCTCAAATCCATTCCAAGTTGTATATTTGTTTTCCAATAAAAAAATTACAATTAAAAAAATAAGTATTACATATGAATGTCCCAAGGTAGACACGGTAACAGCGTGCCCCAAAGGGACTGAAGGTGTTAGAGCCGTTCCCTCCTTGGAGACTCCAATGCGTCTGGATGATCTTGCACATGAGAAATTAGGTCACAGCAAAGTGTTCCTTCCTTACAGGGTTGTGCTGTGTGTGTCCAGTTAAGTCTGATTCTTTGCGACCCCATGGACTGTAGACCACTAGGCTCTTCTCTCCTAGGAATTCTCCAGGCAAGAATACTGGACTGAGTTGCCATTTCCTTCTCCAGGGTATCTTACTGACCCAGGCATTGAAACCACATCACCTGTATTGGCAGGTGGATTTTTCACCACTAAGCCACTGGGAAAGCCCATTATATATATAATGGTATGCATATATTAATCCCAAACTCCTAATTTAGCTCCCTCCACTGCTATCCTCTTTGAGAACCCCAAGTTTGCTTTCTAGATCTGTGGGAGGGAAGGTATTTATTGTGTTGCTCTCTTTCCTGGTTACATTTGGTCTGTAGCTACAAGCCCTTTTCCTAAAATGGAACTATATTCCAGATGTACCTTCTTTGAGAACACGGTAGAAATACAAATTCTTTGGTCCTGCCCCAGACCTCCTGAGTCAGAACCTCTGGGTGTGGGGCTGAGAAATCTGTTTTAAGAAGACCTGTGGGGCTTCCCTGGTGGCTCAGTGGTAAAGAATCCATCTACCAATGCAGGAGACATGGCTTCAAACGCTGTTCCGGGAAGATCCCATGTGCTGTGGAGCCACGAAGCCCGTGGGCCACACAACTGAGCCTGTCCTCTGCAGCCTGGGTGCCGCAGCTACTAAGCCCACTACTGAAGCATACATGCCCTGGAACCCGTGCTCTGCAACAAGAGAAGCTACTGCAATGAGAAGCCTGTGCACCACAGCTAGAGAGTAGCCCCTGCTCCCTGCAACTAGAAAAAACCCGCATGCAGCAATGGAGACCCAGCACAACCAAAAGTAAACAAATAAATAAAATTATTATTATTAAAAAAAGAAGCCCTACAGGTGATTCTAAGTCTGAGGACCGCTGGGGTAGCCACTCACACTCATCTTGCCCCCCACACTCTCCCAGGCAATGTCAGCCTCTCCCATGGCTGTGGTGGCTTCAGATAGCTTCAGCCTCGATGTGCTTTCTGAGCTCTCAGGACGCCACGTCCACATAATGTCTCTATTTAGACACATCACTGGGCCCAGCGTCTTAATAAACATTTATGCTTCAACCTTCGTTCCCACAGGGTTGTGCTGTGTGTGTCCAGTTAAGTCTGATTCTTTGCGACCCCATGGACTGTAGACCACTAGGCTCTTCTCTCCTAGGAATTCTCCAGGCAAGAATACTGGACTGAGTTGCCATTTCCTTCTCCAGGGTATCTTACTGACCCAGGCATTGAAACCACATCACCTGTATTGGCAGGTGGATTTTTCACCACTAAGCCACTGGGAAAGCCCATTATATATATAATGGTATGCATATATTAATCCCAAACTCCTAATTTAGCTCCCTCCACTGCTATCCTCTTTGAGAACCCCAAGTTTGCTTTCTAGATCTGTGGGAGGGAAGGTATTTATTGTGTTGCTCTCTTTCCTGGTTACATTTGGTCTGTAGCTACAAGCCCTTTTCCTAAAATGGAACTATATTCCAGATGTACCTTCTTTGAGAACACGGTAGAAATACAAATTCTTTGGTCCTGCCCCAGACCTCCTGAGTCAGAACCTCTGGGTGTGGGGCTGAGAAATCTGTTTTAAGAAGACCTGTGGGGCTTCCCTGGTGGCTCAGTGGTAAAGAATCCATCTACCAATGCAGGAGACATGGCTTCAAACGCTGTTCCGGGAAGATCCCATGTGCTGTGGAGCCACGAAGCCCGTGGGCCACACAACTGAGCCTGTCCTCTGCAGCCTGGGTGCCGCAGCTACTAAGCCCACTACTGAAGCATACATGCCCTGGAACCCGTGCTCTGCAACAAGAGAAGCTACTGCAATGAGAAGCCTGTGCACCACAGCTAGAGAGTAGCCCCTGCTCCCTGCAACTAGAAAAAACCCGCATGCAGCAATGGAGACCCAGCACAACCAAAAGTAAACAAATAAATAAAATTATTATTATTAAAAAAAGAAGCCCTACAGGTGATTCTAAGTCTGAGGACCGCTGGGGTAGCCACTCACACTCATCTTGCCCCCCACACTCTCCCAGGCAATGTCAGCCTCTCCCATGGCTGTGGTGGCTTCAGATAGCTTCAGCCTCGATGTGCTTTCTGAGCTCTCAGGACGCCACGTCCACATAATGTCTCTATTTAGACACATCACTGGGACCTCAGACTCAGCATCTTAATAAACATTTATGCTTCAACTTAAGAGGCGTTTTCTCCTTGGATTAAGTTTGTTTGTCTGCCATCACACTTTACTAAAATCCCTTTGTTTGCACTGAGCCTTCTCTGCCTCATCAGAGCTTGGTGATGACAAGGATTTGATCTCTTTAGCACTAGCTCACTCAGGATCATAACTAACCTTTATTGAGTGAATGAATGAAAGCTCTTATCTTCTCTATACCAGGGGTTATGGATTGAGCTGATATATTAATATTAGAACCTTATCCCACGAGTATGACTGTATTTGGAGTTAGGACTGATAGGAGGCAAGAAAAGTTAAATGAAGTCGTAAGGGTGAGACCTTAATCTGGTAGGACTGATGGCCTTGTAAGAAGAGACACCAGAAATCTCAGTCACTTTATCTCCACGTTTATACAGAGGGAAGACTATGTGAAGACACAGTAAGAAGGCAGTCTTCTACAAGCTGGGAAGAGAGCTCTCACCAAAACCCAAATTTGCTGGCACCTTGATCATGGAATTCCAGCCTCCTGGACTGTGAGAAAATACACGTCTGCTTTTCAAGCCATCTAGTAGGCGGCATTACATCATGGCAGCTCCGGAAGATGTTGGATTGGAAAATGATCGCCCAAGTGCCAGTTCCAGCCCACAGCCTCTTTTTATAAATAAAGTTTTATTGGAACACAGCCATACCACACTGTTTGTTACATGTTGCCTATGGCCATTCTTGGGCTATGGCCGCAGAACTGAGTACAGACATCTTCGGACTTTCATAGCTTAAAATATTTACTCTCTGGTCTTTTATAGGAAACATTTGCCTACCCTGATGAGTCTGTAGAAAGTCTACATCCAGGTGATTTTCTGTGCTGTACGATACTGAACCCTCTCGAATGCCAGTCTGACTGCGGGGACTTCATGTGGCCCCACATTTGTCCCCTACTTTTTAGATAGCTTCAGCCTCGATGTGCTTTCTGAGCTCTCAGGACGCCACGTCACATAATGTCTCTATTTAGACACATCACTGGGACCTCAGACTCAGCATCTTAATAAACATTTATGCTTCAACTTAAGAGGCGTTTTCTCCTTGGATTAAGTTTGTTTGTCTGCCATCACACTTTACTAAAATCCCTTTGTTTGCACTGAGCCTTCTCTGCCTCATCAGAGCTTGGTGATGACAAGGATTTGATCTCTTTAGCACTAGCTCACTCAGGATCATAACTAACCTTTATTGAGTGAATGAATGAAAGCTCTTATCTTCTCTATACCAGGGGTTATGGATTGAGCTGATATATTAATATTAGAACCTTATCCCACGAGTATGACTGTATTTGGAGTTAGGACTGATAGGAGGCAAGAAAAGTTAAATGAAGTCGTAAGGGTGAGACCTTAATCTGGTAGGACTGATGGCCTTGTAAGAAGAGACACCAGAAATCTCAGTCACTTTATCTCCACGTTTATACAGAGGGAAGACTATGTGAAGACACAGTAAGAAGGCAGTCTTCTACAAGCTGGGAAGAGAGCTCTCACCAAAACCCAAATTTGCTGGCACCTTGATCATGGAATTCCAGCCTCCTGGACTGTGAGAAAATACACGTCTGCTTTTCAAGCCATCTAGTAGGCGGCATTACATCATGGCAGCTCCGGAAGATGTTGGATTGGAAAATGATCGCCCAAGTGCCAGTTCCAGCCCACAGCCTCTTTTTATAAATAAAGTTTTATTGGAACACAGCCATACCACACTGTTTGTTACATGTTGCCTATGGCCATTCTTGGGCTATGGCCGCAGAACTGAGTACAGACATCTTCGGACTTTCATAGCTTAAAATATTTACTCTCTGGTCTTTTATAGGAAACATTTGCCTACCCTGATGAGTCTGTAGAAAGTCTACATCCAGGTGATTTTCTGTGCTGTACGATACTGAACCCTCTCGAATGCCAGTCTGACTGCGGGGACTTCATGTGGCCCCACAGCTGGCATAAACAGATCCCAGCAAAGAGCTGTTAATGGGAAAAAGCAACGGATGGGCTCAGAATCTGTAAACAAGCTTTGGTATTAATCTGAACATAGGAGGAGGAAAATGCTTACAGCGGGAGGCTGGGGGCCATCCTGCCCAAGTTCCGTAACATATCAATTTACATCTTCTATTTCTCACATTTCAAGGAAAATGAAGAGATGACCTGGGCATTCTTTTAGTGCAGTGCTGGCTATGCAACGTGATTGATCTCTGTTGCCTTGAATACTTTATAAACTCTGAGAGACAGAAGTTAACTGGCAGAAAGCTGATGGTACTTACGATTCATAACATAAATGCTTCTTTTTAAAAATTCAATATAATTTTACTTTTTTTCCCAGAGTTTTGTTGTTTACTGCCACACATGAACCTGAGTCAGCCACAGGTATACAAATGTCCACCCTCCCCTAACCTCTCTCCCATCTCCCTCCCCCTCCTGTTCCTCCAGGTTGCCACAGAGCCCCTGTTTGAGATCCCCTAGTCCCACCACATATTCCCCTCCCTAACCCCAATGTCTGTAAGTCTGTTCTTTATGTCTGTTTCTTCACTGCTGGTCTGCATATACATTTATCAGCACCATCTTTCTAGATTCCATATATATCTGTCAGTATACAATATTTACCTTTCTGACTTATTTCACTCTGTAATAATAGGTTCTAGATTCATCCACCTCATTAGAACTGATGCAAATACATTTCTTTCCATGGCTGAGTAATATTCCATTGTATATATGTACCACAGCTTCTTCATCCATTCATCTGTTGATGGACATCTAGGTTGCTTCCATGTTCTAGCTATTGTGAATAGCGCTGTAGTGAACAATGAGGTACACGTGTCTCTTTCAATTTTGAATTCCTCAGGGTATATGTCTATTAGTGGGATTTCTAGATCATAGGGTGGTTCTATTCCTAGTTTTTTGGGGAATCTCCATGCTGTCTTCCATAGTGGCTGTATCAACTTACATTCCCACCAACAGTGCAAGAGGGTTCCCTTTTCTCCATACCCTCTCCAGCATGTATTATTTGCAGACTTTTTGACGATGGCCACTCTGACTGGTGTGAGGTTATATCACATTGTAGTTTTGATTTGCATTTATCTAACAATGAGAAATGCTGAGCATCTTTTCATGTGTTTTTTGGCAACATAAATGATTCTTATCCCAAAGCTTTGTAAATAATTCTTATCCATGCTCATATAAATGAATTTTGCCTGGGAAAGATGCAATTTTGTACCATCTGGTAGAAAAAATGACCTCAGAGAATTTATTTCCCAGTAGGATATTAACCAGTTTTGCATATATTAGCAAATTCATTTCAGCATTTCTTTGATATAAATCTCAGTTGTGCAAACTCTCTTTTCCACTAAACTCTGAGAGACAAAAAAAGGGTTAACTGGCAGAAAGCTGATGGTACTTACGATTCATAACATAAATGCTTCTTTTTAAAAATTCAATATAATTTTACTTTTTTTCCCAGAGTTTTGTTGTTTACTGCCACACATGAACCTGAGTCAGCCACAGGTATACAAATGTCCACCCTCCCCTAACCTCTCTCCCATCTCCCTCCCCCTCCTGTTCCTCCAGGTTGCCACAGAGCCCCTGTTTGAGATCCCCTAGTCCCACCACATATTCCCCTCCCTAACCCCAATGTCTGTAAGTCTGTTCTTTATGTCTGTTTCTTCACTGCTGGTCTGCATATACATTTATCAGCACCATCTTTCTAGATTCCATATATATCTGTCAGTATACAATATTTACCTTTCTGACTTATTTCACTCTGTAATAATAGGTTCTAGATTCATCCACCTCATTAGAACTGATGCAAATACATTTCTTTCCATGGCTGAGTAATATTCCATTGTATATATGTACCACAGCTTCTTCATCCATTCATCTGTTGATGGACATCTAGGTTGCTTCCATGTTCTAGCTATTGTGAATAGCGCTGTAGTGAACAATGAGGTACACGTGTCTCTTTCAATTTTGAATTCCTCAGGGTATATGTCTATTAGTGGGATTTCTAGATCATAGGGTGGTTCTATTCCTAGTTTTTTGGGGAATCTCCATGCTGTCTTCCATAGTGGCTGTATCAACTTACATTCCCACCAACAGTGCAAGAGGGTTCCCTTTTCTCCATACCCTCTCCAGCATGTATTATTTGCAGACTTTTTGACGATGGCCACTCTGACTGGTGTGAGGTTATATCACATTGTAGTTTTGATTTGCATTTATCTAACAATGAGAAATGCTGAGCATCTTTTCATGTGTTTTTTGGCAACATAAATGATTCTTATCCCAAAGCTTTGTAAATAATTCTTATCCATGCTCATATAAATGAATTTTGCCTGGGAAAGATGCAATTTTGTACCATCTGGTAGAAAAAATGACCTCAGAGAATTTATTTCCCAGTAGGATATTAACCAGTTTTGCATATATTAGCAAATTCATTTCAGCATTTCTTTGATATAAATCTCAGTTGTGCAAACTCTCTTTTCCACTAGTTTTAATATTTTTCTGCTTCCCTCACTAATGAAATGAATGGAAAAAAAAGCGTTGACACGTGTTATATTTGTATAAGAGTCTTAAATTCTTTTAAAAATTACACCATGAATTATACCATGAATACAGCCTGTTCCCCCTTGCATGGCTTGCTTTGGGGTCAGCAGGGAAGGAAGAACCTCATGACACACAGGCAAGACAGATGAGAGCTAGGATGGCATCACCAACTCAATGGACATGAGTTTGAGCAGACTCTGGGAGATGGTAAAGGACAGGGAAACCTGGTGTTCTGCTGTCCATGAGGTCACAAAGGTTGGACATGACTGAGCAACTGAACAACAAACTGACACTTAGCAAGGAATGGGATAGTGGGACGTGGTGAACACAATTAAGCTTCTTCCAAAAGGTCATATTATAGGCCTTTGAATGTTATCATTACAGACATCTGAAAAGGGTCACAGAATTTGTCCAGGAAAACACTGCGGACTTATAAACTGGGCTGAATATTTGGGGAAAATATCTTAAGGATTTCTTCATGACTTGGGATTTTAACTTTCAGGATTTGTGACATAAAGTTCTTTTGCTTATGGGAGTTGTTTTCCTCATCCCAAGACCAGAAAACACTTCCTCCCAGGCATGTTGCTTCTGCTGCTGCCCTGGGCAGATGCGTTCTGTGGATACGATTTCCTGGGGCCGAAGCCGTGACACCATCTTAGTTCTGATGGTCAGTTTGAAAAGACTCACCACGTTCTCTGTGTGGGACTCCTCAAGAACACACAAGGAGTTTGGTTCTGTCTGCCATCCGCACATTTCACAGAGGGAGTCCCCACTGGAACACGACCTGTGGTGCAGAGCCACTTCTCCACACACATAACCTCTGGAGCAGCGGTCACTGGCTGCACATTATCTCGGGCTGGACAACAGTTATGATGCTGCAAGGATGGAGCCCTCCTTGAGAGGGTGTCCACTTCCAACCACACACTTGCCGTCTGCCCTTAAAAGACAACTGTCAGGGGCTTCCCTGGTGGTCCAGTGGGTAAGGACACTGCCTTGCTGTGCAAGGGACGCTGGTTCAATCCCTGGCTTGAGAAGATTCCACGTGCTGTGAGGCGGCTGGACCGGTGTGTCCAACTACTGAGCCAGAGCTCTGGAGCACATGTGCCCAGAGCCAGTGCTCTGCAGCGAGAGAGGCCAGTGCAATGGGAGGCCCACGCAGGCTAAAGAACAAAGATGGAAATAAATGAAAGACCAATAGAAGTGGCCAAAAAAAAAAAAAAAAAAAGACAACTGTCAGTTGTGGTTATGCTCACCTTAATACACAGATTCTTCGTCTCTGTTCAAGGTACCATTGAGACTCCTCTTTTCTTTTTGAGACTCCTCTTGCAGGAAGCATTCACAGAGTAGAAAATCTGTAAGACAAGCCAACAGAAGCCAACATGCTCTGTGCTGAGGTGAAGGCTGTCCAGATGAATATGCAGGCGCCATGTCACTGCTCTGCATCTTTAAATACCCCTCAGTTCCGGAGTCCTCCGAGGGGGCTCCCCTCAGGGCATTCTCAGGCTAAGGGAGAGTCCAGAGGGCAGGGAGGTCTTGTCCTTGAGGACTCCCAGGCCCAGTGAAGTTCTCAGGGACAGCTCAGAAGTAAGGGTGCAAAAGAGTCAAAGACATCCTCACAAGTTGAACTAAAATTTCTCTGTCTAGGTCATGAATCCTATTCTGGGCATACGAACTGTTAAACAGGGAAGTCATCGTATGCACCAATTCCTTATTTCACTCTCTTTTATCTAGAAGGAAATAACGTCACTTCTAGGGCTTCCCAGGTGGCTCACTGGTGAAGAATCCACCTGCCAGGCAGGAGACACAGGAGACGTGAATTGGATGCCTGGGTGGGTAAGATTCCCTGGAGAAGGAAATGGCGACTCACTCCAATATTCTTGCCTGGGAAATTCCATGAACAGAGAAGGCTGGTGGGCTACGGTCCATGCGTCGGGTTGCAAGAGTCAGACACGACTCAGCGACTAAACAAACAAGCTATGTCTCTTCTAACTTTGATTTTGAGATCTTTGTTTAGAGGATTAAAAAATGCGTTCTACTTTTTCAGGAGTGACAGAAGAATTACGAGGGGAAAAGGGTTAAGACATTTCTCAAAGGGGCTGCGCAGTAACAACATTCGGCCACCAGACGGCAGTGTAGACTTTCTGAAGGTTCTGGAACGAGAAAGTTCAGTTCAGTCGCTCTTTGGGGTCGAAATCTTTGCGACCCCATGGACTGCAGCACGCCAGGCTTCCCTGTCCTTCACCATCTCCCAGAGCCCGCTCAACCTCATGTTCATTGACTCAGCGATGCCATCCAACCATCTCGTCCCCTGTCGCCCGCTTCTTCTCCGGCCTTCAATCTTTCCCAGCCATCAGGGTCTTTTCCAGTAAGTCGGCTCTTCGCATCAGGTGACCTAAGTATTGAAGCTTCAGTTTCAGCATCATTCCTTCCAACGAATATTCAGGGTTGATTTCCTTTAGGACTGACTGGTTTGATCTCCTTGCAGTTCAGGGGACCTCAGGAGCCTTCTTCAACACCCCAGGTTCAAAGCATCAAAAAAGGACCCTAAGAAATGCAAATTTAAAGGGAACTTTCATCTGCTGAAATTAGAATTTTAAAAAGTGACCCCAGTAGTATAGTCTTTATTTTCATTTTGCTCTTTGTGCTCCTGAGGAAAACTGACGACGGCGGCAGCCTGCAGCAGGTTTCTGTTAGACCCTTGGACATCGGGTGGCTGCTTGGGGAGGTCTTGGGGTGGGGGGTTTGGGTATGAGACGGATGGCACGGGCAGCAGGGGGGGGAGAGAGGCCCTTGAAGGGTCTGGGGGCAGCAGCTATTTACCCGAGTCAAAAGCAGTTTTGATAACGTGTATTGCTTTAGCGGCATGTCTTGGCTGACATCTGTTCTACGAGGGCGGGGTCGGGGGAGGGGTGTTGTTTTGGGAAATTGCGAGGCTGGCTCTCAGGGGCCTCAGCTTGGGTCAGCTGCTGATTTTCAGTAGGTGAACTTTTGCAGCAAGTAGAGCGAATCGGCGGCTCGCGAGGAAAGCCCCGCCCCGCCCGGTTCCCCACATCCGGTGTTTGCTGGGCGAAGATCTGCGCCTGCCTGCGCTTTTATTACCCAAGCGCGGCTTCTGTATGCTCAAATCCCGTTACTGGATCCGATCAGGATTCGTTTCTTTGGAAAAGGACGCGATGTCGGGGACAGGAATTCATCCTCATCCTGAATTGGTTCATTTTTGTTTTCTATTAAACCGGTAAATTCACCTGGCCACACCCTGGTTGGGGTGGGATTAGGGAGAATTGGAGCAGATGCCTTTAAGAAGGCTTGCTTTAAACTGACATCCGGTGCTTTCAGCCATTGCTTGTTTGGAGTTTGTTGAAACTGCAGAATAAGAAGTTCCGGTGTGGCTCTGAGAAGTTTCTGGTACTTGTCAGGACAAAGTGATCTGTCGGCTCTCTTTCTCCAGTTCCAAGTCGGCTCTTCGCATCAGGTGACCTAAGTATTGAAGCTTCAGTTTCAGCATCATTCCTTCCAACGAATATTCAGGGTTGATTTCCTTTAGGACTGACTGGTTTGATCTCCTTGCAGTTCAGGGGACCTCAGGAGCCTTCTTCAACACCCCAGGTTCAAAGCATCAAAAAAGGACCCTAAGAAATGCAAATTTAAAGGGAACTTTCATCTGCTGAAATTAGAATTTTAAAAAGTGACCCCAGTAGTATAGTCTTTATTTTCATTTTGCTCTTTGTGCTCCTGAGGAAAACTGACGACGGCGGCAGCCTGCAGCAGGTTTCTGTTAGACCCTTGGACATCGGGTGGCTGCTTGGGGAGGTCTTGGGGTGGGGGGTTTGGGTATGAGACGGATGGCACGGGCAGCAGGGGGTGGAGAGAGGCCCTTGAAGGGTCTGGGGGCAGCAGCTATTTACCCGAGTCAAAAGCAGTTTTGATAACGTGTATTGCTTTAGCGGCATGTCTTGGCTGACATCTGTTCTACGAGGGCGGGGTCGGGGGAGGGGTGTTGTTTTGGGAAATTGCGAGGCTGGCTCTCAGGGGCCTCAGCTTGGGTCAGCTGCTGATTTTCAGTAGGTGAACTTTTGCAGCAAGTAGAGCGAATCGGCGGCTCGCGAGGAAAGCCCCGCCCCGCCCGGTTCCCCACATCCGGTGTTTGCTGGGCGAAGATCTGCGCCTGCCTGCGCTTTTATTACCCAAGCGCGGCTTCTGTATGCTCAAATCCCGTTACTGGATCCGATCAGGATTCGTTTCTTTGGAAAAGGACGCGATGTCGGGGACAGGAATTCATCCTCATCCTGAATTGGTTCATTTTTGTTTTCTATTAAACCGGTAAATTCACCTGGCCACACCCTGGTTGGGGTGGGATTAGGGAGAATTGGAGCAGATGCCTTTAAGAAGGCTTGCTTTAAACTGACATCCGGTGCTTTCAGCCATTGCTTGTTTGGAGTTTGTTGAAACTGCAGAATAAGAAGTTCCGGTGTGGCTCTGAGAAGTTTCTGGTACTTGTCAGGACAAAGTGATCTGTCGGCTCTCTTTCTCCAGTTGCACTGAGAACTTGCTCGGTGCCCCCTATCTGCTTTTGCACAGTTTCTGCTAGTACGGCTGTTGTCTAAGTGGAGAGACAGTCTTGTGTGTAAGGTTTTCTGGCGCAGCAAGAGACAGGCAGGACCAGGGGTTAGAGGCAAACAAAAGGTTTATTGGGAAGCTCCCAGGCGAGGTTCAGGGGTCCACAGATTGGGCTGGTGAAGTCGTGCCCAGGGAAGAGGTAGAGGGGGTTTTATAGGCTTGCAGTAAAAAATTTTTGGCGGGCCGTTAGCGGGGCAGAGTAAAGGTCTTCCTCATATCTGGGTTATGAGGTAAGTTCCAGAGAAGTCCTCTGTGTTGCAAGAGCCCCAGGGAGGGGGTTTCTTATCGCTGGCCTTGCAGATGTCCTGGGGAGGGGGTTTCTCATCGCTGGCCTTGCAGATGTCTCTTATCACTGCCCTTTCACAACCAGCGAAGTTAGCCCACTGTCCCATCAACCCAACATTCTGGGCTTTCCATTGGGTCATCTTCCCTGACTGCCTCTCCTATTAGTAAGCCCCATTGTAAAATGAAGGGACCGAGGCTTCTCTGGTGGTCCAGTGGGTAAAGAGTCCACCTTGCAATGCAAGGGGCATCGGTTTGATCCCTGGCCCAGGAAGATCCCATGTGCCGCAGAGTGGCCAGACTGGTGTGTCCAATTGTGAGTCAGTGCTCTGGAGGCATGCGCCCAGAGCCGGTGCTGGGCGAAGATCTGCGCCTGCCTGCGCTTTTATTACCCAAGCGCGGCTTCTGTATGCTCAAATCCCGTTACTGGATCCGATCAGGATTCGTTTCTTTGGAAAAGGACGCGATGTCGGGGACAGGAATTCATCCTCATCCTGAATTGGTTCATTTTTGTTTTCTATTAAACCGGTAAATTCACCTGGCCACACCCTGGTTGGGGTGGGATTAGGGAGAATTGGAGCAGATGCCTTTAAGAAGGCTTGCTTTAAACTGACATCCGGTGCTTTCAGCCATTGCTTGTTTGGAGTTTGTTGAAACTGCAGAATAAGAAGTTCCGGTGTGGCTCTGAGAAGTTTCTGGTACTTGTCAGGACAAAGTGATCTGTCGGCTCTCTTTCTCCAGTTGCACTGAGAACTTGCTCGGTGCCCCCTATCTGCTTTTGCACAGTTTCTGCTAGTACGGCTGTTGTCTAAGTGGAGAGACAGTCTTGTGTGTAAGGTTTTCTGGCGCAGCAAGAGACAGGCAGGACCAGGGGTTAGAGGCAAACAAAAGGTTTATTGGGAAGCTCCCAGGCGAGGTTCAGGGGTCCACAGATTGGGCTGGTGAAGTCGTGCCCAGGGAAGAGGTAGAGGGGGTTTTATAGGCTTGCAGTAAAAAATTTTTGGCGGGCCGTTAGCGGGGCAGAGTAAAGGTCTTCCTCATATCTGGGTTATGAGGTAAGTTCCAGAGAAGTCCTCTGTGTTGCAAGAGCCCCAGGGAGGGGGTTTCTTATCGCTGGCCTTGCAGATGTCCTGGGGAGGGGGTTTCTCATCGCTGGCCTTGCAGATGTCTCTTATCACTGCCCTTTCACAACCAGCGAAGTTAGCCCACTGTCCCATCAACCCAACATTCTGGGCTTTCCATTGGGTCATCTTCCCTGACTGCCTCTCCTATTAGTAAGCCCCATTGTAAAATGAAGGGACCGAGGCTTCTCTGGTGGTCCAGTGGGTAAAGAGTCCACCTTGCAATGCAAGGGGCATCGGTTTGATCCCTGGCCCAGGAAGATCCCATGTGCCGCAGAGTGGCCAGACTGGTGTGTCCAATTGTGAGTCAGTGCTCTGGAGGCATGCGCCCAGAGCCGGTGCTCTGCGGCAAGAGGGACCACTGCAATGGGGGTGCCTACACAGGCAGAAGAATGAAGATGGATGAAAATTAATAAAACCAAAAAATAAATAAAAGAGGCGAAAATTAAAAAAAAAAAAAATGAAGGGACCTGAGTGAAATCTCCTCTGCTTTGTAGGTTAAGCTCCAGTCCCTCTGGCTGATGTCATTATTTTGCTCAGACCCAGCCCCGAGGGCTAAATGTTGTCCAAATTCTCTGTCCTGGCTGTGGCAGCCTGCCTTGTCGATGCTGTGGCTATATTTTAGCTCTACCAACCTAGTCTTTGGTCTCCATCCAGTCTTTGGTCTCTTATGGGTCCTGCGTTTCCTAAGTCCTAAGGGCAAGAGGGCCATCAGAACTAAGTGTAAAGTCCCTCGCGCAGCAAGAATAGGCCAGACCAGGTTAAGAAGGAGTTAACTCAAGCAGTTTATTGGGACAAGCTCCTGGGTGAGGTTCGTGGGTCTACAGATTGGGCTGGTGAAGTCGCGCCCAGACATGGGACGAGGGGATTTTTATTTGGGAAGAAAAAAAAGAGAGGGGGTTCCTTGGTGTATGCACAGAGGCAAAGTCTTTGTTTAAGCAGAGTGCCAGTGATGAGTCAGCTGTCCTTGAGTTATTTGTGGGTCTGGGGCAAGGGTCTTGGTGACTCAACGTCTGGCATACATGCAGTTTGTGTTTTTCTAGACACAGTGAAAAGTCCTTGATGGAGCAAGTTCCTTATCACTAGCTCTGTGAGATTCCCAGGCGCTGGCAGGTCAGCACAAGGCTCTTTGTTGTTGACCTTGTAGGGCCGTCCATGTTGCAAGGCCTGTGGTGTTAACCCTCTGTGAGCCAGTCGGCCCAACACTAAGAAGAATATCACAAGTCTGGTTCCACCCCACAAAACTAAAAAACCAACCAAAACAACAATAATAACAACGACCAAGAAAATGTGAAGCCAATTTAGAAATGTATATAATCTGATCCCAGGACGCCAATGGCTGTACACTAGCAAAGACTTCCTTTTATTTGGGAGGTGGGCCACAGAGGGAAGAAAAGTGATTGGTCTAGAATCCACTGTGGAACTTAATTTCAACTAGGGATAGTTTCCATCTGGATTAGGAAATGGCAGCCCATTCCAGTATTCTTGCCTGGAAGATTCCAGGGACAGAGGAGCCTGGTACACTACAGGCCAAGGGAGTGCAAAGAGTCGGACATGCCTGAGCATGCATGCATGCAGTTTCTACCTGAAGGTCACATGTGGCACTATGTTTTCCAAACTCTGGGGAAATTTGCTTATTGAGTGCCTAGAGAGTGGCATCTGTCTTACAAATTTTATAAATTTTCAGTGAGAGCATTACCAGTTCCAAGGATTTCGGTGACTCCCTTTTCTGTGGTATCCACCATGGATATTTAAAACCTCTCCAGCGTTTCCTAAGTCCTAAGGGCAAGAGGGCCATCAGAACTAAGTGTAAAGTCCCTCGCGCAGCAAGAATAGGCCAGACCAGGTTAAGAAGGAGTTAACTCAAGCAGTTTATTGGGACAAGCTCCTGGGTGAGGTTCGTGGGTCTACAGATTGGGCTGGTGAAGTCGCGCCCAGACATGGGACGAGGGGATTTTTATTTGGGAAGAAAAAAAAGAGAGGGGGTTCCTTGGTGTATGCACAGAGGCAAAGTCTTTGTTTAAGCAGAGTGCCAGTGATGAGTCAGCTGTCCTTGAGTTATTTGTGGGTCTGGGGCAAGGGTCTTGGTGACTCAACGTCTGGCATACATGCAGTTTGTGTTTTTCTAGACACAGTGAAAAGTCCTTGATGGAGCAAGTTCCTTATCACTAGCTCTGTGAGATTCCCAGGCGCTGGCAGGTCAGCACAAGGCTCTTTGTTGTTGACCTTGTAGGGCCGTCCATGTTGCAAGGCCTGTGGTGTTAACCCTCTGTGAGCCAGTCGGCCCAACACTAAGAAGAATATCACAAGTCTGGTTCCACCCCACAAAACTAAAAAACCAACCAAAACAACAATAATAACAACGACCAAGAAAATGTGAAGCCAATTTAGAAATGTATATAATCTGATCCCAGGACGCCAATGGCTGTACACTAGCAAAGACTTCCTTTTATTTGGGAGGTGGGCCACAGAGGGAAGAAAAGTGATTGGTCTAGAATCCACTGTGGAACTTAATTTCAACTAGGGATAGTTTCCATCTGGATTAGGAAATGGCAGCCCATTCCAGTATTCTTGCCTGGAAGATTCCAGGGACAGAGGAGCCTGGTACACTACAGGCCAAGGGAGTGCAAAGAGTCGGACATGCCTGAGCATGCATGCATGCAGTTTCTACCTGAAGGTCACATGTGGCACTATGTTTTCCAAACTCTGGGGAAATTTGCTTATTGAGTGCCTAGAGAGTGGCATCTGTCTTACAAATTTTATAAATTTTCAGTGAGAGCATTACCAGTTCCAAGGATTTCGGTGACTCCCTTTTCTGTGGTATCCACCATGGATATTTAAAACCTCTCCACTGGCCCCTCTGCTCTGGCCACACCAATGGTGAGTCAGTGCTGGAACTGTCTAGGGAGGCAGCTTCATTTACAAAAGGCACCTCTCTGAGCAACGGCTATAGCTATGTGTCTCTCTTGGTTTTGGTGGGGATATGAGGAGACTTCACAATAACATGCCTTTTACGTGCTTGAGTTCAGATCAGCAACAGGTAAGTCTTGCCTGTGTGGCTAATGTGGAAACATGCAAGGTCACCAGGATGCCATGGTAGAGTTATTCCCCAGCAGAACCAAGACTTGTCAGAGGTGGGGAATGCTCCCTCAGCTTACCAATTATGATTTTATGAATTGGGAATGTTGTACATCCTTGACGGGCTTCCTGATGCCCCTGGGTATGAGGCTAAAAAGAATGTAATCCAATACTCAGTCAGGTAATCTGTGATCATAAGGTGCGTCACTGTAGCTTTCTATAATAGGCAATAGCCAGTAATAAAATATATTGGGGAAAAAAGTCACTTTCACAATAACAAGAAAGTATTAAATACCAGAGAGTAAAATAAGAAATGATCAAGTCCTGTGTGGGCTTCCCTGGTAGCTCAATAGTGACGAATCTGCCTACCAATGCAGGAAACTTAGACTTGATCCCTGAGTTGGGAAGATCCCCTGGAGAAGGAAATGGCTCCCCATTATTGTATTCTAGCCCGGGAAATCTCATGGATAGAAGGAACCTGGTGGGAGCCTATGCGATCTCAAATGAATCGGGCACAATGACTAAATAATAACAAGTCCTGTGTGGGGAGCAGAAAAGAAGAGAAAACTTGACTTAAGAACCTAATAAAAGATTGAAGTAAATGGAAGCACAAAGTATGATCCTTTATGGAAAGACCTGAGATTTTCCTTTGTGAATTATACCTCTTATTACTGAGTACAAGACTCTGACAATTTTATAAATTTTCAGTGAGAGAATTACCAGTTCCAAGGATTTCGGTGACTCCCTTTTCTGTGGTATCCACCATGGATATTTAAAACCTCTCCACTGGCCCCTCTGCTCTGGCCACACCAATGGTGAGTCAGTGCTGGAACTGTCTAGGGAGGCAGCTTCATTTACAAAAGGCACCTCTCTGAGCAACGGCTATAGCTATGTGTCTCTCTTGGTTTTGGTGGGGATATGAGGAGACTTCACAATAACATGCCTTTTACGTGCTTGAGTTCAGATCAGCAACAGGTAAGTCTTGCCTGTGTGGCTAATGTGGAAACATGCAAGGTCACCAGGATGCCATGGTAGAGTTATTCCCCAGCAGAACCAAGACTTGTCAGAGGTGGGGAATGCTCCCTCAGCTTACCAATTATGATTTTATGAATTGGGAATGTTGTACATCCTTGACGGGCTTCCTGATGCCCCTGGGTATGAGGCTAAAAAGAATGTAATCCAATACTCAGTCAGGTAATCTGTGATCATAAGGTGCGTCACTGTAGCTTTCTATAATAGGCAATAGCCAGTAATAAAATATATTGGGGAAAAAAGTCACTTTCACAATAACAAGAAAGTATTAAATACCAGAGAGTAAAATAAGAAATGATCAAGTCCTGTGTGGGCTTCCCTGGTAGCTCAATAGTGACGAATCTGCCTACCAATGCAGGAAACTTAGACTTGATCCCTGAGTTGGGAAGATCCCCTGGAGAAGGAAATGGCTCCCCATTATTGTATTCTAGCCCGGGAAATCTCATGGATAGAAGGAACCTGGTGGGAGCCTATGCGATCTCAAATGAATCGGGCACAATGACTAAATAATAACAAGTCCTGTGTGGGGAGCAGAAAAGAAGAGAAAACTTGACTTAAGAACCTAATAAAAGATTGAAGTAAATGGAAGCACAAAGTATGATCCTTTATGGAAAGACCTGAGATTTTCCTTTGTGAATTATACCTCTTATTACTGAGTACAAGAATCTGAAAATTTTATTCAGAAAAATAAATGAGCAGGAGTGTAAACAGCAACCACAAAATGTTTGAGAAAGGAGTGTGTTATTTGCGCAGACACAAGCCGACAGTCTGTGAGGCCACAGGCACAGGATCATGTAGTCGTTGGAGGCTCTGAAAGGGCAACTAGAAACAGGCCCCATTATGAAAGAACAGCTCAAACTAAATGCTGTTTGTACTTATTTCCTGGATGCCAAAAATGTCTTTGAAATCATTCTCAAATTTGGCCTCCAGTTGAAGTCCCAGATCGAGGAATTTCTTGTTGTTCTAAAAAAAAAAAAGTCAAAGAAACAGTAATAGCCATGGATTGCTAATGAGTTTAGACATTCAATGTTTTGGTTAACCAGAGCTTTACTGGAGGCTCCCAAATGTTAAGTGAGAACTAATGCAGTTGAGAGGGGTTTATATTCCCTGATAGCCATATTATTTCTCTTTATCTGGAAGATGTAGGAGCAAAAGTGGCCCTTCATTGCCATCTAACTCTTCATCAGAAATTGACTGATTAATTTTAAACAGTTCTAGTTATTTGGTTTTGAATGCAGCCTCTATTCCACGTGACAGCATGTGAGTACAGAAAGGTCTAAGGTGAGATCATGATATCTTCCTTTCTCCTCCATTCCCACCCATGAGATAATCCTTGTTAACTTTTAGGTACAGCAGGAGGAAATTGGAATGTAAAGAGAGCCAAGATTTTGAAATTTGAGAAAAGTGATCTGGTATCTTTCTTTAGAGGAGAGAAACACGAGTTGCCTTTAAAATGTATTTCTAGGGACATCCTTGGCAGTCCAGTGGTTAAAACTTTGCTTTCCAATGCAGGGGGTGTGGATTTGATCCTTGGTTGGGGAGCTTAATCCTGCATACCTTGAGGCCAAAAAATCAAAACATAAAACAGAAACACTATTATAACAAATTCTATAAAGACTTTGAAAATGGTCCATGTTAAAAAAAATATATCAAAAAAATTTGCTTCTTGTTGATGAGAGACCTGGCCCCACTTCCATATGAGCACCAAGGCCATGAGAGTTCTGCCTACAAGAAGCTTTCCATGCTCTGCATCTGAAACAGCTGGAAATAGGGAGATCCCAGGTGTGGGGGAGGCCCCGTCCGCACACTCCTTATAGCCGGGATGCCAGAGGGCAGGCACACAGCAGCAAGCTGCACCTGACCCTTTGCTGTGCTTCCGCATCCAGCCACCCAGAACGGTCCCTGAGTGAGAATGGACTGAGTGAGGACTGGAGCCCAGGCCAATGGCAGGGACTTCTGAGGCACACACAGTGCTTCCAGGTCCAGAATAAAAAAATAAAAAGCACCTCCATTTCCTGTGGAAGAGGCTATGTCTGCAGTCCACTGTTCTCTTGGGCTTCCCAGGTAGCACAGTGGTAAGGAACTCTCCTGCTAATGCAGGAGATGCGGGTTCGATCCCTGGCTTGGGAAGGTGCCCTAGAGTGGGAAATGGCAACCGGCTCCAATATTCTTGCCTGGAAAACTCCACGGACAGAGGAACCTG
Organism: Tragulus kanchil; assembly: GCA_022376925.1. NCBI lineage: Eukaryota > Metazoa > Chordata > Mammalia > Artiodactyla > Tragulidae > Tragulus > Tragulus kanchil. Next base: position 56,733,724 of record JAIOJX010000026.1, read on the forward strand.
GTGGGCTACAGTCCACGGGGTCACAAAGAATTGGACATAACTGAGCACAGCACCACTGCTCTTTATGGGCAAATTGAAGAAGGAACTATGTAGAAGGAGTAAACTGAGTCCAACGGTAATGTTCCCAGTGATGCCTCCTGGTCTGTTATTAGGTTCCCTACCATAGCCCACAGGGCTTGTAGAATACTGCCAGAATTTTTACTTGTGTGGACTTGAGGGAAATTGTCACGTTTACTTGATACAAGAAGTTGAAAGGCAAAATGACTTAATTAAAGAAAAATAGAAGCAGGGAGAACCACTTACTCTGTAAAATGCCTTGTAGTTCTGGAAGATGAGACGCATATCCTGCACAAAATCCCGCACATGGTAGTACATAGTTGTTATCAGCTTGTCCTTGATTTTGTTTAACCACATGATGGGTTTCTTAAGGCCTTTAGAAGCACCTCTACTCTGTTGACAAAAGTGCCCAAGGGCAGGCTATTAGCATGCTTCCAAGTCTCCCTTCTATGATTCTCACTGTTAGGGACTGAGTGTTTGTGTCCCCCAGCTTCAGTGCTTGTGCTAAAATCCTCATCCCTACGGTGATGGTCTTAGGAGGCGGGACCACCGAGAGATAATTAGGTAGTTGTGAGGGTGGGGGCCTCAAAAAATTTGCTTCTTGTTGATGAGAGACCTGGCCCCACTTCCATATGAGCACCAAGGCCATGAGAGTTCTGCCTACAAGAAGCTTTCCATGCTCTGCATCTGAAACAGCTGGAAATAGGGAGATCCCAGGTGTGGGGGAGGCCCCGTCCGCACACTCCTTATAGCCGGGATGCCAGAGGGCAGGCACACAGCAGCAAGCTGCACCTGACCCTTTGCTGTGCTTCCGCATCCAGCCACCCAGAACGGTCCCTGAGTGAGAATGGACTGAGTGAGGACTGGAGCCCAGGCCAATGGCAGGGACTTCTGAGGCACACACAGTGCTTCCAGGTCCAGAATAAAAAAATAAAAAGCACCTCCATTTCCTGTGGAAGAGGCTATGTCTGCAGTCCACTGTTCTCTTGGGCTTCCCAGGTAGCACAGTGGTAAGGAACTCTCCTGCTAATGCAGGAGATGCGGGTTCGATCCCTGGCTTGGGAAGGTGCCCTAGAGTGGGAAATGGCAACCGGCTCCAATATTCTTGCCTGGAAAACTCCACGGACAGAGGAACCTGGTGGGCTACAGTCCACGGGGTCACAAAGAATTGGACATAACTGAGCACAGCACCACTGCTCTTTATGGGCAAATTGAAGAAGGAACTATGTAGAAGGAGTAAACTGAGTCCAACGGTAATGTTCCCAGTGATGCCTCCTGGTCTGTTATTAGGTTCCCTACCATAGCCCACAGGGCTTGTAGAATACTGCCAGAATTTTTACTTGTGTGGACTTGAGGGAAATTGTCACGTTTACTTGATACAAGAAGTTGAAAGGCAAAATGACTTAATTAAAGAAAAATAGAAGCAGGGAGAACCACTTACTCTGTAAAATGCCTTGTAGTTCTGGAAGATGAGACGCATATCCTGCACAAAATCCCGCACATGGTAGTACATAGTTGTTATCAGCTTGTCCTTGATTTTGTTTAACCACATGATGGGTTTCTTAAGGCCTTTAGAAGCACCTCTACTCTGTTGACAAAAGTGCCCAAGGGCAGGCTATTAGCATGCTTCCAAGTCTCCCTTCTATGATTCTCACTGTTAGGGACTGAGTGTTTGTGTCCCCCAGCTTCAGTGCTTGTGCTAAAATCCTCATCCCTACGGTGATGGTCTTAGGAGGCGGGACCACCGAGAGATAATTAGGTAGTTGTGAGGGTGGGGGCCTCACACATAGGAGGAGCACTGTTACACCCAGGGTCCTCTCTTCCTCCCTTTCCAGTTTGTGAGGACAGAATGAGAAGTGGCTGTCTGCAATCTGGAAGAAAGCCCTCACTAGGGCCTGACTACTTTGGCACCCTGATCTTGACCTTCCAGCCTGTTATAACAGCCTAAGCTTCTAAGGACTGACTGGGCTGACTCAGACATCTATCAGCAAGGCAAAGATATCATTAGTGTGCACTCACTGGATTCATGTCACAGATTTGACAAAGGTCAGTTGGGGTTGTTTTAATTGCTGTTACTTACATAATTTGGTTCTGAGACAAAAAGGGAGCTTTTTGGAGAGCAATAAACCTTCAAGAGGAGAAACTCACATTTCTGCAAAAGACAGAGGAGATTTTAAGTGAAAAGCAGCTTGGAAAGAATGAGCTCTTACAAATGCTCAGATCAATGTACAACCCTCCAAACCTGCAGACCCCCGAACCAAACAGAATGGGAATTTCCTGTGCCATACGGATTTTGGTGTCAGATAATGTGATCAGAGCACAAAGCCCAGAAGTTTGCCTTGGGCACCATTCCTTGTGACTCCTGCAAGGTGGCACGTGTTCTCCTGTGTAAACAGAGGAGGAGGAGGCTTAGGTTTGTGCTTCAACTCACCAACTGCTCTCTAGGCAGCATCATCTTATCCAGGATCTCAGATTCCTGATAACATGGTTGGCTTTCTGGGCAACATTTCCGAAGATCCTTTATCTGGCAGAAGATGCAACTCCATGGGTTCCTGAGAGGTGGGATAGAAGGTCAGCAAAGCCAGGTTCTCTGTGATTCAACCATTCTCTTTACTCTTGCTAAAGTTCTCTGTTTAGGAGTGACTCTGTACCCAACTTCTCTCTCTCTCTTTTCTTTTTTTTGTAAATGTTGCCCTCTGTTATTGGATTTTTATTTATTTATTTTCATCCATCTTTATTCTTTGGCCTGTGTGGGCCTCCCATTGCAGTGGCCTCTCTTGTTACACAGCACTTGCTCTGGGCACGTGCACTTCAGAGTGCTGACTCGTAATGAGACACACCGGTCCAGCTGCTCCGCAGCATGGGGGATCTTCCAAGGCCAAGGATCGTATTGGTGACACTTGCACTGCAAGGCGGACCTTTTACCCACTGGACCACCAGGGGAGCCCCCCAACTTCTCTTTGACGCCCTCTGCACTGAAGCCCCATTTGGGCTCAACTGCCCAAACCAGCCCTCTCATCAACAGTAGCAGAAGGCTGACAGTCTAAGTGAAGCACCACAGTGGGTCGGGATTCTCTTTTACCTCAAACTTAGGTTTCCTGTCTGAGCCACTGTGAGTTTCATCACGAACTCTGCCTGTTAGAAATGAGAACTGGAAACCAGTAACTGGAAACTTAAGCACTGGACTCTTGGGCCTCGATGAGCCATCAACTGACAGTAAAAATCAGGAAACCAGCCCTTCTCAACTTTGCTGAATAAGCACAGAGCATAAGCCCCAGGCATTCTTTTTTCAGGCATTACCATCTCTGTGTCTAGAATCTGCTCTTCAGAAACTTCTTGAAAAAGAAATCTACCAACAGAGGGCCATATGTCTTCCATGTGCCCCTAGAGTTGTTCTTTACTCTCCTCTACCAGCTTCTCTTTGCTGGGGAGCTCTTGATAATGATTGATTGATCAACCTAGAGATGTCATTTGGCCTCTCTCCTGGGCCACCCCAGTGCTTGCTCAGGGCGTGCCTATTACAGTGTCCACAGTGCAGGAGTGGCTTGCACCATACAGGAGCTCCACAAGAAAGCATGATTTCCTATTATATAGTCAGCAAAAACAAGACTTGGAGCTGACTGTGACTCAGATCATCAGCTGTTTATTGCAAAATTCAGCCTCAGATTGATATTTCCGTGTTATATGTTTTAAACTAGCAGAGAATCTATGGTGTCATTGCCCCATCAAACTGCATGGGTCTGGAAACCAAGTGAGAGAAGTGGGAGTTACTCCTCTATTATACCTAATCACCACTTGAAGAGTTTTCTTCTCATTCATCTAGTGCCGCTAGCACTGATAAACAGTTCTGCATCTTATTTCTGGATCCCGGTACTTAAGGACTCTGCTTCTGAGTCAAGACATATACAACCAGAGATAGCTCTGCAGGCTAAGTGTGTGTGGTGGGAGGAATACAAGAAGGACGGACAGGAGGGAGCCAGGTCTCACTCACCCAGTAGCAACTTTTGGTGAAAGGTAGCATTTCTCATGAAACCACATTGGACATGTATCACAGGATAACAGTGCTCCTTTTCCATGGCACACCTTGCATTCCTTTGAGTTTTCTGGCTAGAAGGGGAGATGATATAGATATTACTGAGATCAGCAAGACCTTGGAAAGTCAACTTGTTAGCACTCTAGAACACACAGCCTTTGCTTGTACAAAGGTTATACTTGTAAACTATCCTCCAAATAGTAAGAAACAATATAGAGTGGAGATTTCAGAAGAAGACATTCTGGTCTGCGGTGGAGTTCAGGAGGAAGTAGCTGTGTGTTAAGACTGTCAAAGTTTTCTTTATAAAAACAGAGATTCTGACATAGGAAGGCTTGCAACAACAATAACAAAAAGGATAAATTAAAGGTAATCTGAGAAATTCATCATTCTGAAGGCAAAACCTGACTCAAGAATACAGTGTCTCACCTAGCTGTATACATGGCATCATTTAATTGATTCATTGAAGAGTGATTTACTGAAAATTATTATTTTTTGTCTTTTGGCCATGCTGCACTACATGTGGGACCTTAGTTTTCCAACCAGGAACTGAGCCTGCACTGCCTGCTTTGGCAGCGGAGAGCCTTAATTGTTGGCCCACCAGGGAAGTCCCTACTGAGGATTTTATATGATATAGTAAGCATCTGAGATATCACTGCCTCCCATTTTTGTTGCCATAAATTCTTTATGAGTTGAAGACCTGGGGAGGCATTCCTAGACTATGCATTTTGTGTCTGGAGGGCCTCTGAACTTGAACAGTGATTTTGGTTGGAAAGACCATGGGTACAGATAACCAGGTAGATGCCAGGGCAGACAGGTGGCTCGGAAGCCTAGGGAAAGCATTGTCCCATGACTTAGCTTGCCATCTAAGATGTGTAGGTACCATCTCTTAATGGCCGGGTGCTGTGGTAATGGCAACCAGTGGAGTTGAAGGCCAAGGCCTTACCCTAGTTTTCTGAGTCTATGGAAGACCTGGTGCTTTGTCCTGTGTAAGGAAGACAGAAGGGACCACAAAGTCAGTTGGTGCTGGAGTTTTCACCAATCTCAATATGCAGGGCCTTTACCCAGATTTTATTTCATTTAATGACAAACTACTCCTCTAGTTTGTCATTAAATGAAATAAAGTGTTTGAGGCTTCCCTGGTGGTCCACTGGGTAAAGAGTCTGCCTTGCAGTGCGAGAGACACTGGTTCATTCCCTGGCCCAGGAAGATCCCATGTGCTGTGGAGCGGCTGGACCAGTATGTCCAATTATGAGCCAGCACTCTGGAGTGCTCTGGAGCACATACGCCCAGAGCCAGTGCTCTGCAACGAGAGAGGCCACTGCAATGGGAAGCCCACACAGGCCAAAGAATAAAGATGGATGAAAATAAATAAATAAATAACCAATAAAAGAAGCCAAAAATTAAAAAAAAAAGTGTTTGCATCTAAGTATTGTGAAGTAACAAGCACACATTAAAACTACAGAATTTATGGGGACTTCTCTGGCAATCCAGTGGTTAAGACTTTTCCTTCCACTCTGGTGGGTGGTGAGGAAGTGGGGAGGTTGTGAGGGGTTCATTCACCTCTTCCTTCTAGAAACACTCTCTTTATGTTTTGTTCCAGGATGCTCCTTTCTCTTAGATTTTTTACTAACACTCTGCTTCTTTCTTTTCAGCTTCCTCACTTGGAATGTTGGATTTGGTAGGGCTCTGTCCCATGTCCCCCGCCCATTTTGCTCTCATAGATGATCACAGCTACTCCCATGACCTACCACGCTTACCCCTAGGCTGTAAGACCCATGTCTCTGGTCTTCCTTTGAGTACCCAAGCATCCAAATGGCTAGCTTTTTTAAAAATTCATCTACAATTAGATGTCTTTCCTCACATCTAAAACCTATCTTGCCCCAGATCATAGTCCTTGTCTTCCTGTCTTGAATTTGGGCCACTTCTTGTGCCCCCTCATCTCATTAAGACCCCCACCATCTACCCAGGAGCCTGGACGTGAACATGGATTCCCTCCCTTCCCAATCCAGACATCGAACCCATTACCAGTCCTGCCAATCTGAATTTTTAAATATCTCATCTCATTCTCAGTGCTCCTGTGAGGTCTGTTGCTACAAGAATGCAGAGCCCCTACTCCCTGTAATACAAAATTGTGAGCCAAAGCAAAATGGCCTGATAGTTCCAAATCACAATAGTCAGAATATCATCCTTGAGACCAAGGAGCTGAGGTGAATTGGAACACACCTCAATCTGTAAATTCTTTTCATCTGTAAGAAGGAGAGACACAAAATTCACACATAGGTGCAAATTCTAGGCTTCAAGGTGTATTGTGCCCATGTGCTCGTGTTCTACAGGAGAACTTGAGGAATGGCCTGTTAGGGACATCCTTATGGACATCCTTGGTGACATCCCTACATTTGCTTGAGCAATCCTGGCTTGTGGCCAGATAACCACGTTTCCTTCTCATCTTCATAGATGCTGACCACTATTTTTAGGCTACTCAGTCAGGGTTTCTTATGCCATTTGGTCTTGAGAAGACACAAGCAGCAGAAGCCACAGGATTGGAGAAGGAAGAGATGCTCTAGAGAGACTCTCCAAGAACTGAGGTGGTCACACCTTAAGAGCCCAGAGGGAGCCAAGAGAGGGCATCTGTGATGAAGGGTGGGAGATGATCAAATCAATTGATTAATCCAGACTGAATGACCCTTGACTCGCTAGGACTAAGGCTTCCCCAGTGGCTCAGTGGTAAAGAATATACCTGCCAATGCAGGAGCCACAGGAGACATGGGTTCAACCCCTGAGTCAAGAAGATCTCCTGAAGGTGGAAATGGCAACCCACTTTTGCCTGGGATAATCCTGTGGGCAGAGGAGCCTGGCAGGCTATGGTCCACAATGTTGCAAAGAGTTGGACATGACAGCATGCATGCATAACATAGCATTTACTCCCTAGAACTAGATGTGTTGGGAAGTGTTGGATTTTAATGAACAGCACAAATAGCATCTCTTTCTCAAGAAAACCCAGTGGATGCAGAGCCTGGTCAGTGAGTCCTAGTGTAGAGTCAGTGGATCAGGTAGTCCTAGAAACCAGCTTTGTGAAGACCATAACCTACTTATTTAGCAGAGATGGCCAAGGTCACCTCTGATGCAGGCTAGCAAAATGGAAGCATTTCTGTTTCCTTTTTTTTTTTTTTCACCTCATAGGTTCTCTCTCATACCCAATATTGGTGAGGAAGACATCAACTGTCTGACTGCCTTCCATGGAATTCACATAGCACAGAAAACAGTGGTCCATGAATGTCACGTGCTACTTCGAAGGAGAGAATTTCCCTTCATAGATGGAACTAAGGTCTGCAAAGCCCCTCTGATGGGGCCAAAGGGCCTCTCAACAAAAGGAAAAGATTTTCCAAATTAGCAGCCTCTCCTACAGGGCACACCTGCTTCCCAATCACTCTATTCTCTAAAGTGTCATCTCCACAAAGGAAATAAAATTTGCCTTGAAAACATACCCGTTTAAGAAGGACTCGTGATTTTTACTCTAGCCATTTGTTGTCTTGAGAAGACACAAGCAGTCAGAAGCCACAGTTCCTTCTCATCTTCATAGATGCTGACCACTATTTAGGCTACTCAGTCAGGGTTTCTTATGCCATTTGGTCTTGAGAAGACACAAGCAGCAGAAGCCACAGGATTGGAGAAGGAAGAGATGCTCTAGAGAGACTCTCCAAGAACTGAGGTGGTCACACCTTAAGAGCCCAGAGGGAGCCAAGAGAGGGCATCTGTGATGAAGGGTGGGAGATGATCAAATCAATTGATTAATCCAGACTGAATGACCCTTGACTCGCTAGGACTAAGGCTTCCCCAGTGGCTCAGTGGTAAAGAATATACCTGCCAATGCAGGAGCCACAGGAGACATGGGTTCAACCCCTGAGTCAAGAAGATCTCCTGAAGGTGGAAATGGCAACCCACTTTTGCCTGGGATAATCCTGTGGGCAGAGGAGCCTGGCAGGCTATGGTCCACAATGTTGCAAAGAGTTGGACATGACAGCATGCATGCATAACATAGCATTTACTCCCTAGAACTAGATGTGTTGGGAAGTGTTGGATTTTAATGAACAGCACAAATAGCATCTCTTTCTCAAGAAAACCCAGTGGATGCAGAGCCTGGTCAGTGAGTCCTAGTGTAGAGTCAGTGGATCAGGTAGTCCTAGAAACCAGCTTTGTGAAGACCATAACCTACTTATTTAGCAGAGATGGCCAAGGTCACCTCTGATGCAGGCTAGCAAAATGGAAGCATTTCTGCTTCCTTTTTTTTTTTTTTCACCTCATAGGTTCTCTCTCATACCCAATATTGGTGAGGAAGACATCAACTGTCTGACTGCCTTCCATGGAATTCACATAGCACAGAAAACAGTGGTCCATGAATGTCACGTGCTACTTCGAAGGAGAGAATTTCCCTTCATAGATGGAACTAAGGTCTGCAAAGCCCCTCTGATGGGGCCAAAGGGCCTCTCAACAAAAGGAAAAGATTTTCCAAATTAGCAGCCTCTCCTACAGGGCACACCTGCTTCCCAATCACTCTATTCTCTAAAGTGTCATCTCCACAAAGGAAATAAAATTTGCCTTGAAAACATACCTGTTTAAGAAGGACTCTGTGAGTGGGTGTGTGTACACGTAGGAGAGGCTTTGTTTTATTTTGTTTTCGCTTTGCCAGGTGACATACGACTATATATTCATTCCAAAGGGGAATTCTACCTTAGATGTACATTAGGTCGGCTAGAGTGACCATGACATGTTTCTCTTTTGCTTAGCTAGAACCTAGCAAAACCAGTGAAAAGAGAATCAGTGTTGCAAAAGCAAGTCATTAAATGCACTCTTTTTTGTCTTTCAAAATCATGCTTTTCTAACTCCAGTGCCATCTTTTATGTCTCATTTTAAGATAGTACACCCTCTGCAGTGGCCTAGAATTGGAAAAGAATCTTAAAAAAAAAAAGAGTGGGGTTTCCCGGTGATCTAGTGGATAAAGAATCCACCTTGCAGTGCAAGGGACACCAGTTTGATCCCTGGCCTGGGAAGATCCCACGTGCCCCAGAGTGGCTGGGCTGGTGTGTCTAATTGTGAGCCAGCGCTCTGGAGCGCATGCGCCCGGAGCCAGTGCTCTGCAACGAGAGAGGCCACTGCAATGGAAGGGCCACACAGGCCAAAGAATAAAGATGAATGAAAAGAAATGATGACTTAGAGGTGAAACAAAAGAGTGGATATGTATGTATATATAAATGTTTCACTTTGCTGTACACCTGAAACCAACACAACCTTGTAAATCGACTGTACACCAACAAAATTTTTTCTAAGTAAGACAGTACCACAAGTTGCCCACATACTAATAGGTTCCATTCTGAGAGCATGTTTGAAGTCCAACTTTTCTGTTAGTCCAACATAGTTAGCCTTGGTACTCAACTAACACAATCAATTATATAGTACTGTATTGTAATAAACTTATAACACTTTTCATATAAATAATACATAAAAGGCAACACAACACACACAAAAAACATTTTTAATGTTATGTTAGAGTACTGTGAAAAGTGCAGTAGTATAGTACAGCAGCTGGCATACAGCGGCTGGCACTGAGTCAACAGGCAAGAAGAGTTACTGACTGGAGGAGGGAGAGAAGGTGGGAGGTGGTGGAGCTGAAGGATCAGCAGCAGCAGGAGATGGAGGGCAAGCTGCAATTTTACTAACACCCAACACTGATGGCACAGGTTCTGGTTCCTTGCTGGATTCAAGTCTGTCTGTCCTTTTGAAAAAACGATCCAGTGATGTCTGGGTAGTAGTTCTTTCTTTCTTATCATGGCTGACACCGTAGCACTGGACCGCATTGTGAATGGGCATTGCAGCCTTCATGTACCATGCTATTTCCGTGTCTTGTGCTTCAGAAACTGTCATTAAATGCACTCTTTTGTCTTTCAAAATCATGCTTTTCTAACTCCAGTGCCATCTTTTATGTCTCATTTTAAGATAGTACACCCTCTGCAGTGGCCTAGAATTGGAAAAGAATCTTAAAAAAAAAAAGAGTGGGGTTTCCCGGTGATCTAGTGGATAAAGAATCCACCTTGCAGTGCAAGGGACACCAGTTTGATCCCTGGCCTGGGAAGATCCCACGTGCCCCAGAGTGGCTGGGCTGGTGTGTCTAATTGTGAGCCAGCGCTCTGGAGCGCATGCGCCCGGAGCCAGTGCTCTGCAACGAGAGAGGCCACTGCAATGGAAGGGCCACACAGGCCAAAGAATAAAGATGAATGAAAAGAAATGATGACTTAGAGGTGAAACAAAAGAGTGGATATGTATGTATATATAAATGTTTCACTTTGCTGTACACCTGAAACCAACACAACCTTGTAAATCGACTGTACACCAACAAAATTTTTTCTAAGTAAGACAGTACCACAAGTTGCCCACATACTAATAGGTTCCATTCTGAGAGCATGTTTGAAGTCCAACTTTTCTGTTAGTCCAACATAGTTAGCCTTGGTACTCAACTAACACAATCAATTATATAGTACTGTATTGTAATAAACTTATAACACTTTTCATATAAATAATACATAAAAGGCAACACAACACACACAAAAAACATTTTTAATGTTATGTTAGAGTACTGTGAAAAGTGCAGTAGTATAGTACAGCAGCTGGCATACAGCGGCTGGCACTGAGTCAACAGGCAAGAAGAGTTACTGACTGGAGGAGGGAGAGAAGGTGGGAGGTGGTGGAGCTGAAGGATCAGCAGCAGCAGGAGATGGAGGGCAAGCTGCAATTTTACTAACACCCAACACTGATGGCACAGGTTCTGGTTCCTTGCTGGATTCAAGTCTGTCTGTCCTTTTGAAAAAACGATCCAGTGATGTCTGGGTAGTAGTTCTTTCTTTCTTATCATGGCTGACACCGTAGCACTGGACCGCATTGTGAATGGGCATTGCAGCCTTCATGTACCATTCTATGTCCGAGTCGTGTGCTTCAGAAACTAAGGGTACTTCTTCAGCTAAAGAAAATCCATTTGGCATTTCCTGCATCGTGAATCTTTTCACTTCTGTGTTTATTTCTTCTCCCTCTTGTCTCTGTGCGTCCTTCCTTTGGGCCTCCAATTCCTGGTGCATGTTAGCCATACCAGCTACATCACTGCTGCTTTTACACTTGCTTCCAGATATCCTGGGCTTGAAATAAAGATACTGTACTACTATAATCTACACTGCACTATACAGGAAAGTACACAAAAGCACCTACAGTTGTAGAGTATGCACACACTGACATGTGAACTAATGTATGTGTTTGGACATAAGAATGCACATTCACATGCTTGAAAGCCTGTAACTCAAACGTTCGTATGTAGGGAACTTTTACTGCATGACATTCATATATTTTTATAAAACAAATGTACAAGGTCAGTTCTGCCTCATTATCTGTTTTTAAAGATTATCTCTACCCTCTATCTCAAATATTTTAAAACTCAAAGAAGTCCTGGCTTCACACACAGAAATGTTCGTATGTAGCAAGTTTGGAAATAGCAAAAACATCACATAAAGTCAAACTTCATCACAATTGGTTAATTTAGAGACTATGAAACCAGAAAGATGAAAAATCAACAATATGGTAAGTTAGACATGGCCAGAAAGTTATGTGATAGTTACCTTTTTTCTTTTTCTCGATGGGTCTGGTAGAGCTCCTTTCTGAAAGAAAAATGAGATTCATACTATGAGGGGTCCTTGTTTTACTTTGAGAGCTAAGTAATTCCAACTGCCTTGCATTTGTGTCCTATTGTCAACACAAGTTCAAGGAATCTTCATGGGAAATAACTTCGCTCTCCAAGTCTATAACATGCTGCTTTCTGTTACCCAAACCCAGCCTTAAAGTCAGCTCTAAAAACGGCAACCTCTCTCTTGCTCTCCTCATAAAGTCTTGCCAGAATTTCCTTTACAACCACTTCTACACCTGCCACTTCCTTCCCATTCCCCCGATACCCCTCTGGCTTATGTCTTTATAACTTGTATGCTATAGCTACTCCACTGATAAATATGAGTGAGTGATTGACAGGAAGCAGGCCCTGTCCTTCTATCTCAAGTATTTTAAAGCTTGAAGAAGACATGGCTTCACACACAGAAATGTTTGGAAGTAACAAAACCACCACATTATAACATCATTTCATTATAACTGGTTAATTTAGAAACTATGAAATCTAATCAGAGAGGTGAAAAATCAACAATAAGGTAGAGCGGCCTTGGACACACAAAGGTATCCAGGCCTTTGGGGAGACGAGTGGGAAAAGCTGGCACAGAATGGTTAAGAATGATAAAGTGTAAACTGTGCTCTCTTAGAGTATTTTGGGATCCAGAGATGATGTATAGTAGGCTAAATACTGTCTCCCTTCTTCCTCCCACCAAAATATTCATGTCCCAATCCCCAGACTCATGAATGTGTTAACTTATATGATAAAGGGACTTTGGCTCATGTTAGAGGGGGCAGGAGGATCAGAGTAAGTAATAGGAGATGTGATGACAGAACAAGAGGTTGGAGTGATGTGACGAAGGGGCCATGAGCCAAGGAATGAAGGCTGCTTCCATAAGCTGAAAAAGGTGGGGAACAGATTCTCCCCGGAAGGTTCCAGGAGGAACTAGCCCTACTGCACCTTGACTTGAGTCCAGTAAAGCTGATTTCATGCTTCTGATCTGCATAACTGTGAGATGATAGAGTCACACTGTCTTAAGACACTAAGTTCACTGGAAATTATTAGAGCAGCAATAGGAAGCAAACTCATTGAATTTCCAAGGACTTCAGTAGAGTGTGTTGTTTGCACTGGGCCTTGCGAGGTGAATGGGGTTGATCAGGCGTAAAGCTGGTGAAGGTCATTTGTGGTCTCCTGGGTGAAAACTCCCCACCTTCCAATCCATATTGCATTCCTTGAGGAGATTCTTATTTCTACAATCCTCTTTCAACTTAGTTGGTTCTGAACCAAACCTCCCATAATTGCCCCATGATTAAATGAAGCGTGTGGTCACTTTTGTTGGGTCTTAAGGCCTTTACAATCAAACTCTTGCCCCCAGAATTTCCTTTACAACCACTTCTACACCTGCCACTTCCTTCCCATTCCCCGATACCCTCTGGCTTATGTCTTTATAACTTGTATGCTATAGCTACTCCACTGATAAATATGAGTGAGTGATTGACAGGAAGCAGGCCCTGTCCTTCTATCTCAAGTATTTTAAAGCTTGAAGAAGACATGGCTTCACACACAGAAATGTTTGGAAGTAACAAAACCACCACATTATAACATCATTTCATTATAACTGGTTAATTTAGAAACTATGAAATCTAATCAGAGAGGTGAAAAATCAACAATAAGGTAGAGCGGCCTTGGACACACAAAGGTATCCAGGCCTTTGGGGAGACGAGTGGGAAAAGCTGGCACAGAATGGTTAAGAATGATAAAGTGTAAACTGTGCTCTCTTAGAGTATTTTGGGATCCAGAGATGATGTATAGTAGGCTAAATACTGTCTCCCTTCTTCCTCCCACCAAAATATTCATGTCCCAATCCCCAGACTCATGAATGTGTTAACTTATATGATAAAGGGACTTTGGCTCATGTTAGAGGGGGCAGGAGGATCAGAGTAAGTAATAGGAGATGTGATGACAGAACAAGAGGTTGGAGTGATGTGACGAAGGGGCCATGAGCCAAGGAATGAAGGCTGCTTCCATAAGCTGAAAAAGGTGGGGAACAGATTCTCCCCGGAAGGTTCCAGGAGGAACTAGCCCTACTGCACCTTGACTTGAGTCCAGTAAAGCTGATTTCATGCTTCTGATCTGCATAACTGTGAGATGATAGAGTCACACTGTCTTAAGACACTAAGTTCACTGGAAATTATTAGAGCAGCAATAGGAAGCAAACTCATTGAATTTCCAAGGACTTCAGTAGAGTGTGTTGTTTGCACTGGGCCTTGCGAGGTGAATGGGGTTGATCAGGCGTAAAGCTGGTGAAGGTCATTTGTGGTCTCCTGGGTGAAAACTCCCCACCTTCCAATCCATATTGCATTCCTTGAGGAGATTCTTATTTCTACAATCCTCTTTCAACTTAGTTGGTTCTGAACCAAACCTCCCATAATTGCCCCATGATTAAATGAAGCGTGTGGTCACTTTTGTTGGGTCTTAAGGCCTTTACAATCAAACCTTGCTCATGTATTGATGCTTATCACACAACTTCTTGACAAATCATAGTAGGAATTTTCTCAGTCCTACCTTTTTGCTTGTCAGAACTAGTCTTCTTTTAAGACCTAGCTCAGGGGAAACTGCTCCATGAAACTGTCCTCAACTTCAAAGACAGAAATGACTTTCCCTCTCCTGAGCTACTGCATCTCTTCCTGCCAGTGGATCTCATTATCCCACCCATGAGTTGTGCTGTCCTGTGCTCATAAAGACGTACTTTTCCTCCTGTTTAGGGGCTGGGGACCACACTTGATGGTCCCTGTGGCTTTAGATGTATGAAAGCAACATCTGCCCATCATTAGAGTGGCATAAGGAAAGACCATCTGGGGTATGTGATAGAGTCAGGAGGCACGGATTCATCTGTCACAGAGACTAGGCCTCATATCAGCATCAGGGGGATGATAGAGGACCAAAGATATATATGTGTGTGTGTGTATATATATATATATATATATATATTTAAAGAATTGATGCGTTATTCATTTATTTATTCATTTTTGTCTATTCTGGGTTTTCACTGCCTCCACAAGCTCTTCTGTAGTTGCAGGGAGTGGGGGCTACTCTCTAGTTGAGGTTTCTTATTACAGTGGTTTCTCTTGCTGTGGAACTCGGGCTCTAGGGCTCACAGGCTTCAGTACTTGTAGCACATGAGTTTAATAGTTGTGGCTCTAAGGCTCTAGAGCACAGGTTTCATAGTTGTGGCTCACGGGCTTAGTTGCTCTGCAGCATGTGAGATTTTCCCAGAACAGGGATCAAACTCATGTCTCCCACATTGGCAGGCAAATTCTTTACTACTGAGCTACCAGGGAAACCCCCAAAGAGACTTTTTTTCTTTTTTTGGGGTGGAGGAAGCACTTCTATTGTCTTTCATTTATCTATTTTCATCCATTTTCTTTCCAAATGGGGTTGATCAGGCGTCCCAATAATCTTGCATTCCTTGAGGAGATTCTTATTTCTACAATCCTCTTTCAACTTAGTTGGTTCTGAACCAAACCTCCCATAATTGCCCCATGATTAAATGAAGCGTGTGGTCACTTTTGTTGGGTCTTAAGGCCTTTACAATCAAACCTTGCTCATGTATTGATGCTTATCACACAACTTCTTGACAAATCATAGTAGGAATTTTCTCAGTCCTACCTTTTTGCTTGTCAGAACTAGTCTTCTTTTAAGACCTAGCTCAGGGGAAACTGCTCCATGAAACTGTCCTCAACTTCAAAGACAGAAATGACTTTCCCTCTCCTGAGCTACTGCATCTCTTCCTGCCAGTGGATCTCATTATCCCACCCATGAGTTGTGCTGTCCTGTGCTCATAAAGACGTACTTTTCCTCCTGTTTAGGGGCTGGGGACCACACTTGATGGTCCCTGTGGCTTTAGATGTATGAAAGCAACATCTGCCCATCATTAGAGTGGCATAAGGAAAGACCATCTGGGGTATGTGATAGAGTCAGGAGGCACGGATTCATCTGTCACAGAGACTAGGCCTCATATCAGCATCAGGGGGATGATAGAGGACCAAAGATATATATGTGTGTGTGTGTATATATATATATATATATATATATATATTTAAAGAATTGATGCGTTATTCATTTATTTATTCATTTTTGTCTATTCTGGGTTTTCACTGCCTCCACAAGCTCTTCTGTAGTTGCAGGGAGTGGGGGCTACTCTCTAGTTGAGGTTTCTTATTACAGTGGTTTCTCTTGCTGTGGAACTCGGGCTCTAGGGCTCACAGGCTTCAGTACTTGTAGCACATGAGTTTAATAGTTGTGGCTCTAAGGCTCTAGAGCACAGGTTTCATAGTTGTGGCTCACGGGCTTAGTTGCTCTGCAGCATGTGAGATTTTCCCAGAACAGGGATCAAACTCATGTCTCCCACATTGGCAGGCAAATTCTTTACTACTGAGCTACCAGGGAAACCCCCAAAGAGACTTTTTTTCTTTTTTTGGGGTGGAGGAAGCACTTCTATTGTCTTTCATTTATCTATTTTCATCCATCTTTGTTCTTTGGCCTGTGTGGGCCTCCCATCGCAGTGGCCTCTCTCGCTGCAGAGCACCTGCCCTGGGCGCATGTGCTCCAGAGCTCTGGCTCTGTAGTTGGGCACATCAGTCCAGCCACTCCACAGCACGCAGGATCTTCCCAGGCCAGGGATCGAACTGCTGCCCTTTGCACTGCAAGGCGGTGTCCTTATTGACTGGACCACCAGGGAAGCCCCCCAAAGAGATATTTTTAAACACATTTTAAAATATTCTTTTTCAAGAATGAATTTCAGATGGCTATCCAGAACACACTCTGATGCATTATTTTCAGGTACATAGTTCCATTATTATTATTTTAAACATTGCCCTCCCCCACCCCCCAAAATCTAGCATCCTCCTCTGCCAAATTTCATTTACTTTTCTGGGGTTAAATTACACAGTGGCAATTATTGGTGGCAACGCCAAGGCCACAATTTACTGTCTTACTTTCAAAAATGTAAGTGTCCGGATACTACTCAGCCATAAAAAATAACAAAATTTTGCCATCTGTGGCAACACTGATGGACTGGGAGATCATTATATTATATAAGTGAATTAGTCAGAGAAAGACAAATGTAAGCATGCTGTCACCTATATGTGGAATCTAAAAAAATATAACTAACTAGTAAATATAACATAAAAGAAGGAAGCACATATACAGAGAACAAACTAGAGGTTAACAATGGGAAGGGAGGGACAACATAGAAGTAGGGGAGTGGGAGACACAGACTGTTGGGTATAATACAGGCTAAAGGATGTCTTGTACAATATGGAGAATATAGCCAATATTTTGCTGTAACTGTAAGCGGAATGTGGCCTTTAAAAATGGAATAAAAATAAAAGAAAATTTTAAAGTTTACACACTTAGAAGATTAAGCTGGAGTGTAAGCCAGCGAAGATAACACCCACATGGATTATTAGTGATGATATATGCATTGTGACCCAGGCAAGGGGCATCATGATGACTTTCTGGAAGTTCTGCTAAAGCTAGAAGTCCATGACTTGTGGCACTAAACCCTGATTGCAGCACACTATCGCTAAAGTACCTGAATCAAGTGTTTCAGGGTCCATCCACCACAGCGACACTCTGCTTCCAGTTCTCGCTGCAGAGCACCTGCCCTGGGCGCATGTGCTCCAGAGCTCTGGCTGTAGTTGGGCACATCAGTCCAGCCACTCCACAGCACGCAGGATCTTCCCAGGCCAGGGATCGAACTGCTGCCCTTTGCACTGCAAGGCGGTGTCCTTATTGACTGGACCACCAGGGAAGCCCCCCAAAGAGATATTTTTAAACACATTTTAAAATATTCTTTTTCAAGAATGAATTTCAGATGGCTATCCAGAACACACTCTGATGCATTATTTTCAGGTACATAGTTCCATTATTATTATTTTAAACATTGCCCTCCCCCACCCCCCAAAATCTAGCATCCTCCTCTGCCAAATTTCATTTACTTTTCTGGGGTTAAATTACACAGTGGCAATTATTGGTGGCAACGCCAAGGCCACAATTTACTGTCTTACTTTCAAAAATGTAAGTGTCCGGATACTACTCAGCCATAAAAAATAACAAAATTTTGCCATCTGTGGCAACACTGATGGACTGGGAGATCATTATATTATATAAGTGAATTAGTCAGAGAAAGACAAATGTAAGCATGCTGTCACCTATATGTGGAATCTAAAAAAATATAACTAACTAGTAAATATAACATAAAAGAAGGAAGCACATATACAGAGAACAAACTAGAGGTTAACAATGGGAAGGGAGGGACAACATAGAAGTAGGGGAGTGGGAGACACAGACTGTTGGGTATAATACAGGCTAAAGGATGTCTTGTACAATATGGAGAATATAGCCAATATTTTGCTGTAACTGTAAGCGGAATGTGGCCTTTAAAAATGGAATAAAAATAAAAGAAAATTTTAAAGTTTACACACTTAGAAGATTAAGCTGGAGTGTAAGCCAGCGAAGATAACACCCACATGGATTATTAGTGATGATATATGCATTGTGACCCAGGCAAGGGGCATCATGATGACTTTCTGGAAGTTCTGCTAAAGCTAGAAGTCCATGACTTGTGGCACTAAACCCCTGATTGCAGCACACTATCGCTAAAGTACCTGAATCAAGTGTTTCAGGGTCCATCCACCACAGCGCACACTCTGCTTCCAGTTCTTGCATGCTATATGGTCTCCTTTAATTTCAAATTCCTTGAGGGTGAACCAGTTTCCATCCTCATCTCTTATACACTTTTCCGAGGTGCCTGTGAGACCAAGACAAAGTGAGCTTCCTGGATAGTGAAAACCCCAGGACTTTACCTCCCACCACGTGGATCTGGGCCACCTGTTTTGGGTTCAGAATTGGCAACAGGAGAGCTGAGCTCCCTCTTGGGGACCCACAGCAGTCTGAAAAGCAAGGGCAGGAGCCGACTTCCTGTCCTGTGTGCATACTTTGACCTTCATGCAATGAGAAGGACAGTAATTACTACCCAAATTTCCTTTAAAAAATATTTCACTGTGTTCAAAAGATTAAAAAAAAAAAAAAGAATGCATCTGAAGATGAGTAGGCAAGATTCTTTCTCCTTCCCTTCTTTGACACTTGGAATAGAGCCAGGCTGAGTTTCTGAGGGGTCTTGGTGAGGTCACACCGTGGGCCTACACAGCCACATCGACCCCGTACAAAAGTTGATCAATTCAGCTAATGGCAATCAACTATTTCTCATATTTTGGACTCATGCTATTTTATGTTAAAAACAATTATGGAAATGTTACCAGATATGAAAAGTGAAATTATATATGTGTTATACAGTCATTGGACAAACATGTATATTGGGTTCATTTGGATTTTTCTATAAGATATGGAAAACTCAAAGTTTTTTTTTGTCCAGTTGTTTATTCCTTTATTCAATAAACATTTTTATTGACCATCCCCTATATGTAGCTTGTCTTATGATTGGCACTTTGCATAATACATTTCATTTGATCCCTCCAGCAATCTTTTCAAATGTTAATATCTTAATTTTGTAAATAGGAAGGCTGATATCCAAAAGTTAAACAGCTTACAAACATCAGATTGTTAAAAGTCTCTGCTATCAGACAAACTTTTTGACCAACCCAATTCTTGTTGGTACCTAAAGAATCATATTTGGGAGGAGGTAATCAATTATGATAGATGAATATCTGTACTATACTTTAACAATTATAATTTGCAAGCTTTTATATCTGCCATCTTGTGGTTTTTTCCTCATAATATGGATGGTGAGGCACATTTTATTATTAGTCCCATTTAGTAGAAGATTAAGTTCAGGATAAGAGATATGAAGTTGGCCCATACAAAATAGACACTCTTGGTACACCTGAAACTCAGGACTTCTGAGTCTAAATCCTGTGTTCTTCCCATTTAGTACAAGGCAAGACAGACATTACAAGGAATTAACTGTGAAGGTGGTTGTTGGATTTCTCAAGTATGTACATCTTCCATCCTGTTACTGAAGCGCTTGCTCTTGTATTGGGTATGGATGAGGACCTGTAGGCTTTTTCCATGGGGGAGAGGAAATGGCCTGGTAAGCAATGCTCATCAATTTTAAATGTGTGGAAATGCCATCTTCCCTCCACCCTATCTGGGAATGCTATGTGAGAAGATCCAACAGAGAAGAATTTTTCGAAAGTCTGCTTGCAAAAAAAGAATGCATCAAAGTAGGCAAGATTCTTTCTCCTTCCCTTCTTTGTTGAATAGAGCCAGGCTGAGTTTCTGAGGGGTCTTGGTGAGGTCACACCGTGCCTACACAGCCACATCGACCCGATAAAAGTTGATCAATTCAGCTAATGGCAATCAACTATTTCTCATATTTTGGACTCATGCTATTTTATGTTAAAAACAATTATGGAAATGTTACCAGATATGAAAAGTGAAATTATATATGTGTTATACAGTCATTGGACAAACATGTATATTGGGTTCATTTGGATTTTTCTATAAGATATGGAAAACTCAAAGTTTTTTTTTGTCCAGTTGTTTATTCCTTTATTCAATAAACATTTTTATTGACCATCCCCTATATGTAGCTTGTCTTATGATTGGCACTTTGCATAATACATTTCATTTGATCCCTCCAGCAATCTTTTCAAATGTTAATATCTTAATTTTGTAAATAGGAAGGCTGATATCCAAAAGTTAAACAGCTTACAAACATCAGATTGTTAAAAGTCTCTGCTATCAGACAAACTTTTTGACCAACCCAATTCTTGTTGGTACCTAAAGAATCATATTTGGGAGGAGGTAATCAATTATGATAGATGAATATCTGTACTATACTTTAACAATTATAATTTGCAAGCTTTTATATCTGCCATCTTGTGGTTTTTTCCTCATAATATGGATGGTGAGGCACATTTTATTATTAGTCCCATTTAGTAGAAGATTAAGTTCAGGATAAGAGATATGAAGTTGGCCCATACAAAATAGACACTCTTGGTACACCTGAAACTCAGGACTTCTGAGTCTAAATCCTGTGTTCTTCCCATTTAGTACAAGGCAAGACAGACATTACAAGGAATTAACTGTGAAGGTGGTTGTTGGATTTCTCAAGTATGTACATCTTCCATCCTGTTACTGAAGCGCTTGCTCTTGTATTGGGTATGGATGAGGACCTGTAGGCTTTTTCCATGGGGGAGAGGAAATGGCCTGGTAAGCAATGCTCATCAATTTTAAATGTGTGGAAATGCCATCTTCCCTCCACCCTATCTGGGAATGCTATGTGAGAAGATCCAACAGAGAAGAACTGACACTTCTTTCTCCAGAAAGTCTGCTTGCAAGGTTGGCCCTTGGCTGGCATCTGGGAAGTTGGACTTGGCAGACGGGTGGGGAGGAGGGGATGCGTCTCACCATTCCCAGAACTTTAGAGTGGCTGACTGTGCCTAAGCCATTGATGTAAGCAGTATGGTGTGGACTCTTGGAAGCCATCACCTGTACCACATGCTTTTTCCCTTTGCTGATTTGCTTTGTATCCTTTCAATGGAATAAATCAAACCACAAGTTTAACAATGTGCTGAGTCTTTTCAGTCTTCCTAGTGAACCACTAGATTTAGGGATGGTCTTAGAAACAGCCCCCACCCCTGCCACCAGCAAGGGTCCACAACCTGCACAATATGTTGTTCACATGGGAGTTTTCCAGCCAAAAAGTGTAGAAGACAGTGAAGCCTACCTTTTGTCATTTTCTCCTATATAGAATCCCCTTTGCTTTGCCACAAGTCACAGGAAGCCGAGGACATTGAAAATTCATATTTTCAACTTTGGGAACTCTTGGACCTGCAAGGAAGCATGAGTTTTTTCATTCCATCTTGCTCTAAAACTATCTCTCCTCTCCCATCTTGAGATCCTTCTTTATAACTTAAAATGAAATGGGAGAATTTCTCCCACGAATCAGGTACATTTCTAGGTCTTTCTTTTATGGCAGGTTAGGTTAATGAAGTTAACGTTACTCTCCACCTGATCCTCTTAAACCCTACATACAAAACTCACGGAAGGATCTGAATTCCCAAGCTTGCTGGTCCCAGCTACCTACTGCACGATCATTTGTCTCCTGTTGTTTTGAAGGAAGATTTATAGTCATACAGTTGCTTTGAGGCAAGACAGACATTACGTGTGAAGGTGGTTGTTGGATTTCTCAAGTATGTACATCTTCCATCCTGTTACTGAAGCGCTTGCTCTTGTATTGGGTATGGATGAGGACCTGTAGGCTTTTTCCATGGGGGAGAGGAAATGGCCTGGTAAGCAATGCTCATCAATTTTAAATGTGTGGAAATGCCATCTTCCCTCCACCCTATCTGGGAATGCTATGTGAGAAGATCCAACAGAGAAGAACTGACACTTCTTTCTCCAGAAAGTCTGCTTGCAAGGTTGGCCCTTGGCTGGCATCTGGGAAGTTGGACTTGGCAGACGGGTGGGGAGGAGGGGATGCGTCTCACCATTCCCAGAACTTTAGAGTGGCTGACTGTGCCTAAGCCATTGATGTAAGCAGTATGGTGTGGACTCTTGGAAGCCATCACCTGTACCACATGCTTTTTCCCTTTGCTGATTTGCTTTGTATCCTTTCAATGGAATAAATCAAACCACAAGTTTAACAATGTGCTGAGTCTTTTCAGTCTTCCTAGTGAACCACTAGATTTAGGGATGGTCTTAGAAACAGCCCCCACCCCTGCCACCAGCAAGGGTCCACAACCTGCACAATATGTTGTTCACATGGGAGTTTTCCAGCCAAAAAGTGTAGAAGACAGTGAAGCCTACCTTTTGTCATTTTCTCCCTATATAGAATCCCCTTTGCTTTGCCACAAGTCACAGGAAGCCGAGGACATTGAAAATTCATATTTTCAACTTTGGGAACTCTTGGACCTGCAAGGAAGCATGAGTTTTTTCATTCCATCTTGCTCTAAAACTATCTCTCCTCTCCCATCTTGAGATCCTTCTTTATAACTTAAAATGAAATGGGAGAATTTCTCCCACGAATCAGGTACATTTCTAGGTCTTTCTTTTATGGCAGGTTAGGTTAATGAAGTTAACGTTACTCTCCACCTGATCCTCTTAAACCCTACATACAAAAC
Organism: Tragulus kanchil; assembly: GCA_022376925.1. NCBI lineage: Eukaryota > Metazoa > Chordata > Mammalia > Artiodactyla > Tragulidae > Tragulus > Tragulus kanchil. The sequence continues at coordinate 56,756,654 of JAIOJX010000026.1, forward strand.
TCACGGAAGGATCTGAATTCCCAAGCTTGCTGGTCCCAGCTACCTACTGCACGATCATTTGTCTCCTGTTGTTTTGAAGGAAGATTTATAGTCATACAGTTGCTTTGAGGATACGCAGATGGAGAAAAAGCCTCAACTTTTCATTTTCTATCCCTGTTTGAGGGCTCAACTGGGACAACAAAGCAGGACTGCAAGGAGCCCCCAGCAAGTCAGTGACCATCTTTCCATCTTTCTGCTTTGCTTCAGTTCTCTTTCATGTGAGCTGTCTCGGTGGCTAGAAGGTAATTTGCTCAAGAAGAGACCACAAATTGCTCAAGGAGAGAGCCCCTGTACTTCTTTGGATGAGGGTGCTGGGGTCCAATTCCTCTGAAGCAGGTGTTAAAAGCCTTAGAAAGCATGTCAGCAGCAGGAGTACCTTCTGTTTACTTTCTGGCCAGCATTGAGGGGGATCCATTAAAGACCAATGTTGGGGCTTCTCTCTGGATGGGGAGGGTAGGCCGTGGTCAGTCCTTCCAGAGTCAGTTCTATGAGAGCTCGGTATAGGAGGCCCTTCGGTCTAATTCACCTGCCACCCACCAACTAACAGAGGAGGAAACTGAAGCAAAAAAGAACAAGTGACAAGTCAAAGTTATACAGTCAAATTTTAAGAATTAGGACACAGGTCCTGTTACCATTCAGAATCCCCCTTGGTGGTGAGCCTATGTGGGCAGGAGAAGAATGAGCTAGAATATCATGGGAGTTACACCCTTTCTATATTTGTCTTTATATTTCCCTCCTCAGTAGTTATCAGTGCGGTGAGGGGAAACCTGCACAGGCCCAAGGAGGCCTGGGGGCTCTCTCACAGATCCATTGGCTCATCAATGGAGTGGTGTTATCACCAGCCTGTCATGCTGTGGAAAATGACCAAGACCGAGGGCTAGTCTAACGTTTGTTACCCACTCTGTTAAGTTAGTTAAGAAAATGGATCACTAAAACATGAATTATAAAATAAAATTTAAATGTTTAATTATTAAAAGTGAATTCATCATTTATTTACCTCTTTCTGCTTCTTTTCAAAGGCCCATTGTTAATGAAGTTAACGTTACTCTCCACCTGATCCTCTTAAACCCTACATACAAAACTCACGGAAGGATCTGAATTCCCAAGCTTGCTGGTCCCAGCTACCTACTGCACGATCATTTGTCTCCTGTTGTTTTGAAGGAAGATTTATAGTCATACAGTTGCTTTGAGGATACGCAGATGGAGAAAAAGCCTCAACTTTTCATTTTCTATCCCTGTTTGAGGGCTCAACTGGGACAACAAAGCAGGACTGCAAGGAGCCCCCAGCAAGTCAGTGACCATCTTTCCATCTTTCTGCTTTGCTTCAGTTCTCTTTCATGTGAGCTGTCTCGGTGGCTAGAAGGTAATTTGCTCAAGAAGAGACCACAAATTGCTCAAGGAGAGAGCCCCTGTACTTCTTTGGATGAGGGTGCTGGGGTCCAATTCCTCTGAAGCAGGTGTTAAAAGCCTTAGAAAGCATGTCAGCAGCAGGAGTACCTTCTGTTTACTTTCTGGCCAGCATTGAGGGGGATCCATTAAAGACCAATGTTGGGGCTTCTCTCTGGATGGGGAGGGTAGGCCGTGGTCAGTCCTTCCAGAGTCAGTTCTATGAGAGCTCGGTATAGGAGGCCCTTCGGTCTAATTCACCTGCCACCCACCAACTAACAGAGGAGGAAACTGAAGCAAAAAAGAACAAGTGACAAGTCAAAGTTATACAGTCAAATTTTAAGAATTAGGACACAGGTCCTGTTACCATTCAGAATCCCCCTTGGTGGTGAGCCTATGTGGGCAGGAGAAGAATGAGCTAGAATATCATGGGAGTTACACCCTTTCTATATTTGTCTTTATATTTCCCTCCTCAGTAGTTATCAGTGCGGTGAGGGGAAACCTGCACAGGCCCAAGGAGGCCTGGGGGCTCTCTCACAGATCCATTGGCTCATCAATGGAGTGGTGTTATCACCAGCCTGTCATGCTGTGGAAAATGACCAAGACCGAGGGCTAGTCTAACGTTTGTTACCCACTCTGTTAAGTTAGTTAAGAAAATGGATCACTAAAAACATGAATTATAAAATAAAATTTAAATGTTTAATTATTAAAAGTGAATTCATCATTTATTTTTACCTCTTTTTCTGCTTCTTTTCAAAGGCCCATTGTTGACTGTTTCTCTCCCTGGGAGAAAGTAGAAAAACAACACAAATGTCTCTTTTTATAACATTGCATTGCAAATAGTAGTGTTTTGCAAAAACACCATTCAAATGTCACTTGTCTGTCTAATACACCAAGAAAAATATCAAATGGCAAGATAAAGAGTTAGGAGGGTGTTTTTTTGTTTTTCCTGTAAAGGACCAGAGTGTAAACGTTTAAGGTGCTGTGGACCACAATCTCTTTCGTGACTGCTCATCTCTACTGTTTTATTGTGAAAACATCCATAGACAACATATACATGTGAAGTTGTGAGTGTGGTGGGGTTCTGATAACAATTTATTTACACAAAAGTTCATGGGTTGAATTTGCCCTATGGGTCATAGTTTGTGGAACCCTGGTCTAGACTTAGTTATAAAAATGAGGCCTAACTGAGATATATTCTGTATTTCTTTTACTAACATCTCCAAGTCTTTCCAAATGAAATTGAAACCAAGCTTTATGTACTGCCCAAGCAACAGAGCTGTGGAGTGAGAAGAGTAATGAAGCTGGACATCTAAGTCTTTATGTGTGCCTTAGAACTTGTCTCTCTTAACTTACTTCATTCTTAGAGCACTTTATCAAATAGAAATAATACTATCCTCATCTTACATGTGAGCATAACCATAAATAAGTAGATAAATAAATTTTTTTAAAAAAAGGTAAGTATGGAGAAAAAGATGATAGAGATGCTAAAAATATGTATATATCTGTTTATATTTTTTAAAAATGAGCTTCCTTGATGGCTCAGACAATATAGAATCTGCTTTCAATGCGGGAGAGTCATAATTGATCCCTGGGTCAAGAAGATGCCTGGAGAAGAGAATGGCAACTCCAGTATTCTTGCTTGGAGAACTCTATGGACAGAGGAGCCTGGTGGTCTAGAGCCCATAGGGTCTCAGAGTCAGACACGACTGAGTGACTATTACTACTACTACTACTATATATTTTTTTTCTTTAAAAACTTTTTCTTTATTGAGGTATAGTTGTTGTACAATATAGTGAAAAATATGGAACACCACAAATTTGTGTATCATCCTTGTGCAGGTTCCATGCTAATCTTCTCTGTATGGTTCCAATTTTAGTATATGTGCTGCCATTATATTTTAAATATATTTAATATATAATAATAATATATTCAATATGTATAGCATTAGAAATAATCAGAAGAAATGGAAAGGAAACAAAATATACACAAACACGTCTCAGCTCCAGAAGAAAAAGCCTGCCATCTCTACAGTGCCATGTAAACCAAACAGAAGAAAGATGAAGAAAACAAGGAATGAGATAGAAATGAAGATCACAGGACTCAATTCAGAGAATGGAGTGTCACTTGTCTCTACTGTATAACACAGTGCAGCATGTGCTCTGAGTTTCGTTTAAATAATTGTGTGTTTATTGGGCTTAGATCTGATGTGCTACTAGGAGTTTGGCTTCTGCTTAACTGATCAAGCTCTCTCATCTCTTTCTCCTCATCCTGTTGAGAGCTGTGTCCACCATTATAACAAACTTTTCTAACGCTTTCTCCCTTCGTTTCCACTCAAGACTAGTGGGCTAGAATGTTCTCTGGCCACAAAATTCTGTGTTGCATCTAGGTCCCAGCTTCTTTTGTTGTCAAAGTGCCTCAGGTGACAACAAGATCAGGCTTGAACCAACTTTTCCTCTTTGAGGATATCATTGACTTGGAATTTGACAATGTGGAAAACGATTGCTGTTTGTCATTCATAATCATTCTCTCTTTTCTTCCATGGGTATAGAGTTACAACTGGACCCTTGGCTGCCTGTAGCCTCACTTCACAGTTAGCTCTGGCCATGTAACTAAGTGTTGGCCAATGGAATGTGAGCAGAAGAGTTTGGGTCTTTCCATTAAAAGAAATATGTGTGTGGTATCCCTGTCAACAAAAGGCAGTAAACAAATCATTTGAGTTCTTGAAGAACAAAACCAAAATAACAGAAGACATAATTGAAGATAAGAGCAAGGAAAAATTTTCTGAAATTATCAAAAAATTGAATATACATATCTTAAGTACACATATTTTCACTCTGCAGCAGAGAAAATTGACTCCAATCAACTCTGAAATATATTCCAGCAAACTTATTGGACTTTAAAGATAAATAATTAAATGGGCAGCTTAGGCAAAAAGACCAAGTCATTTCCAAAGGAGAGGGATCTCTGGTTATACAATTTCCCATAGCAACACTGAATGCCACAGGAAGTGGGGGGAAAACCCCACAAGACAGTTCTAGAAGTAAAGAGCAAGCAAATTATTTTCATGTATACCTAATAAGAATGAATACTTTTGAATAGGAAAAATTTGGAAATATTGTTCCTATGAGCACTTATTGAGAAATCTGCTAGAGGGTCCACTTTAGCAAACCAAGACAGGACTGGAAATATTTTGGGAAAAAGATTCAAATGAAAATGAGAATCAGGTGACAGAAAAGAGTGATAAATGTACATGCCTTAAAAATATAGATATAATAACAAAAAATAGGGAAGGAAGGGAGAGAAATACGAGTAGCAGAGCAAGTCAGAGTATTATTTGGATCAATAAAGGGTAGATATAAAGTATACTTAATATATGAGAGGTAAAAATAAAGGGAACATCACGGCCTAAATTGGGTGGGAGAGGAAAGAGACTGGACAGAGAAATAGGACACGTGCTACTTTTGCAAATCTACTGGGTAGGAAATTAATGAGTTCTGTCTACAGAGAGGTATCATATAAAGGTAATTCTAAGAGTAATCACTATAACAAAAGAATAAACCTTTGTAAATGTCAGAAGCATATGCTCCAACAAACGGACTGATGGGAAATGAACAGGAACTCAACCATTCATTTCTTTTAAGGAAAGACACAAAAGGTCTTTCTTCTACTCAAGAGAAATGAAGCAGAGTTAACTGCAAGGCAAATTGGGAGGGTCAGCCTCAGATAAATAATCCTATGATGAGCTTTAACCACTACGACCAAAATGCAAACTTTTCTAAGTATCACAAGCACACACACGCACATAAAGGCATTGAAGACAGAATGCAGAGTGTTGACATTTTTAATACCCAAGACACTAGAACAAGATGAACCTGCAATACAAATTAACATGACAGAAACAAGTTCAAACATTTTGGTCCTAACAACAAAAGTAAATGAATTTAACACATTTATTTAAATAAAATATTTTGTGATTAAAGTACAAAGTAAACCACAACTTTTAACCATATACAAGACTCAAATAAAAACACATTTTAAACATTGAAAATAAATGCATAGACAAGGGTATATTCAGCATACATCAACAAAAATAAACCAGGGAATCCTCATAGGATTATCAAAGTATAATCCAGGCTAAAAAGTTTTAAGCAAATAGAGTTGGACCATAAAGAAGGCTGAGCACCGAAGAATTGATGCCTTCAAACTGTGGTGAGTCCCTTGGACCGCAAGGCAATCAAACTAGTTAATCCTAAAGGTAATCAACCCTGAATATTGGAAGGACTGATGCTGAAATTGAAGCTCCAATACTTTGGCTACCTGATACGAAAAGACAACAACTGAAAAGGAGTCTAATGTTGGGAAAAGTAGAAGGCAAAAGGAGAAGGGGACGACAGAGGACGAGATGGTTGGATGGCATCACTGAGTCAATGGACATGAGTTTGAGCAAACTCTGGGAGATGGTGAAGGATAGGGAAGCCTGGTGTGCTGCAGTCAATGGGGTCTCAAAGAGTTGGCCATGACTGAGTGACTGAACTGAACTGAACCATCAGAGGTAAAAACACTCTACTAGTAGACAATCTTATTTTTTATGATCTTCCGTCCACAGGTGAACAAAATAAGGCTATGAAAGACCCAAATAATAAGTTTTAACAAGGTTGATATTATTGATACACATTCTACTTCATACCTAGAAAATAGAAATAGAGAATGTACATTTTCTTCCACCTTCCCTCAAGCAACTCTTGGGTCATAGAGTAAATATAAATTCAAATTACAGACTATCTGGCAAGCAACAGTAACAAAATATTGCCTATGAGAACCTATGCATTATTTAAATAAAAATTAATTCTAGAAAGAATGAAAATATGTATATAATAGACAATCTTCATTATTTACAGATTCCACATCTGTGAAGTCACTCACTTTCTAAAATTTATTTGAAACTCGCAAATCAATTCTCATGGCACTTTCATGGTCATTCATGGTGCTGTGCAGAGCAGTGAAAAATTTGAGTTGCCAGACACACACGTGTTCCCAGCTGAGGCTGAACAAAGCAACACTCTGCCTCCTTGTTCAACTCATTCTGTAAGCAAGCATCCTTTGCTATCTACTTAGTTTCATGTTGTTCTCATTTTTGTGCTTTTTGCTGGCAATCATGCTGCTTAAAATGGCCTCAAGCCTAGTTCTGAAGTGCTCTCTAGTGTTCCTAAGACTGTGATGCACCTTATGGAGAAAATACATGTGTTAGAAGAGCTCCAGTCAAGCATGAGTTAGAGTGTTGTGGGGTGTGAGTTCAACATTAATGAATCAGCATGCATATTAAATTAGGTGGTGGTTTAGTCGCTAACTAATGTCTAACTCTTGTGACCCCAAGGATGAGAGCCTGCTAGACTCCTCTGTCCATGGGATTTTTTAGGAAAGAATACTGGAGTGGGTTGCCATTTCCTTTTCCATGGGATTTTCCCAACCCAGGGATTGAACCTGGGTCTCCTGCACTGCATGCAGAGCCTTTAACAACTGAGCCACCAGGGAAGCCCATTTGGTGTCTTTAAACAGAAACACTCATAAAACAAAGATATGTATACTTCTTGGTTTACGAAAACAGGACCAAAGGCTCATAGGAACAAAATCCTCCATTTCTCCTGGAACCAAAAGCATGTTAGCTACTTTGTGTGTGGGATGACTTCATAGAACCTTTATACCCTGAATAGTGGGAACTGACTGCATATGTATACACATGCACACACTCCATGTATTTTCAGAGTCCACCTACTTTTTTCATTGTTTTTGATTTCAGATGTTATATGTTTCATTCTCAGAATTTCTATCTGGCTCTCTTTTTAAAAGTATATCTATGATTTTGAAACTTCTTGATGAGTGAATGTTGAAGGGTTAAAAAAAAAAAAAGAAGAATCAAGCACGGCACATTTTCTATACTTTTGGCTCAAGCAACTGAGTAGAAATAGTGCTATTTACTGAGATAAGGGTGCTATTTCATGTGTCTATTTTGAGATTCCAGGTGGAAGTTTGGAGTTAGAAGTTGACCTTATGACTTGGCAGTTCAATAGAGGGATCAAAGGAGGTGAAATATAATTAGCAATCATTAAGATATGGATGAAATATATAGCTACCAGACTGGATGAAATCTCTAGGGATGAAATCTCAGGTACATGGCAACATGTAGATATCAGGAGTCTATGAAGGCACCATCGCCAGCAATAGTACCACCATTATCAACACAATCATCAACATTACTAACAAATGACCAGGAAGGAGCTGTTAGCAAGTAGGAGACCATGATGCTCCAGAAAACAAGAGAGCGTATCAAATTCTTCCAGCTTACTCACCTGATCACAGTGATGCCAAGACCTGCCAGGTGTTAGGAGGCAAGAGGCAGTCCACAACCTTCCAGTCAGAAAGACCACAATCTGATAAGCCAACCAGCCTCGGCCTCTTGACTGGAGAAACCAGCTGGTTAGGGACAGATCCATCCAAATCTAAAGCCCAGGCTCCTGGGAGGAGGTCTGCCTCCCCATCTGCAATGCTGTCCACAACTGCTGCCTATTCCTGCCTCACTCATGAGGTCAGCAGAGCCGCTCATCTATGGTCAGTGTGTATGTATGCTCCCCCTGGAAGCATGCAGCGTAGAGGCAGCCTTACCCTCTTTGTTAGTTACAAAGACTTCTATTTTTAAAATACGGGCTCTGAAATTTGATCAGTTAACCTTGTAAGAAACATAGGGCCATAGAGCTGGATTTTGTTGGCAGAAATAGAGAACGGGCTTGGAAAGGATCTTACCTAAAAACAGTAAAATAAGATGCATATAGATTCTTCTTATGAGATCTACAGAGAATCCTTTTTAGCCAACAACATTGATTACTACATCACTGTCTATGACAAAGAACCAACAGTGAAAAATGACCAACCTTCTAATTTGTAGTTTCCTGACATTTCTTTATCTCTACCTTTATTTTAACATCATATTTTTGTTTCAGGTTTAAGTATACAATCATATATTTGGATTGAACTTTTCACTGATTGATGGAACTATTCATTTAAATTACTCATCCAACACATTCTTGGATGCATCAATTTGTAGAAACTTAACTATTTCTAATTTCTTAACTATTTCACACTCTTGTCTTCTCACCGGCTATGTATAGGAGGAAGGAATTTTTGCAATGCTAGAATCTTTAACCTGGGCTAAGGATAATTGGAAGTAAAAATCATTCCAAGTATTTGGGATATAACACTGGTTTAACCTTGCAGAATTAGTCCTTAGAATTAGAGAATGTGAAATGGGTAAAATGGTGGTGAAAATGGAAATGGGATGAGGCCCATAAGGATGAGGTCTGGTGAATAGAAGCTATATAAAGAAGGGTCCTCAGTATTTGGAGATCAAAGAAAAATGCAGGAAGTATTTTAATAATGCTGGGAATAATACTTAGCTTATAAGTGGCAATGCTTATTAAATATTATGTAAGATATAGTCTTAAAAAAGATACTGTAAATATCCCCAATTAAATATTGAACAAACCATTCACATTATATATTTAGACGAAGACAAGAAAGGAAATCTGAAAATATAAAGGATTTCAAACTGATTCAGATTTAGCAACAAGATTGGAGACTAGTAGAAGAATCTATATGCATCTTATTTTACTGTTTTTAGGTAAGATCCTTTCCAAGCCCGTTCTCTATTTCTGCCAACAAAATCCAGCTCTATGGCCCTATGTTTCTTACAAGGTTAACTAATCAAATTTCAGAGCCCATATTTTAAAAATAGAAGTCTTTGTAACTAACAAAGAATTACACAAAGAGAAGGAGTTAAAGTCCTCTCAACCTAAGCTCTAGAAGGAGAGACAGAATTCTATACCATAAAACTAACATAAAGAATTACTTTGGCAGTGTTAAGAAATTTCATAAGAAAGTCGTCTTGTAAAATATGGAGACACGTCTGTTAGCAACCATTACCAATTTGTTCTGTTCTCTGTAATATACATTTTCCTTGACAGAGTTATTTGGAGAGGTCTTATAACACTTCCCTCATTAGAAATTATTGCCAGAATAAGAAACGTAATTCTGATTGATTGTCTTCATCATTTGAGGGCTTGGCTATATTTTAAGTGACAAGTGGATCCTTAAACTATTATATAGATGCATCTGAGATTTTATATTAAATCAGGAAAAGATCCCTGGCATCCTGATTTTCTCATACACAAGTATGTAATAAAATGACCTTATAGATTTCCTACTTAAAGAAGATTTTGAGAATCTTATCTCATTTAAATATATTTTTGCTCTTTTGTAATGGGAAAAAGATATTCATATATGGAAACAAATGTACATAGTATATTAATCTTTTTAAAATGTAAGAAAATTCTTAGTGGAAGAACATTCAATAAGACACAAAATATATCTATAAACAACAAAACTCTGTTAAAGCAAAAAAGCAAAATAAAAAAATTTATGATTGTGGAAAAAAAAGACACGAATGAATGGGTATGTCTCTGTTCTGCCTAAATTAATGTGCAAAATCAATGCATTTCTAACTATAGGTTTCAATGAATTTGCGAAGGAGATAGGGAGAAAATCTTCAGCTGACTGTAAAATTCACCCCCAACATCAATCTAGTGCTACTTCTGAGCTCTCCTTTCTCTCCTTCAATTTCCTTGTAAAAGAAAAACTAATATGTAAACAAGTAAAGGTGCTGTGTGATCAAAGCGCCTATACACAAATTGGCAAAACTCATGGGATTTTGATGGAAATATTAAAAATTATCAGGTACTTCAAATAGTCTAGAATGAAATATACAGCAATATATTTAAAATCTAGAAATGACTATTAAAAATATGATAGGAGACCAAAGAGCTAGAGAGAAAAAGGCTAATGTATTTGACCTCCTGAAAATGTATAACTTCTTTAAGACAAAAATATTCCATTAACAAGCCTAAAAGAAAAACAACAAATGGGACAAAATATTAGGAATATATAGGGCCATGATTTCATGTACATGTATCCCTTTGAGTAGGAAATGGCAACCCACTCTGGTATTCTTGCCTGGAGAATTCCATGGACAGAGGAGTCTGGTGGGTTACAGTCCATGGGGTTGCAAAGAGTCAGACATGACTGAGCATGCACACATTATAATATTATATTATTATATTATATTATTACACTTATTCTGTTAAATGTGAATTTACAATAATTTTCCTACCTCCTTCCATTTTCTAAAATTCCCAAAGTAGTTCCCAGGATTAACTGGATACAAAGTAATCAGGGAGATCAGAATGAAAAACAACTGGAAGCAATATCTTTAAATTTAGATTCCTGACATCCTGCAGGCCAAGGTGTGGCATCCTGATCTTTACCTGATCCGATTCTTAGTGCTGAAGTAGATGGTGTCTGAGGCTCCTCTTCATTACTCAAGTCTGAAAATTCACCATCTCTCATCCCTGCAGAAAGAAAGAAAAGTCCTTTACAATCTCAGTCTATGTCCTACAACCGATACAGCACGGAATGCTTTCAAAGGAAATTTGGAGAAGGGAAGCCCGTGTAAGAAGGTTAAAGATAATTCTCCCAGCAGGCCACCCTGTGCTCCATCTGACCTGTGTAGGTCAAGACTGCTCCAGGAACCACCCTCAAGGCTGGGACTGGGCAAAACTTTGCTGTGGAAGGCACTCCCTTTGGTCATTGGCTTTAACCCTTTCCTCTTGTCTGCCCGTATTAATACTTCTGCTTTTACTATTTCTTATCTGGAGGGACTGTGGAAACATTTTCAGTGTCACAGCCTCCATCAGCTGGACCTTCAGTGAGCACCCCTCCTCCACCCTGGGAACTACTCTATCCATTTACAGGAGTGAAGACCAAACTTGTATTGCACTGTGACACTCAACTTCTTGAGGCCTATGTGTTACATCAATTAGCCCAGATCGATCATCTAAAATACCTACTAATTTATCATTTTATTTTCAAGGACATAACCAAACAGTTGAATGAGGGTTTTGTAGTAAAGAAAGATATTTGTAACAGCAAGAGTTTTAATTGCTCTTACGTTTCTTCCTACTACTCATTCCGAAAACAGACGTGTTTCCAATGTCTGAAGGATCTAGGAAGTAAAGGATAATACAACCAGTAAACAACACCAGAAAGAGTTACGAATATTATGAGTACTCACTTTATAGACAAGATGTGGGTTACAAAGATGCAATGATAATTTCTGTTTCTTCCTATCTCAGGGAAAGAAACCACTACCAAATGGAGTGAAGACCCCAGTCCTTTAACCTTAGGTACAAAGTCAAAGAAGTTTTAAAAACCAGTATTTTTTCATGGGCTTGCAGCTGACTAATTTGGCAATGAACCTGGACTTCAACTGCCACAAATTCAATAAGATATTTATCACAGTTGATGTGAATTCACACAGTTTACTGGAGGAATACTAATACAGTCTATTTGAGAATGAGATTCTGTCCCAGACCTTATTGTTGTGTTTTGTAATATATAGGGTATACACCACACTGCCTTTCTAAAATAATAAAACATGATTGTTTTATATCTGGTTTTAAAGATTTTTTAAATTCATTTTTGTTGGAGTAAAGTTGTTTTATAAGATTGGTTTAAAGATTTCAAATAAAGGATTACAAATGTTTCCTAAGAGTCCAGATTGTTAGTTCTGTCTCTTCCGGTAAGTTTCTTTAAGTTTCCATATGTGTTGTGTAATGGGGCTTCCCTAGTGGTTCAGATGGTAAAGAATCTGCCTGCTAAGGAAGAGACAGGGATTTGATCTCCTGGAGAAGGGAATGGCAACCCACTCCAGTATTCTTGGGACTTCCCTGGTGGCTCAGGGAAGATAAAGACTGCCTGCAATGTGAGTAGACCTGGTTTTATCTCTGGGTTGGGAAGATCCCCTGGAGAAGGGAATGGCCACCCACTGTAATATTCTTTGTCTGGAAAATTCCATGGATACTTTTACTTTTTCCAATATGATGTGTAAAAGATCCTTAAATGTTTATGTATTGGATCTTTCTCATCTGTGAAGTGAGGGAACAACAGTCTTGTGACTAACATTTTAGCCTGTTGTGAACATAAAAGGACACTTTATTTTCAAAGATATTTTTCAATATGACCATACAGGTCAATGCCATGTTGCAGGTACATCATGTTGAAGTCCTATGCAGTTCTGCTTTGTACTCTCTGTGTGAATTTGTAAAAGCCCCTTGTGCATGTGTGTGTGCTAAGTCACTTCAGTTGTGTCAGACTCTTTGTGATCCTATGGACCGCAGCTCAGCAGGCTTCTTTGTCCATGGAATTCTCCAGGCAAGAATACTGGAGTGGGGTGCCACGCCTTCCAGGGATTTCCTGACCCAGGAAAGAAACCACTACCAAATGGAGTGAAGACCCCAGTCCTTTAACCTTAGGTACAAAGTCAAAGAAGTTTTAAAACCAGTATTTTTTCATGAGCTTGCCGCTGACTAATTTGGCAATGAACCTGGACTTCAACTGCCACAAATTCAATAAGATATTTATCACAGTTGATGTGAATTCACACAGTTTACTGGAGGAATACTAATACAGTCTATTTGAGAATGAGATTCTGTCCCAGACCTTATTGTTGTGTTTTGTAATATATAGGGTATACACCACACTGCCTTTCTAAAATAATAAAACATGATTGTTTTATATCTGGTTTTAAAGATTTTTTAAATTCATTTTTGTTGGAGTAAAGTTGTTTTATAAGATTGGTTTAAAGATTTCAAATAAAGGATTACAAATGTTTCCTAAGAGTCCAGATTGTTAGTTCTGTCTCTTCCGGTAAGTTTCTTTAAGTTTCCATATGTGTTGTGTAATGGGGCTTCCCTAGTGGTTCAGATGGTAAAGAATCTGCCTGCTAAGGAAGAGACAGGGATTTGATCTCCTGGAGAAGGGAATGGCAACCCACTCCAGTATTCTTGGGACTTCCCTGGTGGCTCAGGGAAGATAAAGACTGCCTGCAATGTGAGTAGACCTGGTTTTATCTCTGGGTTGGGAAGATCCCCTGGAGAAGGGAATGGCCACCCACTGTAATATTCTTTGTCTGGAAAATTCCATGGATACTTTTACTTTTTCCAATATGATGTGTAAAAGATCCTTAAATGTTTATGTATTGGATCTTTCTCATCTGTGAAGTGAGGGAACAACAGTCTTGTGACTAACATTTTAGCCTGTTGTGAACATAAAAGGACACTTTATTTTCAAAGATATTTTTCAATATGACCATACAGGTCAATGCCATGTTGCAGGTACGTCATGTTGAAGTCCTATGCAGTTCTGCTTTGTACTCTCTGTGTGAATTTGTAAAAGCCCCTTGTGCATGTGTGTGTGCTAAGTCACTTCAGTTGTGTCAGACTCTTTGTGATCCTATGGACCGCAGCTCAGCAGGCTTCTTTGTCCATGGAATTCTCCAGGCAAGAATACTGGAGTGGGGTGCCACGCCCTCCTCCAGGGATTTCCCTGACCCAGGAATCAAACCCATGTCTCTTATATCTCCTGCATTAGCAGGTGGCTTCTTTACCACTAGCACCACCTGGGAAGAACAAAAAACTCTCAAACATTACCAATTCCAGTTATCTATACATCTGGGAGAACCCGGTTACCTTCACTCTCTGCTAAGGTTTTTGTAAAAAAAAAAAAAAAAAAAAGGATATTTAAAAAAACCCTGTGAGAGATCACTGTTAGCCAATGGTGTACTATAATCGGGGCTTGAGAGTCTTTGGTGAAGTCATTTTTCCAGCAATAATTTAGCAGAAGCACAAATTACTCTGTGGAGACTTTCTAAACTGGGGACTAATGATAACATTAACAATGAATGGAGGAATACTGTGCTAAGTATACTCTATAGAATAAAAGAATACTGGAGAATAAGTACACCATTTCCACCCTTTAGCACTAGTAGTTATGATAGTGTGTAGTTTTTAAAAGTATCATTTTACTAGTGTATTTTTGCTACATTTTCAGTATATCAATTGATTGGACTCATCCAGTTAACCAACAGTTTATATATAATGCCTCTTGGCTTCTTTCACTTTCCATGGCCAGAGAAGTTAAATGTGAAAAATGATATCCTGAAAATAATCAAATGAAGGCATATAGACAACGGTCAGAATGAGATTCATCAGGAAAACCTAACTCTGGAATTTGACTCTGGATATTTGATATCCAGGGCTTCAATGCTGGTCTTCCTACATGAGCCAGCTGGGATTGAGAGCCATGTTGATGTGTAAAGATCCTTAAATGTTTATGTATTGGATCTTTCTCATCTGTGAAGTGAGGGAACAACAGTCTTGTGACTAACATTTTAGCCTGTTGTGAACATAAAAGGACACTTTATTTTCAAAGATATTTTTCAATATGACCATACAGGTCAATGCCATGTTGCAGGTACGTCATGTTGAAGTCCTATGCAGTTCTGCTTTGTACTCTCTGTGTGAATTTGTAAAAGCCCCTTGTGCATGTGTGTGTGCTAAGTCACTTCAGTTGTGTCAGACTCTTTGTGATCCTATGGACCGCAGCTCAGCAGGCTTCTTTGTCCATGGAATTCTCCAGGCAAGAATACTGGAGTGGGGTGCCACGCCCTCCTCCAGGGATTTCCCTGACCCAGGAATCAAACCCATGTCTCTTATATCTCCTGCATTAGCAGGTGGCTTCTTTACCACTAGCACCACCTGGGAAGATCAAAAGACTCTCAAACATTACCAATTCCAGTTATCTATACATCTGGGAGAACCCGGTTACCTTCACTCTCTGCTAAGGTTTTTGTAAAAAAAAAAAAAAAAAAAGGATATTTAAAAAAACCCTGTGAGAGATCACTGTTAGCCAATGGTGTACTATAATCGGGGCTTGAGAGTCTTTGGTGAAGTCATTTTTCCAGCAATAATTTAGCAGAAGCACAAATTACTCTGTGGAGACTTTCTAAACTGGGGACTAATGATAACATTAACAATGAATGGAGGAATACTGTGCTAAGTATACTCTATAGAATAAAAGAATACTGGAGAATAAGTACACCATTTCCACCCTTTAGCACTAGTAGTTATGATAGTGTGTAGTTTTTAAAAGTATCATTTTACTAGTGTATTTTTGCTACATTTTCAGTATATCAATTGATTGGACTCATCCAGTTAACCAACAGTTTATATATAATGCCTCTTGGCTTCTTTCACTTTCCATGGCCAGAGAAGTTAAATGTGAAAAATGATATCCTGAAAATAATCAAATGAAGGCATATAGACAACGGTCAGAATGAGATTCATCAGGAAAACCTAACTCTGGAATTTGACTCTGGATATTTGATATCCAGGGCTTCAATGCTGGTCTTCCTACATGAGCCATCTGGGATTGAGAGCCAGTGGCTTCTTGGGCCTCTCTTCCTTCCCTTGATTCTAAAGATTCAAGGTTATTGGTTACTGCACAAAAGAACAGGTATCTGGGTGTGTGACAAAAAAACACATTGAGCAGGAAATTTCCTAATAAGAAAACTCGAAAGGTCTTGAAAAGTCATGCAAAGTATGGTCTATTCATCTGAATCACCTGCCATTTAGCCTAGTGATGCTTCCCTGTACACAGAGCAGAGACAATTCAAATGCAGGCGGTGACTTCTCTCTGCTTGAAACTCAACCATCCTATCCTTTTCTCTCTGCTACTTCTGGTCCCTTCTATTGTTTTTTCACACTTCATTCATCCGCTGTTTCTCACGTAGGGTACTTTGATAACCTTATAGTCAAGACTGAACTTCCTCTTCCCACCTCCTCCCACCCCTTGCCAACCTGGTGCTCTTGAACTATTTTCAAGCCTAGAAAATAATCTTTTCTGTGTTTGAACCGTAGACATGTTTTGGAACTATCTTCTAGAACCATTTACCTACTTAACTAAGAAGAAAGTAGAAGGTGGACTCCCTAGAAACTGAAGCAAATTTACATTTCACTTGGGGCTTCCCTGGTGGCTCAGATGGTAGAGACTCTGCCTACATTGTGTGAGACCCAGACTGGATCCCTGGGTTGGGAAGATCCCCCAGAGAAGGGAATGGAAACCCACTCCAGTATTCTTGCCTAGAGAATTCCATGAACAGAGGAGCCTGGCAGGCCACACGGTCCATGGGGTTATGAAGAGTCCAGCACAATCAAGTGACTAACACACATACACTTGATAGATCTCGTGACTAAGTAGATTGAATGTATTAGTTAAAATATATCTCTTTTGTAGCATCAAGATCAAGTAACACTTGTATTTTTTTCTTAGGACTTTCCTAGTGTATTTCCTCAAACTGGTATGTTTCTAATATTGTCTGGGTCTAAAACATAGAAAGGTGGGGAAAAAGACACCAGTTTGCACACTACAGAGATACAGGTCTTACGGCAACGTAGGGTACCCCCAGGATTGAGGAAATAGCATTTAAATAATCATTTCAAGCTTTGATTTTACACAAGAAATAATGCAGATTTCAGAATGCTACCTTTGTTACTCCTCTTCATCTCTCATGAGACTTAGTAGAGACCTTTATGTGATTGTATTTTCTCATCTAGGAAGAAGGACAGCAATGTCGCTCCTGTTTATCCTGAAGATGGCTGTACGACTGTTTGCAAAAGTCCTTTGAAAAAGCACTGTATATGCCATGATGTGATGAAGGATTGCCAAAAATTCTTTGGGCTTCAAAATACCTTACCTAAGTCTTTATTTCTGCTAACATTAGATAGCTAGATGACTTATCTTGTGATATGATTCAATTTTATAATCAGATACTAATATGACCTGCCAATAAAGGAATATAGTCCACACTTAAAAACAATATGGATTTGAGCTCCACAGGTCCAGTTGAGACTCAGATTTTTTTCCATAGTAAATACTACAGCACTAGATAATCCAGTCCACAGTTGGTGGAATTCATGGATACAGAAACTGAAACTCCAATTCTTTGGCCACTCTGATGGGAAGATCTGACTCATTAGAAAAGTCCCTGATGCTGAGAGAAACTGAAGGCAGGAGGAGAAGCGGGCAACAGAGGATGAGATGGTTGGATGGCATCAATGATTCAATGGATATGAATTTCAGCAAACTCCAGGAGAGAGTGAAGAACAGGCAAGCTGGGTATGGTACAGTTCATGGGGTCACAAAGAGTCAGAAACTCTGACTTTGGGACTAAACATGAGCTATATAAAGTTAAGAGGAAAAAATAGTTATCTGGTGCCCAAGTCCTACAAGTTCTATGACAACTCACAAGGCAGATAGGATTGCAATAGTAACATTTTTTTTTTTTTAAGTTAGGTTTTACTTGCTTTACAATGTTGCGATCGTTTCTGCTCTACAAGGAAGTGGATCAGCTGTATGG
Organism: Tragulus kanchil; assembly: GCA_022376925.1. Taxonomy (NCBI): domain Eukaryota; kingdom Metazoa; phylum Chordata; class Mammalia; order Artiodactyla; family Tragulidae; genus Tragulus; species Tragulus kanchil. Next base: position 56,774,443 of record JAIOJX010000026.1, read on the forward strand.
ATACACATATTCCCTTCTTCTTGAACCTCCCTCCCCACCATCCCAGCCCTCTAGGTCACGACAGAGCATTGAACTGGGTTTCCTGAGCTGTCTAGTTCACACGTGGTAGTGTACGCATGTGACTCTTGTACAGCCCTGGCCTTGGCTCCCCACTTCCTTACCAGCCGCTCTGCTTGGAGTTGATGTGGAGGGTCCCAGGAGCTCGTCTCCATCACTGGCTTCTGCAGAGTCCTCACTGCTGATCACTGCACAGAGGAGCAAATGCCCTTAGGATCTCAGGGTGGAGCCCACACAGCAGGAAACCCCAGCAGGGGAGCACTAGGGAGAGCTAGAAGCTAAGCTGAATCAAGGCCCGTGGTCTGTGCTTGAATGTGGGTGAGCTGCAGCTTGCTCCAGGTCCTGCATGAAAGAGGATGAGCTCACGCATGAGGGCAGCTCTGCCCCTCTGCCCACACTCTCCTCCCCACCCTCCGTTTCCCTCTGGCCCTCAACGCCACTCTACCCCTTGTGTTTCCTTCTCCTGTTCCTTCTTCACTTTCCTCTTGGCTTGGCCCATTTTCCCTACTTAGGCCTCTCTTTCTGGGGGTGGCATCTCCTGATACCTCCCTTTATCTTTCCCATCTCCTCTCGAACAGCTTGGCTCTCTGATTTCCCCTTTTCTTTATCTTCTACCCCCATATGTTCCTCTCGTGTGTTAGAAATAGTCTCCTGGACATCAGTACTTACTACCCACCGTCTGTCTTCTGATGTTTTTCCAGCCTCTGGGGAATCTCTTCTGCTACACTCCCTGCACTAGGTGCTGGCCCATGTCCTTCCTGCCTCTGTCCAAGGCCACCTGGACTGGCTGCGTGGACCCTGATGTCCAGTCTCTTGCCTGGTTCTCGTGAGTCCTGCTCCACATTCTCTTGGTCAGCCTTACCTATTATGTCAGACCCCTGGTTACAGTCAGTCCTTGCCTGGGCTTGCTCTTCAACTTCTGAGGTAAACCATGGCTTTTCCCTCTTGCAACTCACTAGAAGAATGGAACAGGAATTGACTTTTAGTCCATGGTTGGATGACTTTGCTCCTGGATCAAATTTTAATGAACGGAAAATTTTAATTTGTTTCTCCCCAAAGGGGTGAGCACAGTTTGCTAGTATCGACGGGCTTTCTCCCTGCAACCCCACTGCAGAGGGGAGGCTCTCCACCCTACCCTTCTTCTTGCTGCTCAACTCTGTCACTTTCTGCATGACTCTCAACTTTGAAATTTTTATGTTATTCTTTTTTTTTTGAAATGCTGTACAGCTTGCAGGATCTTATTTCTTTCACCAGGGATTGAACCCATGCCCCTTGCAGTGGAATAGCAGTCTTAACCACTGGACTGCCAAGGTAGTCCCTTGTTTTGTTTTTGTTTTCACTTCCTTTTCATCTACTTTTCTCATCCTTTGATGATGAATTTTTTTTTTTTTTTTTTTTTGCTTTTCAAAAAAATCATAGTTGTGGTACAAGCACCGATAGATTAAAATGCATGAATCATAAATTTAAATGGTCACAGGACAAGCATACCTGGGTAACCATCACTTTAGTGTCAAGTAATAGATTACTAACGGTCCAGAAACTTCTTAGTAATGTTCCCACTAATCGTCCCGCCTCTCCTGCTCAAGTTAACCACCGCTTTGACTTTTAACACCACAGAAGATTAATTTTACCAGTTGAAATTTTATGTAAATCTGCATAAGTGGAATCATTCACTCATGCTCTATCTTTTCAGAGTGGGGTGGGTGTGAATTTAGCTTCTTTAATCAACATTATGTGTGTGATAGTCACCTATATCCAATTATATACCTTTCCTCTCTTCTATAGAACATTCCACTATAGAAACTATCCATTAAAAATAAAACCATAAAATCTCCATTTGTGCTGACTTAAGCTTTAAAGTACTGTACCTAATGCTATGATGAACATGCTTTTTTTTTTGTATGTGTTTTGATAATATACCTTTCTGTTGACTTGTTGAGGAATGTAATTGCTGTCATAAGCCACCTGTATTTTCAGTTTTGGAAGATAATACAAAACTTTTCCAAAAGCATGTGGAAATGCAGAGATAGAGTTGAGAGAGCATGTTAAATTTAAGTAACTAGAAGGAATTTGGTGTGATGGGATGTAGTGTAACAGGAATTGACTTTTAGTCCATGGTTGGATGACTTTGCTCCTGGATCAAATTTTAATGAACGGAAAATTTTAATTTGTTTCTCCCCAAAGGGGTGAGCACAGTTTGCTAGTATCGACGGGCTTTCTCCCTGCAACCCCACTGCAGAGGGGAGGCTCTCCACCCTACCCTTCTTCTTGCTGCTCAACTCTGTCACTTTCTGCATGACTCTCAACTTTGAAATTTTTATGTTATTCTTTTTTTTTTGAAATGCTGTACAGCTTGCAGGATCTTATTTCTTTCACCAGGGATTGAACCCATGCCCCTTGCAGTGGAATAGCAGTCTTAACCACTGGACTGCCAAGGTAGTCCCTTGTTTTGTTTTTGTTTTCACTTCCTTTTCATCTACTTTTCTCATCCTTTGATGATGAATTTTTTTTTTTTTTTTTTGCTTTTCAAAAAAATCATAGTTGTGGTACAAGCACCGATAGATTAAAATGCATGAATCATAAATTTAAATGGTCACAGGACAAGCATACCTGGGTAACCATCACTTTAGTGTCAAGTAATAGATTACTAACGGTCCAGAAACTTCTTAGTAATGTTCCCACTAATCGTCCCCGCCTCTCCTGCTCAAGTTAACCACCGCTTTGACTTTTAACACCACAGAAGATTAATTTTACCAGTTGAAATTTTATGTAAATCTGCATAAGTGGAATCATTCACTCATGCTCTATCTTTTCAGAGTGGGGTGGGTGTGAATTTAGCTTCTTTTATCAACATTATGTGTGTGATAGTCACCTATATCCAATTATATACCTTTCCTCTCTTCTATAGAACATTCCACTATAGAAACTATCCATTAAAAATAAAACCATAAAATCTCCATTTGTGCTGACTTAAGCTTTAAAGTACTGTACCTAATGCTATGATGAACATGCTTTTTTTTTTGTATGTGTTTTGATAATATACCTTTCTGTTGACTTGTTGAGGAATGTAATTGCTGTCATAAGCCACCTGTATTTTCAGTTTTGGAAGATAATACAAAACTTTTCCAAAAGCATGTGGAAATGCAGAGATAGAGTTGAGAGAGCATGTTAAATTTAAGTAACTAGAAGGAATTTGGTGTGATGGGAATGTAGTGTGAGGGAGTAAGAAGCAAACGATGAGGAAATACACAGCTTGTAAATATCAGATATGGTAGGCGTGTGTCAATACTTCACACCTGTGGCATCGACTTTATGATGAGGGCCACAAGAAGGTATGCACTCAGTCATGTCTGACTCTTTGTGACCCCATAGACTGTAGCCCACCAGGCTCCTCTGTCCATGGGATTCTGCAGGCAAGAATAATGGATGGATTGCTATGCCCTCCTCCAGAGGATCTTCCCAAACAAGGGATGGTATTGGATTTTAAACAGGGAAATCATATAAACTAGTTTGAATTTTTGAAAGGACCATTGAGCTGAAGTGCAGAGAGTGAATCCAAAGAAAGTGAGATAGGAGGGAAGAAATCAGCAGGAGACTGTTCTACCGGAAGTGAGAAGTGACAGGGATGTGGATTACACTAAGCCTGCCAAGGACAGAGAACAAATGGACAAGCTGGAAATATTTTAAAGTCAGAATCGATGGAAGTGACAAATAACCGTGGTTGGTTTAACCCACTCAGTTTTGTGAGTGCCAGTTACACAGCAATACATAGTTACAGACACAGCCTCTGAATAGAGACGTCCAACAGATTTTTTTTTTCTGACTGCACTGTGTGGCATGTGGGACCTCAGTGCCCCAACCAAGGACCAGAGGAAGTGCAGAGCTCTAACCACCGGACAACCAGGGAAGTTCCTTCAACAGATCTTTGAATAAAGATCTTCAGACACTTGGTTGCATGAGTCTAGAGATCATATCTAGACTGGAAATGTGCATCCAGGAAGCAACAGAAACTATATATCCTGGATGGTATGGAAACCATTGGGCGGGGTGGTGGTGGTGGTGAGATGCCTGGGGAAAGGCCTGTTTCTACTGGGGTGGGTGGGGGGTACAGGGTTATTTTGATCATTGCAGACAGACACCTTGTGCCTTCTTTTTGGTGACTGTCTCCTCGAATGGGACAATGTCTTAATTTGTCTCCTCTCTCTATTTAGTCCCCTCTCTACCAATTTTTCATCATTGTTAAGTTACTCTCTGTACCTCTCCCACCTCCAGTTTTCTATTTTTTCCTATTATTTTGCATCTGTATCTTTCTCTAGTCATTTCTTTTCCTCCATATTTTTTTTTAATCACTGTCCCCAAGGCCCAGCAAGGTCTAGGATGAGGCCAAGGAGGTGCCTAAGACTCAAGAAGTCACCAAAGGTAGCACAATCCTTAGATGTTCTCCGGGGTCTCACCCTTGACCTGTCCCTGCTGTCCCCAACATGTTCTTTCAGTGTATCCATTCTCTGCTATGTTTCCTCCTTTCTCCTGTCCTCGGTTTCTTAATTACTAATATGACCTCTGTATGTCTCCTCTTTGGCGATTTTGTCTTTCTCTATATTTTCCTCAGTTAAGCTTTCAAATCATCACCAAAGTTCTCCCCATGCACCAGAGTCCAGCACACCACATCCCTCTACCTGCCATTTTTTTCTAAAAGGCCCTTCACCTGTGCTTCCTTTCATACAAATCTGACTATCAGCATTGTACGTGATTTCCATGTCTCCATTATAACCTCTGAAAAGGAAGCTGAAACTGATTTCTCTTCATCAGCTCTTCAACATGGCATTATTTGGACTCCACGCCATTTTATCTAAGATCTATCTCACTTTTATACATTGTTTTTGGTGTTCCCAATCTATCTTTTCCTATTCTTCCTTTTTGCATTCTGGCCCAGGGACACCTTGTCCACTAAAGAGCTCAGCTCTCCTTCTCCTTGCAAGTGATTCCTACTGAAATCAGACAGAGGTTGTGGGTAATGTTGTGTTGTCTTGGATGGTGTTAGGATTCAGAAGTGGTGAGCTAGTATGGGAGAGCAAAGGAAGGTTTTTAGTCTCTTAGAAAAGCAAAGGTACAATTAGAAAATTGGTAAGGCATGGGACTTCTCTGGCAGTTCAGTGGTTAAGACTCAGAGCTTTCAATGCAGAGGACATGGGTTCAATCCTTGGGTAGGAAACTAAAGTCCCACATACTATGTAGTATGCCCTCCACCGCAAAAATTAAAAAAAAATTTGTCTCCTCTCTATTTAGTCCCCTCTCTACCAATTTTTCATCATTGTTAAGTTACTCTCTGTACCTCTCCCACCTCCAGTTTTCTATTTTTTCCTATTATTTTGCATCTGTATCTTTCTCTAGTCATTTCTTTTCCTCCATATTTTTTTTTAATCACTGTCCCCAAGGCCCAGCAAGGTCTAGGATGAGGCCAAGGAGGTGCCTAAGACTCAAGAAGTCACCAAAGGTAGCACAATCCTTAGATGTTCTCCGGGGTCTCACCCTTGACCTGTCCCTGCTGTCCCCAACATGTTCTTTCAGTGTATCCATTCTCTGCTATGTTTCCTCCTTTCTCCTGTCCTCGGTTTCTTAATTACTAATATGACCTCTGTATGTCTCCTCTTTGGCGATTTTGTCTTTCTCTATATTTTCCTCAGTTAAGCTTTCAAATCATCACCAAAGTTCTCCCCATGCACCAGAGTCCAGCACACCACATCCCTCTACCTGCCATTTTTTTCTAAAAGGCCCTTCACCTGTGCTTCCTTTCATACAAATCTGACTATCAGCATTGTACGTGATTTCCATGTCTCCATTATAACCTCTGAAAAGGAAGCTGAAACTGATTTCTCTTCATCAGCTCTTCAACATGGCATTATTTGGACTCCACGCCATTTTATCTAAGATCTATCTCACTTTTATACATTGTTTTTGGTGTTCCCAATCTATCTTTTCCTATTCTTCCTTTTTGCATTCTGGCCCAGGGACACCTTGTCCACTAAAGAGCTCAGCTCTCCTTCTCCTTGCAAGTGATTCCTACTGAAATCAGACAGAGGTTGTGGGTAATGTTGTGTTGTCTTGGATGGTGTTAGGATTCAGAAGTGGTGAGCTAGTATGGGAGAGCAAAGGAAGGTTTTTAGTCTCTTAGAAAAGCAAAGGTACAATTAGAAAATTGGTAAGGCATGGGACTTCTCTGGCAGTTCAGTGGTTAAGACTCAGAGCTTTCAATGCAGAGGACATGGGTTCAATCCTTGGGTAGGAAACTAAAGTCCCACATACTATGTAGTATGCCCTCCACCGCAAAAAATATAAAATAAAAAATTAAGGAAAGAAAATAGGTAAGGTAAGTAATAATTATTTTCTTCATTAGAAGGCAATGGGCTGCACATCTCTTCTCTGGCATCTCCATTATCTGATTCGATAGGTGCTTGTTTGCAGAACTCTGAAGATAAGAAAGACCACAACTGACACCCAACAGCAAAGCCTTGCTTTGCCCAATTTCCATTTTCTTGCATCTCACACAACTTCTCTTTCCTTGTTATCTTTCTACTTCTAGCCTGTCTGCACTTATTGCCACCTTCACCCCACAAAATTGCTGTGCCTCATTGATTCTGGAGCCAGCCTCTCCCCAACACTCGTTTCTGTTTCTCTTCGTTGGTGGGTCTGGGACACTTCACCTTCTTAGATTTCCCTTTCTCACTTTCTTCCTCAAGGTGTCTCCCATCAATATATCAGGCTCCATTCTTGCTCTCTGTGTGTCTGTGTGATTTCCCCCCTTCTCTAGTGGTTCATGACTTCATTCTTTGCCACCAGTAAGGACCCCTTGGTTCATCCAAGACAGTAACGACTGAATCCCTGGGCAAACCACGCAGGACCAGCACACACACGCTTTCCCAGTGCAAATCCAGTCAGTCAGCCTTACCTGCTAGTTCAGACTCTTGGGTACACGGTTCATTTGCTTGCTGACTTTCAAGTGCACCATTTTGGTTGCTGGTTGTATCATTCCCGTTTACAGTTATCTCTTCAGTTTCACAGAGGTGATCTGAGAGTTGATATTCATGGGCAGCTGTACCTAAACCACATTTTGATTTATAAATATTTTATTCTCCTCCAACGTCCAGCAGAGTCCAACAGGAAAATACAACGCATTCCAAGCTTTTAAAGCAGAGGGAATTTTATCCAGGCAGTGGTTCCACGGTTGATGGAAGAGCAGAGGAGATCAAGTGGAAGAGCGTGACAACATAAAGAACAGTCAACAGGAAGCTATGTAAGGGATAGAGGCTGGGATCATGGGCTGAGGTCACTGGGAAGGCAGACGCTGGATCATGACGGACCTTCTTGGTGGAAGGTGGAGTCAAGGCTGAGATGCAGCTGCTGCCAGAACCATGGCTGGAGGCAGGGATGGAGAAACGCCTGGCTTCTCCCTTCCTCTCACTCTCCTGCTAGTGTCTCCATGTCAGGAACCCAGCAGGGAGCCCACAGCGAGCAAGTCTGTGGGGGCCAGTGGCCAGAGCCGAGCAGGGGAAGAGAAGGACTAATTCCCTGGGCAAACCATACCCTCCCCCTAAGGCAACCATCTCTGCTCCCCATGCAAACCCAGTCAGTCAGCCTTACCTGCTAGTTCAGACTCTTGGGCACGTGGTTCCTTTGCTTGTTGGCTTTCGAGTGCACCATTTTGGTTGCCGGCTGTATCATTCCTGTTTGCAGTTATCTCTTCAGTTTCACAGAGGTGATCTGAGAGTTGATTTTCATGGACGGCTGTACCTAAACCACATTTTGATTTATAAATATTTTATTCTCCTCCAACGTCCAGCAGAGTCCAACAGGAAAATACAACGCATTCCAAGCTTTTAAAGCAGAGGGAATTTTATCCAGGCAGTGGTTCCACGGTTGATGGAAGAGCAGAGGAGATCAAGTGGAAGAATGTAACAACATAAAGAACAGTCAACAGGAAGCTATGTAAGGGAAAGAGACTGAGATCATGGGCTGAGGTCACTGGGCAGGCAGACGCTGGACCATGACGGACCTTCTTGGTGGAAGGTGGAGTCAAGGCTGAGATGCAGCTGCTGCCAGAACTGTGGCTGGAGGCAGGGATGGACAAATGCCTGGCTTCTCCCTTCCTCCCATTCTCCTGCTAGTGTCTCCATGTCAGGAACCCAGCAGGGAGCCCGCAGCAAGTGAAGCTGGCAAGAAAGTCTGTGGGGGCCAGTGGCCAGAGCAGAGCAGGGGACGGGAAGGACTGAGTCCCTGGACAAACCACACCCTTCTCCCAGGGCAACCATCTCTGTTCCCCATGCAAACTCAGTCAGTCAGCCTTACCTGCTAGTTCAGACTCTTGGGCACGTGGTTCCTTTGCTTGTTGGCTTTCGAGTGCACCATTTTGGTTGCCGGCTGTATCATTCCTGTTTGCATTTATCTCTTCAGTTTCACGGAAATGATCTGCGAGTTGATTTTCAGGAGAGGCTGTACCTAAACCACATTTTGATTTATAAACATTTTATTCTCCTCCAACGTCCAGCAGAGTCCAACAGGAAAATACAATGCACTCCAAGCTTTTAAAGCAGAGGGAATTTAATCCAGGCATTGGTTCCATGGTTGAATGTAAGGGATAGAGGCTGGGATCATGGGCTGAGGTTACTGGGCAGGCAGACGTTGGATCATGACGGACCTTCTTGGTGGAAGGTGGAGTCAAGGCTGAGATGCAGCTGCTGCCAGAACTGTGGCTGGAAGCAGGGATGGAGAAACGCCTGGCTTCTCCCTTCCTCCCATTCTCCTGCTAGTGTCTCCATGTCAGGAACCCAGCAGGGAGCCCGCAGCAAAGGGAGCTGGCGAGCAAGGCTGTAGGGGTCAGTGGCCAGAGATGGAGGGTAGAGCAGAGCAGGGAAGAGAAGGACTGAGTCCCTGGGCAAACCACCCAGGACCAGCACACATGCCCGATCCATGGCAGCCATCTCTGCTCCTCACTGACTCTGTCAACCCCTCCCACTGTTCCGTCAAGACTCAGTAATGTATGAACACATGGGTATATCTTTCACTGCAGTTTGGATTTTTCTCATTTAGTTTTATTTTCCTAGGCAAAGCGGTTTACATAAAGGATGATTTAAAATTATTTTCCAATATTTAAATATAGAACGTGGGCCCTGGTGCCTGTTTCGTGCAACATCCTCAGCAACTTGGAGCCTCCTCTTGGGATAGGGAGTGTGAGACACAGCCCTTCCCTCGCCTGGGCGTGTCGGCCATCTTTGTTGGGTCAGACTCCTGGACACACATATTGGTGACTTGTTGTGTATCTTTTGGGTCCTAAATTGAAGTTTCTCTCTTTGTATTTATTGCTTCTCATCATAGAGGTGCTCTGGGATTCCACTTCCTGGCAGGCCTGAACCCAGACCATATTGTGAGTTTTAGAGAACATCACTGCCTCCTCCCTCCACACCCTCCACACACTCATACACAAATGCACACCCATTGAATCCCTTCTCTTTTGCTCACTGCTTGTCACAATTCCATCCACTTATCTTGTTTACATCAGTTGTACTAGCAGATGAATGGCTAATATATATTCATCCATTTGGGGTGAATTTTTAATTGTTAACTTTTTGAATAAATGTGATATGTTAAAAGTATAATTGTGCTTTCAAAAATCCTCTAAAAGTTTTTCTTTTATAAAAATGTGTTACTAATTTACTGATCAAAAAAATCAAATTGTTATGATCAATGTTTTAAATTAGCAGTAAGTTTTTGTACCAGTATTTATTACTCAGGAAACAGACATGTGCATGATTCTCCAGGCAAGAATACTACAGTGCGTTGTCATTCCCTTCTCCAGTGGATCTTCCTGACCCAGGGATCGAACCTGCATCTCCTCCTGCACTGCAGGCAGGGTCTGTACCACTGAGTCACCTGGGAATCCCAATGAATACCTTGTTTTCCATCACTGTTCCATTTCATAGCCTCAAGACAATCTGCCTGTAATATCCCTATATTACAGATGAGAACACTAAGGAATAATATTTAAACACTAACTTTAAGAGTGTTATGGGTTAATGGGAGTTATGAGAGGCGCCCTGAAGAATGCTCATCACCTGCTTCCCATGTGTGTAGCACGGACCTCTGCTGGACCTGACATCGAAGCACCAAGGTGGCTGCCCAATCAAGCAGAAAAGGACAGACAGCTGTGAAGCCAGGCACTGGGGCAAACTACCAGGCCCAGAGCCTTCAGGGATTGGCAGCAAGTGCACTTAAGCAATCTGGAAGCAGCGATCTTTCCAGCAACTCAAAGTACTAACACTTAATTGTCTACATCTTGGGAGAAGCTTCAGATGCAAAGATGGACAATTTTCTGACACAAAGAAGCAGCTTCCCCGCCCCCAGCACAGCCTAGAAGGCAACACAAGCATCAGTGTGAGACACAGCCCTTCCCTCGCCTGGGCGTGTCGGCCATCTTTGTTGGGTCAGACTCCTGGACACACATATTGGTGACTTGTTGTGTATCTTTTGGGTCCTAAATTGAAGTTTCTCTCTTTGTATTTATTGCTTCTCATCATAGAGGTGCTCTGGGATTCCACTTCCTGGCAGGCCTGAACCCAGACCATATTGTGAGTTTTAGAGAACATCACTGCCTCCTCCCTCCACACCCTCCACACACTCATACACAAATGCACACCCATTGAATCCCTTCTCTTTTGCTCATTGCTTGTCACAATTCCATCCACTTATCTTGTTTACATCAGTTGTACTAGCAGATGAATGGCTAATATATATTCATCCATTTGGGGTGAATTTTTAATTGTTAACTTTTTGAATAAATGTGATATGTTAAAAGTATAATTGTGCTTTCAAAAATCCTCTAAAAGTTTTTCTTTTATAAAAATGTGTTACTAATTTACTGATCAAAAAAATCAAATTGTTATGATCAATGTTTTAAATTAGCAGTAAGTTTTTGTACCAGTATTTATTACTCAGGAAACAGACATGTGCATGATTCTCCAGGCAAGAATACTACAGTGCGTTGTCATTCCCTTCTCCAGTGGATCTTCCTGACCCAGGGATCGAACCTGCATCTCCTCCTGCACTGCAGGCAGGGTCTGTACCACTGAGTCACCTGGGAATCCCAATGAATACCTTGTTTTCCATCACTGTTCCATTTCATAGCCTCAAGACAATCTGCCTGTAATATCCCTATATTACAGATGAGAACACTAAGGAATAATATTTAAACACTAACTTTAAGAGTGTTATGGGTTAATGGGAGTTATGAGGGGCGCCTGAAGAATGCTCATCACCTGCTTCCCATGTGTGTAGCACGGACCTCTGCTGGACCTGACATCGAAGCACCAAGGTGGCTGCCCAATCAAGCAGAAAAGGACAGACAGCTGTGAAGCCAGGCACTGGGGCAAACTACCAGGCCCAGAGCCTTCAGGGATTGGCAGCAAGTGCACTTAAGCAATCTGGAAGCAGCGATCTTTCCAGCAACTCAAAGTACTAACACTTAATTGTCTACATCTTGGGAGAAGCTTCAGATGCAAAGATGGACAATTTTCTGACACAAAGAAGCAGCTTCCCCGCCCCCAGCACAGCCTAGAAGGCAACACAAGCATCAGAGGATCACAGAACAGAGTTAAGGACATACCATCACAGGATGAGGACTCTCTGTAAGACCAAGGCAGGGCTCTAGAAGTTCCTAGGGGGAAAAAACCAAAAGTTTCTTTCAGAATTTGAAGTAGAGGCTGCGCCACTCTCCCCTAATCCCCATCTCCTTTTTTTTTTTTATAAATAAGAAGCTTAAGACCCCCAGTAGATACTAATACAGAGACCACCTGGGCCTGGTGGATTTCATCCAACTCCTGCAGTCAGACCCAAGTCCCTAGAGTGGAAGGCAGGTCAGGGGCACCTCTGGATGAGAGCTCTCTGGCCAGGTCATCTCACTGCGTGACCTCCACCAACCATTCAGTCCCTAGTAATGGTTTATCTTGATTCCCCCAGTCATAGTGAACAGCCTTGGTTCCCAGAGCTGTCCCAGTGGCTGACCTTACCGTACTTCCGCAAAGTCCCCACTTTTTCCCCATCCCCTCTTCCTCCACTCCCTCCCTGTACGGGTCTGTTTAATCTGTCTCTTTGGCCTTTTCATAAGGATTCAATGTCTGATTCTCCTCCACTTTTTTCCAGCCCTTGGCATTCTATTTTCTGTATCTTTCCCTCTTTATAGAGTTCCCTATTTTTGTTTCATGGCTCTGTCTTTTCCATTAAGTTACTCAGTAATGGCCATAACTGCAAGCACACACTCTGGGTTCAGAAGGCCTTGTTCCATCCTTGCTTATCTGACCCTAAGTCAATCACACACATGGTCTCTCTAGATTTCAGCTTCCTTATCTCCAAAATGCACACACGAATGACAATATTGTCCAGTAGCACTAAGCCCACAACTGCCAGAATAAACAGTCCATCAAGGGAGTTGTTAATAACCTGGCTGTTTTTGTGAAGCACCAAGGTGGCTGCCCAATCAAGCAGAAAAGGACAGACAGCTGTGAAGCCAGGCACTGGGCAAACTACCAGGCCCAGAGCCTTCAGGGATTGGCAGCAAGTGCACTTAAGCAATCTGGAAGCAGCGATCTTTCCAGCAACTCAAAGTACTAACACTTAATTGTCTACATCTTGGGAGAAGCTTCAGATGCAAAGATGGACAATTTTCTGACACAAAGAAGCAGCTTCCCCGCCCCCAGCACAGCCTAGAAGGCAACACAAGCATCAGAGGATCACAGAACAGAGTTAAGGACATACCATCACAGGATGAGGACTCTCTGTAAGACCAAGGCAGGGCTCTAGAAGTTCCTAGGGGGAAAAAACCAAAAGTTTCTTTCAGAATTTGAAGTAGAGGCTGCGCCACTCTCCCCTAATCCCCATCTCCTTTTTTTTTTTTATAAATAAGAAGCTTAAGACCCCCAGTAGATACTAATACAGAGACCACCTGGGCCTGGTGGATTTCATCCAACTCCTGCAGTCAGACCCAAGTCCCTAGAGTGGAAGGCAGGTCAGGGGCACCTCTGGATGAGAGCTCTCTGGCCAGGTCATCTCACTGCGTGACCTCCACCAACCATTCAGTCCCTAGTAATGGTTTATCTTGATTCCCCCAGTCATAGTGAACAGCCTTGGTTCCCAGAGCTGTCCCAGTGGCTGACCTTACCGTACTTCCGCAAAGTCCCCACTTTTTCCCCATCCCCTCTTCCTCCACTCCCTCCCTGTACGGGTCTGTTTAATCTGTCTCTTTGGCCTTTTCATAAGGATTCAATGTCTGATTCTCCTCCACTTTTTTCCAGCCCTTGGCATTCTATTTTCTGTATCTTTCCCTCTTTATAGAGTTCCCTATTTTTGTTTCATGGCTCTGTCTTTTCCATTAAGTTACTCAGTAATGGCCATAACTGCAAGCACACACTCTGGGTTCAGAAGGCCTTGTTCCATCCTTGCTTATCTGACCCTAAGTCAATCACACACATGGTCTCTCTAGATTTCAGCTTCCTTATCTCCAAAATGCACACACGAATGACAATATTGTCCAGTAGCACTAAGCCCACAACTGCCAGAATAAACAGTCCATCAAGGGAGTTGTTAATAACCTGGCTGTTTTTGTTGTGGCCTTGACCCCTTTCTACTTTCATTTCTTCTTTTTCTTCTCCCCTTCTCTCAAGCATCCACATCCTCTCCTCTGCACCTCTACCACTTCCTGGCCTCTGAATCTATATGATTGCCTTTCACCTTGAATAGTCCCACTCTTGAACAATGTCCTCCACATCTAAATCGGTCCTTTCATCTGCCATCATCAAGGGCCTCCTCTTTGACACTGAGATTGTGGCCACAGTCCTTAGCCCTTCACACCTTCACACTTCTCCTACAGGAGTCTTTATAAGTTACAATTACTTCCAGACAGTCATTCTCTTTAAATCTGGTTACTGACACCCTGGGTTTCTCTTCCTTATCTTCGTATTTGGGATAACAGCTTCTTGTCACAGCCACTCTGCCAGGATTCAGCCTCTGGTTAGATGCTCATACAAACATGTCTCCCTGCCTTCCTCATGGTCCTTCAACATTTCTTCCTTTGGCTTCCCCTGGTGGTCCAGTGGGTAAGGACACCGCCTTACAGTGTAAGGGGCGCTGGTTCGATCCCTGGCCTGGGAAGATCTCACGTGCTGCGGAGTGGCTGGACCGATGTGTCCAATTACTGAGCTGGAGCTCTGGAGCGCATGCGCCCAGAGCCGGTGCTCTGCGATGACAGAGGCTACGCGATGGGAGGCCCACAGGAGCCAAAGAACAAAGACGGATGAAAATAGAGAAATGAAAGACCAATAGAAGTGGCCCGTCTTTTGGCCTTTTCATAAGGATTCAATGTCTGATTCTCCTCCACTTTTTTCCAGCCCTTGGCATTCTATTTTCTGTATCTTTCCCTCTTTATAGAGTTCCCTATTTTTGTTTCATGGCTCTGTCTTTTCCATTAAGTTACTCAGTAATGGCCATAACTGCAAGCACACACTCTGGGTTCAGAAGGCCTTGTTCCATCCTTGCTTATCTGACCCTAAGTCAATCACACACATGGTCTCTCTAGATTTCAGCTTCCTTATCTCCAAAATGCACACACGAATGACAATATTGTCCAGTAGCACTAAGCCCACAACTGCCAGAATAAACAGTCCATCAAGGGAGTTGTTAATAACCTGGCTGTTTTTGTTGTGGCCTTGACCCCTTTCTACTTTCATTTCTTCTTTTTCTTCTCCCCTTCTCTCAAGCATCCACATCCTCTCCTCTGCACCTCTACCACTTCCTGGCCTCTGAATCTATATGATTGCCTTTCACCTTGAATAGTCCCACTCTTGAACAATGTCCTCCACATCTAAATCGGTCCTTTCATCTGCCATCATCAAGGGCCTCCTCTTTGACACTGAGATTGTGGCCACAGTCCTTAGCCCTTCACACCTTCACACTTCTCCTACAGGAGTCTTTATAAGTTACAATTACTTCCAGACAGTCATTCTCTTTAAATCTGGTTACTGACACCCTGGGTTTCTCTTCCTTTTTCTTCGTATTTGGGATAACAGCTTCTTGTCACAGCCACTCTGCCAGGATTCAGCCTCTGGTTAGATGCTCATACAAACATGTCTCCCTGCCTTCCTCATGGTCCTTCAACATTTCTTCCTTTGGCTTCCCCTGGTGGTCCAGTGGGTAAGGACGCCGCCTTACAGTGCAAGGGGCGCTGGTTCGATCCCTGGCCTGGGAAGATCTCACGTGCTGCGGAGTGGCTGGACCGATGTGTCCAATTACTGAGCTGGAGCTCTGGAGCGCATGCGCCCAGAGCCGGTGCTCTGCGATGACAGAGGCTACCGCGATGGGAGGCCCACAGGAGCCAAAGAACAAAGACGGATGAAAATAGAGAAATGAAAGACCAATAGAAGTGGCCCGTCCGCTCCCCTCCCTCCCCAACCCGACTTCCGCCCAAAATAAATAAATAAACATTTCTTCCTTGATTCTCAGTCTCAGCTCAGGACTCAGGCCCCTACCCCTTCTCCTTTTCCTCTTAATCGAGGAGAATCAGTTTGTACTTGGTTTCAATCACCTTGCTCAAAGCTCAGTTGGAGAGCAGGCCTCTCTTCCCTCTTGTCTCCATCAATTTCTTCATAGTTACTTTCACCTTGGATCACTGAAGAGAGGAAGAAAGAAGACAACTAGTCATCTCCACCAGAGACTAGGAACATGATCTCAAAATTACACATTTAGGAATTTCCAGCTCTTGGTCACTCAGAGCTCAGTGGGTCCCAACCTTCTTGATAAAGCTCCCCCATCACCCTTAGACAGAAAAGGGAAACTGTAGCAAGGGATCAGTTATATTCCCCTGCACAGAAATGAGCCACTTGAATGTAAGGATAAAGGAGTTGTGGGAACATCCTCAGGCTATGAGTCATGTAAAATAAACTTCCCACCACGGGGACAACACATGTTTGAGTAAGTAAGGGGAGGAAAATGTGTTTATTGAACAGTGTTACCTCTGGAGAAGGACTAGAATCCTAGAGAGATCTGTGAGTATTATAGAGACAACCCACGGGCTTTAAAGATGGTGTTAGATAAGAGGTGGGCTGAGTTTAATTGTGTTGGGGAGACTGCTCGGTTCCCAAAGAGACAGACCAGAGGGTGTGGAGGGTATGCTGGGTTTACTACCCAGAGCTCCCAGAGTGGCCCAGATCCCACAGAGATGGGCACTCTGAAGCTGTATGCAGGGATTGCCTATTGCAGCACATAGGGTGTTCCCACAACTGCTGGACCAGAGATCCAGAAGGCTGCCAACCAAAGGAGGCCAGGACACAAGACCAGCACCCTTTCATGTAGGTAACTCAGCAGATGTAGGAGGAAGAAAATAAACCAGGGAGCCTAGTGGGTAGATCACTGCCAGAAGTCCAGGAAGGAGACATGGTGGTTGGCAGAGGAGCCAGGCTGCCCAAGAGCTGATGGCGGGAGCACCTCCTGGGATGATGCCCACTAATGGGTGAGATGGACAGGTATGTGGGAACCACAGGTGCTCTGACTTCCCCAGGCCACGACTTTAAGTCCCAGCAAAATCAGAGGGCAGGTATGAGAAGGACAATGGCCCAAAGCCCAGAAAAGGTGAAGGAAGCCTCTGGGCAGACATTCCTACAAGGGGTAGAGGGGCTTAAGCACATGAGACAAAGGCAGAGGGACCTGGAAGGAGGAGAAATATCACACTCTACAAAACAGTCCCCATCTGCTGGAGTTTGGTCACTAACTGCTAACCCGAGCTCTCATTGACAGCAGTGACCCCTGCCAGGGTTAGAGGGTGGCATCAAGTGTAGGTGTGAGTCACCAGCACTTAACAAGAATAAATTGCACCTTCTCAGGACAAAGTCAACATTTAGCACCAAAAATAATCCCTGAAAGACAATAACCTTTGTGATTATTTGAGTAGAATATGTGAATAAAACCATTTTTCCTTTAAGTGCAAATTTGATATACATTAACCTTCTTGCTCATTACTCGGGAAAGCTGATGAAAGTGGCCTTTTTTCTGTGTTATCAGGCCGACCCTGAGTTTAGGACTTTTAATGTCCTGTTATTGGGAGGGTGTATTTATGGACTATTCTTGGGCCTTCCTTGAATCACACATTCTTCGGTCCACCACTAAGGTTCTTGTAACCTGGCTTGTCATTCTAGGAACCCCTGAAAGTTATGAGAGCTGTTGAGATACTAACTCTGTTGATCAGTTGTTGCTAAGCCAGGATGGATTCAGGCTTGAGATGGGTAGTAGTCACCTCAGTGGACCTCTGTACAGACCACTGCATCCTGTCATTTGTCCTAAGTCAGATGGCACTGTAGCTCTAGTTCTCCTGTGGGTCTAACTGCCTGGTTAAGCAGACCTCCAGGTGGATATGGTACCATGGTCATTATAACATGAACTTTGAGAAGACTTGGTGGCTCAGAAGGTACAGACTCTGCCTGCAAAGCAGGGGACCTGCATTCAATTTGAGAAGACTCAGGGTAAGTGTGTTTTGTTTCCTGTTATGTCACCACTGCCCAGCACCAGGTATGGCACGTGGTGGGAGCTCACTATATACATACTGACTAAAACTGATCTTGAATATCAAAACGTAGATAATAAGCTCATTACCATTTCTGGAGATTTTAAAAATGCGCTTTAAATCAGGATATTCCTGCAGGTTGACCTTGCTGAACAATGCTTCCAAAAATGATGGTTTAAATGTCTTCTCCAGCTCACTGAGAACACTGTACACCACTCTTGGTACAGGGACTAGGTTTCTACAAGATTCCTGGCAGTCCTTAAAAACATTGAATGGAGAAAATATAAATACAGACATCCAAGTTATAGGAGATCCCTAAAAACAGATCTCAGGTTAATATATTCCAATTCCATACATAGGTATCTTTTCACATAGAGGTTTAGAATTTCTGTATATTTATTTAGCTATTAGGTGAAACAATAAATCCTTTCTTCTTAAAAATTCATTTGTCAATCTGATCTCCTCATCCTATTTACATTAGATGTAAGAAAGAACAATTTTGAAGAATAAAAGTGAGTTCAAAGTTAGTGAATACATAACTCTCTAAAAGTCTGGTCAACTCTTTGAGGAATAGACTTGGCAGGTGATGAGTCATTCAGTTGACTGGACAACTCCTGCCCCTTCACCGAGAGCAATTTGGCCTGGAAGAGCTCAAGGACCCTGAGTTCTTTTTTTATTGGGAGGGTGTATTTATGGACTATTCTTGGGCCTTCCTTGAATCACACATTCTTCGTCCACCACTAAGGTTCTTGTAACCTGGCTTGTCATTCTAGGAACCCCTGAAAGTTATGAGAGCTGTTGAGATACTAACTCTGTTGATCAGTTGTTGCTAAGCCAGGATGGATTCAGGCTTGAGATGGGTAGTAGTCACCTCAGTGGACCTCTGTACAGACCACTGCATCCTGTCATTTGTCCTAAGTCAGATGGCACTGTAGCTCTAGTTCTCCTGTGGGTCTAACTGCCTGGTTAAGCAGACCTCCAGGTGGATATGGTACCATGGTCATTATAACATGAACTTTGAGAAGACTTGGTGGCTCAGAAGGTACAGACTCTGCCTGCAAAGCAGGGGACCTGCATTCAATTTGAGAAGACTCAGGGTAAGTGTGTTTTGTTTCCTGTTATGTCACCACTGCCCAGCACCAGGTATGGCACGTGGTGGGAGCTCACTATATACATACTGACTAAAACTGATCTTGAATATCAAAACGTAGATAATAAGCTCATTACCATTTCTGGAGATTTTAAAAATGCGCTTTAAATCAGGATATTCCTGCAGGTTGACCTTGCTGAACAATGCTTCCAAAAATGATGGTTTAAATGTCTTCTCCAGCTCACTGAGAACACTGTACACCACTCTTGGTACAGGGACTAGGTTTCTACAAGATTCCTGGCAGTCCTTAAAAACATTGAATGGAGAAAATATAAATACAGACATCCAAGTTATAGGAGATCCCTAAAAACAGATCTCAGGTTAATATATTCCAATTCCATACATAGGTATCTTTTCACATAGAGGTTTAGAATTTCTGTATATTTATTTAGCTATTAGGTGAAACAATAAATCCTTTCTTCTTAAAAATTCATTTGTCAATCTGATCTCCTCATCCTATTTACATTAGATGTAAGAAAGAACAATTTTGAAGAATAAAAGTGAGTTCAAAGTTAGTGAATACATAACTCTCTAAAAGTCTGGTCAACTCTTTGAGGAATAGACTTGGCAGGTGATGAGTCATTCAGTTGACTGGACAACTCCTGCCCCTTCACCGAGAGCAATTTGGCCTGGAAGAGCTCAAGGAAGCCAGGTGACAGTTCTCTCTTTTGTCAACTTGGTCACGGTTTGAAAGCATATTCATAGGTCAAACTGAAGATTTGCATCTCTGTATCTCTAACAATAACTCTTGGCAAAATTAACCCAAAGTCCAAGACTCCAGAAAGAGCACAAACAAATGCATAAGTGAAGGAGGAAAGGAGCAGGCTACCCTGACTGAACTGACTCCATCTTGAGGAAGAGGACTCCATCTTGCACTTTTAGTGAACTCTGAACTGTGTTTGGATTGTGTAGCCATGGAGATGAAAAATTAACTGTCAACTAGACCTCCCAGGTTAATGAGAACCTGACCAAGGAAACTTCTCCCTCAGCCATGAAAATGCAATGTTCATCATAAGATAAATTACCATTTGTGATCTTGGCTAATTAATCCTTATTGAGACAAGCTAAGCGATATGCTTAGGTGATTTTCGATTGTACCTTTGTAATGGCAACCAAATCATATTTTTTTCCTTTAACATTTCCTAGGCAACCTCAGGTGTTTGGGATGTGGGTTTGTGCACATAGGCTTTAGGTATAAATGTTAGCCACAAGTTCTGCTCAGGGTCCTTGGCTGAAATGGAGGCCTTGGACCCGTGTAGTAGATGCCCTCCACTGTTTACTTTGTCGCTTGGCATGGGTTGTTTCTTAAAGCCTGGTTATAACATAAGTAAGGGAATAAATAAATAGAAAAGAATACTCCTCCCTGAAAATTCGGTAAGTAGTAGATGCCTCACAGAAAATATAAATACAGACATCCAAGTTATAGGAGATCCCTAAAACAGATCTCAGGTTAATATATTCCAATTCCATACATAGGTATCTTTTCACATAGAGGTTTAGAATTTCTGTATATTTATTTAGCTATTAGGTGAAACAATAAATCCTTTCTTCTTAAAAATTCATTTGTCAATCTGATCTCCTCATCCTATTTACATTAGATGTAAGAAAGAACAATTTTGAAGAATAAAAGTGAGTTCAAAGTTAGTGAATACATAACTCTCTAAAAGTCTGGTCAACTCTTTGAGGAATAGACTTGGCAGGTGATGAGTCATTCAGTTGACTGGACAACTCCTGCCCCTTCACCGAGAGCAATTTGGCCTGGAAGAGCTCAAGGAAGCCAGGTGACAGTTCTCTCTTTTGTCAACTTGGTCACGGTTTGAAAGCATATTCATAGGTCAAACTGAAGATTTGCATCTCTGTATCTCTAACAATAACTCTTGGCAAAATTAACCCAAAGTCCAAGACTCCAGAAAGAGCACAAACAAATGCATAAGTGAAGGAGGAAAGGAGCAGGCTACCCTGACTGAACTGACTCCATCTTGAGGAAGAGGACTCCATCTTGCACTTTTAGTGAACTCTGAACTGTGTTTGGATTGTGTAGCCATGGAGATGAAAAATTAACTGTCAACTAGACCTCCCAGGTTAATGAGAACCTGACCAAGGAAACTTCTCCCTCAGCCATGAAAATGCAATGTTCATCATAAGATAAATTACCATTTGTGATCTTGGCTAATTAATCCTTATTGAGACAAGCTAAGCGATATGCTTAGGTGATTTTCGATTGTACCTTTGTAATGGCAACCAAATCATATTTTTTTCCTTTAACATTTCCTAGGCAACCTCAGGTGTTTGGGATGTGGGTTTGTGCACATAGGCTTTAGGTATAAATGTTAGCCACAAGTTCTGCTCAGGGTCCTTGGCTGAAATGGAGGCCTTGGACCCGCCGGTGTAGTAGATGCCCTCCACTGTTTACTTTGTCGCTTGGCATGGGTTGTTTCTTAAAGCCTGGTTATAACATAAGTAAGGGAATAAATAAATAGAAAAAGAATACTCCTCCCCCTGAAAACTGTTGGCGAAAGAATATTAAGCATTTACTCCCAAATTTGTTCAAAACATCAATTCCCCATGGGCTTTAATGTTCCCAGTTCTGTTTAAATTGATGTTCATTAAAAAGAAATGCTATGTCAATTATTATTTCACTAAATAATCTCATTTAAACTATTCATGAATTTATTACACTTACTTTTAATTCTTAATTTATGCTGTATTGTGTGCATTAAACATCTGTGGAGCACAGCTGTTTTAGATTCAGCCTACCTGACTCCAGTGGTCACCATGAGCACAATTTCTTCAGTTAGAGGCAGGACTGTCTCCTGTGATTTCTACTTTCTCCTTTTTTTTTCTTTCGTTTATTTTTTGGCCACTTTTATTGGTCTTTCATTTATTTATTTTCATCCATCTTTGTTCCCTAGCCTGTGTGGGCCTCCCATTGTAGTGGCCTCTCCTGTAGCAAAGCACCAGCTCTGGGCGCATGCACTCCAGAGCGCTGGCTCGTAATTGGACACACCGGTCCAGCTGCTCTGTGGCACGTGGGATCTTCCAGTGCCAGGGATAGAACCGGTGCCCTTTGCAGTGCAAGGCGGACTCTTTAATCACTAGACCACCAGGGAAGCCATGCTTTCTCCCTTTTTATCTTAAATCAATACTTGCAACAATAGTTGGAAAGGCCTTCTATTCATAAGACATTCCTCAGTTAGTTAGTTGTGTCCTGACTTTTGTGTTCAGGATTTCAAAGAGTAACTTAGTTTGGGGCTGGTTTACCAGACTGTGACACAAGAAAACTCACTTACTTCATACATTTTATTGGTGATGAGTTCACGGTCACGAAGGCCCTCAAGGAAAGGAAATGCCTTTTTTATTGCAGTTGAAATCTCTACTTTATGTCTTTTGAAGAACCTGAATGCAGTCTCAAAGGAAAGTCTGTGTTCCACGTTCTGATTTTCTGTGGACAGCCTAGGGAGGGAGAATATGATGTGAAAATGGTCATGAAGATTCTGGGATGTTTGTGGAGGCTGTAACATTTTATATATAACAGAGAGATTGTGAAGAACCAACATATATAAAACAAGTGGTTTCAGTAAAGGAATAAATGCAATCAAAACAACAGACAGTGACCTAGTTGAAGAAGGTATGGAGGTTAAGAAAAACTGAAGTACAGGATTGAAAAAGTCCATTCCAGTCCATCCCAGTCAAGACCATTATAAAGATATCCTCCTTTATCTGGTATATTTGGATACTTTTCAGTACCCAAAATGCATTGAGGAATAATAATATCACATTATTGCATCAAATGTTATATCAAACATTGTAAAAAATGTTTCTGGTTAAATACTGCTCATTGAAGAGAATCATTTATCTTCTTTCATTATCACCCCACCCCCACTAAAAATGCTAACAAAGGGACTGGATTGACAATGGCAAGGAGAATGGCAGGGGGCAATGAGCAGTTGAGAGATTTCTACTTGAATTTATGAGACAAAAAGAGGTCAAAGGATTGTTAATTACTATTGTAAGTAGAAAATGTTCCCAGAGGTCAGGAAAGAAGCCAGGGTGTCCTGCAGAGCCCTGGAGGGGCAGAGGAGGTCACAAGGGAAATGTGGTGTGGAAAACTGATATGTTGTCTGAAAACTGAAAAACAGAACAGCATACCCTCCACCCCTTAACTTGCACCCTGGCCACTTGTACCCAGATGGCCTTTCAGAGTGAAAGAGTGCTATCCTTTTTGTTACTGTATGTTAATTTTACCTGTTATTGGATTTATATTTCCTGGTGGCTCAGATGGTAAAGAGTGCCTGCAATGCAGGAGACCTGTGTTTGATCTCTGGATTGGGAAGATTCCCTGGAGAAGGAAATGGCAACCCATTCCAATCTTCTTGCCTGGGAAATCCCATAGACAGAGGAGCCAGGTGAGCTATAGTCAAGAAGGTCACAAAAGAGTCAGAAGGACTGAACATGTACACACACACACACGCATAGGAGTCATACACTTCTTTCCTTAAACATATTCTTAACTATTGTATTCTTTGGGGGTTACTTTAAATGATACTGATTTTTAAATTATTTCTAATAATTGTATGAACATAGACTTGATTTTCAGAAACAGTAACGATGTATTCATGACCTTCCTAAACTCATGTATTGTAGTAATATATTTGTAGACTTCCTTCAGATTTTATAGAAAAAAATAATCACATTATCAGCAAATAAAACCCTTCTGCTTCTTCCTTTCCAAAATTTGTTTCTTTTTTTCTTTCTCATTGTGCTGGTTAGAAGTTTAAATACATTGTTAACAAGAACTGGTGAAAATGGAATCCTTTGCCTTGTTTCTAGCCTTAGAGAAAATGCATTTAAAGTCACCATCAAGGATGATGCCCCCCCCCGCCTCCACACACACGCACACGCACACACAGCATGATGGAGGAAATTTCTACTTGTTACTAGTTTGCTGAGAGTTTTATCACCGACAGATGCAATTATTGAGTGAATTACATGGTTTTCCTTCTTCATTCTTTAATTTGGTAAGTCTTATGGATTGATTTCCACTGCCCCTCTTAGATAGAAGCAGATAACCACAGGCCAGCAGACTTTTGAGGAAGGTCTTCAACATTAGAAAGAAAGAATAACACTAAAAAAGAGAAAAACGCTCCCCCAGGAGAAAGAGGTATTACAGGAAACAGGAGAAACTTCCAAAACTTCTAATATTTTTAGAGAGATTTGAGAATACACATAGCACCCCTGGTTACAAAGAAAAAGGAACTAAGAGATAAAGAGTGGTATTAGGTATTTTTTTAAAAATTGATTTTTAGAACTTCACTAAGATTTACTAAAATGACTATGGAATTAAGGAAGTTTCCCAGAATATCAGATAGATTGTTATTGTTTAGTCACTTAGTCATATCTGACTCTTCTGTGGCCCCATAGACTGCAGCCCGCCAGACTCCTCTGTCCATGGGATTTCCCAGGCAGGAATACTGGAATGGGTTGCCATTTCCTTCTCCAGAGGATCTTCCTGACCCAGGGATTGAACCCTACATTTCAGGCAGCCTCCTGTATTGCAGACGGATTCTTTACCAACTGAGCCACTATGGAAGCCAATCTCTAGATAACTGCTGTGAATGACAGCAATCTCAAAGGGAAGAGAGAAGGGAATTGAGTATGCTCTGCTGTAAGGTACCTGTACTACAGGGAAAGTGGTCTAAAATGTGTATTGCAATTTCTAGACAACCATCAAAAATATTTTAAAAGAAGTATAATTACTCTGTTACTAGAAGACTAAGATGGAATCATAGAACATGCTAAATTAAAATTAGAGAAGGCAGAAGAAGAGGGGGAAAAGAGACACAGAACAAATACAATAAACAAAGAAAAGCTACAAACATGGTAATAGAATCCAATATATCAATAATTACTTTCAGTGTGAATGACCTAAATGTTGCAGTTAAAAGCAGAGATTGTCTATAGAGCACAAGAAACTCAATGTAGTGCTCTGTCATGACCTACACGGGTGGGAAAGAGGAGGTGGTGAGAAGCCAGTGCAGGAGGAAGGTGATAACTACACACATGGCTGATTCCCTTCCTTGTACAGAGAAATGAACACAATACTGTAAAGCAGTTGTATTTCAATAAAAAAGCATAGATGATCAAAGTGACCAAGAAAATGAGGCCCAATATTATATTGTCAATAAGAAATAACCATAAATATAAAGACACATGTTAAAGATGGAGAAGGAGGGACTTCCCTGGTGGTCTAGTGATTAAGACTTTGCCTTCCAATGCAGAGGGTTAGAAAGAGGTATTACAGGAAACAGGAGAAACTTCCAAAACTTCTAATATTTTTAGAGAGATTTGAGAATACACATAGCACCCCTGGTTACAAAGAAAAAGGAACTAAGAGATAAAGAGTGGTATTAGGTATTTTTTTAAAAATTGATTTTTAGAACTTCACTAAGATTTACTAAAATGACTATGGAATTAAGGAAGTTTCCCAGAATATCAGATAGATTGTTATTGTTTAGTCACTAAGTCATATCTGACTCTTCTGTGGCCCCATAGACTGCAGCCCGCCAGACTCCTCTGTCCATGGGATTTCCCAGGCAGGAATACTGGAATGGGTTGCCATTTCCTTCTCCAGAGGATCTTCCTGACCCAGGGATTGAACCCTACATTTCAGGCAGCCTCCTGTATTGCAGACGGATTCTTTACCAACTGAGCCACTATGGAAGCCAATCTCTAGATAACTGCTGTGAATGACAGCAATCTCAAAGGGAAGAGAGAAGGGAATTGAGTATGCTCTGCTGTAAGGTACCTGTACTACAGGGAAAGTGGTCTAAAATGTGTATTGCAATTTCTAGACAACCATCAAAAATATTTTAAAAGAAGTATAATTACTCTGTTACTAGAAGACTAAGATGGAATCATAGAACATGCTAAATTAAAATTAGAGAAGGCAGAAGAAGAGGGGGAAAAGAGACACAGAACAAATACAATAAACAAAGAAAAGCTACAAACATGGTAATAGAATCCAATATATCAATAATTACTTTCAGTGTGAATGACCTAAATGTTGCAGTTAAAAGCAGAGATTGTCTATAGAGCACAAGAAACTCAATGTAGTGCTCTGTCATGACCTACACGGGTGGGAAAGAGGAGGTGGTGAGAAGCCAGTGCAGGAGGAAGGTGATAACTACACACATGGCTGATTCCCTTCCTTGTACAGAGAAATGAACACAATACTGTAAAGCAGTTGTATTTCAATAAAAAAGCATAGATGATCAAAGTGACCAAGAAAATGAGGCCCAATATTATATTGTCAATAAGAAATAACCATAAATATAAAGACACATGTTAAAGATGGAGAAGGAGGGACTTCCCTGGTGGTCTAGTGATTAAGACTTTGCCTTCCAATGCAGAGGGTATAGGTTAGACTCCTGGTCAGGAAACTAAGATCCCACACACCTTGAGGCCAGAAAATTGAAACATAAAGCAGAAATAGTGTTGTAATCAACTCAATAAAGACTTTAAAAATAGTCCACATCAAAAAAATCTTAGCAAAAGAATGGAGGAGCTATCAGGTCAATGCTAATCAAAATAAACAGTAACTATATTATTTCCAGGGAAAAAAGACCTCAGGACAAGAAAAAATATTAATTTAGAGGAAGAGACAAAGGGGTCAGTTTTCCAAGAAGACATAGAAACCCTTCATGTGTGGTTTACATTCAATAAACACATAGCATCAAACTGTGTAGGGTCAAAATCGATAGAACAGTAACAGAAATAGACAAATCCACTATTCTAGTTGGATACATGAACAACCCCCACCCTTTCTTAGTAAGAAGGTAGAGAAGTCATAAGAATACAGCTGAACTGAACATCCACCACCAATCAACTTGATCTATTTGATACCTGTAGAACAGTCCATCCAGCCATAGCATAATACACATACTCCTCAAAGTCACATGGGATAATCACCCTTACCAAGATGGAATACACTCTGGTCCATAAAACACATCTTAAATTTAAAAGAATCAAAATCATAAAAGCATATTCTCAGACAAAAAGAAATCAAACTACAAATAAATAACAGAAAGAAATGAAAGTTTCCCCCAATATTTGGAGATTTAAAAATGCACTCTTAAATAACTCATTAGTCAAAGAAGTCTTAAGAGAAATTTTAAAATATTTTGAACTGAATGAATATAAACCCACAACTTATCCAAATTGTGGATGCTGAAAAGCAGTGACTACCAACAAACATATTCCATTGAGCATATACTATTGCATATATATTTGAAAAGAAAAAGATGTGAAATCAATAAGTTTCTCCAACTGGATTCCCTTCCTTGTACAGAGAAATGAACACAATACTGTAAAGCAGTTGTATTTCAATAAAAAAGCATAGATGATCAAAGTGACCAAGAAAATGAGGCCCAATATTATATTGTCAATAAGAAATAACCATAAATATAAAGACACATGTTAAAGATGGAGAAGGAGGGACTTCCCTGGTGGTCTAGTGATTAAGACTTTGCCTTCCAATGCAGAGGGTATAGGTTAGACTCCTGGTCAGGAAACTAAGATCCCACACACCTTGAGGCCAGAAAATTGAAACATAAAGCAGAAATAGTGTTGTAATCAACTCAATAAAGACTTTAAAAATAGTCCACATCAAAAAAATCTTAGCAAAAGAATGGAGGAGCTATCAGGTCAATGCTAATCAAAATAAACAGTAACTATATTATTTCCAGGGAAAAAAGACCTCAGGACAAGAAAAAATATTAATTTAGAGGAAGAGACAAAGGGGTCAGTTTTCCAAGAAGACATAGAAATCCTTCATGTGTGGTTTACATTCAATAAACACATAGCATCAAACTGTGTAGGGTCAAAATCGATAGAACAGTAACAGAAATAGACAAATCCACTATTCTAGTTGGATACATGAACAACCCCCACCCTTTCTTAGTAAGAAGGTAGAGAAGTCATAAGAATACAGCTGAACTGAACATCCACCACCAATCAACTTGATCTATTTGATACCTGTAGAACAGTCCATCCAGCCATAGCATAATACACATACTCCTCAAAGTCACATGGGATAATCACCCTTACCAAGATGGAATACACTCTGGTCCATAAAACACATCTTAAATTTAAAAGAATCAAAATCATAAAAGCATATTCTCAGACAAAAAGAAATCAAACTACAAATAAATAACAGAAAGAAATGAAAGTTTCCCCCAATATTTGGAGATTTAAAAATGCACTCTTAAATAACTCATTAGTCAAAGAAGTCTTAAGAGAAATTTTAAAATATTTTGAACTGAATGAATATAAACCCACAACTTATCCAAATTCGTGGGATGCTGAAAAAGCAGTGACTACCAACAAACATATTCCATTGAGCATATACTATTGCATATATATTTGAAAAGAAAAAAGATGTGAAATCAATAAGTTTCTCCAACTGGAATGTGGGGGGAAAAGTTTAAGCTTAAAAAAGTAGAAGAAATGAAATAAATCAGAAAAATCAATGAAATGGGAAATAGGAAGCAAACGGGAAAATTCCACAAAGCCTAAACCTTGTTCTTTAAAAAAAATTTAAAAAATTGACAAACTTTTACCTGGGCTAACTAAGGAAAAGAAGAGAAATAAATCACAAATTACCAATATCAGAAGTGACAGTAGAATTATCACAACTGATTTATGAATATTAAGAGGATAACAAAGGAATAGTATGAACAAATCTATTCCCACAAATTCGATAACTTAAATAAAATTGACCAAATCCTAGAAAGACACAAGCTATCAAAACTCACACAAGGAGAAATGGATAGCTTAAATAGGCTAATATTCATTACAAAATTGACTTAATAATTAATAACTTTGGAAAAAGTAAATACTTGGATCAGTACTAATAAGTACTACTAACCCTTTGGTTAATCCTACCAAACATTTAAGGAAGAAATTATACCAATTTTCCACATTCTTGTACAGAAAATTAAAGAAGAAGGAGCACACCTTAATTTTTCCTATTAGCTCAAGAACTATTGCAATATCCAAAGCAGATAAAGACAAACTATAGGCCAATATCTTTCATGAACATAGACGCAAACATATTCAAGAAAATATTAGCAAATTGCATCCAATAGTGTAAATATATATATATATATATATATCGATAAATATATATATATATATATACCATGATCAAGGGTAACTGATTCCAGATATGCAAGGTGGGTTCAATATTTGAGGTATCTCCTCACACTGGTCAGAAAGAATGTCCACTATCAAACAACTACAAACAATAAATGCTAGAGAGGATGTGGAGAATAGGGAACCTTCTTATACTGTTGGTGTGAATATAAATTGGCACAGTCACTATTGAGGGAGTATGGAGGTTTTTTTAAAAAAAAGAACTGAAAATGGAGCTACAAGATGATCCAGCAATTCCACTCCTGAGCATATATCCAGAGAAAATCATAATTTGAAAATATACATTGACACACTATTTACAGTAGCCATGACATGGACACAACCTAAATGTCCATCAACAGAGGAACGGATAAAGGAGATATAGAATATTTATACAGTATGGAATACATATACAGTATGAATATATATATAGGAATTGAATATATATACAGTAGGAAAAGGCAAAAAGATCTATACAATGAGATATTACTTGTATATTAAAAAATAATGCCATTTGCAACACTGTGAATGGACCTAGAGATAGTTATAATGAGCAAAGCAAATCAGATAAAGATAAATACCATATGATATCGATTATATGTGGCATGTAAGAAAATGGCACAAATGAATTTAGTTACTAAACTGACACTGAGTCACTGATGTAGAAAATTTATAAGAAAGGGAAAGGGGGAGGGATAAACTGGGAGATTGGGATTAGCATATACACATGACTGTACATAAATAGGTAATGTGTGGGTGTGTGTTCAGTCTCTCAGTTGTGTCCAGCTCTAATATTCATTACAAAATTGACTTAATAATTAATAACTTTGGAAAAAGTAAATACTTGGATCAGTACTAATAAGTACTACTAACCCTTTGGTTAATCCTACCAAACATTTAAGGAAGAAATTATACCAATTTTCCACATTCTTGTACAGAAAATTAAAGAAGAAGGAGCACACCTTAATTTTTCCTATTAGCTCAAGAACTATTGCAATATCCAAAGCAGATAAAGACAAACTATAGGCCAATATCTTTCATGAACATAGACGCAAACATATTCAAGAAAATATTAGCAAATTGCATCCAATAGTGTAAATATATATATATATATATATATCGATAAATATATATATATATATATACCATGATCAAGGGTAACTGATTCCAGATATGCAAGGTGGGTTCAATATTTGAGGTATCTCCTCACACTGGTCAGAAAGAATGTCCACTATCAAACAACTACAAACAATAAATGCTAGAGAGGATGTGGAGAATAGGGAACCTTCTTATACTGTTGGTGTGAATATAAATTGGCACAGTCACTATTGAGGGAGTATGGAGGTTTTTTTAAAAAAAGAACTGAAAATGGAGCTACAAGATGATCCAGCAATTCCACTCCTGAGCATATATCCAGAGAAAATCATAATTTGAAAATATACATTGACACACTATTTACAGTAGCCATGACATGGACACAACCTAAATGTCCATCAACAGAGGAACGGATAAAGGAGATATAGAATATTTATACAGTATGGAATACATATACAGTATGAATATATATATAGGAATTGAATATATATACAGTAGGAAAAGGCAAAAAGATCTATACAATGAGATATTACTTGTATATTAAAAAATAATGCCATTTGCAACACTGTGAATGGACCTAGAGATAGTTATAATGAGCAAAGCAAATCAGATAAAGATAAATACCATATGATATCGATTATATGTGGCATGTAAGAAAATGGCACAAATGAATTTAGTTACTAAACTGACACTGAGTCACTGATGTAGAAAATTTATAAGAAAGGGAAAGGGGGAGGGATAAACTGGGAGATTGGGATTAGCATATACACATGACTGTACATAAATAGGTAATGTGTGGGTGTGTGTTCAGTCTCTCAGTTGTGTCCAGCTCTTTATGACACCCTGGACCGTAGCCAACTAGGCCCTTCTGCCCTCTGGAATTCTCCAGGCAATACTGGTGTGGGTTGCCATTCCCTTCTCCAGGGGATCTTCCCAACCCAAGGATCGAACTTACATCTCCAGCATTGCAGGTAGACTCTTTACCATCTGAGCCACAAGGGAAGCCCATCAAAGAGTGGATATATGATATGTACAACTTAACTAAGTCACTTTGCTGTACAATAGAAATTAACAACATTGTAAATCAACTATACTCCAATAAAAATTAATTTCAAAAAAGAAAGTAGAAGTGGGCTTCCCTGGTGGTCCAATGGGTAAGGACACCGCCTTGCAGTGCAAGGGGCGCTGGTTCGATCCCTGGCCTGGGAAGATCCCACGTGCTGCGGAGCAGCTGGACCAATGTGTCCAATGACTGAGCCGGAGCTCTGGAGCGCATGCGCCCAGAGCCGGTGCTCTGCGATGACAGAGGCCACCGCAATGGGAGGCCCACAGGAGCCAAAGAACAAAGATGGATGAAAATAGACAAATGAAAGACCAACAGAAGTGGCCCGCCCACTCCCCTCCCTCCCCACACCACCCCCCCCATAAATAAAAGAAAGAAAGAAAGAAAGTAGAGGAAGATTTAATAGATTTAAAGGTAAAAAATACAGACATTAAAATACAATGTAGAAAAATATTTTCAACACAAATGACAAAGGCTTAATATATATGATTTACAAAGATACCAGCCTTCTGACAAAATATGACAAATAACTCTGAAGAAAAAGGACTTGAATATACAGATTAGAGAAGAGAAAATAAGTGTTCAATAAACATGTGAATACATGCAAACTAAAATGGTAATGAGAAACCATTTCTCACCCCTAAGATTAGCAAATGCAACTTTGAAAATGACATTGCAGTGTGGGAGAAGATTCAAAGAAATAGACGTGCATTACTACAATGAGCAAGAACTGCTACAGCCTTTTTGGAAAAGATCTAGCAATATCTACTAAATTTTAAGGCACACTATAGATTGATGCAGTCGGTCCTAGTGTTGGAATCTATCCTGCGAAAATAAAAGCACCATTATGCATATGCAAAGTTCCAAAACTTTCAGTGGTCCCCTACTTCTTCCCAGAGCAAAAGTCAAGTCCTTACAGTGTTCAGAGGACCTAAAATAATCCAGCCCTTTTCTCCTCTCTTCTACTTCACTTCTCTCTGGGGTACCCCACTGTCCTCTTTGCTATTTCTCAACTATGCCAGGCACACTATAGCTTGAGCAATGAGCAACGACTCTCTCCTCCATATTGATATGTTCGTTGTCCAGACACCTCTATAATGAATAACTCTCATCTCCTTAAAATCCTTGTTCCATGTCGCCTTCTCAATTAGGTCGGTTTTCACCAGCCTACTCAAGGTCCCAGCCACAGCCCTCCCACCCAAACTGTGTATTCCCAACCTCCTAATCTGGCTCTAATTTTATGTCTGTATCATAGACAACATGACATATTTATTTTATTTAGTGTCTATCTTATTCATTGACTGTCTTCTCCCAAAATACATATGCCATAAGCATAGGAATTTTTTCTGCTTTGTTTCTTGGTTTTTCTTGAGTACCTTATGCACACAAAGCACTAATAACAGCAAGAATAAATACAAATGCACTGGTGATCAAAATAAATTTTAATGTATAAATTGACATAAAATATGGAAATATGTATGTTGAGTAGAAAACAAAATTCACTTACATTCCATTTTTAAGGAACATATAAAAAAAAACAACTCATTGAGACTGAAAATCAACGGATGGGAGGAGATATCCTAAACGATTGCAAAACTAAGGAGCGTTGAGTATTGACTAGTATCTGGCGCTATGGGCTTCTCTTGTGGCTCAGCTGTTAAAGAGTCCGCCTGCAGGGCTTCCCCTGGTGGTCCAGTGGGAAAGGACACCGCCTTGCAGCGCAAGGGGCGCCGGTTCGATCCCTGGCCTGGGAAGATCCCACGTGCTGCGGGGCAGCTGGACTGATGTGTCCAATTACCGAGCTGGAGCTCTGGAGCGCATGCGCCCAGAGCCGGTGCTCTGCGATGACAGAGGCCACCTCGATGGGAGGCCCACAGGAGCCAAAGAACAAGGACGGATGAAAATAGAGAAATGAAGGACCAATAGAAGTGGCCCGTCCACTCCCCTCCTTCCCCAACCCAACCTCCGCCCAAAATAAATAAATAAATCTTAAAAAAAAAAAAAAAAAAGAGTCCACCTGCAATGCCCGACACCCTGTTTCAATTACTGGGTCAAGAAGATCCCCTGGAGAAGGGATAGGCTACCCTCTCCCATATTCTTGGGCTTCCCTGGTGGCTCAGATGGCTAAAGAATCTGTGTGCAATGTGAAACAGCTGGGATTTATCCCTCCTGGGTTGGGAAGATCCCTTGGAGAAGGGAAAGGCTACCCACTCCAGTATTCTTTTAAAATCTTTTTTTTTTTAAATTGTGGACTCTTTTATTGTTTATTTATTTATTTATTTATTTTATTTATTTTGCCATGTCGCCTTCTCAATTAGGTCGGTTTCACCAGCCTACTCAAGGTCCCAGCCACAGCCCTCCCACCCAAACTGTGTATTCCCAACCTCCTAATCTGGCTCTAATTTTATGTCTGTATCATAGACAACATGACATATTTATTTTATTTAGTGTCTATCTTATTCATTGACTGTCTTCTCCCAAAATACATATGCCATAAGCATAGGAATTTTTTCTGCTTTGTTTCTTGGTTTTTCTTGAGTACCTTATGCACACAAAGCACTAATAACAGCAAGAATAAATACAAATGCACTGGTGATCAAAATAAATTTTAATGTATAAATTGACATAAAATATGGAAATATGTATGTTGAGTAGAAAACAAAATTCACTTACATTCCATTTTTAAGGAACATATAAAAGCAAAACCACTCAGTGAGACTGAAAATCAACGGATGGGAGGAGATATCCTAAACGATTGCAAAACTAAGGAGCGTTGAGTATTGACTAGTATCTGGCGCTATGGGCTTCTCTTGTGGCTCAGCTGTTAAAGAGTCCGCCTGCAGGGCTTCCCCTGGTGGTCCAGTGGGTAAGGACACCGCCTTGCAGTGCAAGGGCTGCCGGTTCGATCCCTGGCCTGGGAAGATCCCACGTGCTGCGGGGCAGCTGGACTGATGTGTCCAATTACCGAGCTGGAGCTCTGGAGCGCATGCGCCCAGAGCCGGTGCTCTGCGATGACAGAGGCCACCTCGATGGGAGGCCCACAGGAGCCAAAGAACAAGGACGGATGAAAATAGAGAAATGAAAGACCAATAGAAGTGGCCCGTCCACTCCCCTCCTTCCCCAACCCAACCTCCGCCCAAAATAAATAAATAAATCTTAAAAAAAAAAAAAAAAAAAGAGTCCACCTGCAATGCCCGACACCCTGTTTCAATTACTGGGTCAAGAAGATCCCCTGGAGAAGGGATAGGCTACCCTCTCCCATATTCTTGGGCTTCCCTGGTGGCTCAGATGGCTAAAGAATCTGTGTGCAATGTGAAACAGCTGGGATTTATCCCTCCTGGGTTGGGAAGATCCCTTGGAGAAGGGAAAGGCTACCCACTCCAGTATTCTTTTTAAAATCTTTTTTTTTTTAAATTGTGGACTCTTTTATTGTTTATTTATTTATTTATTTATTTATTTTCATCCGTATTTATTCCTTGGCCTGTGTGGGCCTCTCCTTGCAGTGGCCTCTCTCATTGCAGAGCACCAGCTCTGGGCACATGTACCGCAGAGCGCTGGCTGGGACACACCGGGCTGCTCTGTGGCACATGGGATCCTCCCAGGTCAGGGATCGAACCCGTGCTTCTTGCACTGCAAGGTGGACTCTCTACCCACTGGACCACCAGGGAAGCCCAGGGAAGCCCCCACTTCAGTATTCTTGCCTGGAGAATTCCATGGCTTGTCCATTGGGTCGCAAAGAGTCGGACATGACTGATGGACTTTCATTTCCTGTGCTATACAGGGGGTTCTCATTAGTTTTCTGTGTTACATAGAGCAGCGTTCATATGTCAATACCAATCTCCCAATTTATTCCTCCCCTCCTTCCCCCTTGGTAACCAAAAATTTATTTTCTACACCCGCAACTCTACTTCTGTTTTGTAAACAAGCATTTGATATTTTTGAAGGCTCACTCTCTATTAGCACTCTACTAAAGTGTTTGGTAGGTGGTTTACCACATTTCCCCTTTGTAAATCTTCTATGCAATGGGTACCTTTATTTTCTTTTTCTTTTTTGTCAGCATCATTCTACAGGTAGGAAACTCAGGCTACCCTGTCTCCACAGCTCTACAATGGCAGAGTCGGGATTCAAAACAGCCCCTCCCCAACCTTCCTATCTGGATCACCTTCTGCCCTTCCTTCTATCTGGCATTAGATACTACATGATTAATCACTACAATACACTGCCTTTCAAACATGCAGACGCCTCAAAGAGGACAAGTATTAGACTACAGAAGAAATAATGAGACTCAAGTGAAAATACCTTAAAGAATACACTTTCTAATGATATGTGATAAGATTGGCATAAATAACTGAGCAAATGAAGACCTTTTCTAATCCATGCACTGAAAAGTCCTCAAAGCTTCTCAACAGTCTTCAGTGGGGGAGCTCAGTTCGTGCTCTGTGATGACTTAGATGGGTAGAATGTGGGATGGATGGGAAGCAGGTACAAGAGGGAAGGGATATACGGATGGATATAGCTGATTCCCTTTGTTGTAGAGCAGAAACTAACACAACATTGTAAAGCAACTAAACTCCAATTAAAAAAAAAAAAGTTAAAAAGAAAATCAAAATATAAATCACAGGGACTTCCTTGGTGGTCCGGTGGTAAAGAATTTGCTTACCATGCAGGGGACATGGGAAAATCTCCCAGTGCTAAGGGGCAATAAGCCAGTGCCCCACATTTACTGAGTCTGAGTGCCTGGAGCCCATTGCTCCACAAGAAGAGAAGTCACTGCAATGAGAAGCCTGTTTTGTACTTCTGTTTTGTAAACAAGCATTTGAGATTTCTCTACTATAACTAGAGAAAGCCCATGTGTAGAGTTAGGCGACAGATTGTTGTCATTTAGTTGCTAAGTTGTGTAGTTGTGTCTGACTCATTTGCAACCCCATGGACTGTAGCCCACTAGGCTCTTCTGCCTATGGAATTCTCCAGGCAAGACTACTGGAGTGGGTAGTCTTTCCCTCCTCTAGGGAATCTTTCCAGCCCAGGGATCACACTCAGGTCTCCCATATGGCAGGCGGATTTTTTTTTTTTTTTTTTAACTATCTGGGCCTCCAGGGAAGCCCAAGAATACTGGAGTGGGTAGCCTATTCCTCCTCCAGGGGAACTTCCCAGGAATTGAACCAAGGTCTCCTGCATTGCAGGCAGGTTCTTTACCAACTAGCTACCAGGGCCTAAACAGCAGAGCAAGAGCACGAAGATGGGGCGATAAAATAACAAAATGTATTTAAAGTGGAGTTTGGAAAGCTATAGAAACAAATTAAGATTCCCCCCAGTAAACATAGTCAACTTATAAAAAAACCCCAAGAAATCCAAAAGTACTAAAAATTAAATAACTGTTATGGAGAAAAGTTTGAGACAGACATTATGAACAGAAAGCAAAAAGCTAAGCATATGGAAATTTAGGGACAAATAAAAGCTATGAAAGCTAAAATTGCTCCAATGGAAGAATAATTTTGTCCAAAAATTGAAAAAAATCATTTTGGATATACTAGAGGATATACTAGAGGAGAACTTTATCATAAAGGTAGAATTGAATCTATTACCTTAAAAACACAAGGGCTATGGTTAAAGACAGTCTGCATGGAATTCATCAGTAACTTTCCTTGGGGCTTTATTTATTCTTAATAACAAGGGGGCATTTATTTTATAAAATCAATACAATAAGTCTGTACTTAAAGTTTACACTTTAATAAGCTAAAAGAAACTAACACAACATTGTAAAGCAACTAAACTCCAATTAAAAAAAAGTTAAAAAGAAAATCAAAATATAAATCACAGGGACTTCCTTGGTGGTCCGGTGGTAAAGAATTTGCTTACCATGCAGGGGACATGGGAAAATCTCCCAGTGCTAAGGGGCAATAAGCCAGTGCCCCACATTTACTGAGTCTGAGTGCCTGGAGCCCATTGCTCCACAAGAAGAGAAGTCACTGCAATGAGAAGCCTGTTTTGTACTTCTGTTTTGTAAACAAGCATTTGAGATTTCTCTACTATAACTAGAGAAAGCCCATGTGTAGAGTTAGGCGACAGATTGTTGTCATTTAGTTGCTAAGTTGTGTAGTTGTGTCTGACTCATTTGCAACCCCATGGACTGTAGCCCACTAGGCTCTTCTGCCTATGGAATTCTCCAGGCAAGACTACTGGAGTGGGTAGTCTTTCCCTCCTCTAGGGAATCTTTCCAGCCCAGGGATCACACTCAGGTCTCCCATATGGCAGGCGGATTTTTTTTTTTTTTTTTTTTTTTTAACTATCTGGGCCTCCAGGGAAGCCCAAGAATACTGGAGTGGGTAGCCTATTCCTCCTCCAGGGGAACTTCCCAGGAATTGAACCAAGGTCTCCTGCATTGCAGGCAGGTTCTTTACCAACTAGCTACCAGGGCCTAAACAGCAGAGCAAGAGCACGAAGATGGGGCGATAAAATAACAAAATGTATTTAAAGTGGAGTTTGGAAAGCTATAGAAACAAATTAAGATTCCCCCCAGTAAACATAGTCAACTTATAAAAAAACCCCAAGAAATCCAAAAGTACTAAAAATTAAATAACTGTTATGGAGAAAAGTTTGAGACAGACATTATGAACAGAAAGCAAAAAGCTAAGCATATGGAAATTTAGGGACAAATAAAAGCTATGAAAGCTAAAATTGCTCCAATGGAAGAATAATTTTGTCCAAAAATTGAAAAAAATCATTTTGGATATACTAGAGGATATACTAGAGGAGAACTTTATCATAAAGGTAGAATTGAATCTATTACCTTAAAAACACAAGGGCTATGGTTAAAGACAGTCTGCATGGAATTCATCAGTAACTTTCCTTGGGGCTTTATTTATTCTTAATAACAAGGGGGCATTTATTTTATAAAATCAATACAATAAGTCTGTACTTAAAGTTTACACTTTAATAAGATAAAGTCACCATGAACCAAGTTAAAAGACAAGGAAAATACATTCATAACTTTTAGAATATTTAGCCAATTCTCTCTTATTGTGAAAGAAAGAACAATCACTAACACTGGCAATAAATCAACCAGCAATTCATAGAAGAGGCTAATAAACACAAAAAACTGTTCCATCTTTCATGTAATTAGGAAAGTCAAATTAT
Source organism: Tragulus kanchil (assembly GCA_022376925.1). Classification (NCBI taxonomy): domain Eukaryota; kingdom Metazoa; phylum Chordata; class Mammalia; order Artiodactyla; family Tragulidae; genus Tragulus; species Tragulus kanchil. Next base: position 56,812,729 of record JAIOJX010000026.1, read on the forward strand.
CAGGATTCTGATTCTTGGATGTTGTTTAGTCGCGTCTGAAGTTGTGTCTGACTCTTTTGCGACCCCATGGACTATAGCATGGCAGTCTCCTCTGTTCATGGGATTTCCCAGGCAAGAATACAAGAGGGGGTTACCCTGTTCTTCTCCAAGGGATCTTCCTGACACAAGGATAGAACTCACGTCTCCTGGATTAGCAGGTGGATTCTTTACCCCTGAGCCACAAGGGAAGCCTAATTTTGGCCTCTTTTATTGGTCCTTCATTTATTTATTTTCATCCATCTTCATTCTTTGGCCTGTGTGGGCCTCCCATCGCGGTGGCCTCTCTCGTTGCAGGGCACCGACTCTGTGCACATGCGCTCCAGAGCACTGGCTCGTAATTGGATGCACCGGTCCAACTGCTCCACGGCATATGGGATCTTCCTGTGCCAGGAATCGAATTGGTGCCCCTTGCACTGCAAGGCGGACTCTTTACCCACTGGACCACAGGGAAGCCCGGAGCCTAACTTTTGATAGTAGAATATATTGGTTCAGCTGCTTAAACAGTTTGACAGAATCTATAAACAATTAAATATTAGTGCCCTTTGTTATAGACACAACATAAATATTTTATATGTGCCAAAAATGCAAAGAAATATATAATCTTTGTTATCACAGCCTGCTGGTAAAAGTGAGCAATTGAAAATAATGTAAAGGTCTGTCAATAGAGTGGGAGAGTGATTTAAAAACTATGATGTAAGTCAAAATGGTCATCATCAAAAAGTCTACAAATGGTAAATGCTGAAGGAGGGAGAGAAAGGGGAATTCTCTTCTGCTATTGCTGAGAATGTAAACTGATGCAGTCGCTATGAAGAGCAGTATGAAAGTTCCTTAAAAAAAAAAAAAACCTAAAAATAGAACTACCATGTGGTCCAGCAACACTACTCTTGAGCATACAATCAGAGAAAAACACACTTCAAAACATACAAGCACCCCAGTATTCAATGCCACACTATTTACAATAGCCAAGATATGGAAGCAACTTAAATATCCATCAATAGAAGAATGGATAAAGATGGGTACAGATATACAATGGATTATTCGTCATAAAAGCGAAATAATGCCATTTGAAGCAACATGGATGGACCTAGAGATGATCTAGTTAAGTAAGTTAGAGAAAGACAAGTACCACATAGCATTTAAATGTGGAATCTAAAAAGTCTGATACAAATGAACTTACTTATGAAGTAGAAACAGATTCCGACATAGGAAACAAACTTATATTTCCAAAGAGGAAATGTGGATGGGGAGCATAAACTAGGAATTTTGGAGTAGCAAACACACACTACTTTATAAAACAGGCAAACAACAAAGACCTGCTGTGTAGCAGAGGGAACTACATTCAGTATTTTGTAATAACCTATGAGAAAAGAATTTGAAAAAGAATATATCTATACATGTATATGTATAGATATACATATATGTATAACGGAATCATTTTGCTGTATACCTGAAACTAACACGATATTGTAAAGCTACTATACTTCAATTAAATAAATAAACAACAAAAACTATGGTGTATCCATTTCACGGAATACTATTGTAGATGGCTGTTAAAAAGAATGAGGAGATCCCATGACTATTAAGGTGATCTTTACAATTTTCACTATTAAACTAAGGGAAAATTCCAAGTGGCATTTACTGTATAATTCCACGTTTTAAAAAACAGGACTCAAATAATGGATTTAGGAAAATGAGATAGATATGTAAAGGCACAGAAACTCATCTGGAGGGTTAGGCCCAACCGCTCTAATGGGACATGGGTTGAAAGCTGCAAGGGGTGAGTGATGAACAGGACTTCTCCCTCTCTACAGTCCCCTACCATCTGAGATTTTATGAACTAGCACACATAATGTATTTCTTTTGTATGAAAAAAAAGATTTAAAATATTAACACGTGTTATTTCTGACTCATTACTGGAGAAAAACAATCACTATCTTTTTCCTTGTAGTGATGCAACCTATCCCAGAACAGAAAATGAAACCAAATGTAAGATTACTCAGCCTGTGCTAGCCCTGAGCAGTTCCGGGCATTTCCCTTCCTTTTGCTTGCTTGGCTCGGGATCGCTGGAGGAAGAACCCAAGTCCCCAGTCAGAAATGAGACTCCTGCCCCCAGAGCTGACAGAGGTGTCCCCCACAGGACAGGTGCGAGATCACACCACCCAGGGTTTCAAAATAAGTCAGGGGCTTAACTTGAATTCTGTATTTTGTCAACTACCTTCTTCGAAACGATCTACGTGAAGGCAGAAGTGACGTGAGGGAAACGAGAGTAATCTGGGGTCACGAGGAAATAAAGTCTCATAAAGTACAGGCACTTTCAGGCAGACCTGCCCGCTGAGCAGTCACTGGGAAACCAGCAGTCATGCGCCTTGCGGTAGCAGGACTCAACCAGCAGGCGCGCCCTGCTGCAGTTTAAAATCCCATTTCCTCACACACTCCTGTCTGTCCTTAAACTGCAGGTGAGTGTTCCCCTACACCAGGTGTAAAGCACAGACTCAGTCCAGAGTCCAAAGACAGCGCTGAAGCAGTGGCGTGGCCAGAGGAAAAGGCAAAAAGGAAAAGAGGGAAAATATCTATACATGTATATGTATAGATATACATATTAAGGTTTGTATCTAATGTATTGCTACTATACTTCAATTAAATAAATAAACAACAAAAACTATGGTGTATCCATTTCACGGAATACTATTGTAGATGGCTGTTAAAAGAATGAGGAGATCCCATGACTATTAAGGTGATCTTTACAATTTTCACTATTAAACTAAGGGAAAATTCCAAGTGGCATTTACTGTATAATTCCACGTTTTAAAAAACAGGACTCAAATAATGGATTTAGGAAAATGAGATAGATATGTAAAGGCACAGAAACTCATCTGGAGGGTTAGGCCCAACCGCTCTAATGGGACATGGGTTGAAAGCTGCAAGGGGTGAGTGATGAACAGGACTTCTCCCTCTCTACAGTCCCCTACCATCTGAAATTTTATGAACTAGCACACATAATGTATTTCTTTTGTATGAAAAAAAAGATTTAAAATATTAACACGTGTTATTTCTGACTCATTACTGGAGAAAAACAATCACTATCTTTTTCCTTGTAGTGATGCAACCTATCCCAGAACAGAAAATGAAACCAAATGTAAGATTACTCAGCCTGTGCTAGCCCTGAGCAGTTCCGGGCATTTCCCTTCCTTTTGCTTGCTTGGCTCGGGATCGCTGGAGGAAGAACCCAAGTCCCCAGTCAGAAATGAGACTCCTGCCCCCAGAGCTGACAGAGGTGTCCCCCACAGGACAGGTGCGAGATCACACCACCCAGGGTTTCAAAATAAGTCAGGGGCTTAACTTGAATTCTGTATTTTGTCAACTACCTTCTTCGAAACGATCTACGTGAAGGCAGAAGTGACGTGAGGGAAACGAGAGTAATCTGGGGTCACGAGGAAATAAAGTCTCATAAAGTACAGGCACTTTCAGGCAGACCTGCCCGCTGAGCAGTCACTGGGAAACCAGCAGTCATGCGCCTTGCGGTAGCAGGACTCAACCAGCAGGCGCGCCCTGCTGCAGTTTAAAATCCCATTTCCTCACACACTCCTGTCTGTCCTTAAACTGCAGGTGAGTGTTCCCCTACACCAGGTGTAAAGCACAGACTCAGTCCAGAGTCCAAAGACAGCGCTGAAGCAGTGGCGTGGCCAGAGGAAAAGGCAAAAGGAAAGAGGGAAAAGACTGACCTGGTGCTGAGCTCGCCGCCCCCACCGGCCATCTTCCAGCCTCCCCAGCCTGGGTCCAGAGAGACTGCCTGAGCCCTGAGCCCTGAGCCCTGAGCAGGAAGTCAGGTCGGGTCTCACCCAGAGAGGGTGGCTCCGCCCAGAAAGGGAAAAGAGAAGTGAAAGCAGTTGTTACTGAGCCTGGCTGGCCGGCTGGCTCCCTCCTCTTCCTGCAGCTCCCTGGTGCTTCCAGCCATCACGTGTGGTCCCAGGGGTGCAAGACAAGGAGCGACAGCCAGGGCTTGGAGGACCAGGGAGGGGCAGGGCCAGCCCCCAAGGGTCCACCTGTTTGTGCAAAGACAGGAACGACATCTGTGTGACCGCAACTGTCCTCAGGCCCCTGCCTTCTCAGGATGGCTCAGAGTATGGGATCAGGGGCAAGCTGTGTGTGCCCCCTTCCCTTGCTGAGATGGACACTGGGGAAAGAGGGAAGGACAGAGACTTCAGATCTTCTCTCCAGCCTGTGGGAGAGCTTAGACTAACTGAGTTAGATCCCAGCATTTGGACATGGAGCAGGAGAGAGCCCAAATGTTCAGCTTTATAAAGCGGGGAGAACTTTTTTTTTTTAAAGATTTATTTATTTATTTACTTTGGGCGGGGTCGGGTTGGAGAGGGAGGGGAGTGGGCGGGCCACTTCTATTGGCTTTCATTTCTCTGTTTTCATTCATCTTCGTTCTTTGGCTCCTGTGGGCCTCCCATCGCGTGGCATCTGTTGTTGCAGAGCACCGGCTCTGGGCGCATGAGCTCCGGCTCAGTGATTGGACACATCAGTTCAGCCGCTCCGCGGCACGTGGGATCTTCCCAGGCCAGGGCTCGAACCGGTGCCCCTTGCACTGCATGGCGGTGTCCTTACCCACTGGACCACCAGGGGAAGCCCGGGGAGAACATTTTTTAAATTCCTGGAAATCAGCTATGGGTACGACAAAAATCTCCAAAGCCTCGGGGCCAGAGATTGGAGCCCAATTGGTGAACAAGAGTGGACACCTCAGGGGCAAGGTTCTAAGGTCCTCCTTCACAGTTGCAGCCAGGGCTGATGAGCAGAAACCTGGCATGCTGTCATGGGAATCCCGAGGGCATAGGCTTTCCTCTGGACAGAGATGGAGGTTAGAACCCAGATCATCCAGAAATGAAAGGGTGGGTTACCCCAGCTGAGAGGGTGGCCTGTGGTCCTGAAGTTGTGTAAAAAGATGAACAACTTGAGAGTTGTGAGTTAAGTTTTATTTGGGGCACAACTAGGACTGTGGCTGGGAGGCAACACTCAGAGAGCTCTGAGAGACTGCTCCAAAGAGGCAGCAGGAGAAAAATCAATATATAAGGTTTTGATGAAGGGGGGTTTCAATACTGTTAAACATGGGGGTTTCGGTTAGTCCTGAGGCACCATGAAGGGACTTAGTGCTTTTCTAGGTATGAAGAGATGCAAGGATTGGGATCGTAAAATCTGTCCCTAAAAACATCTGCCTGTCTAAAGACCTGTCCCATCAGACTCTCTGAGGCACAGAGTGCCTCCCTCTACCCTGAACTCCCTCAGGGGGTGTTGAGAGTCAGCAGCTGTCACAGCACAGGGGTCTGTCTCCACAGTGGTGGATGGCACATGGCCTTGTTGTTCAGTAATCGGAAGTGCAATTGCTAAGTGCCAATTTGTAGTTGACATGCCTGCCTTGTGGTCATAAATCCGACCTTACTTTTGGGGGGCATATCATGACCATTTTGTCCCAGCGCTGTGACTGGGTGGATCACAACAAACTGTGGAAAATTCTGAAAGAGATGGGACTACCAGACCACTTTACCTGCCTCCTGAGAAACCTGTGTGCATGACAAGGAGCAACAGTTAGAACTGGACATGGAACAATGGACTGGTTCCAAATTGGAAAAGGAGTACAGGAGTACATCAAGGCTGTATATTATCACCTTGCTTTTCTAATTTATATGCAGAGTACATCATGTAAAATGGTGGGCTGGATGAAGCACAAGCTGGAATCAAGATTGTTGGGAGAAATATCAATAACTTCAGGTATGCAGATGACACCACCTTTATGGCAGAGAGCAAAAAGGAACTAAAGAGTCTCTTGATGAAGGTGAGAAAGGAGAGTGAAAAACTCAACATTCAAATAATGAAGATCATGGCATCTGGTCCCATCACTTCATGGCAAATAGATGGGCAAACAATGGAAACAGTGACAGACTTTATTTTCTTAGGCTACAAAATAACTGCAGATGGTGACTGCAGCCATGAAATTAAAAGACACTTGCTCCTTGGAAGAAAAGCTATGACACACCTAGACAACGTACTAAATAATCAGAGACATCACTTTGCTGACAAAGGTCTATATAGTCAAAGGTCTGTATACTGGTTTTCCCAGTAGTCATGTTTGGACTTGAGAACTGGATCATAAAGAAGACTGAGCCCCAAAGAATAGATGCCTTTGACTGATGGTGTTGGAGAAAGCTCTTGAGAGTTCCTTGGATTGCAAAGAGATCAAACGTGTCACTCCTAAAGGAAATCAACACTGAATATTTCTTGGAAGGAATGATGCTGAAGCTGAAGCTCCAATATTTTAGCCACCTGATGAGAAGAGGTATCTCATTGGAAAAGAGCCCGATGCTGGGAAAAATAGAAGGCAAAAGGAGAAGGGGATGACAGGATGAGATGGTGGAATGGCATCATTGAGTCAATGGATGTGAGTTTAAGCAAGTTCTGGGAGGTGGTGAAGGACAGGAAAACCTGGTGTGCTGCAGTCCATGGAATCACAGAGTCAGACATGAATGAGCAACTGAACTGAACTGAACAGATTTTTCACTCAGCTTCTGTCATCATTCCACAAAGGATGAGAAGTGACCAGAAAAACACTTGAGTCAGCATGAAACCAAATCACACGTGAAGATGAGGGGATGGTTTCTACTCTCTGTTCGATTCTTTCTTTCTACTGTAGTTGGGAAAGACCCCAGGACACCGATGAGGGCATCTTTACTGGTAGTCATGGTCTTAGTGGTACCAGGTCCTGCACACCTGTGGACCCCTCTTTCCCTCCTTCACTCTGAGGGTAACAGGACTAGTGAGCTGAGCCTCTTCTGGACAAGACTGTCCTTCACTCCTGACTCTATGGGGAACAGGGTCCAGATAAGGCTGGCACAGAGCACATCTGCCTTGTCTAGGATCCCCCTCTCTCTCCTCTCTGTCCCTTGGGTGGCTGGTTGACCAGGTCATCACCATGCAGCATGTTGACATAAATGTGCCAGATTTTCTGTGGAATTGCTTAGGATCACCAAGATGAGAACCTGGAATTAAAGACCACTTAGCTGACCATGCACAGTGTGGACCATGCACAGGGTGGACACTTCTGTGCTGAGATTGCTCCTGACCCCAGGAGGAGACCTTCCTATGGGTCAGAGAAAGCTGGGCCTGTGCCACACCCGTGAGAGCAGTGGGGTTTCTGAAGTACACCCAGGCCTCTGTGGAGAAAGCAGGTTCTTTGATCTAGAAAATAATGTCAGACTCACTCAGGTTTGGGAAAGGATAGGACCAGTTTAAGAAGCAGGTTGATCCTATGATAAACCATAATGGAATAGAATATACATATGAGAGTGTATGGACTGTGTTACTTTGCTGTAAGGTAGAAAATAACACAACGTTGTATATCATCTGTACTTCAATAGAAAAAAAAAAAAGGAGATTGAATGCCTCCTACAGACCCTGCTGGAGTGATTGAAGGGAATCACGGGGTGTCTGGGCCATGTTCCATGGCTGTGAGGAGCACCCGAGCAGGCGCATTTCTGCTGTCCTGGAAGGAGCCTGGCTACTGGACCCAGAAGCGGACTCAGGGCACTGTCCATTCCTCACCTGCAAATAGGCACCATCACCACAGCCCTTCCGTTGGAGCCCTGGGCCTGGCCTCCAGGGAGATTGTTGACCTGGCATCAATAACTTGACAAAGACTGCTTTCCCCTGCACCCTGGTTACCTCCTAGCAATACCACACTCCCTGTGACCCGCTGGACCCACTTCATGCCTCTCTGCCACCAGCATCCACACCACGTGGACACGCAAGGGAGGAGTCTGCCACTGCCTTCACCTTCTCTCATTGCAGCACCCAGTGTCTGCATCCCTTGGAGCTGGGTAACTCTTTGTTGCCCGCCTTGGGCTCCAGCTTTGTCTGCACTCTCCCCTAGTGGTCTTGCCTGGTATTTCAATCTCCTTGGAACAGTTTTGTTGTCTATGCAGAGAGATTGAAGCAGAAAATTTTTTCTTACCTCAAACTGTAACTGTCTAAATCCCTTGAAATTAGTAGTGGAAGCACCATTATTTCTTTCCAAGTAAAGGTAAACTGACTTAAGAATTGGATCCTGACATAAGCTTGGTAGTTGACAGTTCATGAGCAACAAACACGCTTACGGTCTGGACAGGAAAGTCTTGAGGTCTTCCCAGGGAACTGCTTTCTGTCCAGGAGCCTCAGGGTGGCTGTTTCCCCTCCACCTCCTGCAGCAGAACTGGTCAAACCTGCCCCTCCTCACCTGAGTCTCTGTTCCCAGGGCCTGCAACCACACCAGAAGCTTCCTGAAGTCTCTTCCAGACATGTGGCCTCACTCCACAGTGAGCAATTGAAAGCAATTCACATTATTAAATGAGCTGCAAAAATGATGGCATGAAATGAATTGTTAAGAGAAAATAGGGCACTTCAAAGAAGTTGTGTGTTTCATGAGGAACTCTGCTCAATATTATGTGACTGACAATGGGAAGGGAGTTTGGGGGAGAATCAGCTCAGCTCAGTCACTCGGTCACATATGACTCTTTGAGACCCCGTGGACTGCAACACACCAGGCTTCCCTGTCCTTCACTATCTCCCAGAGCCTTCTCAAACTCATGTCCATTGAGCTGGTGATGCCATCCAACTATTTTGTCCTCAGTCACCTCCTTCTTCTTCTGCCTTCTATTTTCCCCAGCATCAGGGTCTTTTCCAATGAGTTGTCTCTTCATATCAGGTGGCCATAGTATTGGAGCTTCAGCTTCAGCATAAAGGAGAATGGATATATGTATATGTATGGCTGATTCCCTTTGCTGTCCACCTGGAATTATCACAGCATTGTGGATACTCCAACATAAAATAAAAAGTTAAAAAAAAAAAGAGAGAAGAAGCTGTGCATTTCATGTAGATGACTTCATGCTGTGTGGAGTTGTTTTCACCTTCCTCCAATGTCAGGGCTCTCTGCTGCCAGGAGAATGGGAACCCAAATCTTAGCTTAGTCTTAGCTCCATTGGGTGGCATCACCACCTCAATGGATATGAGCAAACTTTGGGAGACGGTAAAAGACAGGAAAGTCTAGAATGCTACAATCCATGAGGTTGCAAAGAATTGGACAAGACTTAGCAACTGAACAACTGCAACAACTTCACTCACTCTTGCTGACTTAGAAGCCCACCTGTTTGACTGAAAAAGATGGACCTTTCAAGGGTTGGCTATGTCTGACATTCTGGGGATCCCTGGTGGAATCACCCTGCCTCCTGAGTGCATCCCTGTTGGCTATGGTTATTATCTCTTGCAGATTGAGGACCAGACAGTTCCACACTGGACTCGCTGCCCCCATGGAATAAGGCTGCAGGGGTCAGCCCTGCACTCAGGAAGAGGAAGGAATGTTTTTTGGGAGCTACCTCAACCCAGGGCTTTCCAGAGAGCTTCAGGGTATCAGCTGGGCTGGGCACCACAAGGAGTGTGGTGGATCAGAAAAGAAAATGGTTGAATGAATAATGAAGCTTTGGCAGAGTTCCCACTTCTATTAATAATATTGCTTCAAATCCTTTCATGCATCTTTTACTAAGTCGAGAGACCTGAAATGGACCCTGGACCATCCTGGTCTGGGGACGGCCAAGTGATGCTTGTGTGGCAAGAGAAGACATGCACCTGGTGCCTTGTCTGGATGACCTCTACCAAACACATAGCAGGAGCTCACTGGGCAGTGTGGCCTTTGCTCTTTTTGTCTCCTAAGTGGGTACCTGTCAAAGAGAGGATCCATGGCAGGGACCTCAGTGCTGACTTCCCTGCCTTCTCTTTTTCCCAGCATCAGGGTCTTTTCCAATGAGTTGTCTCTTCATATCAGGTGGCCATAGTATTGGAGCTTCAGCTTCAGCATAAAGGAGAATGGATATATGTATATGTATGGCTGATTCCCTTTGCTGTCCACCTGGAATTATCACAGCATTGTGGATACTCCAACATAAAAAAAAAGTTAAAAAAAAGAGAAGAAGCTGTGCATTTCATGTAGATGACTTCATGCTGTGTGGAGTTGTTTTCACCTTCCTCCAATGTCAGGGCTCTCTGCTGCCAGGAGAATGGGAACCCAAATCTTAGCTTAGTCTTAGCTCCATTGGGTGGCATCACCACCTCAATGGATATGAGCAAACTTTGGGAGACGGTAAAAGACAGGAAAGTCTAGAATGCTACAATCCATGAGGTTGCAAAGAATTGGACAAGACTTAGCAACTGAACAACTGCAACAACTTCACTCACTCTTGCTGACTTAGAAGCCCACCTGTTTGACTGAAAAAGATGGACCTTTCAAGGGTTGGCTATGTCTGACATTCTGGGGATCCCTGGTGGAATCACCCTGCCTCCTGAGTGCATCCCTGTTGGCTATGGTTATTATCTCTTGCAGATTGAGGACCAGACAGTTCCACACTGGACTCGCTGCCCCCATGGAATAAGGCTGCAGGGGTCAGCCCTGCACTCAGGAAGAGGAAGGAATGTTTTTTGGGAGCTACCTCAACCCAGGGCTTTCCAGAGAGCTTCAGGGTATCAGCTGGGCTGGGCACCACAAGGAGTGTGGTGGATCAGAAAAGAAAATGGTTGAATGAATAATGAAGCTTTGGCAGAGTTCCCACTTCTATTAATAATATTGCTTCAAATCCTTTCATGCATCTTTTACTAAGTCGAGAGACCTGAAATGGACCCTGGACCATCCTGGTCTGGGGACGGCCAAGTGATGCTTGTGTGGCAAGAGAAGACATGCACCTGGTGCCTTGTCTGGATGACCTCTACCAAACACATAGCAGGAGCTCACTGGGCAGTGTGGCCTTTGCTCTTTTTGTCTCCTAAGTGGGTACTTCTGTCAAAGAGAGGATCCATGGCAGGGACCTCAGTGCTGCTAAACAGAACAGAAAGTGTGGATGGAAAGATCAGCTTCATGATGACTCAGGGGTTGTAAGGCAGGAAGCAGGTCATAAGGAGGCTTCACCGTGGGAAGAGCATCAGTTAAAAGTTTTGCTGACCAGAGAGAAGGTGGACTTCCTACCAGAGTTTTGGCCACCGCATGTAAGGCTGTGGCTGCTCTCTGAGTCAGTTGACAATAAACAGGAAGCACTTTGCTCTGGCTGCTTCCCTTGAATTTCAATTTTCCTCCAAAGCCAGCCTACTTTTGTTCCCTTTCTAGATGCATTAGGTGGTTGCTTTTGGTTGCTTTGTTCAGGGTTTTTAGCTGTTACAATAAACTGGTTGGTTGCAGCTCACTCTTGTGGATTTAAAGCAAGACTCTCGGTCTTCTTCCCTGCAGACCAACCCTGCCCACTTCACGGCCCAGGCCTGCTTCTGGTGATGTCAGTGGTTCCAGGGCCCCCGAAACCCTTGCCCACCCAAGGAAGGGGTGATGCTGTGCAGTATGTCAGATGGAAAACACACCTTTGTTAGCCGCTATGCAAGTCAGAACTATGCACACTTTGTACCTTTGTGCTCACGGGAACACAAACATGCCTTCTGAGAGTGTGCTTGTGTTAATAAACAAAATACAGAGCAAATAGCATTGGGGAAAAGACATGGATTATTCTAGGATTCCGGTTGGAGTTAATACTCACCTATATACATGAGACTTACAGGTTGTTGTCAAGATGACTAAGAATATTTTATGTTGTTAAAGGAGGAGATTGAGTGGTTTTGCTCTAAGGACTTATTTATACAACCACCTCTTTTCAAGGGCTTCAGGCCACAGCCTTCCCACTGCCTCCTACTTAGTCAAACTTCCCTGTGTGTGTAACTAAGAAAGGTAGACACCTAACCTATGTGTGTATAAGTAATGGTCCTCATAATAGCAAACACAGGCAGTTCAGTCCCTAAGCTCTGATTTGGATCTTGTGAGGACTCACAGGACATCTCTCTACCTAGTTCTTAGAGAGAGAGAGAGCTGAAGGATGCCCATCCACTCTCCCCAGACGGAAGGTGCTTCTCTCCGGTACAGCAGAGCATGGTGCATGCTGCCACACTGGGATCCGCACTGGGAGAGGAAGCACACTGACTGACAGTGAAGGGTTGGAAAAAGTTATTACAAGCAAATGGTAACCAAAGGAAAACAGGTGAAACTATTCTTACACTATAAAAATAGACTTTAAGGATAAACCAGAGAGAAGGTGGACTTCCTACCAGAGTTTTGGCCACCGCATGTAAGGCTGTGGCTGCTCTCTGAGTCAGTTGACAATAAACAGGAAGCACTTTGCTCTGGCTGCTTCCCTTGAATTTCAATTTTCCTCCAAAGCCAGCCTACTTTTGTTCCCTTTCTAGATGCATTAGGTGGTTGCTTTTGGTTGCTTTGTTCAGGGTTTTTAGCTGTTACAATAAACTGGTTGGTTGCAGCTCACTCTTGTGGATTTAAAGCAAGACTCTCGGTCTTCTTCCCTGCAGACCAACCCTGCCCACTTCACGGCCCAGGCCTGCTTCTGGTGATGTCAGTGGTTCCAGGGCCCCCGAAACCCTTGCCCACCCAAGGAAGGGGTGATGCTGTGCAGTATGTCAGATGGAAAACACACCTTTGTTAGCCGCTATGCAAGTCAGAACTATGCACACTTTGTACCTTTGTGCTCACGGGAACACAAACATGCCTTCTGAGAGTGTGCTTGTGTTAATAAACAAAATACAGAGCAAATAGCATTGGGGAAAAGACATGGATTATTCTAGGATTCCGGTTGGAGTTAATACTCACCTATATACATGAGACTTACAGGTTGTTGTCAAGATGACTAAGAATATTTTATGTTGTTAAAGGAGGAGATTGAGTGGTTTTGCTCTAAGGACTTATTTATACAACCACCTCTTTTCAAGGGCTTCAGGCCACAGCCTTCCCACTGCCTCCTACTTAGTCAAACTTCCCTGTGTGTGTAACTAAGAAAGGTAGACACCTAACCTATGTGTGTATAAGTAATGGTCCTCATAATAGCAAACACAGGCAGTTCAGTCCCTAAGCTCTGATTTGGATCTTGTGAGGACTCACAGGACATCTCTCTACCTAGTTCTTAGAGAGAGAGAGAGCTGAAGGATGCCCATCCACTCTCCCCAGACGGAAGGTGCTTCTCTCCGGTACAGCAGAGCATGGTGCATGCTGCCACACTGGGATCCGCACTGGGAGAGGAAGCACACTGACTGACAGTGAAGGGTTGGAAAAAGTTATTACAAGCAAATGGTAACCAAAGGAAAACAGGTGAAACTATTCTTACACTATAAAAATAGACTTTAAACAACCAAAAAAAGGTCATTATATAATGATAAAAGGGCTCACACTGGCATGTTCAAGCTGAGGGGTAGTAATCAAGTGACCCAGGACCTCAGGAACACCTATCTTCCTGAAGTTCCCAGGAACACAGGCACACTCCCCCCAGATAAGGCCACAGTCGGGCTCCTTTTGTGGCCAAACAGCCCACAGATGTGGACTGTTTCCTTAAAGCTAAAGTGAGTTTCGTGTAGGCAGCATATACTTGCATCTTATTTATTTTTTAAAAGGTATTTATTTATTTGTTCTTTCTTGGTGACTCAACAGTAAAGAATCTGCTTCAATGAAGGAGACATGCATTCCATCCCTGGGTGGGGAAAATCCCTTGGAGAAGGAAATGGTAATCAACTCCAGTATTCTTGGATTTCTTGGGAAACCCAATGCACAGAGGAGCCTGGTGGGCTACAGCCAATCTTAAAGGAAATCAACCCTGACTATTCATTGGAAAGACTGATGCTGAAGTTGGAGGTCTAATACTTTGGTCACCTGATGCAAACAGTCAACTCATTGGGAAAGACACTGATGCTGGGAAAGACTGAAGGCAGAAGGAGAAAAGGGTGACAGAGAATGTGATGGCTGGGTGGCATCCCTGATGCAATGAACATGAACTTGGGCAAGCTCCGGGAGATGGTGAGGGACAGGGAGGCCTTGTGCGCTGTCGTGAAGAGTCAGACACAACTGGGGAACTGAAGAAGAACAATAAGAGCTTACTATTGCCATTTTGTTCATTGTTTTCTGACTGTTTTGCACATGCTTTACTCCTTGCTTCCCTTCCTTCTACTTCCTTTGTGGTTTGGTGACTTGTAACAGTATGCTTTGAGTCCTGTATCATAATATTTTATGTATCTACTATAGGCTTTGTAGCTATCATGAGGCTTACATAATACATAATTCTTATTTTCAGCTGATAGTAACTTAACTTCAAAACATTAAAAAATAGGCACGATATACATATGACTAATCTGAGAACACACATATCTGTAAACAACAAAACTCTGTAAAAGTTAAAAGTAAAATAAAAGTTTTAAAAAAACTCAAAAAACAGACACACACACACAAATTAAGAAACTTTATACTTCTACTTTTTTCCCCTCATATGTAAAGTTATCAGTGTTAAAATTTCCATCTTTTAAAATGTTGTATATCCAATAACAAATTGAAGTAGTTATGGCTATTTTGAATACTTTTTTGTTTTTAACAGTCGGGCTCCTTTTGTGGCCAAACAGCCCACAGATGTGGACTGTTTCCTTAAAGCTAAAGTGAGTTTCGTGTAGGCAGCATATACTTGCATCTTATTTATTTTTTAAAAGGTATTTATTTATTTGTTCTTTCTTGGTGACTCAACAGTAAAGAATCTGCTTCAATGAAGGAGACATGCATTCCATCCCTGGGTGGGGAAAATCCCTTGGAGAAGGAAATGGTAATCAACTCCAGTATTCTTGGATTTCTTGGGAAACCCAATGCACAGAGGAGCCTGGTGGGCTACAGCCAATCTTAAAGGAAATCAACCCTGACTATTCATTGGAAAGACTGATGCTGAAGTTGGAGGTCTAATACTTTGGTCACCTGATGCAAACAGTCAACTCATTGGGAAAGACACTGATGCTGGGAAAGACTGAAGGCAGAAGGAGAAAAGGGTGACAGAGAATGTGATGGCTGGGTGGCATCCCTGATGCAATGAACATGAACTTGGGCAAGCTCCGGGAGATGGTGAGGGACAGGGAGGCCTTGTGCGCTGTCGTGAAGAGTCAGACACAACTGGGGAACTGAAGAAGAACAATAAGAGCTTACTATTGCCATTTTGTTCATTGTTTTCTGACTGTTTTGCACATGCTTTACTCCTTGCTTCCCTTCCTTCTACTTCCTTTGTGGTTTGGTGACTTGTAACAGTATGCTTTGAGTCCTGTATCATAATATTTTATGTATCTACTATAGGCTTTGTAGCTATCATGAGGCTTACATAATACATAATTCTTATTTTCAGCTGATAGTAACTTAACTTCAAAACATTAAAAAATAGGCACGATATACATATGACTAATCTGAGAACACACATATCTGTAAACAACAAAACTCTGTAAAAGTTAAAAGTAAAATAAAAGTTTTAAAAAAACTCAAAAAACAGACACACACACACAAATTAAGAAACTTTATACTTCTACTTTTTTCCCCTCATATGTAAAGTTATCAGTGTTAAAATTTCCATCTTTTAAAATGTTGTATATCCAATAACAAATTGAAGTAGTTATGGCTATTTTGAATACTTTTTTGTTTTTTAACACTCAAGGGGAGTTGTGGTGAATTATGTACCACCATTACAATACCAGAGAATCTGACTTTGTACAGTTACCATCTCTAGTATTGCATATTCCTGTTTCTATGATGTTAATTACTATCTTTTCATTTTACGTTGAAGAATGCCTTGTAGCATGTCTTATAAGGCAGCTATAGTGATGATGGATTCCCTTGGCTTTTGTTTGTTTGTTTGGGAATGTCTATTTCTCCTTCATTTCTGAAGGACAGCTTTGCCCAAGTACTATTTTTGTTCATGGTTCTCTGAACTCTATGATTATGCATAAAATTAAAGGATGCTTGCCTCTTGGAAGAAAAGCTATGACAAATCTAGACTGCATATGAAGAAAATGGAGACATCACTTTGCTGACAAAAGTCTGTAGAGTCAAAGTTATAGTTCTTCCAATAGTCATGTATAGATGTGAGAGCTGGACTATAAAGAAGGCTCAATTGATGCTTTTGAATTGTGGTACTGGAGAAGATTCTTGAGAGTCTCTTAGACTTCCAGGGGATCCAACCAATAAATTTTAAAGGAAATCAACCCTGAATATTCATTGGAATGATCATTGCTGAAGCTGAAACTCTAATACTTTGGCCATCTGACGTGAAAAGCTGAGTCATTGGAAAAGACCCCGAGGCCGGAAAAGACTGAAGGCAAAAGGAAAAGATGGTGGCAGAGGATGAGATGTTTGGATGGCACCACCAACTCAATGGACATGAATATGAGCAAACTTCAGGAGATAGTGGAGGACTGAGGAGCCTGGTGTGCTGCAGTCTATGGTGTCACAACTTAGTGATTGAATAGCAACAACAGGAATTTTCCAGACAAGAATACTGGAGTGGGTAGCCTTTGCCCTCTTCAGGGGATCTTCCCAACCTGGGGATTGAACCCAGGTCTCCTACACTACAGGTGAATTCTTTACTGTCTGAGCCACAAAGGGAAGCCTATCTACACTTAGATACAGATATATCTATAGGTATGGGCTTTTCTGGTGCCTCAGTGGTAAAGAATCTGCCTGCCAAGGCAGGAGATGTGGGTTCAATTCTTGGGTTGAGAAGATCCCATGGAGAAGAAAATGGCAACCTACTCCAGTATTCTTGCCTGGAGAATTCCATGGACAGAGGAGCCTGATAGGCTACAGTCCATGGAATCTCAAAGAATCAGACAATACTGAGGAACTAAGCAATAGGTTTAGATATATATCCGTCTAAGTATAGATAAGTACAGACACTTACTAAGTATAGATACTTAGATATAGATATTTATCTCAGCTTATATGGGGGAGTTCAATGCAATCAAGCATTTACTACAAAAGGTTTTCTGCTAGTCATGAGGAGCTGATGTCATCACAAAGGGATTTAGTGCTATAGATATGAAGAGGTGCAAGGATTGGGATCATAAAATCAGTTCCTGAAAACATCTGTCTAAAGACCTGTCCCCCCAGATTCCCTGGAGCACAGCATGCCTCTTTCTCCACCCTGAACTCCCTTAGGTGGTGTTGAAGGTCAACAATAGCTGTAGCAGCACAGGGTTCAGTCTCTGCAGAGGAAGTTGGCAAATACACTTGTTATTGCTGTTCAGTCACTGGCAAATGCTCTTGGCAAGTGCCAGTTTGTAGTTGACAGTATTTGGGTTTTTAATTTATTTATTTATTTTTATTTTTTGGGGGGCGGATTGGGGAGAGAGGGGGGCAGGTGGGCCACTTCTCTTGGTCTTTCATTTATCGATTTTCATTCATCTTTGTTCTTTGACCCGTGTGGGCCTCCCATCACAGTGGCTTCTGTTGTCACAGAGCACCGGCTCTGGGCATGTGCACTCCAGAGCTCCGGCTCAGTAACTGGACACATCGGTCCAGCTGCTCCGCGGCACATGGGATCTTCCCAGGCCAGGGATCGAACCAGCACCCCTTGCACTGCAAGGCGGTCTCCTTACCCACTGGACCACCAGGGAAGCCCTGTAGTTGACAGTATTTGAAAAGATACTGTCAACTTGCTATTTATGTCTTCCACAAAAGCAATATATAATTACACACATTTCATCAATAAAGTTCATATTATTAAACATGAGTTCACAAATTTCCTGCCTTACTCCATTTTGTTTATATGCTGAAAGGAGTACCAGGACTAACAGGACACAAGGGCTTCAAAAGAGTGACTTTTCACTCCGGACATTCTTCAGGCCAAGGCTTGGCATCCTAAGCTTCTTTACCTGACCTCTTTCTTAGGGCTGAGCTGGATGTTTTCTGAGACTCTTCTTCATTACTCAAGTCTGAAGAGTCACTAACTCTCATCCCTGCAGAAAGAAAGAAAAGTCCTTTACAATCTCAATCTGTGTCCTAGGACCAATACAGCACGGAATGCTTTCAAAGGAAATTAGAAGGGAAGCCTGTGTAAGAGGGTTAAAGATAATTCTCCCAGCAGGCTACCCTGTGCTCCATCTGACCTGTATTGGTCAAGACTGCTCCAGGAACCACCCCCAAGGCTGGGACTGGGCACAACTTTGCTGTGGAAGGCACTCCCTTTGGTCACCAGTTTTTACCCTTTCCTCTTGTCTGCACATATTAATACTTCTGCTTTCACTCTGTTTTTTATTCAGTGGGACACCGGAAGCAATATTTTCAATGTCAGAACCTCCATCAGCTGGGCCCTCAGTGAGGGCCCCTCCCAGCCTGGGAACTACTTGATCCTTTTATGGGAGTGAAGACTAACCTTGTATTGCACTGTGGCACTCAACTTCTTGAGGACTTCATGTTACATCAATTAGCCCAGCTCACCTAATTCAAATTGTGTAATGTGGATCATTGAAAATACCTACAAATTTATTGTTTTATTTTCAAGGGTATAACCAAAGAGATAAATGAAGCTTTTATAGCCAAAGAAGGTGTTCATTACATCGAGAGTTTTCATTCTTCTTACATCTCTTCCAGTATTTCATTGGTGTTTCATTTTCAAGGGTTCATGAGCTCCGGCTCAGTAACTGGACACATCGGTCCAGCTGCTCCGTGGCACATGGGATCTTCCCAGGCCAGGGATCGAACCAGCACCCCTTGCACTGCAAGGCGGTCTCCTTACCCACTGGACCACCAGGGAAGCCCTGTAGTTGACAGTATTTGAAAAGATACTGTCAACTTGCTATTTATGTCTTCCACAAAAGCAATATATAATTACACACATTTCATCAATAAAGTTCATATTATTAAACATGAGTTCACAAATTTCCTGCCTTACTCCATTTTGTTTATATGCTGAAAGGAGTACCAGGACTAACAGGACACAAGGGCTTCAAAAGAGTGACTTTTCACTCCGGACATTCTTCAGGCCAAGGCTTGGCATCCTAAGCTTCTTTACCTGACCTCTTTCTTAGGGCTGAGCTGGATGTTTTCTGAGACTCTTCTTCATTACTCAAGTCTGAAGAGTCACTAACTCTCATCCCTGCAGAAAGAAAGAAAAGTCCTTTACAATCTCAATCTGTGTCCTAGGACCAATACAGCACGGAATGCTTTCAAAGGAAATTAGAAGGGAAGCCTGTGTAAGAGGGTTAAAGATAATTCTCCCAGCAGGCTACCCTGTGCTCCATCTGACCTGTATTGGTCAAGACTGCTCCAGGAACCACCCCCAAGGCTGGGACTGGGCACAACTTTGCTGTGGAAGGCACTCCCTTTGGTCACCAGTTTTTACCCTTTCCTCTTGTCTGCACATATTAATACTTCTGCTTTCACTCTGTTTTTTATTCAGTGGGACACCGGAAGCAATATTTTCAATGTCAGAACCTCCATCAGCTGGGCCCTCAGTGAGGGCCCCTCCCAGCCTGGGAACTACTTGATCCTTTTATGGGAGTGAAGACTAACCTTGTATTGCACTGTGGCACTCAACTTCTTGAGGACTTCATGTTACATCAATTAGCCCAGCTCACCTAATTCAAATTGTGTAATGTGGATCATTGAAAATACCTACAAATTTATTGTTTTATTTTCAAGGGTATAACCAAAGAGATAAATGAAGCTTTTATAGCCAAAGAAGGTGTTCATTACATCGAGAGTTTTAATTCTTCTTACATCTCTTCCTATTGCTTATTCTGCGAATTGGCATGTTTCCAATATCTGAAGGATCTAGAAAGTAAAGGAAAATAAAATCAGTAATCTGTATCAAAAAGAGAAGTAAATCTCGTGACTACTCACATTGTAGACTGGATGTGGGCTATAAAGGTGCAATGATGGTCACTTCTGTCTCTTCCCATCTAAAGGAAACATCACTACCAAGTGGAGGGAAGATCCCCAGTCCTTTCGCCCTAATTGCAAGGTCAAAGAAGTTTTGAAAGCCAAGGTTTTTTTTTTTTTTTTTCCTATAGGCTTGCAGCTAGCTAATTTGGCAATGAATCTGGATTTCAGTTGCCAGCAATCCACTAAAACACTCATCACAGTTGATGTGAATTCACACAATTTGCTGCAGGAACACTGATACAGCCTATTTAAGAATGGGATTCTGTCCCAGCCTCTACTGGGGTGTTTTGTA
This sequence comes from Tragulus kanchil, assembly GCA_022376925.1. Lineage (NCBI taxonomy): Eukaryota > Metazoa > Chordata > Mammalia > Artiodactyla > Tragulidae > Tragulus > Tragulus kanchil. The sequence goes on from JAIOJX010000026.1 coordinate 56,832,849, forward strand.
ACGTATAGGATGTACACCACATTGTCTTTCTAAAACAGTAAAATATTATTATTCTATATCTGGCTATAAAGATTTTTTTTTTAATTTTGGGGGAATATGGTTGCTTTATAATTTTGTGTTAAAGATTTTGAACAAAGATTTATGACTGTTTGCTTAGAGTCCAGGTTGTTGGTTCTGAGTATTCTGCATATTCCAGTATCTTTCTATGTGATGTGCAAAAGATCTTTAAATGTTTGTTTGCTGGAGTTTCCTCATCTGTGAAATGAGGGAACCACAGTTTTCTGAGCTACATTTGATAACAGATTATTGTAAACATAATAGAATACTATATTTGAGAAAATATTTTCAAATATCATTACATAGACCAATGCCATGTTCAGGGTCATCCTTCAAAAACTATAAATGAAATTTGATAGTAATAAACGGAAGCTTTTGCTTCTGTCAATACTTAGAGAGGGTGGCCACAATCTTCTGAGTTTTGAGCAAATGAACAAATCAAGCAATGGCAGACTACTTCACTTTCTTTGCTCTCTACAAATAGGGGATGGGCAGAGACAGAAATTGCTATATAATCTAATGCTCTGTGGGGTAATACATCTGAAAGCATGCAATAAAATGACACTGCCATTCAACTAGAGCCATCTTGGTAGCCTGAATTTATAATTATTTCTTTGCATTTTTTCAGAATAGCCACTAGGAGCAAATGCAGCGAATGGGCTCTGAAGGGTCACTGAAGTACTGGTTGTGGAGTGTGGCCAGAGTAAATTGCACTAGAAAACAGGAGCCTGATGTCCTGGGGCCCAGGGGCGGCGGTCCTTACCCGTATCAGAATCACTTCTCAGGGCTGAGCTCCGTGTTCTACAGGGCATCTCGTCCTCACTGGACTCTGAAAAGTCTTCAGTCATAACTGCAGAATGGAGAAAATGATCCTTGAAGTCCTCAGCAAGTGACAAAGGAATCAAGACAGAAAATACCTGAAAAGCTCTGAAAACCAAGGGCTAGAATGTTCCTCGATCAGACTTCATGATCTGTCTTTTATATTCACATGACCTCTAGATCTATATTTTATCCCTTCACAATGCCTGCATCAGGGAAAACTTTACTCCTAGGGGGTATCTCTGCTTTGTCTCGACCCTCCATCTTCTTCTTTCAACTATTTTTAAAAATTTATTTGGCTATGCTGGGCTTTCACTGCAGCATGGAGGATATTTAGATGTGGTATGTGAACTCTCAGCTGTGGCATGTGGGATTTAGCTCCCTGACCAGGGATTGAACCCAAGCCCCTTGCACTGGGACTATGGAATCTTAGCTACTCGACCATCAGGAAAGTTCCAGCCCTTCATCTTTTTGCATCACACTCTTTCTTTTTTTCATTTCCCCAGTGTAGATTTGTTGTTGTGTTGGTATCTATGCCTGTGTTTCCCCCTCATCTAAAACTCCTTGCAATGTTTACTGGACAAGAAATTCAAATTCTATTATATTTGAGTCCTTGATTTATTCAGGTTTATTACAGACACTAGCCTAACTGATGAATACAAACGCTAAATGTGAACCATCTTAAATTAGAGCAAGTTTATATTTAGTTTTGAAGGGTATAACAAAGAATTAGAATGGGTCATTTATCACTAGTCCTTTAAAACAGTGGTGATATTTTATTTACTCTTACATTTTCCCCAAACCCTTTTACTGGATCTGCTTGATTTTCTGAAGTCCATGGCCTTTGTCTTAATCGTGGTATACGGGCATCCCAGGTGGCTCACTGGTAAAGTATCTGCCTGCGAAGGAGGACACTCAGGTTGGATCCCCGAGTCAGGAAGATGCCCTGAAGAAGGAAATGGCAACCCATTTCAGTTTACTTGCACTAGAAAACAGGAGCCTGATGTCCTGGGGCCCAGGGGCGGCGGTCCTTACCCGTATCAGAATCACTTCTCAGGGCTGAGCTCCGTGTTCTACAGGGCATCTCGTCCTCACTGGACTCTGAAAAGTCTTCAGTCATAACTGCAGAATGGAGAAAATGATCCTTGAAGTCCTCAGCAAGTGACAAAGGAATCAAGACAGAAAATACCTGAAAAGCTCTGAAAACCAAGGGCTAGAATGTTCCTCGATCAGACTTCATGATCTGTCTTTTATATTCACATGACCTCTAGATCTATATTTTATCCCTTCACAATGCCTGCATCAGGGAAAACTTTACTCCTAGGGGGTATCTCTGCTTTGTCTCGACCCTCCATCTTCTTCTTTCAACTATTTTTAAAAATTTATTTGGCTATGCTGGGCTTTCACTGCAGCATGGAGGATATTTAGATGTGGTATGTGAACTCTCAGCTGTGGCATGTGGGATTTAGCTCCCTGACCAGGGATTGAACCCAAGCCCCTTGCACTGGGACTATGGAATCTTAGCTACTCGACCATCAGGAAAGTTCCAGCCCTTCATCTTTTTGCATCACACTCTTTCTTTTTTTCATTTCCCCAGTGTAGATTTGTTGTTGTGTTGGTATCTATGCCTGTGTTTCCCCCTCATCTAAAACTCCTTGCAATGTTTACTGGACAAGAAATTCAAATTCTATTATATTTGAGTCCTTGATTTATTCAGGTTTATTACAGACACTAGCCTAACTGATGAATACAAACGCTAAATGTGAACCATCTTAAATTAGAGCAAGTTTATATTTAGTTTTGAAGGGTATAACAAAGAATTAGAATGGGTCATTTATCACTAGTCCTTTAAAACAGTGGTGATATTTTATTTACTCTTACATTTTCCCCAAACCCTTTTACTGGATCTGCTTGATTTTCTGAAGTCCATGGCCTTTGTCTTAATCGTGGTATACGGGCATCCCAGGTGGCTCACTGGTAAAGTATCTGCCTGCGAAGGAGGACACTCAGGTTGGATCCCCGAGTCAGGAAGATGCCCTGAAGAAGGAAATGGCAACCCATTTCAGTTTACTTGCCTGGAGAATTTCATGGACAGAGGAGCCTGGCAAACTATAGTCCATGGGGTCACAAAGAGTCAGAAACTCTGACTTTGGGACTAAACATGAGCTATATAAAGTTAAGAGGAAAAAATAGTTATCTGGTGCCCAAGTCCTACAAGTTCTATGACAACTCACAAGGCAGATAGGATTGCAATAGTAACAATTTTTTTTTTTTTTAAGTTAGGTTTTACTTGCTTTACGATGTTGTGATCGTTTCTGCTCTACAAGGAAGTGGATCAGCTGTATGGATACACATATTCCCTTCTTCTTGAACCTCCCTCCCCACCATCCCACCCCTCTAGGTCACGACAGAGCGTTGAACTGGGTTTCCTGTGGTGTCTAGCAGCTTCCCACGAGCTGTCTAGTTCACACGTGGTAGTGTACGCACGTGGCTCTTGTACAGCCCTGGCCTTGGCTCCCCACTTCCTTACCAGCCGCTCTGCTTGGAGTTGATGTGGAGGGTCCCAGGAGCTCGTCTCCATCACTGGCTTCTGCAGAGTCCTCACTGCTGATCACTGCACAGAGGAGCAAATGCCCTTAGGATCTCAGGGTGGAGCCCACACAGCAGGAAACCCCAGCAGGGGAGCACTAGGGAGAGCTAGAAGCTAAGCTGAATCAAGGCCCGTGGTCTGTGCTTGAATGTGGGTGAGCTGCAGCTTGCTCTAGGTCCTGCACGAAAGAGGATGAGCTCACGCATGAGGGCAGCTTTGCCCCTCTGCCCACACTCTCCTCCCCACCCTCCGTTTCCCTCTGGCCCTCGACGCCCCTCTACCCCTTGTGTTTCCTTCTCCTGTTCCTTCTTCACTTTCCTCTTGACTTGGCCCATTTTCCCTACTTAGGCCTCTCTTTCTGGGGGTGGCATCTCCTGATACCTCCCTTTATCTTTCCCATCTCCTCTCTCGAACAGCATGGCTCTCTGATTTCCCCCTTTTCTTTATCTTCTACCCCCATACGTTCCTCTCGTGTGTTAGAAATAGTCTCCTGGACATCAGTACTTACTACCCACCATCTGTCTTCTGATGTTTTTCCAGCCTCCGGGGAATCTCTTCTGCTACACTCCCTGCACTAGGTGCTGGCCCATGTCCTTCCTGCCTTTGTCCAAGGCCACCTGGACTGGCTGCGTGGACCCTGATGTCCAGTCTCTTGCCTGGTTCTCGTGAGTCCTGCTCCACATTCTCTTGGTCAGCCTTACCTATTATGTCAGACCCCTGGTTACAGTCAGTCCTTGCCTGGGCTTGCTCTTCAACTTCTGAGGCAAACCATGGCTTTTCCCTCTTGCAACTCACTAGAAGGATGGAACAGGAATTGACTTTTAGTCCATGGTTGGATGACTTTGCTCCTGGATCAAATGTTAAGGAATGAAGAATTTTAATTTGTCTCCCCCAAAAAGGCGTGAGCACTGTTTACAAACATTAAGGAGCTTTCTCCCTGCAACCTCACTGCAGAGGGGAGACTCCATCCCAACCTTTTCCTTTCTGTTGCTCACTCTGTCCTTTCTTTATTATTTTTGTGTTTTAATACTTTATTTCAACATACCTATACTTACAGAAACACACTCATATTGGTTAATAGAATGCAGTTTAACTTAGCTTATGCCATCTGAACTAAAAAGTTTGGGACGTGGTTTGCTTAAAAAAAGAGAAAGAAAATGAATTTGAAATCTGGTTTATTTTTCATCAATTATAAATGTGTATAAAAATCCTCCACTATATGCTGCTAAGGCAAATAGCATGAACTTTCACAAATTAAACTTTGGTTTGCCTCTTAAATACAGCATGTATTGCACTGTAAAAATTTATAAAATTGTTGCAACAAAACATTGTGATAATGTTGCAATGTTGGTTCACCAAGTTCAATAGCTATTGGATATTGAGAAGGCTGGGGAGACTCTGAATATACATGCGAAACTATAAAAGCTCTCTGATCTAGTTAATATTACAGGTAGATCCCAAATCTACTCAAACCAAGATTCAGATAATTTCTTAAATCTGAAGTAACACTTATCAATACAGTTCATCTTCTGAGATCAACAAGGAAAGTCTACACAGTAGCTGTTTCTTTCCGCAGCTCTTCAGTCTAGAGCTGAAACTACAAGAAGGTATCTCCCTCCATGAGACGACTCAAGCTTCAGTCTGAACTAGCAGTCCTAGTTCAGGAGTTCAGAGTCCCTTAAGACCACCTGACTTTAGGAGTGACTCTAGAGGAACAAAGGAAGGGAAGGGGAGTCCACAGAACTTCCCCAAGCAACTCCCTGTGTCTTCATTTGTTCCTGTCTCAATTCTGGTCTTTTTGCTTTTTTGTTCCCTTTCCTGGAGAGAAGCTTATTTTTATCTGAGGGGTTGCAGGGTCATTTTGATCACTGAGGACATGTCACCCTTTCTCAATGGTTTTAGGAACAGCCCCTGTGCCTTCATTCTGATGACTGCCTCCTCAAGTGCGACGATGTCTCCATGGTGCTCCTTTCTCTTCACGTGCTCCACATTGCCCTTTAACCATTCTCTATGGAGCTCACTTCTTGTGCCTCCCTCATTTTTTCCCTATAATTTTGTATTCATGTCTCCTGGTATCTTGATTTATGCATGCCCTTTATGCATGTCATTTTAAAATGCATACATTATAATGTAGAGGGCCCAGCAGGGTCTAGAGTTGAGGCAAAGAAGGTCTAGGGTCCCCCTGCCTCATTCTAGACCTGGATCTGCTATCCTCTACCCATTTCTCAGCTTATCAACTTTCTATTATACTTCTTACCCCTTCTTGTTTAAATGTGAAAAATTAAAAAAAAAAGAAAATGAATTTGAAATCTGGTTTATTTTTCATCAATTATAAATGTGTATAAAAATCCTCCACTATATGCTGCTAAGGCAAATAGCATGAACTTTCACAAATTAAACTTTGGTTTGCCTCTTAAATACAGCATGTATTGCACTGTAAAAATTTATAAAATTGTTGCAACAAAACATTGTGATAATGTTGCAATGTTGGTTCACCAAGTTCAATAGCTATTGGATATTGAGAAGGCTGGGGAGACTCTGAATATACATGCGAAACTATAAAAGCTCTCTGATCTAGTTAATATTACAGGTAGATCCCAAATCTACTCAAACCAAGATTCAGATAATTTCTTAAATCTGAAGTAACACTTATCAATACAGTTCATCTTCTGAGATCAACAAGGAAAGTCTACACAGTAGCTGTTTCTTTCCGCAGCTCTTCAGTCTAGAGCTGAAACTACAAGAAGGTATCTCCCTCCATGAGACGACTCAAGCTTCAGTCTGAACTAGCAGTCCTAGTTCAGGAGTTCAGAGTCCCTTAAGACCACCTGACTTTAGGAGTGACTCTAGAGGAACAAAGGAAGGGAAGGGGAGTCCACAGAACTTCCCCAAGCAACTCCCTGTGTCTTCATTTGTTCCTGTCTCAATTCTGGTCTTTTTGCTTTTTTGTTCCCTTTCCTGGAGAGAAGCTTATTTTTATCTGAGGGGTTGCAGGGTCATTTTGATCACTGAGGACATGTCGCCCTTTCTCAATGGTTTTAGGAACAGCCCCTGTGCCTTCATTCTGATGACTGCCTCCTCAAGTGCGACGATGTCTCCATGGTGCTCCTTTCTCTTCACGTGCTCCACATTGCCCTTTAACCATTCTCTATGGAGCTCACTTCTTGTGCCTCCCTCATTTTTTCCCTATAATTTTGTATTCATGTCTCCTGGTATCTTGATTTATGCATGCCCTTTATGCATGTCATTTTAAAATGCATACATTATAATGTAGAGGGCCCAGCAGGGTCTAGAGTTGAGGCAAAGAAGGTCTAGGGTCCCCCTGCCTCATTCTAGACCTGGATCTGCTATCCTCTACCCATTTCTCAGCTTATCAACTTTCTATTATACTTCTTACCTTCTCCTATTCTTTGTATTAACTATTGCCATGATCTGTGTATGCCTCTTCTATGTCAGTTTTGTCTTTCTATATTTTCTTCATCTCAAGCATTCCAGTCATCACCAAAGGCTTCACCTTCACCACTGTCCAACACACAAAGTCCCTGCGCTGGCCTGTACTCTTGTCAAACTCAGTCAGTCAGCCTTACCTACTGGTTCAGACTCTTGGGCACATTGTTTACTTGCTTGTTGACTTTCTAGTGCATCATTGTGGTTGCTGATTATATCTTTCCTCATTGCATTTATCTGCTCTGTCTCCCAGAGGTGATTCCAGAGTTTATTTTCTAGTGGGGTCGTACCTAAATTATGTTTGATTCATCAATGTTTTATTTTCCTCCCACATCCATCAGCATCCAACAGGAAAATACAATGCACTCCAAGCTTTTAAAGCAGGGTGAATTTAATCCAGGCATTGGTTCCACAGCTGATGGAAGAACAGAGGAGATCAAGTGGAAGAATGTGACAACATAAAGAACAGTCAACAGGAAGTCATGCAAGGGATAGAGGCTGATAGGACAGAGATATTCAAGAGATCATGAGCTGAGGTCACTGGGCAGGCAGACACTGGACCATGACTGACCTTCTTGGTGGAAGTCAAGGCTGAGATGGAGCTGCTGCCAGAACAGTGACTGGAGGCAGGGATGGAAAAACGCCTGGCTTCTCCCTTCCTCTCACTCTCCTGCTAGTGTTTCCATGTTAGGAACCCAGCAGGGAGCCCGCAGCAAGGGGAGCTGGCAAGCAAGGCTATAGGGGCCAGTGGCCAGAGCAGAGCAGGGGAAGGGGGGAAGGACTGAATCCCTGGGCAAACCACACCCTTCCCCCAAGGCAACCATCTCTGCTCCCCATGCAAACCCAGTCAGTCAGCCTTACCTGCTGGTTCAGACTCTTGGACATGTTGTTCCTTTGCTTGTTGACTTTCGAGTGCACCATTTTGGTTGCCGGCTGTATCATTCCTGTTTGCAGTTATCTCGTCAGTTTTACGGGAGTGATCTGCGAGTCGATATTCAGGGGAGGCTATACCTAAACCACATTTTGATTTATAAACATTTTATTTTCCTCCAACGTCCAGCAGAGTCCAACAGGAAAATACAACACATTCCAAGCTTTTAAAGCAGAGGGAATTTTATCCAGGCATTGTTTCCACGGTTGATGGAAAAGCAGAGGAGATCAAGTGGAAGAGCGTGACAACATAAAGAATAGTCAACAGGAAGCTATGTAAGGGATAGAGGCTGGGATCATGGGCTGAGGTCACTGGGCAGGCAGATGCTGGACCATGACAGACCTTCTTGGTGGAAGGTGGAGTCAAGGCTGAGATGCAGCTGCTGCCAGGACCGTGGCTGGAAGCAGGGATGGAAAAACGCCTGGCTTCTCCCTTCCTCTCACTCTCCTGCTAGTGTTTCCATGTTAGGAACCCAGCAGGGAGCCCGCAGCAAAGGGAGCTGACAAGCAAGGCTATAGGGGCCAGTGGCCAGAGCAGAGCAGGGGAAGGGGGGAAGGACTGAATCCCTGGGCAAACCACACCCTTCCCCCAAGGCAACCATCTCTGCTCCCCATGCAAACCAGTCAGTCAGCCTTACCTACTGGTTCAGACTCTTGGACATGTTGTTCCTTTGCTTGTTGACTTTCGAGTGCACCATTTTGGTTGCCGGCTGTATCATTCCTGTTTGCAGTTATCTCGTCAGTTTTACGGAAGTGATCTGCGAGTCGATATTCAGGGGAGGCTATACCTAAACCACATTTTGATTTATAAACATTTTATTTTCCTCCAACGTCCAGCAGAGTCCAACAGGAAAATACAACACATTCCAAGCTTTTAAAGCAGAGGGAATTTTATCCAGGCATTGTTTCCACGGTTGATGGAAGAGCAGAGAAGATCAAGTGGAAGAGCATGACAACAAAAAGAACAGTCAACAGGAAGCTATGCAAGGGATAGAGGCTGGGATCATGGGCTGAGGTCACTGGGCAGGCAGACGTTGGACCATGACGGACCTTCTTGGTGGAAGGTGGAGTCAAGGCTGAGATGCAGCTGCTGCCAGAACTGTGGCTGGAAGCAGGGATGGAGTAACACCTGGCTTCTCCCTTCCTCTCACTCTCCTGCTAGTGTTTCCATGTTAGGAACCCAGCAGGGAGCCCGCAGCAAAGGGAGCTGACAAGCAAGGCTATAGGGGCCAGTGGCCAGAGCAGAGCAGGGGAAGGGGGGAAGGACTGAATCCCTGGGCAAACCACACCCTTCCCCCAAGGCAACCATCTCTGCTCCCCATGCAAACCAGTCAGTCAGCCTTACCTACTGGTTCAGACTCTTGGACATGTTGTTCCTTTGCTTGTTGACTTTCGAGTGCACCATTTTGGTTGCCGGCTGTATCATTCCTGTTTGCAGTTATCTCGTCAGTTTTACGGAAGTGATCTGCGAGTCGATATTCAGGGGAGGCTATACCTAAACCACATTTTGATTTATAAACATTTTATTTTCCTCCAACGTCCAGCAGAGTCCAACAGGAAAATACAACACATTCCAAGCTTTTAAAGCAGAGGGAATTTTATCCAGGCATTGTTTCCACGGTTGATGGAAGAGCAGAGAAGATCAAGTGGAAGAGCATGACAACAAAAAGAACAGTCAACAGGAAGCTATGCAAGGGATAGAGGCTGGGATCATGGGCTGAGGTCACTGGGCAGGCAGACGTTGGACCATGACGGACCTTCTTGGTGGAAGGTGGAGTCAAGGCTGAGATGCAGCTGCTGCCAGAACTGTGGCTGGAAGCAGGGATGGAGTAACACCTGGCTTCTCCCTTCCTCTCACTTTCCTGCTAGTATCTCCATGTTAGGATCCCAGCAGGTAGCCTGCAGCGAGGGGAGCTGGCAAGCAAAGCTGTGGGGGTGAGTGGCCAGAGAGGGCAGACCAGAGCAGCAGAGGGAAGGACTGAGTCCCTGGGCAAACCACCCAGGACCAGCACACAAGCCCCGCCCCATGTTGACTTCATCAACCCCTCCCACTGTTCCCTCCAGTCTCAATAATGTATGAACACATGGATATATTTTTCACCGCACTTTGGATTTTTCTCATTTAGTTTTATTTTCCTAAGCAAAGCAGCTTACATAAAGTATGATTTAAAATTATTTCCTGAAGTTTTACTATAGAATATGGGCCCTGGTATATGGTTTGTGCCACCTCCTCACCCTTGGGGTGGAGGCATGAGACACAACTTTCTCTTCCCTGTTCATGCCACAGCAGTTTTCATGTTTGGTTAGATGCTCGGACACACTCACTGGTGACTTGTTGTGTATTGTTTTGGTCTAAGGTGAAAGTTTCTCTCAAAAATGAGGATGGTATAGACCTCACTTGAGACAATGAAACAAACTATTGCCTGTATCACTATTTGGGATATTCTGACTGGCCTGAAAAATGAAATAATTATGATCAATGTCTTAAATTGATCATATTTTTAATAATTTACTGTTATTATTAAGAATGTTATGGATTGATGGAGCTCAAGGTTTGTGAATAGTGGTTATTGGCTGTTAAAGTACCCAAACCTTTTTGTTAAGGGCTGTCTGGAGTTTAGAGGACAGCTCCTGGCCTCTGTCTCAGGGATAAATGGGAGAAGATTAGTAATAGCAGTCACACGGTGGCCATGGTCCTGTGTGAGGGATCCATGGAAGTACCCTACCCCTAGAGGAATGCTCATCACCTGCTTTCACCTCTCCTCTGGCTGCGGCACTGGCCTCTGCTGTACATGGCATCAAGCACTAAGGTCACTGCCAAATCAAGCAGGACAGAGTAGAACACTGTGAAGCTGGGCGGGGAGCTTGGGCCAAATGTCCAAGCCCAGAGATTTTGGAGAGTAACACCTGGGCTTCTCGGCACTGGGCAGGCAGACGTTGGACCATGACGGACCTTCTTGGTGGAAGGTGGAGTCAAGGCTGAGATGCAGCTGCTGCCAGAACTGTGGCTGGAAGCAGGGATGGAGTAACACCTGGCTTCTCCTTCCTCTCACTTTCCTGCTAGTATCTCCATGTTAGGATCCCAGCAGGTAGCCTGCAGCGAGGGGAGCTGGCAAGCAAAGCTGTGGGGGTGAGTGGCCAGAGAGGGCAGACCAGAGCAGCAGAGGGAAGGACTGAGTCCCTGGGCAAACCACCCAGGACCAGCACACAAGCCCGCCCATGTTGACTTCATCAACCCCTCCCACTGTTCCCTCCAGTCTCAATAATGTATGAACACATGGATATATTTTTCACCGCACTTTGGATTTTTCTCATTTAGTTTTATTTTCCTAAGCAAAGCAGCTTACATAAAGTATGATTTAAAATTATTTCCTGAAGTTTTACTATAGAATATGGGCCCTGGTATATGGTTTGTGCCACCTCCTCACCCTTGGGGTGGAGGCATGAGACACAACTTTCTCTTCCCTGTTCATGCCACAGCAGTTTTCATGTTTGGTTAGATGCTCGGACACACTCACTGGTGACTTGTTGTGTATTGTTTTGGTCTAAGGTGAAAGTTTCTCTCAAAAATGAGGATGGTATAGACCTCACTTGAGACAATGAAACAAACTATTGCCTGTATCACTATTTGGGATATTCTGACTGGCCTGAAAAATGAAATAATTATGATCAATGTCTTAAATTGATCATATTTTTAATAATTTACTGTTATTATTAAGAATGTTATGGATTGATGGAGCTCAAGGTTTGTGAATAGTGGTTATTGGCTGTTAAAGTACCCAAACCTTTTTGTTAAGGGCTGTCTGGAGTTTAGAGGACAGCTCCTGGCCTCTGTCTCAGGGATAAATGGGAGAAGATTAGTAATAGCAGTCACACGGTGGCCATGGTCCTGTGTGAGGGATCCATGGAAGTACCCTACCCCTAGAGGAATGCTCATCACCTGCTTTCACCCTCTCCTCTGGCTGCGGCACTGGCCTCTGCTGTACATGGCATCGAAGCACTAAGGTCACTGCCAAATCAAGCAGGACAGAGTAGAACACTGTGAAGCTGGGCGGGGAGCTTGGGCCAAATGTCCAAGCCCAGAGATTTTTGGGATTAGCAGCAAGTGCATTTACAGTGTCTGGAAGCAGAAACCCTCCCCAAAATCTCAGAATATTAAGCCTCAGTTGTGTAAGCCCTTGGAAAAATCGTGGATGCAAAGACTGACAATTCTTGGCAATCAGTGACACAAAGAAGCAGCAGGCTCCATAGCATATTCCAAAATAGGACATGACAGCAAAGGATCAAAAAACAGTCTACAGAAACAGACCATCATGAGATGAGGGAGCTGCCTGTGAAGACCTCAGTATGGAATGCAAGTCTCCCCCAGTTCCTAGGGAGAAGAAACGAGAGCTTTATTTTGAAAATTGGTGCATTAGCTATGCTATTCTTCCCTGATCCTTTTTCAGTCTTTATAAAATAGAAGTTGAAGATTCTCACCAGATATCTAGATGGAGACCATATAGACCTAGGAAATCTACAACCAACAGTTGTGTTAGATTCTAGAGACAGGGATCAACTGCACCCCTGGCTGAAAGTGCCTCAGACAGGCCATCTCCTGTGTAACCTCCACCAGCCATTCAGAGACTAGCAATGGCTTATCTTGGCTCCCACGGCCATAGTCAGCCTGGCTTGGTTCCCAGAGCTGCCCCAACTGGTGACCTTATCTTACTTCCTGCAAAGTCCTGGAGCTTCCTCCTCACCTCCTCTTCCTCCACTTCCTCTCTGTACAGGTCTGTTTAATCTGTTTCATTGGCCTTTCCATAAGGATTCAATGACTGATTCTCCTCCACTTTTTCCCAGCCCTTGGTATTCTTTTCCTGTATCTTTCCATCTTTATACATTTCTCTACATCCTAGGTGGTTCTAGTGGTAAAGAACCCCCCTGCCAGAGACTTGGCTTCAATCTGTGGGTTTGACAGAAAATGCCCTGGGGTAAAGGAGGGTCACATTTTTCTTCTCCCTGTTCTCTCAAACACCCAGATCCTCTCCTCTGCATCTCTACCACTTCCTCAGCTCTGAATCTATATGACCACCTTTCTTCTTGAATAGTCCTGCTCTTGAACAACCTTCCCCATATTTAAATCAGTCTTTTCTTCTGCCATCATCAGGGGCCTTCTCATTGACATTAACCTTGGGACCACAGTGCTCCTTTACACCTTCACACTGATCTCCTATAGGATTCTTCCTAAATGACAATTATCTCCAGGAAGACGTTCTTTTTAAATCTGGTTACTGACAATCTGGGTGTCTCTTTCTTTGTCTTAGTATTTAGGGCAACTGCCTCTTTGTCATAGCAATTCTGCCAGGACTCAGTCTCTGGTTAGATGCTCATACAAACATCCCTCCCTGCCTTCTCTGTGGTCCTTCAATGTTTCTTCCCTGGTTCTCAATCTTCACTCAGGACTTGGGCCTCCACCTCCCCTTCTCCTTTTCCTCTTACCAAAGGAGAATTGGTTTGTGTTTGGTCTCAATCACCTTGTTCAAGGCTCTGTTGGATAGCAGGCCTCCCTTGTCTGTTACTTTCTTCGTAATTAATTTTCTCCTGGATCACTGAAGAGAGGAATAGAGAAGACAATTAGAGATATCCACCATAGACCAGGAACATGATTCTCTGATTGGATAGCAGGCTCCCTGGCTGAAAGTGCCTCAGACAGGCCATCTCCTGTGTAACCTCCACCAGCCATTCAGAGACTAGCAATGGCTTATCTTGGCTCCAGCCATAGTCAGCCTGGCTTGGTTCCCAGAGCTGCCCCAACTGGTGACCTTATCTTACTTCCTGCAAAGTCCTGGAGCTTCCTCCTCACCTCCTCTTCCTCCACTTCCTCTCTGTACAGGTCTGTTTAATCTGTTTCATTGGCCTTTCCATAAGGATTCAATGACTGATTCTCCTCCACTTTTTCCCAGCCCTTGGTATTCTTTTCCTGTATCTTTCCATCTTTATACATTTCTCTACATCCTAGGTGGTTCTAGTGGTAAAGAACCCCTGCCAGAGACTTGGCTTCAATCTGTGGGTTTGACAGAAAATGCCCTGGGGTAAAGGAGGGTCACATTTTTCTTCTCCCTGTTCTCTCAAACACCCAGATCCTCTCCTCTGCATCTCTACCACTTCCTCAGCTCTGAATCTATATGACCACCTTTCTTCTTGAATAGTCCTGCTCTTGAACAACCTTCCCCATATTTAAATCAGTCTTTTCTCCTGCCACCATCAGGGGCCTTCTCATTGACATTAACCTTGGGACCACAGTGCTCCTTTACACCTTCACACTGATCTCCTATAGGATTCTTCCTAAATGACAATTATCTCCAGGAAGACGTTCTTTTTAAATCTGGTTACTGACAATCTGGGTGTCTCTTTCTTTGTCTTAGTATTTAGGGCAACTGCCTCTTTGTCATAGCAATTCTGCCAGGACTCAGTCTCTGGTTAGATGCTCATACAAACATCCCTCCCTGCCTTCTCTGTGGTCCTTCAATGTTTCTTCCCTGGTTCTCAATCTTCACTCAGGACTTGGGCCTCCACCTCCCCTTCTCCTTTTCCTCTTACCAAAGGAGAATTGGTTTGTGTTTGGTCTCAATCACCTTGTTCAAGGCTCTGTTGGATAGCAGGCCTCCCTTGTCTGTTACTTTCTTCGTAATTAATTTTCTCCTGGATCACTGAAGAGAGGAATAGAGAAGACAATTAGAGATATCCACCATAGACCAGGAACATGATTTCAGAATTACACATATAGGGATTTCCAGGTCTCAGATCACTCAGAGCTCAGTGGGCCCCAAGCTTCATTATAAAGTTCCCCCATCACCCTGGGACAGAAAAGAAAAACCCCAGCAAGAGAGCAGTTATTTTCCCCTGCACAGAAATGAGCCACTCAAATGCAAGGATTAAGGAGTTGTGAGAACATCCTGAGGTTGTCAGTCATGTAAAATAAACTTCACACTGTGGGGACGAAACATGTTCAAATAAATAAGGGAAGTAAAATGTGTTTATTGAACTGTTCAGATTGTAAGGAAGAAACAGATTTCCTCTGGAGAAGGACTAGGATCCTAGAGAGACCTGTGTGTATAAAAGAGAAAGTCCCAATGCTTTAAAGATGGTGCTAGACAAGGGGAAAAGTTGGATTTATTGGATCCTGGGGGGATAAACAGATTGCAAAGAGACAGACCAGAGGATGAAGAAGGAGCTCTACACCTCCCTTAGGTACCCTAGACCCCAGGAACACGAGAAGGACACTCTGAATTTTTCTAGCAGGGAGTGCCTATTACATCACAGCAGGATGTCCCCATGACTTCCCAGGGACCTGGGAAACTTCTAATAATAGGCTCAGGACACCAGTCCAGTCCCTGGGTGTAGGTGACCCAGCGAATGTTGGAGGAGGGAAGTAAACCAGGGAGCCTAGACAGTAGGTTTCTGCTGTGAATCTGGGGAAAGGATGGTGAGCCTGGGCTGCCCCAGGCCTGAGAGCAAGGGTAATGCCCACTTACAGACCCATAGTATCTTTATTGTCTAGTAAGCAATCTTCCAATTCCTTGCCTTTAGAGTTCAGACCTTCCAAAATCTTTTTTTTTTTTTCCCCCAAACATATCCCTCTTGAGTCAGCTCCCATGGTGCACTTCTCACTCTCTGAATGACACAAGTTGACTTTGTCCTTTGGCAGAAACTCTAGAACCCTTCTCACTCTGTGCCTATTCCCCTAGCACCTCTCTCCTCAGGTCATAGAATCATTTTACTTGTGAATTCTCCATCACTCTTGGGAAGTCTTAGTTGAATCAACACTGTGTGAGTATAAGAAGTTTTTGTGTGAAACAAAACAGAAAGTCTTGGAAGAGCATCTTCTTTACAGTGTACCAGGCACAAAGTATCAACAGTGCCTTCTCAAGAGAAAGTGGTGAACCAAAGCTTTAGCTTTATATAGCATCAAAAATAATCCCTGGTAGAGCAGTAGGTTTTGTAATATTTAAGTAATATTTGATTTATTCCTTTTGAACCATTTCCCCTTAAGCATAAATTTGACCTTGAGTTAACCTCCAGATTATTACTCTGAAAACCAGATGAGGGAGAGCTCTCTTCTGTGTTACTAGGCCAACCCTGGATTTAAAGTTAAAAGTGACTGATGATTGGTAAATTTTGTGTAGACTGGGAGGGACTCTCTATGACTATTCTTGGATCGTCCTTCAGAGTGGAGACTCTTGTCTTTCGTGAGGTTCTGGAAAGTTATGACTATAGTGTTGTTGAAATATGAACTCCCATAGACATGAAGACAGGATGGATCCTGAACCCACAACTAAGCCGTGGTAGTAGTCAGCTCAGTGGACTACTGTGTAAACACTGAGTCCTGTCATTTGTCTTTCCATCTAAATAGGATGGCACTGTGGCTCTAGTTCTCCTGTGGGTCTAAGTGATTAGTTAAGCAGACCTCCAGGTGTGTGTTGTACCATAACCATTATAACGTGAGCTCATGGTATGTGTGTTTTGTTAACTGTTTTATTGCCACTGCCCAGAACCAGGTATAGCATGTGATAGGAGCTCAATGTGTACTTGTTGGCCAAAACTGACCTTGAATATCAAAAGGTAGATAATAAGCTGGTTACCTTTTTCGAAGCTTTTATAAATTTTATTTAATTCAGGATATTCCTGCATGTTGACCTCGCTGAACAATGCTTCCAAAAATGATGGTTTAAATGTCTTCTCCAGCTCATCGAGAACACGGTACACCACTTGTGGTACAGGCACCAGGTTTCTACAAGACTCTTGACAGTCCTTAAAAATATTGAATGGAGAAAATATAAATACAGACTTCCAAGTTATAGGAGAGCCCTACAGAGACATTTTATGATTAACTTATTCCAATTTCCCTAAATAAGCATCTTTTCCCATTAAGGATTAGAATTTCTGTATATTTGAATGACTACTAAGTAAAACAATAAATCCTTTCTTCTTAAAACTATTCATTTGTGATTCTGATCTCCTTATGCTCATTTACTTTAGATGTAAGAATGAGCAATTTTGAAGAATAAAAGTGAGTTCAAAGTTAGTGAATACGTTACTGTCTAAGAGTCTGGTCAACTCTTTGAGGAATAGACTTGGCAGGTGATGAGCCATTCAGTTGACTGGACAACTCTTGTCCCTTCACCTAGAGTGACCTGACCTGGAAGAAATCAAGGAAGCCAGGTAACAGTTCTCCCATTTGTCAACTTGGCCACAGTTTGAAAGCATATTCATAGGTCAAACTGAAGACTTGCATCTCTGTATCTCCAACAACACCTCTTGGTAAAATACTCAAATCCCCAGTGGAGACTCTTGTCTTTCGTGAGGTTCTGGAAAGTTATGACTATAGTGTTGTTGAAATATGAACTCCCATAGACATGAAGACAGGATGGATCCTGAACCCACAACTAAGCCGTGGTAGTAGTCAGCTCAGTGGACTACTGTGTAAACACTGAGTCCTGTCATTTGTCTTTCCATCTAAATAGGATGGCACTGTGGCTCTAGTTCTCCTGTGGGTCTAAGTGATTAGTTAAGCAGACCTCCAGGTGTGTGTTGTACCATAACCATTATAACGTGAGCTCATGGTATGTGTGTTTTGTTAACTGTTTTATTGCCACTGCCCAGAACCAGGTATAGCATGTGATAGGAGCTCAATGTGTACTTGTTGGCCAAAACTGACCTTGAATATCAAAAGGTAGATAATAAGCTGGTTACCTTTTTCGAAGCTTTTATAAATTTTATTTAATTCAGGATATTCCTGCATGTTGACCTCGCTGAACAATGCTTCCAAAAATGATGGTTTAAATGTCTTCTCCAGCTCATCGAGAACACGGTACACCACTTGTGGTACAGGCACCAGGTTTCTACAAGACTCTTGACAGTCCTTAAAAATATTGAATGGAGAAAATATAAATACAGACTTCCAAGTTATAGGAGAGCCCTACAGAGACATTTTATGATTAACTTATTCCAATTTCCCTAAATAAGCATCTTTTCCCATTAAGGATTAGAATTTCTGTATATTTGAATGACTACTAAGTAAAACAATAAATCCTTTCTTCTTAAAACTATTCATTTGTGATTCTGATCTCCTTATGCTCATTTACTTTAGATGTAAGAATGAGCAATTTTGAAGAATAAAAGTGAGTTCAAAGTTAGTGAATACGTTACTGTCTAAGAGTCTGGTCAACTCTTTGAGGAATAGACTTGGCAGGTGATGAGCCATTCAGTTGACTGGACAACTCTTGTCCCTTCACCTAGAGTGACCTGACCTGGAAGAAATCAAGGAAGCCAGGTAACAGTTCTCCCATTTGTCAACTTGGCCACAGTTTGAAAGCATATTCATAGGTCAAACTGAAGACTTGCATCTCTGTATCTCCAACAACACCTCTTGGTAAAATTAACTCAAACTCCAAGACTCAAGAAATACCATAAAAAACTGGAAACTTGGAGGAAGGAAAGCATGCATCTATTCACAAATTTGCTCTAGCAAGACATTGTCGAGGTGGGTTTTAACATTCTCAGATCTAGGTATTTAAATTGATGTTCATTGAAAAGAAAGGCTCTATTATTATTTTATCAAATCAATATATTAAATTTACTCATCAATTCATTAACATTAATTTAGTTTGTGCAGTAATGTGTACATTCCTACAAGGTAGTAACATCTATGGACATACCTGCTTCCGATCCAGCCAGCCTCCAGTGCCATTCACCCTGACTCCAGTGGTCACCATGAGCCCACCCCTTCAGTGAGACATAGGACTGCCTCCAGAGATGCCTGTTTCTGCTCTCTCCTCCATTTTGCCTTTTTGGAATACTTACATCATGACTTGAAAATGTCCCCCTCTTACTGGAGACTCTTCAGATAGCTAGTTGAGCCCTGAGGTTTGGGTCCAGGATATGAAAGTTAACTTTGTTTGGGGTCAGTTTACCAGATTGTGATGTAATAAACTTAACTTACTTCATACATTTTACTGGTGATGATTTCATTGTCACGGAGGCCTTCAAGGAAAGGAAAGGTCTTTTTTATTGCATTCGAAATTTTCACCTTATGTCTTTTGAAGTGGTCAAATATGGTTTCAAAGATGGGATTGTTTATGTTCTGGTTTTCTGTGGACATCCTATAGAGAAAGAATACCATGTGAAAATAGTCTCCATATTCTGGGATGCTTGTGGAGGCTGTAAGATTGTACATATAAAGAACAGGCTGTGAAGAACTAACACATGTAAAATAAGCAGTCCTGAGTAGAGACCAAAATAAATGGATTGAAGTGTAACTGAAGAAAGTATGGAGGTTAAGAAAGACTTAAACACAGGATTGAAAGAATCCATTCCACTACATCCTGATCAAAGCATTGTAAAGATACCTTCACATATCTGGCACATTACTTTAGTAATTTTTTTTAAATTGGAAGAAAATCCAAATAGAGTAAACAAGGAAATGAAAAAAACAATGAAATAAAAATTTAACCTTGAAAATGCTGCTTTATTAACTAAGAGAAAATAAGCCACGGAAAGATAAAAAATAATGTCCCCTGTCTGCAGGTAGCTACTAAGACTGAAATATCAGTCTATCAATGGCCAACAGGTCCATGAGAAGATTATTGACATTGCTATTTATTAGAGAAATGCAAATCAAAACTATAATGAGGTACCAGCTCACATTGGTCAAGGTGGCCACCATTAAAAAGTCTACAAATAGGGCTTCCCTGGTGGTCCAGTGAATAAGGACACCGCCTTGCAGTGCAAGGGGCACCAGTTCGATCCATGGCCTGGGAAGATCCCACGTGCTGCGGAGCAGCTGGACCGATGTGTCCAACTACCGAGCCAGAGCTCTGGGGTGCGTGCGCCCAGAGCCAGTGCTCTGCAACAACAGAGGCCACTGCGATGGGAGGCCCACACGGGTCAAGGAACAAAGATGGATGAAAGTGGACAAATGAAAGACCAATAGAAGTGGCTTGCCTGCTCCCCTCTTTCACCACCCCTCCCCCACCAAAATAAATAAATAATAAATAAATCTTAAAAAAAACATGTCTACAAATAACAAATGCTGGAGAGGGTTTGGAGAAAAGGTAACCCTTTTACACTGTTGGCAGGAATGTAAGTTGGCGCACCCAACTATGGAAAACAATATATAGAGGCTCCTCAAAAACCTAAAACAGAGTTGCCATCTGACCCAGCCATCCCACTCCTGGACATATCGAAGCATAACTACAGTTCAAAAAGATGCATGCACCCTGTGTTCACAGCAGCACTACTTATAATAGCCAAGACACGGAAATCACCTAGATGTCCATTGACAGAGGAATAGATAAAGAAGATGTGGAATACTACTTAGTCATAAAAAGAAACAACATAATGCCATTGACTGCAACATGGATGGATGGACCTAGAGCTGATCATAGTAAGTGGTGTAAGTCAGAAAGAGAAAGACAAACGACATATAATACCACTCATGTGAAATCTAAAATATGACATAAATGAACTTATTTGCAAAACAGAAGCAGACTCACAGGCACAGAGAACAGATTTTTAGTTGCCAAGGGGAAGGAGAGGTGGAAGAAAGATTGGTTGAGAGTTTGGGATTACTAGATGCAAACTATTTTATATAGAATAAATAAATAATATCATACTGTATTCAGTATCCTGCGATAAGCCATAATGAAAAAGAATGTGAAAAAGAATATGTATATATGTATAACTGAATCACTAACACAACATTATAAATCAACTACACTTCAATTAAGATTTTTTAAATAAAAAAAGAGAGAAATTCCATCCTACGTGATAAACTGGTTCATAAAGAATGTTTTAATAATAATACAATAAGGTATAAATTGGGAATTTCACAAGTGTATCAGTCATTCCTCCTAGGGCTTCTACTTTGTGTTAATATAAATCTCTCTGTGCTGTTGTTACATAAAGTGAATCTTTTTAGGCATCTCAATTTCAGAATTAGCTCCTGTTTTCCTTCAAAACTAATTGTAAACCTGTCTATAATTTAGTTCTTAGTTGATTGCTTCTGACAACTATGTTTTAATCAACATTTTGCATTCTTAAATGTTATGAAAACTCATAAGCTGTCTTGGTCAAATCATAAGAGAAATACTGTCACTTACCTGTACCCCAAACTTTCAGGGAAAAGTAATGTCATATTACTGTGTTGAATTCTGCATTAAAAAGTTTCTGATGAAATACTCAGATTGAAGGTAAGCATCTGTCTTTTCCTTTATTAAACCCAAATAAAATGTTAATAAAGGGACTGAATTCACAATGACAAAGAGAATGGCAGGGGGCAATGAGTAAATGAGAGATTTCTACCTAAATCTGTAAAACAAAAAAGAAGTCAGAGGATTGCTAGTCACTATTGTAGGTGGAAAACGCTCCCAGAGGTCAGGAAAGCAGCCAATGTGTCCTGCAGAGCCCTGAGGGGCGATGGAGGTCACAAAGGAGACATGCCATGGAAAACTGATGTGTTATTTGAAAAATGAAGAACTGCACACCTCCCACATTTCAGTCAGCATCCTGACCACTTGTACCCAGATGGTCTTTCAGAAAGAAATATTGCTGTCCTTTTGGCCACTATATGTTAATTTTACCTGTTACTGGACTTCATATAC
Source organism: Tragulus kanchil (assembly GCA_022376925.1). Lineage (NCBI taxonomy): Eukaryota > Metazoa > Chordata > Mammalia > Artiodactyla > Tragulidae > Tragulus > Tragulus kanchil. The sequence continues at coordinate 56,854,335 of JAIOJX010000026.1, forward strand.
ATGAAAAGAATACATTACATGTGCTTTGTGTCTGACTTCTGCTTGCCATCCATATTGTTGGATGAATAGAAGTTTGTTCCTCTTATTGTTGAGGATATTTTATTGTGTGGATCTAGCACAATGTGTTCATTCACCTTCCTTCTGATGGACATTTTGGGTTGATTCTGAAAGGGTTTTACCTCAATTTGAGACTTAAACCCAGCACCCAGACCTGATCAAACCCTGCTTGGGACTTGAACCCACGTGGCTGGAGCTTGAATTCCAGCAAAAACCCTGTTTGGGACTTGAACTCATGTGACTGGGGCTTGAACCTAGCCAAAACCTGGTTTGGGACTTGAACTCACGTGGCTAAGGCTTAACCCCAGCCAAAACCCTGCTTGGGACGTGAATCCACGTAGTCAGGACTCAATCCCGGCCAAAACCCTGTCTGAGACTCAAACCCACGTGGCCGGGACTTACTCCAGCACTCACCCAACATCTGGACCCACTGAGGCTCAGGTTCTTCGTGCCTCAATGCAGAAGGAATTCAGCGAGAGGCAGAGTGATAGGCAAGAAGAGGATTTATTAGGATAGGGCACTTGTAAGAGGTGCAAGCGGGAAGGCAGGAAAGCTCTGCTCTGCTCTCTCCTTTGATTGAGTGGGCAGCCATATATATAGGATGGTAGAAGACTGCCTCCCTCAAGTAGATGCAGATGCAGGACATATATCATTGGTTGCTTCTTCGCCAGCTCCTCCTTCATCAGCTGTTTATACCCAGTCAAGCCTGCTTTACTGAACACGGAGCAGCTCTCCTGAGTTATCATCAACTCACTGGCCTCCCAACCTTTCTCAGGTGTCTCCCTTCTACCTACTATCCCCTACTAAGGCTCTACAACCACCTATCTATTATACTCTTTCCCTATCAATTCCAGTCTGGAACTAGTATGAATAAAGTTGCTGTTCCTCTACAGATCTTTTGGTAGCCAGCAGTTTTCATTTCTCTTGGGTCAATAACTAGGAGTGAAGTTGCTGAAACATTGTGTGAGTATGTTTAATTGTTTTTTTAAAGACTACAAAACTGTTTTTTAACATCTGTTAGAAATAGCCTTTCTAGTTTAGCTGTCCTAATATGTATGATGTGGTATCTTATTTCAGTATTAATTTCTATTTTAAATGACTAATGATGCTGAGCACATATTCATATGCTTGGCAATTCTTTGGCAACTTATATATCTTCTCTTGTGACATGTCCAAATCTTTGGACCATTATCCATTTATATTATTGGGTGTCTTTCCCTTATTCATGTGTAGGAAATTGATAATCATCAATTCTAAAAGACATGCGATAAGCCAAAGGACCAGTGCTTCAAAACTCAGAGTAAACCAGGACACCTTCAAACATGCAATGCTTTTTTTACTTTACAAGCATGCATTTTGAGTATTTTTCATAAATTTTCTTTATTTCCTTTATAGATACAATCTAAAATGTAATTTTGTACATGATATTAAAACTTTAGGCAATCATGATTTGATTTTTTGCTTGTTTCTAACAACATCGCACCTCCCTTTCTATTTTTTTTTGGCCACTTCTATTGGTCTTTCATTTATTTCCATCTTTGTTCTTTTGGCCTGTGTGGGCCTCCCATCGCAGTGGCCTCTCCTGCTGAAGAGCACCAGCTCTGGACGCATGAACCCCAGAGCTCTGGCTAGGTAGCTGAACACATCCGTCCAGCCGCTCCAGGCCAGAGATCGAACCGGAGCCCCTTGCACTGCAAGGCTGTGTCCTACCCATTGGACCACCATGGAAGCCCTCCTTTCTACATACATCACTGTTCCCTCAATTAGACGCAGATGCAGGACTTATATCATTGGTTGCTTCTTCGCCAGCTCCTCCTTCATCAGCTGTTTATACCCAGTCAAGCCTGCTTTACTGAACACGGAGCAGCTCTCCTGAGTTATCATCAACTCACTGGCCTCCCAACCTTTCTCAGGTGTCTCCCTTCTACCTACTATCCCCTACTAAGGCTCTACAACCACCTATCTATTATACTCTTTCCCTATCAATTCCAGTCTGGAACTAGTATGAATAAAGTTGCTGTTCCTCTACAGATCTTTTGGTAGCCAGCAGTTTTCATTTCTCTTGGGTCAATAACTAGGAGTGAAGTTGCTGAAACATTGTGTGAGTATGTTTAATTGTTTTTTTAAAGACTACAAAACTGTTTTTTAACATCTGTTAGAAATAGCCTTTCTAGTTTAGCTGTCCTAATATGTATGATGTGGTATCTTATTTCAGTATTAATTTCTATTTTAAATGACTAATGATGCTGAGCACATATTCATATGCTTGGCAATTCTTTGGCAACTTATATATCTTCTCTTGTGACATGTCCAAATCTTTGGACCATTATCCATTTATATTATTGGGTGTCTTTCCCTTATTCATGTGTAGGAAATTGATAATCATCAATTCTAAAAGACATGCGATAAGCCAAAGGACCAGTGCTTCAAAACTCAGAGTAAACCAGGACACCTTCAAACATGCAATGCTTTTTTTACTTTACAAGCATGCATTTTGAGTATTTTTCATAAATTTTCTTTATTTCCTTTATAGATACAATCTAAAATGTAATTTTGTACATGATATTAAAACTTTAGGCAATCATGATTTGATTTTTTGCTTGTTTCTAACAACATCGCACCTCCCTTTCTATTTTTTTTTGGCCACTTCTATTGGTCTTTCATTTATTTCCATCTTTGTTCTTTTGGCCTGTGTGGGCCTCCCATCGCAGTGGCCTCTCCTGCTGAAGAGCACCAGCTCTGGACGCATGAACCCCAGAGCTCTGGCTAGGTAGCTGAACACATCCGTCCAGCCGCTCCAGGCCAGAGATCGAACCGGAGCCCCTTGCACTGCAAGGCTGTGTCCTTACCCATTGGACCACCATGGAAGCCCCTCCCTTTCTACATACATCACTGTTCCCACCCCTTGGATACATTCTTTCTAATAATGAGCGTGTCCTTGTGTGTCTTATTCCCTAAATTCTCCATAGGCATATACTTCCATCTGTATATACCTCTAACCTACATATCTTGCAGGGTATTTTCTGTACCATATTTTAATATACGGTTCTCTTTTATGAATTGTAGACTGTTTTCTGTGTAGAATTCATCCCATATATTACTATCTCACAAGCAATTCTCTAAGTCATCTAGTATGTTCTAGTTTATTTATGTATTAATATTTATTTTGGAAATGTATAACACTAAACAGCATATACACACTCTTAGGAAAATATAATAGGATATATTATAGACAAACAGAAAATTAATCTAATAATGAGGAAGATGTGAAAATTTGAAACTAGTGGATCCGACTCTGGATATGTTAAAGGGAAACCCAAAAGGCTGTTCAGCAGCAGACTGAGAACTCAACCATCTTGGACTGAAACATGTGATGATTATAGATAAAGCTAAGTGCAGCACGTGATAGTGCTGTTATAAGGAATAGGAGGAAGGAATTGGGAAAACTCTCTTATAAGTTATCTGTGCGCAGGTAAAGTGGAAAAAATGTATATTGCAAACTTCAGGCAGTTGCTAAAAACATTTTTAAATTTTTATTTATTTTCAATTATAGGGTAATTGCTTTAAAATATTGTGTTGGTTTGTGCCATCCACCAACATGAGTCAGCTATAGGTATACACATGTCACCTCCTTCTTGGACCTCCTTCCCACCTCCTACCACCTCCTACCCCTCTAAGTTGTCACAGAGCACAACCTCCTAGGTTCTTCATTCATTCCTGGAGCAGCCCCCAAGTGGAATTTCATTCTACTGGTGTGGACCTCCACAGCCTGACTTTCTGTGCAATCGCAAGATGAGCAGCCACTGAAGAGGACCAGAACAAGGGGCGAGACCAGGGCCTCATCCATCAGGTATCCATCTTTGACATCACCCATTAAGATGCCAAAGATGCCATGCCTCCCAACCCTGAAGGTTCATTACAGCTTTTGTTATAATGAAATAAATTTTGTAATAAGGCTTCTTTTAAGATTTTAGGATCCCAACAAATCTGCCTGCATTTCATTTCTAATAAAACATTTTAAAATTAGTCACCAAGACACCAACAAGGCCCAGTCACCATAAATCCTAGTTAAAGGCTATTTAGGGCGAATAAAAATTTTGACCTTTTAGTTTATAATGCAAAATTTTTTCAAGAAGCCAGTTATGAATTGTAGACTGTTTTCTGTGTAGAATTCATCCCATATATTACTATCTCACAAGCAATTCTCTAAGTCATCTAGTATGTTCTAGTTTATTTATGTATTAATATTTATTTTGGAAATGTATAACACTAAACAGCATATACACACTCTTAGGAAAATATAATAGGATATATTATAGACAAACAGAAAATTAATCTAATAATGAGGAAGATGTGAAAATTTGAAACTAGTGGATCCGACTCTGGATATGTTAAAGGGAAACCCAAAAGGCTGTTCAGCAGCAGACTGAGAACTCAACCATCTTGGACTGAAACATGTGATGATTATAGATAAAGCTAAGTGCAGCACGTGATAGTGCTGTTATAAGGAATAGGAGGAAGGAATTGGGAAAACTCTCTTATAAGTTATCTGTGCGCAGGTAAAGTGGAAAAAATGTATATTGCAAACTTCAGGCAGTTGCTAAAAACATTTTTAAATTTTTATTTATTTTCAATTATAGGGTAATTGCTTTAAAATATTGTGTTGGTTTGTGCCATCCACCAACATGAGTCAGCTATAGGTATACACATGTCACCTCCTTCTTGGACCTCCTTCCCACCTCCTACCACCTCCTACCCCTCTAAGTTGTCACAGAGCACAACCTCCTAGGTTCTTCATTCATTCCTGGAGCAGCCCCCAAGTGGAATTTCATTCTACTGGTGTGGACCTCCACAGCCTGACTTTCTGTGCAATCGCAAGATGAGCAGCCACTGAAGAGGACCAGAACAAGGGGCGAGACCAGGGCCTCATCCATCAGGTATCCATCTTTGACATCACCCATTAAGATGCCAAAGATGCCATGCCTCCCAACCCTGAAGGTTCATTACAGCTTTTGTTATAATGAAATAAATTTTGTAATAAGGCTTCTTTTAAGATTTTAGGATCCCAACAAATCTGCCTGCATTTCATTTCTAATAAAACATTTTAAAATTAGTCACCAAGACACCAACAAGGCCCAGTCACCATAAATCCTAGTTAAAGGCTATTTAGGGCGAATAAAAAAATTTTGACCTTTTAGTTTATAATGCAAGTTAGGGATTTGACTTTCAAGAAGCCAGAAACCTATTTTTCTGTTTAAAATGCCTATTTTTCTTGAGAAACATTAATATTTTTATATGTTTATGCATAAATTAGTTCACATAGATAGTGGTGTTTCTTTTTCAATCAATCTATGAGTTGAATTTTGTTTCCATAGGTGTCTGTTAATCGCTTATGAAAGCCCAAATACTAAATCTATGGCTTCACATTTCTTTTACTGTGATCCACAATAAGAAATATAAGAAATACATAAGGAATGGGAGGAAGGAATTAGGAAAACTCTTTTATAAGGTATCCGTGCTACAGGTGAAGTGGTATAAAATATACATTGCAAGCTATAGGCAGCTACTAAAAACATTTTTAAAAACTACATTTCAAAGCTGTTAGAATGGCTATTAAAGAAAAGCTAAGAAATAAGTGTTGGAGAGGATGTGGGGCAAAGAGAAAGTATGTATTGTTGGCAGAAATGCAAATTGGTGCAACCACTATGAAAAACACAATGGAAGTTTCTCAAAAAATTAAAAATAAAACTACCATATGATCCACATATATAATATATAATGGAACATTATTGAATGAAATCTGGCCATTTGTGACAACATGGATGGACCCCTAATAGTATTAATATAAGTGAGATAAGTCAGAAAGAGAAAGACAAATATCATATAATCTTGTTTATATGTGGTAACTGAAAAAACAAAGCTCATAAATACAGAGAACTGATTGGTCATTGCCAAAGTGGGGGTGGGGGAGGGGCACAAAACGAGTGGAGGTAGTCAGAAAATACAAACTTACAGTTTGGTAGGAAAGCTGTGACAAGCCTAGACAGCATTAACAGGCAGAGATACAAAAGGCCATATATTCAAATCTATGGTTTTTCCAGCAACTGTGTACAGATGTGATAGTTGGACCCTAAAGAAGACTGATTGCTGAAGAACTGATGCTTTTACATTCTGGTGCTGGAGAAGATTCTTTGAAGTCTCTTGGGCTGCAAGGAGATCAAACCAGTCAATCTTAAAGGAAATCAACACTGAATATTCATTGGAAGGATATGCTGAAGCTACACTACTTTGGCCATCTGATACAAAAAGCCGACTCATTGGAAAAGACTCGATGGGAAAGACTGAAGGCCTAGACAATGAGATGGTAAGACATAGCTATCAACTCGGTGGACATGAATTTGGGCAAGCTCTGGAAGATAATGAAGGACAGAGGAGTCTGGCATGTTGCAGTCCATGGGGTCGCAGAGTTTGCATCACTTAGTGACAGAACAAAGTTATAAAATAACTAATGAGGATGTAATATATAGCATAGTGACTATAGATAAACAATACTGTATTGCACATTTGAAAGTTGCTAGGAGAGTAGATCTTAAAAGTTCCCATCACAATAAAAAATTCTGTTGTTAAGTGTAGTGATGACTGTTAACTAAACTTATTGTGATGATTATTTTGCAATATATACAAAATATTCCACCTTTATGTTGTACATCTGAAACTAATATGTCAATTCTACCTCAACTAAAAATGAAGTTAAGGATCTTGAGAGGGGCAGATTACATTATTCTAGATTATTTAGATGAGCCCAAAGTATTTGCAGGAATTTTTATAAGGAAAAGAAGGCAGAAAAGTTCATCAGAAGGAGATTTGGTGATGCTACGTTGCTGGATTTGAAGATGAAGGAAGGGGCTATGAGTCAATCAATGAAGGCAGCCTCTAGAAGCTATAAAAGGCAAGAAAAAGAGTCTCTCCTAGAGACTGAGGTAGAGATTATGAAGATTAAAAAATCTCTAAGATTCTTGATATTAAAATGAATAAAAATGCAAAACACTTAAAAGTATATACAAGGCTTCCCCTGGTGGTCCAGTGGGTAAGGACACCGCCTTGCAGTACAAGGGGCGCTGGTTCCATCCCTGGCTTGGGAAGATCCCACGTGCCGCGGAGCGGCTGGACCGATGTGTCCAATTACCGAGCCGGAGCTCTGGGGCACATGCGCCCAGAGCCGGCGCTCTGTGACGACAGACGCCACCCCACCGCGATGGGAGGCCCACAGGAGCCAAAGAACAAAGACGGATGAAAATAGAGAAATGAAAGACCAATAGAAGTGGCCCGCCCACTCCCCTCCCTCCACAATCCGAACCCCGCCCAAAATAAATAAATAAAAATAAATCTTTGAAAAAAAAAAGCATATATAATATGATCTTTTATTGAAACTGAGAAACAAATTAAATGCTTAGGAAAATGAGTTGTATGTGTAAATCCATAGAAGAAGATCTTGAAGTTATACCCACAACTCTAAAAGGACTGGGGTTGAAAGCTTCAATAACTGTTCTCTGTATCTGTGTGTTTGTTTTTGTTTGGTTTGGTTTGTTCATTTATTTTGGTTTTTTATTTGCTTTTTAATATACTACATATGAATGAAATCATACAATAGTTGTGTTTCCCCATCTGACTTATTTCAGATGGCATAATACCCTCAAAGTCCATCCATGTTCTCATGGATGGTGAAGTTTCATCTTTCTATGACTAAATAATATTTCATTGTATATGTATACCACATCTTTATGCATCTATTTATTAATTGGCTCTTAGATTATTTCATTCCATGACTGTTGTAAATAACACCTCAGTGAACATATGAAGTTGTTCATATTGCTTTTAAAATGTGTTTTTGAATTCCTTGGCTAAATAAGTATAATTGGAATAGTTGGATCATAGAATAATTTGATTCTTAATTTTTTAGAGTCTTAATAATGGTTTACACAGGGACTGCACCCATTCACATTCCTATCAGCAGTGCAGTGTTTCCTTTCCTCCACATCCTCTCTAACATTTGTTATTTCTTGCCTTTAAAATAATCATCATTCTAACAGGTCTGAGTTGATATTTCATTGTAGTTTTGGTTTGCATTTCACCATAATTAGTGATGCTAACGATTTTTACATATGTCTGGCTATCTGTTGGCCAACTTTAGTCCACTTTGGCAAAAATGTCTCTTTAGCTCCTCTACCCAATTTTTAATTGAGTTGTATTTTTAATTGAATTGTATGAGTTCTTTCTGTATTTTACCCTTTATTAGATATATGATTTACAAATATCTTTTCCATTCGATAGACTGACTTTTCATTTTGTCAATGGCCTCCTTTGCTGTACAGAAACTTTTTTGATGTAGTTTCACTTGTTCATTTTTGCTTTTGTTTCCCTTGCTTAAGGGAACATATCCAGAAAGATAATGTTAAAGTCAATGTCAAAAAGTGTACTACCTCCTTTTTCCTAGGAGTTGTATGGTTTCTGGTCTCATATTCAAGCCTTTAACCCACTTTAAGTTCATTTTTGTGAATGGTGTGAGATAATGGGATTTATTCCAGGAATGCAAGAATGGTTCAATACCATTTTTTACCAAATCAAAATGATCCATCATATTAACAAAATGAGGGATAAAAATCATATGATGATATCAACAGATGCAGAAAAGCATTTGAGAAGGCTCAACATCCATGTATGACAGAAACTCTCAGTAAAATGTGTATAAAAGGAATGTTTGTCAACATAAGAAAGGCTATATATATGACAAACCCACAGCTAACATCATATTCAGTGGTGAAAAACTGATAGGTAGCCCTCAGTAAGATTAGGAACCAGACCAGGATGCCCACTCTTGCCTCTCTTAATCAACATGGTATTGAAAGTCATAGCTAGAGAGCTTAAGGAAGAAAAAGAAATAAAAGGCATACAAATGGTAAGGAAAAAATAAAACCATCGCTATTTGCATATGACATAATTTTATATATAGAAAACCCTAAAAACACCACCAAAAACTATTAGAAATAAATACAGTAAAGTTGCAGGGTACAAAATCAATATACAAAAATCTGTTGTATTTCTGTACACTAACAATGAACTAGTAGAAAGAAAAATTAAGAAAACAGTCTCATTTACATTCAACAGAAACAATAAAATCCCTAGGAATAAATGTAACAAAAGAGGGAGAAGACTTATACATTGAAAACTATAGGACACTGCTGACAGTGAAGACAGACAGACATTTTGTGTTCATGATTGAAGAATTAACATTGTTTAGATGTCAGTATTACCTAAAGCATTCCACAGATTTCGGTGCAATCCCTATCAAAATCCCAATCACATTTTTTTTTTTACAGAAATGGAATAAAAGTCCTAAAATTTATAGGGAACCACAAAAGATCCTGAACTGTCAAAGCAATCCTGAGAAAAAGAACAAACCTGGAGATATTACAAGCCCTGATTTCAAAATATATCACAAAGCCATAGTAGTCAAAACAGCAGAAAAACAGACAATGGAATAGAACTGAGAAGCTGAAAATAAACTCACGCATAAATGGGTCACTAACTTGCAACAAAGAATCAAACAACATACATTTTTTCTCAAAGTGGAGAAAGTATACCCGCTGTAATAAACAGTGTTGGGGGGGCTTCCCTGGTGGTCCAGTGGGTAAGGACACCGCCTTGCAGTGCAAGGGGCGCTGGTTCGATCCCTGGCCTGGGAAGATCCCACGTGCCGCAGAGCGGCTGGACTGATGTGTTCAATGACGGAGCCGGAGCTCTGGAGCGCATGTGCCCAGAGCCGGTGCTCTGTGACAACAGAGGCCACCGCGATGGGAGGCCCACAAGGGCCAAAGAACAAAGATGGATGAAAATAGACAAATAAAAGACCAATAGAAGTGGCCCACCCCCCCAAAAAAAAAATTAAAAAAAAAATACTGTTGGGAAAACTGGACAGACATGCTGAAGAATGAAACTAGCCCACGTGAATGAGACTTTTCCCCTCTATATTCTTCCATATTGTTTGAAACTTTACGAACAAGAATATATATTTCCTTTGTATTAAAAGAACAGAGAATTAAATGGACTCTGAACAATGTTATTTCTGAACTCATTACCAAAATAAAAAGCATGATTTTCCTAGTCTAGAACAAAATATCAAAGCAAAGATGAACATCCTCAGCCTGAGCAAACCTTGTGCAGTCTTGGGCCTTGCTCTTCCTTTTACTTGCTTTGCTCAAGATTGCTGGAGGAAGACCCCAAGCCCCCCAGTCAGAGGTGGGAATAGCGTCAGAGCTGACAGAGAAACCCCGCCACAGGATCACCACCCGGGGTTCAACATAAATCAGGGTTTAACCTGATTTCACATTTTTTCTATCCTAAAGCATTCCACAGATTTCGTGCAATCCCTATCAAAATCCCAATCACATTTTTTTTACAGAAATGGAATAAAAGTCCTAAAATTTATAGGGAACCACAAAAGATCCTGAACTGTCAAAGCAATCCTGAGAAAAAGAACAAACCTGGAGATATTACAAGCCCTGATTTCAAAATATATCACAAAGCCATAGTAGTCAAAACAGCAGAAAAACAGACAATGGAATAGAACTGAGAAGCTGAAAATAAACTCACGCATAAATGGGTCACTAACTTGCAACAAAGAATCAAACAACATACATTTTTTCTCAAAGTGGAGAAAGTATACCCGCTGTAATAAACAGTGTTGGGGGGGCTTCCCTGGTGGTCCAGTGGGTAAGGACACCGCCTTGCAGTGCAAGGGGCGCTGGTTCGATCCCTGGCCTGGGAAGATCCCACGTGCCGCAGAGCGGCTGGACTGATGTGTTCAATGACGGAGCCGGAGCTCTGGAGCGCATGTGCCCAGAGCCGGTGCTCTGTGACAACAGAGGCCACCGCGATGGGAGGCCCACAAGGGCCAAAGAACAAAGATGGATGAAAATAGACAAATAAAAGACCAATAGAAGTGGCCCACCCCCCCCAAAAAAAAATTAAAAAAAAAATACTGTTGGGAAAACTGGACAGACATGCTGAAGAATGAAACTAGCCCACGTGAATGAGACTTTTCCCCTCTATATTCTTCCATATTGTTTGAAACTTTACGAACAAGAATATATATTTCCTTTGTATTAAAAGAACAGAGAATTAAATGGACTCTGAACAATGTTATTTCTGAACTCATTACCAAAATAAAAAGCATGATTTTCCTAGTCTAGAACAAAATATCAAAGCAAAGATGAACATCCTCAGCCTGAGCAAACCTTGTGCAGTCTTGGGCCTTGCTCTTCCTTTTACTTGCTTTGCTCAAGATTGCTGGAGGAAGACCCCAAGCCCCCCAGTCAGAGGTGGGAATAGCGTCAGAGCTGACAGAGACCCCCCGCCACAGGACAGGCCTTAAACCACACCACCCAGGGGTTCAACATAAATCAGGGGTTTAACCTGAATTTCACATTTTCTAAGCTACCTTCTTTGAAATGACCTATATAAAGGTAGAGGCGACCTGAGAGACACAAGAACGTTACAGGGTCACAAGGAAATAAATTCTTACTGCAAAGTCTCATAAAGGACAGTCACCTTCAGGCAGACCTGCCCGTGGAGCAGTAGTTGCGAAACAAGCAGTCCAGCCCCTTGTGGTAGCAGGACTCAACCAGCAGGCACGCCCTGCTGCAGTTTAAAATCCCATTTCCTCACACACCCTTGTCTGTCCTTAAACTGCAGGTGAGTGTTCCCCTACACCAGGTGTAAAGCACAGACTCCGTCCAGAGTCCAAAGACAGCGCTGAAGCAGTGGCGTGGCCAGAGGAAAAGGCAAAAGGAAAGAGGGAAAAGACTGACCTGGTGCTGAGCTCGCCGCCCCCACCGGCCATCTTCCGGCCTCCCCAGCCTGGGTCCAGAGAGACTGCCTGAGCCCTGAGCCCTGAGCCCTGAGCCCTGAGCAGGAAGTCAGGTCGGGTCTCACTCAGAGAGGGTGGCTCCGCCCAGAAGGGGAAAAGAGAAGTGAAAGCAGTTGTCACTGAGCCTGGCTGGCCGGCTGGCTTCCTCCTCCTCCTGCAGCTCCCTGGTGCTTCCAGCCGTCATCACATGTGGTCCCAGGGGTGCAAGACAAGGAGCGACAGCCAGGGCTTGGAGGACCAGGGAGGGGCAGGGCCAGCCCCCAAGGGTCCACCTGTTTGTGCAAAGACAGGAACAACATCTGTGTGACTGCAACTGTCCTCAGGCCCCTGCCTTCTCAGGATGGCTCAGAGTTGACTATGGGATCGGGGCAAGCTGTGTGTGCTCCCTCCCCTTGCTGAGATGAACACTGGGGGAAGAGGGAAAGACAGAGACTTCAGATCTTCTCTCCAGCCTGTGGGAGAGCCTAGACCAACCAAGTTAGGACCCCACATCCAGACAGAGGGCTGGTGAAGCACACATCCGCTATAACAGTGGTGGCTCCTGAGTGTGACTTCCTCTAGCTGTGAGTAGGGTTCTCACCCAGCTACATTTGAAGATGAGGGAGAGGGTTCCCCCCTCTCTCCCACTTTTGTTGTTTCTTTCCCCCAAAAGAAGGAGCAGCACTGTGCTCAGGACATCCATAAGGATGCCTTCACTAGTGGGCAGGGTCTCAGTGGTACCAGGTCCTGCACACCCGTGGACCCCTTCTCTCTCCCTCACTCTGGGGGCAGCAGGACTAGTGAGCTGAGCCTTTGCTGGCCAGGACTATCCTCTGTTCCTGACCTATAGGGCACAGGGTCAGGGGCAGACCAGGTCTGCCTTGTCTAGGGTCCTCTCTCTCCTTTCTGTCCCTGGGTAGTTGATGGACCAGGTCATCTCTATATTGTGTGTTGACATCAATGTGGCTGCTTTTCTCTTGTCTGTTTAGGACCTTCAAGGTGAAAACCTGGAATTAGAGACCATCCAGCAAAGGCTGGCACACGATCAACAGGGTGGACACTCCCGAGCGGGGCTGCTCCTGGTCCCTGGAGGAGACCTTCCTGTTGGTCAGAGAACGCAGGGCCGGCTCCACAGCCATGAGAGCAGGGGAGGTTTCTGAAGCACCCCTCAGGCCTCTGGGGAGAAACCAGTTTCTTTGATCCAGGAAATAACAACAGACCCACTCAGGTCTGGAAAAGAATAGGACCAACTTAAGAAGCAGGTTGATCCTATGATAAATCACAATGAAAAACCATACAGAATGTATATATATACATACACACACACACACACACATAACTGTATCACTTTGCTGTAAGGCAGAAATTAACACGACATTGTACATTACTTATACTTGAATTTAAAAAAAAATAAAAAGCAGGAGGAAGTTGAATTCTTCCTACAGACACTAGGGGGCACCTGGGACATGTTCCATGGCTGAGAGGAGCACTGGAGCAGGAGCATTTTTGCTTTCATGGGAGGAGCCCCGTTACTGGGCTCAGAAACCTGCAGAGCAGGGAAGGCCGCAGTTGAGGAGGAATGCCAGGACACAGGACTCACCACGGCGACAGGCTTCCTAAGCTTCAACAGAAGCAAGCGGCTCGTCTCCAAGCTGGGAGAGCCAGTGGGGGCCGAGGCCGGTCCCTGAGATGAGACTGTGTGATCTGGGATCTAACCCTGCAGGGCAAAAGGAAGCAGCAGGCACAGTGGCCGCTGGGGCCAGACTCCTGACTCCTTTGAGGGTGAGAAAGTGGAGGGGAGCTAGCGCCTGGGACCCAAGTGGTGACACTCAGGCCTCAATATCCCTTTCCAGGGCAGCACTGTGCTCAGCATCATGGATGCCTTCACTAGTGGGCAGGGTCTCAGTGGTACCAGGTCCTGCACACCCGTGGACCTTCTCTCTCCCTCACTCTGGGGGCAGCAGGACTAGTGAGCTGAGCCTTTGCTGGCCAGGACTATCCTCTGTTCCTGACCTATAGGGCACAGGGTCAGGGGCAGACCAGGTCTGCCTTGTCTAGGGTCCTCTCTCCTTTCTGTCCCTGGGTAGTTGATGGACCAGGTCATCTCTATATTGTGTGTTGACATCAATGTGGCTGCTTTTCTCTTGTCTGTTTAGGACCTTCAAGGTGAAAACCTGGAATTAGAGACCATCCAGCAAAGGCTGGCACACGATCAACAGGGTGGACACTCCCGAGCGGGGCTGCTCCTGGTCCCTGGAGGAGACCTTCCTGTTGGTCAGAGAACGCAGGGCCGGCTCCACAGCCATGAGAGCAGGGGAGGTTTCTGAAGCACCCCTCAGGCCTCTGGGGAGAAACCAGTTTCTTTGATCCAGGAAATAACAACAGACCCACTCAGGTCTGGAAAAGAATAGGACCAACTTAAGAAGCAGGTTGATCCTATGATAAATCACAATGAAAAACCATACAGAATGTATATATATACATACACACACACACACACACACACATAACTGTATCACTTTGCTGTAAGGCAGAAATTAACACGACATTGTACATTACTTATACTTGAATTTAAAAAAAAATAAAAAGCAGGAGGAAGTTGAATTCTTCCTACAGACACTAGGGGGCACCTGGGACATGTTCCATGGCTGAGAGGAGCACTGGAGCAGGAGCATTTTTGCTTTCATGGGAGGAGCCCCGTTACTGGGCTCAGAAACCTGCAGAGCAGGGAAGGCCGCAGTTGAGGAGGAATGCCAGGACACAGGACTCACCACGGCGACAGGCTTCCTAAGCTTCAACAGAAGCAAGCGGCTCGTCTCCAAGCTGGGAGAGCCAGTGGGGGCCGAGGCCGGTCCCTGAGATGAGACTGTGTGATCTGGGATCTAACCCTGCAGGGCAAAAGGAAGCAGCAGGCACAGTGGCCGCTGGGGCCAGACTCCTGACTCCTTTGAGGGTGAGAAAGTGGAGGGGAGCTAGCGCCTGGGACCCAAGTGGTGACACTCAGGCCTCAATATCCCTTTCCAGGGCCGCACCTCAGTCAGCAGGACTTGCCTGGGACCCCCTTTCTGCTCTCTCCTCCTGGGAGACTCTGGTTGGGGGTTGAGTAGAAGGAGTGAGTCTGCTCCTCGTTGGGTCTCCCTGAGCATGTCCTGCCTGCAGTGGCCAGGGTTCTGTCAGTCCCTCCAAGGTCAAGTGCACAGGGCCAGGGGCCTGGGGAGTAAAGTGGGGTGAGGGTGTGACTCGTTGGATATGTGTGAGGTTATATGGATAAGCCTGGTTCTGAGGTTGAGTTTAGGGATTTTTTTTTTTTTTTTTTGCCAATTGCAAAGCCATAGCACTGAGCCCAATCCAACTTTTATCATTAAGAGAGCTGGTATTTTGATCCCCAATCTGTCTCACCCTTTTGCATGAGAGTTGGTTTCAAACTCAAGTGAGGAGGGTTTATATACAAAATTTTGGTTTTCACCTTCCTGGGATTTTTTCCCTCTCTCCTAGGAAAGCCTGGTTGCCCTGGGTTTCTTCCCTGACTCTGTTGACCATAGCGAAGGTGGGCTTCCTACCAGAGTTTTGGCCAACTTGTGCAAAACCGGGGTGATTCTCAGAGCCAAGTAACAATAAACAGGAAACATTCTGTTCTGGCTGCTTCCTCTGAGTTTTGATTTCCCTCTAACATCAACCTGCTTTGGTTCACTTTCTAGAAGCCTTAGCAGCTCTTCTTTGCATACTAAGCTCGTGGGGACGTCTTCCCATCCAGTTTATACAGAGAGAGGTGGAGAACCTGGTCTCTCGTCCAGACAGAAGGCGTGGTGCACTCCACCCAGGCAGCAGGGTGGGTGCTGATGCCCTGGGATCCCCACTAAGAGGTTCAGGCTGAGAGGTCATGCCCAAATGGCCCAGACCCCAGGAGCACCAGGTCCTCCTGCAGGTCCTGGGGACACAGACACATGACCTCCCCAGGTAAGGCCACAGCCAGACTTCTCTGCAGCCAGCATCCCACATCTACATCCAGGTTAGTGGAACTGATCAGGGTGATAGGTTTAGTGGCCATCCTTGCCCCCTTGGCTGTCCAGGGAGTGGAGTGCTCCATTTGATTCCAGGAATGTGCCCCCTACTCCCAGGCTCTGCAGCCTCTTTGACTGGCCTGGGACCACCCCATTTCTCCCTTTATTTCATTTATTTATTTAAATTTCACTCTTTTTATTTATTTATTTAAACCTTTATTTTACTTTTAACTTTTACAGAGTTTTGTTGTTTACAGATACGCATGTTCCCAGATTAGTCACATATATATCCCCCCCTTCCACCCCCTCCCTTAGAGTTCAGAGTCCACTAATGGCTCCCAGGGTGGGTTCTACCAGTCAGCTATGTTTTCCTTGGTTGTCCAGCCCCCTCCAATCCTTTTACAAACAGACCTGGATTCCTTTGGGTGAGGACTTCCCCTCTTTGTGTGAAGGAGTAGGAATGTTAATCAAGACACTGGGCCTTGAGCAAGTCAGACTCTCTTCAGGGAGGTGAGCTCTCACATGAAGTTTATTAAGGGGCTCAAACCCAGTTGGATAACAGTCGGCAGCTCCTGAACAAGATGGTAGAGATGTTTACTGTGTGTGCGCATGTGCTCAGTCATGTCTGACTCTCAGCAACCCCATGGACTATAAGCCCGCCAGGCTCCTCTGTCCACTGGATTTCCTGGGCAAGAAGACTGGAGTGGGTTTCCATGTCCTCCTCCAGGGGCTCTTCCCAACTCAGGAATATCCTGTCATGTGCAAGACCATTGAGCCCCTATAAACTTACTTATATTTCATGTCTTCAAATCTTACATGGTTTATTTCTCATCATTGAGAGTGGGTGTGAATCCACTAAGGCTTTAGAATACTCAACACTTCTTGCTCATCAGGCCCAATTAACATACTGATAGCTCATTTTCCGTGTCAACTTGGACCATGGGGTGCCCAAGTTACCCCAGAGGCCTTTGAGGGTGTTTCTGGATGACATCAGCATATGAACAGGGAGGCTCAGTAGATTGTCCGCTTCAGCAATGGGCCGCAAGGGTTAAAACCCCCCAGGTTCCTGGGGACACAGACACATGACCTCCAGGTAAGGCCACAGCCAGACTTCTCTGCAGCCAGCATCCCACATCTACATCCAGGGGAACTGATCAGGGTGATAGGTTTAGTGGCCATCCTTGCCCCCTTGGCTGTCCAGGGAGTGGAGTGCTCCATTTGATTCCAGGAATGTGCCCCCTACTCCCAGGCTCTGCAGCCTCTTTGACTGGCCTGGGACCACCCCATTTCTCCCTTTATTTCATTTATTTATTTAAATTTCACTCTTTTTATTTATTTATTTAAACCTTTATTTTACTTTTAACTTTTACAGAGTTTTGTTGTTTACAGATACGCATGTTCCCAGATTAGTCACATATATATCCCCCCCTTCCACCCCCTCCCTTAGAGTTCAGAGTCCACTAATGGCTCCCAGGGTGGGTTCTACCAGTCAGCTATGTTTTCCTTGGTTGTCCAGCCCCCTCCAATCCTTTTACAAACAGACCTGGATTCCTTTGGGTGAGGACTTCCCCTCTTTGTGTGAAGGAGTAGGAATGTTAATCAAGACACTGGGCCTTGAGCAAGTCAGACTCTCTTCAGGGAGGTGAGCTCTCACATGAAGTTTATTAAGGGGCTCAAACCCAGTTGGATAACAGTCGGCAGCTCCTGAACAAGATGGTAGAGATGTTTACTGTGTGTGCGCATGTGCTCAGTCATGTCTGACTCTCAGCAACCCCATGGACTATAAGCCCGCCAGGCTCCTCTGTCCACTGGATTTCCTGGGCAAGAAGACTGGAGTGGGTTTCCATGTCCTCCTCCAGGGGCTCTTCCCAACTCAGGAATATCCTGTCATGTGCAAGACCATTGAGCCCCTATAAACTTACTTATATTTCATGTCTTCAAATCTTACATGGTTTATTTCTCATCATTGAGAGTGGGTGTGAATCCACTAAGGCTTTAGAATACTCAACACTTCTTGCTCATCAGGCCCAATTAACATACTGATAGCTCATTTTCCGTGTCAACTTGGACCATGGGGTGCCCAAGTTACCCCAGAGGCCTTTGAGGGTGTTTCTGGATGACATCAGCATATGAACAGGGAGGCTCAGTAGATTGTCCGCTTCAGCAATAAGCAGGCAGCATCCAGTCTGTTAAGGGCCTGAATGAAGCAAAAAGTGAAAGAGGAAAATCTGTTCTCTTCTTGCCTGCCTAGTTGGGCCAGGACAGGGGTCTCCAACACTATTAGACTAGAAGTTACACCACTAGCTCCCCTGGTTCTTGAACTTTCGGCCTTGGACTAGACTTACACACCACTTTTACTGAGTCTTTCGCTCTCGCAGATGGCATCTCATGGGATATTGCAGCCTCATATTCACATAAGCCAATTCCCATTGTATATGTAAACAAACATATGTGTGTATATATATGTGTGTATATATATGTATAGGTATATATATACACACAATATATACATGTATAACCAGAGGACAGCCTACTCTGAGCATCTCAAGGATGCTGGTGTCCCTCAGCTGTGTGCTCCTCACCACCTTGTTGAGTGTCTCTGAGGCCTCCTGAGGAGCATAGTGGCCCAATGGAGTGATTCCACAGTGACCTGATGGAGTAGTTGTAGAAAGTAGAGCTGTGCCAACCTCCTAGGCTTTTGGATCTTCTTTTCCTGGAAGGTCTAGTATCTTTGCTTCCACTTTATCAATGTGTACCATAGTTTATACCAAGCATTTTTTTTAATTACATTTTTTTGTAAAAAGTTTTGGCCTTTTTTTTTTAAAAACTATTTTTTAATTAATTTGTTTTCATCCATCTTTATCTTTTGGCCTGTGTGGGCCTCCCATTGCAGTGGCCTTTCTTGTTGGACAGCACTGGCTCTGAGCACGTGCTCCAGAGTGCTGGCTCATAATTTGACACACTGGTCCAGGATTTCCTGGGCAAGAAGACTGGAGTGGGTTTCCATGTCCTCCTCCAGGGGCTCTTCCCAACTCAGGAATATCCTGTCATGTGCAAGACCATTGAGCCCCTATAAACTTACTTATATTTCATGTCTTCAAATCTTACATGGTTTATTTCTCATCATTGAGAGTGGGTGTGAATCCACTAAGGCTTTAGAATACTCAACACTTCTTGCTCATCAGGCCCAATTAACATACTGATAGCTCATTTTCCGTGTCAACTTGGACCATGGGGTGCCCAAGTTACCCCAGAGGCCTTTGAGGGTGTTTCTGGATGACATCAGCATATGAACAGGGAGGCTCAGTAGATTGTCCGCTTCAGCAATAAGCAGGCAGCATCCAGTCTGTTAAGGGCCTGAATGAAGCAAAAAGTGAAAGAGGAAAATCTGTTCTCTTCTTGCCTGCCTAGTTGGGCCAGGACAGGGGTCTCCAACACTATTAGACTAGAAGTTACACCACTAGCTCCCCTGGTTCTTGAACTTTCGGCCTTGGACTAGACTTACACACCACTTTTACTGAGTCTTTCGCTCTCGCAGATGGCATCTCATGGGATATTGCAGCCTCATATTCACATAAGCCAATTCCCATTGTATATGTAAACAAACATATGTGTGTATATATATGTGTGTATATATATGTATAGGTATATATATACACACAATATATACATGTATAACCAGAGGACAGCCTACTCTGAGCATCTCAAGGATGCTGGTGTCCCTCAGCTGTGTGCTCCTCACCACCTTGTTGAGTGTCTCTGAGGCCTCCTGAGGAGCATAGTGGCCCAATGGAGTGATTCCACAGTGACCTGATGGAGTAGTTGTAGAAAGTAGAGCTGTGCCAACCTCCTAGGCTTTTGGATCTTCTTTTCCTGGAAGGTCTAGTATCTTTGCTTCCACTTTATCAATGTGTACCATAGTTTATACCAAGCATTTTTTTTAATTACATTTTTTTGTAAAAAGTTTTGGCCTTTTTTTTTTAAAAACTATTTTTTAATTAATTTGTTTTCATCCATCTTTATCTTTTGGCCTGTGTGGGCCTCCCATTGCAGTGGCCTTTCTTGTTGGACAGCACTGGCTCTGAGCACGTGCTCCAGAGTGCTGGCTCATAATTGGACACACTGGTCCAGCCATTCTGTGGTAAGTGGGATCTTCCCGGGCCAGGGATCAAACCAATGTCCCTTGCACTGCAAGGTGGACTCTCTACCCACTGGACCACCAGGGAAGCCCTTAATTACATTTTCTAGTTATACCTTTTTCTTCCAGTTTTATTGAGATATAGTTGATATACAGTTCAGTCGTGTCTGACTCTGAGACCCCATGAACTGTAGCCCACCAAGCTCTTCTGTCCATTGGATTTCTCACACAGAAATACTGGAGTGGGTTGCCATTTCCTTCTTTAGGGGATCTTCTTGACCCAGGGGTCAAACTTGTGTCTCCTGCATTGGCAGGCAGATTCTCTACCACTGAGCTACCAGGAAAGCCCAAATTAATGCTATATATATATATATATGGACAGAGAGAGAGACACACACACACATAATGACTTGATGTATATTTATCATAGAGTGATTATCACAATAAGTTTAATAGCCATGTGCTATCAACTATATCCATAGACAGAATCTATGGAACAGGGCTCTGTTCTAACTAAGTAACTAAGTAACTAACTAAGTAACTAACTAACTAACTATATATATATATATATATATATATATATATATATATATATATAAAAGCATACTTGAATTATGCCCTTTGTCCCTTGCCCAGGTAATTAAACTTCTTGGCACAGGGAGTGCTTGTGTATTAACAACTTTTCCTTTTCTAGTTTCATATTCTCATTTTTTTGCCCAGGACTTGCCCTCAGACACAGTCTCCTGGTACCTGCTGGTTCATGTTGGCCAGTCCTGTGACTCCACTGGCATAACCCCTCCATGGCTGGCAGGAGGAGGCAGGACTTCCCCAGTGAGGTCCTGCTGGGAGGACTCAGCTGAGTCTTCATACCAAGCATTTTTAATTACATTTTTTTGTAAAAAGTTTTGGCCTTTTTTTTTTAAAAACTATTTTTTAATTAATTTGTTTTCATCCATCTTTATCTTTTGGCCTGTGTGGGCCTCCCATTGCAGTGGCCTTTCTTGTTGGACAGCACTGGCTCTGAGCACGTGCTCCAGAGTGCTGGCTCATAATTGGACACACTGGTCCAGCCATTCTGTGGTAAGTGGGATCTTCCCGGGCCAGGGATCAAACCAATGTCCCTTGCACTGCAAGGTGGACTCTCTACCCACTGGACCACCAGGGAAGCCCTTAATTACATTTTCTAGTTATACCTTTTTCTTCCAGTTTTATTGAGATATAGTTGATATACAGTTCAGTCGTGTCTGACTCTGAGACCCCATGAACTGTAGCCCACCAAGCTCTTCTGTCCATTGGATTTCTCACACAGAAATACTGGAGTGGGTTGCCATTTCCTTCTTTAGGGGATCTTCTTGACCCAGGGGTCAAACTTGTGTCTCCTGCATTGGCAGGCAGATTCTCTACCACTGAGCTACCAGGAAAGCCCAAATTAATGCTATATATATATATATATGGACAGAGAGAGAGACACACACACACATAATGACTTGATGTATATTTATCATAGAGTGATTATCACAATAAGTTTAATAGCCATGTGCTATCAACTATATCCATAGACAGAATCTATGGAACAGGGCTCTGTTCTAACTAAGTAACTAAGTAACTAACTAAGTAACTAACTAACTAACTATATATATATATATATATATATATATATATATATATATATATAAAAGCATACTTGAATTATGCCCTTTGTCCCTTGCCCAGGTAATTAAACTTCTTGGCACAGGGGAGTGCTTGTGTATTAACAACTTTTCCTTTTCTAGTTTCATATTCTCATTTTTTTGCCCAGGACTTGCCCTCAGACACAGTCTCCTGGTACCTGCTGGTTCATGTTGGCCAGTCCTGTGACTCCACTGGCATAACCCCTCCATGGCTGGCAGGAGGAGGCAGGACTTCCCCAGTGAGGTCCTGCTGGGAGGACTCAGCTGAGTCTTCATTCAAGCAAGATCAGGACAGGGGTAGGGTAGGGTAGGGGCCTGTCTTCCAACCACAGGAGGGGACTCTGCTGCAGGCCCCATGGGTTCAGGGAGACCTAAGGGTCAAAGTTCTCACTTCAAATGACACGGGAAGTCCAGCTCTGAAGGGGTCATTTCTGCTTCACTAAGGCTCTGCCTTTGGCATAGGAGGCTGTCTTGAGTTAGGCTTCAGTCTTCCATGTTCTGGCATTCTTAAAAGAGTCTGTGTCAGGCCTTCCTTACAGTCTGCCTTCCAGCTGCAGGCATGAGGGTCTGTTTGCTTTGGGTGGCGGTTAACAGATTTAAGCCTGCCATTTATTCTCTTCAATATATGAGTGGCACTTAACAATCGCCATCAAAATTCAGTTTTTATAGCTACTATTTCTCCCTTTGCAAATGCCAAATAATTTCACCAGGCGTATAGCTTCTTGCCTTTATCTCATCTAGTTTCCTACAAGTGAAAGTTTAGCACCAGCACGCTAGGGACCATCAATACACCACCTCTCACCACCTAACAGGCTGTGATACAACAACAGAGCCTATTCTTAGCCTGCTTGCTAGGACCACGATCTTGCTAGAAACAGACCCTGAGATAAAGTCTCTTAAGTAAGTAATTTTTATTGCTCATTTCTTTGTTAGAAAGGGATGAGGGAAGGAGGTCAGTATTGTGCAAAAAGCTAAGGAAGGATGCAGTTAGACTAGTTCAGCCAGATTCCATAGGCTTCACCAAGAGTATGAATTATAACTCAAGGCTGAGTTCACCTTGTGACTATAGGCCAGACCCCAGGCCAAGGAAAATGCAACCCTTTGGTGAAGCTGGCTCCACTTGACTGAAGGCAATGCTCAGGGTGGGGAGGGGTGGCATAAGCAATCAACTTTGAGTTCTATTGGGGAATGAGACACCTGCCCCAAAGGGGAATTTTCAGGACACCACTATTCCAGTGAACTGTCCTCATTTGTTTCCTGCAGAGCAAACACTTCCTTGAAATTCTTCTCAAATTCTGCCTCCAGTCTAAGTCCCATTTGGCCAAAGTCATTGAACTGGAAAAAAAAGAAAATGAACACAAAACAATGATCTTTATTATCAATGTCACTGGACACCCTGCAATTGAGGATGATCAAGAATCACATCTTAGACATCCCGACTCACATGAGCCAGGTTATGCTCTAAAACTCATGCACTGAAGAGTCGCTTATATTTCTTAAGAGTATGATTATTTCTTATTAACAGGGTAGGAACGGGCAATCACAACCACACATGCAGAGTCTTGCTTATTTGGTTGGGTTATCGATTTCAGTGAGAGTTAGAAAAGTAACCTATGGGGCTTCCCCTGGTGGCGCAGTGGGTAAGGACACCGCCTTGCAGTGCAAGGGGCGCCGGTTCGAGCCCTGGCCTGGGAAGATCCCACGTGCCACGGAGCGGCTGGACTGATGTGTCCAGTTGCCAAGCTGGAGCTCTGGAGCGCATGCGCCCAGAGCCGGCGCTCTGCAACGACAGACACCACCGCGATGGGAGGCCCACAGGAGCCGAAGAACAAAGTGAAAGTTTAGCACCAGCACTGCTAAAAGGGACTTGCCTTTATCTCATCTAGTTTCCTACAAGTGAAAGTTTAGCACCAGCACGCTAGGGACCATCAATACACCACCTCTCACCACCTAACAGGCTGTGATACAACAACAGAGCCTATTCTTAGCCTGCTTGCTAGGACCACGATCTTGCTAGAAACAGACCCTGAGATAAAGTCTCTTAAGTAAGTAATTTTTATTGCTCATTTCTTTGTTAGAAAGGGATGAGGGAAGGAGGTCAGTATTGTGCAAAAAGCTAAGGAAGGATGCAGTTAGACTAGTTCAGCCAGATTCCATAGGCTTCACCAAGAGTATGAATTATAACTCAAGGCTGAGTTCACCTTGTGACTATAGGCCAGACCCCAGGCCAAGGAAAATGCAACCCTTTGGTGAAGCTGGCTCCACTTGACTGAAGGCAATGCTCAGGGTGGGGAGGGGTGGCATAAGCAATCAACTTTGAGTTCTATTGGGGAATGAGACACCTGCCCCAAAGGGGAATTTTCAGGACACCACTATTCCAGTGAACTGTCCTCATTTGTTTCCTGCAGAGCAAACACTTCCTTGAAATTCTTCTCAAATTCTGCCTCCAGTCTAAGTCCCATTTGGCCAAAGTCATTGAACTGGAAAAAAAAGAAAATGAACACAAAACAATGATCTTTATTATCAATGTCACTGGACACCCTGCAATTGAGGATGATCAAGAATCACATCTTAGACATCCCGACTCACATGAGCCAGGTTATGCTCTAAAACTCATGCACTGAAGAGTCGCTTATATTTCTTAAGAGTATGATTATTTCTTATTAACAGGGTAGGAACGGGCAATCACAACCACACATGCAGAGTCTTGCTTATTTGGTTGGGTTATCGATTTCAGTGAGAGTTAGAAAAGTAACCTATGGGGCTTCCCCTGGTGGCGCAGTGGGTAAGGACACCGCCTTGCAGTGCAAGGGGCGCCGGTTCGAGCCCTGGCCTGGGAAGATCCCACGTGCCACGGAGCGGCTGGACTGATGTGTCCAGTTGCCAAGCTGGAGCTCTGGAGCGCATGCGCCCAGAGCCGGCGCTCTGCAACGACAGACACCACCGCGATGGGAGGCCCACAGGAGCCGAAGAACAAAGATGGATGAAAATAGAGAAATGAAAGACCAATAGAAGTGACCTGTCCTCTCCCCTCCCTCCCCAACCCGACCCCCGCCCAAAATAAATAAATAAATACAATCTAGAGAAAAAAAAAAGAAAAAGAAAAGTAACCTATGTTCTTTGTAACAGTGCAAATAGTGCCATGTATCTGTTAGCTCAGTGATCTTCCTTTCTTCTTGTCATTTCTGTTCTTTGGTGTGTGTGCTCAGTCGCATCCAACTCTTTGCAACCCTATGGACTGTATAGCACTCCAGGCTCCTCTGTGCACGGGATTTTCCCAGAAAGAATACAGGAGTGGGTTGCCATTTACACTTCCAGGGGATCCTCCCGACCCAGGAGCTGAACCCTTGTCTCTGGCATCACCTGCATTGCAGATGAATTCTTTACCTCTGAGCCACCTGGGGAGGCCCACCCCTTAGGCGACCCTCTTAACTATAAGATCCATTCAACTGCAATGGAATCTGGAGTTTGAGGTTTCTTTTTTGTTATTGCTATTTTATTTTAAACTTTTTATTTTGTATTGGAGTATAGCCAATTCCCTGGAGAAGGAAATGGAAATCCACACCAGTATTCTTGCCTGGAGAACTCCATGGATTGAAGAGCCTGGTGGCCTACAGTCCATGGGGTTGCAAACAGTCAGACACAACCGAAGCAACTGATCATGATAGCCAATTAACAATGTTGCAATAGTTTCAGGTAAACAGTGAAGGGACTCAGTCATACATATACATGTATACACAGTATGATTATTTCTTATTAACAGGGTAGGAACGGGCAATCACAACCACACATGCAGAGTCTTGCTTATTTGGTTGGGTTATCGATTTCAGTGAGAGTTAGAAAAGTAACCTATGGGGCTTCCCCTGGTGGCGCAGTGGGTAAGGACACCGCCTTGCAGTGCAAGGGGCGCCGGTTCGAGCCCTGGCCTGGGAAGATCCCACGTGCCACGGAGCGGCTGGACTGATGTGTCCAGTTGCCAAGCTGGAGCTCTGGAGCGCATGCGCCCAGAGCCGGCGCTCTGCAACGACAGACACCACCGCGATGGGAGGCCCACAGGAGCCGAAGAACAAAGATGGATGAAAATAGAGAAATGAAAGACCAATAGAAGTGACCTGTCCTCTCCCCTCCCTCCCCAACCCGACCCCCGCCCAAAATAAATAAATAAATACAATCTAGAGAAAAAAAAAAGAAAAAGAAAAGTAACCTATGTTCTTTGTAACAGTGCAAATAGTGCCATGTATCTGTTAGCTCAGTGATCTTCCTTTCTTCTTGTCATTTCTGTTCTTTGGTGTGTGTGCTCAGTCGCATCCAACTCTTTGCAACCCTATGGACTGTATAGCACTCCAGGCTCCTCTGTGCACGGGATTTTCCCAGAAAGAATACAGGAGTGGGTTGCCATTTACACTTCCAGGGGATACTCCTGACCCAGGAGCTGAACCCTTGTCTCTGGCATCACCTGCATTGCAGATGAATTCTTTACCTCTGAGCCACCTGGGGAGGCCCACCCCTTAGGCGACCCTCTTAACTATAAGATCCATTCAACTGCAATGGAATCTGGAGTTTGAGGTTTCTTTTTTGTTATTGCTATTTTATTTTAAACTTTTTATTTTGTATTGGAGTATAGCCAATTCCCTGGAGAAGGAAATGGAAATCCACACCAGTATTCTTGCCTGGAGAACTCCATGGATTGAAGAGCCTGGTGGCCTACAGTCCATGGGGTTGCAAACAGTCAGACACAACCGAAGCAACTGATCATGATAGCCAATTAACAATGTTGCAATAGTTTCAGGTAAACAGTGAAGGGACTCAGTCATACATATACATGTATCCATCTTGATTTCTGAGAGGTCAGATAGAGTATATTTGGGGGAGAGATAAGAAGTACAAGATGACTTTAAGACACTAGTCACTCCTCCCTGTTTGGAGGGTTTGGAGCATGAAACCTTGCTTAGCAGGTTTGTTAAAGGATGAGGGAAATTATAAACTTTTCAAGCACTAGAAAAGGAAAGCAGAAGATAAGATGGGAGCTTCCCTGGTGGTCTAGTGGTTAAGAATCTGCCTGCCAATGTAGGGGACGCAGATTCAGTATTTGGTCTGGAAAGATCTCACACGCTGGGGAGCAACTAAGCCCATGTGCCACACATACTGAGGCCCATGCACCCAGAGCTTGGACTGCACAACAGAACTCCCCACAAGGAGAAGCCCTCACTGCACCTAGAGAGTAGCCACGCATGTGCTCTAACTAGAGGAAGCCCTCACACGGCAATGAAGGTCCAGTGCAGCCAAAAATAAATAAATAAATAAAAATTTTTTCAAAATAAAAGAAAGTGGAATGGAAGCAGAGAGAGCCACTTACCTTGTATGAGGCCCTGTGGTTCTGAAAGATGAGGCGCATGTCCTGCGTAAACCGCTCCACATGCGAGTAGCCCCGCTCATTCAGCCTCTTCTTGATCTTGTCCAGCCACATGGGTTCCTTTAAGTTTTGGGAAGCCTCTTTAATCTAGTGAAAAACAGAAGCCACTGGGAGCATTACTGGCAGAGTTCAACATGTGCCTCCTATGGATTCCCCACACATCCAGCAGAAACACAGCGAGGTAACAGTGACAGCTGCTCATGCACCTGCTCCCAGAGGATGCCCATCTCAACTCTCACAGGTGCCTGTTTCCAGATGGAGCAACATCGTGGCAGCCTTAATTATTAGCTTGTCATGGTTACTTATGATCACTACGTATATGTACTCAGCCGTTTCCAACTCTTTGACTCCATGGACTATAGCCTGCCAGGTTCCTCTGTCCATGGGATTCTCCAAGAAGACTGAAGTGGTTTGCATTTCCTCCTCCAGGGATCTTCCCAACCCACATCCCCTAACACCACCTGGGAAACCCCTGTTGTGGAGTTTCAGGTAAACAGTGAAGGGACTCAGTCATACATATACATGTATCCATCTTGATTTCTGAGAGGTCAGATAGAGTATATTTGGGGGAGAGATAAGAAGTACAAGATGACTTTAAGACACTAGTCACTCCTCCCTGTTTGGAGGGTTTGGAGCATGAAACCTTGCTTAGCAGGTTTGTTAAAGGATGAGGGAAATTATAAACTTTTCAAGCACTAGAAAAGGAAAGCAGAAGATAAGATGGGAGCTTCCCTGGTGGTCTAGTGGTTAAGAATCTGCCTGCCAATGTAGGGGACGCAGATTCAGTATTTGGTCTGGAAAGATCTCACACGCTGGGGAGCAACTAAGCCCATGTGCCACACATACTGAGGCCCATGCACCCAGAGCTTGGACTGCACAACAACAGAACTCCCCACAAGGAGAAGCCCTCACTGCACCTAGAGAGTAGCCACGCATGTGCTCTAACTAGAGGAAGCCCTCACACGGCAATGAAGGTCCAGTGCAGCCAAAAATAAATAAATAAATAAAAATTTTTTCAAAATAAAAGAAAGTGGAATGGAAGCAGAGAGAGCCACTTACCTTGTATGAGGCCCTGTGGTTCTGAAAGATGAGGCGCATGTCCTGCGTAAACCGCTCCACATGCGAGTAGCCCCGCTCATTCAGCCTCTTCTTGATCTTGTCCAGCCACATGGGTTCCTTTAAGTTTTGGGAAGCCTCTTTAATCTAGTGAAAAACAGAAGCCACTGGGAGCATTACTGGCAGAGTTCAACATGTGCCTCCTATGGATTCCCCACACATCCAGCAGAAACACAGCGAGGTAACAGTGACAGCTGCTCATGCACCTGCTCCCAGAGGATGCCCATCTCAACTCTCACAGGTGCCTGTTTCCAGATGGAGCAACATCGTGGCAGCCTTAATTATTAGCTTGTCATGGTTACTTATGATCACTACGTATATGTACTCAGCCGTTTCCAACTCTTTGACTCCATGGACTATAGCCTGCCAGGTTCCTCTGTCCATGGGATTCTCCAGGCAAGAAGACTGAAGTGGTTTGCCATTTCCTCCTCCAGGGGATCTTCCCAACCCACATCCCCTAACACCACCTGGGAAACCCCTGTTGTGGCTACTTACATAATAATAATATGGGATCTTCGCAAAAAAGGTGCTCTCCGAATGGCAATAGACCTTCAAGAGAAGGAGCTCACATTTCTGGAAAAGAAGGCAGCTGTGAATGAACCTGGAGACATGGCACATGCCCAGGCAGAGCATGACTCATACCAGTCTCTGGAAGTTTCCCCAGACAGGATGGCTCCTGGACACAGATGTGAGATGGTTGTGGTGTGACTTGAATGTAACTGAGTCACAGCTCACCCTGTGGTCGCCTTCCCCCTCACCCTGTGTTTAACTTCTCTCACTTGAGGGAAAGGCTTGGGTTCCCATTCAACTTACCAGCTGCTCCTCTGGCTGCATCTGCCTTGCCAGGACCTCAGATTCCCTGAGACACTGCTGGTTTCCTGAGAACTCCTTTATCCTGCAGAAGGTGCAACTCCATGGGTTTCTGAGGGGCCGGGTATAAGTGAGTGAGGACAAGGCCCTTGAAAACAGCCACCACTCCCATGTCTGCCACCCTCTTCCTTTCAAAAATGTTGATAGGCACAGCTCCAGGAGGAAGGGGGCACCTCCAGAGTCTCTAAGAATTCCATGTAGACTCTGAACCAGTGACCCCCATTCCACCAAAGAAGCAACGGGAGACCAGTTCATGGAGGTGGTCTCACATTGAGTAGCAGGTCCTCCTTTCTATGTCTGCTTCTGAGAGCACAAGGAATCCAGCCTTCCAGGCTCTTATCCCCTGGGGCCTCAGGTTTCTCTCTGCCCGTTAATAACGTGGCAAAATGAGGGAACCAACCCATGCTTCCTGCATTCCTGAATGAGCACCGAACAGCCAACTCATTGGAAAAGATCAGGGCAGGAGGAGAAGGGGGCGACAGGATGAGATGGTTGGATGGGATCACCAACTGCATGGACATGAGTTTGAGTGGGCTCTGGGAGATGGTGAAGGACAAGGAAGCTTGGCGTGCTGCAGTCCATGGGGTCACAAAGAGTTGGACACGCCGAAAGACTGAACAACAACAGTAGCAAAGTGGCATTTTCACTCCCATGAGTAGAAGTCCAGGCTGGAAAACTTCTAGGAAAGGGCAGGAGCTGTATATGGACAAAGGACTCGCTACCAGCCTCAGCATCCTAGGGGAGAGCAAAGGACATCAAGCTGACACTACCCGCATCTTGAAATGGCTCTCTGGATTGTAGCACTGGATGCTATACTGATGGCCCCGCCCTTTCCCGATCCAGACCCAGTAAGAGCTCTGCAGGGAGAGTGTGCGTGGTGGAGGAACAGTCCCTGATGAGAAGGAAGGGGTTCCATCTCACGCACCTCTCAGTTTCCACAGGTGGGATGTGACAGTCCTTATGAAAAGACCTCGAACAAGTGTCACAGCAGAACAGCTTTCCTCCGTCCCGGCAGGTCTCACACACATCTGAGTTTCCCAGCTAGAAGGTAAAACAACATCTACATCCTCAGCAAGACCCCAGAAGACCAACACTAAGGAATTCTCACTGCCTTTGTGTGAATATGAATGGACGCGTATGCTCCCTGAGATGTTAAAGAATGCAGTGTGGGCATTTTCACAAGAAGAAACTGTGGTCAGCAATGAAATTCACAAGAAAGGGCCTATGCGTCAGACCAGAAGGAAACCTGAGAGTTTAACACTGAAAAACAAGCAGAAAACAAGATGATTATTTTATAGGAATTTATTTTCTTGCAGATAAAAGATAAAATAATGTCCCTAAATAAAGAGTTCAATGTTTTTGCCTACACCATAATCCTGGAGAAGGAAATGGCAACCCATTCCAGTATTCTTGCCTGAAAAATTCCATCGATAGAGGAGTCAGGTGGGTCACAGCCCATGGGATCTCAAAGAGTTGGACAAGATTGAACATCCACACATATGTACAGACACCAGAATAATTAAATTGATTTCTGAAATGGTGGTATACTGAGAATTTAATAAGATGGATTAAACTTCTTAGATGGATAGTAAACATAAGATTATCTTAACAATTATTTTGAGTGTCATTCTGGGCTTTTGAATGAAACTACTTGTGTTAGGTGAATTGGGATCCTAGCCATTTCTGTTTTGAAATGGCCACATATGAGGAAATAGCCCAAGGACCATCTTTCCAAAAGTTTCCATTCAGTGTTCTAGGCGGTCCTCAAGGACTCCCTCAAATTGGAGACTGAGACTTCTCTAGCATGGAGCCATTTTTCTTCTCATCAGTATAGACACAGATTGCCATTATCATTCTCCAGAAAGTGAATCTCATGCATGCTCAGTTGGTCAGTTGTGTCTGATGCTTTACGACTGCATGTACTGTAGTCCGCCAGGCTCCTCCATCCATGGGAATTCCCAGGCAAGAATACTGGAATGGGTTGCCATTTCCTTCTCCAGGGATCTTTCCGACCCAGGGATGACTAAACTTGCTCTTCTGCATCTCCTACATTGCCAGGTGGATTCTTTTTTTTTTTTTTTTGCCAGTGGATTCTTTACTACTGAGCCACCTGGAAAAGTTCTGAGAATCTCACACTTGTGTATCTTTTTAGAAGATTTATCTAAGTCTTTGTTTCTTAGTTCAGCTGCACATTAGAACCTTCAGGGCAGAGTATATAAAATATTAACGTCTTGGTCCCAATACCAGAAATCTGAATCAAATTGTCCAGGTAGGGCAAAGATATTGCTAATCTTCTTTAATTCATAGAAAGGGTAATTTTGTGTATCATAATCATCTGGGGACTTTTAAACAATCCTGATGTCCATGTTCTAACTTAGAGCAATAAACAGAATTTCCTCTAGGTGGGAATCTCAGGAGTGTTTTTTTCCAAAGGTCTGAGTCACAGCCCAAATAAAGAGTTCAATGTTTTTGCCTACACCATAATCCTGGAGAAGGAAATGGCAACCCATTCCAGTATTCTTGCCTGAAAAATTCCATCGATAGAGGAGTCAGGTGGGTCACAGCACATGGGATCTCAAAGAGTTGGACAAGATTGAACATCCACACATATGTACAGACACCAGAATAATTAAATTGATTTCTGAAATGGTGGTATACTGAGAATTTAATAAGATGGATTAAACTTCTTAGATGGATAGTAAACATAAGATTATCTTAACAATTATTTTGAGTGTCATTCTGGGCTTTTGAATGAAACTACTTGTGTTAGGTGAATTGGGATCCTAGCCATTTCTGTTTTGAAATGGCCACATATGAGGAAATAGCCCAAGGACCATCTTTCCAAAAGTTTCCATTCAGTGTTCTAGGCGGTCCTCAAGGACTCCCTCAAATTGGAGACTGAGACTTCTCTAGCATGGAGCCATTTTTCTTCTCATCAGTATAGACATAGATTGCCATTATCATTCTCCAGAAAGTGAATCTCATGCATGCTCAGTTGGTCAGTTGTGTCTGATGCTTTACGACTGCATGTACTGTAGTCCGCCAGGCTCCTCCATCCATGGGAATTCCCAGGCAAGAATACTGGAATGGGTTGCCATTTCCTTCTCCAGGGGATCTTTCCGACCCAGGGATGACTAAACTTGCTCTTCTGCATCTCCTACATTGCCAGGTGGATTCTTTTTTTTTTTTTTTTGCCAGTGGATTCTTTACTACTGAGCCACCTGGAAAAGTTCTGAGAATCTCACACTTGTGTATCTTTTTAGAAGATTTATCTAAGTCTTTGTTTCTTAGTTCAGCTGCACATTAGAACCTTCAGGGCAGAGTATATAAAATATTAACGTCTTGGTCCCAATACCAGAAATCTGAATCAAATTGTCCAGGTAGGGCAAAGATATTGCTAATCTTCTTTAATTCATAGAAAGGGTAATTTTGTGTATCATAATCATCTGGGGACTTTTAAACAATCCTGATGTCCATGTTCTAACTTAGAGCAATAAACAGAATTTCCTCTAGGTGGGAATCTCAGGAATGTTTTTTTCCAAAGGTCTGAGTCACAGCCCAAGTTGAGCCTTAACATAAGCAGAGTCTGTCTTAATGCTTGGAGATATGATAGGTCAATGTTGGATGTCCTGTAATATCAGTCCCAGGAAAGATTAGTAATGAAAGTACTCCTGCTGAAAAAGCTGCTTCCTCCTTCCTGTGGACTCTTGGTTGTGGGCTGTGAGATCTGACCCTCTGGACTTCAGCACTTCAAACACTGGACTTCAGCACTGTGTGGATGACTGAAGAATCCTTTAGCTGGCCAAGATTCAAAAAGTATGGATAAGATATAAATCTTGGAGGAACTACTTTGGAGGTAAGGTGTATGTAAAGCTATTTGACTATCGCTCCTCTATTGGTGCCATGTATCAGCATTACTGCATACTATCCCACGTGAGTGCTGCTCCCTGGAGTTATGCAAAAGGGACTCTACTGCAAATGTCCATCCTGTGAAAAGGAATCAAAAGGGCTTCCCAGGTGGCTCAGTGATAAAGAATCCACCCGCCAATGCAAGAGACACAGGAGACGTGAGTTCACTCCTTGGGTTAGAAAGATCCTCTGGAGGAGGGCATGGCAACCTACTCTAATATTCTTGCCTGGATAATCTCATGGACAGGGGAGCCTGGCGGGCTATAGTTCATAGTGTTGCACAGACTCAGACACGACTGAGCATGCATGCACACACAGAGCAGCCAATCATATGGCACCAGTTTGAGTTAAAAATCCCTGTGATTTACTAGATGGTGAGCAGCTCAGCACCATGATGACTCCCTCAATAATGGATACAGGGCTTTTGAAAAGAACCCACTAGCCTTGAGCCGTATTCACATTTTAGCTTGCCAGCTTCACCTGGCCAGTTACTTCTAGTCGATGCTTAAATCCATTGAGCTCTACCCACACTTCGGAATAGATGCTTGGGATTTTTCTTTACTTCTCTATTGCTTTCTTTAGAATGATGCTCTCCCCTCAAATTTCCTCCTTATCCTCCATCTGAAGGCCAACCACTACTTTAAGCCCTAGAGACCCCAGTGGTCTCAAGCTCTGTCTCCCATCCTCACTTTCAAGAGGAAAAAAGGAAATGGGAAGGTTTCCACTAAACAAATGGAAAAGATGCTTTCAGGCTGAGACATCCAATGCCAGAACCATGTACCTGATGGGGTGATGTATCTGCTATGCCCTGATTATCACACACACAGTGACACATTCCACCTGAGAGTGAGGGTGCTTCAGGGAAATGCAGTGATGACTTGGAGAACATGTCGAGGGAAAGGCCTGCATTATTCTGAGGTTACAGGTGGGAGTTAGTACTTACACAAAGGTCATCTACGGTGTTGTCCTGAGACTTCCCTCCTTTTTTCTGTGGAAAAGAAATGTTAAATGACAATACTGAATGTGATGTATGTATCCATCACTTATTTAAACAGAAGTCTCCAGAGGAATTCAAGTCACAGCTTACCCATTACTTCACATCTCTTTTTATGGATACATGTGTCTACTTGGAAAAATTTAAGAAGTATCAAAGGACTATTGTTTGGTCTAATGTAAGTTCTATTCCCTGGCTCTCAGATGCAAGGTAAAGCCATCTGGGAAGTCTGGCCCTGGTTCCCACAGATGGAGTTGGAAGAAATCTGTTGGTTTTCTTACTTCAAGAGGCCTTTGGCATTTTTCTCTATATTAGAAAAGGCCATCCCACTTGGAGGAGGAGCAGTGAGAATATCAGGCTAAAGACTCATCATCAACAAACCAGATGACCACATGGCCCAGAGTCCGGAGCTAATGTAAATGTCCCTGAGAGGGATGCCTCCATCTGTCACAGGTCTCTGGGTACACAGCTCAATGATAGAACCTTGTGCCCAAGGTTCCCAGGGCTACAGCTCTTCTTCCAGGTCACCCTTCTCTCTCCTCCCTCCGAATCCCAAGAAGTCAGCTAGCTGACTTTTCAGAGGTAACTGACTACCACCCCCTAGCTTTACATTGCTTTCTAATATTCAGTAGAATGACCTGGCCCCCTTCTCTCGATAGCAGGGGTTCCAGCCTCTGGGATCTAATGCTTGATGCTCTGAGACAGAGCTGATGTAATAATAGTAGAAATAAAGTACGCAATAAATTTAATGTGAAATTCCTAGAGACCCCAGTGGTCTCAAGCTCTGTCTCCCATAAGAGGAAAAAGGAAATGGGAAGGTTTCCACTAAACAAATGGAAAAGATGCTTTCAGGCTGAGACATCCAATGCCAGAACCATGTACCTGATGGGGTGATGTATCTGCTATGCCCTGATTATCACACACACAGTGA
The DNA here is from genome assembly GCA_022376925.1 of Tragulus kanchil. NCBI lineage: Eukaryota > Metazoa > Chordata > Mammalia > Artiodactyla > Tragulidae > Tragulus > Tragulus kanchil. The sequence goes on from JAIOJX010000026.1 coordinate 56,889,339, forward strand.
CACATTCCACCTGAGAGTGAGGGTGCTTCAGGGAAATGCAGTGATGACTTGGAGAACATGTCGAGGGAAAGGCCTGCATTATTCTGAGGTTACAGGTGGGAGTTAGTACTTACACAAAGGTCATCTACGGTGTTGTCCTGAGACTTCCCTCCTTTTTTCTGTGGAAAAGAAATGTTAAATGACAATACTGAATGTGATGTATGTATCCATCACTTATTTAAACAGAAGTCTCCAGAGGAATTCAAGTCACAGCTTACCCATTACTTCACATCTCTTTTTATGGATACATGTGTCTACTTGGAAAAATTTAAGAAGTATCAAAGGACTATTGTTTGGTCTAATGTAAGTTCTATTCCCTGGCTCTCAGATGCAAGGTAAAGCCATCTGGGAAGTCTGGCCCTGGTTCCCACAGATGGAGTTGGAAGAAATCTGTTGGTTTTCTTACTTCAAGAGGCCTTTGGCATTTTTCTCTATATTAGAAAAGGCCATCCCACTTGGAGGAGGAGCAGTGAGAATATCAGGCTAAAGACTCATCATCAACAAACCAGATGACCACATGGCCCAGAGTCCGGAGCTAATGTAAATGTCCCTGAGAGGGATGCCTCCATCTGTCACAGGTCTCTGGGTACACAGCTCAATGATAGAACCTTGTGCGCAAGGTTCCCAGGGCTACAGTCTTCTTCCAGGTCACCCTTCTCTCTCCTCCCTCCGAATCCCAAGAAGTCAGCTAGCTGACTTTTCAGAGGTAACTGACTACCACCCCCTAGCTTTACATTGCTTTCTAATATTCAGTAGAATGACCTGGCCCCCTTCTCTCGATAGCAGGGGTTCCAGCCTCTGGGATCTAATGCTTGATGCTCTGAGACAGAGCTGATGTAATAATAGTAGAAATAAAGTACACAATAAATTTAATGTGGAAACCTTTCCCCTCTTTGGCTCATGGAAAAATTGTCTTCCACAAAACCACTATCTGGTGCCCAAAAGGTTGGGGAGGACTACTTTAGTACACAGGTAACCTCAGCTTTTTTCTCCAGCCCAAGGCAGAGTGGTCACAGGACAAGTGTAACCCAGGGGACAATGACCTGAGAGGTGGACATTGTTACTGGCCACCTTTCTATGTGGCCTAAATTCACCGCTTCCCAGATGGCTCAGTGGTAAAGAATATGCCTTCCAAGCAGAAGACATGGGTTCAATCCCTGTGTTTGGAAGATCCCTTGGAGAAAGAAATGGCAGCCCATTCCAGTATTCTTGCCTGGGAAATTTTATGGACATGAGAGCCTGGCAGACTACAGTCTATGAGGTTGCAAAGAGTCAGACATGACTCAGTGGCTAAACAACAACCACCACCCCATTAGTTATACTTCCATGTTAGACAATGAAGTTGAAACAATCCTTGAGGTCAAGGATATTGTTTTAATCTTCTCATGACCTTAGGGCATTGAGTAAGCATTCAATAATTGTACGTTGGATGAGGGAATAAATGGGTTTCATTTCACTTAGGAAAGGAGATTACTTGCTATTTCTTAAGCAAATATTAGCCCACAATAAAAAGATTGTTCTAGAGGAATGCTGTTGTTGTTCAGTCGCTAAGTCATGTCCAGCTCCTTGTGACCCCATCCACTGCAGCATGCCAGACTCCTCTGTCTTCTGCAATTACTTTACAACACTGCAATTGTCATCAAAAGGTGCTAGTGATACTTGTAATGAGCCAGGAAACCACCATGTATTGCTGAGAGCAACACTGAGGATTCTGAAAACCAAGGAGCAAAAGAAGTTCTGAGAGGCATAGAGGACCCATGGAGGTAGTACTGGGTCTCAAGTTTTACTACTTGGGAAGCCTCTCTTCTGGCTCACAAGGAGACACAAAATATAGAGGCAGTAGCAGGTTGCTGCTAAGAAGTGCTGGACCAATGAATCAGGGTAGAATCTATTTGTAAGAAGGGGCTAGCTTACTTGGGTAAACCGAGTCACTCTTGTCACCTGGGGAATGATTGAAATGCTGGTCTTCAAAACATTCACTAAGTAGGGTAAATAATAGCTTCCTTTTAGGAAACCCAATGGGTGAAATGTCCCAAGGACTTAGAGTTCAAACCGTCTAGAATCTCAGATAATGCAAAGTCCTGGACCTCACATTCCCAGTGGAAGTATGCCTTCCAAGCAGAGACATGGGTTCAATCCTCTTCCCAGATGGCTCAGTGGTAAAGAATATGCCTTCCAAGCAGAAGACATGGGTTCAATCCCTGTGTTTGGAAGATCCCTTGGAGAAAGAAATGGCAGCCCATTCCAGTATTCTTGCCTGGGAAATTTTATGGACATGAGAGCCTGGCAGACTACAGTCTATGAGGTTGCAAAGAGTCAGACATGACTCAGTGGCTAAACAACAACCACCACCCCATTAGTTATACTTCCATGTTAGACAATGAAGTTGAAACAATCCTTGAGATCAAGGATATTGTTTTAATCTTCTCATGACCTTAGGGCATTGAGTAAGCATTCAATAATTGTACGTTGGATGAGGGAATAAATGGGTTTCATTTCACTTAGGAAAGGAGATTACTTGCTATTTCTTAAGCAAATATTAGCCCACAATAAAAAGATTGTTCTAGAGGAATGCTGTTGTTGTTCAGTCGCTAAGTCATGTCCAGCTCCTTGTGACCCCATCCACTGCAGCATGCCAGACTCCTCTGTCTTCTGCAATTACTTTACAACACTGCAATTGTCATCAAAAGGTGCTAGTGATACTTGTAATGAGCCAGGAAACCACCATGTATTGCTGAGAGCAACACTGAGGATTCTGAAAACCAAGGAGCAAAAGAAGTTCTGAGAGGCATAGAGGACCCATGGAGGTAGTACTGGGTCTCAAGTTTTACTACTTGGGAAGCCTCTCTTCTGGCTCACAAGGAGACACAAAATATAGAGGCAGTAGCAGGTTGCTGCTAAGAAGTGCTGGACCAATGAATCAGGGTAGAATCTATTTGTAAGAAGGGGCTAGCTTACTTGGGTAAACCGAGTCACTCTTGTCACCTGGGGAATGATTGAAATGCTGGTCTTCAAAACATTCACTAAGTAGGGTAAATAATAGCTTCCTTTTAGGAAACCCAATGGGTGAAATGTCCCAAGGACTTAGAGTTCAAACCGTCTAGAATCTCAGATAATGCAAAGTCCTGGACCTCACATTCCCAGTGGAAGCTAAATTCCCATTGGCCAGCCATGGGAGACCTGTCTTAGAAGTCTGTGAATGTCTTTAATGGCCATTTCTTTCTTTCCTTTTTTGTGACATTGTGCAGCATGTGGGATCTTATTTCCCCAACCAGGAACTGAACCCATGCCCCTTGCATTGAAATCATGGAGTCTTAATCACTGGACCACCAGGGAAGTTCCTTGAATGTCCATTTCTATGTGAAGTATATAAGAATGGCATTTCTCAACTCCTTCTTCTTCTCAAGTTCTCATTCATACCCAAACCTGGAAAAACCATTGCCACGTCATGAATCTACACTGCATTTTACATATTAGTTTGTTGTCTCTATAGAGGAAGGAATCACTTTCATAGAAAGAAGAGAGATTTGGATAGCAAAAGAGTGGCATTGAAGTAAACAATTTTCCAAGCCAGTCCCTCCTATGCAATCCATTGATCTCCCAAGAGTTTCCTTTCCTACAGCACCATCCTCTTGAAGAGAAATAATGGCTCCCTGAAAAAGAGTATGTCTGTGTGTAGATTTTATTAGGGGGTGGAAGGGGATGAAAAGGATCAGAAGAGAAATACGCTTTTTGTTGCCTATCTCACCAGATGACATATGGATCAAGATAGCCTGTCTTAGACTGGGATCCTTTGAATGACTGTGAACAAATGTTCACTCCATCAGCTTTCATTAAAGTTAGAAACTAGTAACACTGATTTAAACAATCTGCTGGGTTTGAGTTGAAGATGACCATATCAACTTTTCACAATATGTTTTTATGTACTCCAGAATCCTGTTTGCTTTTATAACTTTGACAACACCTGCAGCTATAACTAAAACACATCCATGGGGTGTATTTTGATGGCTCCTTATCACCACCATCTCAAATGGTTTACCGATCAAAGAAGAGCTTGCCGTACATAATAACATAGTGTTCAAAGTAACAAAATTTTTTTTTAAGGTGGGAGCTAGGTTTGAAGGAAGTTTAATAATAATTACACAGTTGAGAAATCACAATATAATGCCATGTGCATGCAAGATCATTATGTGATGAAGAACTTATAGAAAGTTATGTAATATTCACCTTTCTTATTCTGCCATATTTCCTCGGAGGATTAGGGAGCAATTTTCTCTGAAAAATAAAAAGAGCCAAGCATATTGTTGGCCTGTGAGTCTGGCATTTCCAATCTCCTCCCAAATATTTCTACCTGGATGTCCCACTATCATTCCCAAATCAAGGTATCTAAATGGGAAACCATCTCTCTCTCCTCACTTGTATTTCTTCTAGAATTGTAGCTTAAAAATTATCTTTGGAACTTTTTTCACTCTTGTGCTTCTTCCTCTAAGTTTTAAGAGATTTTCCTTAATAATCTCTTTGACACCTCGCACCTCTCCATTCTTACCAGAATCACTCAAGTTTGAATCCATATACCAGGGCTAGTCAATCAGTATACACTTATCCCATGCCTAGGAGTGGTAGTGTTAGTCACTCAGTCATGTCTAACTCTCTGCAACCCCACAGGTTGTAGCCAGTCTCCTGTGTCCGTGGGATTCTCCAGGCAATAATACTGGAGTGGATTGCCATTCCCTTCTCCAGAGGATCTTCCTGATTCAGGAATCAAGCGTAGGCTTCTAGAGTTGCAGGCAGATTCTTTACCATCTGAGCTATAGGGAAGTCCTTATTCCATACCTACTGTGTGTCAAACATTCTCAACAATCTTGGCCACACAGAGATGGATAAAGAGAGAAAGAAAGTATGCATGGAAGGATAAAAGTAAAACTGTATATGAAGGATCTTAGTGGCAGGCTCAGGAAGCTCAGGGATGATATTGTCAGGGCCAGAAAGGCAATCTGCTGGGTTTGAGTTGAAGATGACCATATCAACTTTTCACAATATGTTTTTATGTACTCCAGAATCCTGTTTGCTTTTATAACTTTGACAACACCTGCAGCTATAACTAAAACACATCCATGGGGTGTATTTTGATGGCTCCTTATCACCACCATCTCAAATGGTTTACCGATCAAAGAAGAGCTTGCCGTACATAATAACATAGTGTTCAAAGTAACAAAATTTTTTTTTAAGGTGGGAGCTGGGTTTGAAGGAAGTTTAATAATAATTACACAGTTGAGAAATCACAATATAATGCCATGTGCATGCAAGATCATTATGTGATGAAGAACTTATAGAAAGTTATGTAATATTCACCTTTCTTATTCTGCCATATTTCCTCGGAGGATTAGGGAGCAATTTTCTCTGAAAAATAAAAAGAGCCAAGCATATTGTTGGCCTGTGAGTCTGGCTTTTCCCAATCTCCTCCCAAATATTTCTACCTGGATGTCCCACTATCATTCCCAAATCAAGGTATCTAAATGAGAAACCATCTCTCTCTCCTCACTTGTATTTCTTCTAGAATTGTAGCTTAAAAATTATCTTTGGAACTTTTTTCACTCTTGTGCTTCTTCCTCTAAGTTTTAAGAGATTTTCCTTAATAATCTCTTTGACAGCTCGCACCTCTCCATTCTTACCAGAATCACTCAAGTTTGAATCCATATACCAGGGCTAGTCAATCAGTATACACTTATCCCATGCCTAGGAGTCGTAGTGTTAGTCACTCAGTCATGTCTAACTCTCTGCAACCCCACAGGTTGTAGCCAGTCTCCTGTGTCCATGGGATTCTCCAGGCAATAATACTGGAGTGGATTGCCATTCCCTTCTCCAGAGGATCTTCCTGATTCAGGAATCAAGCGTAGGCTTCTAGAGTTGCAGGCAGATTCTTTACCATCTGAGCTATAGGGAAGTCCTTATTCCATACCTACTGTGTGTCAAACATTCTCAACAATCTTGGCCACACAGAGATGGATAAAGAGAGAAAGAAAGTATGCATGGAAGGATAAAAGTAAAACTGTATATGAAGGATCTTAGTGGCAGGCTCAGGAAGCTCAGGGATGATATTGTCAGGGCCAGGTCAGTCAAGGAATATTCAGGAAAGAATGACATTTGAGCTGAGCATTGCATGTTGGGTGTTAAGTTTCTCGAGCTGAAAAGACACTGGAGTTGTTTCAAGGTCCCATGGTCATCTAAAACACTATTCTAAATATGTCATTTCATACCTCAGAAGACTCCACTAGTTCTGCATTGTCTGTCAGTCTGTGAAAGTCAGTCAGCTATGTCCAACTCTTTGTGACCCCATGGACTGTAGCTTGCCAGACTCTTCTGTCCATGGAATTCTCCAGGCCAGAATACTGGAGTGCGTAGCCATTCCCTTCTCCAGGGTGTCTTTCCAACCCAGGAATTGAACCCAGCTCTCCCGCATGGCAGGTGGTTTCTTTACCACCTGAGTCACCATACTATCAGTTTAAATACCTTACTCTGGTATTAAATTCCTCAACCAACAACTGCAATTGATGGTTGTATGTGTGATGCCTTACCACACTCAATATGTCTACCTCAACTCACGGGGCATGGTTCTGGTTTTCACACCATTGTTTCTCTGGAATGTCTTCTTCCTACTTGTTCAATTGTAGACTGTCTTCTTCCAGTGCATAAAGCTGTCTGCATGCACCTGAGTCAAATGACCCTTCCTCCCTCCAAACTACTGCATCCATCCTGACAGAGGCCTTTCACAGAGTAATGTTGTCCTGAGGTTAGGTATGTGCAACACTCTCCCTGGGTAAGAGGATAAACTCAGACACACCTTGGCTTTTGCAATAACTCAACAAATACTTGGTGAGCAGACAGTGACCTTATTCTTGGGGCACAGAAAGGAAAGTCACAACTCTTGTCCTGGTCCCGAGAATACCTCCAGTAGCCATTTCAGGGGCCTCCCTCCACAGCGAACACTTAGCTTCCAGTTCTTCGATCTTTCGTGGCCACCTCTGATTTCAAATTCCCTGGGGGTGAACCAGTCTCCATTCTCACTCTGTATACACTTCACACAGACTCCTGTAAGACCAGGGTAAGACAACTTCAGCCTTCTTTGTTTTCAGATGGTGGGCTCCCACCACACTGGATCTGTACCCACCAAATTTGGGCTCAAGATCTAAAATAGGAGAGTCTCACTTCAGAATCCCCACACCTAGCCTCTAAGTCCCCACGCAGGAGATTCACTGCATTGTGGCAACATTTCTTTAACCCAGGTGCAACAACAACCACAAAAAATGAGAATTACCAGAATTACCAGATAATTACCAGAATTACTGTATAATTACCAGAATTACCAGATAATTACCAGAATTAGCAGAATCAACCTTTTAAAAGTATCCAAAATCATCTACAAAGGAAAAGCAAGCGATTCTGAAGAATGAGAGCATTTTGATTTGCCAAGCAGAGAGAACAAGTCAGAGTCTCCTATGGACCTTGGGCCCAAGGAAGCAGAAACTCAGGTTGGGACTGAAATCTCCAGTGGGGGTCCTGCAGCTCAGAGTCACACCACAGCAGCACCTGTGCCCTTTATCAAGCTTTCCACTCAGTTTAATGGCATTATTGAGCAGAGATTCCCCATCCCTGATGTCATGGATAGCTGATATTAAAAATAATTGTGAAATGTTATCAAGTGGAAAACATAAGTTATGTATAAAAGATGATCTTATGATTAACATCTTTGGTCATTAGAGATATGCCAATCAAAACCACGATGAGATACCCATTTCACACCCACTAAGATGTCCGTCTTAGAAAAGTTGGACAATAACAAGTGTTGGCAAGGAGGTAGGGAAATTGGAGCTCTCATACTTTGCTGGTGGGAAGATAAAATAGTACAGCCACTGCGGAAAACACTGTGAAGTTTCCTCAGTAGGGTTAAACATGGAATCATCATAGGAACCAGCATTTCCGCTCCTTGGTATATACTGTAGTGAATTAAAGACATACATTCACACAAAAACTTGAACATGAATGTTCAAAACAGCATTATTAATAAGAGTGAGAAGAGGGGGCCAAGATGGCGGAGGAATGAGAGGAGCATTTCGCCAGCTCCCCAATAGAATCACCAGAACTAATCAAGAAAGGATACACCACCAACAAACCAGCCTCTAGATGACAAAAGAACTCCTCAGGTCTACAAAGGTCAGAGAGCGAGCAGCCAGAACTTTCCCAGAGCTCCGGTTCTGAGGGCCCAGGACCCCAAGCCCCACACCAGACCGGGTGGAGAGGGTGCTGGGAAGTGCACCGGGAGGACAGAAGGCAGCGCTCAGCATGAAAATCCTGCCTAGACAGTACAAGGATGCTAGGCATCAGGCGAGCTGAGACAGCGCTAGCTGGGGTGTGCGGAAGGGAACAGGGAAATCCCCTTCGGATTGCAGTCCAAAAACCTGGCTCCAATGGGACTGCGGGGAAGTTCATGCCCACTGGGCCTTAGTCCCTTATCCAGCAGTGCGTGCACGACCGGAGCCTGAAAAGTCCCTGCAGCCCCAGAGCTGCAGCAAAGAAGCCACAGTCCCACAGGCAGTGGAGAGCTGTGGCAGAGGAAACCCAGAGAAGAGCAGGGATTGGAGGCTATCAGGGGGTGTGCAGAAACAAGAAAAATGCAAACAGACAACCTAACCCTACGCTTAAAACAACTGGAGAAAGAAGAACAAAAACACCCCAAAGTCAGCAGAAGAGAAATCGTAAAGATCTGAGCAGACAGAAATGAAAAAGAAATGAAAGAAACAATAGTAAAGATAAATACAACAAGAAGCTAGTTCTTCAAAAAGATAAACAAGATTGACAAACCACTGGCCAGACTCATCAAGAAAAAAAACGAGGAAAATCAGATCACCAAAATCAAAAATGAAAAAGGAGAGATTACAACAGATAATGCAGAAGTCCAAAGGATTATAAGAGACTGTTATGAACAACTATATGGCAACAAACTGGACAACCTGGAGGAAATGGACAGTTTCTTAGAAAAGATTAATCTTCCAAGACTGAATCAGGAAGAAATAAAAACTATGAGCAATCCAATCACAAGCTCAGAAATCGAATTTGTGATTAAAAATCCACCCCAAAATAAAAGCCCAGGGCCAGATGGCTTCACAGGTGAATTCTATCAAACATTTAAGCAAGAGCTAATGCCTGTCCTTCTAAACCTCTGACAAAATATTGCATAGGAAGGAACACTTCCAAACACATTCTACGAGGCCATCATCACCCTGATACCAAACCCAGGCAAAGACAACACAAAAAAAGAAAAGCATAAACCAATTTTACTGATGAACTTGGATTCCAAAATCTTCAACAAAATCCTAGCAAACAGAATTCAACGACACATCAAAAAACTCATACATCATGACCAAGTCAGGTTCATCCCAGGCATGCAAGGATTCTTCAATATCTGCAAATCAATCAATGTGATACACCATACCAACAAATTGAGAGACAAAAATCACATGATAATCTCAATAGATGCAGAAAAAGCCTTCGACAAAGTACAACATCCATTTATGTTAAAAAAAAAATTCAAAAAATGGGCATAGAAGGAACCTATCTCAACACAGTGAAAGCCATATATGAGAAGCCCACAGCGAACATTATCCTCAATGGTGAAAAACTGAAAGCATTCCCTCTAAGATCAGGAACAAGACAGTGGGGTCCACTTTCACTACTATTATTCAACATAGTCCTGGAAGTTCTAGCAACAGCAATAAGAGAAGAAAAACAAATAAAAGGAATCCAGATTGGAAAAGAAGAAGTAAAACTCTCTCTATTTGCAGACAACATGATATTATACATAGAAAATCCCAAAGACACTATTACAAAACTACTAGAGCTAATCAATGAATTCAGCAAAGTCGCGGGATACAAAATCAATACACAGAAATCACTGGCATTCCTATATACAAACGATGAAAAATCAGAAAATGAAATCAAAGAGGCAATTCCCTTCACCATTGCAACCAAGAGAATAAAATATCTAGGAATAAACCTACCCAAAGAAACAAAAGAACTATACACTGAAAATTACAAGACACTCATGAGAGACATTAAAGAAGACTTAAACAGATGGAGAGATATTCCATGTTCCTGGGTCAGAAGAATCAATATTGTGAAAATGACCATACTACAAAATATCATCTATAGATTCAATGCGATCCTTATCAAACTACCAACGACATTCTTCACAGAACTAGACCAAAGAATAACACAGTTCATATGGAAACACAAAAGACCCGAATAGCCAAAGCAATCCTGAGGAAGAAAAATGAAGCTGGAGAGATTAGCCTCCCTAACTTCAGACTCTACTACAAGGCAACAGTCATAAAGACAGTATGGTACTGGCACAAAAACAGAAATATGGGCCAATGGAACAAGATCAAGAACCCAGAGATAAACCCATACACCTATGAGTACCTTATTTTTTTAAATTTTTTTATTTTGGGGGGAGTAGAGTGGGGAGGGAGGGGGGCATGTGGTCACTTCTATTGGTCTTTCATTTGTCTATTTTCATCCATCTTTGTTCTTTGGCCCGTGTGGGCCTCCCATCGCAGTGGCCTCTGTTGTCACAGAGCACGGGCTCTGGGCACATGCTCTCCAGAGCTCTGGCTCGGTAATTGGACACATCGGTCCAGCTGCACTGAGGCAAGTGGGATCTTCCCAGGCCAGGGATCGAACTTGTGCCCCTTGTACTGCAAGGTGGTTTCCATACCCGCTGGACCACCAGGAAAGCCCCTGAGCACATTATTTTTGACAAAGGAGGTGAAACTATAAAATGGGACAAAGACAGCCTCTTCAACAAATGGTGCTGGGAAAATTGGACAGCTACATGTGAAAAAATGAAGTTGGAACATTCCCTGACACCATACACAAAGATCAACTCAAAATGGATGAAAGACCTAAATGTAAGACCAGAAACCATCAAACTCTTAGAGGAGAATATAGGCAAAACCCTCAAGGACATACATCAAAGCAAGATCTTCCATGACCCACCTACTAGAATAACAGAACTAAAAATAGAAATTAACATGTGAGACCTCATGAAACTTAAAAGCTTTTGTACAGCAAAAGAAATCACCAAAAAGCTGAACAGATACCCCACAGAGTGGGAGAAAATCATAGCAAATGAAATAACAGACAAAGAATTAATCTCCAAAATCTACAAGCAACTCAGGACAACTCAGCACAGGAAAAACAAACAACCCAATCAAAAAATGGGAAAAGGACCTAAAGAGACGCCTCTCCAAAGAGGACATACAGATGGCCCAAAAGCACATGAAACGATGCTTAACCTCGCTTATAATTAGAGAAATGCAAATCAAACCTACAATGAGATATCACCTCACACCCATCAGAATGGCCATCATCCACAAACGGACAGACAATAAATGCTGGAGAGGGTGCGGAGAAAAGGGAACCCTCTTGCATTGCTGGTGGGAATGTCAATTGATACAGCCTCTATGGAAGACAGTATGGAGATTCCTTTAAAAACTAGAATTAGAAGCACCCTATGACCCAGCAATCCCACTACTAGGCCTATATCCTGATGAAATCAAAACTGAAAGAAGCACCTGTACCCCAATGTTCATTGCAGCTCTCTATACAATAGCCAGAACTTGGAAGTAACCTAGATGTACATCAACGAATGAATGGATACAGAAGCTCTGGTACATATATATACAATGGAATACTACTCAGCTGTTAAAAGAAATGCAGAAGACTCAGTCCTAATGAAGTGGCTGGCTCTAGAACCTATCATAAAAAGTGAAGTAAGTCAAAAAGAGAAAGACAAGTACAGTATACTAACACACATATATGGAATCTAGTAGGATGGTCTTGATAACACACACTGTGCACTCATGGAAAAACAGAGAATAGACATACGGACATTGTGGGAAGAAACAGGGAGGGGGAGGCATGGAGGGAGTAACATGGAAACCTATACTGTCATGTGTGGAAAAGATAGCTATTGTCACTGTGCTAAGGGAATAAGAGTGCTCCCAATGGCTTGGGGTGATGGTCTGGAGGGGTGGGATGGGGGAACTGGGGTGGGGGGGTGGGGGACCAGGGATATGCATATGACTGATCTGGGAACATACATGTCTGTGAACAACAAAACTCCATAAAACCTTTAAAATAAAGAATTAAAATAAAATAAAATAAGGATTTTTAGTGACAAAAAAAAAAAAGTTTCACGCTCAGAAAGGTCCCATTCTCTACGCAGATGAACAGTCCTTCTCAGCACAGCAGAGGCTGGGACTCAGGTTGTGTGATTCAGAATTCTGTGCTATCCTTATTACATCAAGCACTTGTCCTGGTGATGGTCATCCAGAGGGAGAGAGGGCACCAAGGTAGGGACTGAGGGCTTCTTTTATTTATGATTCACTTCTCCTTGGTTTGTTGGCCTCCCCATGGACACATCCATGTAGGAGTGAGTGCCTAATATGTGTGACTTCTTTTCTGCTTTATTTTTATTTTTATTTTTAATTTGTTTTAATATTTATTTATTTCACTGTACCAGATGTTAGCTGTGATATGTGGGATCCTTCATTTGCAGCCTGCGGGATTGAGTCCCCTGGCCCAAGATTGAACCTGGTCCCCCTGCATTGGGAGCACAGAGTTTTGGGCACTGGACCACCAGGGAAGTTCCTATACGGTCCCTTAAAAGTGTGAAAATATCAACTCACAGATCCCCTCTTCCTCCTCTCAAGCCAAACAATGGCCTCCATTCCTTCAGTTATGTGCAGTTCTCATAGTTTGATCCCATTATTTATGATTCCTTCAGATTCAAATAAACCAAAAGAAATGCAGAAGACTCAGTCCTAATGAAGTGGCTGGCTCTAGAACCTATCATAAAAAGTGAAGTAAGTCAAAAAGAGAAAGACAAGTACAGTATACTAACACACATATATGGAATCTAGTAGGATGGTCTTGATAACACACACTGTGCACTCATGGAAAAACAGAGAATAGACATACGGACATTGTGGGAAGAAACAGGGAGGGGGAGGCATGGAGGGAGTAACATGGAAACCTATACTGTCATGTGTGGAAAAGATAGCTATTGTCACTGTGCTAAGGGAATAAGAGTGCTCCCAATGGCTTGGGGTGATGGTCTGGAGGGGTGGGATGGGGGGACTGGGGGGGGTGGGGACCAGGGATATGCATATGACTGATCTGGGAACATACATGTCTGTGAACAACAAAACTCCATAAAACCTTTAAAATAAAGAATTAAAATAAAATAAAATAAGGATTTTTAGTGACAAAAAAAAAAAAGTTTCACGCTCAGAAAGGTCCCATTCTCTATGCAGATGAACAGTCCTTCTCAGCACAGCAGAGGCTGGGACTCAGGTTGTGTGATTCAGAATTCTGTGCTATCCTTATTACATCAAGCACTTGTCCTGGTGATGGTCATCCAGAAGGAGAGAGGGCACCAAGGTAGGGACTGAGGGCTTCTTTTATTTATGATTCACTTCTCCTTGGTTTGTTGGCCTCCCCATGGACACATCCATGTAGGAGTGAGTGCCTAATATGTGTGACTTCTTTTCTGCTTTATTTTTATTTTTATTTTTAATTTGTTTTAATATTTATTTATTTCACTGTACCAGATGTTAGCTGTGATATGTGGGATCCTTCATTTGCAGCCTGCGGGATTGAGTCCCCTGGCCCAAGATTGAACCTGGTCCCCCTGCATTGGGAGCACAGAGTTTTGGGCACTGGACCACCAGGGAAGTTCCTATACGGTCCCTTAAAAGTGTGAAAATATCAACTCACAGATCCCCTCTTCCTCCTCTCAAGCCAAACAATGGCCTCCATTCCTTCAGTTATGTGCAGTTCTCATAGTTTGATCCCATTACTTCTCATGATTCCTTCAGATAGGAGTTGCAAAGTAAACCAGAACACCTACCTTCTTTCAATTTCTTCTTATGTAATGTCCCCTTCACCTTACCACAGGTCACAGGAATTATCTGAGAGTGAAAATTCACTCTTTCATACCTGTACTTTCTTTGCCCTGAAAGAGAAAATTCCTTCAGAGTCTCATTTTCAGTTGTACCTGTGCCACTTCTCTCATGGCAAGTTTGTTCCTACACAGGTATAGAGGAACTTAGAAAGCTTTATACCACAAATATCTAGAGTTAAGTTAGAGTTCCCTGGTGGCTCAATCAGTAGAGAACCCACCTGCAATGCAGGAGACCACCTGCCAATGCAGGGGACATGCGTTCAATCCCCAGTCCAGGAAAATTTCACATGCTGCAGAGCAACTAAGCTTGTGGGCCACAACTACTGAAGCCCCAAAGGGCCCACAGGCTGCATCTAATGAGCCTGAGTGCTGAAACTACTGAAGCCCATGCACCTAGAGCCCATGCTCCACAACAAGAGAAACCACCATAGTAAGAAAGCTGAGCACTGCAGTGAAGAGAAGCCCCCACTGACTGCAGCTAGAGAAAGTGAGGGCTAGAGAAAGCCCTCACACAGCAGCAAAGACCCAGCACAACCAAAAATAAAGGAAGAAAGGAGGGAAGTTAGTTCAGCAGAAACAGCGTCACTGTGGTAGCCTCTGGACCCACACAGTCTGGTTTATTTTTTTTTTAACATTTGTTTATTTATTTATTTGTTTATTTATTGGGGGGTGGGGAGGGGGGCGGAGGGGGGCGCTTCTATTGGTCTTTCATTTCTCTATTTTCATCTGTCTTTGTTCTTTGGTTCCCTTGGGCCTCCCATCGCGGTGGCCTCTGTTGTCCCAGAGCACCGGCTCTGGGCGCATGCTCTCCAGAGCTCCAGCTCGGTAATTGGACACATCGGTCCAGCCGCTCCACGGCACGTGGGATCTTCCCAGGCCAGGGATCGAACCGGCGCCCCTTGCACTGCAAGGTGGTGTCCTTACCCACTGGACCACCAGGGAAGCCCACCACACGGTCTGGTTTAGATCTGTCACCAAGTTACTTGTTTGCGAAATTATCTTCTTTTTTTCTAGACACATTTTGAACCAAATCGTACACTTTTTCCAACAGTTAGTAAAGCTGCATAAAGCAATTAGGGACATAGACTTACCAATAAAAATACAGAATAAAAAAGAGGAAATGTGCTGCTTAATTATTGAGACAATATTTCTCTTTTCTTCCTTACCTCTTAACTTAGCTCTTTTCTGCAGGATCCTGTCATGAGTTATGTGGCATCTAGTTCTGCCTCTCTTTTTCCCTGAGAAAATAGAAAAACAGAATGATAGTCCCAGACATGCAGCTGCATTGCATATATTAGTGCTTACCACAATTTCCATTGAAACATAACATCCCAAAAGCCTAACACACACAAAACAATAGGTCATGCCTAATCTTTAAGGTACCAAGAATTAGATGGCAAATCTTAGACTCATGTTTTACTTTTCACTGTCCCACATTAGTAAAACAAACAGATAACCAAATTCAGCATTTTATTTATATCTCAAGCAACCCTTGGCTAAGTGCTTAACAGATGCCAATTGTATATCTACTAGTGTACGATCAAGGGAAATGAGTTATGGGAAACCCCTATGGTACGCTTTATAGGTGATGTCATACACATCACCTGGAATGAAGCTATTTGTACATTTGTGTTGAAAGTGTTAGCAATGTGACCAAAAGTTTTGTCCATCTGGATTTAGGCAAACATATTCAAATCTAAGAAACTAACAAGAAAGGATAACCAAGAGGAAGGGGTAGAGTTGGGTTCTCCAAAACCTTGATTTCAAATAGCAATTAAGGCCAGACTCAGTATAGTGCAATACAGAAAGTTCTGCCATTTACAATTTAATTGACTGTGGATATGCCTCTCAAAAGTATTCTATCGGGCTTCCCCTGGTGGTCCAGTGGGTAAGGACACTGCCTTGAAGTGCAAGGGGCGCCAGTTCGATCCCTGGCCTGGGAAGATCCCACGTGCCGCGGAGCGGCTGGACCGATGTGTCCGATTACCGAGCCGGAGCTCTGGTGCGCGTGCGCCCAGAGCCGGCGCTTTGCGACAACAGAGGCCACAGCGATGGAGGCCCATAGGAGCCAAAGAACAAAGACGGATGAAAATAGAGAAATGAAAGACCAATAGAAGTGGCCCGTGCATCCATCTCCTTCCCTCCCCACCCCACCCCCTCCAAAGATAAATAAATAAATAAAATTTTTAAAAAAATCCTATAAAAAAAAAAGTTTTCTATCATGCACATGTATTTTATTTTCTAAAGTAGGAAGACAAATACATTTCCTTCCTTCTGTGTTGAATGCCCAGAATCCAATGCCTACCATCTTGGTGGTGCTGTGCAGGAGTAATTCAGACCCCAAGAAGAAATACTGTACAGACTACTCCTTCCCAAGTACATAGTCTAAGCAGATTATGAGCATGTATCAGACCAATAAAGTTAAAGGCTTTTTCCTTCAGTCAAACCCCAAAATGGGTCCACTGGTTGGCAAAATAATCCCACTTTCTGATCTTAAGACTAAACAGTTACTGAGAGGGTTAAAATGCCTTAGACTCATGTTTTTTCATCCTAAACTAAATCAGCATTTTATTTATATCTCAAGCAACCCTTGGCTAAGTGCTTAACAGATGCCAATTGTATATCTACTAGTGTACGATCAAGGAAATGAGTTATGGGAAACCCCTATGGTACGCTTTATAGGTGATGTCATACACATCACCTGGAATGAAGCTATTTGTACATTTGTGTTGAAAGTGTTAGCAATGTGACCAAAAGTTTTGTCCATCTGGATTTAGGCAAACATATTCAAATCTAAGAAACTAACAAGAAAGGATAACCAAGAGGAAGGGGTAGAGTTGGGTTCTCCAAAACCTTGATTTCAAATAGCAATTAAGGCCAGACTCAGTATAGTGCAATACAGAAAGTTCTGCCATTTACAATTTAATTGACTGTGGATATGCCTCTCAAAAGTATTCTATCGGGCTTCCCCTGGTGGTCCAGTGGGTAAGGACACTGCCTTGCAGTGCAAGGGGCGCCGGTTCGATCCCTGGCCTGGGAAGATCCCACGTGCCGCGGAGCGGCTGGACCGATGTGTCCGATTACCGAGCCGGAGCTCTGGTGCGCGTGCGCCCAGAGCCGGCGCTTTGCGACAACAGAGGCCACAGCGATGGAGGCCCATAGGAGCCAAAGAACAAAGACGGATGAAAATAGAGAAATGAAAGACCAATAGAAGTGGCCCGTGCATCCATCTCCTTCCCTCCCCCCCCCCCCCCCCCCAAAGATAAATAAATAAATAAAATTTTTAAAAAAATCCTATAAAAAAAAAAGTTTTCTATCATGCACATGTATTTTATTTTCTAAAGTAGGAAGACAAATACATTTCCTTCCTTCTGTGTTGAATGCCCAGAATCCAATGCCTACCGTCTTGGTGGTGCTGTGCAGGAGTAATTCAGACCCCAAGAAGAAATACTGTACAGACTACTCCTTCCCAAGTACATAGTCTAAGCAGATTATGAGCATGTATCAGACCAATAAAGTTAAAGGCTTTTTCCTTCAGTCAAACCCCAAAATGGGTCCACTGGTTGGCAAAATAATCCCACTTTCTGATCTTAAGACTAAACAGTTACTGAGAGGGTTTTAATTTCCTCAAGATTAAAATGGCCCCATAGGACACATGTTGAGGATTGAGCCTTGTCTTCCCTCACTGTAGAGTTGATGAAAGCATCTTGTGGAGGAAAGAGCTAGTGATGGTGCCCTTTCTACACAGAGGCATCTCACAGCTGTGCCTCCCAGGTAAGACACTGCCACACTCAGATCTCTCCTCTCTCATCCCCTTCCCCAGTCCTAGTGGGCTCAGACTTGCAGTTCTTCAGCAGGAAGAGAATCAAGAGAGAGTGAAAGAAGAATGCAATTATGCCACCTCTTCACTCCAGGTATTTCAGACCAAGCTTAGGTGGAAAGAGGGGAGGTGCTTTGAACTGGGTAAAAACCTTAAGTCTTAATACCAGGCCAGGCAGGACCTTCAGTTACTGGGGAATTTCCTTATTCCTGTGAAAAGGAAATAGGAAAAATTATATGACCAGCCCCAAATAGTAAAAGCTCATCTAGAAGATTGATTTGAAAGGGAAATTAGAGAATGAACTTGCTTTCTACTTGCAATTTATAGAGTCTAAACCAATTTAGAGTCTAAACCATTTTGATAAACCAATGATGCAAGGTAAAGGAATTTTTGTGAAAAACAGATAAAACTCAAAGCGAAAAAATGTAGGTCCTGGGCAGATAAGAGCTATGATATAAATGCAAACAATTTATAATCCTGGCTTCAAATGGGTTTGCTTTCTAGATTTCATGGCTCTCATTGACTGGTAAGTTTGACCAGTAAGAAAAAGTTAAGGAGGATCTGTTGTTCCTCAAAATCTTAGCAACATTTCTATTGACCCTTCAGGGCAAAATTGAAGTGATAAAGACAATCTTACTCCTGATCTTGACAGGGTTCTGCAGATGCATTTTCACCTTCTTTCCCCTTGAGGTCAGTTGGCCAGCAGCTTTGTTGTTGTCTAGGGCAAGACAGGGAAAAATACAGAGTTGTGCAAAAAAACAACTGACATGTAAGATGAAAACCAATGTTTTCAGAATGTTATGAGAGAGAGTATAGCATAGTGGGGAAAATACCAAGTAGAACCAGAAATCCATGAAAACCCACTTAACTCTGTCTCTTCCTCCATAATATAGACCTATTACTGTTATTCTGTCTCATTACAGAGTTGTTATGAAGGTCAAGTGCTAAAGTTTTTCAGAAGTGCTATATAAGCTGTATATTATGAGGTACCACACCTTAAGGCTGTTTAGATGTAAAAACACATAAAAATGTATCAATCTACCATCGAACATGTGTTGAAAATAAAAAGTTCAATTCAGAAGTATTCCAAAAAAAAAAAAAAGCAAGTGAGGGAATACTGGTTTGAATTCTGAACCCCCTTGAAGTATGCATTCAAACAAGAAAGAAGGCTAAGGCAAGGGCCTCAAGCAGGGTGTCCAGAGCATTCGCTACTTATGAGGGATGACTTTTAAATTATGTACAGGATTTCATTATACTGTGGGGAAAAGTGGTTTGGAATTTATCTGTGGACACACAGACCTAAATGAAAATGTTAACAATGAAAACGTCACCTATATTCCAATGACTACTGCATGTTTTTCTGAATGTATTGACATTGATTTTTCCGTGTATCTGTGTCTGTCTCTCCCTCTCTATATAGATTGATAAATATATGAACAAGGATTTATAGAGAGATAAAAACACATAATGCTTATATACATGTTTTCTGTAACACACATACTTGCACACACATACAGTCAGCTTTATCCATTTAGGCTTCTTTGGAACATCTCTCCAAATTAATAACAATTTCTTAACCTAGGAAAGGAGTTATATATTGAGGACAGCAGTGTCTATAGTATTTAACTCTGCACTATTATACACATGAGATATAAACCATTTTGTTGAAGCCAATATATTTTGGGACCTCTGTCACAGGGCCTTGGCCTGTATCCTAACTGACACAGCTGCTTGAAAACTTTTATTGTCCTCAAGAGACTACAGGTTGCAAGAATACAGTAAGCAGTGCCTTATGCACTAAACAAGTATGACTATTTCACTTTGCTGCTTACCTTTTCCATGTATGGTTCTCTCATATTTCACTTTTACTCTTGTCCAGGAATGCCCTTTCCTTTTTTCTTAAAAAAATAATAAAGTTAATTACTTAGAGCTCTAAATACAATTCTCAAAGCCTTGTATATCAGTTATCTTCAAGTATTTTTTTCATAACTTAGTTCACAAGAATGGGGCAAACTTCTTAACTATCATTGTAGCAGTGTGAGGTTGATTCTGAGCTATATATTACTCTGCATATATTTGGGAGACTATAGGAGATGACCTTCTCTTGAAAATTTTTTTAAAAATTAGAAAATAAACTCCCAGTGGTACCTGCTGAATGATCCTCATTGTGGTTATACATCAATTTAGTCCATTTTCAAATGTTTTTGTGTAAATTCAAATGTGCACATGAATACACTGTGCCAAGTCAGGAGGCATTCCCAACTGTGATGTGGAGGACTGCCATTACATAATCTCTGTACTCTTGCAATTGTAATACAAATCCTCTCGCTTGCATTTAATACAGTGCCTGAGGGAATTCCCTGGTGGCCCAGTGACTAAAACTCCACGCTCCCAATGCAGGGGACCCAGGTTTGATCCCTGGTCAGGGAACTATATCCTACATGCCGCAACTAAAGACCTGGCATGCTGCAGTGAAGACTGAAGACCCTGAGAACCACCACCAAGACCCAGCACTACCAAATAAACAAACCTTTAAAAAATAATAAAATTGTGCCTAAAATTCCCAGAGGACCTAAGGAACCACAGTAGGTTTTGTGTTGTGTTTTGCTTTCTTGTGAGTGATAAAAATGTGGGAATGGGGGAAACCCAATGGTGTTGGGCAAGTGGCTCCGTCCAGACTTAGACGGCAGAAAAGACCAACACGCTTAGCTTTTCAAATGGAAATGGTATATTCAAGAATGCTGGATCTATCACATAATCTGGCAACCCTAAACCTGGGCATATACCCAGAAAAGATAAAAACTCAAATTCAAAAAATATATGCACCCCAATGTTAGTAACAGCACTATTGACTGTAGCCAAGACATGGACACAACTTAAGAATGCATCAAGAGATGAATGGATAAAGATGTGATATTTATAACGGAATATTGAAAGTCAAAGTCAAGTCGCTCAGTCATGTCTGACTCTTTGCCACCCACGGAATTCTCCAGGCGAGAATAGTGGAATGGGTAGCCTATCCCTTCTCCAGGGGGTCTTTCCAACCCAAGAATTGAACTGAGGTCCCTGCACTGCACGTGGATGCTTTCCCTGTTGAGCTATGAGGGAAGAATGAAACAATGACATTTGTGGCAACACACTAGAGATTATCTTATTAAGTGAAGAAAGTCAGATAGAGATACATATCAAATGATAAATCTTGTGGAATCTAAAAACAGTGATACAAATGAACTTATTTACAAGACAGACATAGACTCACAGATGCAAACTTACGGTTATCAGAGGGAAAAGGAGTCAGGAGAGATAAAGTAGAAGTATGAGATTAACAGATAATACAATATACAAAATAGATAAACAAGGATTTACTGGATAGTGCAGAAAACTATATTCAGTATCTTATAATGACCTATAACAGAAAATAATCTGAAAAAATATATATATATAACCGAATCACTTTGCTATAAACCTGAAACTAACACAATATTGTAAGTCAACTATGTAAGTGTGTATGTTAGTCACTCAGCTGTGTCCAACTCTTTGCGACTCCATGGACAGATGCCCACCAGCCTCCTCCATCCATGGAATTCTCAAGGCAAGAATATTGGAGTGGGTTGCCATTTCCTTTTCCAAATCAACTATATAGCAATTTAAAAATAAACGAATGTAGGGACTTTGGCAGAAGAACCTTGGCTTTGTAGCCTACTTCTCAGCCTAAAGCAAATCTCAGCCTCGCTAAGACCTTCCCAAGACTTCCCAGAGACCTGGGCCTGGTGTAAGCTGACAGCCTTAGCCCACTGGGCTGCCATGGCTGCTCGGCCTCTGAGCCAGTTTGGCAGAACCAAATTGATGTGGTCACTCCTTAGGTAGGCAGAAGTCAGGTGACTGAGCTCTTGCACATGAATGACATGCTTGGTCGGTGGTGTGGAGAACTAAGGACTGGCAGAGTGAGAAGGACAGTCTCTGGGGCAATGATGGTGGAAAGGAGCCGTGGTGCTGATCGATCTGTCTGGGCCCCTCAGGGAAATGCCCAGGTACCTGATCTCTACCAACGGGGGGCTGACACCATGCAATTCTGATGCCACGGTTTTGGCAGATGGCCAGGCTCATGACTCCTGCTAGAAGTTGACTCATTTGTTCCATGTGAGGGAAGCCCCATTGCAACGACTTGTGCCTCTGCCTGATCCTAGCCTCAGTCAGTCCTGGCTGACTCTGGTCATACCACCGTGACCCTAGAAATTCATGGGTGTTTTGCGCCTGGCTGCCTGGACCAATGCAGCTGATAATACTGTGCCCTGAATCAAAAAATCTCTTTACACTGATGACTCTCTGGTTTACCTCCCTCATCTCCTCCTGACCACACACCTCTGTAAAGCCCTTTGGTTACTAAAGGCAGCTGTCCCCAGAAAGGGATCAGCTCCTTCCTGGATGACGATCAGGACAAAAGCGGTGACGGATTAATGACGCTGTACAGGTCAATTCTGAAAACTCAGGATTTTGTTCAAACACTCCTGGGTATAATGTCTCACTCTTTCCCTCAACCAGCCTGGAAGGCCCAGCCTGGGAGAGCCCAGGGGATTCAGATTCAATTCTGGCTATGTTTCAGGAAATGTCTTTACCCCACTTGTATCTAACTCTTCTGAATGAAAGGTCTGTGTAGGGAATAAAAAATGATTGAGAAATAAATATCAAGTCCCAGCCCCTGGAATGGTACACACAGATTTTATGGCAGTGAAGGAAGAGAAAACTCCAGATATCTGGAGAAGGAACCGCATAAGCTCTAGAGGGTACAGGGGATGGAGGAGCATTAATGATATACATCTTTCAGAAGCTTCTTGATCCCCTCTTGTAGAGGGAGAATGCCCGGTACAGCTCTTCCCTTACATACACACTGTATCTGCTATGCTGCACCAGATACAAGTTTTTCTGCCTGGCCTACACAGAATCCCTCCAGACTTGACCACCACTCCAACTTTCAGGTGGAGAATGAACACCATCTGGCTGGCATCGTGAACAAAGAGGACCTTCCCCCTAGCTGACATATGCCCCATTAGGGGACCTTAACCACTCTAAATGTTTCCCTTCCAGGAACATCATGGGTGCACCCTGGGGACTGTACTTCTCATGTAAAAGTCACGCATTCACCTGCCTCCCTCAGGTCAATGTAGAGAATCAAACTTTAGGGGTGGTCATGAGAGACCCAAGGCATCTGTGGTTTATGAAGCTCATTAAATGCAACAGGAAATAAATTGGATGGCTTTAGTCCTAGCCCACATTGGTTGGACTAAGGAGGGTGCCTGGTGGAGTTATATCCTTGTGGGGAAATTTGCCGGAATCTGATGTGTGAGGTGAATTCACTGTAGAGCTGGGATTCTCTGCAGTACTTCAACATGCCTCAGAGTCTTTCCAAGTATGTACGAACAACAAACAGCTTTGGAAGCTAGAGCTAACGTAGCCATCCAGGTGAGAGGGCAGGTTTGTTTCCTGACCAATGTAAAATAGAGAATGTCTCCCTCCTTAGAAATCTTCCATGATAATAAACTTCTCTTAAATTCCAGCTAGTAGGATAATGTTTCCCTCATGGATAAGTTCTGTGCAGGTTTTCTGGTAGCCCCCTTCTAAGGTTAGACAGCATCACAAACTCAATGGACATGAATCTGAGCAAACTCTGGGAGACAGTGGAGAACAGAAGAGCCTGGCGTGCTACAGGCCACACGGCAGCAAAGAGTCTGACATGATTTAGTGACTGAACAACAGAAAATCCTTCTAAGGCTGGGGTATTATTCGGCTTGGGTATAGCCTGTGTGTGCCATACTACTAAGCTCTCGGTGGGTTTAGGGAGACAGAAAATACTGATGCATAACATCGCAAAGCAAATGTTTTGAAATAAAAAAAGAAGAAACAAGACTATGGGTCCTACTGCAAAATAGATCACCCTTCATGCATGCTAATATCCAAAATACCACTGCATTTAACTTTGCTAAAAATATCACACTGTATCTGCTACCAGATACAAGTTTTCTGCCTGGCCTACACAGAATCCCTCCAGACTTGACCACCACTCCAACTTTCAGGTGGAGAATGAACACCATCTGGCTGGCATCGTGAACAAAGAGGACCTTCCCCCTAGCTGACATATGCCCCATTAGGGGACCTTAACCACTCTAAATGTTTCCCTTCCAGGAACATCATGGGTGCACCCTGGGGACTGTACTTCTCATGTAAAAGTCACGCATTCACCTGCCTCCCTCAGGTCAATGTAGAGAATCAAACTTTAGGGGTGGTCATGAGAGACCCAAGGCATCTGTGGTTTATGAAGCTCATTAAATGCAACAGGAAATAAATTGGATGGCTTTAGTCCTAGCCCACATTGGTTGGACTAAGGAGGGTGCCTGGTGGAGTTATATCCTTGTGGGGAAATTTGCCGGAATCTGATGTGTGAGGTGAATTCACTGTAGAGCTGGGGATTCTCTGCAGTACTTCAACATGCCTCAGAGTCTTTCCAAGTATGTACGAACAACAAACAGCTTTGGAAGCTAGAGCTAACGTAGCCATCCAGGTGAGAGGGCAGGTTTGTTTCCTGACCAATGTAAAATAGAGAATGTCTCCCTCCTTAGAAATCTTCCATGATAATAAACTTCTCTTAAATTCCAGCTAGTAGGATAATGTTTCCCTCATGGATAAGTTCTGTGCAGGTTTTCTGGTAGCCCCCTTCTAAGGTTAGACAGCATCACAAACTCAATGGACATGAATCTGAGCAAACTCTGGGAGACAGTGGAGAACAGAAGAGCCTGGCGTGCTACAGGCCACACGGCAGCAAAGAGTCTGACATGATTTAGTGACTGAACAACAGAAAATCCTTCTAAGGCTGGGGTATTATTCGGCTTGGGTATAGCCTGTGTGTGCCATACTACTAAGCTCTCGGTGGGTTTAGGGAGACAGAAAATACTGATGCATAACATCGCAAAGCAAATGTTTTGAAATAAAAAAAGAAGAAACAAGACTATGGGTCCTACTGCAAAATAGATCACCCTTCATGCATGCTAATATCCAAAATACCACTGCATTTAACTTTGCTAAAAATATCACACCACCCTTAAAGTGTTTTTAGGGGAAAACAAATAATCCTGGAAACAATAAAACATTGAAACTCAAAAAGAAAAGTTTTAAACCAAACCAAATTAATTTATCATTAAAAAAAAATTAGAATAGTGATTGCTGCTGATGAGTGAGGGGTAAGGATATACCAGAAAGAGCTTAAGGGTTGTTTCCAGGATGACGGTCATGTTATGTATCCTGGTAAGGACTGTGATTATATGGGATAATTGTATTTATTAAAACCCATCAATGGTACACTTAGTATTTGCACATTTCACTATACACTTTATTTCAAAAGAAAAAATTAAAGAACTGCAAACAAATAAGGAAATCTAGCAAACAATGTACATTTTGAAGTATTTGGGGAAAAGGGAACTGATATATGCAACTTTGAAGTGTTTCAAATTGAAGGTAGGTTAGTGGATGTATACAGAAATGGATAAATGGAAAGAAATGTGGTAAGGTAAGAACAGTACAATGTTCCTTGTGAATCTGTATTAAAGTATTCTTGTATTTACTGTAAAATTCTCCCAAGTGTTCTCTAAATTTAAATTTTCCATGATTCAGTGTTGGAGAAAAAACTTTTAGAGAGAAAGCACAGATTATTCACCAAGAAATGACCATTACGATAAAGAGAAATTTTCATCAGTCACAAAACAGATTCTAGTAGTAAGCACTTTACTGTGCTGATGAAAAATAAATGTCAACCTAGAATTTTCAAACTTGCAAAAAAAATTCTATCAAAGTAAAGAGAAGTTAGCACACATAACACTTGAAAATTTTACCACTTAGAGACCAATCACTAAAAGAACCAAAGTTTATTTCAGCGTGACAAAAAGCAAAATCAAAGAGAAGAAACAATGGTGAGTACATAAAATGATTTTTAAGTGTTTAAGTAAATGTCAACTGCAAAAATCATAATAGTTTAAAAACTGTATTAAAATAAAATTTAAAATAAAATGTTAAATAATAGCTAAATGGTAGAGATGGATGGTCAATCTGCAGTGAATCTATGCTAAGATCCTGTCATATCTGGGGATTGGGGCAAGGTTAAAAAGATTACAGAAATTTTATCTCTAATCTCCAATTCAGCAGAGAAAAATGGTAGAATATAGATTTCTATCTCAATTCAGCTGAGAGTAGAAAAGATACACAAAAACACAGACAAATAAAGATGAACAGTGATATACAAGTCCACATGTATCAGGAATCAGGATAAATGTAAACAAAACTGAACTATTAAAAGATTAGGATTAAAAAAGATGAGTGAAGATTATAAAAAGCTAAGTGTTGTTAAAAGAGGCATAAACCAAAGTGCAAAAAAGGGCTTAATGTAAAAGGAGTAAAAAACATAAAAAAAGCATAAAACATAAAAGTTCATGTAACATCATTAGCTTGAAAAAGAGATTTTAAGAGGAAAAACATTAGAAGGAATAAAGAGGAACACAGCATAATAATAAACAGAAAAAAATTCACTGCTAAGTCATGAATAGACTCAAAGTATTTAAAGTAAAACAAGAGAATAGTGAGGAGACAAATACACAGTCAGTCATGTGGGAGAACTTACCACAACTAAATACAAACCTGATGGAGCGAATATAACCTCATTTAGAAGACTCAAGAATTAAAACAACAGTGCTTCCCTGGTGGCTCAATGGTGAAGATCTCGTCTGCCAATGCAGGAGACATGGGTTCTATTCCTGATCCAGGAAGATTCCACACGCTGCGGAGCAACTAAGTCCGTGAGCCGCAACTATGGAGCCTGTGCACTAGAACCTCAGAGCCACAACTACTGAAGCCCGTGAGACGTAGAGCCCGAGTTTTACAACAAGAGAAGTCACTGCAACAAAAAACCTGCTCATCTCAGCTACAGCGTAGCCCCCACTCCCCACAACTAGAGAAGAGCCTGTAGCAGCAGTGAAAACCCAAAATAGCCAAAAAAGAAAAAAGAATTAAACAACAAAGTTGTGTTTAATAAAGACTAAGTATATGGGGAGAAACCAGATCCCAACAAATAGTTCAATGCATACTATTTTTTAAGTAGCACAGAACATTCACAAATATTGACTATAAATTAAGATGCAAAGGAACTCTTAACAAATTCTAAAGAACTGATGATAGCAATTTGTTAAAACTTATTCAGTCATACCTTAATCGTGATGAATGCTATCATATGAAATTATAACTCAATAAAACTGACAAGAAAAGTAAAAATGTGCAAGATGTATTAAAAAAAAAACACTATAATTTTTGTTGAAGAACATAAAAACTGACCTGAATAAATGCGTAGCCCATTCTCCTTGTAAAAACCTCAACTCAACCTAATTTCCAAATTCAATTTTCAAAATTCCAATTCAGTTAAGGCGGTTTTGAGAGGAAATCTTGATTGATTTTAAAATTCATGCACAGGGGCTTCCCTGGTGGTCCAGTGGGTAAGGACACTGCCTTGCACTGCAAGGGGTGCTAGTTCAATCCCTGGCCTGGGAAGATCCCACGTGCCGTGGAGCGGCTGGACCGATGTGTCCAATTACCGAGCCGGGGCTCTGGAGTACATGTGCCCAGAGCCGGTGCTCTGCAACAACAGAGGCCACTGCGATGGGAGGCCCACACGGGCCAAAGAACAAAGATGGATGAAAAATAGATAAATGAAAGACCAATAGAAGTGGCCCACTCGCCCCCTTCCCTCCCCAACCTGCCCCCCACACACAAAAATTCATGCACAAAGAATAAGCCAGATTTATCAAAATTCTGAAAACTCCTTTTCTGTTGTTTCTCACTATATTTTTTACTTGTTTCTTTGAAAAAAAAAATATAACAAATAGGAATAGAAATTTTTACTTTAAAGCATTATTATTAAACCAATTTGATATCACATTAAAAATAAACAGACTGGCATTTCAGAGAAGAGTCAGACACTGATCTATGAATACAGGAAAAGGCACACAAGGGCATTCAAATCATGAAGAAAACAGTGTTGGCAGTATTGGCATTCACAGGCACACGAGAAGACATTCAACATCACTGATCATCAGAGAAATGTAAATCAAAACCGCCTGACACCTGGCAGAGTAGTTCTCACCAAAAAGAACTTTTTTCACAATATTGACTATAAATTAAGATGCAAAGGAACTCTTAACAAATTCTAAAGAACTGATGATAGCAATTTGTTAAAACTTATTCAGTCATACCTTAATCGTGATGAATGCTATCATATGAAATTATAACTCAATAAAACTGACAAGAAAAGTAAAAATGTGCAAGATGTATTAAAAAAAACACTATAATTTTTGTTGAAGAACATAAAAACTGACCTGAATAAATGCGTAGCCCATTCTCCTTGTAAAAACCTCAACTCAACCTAATTTCCAAATTCAATTTTCAAAATTCCAATTCAGTTAAGGAGGTTTTGAGAGGAAATCTTGATTGATTTTAAAATTCATGCACAGGGGCTTCCCTGGTGGTCCAGTGGGTAAGGACACTGCCTTGCACTGCAAGGGGTGCTAGTTCAATCCCTGGCCTGGGAAGATCCCACGTGCTGTGGAGCGGCTGGACCAATGTGTCCAATTACCGAGCCGGGGCTCTGGAGTACATGTGCCCAGAGCCGGTGCTCTGCAACAACAGAGGCCACTGCGATGGGAGGCCCACACGGGCCAAAGAACAAAGATGGATGAAAAATAGATAAATGAAAGACCAATAGAAGTGGCCCACTCGCCCCCTTCCCTCCCCAACCTGCCCCCCACACACAAAAATTCATGCACAAAGAATAAGCCAGATTTATCAAAATTCTGAAAACTCCTTTTCTGTTGTTTCTCACTATATTTTTTACTTGTTTCTTTGAAAAAAAAAATATAACAAATAGGAATAGAAATTTTTACTTTAAAGCATTATTATTAAACCAATTTGATATCACATTAAAAATAAACAGACTGGCATTTCAGAGAAGAGTCAGACACTGATCTATGAATACAGGAAAAGGCACACAAGGGCATTCAAATCATGAAGAAAACAGTGTTGGCAGTATTGGCATTCACAGGCACACGAGAAGACATTCAACATCACTGATCATCAGAGAAATGTAAATCAAAACCGCCTGACACCTGGCAGAGTAGCTCTCACCAAAAAGAACACAAATAGCAAAATAAACAACAGGATGGAGAAAGGGGAACATGTGTGAAGTTTCTACATGTGCATAATGGAATATTACTCAGCAGTAGAAACAATGAAAATTTTCCATTTGCAGCAACACAGATGGATTTGAAGGGAATTATGCCAAGTGAAAGAAGTCAGACAGAGAGGCAAATACCATATGATAAAGCCTCTGTTTGGAATCTTCAAAGTACAACAAACTAGTGAATATATATATATATATATATAAAAGAAGAAGCAGACTCAGAGCTATAGAGAACAAACTACTGGTTACCAGTGACAAGAAGGAAGAGGAGAGGGGCAAGGGGTAATGGGTTAAGAGGTATAAACTAGGAGATATACAGTAAGCTATAAGAGCATATTGTACATCATGGGGAAATAGCAAACATTTTATAATAACTATAAATGGAACATAATCTTTAAAATTATATAAATATAACTTATATAATATTGTACATTAACATATTTCCATTTTAAAAAGTGTTGCTGTTATTCCTTGTAATCGCTATCTCACATCACACAGAAAGGGCTAAGTAATACATGAATAATGAATTTAAACATATAAAAGTATTAAGTACTTCAGATAGTTTAGAAGCAAATATAAAGATTTTTAAAATCTTGAGTTGGAAAATATCTTTGTATATTGTAAACAAAGCCTAGAAGCCATAAAAAAAATCCTGATAGACCTTACTACATAGAATCTCCAAATTCCTCTAGGACAAAACATGCTATGAACAAATTTAATAGAACAACACCAAATGAGAAAAAGCTAACATATACATAGGCAAATTTTAATGTTTATGCGTATATAAATATTCCTATGCTTGTTCAGCATGGTTTAAAAAAAAAGATAGCAATACTAGTAAGGCATACATATCAGTCATTTTTAGAAGGAGAACAAATAAATAATAACAAATGAAAAATGTTCAACCATGACAATAATGAGAGGAAAGCAGGTTAAAGCAGAATGAAATAAAACTTTTTACAGTTAAGTTGGTAAAATGTTAAATGTTTTATAATGTATTTTGCATAATGTACTGACTTAAAGTAAGGGAAATACAACAATATAAGTAGATTTATTTAGATTTATAATATGTATTAGTATATGACGTAAATGTGTTCATACTTGCATGAAAAAATCTGAAAAGATACACATCAGTCAAAATTTGCAAGGATCATAGATTTAAAATTTTTTTAAATAACAAAATTTTAAAGAAAATATAAACTGCTATTTTAAAAGATATAACCTAACAATATAAAGATGAAATACTCAGGAGTTTTTGTTTGCTTGTTTTTATTTTATCTTAATGAAAGTATTAGTTCTCTACTGTTACTATTATAAATTACCATAAGCTTCATGGCTTAAAGTAACATAAATGTGTTATCTTACACTTTTTTTTTTAAACTTCCTTTTTGGGGGGGGTGGGGAGTGGGGGAGTAGGTTGGGGAGGGAGGGGGCAAGTGGACTGCTTCTATTGGTTTTTCATTTATTTATTTTTCATCCATCTTTGTTCTTTGGCCCATGTGGGCCTCCCATCGCGGTGGCCTCTGTTGTCACAGAGCACCGGCTCTGGGCGCATGCGCTCCAGAGCTCCGGCTTGGTAATTGGACACATCGGTCCAGCCGCTCCACGGCACGTGGGATCTTCCCAGGCCAGGGATCGAACCTGCGCCCCTTACAATGCAAGCTGTGTCCTTACCCACTGCACCACCAGGGAAGCCCTATCTTACACTTTTGAAGATCAGGAATCTGACACAAGTTTCACTGAGCTAAAGCCAAGGTGTCCATAGGGCTTTCTTCCTTTCTGGAAGCTGTAGGGATATTTAATTTCTTTACCTTTTCCAGCTTCTGAAGGCTGCCCACATTGCTTAGGTAATTGCTCCCTGCCTTCTCCAAAGTCAGCCACACTGTATCTCTTTGATCACCTCTCTCCATACCATGAAAGGTTCCTTGATTTCAAGGACCTGTGGGATTTGATTGGGGCCACTCAGATAATCAAGAAAATCTCCCCATCTCAAAATCCCTAACCGTAATACTATCAAACTCTGTTTTGCAATGGTATAGTAACAGATTACAGGTTCCAGGGAAAGCAGGTTAAAGCAGAATGAAATAAAACTTTTTACAGTTAAGTTGGTAAAATGTTAAATGTTTTATAATGTATTTTGCATAATGTACTGACTTAAAGCAAGGGAAATACAACAATATAAGTAGATTTATTTAGATTTATAATATGTATTAGTATATGACGTAAATGTGTTCATACTTGCATGAAAAAATCTGAAAAGATACACATCAGTCAAAATTTGCAAGGATCATAGATTTAAAATTTTTTTAAATAACAAAATTTTAAAGAAAATATAAACTGCTATTTTAAAAGATATAACCTAACAATATAAAGATGAAATACTCAGGAGTTTTTGTTTGCTTGTTTTTATTTTATCTTAATGAAAGTATTAGTTCTCTACTGTTACTATTATAAATTACCATAAGCTTCATGGCTTAAAGTAACATAAATGTGTTATCTTACATTTTTTTTAAATTTCCCTTTTTTGGGGGTGGGGAGTGGGGAGTAGGTTGGGGAGGGAGAGGGGCAAGTGGACTGCTTCTATTGGTTTTTCATTTATTTATTTTTCATCCATCTTTGTTCTTTGGCCCATGTGGGCCTCCCATCGCGGTGGCCTCTGTTGTCGCAGAGCACCGGCTCTGGGCGCATGCGCTCCAGAGCTCCGGCTCGGTAATTGGACACATCGGTCCAGCCGCTCCACGGCACGTGGGATCTTCCCAGGCCAGGGATCGAACCTGCGCCCCTTACAATGCAAGCTGTGTCCTTACCCACTGCACCACCAGGGAAGCCCTATCTTACACTTTTGAAGATCAGGAATCTGACACAAGTTTCACTGAGCTAAAGCCAAGGTGTCCATAGGGCTTTCTTCCTTTCTGGAAGCTGTAGGGATATTTAATTTCTTTACCTTTTCCAGCTTCTGAAGGCTGCCCACATTGCTTAGGTAATTGCTCCCTGCCTTCTCCAAAGTCAGCCACACTGTATCTCTTTGATCACCTCTCTCCATACCATGAAAGGTTCCTTGATTTCAAGGACCTGTGGGATTTGATTGGGGCCACTCAGATAATCAAGAAAAATCTCCCCATCTCAAAATCCCTAACTTCGTAATACTATCAAACTCTGTTTTGCAATGGTATAGTAACAGATTACAGGTTCCAGGGATTAGAACAGGGTATCTGTTTCTGTTGGTATAAACTTCTCAAGAATCTTCTAGACCTCCCATGTATGTCATGAAGATCTCCTCCATTAGATAAGAGTCTCCTCCACAGATCTTTCTTATGTACTCACATATCCATTTTTCACTTCTGCTGAGATAGCTGAGGGTATATATGGGTCACAAATTTAATCTCATTGAAGAACATTTTATGCAAATGAATGCAGATATTTCACTACTTCTGGGGCATTAGCAAAAAGTTATATAGCCATACTCTTGGTTGTCACCATAGAGCATATTTTCCTGACAGGAAAGTTCCTAATTTTAACGCCTTTTTGTGATCTGAATAGGTTGAAAAATTTTGCCATCGTCAAGTCCTGATTCATGTTGTTTAGTAGTTTTTCCCTTGACTTATATCTTTCTTTTCATATTTTACTCTAAGCAACAACAAGAAACCAGCTGCACCTTTAACATAGCATTTAGAAATCTCCTTATCTATATAGTTGAAAAAATTCTGCTTTCCACCTAACTGCAGAACTGAATTTTGCTGAAGTTTCTGGCATTACATAGTAAGGATTCCCTTTCCTTTTATTTGCAAAAATATGTTCCTTATTTCTTTCATGACATCTTTAACCTCCATATTACTTTTCATAATGATTTACATATTCTCTAAATTTATGTAGATTTTCTCTACCATGCTCTTTACTTTCAAATCCTCACAAGCAGTCTTCAGTAGCACATTTCTAACTAACAAACTGCTCAAGAAGATCTAGACTTCTTTCATCATTCTACTTAAAATTTTTATTACCCAAATTCCCTCTGCCATTACTCAGCTTCAAAGCCGCTTCCATACTTTTAGGAATGTGTTATGGCTGTACCCCACTTCCAATAACCCAAATCCATATTACTCTTTTGTTGCCACTGTAACAAATGACCACAGATTTAGTGGCTTAAAAACACTTATTACCTTATAGTTATGCTGGTTAGAATTCTGACAAGGGTCTTTCTGGGCTAAAATCAAGGTTTCAATAGGCTTTCATTCCTATCCAGAAGCTGTAGAGGAAAATCTACTTTCTTTATTTTCCTGGCTTCTGTGAACAGAAGCCACCCATATTCCTTAATCCTTCCTTCCATCGCAAAGTCAGCACTATTTCATTTCTCTATGACTATTTTCCATAATCACTACTCCCTGTCTTCACAGCCAGGAAGAGTTCTTCACTTTTTAAGATCCGACAATACTGAGTGCCCCCAGGATAATCTCCACTTTCAAGGTCCTTGTATTTATATTTTTAATTTTTGGTCTCCTTTATTGGTCCTTTATTTATTTATTTTCATCTGTCTTCATTCTCTGGCATGTGTGGGCCTCCCACTGTAGCGGCCTCTCCTGCCACAGAGCACCGGCTCTGGGCGCATGCGCTCCAGAGCACTGGCTCGCAACTGAACACACAGGTCCAGCCGCTCTGCAGCATGCAGGATCTTCCTGGGCCAGGGATCAAACCATTGCCCCTTGCACTGCAAGGCGGATTCTTCACCCACGGGGTCACCATGGAAGTCCTCAACGTCCTTATCTTAATCATATGTATAAAATACCTTTTGCCATGTAACGGATTACAGGTTCTAGAGATTAGAATTTAGACATCTTTATGGGGCTGTCATATACACTATTATAAATAATAAAACAATGAAACTGGCCTTAAAAACTCATTTTAATAGCAGAAGCCAATAAAATTTCATGCACTCTTACTTCTTTTCCTCTTGAGTTTTCTCACAGCACAGTTGTTCCCAAGACCCACAGTATCTAGAAAAAAAACACATGGTGAGGAAACAAAAATAAATAAAAGTAACAAATCTTAAGATGATTTTACCCCAGGAAGATGATTTTGCTACAGAAGGCTTGAATTCATAAAGATGTTTGGGTTATTGTCTCTCTCTTCTGTAGGAACGAAACCTGCTTAATTGTGGTGAGGGAGTCTGGGACCCTGGGTCTGCCATTATTTCTTAATGGGGCTTTGAAAAACATTCTTCAGTGCTGATGAATTTCAGTTTACTCAGGGGTAATTTTCTAGTCCTTAAAATAAGGCTTAAACTGACAAGGGTCTTTCTGGGCTAAAATCAAGGTTTCAATAGGCTTTCATTCCTATCCAGAAGCTGTAGAGGAAAATCTACTTTCTTTATTTTCCTGGCTTCTGTGAACAGAAGCCACCCATATTCCTTAATCCTTCCTTCCATCGCAAAGTCAGCACTATTTCATTTCTCTATGACTATTTTCCATAATCACTACTCCCTGTCTTCACAGCCAGGAAGAGTTCTTCACTTTTTAAGATCCGACAATACTGAGTGCCCCCAGGATAATCTCCACTTTCAAGGTCCTTGTATTTATATTTTTAATTTTTGGTCTCCTTTATTGGTCCTTTATTTATTTATTTTCATCTGTCTTCATTCTCTGGCATGTGTGGGCCTCCCACTGTAGCGGCCTCTCCTGCCACAGAGCACCGGCTCTGGGCGCATGCGCTCCAGAGCACTGGCTCGCAACTGAACACACAGGTCCAGCCGCTCTGCAGCATGCAGGATCTTCCTGGGCCAGGGATCAAACCATTGCCCCTTGAACTGCAAGGCGGATTCTTCACCCACGGGGTCACCATGGAAGTCCTCAACGTCCTTATCTTAATCATATGTATAAAATACCTTTTGCCATGTAACGGATTACAGGTTCTAGAGATTAGAATTTAGACATCTTTATGGGGCTGTCATATACACTATTATAAATAATAAAACAATGAAACTGGCCTTAAAAACTCATTTTAATAGCAGAAGCCAATAAAATTTCATGCACTCTTACTTCTTTTCCTCTTGAGTTTTCTCACAGCACAGTTGTTCCCAAGACCCACAGTATCTAGAAAAAAAACACATGGTGAGGAAACAAAAATAAATAAAAGTAACAAATCTTAAGATGATTTTACCCCAGGAAGATGATTTTGCTACAGAAGGCTTGAATTCATAAAGATGTTTGGGTTATTGTCTCTCTCTTCTGTAGGAACGAAACCTGCTTAATTGTGGTGAGGGAGTCTGGGACCCTGGGTCTGCCATTATTTCTTAATGGGGCTTTGAAAAACATTCTTCAGTGCTGATGAATTTCAGTTTACTCAGGGGTAATTTTCTAGTCCTTAAAAGTTTTGTTAAAATGAAATAAGATCTCATGTGCAAAAGCTAATAGGATCACTACATAAACAAGTGACATGCTGGAGAACATTTAACAAAAATATGTGCTGGGTTAAGAATCATTGATCTGAAATCTTACCTTCTGACAATTAAGCGGTAAAACTAGTTATCTTCTGAGACTTTTCTAAGATTGTGACAAAATGACACTATTATCAACTAGTGGACATGCACTTGACATTCTTAGGTGACAGGGATAGAGATCACTGTAAATCACAAGGCTTTATTAGCAATATAGTGATGTAATAAATAATACACTGCCACTTTAAAGAGTATATTTCTACTATATCATTCATATAAAATTAACATGGGCCATGGCTTAAACACAGTTTGATAGTTATTGCTTCCTTGCCTGCTAGTCCTAAAAGGATCAGGGCAAGCAAACACTTGACCAGTATCCAGAGAGCAGGATACTGAGATGCGCTGGACCACCTGCGACCATCCTCCTGGCTCTGCGTTGCCAGCGGAGCCGCCCCATCTCACCACCCTCAGGGAGCCTTACCCAGCATGTCACCAGCTTGCATATTTTCAGTCCTACTTTCTGGACATCCTGGCATATCTTCTGAGAAGCACATCACACAGGAACACTTCTCAGTTCCAAACGTTGGTAGCTCTGCTCCTGAGGCAAAATCAGGACTTAAGGAGATTTTTCATTTCCCCAGTGTTCCTCTTTTCTGAACCTGTTGATCCCCTTTTGTCTACTTCTTCCTCTGAAATCCTCCATTGATCTTCCCTACACCTGACTCTTCCTCTAAGTCTCCCTCTTTCCTTTTTTAATATTTTTATCTTCACCAGAACTTTGTTTCCATTTTCTTTTAATTCATAACTACTTTGCCCATCATAGGTTAGTAGGCTAGAACTTAACTCTTCTGAATCTTCTGTATTCATTTGGAGAGCTTCTAGTTTGCCAGATACTAAAGGGAAACAAGAAGATTACCATCTACAGGTCCGGTGAGGGAGTCTGGGACCCTGGGTCTGCCATTATTTCTTAATGGGGCTTTGAAAAACATTCTTCAGTGCTGATGAATTTCAGTTTACTCAGGGGTAATTTTCTAGTCCTTAAAAGTTTTGTTAAAATGAAATAAGATCTTATGTGCAAAAGCTAATAGGATCACTACATAAACAAGTGACATGCTGGAGAACATTTAACAAAAATATGTGCTGGGTTAAGAATCATTGATCTGAAATCTTACCTTCTGACAATTAAGCGGTAAAACTAGTTATCTTCTGAGACTTTTCTAAGATTGTGACAAAATGACACTATTATCAACTAGTGGACATGCACTTGACATTCTTAGGTGACAGGGATAGAGATCACTGTAAATCACAAGGCTTTATTAGCAATATAGTGATGTAATAAATAATACACTGCCACTTTAAAGAGTATATTTCTACTATATCATTCATATAAAATTAACATGGGCCATGGCTTAAACACAGTTTGATAGTTATAGCTTCCTTGCCTGCTAGTCCTAAAAGGATCAGGGCAAGCAAACACTTGACCAGTATCCAGAGAGCAGGATACTGAGATGCGCTGGACCACCTGCGACCATCCTCCTGGCTCTGCGTTGCCAGCGGAGCCGCCCCATCTCACCACCCTCAGGGAGCCTTACCCAGCATGTCACCAGCTTGCATATTTTCAGTCCTACTTTCTGGACATCCTGGCATATCTTCTGAGAAGCACATCACACAGGAACACTTCTCAGTTCCAAACGTTGGTAGCTCTGCTCCTGAGGCAAAATCAGGACTTAAGGAGATTTTTCATTTCCCCAGTGTTCCTCTTTTCTGAACCTGTTGATCCCCTTTTGTCTACTTCTTCCTCTGAAATCCTCCATTGATCTTCCCTACACCTGACTCTTCCTCTAAGTCTCCCTCTTTCCTTTTTTAATATTTTTATCTTCACCAGAACTTTGTTTCCATTTTCTTTTAATTCATAACTACTTTGCCCATCATAGGTTAGTAGGCTAGAACTTAACTCTTCTGAATCTTCTGTATTCATTTGGAGAGCTTCTAGTTTGCCAGATACTAAAGGGAAACAAGAAGATTACCATCTACAGGTCCTAAAACAGTGATTCAGGAAGAGTTCCTGATGCTTTCATACTGTACGCTGATATTCTAAGCTAATATGAATTACTTTCCAGAGAAAAGTACACCTGCTCCAAAGGTCACACCTGAGATCCCACAGAACATGTTTTTCTATCTTTTGTACCTCATCCTGCTTTCTATACTTTTCTTTTTCTGTTTCACCTCAAGAATAAAATAAAAGGATCTTATCCTTCTGGGAAAAACTGTCCTTTGAAAATTGCAGAATATAATTACCACAGCCAATTTTAAAGTCTTCCCAACTGCCCAATGACTGCTTACATCAGTAATCACATTTAAAGCCAGCTAATCAGGGGCAGCCTTACACTTATGAAAATCAGCCCATCAGCAACAGACACACTTCAGAAGGCAGTGTGTATGGCTAGATGTTAACCTATTTATAAACACTCCTGTTCCTGAAAGTCTGCAATCTGTGAACTACATACTTCCAAAAACTAAATAAAAACATAGTGCTTTTAAATCTAATACACTATAATAAAATAATTAAAATAAATAAAATCAGAAGTTTTCTTTTTTAAAGAAACTGAGTCCCATGAGTACAGAGCCTACTCTCACTTGCCTAGTGGGCAATAAATCCAGCTTTAGCTTCAGATAGTGCATGATGGCCTTGACTTTCAAAAATAGAGCTCCCATCAAGATCATCTTGAAGATTTGCTTCGGGGTGTCTTTTGGCACTCTTGGACCAACAGATATAAATTCCCAGCTTCTTGT
Organism: Tragulus kanchil; assembly: GCA_022376925.1. Lineage (NCBI taxonomy): Eukaryota > Metazoa > Chordata > Mammalia > Artiodactyla > Tragulidae > Tragulus > Tragulus kanchil. The sequence continues at coordinate 56,927,707 of JAIOJX010000026.1, forward strand.
GCACAACTCAGATGGTCTTCTTGATCCACTACCAAGTGAATCCATCTTAAGAACAACTTGACCTCTGACATGTTTCTTTGAGGTTTTATTTCTGAAATTATTTTATTATTTAAAGATGTACATGCAGTTAGATATGAAGTTATTGGACATTTTGGTTTGGCAGCACAATAGTTAACAAATATTCTGTTAATGTGCTTATTCTTCCACAACTTAATTTACTCACTTTTCTTTCGTCTATTTTTTTCAGGTATTGTTTCATGTGTGTTTGCCTGTTCCTGAGTTTCCTGACTTTCCTGTGCTAACTCAGTACTTTGGAGGTCACAGACCTTACCATCTACAGGTCCTAAAACGTGATTCAGGAAGAGTTCCTGATGCTTTCATACTGCTGATATTCTAAGCTAATATGAATTACTTTCCAGAGAAAAGTACACCTGCTCCAAAGGTCACACCTGAGATCCCACAGAACATGTTTTTCTATCTTTTGTACCTCATCCTGCTTTCTATACTTTTCTTTTTCTGTTTCACCTCAAGAATAAAATAAAAGGATCTTATCCTTCTGGGAAAAACTGTCCTTTGAAAATTGCAGAACATAATTACCAGAGCCAATTTTAAAGTCTTCCCAACTGCCCAATGACTGCTTACATCAGTAATCACATTTAAAGCCAGCTAATCAGGGGCAGCCTTACACTTATGAAAATCAGCCCATCAGCAACAGACACACTTCAGAAGGCAGTGTGTATGGCTAGATGTTAACCTATTTATAAACACTCCTGTTCCTGAAAGTCTGCAATCTGTGAACTACATACTTCCAAAAACTAAATAAAAACATAGTGTTGTAAATCTAATACACTATAATAAAATAATTAAAATAAATAAAATCAGAAGTTTTCTTTTTTAAAGAAACTGAGTCCCATGAGTACAGAGCCTACTCTCACTTGCCTAGTGGGCAATAAATCCAGCTTTAGCTTCAGATAGTGCATGATGGCCTTGACTTTCAAAAATAGAGCTCCCATCAAGATCATCTTGAAGATTTGCTTCGGGGTGTCTTTTGGCACTCTTGGACCAACAGATATAAATTCCCAGCTTCTTGTGCATAACTCAGATGGTCTTCTTGATCCACTACCAAGTGAATCCATCTTAAGAACAACTTGACCTCTGACATGTTTCTTCGAGGTTTTATTTCTGAAATTATTTTATTATTTAAAGATGTACATGCAGTTAGATATGAAGTTATTGGACATTTTGGTTTGGCAGCACAATAGTTAACAAATATTCTGTTAATGTGCTTATTCTTCCACAACTTAATTTACTCACTTTTCTTTCGTCTATTTTTTTTTCAGGTATTGTTTCATGTGTGTTTGCCTGTTCCTGAGTTTCCTGACTTTCCTGTGCTTTTTGATTATTAGAAGACAGTGATTCAAAACAAATACATAGAGGTACAGACTTGATAAATCCCCAATCCACACCAGCCCCAGAGACTAATTAATACATGGAGTTTCATTAGACAGTAGACAATGTGTGCAAATACATTGGGTCACATTTGTCTTGGATCCCTCACCAAAATCTTCATGAGGAGTCTTGACATTGTATCAATTTGTGAAAGAAAATCATTTTCTTTAGTACATTACTGTTATCATGTAATTAATCATGTCTTCTTTCTAGTCTCTGCTTGGCTGATGAGCTCAATGTCTCATTTACGAGAAGGACACTTTTTATACTTATGACTGCACATAGTGGCCTCTGTTTGTCATGGGCTTGTTTCTGCCAAAGTTACAAGTTCCCTATAGCAGAACTTCCACTTTCTCTTTGTACTCTCAGTATGAGTTTAACTCTAGCACTTAATAAATGGCAAATTTTCACAAAAGATATCTGTGGATTTCAGTGGAGAACTTTTGGTACATCAAAAGTAAATGTCTCATTTAATATTTCTCTAAAAGGAGTGAAAAAATGACCAGGAGTTGTTTCACATGCCAACCAATGACTGCTATCTTAAGACCATTATGTAACAAACACATCTTTCTTTTCTCTAAGAAATTCCTGTAAATGTAATAGATAGGGCTTTATTCTGCAAATGAAAGTATATATTAAGTGTACTAAGAAGGGCTAACTTTAGAATTTCTGGATAATTATCCTATACATGGTCACTTTATAGTTGATCTAAACATTAGTATACCTACAGTATGCATATTTAAGATCTGCAGGCAATAAACAAAACAGGTTTACCTCACTTCCCTGTGGTGTTTAAGCCAATTACTATAACCTCCTCTAAAGTCAAATTCTTTCCTCTAACACATTTATGCTCAGCTTTCATTGATGCCACAGACTGTCACATTTTCCTTTACATTTTTATCCTTTACCCTTGTAATTTTATCTTTTCTGTTTATTGGTTTAATGTTTGAAGCATCTGACTTCCTCATAATATTATCTTTACATGTGCTTTTTCCCAAAACAATTTTTTCAGGTATTGTTTCATGTGTGTTTGCCTGTTCCTGAGTTTCCTGACTTTCCTGTGCTTTTTGATTATTAGAAGACAGTGATTCAAAACAAATACATAGAGGTACAGACTTGATAAATCCCCAATCCACACCAGCCCCAGAGACTAATTAATACATGGAGTTTCATTAGACAGTAGACAATGTGTGCAAATACATTGGGTCACATTTGTCTTGGATCCCTCACCAAAATCTTCATGAGGAGTCTTGACATTGTATCAATTTGTGAAAGAAAATCATTTTCTTTAGTACATTACTGTTATCATGTAATTAATCATGTCTTCTTTCTAGTCTCTGCTTGGCTGATGAGCTCAATGTCTCATTTATGAGAAGGACACTTTTTATACTTATGACTGCACATAGTGGCCTCTGTTTGTCATGGGCTTGTTTCTGCCAAAGTTACAAGTTCCCTATAGCAGAACTTCCACTTTCTCTTTGTACTCTCAGTATGAGTTTAACTCTAGCACTTAATAAATGGCAAATTTTCACAAAAGATATCTGTGGATTTCAGTGGAGAACTTTTGGTACATCAAAAGTAAATGTCTCATTTAATATTTCTCTAAAAGGAGTGAAAAAATGACCAGGAGTTGTTTCACATGCCAACCAATGACTGCTATCTTAAGACCATTATGTAACAAACACATCTTTCTTTTCTCTAAGAAATTCCTGTAAATGTAATAGATAGGGCTTTATTCTGCAAATGAAAGTATATATTAAGTGTACTAAGAAGGGCTAACTTTAGAATTTCTGGATAATTATCCTATACATGGTCACTTTATAGTTGATCTAAACATTAGTATACCTACAGTATGCATATTTAAGATCTGCAGGCAATAAACAAAACAGGTTTACCTCACTTCCCTGTGGTGTTTAAGCCAATTACTATAACCTCCTCTAAAGTCAAATTCTTTCCTCTAACACATTTATGCTCAGCTTTCATTGATGCCACAGACTGTCACATTTTCCTTTACATTTTTATCCTTTACCCTTGTAATTTTATCTTTTCTGTTTATTGGTTTAATGTTTGAAGCATCTGACTTCCTCATAATATTATCTTTACTGCTAACAGTAAGCTTTCAAGACTGACCTCACTTAGGACAATCACCACCCTGATTTTAAATTTAGTTCTTCTACAATATTTCAAGTAGAACCGATTGGAAGAATTTTTGAATATGTCACCATCCCAAGTCAATTCTTGGAAAAAATGATGCCTTTACTCACCATTATGCTTCTAAAATCAATTTTAATAACCTTAAGAAATATCAGTCTGGCAAGTTACTGACTGCCATTCAGGGCAAGGACGCTAGAAACCATTTATATAAAGACCATGATTTGACTTAGTCATGAGAATCAGCCTAAACCCAATTGCACTTCATCTTTGAGAGCTGTCCATGGAACAGGAAACAACTAAAACAACTAAAACCCTCAAGGAACCCCATGACATTTGAAGTCATGAGTTGTTCCTATAGTAAGATCAAAAGTTCAAACATTTAGGCAAAGGAACCGCTGATGGTGATATGATGATATAAAGCATGTTACATCAACTTAACCAATAAAGTAACTCTCTGTAGACAATAATGAAAGATTATGTTCCTATTCTGGAAGAGGTGAATGTAAATATTCTTGGGAGATAATAAATAGCTAGAGATAATGTATTAACAGTTCCACTAAAGTTCATGAAACATTTGTTTAATAGCAGCTTCTGTGTTCTTACTCCTGTGTGGGTTTGTATCTACCACCTACAATCAAACAACATGACCTCCTAATCATGGAGTTGCTCAAGGTTTCTTGTCCTTGCATTTTCCAAATGAAAGTATATATTAAGTGTACTAAGAAGGGCTAACTTTAGAATTTCTGGATAATTATCCTATACATGGTCACTTTATAGTTGATCTAAACATTAGTATACCTACAGTATGCATATTTAAGATCTGCAGGCAATAAACAAAACAGGTTTACCTCACTTCCCTGTGGTGTTTAAGCCAATTACTATAACCTCCTCTAAAGTCAAATTCTTTCCTCTAACACATTTATGCTCAGCTTTCATTGATGCCACAGACTGTCACATTTTCCTTTACATTTTTATCCTTTACCCCTGTAATTTTATCTTTTCTGTTTATTGGTTTAATGTTTGAAGCATCTGACTTCCTCATAATATTATCTTTACTGCTAACAGTAAGCTTTCAAGACTGACCTCACTTAGGACAATCACCACCCTGATTTTAAATTTAGTTCTTCTACAATATTTCAAGTAGAACCGATTGGAAGAATTTTTGAATATGTCACCATCCCAAGTCAATTCTTGGAAAAAATGATGCCTTTACTCACCATTATGCTTCTAAAATCAATTTTAATAACCTTAAGAAATATCAGTCTGGCAAGTTACTGACTGCCATTCAGGGCAAGGACGCTAGAAACCATTTATATAAAGACCATGATTTGACTTAGTCATGAGAATCAGCCTAAACCCAATTGCACTTCATCTTTGAGAGCTGTCCATGGAACAGGAAACAACTAAAACAACTAAAACCCTCAAGGAACCCCATGACATTTGAAGTCATGAGTTGTTCCTATAGTAAGATCAAAAGTTCAAACATTTAGGCAAAGGAACCGCTGATGGTGATATGATGATATAAAGCATGTTACATCAACTTAACCAATAAAGTAACTCTCTGTAGACAATAATGAAAGATTATGTTCCTATTCTGGAAGAGGTGAATGTAAATATTCTTGGGAGATAATAAATAGCTAGAGATAATGTATTAACAGTTCCACTAAAGTTCATGAAACATTTGTTTAATAGCAGCTTCTGTGTTCTTACTCCCGTGTGGGTTTGTATCTACCACCTACAATCAAACAACATGACCTCCTAATCATGGAGTTGCTCAAGGTTTCTTGTCCCTTGCATTTTCCCAAAAAGTCAAGGTAAATGTAAAGATGGTATTTGAGAATTAACTGGAACTCTCATTAGGAAGTATTCCCAGAGTAGAATCCATGAGGAAACACCATCCTCTTGACACCCCACAGCCCAGACCATCCTTCTCTCCCTCACCTGGTCTACTTTCTGGTGGTGAGCTCAAGGATCCTCGTGGCTCTTCTTCATCACACATTTCTAAACAGGTGCTGCTGCCTTTTGATAAATAGAATGAAATCTCTTAGAAACTCTATATGACCAATGGAAACCATAGTAGGAAACAGAGACAACCAGGAAGACCAAGGTGGCTTAAGAATCTCCAAGATGGGACTGGGGCCAAGATGGCGGAGGAATGAGAGGAGGATTTCGAGCTCCCCTATAGAATCACCAGAACTAATCAAGAAACCAACAAACCGGGCTTCCCTGGTGGTCCGGTGGGTAAGGACGCCACCTTGCAGTGCAAGGGGCGCAGGTTCGACCCCTGGCCTGGGACGATCCCACGTGCCGTGGAGCGGCTGGACCGATGTGTCCAATTACCGAGCCAGAGCTCTGGAGCGCATGTGCCCAGAGCCGGTGCTCTGCGACAACAGAGGCCACCATGATGGGAGGCCCACACAGGCCAAAGAAAAAAGAAGGATGAGAAATAGACAAATGAAAGACCAATAGAAGCAGCCCACCCGCCCCACTTCCCTCCCCACTCCACCCCCCAAAAATAAATAAATAAATAAATGTTTAAGACTAGCAAGTTTACATAAAAAAAAAAGAAAAGAAACCAACAAACCAGTCGCTAGATGACAAAAGAACTCCTCAGGTCTACAAGGGTCAGAGAGCGAGTAGCCAGAACTTTCCCGGAGCTCGGGTTCTGAGTGCCCCGCAGCCCAACCAGACCGGGCGGAGAGGACGCTGGGAAGTGCGCTGGACGGACATAGGGCAGCGCTCAGCATGAAAACCCCGCCGGGACAGTACAAGACCGCTGGGCGCCTGGTGAGCTGAGACAATGCTAGCGGGGGCGTGCGTAACGGAACAGAACAGGGAAATACCCCGCGGGTTGCAGCCTGAAAACCTGGCTTGAACCAGAGGATGCGGAAGCTTGAGCCGATGTTTGGGGCTAACGCGCACGCGCCAGCGGCTCAAACAGCCCGCGCAGCCCCAGAGCTTCAGCAAAGAAGCCTCAGTCCCGCAGGCAGCGGAGAGCCGTGGCAGAGGAAACCAGGAGAAGAGCAGAGATTGAAGGCTACCAGGGGGTGCACAGTGGAACCGGGGAACCCCCTTCAGCACGGGACCGCACGTGAGGTCCCAGCCGACGGACTGGGAACTGCGTGCCACACCCACCCCAGCCAGCATCTGAGCTGTCTGCAGAGACTTTGTTTTGCTGAAATCAAAACAGAAGCCAGAGCAACCCGCTCTGCAAGGGTCCTGACTACCAAAAAGCCTGGCCCTCTCTGAAACCCAAGACATAAGTAGCTGTCCAGCCCCCACAGCCAACCCCCACCAATACAGACTAGGGAACTCTGGGACGACATCAAGAGCAAACTAGTGGAAGGTCCACATGCAGATGAGAAGATAAAAGCCAGGGACAGTATTTACCGTTGTTTTGTGGGTTTTTTTGTCTTTTCTTTTTAATTTTTTTTAATTAAAACAATTTTTTTTTAATTTTTATTTTTTAAAAAACTTAATTTTGTTTTGGCCACTGCTTCCTCTCTCTATGCTCTGTTAAATCTTTTTATACTTACTACTATCCTCTATATAAATATTTCCTGTCTTCCTGTCTCTACTATTCTCTTCCAGCTGTGCCAAACTCTACTACATGCTAATCTTTGTTACCTAACCCTACAAAATCCGTGCAACATGAATCTGTTCCTTCTCACTACCCATACACTCTCCTCCTTCTCACCCCCAACACGTCTTAGTTAAAAACTACTTTCATTATAATATTCCCAGCTTGGACTTTGCCCTGGATCTGTTTTACCAGGCAGTATTTTAATTAATTTAGAGCTTAATGGTCAGGTATCATCTTTGATTGCCCCATTTGCCAGAAAAATTTCCTATGTTTTACCCCTGCAAGACTGTTCAGTTGTGGTTATTGATGTGTATGTATGTATATTTTTCCATTATGTTAGAAAATATTTGTATGATTTTGCGACTGTCATCAATCAGGGATGCACCTCTTGTTCCCCACATGCTTATATTTGCACTAATACCACTGAACACCATAGCAAACCCGACATAGGGCCTACACTCCCTCGCCAGAGATCAAACCAAGGATTCTCAGAGTGGAAACCCTGACAACAAGTGTTAAAGGGCCTGATATAGCCAATAAATACAAGAGTAGGAGAAGTCCTACGATTCAAACCTGAAATAGCTAAGAAGATAACTCATCAAGAAAAAAACAGAGAAGAACCAGATCACCAAAATCAAAAAAGAAAAAGGAGCGATTACAACAGATAATGCAGAAATCCAAAGGATTATAAGAGACTATTATGAACAACTATATGGTAACAAACTGGACAACCTGGAGGATATGGACAGTTTCTTAGAAAAGATTAATCTTCCAAGCCTGAACCAAGAAGAAACAGAAAGTATGAACAACCCAATCACAAGCTTAGAAATCGAATTTGTGATTAAAAATCTACCCAAATATAAGAGCCCAGGGCCAGATGGCTTCACAGGTGAATTCTATCAAACATTTAAGGAAGAGCTAATGCCTGTCCTTCTAAACCTCTGCCAATATATTGCACAGGAAGGAACACTTCCGAACACATTCTACGAGGCCACCATCACCCTGATACCAAAGCTAGGCAAAAACAACACACAAAAAAGAAAATTATAGACCAATTTCACTGATGAACTTGGATGTCAAAATCTTCAACAAAATCCTAGCAAACAGAATTCAACAACACATCAAAAAACTCATGCATCATGACCAAGTCGGGTTCTTCCCAGGCATGCAAGGATTCTTCCATATCTGCAAATCAATCAATGTGATACACCATACCAACAAATTGAGAGACAAAAATCACATGATAATCTCAATAGATGCAGAAAAAGCCTTCGACAAAGTACAACATCTATTTATGATAAAAATCTTTCAAACAATGGGCATACAAGGAACCTATCTCAACTTAGTGAAAGCCATCTACTAGAAGCCCACAGCGAACATTATCCTCAATGGTGAAAAACTGAAAGCATTCCCTCTAAGGTCAGGAACAAGACAAGGGTGTCCACTTTCACCACTATTATTCAACATAGTCCTGGAAGTTCTAGCAACAGCAATAAGAGAAGAAAAACAAATAAAAGGAATCCAGATTGGAAAAGAAGAAGTCAAACTCTCTCTATTTGCAGACAACATGATATTATACATAGAAAATCCCAAAGACACTATTACAAAACTACTAGAGCTAATCAACGAATTCAGCAAAGTCGCAGGATACAAAATCAATACACAGAAATCACTGGCATTCCTATATACAAACAATGAAAAATCAGAAAACGAAATCAAAGAGGCAATTCCTTTCACCACTGCAACCAAGAGAATCAAATATCTAGGAATAAACCTACCCAAAGAGACAAAAGAACTGTATGCAGAAAATTACAAGATGCTAATGAAAGAAATTAAAGAAGACTTAAACAGATGGAGAGATATTCCATGTTCCTGGGTCAGAAGAATCAATATTGTGAAAATGACCATACTACCAAATGTCATCTATAGATTCAATGCGGTCCCTATCAAACTACCAATGACATTCTGCACAGAGCTAGACCAAAGAATGACACAGTTCATATGGAAACACAAAAGACCCCGAATAGCCAAAGCAATCCTTAGAGAAAAAAAAAAACAAAGCTGGAGGGATCAGCCCCCCTAACTTCAGATTCTACTACAAGGCAACAGTCATCAAGACAGTATGGTACTGGCACAAAAACAGAACTATAGACCAATGGAACAAGGTAGAGAACCCAGAGATAACCCCACGCACCTATAGGTACCTTATTTTTGACAAAGGAGGCAAAACTATAAAATGGGACAAAGACAGCCACTTCAACAAATGGTGCTGGGAAAATTGGACAGCTACATGCAAAAAAATGAAGTTGGAACATACCCTGACACCATACACAAAGATCAACTCAAAATGGATTAAAGACCTAAATGTAAGACCAGAAACCATCAAACTCTTAGAGGAGAATATAGGCAAAACCTCGACAAAGTACAAAAATCTATTTATGATAAAAATCTTTCAAACAATGGGCATACAAGGAACCTATCTCAACTTAGTGAAAGCCATCTACTAGAAGCCCACAGCGAACATTATCCTCAATGGTGAAAAACTGAAAGCATTCCCTCTAAGGTCAGGAACAAGACAAGGGTGTCCACTTTCACCACTATTATTCAACATAGTCCTGGAAGTTCTAGCAACAGCAATAAGAGAAGAAAAACAAATAAAAGGAATCCAGATTGGAAAAGAAGAAGTCAAACTCTCTCTATTTGCAGACAACATGATATTATACATAGAAAATTCCAAAGACACTATTACAAAACTACTAGAGCTAATCAATGAATTCAGCAAAGTCACGGGCTACAAAATCAATACACAGAAATCACTGGCATTCCTATATACAAACAATGAAAAATCAGAAAACGAAATCAAAGAGGCAATTCCTTTCACCACTGCAACCAAGAGAATCAAATATCTAGGAATAAACCTACCCAAAGAGACAAAAGAACTGTATGTAGAAAATTACAAGATGCTAATGAAAGAAATTAAAGAAGACTTAAACAGATGGAGAGATATTCCATGTTCCTGGGTCAGAAGAATCAATATTGTGAAAATGACCATACTACCAAATGTCATCTATAGATTCAATGCGATCCCTATCAAACTACCAATGACATTCTGCACAGAGCTAGACCAAAGAATGACACAGTTCATATGGAAACACAAAAGACCCCGAATAACCAAAGCAATCCTTAGAGAGAAAAAAAAACAAAGCTGGAGTGATCAGCCCCCCTAACTTCAGATTCTACTACAAGGCAACAGTCATCAAGACAGTATGGTACTGGCACAAAAACAGAACTATAGACCAATGGAACAAGGTAGAGAACCCAGAGATAACCCCACGCACCTATAGGTACCTTATTTTTGACAAAGGAGGCAAAACTATAAAATGGGACAAAGACAGCCACTTCAACAAATGGTGCTGGGAAAATTGGACAGCTACATGTGAAAAAATGAAGTTGGAACATTCCCTGACACCATACACAAAGATCAACTCAAAATGGATGAAAGACCTAAATGTAAGACCAGAAACCATCAAACTCTTAGAGGAGAATATAGGCAAAACCCTCAAGGACATCAATCAAAGCAAGATCTTCCATGACCCACCTACTTGAATAGCAGAACTAAAAACAGAAATGAACATGTGGGACCTCATGAAACTTAAAAGTTTTTGTATAGCAAAAGAGACTACAAAAAAGCTGAACAGACAACCCACAGAATGGGAGAAAATCATAGCAAATGAAACAACAGACAAAGAGTCAATCTCCAAAATCTGCAAGCAACTCAGACAACTCAACATCAGAAAAATGAACAATCCAATCAAAAAATGGGAAAAAGACCTGAAGAGACATCTCACCAAAGAGGACATACAGATGGCCAAAAAGCACATGAAATGATGCTCAACCTCACTTATAATTAGAGAAATGCAAATCAAACCTACAATGAGATATCACCTCACACACGTCAGAATGGCCATCATCCAGAAGTCGACAGACAATAAATGCTGGAGAGGGTGTGGAGAAAGGGGAACCCTCTTGCATTGCTGGTGGGAATGTCAATTGATACAGCCTCTATGGAAGACAGTATGGAGATTTCTTTAAAATCTAAAAATAGAAGCACCAATGACTAATCTGGGAACATACATATCTGTAAACAACAAAACTCTGTAAAAGTTAAAAGTAAAATAAAAGTTTAAAAAATTTAAAAATTACCTACCGAATGGACAAAACCACAAAAGACCCCGAATAGCCAAAGCAATCCTTAGAGAAAAAAAAAAACAAAGCTGGAGGGATCAGCCCCCCTAACTTCAGATTCTACTACAAGGCAACAGTCATCAAGACAGTATGGTACTGGCACAAAAACAGAACTATAGACCAATGGAACAAGGTAGAGAACCCAGAGATAACCCCACGCACCTATAGGTACCTTATTTTTGACAAAGGAGGCAAAACTATAAAATGGGACAAAGACAGCCACTTCAACAAATGGTGCTGGGAAAATTGGACAGCTACATGTGAAAAAATGAAGTTGGAACATTCCCTGACACCATACACAAAGATCAACTCAAAATGGATGAAAGACCTAAATGTAAGACCAGAAACCCTAAAACTCTTAGAGGAGAATATAGGCAAAACCCTCAAGGACATCAATCAAAGCAAGATCTTCCATGACCCACCTACTTGAATAGCAGAACTAAAAACAGAAATGAACATGTGGGACCTAATGAAACTTAAAAGCTTTTGTATAGCAAAAGAGACTACAAAAAAGCTGAACAGACAACCCACAGAATGGGAGAAAATCATAGCAAATGAAATAACAGACAAAGAGTCAATCTCCAAAATCTGCAAGCAACTCAGACAACTCAACATCAGAAAAATGAACAATCCAATCAAAAAATGGGAAAAAGACCTGAAGAGACATCTCACCAAAGAGGACATACAGATGGCCAAAAAGCACATGAAATGATGCTCAACCTCACTTATAATTAGAGAAATGCAAATCAAACCTACAATGAGATATCACCTCACACCCGTCAGAATGGCCATCATCCAGAAGTCGACAGACAATAAATGCTGGAGAGGGTGTGGAGAAAGGGGAACCCTCTTGCATTGCTGGTGGGAATGTCAATTGATACAGCCTCTATGGAAGACAGTATGGAGATTTCTTTAAAATCTAAAAATAGAAGCACCAATGACTAATCTGGGAACATACATATCTGTAAACAACAAAACTCTGTAAAAGTTAAAAGTAAAATAAAAGTTTAAAAAAAAAAAAATTAAAAATCCCCCCGTGCCTTTGAGTTCACCTTACCTGGAGGTGAACATGGCTTCTATCACTATTACTAGAGGCTGAAAATAATTTCACAACTAACTCCCTCTGGTACACCTAATTGTCTCTGTCTTTTTGATCGTCTGCATGTGGTACCTAATATTTCTTCTGTTGGGGCACATAGGCTCTCAAGGACCATGTTTCTTTGGAAGCTTATCCAAGGTTCTGACAGAACAATATTGTTATGATTAAACACTAGATAAATAACAGTCTTATTCTTTATAGGAAATAAGGGGTGCACAGGAGTCGAAATCACAGTTTTGAGTCTTTAGTGTAAATAAGTATAAAGACAGTGGAGGGAACCCAGAATCGTTCTTTAGGGGTGACCTACTACAACATGAAGAGGGAACACATCTGCTCTCACAGGGTCATGCTGTTCCACCCTGAACTAAGATGCCTGATTCCCTGCAGCCTAGGGCTGGGAATCCCTTCCTTACCTGGCTCACATCTTGGTAGGGAGCCCAGGGCTTCCTGGGACACTTCTTCCTCACAGATCTCCCAACAGGTATTGTTGTCCTCTGGAGAAAAGAATGAAAACCCTCAGAGGTGTCAGTGTACAACATGGAGAAATCACAGAAAGAATACTCATGGTGAAGACTTAAGAAGCCCATTTCTCTCCTAGGTGGAGCTGTCTCCATTCCAGACCCTCTTGTTCTGCCCTTGGGGCTCTCCTGACCTGCAGGGTAATGCCCTCCCATCACGACCACTGGAAGTTGAGAACCAGCTGCCATCTCCCACACTCCATGTACATCTAATTCTGCTTCTCCTTCTTCCACTTTGCCATTGACTTCCCAGTGACTGCATAGATATCACCTCACACGTCAGTGGTCATCCAGTGGACAATAAATGCTGGAGAGGGTGTGGAGAAAGGGGAACCCTCTTGCATTGCTGGTGGGAATGTCAATTGATACAGCCTCTATGGAAGACAGTATGGAGATTTCTTTAAAATCTAAAAATAGAAGCACCAATGACTAATCTGGGAACATACATATCTGTAAACAACAAAACTCTGTAAAAGTTAAAAGTGAAATAAAAGTTTAAAAAAAAAAATTTAAAAATCCCCCCGTGCCTTTGAGTTTACCTTACCTGGAGGTGAACATGGCTTCTATCACTATTACTAGAGGCTGAAAATAATTTCACAACTAACTCCCTCTGGTACACCTAATTGTCTCTGTCTTTTTGATCGTCTGCATGTGGTACCTAATATTTCTTCTGTTGGGGCACATAGGCTCTCAAGGACCATGTTTCTTTGGAAGCTTATCCAAGGTTCTGACAGAACAATATTATTATGATTAAACACTAGATAAATAACAGTCTTATTCTTTATAGGAAATAAGGGGTGCACAGGAGTCGAAATCACAGTTTTGAGTCTTTAGTGTAAATAAGTATAAAGACAGTGGAGGAAACCCAGAATCTTTCTTTAGCGGTGACCTACTACAACATGAAGAGGGAACACATCTGCTCTCACAGGGTCATGCTGTTCCGCCCTGAACTAAGATGCCTGATTCCCTGCAGCCTAGGGCTGGGAATCCCTTCCTTACCTGGCTCACATCTTGGTGGGGAGCCCAGGGCTTCCTGGGACACTTCTTCCTCACAGATCTCCCAACAGGTATTGTTGTCCTCTGGAGAAAAGAATGAAAACCCTCAGAGGTGTCAGTGTACAACATGGAGAAATCACAGAAAGAATACTCATGGTGAAGACTTAAGAAGCCCATTTCTCTCCTAGGTGGAGCTGTCTCCATTCCAGACCCTCTTGTTCTGCCCTTGCGGCTCTCCTGACCTGCAGGGTAATGCCCTCCCATCACGACCACTGGAAGTTGAAAACCAGCTGCCATCTCCCACACTCCATGTACATCTAATTCTCCTTCTCCTTCTTCCACTTTGCCATTGACTTCCCAGTGACTGCATATTTTTCTGTCTCTGCCATTGTTCCCTCTGCCAGTGTCTCTAGATGCTTCTCTCTGTTTTGCTGTGTGCCGTCTCCTCGGCTCCTGTCTTTTTTTCTCTCCAGGTTTGACATTGGTCTTAATCACCTTCTCCCCACCCATTCTTCCTTCCATTTCCACATGGACCACAATGCCCCATCAGCTCTAGTCAAGGAATCCCACAGCACCTTTCTATGTTGCAACCTTATCCATCATTCACAAAATTTATTTTCATGATCCTAGGACTTCCAGAAGGAAGCTGAAAATGATCTCCTTGCCTCAGTTTTGATAACCAGCTGACAAGTAGATTTTCAGATGCAGTTAAAGTCACCCAAGCTCAGTCCCCAATTGGGGAGATCCCTTGAAGAAGGAAATGGCAACACAGTCTAGTATTCTTCCCTGGAAAATTCCATGGACAGAAGAGCCTGGCTTGCTACAGTCCATGGAGTCACAAAGAGTCAGAAGAGAATGGCAAAATGAGAAAAGAGGGGTGGATTTTTTTCCCATTTATTGAAGCAGTTGGGAATTTAAGTCATAATTACCTTCTCCCTCTGCTGGTATTAGTCTGAGCACCTCCTCAGGTTCTCCTTCGGGAGTTATTTGGGGAGCTTTGGGATCACAGGTTACTGCAGGGAAACAAGGACATGACAGACATGGGGCCAATCTGAATCAGACCTCAGCACGCTCATGCCAACCCAATGGGATAGTGAAATGTCTGCTCTAAGCACTGCTCCTGGGAGCCACCCTGTCTGCTTCTGCTGCTTTGCCATCTAGTTGCACCTCTTTTCCTTCTCTGTCCCTCTCAGTGTCCTACCCATGGATACACCTCCACCCAGCTCTGTTTCCTAGCTGCACATCCATTTGATCACCTGGGTTTTTCTCTCTTCATCTCTCGTTTTCAGATCTTGTTTTTTTTTTTTTCCTTTTTCAGTGATAGTGCATCTCTTTCCCCCTATTATCTGTTCTAGTTTTATTATTCTAGATCTCTTAAATCCAAGTGGTTGATCCAATTCTACGCTGCCTGTTTCTCAATGGCTTCTGTTCCCTCCCTGCCAACATTAATTTTTCTTTGACTAAAGTCTTCACTCCTTCAAGAACCTGCAGAACCACTTGGACTTCCTCTTTCTCTTCTGATCATGTGACCCCATGCTGACTGTCAGCTGGCTTCTGTCAGCTGGCTTCACACAACTGACATCCTTAGGGACACACCCAGGATACTGGTGCCCACTCTTCTGTTTCTACCTTGCCCTTGCAAAAATCACCCCTATGACTTTCTGTGCTTTATTTCCCCAGCCATAAAATAGAGGTTACAACAGCTTGCACACCTGTGTCTTTTGGTTTTATGAAGTTAAGAGGAGAGCTTGCACAACCCAGTAATTGGATGCAGACTGTAAGGAAATTTGCACACATGGTCTCCCAACCTTCTTCTCTTTCTTATTATCACCCTTTCCATGCATCTCTGCTTCTTCTGTTTCTACCTTGGTATCTTGCCATTGGAATCTCTTGGTGTTTCCCTTTGTCCTGTTGTGTTTCTTTTCCTGTGTCTGTTTCCACCTATATTTTCTCCCCCTTCCTTCCCTTTACATGCTCACCCCATCTCTCAGGCTGTTGTTTTGTAGAACTAAGTGTCAGAAAAGGTATCTCTGAGATGGTATATAACTTCCATGTGAGGGATTCCTGAGGTCCAGTGGTTAAGAATCCACCTTTAATGCAGAGAATGCAGCTTTGATCCCTGGTTGAGGAACTAAGATCCCACATGCAACTAAGCTCATGAGCTCCAGCTCCAGAGCCCACGTGCTCTGGAGTCCAGGGGTCACTAGAAAGAAGCCTGAATACCACAACATGTCACAACGAAGACTCAATGCACTCAAGAATAAATAACTAAATAAACATAATTTCCATGGGATTTCACCAATTAGTGAGCAGATTAGACAGTGCAGTGGAACAAGAAAACTGTTCCCAGCATAGGACTCAGTGTGTGCAAAGGCTCAGATGAGAAAAATTCATCAAAATTAAAATTACTTCATTTTAAATGAACTTTAGAAGTCATGCAGGAGAGGCACATGCTGGAGCCATAGAAAGAAAAATAAGGGAAGGATTTAACCTTTTCTTATTAGTTATTTATTTTATTTTATATATAGTAGCGGCATGAGTGGGAAAGATTCCACCTGCCAATGCAGGAGACACAAGAGACAAGGGTTAGGTCCTTGGATGGGAACCTGCTCCAAATATTCTTCCCTGGAAAATTCCGTGGACAGAGGAGCCTGTGGACTACAGCCTATGGGGCCACAAAGAGTGAGACACGACTGAGCAACTAAGCATGCAGGCATATATCAATCCCAATTTCCCAATTCCCTGCATGAGGCTAAGCCTCACACAGCCACTACCTGAATTAGATTCTCAGGACACAACTTTGTCCTTCCTCCTACTTTGATCTCAGGGAAAAATGAGTGTCATTTTCCTGTGCTTCCATATTCTAATCTCTAAGGAGGAATGACAACTGTTTCCCTGAATAAGTCCTAAAGTTTTGTGAGGGAATCTCATTTGCCAAAGTACTTAGAAAAGAATAAAGAACTATATTAATCCAATAACTTGGATGAAAAACACATGGCAAAAACTATCTTGTGAGCTTTAAGGTAACTGGTTTTCTTTCTGACAAGTAGATCTCAAGGACTATGTTTCTTTGGAAGCCTATCCAATGTTATGAAAATATAATATTAATAGTATTATTGTTAAACACTAGATAAATACCTACCTTTATTCTTTATAGGAAAAAAAGGTGCTCAAGAGTTAAGATCACAGTACCAATTCTTTAGTGTAAATAAGCATGAAGATTGTGGAGAATAAAAGGCCCTCATGAGCTCCAGCTCCAGAGCCCACGTGCTCTGGAGTCCAACTAGAAAGAAGCCTGAATACCACAACATGTCACAACGAAGACTCAATGCACTCAAGAATAAATAACTAAATAAACATAATTTCCATGGGATTTCACCAATTAGTGAGCAGATTAGACAGTGCAGTGGAACAAGAAAACTGTTCCCAGCATAGGACTCAGTGTGTGCAAAGGCTCAGATGAGAAAAATTCATCAAAATTAAAATTACTTCATTTTAAATGAACTTTAGAAGTCATGCAGGAGAGGCACATGCTGGAGCCATAGAAAGAAAAATAAGGGAAGGATTTAACCTTTTCTTATTAGTTATTTATTTTATTTTATATATAGTAGCGGCATGAGTGGGAAAGATTCCACCTGCCAATGCAGGAGACACAAGAGACAAGGGTTAGGTCCTTGGATGGGAACCTGCTCCAAATATTCTTCCCTGGAAAATTCCGTGGACAGAGGAGCCTGTGGACTACAGCCTATGGGGCCACAAAGAGTGAGACACGACTGAGCAACTGAGCATGCAGGCATATATCAATCCCAATTTCCCAATTCCCTGCATGAGGCTAAGCCTCACACAGCCACTACCTGAATTAGATTCTCAGGACACAACTTTGTCCTTCCTCCTACTTTGATCTCAGGGAAAAATGAGTGTCATTTTCCTGTGCTTCCATATTCTAATCTCTAAGGAGGAATGACAACTGTTTCCCTGAATAAGTCCTAAAGTTTTGTGAGGGAATCTCATTTGCCAAAGTACTTAGAAAAGAATAAAGAACTATATTAATCCAATAACTTGGATGAAAAACACATGGCAAAAACTATCTTGTGAGCTTTAAGGTAACTGGTTTTTCTTTCTGACAAGTAGATCTCAAGGACTATGTTTCTTTGGAAGCCTATCCAATGTTATGAAAATATAATATTAATAGTATTATTGTTAAACACTAGATAAATACCTACCTTTATTCTTTATAGGAAAAAAAGGTGCTCAAGAGTTAAGATCACAGTACCAATTCTTTAGTGTAAATAAGCATGAAGATTGTGGAGAATAAAAGGCTCTTTCTTTAGGAGTGGCCTACTACAACATGAGGGCTTCCCTGGTGGCTTGGATGGTAAAGAATCTGCCTCCAATGCCAGAGACCTAGGTTCAGTCCCTGGGTCAGGAAGGTCCCCTGGAGAAGGGAATGGCAACTCACTCCAGTATTCTTGCTTGGAGAATTCCATGGACAGAGGAGCCTGACAGGCAACAGTCTATGGGTCACAAAGAGTTGGACATGACTGAGCGAGTAGCATTTTACTTTATTACAACATGAGGAGGGAGCACATCTGTTGTAACCAGGGTCATGCTGCTCAGTTCTGAATTCATACATCTGACATCCCGCAGCCCAGAGCTGGTAATTCCTTTTCTTACCTGGCTCACATCTTGGTGGGGAGCTCGGGGCTTCTTGGGGCTCTTCTTCCTCACAGATCTCCCAATGGGCATTGGTGTTGTCCTCTGCAGAAAAGAATGGAATCCCTCAGAGGTCTCACCTTGAGTTTTCTTGCCATGATTTCCCTGAGGGAAAGAAAACTCTTGGTGAAGGCATGGGAACCTCAGTTCTCTCCTGGGTGGGGCTGTCCTTGTCCCAGACCATCTTGGTCTGCCCCTGGATTTCCCCTAACCTGCAGGGCAACTTCCTCCCATCACTACTATCAGAAGCTGAGAACCTGCCACCTTCTCCCACACTTCCTGTACATATAATGCTCTCTCTTCTTCTTCCTCTTCTCATTGACTTCCCAGTGGCTCTGCCTATTTTTCTGTCTCTGCCATGGTTTCCTATGCCAGCCTCTCTCGATGCTCCTCTTAGCTTTGGTGTGTGCTGTCTCCTCTGGTCCTGACTCTTTTCTCTTGCAGCTTCAGTTTTCCCCTCCCATTCTTCTCTCTGTTTTTACATGGACCACCAGTGCCCCAGAGCCTCCCCTCATCAGCTCTATTCTAAACTCTCACACACCGCCTTTCTAAACTGCAAGCCTACCCATCATTCACAAAGCTTATTTCCATGCTCCTAGGACTTCCATAGGTAATAAGCATTTGAAGATTGTGGAGAATAAAAGGCTCTTTCTTTAGGAGTGGCCTACTACAACATGAGGGCTTCCCTGGTGGCTTGGATGGTAAAGAATTTACCATTTGCCTCCAATGCCAGAGACCTAGGTTCAGTCCCTGGGTCAGGAAGGTCCCCTGGAGAAGGGAATGGCAACTCACTCCAGTATTCTTGCTTGGAGAATTCCATGGACAGAGGAGCCTGACAGGCAACAGTCTATGGGTCACAAAGAGTTGGACATGACTGAGCGAGTAGCATTTCACTTTATTACAACATGAGGAGGGAGCACATCTGTTGTAACCAGGGTCATGCTGCTCAGTTCTGAATTCATACATCTGACATCCCGCAGCCCAGAGCTGGCAATTCCTTTTCTTACCTGGCTCACATCTTGGTGGGGAGCTCGGGGCTTCTTGGGGCTCTTCTTCCTCACAGATCTCCCAATGGGCATTGGTGTTGTCCTCTGCAGAAAAGAATGGAATCCCTCAGAGGTCTCACCTTGAGTTTTCTTGCCATGATTTCCCCCTGAGGGGAAAGAAAACTCTTGGTGAAGGCATGGGAACCTCAGTTCTCTCCTGGGTGGGGCTGTCCTTGTCCCAGACCATCTTGGTCTGCCCCTGGATTTCCCCTAACCTGCAGGGCAACTTCCTCCCATCACTACTATCAGAAGCTGAGAACCTGCCACCTTCTCCCACACTTCCTGTACATATAATGCTCTCTCTTCTTCTTCCTCTTCTCATTGACTTCCCAGTGGCTCTGCCTATTTTTCTGTCTCTGCCATGGTTTCTTATGCCAGCCTCTCTCGATGCTCCTCTTAGCTTTGGTGTGTGCTATCTCCTCTGGTCCTGACTCTTTTCTCTTGCAGCTTCAGTTTTCCCCTCCCATTCTTCTCTCTGTTTTTACATGGACCACCAGTGCCCCAGAGCCTCCCCTCATC
The DNA here is from genome assembly GCA_022376925.1 of Tragulus kanchil. Lineage (NCBI taxonomy): Eukaryota > Metazoa > Chordata > Mammalia > Artiodactyla > Tragulidae > Tragulus > Tragulus kanchil. The sequence goes on from JAIOJX010000026.1 coordinate 56,948,029, forward strand.
AGCTCTATTCTAAACTCTCACACACCGCCTTCTAAACTGCAAGCCTACCCATCATTCACAAAGCTTATTTCCATGCTCCTAGGACTTCCATAGGAAGCTGAAAATGATCTCCTTGCTTCAGTGGCCAAATTGGTTTTTTTACATGCAGTTTAAAATGGGTCAACAGCATCACCAATGCAAAGAACTTGGGCAAACTCCAGGAGATGGTGAGGGACAGGGAGGCCTGGCATGCTGCAGGTTATGGGACTGCAAAGAGTCAGAGACGAATGGGTGACAGAACAGAGCAGATACAGTCAAAGTCACCCAAACAACTCTGCTTCTGGACCCTAGTGCACTTTTGACACATCCTGTCTCCCTACCTTCTTCACTCAGGGGTCCTCTCACCACTCACCTCTGCTCACTCTTATCCTTAGTCTCTCTCACAGTTTTGGGGGGAAAAAAAGATAAAGTCAAACACAATCCCATGTATATGTATGTGACTATGAAGAAGAGAATGGAAAGAGGAGAGAAGTGGAGGATTTTTCCCCCCATTTATTGAAGCAGTTGGACATTTAGATCATAATTACCTATTCCCTCAACTGGTAGCATGATGCGCACTTCCTTTGGCTGTCTGTCAAGAGTTACTTCGGGAGGCTTGGGATCACAAGTTTCTGCAGAGAAATAAGGACATGGTGGAGCTGTAGGGCAATCAGAAACAGGCCTCAGCATGCTCCAGCCACCATGATGGGTCAGTGATGTGCCTGCCCCAGGCACCGCTCCTGGGAGCCACTCTGTCTGTTCTACTTCTCTGCCATCTGGCTGCACCTGTCTCCTCTCTCCCTCTCACTGTCCTATCCATAGTTCCACTTCTACACAGATCTGTTTCCTGGTGTGCATCCATTTGATTGTCTGAGCTTCTCTCCTCATCTCCTGTTTTTAGGTCTTGGGATTTGGGGTGTTTAGTTGTTTTTGTTTGTTTGTTTTTCAGTGATAGGGTATCTCTTTTCCCTGTTTTCCTTTCTAGCTTTCTTCAAAAACAAATGGTCAGTCCATTTCTATACTCCCCATCTCCCAGTGGTTTCCTTTCCCTCCCCACCAACATTAATTTTTCCTTAACTAAAGTCTTCTGGACCCTGGCTCACTCCTTCAAGAATCTGCAGAACGCCTTGGACTTCCTCTTTCTCTTCTGACCACATGACCCCAGCCTGACTGACGGCTGACTTTACACAACAACTGCCCTCAGAGACACACACAGGATGCTGGTGCCCCACTCTTCCTTTCCTACCTTGCTCTTGCAAAAATAACCTTCATGGTCTTATGGCTTTATTTCCCCAGCCATAAAATAGAGGTTATGACAGTTTGCATCCCCATGTCTTATGGTTTCATGAAGCTAAGAGGAGGGCTTGCACAGCCCAATAATCTAATTGAGATTGTAAGTAACCTTACACACTCTCCCAACCTTGTTCTCTTTCTCATTTTTGCCCTTTCCACCCTCTCTGCTTCTTCTGTTTCTACTTATGTATTGTGCTATTGGAACCTCTAGGTACCTCTGTTTGTCCTGATTTGTTTCTTTTCTCATGTCTGTTCCCATCTGCCTTTTCTCTCCCTTCCTTCCCTTTGATCTTTCTCTCCCATTTTCCTTGCCCTAGGCATCAGAGTAGTCTCTCAGGGAAAGAAGTCAAACACAATCCCATGTATATGTATGTGACTATGAAGAAGAGAATGGAAAGAGGAGAGAAGTGGAGGATTTTTCCCCCCATTTATTGAAGCAGTTGGACATTTAGATCATAATTACCTATTCCCTCAACTGGTAGCATGATGCGCACTTCCTTTGGTTGTCTGTCAAGAGTTACTTCGGGAGGCTTGGGATCACAAGTTTCTGCAGAGAAATAAGGACATGGTGGAGCTGTAGGGCAATCAGAAACAGGCCTCAGCATGCTCCAGCCACCATGATGGGTCAGTGATGTGCCTGCCCCAGGCACCGCTCCTGGGAGCCACTCTGTCTGTTCTACTTCTCTGCCATCTGGCTGCACCTGTCTCCTCTCTCCCTCTCACTGTCCTATCCATAGTTCCACTTCTACACAGATCTGTTTCCTGGTGTGCGTCCATTCGATTGTCTGAGCTTCTCTCCTCATCTCCTGTTTTTAGGTCTTGGGATTTGGGGTGTTTAGTTGTTTTTGTTTGTTTGTTTTTCAGTGATAGGGTATCTCTTTTCCCCTGTTTTCCTTTCTAGCTTTCTTCAAAAACAAATGGTCAGTCCATTTCTATACTCCCCATCTCCCAGTGGTTTCCTTTCCCTCCCCACCAACATTAATTTTTCCTTAACTAAAGTCTTCTGGACCCTGGCTCACTCCTTCAAGAATCTGCAGAACGCCTTGGACTTCCTCTTTCTCTTCTGACCACATGACCCTAGCCTGACTGACGGCTGACTTTACACAACAGCTGCCCTCAGAGACACACACAGGATGCTGGTGCCCCACTCTTCCTTTCCTACCTTGCTCTTGCAAAAATAACCTTCATGGTCTTATGGCTTTATTTCCCCAGCCATAAAATAGAGGTTATGACAGTTTGCATCCCCATGTCTTATGGTTTCATGAAGCTATTGCACAGCCCAATAATCTAATTGAGATTGTAAGTAACCTTACACACTCTCCCAACCTTGTTCTCTTTCTCATTTTTGCCCTTTCCACCCTCTCTGCTTCTTCTGTTTCTACTTATTTATTGTGCTATTGGAATCTCTAGGTACCTCTGTTTGTCCTGATTTGTTTCTTTTCTCATGTCTGTTCCCATCTGCCTTTTCTCTCCCTTCCTTCCCTTTGATCTTTCCATCCTTGCCCCATTTCTCAGGCTGCTGCTTTCTAGAACTAGGCATCAGAGAGATAGTATCTCTGCTATGGTCTGTAATTTCCATGTGGTTTCACCAGTTAGTGATCAGAAGAATGGAGTCAACCAAGAAGACTGTTCCCAGCACAGGGCTAAGCATGCAAAGGCTCAAACGAGAAAAAATCATCAAAATTAAAATTACTGTTAAGTTTTACATGAACTTTAGTAGAAGTCCCTGCAAGAGAGACATGCATGAGGGTGGAGCCACAGAAAGCTAAATAAAGGAAGGATTTAATCCTTCTGATGATAGGAGTTACTGATTTAAGGAAGACAAGTGAGATAAGCCAACTTGCCTTTTCAAAGGGTAAGCTGGAGAGAATGGATTGGCCGGAGGATGATTGGGGGAAGATATGGGCTTCCCTGGTGGCTCCAATGATCAAAAATCTGTCTATATTGCAGGAGACCAGAATTCATTCCCTGGGTGGAGAAGATCCCCTGGAGAAGGGAACGGCTACCGTCGTATTCTTGCCTAGAGAATTCCACGGACAGAGGAGCCTGCTGGGCCACAGTTCACGGGGTCACAAAGAATTGGAAATGACTGAATGACTAATGCACACACGCATGAGACTAGATGGAAGCTGCTGTTGCAGCTCTAGTGCTAGAGAAGAGAGATCTGACTAGGGCTTTTGTGCAGTAAAGTTACAGTTGATTTATAATGTTGTGAATCAGTTATACATATACATATATCTAACTTTTTTTAAAATTCTTTTCCCATATAGGTCAAAACAGAATATTGAGTAGAGTTCCTTGTGCTACACAATAGTTCCTGATTAGTTATCTATTTCATTTTTATTTTTCTTAAATTAATTTTCATTGGAATATAGTTGATGTATAAAATGTTAACTTTCTACTGTAAGGCTGAGTGAATCAGTTATACATATATATATATTGACTATTTTTTTATAGCCAATTTTTTACTTTATCATTTACTTTCATCCATCTTTTTTTTCTTATTCTTCGGCATGTGTGGGCCTCATTTTGCAGTGGCCTCTCTCGCTGCAGAGCACTGACTCTAGGCACACATGCTCTAGAGCACTGGCTCGTAGTTGGACACACCAGCCCAACCGCTCAACAGCACACGGGATCTTCCCAGGCCAGGGATCGAACTAGTGCCCCTGCACTGCAAGGAAGGCTCTTTACCCACTGGACTATCAGGGAAGCCCATATCCACTCTTTTTTTAGACTCTTCTCCCATTTGGTCATTATAGAATATTGGATAAAATTCCCTGTGCTATACAGAAGGTTCATATTAGTTATTTATTTCATATATAGTAGTGAGTATACATCAAGCCCAAACTCCCAACTTATTCTTCCCTCTTCTTCTACATCTGTAACTCTATTTATGTTTAGTAACTAAGTTCATGTGTATCAGTTTTTTAGATTCTACATATAGGTGATATCGCATGATACTCATCATTCTCCAACTAACTTCACTCAATATTACAATCTCTAGGTCTATCCATGTTGTTGTAAATGGTTTTATTTTGCTCTTTCCTATGGGTGAGAAATATTCCATTGGATATAAGTACCACATCTTCCTTATCCATTTATCTGTCAATGGTTTTACTTTGCTCTTTCCTATGGGTGAGAAATATTCCATTGGATATAAGTACCACGTCTTCCTTTTCCATTTATCTGTCACTTAGGTTGCTTCCTTTCCCTGGTTATTGTAAATAACACTGCTGTGAACACTGGCATGCATGTATCTTTCTAAATTATGGTTTTCTCTGGATGTATGCCCAGGAGTGGGATCATATGGCAAATCTAATTTTAGTTTGCCTTTTTTTTTTTAAGGAACCTCCATACTGTTCTTCATAGTGGCTATAACCAATTTATTTTTAATTATTTATTTGGGTTCGTTGCATCTTAGTTGCAGCACACAGTATCTTTATTACATCCTGGGGTCTTTTTGTTGAGGTACAGATTCTGCAGTTGTGGCATAGAAGCTCCAAAGCACTCAGGCTCAGTAGGTGCAGCATGTAGGATTAGTTGCTCCATGGCATGTGGGATCTTAGTTTCTCAACAAGAAATCGAACCTGTGTCCCCTGCATTGTAAGATAAATTCTTAACTACTGGACCACCAAGGAAGTCCCTTCATAGTAGCTTTACCAATTTACATTCCCACCAACAGTGTAAGAGGGTTCCCCTTTCTCACACTTTCGCCAGCATTTATTGTTTGTAGCTTTTTTTGATGATAGCCATTCTAATTGGTATGGTGTGATATCTCATTGTGGTTTTGATTTGTGTTTTCTAGTAGCTATGTTGAGCACTCTTTCACAGGTTTTTTTGGCTCCCTGTATGTCTCCATTAGAGAAGTGTTATTTATATCTTCGGTCCGCTTTTTGACTGGGTGGTTTGTGCTTTTGATATTGAGCTGCATGAACTATTTGTATATTTTGGAGATAAATCCCTTGCTTCATTTGCAAATATTTTCTCCCATTCTGAAGGTTGTCTTTTTATTTTGTTTATTTTATCGTTTGCTACACAAATACTTTTCTTATCTGTTTATTTTTGGTTTTTATTTTCATTACTTGTCCGGGACCGCGGACCGGCCATACTCTATAGCCTCTCACGCATGAATGCTGCAATGCACCACTTAAGATGACGCCTAGCGGAGACTCACGCATGAGCCCTGGCCGCACTTTGCAGCCTCCAGCTTAGGAGCATCATCATGCTTTCACAAAGATGGCGCCTGGTGGATGTAGGGAGGTGTGGTTTAAGGTGTGTGCATATTGCTTTGATAGGTTGTTCCTAGTTTCCGTGCTCGTGATCAGTGCATGCTTCCCTTGCATTCCTATGGGGTCAGAAGCACGTGTGCATCTGACCTTTTACATGATTGGTTTATGAGTAGCTCCTTCCTGTTTCTGTATAGTATAAATACCCCCTTGTTTCCGCAATAAAAGAGAGTTGATCTGACTCCTGTCTTGTGTCCATTTCTCATGTCTCTTGTCCTCTCAATTCCCACTCCCCCCCCCTTTAGGGCCTGCATTGACGAATTCTAGGTCTGCGCTGACGAAGCCCACGGGTCGGGACTATTACTCTAGGAAAAGGATCAAAAAAGATCTTGCTATATGCATACGACTGATAAAACAAAACTCTGTAAAAACTTTAAGATAAATACATTTAAAAGAAAAAAAAAAGATCTTGCTGTGATTATATCACAAAATGTTCTGCCTATGCTTTCCTCTAGGAGTTTTACAGTACCTGGCCTTTTATTTAGCTCTTTAATCCATCCTTATTTATTCTTGTAATTAACCTCCTATGTCTCTGCTATACCTAGTATTTCATTAATTCTATACAATTCTGGAGGATAAGTTTACAATGATGACTCTTTTCCAAATTCCAAGCTGGTAGTATATAGATTTCTTATGCGCATGTGTGCTCAGTTGCTCAGTCTGCCTGACTCTTTGTGACCCCATGGGTTCTAGTCTTCATGGCTCCTCTGTCCATGGAATTTCCTAGGCAAGAATATCAGAGTGGGTTGCCATTTCCTCATCCAGGGGATCTTCCTGACTCAGGGATCAAACCTGTGGCTCCTGTGGCTCCTGCACTGGCCGGTGATTCTTTACCACTTAACCACCTGGCAACACTTAGATTCCATATATTTTTAAATAAAATTAGACATACTAAGTGGTGCCTACAGTCTACATTTTTATTATCCTGTGCCCTTAAATTCTCCACCCAGAAGTCCCTCCATTAAGGCCCCTAGCCATTCTTTCCCTCTTGGCTCCCTTACACCTGAAGAAAGCAACCAGAGGCTAACTTTGCACTACTAGGAGCATCATCATGCTTTCACAAAGATGGCGCCTGGTGGATGTAGGGAGGTGTGGTTTAAGGTGTGTGCATATTGCTTTGATAGGTTGTTCCTAGTTTCCGTGCTCGTGATCAGTGCATGCTTCCCTTGCATTCCTATGGGGTCAGAAGCACGTGTGCATCTGACCTTTTACATGATTGGTTTATGAGTAGCTCCTTCCTGTTTCTGTATAGTATAAATACCCCCTTGTTTCCGCAATAAAAGAGAGTTGATCTGACTCCTGTCTTGTCTCCATTTCTCATGTCTCTTGTCCTCTCAATTCCCACTCCCCCCCTTTAGGGCCTGCGTTGATGAATTCTAGGTCTGCGCTGACGAAGCCCACGGGTTGGGACTATTACTCTAGGAAAAGGATCAAAAAAGATCTTGCTATATGCATACGACTGATAAAACAAAACTCTGTAAAAACTTTAAGATAAATAAATTTAAAAGAAAAAAAAAAGATCTTGCTGTGATTATATCACAAAGTGTTCTGCCTATGCTTTCCTCTAGGAGTTTTACAGTACCTGGCCTTTTATTTAGCTCTTTAATCCATCCTTATTTATTCTTGTAATTAACCTCCTATGTCTCTGCTATACCTAGTATCTCATTAATTCTATACAATTCTGAAGGATAAGTTTACAATGATGACTCTTCTCCAAATTCCAAGCTGGTAGTATATAGATTTCATATGCGCATGTGTTCTCAGTTGCTCAGTCTGCCTGACTCTTTGTGACCCCATGGGCTCTAGTCTTCATGGCTCCTCTGTCCATGGAATTTCCTAGGCAAGAATATCAGAGTGGGTTGCCATTTCCTCATCCAGGGGATCTTCCTGACTCAGGGATCAAACCTGTGGCTCCTGTGGCTCCTGCACTGGCTGGTGATTCTTTACCACTTAACCACCTGGCAACACTTAGATTCCATATATTTTTAAATAAAATTAGACATACTAAGTGGTGCCTACAGTCTACATTTTTATTATCCTGTGTCCTTAAATTCTCCACCCAGAAGTCCCTCCATTAAGGCCCCTAGCCATTCTTTCCCTCTTGCCTCCCCTACACCTGAAGAAAGCAGCCAGAGGCTAAGTAAACGCGTGCGTCTGTGTTTGGAGGGAGGAGGGACGTGTCCCTTGCATACAGACATACAAACCAAGTAATGAGATCAATGGTCATTTAAATCATAATCAGCCCCCAATTACCTGCTTGCAGTTTGGGCATCTCTTCAGAATTGCCTTTGCTGGTCCTTTGGAGAGCTTTGGGCTCACAGGAAATGGAAGAGTTACACAGAAAAGACCAACCAGACATGGTGATAGGAGAAACGACCGTGGGTGATGCTGAATTCTGGTGTCCAGTGTTCAGGTGAGTTTCTCCTTGGGAAAATGACACTGTTATTCCAAGGACATTACTTAAGACCTATTGGAGCCCTGTTCTGCCTTTTTTCCCTCTTGTGAGCCCCCAGTCACCTTTCTCCTCATTTTCCTGTCCTCACACATGGTCATTTCTGTGCCATGAAGGATCATGGACCTCCTTTACCCTATGGGCTTATCTCCTAGTATTCTCTACCCTTCAGTGTTCTTTATCAGTTTCCCTACTCATGACAGTTTTTCCTTCTAGGCCTTGGCTGCCTTAAACCTCTGCCAGCCCCACAAGACAGTCACTGTAGTGAGTCATCCAGGAGGCTGGTTCCCTCACTGGTTTGACTGCTTTGAGTTGCTAAAGACCCTTACACACTTCAGTACTTCTATTTCTTCACCTATAAAATAGTAGTAACAGTTTGTCTTAAAAAACATTCATAACTTTGTGGACACAAGAACAATACCTTATTTGCCAAGATTCTCTGAAAAATAATAGTCACATAATAAATAATATTATTGGTTGACAAAAATTATACTTTAAATTTGGGACCAATTGATCTAAAGGACAATGTTTCTTTGGGGGTTTCTCCAAAGTTAGGTGCAAAATAACAGCATCATAAGCAAACAGAATAATACTTGGTTTTTATTCTTTAGACAAGATAAAGGGTGGGTAGGTATACTTTCAAGTCTTTGCTATTAATGGCTATGAGAGACATGATTTTTTTGCAGAGTATCATTACTAGAATGCACTAGGAACATTCCTGTTATTTGTTATGTTACTTATGCTGTTATGGACTCATGGGATTCCAGGACACACTGTCTCTTTTGACTGTGGAGTGTGCTCAGAGTAACAAGCATCAGTAAACACCAGCTGTGAATGCAGCCACCTGCCACCCTTGGCTGGCCATCCCTCCCCATCCTTACCTGGAGCACATCTTGGTGAGAAGTTTGGGGTTTCCCGAGGTTCTTCCCCCTCACAGGCATTGCTGCTCCCTGCAGAAAAGCACGTAATGCCACAGGCATTTCAATTTATGACCAAAGAGGAATCACAGCAAGAAAATAACTAAAAGACCAAGGAAGCCTGAGAAACTGGAATGACCCACTCCCCAAAACAACCTGTCATGCCATGCCAAGTGTGCACTCAGTGGTGTCTGACTCTTTGTGACTGTTGTCTGCCAGGAACCTCTGTCCATGGAATTCTCCAAGCAAGAATATTGGAGTGGATAGCCATTCCCTTCTCTAAGGGATCTTCCCAATCTAGGGATTGAATCCACATCTCTTGTGCCTCCTACATTGTCAGGTGGATTCTTTTACCACTGTTCAACCTGAGAAGAACACCACCTGGAAGGCTACAGTCCATGGAGCCACAAGGAGTCAGATACAATTGAGTGACTGAGCACGTGGATATATAGGTGTATCTGAATCACTTTGCTCTACAGCTGAAACTAACACAATGTTATAAATCAACTATATTTCAATAAAAATTTTTAAAATGAAAAGAATACAAATTTTAAAAATAAAATTACTAGGGGAAAAAGTTTATCTTCTGTTGAATTAATAGTGTAGGAGGCAGGTGATGAGGCTGGGAAAATAGACATAGGGCTCATCTTGGGTGATCTTGGATGCCACTGAGAGAAACATGTATTTAATCCTTAGTGTATTAAGAAGGCATATAGAAACACAATCTAATTTTCATTTTCTAATGTCCCATATAGCTGAAGTGAAGATAACACATTTGATGGGAGTAAGGTTAGAGGAAAGGTATGAATAGAAGGCTTGAGAACTTGTTTTGAGAACCATGACAGAGATCTGAATTCAAGATTTGAGGGTGTGACAGATGGACATCTGGGAGCTATTCTGGAACAGAAATGACTATACTGGGTAAGTAACAGACATGTATTTGAAAACAAGAGGAGTCCTGGTGATGCCTAGACTTCCAACTTGAAAATCCATGAGACAAGAGTGATCCATCCCTGAGACATGAATGCTGAAGAGAAGTTAGATTTACCTTGAGCAATGATGATGCTACTTTCAGTTCTGAAGCGTCAAGTGTAAGGTTCTTGAAAGAATTCAAGTGTGGATGTCTAGCAGATCATGGTCTTTGAGTCCATGGATAAATATACTCTGAAGACAAGTTTTGAATGCCACAGGCATTTCAATTTATGACCAAAGAGGAATCACAGCAAGAAAATAACTAAAAGACCAAGGAAGCCTGAGAAACTGGAATGACCCACTCCCCAAAACAACCTGTCATGCCATGCCAAGTGTGCACTCAGTGGTGTCTGACTCTTTGTGACTGTTGTCTGCCAGGAACCTCTGTCCATGGAATTCTCCAAGCAAGAATATTGGAGTGGATAGCCATTCCCTTCTCTAAGGGATCTTCCCAATCTAGGGATTGAATCCACATCTCTTGTGCCTCCTACATTGTCAGGTGGATTCTTTTACCACTGTTCAACCTGAGAAGAACACCACCTGGAAGGCTACAGTCCATGGAGCCACAAGGAGTCAGATACAATTGAGTGACTGAGCACGTGGATATATAGGTGTATCTGAATCACTTTGCTCTACAGCTGAAACTAACACAATGTTATAAATCAACTATATTTCAATAAAAATTTTTAAAATGAAAAGAATACAAATTTTAAAAATAAAATTACTAGGGGAAAAAGTTTATCTTCTGTTGAATTAATAGTGTAGGAGGCAGGTGATGAGGCTGGGAAAATAGACATAGGGCTCATCTTGGGTGATCTTGGATGCCACTGAGAGAAACATGTATTTAATCCTTAGTGTATTAAGAAGGCATATAGAAACACAATCTAATTTTCATTTTCTAATGTCCCATATAGCTGAAGTGAAGATAACACATTTGATGGGAGTAAGGTTAGAGGAAAGGTATGAATAGAAGGCTTGAGAACTTGTTTTGAGAACCATGACAGAGATCTGAATTCAAGATTTGAGGGTGTGACAGATGGACATCTGGGAGCTATTCTGGAACAGAAATGACTATACTGGGTAAGTAACAGACATGTATTTGAAAACAAGAGGAGTCCTGGTGATGCCTAGACTTCCAACTTGAAAATCCATGAGACAAGAGTGATCCATCCCTGAGACATGAATGCTGAAGAGAAGTTAGATTTACCTTGAGCAATGATGATGCTACTTTCAGTTCTGAAGCGTCAAGTGTAAGGTTCTTGAAAGAATTCAAGTGTGGATGTCTAGCAGATCATGGTCTTTGAGTCCATGGATAAATATACTCTGAAGACAATCTAGGGTGATAATCTGGTCTTAGGAATCATTGGAGTATTCGGGGAGAGGGCTTTTGCAATCTGGATATTTTACAAGGGCCACTTCGACGGTTAAGGATAGTTTAATCTGAAAACTCACAGCTAAAGTTGCCAACCTTGTGCTCAAAGTTGTGTACATCCAGTGCTCTTATCTCCAGCCTACCATGTCCTGATCTGCTCCACTCTCTCTTTTATCTTCTTATCACTCTCAACCTGTTTTCTATCCATTCCCCAACTCTTTCTCTACATAGTTGTATTTGTACTTCTTTTGTACAAATTTGTACTTCTTTTCATTTGTACTGACTTTTCCCAGTTCTTAGTATTGATATTTTCCTCTTGCTCTTTCTCTTTCCATACTTTTGGCTCCCAATTTTTTATCTTGGATTCTTTGGAGATTTATCAGTTTATCTCTCCAGTGCTGTATCTTCCACTTGCTCCCCTTCGATTTCTGTTTCTCCCACTTTACCTTGATATCCATCTCTCAATACTATTCAACTTCTGTCTTTCTGTGTGATTTCATCCTCCAGGTTCTCCTTTCTCATCATTTCCAAAACTCTCCTGTTGGACTCTCATTTACAATACCAGGGACTGCCAACTGGCCAGCTCTCCCACGTGAACCTGACATGGCATAATGCTCCCCAGTTCCTCTTAATTGTTCTGTGAAGTTAATTGAAAATCTCCTATTGCAACCTGGAAGTGTGGGATTTTGTGTTCATTTTGGAAAATTGGACCCATTCCAATGTCCCCACTCGTATATCCACCTTTTCCATTTTCTTTTTATATTCCCCATCAATGGATGATTTCAGATAGATTAAAAATCCTGGGTAAGTAACAGACATGTATTTGAAAACAAGAGGAGTCCTGGTGATGCCTAGACTTCCAACTTGAAAATCCATGAGACAAGAGTGATCCATCCCTGAGACATGAATGCTGAAGAGAAGTTAGATTTACCTTGAGCAATGATGATGCTACTTTCAGTTCTGAAGCGTCAAGTGTAAGGTTCTTGAAAGAATTCAAGTGTGGATGTCTAGCAGATCATGGTCTTTGAGTCCATGGATAAATATACTCTGAAGACAATCTAGGGTGATAATCTGGTCTTAGGAATCATTGGAGTATTCGGGGAGAGGGCTTTTGCAATCTGGATATTTTACAAGGGCCACTTCGACGGTTAAGGATAGTTTAATCTGAAAACTCACAGCTAAAGTTGCCAACCTTGTGCTCAAAGTTGTGTACATCCAGTGCTCTTATCTTCAGCCTACCATGTCCTGATCTGCTCCACTCTCTCTTTTATCTTCTTATCACTCTCAACCTGTTTTCTATCCATTCCCCAACTCTTTCTCTACATAGTTGTATTTGTACTTCTTTTGTACAAATTTGTACTTCTTTTCATTTGTACTGACTTTTCCCAGTTCTTAGTATTGATATTTTCCTCTTGCTCTTTCTCTTTCCATACTTTTGGCTCCCAATTTTTTATCTTGGATTCTTTGGAGATTTATCAGTTTATCTCTCCAGTGCTGTATCTTCCACTTGCTCCCCTTCGATTTCTGTTTCTCCCACTTTACCTTGATATCCATCTCTCAATACTATTCAACTTCTGTCTTTCTGTGTGATTTCATCCTCCAGGTTCTCCTTTCTCATCATTTCCAAAACTCTCCTGTTGGACTCTCATTTACAATACCAGGGACTGCCAACTGGCCAGCTCTCCCACGTGAACCTGACATGGCATAATGCTCCCCAGTTCCTCTTAATTGTTCTGTGAAGTTAATTGAAAATGGTCTCCTATTGCAACCTGGAAGTGTGGGATTTTGTGTTCATTTTGGAAAATTGGACCCATTCCTGTAATTGGTCGTATATTGTACCTTTTCCACTCCGTATATCCACCTTTTCCATTTTCTCTTTTTATATTCCCCATCAATGGATGTTCCATCTGCTCAGGAGTTCAGATTCCTTTTCTCATTTTCTCTGCTGCATTTATGAGCATGTAAGGGGAGGTAGGAGAAGTGGGGGCTAGAAGAGGCTTAGTATTGGGGACAGAAGGCAGGCTTTGCTTTCATGAACAAGAAAATAAAGATTTAATATAGAATTGATACATAAATGATAGTTACCTTGTATGTTACATGGCAGTAGCCTGGGCATATCTTCTGTTCCTCTTATACTGTTCATTTGGAGAGATGAGTGTTCCAAGGACACTAAAGAGAACAAGACAATGACAGAACTCAGATATTATCTGGAGAAGAGACTTATCTATACTGATGCTCATATCAATAGAATCACACAGCATGTCCTTCTGTCTAACTTTTCTGTCCTTCTTTTCTCAACATAATGTTTCTGAGATTCATCCATGTGATTACATATTCCAGTAGTTCATTCCTTATGTTGCTGAATAATATTACATTCTACAAATATGTCACATTTTATTCTGTCTTTTATTGGTGAATATTTGAATTGGTTCCAGATTTTAACTATTAGGAATAAAGCTACAATAAACATTGCTGTACAAATTTTTGTGTGAACATATGTTTTCATTCCTTTTGAAAATATACTTAGAAAGGAACTGCTGGGTTGTGGGTCATGTTTAACTTTATAAGAGACTACCAGACAGTTTTCTAAAGTGGGTGTATTCCAACCAGCAACGTATGTAAAAGAATTCTAATTGCTCCATAGTCTCACCAGCATGTGGTGGTGTCAGGATTTTTAATTTTAGCAATTCTAGTAACTAACTGGTAGCTCGTTGTTGCTTTTCCCCAATAATTAATGTTCACTTCACTTATGTTCTTATTGGACATTTTATATCTTCTGAGTGAAATGTCTCCTCAAGTCTTTTGTAAATTATTTTAAATTTTTTTTATTATTCATTCTAGGGATATTTATACATTTGTTATCATTCTTCATGATGAAACTATTACTCTTTATTAATAGCTGTTGTGAATCCTTCTGTCAGCCCATTATCATTTCCACTATTCATAGTAGTAGATGAACCTCTGAGTATATTTTTTATACTTTTAGCAATTGGTTTTCATTCAAAATAATAAGCATTATTTTTAAAATACAGCCAAATGCTATATAAATGTATTAATACATGTCTAAAACATGTAATATTTGAGGTATAAATCCAAATTAAAGATACATATTCATGGTATTATGCAAAGCCATTCCATGTTTTTTTCTTACACTGGTCATTTCCAAGAGAAAAAGAAATCAACATTTAACATATAATTAAATTTATTGTACACCATTTGGCTTAAGGATGGAAAGCTCTTCCTGGACTTGAAGGCAGTTTCACTCACTAAATCACTAATTATCTTCACACTTGTGTTTCTTCTCTTGAAAAATGGAAGTAACAAAACCCTTAATGATAGGTTTGTGATAAGAATTAAGTGAGATGCTCTTGCTAAGTAAATTTATCAGGTTACAGTAACTTGCTAAGAAATCATAATTTTCAATTGTCTTATATGTTTCAATTATTAGTAATAATGTGAAAGAAATTATGATTAAAGAGCTTGAAACAGTGCATACTAGTTACAGAAGTACATATTGTATACATGAGAATTAAGCAAGCTGGTTCATGTAAAGTGCTGACCTAGCGTCTACTGGTCCATGGACATTGTGTGTTGTAACTCATCATATGGTTATTACAATCCTCACTTCTCCCCTTTTCACTCCTTCTTTTTTCCTTCTTTTATACAGAACACTATGTCCTCCACATTCTCTTCTGCATACAATTACTACTCACTCTCTTCCTCTCTGTGATTATGAGCAAACTTTACAACAATTCCTTCTTTTGACACATCAAAGGCTTCCTCTTTGGAATTCTCATATAGTACCAAACTCTTATCCTTTCCCAGGTCCACTGAGTTCCTAACTCATGGCTGCTGCTATCAGTTCTTCCCCTTAATTCTGCCTCATGGTTCCAGTGGCATCTCTCTTGGGTTCATGTTCTGTCTTCTCATTTGTCACACCTGCCTGGCAATATCTTTGGATTCCAGAGTTCGTTGGTTAAGTGGAGCCCATACAATGCACCACTGGGCTGGCTTTTGTGTCTTGTTGCCTTCCTTCCCCAGGGTGAACTCTCCCCTCATGACCTCTGATCTTTCTTCTTGGCAGATGAGAAAACAAGCATCTTTCAAGCCAGAATTACCTTGTTCATGGCTTAAGTGAAAGTTGAGCATCTCCTTTGTCTCTCCTCCATCAGTGGTTTGGTAATAGAAGTTCTCACGAATCACTGAGAAAGGAAAGACAGTTAGAGGTCTCAGATGGGGACCAGGAGCTGCACCTCTCACTTACATTTCCAGGCACGTCTTTCACTTGTAGTTCAGGGAAAACCTTCCTGGCCTCAGGAAATCCTGCACTTCAGTGGATCTCACAAATCCTGTGAGACCTGATGTTACACTTGGAATCCTGCAGTTCTTTTACATTGAGTATACCTCTCAAGATTTAAAAAAGAACGGACAGTGAAAAAGTTGTAAACAGTGGTCAACCTCCTTCAGAAAGGAGGTTGATCAGAAAATGATCAGAAAACAATGAAAGCCATGTGGAATGTGTTTTGTAAATTCTATGTTCAACTAAGACTAGGGATGAAGCAGAAGGATTTCTTCAAGAGAAAGGTAATATTTCTAGAGAAACAGACATACATTATAGAAGAGCCCCAACATCTTTCAAAGATGAAGATTTTCAAAGAAAGGAAGGGAGGAATGGAGGGAGGAGGGAAGGAAGAGAGGGAAGGAGGAAAGAAAAAATAAGATCTTGGGTCAGGGAAGAAGATCTGGTTATAGAGATGTAACAGTGAAGAAAAGCTGTTGTTTCCCTGAGGCAGGATGGATGGGGGAGAGATCCAGGAAACAAGGAAAAACACATTTTGAAAGGCACAGACAAGGAGTGACTATTTTATGAAAGGCACAAATAGGAAGTAAATATTACCATAGCTGCACCAGTGACCCAAGAGGTGGCAACAAGCACAAAAATGTTAGTTACTCAGTTGTGTTTGACTCTTTTGTGACCCCATGGGCTGTAGCCTGCCAGGCTCCTCTGTCCATGGGGTTTTCCAGGCAAGAATATTGGAGTAGGAAACCCCCTACATCAGAGCTGCATTTCAAGATGACTCAACATAGATGGAAAAGCAAGACTCACAAGACATGAGGAAAAAAACACTCAAGAAATAGAGAAAGATGCTCTTCTGTCAAGAAGATGGGGGGGTCTGGGGGATGAAGGCAATGTCAAGACACACTCCCTCATGACCTTGATTTTTTAAGGCATCTTTCAAGCCAGAATTACCTTGTTCATGGCTTAAGTGAAAGTTGAGCATCTCCTTTGTCTCTCCTCCATCAGTGGTTTGGTAATAGAAGTTCTCACGAATCACTGAGAAAGGAAAGACAGTTAGAGGTCTCAGATGGGGACCAGGAGCTGCACCTCTCACTTACATTTCCAGGCACGTCTTTCACTTGTAGTTCAGGGAAAACCTTCCTGGCCTCAGGAAATCCTGCACTTCAGTGGATCTCACAAATCCTGTGAGACCTGATGTTACACTTGGAATCCTGCAGTTCTTTTACATTGAGTATACCTCTCAAGATTTAAAAAAGAACGGACAGTGAAAAAGTTGTAAACAGTGGTCAACCTCCTTCAGAAAGGAGGTTGATCAGAAAATGATCAGAAAACAATGAAAGCCATGTGGAATGTGTTTTGTAAATTCTATGTTCAACTAAGACTAGGGATGAAGCAGAAGGATTTCTTCAAGAGAAAGGTAATATTTCTAGAGAAACAGACATACATTATAGAAGAGCCCCAACATCTTTCAAAGATGAAGATTTTCAAAGAAAGGAAGGGAGGAATGGAGGGAGGAGGGAAGGAAGAGAGGGAAGGAGGAAAGAAAAAATAAGATCTTGGGTCAGGGAAGAAGATCTGGTTATAGAGATGTAACAGTGAAGAAAAGCTGTTGTTTCCCTGAGGCAGGATGGATGGGGGAGAGATCCAGGAAACAAGGAAAAACACATTTTGAAAGGCACAGACAAGGAGTGACTATTTTATGAAAGGCACAAATAGGAAGTAAATATTACCATAGCTGCACCAGTGACCCAAGAGGTGGCAACAAGCACAAAAATGTTAGTTACTCAGTTGTGTTTGACTCTTTTGTGACCCCATGGGCTGTAGCCTGCCAGGCTCCTCTGTCCATGGGGTTTTCCAGGCAAGAATATTGGAGTAGGAAACCCCCTACATCAGAGCTGCATTTCAAGATGACTCAACATAGATGGAAAAGCAAGACTCACAAGACATGAGGAAAAAAACACTCAAGAAATAGAGAAAGATGCTCTTCTGTCAAGAAGATGCTGGAAGAAGGACAGACAGCAGGAGGACACCTCCTGGGGGGCCAGGACCCACTGAAGGGCAGATAGGAGGTGCTTCTTCCATCTCCAGGACACACTGACCTCATGCCCAGGCCAACTTTGGAAGAGGATATGGCAGGGAAAATGCTGTGTGGGTGAGAGGCTTTAGAAACATAAGGAGGCTCCAGAAGTAGGCATTTCAAATTAGGGGATGAGGGGCTTCTCTGACCCTTCCTACCAGCATCTTGGTTCCAGGCTGCCAACCCTAATTCCTGTGGACAGGAGGGTCTGGGAGGTACCACCTCCCGTGGGGCAGGTGGCAGCTGCATTGGACCAGGAGGTGGCCAGTGGCAAGCCTCACAGTTAGGGCATCTCAGAACAGGAAGCTTTGGAAACTGACTCACATGATGCGGGTGTTGGGGAATCCCTACAGGACCAGGAGAGCGTCGGGGCCCCTGAGATGTGGGCAGTAACGGTAACTTCCTTTCCCTTCCTACCCATGCCCTGGGGTACAACCATAGTATAGACTTGAAATCTGTGACTAGGTATTGGATTTCCTTTATTTCTTTTTCTGCTTTTGATATCATTTTGTGGAAATGAGACACCTCATTTTAAAAGACATAATTTTCACAAATAAACACATCTCATCCTTTATACTGACTTCTTTTACTTTTTCTCTGCTTAAAAATCTTTTATTATCCCTTTATTTCCGAAATAATAAATTTCAAATTCCTTACCACAGGCTGTCCAACCCTCAAAACCCCTCTCCAACTCCCCTTTCTAGAAGGAGCTTCCAAGTCCTCCCATCCACCCCGTTTTCTAACCACATGTTTCTGCAGGTTCACTGTTCATTTCTCCCATGTAGCTTTCACAAGCTGCCCTCTTCCTGATGTATGGATATATGCTGGTCTTCTCTTGTGAGTTCTCCACTCTTTTCAGGGAAGTAAATTGGCACAGGACTGCCCTAAATGACAATTTTTTTACTACAAAGAAAATCTTTTCATCTTTGAGTATGTCTACAAGTATCTGAGAGGGTTTCTTCCTTTCCAACAAAAGGGCATAATTCATACCTTGCTCCAAAGAAAGCAGAGATTCAAATCCTATGTTTATCTCAGCATCAAATACAGGTCCTGGCCAAGCAACCATTTGCAGCATTATATATTAAGCTGTTACCCCCATTATATATAAGCTCTTTGAAGACACAGGTCATATGTATTTTCTTTCTCGTTTCTACCTTCCACATAGTAGTCACTCAGTAAAATAACCATCAAATATAATGAAGAGTGAGTGAATGAATGAATTGGTGAATGAAGTGGACCTAAGCCCCCAAAAGTTGTTGAAAGGTATACTTACCATTTTGGAAGCTACTGCAAATCTGAGGTAAATCAGGATAGGCCTTCAGGTTAACCTTGCTGAACAGGATGTCCAGAACTGTCCTGTCAAATTTCTTCTCCATTTCACAGAGAACTTCATACATCACTCTATCCACCGGGACCAGATTTCTACAAGCTTCTTGAAAATGCTTAACAATATTGAATGGAGAAATATGTAGCTTTCAGTGTATAGGTTATGTCAGATCCAGATTATAAATGAAAAAATTATTTTCTGGTGAAATCTTAAAATGCTACATATGTTTGGATGACTTCTAAAATTCCCTCCATTATAAAAATAGACTCTTATTTTGTTAGCCTGCCTCTCTGATGCTGATATCCATTCAAGAGAGCAATTTCGAAGAACAAAAGTAAGTTCAAAATTGAATGCGGAAAAAAAAAAAAATTGAATGTGGAGTGCAGGTTTAAGAACCTAGCCAGGATGCCTCAGGAGTTGTTCTTATTGGTACTGAGTGGCCATTTTGTTGACCAGACAATAACCACTGCCCTTGCTTCCAGAAAACCAAGCAATCGCTCTCCCTTCCTGTGAACAAGGCCAGAGGGCAAATAAAATTCACAAAGATGAAATGAAGCCTTGTCCTCAGACCCTCAGGAAGGCTCACAGCACATTCTGCATACAGAAACAAGAAATAATTTGGAAAGAGCAGCAAGCATCTGGTTCCAAATTTATCATAACATGACATAAGCTCCCTGTGAGTTCATTCACCTCAGATTCAAAGGTATACAATAAGAGAGCTTTGTGATGAAATGCTGCCCTGCTTACTGCAGAAGAAGGAATGGTGTCTGTGATGCTGCATCTCCTATCACCTCCTAACTGACAGGATGGCAAAGGTCACTTTAGCCTGTTTGTTGCATCCTAAAATTTGACAGAATATAGTGTAGGGCTGGAGATAAAGAGTGAATTCTCCTCACTTACTTCGTACATCTGCTCAGAGATGAAGCCCCGATCTCGCAGGCCCATGAGGAAAGGAAATGGCCTTGTGATTGCATTTGCAATCTCCACCTTATTTTCTTTGAAGAGCCTGAATATGAACTCATAGAGAAGCTGATCCTCTAGGTTCTGCTCCTCTGGGTTCTGGTCCCCGGTGATCATTCTGCAAAATGAAGAAGACACAATATGAATGTAGACATCGAGTTTCCAAGAGGCCCATGGAGACTGGAAGATTTTATTTGATTTTTACAGCTTCTCCATTTCACAGAGAACTTCATACATCACTCTATCCACGGGACCAGATTTCTACAAGCTTCTTGAAAATGCTTAACAATATTGAATGGAGAAATATGTAGCTTTCAGTGTATAGGTTATGTCAGATCCAGATTATAAATGAAAAAATTATTTTCTGGTGAAATCTTAAAATGCTACATATGTTTGGATGACTTCTAAAATTCCCTCCATTATAAAAATAGACTCTTATTTTGTTAGCCTGCCTCTCTGATGCTGATATCCATTCAAGAGAGCAATTTCGAAGAACAAAAGTAAGTTCAAAATTGAATGCGGAAAAAAAAATTGAATGTGGAGTGCAGGTTTAAGAACCTAGCCAGGATGCCTCAGGAGTTGTTCTTATTGGTACTGAGTGGCCATTTTGTTGACCAGACAATAACCACTGCCCTTGCTTCCAGAAAACCAAGCAATCGCTCTCCCTTCCTGTGAACAAGGCCAGAGGGCAAATAAAATTCACAAAGATGAAATGAAGCCTTGTCCTCAGACCCTCAGGAAGGCTCACAGCACATTCTGCATACAGAAACAAGAAATAATTTGGAAAGAGCAGCAAGCATCTGGTTCCAAATTTATCATAACATGACATAAGCTCCCTGTGAGTTCATTCACCTCAGATTCAAAGGTATACAATAAGAGAGCTTTGTGATGAAATGCTGCCCTGCTTACTGCAGAAGAAGGAATGGTGTCTGTGATGCTGCATCTCCTATCACCTCCTAACTGACAGGATGGCAAAGGTCACTTTAGCCTGTTTGTTGCATCCTAAAATTTGACAGAATATAGTGTAGGGCTGGAGATAAAGAGTGAATTCTCCTCACTTACTTCGTACATCTGCTCAGAGATGAAGCCCCGATCTCGCAGGCCCATGAGGAAAGGAAATGGCCTTGTGATTGCATTTGCAATCTCCACCTTATTTTCTTTGAAGAGCCTGAATATGAACTCATAGAGAAGCTGATCCTCTAGGTTCTGCTCCTCTGGGTTCTGGTCCCCGGTGATCATTCTGCAAAATGAAGAAGACACAATATGAATGTAGACATCGAGTTTCCAAGAGGCCCATGGAGACTGGAAGATTTTATTTGATTTTTTTACAGCTTCTGAATGTTTTATATATGAAATTATATATTATAATGACTATTCTTTTTTCTACATGAATATTTACTGCGTATATTTTTATACAATTTTAAAGGTTCTATTCTATTTACAGTTATGACAAAATATTGTCTATAATTCCCTATGTTGTACAATATACCATTGTACCTATGTTGCACTTAATCGTTTGTATCTCTCAGTTTTGCATTCTAAATTCCTCCTCCTCAGTTTATCGCCGCTGGTAACTATTAGTTTGTTCTCTGAGTCTGCTTCCTCTTTGTTATATTCATTAGTTGACTATTTTTTCAGATTTCACATATAAGTGATATCATCCAGTATTTGTCTTTCTCTGTCTGACTTTTTACAGTTAGTATCCATATATTTTGTGGCAACTGGCAAAATGTCATTCATTTCTTTTGGCTGAGTAGTATTCCATATATATATATATATATATATATATATATATATATATATATATATGAAGAAAGTTAAAGTCACTCAGTCATGTCTCACTCTTTGCAACCCCATGGATTGTAGCCCATCAGGCTCCTCTGTCCATGAAATTCTCCAGGCAGGAATACTGGAGTGAGTGTCCATTCCCTTCTTTAGGGGATCTTTCTGACCTAGGGGTTGAACCTGGATCTTCTGCGTTGCAGGCTAATTCTTTACAATCTGAGCCTCCAGGGAAGCCACATATTTTTTTTTTCCTAGCTGCATTACTTACAATTACCAAGATAAGGAAGCAACCTAAGTCTCAACAGATGAACAGATAAAGAACATATCAGAGGGGGTGGAGCTAAGATGGTGGCGTAGAAGGACGTGCACTCATCTCTCCTGCAAAATCGCCTGAATTGCAACGAGTTCCTGGGAAACCATTGACGAAAGGAGGTTGGATCTGATCAAAGAGAGGACACCCCACATCGAAGAACAAAGGAGAAGCTGCATCAAGACGGTAGGAGGGGCGCAATCGCACTTTTAAAAGTCAAACCTCATACCAGCCAGAGAGGCTGGGCGGGCCAAAGGCGCAAAGCCTGTTGCAGATCAAAACCCGGGAAAGGAGCAGTGACACCCACAAGGGACTGAGCCAGACCTGCTTTGGAGGGTCCAGGTGCCCCCCTGAGCTAGAAGTGCCCTTGAGCAGGCCTTGGAAGGACGGCACTCAGTTTCCTTTGGAGGAGGTTACCAGTAACCCGATCACAGAGTCGCCGAGGAGGACTCAAAGTCTCTGCGCACTGTGATCCGGGAGAGGGGAATAGCGATCCTGCATGAGACTGAGCCAGACTCACCTCTGAGTAGCCTGACGTCTCCCGCTGTGGCGGGGGTCGATGGTGGCCTGCAGCAGGGACGGGGTCACTGCGAAAGTGCTTCCCATAGAGCGTGTGGGAATAAATCCTTTGTGAGACAGACGCCATTTTCCCTACTGTAGTTTGGCTGCTGGGCAAGCTACAGGGAGGGAATTTAGCTCCACCCAGCAAGAAAAGGGATTTGGATTAAGAAACTCCTAGGGCCAGCCTGGGCGGGCCTTTTAATTCTGGAAGAGGCCGAAATAAACAAGCAGTCAAAGAGGTCTTCAGATCCAACCACTGCCAGAGGCAAGGAAAAGACTGATAATTCCTGAATAGTCAGCAAGAGACAGAAGAACATAAACACTATTTTCACGTTTTGTCTGAAGCTGGAGCTACTGCTGGACTTTAAAATTTCATTTTTTGTATTGTATCGCCTTGTTTCAATTTTTTTTTCTCTTTTTTCCAAACCCACTCAGTGTACCCCCAGTTTTTTTTCTTTTTTTGGGTGGTGTGTGTGTGTGTGAGAGTGGGTGTGTTCATCTCCTTCACTGAATTCTATTGAAGCTACTAATCTTATCAGTTAAACTGAATATATTCAAGTTTACATAATTTTTTTTTTTCTTCTTTTTCCTTTTAAACCACACATTTTATTTTGGTATAAACTTCTGGTTCCCCATTGGCCTTTTAAGGTTCTGTGGGGGTTTTGTTTGTTTTTATTATTTTTGCTTTTTTTTCTATATAATTAGCTCTTTTAATTTTTTAAAATGTTTCATTTGTACCACTTCCTCTATAATTCTTTGCTTTCTCTGAAGCTCCTTTCCTATAGCATTAAACTCTAATACATACAAATCTTTATCTCCCTATATTTAACTTTGCAATATTATTCTATATTTCTCTTCTATCTTCCCTTTCTTTTTTCCCTTTCCCCACCATATTTCTTAGTCTGTTCTGTCCTCATTGCCTTATCCCCAACGGGGACCCTGCTCTAAGTAGAGCACCCAATTGGTGCTCTACTTAGTTTGGTTATTAACTGGTGGATATCATTCTTGCTTTTCTCTATTTGCCGTGCTAACGTATTGTACTGTATTTTGGTTGGAATGCTTGGGTCATGTTACAGCTGTATATGTTTATGTGTATAATTCAATATGCTAGATAGTATTTGCATAATTTTTTAATTGCCATTTGTCAAAGGTATACCTTCTGTTTCTCATTTGCATATATATGTTTTAATATCATTTAATGCCATAACAAACCAGTCGTGAAATCTTCATTCCCTGGTCAGGCAACAAGCCCCGGGGCTTTAGGGAGGGAGCACTGACTCCAAAACTCTACAATACTAGAGAACGCCTAACACTAAAGAGCAGTATACAAGTGAGAACGCCAACAAAGGTAATCACTTGTATGCAAGTCCTGACATCACCCAATCACCAGCATCACTCAGAATAAGAAGCCCCATCCAAACAACAAACACCAACAGACGTAACTCAAAGTCTGGGAAAAGGAAATCCCAAACAGAGTCAGTTAAAAAATTAATAATAACAATGAAATGGCAGAGAAATACCACACAAGCAAAGGAACAATCCACAAACACACAAGATCAAATTAATGAAGAGAATTTGGACAAACTTTCTGAAAGTGATTTCAGAAGAATGATAGTAAAGATGATCAAAGACACTGAAAACAGAATTTCAGAGAAATTGCAAGACACAACTAACACACTGAATAAAGAAATACAAGAACTTACCAAAAAAGTAACAGAGACAAACAACTCAATTGCTGAACTGAAAAACACTGTAGAAGGAATCAAGAGCAGAGTATCTGAGACAGAAGACCGGATAAGTGAGCTGGAAGATAAAATGGTGGAAGTAACTGCTGAAAAACAGACTCTAGCTCAAAGAATGAAAAGAGCAGAGGATAGCCTCAAGACCTCTGGGATAATATCAAATGCTCCAATATTCAAATTATAGGGGTTCCAGAAGAAGAAGAAAAAAAGAAAGGCTATGAGAAAATTTTTGAAAAAGAAGATGACAATAGGATCATTTGTATCAATAATTACTTTGAATGTCAATGGACTAAATGCCCCAACCAAAAGACACAGAGTGGCTGAATGGATCCAAAAACACGACCCATACATATGCTGCCTCCAAGAAACTCATTTCAGACCTAGAGACACTCATAGACTGAAAGTGAGAGGCTGGAAAAAGATATTCCATGCAAATGGAAATCAAAAGAAAGCTGGAGTAGCAATCCTCATATCAGACAAAATAGATTTTAAAGTAAAGAAGATTCTAACAGACAAGGCAGGTCACTACATCATGATTAAGGGATCCATCCAAGAAGAAGACATAACAATCATAAATATCTATGCACCCCATGCAGGAGCACCCCAATACATAAGACAAACACTTTCAGACATAAAAGAAGACATTGACAGTAACACAATCATAGTAGGAGACTTTAACACTCCTCTCACACCAATGGACAGATCATCCAAACAGAAAATTAATAAAGAAACACAAGCCTTAAATGCCACACTAGAAGAGATGGACCTCATTGATATCTTTAGGACTTTCCATCCAAAAGCAGAAGAATACACTTTATTCTCAAGTGCTCACGGAACATTCTCCAGGATAGACCACATCTTGGGCCACAAATCAAACCTCAGTCAATTCAAGAAAACTGAAATTCTATCAATCATCTTGGACCACAATGCAGTGAGACTAGAGGTTAACTACAGGAAAAAAACCGCTAAAAATACAAACACATGGAGATTAAACAACACGTACCTAAAAAACCAACTGATCATTGAGGAAATCAAAGGAGAAATAAAAAAATTCCTAGAAGAAAACGACAATGAACACACGACAGTGCAAAACCTATGGGATACTGCAAAAGCAGTTCTAAGAGGGAAGTTTATAGCAATTCAATCCCACCTCAAGAAACTAGGAAAATCTCAAACAGACGACCTAACCTTACGCTTAAAACAACTGGAGAAAGAAGAACAAAAACACCCCAAGGCCAGCAGAAGAAGGGAAATCATAAAGATCAGAGCAGAAATAAATGAAAAAGAAACAAAAGAAGCAATAGTAAAGATAATTAAAACAAAAAGCTGGTTCTTCAAAAAGGTCAATAAAATCGACACACCAAAGCCAGACTCATCAAGAAAAAGAGAGAGAAGAACCAGATCACCAAAATCAAAAATGAAAAAGGAGAGATTACAACAGATAATGCAGAAGTCCAAAGGATTATAAGAGACTATTGTGAACAACTCTATGGCAACAAACTGGACAACCTGGAAGAAATGGACAGTTTCTTAGAGAAGGTTAATCTCCCAAGACTCAACCAGGAAGAAATAGAAACTATGAACAAGCCAATCACAAGATCAGAAATCGACCTTGTGATCAAAAATCTACCCAAAAATAAAAGCCCAGGGCCAGATGGTTTCACAAGTGAATTCTACCAAACATTTAAAGAAGAGCTAATGCCTGTCCTTCTAAAACTGTTCCAAACAATTGCACAGGAAGGAACACCCTTCTACAAATGCCACACTAAAAAAGAAAAAATGGAACACTCATATGGAAATTAACCCCCTTTAAGATCATCCAAACAGAAAATTAATAAAGAAACACAAGCCTTAAATGCCACACTAGAAGAGATGGACCTCATTGATATCTTTAGGACTTTCCATCCAAAAGCAGAAGAATACACTTTATTCTCAAGTGCTCACGGAACATTCTCCAGGATAGACCACATCTTGGGCCACAAATCAAACCTCAGTCAATTCAAGAAAACTGAAATTCTATCAATCATCTTGGACCACAATGCAGTGAGACTAGAGGTTAACTACAGGAAAAAAACCGCTAAAAATACAAACACATGGAGATTAAACAACACGTACCTAAAAAACCAACTGATCATTGAGGAAATCAAAGGAGAAATAAAAAAATTCCTAGAAGAAAACGACAATGAACACACGACAGTGCAAAACCTATGGGATACTGCAAAAGCAGTTCTAAGAGGGAAGTTTATAGCAATTCAATCCCACCTCAAGAAACTAGGAAAATCTCAAACAGACGACCTAACCTTACGCTTAAAACAACTGGAGAAAGAAGAACAAAAACACCCCAAGGCCAGCAGAAGAAGGGAAATCATAAAGATCAGAGCAGAAATAAATGAAAAAGAAACAAAAGAAGCAATAGTAAAGATAATTAAAACAAAAAGCTGGTTCTTCAAAAAGGTCAATAAAATCGACACACCAAAGCCAGACTCATCAAGAAAAAGAGAGAGAAGAACCAGATCACCAAAATCAAAAATGAAAAAGGAGAGATTACAACAGATAATGCAGAAGTCCAAAGGATTATAAGAGACTATTGTGAACAACTCTATGGCAACAAACTGGACAACCTGGAAGAAATGGACAGTTTCTTAGAGAAGGTTAATCTCCCAAGACTCAACCAGGAAGAAATAGAAACTATGAACAAGCCAATCACAAGATCAGAAATCGACCTTGTGATCAAAAATCTACCCAAAAATAAAAGCCCAGGGCCAGATGGTTTCACAAGTGAATTCTACCAAACATTTAAAGAAGAGCTAATGCCTGTCCTTCTAAAACTCTTCCAAACAATTGCACAGGAAGGAACACTTCCAAACACATTCTACGAGGCCACCATCATGCTGATACCAAAGCCAGGCAAAGACATCACAAAAAAAGAAAATTATAGGCCAATTTCACTGATGAATCTAGACGCCAAAATCCTCAACAAAATCCTAGCAAACAGAATTCAACGACACATCAAAAAACTCATTCATCATGATCAAGTTGGGTTCATTTCAGGCATGCAAGGATTCTTCAATATCCACAAATCAATCAATGTGATACACCATATCAACAAATTGAGAGACAAAAATCACATGATCATCTCAATAGATGTAGAAAAAGCCTTTGACAAAGTACGGCATCCATTTATGACAAAAACTCTTCAAAAAATGGGCATAGAAGGAACTTATCTTAACATAGTGAAAGCCATATATGAGAAGCCCACAGCGAACATTATCCTCAATGGTGAAAAAATCAAAGCATTCCCTCTAAGATCAGGAACAAGACAAGGGTGTCCACTTTCACCACTCTTATTCAACATAGTCCTGGAAGTTCTACCAACAGCAATAAGAGAAGAGAAAGAAATCAAAGGAATCCAGATTGGAAAAGAAGAAGTCAAACTCTATTTGCAGATGACATGATATTATACATAGAAAATCCCAAAGACACTATTACAAAACTACTAGAGATAATCAGCGAATTCAGCAAAGTCGCAGGATACAAAATCAATATGCAGAAATCACTGGCATTCCTATACACAAACAATGAAAAATCAGAAAACGAAATCAAAAAGGCGATCCCCTTCACCATTGCAACCAAAAGAATCACATATCTAGGAATAAACCTACCCAAAGAAACTAAAGAACTGTACACAGAAAATTACAAGACACTCATGAGAGACATTAAAGAAGACTTAAACAGATGGAGAAATATTCCGTGTTCCTGGGTCGGGAGAATCAATATTGTGAAAATGACCATACTACCAAATGTCATCTATACATTCCGAAAAAATTTTTTTACTAACCAATCACAATGGAAGCCAAAAACACCCAGCCCAGGGCCAGATGGTTTCACAAGTGAATTCTACCAAACATTTAAAGAAGAGCTAATGCCTGTCCTTCTAAAACTGTTCCAAACAATTGCACAGGAAGGAACACTTCCAAACACATTCTACGAGGCCACCATCATGCTGATACCAAAGCCAGGCAAAGACATCACAAAAAAAGAAAATTATAGGCCAATTTCACTGATGAATCTAGACGCCAAAATCCTCAACAAAATCCTAGCAAACAGAATTCAACGACACATCAAAAAACTCATTCATCATGATCAAGTTGGGTTCATTTCAGGCATGCAAGGATTCTTCAATATCCACAAATCAATCAATGTGATACACCATATCAACAAATTGAGAGACAAAAATCACATGATCATCTCAATAGATGTAGAAAAAGCCTTTGACAAAGTACGGCATCCATTTATGACAAAAACTCTTCAAAAAATGGGCATAGAAGGAACTTATCTTAACATAGTGAAAGCCATATATGAGAAGCCCACAGCGAACATTATCCTCAATGGTGAAAAACTCAAAGCATTCCCTCTAAGATCAGGAACAAGACAAGGGTGTCCACTTTCACCACTCTTATTCAACATAGTCCTGGAAGTTCTACCAACAGCAATAAGAGAAGAGAAAGAAATCAAAGGAATCCAGATTGGAAAAGAAGAAGTCAAACTCTATTTGCAGATGACATGATATTATACATAGAAAATCCCAAAGACACTATTACAAAACTACTAGAGATAATCAGCGAATTCAGCAAAGTCGCAGGATACAAAATCAATATGCAGAAATCACTGGCATTCCTATACACAAACAATGAAAAATCAGAAAACGAAATCAAAAAGGCGATCCCCTTCACCATTGCAACCAAAAGAATCACATATCTAGGAATAAACCTACCCAAAGAAACTAAAGAACTGTACACAGAAAATTACAAGACACTCATGAGAGACATTAAAGAAGACTTAAACAGATGGAGAAATATTCCGTGTTCCTGGGTCGGGAGAATCAATATTGTGAAAATGACCATACTACCAAATGTCATCTATAGATTCAATGCGATCCCTATCAAACTTCCAATAACATTCTTCACAGAACTAGACCAACGAATAACACAGTTCATATGGAAACACAAAAGACCTCGAATAGCCAAAGCAATCCTGAGGAAGAAGAATGGAGCTGGAGGGATCAGCCTCCCCAACTTCAGACTCTACTACAAAGCAATAGTCCTCAAGACAGTATGGTACTGGCACAAAAACAGAACTATCGACCAATGGAACAAGGTAGAGAACCCAGAGATAAAACCACGCACCTATGGGTACCTTATTTTTGACAAAGGAGTCAAACATATAAAATGGGACAAAAACAGCCTCTTCAACAAATGGTGCTTGGAAAATTGGACAGCTACATGCAAAAAAAATGAAGTTGGAACATACCTTGACACCATGCACAAAGATCAACTCAAAATGGATTAAAGACTTAAATGTAAGGCCAGAAACCATCAAACTCTTAGAGGAGAATATAGGCAAAACACTCAAGGACAGAAATCAAAGCAAGATCTTCTCTGACCCACCTACTAGAATAGCGGAACTCAAAAGACAAATGAACATGTGGGACCTAATGAAACTTAAAAGCTTTTGTACAGCTAAAGAAACTACAAAAAAGCTGAACAGACAGCCCACAGAGTGGGAGAAAATCATAGCAAATGAAACAACAGACAAAGAATTAATCTCCAAAATCTACAAGCAACTCAGACAACTCAACACTGGAAAAACGAACAACCCAATCAAAAAATGGGAAAAGGACCTAAACAGACACCTCTCCAACGATGACATACAGATGGCCCAAAAGCACATGAAACGATGCTCAACTTCGCTTATAATTAGAGAAATGCAAATCAAAACTACAATGAGATATCACCTCACACCCGTTAGAATGGCCGTCATCCACAAATTGACAGACAATAAATGCTGGAGAGGCTGCGGAGAAAAGGGAACACTCCTGCATTGCTGGTGGGAATGTAGATTGATACAGCCTCTATGGAAGACAGTCTGGAGATTTCTTAAAAAACTAAAAATAGAAGCACCATATGACCCAGCAATCCCACTATTAGGCTTATACCCTGATGAAATCAAATCTGAAAGAAGCACCTGTACCCCAATGTTCATTGCAGCTGTCTATACAATAGCTGGAACACGGAAGGAACCTAGATGCCCATCGACAAACGAATGGATCCAAAAGCTCTGGTACATATATACAATGGAATACTACACAGCTGTAAAGAGAAATGCAGAAGAATCAGCCCTAATGAGGTGGCTGGATCTAGAACGTATCATCAAAAGTGAAGTCAGTCAGAAAGAGAAGGACAAATACAGTATATTAACACATATATATGGAATCTAGTAGGATGGTGATGATGGCACACGCAGTGAAGCGACAGAAAGACAGACATGGACAGTGGACATATGGTCATTGTGGGGAAGGAACAGAAGGTGGGAGGCGTAAAGGAAGTAGCATGAAGGCCTGTACTATCATAAGTGAAGAAAATAGCTCCAGTCATTGCTCTGTGAGAAAAGGGGATCCTTCAGGGGTGCTGTGTGATGGTTGGGAGGGGTGGGAAGGGGGGGATATACATATAACTAATCTGGGAACATACATATCTGTAAACAACAAAACTCTGTAAAAGTTAAAAGCAAAATAAAGGTCTTAAAAAAAAAAAAAGAACATATCACACCTTCTTTATTTGTTCATCTGTTGATAGACACTTAGGTTGCTTCCTTATCTTGGCAATTGTAAGTAATGCTGCTAGGAACACTGGGGTGCATATATCTTTTCAAACTGGTGTTTTTGCTTTTTTTCAGATATATACCCAAGAGTGGAATTGCTAGGTCATATTGTACTTCCATTTTTAGTTTTTTGAGGACATTGCATATTGTTTTCCACAATGGCTGTACCAATTTACATCAACAAGATAGAGGATTCCCTGTTTACACATCCCCATCAACATTTGTTATTTGCCTTCGTTTTGATGATAGATTCTTGGTGGAGACTCAAGGTATGTAAACGATGTTCTTGTGGAAAGATCAGAATAGATGGTATATATATATATATATATATACATATATATATATATTTTTTTTTTTTTTTTGCCACAGAACGGAACTTTATTCAGTCACAGATACTGACCCTCCTTCCAAAAGCCCCAGAGGCAAGGCCCTGGGGCCCAGTGCTCCCTACCCAGAGCTGTCCTTGGAGCTGGGCAGGGTAGGACACTGGCTGGCAGCCAGAACTGCCTCTTGCTTATAGCCTTAGGCCTAGGGTAGCAGCAGCTGTGGCCCAGCCTCTCCCAATGCTGGGGGCTTGGCTTTGCACCCCAGGCCCCTTCCAGACTGAGCTCTATAAAGGACGATTTAAAAAAGAATATAAGCAAAGTGCCTTGAAAAAGAATACTGGAAACTGTCCAGAACACAGAGAATACCCTATTCCTGCTAAGGGGTAGAGGGAGAAGGTAGAAGCGGCCAGGTAACCACAGGGAAAGCTGGCACAAACTACTCCTGTCTGTGTGACTTCAGTCTCAAAGAAGGATGTTCCACTGGGGAACCAAAAGCTACTCCAGGCTCCCTACGGAAGTGATGGGGCCATGCTGAGCTGCCCTGGCAGGCAGCCCTGGGGGCAGAGGAGCAGACAGACATGCAGGATAATGGAAAACAGCAAGGGATGCCTTGGAGCCCAGGCTCTCGGTTGAGCTGGGCCACCAGCTCAGCTCTGAACCTCAGGACCTTAGAAGTGAAGGAGATGACATTCTCATTTCTACCTGAGTTGTGCTTGCACAGAGGGGACATCCGTGCCCTTGTGGACGTGAAGAAGACCTGTGCCTGCCTCCCAGGTCCTGTGGAGGAGAACCCACCACATCCTTTCCTCCTCTCCCTCCCTGGCCCTTCGGGGCAGCTCTGGCTAGGAAAGGGGGGAGGCCGTAAAGGAGAAAGACCACGCCTTTCATTTTCTCCCTATCGTCTATATATCCCAAATACTAGGAAGCTGAAGAAGACAGTGACCCCCACCAGGGAGACCGTGGCAGGTGCTGTGAAGAACTGGCGGTAATTGATACGGAAGTACCAGACGACACCTAACAGCACCACACACACAAGCACCATGAGGCTGCCCACACTGACGCCAAGGCTGGGAAGCTCAGTGGCTGAGGAGGGGGCCAGGGAACTCGAGGGGCCTGGAACGGCCGACCCAGGGGGTGAGCGGTGACAGTGAATCACACAGTTGTCGGTAATGTTCAGGGAACGCAGAGTGCGGGCAGAGTCCTGTAGCAGGCGGCCCTGGTAGATCAGTTTCATCTGGCTCTCCTGTCCGGGGAAGTATTCACTCTTCAGAGCACCCACAGTATCCTCTGGCCTGGCCACAGCCAGCTCCTCAGTGTCATTGAGGAATTTCAGCCGCATGTTGATGAGGCTGGGGCTCATTACCCACTCCTTCAATAAGAGTGACATCAGAGAGCTCCATGGCCTGGCTGTTGGCGGGGTCCACACTTTCTGTAGGGGACGAGGGAGGGGCTGACTAACCCCATCTCTGCCCAGCGTCCAGTCTCTTCTGATGGTATATATTTAACTCAGAGAATAATCAAAGGTGCAACAGAAGAATACTGGACTTAAGAAAGACTTGTACATAGAAATGAAAGAGTTCACCTGGTGCTAATTAAAATTACCTTAAAAAAGACTTTCACCCAAACTCTCTTTGGAAAACATTGAATTTTAAAATGGTAAAATCTTTACAGAAATTTATACAATACTATGATGGTTAATTTTTTTTTTTTTTTTGGCCACTTCTATTGGTCTTTCATTCATTTATTTTCATCCATCTTTGTTCTTTAGCCTGTGTGGGTCTCCCATCACAGTGGCCTCACTCATTGCAGAGCACCAGCTCTGGGTGCATGTGATCCAGAGCTCCAGCTCGGTAGTTGGACACATCGATCCAGCCACTCTGCAGCATATGGAATCTTCCCAGACCAAGGATCAAACTGGCGCCCCTTGCACTGCAAGGCAGTGTCCTTACCCACTGGACCACTAGGGAAGCCCTATGATGGTTAATTTTATGTGTCAGCCTGGAGGGTTTACGAGTATAAGGTTATTATTCTATGTTAAGTTGGTGAAATTTGAGTAAGCAGTTTGCCCTCCATAATATGAGTGGG
Organism: Tragulus kanchil; assembly: GCA_022376925.1. Classification (NCBI taxonomy): domain Eukaryota; kingdom Metazoa; phylum Chordata; class Mammalia; order Artiodactyla; family Tragulidae; genus Tragulus; species Tragulus kanchil. Next base: position 56,981,472 of record JAIOJX010000026.1, read on the forward strand.
TCTCATCTAATCAGGTGAAAGCATGAGGAGACAAAACAACAGCACCACACACACAAGCACCATGAGGCTGCCCACACTGACGCCAAGGCTGGGAAGCTCAGTGGCTGAGGAGGGGGCCAGGGAACTCGAGGGGCCTGGAACGGCCGACCCAGGGGGTGAGCGGTGACAGTGAATCACACAGTTGTCGGTAATGTTCAGGGAACGCAGAGTGCGGGCAGAGTCCTGTAGCAGGCGGCCCTGGTAGATCAGTTTCATCTGGCTCTCCTGTCCGGGGAAGTATTCACTCTTCAGAGCACCCACAGTATCCTCTGGCCTGGCCACAGCCAGCTCCTCAGTGTCATTGAGGAATTTCAGCCGCATGTTGATGAGGCTGGGGCTCATTACCCACTCCTTCAATAAGAGTGACATCAGAGAGCTCCATGGCCTGGCTGTTGGCGGGGTCCACACTTTCTGTAGGGGACGAGGGAGGGGCTGACTAACCCCATCTCTGCCCAGCGTCCAGTCTCTTCTGATGGTATATATTTAACTCAGAGAATAATCAAAGGTGCAACAGAAGAATACTGGACTTAAGAAAGACTTGTACATAGAAATGAAAGAGTTCACCTGGTGCTAATTAAAATTACCTTAAAAAAGACTTTCACCCAAACTCTCTTTGGAAAACATTGAATTTTAAAATGGTAAAATCTTTACAGAAATTTATACAATACTATGATGGTTAATTTTTTTTTTTTTTTTTGGCCACTTCTATTGGTCTTTCATTCATTTATTTTCATCCATCTTTGTTCTTTAGCCTGTGTGGGTCTCCCATCACAGTGGCCTCACTCATTGCAGAGCACCAGCTCTGGGTGCATGTGATCCAGAGCTCCAGCTCGGTAGTTGGACACATCGATCCAGCCACTCTGTAGCATATGGAATCTTCCCAGACCAAGGATCAAACTGGCGCCCCTTGCACTGCAAGGCAGTGTCCTTACCCACTGGACCACTAGGGAAGCCCTATGATGGTTAATTTTATGTGTCAGCCTGGAGGGTTTACGAGTATAAGGTTATTATTCTATGTTAAGTTGGTGAAATTTGAGTAAGCAGTTTGCCCTCCATAATATGAGTGGGTCTCATCTAATCAGGTGAAAGCATGAGGAGACAAAACAAGAGCATTAGAGAAATTTGAAGTCTTTGTCACCTAACTAGAAAAACAATAAACATGGCCCATCTGCTAGCCAGGTTAGCATAAAACTTCATAGTAAATGCTTCATAATCAAAGTTTTGGTTTTTCCAGTAGTCATGTGCAGATATATGTTGGCATAGAAGGACAGGTGTTCATCTTCTCCTGCGAGGACCCCAAAACCACAACAAACTGCTGAACAATCATAGACAGGTGCATGTTGGAACTCACCAAAAAGAAAAAGATACCCCAATATCCAAGGACAAAGGAGAGGCCATAATGAGTTAAAATCAAATCCCACACCCACTGGGCGCATGACCCACAAATTGGAAAACAATAATACCAAACAAGTTCTCACTTTAGTATCTATTTTCTGATACAGCACATCTAGCTTTCAAAAAAACGTTACAAAGCATGCCAAAAGAGAAAAAAATTCTGAAGATACAAAGCAATCATCAGAACTAGACTCAGATATGACAGGTTTTCAAATAATCAGGCAGGAATTTAGGATAACTGTGACTAATTAATATGTTAGGGATTTTAGGGGCAAAATCAGACTACATGCAAGAACAGAAGGCTAAGTAAGGAAACAGATAGAAACTCAAAAAAATGATGAAAAGGGAAATGTTCGAAGTCAAAAACATAACAACAGAAATAGAGAATCTTTGATAGTCTTATCAGTAGATTGCACATAGCTGAAGAAGGGATCAGTGAGTTGAAGATATCTCAGTAGAAATTATTTAATATATACAGAGAAACACAGGGAGAAAAAGATACAACAGAACACAATATTTAAGAGTGCCAAAAGTAATGATAGGTATTTAAGTGGAATGCCAGAAGGAGAAGAAACAGAAAAGAGAACAGAGGAAATACTTGAAGTAGCAATAGCCAAAAACTTACCAAAATTAATAACAGACAACAAACCATGAACTTGAGAGCCTCAGCAAATATCAAGCTAGATAAACACTGAATATCTATGAGTTATTTCATATTCAAATTGAAGAAAATCAAAGACAAAGAGAAAATGCTGATACAAGATGAGGGAGAAGAGCAGGAAGCCTTACCCTTGGAGGAATAAGGATAAACACCACATCAGATTCTCATCAAAACCCATGCAAGTAAGGAAATACAGAGAAATATTTGAAGTGATTAAAAAAATTTTCCAGTCTGGATTCTTATAGCCTTTGAAATCAATGATTTGGGGCCAACATCCTGCTCGCCCTGCTCAGTGTTTTCTCAAACAAACAAAAACTGAGGTAATTTACTGTCCAGAGACTTACCATAAAAGAAGTGTTTTTTAAAAAAAGTTCTCTAGGTAGAAAAAAACGTGCTATGGGTCAGAAACCCATATGCACATAATGAAAGGAAGAACATCTCAGAAGCAATAAGTGTAAGAACATAATTAAATTTGTTCTGTTCTAAGTTGATCTAAGAAATAGCTGTTTGGTCAAAGTAATAAGAGTAACTATATTGTTTATAGCCGATGGTTAAGTGAAATGGACAGCAGTATTAAAAGATGAGGAGGGCTTCTGGTGGTCCAGGGGGAAAACAAAATCATCAGAACTAGACTCAGATATGACAGGTTTTCAAATAATCAGGCAGGAATTTAGGATAACTGTGACTAATTAATATGTTAGGGATTTTAGGGGCAAAATCAGACTACATGCAAGAACAGAAGGCTAAGTAAGGAAACAGATAGAAACTCAAAAAAATGATGAAAAGGGAAATGTTCGAAGTCAAAAACATAACAACAGAAATAGAGAATCTTTGATAGTCTTATCAGTAGATTGCACATAGCTGAAGAAGGGATCAGTGAGTTGAAGATATCTCAGTAGAAATTATTTAATATATACAGAGAAACACAGGGAGAAAAAGATACAACAGAACACAATATTTAAGAGTGCCAAAAGTAATGATAGGTATTTAAGTGGAATGCCAGAAGGAGAAGAAACAGAAAAGAGAACAGAGGAAATACTTGAAGTAGCAATAGCCAAAAACTTACCAAAATTAATAACAGACAACAAACCATGAACTTGAGAGCCTCAGCAAATATCAAGCTAGATAAACACTGAATATCTATGAGTTATTTCATATTCAAATTGAAGAAAATCAAAGACAAAGAGAAAATGCTGATACAAGATGAGGGAGAAGAGCAGGAAGCCTTACCCTTGGAGGAATAAGGATAAACACCACATCAGATTCTCATCAAAACCCATGCAAGTAAGGAAATACAGAGAAATATTTGAAGTGATTAAAAAAATTTTCCAGTCTGGATTCTTATAGCCTTTGAAATCAATGATTTGGGGCCAACATCCTGCTCGCCCTGCTCAGTGTTTTCTCAAACAAACAAAAACTGAGGTAATTTACTGTCCAGAGACTTACCATAAAAGAAGTGTTTTTTAAAAAAAGTTCTCTAGGTAGAAAAAAACGTGCTATGGGTCAGAAACCCATATGCACATAATGAAAGGAAGAACATCTCAGAAGCAATAAGTGTAAGAACATAATTAAATTTGTTCTGTTCTAAGTTGATCTAAGAAATAGCTGTTTGGTCAAAGTAATAAGAGTAACTATATTGTTTATAGCCGATGGTTAAGTGAAATAATGGACAGCAGTATTAAAAAGATGAGAGGAGGGCTTCCCTGGTGGTCCAGTGGGTAAAGAGCCTGCCTTGCAATGCAAGGGGCACCAGTTCCATCCCTGGCACGGGAAGATCCCACATGCCGTGGAGCGGCTGGACAGCTGTGTCCAATTAGGAGCCAGTGCTCTGCAGCACAAGCACTCAGGGCCAGAGCTCTACAAGGACAGAGGCCACAGCAGTGGAAGGCCCACATAGGCTGAAGAATGGAAATGGATGAAAAAAAATAAGTTAATTAAAACAATAAAAGAGGCCAAAATTAAAAAGGAAAAAAAAAAAAAAAAAAGAAATCAACACTTCAGGAAAAAAAAAAAAAAGTATGAGAGGAGGAATTGGCGACATTCTGTTGTAAGATGCATGCTCCAAACATGAAGCAACATAGTTTAATATAGAGTGAACATGGTTGGTTGTAAATATATATTACGAACTCTAGGTAAACCATTAAAATGTTTTAAAAGATGTATAGTCGATGTACTAAGAGAAACAAGAAAATAGAATCACAAAATTCTCAATAAAATGCTCAATTAAAGCAAAAAGGCAGGGAAAAGAAAGAAAACGGAAGCAAGCAAGCATAATGAATAAAAAACAGTTACAAACAGGATAAATTTTTATCCAACCACATTAATAATCACTTTAAATATGAATGGTCTAAATATACCAGTTAAAAGACAGACATTGACAGAGTGAGGAAGTAACACCCAACTATATATTATCTTTAAGGAAGTCATTTTAAGCATAAAACACATATGGGTTAGAGGAGAAGGGATGAAGATATGCCATGCCAACATTAATCAAAGGAAAGTTGTAATAGCTATATTAATTTCAGAGGAAATCTCAGAGTAAGGAAAATTGTCAGAGACAAAAAGAGGCACTATATAAAGAGTAAATTTCCCCAAGATTTCACAACCCTTAATGCATATGCAACTAATCTAAGTAGCATCACAGTACATAAGAAAAAATTTGTTAGAATTACAAGAAGAAATAAACAAATTCACTCTTGTTGTTGGAGAATTCAATAACCCTCTTTTAGTAATTGATAGAACAAGCAGGCAGAAAGTCAGTTGACCTGAACAGCACCACCAATCAATCTGATTTAATTGACACTTATAGACTATTTATACAACAGTGACAAAATATACATACCATTCAAGCTCACATGAACTATTTACTAAAATGTAACACCTTCTGAGCTGTAAAACTCATCTTAAATTAAAAAGAAAATAAATCAGAAAAACTATTCTCAGACCACAATAAAAGCTTAACTAACAGAAATATAGCTGGAAAATTCCAAAATACTTAAAGAGTAAACAGCATATTTCTAGAATCAAAGTCTCAAGAGAAAACTAAAACTATTTTGAACCACATTAATAATCACTTTAAATATGAATGGTCTAAATATACCAGTTAAAAGACAGACATTGACAGAGTGAGGAAGTAACACCCAACTATATATTATCTTTAAGGAAGTCATTTTAAGCATAAAACACATATGGGTTAGAGGAGAAGGGATGAAGATATGCCATGCCAACATTAATCAAAGGAAAGTTGTAATAGCTATATTAATTTCAGAGGAAATCTCAGAGTAAGGAAAATTGTCAGAGACAAAAAGAGGCACTATATAAAGAGTAAATTTCCCCAAGAAGATTTCACAACCCTTAATGCATATGCAACTAATCTAAGTAGCATCACAGTACATAAGAAAAAATTTGTTAGAATTACAAGAAGAAATAAACAAATTCACTCTTGTTGTTGGAGAATTCAATAACCCTCTTTTAGTAATTGATAGAACAAGCAGGCAGAAAGTCAGTTGACCTGAACAGCACCACCAATCAATCTGATTTAATTGACACTTATAGACTATTTATACAACAGTGACAAAATATACATACCATTCAAGCTCACATGAACTATTTACTAAAATGTAACACCTTCTGAGCTGTAAAACTCATCTTAAATTAAAAAGAAAATAAATCAGAAAAACTATTCTCAGACCACAATAAAAGCTTAACTAACAGAAATATAGCTGGAAAATTCCAAAATACTTAAAGAGTAAACAGCATATTTCTAGAATCAAAGTCTCAAGAGAAAACTAAAACTATTTTGAACCAAATTAAAATGAAAACACAGTTTCACAAAAGTTATGGAATGCAGCACAAAAGTACTTAGATGTGAGGCATTCAAATGCATATTAGAAGAAAGATCTATTTTAATAATTTAAACTTCCATCTGAAGAAACTAGAGAAAGAGGAGAAACTTAAGCCTAATTCTAGCAGAAGAAATCATAAAAACCAGGGTAATAATAACACTGAAAATAGGAAAACATTAGAAAAAAAATCAATGAAGCCAAAAGCTAATTTTTTAAAATCAATAAAATTGATAAACTTCTATCTAGACTAACAAAGAAAATGAAGGCAGAAATTACCAATATCAAAAACAAAACAGGACTCATCACTATCAATCCTATCGACATTAAAAGGATAATAAAGAAATAATCCTATGGACTTCTCTATCCTACAAATTCGATAAAATGGGCAAATTCCCTACAAGAAACAAACTGCCAAAACTCACAGAGAGCTAGATCATCTGAATAGTCTATATCTATTAAAGGAATTGCATCAATAATTAATAGCCCTCCAAAAGAGAAAACACTGGGCTCAGATGCCATCACTAGTGAACTCTACCAAACCATTTCAACTATAATCTCTTCCAGAAAACAGAAGCAGATGAAACCCCTCTTAACTCATTCTATGATGTCAGCATTACCCTACTCTCACCTCTCAGAGCTTTTCTTTTCCGCAAGGAGGCCAAAGGCTAGCTGGACTTCAAGGCTAGCTGCAGGATGAGTCGTCAGCTCATCTTCCCATCTCTCAGGAGCAGGTTGGGGACAGAGGAGCAACGCGCTGTCAACCTCCAGGAGAAAGGGCGCTGAGTGCTAAGGACCTGCCAGGTTGCACCACTTCGGTAGCAATGCTGGGGCCCAGCTAGCACCAGAAACAGCCCCAGCTGAGTGGCCCAGGTTAGAGGAGTTAACATACGCTTTTACATTGCTTTAATTTTTACGACAAATAGTGGGTTGATGGTTGACAACATGTCCTCTCTTTTTTGAAAAAAAAATCCCTTCTTAGAAAAGACAACCGCCCCCTCCCCTGCCTGTGTGCACTTGGACATGTTGAGGCCCGACTACTTTCAGTTCCTCCTACTGAGTTCCTGAGTTGACTTTCAGACTCAGGGCTCTGACAAAAACAGGTCCCTCCACTACCCAGAAGCCACACAAACTTTTTACAACAGCTAGGCATTTGATTTGGATGTTAATTTTTCTAAAAAGATGCTTCCTGGACAGAGGTGTCTTTGGAGGTAGAGATAGAGAAGGCATGGGGGAAATGAGAGAGCTCCTGGGGCACAAGGAACCACTCAATCTTGCAGCAAGCCTCGGAGGGACCAAGGCGTTCCAGCAGGGGCTGCCCAGCTTCATGGCAGTTACAAGAAAATAAGAACATGACGCAAATCAGAGTGTCTTTCAGTTTCCCCAACAGCTAATCCACCGCAATTTTTTTTAATTTACTTATTTTCATCCATCTTTATCCTTGGGCCTGTGTGGGCCTCCCATTGCCGTGGCCTCTCTCGTTGCAGAGCACCGACTCTGGGTGCATGCTCTCCAGAGCGCTGCCTAGTAGTTGGACACATTGGTCCAGCTGCTCCACGGCACGTGGGATCTTCTCGGGCCAAGGATTGAACCGGTGCCCCTTGCACTGCAAAGCAAACTCTTTACCCACTGAACCACCAGGGAAGCCCTCACTACAATTTTTGAAATCACATTCCTTCAATCTTCATTGATTTATCATGTCATTCTGTTTCCTGCAGAATGAGACCGGGTAGACAGAAATAACAAACATGGACTCCAGCCTTAGGAGAGTTACCTGACCCAGGAGGCAGGGACTAACCTGAAGTTAGAGGGGCTGCCTGCACTTGCCATCTTCTTCTTAGGCCATGGATCTGGCCTAAGATCACTCTTGATTAGATTTCACTGCCTCTGTCCTTTCCTGGAGCTCTGACAAGAAAGTCTATCCACCAGTCACTCCGGTGCGGCACCTAAAGAGTAAAAGAAAAATGAAACGGCTGAACTGAGTGACGTGGTCTTCCCTCCACCCAGTCTGGGCCACCAGGGGCCCAGAGGGGCAGGGCATCCACAGAGGGGACTCTGTGCTCCTGAAAAGGAAAGAGGGCAGGAAAACTCCTTGAACTCAGACAGATCAGATGTGTTTTGAGTTGAAGTGGAACAGTGCCGACTGGGAGGAAGAAACTCCATTTTGCCCCCTGCCGCCTGACCTATTTCAGTTCCTCCTACTGAGTTCCTGAGTTGACTTTCAGACTCAGGGCTCTGACAAAAACAGGTCCCTCCACTACCCAGAAGCCACACAAACTTTTTACAACAGCTAGGCATTTGATTTGGATGTTAATTTTTCTAAAAAGATGCTTCCTGGACAGAGGTGTCTTTGGAGGTAGAGATAGAGAAGGCATGGGGGAAATGAGAGAGCTCCTGGGGCACAAGGAACCACTCAATCTTGCAGCAAGCCTCGGAGGGACCAAGGCGTTCCAGCAGGGGCTGCCCAGCTTCATGGCAGTTACAAGAAAATAAGAACATGACGCAAATCAGAGTGTCTTTCAGTTTCCCCAACAGCTAATCCACCGCAATTTTTTTTAATTTACTTATTTTCATCCATCTTTATCCTTGGGCCTGTGTGGGCCTCCCATTGCCGTGGCCTCTCTCGTTGCAGAGCACCGACTCTGGGTGCATGCTCTCCAGAGCGCTGCCTAGTAGTTGGACACATTGGTCCAGCTGCTCCACGGCACGTGGGATCTTCTCGGGCCAAGGATTGAACCGGTGCCCCTTGCACTGCAAAGCAAACTCTTTACCCACTGAACCACCAGGGAAGCCCTCACTACAATTTTTGAAATCACATTCCTTCAATCTTCATTGATTTATCATGTCATTCTGTTTCCTGCAGAATGAGCCCGGGGTAGACAGAAATAACAAACATGGACTCCAGCCTTAGGAGAGTTACCTGACCCAGGAGGCAGGGACTAACCTGAAGTTAGAGGGGCTGCCTGCACTTGCCATCTTCTTCTTAGGCCATGGATCTGGCCTAAGATCACTCTTGATTAGATTTCACTGCCTCTGTCCTTTCCTGGAGCTCTGACAAGAAAGTCTATCCACCAGTCACTCCGGTGCGGCACCTAAAGAGTAAAAGAAAAATGAAACGGCTGAACTGAGTGACGTGGTCTTCCCTCCACCCAGTCTGGGCCACCAGGGGCCCAGAGGGGCAGGGCATCCACAGAGGGGACTCTGTGCTCCTGAAAAGGAAAGAGGGCAGGAAAACTCCTTGAACTCAGACAGATCAGATGTGTTTTGAGTTGAAGTGGAACAGTGCCGACTGGGAGGAAGAAACTCCATTTTGCTCCTGCCGCCTGCCAAGGTGGCTGTGAGAAGAAAAAAGAAGTAAAAGCCAAACGCTTCAGTTTTTCTCATAGGCCCGTGGGCTGGTCCGGCACTGTCATGAGCCTAGACAGGATGAATTAGATCCAGTATTCAGATCCAAGACTGAAGAGAGCCAAAATGCTGAAGAAAATATTCTTCACGTTTCTGGAAAGCAGCAGAGGCCAGAAAGGACCCTCCCAACTCCTGCAACCAGAAGGACGTGCTATGTCTGGGCAGAGAAGCCTGAGGTGCAATTTTAAGTTTTATTAAATTTATGGGCAGCCACAAGTGCTTAGGAAAAAACTGAGCTTCAGCTAGGCACTGAAATCTCAAAGTGATAGGCTTCTCACTGAATGGGGAAAGGGTTTAAAACTAAGACTACCTACACCTTAGAGGACAACATGATGATGTTAGCTAACAAATGTGTTACACTTTTTATTTTTTTAACTTTGGCCTCTTTTTATTGGTTTTTTATTTATTTATTTTCACCCATCTTTATTATTTGGCCTGTGTGGGCCTCCCATTGCAGTCGCCTCTCTCGCTGCAGAGCACCGGCTCTGGGCACATGCACTCCAGAGCATTGGCTTGCAACTGGACACACTGGCCCAGCCGCTCCGCAGCACATGGGATCTTCCCAGGCCAGGGATTGAACCGGCGCCCCTTGCACTGCAAGATGGACTCTTTACCCACTGGACCACCAGGGAAGCCCTGTGTTATTTTTGTACGTTATTTTTTCACTTAGCTCTCGTTTTGTAAAGGACTTGAAACAACTTAGGAAAATCTTGGTGGCACTAGTGGTAAAGAACCCACCTGCCAATGCAGGAGACAAGAGATGCAGGTACGACCTCTGGGTCAGAAAGATCCCCTGATGGAGGGCATGGCAGCCCACTCCAGTGTCCTTTCTTAGAGAATCCCATGGACAGAGGAGTTTGATAGGCCGCAGTCCATGGGGTCCCAGAGGCAGACGCGCTGAGCACACCCAGGGGACAGCACACCACATTAGCACGAATTTGAAAGATAAAGGAATAGGGGCAAAGCACAGATAAATAAACAAAACCAATGGGCTATATATCCAGGCAGGACAATGGGTCAAAGACAGAGGTGAATGGGTGTCAAGGTATGTATAGAATCCAGGGTCTTGGTGAGAGTCCTGGGCCAAGTAGGTAAGAACTGGGAACCTCAAAGTAGTCTGTTTCCGAAGTATGCCTCTAGGAATCTCAGTGCTTCTGATTCACAGTGCATGTGCTAGACAATCTGCAGAAATATGTTTGCCAAGTGTAGCAGGGCGAAAGATTTCTACCCCTTTGCCCTCGTCTGTTCTCTTTCCCTCAAAGAAGTGACCACGAACCTGGCTGGGACAGATTCCACATGCCAGGACATGATGGCATCATGATGACCCCGTGGGCAGGGCCTGTGTACCTACCAGGTGCTGACACACATGGAACCGCCTTCCTTTGTCTCTCCCACACCTTATGGGGGAAAAGGCTGGTAAGCTGGGCCTCTGTTGGGCATCACTGTCCTCGCCTTTTTGACCTCCCTTGGGCACAAAGTGGCCCCAACAAGGTCAAACACAGACTAGACCAGCTGACATAAATATGTATGCCAGCTTTTTGCTTATAAGCACAAGGTCTTCAGGGGCTAGGACTAGGACTTAAGGAGTATTTCTGTCAAATTTACAAGAAAACCTGGCTTAGCAATATCCTGCATTAGCCAGATAGGAATGTACACTTTTTTCTAGTCTTTTTCCCAGTCTTTTCCCTTCTGTTTGCAGTAGAGAATCAGTCTCTCTCGGATAAGATCAGGAACGCCTGAACCAAGCCCACAGATGACCATCAGAGAGTCCCTGGCTCATAATAGACGGATAGCATCGTCTCCTTTTTCCTCCCTAGGGGAATGAGACCTGGGGGATGAGGAGATTCTGCCCTGCCTCCTTGCTCTGTTCTCCCACCCGGATCTAGGTCAAGGAGGTGATTATCTCTGAAGGCAAGTTAACATGTTCTTTCCACCTGAAAAGATTTCTCCCACTTTGTCAAGTGTGCTAAGTTCTGATGTTTGGAATAGAGGTGTGAATGGCAAAATCCTGATCACATCTGAGTTCTATTAGTTAATTTGCTATTAACTTACCCAAGTCTATTAATTTGCCCAAGTCTGACAAACTCCCAAATTTGAACATTACTGGGATGTTCACTATTTTTATGTCCAATTAGGTCGGATAACCCATCTCAGATTGATCACATTTCTGTGAAGATCTATTGCCCACAATTCTTTCTCTGCTACCAACTCTTTGGGCTTCCCTAGTGACTCAGTGGTAAAGAATCTGACTGCCAAGCAAGAGACATAGGTTTGATCCCTGGGTTAGGAGAACCCCATGGAGAAGGAAGTGGCAACCCACTCCAGTATTCTTGCCTAGGAAATCCCAGGGACAGAGGAGCCTGGTGAGCTACAGTCCACGGGGTTGCACCGAGCTAAACACGACTGAGCACTAACATTTAATATTAATACGAGCAAAACAAATTTTAGTCAGAAAAAGTAGACCAGTGGTTGCCTGACGCTGAAGGAGGCTATCTGAAAGGACAGAGGGAACAAGGAACTTTCTGGGGTGATGGATATGGTCTGTATCTTAATTGTGATTGTAATTGCGTTTGTAAACATTCATCAAATGCACACCAAAAATGAATGCGTTTTATACTTCAATAAAATTGAGCTCTTAGCTGTATAGGTTGGCCTTGGTTTCAAAGATTCTTAGACCTTAGAACTGTGTTTGCCATATTTTTCTGAGGGATAGGACACCTTATACATGTCCTGGGAACCCATGGACTAAATACATCTAAGCATCATTGATTTAAATGAAGTTAAACAGACTTCCATATTAGAGGATTTCTCACAGACCCTACACAACAGCACATAATGGAAATTTTAACAGCTGTACAGAGGGACATTTCCTGCCTCCCTAGAGTGGCTTGCTACGAGAGGCATTTCCCGCCTCCCTAGAGTGGCTTGCTGGAGTCCCTCCTGGTTCCGATCTGCTCTGGATCTGGGTTCCACATGCTCCCAGCTCCTGCCTCCCAGCCCGACTCTGAGACACTTTCCTGTCCAGAGATCTGCCTGCCACTGTATCATTTCAGTTTACGTTCAGTTTCCTTTGATTTCAACTCTGAAGCAAGTTACTGACAAACTCCCAGAATGTGCTAAGTTCATGTTTGGAATAGAGGTGTGAATGGCAAAATCCTGATCACATCTGAGTTCTATTAGTTAATTTGCTATTAACTTACCCAAGTCTATTAATTTGCCCAAGTCTGACAAACTCCCAAATTTGAACATTACTGGGATGTTCACTATTTTTATGTCCAATTAGGTCGGATAACCCATCTCAGATTGATCACATTTCTGTGAAGATCTATTGCCCACAATTCTTTCTCTGCTACCAACTCTTTGGGCTTCCCTAGTGACTCAGTGGTAAAGAATCTGACTGCCAAGCAAGAGACATAGGTTTGATCCCTGGGTTAGGAGAACCCCATGGAGAAGGAAGTGGCAACCCACTCCAGTATTCTTGCCTAGGAAATCCCAGGGACAGAGGAGCCTGGTGAGCTACAGTCCACGGGGTTGCACCGAGCTAAACACGACTGAGCACTAACATTTAATATTAATACGAGCAAAACAAATTTTAGTCAGAAAAAGTAGACCAGTGGTTGCCTGACGCTGAAGGAGGCTATCTGAAAGGACAGAGGGAACAAGGAACTTTCTGGGGTGATGGATATGGTCTGTATCTTAATTGTGATTGTAATTGCGTTTGTAAACATTCATCAAATGCACACCAAAAATGAATGCGTTTTATACTTCAATAAAATTGAGCTCTTAGCTGTATAGGTTGGCCTTGGTTTCAAAGATTCTTAGACCTTAGAACTGTGTTTGCCATATTTTTCTGAGGGATAGGACACCTTATACATGTCCTGGGAACCCATGGACTAAATACATCTAAGCATCATTGATTTAAATGAAGTTAAACAGACTTCCATATTAGAGGATTTCTCACAGACCCTACACAACAGCACATAATGGAAATTTTTAACAGCTGTACAGAGGGGACATTTCCTGCCTCCCTAGAGTGGCTTGCTGGAGTCCCCTCCTGGTTCCGATCTGCTCTGGATCTGGGTTCCACATGCTCCCAGCTCCTGCCTCCCAGCCCGACTCTGAGACACTTTCCTGTCCAGAGATCTGCCTGCCACTGTATCATTTCAGTTTACGTTCAGTTTCCTTTGATTTCAATTTTTTTAGGTAATCATTTTATCCTGACAAAATACTGGCATTTCTGTGGCGCCCCACCTCTGCTTTGTTTTCTTTCCTTAAGCCTGATGATCTCTAGTTATTCAGTTGGGTAACCATCACCACAACTCAGTTTAGGTACATTTTCATCAATCCAAAAAGTATAGAAGGAAGAGGAGACCTGGGGAAATAGAGGTGGTAGGGAGGCAAACAGACAGCAGACTCCCAGTCCACGGGGACCCTGGGCTGGACCCTAGGCCTCCTCCCCGTCTGTACCTGCCTCCCCTGGGTGGTATGGATAAGCAGCACCCCCTCCCGAGCCCCAACATGCCCTGGGAATCTCACAAGTTTCCGGAGGTGGAGAAAGGCTTCAGACACGGACGGACGGCCTGCCTTCCCTTCAGCTCTGCACGGATCTGCCCAAGTACTTTCACTTTCCTTTCCTCCTCCGAAGCCTGGCCCTGTGTAGCAAAGCACCGACTTCCTGTTTGCCCACTGGAATCTCCCCGCCCTTGTCCCAGTCTCCCAGGAGCCATTCCGGGCCAGCCCCTGGATCCAGAAGCGGGAAAGAACAGGTAGCCATCTCAGCATCCAGGTGGGTTTTGTCTCCGCTGCTTTATTCACTCTGGGTGAGTGGCTTTTGGGTTAGTGTCCTGGCAGCAGCTGCAGCGTGAAGCTCAACAGCTGAGTTTCACGCTGTGAGACTCTTTCTCTATAAAAAATGTTTTCCAAAGAGACAGAGGGGGACTGTGGGATTTAGTAGGAGACTGTTAAAAAGAAAACAGGTAATGAGGGGAAGCAAGCACAGTTCCTTCTTTTTTCCCTAAATTCTAATCTGTTTTTGTGGAACGCGAGGTTTGCTCTCTCCCTTCCTTGTCCACAAAGGGTGATCCTGCCTTCTGCTCCAAACAGGCGACTCATTCATGATTCACTGTACAAGTAACTAGAAGTAGTGGGGAAGCTAGTGGAAAAGAGAAAATCAGGAGAGGACACTGCATTTCTGCTCTAGTGTATCCATTTTTACTATTTTTCTTGATTTCAATTTTCTTAGGTAATCATTTTATCCTGACAAAATACTGGCATTTCTGTGGCGCCCCACCTCTGCTTTGTTTTCTTTCCTTAAGCCTGATGATCTCTAGTTATTCAGTTGGGTAACCATCACCACAACTCAGTTTAGGTACATTTTCATCAATCCAAAAAGTATAGAAGGAAGAGGAGACCTGGGGAAATAGAGGTGGTAGGGAGGCAAACAGACAGCAGACTCCCAGTCCACGGGGACCCTGGGCTGGACCCTAGGCCTCCTCCCCGTCTGTACCTGCCTCCCCTGGGTGGTATGGATAAGCAGCACCCCCTCCCGAGCCCCAACATGCCCTGGGAATCTCACAAGTTTCCGGAGGTGGAGAAAGGCTTCAGACACGGACGGACGGCCTGCCTTCCCTTCAGCTCTGCACGGATCTGCCCAAGTACTTTCACTTTCCTTTCCTCCTCCGAAGCCTGGCCCTGTGTAGCAAAGCACCGACTTCCTGTTTGCCCACTGGAATCTCCCCGCCCTTGTCCCAGTCTCCCAGGAGCCATTCCGGGCCAGCCCCTGGATCCAGAAGCGGGAAAGAACAGGTAGCCATCTCAGCATCCAGGTGGGTTTTGTCTCCGCTGCTTTATTCACTCTGGGTGAGTGGCTTTTGGGTTAGTGTCCTGGCAGCAGCTGCAGCGTGAAGCTCAACAGCTGAGTTTCACGCTGTGAGACTCTTTCTCTATAAAAAATGTTTTCCAAAGAGACAGAGGGGGACTGTGGGATTTAGTAGGAGACTGTTAAAAAGAAAACAGGTAATGAGGGGAAGCAAGCACAGTTCCTTCTTTTTTCCCTAAATTCTAATCTGTTTTTGTGGAACGCGAGGTTTGCTCTCTCCCTTCCTTGTCCACAAAGGGTGATCCTGCCTTCTGCTCCAAACAGGCGACTCATTCATGATTCACTGTACAAGTAACTAGAAGTAGTGGGGAAGCTAGTGGAAAAGAGAAAATCAGGAGAGGACACTGCATTTCTGCTCTAGTGTATCCATTTTTTACTATTTTTTTCTTGAAGCATAATCATGAATATTTTCTTGAAATAAGTTCTGAAATTTAGGATTCAAGGAGATATGTATTTGAGGGTATTTGGTACCAATTATGAAACTAACCTCTAGAAGATTGGAACCTGTTTACCTGTGGACCAGGAGTGTCTATGATTATTGCTAGTGTTTCTGACTTGACCAGCCTGACAGACAAACATGTTATCAAATTGTATTCATTTGCATTACTCTGATTACTAGTGAGGTAGCATGTTTTTTACATATTCATTGTACATTTGACTCAATTGCCTGTTTATGTCTTTTGTTTTGTTTTGTTTCTTGCTAGATGTTTGTCTTTGTTCTTTTTTGTGTGTGTGTGGCCACTTCTATTGGTCTTTCATTTATTTCCATCTTTGTTCTTTGGCCTGTGTGGGCCTCCCATTGCAGTGGCCTCTCTCGCTGCAGAGCACCAGTTCTAGGTGCATGCACTCCAGAGCTTCGGCTCAGTAGTTGGATACATCGGTCCAGCCGCTCCACGACACATGGGATCTTCTCAGGCCAGGGATCGAACCGGCACCCCTTGCACTGCAGGGCAGTGTCTTTACCCACTGGACCACCAGAGAAGCCCTGCTCATTCATTTTTAAGACCTTTTTGCATAATACAAACCTGAATACTCATCTATGAGATGCTGTTATCTTGTACTAGTGAGAAATGGAACTTTGGTCAGTTGAGCTCTGCTTGACCACCAAATATTTTGGGCTAGTTACTTAACCTCTCTGTGCCTCAAGTGCATCCTTGGCAATCATAACCGATGAAGAGTGAGGAATATGGCAGATGTTCTGTTCTGAATGCTATGGCGTAATTAGTCATTCACGGCCCCTTCCTCTTCTTAGCAGGTGGTTATTCTGGTGCTTTCTGGCTCTGACCTTTGCAATATCCTCCCCCTGTGCAGACGGTGAGTGGTTGGGTCTACTCTCACTGGTTCCTATCTTCGAGGATTTCTTCACAATTATAGGTCCTCATGACATCTTCTCTTGTTTCCTAGTACTGTTGTGATGATTGGGTTTTTTTTAACATAATTTTTTTCCTGTTAAACTTAACATATTTGGGAACGAGGAAAAAGAGACAGGGGTGCTCAATCTGCTACTGGAATTAAATTCCTAGAAATAGCCATTGTGTGTGTCTGACGCTGTGACCCCACAGACTGTAGGCCGGCCAGCTTCCCTGTCTATGGAACTTTCCAAGCAAGAATACTGAAGTGGGTAGACATTTCCTTCACCAGGGGATCTTCTTGACTCAGGGATCAAACCCAAGTCTCCTGCGTCTCCTTAATTACAGTTCAATTTTCTCTTCAATACAAAATAAAGTAGGGAAAATGAGATTCATGCTTATTTTGGTTTTTTTTTCTTTTCAAATTTCTCTAGATGATTGAATTGTTGGTTAGTGCGTCCCTTTTCTCAACAATCTGTCAAGAATAGCATAGGTACATTTTCTTCCTATTATAGCTTATCAATATTTTTGAATGGTCTACAAATGGCCAACTATTGTGATATCCAATGGGCACGGGAAAAGTCATGTCTGTTCTAAGATGTGAAATTGGTGCATAGACCAGTCAAGTCACCTTTACTAATCATGCTTTCACATCCTTCATGGTCCTATCTATGTTAGGCCTGCGTGTGTGTGTCAGAGACTGTAGGTGGTTTAATAATGTTCCTAGATATTAGCAGTTCCAACTTTGGGCAGTCCCTTTTGTATGAGCATGGCTGGTGTATGCTTCAGCTGAGTCCAGGCGATCTTGGTTAACTCAGCTCAATGTAGCCAGAGACTGTAGTACCTATGACTATAGGCCTGGAACCAGAAAGTCAGAATTTGTCCCCCTCCTACCACTTTCGAGTTTCACAACTTAGGGTGGGTTATTAAACCTCTCTAGGTCTCAATGTTCTTGACAATATAAATTGTTGTTGTTGTTCTATTGCTCAGTCATGTCTCTTTGAGACCCCATAAACTTCAGCACACTGGGTTTCCCTGCCCTGTCCTTCACTATCTCCTGGAGTTTGCTGAAACTCAGATCCATTGAGTTGATGATACCATCCAATCATCTTGTCCTCTGTCATCCCCTTCTCCTCCTGTCTTCAATCTTTCCCAACATCACGGTCTTTTCCAATGAGTCAGCTCTTCATATCAGCTGGCAAAGGATTGGCGCTCCAGCTTCAGTGTCAGTCCTTCCAATGAATATGCAGGGTTGATTTGCTTTAGGATTGACTGGTTTGATATCTTTGCTATCCAAGGGACTCTCAAGAGTTTTCTCTAGCACCGCAGTTCAAAAGCACCAATTCATTGGCACTCAGACAGATGCAATCAAAATGGAAAGGATTCTGTGACAATCAAATGAGTTGATGCATGTGAAGCCTTTGGAACAAAGTCTGGTGCATAGGAAGCACTTGGTACATAGTAGCTCTGTTTAGTACTGCCTGCCCCTTTGGGATTCCAGCATCACACTGTGGGTCACTTTGCCCTCTCTGTTGATGAATATTGTCACTGCTTCCTAGGTCCGTGAATCCTAGGAAGTTTCAGCAGAGGCTGAAAGCAGAGGCTTTGCAGACAGCTAAGGATTGCCTTTGGGACCAGAAGGTCTGTCTCCAGATGCCTGGGCAACACAAAGAATAGCTCCACTAACTCTGCAATGTCTTTGTTTCTCCTTTCTTCTTGTGCCGTTCCATAGGAGGGTCACCATGACCAGGGCCTTGGAAGAGGCTCTTCTGCATAACTTCATACAGCAGAAGCTAGAGATCGCTTATGCCATCAACAAGCCATTTCCCTTCTTCGAAGGTCTCCGAGACAACTTACTCATCACCGAGAGAATGTACAAGGTGAGTCACGTTGGCCACTTTGCCATGGCAACCCGACCCCTACCAAGAATGCCCACCTATTGGGGTCTCAAATCACAACACCCTAGGGCTTTTGGAATTTGAAAGTTTCAGACTAAAATGGTCATTACCAGGGAAAGAATGTGTCTAAGGTAGGTGACTTCAAACCTGATGCTTAAAACAAAGAAACATATTCTCTCACGGTTCTTTGGGCCAGAAATCCAAAATCAAGGTGTTGGTAGGGTTGATTCCTTCTCAGGACTCTGAGGGACAATCCATTCCCTGACTTTATCCTGTCTTCTGGTAGTGCTAGCAATTCATGGTCAACCTGGCTTATAAAAACCTTACTCCAAACACTGTTTCCATCTCGACACTGCCTTCTCTCCTGTGCTTTGTTTCTTTTTCTTCTCTTACAAGGACACTTGTCACTGTGATTTAGGGCCCATCCTGACCGAGGATCATCTCAAGATCCTTAACTTAATTACATCTGCAAAGAATCTTTTTCCAAACAAGGTCACATTCCCAGGTTTCAAGCAGACCTATCTTTGGATATGAGGAGGCACCATTGAACCCACTAAGGGCACTGTCTCAGCTCCTAAGAGTCACCTGTAGTCCATTCTGATGTGAAGCAAGGCAGACAGTGGGAGATACAGTTATGTGGACAAAATGACACTCCTTTCATATAATTTAGGTTACTTAAAACACTTTGTGAGTCCCAAGAATCTGAGCCCCAGAACAATGCTAGCAGTGGTAGAATGATCTTCCCCAAGTCTTGGCCTGATTGACCCAACTCCCTTTTCACATCATGATCCAGGTGTCACTCCTCAGAGAGGCATTCTTTGCCCATTCATCTAATTAAGACCCCCTCAGTACTCTCCTCATAACAGTCCACACTTTCCTTCATAACACTGCTTTCAATAGAAATTGGGTATTTATTTAATTTATGTTTATTATTTAATGTC
Organism: Tragulus kanchil; assembly: GCA_022376925.1. NCBI lineage: Eukaryota > Metazoa > Chordata > Mammalia > Artiodactyla > Tragulidae > Tragulus > Tragulus kanchil. The sequence continues at coordinate 57,000,880 of JAIOJX010000026.1, forward strand.
CATCTTATCCACCCAACAGTGTCCCTTCCCAGCATGGTGGTACCATGTTGGTCTTATCTATTCCTAGGTAACCCAAACCCAGCCACTGTCAACAAATCTAGTCATAACTCAACAAGTATTTTGCAGCCAATTCTCTCCTGCCATGTTTCTCCTCTTGGCCAACCTCTCATGAAGAGGATTTCTCTGATTTCCCATTTAGGACATTTCAAGTCCAAGAGAGAAGAAAAGAGAGAGCAGAGGCTAATAAGAAAATCCACAGAATTGCCACTTGTGACCAACACTCAGCTCCACTGTTGAGAGTCCTATTCAGAGTCCTGGAGAATTAGACAGAAGTAGTCTTTGACTCCACTTTTCTTCTTTAGCATTTCTTTCTTCTCTCAAATGTACCTAAAATGAGGTTCACAAGAGAGACAGATTTTCAAGAATGCTACACTGCTGTGACTAACTATCCAAATAACAATATATATAAAGCTCCAAAAGTAAACATATGGAACTGTGATTTCTCTATGTTAGAGACTTCAGCTGTGTAGTTTGCATTAAATTCCTTAAGAGACCAACATCGATTTCTTACAGCTTAGGAAACCACAAATGCGCAATAAATCTCAAGTCTATTTCATAATCATGTATAATTATCCTTTATTCTGCTTTTTAAGGAATCTATGGAAGCCTGCGGAAATCTGGTCCCTTTATCCAGAGTGGTGTACAACATTCTGACCCAACTGGAGAAGACGTTTAGTCTGTCGTTTCTGGAGATACTGTTCTGTAAAATTAACCTGAATGAATACCCCAACCTGATGACGACTTTCAAGAGCTTCAAAAGGAGTATGAAATTTCTTTTCATTTTATTTATTATTATTGTTCGGGGGGCTGTACTGGGTCCTCACCACTTTTAGTGGGCTTTCTCTAGTTGCAGAGAGTGGGGGCTGCTCTTCATTGAGGGGCTTGAGCTTCTCGTTGTGGTGGCTTCTCTTGTTGCAAAGCATGGGCTCTAGGACACAAGCTCAGTAACTGTGACACACTGGCTTGCTTAGTCACTCTGTAGCATGTGGGATCTTGCTGGACTAGAGTTCGAACCCATGTCCCCTGCATTGGCAGGCCAATTCTTAACCACTGTTGGACCACCAGGGAAGTCCAAGGCTACATGAATACCTTTGGGGCCATAGAAGCATGATAGAGGCTGCTATGCTGAAAGTTGGTGCTGATTTTCTGCCTTGAGGAATATGCACTTTAACTTCTCTCTTTCTCTTTGGAAAGAGATGGACCTTTCTCTGTCATGGGTGTGGCAGGAAAATAGCCCCAGGCGCTAGTTCTCTAAGGTGAATTTATAGGTGACACAAACATTTCTGTCGTACCTGTTCCATGGGGAGCGAGAGGGATTGTAAAATTTAACATGCTGGACAGTCTTTGGGGCAGGGAATGCATAAAGTGACAGAGACCCAGCCTGGCAGAAGGAGAGCCAGAGAGGAAGAAAAGTGGATAGGGATAAACAATAATAAGTATCTTTTATTTTCTTGAAGTGTAGTTGATTTACAATGTTATATTAGCCTCAGATATACAGCAAAGTGATTCAGTTATATAGGTATATTCTTTTTCAGATTTTTTTCCATTATAAGTTTTACAAGATATTTGATACAGTTCCCTGTGCTATACAATAGGTCCTTGTTGCTGGACCTTGTTGTCGGTTTTTTTTTTTTTTTTTTTTTTAATGTTTACTATGTGCCAGGCATTGTCCCAGGCACTTTGTATGATTATCTCATGTCCTCTTCAAAACAATCCTTTGAAGTCATTATTGTCCCGATGTGACATATAAGGAAATTAAGGCTCAGAATAACTTTACCAAAGTTACTTGTCTGTTAAGTGCACAATCAAGAGTCCTACTTGGGTTTCCTAATACCAGGGTCCAAGATTTTGAATATTATTTTTCTTATTTTTGATGTGACCCATTCTCAACGTCTTTACTAAATTTGTTACAATATTACTTCTGTTTTATGTTTTGTCTTTCTTGGCCATGAGGCATGTGGGATCTTAGCTCCCTGACCAGGTATTGATCCCGCACCCCCAGCATTAGAAAGTGAAGTCTTAACCACTGGACCACCAGAGTTCTTTGATCACTATTTATAAAAAGGACTGGAAGGCAGATTGTAAAGCTAAATGAGGGAAGCAAGTTAGCTAAATAGGAAGGGAGGGGAATGGTGGACACAGAAATAGAAAGAGAGGGTGAAGAGAAAGAAGTGAAGAATAAAGTTCTCTGAGAAAGAGAATTGAATAAATAAAGCAGCTTAAAAAGAACCATGAGGACATCCCTGGTGGTCCAGTGGGTAAAGAGTCCACCTTGCAGTACAAGGAGCACCGGCTTGATCCCTGGCCCAGAAAGATCCCACATGCTGCAAAGTGCCTGGACCAATGTGTCCAATTATGAGCCAGCGGTCTGGAGCGCATGTGCCCAGAGCCAGTGCTCTGCAGCGAGAGAGGCCACTGCAATGGAAAGCCCACACAGGCCAAAGAATAAAGATGGATGAAAAATAAATAAAGAACCAATAAAAGAAGCCATAATAATAATAATAATAATAAAAGGCAATGAGATTGCTGGGAAGAAAGAAGCAAGACTTAGAGGAGCAGGCAGCAAAATCACTTAGTTTAGCTAAAATAGATGGTTCATTTATCTGACAGCCACAAGGAAAGGCCCAGCAGGTGACACTAAATGGTGTCATTCTACTAGTGGCATCACCAATGTTGAAATAATTCTCTGAGCTGAAGGGGCAGCAGAAGAGAAGAGTCCTCCCCAAGGCCGGCTCAGTTGCTGGTGGGCCTGAGCTCCTGGAAGCATTGGGGCAGTTCTGAGAGCAACATATTCTCCACGGCCAGGCTCAGTAAGCCTAAGAGCCAGATGGACTCACACACTGACATGTACCCCATCTATCCTCTGCCCCTGGCCTGGCTAAGTTCCAGCATCTTTCTGGATCCAATTCTGTAATTTTGTTCTTTGGCCCATTTTTCAATACCAGGGTCCAAGATTTTGAATATTATTTTTCTTATTTTTGATGTGACCCATTCTCAACGTCTTTACTAAATTTGTTACAATATTACTTCTGTTTTATGTTTTGTCTTTCTTGGCCATGAGGCATGTGGGATCTTAGCTCCCTGACCAGGTATTGATCCCGCACCCCCAGCATTAGAAAGTGAAGTCTTAACCACTGGACCACCAGAGTTCTTTGATCACTATTTATAAAAAGGACTGGAAGGCAGATTGTAAAGCTAAATGAGGGAAGCAAGTTAGCTAAATAGGAAGGGAGGGGAATGGTGGACACAGAAATAGAAAGAGAGGGTGAAGAGAAAGAAGTGAAGAATAAAGTTCTCTGAGAAAGAGAATTGAATAAATAAAGCAGCTTAAAAAGAACCATGAGGACATCCCTGGTGGTCCAGTGGGTAAAGAGTCCACCTTGCAGTACAAGGAGCACCGGCTTGATCCCTGGCCCAGAAAGATCCCACATGCTGCAAAGTGCCTGGACCAATGTGTCCAATTATGAGCCAGCGGTCTGGAGCGCATGTGCCCAGAGCCAGTGCTCTGCAGCGAGAGAGGCCACTGCAATGGAAAGCCCACACAGGCCAAAGAATAAAGATGGATGAAAAATAAATAAAGAACCAATAAAAGAAGCCATAATAATAATAATAATAATAAAAGGCAATGAGATTGCTGGGAAGAAAGAAGCAAGACTTAGAGGAGCAGGCAGCAAAATCACTTAGTTTAGCTAAAATAGATGGTTCATTTATCTGACAGCCACAAGGAAAGGCCCAGCAGGTGACACTAAATGGTGTCATTCTACTAGTGGCATCACCAATGTTGAAATAATTCTCTGAGCTGAAGGGGCAGCAGAAGAGAAGAGTCCTCCCCAAGGCCGGCTCAGTTGCTGGTGGGCCTGAGCTCCTGGAAGCATTGGGGCAGTTCTGAGAGCAACATATTCTCCACGGCCAGGCTCAGTAAGCCTAAGAGCCAGATGGACTCACACACTGACATGTACCCCATCTATCCTCTGCCCCTGGCCTGGCTAAGTTCCAGCATCTTTCTGGATCCAATTCTGTGATTTTGTTCTGTGACCCTTTCCAAAATCTGGCCTTTCTTTTTTGTTGTTCACCAATTGAGACTTTACTTCTGAAATAAACTGAAAAGCATCATAAGAGAAACCCAGACTTAGACATGCGCGGGAAAGGAGAGCAGAAAGCCCAGGTCTTGGGATATTGGGGGATGTGAATGGAATTTGGAGTTGCCAGATGACAGGGTACAAGGCCAGGAGACATGGAAACTGAGTCTTCACAAATGAGCAGAAACCAGAATATAGGGTCCTAATACACTGCACAGAGGAACTGTGGTAGTTGCTTAGTCACTTAGTTGTGCCCGACTCTTTCGTGACTGCCATAGACTGTAACGCATCAAACTCCTCTGTCCAGGAGATTTCCCAAGCAAGATGACTGGAGCAGGTTGCCATTTCCTTCTCCAGGGGATCTTCCTGACCCAGGGATCGAACTCAGGTCTTCTGCATTGGCAGGAAGATTCTTTTACCACTGAGTCACCTGGGAAGCCCAAAGGAATTTGTATTTTCTCTTATTTTCTCCAGGGAGGTGTGAGATGTTTATTTATTAAAACAAGAAAGGCATTTAAAATTATAGCAGTGTATATGATTGTCTAAATTTGAAGCCAAAACTAAAGAAAATTAAATCCCTGGATATAAAGTCACCTTCATGTATGAAACCACTTTGGTGTTACATCACAGGTTAACAAACAGTTGCTGTAGCACTAAATGTCCAGATCAAAGAAAGAAAATCTAAAGGGGCCACAAATGGATGATGATGATGAATTAGCTCTATGCATCCATGAGAGAATGACTAACTCCATGCCTGTGTCCTGTTGTCATAAAGAAGCAGGTGACACTAAATGGTGTCATTCTACTAGTGGCATCACCAATGTTGAAATAATTCTCTGAGCTGAAGGGCAGCAGAAGAAGAGTCCTCCCCAAGGCCGGCTCAGTTGCTGGTGGGCCTGAGCTCCTGGAAGCATTGGGGCAGTTCTGAGAGCAACATATTCTCCACGGCCAGGCTCAGTAAGCCTAAGAGCCAGATGGACTCACACACTGACATGTACCCCATCTATCCTCTGCCCCTGGCCTGGCTAAGTTCCAGCATCTTTCTGGATCCAATTCTGTGATTTTGTTCTGTGACCCTTTCCAAAATCTGGCCTTTCTTTTTTGTTGTTCACCAATTGAGACTTTACTTCTGAAATAAACTGAAAAGCATCATAAGAGAAACCCAGACTTAGACATGCGCGGGAAAGGAGAGCAGAAAGCCCAGGTCTTGGGATATTGGGGGATGTGAATGGAATTTGGAGTTGCCAGATGACAGGGTACAAGGCCAGGAGACATGGAAACTGAGTCTTCACAAATGAGCAGAAACCAGAATATAGGGTCCTAATACACTGCACAGAGGAACTGTGGTAGTTGCTTAGTCACTTAGTTGTGCCCGACTCTTTCGTGACTGCCATAGACTGTAACGCATCAAACTCCTCTGTCCAGGAGATTTCCCAAGCAAGATGACTGGAGCAGGTTGCCATTTCCTTCTCCAGGGGATCTTCCTGACCCAGGGATCGAACTCAGGTCTTCTGCATTGGCAGGAAGATTCTTTTACCACTGAGTCACCTGGGAAGCCCAAAGGAATTTGTATTTTCTCTTATTTTCTCCAGGGAGGTGTGAGATGTTTATTTATTAAAACAAGAAAGGCATTTAAAATTATAGCAGTGTATATGATTGTCTAAATTTGAAGCCAAAACTAAAGAAAATTAAATCCCTGGATATAAAGTCACCTTCATGTATGAAACCACTTTGGTGTTACATCACAGGTTAACAAACAGTTGCTGTAGCACTAAATGTCCAGATCAAAGAAAGAAAATCTAAAGGGGCCACAAATGGATGATGATGATGAATTAGCTCTATGCATCCATGAGAGAATGACTAACTCCATGCCTGTGTCCTGTTGAATGTCAAGTATAAAGAAATCCCTTCCCAGTTTGGGAAGCAAGTGGACACTGCTATATTTAAAATAGATTACCAACAAGGACCTACTGTATAGTACATGGAACTCCACTCAGTGTTATGTGGCAGCTGGGAGGGGAAGGGATTTGGGGGAGAATGAATGCATTTCTATGCGTGACTGAGTCCCTTTGCTGCTCACCTGAAATTATCACAACCTTGTTAATTGGTTATACCCCAATACAAAGTAAACATTTAAAAAAAAAAAAAAAGAAAGAAAAGAAATCTCTTCTCCAAACCATTCAGAGGTACTGATATGTGGTCCTTTGCCAATCACAGTTGTCATTTCCCACGGAGGCTCTAGCAGAATCATACCCATCCCTCTTGAAGTCCCAGAAAACTCAGCAGGAAGGAGCTCCCTGAAGGCCCTGCTGCAGCCACGGCCCCCCGGCCGACATCCCCTACCAAGCCTCCCACCCTGTGCACCCAGCGTCGGCGAGCCTGGAGCACTCACCCAGCACAGCCGTGAGGTCCTGCACGAGCTTCCCAGCCCTGCTGGTCTTGCTGTGGCCCTCCCGGGACCCATCCAGGAAGGAAGGCTCAGTCCAGGTGAGACACAGCCCCTATCCTCCACCTATACCTCCCCAGCCGAGGGTGCCTGTGGCCCCAGAACCCCAGGGTCCCGTCTCTTTGTTGACCTGCTTCTTCCCGAGCACCCACTACCATACACAGCCCTTTCCAAGAAGGACTGTGGGCACTGTCAGGGGCCTAGGTAAGGCCTGGAGCCCAGAACACCTGCTTCCCGTCCCCTGGAACTGCCCAAGCCTCTGCCCTTTGGCTCTGGTACTCTGCCTGCTCCGGGCATTTTTACTATTCACTCTCTTCCCTGACACTTTGTCCCTGTAACCTGTGATTTTCTTCTTGTTTTAAAAGACCACTGACAACACCCCAAATAAATAATGAATATTCATAACTCATACTCCCCTGTCCCTGTTCAGAGCAGTGTTACTTGGAGCTGACCTGACCAGCTCAGGATGTGAGGGGAGAGCCCATGCCTGCAAGCCAAGAGGGCTGTGCCAGGAACCTCAAAAAGGACAGGGAAAAGAAGCAGAGGTCAGTACTCTTGACCTCTCTCTGGTCAGGGATGCTGCAATAGCCATTTGATAAATCCCGGGACGTGCTCATTTAAATAGACCAACAAGGACCTACTGTATAGTACATGGAACTCCACTCAGTGTTATGTGGCAGCTGGGAGGGGAAGGGATTTGGGGGAGAATGAATGCATTTCTATGCGTGACTGAGTCCCTTTGCTGCTCACCTGAAATTATCACAACCTTGTTAATTGGTTATACCCCAATACAAAGTAAACATTTAAAAAAAAAAAAAAAAGAAAGAAAAGAAATCTCTTCTCCAAACCATTCAGAGGTACTGATATGTGGTCCTTTGCCAATCACAGTTGTCATTTCCCACGGAGGCTCTAGCAGAATCATACCCATCCCTCTTGAAGTCCCAGAAAACTCAGCAGGAAGGAGCTCCCTGAAGGCCCTGCTGCAGCCACGGCCCCCCGGCCGACATCCCCTACCAAGCCTCCCACCCTGTGCACCCAGCGTCGGCGAGCCTGGAGCACTCACCCAGCACAGCCGTGAGGTCCTGCACGAGCTTCCCAGCCCTGCTGGTCTTGCTGTGGCCCTCCCGGGACCCATCCAGGAAGGAAGGCTCAGTCCAGGTGAGACACAGCCCCTATCCTCCACCTATACCTCCCCAGCCGAGGGTGCCTGTGGCCCCAGAACCCCAGGGTCCCGTCTCTTTGTTGACCTGCTTCTTCCCGAGCACCCACTACCATACACAGCCCTTTCCAAGAAGGACTGTGGGCACTGTCAGGGGCCTAGGTAAGGCCTGGAGCCCAGAACACCTGCTTCCCGTCCCCTGGAACTGCCCAAGCCTCTGCCCTTTGGCTCTGGTACTCTGCCTGCTCCGGGCATTTTTACTATTCACTCTCTTCCCTGACACTTTGTCCCTGTAACCTGTGATTTTCTTCTTGTTTTAAAAGACCACTGACAACACCCCAAATAAATAATGAATATTCATAACTCATACTCCCCTGTCCCTGTTCAGAGCAGTGTTACTTGGAGCTGACTTGACCAGCTCAGGATGTGAGGGGAGAGCCCATGCCTGCAAGCCAAGAGGGCTGTGCCAGGAACCTCAGGAAAAAGAACCCATGTGACAGGGAAAAGAAGCAGAGGTCAGTACTCTTGACCTCTCTCTGGTCAGGGATGCTGCAATAGCCATTTGGCGCTCTGATGTCCAAGAGCTCTGCCCACCCAGCACTCAGAACGCACTGCTCTGACCTGACAAGTGACGTGTGCAACAACCCCCTCTGCCGACAACACTTACAGACGGCTCACCCTCTGATTACAGGGACCTTCCTATTTCAATCATAGTTGTTTCCCCATGGTTTGGATTCTCTCAGGATTGCTATCAAGATGCTATGAAAGGTTTCCGGACCTGATTGAGCATCTACGGTTGATCATTTATTTCTCCAGCCATCAGGATAAAAGCCTTCAATGTCGCTGTGGAATAGTATCGGTCGCTGTCAAAAGTGGTATTATGGGTTCTGAGTTCTTCAATACCAAGAGAAAAGGGCCCTATTTGACCCAAATGTTCTCTCCACTCATCTAAAAAATACCATCCAAATAAGGTTAACACGGAGCTTCCCAAATGGCACAGTGGCAAAGAATCCACCTGCCAATGCAGGAGCTGCAGGAGGCATGGGCTTAATCCCTGGACCGGGAAGATCCTCTGGAAAAGGAAAAGGCAATCCACTCCAATATTCTTGCCTGGAGAATTCCATGGACAGAGGAGTCTGGAGGGCTGCAGTTCTTAAGGTCACCAAAGAGTCAGACACGACCAAACATGCACCACGTGCAAGGTTAACATACTCAGAGAAGCCAATAATAATGGAAGAGTCCATCTTGTAGATTTTCAAAAGGAAAAAATAAAGTGCTTTTTAAAAAACTGGTCTGTAACTAATTGAAAGGAAACGACTGGACAATTCCCTAGCAATACAGTGACTGACTTGATCTTTTCACTACTGTGGACCTGGGTTTGATCCCTGGTTGGGGAGCTGAGATCTCTCAAGCCATGCAGCATGGCCAGAAAAGAAGGAGAAGAAAGAAAGGTTCTTTCTTTCTAATGAATATTCATAACTCATACTCCCCTGTCCCTGTTCAGAGCAGTGTTACTTGGAGCTGACCTGACCAGCTCAGGATGTGAGGGGAGAGCCCATGCCTGCAAGCCAAGAGGGCTGTGCCAGGAACCTCAGGAAAAAGAACCCATGTGACAGGGAAAAGAAGCAGAGGTCAGTACTCTTGACCTCTCTCTGGTCAGGGATGCTGCAATAGCCATTTGGCGCTCTGATGTCCAAGAGCTCTGCCCACCCAGCACTCAGAACGCACTGCTCTGACCTGACAAGTGACGTGTGCAACAACCCCCTCTGCCGACAACACTTACAGACGGCTCACCCTCTGATTACAGGGACCTTCCTATTTCAATCATAGTTGTTTCCCCATGGTTTGGATTCTCTCAGGATTGCTATCAAGATGCTATGAAAGGTTTCCGGACCTGATTGAGCATCTACGGTTGATCATTTATTTCTCCAGCCATCAGGATAAAAGCCTTCAATGTCGCTGTGGAATAGTATCGGTCGCTGTCAAAAGTGGTATTATGGGTTCTGAGTTCTTCAATACCAAGAGAAAAGGGCCCTATTTGACCCAAATGTTCTCTCCACTCATCTAAAAAATACCATCCAAATAAGGTTAACACGGAGCTTCCCAAATGGCACAGTGGCAAAGAATCCACCTGCCAATGCAGGAGCTGCAGGAGGCATGGGCTTAATCCCTGGACCGGGAAGATCCTCTGGAAAAGGAAAAGGCAATCCACTCCAATATTCTTGCCTGGAGAATTCCATGGACAGAGGAGTCTGGAGGGCTGCAGTTCTTAAGGTCACCAAAGAGTCAGACACGACCAAACATGCACCACGTGCAAGGTTAACATACTCAGAGAAGCCAATAATAATGGAAGAGTCCATCTTGTAGATTTTCAAAAGGAAAAAATAAAGTGCTTTTTAAAAAACTGGTCTGTAACTAATTGAAAGGAAACGACTGGACAATTCCCTAGCAATACAGTGACTGACTTGATCTTTTCACTACTGTGGACCTGGGTTTGATCCCTGGTTGGGGAGCTGAGATCTCTCAAGCCATGCAGCATGGCCAGAAAAGAAGGAGAAGAAAGAAAGAAAGGTTCTTTCTTTCTCAAATGATTGCTCTCTCTCCTGGTCTACACCACACTTGAGGAGCCTTGGTATTCAGCTGGCCCGCCATTTTTTCCTGCTAGAATAGACTGTGCTTGTTCCTCCCACCTCTGGTTCTTGCTTGTGGTCCTGGAATCAGAAATTTATTTTCTTCCTCTCCTCAGTGTCCAGTGACAACATGATCCGTCAAACAAAAGGTAAAGAAGACACTCAAGAGATGCCCTGCGCTCCTTCAGGCCCCGTGCCAGGTAATCTAGATTTGACGACTTAGGCTCGGCTTTGGGCTTCCCTGGTGGCCCAGACAGTAAAACATCTGCCTGCAATGCAGGAGACCTGGGCTCAATCCCTGGAGTGGGCGGATCCCCTGGAGAAGGGAATGGCAACCCATTCTCAGTGTTCTTACCTGGAGAATTCCATGCACGGAGGAGCCTGATGCTCCATGGGTTGCAAAGAGTAGGACACGACTGAGCGACTCATATATACACACTCACATGCAGGCTCACCTTATCGTTTGCATCTACTACCAGGAGAAGCCATTCAGAACATCCAGGCCCAGGGCTCTCCTCTCCTCTCTCCACCACCATCTTGGTCCAACTTCTTGCTGTCCACTCCCTTCCCTTGGGAGCGTGGACAAGCAGGAAACCCAAACTCCTGAAGGGTGACAGAACCCCAGGGGTGAGGGTGGAGGGTGGGGCGAGGGAGGTGGGTCTGGGAAAGTTGCACTGAGAAGGGGCAGTGAGGGAGAAGGACAGGAACCCCACTAGTACTTGCCCAACTGAGACCAAATCTGGCCTCTGTACTCTGACACCAAAATATTTGATGTATCTCAGGGACAGAGTTTTGGGTAAAGTGAAAAAGAACAGGTGTAATGCTTTGCCAGGCAAAAGAGGCCTCAGTAGGTTAATGCCCTCAAAACTGTGTGTCCCATCTTGGACAGAACAGTGAGAAGTTTTATAGTAATCGTTCATAGAAAGCGTGATCAGCTCATGGATGTTCTTCTGACTGGTCAGTAGTGAGGTAGGTGGGAGGCAGTATCATCAACCTCTCCTTTCTACCAGTCTGGGGTCTCTGTGCTTGTGGGCAGCAAACTTCATTTCTCCCACCTGCTGAGGGTCACAGTATCTGCCAAACATCGCAAAGATTTTTTCTCAAGTGTGTCCCTTGAGGGGGAACCAGGACTTTGCCCCAAGGCTGTACTATTGTTTCTTTCTCCCTTATCTCCCTATCCCCTTCACTTCCCAAATTAACATCTGTTTGAACCTGCTGGTTTGGACTCAGGGAAGGCCTTGGAGGTTGAATGAAACCTATTTTCTGTATTCAAGAAATAGAGGGGCTTCCCTGGTAGCTCAGTGGTAGAGAGTTTGCCTGCCAATGCAGAATACACAGGTTCAATCCCTGATCCGGGAAGATCCCACATGCTGCAAAGCAGCTAAACCCATGAGCCACAAGTATGGAGCCCCTGTGCCACGACTGTAGCCCGTGTGCGCTAGAGCCAAGTTACACAACAAGGAAAGTCACCGCAACAAGAAGCCTGCTCACCTCAACTAGAGAGTAGCCCCCACTCCCTGCAACTAGAGAAGAGCCTGTGGCAGCAGTGAAAACCCAGAATAGACAACAATAAATAAATAAATAAATTTAAAAAAAGAAAGAAAGAAAGAAATAGAGGACAGAGAAGGACTTTTGTGCCCAGGAGTCCCACAGGGTCTTTCATAGTATCATGACCTGGACCCCAAACACCACGAAGGCGTCTGTAAAGAGAGAATATTCCTCTGCCTGGTGATGTGCTGAGAACCGAGGAGAGGCTGCAGGTGTGCTGCAGGAAGGAAGCCAATTCTGATAGAATTTTGACTTCCTTTTTGTTGCTTTTGTTGTTATAATCATGCAGAATGGCTTGCTTCAGAGACTCCTGCCTCTCTGCCTGACTTAAAGTGCCTTTGTCTAGAACCCTGTCCACCTGTGGATGGCAGGAAGTGAGAAATTAACATGTCCGGCCTGAGGCTTGCCATTCTAGGAAATGTTTGCAAGATTAAAGACCTTTTTGCAGGAAGTGAGAAATTAACATGTCCGGCCTGAGGCTTGCCATTCTAGGAAATGTTTGCAAGATTAAAGACCTTTTTACTTTGCTTCCTCACCTCCCCCATCTCTGATCTATAAAAGAACCTGGCATCCAGACCCCCATAAGATGGTTATTTTGAGGAGCTCAGCTGCGATCTTCTCTTTCTGCCAGCTCCCTCATTAAAGTCTCTTCCTTGCCTCAACACTTTATCTCTTGGATCCATTAGCCTGTCTATGCAGCCAGCAGAGTGAACTTGGACTCAGTAACATAAACACTGAGTCTTGGTAGGACTATTTGGCTCAGCCACTCCCTGAGGCCCCTTCAGTAGGCAAAGAGCCAAACCACTGAATCAAAATGCAAAGCAAAAGCAATTATCCTCCAATTTAAAATAAATTTTTTTTTAAAGTTGGAATTCCTCGGTGTTCCAGTAGTTAAGACTCTGCCTTCCAATGGCGTACAGTCCCTGGTTGGGAATCAAGATCGCCCAGGCAGTGACAGGTGGCCCATAAATAAAAAGAAACCATCCTTCTGCTCCTATGGCAAGTTCCAACTTTTGTGCCTTTTTTTATCCCCTTGTAATTTACTCTTTGAAATTTGGTCATTGGCTCTTTGCATTTTACACAGCCTGAGTTTTGCAAACTGCATTCCATGATAATGTTTAATGTGTTCATCCAAGCTGCCCAACGTTCTGCATTGCTTCTGTAAAAATAAACTTCCCCATATCAGCTATGTTAGTTATCCTGAGCTGTATTTTGAACTGTAAAGGAAAACCAGACCAAAAAGGAATGTAAAGCAAACAAAGTACTGGGTGACCCTAACACTGAATCAATGCCCCAGGCATGGATGGTCCTCTTTCCCAGCCCTGACTATGACTGTGGGAACTTTCACTTTCAAATCTTACTATTTTTACATCATTTGGATTTTTAAGATATTCAAGTAATTCTAAATGTAACAAATAATTTTTAGAGTCTGATGACTTCTGGATAGCTACCTCAGTTAGCTCTTCCAATGTAGGCTGAAACTTGACCCAGATTTTATAGCTTTGTGTAAGCAAGAAAGTGACAGCCATTTGTGAGAGGGGCCTTTGTTACGACTTCAAAACCTGTCTCTCTTAGTGCAGCAGAAACTAGCAGAACTTGGTGTATTCTTGCTGCTAGCAAATGCTGGCAAGCACAAGCTGACTCCTGCTTTCCTCGACAGCATTTAGATGGGACTATATAAGGCACCTAACCTCCTTCGTTGTTTCTCAAGATGAGATAGTCACAGATACAACAGCTTAAACATATCCCATCACAGATATCTGTGCAACAGCTTGTACCTTTCACATGACAGTCACCCTCATTACAGCCATCAGAACTCCAGATCACCATGCACATTGGTGGCTGACAGCCTTTGTTCTTCTCCTCCATTGGGAAAAGGGAGTCTCTCTAAAGGGCTCAAGCTGAGTCCTCAGCTGCAGGGCAGTTGTTCTTGGGTTCGCCAGATTAATCACATAGCGAACAGCAACCACAAGCTGACCCACCCAAGGCCAAGCGAGGGAGCCCTGGCAAGTCCTCAGACCTAGAGGTGCCCTCCACCCTCTGGTTCTCCTTCCAGTCACCCTCGGCACTGTCTCATCCTCCTGCTCTGAGTTCTAAAATGAATTACATTTTTTGTCAGTGATGAGAGATGATGCTCCCGAACCAAGGGACCTAAAGGAGCTCCATGAGGCATCTGAGACACCTCCCAGCGAGAGGAAGTGATTTAACTCTTTGAAATTTGGTCATTGGCTCTTTGCATTTTACACAGCCTGAGTTTTGCAAACTGCATTCCATGATAATGTTTAATGTGTTCATCCAAGCTGCCCAACGTTCTGCATTGCTTCTGTAAAAATAAACTTCCCCATATCAGCTATGTTAGTTATCCTGAGCTGTATTTTGAACTGTAAAGGAAAACCAGCCCAAAAAAGGAATGTAAAGCAAACAAAGTACTGGGTGACCCTAACACTGAATCAATGCCCCAGGCATGGATGGTCCTCTTTCCCAGCCCTGACTATGACTGTGGGAACTTTCACTTTCAAATCTTACTATTTTTACATCATTTGGATTTTTAAGATATTCAAGTAATTCTAAATGTAACAAATAATTTTTAGAGTCTGATGACTTCTGGATAGCTACCTCAGTTAGCTCTTCCAATGTAGGCTGAAACTTGACCCAGATTTTATAGCTTTGTGTAAGCAAGAAAGTGACAGCCATTTGTGAGAGGGGCCTTTGTTACGACTTCAAAACCTGTCTCTCTTAGTGCAGCAGAAACTAGCAGAACTTGGTGTATTCTTGCTGCTAGCAAATGCTGGCAAGCACAAGCTGACTCCTGCTTTCCTCGACAGCATTTAGATGGGACTATATAAGGCACCTAACCTCCTTCGTTGTTTCTCAAGATGAGATAGTCACAGATACAACAGCTTAAACATATCCCATCACAGATATCTGTGCAACAGCTTGTACCTTTCACATGACAGTCACCCTCATTACAGCCATCAGAACTCCAGATCACCATGCACATCGGTGGCTGACAGCCTTTGTTCTGCTCCTCCTTTGGGGAAAAAGGAGTCTCTCTAAAGGGCTCAAGCTGAGTCCTCAGCTGCAGGGCAGTTGTTCTTGGGTTCGCCAGATTAATCACATAGCGAACAGCAACCACAAGCTGACCCACCCAAGGCCAAGCGAGGGAGCCCTGGCAAGTCCTCAGACCTAGAGGTGCCCTCCACCCTCTGGTTCTCCTTCCAGTCACCCTCGGCACTGTCTCATCCTCCTGCTCTGAGTTCTAAAATGAATTACATTTTTTTTGTCAGTGATGAGAGATGATGCTCCCGAACCAAGGGACCTAAAGGAGCTCCATGAGGCATCTGAGACACCTCCCAGCGAGAAAGGTAAAGATTGCTCTTCTCCTTCAGGTCTCAAGAGAGTGGATGTGGAGGTTGTCTTGTCATGAGCACCCATTGGGTGATTAAAGACATCATGCCTGCTGACTTGAAAAATACGCACCACATGAGCTGTGAATGAAGTTTTATTGGAGGGTGAGATGAAGACTACAGCCTGGGAGACATCATTTCAGGTAGCTCTGAGAAACTGCTTCTAAGAGTCAGGAGGGGGCTTCCCTAGTGGTCCAGTGGGTAAGGACACCGCCTTGCAGTGCAAGGGGCGCAGGTTCGATCCCTGGCCTGGGAAGATCCCATGTGCTGCAGAGTGGCTGGACCGATGTGTCCAATTACCGAGCCAGAGCTCTGGAGCGCATGCACCCAGAGGCGGTGCTCTGGGACTAGAGAGGCCGCTGAGATGGAAGGCCCACACAGGCCAAAAGACAAAGATAGACGGAAATAAATAAATGAAAGATCACTTATCAGGAGGGAAAGTCAGTATATATGTAATCTTGGTGAAGAAGGAGTACATGCAATCAAGCACATATTTTTGCATATGGTTTCTGGTAGACACAGGAGCAGACATCACCATGAAAGAATTTAGTGCTTTTCTAGATATAAGGAGATGGAAGAATTGGGCTTATAAAATCAGCTTGTGAAAATATCTAACTATCTGAAGACCTGTCCCACAAGTTTTTCCAGGGCAGAGTGCATCATTTCTGTTCTTCACACTGAACTCCCTTCAAGGGTTGTCAAGGTCAGCAGCTTCCAGGAGCATGTGATTTAACCCTTGTAGAGGTAGATGACAAGTGCCCATGGCCAATGCCAATTTGTAGTTAACAAGGGATGTCTAAACAATAGCATATACTTTTCATATGGCAAAACATTCACCCTCACTGTGGCCTTCAGAATTCAAGATGATGATCATGCACCTGGTTTCTGACAATCTTTTCTTTTTCCCTTGAGAAATGAATTACATTTTTTTTGTCAGTGATGAGAGATGATGCTCCCGAACCAAGGGACCTAAAGGAGCTCCATGAGGCATCTGAGACACCTCCCAGCGAGAAAGGTAAAGATTGCTCTTCTCCTTCAGGTCTCAAGAGAGTGGATGTGGAGGTTGTCTTGTCATGAGCACCCATTGGGTGATTAAAGACATCATGCCTGCTGACTTGAAAAATACGCACCACATGAGCTGTGAATGAAGTTTTATTGGAGGGTGAGATGAAGACTACAGCCTGGGAGACATCATTTCAGGTAGCTCTGAGAAACTGCTTCTAAGAGTCAGGAGGGGGCTTCCCTAGTGGTCCAGTGGGTAAGGACACCGCCTTGCAGTGCAAGGGGCGCAGGTTCGATCCCTGGCCTGGGAAGATCCCATGTGCTGCAGAGTGGCTGGACCGATGTGTCCAATTACCGAGCCAGAGCTCTGGAGCGCATGCACCCAGAGGCGGTGCTCTGGGACTAGAGAGGCCGCTGAGATGGAAGGCCCACACAGGCCAAAAGACAAAGATAGACGGAAATAAATAAATGAAAGATCACTTATCAGGAGGGAAAGTCAGTATATATGTAATCTTGGTGAAGAAGGAGTACATGCAATCAAGCACATATTTTTGCATATGGTTTCTGGTAGACACAGGAGCAGACATCACCATGAAAGAATTTAGTGCTTTTCTAGATATAAGGAGATGGAAGAATTGGGCTTATAAAATCAGCTTGTGAAAATATCTAACTATCTGAAGACCTGTCCCACAAGTTTTTCCAGGGCAGAGTGCATCATTTCTGTTCTTCACACTGAACTCCCTTCAAGGGTTGTCAAGGTCAGCAGCTTCCAGGAGCATGTGATTTAACCCTTGTAGAGGTAGATGACAAGTGCCCATGGCCAATGCCAATTTGTAGTTAACAAGGGATGTCTAAACAATAGCATATACTTTTCATATGGCAAAACATTCACCCTCACTGTGGCCTTCAGAATTCAAGATGATGATCATGCACCTGGTTTCTGACAATCTTTTCTTTTCCATTGAGAAAGGAGAATCTCTCTAAAGGGCTTCTAACAGTTGGCCCCAGTTCACTATGATAATGACACAGCAGACAGTAGCCACAAGTTGATCACACTGAGGCCAAGCCAGGGAGCCCTGGCAAGTCCCCAGGCCTAGAGGTGCCTCCACCCTGTGGCTCTCCCTCGGCACTTTGTCGTTAGCCTGTTCTGAGTTCTTAAATGAATTGTATATTTTTTTTCAGTGATAAGAGATGATACCCCTGAACCAAGTGATCCAAAGGAGCTCCACGAAGCATCTGAGACAATCCCCAGCAAGAAAGGTAATGATTGTCTTTCTCTTGCAGATCTCAGGAGGGTGAATTTGGGGCTGTGTCTTTTTTGGGGGGGAGGGATGTCTTTTATTGGCTTTTTAAAATATATATAATTATTTTTATTTTATTTTTTACTTTAACAGAGTTTTGTTGTTTTCAGATATGTATAATCCCAGATTAGTCATATGTATATTCCTGGCCCCCTCCCTCTTCCACCCCTCTCCCAGTCCTCCCATCCTACCCTTCCAGGCCATCTCACAGGGGCTGTGTCTTTTCTGGAGCACTCGCTAGGTGATTGTAGTCTTCATGCCCAACACAGTTTCTCATTCACTGCATCTTCTTCTAAGACTTTCATAAAAATTATAGGGAAACAAGAAGGCATTTGGACCATTAAAATACACATTTATTGGACTTGTTTGTTCTGAAATCATCAGGGTCTCCTGCATACACAGCTTCTTATAAAGTTAGTCACATTTCCGTCTTTATTTGAAAGTTGGTTCTCCAAGAGGACACATCTTCCTCTTAAGACAAGGTTATGTATTTTCTGCTACCCTCTCCTACCCTTACCTCCTGTTGGAGGGTAAGTTGGATGCCATCCCTTGCTACCCACTGCCCCACCCAGCCCCTTGCTCCCCATCTCTTTAAGGCTTAGCCATCAAGTAAAATGCTCACTCCCTTTTCATCTCTATCATATGTGGTCACTTTCCCACCACTCTCTGGAAGACCTCAAGGCTGACTTAGGCTCTTTCTGTCTACCACAGGAAAAGTTTAAGTCTAATAACACACCCATTCAATGCTCTTGACCTCTCAAATCCTTCATCTTCTCATTTCCAATGACCTTTTTCACCCATCCCATTCAATACTCTTGACCTCTCAAATCCTTCATCTCCTCATTTCCAATGACCTTTTCACCCATTCTTATTCCCCCAAACCCAAAAGTAATCCTCAGGGGCTTTCATCATTTAAACCTGGTTCAATTCCCAGTAATTTGAGATTTCCATTTTTTGACACTCAAGTGCTTGAAATTTGCTCCTTCTATAGCTATTACCCAACTTCTGATCTCTCTTTCTCAGCCCAATCTGTAAAATTTAAAAATAAATTCAAAAATATCCCTCTCTGATTTCTTCCTTACAATTTCTTCCTCTACAGCTGTCTTGCAGTCTCATTTGAGTGACCAATCCACTGGCCTTTTGCTTCTTTATTACATCATCTGCCTTTCTTTTATTTATTTATTTATTTTTGGCTGTGCTAGGTCTTCTTTGCTGTACCCAGGCTATTCTATAGTTGTGGTGGGCAGGGGCTACTCTTCATTGCAGTGTGAGGCCTTCTCATTGCAGTGGCTTTTGTTGCAGAGCACAGGCTCTAGGGTGCACGGGCTTCAGTAGCTGGGGCTCCTGGGCCCTAGAGCACAGGCTCAGTTGTTGTGGAGCACAGGCTTAGTTGCTCCACAGCATGTGGGTTCTTCCTGGATCAGAGACGAAACCCGTGTCTCCTGCACTGGAAAGCAGATTCTTTATCACTGAGCCACCAGGGAAGCCCTATCTACCTTTCTTTACAACACTTCTTGCCAGTTCAGGGTGCAAGATCCATCGTTCAGTAACTGACTGCTATCTTTACCTGCTTTGCCTCTTGTCTTTTCCTAGAACTACCTGGCAGATCTTGGAGGAAACTATTACCTGCTTCCTGCACACTCCACCTGAAATCAGGCACTGCTAGAGAGAGGCACGCAGCTGGACAGAGTGCACCCACTGTGTCCTCACAACTCCAGCACAAATGATCCTCCACCCTGCACAACAACTCCAATTCCTGTGATGATCCTCTCAAATCTTGAACAGTTTTTTCCAAATCTCTGATTCCTCACTGACTCCTTTTTGCACCACAGATGACCTTTCCTTTTGTTAAATTCCCTTCCTTCCTGCTCCCCACACAAACCTGCAAACCGTGCATCTCCCACTCCTTTCCAGTTTCTTCTTTTCTTTCCAGAGCCACCCTTCCACCTCTCCTGACCATCTGCATGGTCCCTTCTCTTTCTTGAGAATTCAAGATCTCCCTCTCACAGGGATATTCACTCAGTCAATGCCCAAGCCTATCACAGTTCATAAAAATTTTCTCTGGATCTTCCTCTCACTTCAGCAGACTCCATAGCTCTCCTCTCTGTGAAACTCATTGAAACATTTAGTGAAATTCTAGAAATGAGTTATGTAAATATATGGTCTCCATTTCTCTACATCTCTGTCTCTTCTGCCATTTTAGAATTTCAGCATCACCAAAGGTCACCTCCTGGCCACTGTAGTTTGAAGACCTAAAGTAAAAGCTAAACATTGTTGACCTATGAGATTGGTAGACCAATGTTTGTGGCTATAAAAGATGATCCATATCTTTTCTTTTCAGGAAAGAAAAGAAAGTGTATCTGGTCTACCTCAAAGAAGAGACCGCAGAAAAAAAGGCACCCAGGAGGTAAGATGCAAACATAAGAAAGGGCTGGAGGCTAGAGACACTTCGTCCTTGTCGGCCAAGGTGTGGAAGGTGGGGTTTTACTCTAAGTGCAATGGAGAGTCACTGAAGAGACCTAATCAGTGAAGTGACATGATCCAATCGTTTTTTAACTTTTTATTTTATATTGGAGTATAGCTGATTAACAATGTTGTGAGAGATTCAGGTGAACAGCAAAGAGACTCAGCCATACACAAACATGTACTCATTCTCCCTCAAACTTCTCTCCCATCCAGGCTGCCGCATAACAGGGTGCAGAGTTCCCTGTGCAGTATAGTAGGACCTTACTAGTTATCTGTTTTCAATATAACAGTGTGTACATACATGATTTTCAATGATGAGACTGAATTTTGGTGTTTTGTAAAGAATGAATTGGAAATAGAAGAGAATGGAAACAAGGTAACCCATTAGGGGTCCAATACCAAGGGAGCTGATGGCAGCCCGGATTCATATCTGGCAGTGGATGGAGAGGATCTATGATCCTCTCAAATCTTGAACAGTTTTTCCAAATCTCTGATTCCTCACTGACTCCTTTTGCACCACAGATGACCTTTCCTTTTGTTAAATTCCCTTCCTTCCTGCTCCCCACACAAACCTGCAAACCGTGCATCTCCCACTCCTTTCCAGTTTCTTCTTTTCTTTCCAGAGCCACCCTTCCACCTCTCCTGACCATCTGCATGGTCCCTTCTCTTTCTTGAGAATTCAAGATCTCCCTCTCACAGGGATATTCACTCAGTCAATGCCCAAGCCTATCACAGTTCATAAAAATTTTCTCTGGATCTTCCTCTCACTTCAGCAGACTCCATAGCTCTCCTCTCTGTGAAACTCATTGAAACATTTAGTGAAATTCTAGAAATGAGTTATGTAAATATATGGTCTCCATTTCTCTACATCTCTGTCTCTTCTGCCATTTTAGAATTTCAGCATCACCAAAGGTCACCTCCTGGCCACTGTAGTTTGAAGACCTAAAGTAAAAGCTAAACATTGTTGACCTATGAGATTGGTAGACCAATGTTTGTGGCTATAAAAGATGATCCATATCTTTTCTTTTCAGGAAAGAAAAGAAAGTGTATCTGGTCTACCTCAAAGAAGAGACCGCAGAAAAAAAGGCACCCAGGAGGTAAGATGCAAACATAAGAAAGGGCTGGAGGCTAGAGACACTTCGTCCTTGTCGGCCAAGGTGTGGAAGGTGGGGTTTTACTCTAAGTGCAATGGAGAGTCACTGAAGAGACCTAATCAGTGAAGTGACATGATCCAATCGTTTTTTAACTTTTTATTTTATATTGGAGTATAGCTGATTAACAATGTTGTGAGAGATTCAGGTGAACAGCAAAGAGACTCAGCCATACACAAACATGTACTCATTCTCCCTCAAACTTCTCTCCCATCCAGGCTGCCGCATAACAGGGTGCAGAGTTCCCTGTGCAGTATAGTAGGACCTTACTAGTTATCTGTTTTCAATATAACAGTGTGTACATACATGATTTTCAATGATGAGACTGAATTTTGGTGTTTTGTAAAGAATGAATTGGAAATAGAAGAGAATGGAAACAAGGTAACCCATTAGGGGTCCAATACCAAGGGAGCTGATGGCAGCCCGGATTCATATCTGGCAGTGGATGGAGAGGATCTATTCAAGATCAGTTCGGAGGTAGTGTTGACAACATTTGGTAAATTGGAAGTCACAAATGACAGAGAAATCAAGGTTGACTCTCTAGTTTCTGGCTTAACAGGTGAGGTGAATGGTAGGTAATGCTGTTGCTGAGAAAGGATTCAGATATACTGGGGGGAATTTTTAGAATTCAATTTTTGACTTGCTTATTTCAAGATTTGTGCTAACTGTCTATGCACGTGTGCAGTTTGTCAAGAACTGTGAGGCTCTGAGACATTACTCCCTCTTGCAGAATGATGCTCTTTACATATATGAGTGTTGCAGAAACACAAACCACCTGGGTCAGGAAGAATTCTTTATTGATATTCACAACCAGCTCCACACTGTAGCATTTCTCACATGCAGACCCACAAGCACAAGGAGAAAGCTGATAGAATCTGAGTGAGTGGTAGACTACATTCTACAGACACAGGAAAAAGAAGGATGGGTTTTCTGTTTATATACAGGACAAGGGCAGTCATCCTCCTCCCATCCTGAAAAGAGAGAAAAAAGTTTTTTGCAGCTTTGAGATTAAACTGAAAAGATCCTGAGTCTTCCTCCTAATTTGGGAGAATGTAAATACCTCTTTCCAAGAGACAGAGAATCCCCAGGTGTCTCTTATAAAATGACCCCCAAGTTCCTAGTCTGGGGTTTTACTCAGTCAGGACACTAAAACTACAGTGAAGTCATGATCATCGTTTTTAACTTTTTATTTTATATTGGAGTATAGCTGATTAACAATGTTGTGAGAGATTCAGGTGAACAGCAAAGAGACTCAGCCATACACAAACATGTACTCATTCTCCCTCAAACTTCTCTCCCATCCAGGCTGCCGCATAACAGGGTGCAGAGTTCCCTGTGCAGTATAGTAGGACCTTACTAGTTATCTGTTTTCAATATAACAGTGTGTACATACATGATTTTCAATGATGAGACTGAATTTTGGTGTTTTGTAAAGAATGAATTGGAAATAGAAGAGAATGGAAACAAGGTAACCCATTAGGGGTCCAATACCAAGGGAGCTGATGGCAGCCCGGATTCATATCTGGCAGTGGATGGAGAGGATCTATTCAAGATCAGTTCGGAGGTAGTGTTGACAACATTTGGTAAATTGGAAGTCACAAATGACAGAGAAATCAAGGTTGACTCTCTAGTTTCTGGCTTAACAGGTGAGGTGAATGGTAGGTAATGCTGTTGCTGAGAAAGGATTCAGATATACTGGGGGGAATTTTTAGAATTCAATTTTTGACTTGCTTATTTCAAGATTTGTGCTAACTGTCTATGCACGTGTGCAGTTTGTCAAGAACTGTGAGGCTCTGAGACATTACTCCCTCTTGCAGAATGATGCTCTTTACATATATGAGTGTTGCAGAAACACAAACCACCTGGGTCAGGAAGAATTCTTTATTGATATTCACAACCAGCTCCACACTGTAGCATTTCTCACATGCAGACCCACAAGCACAAGGAGAAAGCTGATAGAATCTGAGTGAGTGGTAGACTACATTCTACAGACACAGGAAAAAGAAGGATGGGTTTTCTGTTTATATACAGGACAAGGGCAGTCATCCTCCTCCCATCCTGAAAAGAGAGAAAAAAGTTTTTTGCAGCTTTGAGATTAAACTGAAAAGATCCTGAGTCTTCCTCCTAATTTGGGAGAATGTAAATACCTCTTTCCAAGAGACAGAGAATCCCCAGGTGTCTCAAGCTCTTATTAAAAATGTCTCCAAGTTCTGGGCTATGTCATCCCTTTTGACATGTAAACACCTAGCCATAGAGTGCTCCAGTGTGCCTGGTACTGGAAAATTAACCTAGGAGCCTAGCCCTGGCTGCAACTACCCAGTTGTGTCAGGAATGAGAAGTTTTATCACCTTTTTTGAATTAGACAGCAATTAGCTAACTGTAAATTTAATTTCTTTGGCATGTGAAAAGCAAAATGTTTCTAGGGGAAAGGAAAGTAAACATTCCCTATTTTTTTAATTGTATATACTTCTGTGTCTCAAGAGGCTAGAGCTTTTTACAAAAGCACTGAGAAATTAAGGAAACAGTTTCCCTACAGTACACCAATTTGAAAGTGAAAGTTGCTCAGTCATGTCCAACCCATGGACTGTATGCAGCCCACCAAGCTCCTCTGTCCATGGAATTCTCCAGACAAGAATATTGAAGTGGGTAACCATTCCCTTCTCCAGGGATCTTCCCAATCCAGGGATCGAACCAGGTCTCCCACATTTCGGGCAGATTCATTACCTTCTGAGCCATCAGGGAAGTCAATTTGCTATTATTGTTGTTGTTGTTCAATCACTCAGTCATGCCCAACTCTTTGCGACCCCATGGACTGAAGCACACCAGGCTTCCCTGTTGTTCACTATCTCCCAGAGCTTTCTCAAACTCATGTCCATTGAGTCAGTAAAGTCACTTTGGCACTCAATAAAAAGAACTAGTTCAAAGATATAAATACAAAATTCATTGGCAAAATAAACGGAGAAGAGAACTCTGATGCCAACACCCCCGGCGCCACTTTCTTTCACTTTCTGGCATTGCAAACCCTCTCAGTCAGCCTCACCTTCCATTGCATGGCCCCTCCCTGTCAATTCTTTGATAGCTTTTTGCACTTACCCTACTAGAGGCACCCAGGGACCCAATGGCCTCACCTGTCTCCTGTAACACACACAGGCCCAGGGGAACATGGAAAACTGCTTTCTGAGACCCCTCTGCTGAAACAGACCATTTGGCCTTGTTCACTCACATGTGGCACTTGCTGGCAGCTGGGGTCTCGAGCCAGGAAACAGGAAATCAGCTCCAGTGCTCTGGGATCCCCCCAAACATATCTGATTGATTTCAACAGGTTGCACAGAGAGTGAGAGTAGATGGTGAGTTTATAGGGGAAAAGGAAAGTACACACAAGAAAAAAAATACATAATTATCTAGAAATAGCAGGAGAAAAGTGAGGTACTGGGGTACAGAGATCTCACAGTAGGAGACATGGGAGTGTGAGAAGACGGTCCCTAGTAAAGGAAGGAGGAGGGCCATTGGGACTCCAATTAAAACTATTCCCAAATCACTGTTTGACCAGGGGCAGCCTCACCTTGGCCTGGAATCCAAAAAACGCTCCAAGGTGTGGGTCAGGTGACTCATACGGAGGACGACTCAATCAGGAACACAAAGGTCATGACGAGGGCACAAAAGAGAAGAATGGAATGTGTCCAAACGCCTGAACCAGAGGGTAAGGCTGGTGATGCAATTTGTCGTCTGGCTGCTCAGTGTGCGGGGTCTCTCCTGCAGCCCCCAACAAGCCAATTACCTATCACCATAAATAATTGTGTAAAAATTAATGCACTTTTCAAATAAAAAGAACTAGGTGAGTGGTATCACTTTACATTTTTGCAAATCTCTTTAATGGCTACTTTAATCAAATATGGGATTCTTAGAAAAAATTAACTTTTTTCAAGGTGCTTCCTTAATATTTTTGTATGTATCTTTATTGTATTACCTTAAAAGTAACAGGAACATTTTTAATAACATCAATCTATACCCTATTACTAATTGCTTTCTATTTTTAGCACTTCTTTTAATTGGTATATGGTTGATACAGAATATTATGCTAGTACAGGTACACTACATAGAGGTTTCACATTTGTATACACTATAGAATGATCACAACAATACATCTAGTAACAGTCTGTCCCCATTCAAAGCTATTACAATATATCTTATTTCTTATGCTGTATATTATGTCCCTGTGACTTATTTATTTTATAACCGGATGTTTTTTGGGTTTTTTTGTTTTTTTTTTTTAATTAATTAATTAATTTATTTTTGTACATATATGTTCCCAGATCATTCATATGCATATCCCTTGACCCTCCCCCCACCCAGTTCCCCCCCTCCCATATACCTCTTAATCCCATTTACATATTCATCATTCCTCCATCCCCACCATTTAGGGCAGCTGAATTCTTTTCCCTGCTTCTGTCTTCATTCACTTGTGATTTGTTGCTTTGGCTGAAACAGAAGACAATCCAGCCTCACACAGATTTATAGCTTAAAAAGGTGGAGTATTTTAACTGTCTTTGAGTTATATGTGATTATTCACCTTTGATACTACACCAAAACTCAACAAGGGATAGTTTCTTAAAGTTTTATTGTAACGTAGAGTCTGAAACCACACCAATGAGCTTTTCATACTCTGTTGCAATAAAATGCCTTGTGCTATCTTACATTTCAAATGGATCATCTACTCTTGCAGATTTTGTAATATCATAAATAACTGGAAAATATTGGTTCACTGGATTTTACAGTGAGCTTACAGCCCAATCAGTCACCTGAGTATTATTCTTGAGGCAACCATGGTACTTCAAGATGCAGCAAAGTATATGAGCTTCCCAATTTTTCACATAGACTTTAAAAAGATTTTTTTCTTATTTTTGGCCTCTTTTATTGTGTGTTTTTTTAAATTTATTTATTTTCATTATCTTTATTCTTTGGCCTGTGTGGGCCTCCCATCTCAGTGGCCTCTCTCGTTGCAGAGCACTAGCTCAGGGTGCATGCACTCCAGAGCACTGGCTTATAATTGGACACACCGGTCCAGCCACTCCACAGCACTCGGTATGTTCCTGGGCCAGGGATCAAACTGGTGCCCCTTGCACTGAAGACAGACTCTTTACCCACTGCACCCCCAGGGAAACCCTTAAAAAGTATTTATTTATTTATGTATTAGTCTGCGTTGGGTCTCAGCAGCATCACAGAGAGCTTTCGCTGTGGTGCACAGATGCTCTAGTTGTGAAGCACTGGCTTCATAGTACTTCCACGACACATGGAATCTTAGTTCCCCAGCCAGAGATCAAACCCATGTCTCCTGCACTGCAAGGCAGATTCTTAGCTCTGCACCACCTGGGAAGTATCCATATAGACTATTAAAAAGATGTGTCCTTGAGGATATAAGTTTAATAAAATTAATGACTAACTCTTTCATCAAGAATAGCTTCCCACGTAGCACGAGTGGTAAAGAACCCACCTGAAAATGCAGGAGGCATAATAGACACATCCAGAACTTTCTTACATAAACCTGGCTTTATTTATTTTTTCATGATGAGTGAAAAATGGTGGTGAAGAGTGCAATGCCTACTTCTGAGATGTGGGGACACTGTTTGTACTGAAGCACCCACATTTTACCTGCCTCAGCTTTTGCACTATCCATACGAAAGTCAACATAGCAAAAAAAGGCGAAGAACATCTTATTATAAAAACAATTTTGACCTCGAAGATCTCTTGAAAGTTTCTAGCACTCTCCAAGAGGTTCACAACGTCTCTTTGAACCTCTGCTCCAGAGGCTCAGATGGCTACCCGCCCCTGGACATTCTCTTACTGGAGCCACCACTGCTGACCAGGCTGGCTCTGCTCTTCCCCTGAGTGGCAGACCAGAGGCAAAATCATTCTCAGGGAGGATGTCAAAGGGGAATCAGCTCCAGACCAGGCAAGGTCCTTCCTGGCTCTCTGGGAGATTTCCCATGGACTTTCTGGAGAGTGTTTACTGAGATGTGACATGGATGCTGTTTCTTTTTTCAGATATCAGTGATGACACTTCAGAAATGGTTGAAGGGAAGAGATTCCAGGAGCCACCCACCACACCACCAAGAATCACCCGCTGCAAAGGTAAGGGATCACAGGTTTCACAGGGTGTCATCAGGTGCCCAAACTTAGAGCTATTTTACTCTGGGCATTTGTTCATTATCATTGCTCCAGGCAGCCCTTTTAGATGTTTTTTTCTAATCTTGACCCCAACCTCCAAGGGTATTTTAATAACACAAGTGTAGTATATATCCATTTCTGTACTGGAAATATTTATTTGTGCTTTATACATAAAAAAGAAGTTTTTTCACCCCAAGAGTCAATCTGGGGGCAACTCACCACTGTTAAGGCTTCTATGCTCAGAAGGTAAAGAATCCACCTGTAATGCGGGAGACCCAGATTTGATCCCTGGGTTACGAGGGGCCCCTGAAGAAGGGAATGGCTACCCTCTCCAGTATTCTTGCCTGTTGAAGTCCATGGATAGGTCGAGGGACCTGGTGGGCTACATTGGGTTGCAAAGAGTCGGACATGACTGAGTAACCAACACTCTCTTTAACTACTGCTAAATATTCATGCTACTTTATTCATGGTGTCCTATTGCAGTGCCAAGCCATCCAGTTTCTCCCTAAGATCCCAAACTCCATGTTTATCACATGGCCTTTCTGGGAAGTGAACAGTTCATCATAAGCTCAAATGTAATTACACAGATGTGATACAATGATGGAACATGAGTCCCTGACTTTGTGCTGATAAAATGATTCATGTTAATTCACTTCTCACCATGGCTACTGTTACTCGTGTTGCTATTACTACCCTTGGAGAGGAAAATAGCAGAGCATTCTTCCATTTGCTGGTAATTCAGCCACTGCATCACATCTTCACAGAACTCCCATGTAAATAACGTGACTTTCAAATGACAAATGTCTAATTATTGTCAGAAAGAATGGATTACATTTGACCATGTTAAAATACAAATGATCATTTTTAATAAGTTTTTCCTGCATTACAGTGACTCTTACAGTGTACATGTCTAATCCTATCCTGAATAATATATTTCATTTTCACAACAACCCTTGAGAAGATTGAATGACTTATGCAAATTTGAGATGTAAAGGATTAATGGATTTTCCAAGATCCCATGGATAAAGGCTGATCAGCACAGGACGAAAAAAGGACTAACATCTTGGTCACCCGCTGCAAAGGTAAGGGATCACAGGTTTCACAGGGTGTCATCAGGTGCCCAAACTTAGAGCTATTTTACTCTGGGCATTTGTTCATTATCATTGCTCCAGGCAGCCCTTTTAGATGTTTTTTTCTAATCTTGACCCCAACCTCCAAGGGTATTTTAATAACACAAGTGTAGTATATATCCATTTCTGTACTGGAAATATTTATTTGTGCTTTATACATAAAAGAAGTTTTTCACCCCAAGAGTCAATCTGGGGCAACTCACCACTGTTAAGGCTTCTATGCTCAGAAGGTAAAGAATCCACCTGTAATGGGGGAGACCCAGATTTGATCCCTGGGTTACGAGGGGCCCCTGAAGAAGGGAATGGCTACCCTCTCCAGTATTCTTGCCTGTTGAAGTCCATGGATAGGTCGAGGGACCTGGTGGGCTACATTGGGTTGCAAAGAGTCGGACATGACTGAGTAACCAACACTCTCTTTAACTACTGCTAAATATTCATGCTACTTTATTCATGGTGTCCTATTGCAGTGCCAAGCCATCCAGTTTCTCCCTAAGATCCCAAACTCCATGTTTATCACATGGCCTTTCTGGGAAGTGAACAGTTCATCATAAGCTCAAATGTAATTACACAGATGTGATACAATGATGGAACATGAGTCCCTGACTTTGTGCTGATAAAATGATTCATGTTAATTCACTTCTCACCATGGCTACTGTTACTCGTGTTGCTATTACTACCCTTGGAGAGGAAAATAGCAGAGCATTCTTCCATTTGCTGGTAATTCAGCCACTGCATCACATCTTCACAGAACTCCCATGTAAATAACGTGACTTTCAAATGACAAATGTCTAATTATTGTCAGAAAGAATGGATTACATTTGACCATGTTAAAATACAAATGATCATTTTTAATAAGTTTTTCCTGCATTACAGTGACTCTTACAGTGTACATGTCTAATCCTATCCTGAATAATATATTTCATTTTCACAACAACCCTTGGAGAAGATTGAATGACTTATGCAAATTTGAGATGTAAAGGATTAATGGATTTTTCCAAGATCCCATGGATAAAGGCTGATCAGCACAGGACGAAAAAAAAGGACTAACATCTTGGTCCCTGGAACCCTTTTCACAGGCCACCATTTCCCATTATAATAAAAGGGATAGAAATAATACTGTCAAAGCTTTGCCAACTGCGTATTGACTGAAATCAGCGTGGACACAAAATATAAAGATTGCTTATTTTAAAATTTCTTTCTTATTACTTTCTAGATTCCATGGATGATGGCAGTAACCTGTCTTTGGGGAAATCTCCTAAGCAAAAGCGTAAGTGTAAAGAATTTATTTGGTCTCTGTTAGGGTAGATTTGATGTTATTTTTATTGATTGTTATACCCTTTGGCCTACGAAAGACATCCAAGCCATGAAACGATGTGTGCTTTTTACAGCAGTAATTTAACTTTTTGCAACATAAAAAAAATTTTTTTGCCTCTAAAATCGATATGCTGTGGCCATTGAGACTGGCTCTCTGTGTGTGACAGAAAACCACCACTCGTCCCCCCTCCCCAGTAGTGGCTGAGATAAGAAAGCTTATTTCTACTTCTCTCTTCTGTACGGAAACAGGCGGTCAAGCCTGGCACCAGACATGGCTCATTCTGGCTGTTGTTCCATCATCCTTAGCGTATGGCACCCCCTTCACTGGGGTCCAACCCGCAAGAGTGCATTCCAGCCAAAGGGCAAGGTCAAGGAGAGGCACACCCTCTCTGCTGTAGGGCACCATCTGCAGGTTGCATTTAGTAGTTCTGCTACAATTTCATTGCCAGGCCTGATTCCATGACCACGTCTGACTGCCAAGGAGGCTGGGTAGCATAGTCTTTATTCTAGAAGGACAAATATCCAACTGGAAGTCAGCAACTTTACTACTAAGGAAAAGGGAAGAACAGAGAAAGAGGAACAACCACTGCGTGGTGGGCAATAAATACTACTGCGCTCCACTATTTCTGGTTCTCCTCCCCTTCCAGACACATGGAAGGCTACACTTCCCAGCGCCTTGCAGGAGACAGAGCCGTGATACTAGTTCTGACGGAGGAGTTGGCCACCCCTGAGTCGAAACACAAAAGAGACACTCCTCAGCTTTCCACTGTCTCTTCCCCTGACTGAAAGTGTGTGGGAGGGGGAGGTGGCCAAAGGCCAAGCAACGGGAGTCTCAGCACCACCTGTAGCAGACAGCTGTTCTGTAACTTACAAAAATACATGCATTAGTATACATATATATGTAAATATTCTTTATGTATGTGTATGTATATATATATATATATGTATATGTATATAGACACACATATCCATGTTTACACTACATGGTCTATTCTATAAACACTTTTCTCATCACATCAATGTTATCCATTCTTTATTTTCCTTTTTTGGAAGGGAGGGGGTATGCAGTTCATTACCAATTTGTGTGATTAACCATTTGTTTCAATAATAACCTGTGGGCAGTCAGTTAGGGCATTTCCAACTTTTATATGAAAATAGAAATCATGTTGCTTGTGTTGATGTCTTTATACACTTGTCCAACAATTTCCTCATAATTGATTTCTAAGTGCAAATTACTTGCTTAGAGTCTATATATCTTCAGTTCCATATTTGCTACCAAACTGTTCTCCAGAAAATGTTGTGTTTTTTTTTATTGTTGTTACCTTTAACAACACATGAGTGCTCATTAACTGCATCCTCATCAACCCAGACATAATAACACGTTCTACAAGTCTGAGTGTAATTAAAACTAAGCATTTTTTTGAATTAGTGGTGGTCTAAAGATGCTTTTTCCATAAATTTGTCAGTTGTCATTCCTCTTTTAGTACTTTCAATTTATGCTTTTTGTCCATTTTTCTAGTGTACTATTTATCTTTTGTTTTATCATTTAAGGACTTTCATCCCCTAATATTACATATATTGGAATTTCCCTCATTTTTTTAAATATTATGTGGATATTTTTTGAAATATACACATTTAAATTTTGTAAACAGTGAAATTTACTCATCTTTTACCTTTATGATTTTTTGCCCCAAGTTTTGGCTAAGAAGATCCTTTATATCTATGGCTTATAACCATCTCTCTATATATTTTCTTCTAGTCTTGAAAAATACTAGTTATTGGAAAAATGGCATGTTTTAATAATTTAGCACATTACTGTTATTCTTTATTCAATCCTTTTTCATTTCCAAGAACTTTCTTCACATAGGCTTATGGTTCTCTTTCCTTCCCAAAGTGATGAGAAGATAGAAAAAATTTTCCTTAAAAATTTCAAACTTGTAGATCAATATATATATACAATAGAGGTGATTTTCTTTTCTGTTTCGGAAAGGAAGAGAAAAATATATAACAGGTCAAGTTCAAAAAAAGCCCAGAAAACATGTCTTTCAAGAGGTAAGCAAAAGGATGAAGTTATCATTCCCTTGGTGTTCCTTAGGCTCCTTCTCTCCAGCCGCATGGCCAGTCGAGTGTCACTAGAGCATGGCTAGACCCTAGACCCTCCCATCAAGACCTACACCTCACAAAAGGAGATCCATATTGGTTCTTCTTTACTCTCATCACTGGGAAAGAATGAGATGGAGGCAGACAGGAAGCATCAGACAGTTTTGAGGTACGCCCCATGTCCCAGATGGTGCAAGTGGTCAAGAATCCACCTGCCATTGCAAGAGACATAAGGGATATGGGTTCCACCCTTGGGTCTGGAAGATCCCTGAAGGAGGGCACGACAACCAACCCCAGTATTCTAGCCTGGAGAATCCCATGGATAGTGGAGCCTAGGGGTTACAGTCCATAGGATCACACAGAGTCAAATTGACTTAGCATGCACTATGTCCAAAACAAGTTCAGAGTCAAGAAGAATAGACAGAGGAAGCCTGAATGTGCAGGCAGGGTTCAGATTCCCAGTGCCAAAGTGAAGGTACATGTGTGGTCACAAAGTTCAAACTGCAAACTTAGCATGACGTGTTTTTTCTAGTGTACTATTTATCTTTTGTTTTATCATTTAAGGACTTTCATCCCCTAATATTACATATATTGGAATTTCCCTCATTTTTTTAAATATTATGTGGATATTTTTTGAAATATACACATTTAAATTTTGTAAACAGTGAAATTTACTCATCTTTTACCTTTATGATTTTTTGCCCCAAGTTTTGGCTAAGAAGATCCTTTATATCTATGGCTTATAACCATCTCTCTATATATTTTCTTCTAGTCTTGAAAAATACTAGTTATTGGAAAAATGGCATGTTTTAATAATTTAGCACATTACTGTTATTCTTTATTCAATCCTTTTTCATTTCCAAGAACTTTCTTCACATAGGCTTATGGTTCTCTTTCCTTCCCAAAGTGATGAGAAGATAGAAAAAATTTTCCTTAAAAATTTCAAACTTGTAGATCAATATATATATACAATAGAGGTGATTTTCTTTTCTGTTTCGGAAAGGAAGAGAAAAATATATAACAGGTCAAGTTCAAAAAAAGCCCAGAAAACATGTCTTTCAAGAGGTAAGCAAAAAGGATGAAGTTATCATTCCCTTGGTGTTCCTTAGGCTCCTTCTCTCCAGCCGCATGGCCAGTCGAGTGTCACTAGAGCATGGCTAGACCCTAGACCCTCCCATCAAGACCTACACCTCACAAAAGGAGATCCATATTGGTTCTTCTTTACTCTCATCACTGGGAAAGAATGAGATGGAGGCAGACAGGAAGCATCAGACAGTTTTGAGGTACGCCCCATGTCCCAGATGGTGCAAGTGGTCAAGAATCCACCTGCCATTGCAAGAGACATAAGGGATATGGGTTCCACCCTTGGGTCTGGAAGATCCCCTGAAGGAGGGCACGACAACCAACCCCAGTATTCTAGCCTGGAGAATCCCATGGATAGTGGAGCCTAGGGGTTACAGTCCATAGGATCACACAGAGTCAAATTGACTTAGCATGCACTATGTCCAAAACAAGTTCAGAGTCAAGAAGAATAGACAGAGGAAGCCTGAATGTGCAGGCAGGGTTCAGATTCCCAGTGCCAAAGTGAAGGTACATGTGTGGTCACAAAGTATTCAAAACTGACCAAAAACTCTATGCATGAAAGAGCGTGTTATTTGCAGTGTAAGAAGCAAAAATGTATATAACTGCATTTTTCTGGATCCTCTGTTGTATCCCTTTTGATGACCATCACCTTTTCTCCTCCTTTTCCCCTTCCCCTTTCATTTCTCCTATTTCTTTAGTTCAAGATGTGCTGATTGGATGGATTGTCTTGGATTCCCAGCCCTTTAGGAAGGAATGACCCTGGGAGGAAATCTCCTCTTAGCTCCCAAATAGGAATTATGATGTGCATTTCTCTGCTTTGGACATTCCCCTAATTTTTCTGTTTGTTTCCAACACCCTTCAGTCTTGGGGACTGACCTGGGAGGGCACTGGGGCCTCCTCACTCATCCTTCTCCTCCCTTTGTCTCTTTTTCCCAGTCCCCTGCCCCACTGAGTTCCCTCTACCAACAACTTCTAGGAACACTTGACCTTCAGACCTCTAAGCTTTTCTTGTTGGTGTATACAGATAATCTTTGGAACATAGAAATCCCCTTTCACTCTTGTGTTTTCAAGATTTTGTGTAGCGTCTCCAAAGCAACCTTGACTGAGATACCGGCTAGATTCTACCCTTTCCCTGAAATTGGCTGACTCCATACTTAGGGAACCCTGACCATTGCAATGTGTAAGGATGAAAAATACACAATTTGAATATTTTCTATGCTTGCTACACATTCATTCCACAGAGGGGATTTTGGGATGTCCTAGGTTCTGGAAAAAGAACATAAGCGTTTTGAGGTACGCCCCATGTCCCAGATGGTGCAAGTGGTCAAGAATCCACCTGCCATTGCAAGAGACATAAGGGATATGGGTTCCACCCTTGGGTCTGGAAGATCCCTGAAGGAGGGCACGACAACCAACCCCAGTATTCTAGCCTGGAGAATCCCATGGATAGTGGAGCCTAGGGGTTACAGTCCATAGGATCACACAGAGTCAAATTGACTTAGCATGCACTATGTCCAAAACAAGTTCAGAGTCAAGAAGAATAGACAGAGGAAGCCTGAATGTGCAGGCAGGGTTCAGATTCCCAGTGCCAAAGTGAAGGTACATGTGTGGTCACAAAGTATTCAAAACTGACCAAAAACTCTATGCATGAAAGAGCGTGTTATTTGCAGTGTAAGAAGCAAAAATGTATATAACTGCATTTTTCTGGATCCTCTGTTGTATCCCTTTTGATGACCATCACCTTTTCTCCTCCTTTTCCCCTTCCCCTTTCATTTCTCCTATTTCTTTAGTTCAAGATGTGCTGATTGGATGGATTGTCTTGGATTCCCAGCCCTTTAGGAAGGAATGACCCTGGGAGGAAATCTCCTCTTAGCTCCCAAATAGGAATTATGATGTGCATTTCTCTGCTTTGGACATTCCCCTAATTTTTCTGTTTGTTTCCAACACCCTTCAGTCTTGGGGACTGACCTGGGAGGGCACTGGGGCCTCCTCACTCATCCTTCTCCTCCCTTTGTCTCTTTTTCCCAGTCCCCTGCCCCACTGAGTTCCCTCTACCAACAACTTCTAGGAACACTTGACCTTCAGACCTCTAAGCTTTTCTTGTTGGTGTATACAGATAATCTTTGGAACATAGAAATCCCCTTTCACTCTTGTGTTTTCAAGATTTTGTGTAGCGTCTCCAAAGCAACCTTGACTGAGATACCGGCTAGATTCTACCCTTTCCCTGAAATTGGCTGACTCCATACTTAGGGAACCCTGACCATTGCAATGTGTAAGGATGAAAAATACACAATTTGAATATTTTCTATGCTTGCTACACATTCATTCCACAGAGATGCGTTGTGTTGAGGTGTGTGCTGGGCACTTGTCCTAGGTTCTGAGGACATAGCCACAAGCAAAACAGATGAAACCCCTGCTCACATGAAGCTTAAATTCTCAATGATACACATGTATTGAAAAGTCAGAAAGAGGAGCTGAAGGGGGAAAGAGAAACAGACGTTTGGTGGGGGCAAAGAAAGATACATCCAAGAGAGGAGTAATTATGGAGAAACAGTAAGATAAGAGGCAAGCAGGGGATGCAGAGAGGACTCCAAGTGAGAGGAGTGGGGATGTGAGAGGGAGCTCACTAATGGGAGGGCCACTGGGACCCCAACTGAAAGTCATCACAAATTTCTATTTGGTCTAGGAGCAGCCTCATCAGGAGGCAGAACGCAAGAGATGCTCCAAGTGGTGGATCAGGAGACTCGAAAGAAGGATGACTCAATCAGAAGTTCAAAGATCATGACAAGGGCCCAGAAGGCACAGGCTGAAGGTGCCCAAATGCCCACACTGAAGGCGAAGGCTGGCGATGGGACTGGCTGCCTGCATGCTCAGCGCGGGACGGTCACTCAGGGAGCCTGCAGAGGTGACGCAGATCTAAAGTGACTAGCAGAAGAAGGGAGAAGGGCATGGAGCCAGAGCAGGGATCTCGGGGTCTGGGGTGGTTGTTGGGAGAAGTAACTGCATTCTCAGGGTGTAGGTTGCCTCAGCAGTGCCCTGGGGACCCATATCGCCTCCCCTGGGATCTGCTGTTTCCATTGCCACCAGTGGAGTCCCCTCTGCTCCACGAAATCTGAAGACTCCCCTCATTGGGCCGACCCAGTGTCGGGAGTGGCACCAGCCTCAAAGTGGACACAGTCTCTGGCTTGTTTCTTAATGGCTTATTTCTGGAAGTGATGTAGATTGACCAATGACTCTGTGTATATAAAATGACCTCAGGACTTTCCTGCTAGTTCAGTGGTTAGGAATCCATCTTCCCATGCAGGGGACACGGGTTCAAATCCTTGGTTGGGCAACTAAGCTCACATACCGCAGCTATGAGCCTGTGTTCTCTGGAAGCCAGGCATCACAACAAAGATCTGTGGACCACAACTAAGACCTGATGTAGTCAGGTGAATAAATATATAAATATTTTCTAAAAAATAAAATTATCCCATCCTGGGAAAGCTTTGGGTCTTCTGGTGGTTAGGACTATGTGCTATCACTGCAGAGGGTCTGGCTCCATCCCTGGTGGGGCAACTAAAATCCCATAAACGGCACAGTGTAGTACAGCCAAACAATAAAAGAAAATTTAAAAATAACGTCATAGTGATGCAGTTTAGACTTCGATGAACATGGTGTGAACACCTTTTCCCCTCCATCTTCATCAGCACTAGAAATAACAAGACTTTTCCATCTGAACATAAAGGCCAAGAGTGATAGTCCGCCAGTGTTTTCCTTGGAATTTCTTTGTGCAATGAGTGTGGTTAAACACGCTGTGGGAGGTACCACTCCTCAACATCTCAGAAGGTTACACGTCCCTGCCCTGTGGACTCAGGAATGACCATGTGACTTGGCCAAAGAAATGCGGACAGAAGTCAGAGCTTGAAGAATTTTTTCTAAAAAGGGCCAGAGAATGAGTCGTTTAGGCTCTGCTGGCCATGCCATTCCACTGCCATTAGTTAGCCCTGGTGCGGTAGCAGGAAACCAGGAGAGGCAAAAACATCAACAAGTGAGCTTGGCTGTGCCCCAAGAAAACATGCATTACAGAAACAGACGTTGGGCTGATTGGCCCCTGGGCGTAGTTTGCTGATGCCTATAATGAACCTCTGAGTGCTGGGAGGATCATAAATGACTTCAGCATTCTGTAGCCTGTTTTCACTATGCACGCATGTTAACTTGCTTCAGTCACGTCCAACTCTTTGTGACCCCCTGGACTATAGCCTGCCAGGCTCCGCAGTCCACAGAATTCTCCACGCAAGAATGTTGGGGTGGGTAGCCATTCCCTTCTCCAAGGAATCTTTCTGACCCAGGGATTGAACCCGTGTCTCTTATGTCTCCCGCATTGGCAGGGGACACGGGTTCAAATCCTTGGTTGGGCAACTAAGCTCACATACCGCAGCTATGAGCCTGTGTTCTCTGGAAGCCAGGCATCACAACAAAGATCTGTGGACCACAACTAAGACCTGATGTAGTCAGGTGAATAAATATATAAATATTTTCTAAAAAATAAAATTATCCCATCCTGGGAAAGCTTTGGGTCTTCTGGTGGTTAGGACTATGTGCTATCACTGCAGAGGGTCTGGCTCCATCCCTGGTGGGGCAACTAAAATCCCATAAACGGCACAGTGTAGTACAGCCAAACAATAAAAGAAAATTTAAAAATAACGTCATAGTGATGCAGTTTAGACTTCGATGAACATGGTGTGAACACCTTTTCCCCTCCATCTTCATCAGCACTAGAAATAACAAGACTTTTCCATCTGAACATAAAGGCCAAGAGTGATAGTCCGCCAGTGTTTTCCTTGGAATTTCTTTGTGCAATGAGTGTGGTTAAACACGCTGTGGGAGGTACCACTCCTCAACATCTCAGAAGGTTACACGTCCCTGCCCTGTGGACTCAGGAATGACCATGTGACTTGGCCAAAGAAATGCGGACAGAAGTCAGAGCTTGAAGAATTTTTTCTAAAAAGGGCCAGAGAATGAGTCGTTTAGGCTCTGCTGGCCATGCCATTCCACTGCCATTAGTTAGCCCTGGTGCGGTAGCAGGAAACCAGGAGAGGCAAAAACATCAACAAGTGAGCTTGGCTGTGCCCCAAGAAAACATGCATTACAGAAACAGACGTTGGGCTGATTGGCCCCTGGGCGTAGTTTGCTGATGCCTATAATGAACCTCTGAGTGCTGGGAGGATCATAAATGACTTCAGCATTCTGTAGCCTGTTTTCACTATGCACGCATGTTAACTTGCTTCAGTCACGTCCAACTCTTTGTGACCCCCTGGACTATAGCCTGCCAGGCTCCGCAGTCCACAGAATTCTCCACGCAAGAATGTTGGGGTGGGTAGCCATTCCCTTCTCCAAGGAATCTTTCTGACCCAGGGATTGAACCCGTGTCTCTTATGTCTCCCGCATTGGCAGGCAGGTTCTTTACCACGAGCACCACCTGGGAAGTCCCAATATTTACTGGCATCTCTGTTTTTATTCAAGGCTTCCCAAGTAAAGAACCCACCTGCCAATGCATTAGACAAAAGAGACATGGATTCCATCCCTGGGTCGGGAAGATCCCCTGGAAAAGGAAATGAAAACCCACTCCAACCGTTTTGCCTAGAGAATCCCATGGACAGAGGAGCCTGGCAGGCTACAGTCCATAGGGGTTCTCAGAGTTGGACATGACTGAAGTGACTTAGCATGCACTGTTTTGTTTTGTTTTGTTTTTTTAATTTTTACTGAAGTATAGTTGATTTACAATGTTGTGCTACTTTCTGCTGTATAGTACAGTGAATCAGTTATACATATACATATATCCCCTCTTTTTAAGATTCTCTTCCCATCCTGGCCATCACAGAGTATTGAGTGGAGCTCCCTGTGCTCTTCAGTAGGTCCTTGCTAGTTGTCTATTTTCTAAACAGTAGTGTATTAGACAGCAGTGCATTGGTTTCTCTTCTGGTTAAGCTCATCACAGGTGGGCATCTTAAGGAGCACTGGTGTACAGTGTTTGTGGGAAAATGCTTGTGCATAGTGTACAGCTTGAAGGATTAACACAAAAGAAAAGCCCACGTGTACCCAGCAACCAGGCCAAGAAACAGAGTATAATCCACACCCACATTCCAATCCTCCGCTACAGCCCCAAGGTTCACCAGCAGCCTGCTTTCTCAGAGTTTCGCTCACTTTGACGTGAATGCTTCCGCCTCCGTCCTGCTCAGGGTCTGTTAAAGTGTCTATTCCCTCCTTCACGCACTCCCTCCCCACAGGCAGCCGCCACTTCCTCCTTCCTGCTTGGCTACACGGCTCCTGATTCACTTGGAACAAAGCCACCTCTGACCCAGCAGGCAGGGGGGGGTTTCTTGGTGGCACTTGTCACAAGTGTAATTTTTTGGTAGTGCCAGGTCTCTCTCTCTCTTTTTTTCATTGGCCACACCTTGAGGCATGCAGAGTTTCCCTCCACCAGGGGTCAAACCCTCACCCCTTCCAGTGGAAGCACAGAGTCTTAACCACCAGGGAAGTCCTCAGATTTCTTTTTTAAAAATTTTATTTTACTGAACTATAGTTGATTTACAATGTTGTGTTAATTTTTATTGTCCAGAAAAACTGACTGTAAAATTATACATATAACTATATATATATGTATATATATACATACATACTATACATATATATGTGCTATGTATACTATACGTACTATGTATATACTATACATACTGTATATACATAGACTATATATGTGTACTATATATGTACTATACTATGCATATATGCATATTGTACATATATATACTGTGTGTGTGTATATATATATATATATAAGTGCAAAGTTATACATATACATGTATCCATTCTTCTTCAAATGTTTTTCCCATTTAGGTTGTTAGATAATATTGAGTAGTGTTCCTGTGCTATAGAGTAGATCCTTTGGTTATCCATTTTATTTTATTTTATTTTATTTTTAAAGATTTATTTATTTATTTATTTACTTTGGGCGGGGGTCAGGTTGGGGAGGGAGGGAAGCGGGCGGGCCACTTCTATTGGTCTTTCATTTCACTATTTTCATTCGTCTTCGTTCTTTGGCTCCTGTGGGCCTCCCATCGCGGTGGCATCTGTCGTTGCAGAGCACCGGCTCTGGGCGCATGCGCTCCAGAGCTCCGGCTCGGTGATTGGACACATCAGTCCAGCCGCTCCGCGGCATGTGGGATCTTCCCAGGCCAGGGATGGAACCGGCGCCCCTTGCACTGCAAGGCGGTGTCCTTATCCACTGGACCACCAGGGGAAGCCCTATCCATTTTAAATATAGCAGTGTGTACATGCTGATCCCAAACTCCCTATCTCTCCTTCCCTTCCCCCGGTAAACATAAGTTCTTCCCTAAGTCCATGAGTTTGTTTCTGTTCTATACCAAGTGCAATTAACCGTCTGTGTACATTGGTTCACCGCGTGAAAAATCAAATGAGATCAGAACGCAGGTCCATCTTGCTCACCGCTCCAGGTCTCCTCTGTGCCTTGCAGTTTGTGCTTAAATAGCTGCCGGATCAATTCATTATTCATTTTCCCTCATCGAGTGTGAATGCCTGTATCAGGGCCTCCCGTGACCCACAGTGAACTCCATCAACTAGAAAAGGGTCCCACTTCCTCCCGTACACTCGACCTACACCTGTCAGAGCCGATTCTTAAAACCAGGTTCTTTGCTGCCCTCTGCTGGAAGAAGGTGGGAAGTGTGTGAATGGAGCTTCCCACCCCCAGCCTTAAAGGGGGAATCCTTGCTCAGTGCACATCCTACATAACCATAGGAAGAAGCCCTGCCGGCAATATGTGTGCGTGCATCTCTTTACAATTGGCAAAGCACTTTGCTCTCCATTTTGCCACTTAATTCTCAAGTAGGTTTTTTCTAGTCCATTTTACAAATTCAATCAGAACATAAAAGACTTGCATGACCTAAAACCAACCTAGAAGTGTTAATCCTAAATCCTGTGTTTTACACTGAAAAAAAAAAAAAAAAAACCCAGATCTTTTTAGGAAACACAAGTAGGAAGCAAGCCGGCATCAGCTTCTCCTGCCTGCTTCACACATGCACCCCCAGGGCTCTGACATCTGATTTAACGCCTTGTCTCTGTGCTGGACAGAAGAGTCTGGTGGGCTCTTCTGCATTGGATCACGAGAGAAGTACTCAGATTTCTTTTTTATAATTTATTTTATGGATATATATATAGTTGGACATGACTGAACAACTGAGTTTGCACACACACACACACACGCACATACTGCTGTTATCTGTCAAACGATGTGGGACCTTGTTGCTGTGTTTCTGATGGTGTAGAAAGATGCTCAGAGCCGAGCATGTCTGGATTCCAATGCCAGCTCCGACTCACAGTGTGGTGACCAGCAGGAGTTCTCTCTCCAAAGTCCCCCGCTGTACAAATGAGGATTGTGGCCATGGTCCCCCTCTTCTTAAGGCTGTTGTGCCAATAAGACAGTGTGCCTTCTGCTTTCACTAGTCCCCTACTTAGTGCTTCTCCTCCAGCACTCCATGTCCCCTTAGGTCCTTCCTATACAGATCGCAAAGCTCTAGGCTTCCCAGGCTTGGCTTTTAGTTTTAATTTTATTTATTATTCAAATTTAGGATTGTTGGCCATTTGGCTTTCTTGTTGTGGGGTATCCAGGTCTCCTCTGTGCCTTGCAGTTTGTGCTTAAATAGCTGCCGGATCAATTCATTATTCATTTTCCCTCATCGAGTGTGAATGCCTGTATCAGGGCCTCCCGTGACCCACAGTGAACTCCATCAACTAGAAAAGGGTCCCACTTCCTCCCGTACACTCGACCTACACCTGTCAGAGCCGATTCTTAAAACCAGGTTCTTTGCTGCCCTCTGCTGGAAGAAGGTGGGAAGTGTGTGAATGGAGCTTCCCACCCCCAGCCTTAAAGGGGGAATCCTTGCTCAGTGCACATCCTACATAACCATAGGAAGAAGCCCTGCCGGCAATATGTGTGCGTGCATCTCTTTACAATTGGCAAAGCACTTTGCTCTCCATTTTGCCACTTAATTCTCAAGTAGGTTTTTTCTAGTCCATTTTACAAATTCAATCAGAACATAAAAGACTTGCATGACCTAAAACCAACCTAGAAGTGTTAATCCTAAATCCTGTGTTTTACACTGAAAAAAAAAAAAAAAAAACCCAGATCTTTTTAGGAAACACAAGTAGGAAGCAAGCCGGCATCAGCTTCTCCTGCCTGCTTCACACATGCACCCCCAGGGCTCTGACATCTGATTTAACGCCTTGTCTCTGTGCTGGACAGAAGAGTCTGGTGGGCTCTTCTGCATTGGATCACGAGAGAAGTACTCAGATTTCTTTTTTATAATTTATTTTATGGATATATATATAGTTGGACATGACTGAACAACTGAGTTTGCACACACACACACACACACGCACATACTGCTGTTATCTGTCAAACGATGTGGGACCTTGTTGCTGTGTTTCTGATGGTGTAGAAAGATGCTCAGAGCCGAGCATGTCTGGATTCCAATGCCAGCTCCGACTCACAGTGTGGTGACCAGCAGGAGTTCTCTCTCCAAAGTCCCCCGCTGTACAAATGAGGATTGTGGCCATGGTCCCCCTCTTCTTAAGGCTGTTGTGCCAATAAGACAGTGTGCCTTCTGCTTTCACTAGTCCCCTACTTAGTGCTTCTCCTCCAGCCACTCCATGTCCCCTTAGGTCCTTCCTATACAGATCGCAAAGCTCTAGGCTTCCCCAGGCCATAGTGTGCTTTTAGTTTTTAATTTTTATTTATTATTCATTTTTGGCCATGCTGAGTCTTCACTGCTGTGAGCGGGCTACTTTTTCATTGCGATTCATGGGCTTCTCATTGCGGTGGCTTATCTTGTTGTGGGGTACATACAGGCTATAGAGTGCATGAGCTTCAGGAGTTGCAGCGTGTGAGCTCAGTACTTCTAGCGAGGGTTCTGGAGTACAGGCTTGATAGTTGCAGAAAATGGGCTGAGTTGCTCTGTGGCATGTGGAATCTCCCCACCTAGGGATTGAACCTGTGTCCCCTGCATTGGCAGGTGAATTCTCAACCACTGGTGCACCAGGGAAGTTCCCAGGCATAGTGTTCACCTTGTGCCTTTTCCCTAAGTTCTGTAAGAATCCCTAGAATTAGTCTTCCCTGTCACTAGAGGGTTTTTCTATTCTTCTCTTCTTTGTCTGTGTTTGACTTTTCTTTTCATTTTCTCCACCAGGCTTTTCATCTTTATGAACTCCCTTTATTTGTTTTTGTTATTGTTGTTGTTTGTTGGAGGGCTGGTTTGGGGTTGTCTTTGTTTTTTGGCCACACTGCTTAGCATGCAGGATCTTAGTTCCCTTTCTAGGAATTGAACCCACACCACTTGCAGTTGGAATCGCAAAGTCTTAACCACTGGCCCACCAGGGAAGTCCTTTCCTTTGCTCTTTAACTGCTTACTTTTCCTAGCAGGTTCCTGGTCTTTGCTCTCATTTACTAGCACTGACCTAATAGATCTGGGAGAGCATCCATCTTTTACGCTTAGAACAAGGAACAGGAGCATGGTCAAATGAAAAGGGACAGCAAAAAGTGAAGACTAGTATTCTCCGCTCAGTGCTAACTGCCTCACTTATCCCCATCTTGGTTTGAATCAGGCAAAAACAAATTGAAGAGAAATGTTCTCTATGAACATTTGAAGGCAACTGCATGAATGTAAATAATTATTCTGGGTAGGCAACTTCCATCAGCATAGTGGGACAAGCAGGATGCTTTTGGAATAAAAGAACATTAGGTGTTAGTCAATTCATTTGAAAGTTTAAACACATTCACAATTTAAGCACTATATGTTTATTAAAGTATTTTATGTGATGCAGTGTTGGTGGGGTAGGATTTTTTATTAACGACCTCTCTGTACACCTGTGTGATCTGCCACTCAAAATGGAAAACTTCCTGTGAATTAACCAGAGAATGCTCCCCAGTGCTTGTTATGTTATTATTGTCATTATTATTACTATTACTAGAATTCATGGAAAACTCAAGGGGGAGATAACATGAAGACTGCTGCAAGCAGACTTGCTCTAATTGCAGTGAGTGGGGGCTACTCTTTGTCGCGGGGGACAAATGCAGGTGCACTGGCATACAGGGCTTCAGCTGTTGTGGCATGCAGGCTTTAGTTGTCTGAGGCATGTGGAATCTTCCTGGACCAGG
Organism: Tragulus kanchil; assembly: GCA_022376925.1. Classification (NCBI taxonomy): domain Eukaryota; kingdom Metazoa; phylum Chordata; class Mammalia; order Artiodactyla; family Tragulidae; genus Tragulus; species Tragulus kanchil. The sequence continues at coordinate 57,045,133 of JAIOJX010000026.1, forward strand.
GACCGAAACCATGTCCCCTGCATTGGCAAGTGGATTCTTATCCACTATACCCCCAAAGAAGTCCAACCTGTTCTTTTCTACTTTCAGAAAAACCCGAAGATGAAACTCTGGATTTTCATTCTCCTGAACTCCCTGTGACCTGTGGTGAGGCAAAGGGGATTTTATATAAGGAGAAAATTAAACAAGGTGAGTTCCTTGCCCTTCTGTCCTTTGGAACCCCAAGATGAAGGAATCACTGGAAGGAGAAAATACCCATGTGTGCCTTTGTTCAGTTTGTGGACGCTGTAAGAGAGGCTGCTTTAGGGAAAGCAGTGTTTGTGAAGAAGGAATATTCAGCCTTTTTAATGGACATGGTCCATCTGGTGACCAGGACATTCCACATGGAAGCCATCCCTGTGACACATGTCCTTGCTACAGAAAAGGCAAAGCCTGTCCCAGTCCCTCTCCATTCGGGCGGCTTTTAGGGCTTCCTTCAGTCAGAGGAGGGATCAGATTCCCTGTTTCTTCTCCCACCTCACAGGAGTCTCAGAATCCAGAGTGGTAGAGCGCCATGAGCAGGGGGGGAAAAAAAGTGGCTCGGACCCCAGGCCCTTTTAAATGAGGCAGGGTAGGCAACTTCCATCAGCATAGTGGGACAAGCAGGATGCTTTTGGAATAAAAGAACATTAGGTGTTAGTCAATTCATTTGAAAGTTTAAACACATTCACAATTTAAGCACTATATGTTTATTAAAGTATTTTATGTGATGCAGTGTTGGTGGGGTAGGATTTTTTATTAACGACCTCTCTGTACACCTGTGTGATCTGCCACTCAAAATGGAAAACTTCCTGTGAATTAACCAGAGAATGCTCCCCAGTGCTTGTTATGTTATTATTGTCATTATTATTACTATTACTAGAATTCATGGAAAACTCAAGGGGGAGATAACATGAAGACTGCTGCAAGCAGACTTGCTCTAATTGCAGTGAGTGGGGGCTACTCTTTGTCGCGGGGGACAAATGCAGGTGCACTGGCATACAGGGCTTCAGCTGTTGTGGCATGCAGGCTTTAGTTGTCTGAGGCATGTGGAATCTTCCTGGACCAGGGACCGAAACCATGTCCCCTGCATTGGCAAGTGGATTCTTATCCACTATACCCCCAAAGAAGTCCAACCTGTTCTTTTCTACTTTCAGAAAAACCCGAAGATGAAACTCTGGATTTTCATTCTCCTGAACTCCCTGTGACCTGTGGTGAGGCAAAGGGGATTTTATATAAGGAGAAAATTAAACAAGGTGAGTTCCTTGCCCTTCTGTCCTTTGGAACCCCAAGATGAAGGAATCACTGGAAGGGAGAAAATACCCATGTGTGCCTTTGTTCAGTTTGTGGACGCTGTAAGAGAGGCTGCTTTAGGGAAAGCAGTGTTTGTGAAGAAGGAATATTCAGCCTTTTTAATGGCATGGTCCATCTGGTGACCAGGACATTCCACATGGAAGCCATCCCTGTGACACATGTCCTTGCTACAGAAAAGGCAAAGCCTGTCCCAGTCCCTCTCCATTCGGGCGGCTTTTAGGGCTTCCTTCAGTCAGAGGAGGGATCAGATTCCCCTGTTTCTTCTCCCACCTCACAGGGAGTCTCAGAATCCAGAGTGGTAGAGCGCCATGAGCAGGAGATTGAAGGTTTGGGATGAATGAGGATGGAAGTGGCTCCCAAATGGACTGTCTTTATCCCACAGGATCCTCCGAGAAGTGTATTCAGAATGAGGCAGGAGTTTGGTTCACACCAAGGGAATTTGAAATTGAAGGAAAGCGGAAACAATTAAAGAACTGGAAGAGGAGTGTGCTGTGTGGAGGAAAGAGCCTAGAAAAGCTGCTGCAGGTATTGTAATAACAAGAAACACATAGGTTTAATTCCTTGAAGGATGAACAGAATTTCAATAACAGAAGTGTGAGGAAATTCCCATTAGGATTCACAGCATGACTGAGCAAGAGCTAAGGGATCATAGAGAAACATTGTGGGTGAGGAGGTTAGGAATGCAGATTGGTTCTGCCGAGGGGAACTTTGAAGGCAAGATGGAGGGATTTAAGAAGCTTAACCTGGTGATATAAGAGAGGGTGGGCTGGAAGGAAACTAAATGAAGACAGAGATCCCTCTGATAGCTTCCATGTGCCCTTCACCCAATAAATGCCTCCTCAAGACGACGCTCCATCCGGGCCCTGGATGAGCCATTTCCAGACCATCCTGTCCAAGTACAGCCCCTCTTCTGCACTTCACCAAGACACTGTTCCATCCTGTGAGCAACAAACTAGAAAATTAGTGATCCCAGATCCCAACACAGAACCTCCCGATAACACTCAAAATATGATAACTGGAATTAAATCATAAGGATGTTATCTAAAGAAGAAATGGGAAAGAAAAGGAGGGGGTAGGAAAGGCATGGAGAGAGAACAGGCCATGGGTTTGGGTGACAGAAAAAATAATGTCCAGAAGAAGAGTAGAGGAGGGAGCTGATGAATTCTATTCCCCCTTGGGTTGGAGACCCAAGCCTACAGGTATAAATATTCATTCAGAATGGGAACTTAGATATTTACAAAAGAAGAGCCTTCATAACAACCCCAACCCCATTCATTGATCCATCCTCTCTTTCAGAAAGGAATTTTGATCTGTCCTTCAAGAAAAAATCCCAAGAGAGAGGTAAATAGCAGGTGAATTTCTACCACAGTCTCAGTCGCCTTGTTGCAGACTTTCCATGTCTCAAGGCTTGCCTGGGTGTCCTCGACGTCCCCCGACCCAAGTCACCTTCCCATTTCAGAACTGCTTCTTCATGATGACTGCTTTAGCTACTGATGCTTGTACGGGCTGCCTTTATGTTCATAGCTAGCTTAAAATAGGGAAATAAACAACTCTTTTCAATGACGATTAGGACAACAGCATGTGTTCTACAGAGAGATCTCTGTACAGTTGGATGATCACCAACCAAAAGCGTCAGAAGTTGAGTGCTCTAGTTTGAAAAGTAAATATGGTATTGACATAGACGAGAACAGTGTAAGTAAGAAGTAAGAATAAGGTCATCCTCCATTGAACTCCAAGTATTTCTAACTTGGACATGCTCCTTATTGGTAGTAACAGAATGGAATAATGTGTTTGAACTGAGCTTTGTCTCTACAGAGTCTTCCTCCAGGAAGAAATGGCAGTCGTCCATTGACTGTGCCTACAGCTCCTCCTCGACCAGTTTCACTTACGTAGATAGGCCTTCCAGTCCCCATGGACTTCCTGTTAGATATGACCTTTCTTCCCGTTATGTATGAACCTCCACCAGAGGCAATGGTGCCTCTTCTGTCTTTCCCAGAAGGTCAGCCTGACCCTTGGCTGAATTTATTCAAAGTTGATGAGGTAATGGTCCCCCGAAGCTGTTTATTGTATAAATCATCTCCTCCATATTGATTTGAAATATCTTGATATGTCTAGGAAAGGTCTTTGTAATAGTAAAAAAATAGGGAAGAATACAGATGTCCATCAGTACTCTAAGATAAACTCATACATCAACAGAATGGTTCTTTGAAAAGAAATGCATGTTTTGCAGGTATAGACCCATCCTTCCGTCAGTGGAAAACCCCCTAAGACTTTAAGGTCAGGAAAGCTTCAGGAAGCTTAAACCAGTAAAAACGTGTACAGAAGGACTCCGATTTTGTTTGTGTGAACATGTAAAGCTATGAGTAAAAAAACATCTGAGTGAATTGATTATCCCAGGTTGGGATACTTACATTCCATGCTATATAATTATGTACAGGTGAACATTTTATAATAATCATTTGTTACTCTTATAACCAGAAAGAAATAAAGATATTTAAAATCCAGATCATTACTGAATGGCCCCAATATTATAGTTCCTTCTTACTGATAATGCTACATGTTGGCAAATGATAGCCAGGGGTACACTTGACCTTTCAGTTCCCCCGTCAGGGGTCACATTGAGGTAAAGAAAACAAAGTTTAGTTCTGATCACAAATGGACCAATGCATGCCCTTCCCCCGATGCGTCCCTCTCACTTTGCAGTATGCCAAGTCTTCACTGGCATCTTGCTCTGTTTATGTGTACCAGCAAGGGGTCTGATGGTGATATTTAGGTTAGCCAAAAAGTTCACTTGGGTTTTTCTGTAACATCGTATGGGAAACCCTGAATGGACTTTTGGGCCAGCCCAGTGCAACAAACACATGTTTTGTGGCTGCCTTGCAGGGTGTTGATCCCAGGACCCCAAGGCAAAACGGGCAGCTGGTGCAGACCCTCAGGGGCTCAGGGACTGTGAGAGCCTCTACCACTGGAAGGGCCCAGTATGCAGCCAGCAGTGCCACACAAGAAGCATATAGTGTGAAATGGACAACTTTTGTGTTTTACTTTAAAAAAAAAAATCAGAAACTTTTTGAACAAATCCTAGAGCTTTTTGCTGAGGAATCCACATTCAAGTTAAAGAACAAGATGATTAGAGAGCATCACTAACTCAATGGGCATGAATTTGGACAAACTCCAGGAGACAGTGGAGGACAGAAGAGCCTCGCGTGCTACAGTCCATGGGGTCACAAAGAGTCAGACATGACTTAGTGCCTGAACCACAACGAACCCATTCAAGTGGGCTGATTGGCAGCTAACAGCTTAAAGGAGTATAAGTAAAATCTGTACACGAGGACTATGTTACTTCCAGAACTCAAAAGGCTTAAAGATCTTGGCCAGTTGTTGTAGGATTGAGTATGGAGAGGGTCAGTCATTGTTTCTTGACAGTGTCAAGGACAGAGCAGCCCTTAACTGACCAAACAAGCCCAGAAATTTGCTGGGTTGGTAGGGCCTTGCTCTATGTGCGGGGCGCTGACCCTTCCCTGCTCCTGAGTTCCTTTCTAACTAGTTGTATATTCTGAACGAGTCTGTCAAATGAGAAGGATGGCATCTGTATGGTGTCATTCCTGTGCTCCTAGGGGAAGTGGATGCAGCTACAATCTTGCCTTCAGAGACGGTATGTGGTGGCAAAGCTGTCAAGCCCCTCCATAGTAGCCAGGCAAAGGTGTGTTGTATGCCTACAAAGGTGTGTTGTATGCCTGCAAAGGCAAAGGCCAACTGCAGCTGAAATGCAGTAGAAATAGGCACCGAACAGAACATATGAGCCAAATCTGTGACAGTAAAGCATTTGCCAGCGGCTGAGTGGATGGCATCAGTAACTGCAATAATATTAGCTATACTGTGGGAGTCCTTAGTGAGTAACAGCATCTCACTAAATTTAAACAAGCTACCCACTATCCTTTTAGGGGATTTACCAAGCATAAAACTGAGGACAAACAGGTATACCTCACCTTAACCATCAGAACTGTTGCTTTACTTCAGTGCCCCAGGGCTATAATAGCCACTGCCCTAAACTATCCTGTAGTGGGCACGGGTGCTTTGACCCAACAAATGATAAGGTAAAATAAAATTAAATCTTTGACACAATCACCTTTACAAAATGGAGCCTATGGACTTTCCTCTCTGTTAAAATAGCTAATAGAACTCAGGAGACATTAAAGTAGGGCCTTCAGGTGTAGAAACTTATCAAGTTGTTATGTTGTTATTTTGTCTCTAAGTTGTGTTCAGCTCTTTGGCAGCCCCATGGACTGCAGCCCACAGTGGAGGACAGAAGAGCCTCGCGTGCTACAGTCCATGGGGTCACAAAGAGTCAGACATGACTTAGTGCCTGAACCACAACGAACCCATTCAAGTGGGCTGATTGGCAGCTAACAGCTTAAAGGAGTATAAGTAAAATCTGTACACGAGGACTATGTTACTTCCAGAACTCAAAAGGCTTAAAGATCTTGGCCAGTTGTTGTAGGATTGAGTATGGAGAGGGTCAGTCATTGTTTCTTGACAGTGTCAAGGACAGAGCAGCCCTTAACTGACCAAACAAGCCCAGAAATTTGCTGGGTTGGTAGGGCCTTGCTCTATGTGCGGGGCGCTGACCCTTCCCTGCTCCTGAGTTCCTTTCTAACTAGTTGTATATTCTGAACGAGTCTGTCAAATGAGAAGGATGGCATCTGTATGGTGTCATTCCTGTGCTCCTAGGGGAAGTGGATGCAGCTACAATCTTGCCTTCAGAGACGGTATGTGGTGGCAAAGCTGTCAAGCCCCTCCATAGTAGCCAGGCAAAGGTGTGTTGTATGCCTACAAAGGTGTGTTGTATGCCTGCAAAGGCAAAGGCCAACTGCAGCTGAAATGCAGTAGAAATAGGCACCGAACAGAACATATGAGCCAAATCTGTGACAGTAAAGCATTTGCCAGCGGCTGAGTGGATGGCATCAGTAACTGCAATAATATTAGCTATACTGTGGGAGTCCTTAGTGAGTAACAGCATCTCACTAAATTTAAACAAGCTACCCACTATCCTTTTAGGGGATTTACCAAGCATAAAACTGAGGACAAACAGGTATACCTCACCTTAACCATCAGAACTGTTGCTTTACTTCAGTGCCCCAGGGCTATAATAGCCACTGCCCTAAACTATCCTGTAGTGGGCACGGGTGCTTTGACCCAACAAATGATAAGGTAAAATAAAATTAAATCTTTGACACAATCACCTTTACAAAATGGAGCCTATGGACTTTCCTCTCTGTTAAAATAGCTAATAGAACTCAGGAGACATTAAAGTAGGGCCTTCAGGTGTAGAAACTTATCAAGTTGTTATGTTGTTATTTTGTCTCTAAGTTGTGTTCAGCTCTTTGGCAGCCCCATGGACTGCAGCCCACAAGGCTTCTCTGTAGGTTGCCATTTTCTTCTCCAGGGGATCTGCCTGACCCAGGGATCGAACCTGCATCTCCTGGATTGGCAGGTGGATTCTCTACCACTGAGCCACCAGGGAGGCCCATACAGGATCTAGTTAGATCAAGAGTGATTATCTCTACGTTTTTCCCATGTAACTGCCCAATTTGACCTGTTCTTAAACTTGGAAAGAATGAATGGTGCCTCATGGTGAATGATGGCAAACTCGGGGCCCAGCAGGGAGCAACACAACTCCAAGCACAAGTCAGTGGAGAGCTGAGTCAGTTAGCAACCCAAAGCAAGAGAAGAAAGATCTCTGGGTGGTGGGGGGCAGGGTGGGCACTAGGCTCCCACTGATCATCCCAACTGTCTTGTGGTTGCCGGCAGGTAAGTGAGCTCAGCCCTGCACCCGAAACTGGGTTCAGATACTGAAACAAATGATGCAACACATGTACCAAGACAGAAAAAAGATTCCTTGCTCATATACGGAAACTTTCTGGAGAGAGACAAGGCAGGCACCCAAGCAGTTCTGAAAGTGGCTGGAGGGAAGAACCCCCGCCCCCGTATAGCCCAAGGTTTTATTATGGTTAGGGATGTGGTCAAGGTGAGGGGTCCCTTGCTGGGGCCAGATCTGTCTGGCTTGAATTTCTCACTGTGGCCGAGAGGGAGCCCATGAGTTTTCTTAGCGTCCCGATGTGCCCACTGAGCCTATGGACTTTCCTCCCCTATCCTTTTAGGGGATTTACCAAGCATAAAACTGAGGACAAACAGGTATACCTCACCTTAACCATCAGAACTGTTGCTTTACTTCAGTGCCCCAGGGCTATAATAGCCACTGCCCTAAACTATCCTGTAGTGGGCACGGGTGCTTTGACCCAACAAATGATAAGGTAAAATAAAATTAAATCTTTGACACAATCACCTTTACAAAATGGAGCCTATGGACTTTCCTCTCTGTTAAAATAGCTAATAGAACTCAGGAGACATTAAAGTAGGGCCTTCAGGTGTAGAAACTTATCAAGTTGTTATGTTGTTATTTTGTCTCTAAGTTGTGTTCAGCTCTTTGGCAGCCCCATGGACTGCAGCCCACAAGGCTTCTCTGTAGGTTGCCATTTTCTTCTCCAGGGGATCTGCCTGACCCAGGGATCGAACCTGCATCTCCTGGATTGGCAGGTGGATTCTCTACCACTGAGCCACCAGGGAGGCCCATACAGGATCTAGTTAGATCAAGAGTGATTATCTCTACGTTTTTCCCATGTAACTGCCCAATTTGACCTGTTCTTAAACTTGGAAAGAATGAATGGTGCCTCATGGTGAATGATGGCAAACTCGGGGCCCAGCAGGGAGCAACACAACTCCAAGCACAAGTCAGTGGAGAGCTGAGTCAGTTAGCAACCCAAAGCAAGAGAAGAAAGATCTCTGGGTGGTGGGGGGCAGGGTGGGCACTAGGCTCCCACTGATCATCCCAACTGTCTTGTGGTTGCCGGCAGGTAAGTGAGCTCAGCCCTGCACCCGAAACTGGGTTCAGATACTGAAACAAATGATGCAACACATGTACCAAGACAGAAAAAAGATTCCTTGCTCATATACGGAAACTTTCTGGAGAGAGACAAGGCAGGCACCCAAGCAGTTCTGAAAGTGGCTGGAGGGAAGAACCCCCGCCCCCGTATAGCCCAAGGTTTTATTATGGTTAGGGATGTGGTCAAGGTGAGGGGTCCCTTGCTGGGGCCAGATCTGTCTGGCTTGAATTTCTCACTGTGGCCGAGAGAGGGAGCCCATGAGTTTTCTTAGCGCGTCGCCCAGATGTGCCCAGAGAGGGTGGGTCAGAGAAACTACAGTCGTGTCAAATAAAAGCCAGGGTCAGATTCTTTATTACAGAATGTGATTGTGGGTCTGTGGGTCCTTTTTCTGTCATTTCCCTGTCGTATCATGTGTGCTAGAAACTTTCACTCCTGAACGTGGAGGGGTGGAGTGGGGTCGAGGGCAGGGTCCTCAGGGATCTGGACCCAACCAGGTTCTCCACCAGGAGGAGGAGGTAAGTCTGGGCTATCTGGGGAGCTGGCATCCATACTGTAGACCCGGGCAGGCCAGGTGTCCCATCAGAGGCAAGAATGGCCGTCGGGTGTCAACCCCAAGGACAGAGAGAGGCAGACTGGCAAATTCAGAACAGAAAAGCCAGAAAGGGGCTTCCCTGGTGGTCCAATGGGTAAGGACACCGCCTTGCAGTGCAAGGGCCGCCGGTGCGATCCCTGGCCTGGGAAGATCCCACGTGCCGTGGAGCAGCTGGACCGATGTGTCCAACTACCTAGCCTGAGCTCCGGAGCACGTTTGCCCAGAGCCAGTGCTCTGCGGTGAGAAGGGCCACTGCAGTGGGAGGCCCACACAGGCCAAAAGAACAAAGATGGATGAAAATGAATAAATGAAAGACCAATAGAAGTGGCCAAAAAAAAAAAAAAATTGTCAAAAAAAATATTAAAAAAAAAAATGTCAGAAAGACCTTAAGGGCATAGCCCTCCTTATAAGGGTCTGGGTCATAGTAAGTGATTGTTGCGGGGTGGGCAGTGCTCGGGAAACCTCCGCAGCTTTGGTTGCCGGCAGGTAAGTGAGCTCCCTTGGGTTCAGATACTGAAACAAATGATGCAACACATGTACCAAGACAGAAAAAAGATTCCTTGCTCATATACGGAAACTTTCTGGAGAGAGACAAGGCAGGCACCCAAGCAGTTCTGAAAGTGGCTGGAGGGAAGAACCCCCGCCCCCGTATAGCCCAAGGTTTTATTATGGTTAGGGATGTGGTCAAGGTGAGGGGTCCCTTGCTGGGGCCAGATCTGTCTGGCTTGAATTTCTCACTGTGGCCGAGAGAGGAGCCCATGAGTTTTCTTAGGGGTCGCCCAGATGTGCCCAGAGAGGGTGGGTCAGAGAAACTACAGTCGTGTCAAATAAAAGCCAGGGTCAGATTCTTTATTACAGAATGTGATTGTGGGTCTGTGGGTCCTTTTTCTGTCATTTCCCTGTCGTATCATGTGTGCTAGAAACTTTCACTCCTGAACGTGGAGGGGTGGAGTGGGGTCGAGGGCAGGGTCCTCAGGGATCTGGACCCAACCAGGTTCTCCACCAGGAGGAGGAGGTAAGTCTGGGCTATCTGGGGAGCTGGCATCCATACTGTAGACCCGGGCAGGCCAGGTGTCCCATCAGAGGCAAGAATGGCCGTGGTGTCAACCCCAAGGACAGAGAGAGGCAGACTGGCAAATTCAGAACAGAAAAGCCAGAAAGGGGCTTCCCTGGTGGTCCAATGGGTAAGGACACCGCCTTGCAGTGCAAGGGCCGCCGGTGCGATCCCTGGCCTGGGAAGATCCCACGTGCCGTGGAGCAGCTGGACCGATGTGTCCAACTACCTAGCCTGAGCTCCGGAGCACGTTTGCCCAGAGCCAGTGCTCTGCGGTGAGAAGGGCCACTGCAGTGGGAGGCCCACACAGGCCAAAAGAACAAAGATGGATGAAAATGAATAAATGAAAGACCAATAGAAGTGGCCAAAAAAAAAAAAAATTGTCAAAAAAAATATTAAAAAAAAAAATGTCAGAAAGACCTTAAGGGCATAGCCCTCCTTATAAGGGTCTGGGTCATAGTAAGTGATTGTTGCGGGGTGGGCAGTGCTCGGGAAACCTCCGCAGCTAAGAGAGATAAACACCTTCCCAGATCAGGAAGAAGTTCCACTCTGGCTGAGTGGCTAGCTTTGCAAAGGACATAACATGTCTATCCTTTGTGCCCTTGCCCCGGGTCTTATGTTTGTGTTATGGGTGGTTGAGGGAGGTGGCAGGGTCCTCTCCTTGGAGGCAGCTCATTCTCAGCCACTTTGAGCCTTCGCTCAGCTCCTGGTGGCCTGTTGCCTGACTGCCCATCATCTGTCTTGGGCCAGAGGGACAGTACCAGAGGGCGGCGCTGTCAGAAGGAGCCCCCTTCCTGACTCCTACCCTTCGTGCAGACAAAAGCTTCCCTTGTGTGTGTGAAGTCCTCTGCACTGTCTGTGGGGCTCGGAGCAGAACCGGGGCTCCCGCCTGTGAGTCTTTGTTGTTGTTGTTCAGTCCTTCAGTTGTGTCCTACTCTTTGCAGCTCCATGTACTGCAGCACACCAGGCTCCTCTGTCCTCCACCATCTCTCAAAAGTTTGCTCACATTCATGTCCACTGAGTCCATAAAGCTATCGAGCCATCATCCTCTGCCACCCACTTCTCCTTTGGCCTTCCATCTTTCCCAGCATAGGTGAAGCTTTCTCTAACTGCAAAGATCGTGTGCACACAAATCACTTGCAGAATTTACTAAGTTACATTCTACAGTCACAAGAAAGACTTCTATGGATCCTCAGCTCCCCCGACCCTCTCCCATTTACACAACAACCCATTTACACAACAGATCTGTGTCTTTGTCTTTCCGTGTGTCAGGACTGTTCTGAGTTGTCCACACGCTTGCCTGAGACTGCGCGCAGCAGCTGAGAACATCTCTGACCCAGGCGGGGGGCCAACATGTCTCAGGTACTAACCCCCTTCTAGCAGGAAAACTCCAAGGAATGTGAAGTGTGCGGTAAAGGAGAGTCGCTGCTCCACTGCGACACGTTGTCCAAGAGCCTTTCATGAGGACTGTCACATCCCATCTGCGGAGGCTGAGAGGTTGGTGAGATGTAGCCCCGCCCCGCACACGCCCAGGCTCCGCCTCTGGTTGCTCATCTCCAAGAAAGCGTCAGGACCTTGAGCGTCCTGGTCTCCATGTTGTCCCCGCACAGCCTGGGGCAGGAGCTTGTGTTCCCAGTGGTGTCAGTGTGTCTGAGGCTGTGGCTGAGTCACCCTGGCCCACCCTGCCCCTGCCCCTGGGAGATGTGCTTTGCTTGTTTTGTAACCCAGACTCCTATCCAAGGGTCGAGGAAACACCACTTGTCTGTGTCCTGTGATTTCTCAGAAAAGGCAGGAAATGTGGATTGCTTCTCCGGTTTCCCCAGGGTCTCAACAGGCTGATGAAGCCTGGGTCCCCCAGGGGGTTAACACCCAGTTTTCGAAACGCCCGCCTGTTGAGTAGGGCTCCTTGTGCTCCTAGGAGCTCCGAGAAGGAAGAGGACCCACCCTCAGCCCAATACCACCATCCACACATTCCTTTGTCACTCCCGCAGTGGGAGACACCCCTGCTTTGGGGATCCTGGAGACTCAGGAAGGTGGCTCCTTCCTTCCCTGGCTACACCCACCAGCCATTCCTGAAAGGAAAAGGCAGCTGTCTGCAGGGGCCCTGTCCTTGTTCACTTGTGCCCTGCTCCCCAGGAGCCCCTGGAGTTGCACCTTCTGCAGGATGAAGGAGTTTTCAGGAGGCCAGCAGTCTTTCAGGAAATCTGAGGTCCTGGGAAGGCAGATGCAGCCGGAGGAGCAGCTGGTGAGTCGGATGGGAACCTCAAGCCTTCCCCTCTTCCCTCAAACAGGCGGAAGGTCGAGGGAAGGGCACCCAAGGGAAGCCTTCAATGTCCCTCTTCAGAAGATGGGGCTTCAGGGCCCAAAGGTGGAGAGCAAATAGCATTCAGCGACCGCCTCCCCACCATGGCACCTTGGCAAACACAGTCGGAAGACTGGTTGTAAATGGCTGCTCCTGGGTGTGGTATCTGGGCAAAGACGTGACTTCACTTTCTCCAAACTGCATTTGCCTTTAAATCTCTCTTCACGTTTTACAGAAATATGAGTTTCTCCTCTTGAAAGCCTACTATCATCCACAAAGCTCTTTCTTTGCAGAGACCCCACGTAATGTAAGTCCTGTCCGACGTTTCTCATCCTCTGGGCATCTCTCTGACGTTAAACTCATTTTAGAAATGTGGAGTGTGTGTTTTGCAGGCACTTCAGTTTGCAGAGAGTAGAAGGATTAGCTGCAGGCTCTGGGGTGGGGTTGTCCCGCACAGCCTGGGGCAGGAGCTTGTGTTCCCAGTGGTGTCAGTGTGTCTGAGGCTGTGGCTGAGTCACCCTGGCCCACCCTGCCCCTGCCCCTGGGAGATGTGCTTTGCTTGTTTTGTAACCCAGACTCCTATCCAAGGGTCGAGGAAACACCACTTGTCTGTGTCCTGTGATTTCTCAGAAAAGGCAGGAAATGTGGATTGCTTCTCCGGTTTCCCCAGGGTCTCAACAGGCTGATGAAGCCTGGGTCCCCCAGGGGGTTAACACCCAGTTTTCGAAACGCCCGCCTGTTGAGTAGGGCTCCTTGTGCTCCTAGGAGCTCCGAGAAGGAAGAGGACCCACCCTCAGCCCAATACCACCATCCACACATTCCTTTGTCACTCCCGCAGTGGGAGACACCCCTGCTTTGGGGATCCTGGAGACTCAGGAAGGTGGCTCCTTCCTTCCCTGGCTACACCCACCAGCCATTCCTGAAAGGAAAAGGCAGCTGTCTGCAGGGGCCCTGTCCTTGTTCACTTGTGCCCTGCTCCCCAGGAGCCCCTGGAGTTGCACCTTCTGCAGGATGAAGGAGTTTTCAGGAGGCCAGCAGTCTTTCAGGAAATCTGAGGTCCTGGGAAGGCAGATGCAGCCGGAGGAGCAGCTGGTGAGTCGGATGGGAACCTCAAGCCTTCCCCTCTTCCCTCAAACAGGCGGAAGGTCGAGGGAAGGGCACCCAAGGGAAGCCTTCAATGTCCCTCTTCAGAAGATGGGGCTTCAGGGCCCAAAGGTGGAGAGCAAATAGCATTCAGCGACCGCCTCCCCACCATGGCACCTTGGCAAACACAGTCGGAAGACTGGTTGTAAATGGCTGCTCCTGGGTGTGGTATCTGGGCAAAGACGTGACTTCACTTTCTCCAAACTGCATTTGCCTTTAAATCTCTCTTCACGTTTTACAGAAATATGAGTTTCTCCTCTTGAAAGCCTACTATCATCCACAAAGCTCTTTCTTTGCAGAGACCCCACGTAATGTAAGTCCTGTCCGACGTTTCTCATCCTCTGGGCATCTCTCTGACGTTAAACTCATTTTAGAAATGTGGAGTGTGTGTTTTGCAGGCACTTCAGTTTGCAGAGAGTAGAAGGATTAGCTGCAGGCTCTGGGGTGGGGCTGCCGGGTTCAAAGTGCACCCCATGGCATACCAGCTCCCGGACACAGACATGTTACTTCACCTTCCCTGTATTTCCATTTATTTCTCTTTGGTGGGAATCTCTTTCTCACAGAGAGCATAGGGTTGAGGGTACAGACTCAGAAGACTTGAATTGTGCATTCCATGTAGCTCTACCAGGTTTTAGCTGTGAAATCTTGGGTAGGTTACTTAATCTCTCCATTCTCTGGATTCTTATCAATAAAACTGGGGTAATTATACTACCGATCTCTTAGGGTTGTTTGGAGATTATATATTAGTCTATTGGCAATGCTTAGAACAATGCCTGGCACACCAATAGAGGATATCATTATCAGGATTACCCTGCAAGTAAAGGCTTGTGTTGGATCCACTTTAGCGATGTTGCTTGTGCTAGCATCACCTCTTGGATGACTTTGCTCCTAGATTCCGGATTATGGCGAGCCCTTTAGGGAAGCCATGTCGTTGGACCTGGTTAAAGGCTGACTGAGAAAGTGTACACAATGGCTTGGTTTCTCCAGGACATGCGCTTGATATTTCACAACCATAAAACATTTTACAAGGTAAAGGGCCTTTCCTAGCTCCATTCACATCCTTTCTACTTCCTCCTCATTTCTGGGACAGAAGTTTTGCAAGAATCGTGCCTCATCTGGGAGAGCTAAAAAAAAGGTCCATCATGGAGAGAAGGAGTTCAATGTCCCTTTAGAAGTCTCAGGGCCCAAAGGTGGAGAGCAAATAGCATTCAGCGACCGCCTCCCCACCATGGCACCTTGGCAAACACAGTCGGAAGACTGGTTGTAAATGGCTGCTCCTGGGTGTGGTATCTGGGCAAAGACGTGACTTCACTTTCTCCAAACTGCATTTGCCTTTAAATCTCTCTTCACGTTTTACAGAAATATGAGTTTCTCCTCTTGAAAGCCTACTATCATCCACAAAGCTCTTTCTTTGCAGAGACCCCACGTAATGTAAGTCCTGTCCGACGTTTCTCATCCTCTGGGCATCTCTCTGACGTTAAACTCATTTTAGAAATGTGGAGTGTGTGTTTTGCAGGCACTTCAGTTTGCAGAGAGTAGAAGGATTAGCTGCAGGCTCTGGGGTGGGGCTGCCGGGTTCAAAGTGCACCCCATGGCATACCAGCTCCCGGACACAGACATGTTACTTCACCTTCCCTGTATTTCCATTTATTTCTCTTTGGTGGGAATCTCTTTCTCACAGAGAGCATAGGGTTGAGGGTACAGACTCAGAAGACTTGAATTGTGCATTCCATGTAGCTCTACCAGGTTTTAGCTGTGAAATCTTGGGTAGGTTACTTAATCTCTCCATTCTCTGGATTCTTATCAATAAAACTGGGGTAATTATACTACCGATCTCTTAGGGTTGTTTGGAGATTATATATTAGTCTATTGGCAATGCTTAGAACAATGCCTGGCACACCAATAGAGGATATCATTATCAGGATTACCCTGCAAGTAAAGGCTTGTGTTGGATCCACTTTAGCGATGTTGCTTGTGCTAGCATCACCTCTTGGATGACTTTGCTCCTAGATTCCGGATTATGGCGAGCCCTTTAGGGAAGCCATGTCGTTGGACCTGGTTAAAGGCTGACTGAGAAAGTGTACACAATGGCTTGGTTTCTCCAGGACATGCGCTTGATATTTCACAACCATAAAACATTTTACAAGGTAAAGGGCCTTTCCTAGCTCCATTCACATCCTTTCTACTTCCTCCTCATTTCTGGGACAGAAGTTTTGCAAGAATCGTGCCTCATCTTATCCTGGGGAGAGCTAAAAAAGGCCAGGATCTCAGAAGGAAACTTCATCCAAACCTCAGAGGTGGAGAGAAGGAGCTCAGAAAGAACAGCAACACGGTCCTTGTAAATGGTACCTGAAAAACAAGTTTATCCTCAGCTCCAGAAAGGCAGGCTACTCCCACTAGTAGGGTCAGTGTCATCCTACCTCCTTGTTCAAACTGGAGGGGAAAAGGGAGTTTATGCTCACGTGATCTTTCATGCCTCAGAAACATGGAAATCAATAAATAAGATAAAATAAATTAAACTTCCAGGATGCTCATGCTAGGATTTATTTACTCCTGAGTTTCCTAGTGGACTCAGACACCCAGTTCTGCTCTCACCTGGTCTTGACTCCATCTTTTGTTAGTAGGGAGAGTCAATTAGTTGAGCTATCTTGCAATCCAAGGCATTCTTAACTTTAGTTTATTGAGTTTACTCTGATTTTCACTCTTGCTTGTCCAGATGTTTCTTGGACATATAGAAAGTGAACTCTCCTCTCCACCCAGCCTTCTGCCCTCCCTGCTGGCCACCAGTTGGCATATTCATGAGCCACACACTGTAAACTGGTGTTGGCCTATTGAGCTGGAGGAGGAAAGTCTCAACCCAGGAAGCCCCTCAATCCAACTTAGCCTTGGAGAATGAATGGGTCAACCTTCCTTTTTTCTGATTTGCATCAAGCTCAGGCTTTTCAGGGGTCAAAGTCAACTCTTTGGTCCAGATCACCTGTCAGGTCCATGTTAATAACCAGGCAGAGCCTTGTGCATTTGAACACTGGCGTGGCAGTCTCTTCCCACTGTTCCGCTTGACGTCTGGGGAAGCACAGCATTCAGGAAGGGCGAGCAGGTCTCCTAAAAAAGCATGAGTGAGCTGGTGATCCTAATCCTCTGTCCTTAGACCTCTGTGTGCTTGCGTTTTTCTTTCAAGCTTCTGACTTTGGTCAGGTAGGACTGGATTTAAAGAAAAGCAAAATTTGGCTTGGTTTCTCCAGGACATGAGCTTGATATTTCACAACCATAAAACATTTTACAAGGTAAAGGGCCTTTCCTAGCTCCATTCACATCCTTTCTACTTCCTCCTCATTTCTGGGACAGAAGTTTTGCAAGAATCGTGCCTCATCTTATCCTGGGGAGAGCTAAAAAAGGCCAGGATCTCAGAAGGAAACTTCATCCAAACCTCAGAGGTGGAGAGAAGGAGCTCAGAAAGAACAGCAACACGGTCCTTGTAAATGGTACCTGAAAAACAAGTTTATCCTCAGCTCCAGAAAGGCAGGCTACTCCCACTAGAAGGGTCAGTGTCATCCTACCTCCTTGTTCAAACTGGAGGGAAAGGCAGTTTATGCTCACGTGATCTTTCATGCCTCAGAAACATGGAAATCAATAAATAAGATAAAATAAATTAAACTTCCAGGATGCTCATGCTAGGATTTATTTACTCCTGAGTTTCCTAGTGGACTCAGACACCCAGTTCTGCTCTCACCTGGTCTTGACTCCATCTTTTGTTAGTAGGGAGAGTCAATTAGTTGAGCTATCTTGCAATCCAAGGCATTCTTAACTTTAGTTTATTGAGTTTACTCTGATTTTCACTCTTGCTTGTCCAGATGTTTCTTGGACATATAGAAAGTGAACTCTCCTCTCCACCCAGCCTTCTGCCCTCCCTGCTGGCCACCAGTTGGCATATTCATGAGCCACACACTGTAAACTGGTGTTGGCCTATTGAGCTGGAGGAGGAAAGTCTCAACCCAGGAAGCCCCTCAATCCAACTTAGCCTTGGAGAATGAATGGGTCAACCTTCCTTTTTTCTGATTTGCATCAAGCTCAGGCTTTTCAGGGGTCAAAGTCAACTCTTTGGTCCAGATCACCTGTCAGGTCCATGTTAATAACCAGGCAGAGCCTTGTGCATTTGAACACTGGCGTGGCAGTCTCTTCCCACTGTTCCGCTTGACGTCTGGGGAAGCACAGCATTCAGGAAGGGCGAGCAGGTCTCCTAAAAAAGCATGAGTGAGCTGGTGATCCTAATCCTCTGTCCTTAGACCTCTGTGTGCTTGCGTTTTTTCTTTCAAGCTTCTGACTTTGGTCAGGTAGGACTGGATTTAGAGGCAGAATTTGAAAAGGACCTCAAAGAAGTGCTTATTTTTCATGAAGCCGGTGAGACCATCTTCCAGGCTCCTCCTTGATCCTGTTCTGGATGGACTAAGGCATGCCACTTCAGGATCCAGATGAGGGCACCTCGGTCATCCTTAGATTGCTAATGACTCAGGGATGTTATTGAATGCCCTCTTGACTCAAATCCAAACTGTACACAGAGTTATCACATCCTCTCCCTCCTTTGTTTTTTTTTTATTTATTTTTGGGCAGGGGTCGGGTTGGGGAGGGAGGGGAGCAGGCGGGCCACTTCTATTGGTCTTTCATTTCTCTATTTTCATCCGTCTTTGTTCTTTTGGCTCCCGTGGGCCTCCCATCGCGGTGGCGTCTGTCGTTGCAGAGCGCCGGCTCTGGGCGCATGCGCTCCAGAGCTCTGGCTCGGTGATTGGACACATCAGTCCAGCCACTCCGTGGCAAGTGGGATCTTCCCAGGCCAGGGATGGAACCGGCGCCCCTTGCACTGCAAGGCGGTGTCCTTACCCACTGGACCACCAGGGGAAGCCCCTCTCCCTCCTTTGATTGCTTCTTTTTCTATTTCACACCCCCTCAAAGTTGAATATTTTCTTAATACTGTTAAATACCTCATCACGGCTCTCATTCTCTTCATTGTTTATAAGTCATTTCACAATTGATTTGTTTGAATTGAGATTCAAACTACTTCCACACACACCAGATTTAGATAATCTGTCTCTTAAAATAATCTGTCTCTTTTAATCTGTAAATTTCCCACTTTGTTTCTTCCTGCTACTTGTCAGATAACCTGGGTTCTTTTTCCTATACAACTTTTCATATTCTGGATTTTTCTTTTTGGGGCTGTACCATATAGCTTGTGGCACCTTAGTTCTGTTCTTTGTTTTCTTTCTTGAGGTCCATGTTAATAACCAGGCAGAGCCTTGTGCATTTGAACACTGGCGTGGCAGTCTCTTCCCACTGTTCCGCTTGACGTCTGGGAAGCACAGCATTCAGGAAGGGCGAGCAGGTCTCCTAAAAAAGCATGAGTGAGCTGGTGATCCTAATCCTCTGTCCTTAGACCTCTGTGTGCTTGCGTTTTTTCTTTCAAGCTTCTGACTTTGGTCAGGTAGGACTGGATTTAGAGGCAGAATTTGAAAAGGACCTCAAAGAAGTGCTTATTTTTCATGAAGCCGGTGAGACCATCTTCCAGGCTCCTCCTTGATCCTGTTCTGGATGGACTAAGGCATGCCACTTCAGGATCCAGATGAGGGCACCTCGGTCATCCTTAGATTGCTAATGACTCAGGGATGTTATTGAATGCCCTCTTGACTCAAATCCAAACTGTACACAGAGTTATCACATCCTCTCCCTCCTTTGTTTTTTATTTATTTATTTTTGGGCAGGGGTCGGGTTGGGGAGGGAGGGGAGCAGGCGGGCCACTTCTATTGGTCTTTCATTTCTCTATTTTCATCCGTCTTTGTTCTTTTGGCTCCCGTGGGCCTCCCATCGCGGTGGCGTCTGTCGTTGCAGAGCGCCGGCTCTGGGCGCATGCGCTCCAGAGCTCTGGCTCGGTGATTGGACACATCAGTCCAGCCACTCCGTGGCAAGTGGGATCTTCCCAGGCCAGGGATGGAACCGGCGCCCCTTGCACTGCAAGGCGGTGTCCTTACCCACTGGACCACCAGGGGAAGCCCCTCTCCCTCCTTTGATTGCTTCTTTTTCTATTTCACACCCCCTCAAAGTTGAATATTTTCTTAATACTGTTAAATACCTCATCACGGCTCTCATTCTCTTCATTGTTT
Organism: Tragulus kanchil; assembly: GCA_022376925.1. Classification (NCBI taxonomy): domain Eukaryota; kingdom Metazoa; phylum Chordata; class Mammalia; order Artiodactyla; family Tragulidae; genus Tragulus; species Tragulus kanchil. The sequence goes on from JAIOJX010000026.1 coordinate 57,064,643, forward strand.
ATAAGTCATTTCACAATTGATTTGTTTGAATTGAGATTCAAACTACTTCCACACACACCAGATTTAGATAATCTGTCTCTTAAAATAATCTGTCTCTTTTAATCTGTAAATTTCCCACTTTGTTTCTTCCTGCTACTTGTCAGATAACCTGGGTTCTTTTTCCTATACAACTTTTCATATTCTGGATTTTTCTTTTTGGGGCTGTACCATATAGCTTGTGGCACCTTAGTTCTGTTCTTTGTTTTCTTTCTTGGGGGTCCATGCTACCCAATTTATGGGATCTTAGTTCCCTGACCAAGGATTGAGCCTATGTTCTCCTCAGTAAAAGCATATGCCTAACCATTAGACTGCCAAAGAATTTCCATATTCTGAATTTTTCTACAGCCCCTTATTGGTATGTTTGTTTCTCTTTCTCTTTCTCTCTCTCTCTCTTGCATATTTTTTTTAGAGCTAGAAGTTAGATCTAGAGGTTTGGTGGGAGGGGAGGAGTGTTTTGATTTGACAGTTTAGTGAAGAGGCTTCCCAGGGAGATCTGTGTATTCATGTGTAATGTTAAGATCATCCAGCAGGTTCAGGTGATGTCAGCCTTACCCATCTGCTATACATCACCCTTTCCCCTAATGATTTTAGCAGTCACTGATGAGTATTGCCTAAACCCATTTCATTAGGGCTTACAAAATGATGATATTTAGGTTCTTTTACTCCTTTTATGTGTGTTCGATCCCTGGGTCGGGAAGATCCCCTGGAGGAGGAAATGGCAACTCACTTCAGTGTTCTTGCCTGAAAAATCCAATGGACAGTGGCAAGCTATAGCCCAAAGGGCCACAAAGAGTTGGACATGACTGAGCACACAAGTACTTTACTCCTTGTATATTTATTAGTTAGAATTATTCTGCTAAGAACTTCCCTTCAATCCTATTTGGTCAGCTTGAAATACAGTCTGTATAGGAAAGAAACAATAAATGCTGGATTTTTGTCCTTACCCACTGGACCACCAGGGAAGCCTCTCCCTCCTTTGATTCCTATTTCACACCCCCTCAAAGTTGAATATTTTCTTAATACTGTTAAATACCTCATCACGGCTCTCATTCTCTTCATTGTTTATAAGTCATTTCACAATTGATTTGTTTGAATTGAGATTCAAACTACTTCCACACACACCAGATTTAGATAATCTGTCTCTTAAAATAATCTGTCTCTTTTAATCTGTAAATTTCCCACTTTGTTTCTTCCTGCTACTTGTCAGATAACCTGGGTTCTTTTTCCTATACAACTTTTCATATTCTGGATTTTTCTTTTTGGGGCTGTACCATATAGCTTGTGGCACCTTAGTTCTGTTCTTTGTTTTCTTTCTTGGGGGTCCATGCTACCCAATTTATGGGATCTTAGTTCCCTGACCAAGGATTGAGCCTATGTTCTCCTCAGTAAAAGCATATGCCTAACCATTAGACTGCCAAAGAATTTCCATATTCTGAATTTTTCTACAGCCCCTTATTGGTATGTTTGTTTCTCTTTCTCTTTCTCTCTCTCTCTCTTGCATATTTTTTTTAGAGCTAGAAGTTAGATCTAGAGGTTTGGTGGGAGGGGAGGAGTGTTTTGATTTGACAGTTTAGTGAAGAGGCTTCCCAGGGAGATCTGTGTATTCATGTGTAATGTTAAGATCATCCAGCAGGTTCAGGTGATGTCAGCCTTACCCATCTGCTATACATCACCCTTTCCCCTAATGATTTTAGCAGTCACTGATGAGTATTGCCTAAACCCATTTCATTAGGGCTTACAAAATGATGATATTTAGGTTCTTTTACTCCTTTTATGTGTGTTCGATCCCTGGGTCGGGAAGATCCCCTGGAGGAGGAAATGGCAACTCACTTCAGTGTTCTTGCCTGAAAAATCCAATGGACAGTGGCAAGCTATAGCCCAAAGGGCCACAAAGAGTTGGACATGACTGAGCACACAAGTACTTTACTCCTTGTATATTTATTAGTTAGAATTATTCTGCTAAGAACTTCCCTTCAATCCTATTTGGTCAGCTTGAAATACAGTCTGTATAGGAAAGAAACAATAAATGCTGGATTTTTTGTTTATAATGTTCACGTTACTGAGTTGTTTCCCTAATAGCCTCTAAAGATAAGCACAGAGGTTCTTTTTTCTATAAACTATCTTTGAGTTCATGGATTTAAATACATTTAATGTGCTTCAGACCATTGTACTTGACAGCTTTATTGCTGCTTAAATTGCTTACCTTCGGTGAGTGAGATTCTTTTCAAGCTGGCTCCTGAATTGTTATAAAATAACCCTAGCGCTCTTTGATAATGTATTAGGTACTTACTGCTGTGTAACAAATGACCCCAGCGTTTAGTGACTTCAAGGAACAAACATTTTATTGCTCCCTATTCTGTGGGTCAGTAACTTAAGAAGAACTCTGTGTGGATGCCTTCTTTGCTCTGCCTGGAAGTGGCTAAGCCCTTTCATGCTTGCAGTATAACTTCTGCCACATACCAGCAGTCTAAGCAGATCACCCGGCCAAATCCAAACAGGAGGGAATAGCTGTGCCTCTTAATAGGATGAATGGCAAAGTCACATTTCAAAGGGAAAATTGCTTGGGAAGAAACGTTGCCACTGTGTTCAAAAACACCCTACCATAGTCTACCCTCTGACCACAACAATTAACATCCTTCCCACATGCAAAGGACACTCACCCCCCAGCCCACCCCAGTAAGTCTTATTCATTGCAGTGTTGGAAAAAAGCCCCTGATCTCATCATCTAAATCACATTTAGATCAGATAGAGTCCCTTGGGTATGGTTCATGGAACGTAGCCCTGCTGGTACAACTCCTGTGGAGCCAAAGACCTGTGAACTAAAGGACAAGTTAGTCTTCCCAACATTCCAAAGTCTCCCCCACTTTTCTGGACGTCTCAATACTTTTTTTTTTCTTTTTTTGATACACTTTTCTGTTGACGGAAGTACATCTTTAAGTAATTTTGAAAGAAGAGTGCATGGCTAGTATATTTTCTGAGTCGTTGCATATCTCAGAATGTCTTCTGTTGTTTTCAGTAACGCATATTGTGATGCAATATATATATTACCACAATTTCTCATCTTCAAAATTACTTGATTGCTGCTGTTAAATTGCTTACCTTCAATAAATGCTGGATTTTTTGTTTATAATGTTCACGTTACTGAGTTGTTTCCCTAATAGCCTCTAAAGATAAGCACAGAGGTTCTTTTTTCTATAAACTATCTTTGAGTTCATGGATTTAAATACATTTAATGTGCTTCAGACCATTGTACTTGACAGCTTTATTGCTGCTTAAATTGCTTACCTTCGGTGAGTGAGATTCTTTTCAAGCTGGCTCCTGAATTGTTATAAAATAACCTAGCGCTCTTTGATAATGTATTAGGTACTTACTGCTGTGTAACAAATGACCCCAGCGTTTAGTGACTTCAAGGAACAAACATTTTATTGCTCCCTATTCTGTGGGTCAGTAACTTAAGAAGAACTCTGTGTGGATGCCTTCTTTGCTCTGCCTGGAAGTGGCTAAGCCCTTTCATGCTTGCAGTATAACTTCTGCCACATACCAGCAGTCTAAGCAGATCACCCGGCCAAATCCAAACAGGAGGGAATAGCTGTGCCTCTTAATAGGATGAATGGCAAAGTCACATTTCAAAGGGAAAATTGCTTGGGAAGAAACGTTGCCACTGTGTTCAAAAACACCCTACCATAGTCTACCCTCTGACCACAACAATTAACATCCTTCCCACATGCAAAGGACACTCACCCCCCAGCCCACCCCAGTAAGTCTTATTCATTGCAGTGTTGGAAAAAAGCCCCTGATCTCATCATCTAAATCACATTTAGATCAGATAGAGTCCCTTGGGTATGGTTCATGGAACGTAGCCCTGCTGGTACAACTCCTGTGGAGCCAAAGACCTGTGAACTAAAGGACAAGTTAGTCTTCCCAACATTCCAAAGTCTCCCCCACTTTTCTGGACGTCTCAATACTTTTTTTTTTCTTTTTTTGATACACTTTTCTGTTGACGGAAGTACATCTTTAAGTAATTTTGAAAGAAGAGTGCATGGCTAGTATATTTTCTGAGTCGTTGCATATCTCAGAATGTCTTCTGTTGTTTTCAGTAACGCATATTGTGATGCAATATATATATTACCACAATTTCTCATCTTCAAAATTGACAGACTTTGTTTCATTGCCTTTGAAAAATTTGTTCTACAACTCTACTGTTTGAGTTCATTAAGAATTCTGTTTCCCGGGCTTCCCTGTTAGCTCAGTGATACAGAGCTTGCCTGCCAACGCAGGAGACATAGGTTCAAGCCCTGATCCAGGAAGATCAGGATCTTCCCGTGCTTCTGTGAAGCAACTAAGCCCATGAGCCACAACTATTGAGCCTGTGCTCTAGAGTCTCAGAGCCGCAACTATGGAGCCCATGGGCCACAACTACTGAAGTTCATATGCCCTAGACTCTGAGTTCCATAGCAAGAGAAGTCACCACAATAAAAAGCCTGCTCACCTCAACTAGAGAGTAGCCCTAACTGTGGCAGCAGTGAAAACCCAGAACAGCCAAAAATAAATAAAATTTCTTTAAAAAGTGATAAAGTTTAAAAAAAAAAAGAATTCTGTTTCTCTGCTACTGTGTGGACACACGTAAGATCCCCCCTTTATCTCTATAACTATGCATTTAGTTGTTTTTAACAAGATGGGATTCAGTGTAACCTTCTTTTTTTATTTTTTAATGTTTATTATTTATTTATTTGGCTGTACTGGCTCTGAGTTGTGGAGCTTGGAATCTTTTAGTTGCAGCATGTGGGATCAAGTTCCTTGACTAGTCAAACCTGGGCCCCCTGCATTGGGTGCATGGAATCTTAGCCACTGGACCACCAGGGTAGTCCCCTCAGTGTAATATTCTTATCATTGGTATTTTCTGGCACACTGAACATTTTCACTATACACATGTGCTTTGTTTTCAGCTCCATTAAATCTTTCTGATCCATTTTTGGTCTGGTTTTACAGGGTCTGTTCTCCCAATCGCCCTGGTGAACGTAACAACTCCTGTGGAGCCAAAGACCTGTGAACTAAAGGACAAGTTAGTCTTCCCAACATTCCAAAGTCTCCCCCACTTTTCTGGACGTCTCAATACTTTTTTTTTTCTTTTTTTGATACACTTTTCTGTTGACGGAAGTACATCTTTAAGTAATTTTGAAAGAAGAGTGCATGGCTAGTATATTTTCTGAGTCGTTGCATATCTCAGAATGTCTTCTGTTGTTTTCAGTAACGCATATTGTGATGCAATATATATATTACCACAATTTCTCATCTTCAAAATTGACAGACTTTGTTTCATTGCCTTTGAAAAATTTGTTCTACAACTCTACTGTTTGAGTTCATTAAGAATTCTGTTTCCGGGTTTCCCCTGTTAGCTCAGTGATACAGAGCTTGCCTGCCAACGCAGGAGACATAGGTTCAAGCCCTGATCCAGGAAGATCAGGATCTTCCCGTGCTTCTGTGAAGCAACTAAGCCCATGAGCCACAACTATTGAGCCTGTGCTCTAGAGTCTCAGAGCCGCAACTATGGAGCCCATGGGCCACAACTACTGAAGTTCATATGCCCTAGACTCTGAGTTCCATAGCAAGAGAAGTCACCACAATAAAAAGCCTGCTCACCTCAACTAGAGAGTAGCCCTAACTGTGGCAGCAGTGAAAACCCAGAACAGCCAAAAATAAATAAAATTTCTTTAAAAAGTGATAAAGTTTAAAAAAAAAAAGAATTCTGTTTCTCTGCTACTGTGTGGACACACGTAAGATCCCCCCTTTATCTCTATAACTATGCATTTAGTTGTTTTTAACAAGATGGGATTCAGTGTAACCTTCTTTTTTTATTTTTTAATGTTTATTATTTATTTATTTGGCTGTACTGGCTCTGAGTTGTGGAGCTTGGAATCTTTTAGTTGCAGCATGTGGGATCTAGTTCCCTGACCAGGGATCAAACTCAGGCCCCCTGCATTGGGAGCACGGAATCTTAGCCACTGGACCACCAGGGTAGTCCCCTCAGTGTAATATTCTTATCATTGGTATTTTCTGGCACACTGAACATTTTCACTATACACATGTGCTTTGTTTTCAGCTCCATTAAATCTTTCTGATCCATTTGTTCTGGGCTTACTGTCAAGAACATTTCTTATCCAGGGTCTGTTCTCCCAATTTATCATTAAAAAAAGAAAAATTTCAAAAAGTACTCTTCTTTGCCCATTAGTATGAGACATAATGACTTAAAATAATTGCAATTCTCTGGTCAATATTTTAAACCTAATGATCTCTTAGCATTTTAATTGTGCTCATTGCTATCTATTAGCCAAGCCTCAAAGGATGACAAATTTTCTTATTACTTTTCTTCCCCCAAGATAAAAATAGGAAGTCAGTGAAAATTGCTGGATTGTTTTAAACCACTCCACCCAAATTCTCCAGATCTGTGAGAAATAAATGTTTGTAGTTGAAGCCACCCAGTCTGTGAGATTTTGTTAGGCGGCACAAGCTGACTAATGCAAAAAGCCAGTAACACTACTATCAGGGCCCCATCCCTGCTCCCATAGCAACACAAAAGTGCCTCAACAGGATGTCCCAGCTTCCCATTTAGGAACCTAGTGTCACAGACTAATTTCCTGTTTATTAACAGGAAATGCATGGGGATTGTTTTAGTTCCCATTTCCCAGTGTTTCCGCAATAGCGTGAACTATGAAATGGACTGACTTCATGTATGATCAGAAAGGGGTGTAGGCAGTTTGGTCACATAAAGAAAAGCATGTAATGAAATAGAACTCCCTTTATTTTGGAAAGAAAGGTGACAAGTATGGCCATAAGCACTTCTGGCACCATTCTTGGAGAGCACTGGGTCCTAGAGATAATAGTGGCTTTGGATTTCCAGCTCCTTCTGTGGGGAGCACCAAAGGTTTCTCTTTCTAGCACAATCTCATGCATTATGATACACCCCCCGTTCTCCTAACAAGATGGGATTCAGTGTAACCTTCTTTTTTTATTTTTTAATGTTTATTATTTATTTATTTGGCTGTACTGGCTCTGAGTTGTGGAGCTTGGAATCTTTTAGTTGCAGCATGTGGGATCTAGTTCCCTGACCAGGGATCAAACTCAGGCCCCCTGCATTGGGAGCACGGAATCTTAGCCACTGGACCACCAGGGTAGTCCCCTCAGTGTAATATTCTTATCATTGGTATTTTCTGGCACACTGAACATTTTCACTATACACATGTGCTTTGTTTTCAGCTCCATTAAATCTTTCTGATCCATTTGTTCTGGGCTTACTGTCAAGAACATTTCTTATCCAGGGTCTGTTCTCCCAATTTATCATTAAAAAAAGAAAAATTTCAAAAAGTACTCTTCTTTGCCCATTAGTATGAGACATAATGACTTAAAATAATTGCAATTCTCTGGTCAATATTTTAAACCTAATGATCTCTTAGCATTTTAATTGTGCTCATTGCTATCTATTAGCCAAGCCTCAAAGGATGACAAATTTTCTTATTACTTTTCTTCCCCCAAGATAAAAATAGGAAGTCAGTGAAAATTGCTGGATTGTTTTAAACCACTCCACCCAAATTCTCCAGATCTGTGAGAAATAAATGTTTGTAGTTGAAGCCACCCAGTCTGTGAGATTTTGTTAGGCGGCACAAGCTGACTAATGCAAAAAGCCAGTAACACTACTATCAGGGCCCCATCCCTGCTCCCATAGCAACACAAAAGTGCCTCAACAGGATGTCCCAGCTTCCCATTTAGGAACCTAGTGTCACAGACTAATTTCCTGTTTATTAACAGGAAATGCATGGGGATTGTTTTAGTTCCCATTTCCCAGTGTTTCCGCAATAGCGTGAACTATGAAATGGACTGACTTCATGTATGATCAGAAAGGGGTGTAGGCAGTTTGGTCACATAAAGAAAAGCATGTAATGAAATAGAACTCCCTTTATTTTGGAAAGAAAGGTGACAAGTATGGCCATAAGCACTTCTGGCACCATTCTTGGAGAGCACTGGGTCCTAGAGATAATAGTGGCTTTGGATTTCCAGCTCCTTCTGTGGGGAGCACCAAAGGTTTCTCTTTCTAGCACAATCTCATGCATTATGATAACAGCCCCTTCTCCCCACTAGTTCTCCTGCAGGCAGGATTGCTGTGCTCTAAATTACCTTGAATCCATTTGTGACCTTCTCTTTCATTCTGGTGCCAATAAGCTGAATCAAGTCTCACTCTGTCCTATCATGGCTCTGGATTGTTCTACTATTGGGGTAAAAGAAAACCACTCGAGAGTTATTTCTTTCAGGTTGAAAGTTTCAACCACTATCAGTTCGGTTGCCATGACAACCAAGACCCTCCTATCCCTGGAGCCATCTATCCCTTTAATTCCATTATGTTGCTGTGCTGTTTCCAACTTGCAAGAGTGGGGTTTGGTTTATTCTGCTCAGCTCAGTGATCTTTATCGACCACCAGTCCTTGTGAGTTGGAGGCTCAGATCCATCTTCCTTTTGCTCTCCAGCGGCCCAGGCCCATCAGGTCTTGGCCTCCATCTCCGTAAACAATAAAAACTCTTAATGTGGAACTTCAGTGGTGGTCCAGTGCTTAAGACTCTGCACTTCCATTGCAGGAAAATGGTTTCAATCCCTAGTCAGGGAGATAAGATTCCCCATATCAGGCACAGCCAAATAAATAAGAACTTTTAATGAAACCAGTGACCTCCCTGTAGACCTGTGTCTCCCTGAAGAGCTCTTCGAGTCCTGCACCCAGGTTATTTCCCTCTTCCTGGTCTGGCGTGGTCCCATTCCCCAGTGGCAGAACTGCTGAGAGCCCAGGTCACCTCAGGATTGCATCCACCCAAGTTGTAACACAGCGGGTGATGGTTGGTCAATCATTTAGTCATGTCCACTTCTTTGTGATCCCATGGACTGAAGCACTCTAGACTTCCCTGTCCTTCAGTATCTCATGGAGTTTGCTCAGATTCATGTACATTAAGTCAGTGATGCCGTCCAACCATTTCATCCTCTGTTGCCCCTTCTCCTCCCACCCTCAATCTTTCCCAGCATCATTTGCAATGAGTCTTTTCTTTGTATCAGATGGCCAGAGTGTTGAAGCTTCAGCTTCAACCATCAGTCCACCCAATGAATATTTAGGATTGATTTTCTTGCTGTCTAAGGAGCTCTCAAGAGTCTTCTCCAGCATCACAGTTTAAAAGTATCAGTTCCTCAGTGCTCAGCCTTCTTTATGATCCAACTCTCATATCTATATGTGACTACTGGAAAAACTATAGATTTGACTATATGAACCTTTGTCTGCAAAGTGATGTCTCTGCTTTTTAATACACTGTCTAGGTTTATCATAGCTTTTCTTCTAAGGAGCAAGTGTGTTTTAATTTAATGACTGCAGGAGGTAGTCAATGACTCTTAAATAATTCCCTGAAGCCTGGCAGAGCTACAACTTCAAAAATATAATGAAGAGAAGCTTTCCTTCAGGAACGACTGAAGAAATTATGTATACAAATATAGTGCCCCCTCCAACTGACCCCAGAAATTCAACCTTGGAAAAGTCATTCTTAGGAACTGGGAAGCCGTGGTCTCCTGGTCAAGAACACTTTCCCTTGGGAGAGGCAGGCTTAGCTGGCCATCAGTGTCTGGGCTGAGTGTCTTTCTTAGATGCTTTCCAAGCTTCTCCTGAACCAGACCATGCTGAGCAAGCCTACGTTCCACATGTGGCTCTGAGGTGTGCTTCTGTCCAGCCTGGTCAGTCCCACTGCATGCCATGGCCCCTCTTTTTCACTCCCTCAAGCCATGAGGAGTTTGACTGTGTCTCTTCCCTGCTAAACATGCTCCCATTCCATCCCATGGAATTCCTCTCTGCCTGGAATTGGATGTGTGGCCTACAGGAATCTTAGCTCTCGCTTCTGTCATTGCCCTTAGAAAAAAAGAAAATGGGGCTTCCCTGGTGGTCCAGTGGGTGAGGACAGCACCTTGCAGTGCAAGGGGTGCCAGTTCAATCCCACTGGCCTGGCCTGGGAGGATCCCACATGACACAGAGCGACTGGACCAATGTGTCCAACTACTGAGCTGGAGCTCTGGGGCGCGTGCGCCCAGAGATGGTGCTCTGCAGCGACAGAGGCTGCTGCAATGGGAGGCCCAGACAGGCCAAAGAACAAAGATGGATGAAAATGGATAAATGAAAAACCAACAGAAGTGACCAAAAAAAGAAAAAGAAAAGCACACACACTAATCACTTTAGCACTGTGACACCTGGGATCATGAAATCCAAGAAGCCATGGTATTACACACTTCTGCCCTGGTCTCAAGGGACCATTGCATCTCAGAAACCATCTAGAAGAGGGAGTACCACTCAGTGAGACCCTGCCAGCCTGGACTCCTGAGGCCAAGTGCCAGAGGGTATCCCAGCTGGATAAAACCAGAGCTAGGACAAGGTTGGCACTGGAGATACCTCTCCCCACAAGCAGCCACAGGCACCTGATTACATGCAGAGAGGTTGAGCAGACCACAGGAACTCTCTCTTCCATCTCAGATGTCACATGGAGGCCAGTTTTCCAAAAACCAACACGAGGCCCCAGGCAAAACCTCAGTAATGAGAACAGTGGCCCACATCCAAACAACTGAAGAAAAGCTTTCCTTCAGGAACGACTGAAGAAATTATGTATACAAATATAGTGCCCCCTCCAACTGACCCCAGAAATTCAACCTTGGAAAAGTCATTCTTAGGAACTGGGAAGCCGTGGTCTCCTGGTCAAGAACACTTTCCCTTGGGAGAGGCAGGCTTAGCTGGCCATCAGTGTCTGGGCTGAGTGTCTTTCTTAGATGCTTTCCAAGCTTCTCCTGAACCAGACCATGCTGAGCAAGCCTACGTTCCACATGTGGCTCTGAGGTGTGCTTCTGTCCAGCCTGGTCAGTCCCACTGCATGCCATGGCCCCTCTTTTTCACTCCCTCAAGCCATGAGGAGTTTGACTGTGTCTCTTCCCTGCTAAACATGCTCCCATTCCATCCCATGGAATTCCTCTCTGCCTGGAATTGGATGTGTGGCCTACAGGAATCTTAGCTCTCGCTTCTGTCATTGCCCTTAGAAAAAAAGAAAATGGGGCTTCCCTGGTGGTCCAGTGGGTGAGGACAGCACCTTGCAGTGCAAGGGGTGCCAGTTCAATCCCACTGGCCTGGCCTGGGAGGATCCCACATGACACAGAGCGACTGGACCAATGTGTCCAACTACTGAGCTGGAGCTCTGGGGCGCGTGCGCCCAGAGATGGTGCTCTGCAGCGACAGAGGCTGCTGCAATGGGAGGCCCAGACAGGCCAAAGAACAAAGATGGATGAAAATGGATAAATGAAAAACCAACAGAAGTGACCAAAAAAAGAAAAAGAAAAGCACACACACTAATCACTTTAGCACTGTGACACCTGGGATCATGAAATCCAAGAAGCCATGGTATTACACACTTCTGCCCTGGTCTCAAGGGACCATTGCATCTCAGAAACCATCTAGAAGAGGGAGTACCACTCAGTGAGACCCTGCCAGCCTGGACTCCTGAGGCCAAGTGCCAGAGGGTATCCCAGCTGGATAAAACCAGAGCTAGGACAAGGTTGGCACTGGAGATACCTCTCCCCACAAGCAGCCACAGGCACCTGATTACATGCAGAGAGGTTGAGCAGACCACAGGAACTCTCTCTTCCATCTCAGATGTCACATGGAGGCCAGTTTTCCAAAAACCAACACGAGGCCCCAGGCAAAACCTCAGTAATGAGAACAGTGGCCCACACCTGCCCAGAGGACCTGAAGGGCAGCGAAAAGGGGTGGCTGAATGTCCAGAATGTCAGTTGATGTCAGAACTCATCTGTCCAGCTGCCTTGGGCATGGTCTATTTAATGTGGAGCAACAATTTGAACGCTGTCGCGTCTAGGGCACGGATGAGGCAGAACCGTCCTTATCCACAAGGGCGACAGTGAGGTTTCTAGACTCAGGCACAACAATGGTTTTCCAGGCTCTGCAGCCCCAGGCAAAGCATCTAGGCACTGCAATTGCAGCATTCAGATCCTGGACTGTAACCGTGCACGGCTGTCAAGATGCAGAAGGAGGGAATGGATCAGCTGTCCCTATGACTAGGTTCTGAACTGATTCATGGGCCCATGAATGTGCCCTCGGAAGCATGCCCTCAATCAGGTGGGTTCTGGTTGCCAGTGAAAGGGGCTTCAGGTTCATGGGCGTGTATTATTACTTTGTGTTGTTGTTTACTCGCCAAGTCTTGTCTGACTCTTTTCTGACCCCATGGGGTGTAGCCCTCCAGGCTCGTCTGTCCATGGGATTCTCCAGGTAAGAATACTGGGGTGGGTTGCCATTCTCTTCTCCTGCGGATCTTCCCAACCCAGAAATTGAACCCACATCTCCCGTGGCTCCTGCATTGCAGGCAGATTCTTTTTTATTTATTTTTTTTTTTTGGTGGGGGAATGGGTTGGGGAGGGAGGAGGGGCGGGCAGGCCACTTCCATTGGTCTTTCATTTGTCTATTTTCATCCATCTTTGTTCTTTGGCCCATGTGGGCCTCCCATCGCGGTGGCCTCTGTCGCTGCAGAGCTCCGACTCTGGCCCGGTAATTGGACACATCAGTCCAGCCGCTCCGCTGCACATGGGATCTTCCCAGGCCAGGGATCGAACCGGCGTCCCTTGCACTGCAAGGTAGTGTCCTTACCCACTGGACCACCAGGGAAGCCCACAGGCAGATTCTTTCCCGCTGTGCACCTGGGAAACCCACCCAGGGAAGCCCATACATACATGACCATGTGTCAAACAGACAGCTAGTGGGAAGCCGCTGTGCAGACAGGGAGCTCAGCTCAGTGTCTGCGATGACCTAGAGGGGTGAGACAGGGGGTGGGAGGGAAGTCCAAGAGGGAGCGGTCTATGTATACTAATAGCTGATTCACATTGTTTTGTGGCAAAAACTAACACAGCATATTAAAGCAATTATCTTCCAATTTAAAAAAAATGAAAGCCCTTAGCCTAAGTCACTGCCCCTTCCCCTTTCTGACCCTAGCTCCTACTCACTCCATCTTTTGTGTTTATAGCTATGTTGACTCTGGACATTTCATATAAATGGAGTCATATATGGACTTAAAAGAGAAAAGAAGAATAACTGGCTGGACAGTCTTGGTTAGGCACACACTTGTGCCTCTGACGTCTGAGTGAGAATTTCCTTACCATGACGGGAGGTCCCTTCTCTTCTTTGCCACAAGTGTCTAACCTCACAACGAACACAATGTAACAAGAGAGTTGTGATAAGCTACGTGGCTGGAAAGAGGGTCGTGTGGGCTTAGTTTTCATTTAAACGAGTTGGAGTCTGGTGACAGGCCCACTCTGAAGACGTCTGGCAGTATCTGCAGGCCTGGATTCTAGTCTCTTCCATTTTCAAGAATGCCACACAAGACCTGCGCTCCAGGAGGTTGAAAGGTGGGGATCTGCTGAAGAAGCTGCACCAGTGAAGGAGTCTACAGCCCCAACAGAGTAAATTAGACCAGGTGCTGTTGGACCCTGAGACAGCTGCACATTTATTTCCCATGGAAAGTGTCCACAGACCATCCCTTCAGAATCACCAGGGAACTTGTGAAGATGCAGATCCTGAGGTCCCTGGCCCAGGGGGAGAATATCTATGTTGAAGGCCCAGGGAGTGGTGTTTTTAACAAGTTTTCTAAGTGATCCTTTTTCACACCAGTTAAGTCTGGATCCATTGCTCTAAGACAAGACTGATCTTTATCTTTTGACAAAGGAACTGATCTGACTGACATATCTATGGTGCAGGCAGTAGCCGAGGAGCCTGCAACTTAATAACAAGTTATCTCAACCCTCTGTTTGTGCTTTGGTTGATTTTGTAGTTACTTTAACTGACCATGTGTCAAACAGACAGCTAGTGGGAAGCCGCTGTGCAGACAGGGAGCTCAGCTCAGTGTCTGCGATGACCTAGAGGGGTGAGACAGGGGGTGGGAGGGAAGTCCAAGAGGGAGCGGTCTATGTATACTAATAGCTGATTCACATTGTTTTGTGGCAAAAACTAACACAGCATATTAAAGCAATTATCTTCCAATTTAAAAAAAATGAAAGCCCTTAGCCTAAGTCACTGCCCCTTCCCCTTTCTGACCCTAGCTCCTACTCACTCCATCTTTTGTGTTTATAGCTATGTTGACTCTGGACATTTCATATAAATGGAGTCATATATGGACTTAAAAGAGAAAAGAAGAATAACTGGCTGGACAGTCTTGGTTAGGCACACACTTGTGCCTCTGACGTCTGAGTGAGAATTTCCTTACCATGACGGGAGGTCCCTTCTCTTCTTTGCCACAAGTGTCTAACCTCACAACGAACACAATGTAACAAGAGAGTTGTGATAAGCTACGTGGCTGGAAAGAGGGTCGTGTGGGCTTAGTTTTCATTTAAACGAGTTGGAGTCTGGTGACAGGCCCACTCTGAAGACGTCTGGCAGTATCTGCAGGCCTGGATTCTAGTCTCTTCCATTTTCAAGAATGCCACACAAGACCTGCGCTCCAGGAGGTTGAAAGGTGGGGATCTGCTGAAGAAGCTGCACCAGTGAAGGAGTCTACAGCCCCAACAGAGTAAATTAGACCAGGTGCTGTTGGACCCTGAGACAGCTGCACATTTATTTCCCATGGAAAGTGTCCACAGACCATCCCTTCAGAATCACCAGGGAACTTGTGAAGATGCAGATCCTGAGGTCCCTGGCCCAGGGGGAGAATATCTATGTTGAAGGCCCAGGGAGTGGTGTTTTTAACAAGTTTTCTAAGTGATCCTTTTTCACACCAGTTAAGTCTGGATCCATTGCTCTAAGACAAGACTGATCTTTATCTTTTGACAAAGGAACTGATCTGACTGACATATCTATGGTGCAGGCAGTAGCCGAGGAGCCTGCAACTTAATAACAAGTTATCTCAACCCTCTGTTTGTGCTTTGGTTGATTTTGTAGTTACTTTAACTTTCATGTGATGCTGAGAAAAAGGGAAGGCAAAAGGGAAGAAGGTGGCAGAGGATGAAATGGTTAGACAGCCATTTGTGACTCAATGGACACAAATTTGAGCAGACTTTGGGAGAGAGTGGAGGACCGAAGAGACTTACAAGTGCTTCGGTCCATGGGGTCGCAAAGAATCGGACACAAGTTAGCAAATGAATTTCACTCATATAAATATAACTGGTTTTCAGAAACAGAGATAAGAGAAGAATAAAGCCATTTGCAAAAGTAAAAACTGAACCAGCAAGGGAAAGCAACTGGAAGCAAGGGGGGAGGGAGGACGAGGAGAAAAGCCAGACTGGGCAGGGGTGGAAGCATAGGACAGATGGGGAAGAAAGACCATTCCTGGGCAGCTGTCAACACGACTTCGTAGAGACGGATCTTTAAAATGTTTGACTGTGGGTCAGTCTCGAGAGAGTTGAGATGTTTACATGCATTTGGAAGTTTTCTTTGGGTGCTGGTGTCATACTTGAATGTGAATCACCCTGAAGAGGCTGCCAGGCACCCTCTCTATACTGGGGCTGTGAGCAGCCATGAAAGACACAGACTTCGGAATGCTGATAAGTCTCAGCTAAAAGTGCTTGACTCCAGTGGCTGCACACAGAGGCAAGATGTAAAGACTAAGGAGGCCCAGAGTCAAGCAGTCAAGCACCAGAGGCCCCAGGGAGGCACTGAAGACACCCACTGTCTAGGGACCAGATGGGGAGGGGAACCAGGAGGTGGGGGAGGAGGCTGGTGTTGCCCCTGGTGTAATCACCTCTTGGTGCTTAAAAGGATCAAGTTCCCACTGTTGGGGCTTTTCAGGGGGGTGAAGTGGGGTGGGGGAGAGCACTTATAGGAACTGTGAGTGGGAGAAGATGTATGGGGAAGGGGAGCCAACCCTAGGCTTCAGTTTCTCTCTAAAACACCTATAGTCAAAGCATACCTTACCCTGAAGAATTCATTTCTTTCTGACCCCAGGTAAAATTCATAGTTCTATGGTGCAGGCAGTAGCCGAGGAGCCTGCAACTTAATAACAAGTTATCTCAACCCTCTGTTTGTGCTTTGGTTGATTTTGTAGTTACTTTAACTTTCATGTGATGCTGAGAAAAAGGGAAGGCAAAAGGGAAGAAGGTGGCAGAGGATGAAATGGTTAGACAGCCATTTGTGACTCAATGGACACAAATTTGAGCAGACTTTGGGAGAGATGGAGGACCAAGAGACTTACAAGTGCTTCGTCCATGGGGTTGCAAAGAATCGGACACAAGTTAGCAAATGAATTTCACTCATATAAATATAACTGGTTTTCAGAAACAGAGATAAGAGAAGAATAAAGCCATTTGCAAAAGTAAAAACTGAACCAGCAAGGGAAAGCAACTGGAAGCAAGGGGGGAGGGAGGACGAGGAGAAAAGCCAGACTGGGCAGGGGTGGAAGCATAGGACAGATGGGGAAGAAAGACCATTCCTGGGCAGCTGTCAACACGACTTCGTAGAGACGGATCTTTAAAATGTTTGACTGTGGGTCAGTCTCGAGAGAGTTGAGATGTTTACATGCATTTGGAAGTTTTCTTTGGGTGCTGGTGTCATACTTGAATGTGAATCACCCTGAAGAGGCTGCCAGGCACCCTCTCTATACTGGGGCTGTGAGCAGCCATGAAAGACACAGACTTCGGAATGCTGATAAGTCTCAGCTAAAAGTGCTTGACTCCAGTGGCTGCACACAGAGGCAAGATGTAAAGACTAAGGAGGCCCAGAGTCAAGCAGTCAAGCACCAGAGGCCCCAGGGAGGCACTGAAGACACCCACTGTCTAGGGACCAGATGGGGAGGGGAACCAGGAGGTGGGGGAGGAGGCTGGTGTTGCCCCTGGTGTAATCACCTCTTGGTGCTTAAAAGGATCAAGTTCCCACTGTTGGGGCTTTTCAGGGGGGTGAAGTGGGGTGGGGGAGAGCACTTATAGGAACTGTGAGTGGGAGAAGATGTATGGGGAAGGGGAGCCAACCCTAGGCTTCAGTTTCTCTCTAAAACACCTATAGTCAAAGCATACCTTACCCTGAAGAATTCATTTCTTTCTGACCCCCAGGTAAAATTCATAGTTCTGTTAGCTGGCATAACCCTCCTATTCAACTGTCTTCTCTTTGCATGCATGCATGCTTAGTCACTCAGCTGTGTCTGGCTCTGCAGTTCCATGGACTGTAGCCTGACAGGCTCCTCTCTCCGTGGGATTTCCCAGGCAAGAGTACTGGAGTGGGTTGCCATATTGTCCTCCAGGGATCATTTCTTGAGAACTACTCACCCTGGCTTGGGCTTTATTCTGCTGAGAAAACACTGCTTTCACCATGGAGTATGTCAACTTTTCCTTTGCTGATACATGCCAGAGGCTGCCCAGCCCCAAAATCATCATCCCAGTTTCTCAGGAAGGAAGAAGTGTCATTCGATCCAACCATATATGCAAAGGTCTTGGCACACAGCAGTGGCTCCATAAATCCAAGTCATTACCACTTGGGAGATAAGCCAGAGGTCCTTGCCCTGACCTGTGTGTCCAAGGCTTCTCCCTCCACCCTTCCCATCAGTGGCTGGTGGGGCTGAGGTCCCATCATGCTTCACGCTTCCATCCAGACAGAGCACAAGTGACCAGCTTCTGGCATGGTGACCAGAATCCATGGCCTCCTCTGAGGTTAGGGAGGGAGACCCCCAAAGAGAACAAGGACCCCAGCCCCAGTCCTAGCTCAAGGAGTTAGGAACTGAGGGAAGCTGCAAGAATGGAATTCTTGAGGTTGGCTTCCTCATGTTCTTTGTTTTCCTGGATGTAGTTTATGTTGTGGAAAACTTTTTCTTTTTTTTAAAGAAAGGATGTTTGTCCCAGAGACATTCACAGGCCAGTGTCATTCTTGCCAGCCTCTGACCCCATTCCTCCCCCAGCCCCTGAGGGGAAATTCCTGATCTGTCTGAGGTTCAGCCCCAGTGGCATTCCAGACCAGAAGCTAGAAGACAGCTGACAGCCCCCAAGAGTTGGCCCCAATGGAAATTTGAATTTAACAAGAGAAAGAGGGAATTTATATCTAAAGAGCACTTATAGGAACTGTGAGTGGGAGAAGATGTATGGGGAAGGGGAGCCAACCCTAGGCTTCAGTTTCTCTCTAAAACACCTATAGTCAAAGCATACCTTACCCTGAAGAATTCATTTCTTTCTGACCCCCAGGTAAAATTCATAGTTCTGTTAGCTGGCATAACCCTCCTATTCAACTGTCTTCTCTTTGCATGCATGCATGCTTAGTCACTCAGCTGTGTCTGGCTCTGCAGTTCCATGGACTGTAGCCTGACAGGCTCCTCTCTCCGTGGGATTTCCCAGGCAAGAGTACTGGAGTGGGTTGCCATATTGTCCTCCAGGGGATCATTTCTTGAGAACTACTCACCCTGGCTTGGGCTTTATTCTGCTGAGAAAACACTGCTTTCACCATGGAGTATGTCAACTTTTCCTTTGCTGATACATGCCAGAGGCTGCCCAGCCCCAAAATCATCATCCCAGTTTCTCAGGAAGGAAGAAGTGTCATTCGATCCAACCATATATGCAAAGGTCTTGGCACACAGCAGTGGCTCCATAAATCCAAGTCATTACCACTTGGGAGATAAGCCAGAGGTCCTTGCCCTGACCTGTGTGTCCAAGGCTTCTCCCTCCACCCTTCCCATCAGTGGCTGGTGGGGCTGAGGTCCCATCATGCTTCACGCTTCCATCCAGACAGAGCACAAGTGACCAGCTTCTGGCATGGTGACCAGAATCCATGGCCTCCTCTGAGGTTAGGGAGGGAGACCCCCAAAGAGAACAAGGACCCCAGCCCCAGTCCTAGCTCAAGGAGTTAGGAACTGAGGGAAGCTGCAAGAATGGAATTCTTGAGGTTGGCTTCCTCATGTTCTTTGTTTTCCTGGATGTAGTTTATGTTGTGGAAAACTTTTTCTTTTTTTTAAAGAAAGGATGTTTGTCCCAGAGACATTCACAGGCCAGTGTCATTCTTGCCAGCCTCTGACCCCATTCCTCCCCCAGCCCCTGAGGGGAAATTCCTGATCTGTCTGAGGTTCAGCCCCAGTGGCATTCCAGACCAGAAGCTAGAAGACAGCTGACAGCCCCCAAGAGTTGGCCCCAATGGAAATTTGAATTTAACAAGAGCAAGAGGGAATTTATATCTAAGGAGTGGGTTAGGGGGTTCGGTGGAAAATTAGTAATAAGAAACATCAAGGGCCGGAGTGGAGAATGGATTCTGGTTAAGCAGCACAAGATTCTTGCTGAAGGCAAGCAGGATGATCCAGTACCAAAATGGGTGGGTCAGGGGGGGTGTCAGTGAAGTATCTGGTCAGCTGTCAAGAGTGACTGCACATCAAGGGAGATCAGATAACAAGGATGGGGGATTCTCTCTACATGGACTTAGCAGGATTCTTGCTAAAACTGGGCAATGCAGGCCCAACAAGGATGGATACCAAAGTACAAGGTCAAAGTCTGTTTGTGAAGCAGGCTTAGAGGAGCCTGAGTAAGGTTTGGTCAAAGCAAGAGCCTCCATCCTCACCCTGGGGAGCAAAAGCTTTTGCTGGTACCACTGGCACCAACCACACTTGACCTGGCCCCATGGCCTGGTCCACCCCTATCCTTCCGCTCTGATGAACAGGTCAACCCATTTCAGTCCAGGCAAGAATGTGCTGCAAGCGTGAGGACCTCGCTCCCATCAGCCCTAGCTGCCCACCACCCACAGGCTCCAGATCACTGCTGTGGGTGATGGGCTGGGTCAGAGCAGAACCTGACTTCTGGGGAGCCAGAATGCCCCATACAGCTTCCCAGAGGTCCCACAGGCAAGCCCAGGTGCCTTGAGAAACATCTCAT
The DNA here is from genome assembly GCA_022376925.1 of Tragulus kanchil. Classification (NCBI taxonomy): domain Eukaryota; kingdom Metazoa; phylum Chordata; class Mammalia; order Artiodactyla; family Tragulidae; genus Tragulus; species Tragulus kanchil. The sequence continues at coordinate 57,084,560 of JAIOJX010000026.1, forward strand.
CACTAGAAGAATTTCCTGGCAGTCCAGTGGTTAGGACTTCCACTTCAGGGGACACAGGGTAAATCCCTGGTCGGGGAGCTAAGATCCTGCGTACCATGCAGCACAGCCAAACAAACAAACAAAAATCGCTGGGAGACTTGCCAGTGCTTCATGCCCCAAGCTGAAATCCCAGGGGTCATATCAGGTGCCCCTGTGGTCACCTCTAGTTCTGACCTCAACCTCGAGACAGTTGCCTCTGGCTGGTTTTGCCCACGGATTTTGAGCAAAGAACAAGAGGCTTTAAACTCAATAAGCTTAGCTGCTGCAGCTCTCATTTTTCTTAGGAAAGAAATGGATTAAGAATTCACAACTCCAGGATGACCCTGGTGGTCTAGTGGTTGAGGATCCTCCTACCAATGCCAAGGTCACAGATTCAATCCCTGGTCTGGGAGGATTCCACATGCCTCAGGGCAGCTAAACCCATGCTTCACAACTACTGAGCCCTCTCACTGTCAAGCCTGTGCTTTGCCACAAAAGAAGTCACTGCAATGAGAAGCCTACCCACTGCAATAAAGACCTAATGTAGCCAAAATAAGTAAATAATTTTTAAAAGAGAGAGAGAATTCAAGACTCTGCACTTCGTCTATTGATCTGTCTCTGCCCTGTGAGCCAAACTAGATATTTTCACATTAAGTGTCAGGATCTAAAGTTAGGTCTCCTCTGATACCAGGACCACTGAGAGAGCCATGTGGCGGGCATCTCCTACAAATAGGCCTTTTAATGATGGAAGCCCCTCCCCTTAGGCATGAAACCTTTTCAAACAAGTCTTTCCAACAATCTCAAGGCCAGATCCTTCCCATAGTCCTCTTGGTTCATAAGAATGCTCTGTCCCATTCCCACCAGGGACAGATGTACCATTTTCTCTCTGTTGCAGAGATGTCTTTGCTTGGTCACCAGGAAGGCAATTCTAGCCACAATTTTTAACCTCCTCAGACAGAAAAATGCTTAAAATATATTAATGTAGATGATTTTACAGTCTTGGACTTCTTCTAAACAATAGCCTGGATACATTCAACATTTTCTTATGATGGATATCATAAATTACTTTTCTGTTCTTTCTTTTAAAAATGTTGCCCAAGTTCATTTTTAGAATATGTGTTTATAGAGCATATCTACATATAATATATAGTATATCTCTATATAAGCCAGAAATAGTTTCATACAGTGATAATATGGTAACAGTTGCAGTAGATGAAATGTTCCAAAGAACTCGGGAATTTTGAGATAATTCACATTTTTTCTTAAGTAATTTTATTTTTTTATTTTTTAGAGCTATCTGAACATTACCCTTGAATGCCTATCCTTCCTGACTTTAAATTCCATATCATGGCACCATTTCTATAGGAGAAAAGAACATTTTTGACTAATCTGGGATGATACATATCTGTAAACAACAAAACCCTGTAAAAGCAAAAAAGATAAATAAAAAAGGCAAAAAAATCCACAATTCTTAAGTAACTGCAAATAACATCAGCCACCATTTCTTCTCTTCCCTTCCCTCTGTGTCTTGCCCAAGCTTAAGTTTCTCAAAGAATTTTTTACATCACGAGAAGCATTATTGCTGGTGTCATTCATGACATAAACTATCAGTCTTAATATCAGTCTAAACAGCTTTCAAATCCAAGTCCAGGAAATCAAAAGTATCTTACAAATGAAAAATTCTCAGTAATTTTTCCTTTGTTGATCATCTTTTGAAGAAAGCCCAGAAACTGATCAGCGGTTGACTCTTAGAAAAAAGGAGAACCTCGGAAAATGGGGTGGAGGAAGACTTTGTGTGCTTGCTAAGTCGCTTCAGTCGTATCCACCTCTGTGTGACAGCACTGTAGCCCACCAAGTTCCTCTGTCCATGGGATTCTCCAGGCAAGAATACTGGAGTGGCTTGTTGTGCCCTCCTCCAGGGTACATCTCCTGCATTGGCAGGTGAATTCTTTACCACTAGTGCCACCCGGGAAGCCTGGAGGAAGATTTACTTTTGACTAAATACCATTTTGAACCTTTTGAATTTAACACTATACCTTCCCAGTTCAAAATATTAAAAATGATTTATATTTGAAAGTATAAAACTACCATTCTGACAATTAGTGGTACAAGTAGAAGTTACCTTTTGTGTCAGAAAATAGAGTGTGAAAGTTCTAAGGATAAATTGAGTTGTGAATAGTAGTAGATCTAGGTCTCACAATTAAGTTAAGCTTGGTCAATTTTTGGAGTTTTTCTTCCTCTTTCTGCTCTCAGGTTGCTTTTGTTTCAACAACAAAAAAACGAACAAACAAAGAGACTTAGTTTTTTGTGAGGAGGGAGTGTGTACAAAGGCATGTCTTACTGATCGGTGAGTGTAGCTAATCATTTGTTGATAAGTCAGGCTCTCTATTGGGTGCCGGGAGATGGTAAAAGCCTGTCTGCCCTGGAGACAGATTGCACAAGAAAAAGAGAAGGTGGCACTTTGAATTTTCAGCGGTATCCTTAGAGGAAGAAGACTTAGAATGAAACCCAGAGAGGACACAAGAACTGGAAGTGAAAGTGGAGCCCAGACATGATTCAGAAACCAATAGTACTTGAAACCAATGGTGGTCTAAGGATATAGATTGTAATCAAAGCAACCAGTGAAAAGGAACTCTTTTACCACAAGCCAGCTGTCCACAACCAAAGCAAAGTGGAGAATCAAGGCCCCAGTTCCCCAAGCAATTGATCTAACTCTCAACAGGGATGAAATGATCACACTGAGCCAAGTCGTGTACATGGAAATTTAAAGAGAAGGTCCTGACCTCCTAAACTCCTGTAAGACCTTTATAAGCCTCAGATTTTCTCATCTGTAAATTAGAAATAATAATTCCTACATTATAAAATTGTTGAGAGGACTTGACATAGTGTGTATAGAAGAGTTTATGTAATATCAGGAGTATAAGAATTGCTCAATACATGGCATCCTTGCTGTTGTCATGTTACTTGAAAATATAACTGCAATATAACTTGAAAATATCATAATGGTGAATCTCATGGTTTGGATCATTCAATCCTCATTTGTACACCTTTCAGGGTACCTTCCAATACTGTCAATTCTGTGAAACTAGGAACTACATTTCCCAGATTTCTTAGTTCTTAGAGTCTGCGCACCAGTTAAGTTCTACCATTCTGACAATTAGTGGTACAAGTAGAAGTTACCTTTTGTGTCAGAAAATAGAGTGTGAAAGTTCTAAGGATAAATTGAGTTGTGAATAGTAGTAGATCTAGGTCTCACAATTAAGTTAAGCTTGGTCAATTTTTGGAGTTTTTCTTCCTCTTTCTGCTCTCAGGTTGCTTTTGTTTCAACAACAAAAAAACGAACAAACAAAGAGACTTAGTTTTTTGTGAGGAGGGAGTGTGTACAAAGGCATGTCTTACTGATCGGTGAGTGTAGCTAATCATTTGTTGATAAGTCAGGCTCTCTATTGGGTGCCGGAGATGGTAAAAGCCTGTCTGCCCTGGAGACAGATTGCACAAGAAAAAGAGAAGGTGGCACTTTGAATTTTCAGCGGTATCCTTAGAGGAAGAAGACTTAGAATGAAACCCAGAGAGGACACAAGAACTGGAAGTGAAAGTGGAGCCCAGACATGATTCAGAAACCAATAGTACTTGAAACCAATGGTGGTCTAAGGATATAGATTGTAATCAAAGCAACCAGTGAAAAGGAACTCTTTTACCACAAGCCAGCTGTCCACAACCAAAGCAAAGTGGAGAATCAAGGCCCCAGTTCCCCAAGCAATTGATCTAACTCTCAACAGGGATGAAATGATCACACTGAGCCAAGTCGTGTACATGGAAATTTAAAGAGAAGGTCCTGACCTCCTAAACTCCTGTAAGACCTTTATAAGCCTCAGATTTTCTCATCTGTAAATTAGAAATAATAATTCCTACATTATAAAATTGTTGAGAGGACTTGACATAGTGTGTATAGAAGAGTTTATGTAATATCAGGAGTATAAGAATTGCTCAATACATGGCATCCTTGCTGTTGTCATGTTACTTGAAAATATAACTGCAATATAACTTGAAAATATCATAATGGTGAATCTCATGGTTTGGATCATTCAATCCTCATTTGTACACCTTTCAGGGTACCTTCCAATACTGTCAATTCTGTGAAACTAGGAACTACATTTCCCAGATTTCTTAGTTCTTAGAGTCTGCGCACCAGTTAAGTTCTACCAATTAGAGACAATTGTGTGAGATTTATAAGATGGAGATGGTAGAGGCCATCTTCCTGTTTCTGTGTCTACCCCAGACAGAGTCACAAGCCACGAGGAACATTAGGTGGTGGGGGAAGGGGAGGGCAGGCAGTGAGAGAAGCACCTGCTTGACCTCTAAGTCACAGCTACGCTGTTTAGTTCTTGATATCCCCCAATGATGTCCCCTGATTTCCATTCCTCTAACACTTCCAATGATTTATACACATCAAATTTCTGTATTAAATCCTCTCAGTTCAAAATACCTATGGTAATGACTCCTATTTCTAGAACTGAATCCTGACTGATTCAGAAATGGGTGTTTTATCTAAACAAATATATGGAGAATTCTGTGAAAGAGCTTATTTCATACTACTGCCCCAAACTTACTTATATTTAAATTATGAGTTCCCATATTTAAACCAGTTGAGAGATCTCTTTATTGATGTCATTCTCTTTGACATAACACAGTTAAAGTTTTCTGGGATCCAGAATAGATAATTCTGTATTTTTATATCCTTTTAAAAGGTAAAGTATTTTTTGTGATGATCATCATCCATCCATTGTCATTCTTTGTATTTTATTTGGTCAAGAGGAAAATTGTCCCTGAAATAATTTTGTTGCCCATTATCCATCCTTCCTTACTTTCTTAGTATTGAGAAATCCAATTTTTAACTGAGGGCATTGCTATACTGCTACTCTCCCTTAAAGCTAGGTCATAGCTAAATGACTAAATTTTAACCAATCAGATGCAAGAAAAAGTGCTTTGTAACTTCTAGAAAGGGTCTTCTGAAGGAAGGTGCAGAGGCTTCTTTGCCCCTTCCTCCTTCCTCTTGGCTGAGTGTGAATCCAATGACAGGACTGCTACCTGCCACCCTGGGTCATGAGGTGGTGCAAAAATCTTGGTGGAGTAGAAGAGAAGGACTCCGTGGCCTCAGAGTTGTCAGACAGGCCTGCAGTGTGTAGCTCCAGATTTCTTTTACGTAAGAAAAAAAAAAAAAAATCAAACTCTAAGCTTTTTAAGTCACTGTCATTTGGTTACAGACTTGTTAGTACATGTAACCAAACCTATCCCTAAATCAGTATAACTGAAACAGCCAAATTTCTTTCCCTATCAACCTCGAACTATTTCTCGGTTTCTAAAAACAAGTGCATTCTCAAAAGCTGCCCAACCCCTGAAACACAGTAAGGCAAGCTGTCCCAAATGCTAATCTGGGTATAGCATTAAAAACATAAACTTATTTCCTGAGGGCAATTTGATGGGCACAGTAGGTGAAGTCTGTAACCAGATGGATAGCTTTGATTTACTCCCACTATTTTCAAAGTCAAATCAAAGCATTGATTTTAGGTGGAGAAACAGCAAATCCTCAGCCCTCACTGGTGGTCCATTAGGCCCAGCATTATTAATTCAAAATGGCTGAGTTTTTCTTTAAAATGACCCTCTGCTGTTCACACCACAGTGACCACACCACAGGTGACAGCACATCCGGTGGTATAACCTTCTTTGCAACTCTCTATTCCAGAGCCCATAGATCAGAGGGTTAAAACATTGGGCAAATGCAAAGACTCCAAAAAGCACCAGATTTAAAGCAAAGAAAAACACGCCACACTTCTTTCCCAAACCAATAAATAACAAGGTTGGTATTATGTGTAAGCTCAACTGCACTAAATGAATGAGGACTGTTTTCCTTGCTTTGATATTTGACCTATTAAAATGACCGGCTCGTTTCCCTTCTTTGTATATCAGACAGTAACTTATAAGAATGACAGACAGAAGAAGGAAAAGGAAAACCATACTAATGGCTCTGAGTACCATTTAAAAGCTTCTCCTTCCTTTGATGCAGAAAAGTGCTTGTAACTTCTAGAAAGGGTCTTCTGAAGGAAGGTGCAGAGGCTTCTTTGCCCTTCCTCCTTCCTCTTGGCTGAGTGTGAATCCAATGACAGGACTGCTACCTGCCACCCTGGGTCATGAGGTGGTGCAAAAATCTTGGTGGAGTAGAAGAGAAGGACTCCGTGGCCTCAGAGTTGTCAGACAGGCCTGCAGTGTGTAGCTCCAGATTTCTTTTACGTAAGAAAAAAAAAAAAAAATCAAACTCTAAGCTTTTAAGTCACTGTCATTTGGTTACAGACTTGTTAGTACATGTAACCAAACCTATCCCTAAATCAGTATAACTGAAACAGCCAAATTTCTTTCCCTATCAACCTCGAACTATTTCTCGGTTTCTAAAAACAAGTGCATTCTCAAAAGCTGCCCAACCCCTGAAACACAGTAAGGCAAGCTGTCCCAAATGCTAATCTGGGTATAGCATTAAAAACATAAACTTATTTCCTGAGGGCAATTTGATGGGCACAGTAGGTGAAGTCTGTAACCAGATGGATAGCTTTGATTTACTCCCACTATTTTCAAAGTCAAATCAAAGCATTGATTTTAGGTGGAGAAACAGCAAATCCTCAGCCCTCACTGGTGGTCCATTAGGCCCAGCATTATTAATTCAAAATGGCTGAGTTTTTCTTTAAAATGACCCTCTGCTGTTCACACCACAGTGACCACACCACAGGTGACAGCACATCCGGTGGTATAACCTTCTTTGCAACTCTCTATTCCAGAGCCCATAGATCAGAGGGTTAAAACATTGGGCAAATGCAAAGACTCCAAAAAGCACCAGATTTAAAGCAAAGAAAAACACGCCACACTTCTTTCCCAAACCAATAAATAACAAGGTTGGTATTATGTGTAAGCTCAACTGCACTAAATGAATGAGGACTGTTTTCCTTGCTTTGATATTTGACCTATTAAAATGACCGGCTCGTTTCCCTTCTTTGTATATCAGACAGTAACTTATAAGAATGACAGACAGAAGAAGGAAAAGGAAAACCATACTAATGGCTCTGGCAGGAATACCATTTAAGAGCACTGGGCAAAGGGGTTCAGATTTTAAAACAACCACCTGAGTAGGGCCAGCACTGTCTATGAGGAAGAGACAAACATTCTTCAGTATAATGATGAGCCAAATCCCGGCCAGAATCCTGTACTTAGCTGACTCTACAAAGGACACAGATTTCAAGGGCCAGCAGATCACTAGGCAGGTGTTGACAGCCATCAAGGCCAGAGTGAAGAGGATCCCTTCCCCAGCACTCATCTGTGCCCCAAACACCACCCAACACATCAACACAGGGCTGTTGGCCAGGAGGGCCCGCATCCCTTGGAAAACCACCCCCAGGCCACAGAAGGAGGAGATGCACAGCAGGTGGTGGCAGAGGAGGACATATCGGACCTCTTTCCTCAGCTTTGAATGCTGCGACACGATGGTGATGATCATGACAGTGATGAACGTGGCGAAGGAGAAAGCCACCACATACACAGAGGCCTTCACGGTTGCTTCCAGCCTCAGCCAGTCTGATATGTTGCAGTGCTCAGAAGACAAGTTCATGGTCTTTGGGGCAACCTGGCTCCTGCAGGAGAAAAGAACAAGAAGGAACGAATCTGCGTTAGCATGTCTTGTGTGGTTTTCTGGCTCTCTGACCTTGCATACAGGCCCAAGGAACAGATGACCCATTTTTGCTATAGATGAGGACAGCTTTAGAGAGTATTGACCTGCACCAAAGAAAGTGGAGAATCATCTGCTGCCTCACTTCCTCACGACCCCCTCTTCCTCCATCAAAGCTGATCGGACTGGGAGTGACGGAGTCTCTACCTTGTGGAAAAGTATTCTGCAGACTGTTCGAAGTGCATCAGGGTCTGTCTCTTAAAAATCACGTCCAAGGATTCTCAGAGAAGGTAGTCTGAGTTTGATGTCTTATAATTGACCTGTTAGCCATGTTGGAGTGTAGAGGTGAGGAAGAAAGAGATAGAGAGGGGCTGGAGAGGAGCAGAGAGAACGCGAGGATCACAGACGCCCTTGCAAGGCAGCGAGAGCAACCTGGGCTTTTGGTTCCACCAAGAGGCCTTGCCTTGTCTGTCCTCAGGTTCTAAAAATATCACACCACCCCGGCCCCACCACGATTAGTTGAGTTAGTTAAATAGGTTTCTATTCCTTCAATCTGACTCCTAGAGAGCAAAGGCTATAAAATGGACCCTGAAGAGGCACACTAAATGCCACTGGCTTCCTAAAGGGCAGCTCACAGTGGAGACAATGGCAAGTCATGGCTCTGCAGCTTCCTGAGAACTGACAGTGCCAAAGCTCCTTATGAAACCCCTTGCTGAAGGCGTAAGTTTTTCCCTACATACTGAGTTGTCATCCTTTGTTCACTGTTCACTGAGAAGGTTCACTGTTCTGATGGATTTTTGTGCCACTGTCACACTGTTGAACTCCAGGCTTTTCATTCTCTATTCTCCAGCTCTTCAGAGAAGAATAGAAATTGTAATGATCATCATCGTTCTCAGGCTTTCTTTTAGCTGCAGATTTTTCAATCAAAACTTGTCAATAATAAACTGGAAAATGCGCATCTATGCACATTAAATGACTGCTCCTTAATCCCTCGCTCCCAGAGCACACAGCTGTAATGGCCCTCGGGGCACCACCTGCGAAATGGGGTGCCCCGAAGTGACTTCTTGAAGACCGTGATAAGAGGGAACACTCTACTTGCAGACGGCGGGGAATCACATGAGCTGGGCTCTAAGCCTAGATTTGCTGCTGATGAGGAATATGAGGTTGGATGCTGAAATCACTTTGCTTCTCTGGTTCTGGGTTCCTTCCATCACAGGCAGGCAGCATCGCTAAGCTCTGCATCCTTTCTCTCTATAGACACAGAGTCGTCCCCACACACATCTTCAAGGGCCCAGGAGTACCTGGACTTGTGCCTTATTCTTGAGTACAAGATTACCCCACCCCTACCCCAAAATAGTCTCATCTTCCTCTCCATCTCACTAACTCAAATAGAACCCCTGTCTATCTCTAGGATAGGCCTACCTTGCCCAGCCAGGCCCCCTCCCAAGACCTGAAACTCAGTCTCTGATCTCTTTTCATGGAATGAAGTCTCGCTGAGAGGATTACAGACTAAACCCAGGTCCAGATCTGAAGGGCCTTGATACCACTCTAAGAGTTCAGATTCACTTTTCAGGCTATAAGGAGGCTTGTGTGATTAAAATTAAGAGCAGCACATGCCCAGGTTGAAAGCCATTAAGATATGTCCACCCTCTGCCTGCAGAGCGGTGCTTGACAGGAACTCTGCAAAGCAGGCAGCCCACAAAGCACAAACTTGCACAAGGAAGACAATACCACCATAGCAAGTGGCTTAGAATACTTTTTTACACAGATGGAATCTCCAGGAAGGTTGCAACTCTGCAAAATCACTAAGGGCAATAATATTGCCTTTAATTTATTTATGAGGCTTCAAGATCAGTAATTTGCTCAGGACCATGCAGCCAGAAAGAATCTTCTAGTCTCCAAATTCACATTCTTTCTCGGAGTATATTTGCATACTAAGAACTTACAGCAACCAAACCCATATAATCAGCCCTCATCTCTACACATAACCTCCACTTAATGACAGTTCTTTGAATCTTTTCCTCCTGGAACCCTGAAGTGGGGAAAAATAGTTTCCTGCTAGCCCAAAATGTTACTTTGGCTTTGGTTTTGAAATAAAACTCTGACGCTAAGAGAGTTCAGCAAAGAATTATATTATGTCCACAATTGTCCTGAAAAAAATCAGAATCAGTCATCACCACCTCCTACCCAAATCCTGTAGGAAACAGATGTGTGCAAGAGCTGGAGTGGATATATACAGGATCAGCAAAGCCCCGGGGTCTTGTCCGAAGTGCCTTGCTCAGGACCAACCCCTGAGAGCAACGTGCCACCCTCAGCAAAAGACCGAATCTACAGACGAATGTAGCCAGACCATATATAAAAACACAACTCTCACCTACCGCTTGCAGCAACCTGCCCCCACACCGAGCCCTCATCTACAGTAACTGACTTGGAAGGCAGCCTGCCTCCGGCATGTCAGACTCAGAAGTCGGATGGTTGTCTCTACCAACAATCTAGAAAGCCAAACAGCAACCCCTGGGACAATCAACACAGCCAAGACTTGGTTAATAGCTGCCAACGTCCCTAATTTTTCTCTCTGCTTCTAGCTCAGGAAGAAGCAGAAGAGGTCCAATATGTACCCCAACCAATGACATGGGCCTTCCCTGGTGGCTCAGTGGTAAAGAATCCACCTGCCAGTACAGGAAACAGAGGAGACGTGGGTTCTATCCCTGGGTTGGGAAGATCTCCCTGGTTAAGGAAATGGCAACCCACTCCAGCATTTTTGACCAGAGAATCCCATGGATAGAGGAGCCTGGTGGCTACAGTCCATGGGTTGCAAAGAATCAGACACGGCTGAGTGATTAAACAACAACAATAATAACTGATCTCGGGCTTCCCCTGGTGGTTCAGTGGATAAGGACACCGCCTTGCAGTGCAAGGGGCGCCGGTTCGATCCCTGGCCTGGGAAGATCCCACGTGCCGTGGAGCGGCTGGACTGATGTGTCCAATCACCGAGCCGGAGCTCTGGAGCGCATGCGCCCAGAGCCGGCGCTCTGCATCAACAGACGCCACCGCGATGGGAGGCCCACAGGAGCCAAAGAACAAAAGACGGATGAAAACAGAGAAATGAAAGACCAATAGAAGTGGCCCGCTCGCTCCCCTCACTCCCCAACCCGACCCCCGCCCAAAATAAATAAATAAATAAATCTTAAAAAAAAATAAATAAATAACTGATCTCACAGGATGCCTCACTTCCTGTTGGTCACCTTCAGCTTTCCCAGCCCCACAGTCCCCCATCAGGGCCACCTGAAGCCCTCCCTTGTTTCTGCCAGAGAGCTTTCCCACTCCTCTGCTTGCCTGTGGGTCTCCACCAAAATGTAAACGATGGTGGCAGAGAGAAGCAGCTACCAGCCACCACTGTACTTTCAGGAAGCCAAAGACGGCTTCCCCTCAGTCCAGCTAGACTCCTCTCCACACCCAAAACTTGCACCTGGGAATTTCTGAAGGAGAAAAGATCTCCACTCTCTGAGAGGGAAAAGGGCTTTTCTTCCTGGGTGCTCATTGTCAGTCTGCCAAGATTAGGGCCAGTGTCTGACTTACTGACAAGGAGAAGACCTCATCAGCTGAGAACTAACTTCAGAAATGACCTCTAGCAGCCAGGGGCGGCCAGCAGAAGCCAATGAGCAAATACGGGCACTTCCAGAATGGCTCCTAAAACCCTGCCCAAATGATGAGACCTTCTCTCCTCCCACAATACAGCTGCCACCTTCTCCTTAAATGCATCTTCCCTTTTGCTCTAATTGTGGCCTTACTTCTTTGGTATTTTAAAAATGACTCCAGTCTGTGAAGCTTCTCTGAGCACCTGTTTTCCTGCTCCGAGTAGGCAGGAAGGAAGGGAGGGAGCCATTGTTTACTGAATGCCACGCCAGGCACTTGCCATCAAGCGTGAGCAGTCCACCACCTGGAAATGACTCCCGGAGGTGACGTGAAGAACCGGGTGAAGTCACAAAGCCGTGAAGGTATAGCTTATGACTTCTGAAGGCAGGAGAATCATACATTTTTCTAGTGAGTGCTTTCCCAGGCAATTAACTTTTGTCAGCCTACCCCCCCAACCTTTATATATATATAAAGGGAAATCCTTCAACTTCCTTCGTTGGTTTTTTTCTGACCAAAACTTTGATCTACAGACATTCCTCTAAGCACTCCTAGGACTCCTTAACCTAGAGACCTCGCTTTAATAGAAACATGCCCTTTCCTTAATGCTCGAAAACACTTCTTAAAAAACAATGTGTACCACACACCTGCAGTCAATCATCTTCAACAAAGGAAGAATGTACAGTGGAGAAAAGACTGTCCCTCCAGCAAGGACTTTGGGAAAGCTGGACAGCTGCATATAAATCAAAGAAGTTAGAATCTACCCTCACACCATCCACAAAAATAAACTCAAGAAGGTTTGAAGACCTAACTATTAAGTGATGACATCGCAAAACTTCCAGGAGAGAACAGAGGTATCCTCTGACATAAGTCATAGCAATACTTTCTTAGGTTGGTCTCCCAAAGCAAAAGAAATAAAAGCAAAAATAAACAAATGAGGGACTTCCTTGTGGGTCCAACGATTAGGACTCCGTGCTTTCCCAGCAGAGGGTATGGGCTGTGCCTTGGTCAGGGAGCTAAGATCCTACAAGTTGCATGGCACAGCCTCCCCATCAAAAATTTTTATATAAAAAACAAATTTATAACTTTCTGCCAGCACAGGAAACCATAAATAAAACAAAAGGACAATCTATGAACTGGAAGAAAGTATTTGCAAACCATGTGAAAGACAAGGGCTTAATTTCCAAAATATACAAACATCTCACACGGTTCAATAGAAAAGAATCAACCAACCCAATCAAAAAAATGAACAGAGGCACTAAATAGACATTTTTCCAAAGAAGACACATAGATGGCCAACCGGTACGTGGAAAGATTCTCAACATCACTAAGTATTAAAGAAATGCAAAGCAAACCACAATTAAGTATTATCCCAGACAGGTCAGAATGGCCATCATCAAAAATTCTATACATAATAAATGCTGGAAAGGGTGTGAAGAAAAGGGCCTCAAACCAGGGCAACCACTGTGGAGAATAGCATGGAGGTCCCTTAAAAAACTGAAGTTGCCATATGATCCAGCAGTCCCACTCCTGAGCATATATCTAGAAAAGACATACTCTAATTCAAAAAGGTATTAATGCATACATCCAATGTGAACTGCACTGTTTACAGTAGCCTAGACACAGATGCTACCTAATGTCCAGTGACAGATGAATGGACAGAGAAGATGTGATATATATATATATATGAATATTACATATCCATAAAAAAGAATGAAATACTGCCATTTGTAGCAACATGGGTAGACCTACAGATTATTATAATAACTGAAATAAGTCAGAGAAAAACAAATATCATATGATAATGCTTCTATGTAGAATCTAAGACAGAAACAGATTCACAGACATAGAAAACAAACTTATGGTCACCCAAGGGTATCATAGCAAGAGAGGGGGATAAATTAGGAGCTTCCTATTAACAGATAAACACTGCTACATATAAAATAGATAAGGCACAAGGACCTGATGGATAGCACAGGGAACTATATTCAACATCTTGTAATAGCCTATAATGGAAAATAATTTGAAAAAGTATACACACACCCACATACACATATATAATTGAATCACTTTGCTGGGCACCTAGAACTAACACGACATGGTAAATCAACTGTACTTTAATAATAACAAAAAAACTTGCACACATATCTTCATTGAATAGCTTGAGATTTTTAAACAGCAGGCTGCCCATTCACAAGGGCAAGTTGAAACAAATCCCCAGACCTTGAATATAAGTAAATACTCAAGAAGGAAGTATTGGAAAGAATGTAGCTCATACGTGGACAGTGGACATATGGACATTGTGGGGAAGGAACAGTGGGTGAGAGGCGTAAAGGAAGTAGCTTGAAGGCCTGTACTATCATAAGTGAAGAAAATAGCTATAGTCATTGCTCTGTGAGAAAAGCAGATCCTTCACGGGTGCTGTATGACGGTCTGGAGGGGTGGGATGGGGGGATATACATATGACTAATCTGAGAACATACATATCTGTAAACAACAAAACTCTGTAAAAGCTAAAAGTAAAATAAAAGTTTAAAAAAAAAAGAATGTAGCTCATAAAAGTAGTGATGAAGCTCTTTTATTTTATAACTTAGATGATGATAAATGTGTGTGATCCAAACTACTACAGTAACAATGACAGCAATATGAACAAAGAGGACACAAACTAACCACAGATTTCACTGCTCTACATACATCTGTAAACAGAAATATACAGGAGTCATTTCAGAAAAAGATTGTTCAATACTAACTATAATGGTGTCATATGAAACAAATAACAAATAGGATTTTCCTAAATCTTAAGTAATGAAATTATATAAAACAAGTAATGAAATTATATGAAATTAAGGTACACTGGCTAAAATAATACAGGCATTCAATTCTACCTGGATGGGGCTCTCTGCACTGATATGGGACTAGCCAAGGAGCAAAAGTGGCCGAGATGGACAGTTATTCAATCAGTTGATGAATTTTAATTGCTGATGTGCATGGATTCAAGATCTATGGATACTCAGTAACCCAACAGGCCAAGACTGGGGTCAAGGAATTTACAAAATCCTGAATCTTCCACCAGGTAGTAAATAATTGGCCTTTTCCCCTTTCCTGCGTATTTCTCTGGATGCCAAAGGTCAATATGATGTCTATAAACCACAAAGAGCAGCAGCAGTCTATGCTGCTGAGAAAATGATTCTCAATACTGCTTCTCAGTGTGAAGGATCTTTGCCTTTGGTCTATCAGTTTCTATTAATAACAAAAGCTCACCTTGTGGCACTTACTTTTCAAATATGCTAAAGCTATTTTATTGTTACACTGTTGCAACGATTAGTTGGTTGCAAGTTAATTTACCTGTATATGACTTTGACATTATTAAAGCTTATAAAATAACGCATAACAGCCAAGATGGTAAATTTTGTGCTTTGCTAGCAGGCAATCCTCTACTCCACAGTCTGTGGTTTCCTTTCATTGCAGTTACGGTAGTCACCCCAACCTAAACAATAAGACACACCCTTTGTGCCCCAGCCAATCACGCCTGGCTTCAGCAGTGAACTGGATGTTTTACAGTACAATCTTGGCAAAGTTGCAACCAGAAGACTACATAAAGCTTTTTTGTTTTCTCTCTCTGACTCAGCATTGGGGATTATCATAAACTTTCTGTCAGGTTGGATTTCATTTCCCAAAATTAAAGTACAATTTAATTATAACTAATCTTACTAACCTTTTCTTATATGGTGTGATTGGTTTTACTAAAAAAGAACTCCTTAGGTGTTGAAATCTACATATAGCATACATTGCTTGGTTAAAGTAGTTCTTCTTTTTTTAAAAAAAGAATTTTATTCATGGCATGTGAGATCTTACTTCCCTAAGCAGGGATTGAACCTGTGCCTCTGGCAGTGGAAACTTGGAGCCTTAACTCCTAGACCACCAGGGAAGTTCAGTATTCCTATCTGTATTAGATATCTTTACACCATTCATATTATACATGTCAGTCAAAATCACCTATCTATACCTGAAAATTATGTAACTATAAGATTTTAAACAGATCTTACAATTGAAGTGAAAATTTATGGAATGTCTTAACCATTTGCCTGCTCTGAGAACTTATGCTTAGCACACAATTGATTACTAACTTGAATTTTTACTTAATTATCGTATAATTGATTTCTCTCAATTGTTAGAATCTGTCTATTTATAAAGTTCCTTATGCAGAGGTATAAGCCCACCTATCATAGCAAATTTTCTATTACCATCTGAGTGGACTTGCATGTTTCCATGGCACAGTCCACTTAAACCAAGTTATTAAATTCTTGGTTATTTTCATTAGCATTTATATTGGCCTTTTACATTGGCATCGGATTTTGAATCATACTTGTAAAGCTATTTTGTTACACTGTTGCAACGATTAGTTGGTTGCAAGTTAATTTACCTGTATATGACTTTGACATTATTAAAGCTTATAAAATAACGCATAACAGCCAAGATGGTAAATTTTGTGCTTTGCTAGCAGGCAATCCTCTACTCCACAGTCTGTGGTTTCCTTTCATTGCAGTTACGGTAGTCACCCCAACCTAAACAATAAGACACACCCTTTGTGCCCCAGCCAATCACGCCTGGCTTCAGCAGTGAACTGGATGTTTTACAGTACAATCTTGGCAAAGTTGCAACCAGAAGACTACATAAAGCTTTTTTGTTTTCTCTCTCTGACTCAGCATTGGGGATTATCATAAACTTTCTGTCAGGTTGGATTTCATTTCCCAAAATTAAAGTACAATTTAATTATAACTAATCTTACTAACCTTTTCTTATATGGTGTGATTGGTTTTACTAAAAAAGAACTCCTTAGGTGTTGAAATCTACATATAGCATACATTGCTTGGTTAAAGTAGTTCTTCTTTTTTTAAAAAAAGAATTTTATTCATGGCATGTGAGATCTTACTTCCCTAAGCAGGGATTGAACCTGTGCCTCTGGCAGTGGAAACTTGGAGCCTTAACTCCTAGACCACCAGGGAAGTTCAGTATTCCTATCTGTATTAGATATCTTTACACCATTCATATTATACATGTCAGTCAAAATCACCTATCTATACCTGAAAATTATGTAACTATAAGATTTTAAACAGATCTTACAATTGAAGTGAAAATTTATGGAATGTCTTAACCATTTGCCTGCTCTGAGAACTTATGCTTAGCACACAATTGATTACTAACTTGAATTTTTACTTAATTATCGTATAATTGATTTCTCTCAATTGTTAGAATCTGTCTATTTATAAAGTTCCTTATGCAGAGGTATAAGCCCACCTATCATAGCAAATTTTCTATTACCATCTGAGTGGACTTGCATGTTTCCATGGCACAGTCCACTTAAACCAAGTTATTAAATTCTTGGTTATTTTCATTAGCATTTATATTGGCCTTTTACATTGGCATCGGATTTTGAATCATACTTATAAAGCAGATGACTATTTCAGTATTTATCCTTGCAATTACCTTAAAATATCACCATATGTTTATCTTTTTATATAAGGGACTTATTCCCAAGTAGAAAATATATTATTGTTATTAATGTCATTTTTGCAAACATTGAAACTATATTTCCTATTTTTCAAAAGAGCTTATATTCTAAATATTGGCCACAAAGGAAATTATTAACTTTGAAAAGCCCAGCTATATTATCCTTAAGTGCTTTTGAATGATCAAATAATTATAGTCAGAATCTTAAAATTCATGCTTATATCCCAGTTTCTCCATTTACACATTTACTTGTTCATTGAATAAACATGAATCAGGCACTTACCATGTGGATGAGTATGCAAAAATAAGTGAGTTATGGCCTTTGTCCTCTAGAAGTTTACTTTGTTGATTTGGAAGTGGTATCATTCATGAGAAAGATGGCAAAAACATAGAACTAGTTTCAAATTTTTAAATTGAAGAATATATATGAAATCACAAACCTTTAAGATAAAAATGGCTGAGCTCCTTTCTCCTTTTCCCAAGAGGAGGTTCTGAAGAAGATATTCTTCCTTCTCTTGCATGAAAAATAAAGGCAGGAGGTGTCGAGATGAATCCCTGGCAGTACAGACATGGGGCTAGCAGGCAAAGTCTCCTAGAAAAAGTAAGGGCATCAAAAACTTTAATAAGCCTGTTTGATGAAGAGAGAGAAGTTGTAAAGAAACCCTCTGCATGTACCTGTGTTCTAAGTCACTTTAGTGTCCAACTCTTTGCAACCCTATGGACTGTAGCCCACTAGACTCCTCTGTCCATGGGATTCTCCCGGCAAGAAGACTGGAGTGGGTTGCCATGCCCTTCTCCAAGGAATCTTCCTGACCCAGGGACTGAACCCACATCTCCTGTGTCTCCTGCATCAGCAGGCAGGTTCTCTACCACTAGTGCCACCTGGGAAGGCCTCTGGGAAACCACAACTGCAAAAAGGCTGGCACCGTGAATAGGAGGTGAGAGCAAAGTCTGATAGAGAAACTTTAAAAAACAAAATAAAAATGCCACCTGGCAGTATTGGCCTTTTACATTGGCATCGGATTTTGAATCATACTTATAAAGCAGATGACTATTTCAGTATTTATCCTTGCAATTACCTTAAAATATCACCATATGTTTATCTTTTTATATAAGGGACTTATTCCCAAGTAGAAAATATATTATTGTTATTAATGTCATTTTTGCAAACATTGAAACTATATTTCCTATTTTTCAAAAGAGCTTATATTCTAAATATTGGCCACAAAGGAAATTATTAACTTTGAAAAGCCCAGCTATATTATCCTTAAGTGCTTTTGAATGATCAAATAATTATAGTCAGAATCTTAAAATTCATGCTTATATCCCAGTTTCTCCATTTACACATTTACTTGTTCATTGAATAAACATGAATCAGGCACTTACCATGTGGATGAGTATGCAAAAATAAGTGAGTTATGGCCTTTGTCCTCTAGAAGTTTACTTTGTTGATTTGGAAGTGGTATCATTCATGAGAAAGATGGCAAAAACATAGAACTAGTTTCAAATTTTTAAATTGAAGAATATATATGAAATCACAAACCTTTAAGATAAAAATGGCTGAGCTCCTTTCTCCTTTTCCCAAGAGGAGGTTCTGAAGAAGATATTCTTCCTTCTCTTGCATGAAAAATAAAGGCAGGAGGTGTCGAGATGAATCCCTGGCAGTACAGACATGGGGCTAGCAGGCAAAGTCTCCTAGAAAAAGTAAGGGCATCAAAAACTTTAATAAGCCTGTTTGATGAAGAGAGAGAAGTTGTAAAGAAACCCTCTGCATGTACCTGTGTTCTAAGTCACTTTAGTGTCCAACTCTTTGCAACCCTATGGACTGTAGCCCACTAGACTCCTCTGTCCATGGGATTCTCCCGGCAAGAAGACTGGAGTGGGTTGCCATGCCCTTCTCCAAGGAATCTTCCTGACCCAGGGACTGAACCCACATCTCCTGTGTCTCCTGCATCAGCAGGCAGGTTCTCTACCACTAGTGCCACCTGGGAAGGCCTCTAGGAAACCACAACTGCAAAAAAAGGCTGGCACCGTGAATAGGAGGTGAGAGCAAAGTCTGATAGAGAAACTTATAGATGATACAGAAGGAGAAACAGTCAAGAAATTATCTGATTTAGGAAACACACGAAGGGTACAGCTAGCTAGATCTAGATACTGGCCAGCTTTAGATTTTGGTTCCAATAACTAAGAGGTTTTCAAAGCCTCCAAGAGGCTGACATGGAGACGCTACCTCATCAAAGAGCAAAGGAGCAGTCGTCCCAGGGATTCTCTGTGTACAGCACAAAAGGGATTCTCTGTGTACAGCACAACTGGATGAAACCATGTTTAGGTTGCAAAGTGAGGGGGAGCCTTTAGATAAGAAAGCAATGGCTGAGATAAACACAACACACTGGTTCTTCCCAACAAATGCACAGCTGTGCCACTCTGGTCTAGTGAGCCTTACACCAGCACACAAAGAACCTTCCAAGAGAACTCTAAATTTCCTACCTTCCCTTTCACCATCTCCTCAGCCACTTAAGCCAGTGACATCTACGGGCTCCATAGACCTACCCATGGGGTCCTTGTGCCTGCGTGCTGCTGTAGCAAACTCTGCTAAAGCACCAGGCTCCATCACGTTTCCCTGTGCATAGTCACTCAGTCATGTCCGACTCGTTTCAACCCCATGAACAGTAGCTCGCCAGGCTCCTCTGTCCAAGGGGACCCTCCAGCTGAGAATACTGGAGTGGGTTACTATGCCATCCTACAGGGGATCTTCCTGACCCAGGGATCGAACCCAGGTCTCCCACATTGCAGTTGAATTCTTTACCATCTGTGCCACCAGAGACACCCTACCTTTCCCTGGTTATTGCCAATTTTACCTAACTTGAATACCTACCTTGTTTCAGACTGTCAGCCTGCCCTACTATCAAATGTGTGCTTGCGCCTAATGAAAGGGGTGAATAGGCAGATTTGGAAAGGAGGCCAGTGGTTTCCAAGGAGGTGAAGGAGGAACAAACATTTGCTAGACTAAAATATTGCCATGATAAAGATCTAGCCTGAAGTTTATTATCTTATGGAGGGAAACTATTCTTCATTGGCACGTCTCATCCAGCCTGAAGCCCACAGGCCATCCTCTAGCTAATCCTGCGTTAATGCTGTGGGAGTGGGCCTACCAAGGCCTTTAACAACCTTAAGATGTTCTTTTGATCTATTGTTAATAACCAACTGGAAAATACACAAACGCCTTGCCTGAACTGGCTTCAAGGGATATCCTTCCATTCCCCCTTCCAGTGCCTATGCTGGAAGCTTTCTCTATCCCTTTTTTCTTTAATAAACTTTTACTGCATGAAGCTCTGAGTGACCAAAGCCAAGTCTTTTTGATCCCAGTGTGAATTCTTCTTCTTTGGAGATCAAGAATCCGACACTGTTCACGGTAAGCTGTCTGCCATCATCTATCACTAGTTTATGTCTTGAGTTTCTAGATTCCTGGTCTCCAAACAATGAATATTATTTCTGGGTGATCCAGAATTAATCAGTACATGTAATCATTTGCTTTTTTCAGAGTTTTCAGTGATGCCATGCAAATTCCCACCTGGACCCTGAGGACAAGTGACCCGGTCAGAAACCAAGTGTACCTACTGGAGGAAGTGCAGTATCCAGACCAGAGGACCATAGGTGACAAGAAAGAAGAGCCAAAAATGACCGGGGATGTCAGTTTATGTGACCAGAGCTTTAAGAACCCACAGATCCCAAGAGGGATATGCTGTCACTAGATGACCCTCCCAGAAATAATGCATCTTATCCTATGACTTAGAGATGGCTTGCTGATAAGATTAAGGTGTCTCTTTGTATAACATCAGGAGGTGACTAATTTGATGCTGAAATGCAATCCTTGGAAACCATGCAGTGTATTTGTGGGTTCAACAAAGAGGATATTTCAGTAACAGCTGAAAATAGAAGGATGCTTGGGACTTCCCTGGTGATCCAGTGGCTAAGACTCTGCACCCTCAAAGCAAGGGACTTCGGGTCCGAATCCTGGTTGGGGAACGAGATTTCACATGCTGCAGCTAAGAATTTGTATGCCGTAACTAAGACCTGGTGAAGCCAAGTAAACAAAAATAAATATTAAAGAAAAAAATGGCTGCTTACTCCCTGGGAAGTATCAGAAAGCAAAGGCCAACACTGAAGAAGAAAAGGGTCCTTGATTAGTGTAACATGCTGATCCACTCAATAGGTACCTCCCACAAGCTGAGAGATATTCACAAGGCTGTCACAATATTATCATAGTATTCAGTGAGTATCTACTATGTGTCAGAGTACTATGAAAAATGTATGTAATGGTTACCTGGAAAAATAAGGCAGAATCACGGGGCAACTAAGTCTCTGCAGCACAACTTCTGAGACTGTTCCCTAGGGCCTGTGAGCCACAACTATGAAGCCCATGTGCCTGGAGCCAGCACAAGAGAAGTCACTGCAGTGAGAAGCCTGAGTGAAGTGTGGTGCCCACTCATGGCAACTAGAAAAAGCCCGTGTGCAGGAACAAAGATCCATTACAACTAAAAATAGTAAATAAATAAAATGAATAAGAAAATAACATCCAACTTTTTTAAAAGAAAAATAAGACAGAATCTCTGTATTTGTGGAGCTCATAGAGTTTGGAGGAAAACAGATATGTAAGCAAATTGTTTGTTTGTTTTTAAACAAATAGTTCCAATACTACGAGTTAAGGGCTTTAACTCAGAGCTTCATGAAAACCCAGAGGAGGGAATCTAATCTTTACAGAAGGGTCAGGGAAAATTCTCCTAGGCAGTGTCTCTAGAAATTACTAAGGATTCTTCCATCCAGCTAGCTGGCCTTCCCTTCATTCATCATGGATGTACTTAGTACTTCAGATCGTTCCAGATGCTATGCGTATGACATTGAAGACAAACAAGGTCCTTCTCTGAGCAGTGTTTACATTCTGGGGGTAGGGGTGGAGAGAGTGGATGACATTACTAGGAGAAACAGAGAATACTTCCATCAGATCATCCCATATCCACCCTCTGACCTCATTTCTTCTCCCATGTGTATTTTCCTACTGAGACCAGAGCGCCTTGACCTCCCAAACAGGAGAACTTTGATCCTTCTGGTAAGTACAGCGCTCACTGTGACACAGAATTGCCAGTGCATTGCTTCCTATCACAATGGGATAATTTCAGAAGTGCGGAATCAGATAAAGTCAAGTTTCTGAAAATGCAGAGCTGAGGACCAATTTCAAGCAGAAATGAAAGGGAGCCCTGGGACCCCAGGCTCCCAGGAGATCTCCTTACCTTGAATTACCAGTGGAAGCAGTCTTCTCTGCCAGTGGAAAACAAGTTCCCTTTCCTGGGAAAAAGTATGTGGAAGAGCAGCAGGAGCTTCTCCATGAGTGATAGGAAGAACTCCAAATACCCAGCATCTAACAGAAGTGAACCCGGGGACGGGCTCCTTTTCGGTTTCTCCCAGCCCCCTGAGTCTTCAGACCTGAGGCCCCTTCTGTGGTGACGGCAGCCAGTGTCACACTGTGATTCATGGTGCAGAGGACACAAGGGACTCTCTGGGGAGGCCACTTCCTGAAAGAACACTCAGCACCCTCTGTCCTAGAAGGAAGTGAGGGAGAGGCACCAAACGCCTCCTCTTCTGAACACAGAAGTTCCTCTGCAAAGAGACACATGCACTCTGCAACCCATATGGTACTGTGACCCACTTCACAGTGCTGAAGGGTGACAAGGGAGAACATCTCTAGAGAAAGCTAAAATGTTTCCCACCCTAACATTAGGGGAAAATTCTAACCCCTGGAACCAGTGGTTTCAAACCAGAGTAGCCTTCAAAGATCTCAGATTATGCCTTTGGAAATTGCCACAATTTCACAACAGAGGCAAGAGAAAGACAGAAACTTCTGCAAAACATAGTCGGTACCACTCTGAAAACTTGTATTTCCTGTTTGCCAACATATCTGCTGTAAATCTCAAGCTATTAATTACATTGCAAGTGTTTGTTATTCAAATTATGTATGCTTGCTGTCTAAACTGAAACATGCAGACCACCCTAAAAAGCTAGATTTTTAATTCCACATATTCGCACCACCTGAAGATAACTACCGTTGGTACTCTGATGTTCATCCTTCCAGCCTTTTCCCTCTGTTTAGGTGGATCTTGGGATGAGCTTATCAACCCCCATTCCATGCTGCACCACCGGGGAACATTCACTCAGTTTTGATGGGATTTGCCCACATTCAGTCCCTGTATAGATCCTGATCTGGCTAAACTGAATTTTGATCATCTCACGCTCTTGCCAGTGTTTTAAGGACCAGCACCTAATCTAGACGTAAGTCATCAGTACAAAGCATTTCCCTGATCTCGAGGAAAGTCATGTGATCAAGATGATTATCAGAGGACTCCTGCTGACGGACAGGGCAGGGGCAAGGAAGACAATCACTCACTCACTGGTTCCCTGCTGAAGTAGCTGCTTCAGAGGCCAGAGAAAGAAAGAGAGAAAGAAATCAGATTTCCAAAGAATTTTCTGAGGTGCTGAATTAAGTTAACACCAAAATCGGTCTTACTTCTGAACTTGCTAGTTAGATAAACCAATAAATTTGTTTGTTGAAATCAGTTTAAGTTGAATTTTCTGTAGCTTGTCAGCTGAGTCTATCCTAAACAATTCATCTTGATATTTTTATAAAAATGGGGCCATATTGAGCCACACTGTTTGTAACTTCCTGTTCAAAAATACATCATTAACCATCATTTATTTTCAAAGTAAATCTATTTTTACAAAATTATTAATTGCTTCTGAGTAACCCATTGTATGGACAGACATTAAATTATATATCTAATCCCATATTGTGAGTCATTTGCATCATTTCCAGGTTTTTCCATGTTGTATAAACAATTCTGTGTTGAGTCTCCTAAATATTAGATAACATAATTATTTCCTAAGGACACATTTCTAATGTAGTATTTCTGAGTCTGTCCTTTTTAAAAAGATTTTTGATTCATATTGCCAGATGGCACTCCAAAAAGGTTATTTTAATTATGTTTCAACCAACAAAGCATGAGAATGCCAAAATCACCATCATGCCTCCCAGCCCAGAACCCTCAGCATACACAAAGTTTCAACACAAAGATCCTATCTTTGCGATAAATGGTAATCTGTTGCTGTTTTAACTTGTATTTTTGAAAACCATATATAGTACTTGGAAGATTTTTTCCATGTCTTTGTTTGCTTACTGTATTTCTCCTTTTCTGAGTTGTCGCTGATGTCCTTTGCTCATTTTCACTTGGAGCACTTACTTCTTACAAATGTGTGTGTGTGTGTGCTAAGTCACTTCAGTCGTGTCTGATTCTTTGTGACTCCATGGACTATAGTCCACCAGGTTCCTCTGTCCATGGGACTCTCCAGGCAGATGTGCAGGAGCTATTAATATATTGAAGTAACTAAGCATTGACCGATTTATATATGTTGCAAATAGTTCCACAGCATACTGTGTGCCTTTTAACTTGCATATGATATTTTTGACAGCCCTGAAGCTTTAAATTTTAGCTTGTCAATTCTCTCCTTCATTGCTTCTGCCTTTTTTGTGTCATTCTCTAATCAGAGAACTTGGAGTCAAGAAGATTCAGCCTCTGTTCATAAAAATGATCCGGCATGAAAACACCTGTGCCCAGGGTGCCCGAGATTCTGCACTTTGGGAGGCAGGGGGAAGCTGTTTGAATCCTTCCACCCCTGACTATCGCCTCCTGCCTCCTTTGCAGGTGTGGATGGTGATTAAAGTATGCCCAACAAGATGAGAGTGTTGCATGCAACTTCCAGGTTGTTCTCTTTAGAAAGGGAAATGTGTTCTCCTTAGATTTTCATTTCTTACTTAGGTTGGACCGACAAGTGGTGGTAACCTTACGGGTGAGTACAATACCTAGGGAGTCCAGCACAATGAGGCCAGGAGGTTCCAGGGTTCTTGATGCTGTGAATGTCTATATCCCCTAGACTATGAAGACTTAAAACTGGACTGTTCTGTGAATGAGAAGCAAATTTCTCTTATGTGTGAGCCACTATTTGGGGTCTTTCTTACAGTCAAACCCATATCCTAAACTCAGCGGTAATGTTGCAGTTCAGTCACCCAGTCATGTCCAATTCTTTCCAATCTCACAGACTGCAGCACACCAGGCCTCCCTGCCCTTCACCATCTCC
Organism: Tragulus kanchil; assembly: GCA_022376925.1. Taxonomy (NCBI): domain Eukaryota; kingdom Metazoa; phylum Chordata; class Mammalia; order Artiodactyla; family Tragulidae; genus Tragulus; species Tragulus kanchil. The sequence goes on from JAIOJX010000026.1 coordinate 57,109,614, forward strand.
TGAGCTTTGCTCAAGTTCATGTACATTACATCGGTGACGCCATCCAGCCATCTCATCCTCTGACCTCCTCTTCTCCTTCTGCCTTCCATGTTTCCCATTTCAATGGTAATACATGACCCTATTTTACACACACATGCACACACACACACACACACACACACACACACACACACACACACCAGCATGAGAAGATACAGAAAATTACATATCAAACTGCTGACATCAATTCAGGGAATGAGACTGTAGGAATTTGGGGAAAATTATAAATGTTTAATCCAGGTTGCTTTCACTCAGTAACTTATATTACCCAAGGGGGTTAAACACTTTCTTTTTTAACAGCCCCTTTTATGTAAAGTCACAGCCCTGGACACTATGGATGGAAGAAAAGTGTAATTGAGGAAAGGGTATAAAAATATGACAGGTGGAATAGTCTAGTTCTAACAGAATTGATTGAGATTGGAACTATATCATTAATAATGAATGTGTATTTTATAATACTCTGGACCAGTATTCAATGACATCATCATATTTCTTTTTTGGGTTTCCATTTTTATCTTTTTTAAGGTTACCAGGATTCTGAGGTATGACATATAACATGTATCTCAATACATAATGTTTTCCTTGTAAAAGGAAAAAATAAAATTATTTCAACACATACAGGGCAGAAGTTTTTATATTTTAAAAAGTTCCTTGAAAATTTTAAATAGTATTCACCTGTGCCTATAAATGTTTAAATAAGCTATGTTTTTAAAATATGTATCATATTTGTCACTCTCACTATAGAAAAAGATTCAGAAGGATGAACAACAAATTGATAATAATGGTTATTCTCTAGTAAGGGTATTGGGATAGCCTTGGAAGGAGGGGGAGCTAGAGGACACCTTGGCTTTTTTATTCAAGTGTAGTTTATTTACAAGGTTGTGCTACTTTCAATGATGTGTTTCTACTTTCAGTTATATGTACATTTATATATACAAATCAGTGAGCCACTATTTGGGGTCTTTCTTACAGTCAAACCCATATCCTAAACTCAGCGGTAATGTTGCAGTTCAGTCACCCAGTCATGTCCAATTCTTTCCAATCTCACAGACTGCAGCACACCAGGCCTCCCTGCCCTTCACCATCTCCTGAGCTTTGCTCAAGTTCATGTACATTACATCGGTGACGCCATCCAGCCATCTCATCCTCTGACCTCCTCTTCTCCTTCTGCCTTCCATGTTTCCCATTTCAATGGTAATACATGACCCTATTTTACACACACATGCACACACACACACACACACACACACACACACACACACACACACCAGCATGAGAAGATACAGAAAATTACATATCAAACTGCTGACATCAATTCAGGGAATGAGACTGTAGGAATTTGGGGAAAATTATAAATGTTTAATCCAGGTTGCTTTCACTCAGTAACTTATATTACCCAAGGGGGTTAAACACTTTCTTTTTTAACAGCCCCTTTTATGTAAAGTCACAGCCCTGGACACTATGGATGGAAGAAAAGTGTAATTGAGGAAAGGGTATAAAAATATGACAGGTGGAATAGTCTAGTTCTAACAGAATTGATTGAGATTGGAACTATATCATTAATAATGAATGTGTATTTTATAATACTCTGGACCAGTATTCAATGACATCATCATATTTCTTTTTTGGGTTTCCATTTTTATCTTTTTTAAGGTTACCAGGATTCTGAGGTATGACATATAACATGTATCTCAATACATAATGTTTTCCTTGTAAAAGGAAAAAATAAAATTATTTCAACACATACAGGGCAGAAGTTTTTATATTTTAAAAAGTTCCTTGAAAATTTTAAATAGTATTCACCTGTGCCTATAAATGTTTAAATAAGCTATGTTTTTAAAATATGTATCATATTTGTCACTCTCACTATAGAAAAAGATTCAGAAGGATGAACAACAAATTGATAATAATGGTTATTCTCTAGTAAGGGTATTGGGATAGCCTTGGAGGGAGGGGGAGCTAGAGGACACCTTGGCTTTTTTATTCAAGTGTAGTTGATTTACAATGTTGTGCTACTTTCAATGATGTGTTTCTACTTTCAGTTATATGTACATTTATATATACAGTATGTGTACATTCAGTTATATGTACAGTGTTTGTGCATTGATGTGTGTGGTCAACAGGATCCAGGGTCTGTCTGTCTTTTTGCTTTGTCACCCTCTGAATGTTGGCGGTTTGCCCTCATTCTGGTTCCCTTCACAAGATGACTGCAGCAATTCTCGGTATCATATCTAGACATTACAACATCTGGAGAAAGAAAGGGGCCTCTCTTCCTGTGTCTTATTAGGACAGTGTTCTCAGAGCTCCCAGAGCCGATTTCCTTCCAGCCTCACCGGCCAGAACCGAGTCCGAAGCACTTCTCTGAACCCAGCTTTGTAAGAGGAGAGGAATTGCACTTAGAATGATCGTCAACCACAAGAGATTAACCACACAGGAACTGGGCAAAGCAGTGAGCCTTCCTAAGACTTATCTGTTCATTATCGCAAGTTACACAGCACAGCAAAAAAATAAAAATAAAATTATTCGTGGATATGTTCATAGATCAAAAAATTCAATATTGTTAAATTCTCCCCATATTGATTCATATATTTAATTCAATTCCAAACAAAACTTATCAGGCTTTTAAAAACCAGAAAGTAACAAATTGATTGTAAAATTTATATGGAAACTCAAAGGACCTAGAATACACAAAATAACTTTGGAAAAAACAGAACAAAGTTGAAGGCATAAGACCACTGAATTTTTTAGAAAAAAAAAAAAATCATGTTATCTATGATATGTTAGGTTTCTAGAAATTTTTAAGATTTTTTTTGATGTGGATCATTTTTAGTCTTTATTAAATTTATTACAGTATTGTTTCTGTTTTGGGGGATGGTTTGGACTCAAGACGTGTGGGATCTTAGTTCCCTGACCAGGGATTGAACCTGTATCCTTTGCATTGGAAAGCAAAGTCTTAACCACTGGACTGCCAGGGAAGTTCAAACACTGTTGAATTTTAAGATTTACTAGAGGTCAATAATTAAAACTTAATGGTTATTCTCTAGTAAGGGTATTGGGATAGCCTTGGAGGGAGGGGGAGCTAGAGGACACCTTGGCTTTTTTATTCAAGTGTAGTTGATTTACAATGTTGTGCTACTTTCAATGATGTGTTTCTACTTTCAGTTATATGTACATTTATATATACAGTATGTGTACATTCAGTTATATGTACAGTGTTTGTGCATTGATGTGTGTGGTCAACAGGATCCAGGGTCTGTCTGTCTTTTTGCTTTGTCACCCTCTGAATGTTGGCGGTTTGCCCTCATTCTGGTTCCCTTCACAAGATGACTGCAGCAATTCTCGGTATCATATCTAGACATTACAACATCTGGAGAAAGAAAGGGGCCTCTCTTCCTGTGTCTTATTAGGACAGTGTTCTCAGAGCTCCCAGAGCCGATTTCCTTCCAGCCTCACCGGCCAGAACCGAGTCCGAAGCACTTCTCTGAACCCAGCTTTGTAAGAGGAGAGGAATTGCACTTAGAATGATCGTCAACCACAAGAGATTAACCACACAGGAACTGGGCAAAGCAGTGAGCCTTCCTAAGACTTATCTGTTCATTATCGCAAGTTACACAGCACAGCAAAAAAATAAAAATAAAATTATTCGTGGATATGTTCATAGATCAAAAAATTCAATATTGTTAAATTCTCCCCATATTGATTCATATATTTAATTCAATTCCAAACAAAACTTATCAGGCTTTTAAAAACCAGAAAGTAACAAATTGATTGTAAAATTTATATGGAAACTCAAAGGACCTAGAATACACAAAATAACTTTGGAAAAAACAGAACAAAGTTGAAGGCATAAGACCACTGAATTTTTTAGAAAAAAAAAAAAATCATGTTATCTATGATATGTTAGGTTTCTAGAAATTTTTAAGATTTTTTTTGATGTGGATCATTTTTAGTCTTTATTAAATTTATTACAGTATTGTTTCTGTTTTGGGGGATGGTTTGGACTCAAGACGTGTGGGATCTTAGTTCCCTGACCAGGGATTGAACCTGTATCCTTTGCATTGGAAAGCAAAGTCTTAACCACTGGACTGCCAGGGAAGTTCAAACACTGTTGAATTTTAAGATTTACTAGAGGAGCTACAATAATTAAAATACTGTGATATTGGTGTGCAAATAGACCCACACATCAATGAAACAGAGAAGAGTCCAGAAAAAGACTAATGTATATGTTCCCAACTGAATATTGACAAAGATGCCAAGGTAAATCAAAAGCAAAATGAAAACTATCTTCTATAGTACTGCAATACTTATTCACTTATTTATTTTCTTTATAAAAATAATGAACCTTGACCTATACCCAGAATCATAAAGAAAATACAGCTTGAATGGATCACAAATCTGAATGTAAAACCAACAACATTACAACTTCTAGGGTAAAAAAAATAGAAGAAAAATCCTTGCAACCTTAGTTTAGGCAATTATTGCTTATATAGAACACAAGAAGCTCAAACCATAAAATAAAAAGTGCAAAATTTTTTTACAGTATCTAAAACTTCTGCTTTTTTAACTCTCCCAGCTTAACAATAAAAAGACAAATTTTTTTAAGGGCACAGGATTTGAACAGACATTTCTTCGAAGATGTGCGTATGGCCAAGAAGACATGAAAGGACGCTCATTGGCACTAGTCATTAGGGAAACATAAAACCACAATAGGGCTTCCCTGGTGGTCCAGTGGGTAAAGACACCACCTTGCAGTGCAAGGGACGCCAGTTCAATCCCTGGCCTGGGAAGATTCCACGTGCCATGGAGCGGCTGGACCCATGTGTCCAATTACCGAGCCGGAGCTCTGGAGTGCATGTGCCCAGAGCTGGCACTCTGCAGTGACAGATGCCACCGCGATGGGAGGCCCACAGGAGCCAAAGAACAAGACGGATGAAAATAGAGAAATGAAAAACCAATAGAAGTGGCCCGCCCGCTCCCCTCCCTCCCCAACTCGACCCCTCCCTTTCCACCCCACCCCTCCAAAATAAATAAATAAATCTTTAAAAAACACACACACACACACGATAAAATACCACTTCATACCCAGCAAAAGAGCCAGAGTCAAAGGGACAAACCATAACTAGAGTGGAGATGATGTGAAGAAACTGGAACCCGCATACAGCATTGGTGGGAATGTGAAATGGTGCAGCTGCTTTAGAAAAGAGTTTGGCAGTTCCTCAAAAAGCTAAACATAGAACTACTATATGACCCAGCAACTCCATTCCAAGATATACACCCAAGAGAAATGAAAGCACATGCCCTCACAATAACTTGTACACAAATGTTCACAGCAGCAAACTGATGAACAAGTAAAGTGGGTATAACCATACAATGTAATGTTTTTCAGCTATAAAAGAAATGATACATGCTACAATATGTATGAGTCTTGAACACACTATGCTAAGTATAAGTAGTCAGAAAACAAAGGCCACATATTGTGCGATTCCATTTATATAAAATATTCTGAAAAGGCAAATCCCAGGTGGCGCTAGTGGTAAAGAACCGTCTGCCAATGCAGGAGATTTAAGAGGCCTGAGTTTGATCCATGGGTTGGGAAGAACCCCTGGAGAAAGGCGTGGCAACCCACTCCAGTATTCTTGCCTGGAGAATCCCAAGGACTAAGGAGTCTAGCAGACTGCAGTCAATAGGGTCGCAAAGAGTCAGACACCACTGAAGTGACTTAGAACAAATGAAAGAGATAAAATAGATTAGTGATTATCAAGATCTAGGGGGAGAAGGAGACAGGGAGTGATTGCTAGCAGATATGAGGCTTCTTTTTGGATGAAAATGCCCTGGTTAGATTGTAAAGGTGCTTGCAAGATTTTGTGTGTACACTAAAAACAACTGAATTGTATACTTTAAAATAGAATGTTTTAGTGCATCAACTATAACTCCATTTTTAAAAAAGAGAAATGGATTAAAGAAGAAAAAAAGAAAACTTCAATGTATAGTTGTGTCCCTTTGCTGTCCACCTGAAACTATCACATTGTCAATCAGCCATACTCCAAAACAAAATAAAAAGTTAAAAACAACAACAAAACTTCTGCTTTTTGGAAGACATTAAGAAAGTGGAAAGACAGAGACTAGGAGAAAATATTTTCAAAACATAGATCCGATAAAAGAAAGGTAACCAGAATATAAAAGGTCTATCACAATTCAGAGTATAATAAGAAAACAATTCTCTTTTTAAAATCATTTGAACATTTTACCGAAAAGATAGAGGAAAAACCAACAAGGATATAAGAAGATGCCCAACACCATTATTCCTGAGGAACACATAAGTTAAACCACCATGAGACCTATTACATGCCTATTAGAATCTCTAAAATTGTGGGGGGAAACTGACAGTACCAGACACACTCAAATACGTGAATCCACTGAAATTTGTCCTCTGCTGGTGGCCATGTGATGTCGTGCAATCAGTTTGGGAAACAGCTTGGTAGTTTCTTTAAAAGTTCATAGAGTTATGGACATCCCTGGAGGCACAGTGGGTAAGAACCTGCCTGCCAATGCAGGGGACACAAGTTGGATCCCTGGTCTGGAAAGATTCCACATGCTGTGGGGGCAATTAAGCCCATGCGCCCCAACTACTGAGCTCATGCTCTAGAGCTTGCAAGATGCAACTACCGAGCCCAGGAGTTACACCTACAAAATCCGTGCATCTAGAGTCAGTGCTGTGCAACGAGAGAAGTCACCATAATGAAGAGTAGTCCCTAATGGCCATAACTAGAGAAAATTCTCCCAAAGCAAGGAAGACCCAGTACCGTCATAAATAAATTAATTTTTTTTAAAAGTTCATAAAGGGCTTCCCTGGTGGTCCAGTGGGTAAAGAGTCCACCTTGCCTGTGCAGGGGGCACCAGTTCGATCCCTGGCCCAGGAAAATCCCACATGCCGTGGAGTGACTGGACCGGTGCATCCAATTACGATGAGCCAGCACTCTGGAGAGCATGTGCCCAGAGCTGCTGCTCAGCGACAAGGGAGGCCACTGCAATGGGAGGCCCACACAGGCCAGAGAATGATAACGGATGAAAATAAATAAATGAAGGACCAATAAAAGAGGCCAAAAATTTTTTTTTAATTCTAATAAAAAAAACATTCATACAATTAGCATATGACCCATCCATTTTACTCCTATATATTTACCCAAAAGAAATGATAACACATGTTCACACAAAAAAACTATACACAGATGTTCACACAATAATGTGCCTAATAGTTCAAACGTGGAAATAATACAAATGTCCATTGACTGGTGAATGAACGAATGAATCTTGGTACATTCATACCAAGAGAACAACTTAGCATAAAAAGGTATAGATAAGCTGTATACACGGACACACACAATGTGGGTAAATGTCAAAAGCATTATACCAAGTGAAGGAAACACGACACAAAAGGCTACCAAGTGCGTAATTCCATTTTTATGATATTCTGCAAAATCCAGGACTGTAGAGACAGAAATCAGATCAGGAGTTGCCAAGAGTTAGGGGTAGAGAAAAGGATGGTGGGGGACTTCCCTGGTGGTCCAGTGGGTAGGATTTTGTGCTCCTAATGTAGGAGGCCTTGGTTTGATCCCTGGTCAGGGAACTAGATCCCACATGCCACAACTAAGACCCAGTGCAGCCAAATTAAGATAAATAAAGCAATGATTTTTAAAAAAGAAAAGAAAAGAAAAGGATGGCTACAAAGGAGCAGAAGGGATCTTTTTTATTTTGGTAAGACTGTACTGTTGTTTGATTGTGCTGGTAATTATGCAACTGTCAACATTTCTTAAAATTCAGAGAACTGTATGTGTCAGAGTGACTTTTTTTTTTTTTTACTGTATGTAAACCGTGTGCTAAGTCCTTTCAGTTATGTTCGACTGTGCAGTAGCCCGCCAGGTTCCTCTTTTCATGGGATTCTCTAGGCAAGAATGCTGGAGTGAGTTGCCATTTCCTTCTCCAAGAAATATTCCCAACTCAGGGATTGAGCCCAAATCCCTCATGTCCCCTGTATTGGCAGGTGAGTTCCTTGCCTAACAACATTATCTTAATCCATCTCCTCCAAAACAACTATATTGAAATTTATATATTTTTTTTAACATGGAAAGATTTCCATAAAGAAGAAATGCCAGTTAGTTTTACCTTCTCAAAAATTTGCACTCTCCTTCCTCTTTCTTTCTTTTTTTATTTTATTTTACTGGAAACCAACCCTGAGTATTCATTGGAAGGACTGTTGCTGAAGCAGAAGCACCAATACTTTGGTCACCAGATGTAAAGAGCCAACTCATTGGAGAAGACCTTAATGCTGGGAAAGGCTGAAGACAAAGGGAGAAGAGAATAGCAGAGGATGAGATGGTTAGATAGCAGCACTGACTCAAGGGACATGAATTTGAGCAAACTTCAGGAGATAGTGGAGGACACAGGAGCCTAGTGTGCTGCTATGGGGTCCAAAGAGTGGAATATGATTTAGTGACAAACAACAGTTGGAGTATAGTTGCTTTACAATGTGTCATTTTCTGCTGTACAACAAGGTGAATCAGCCATATGTATTCATACATGCATTCCCTGTTTTTTGTATTTCCTTCCCATTTAGGTCACCACAAAACACTGAGTAGAGCTCCCTGTGCTATATAATAGATTTTCATTAGTTATCTATTTTATACATATTAGTGTATACTTGTCAATCCCCATCTCCCAATTCATCCCACCTTCCCTCCCTGTCCCCCTTGGTGTCAACTATTGGTTCTCTTCATCTGTCTTTATTTCTCCTTTGCCAATGGGTTCATCTGTGCCATTTTCTAGATACCACATATACAGGACAATATAAGACATTTGTTTTTGTCTTTATGACTTACTTCACTCTGTGTGACAGTCTCTAGACCCATTCACATCTCTGCAGAAGAACAAAATGAAAGGACAACCCTGAGAATGGGAGAAAATTTTGCAAATGAAACAACTAACAAAGGCTTAATTCCCAAAATACACAAATAACTCATGCAGCTCAATATCAAAAAAAAAAAAAAAAGCACCAAACAATTCATTCAAAAAAAAAAAAAAAAAGTGGGTGAAAAATCTAAATAGACATTTCTCGAAAGGCGACATACAGATGACCAACAGTCAAATAAAAAGATGCTCAACATCACTAACTATTAGAGAAGTATAAATCAAAACTGCAATGAAGTATCCTCTCACAACTGTCAGTGTGGCCAACATCAAAAAATGCACACAAAAAAAATGCTGGAGAAGGTGTGCAGAAAAGGGACACTTCTCCATTTTTCTAAGACACAAGTAAGCACCTAAGAATATTCACACAACACCAGCTTTGTAGAAATTTTTAGCAATAGACTACTTACTTTTTTGAGAAAAAAATTAGCTTTGTTAGGACAGTCTCTCCCTCTTCCCCCAACCTGGATACACTTGTTTTCAGGTTGGCAGTCGGGCTGCTAGCTGGGAGGATGTTTTGTTTCAAGCGTTTTTATTTCCTCTAAAGGAGGTTACTATGGGCAATAATGGATAAAACCAGGAGAGATAAAATAGGATCCAATCTGTTCCTATGAGAGGTGTGGCAAGCAGAATCCATACTCTGCCCATATTCTTTTCAATTCCTTTTTTCATTTTCCCTAGTTACATGCTTTCTCTCCCAGCAGCCAGCATTTGCTTCTTTGTTTGATTACCACCCTTGGGCTGTCCTAATTCACCTGCCTACTGCACTTGGTAAACCAGATGCCCCTTGGAAGAATTCGCTTCCGCCAAGGGCAGCCCTGCACTGGAATTGGAAGATACAGGAACTCCTTTGCACCTCCAAGGTATATTTTATACCAATGCTTCTCATACATTTAGGAGCATATGAATTGGCTGGAGAGATTGAATCAAATGCAATTTCTGATGTAGGAGGTCTTGAGTCTTCAATTCTAATAAGCTCCCAGGTGATGCCAGGGCTGCCCTTCGTGGATCCTACTTTAAGTAGCAAGGGCTTCTTTATAGAGTTCCCTACAGGATTTAGCCAAAGACGACAGGTGTCTATACTTGGCCTACCTGAGCATGAGGAGATACTCAAGGACAAAACGTGTATAAGATATGGTTCCATTGGCAGGATACAGATGGACTTATCTCCAGAAGTTTCCTAGCACTCCAAGATTTAGGAATTCGGTGGGATCCTTTAGATGAAGGCATATTTGTGGATTGAAAAGCATAAGAACGTTCTGCGCCACCTTCTCACTACTGAAAAACAAAGATATGGTAGCTGTCTTTGAACTGTGGGGGCCAGTGGCTGAGGGGAGTTGGGAACCACAGACACACGTGAGGTGGTGAAGGGGGCAGCTGTGTCTGACAACAGGGATCTAGGTGCATTAGAGACCAATGCAAAAATTTAAAGAAGGATGCAGGTGGCAACCAGAATGAATAACTGTTGGCAGGAAGACTGGTGTGTCTGTAGGTGGTGTCAGGAGATTACTTTGTTAGCCCACGTCACTGAGCACACAGAGCTATTCATCAATCTAGCCAGTATGACAGCTCCAGGAAGCAACTACCCGATAAAGTGTCATGGTTATAAGGCTAGAAAAGTCCTCTCTTCTCTGCTCCCATGACACTCTTTTTTTTTTTTTTCCTTTAGGCTATTCTGGGTTTCACTGCTGCTGCAGGCTCTTCACTAGGTGTAGGGACTAGGGACTACTCTCTAGTTGAGGTGAGCAGGCTTCTCATTGTGGTGACTTTTCTTGTTGTGGAACTTGGGCTCTAGGGCCCACGGGCTTCAGTAGTTGCAGCACATAGTCGCCATAGTTGTGGCTCTGAGGCTCTAGAGCACAGGTTCCATAGTTGTGGCTCAAGGGCTTAGTTGCTTTGCAGCATGTGGGATCTTCCTGGATCAAGGATCGAACTCATGTCTCCTGCATTGGATGGCAAACTCTTCACCACTGAGCTACTAGGGAAGCCTCCATGACACTCTTTAAAACTACTGCTGGGCTTCCCTGGTGGTCCAGTGGGTAAGGACACCGCCTTGCAGTGCAAGGGGCGCCAGTTCCATCCCTGGCCTGGGAAGATCCCACGTGCCACGGAGCGGCTGGACTGAAGTGTCCAATTACCAAGCTGGAGCTCTGGAGCACATGCGCCCAGAGCCGGCGCTCTGCGACAACAGAGGCGGCTGTGATGGGAGGCCCACACGGGTCAAAGAACAAAGAGGATGAAAATAGATGAATGAAAGACCAATAGAAGTGGCCCGCCCACCCCTCTCCCTCCCCAACCCGACCCCCGCAAAAAAATTACATTAAATTAAAAAAAAAAAAACAACTACTGCTATTACACTTATTTTTCCCCTTTGCTTTAATTCAACAAATAAATTCACTGAGTGCCGATATGTGTCAGGCAATATTTTAGACACTGGGAATTCAAAGATAATCAACACAGGGAAGTTTTTATAAAATTTATCAGATAAGAGGAAAAGATAAATAATAAACACACCGACAAATACATTAGAAACACATTAAATAACTGTTATGTAGAAAATTTAAAAGGGGTGGAATCATAGCAAAGAACTCGGTAGCTACTTTAGAATGAATGGTGAGAGAGAATGTCTTAGTCCCTCTGAGCTGCTAAATAAAATACAACAGTGAATAAATAACAGAAAGTGTATTTCTCACAGTTCTGGAAGCTGGGACGTCCCAGATGAAGGCTTTGGCAGATTCAGTGTGTAGGGAGAGAAAAAGCTTCCTGGTTCATAGATGGCTGTCTTCTTGGTATGTCCTCATGTGGCCGGAGATGCCTCTTGCAGCTTCTGGTGACTGCTGGCATTCCTTGGCTTGTGACTGCATCACTACAACCTCTGCCTTTGCCTTCTCTTCTCCATGTGCTGAAGGTCCCTTTGCCTCCTTCTTGTGAGGACACTTGTGACTGTATTTAGGACCTACCCTGATCATTCATGATCATCTCTCAGTCTCAAGATTCTTAAGCACATCTGCAAAGACCCTTTCTTCCAAATAAAGTAACATATAAAGGTTCTTCTCCAAAGGACCTGATATCTTTAGGGGACATTATTCAGCTTGCCACATGGTCCCAGAGCAGAATGGGGGAGACCACTGGCAGCCATCACCCATACCCAGGCAAGAAGGTCTATGCCTTGGGCCCAGAGGGTGGTAATGAGAGAGAGCACTGGGAAAATTCAGGGTAAGTTTTTGAGCTCCAACTGCTAATAGATGTGATGGAGGCAGGTGTAGGAGGAATGAAAAAAAATCAAAGTGTCCACGGAGCGGCTGGACTGAAGTGTCCAATTACCAAGCTGGAGCTCTGGAGCACATGCGCCCAGAGCCGGCTCTGCGACAACAGAGGCGGCTGTGATGGGAGGCCCACACGGGTCAAAGAACAAAGAGGATGAAAATAGATGAAAGAAAGACCAATAGAAGTGGCCCGACCACCCCTCTCCCTCCCCAACCCGACCCCCGCAAAAAAATTACATTAAATTAAAAAAAAAAAAACAACTACTGCTATTACACTTATTTTTCCCCTTTGCTTTAATTCAACAAATAAATTCACTGAGTGCCGATATGTGTCAGGCAATATTTTAGACACTGGGAATTCAAAGATAATCAACACAGGGAAGTTTTTATAAAATTTATCAGATAAGAGGAAAAGATAAATAATAAACACACCGACAAATACATTAGAAACACATTAAATAACTGTTATGTAGAAAATTTAAAAGGGGTGGAATCATAGCAAAGAACTCGGTAGCTACTTTAGAATGAATGGTGAGAGAGAATGTCTTAGTCCCTCTGAGCTGCTAAATAAAATACAACAGTGAATAAATAACAGAAAGTGTATTTCTCACAGTTCTGGAAGCTGGGACGTCCCAGATGAAGGCTTTGGCAGATTCAGTGTGTAGGGAGAGAAAAAGCTTCCTGGTTCATAGATGGCTGTCTTCTTGGTATGTCCTCATGTGGCCGGAGATGCCTCTTGCAGCTTCTGGTGACTGCTGGCATTCCTTGGCTTGTGACTGCATCACTACAACCTCTGCCTTTGCCTTCTCTTCTCCATGTGCTGAAGGTCCCTTTGCCTCCTTCTTGTGAGGACACTTGTGACTGTATTTAGGACCTACCCTGATCATTCATGATCATCTCTCAGTCTCAAGATTCTTAAGCACATCTGCAAAGACCCTTTCTTCCAAATAAAGTAACATATAAAGGTTCTTCTCCAAAGGACCTGATATCTTTAGGGGACATTATTCAGCTTGCCACATGGTCCCAGAGCAGAATGGGGGAGACCACTGGCAGCCATCACCCATACCCAGGCAAGAAGGTCTATGCCTTGGGCCCAGAGGGTGGTAATGAAGAGAGAGCACTGGGAAAATTCAGGGTAAGTTTTTGAGCTCCAACTGCTAATAGATGTGATGGAGGCAGGTGTAGGAGGAATGAAAGAAATCAAAGAATCCCATGGGACCTGACTGGTGACAAGCTATTGCTATGAACTGGGCTGTCACCTCCTTGAGGCCCAGTGATTTTCATTATCTTGTCACTCCTGGTACCCAATAGCGCATTGGCCGTGTGTTACCAACAAAGACGGTGGCTTTACTGTCTGAGCCACCAGGGAAGCCCCCATTAGGTCTGCATGGTTGTTTAACTGCACTGGGATATGGGCTTCAAAGCATCAGTGCGCATCTTTGCCAGAGTGTAGGAATGTGCAGAAATGCCAGAAAAGCTCTGGGTTGTTCCTCTTTGAATACCAGTGACTCAGGCTCAGTCTCTCAACAGACACTTCTCCCGAAATTAGAGCTCCCAAATCTGCCTTCCATCTGACTTACGTGGCTGCAGTAAAGAATCCAGAGAAATCTCTGAAAATATATTTTACAAACAAGTAAAAGCAATTTGTGTGTGTGTTTTTTTTAAAGCAGTCTTCAGTACTGTTATCATGTTTAAATGTTTTGTTCTTATTGATCAAGACCAACATCTAATACGCTATGAAAAGCATTGGTAAGCACATCATTTCCTGCTAATTTTATCTTTGTATAATGGGAGTATGAGCCTCATTGACTTTTATATCCTGAACAAAGAAGTCTAAGGCAACAAAGAAATCTTTAGAGACAGGAAAAACAGGGCTCAGCCATATTCTGTGCAAGTACAAATATTAAACACATTTTACTCACTGTATATCTAATGGAAATGAATCCACTTTATTGATAAACACAGGCTGCACTGTAAAATCAGAATTTCAGATAAAGAATGAGCAATTGTTTCATGTAAGCTTGCCCCATGCTATACCTGAGGCATACTTAAAGCTACTCACTATCTATGTGCAAGTCAAATTTTACTAAGTATCTTATGTTTTTATTTGTTAAATCTGGCATTTTTGCACCTAAGTAGACTGGTGCCTCAGCCCACCTTCTTCCCCACAAGCCCTTCAAACAGAGTTGTTTGGCACTACCCAGACTATTCAGGGTAAGTTTTTGAGCTCCAACTGCTAATAGATGTGATGGAGGCAGGTGTAGGAGGAATGAAAGAAATCAAAGAATCCCATGGGACCTGACTGGTGACAAGCTATTGCTATGAACTGGGCTGTCACCTCCTTGAGGCCCAGTGATTTTCATTATCTTGTCACTCCTGGTACCCAATAGCGCATTGGCCGTGTGTTACCAACAAAGACGGTGGCTTTACTGTCTGAGCCACCAGGGAAGCCCCCATTAGGTCTGCATGGTTGTTTAACTGCACTGGGATATGGGCTTCAAAGCATCAGTGCGCATCTTTGCCAGAGTGTAGGAATGTGCAGAAATGCCAGAAAAGCTCTGGGTTGTTCCTCTTTGAATACCAGTGACTCAGGCTCAGTCTCTCAACAGACACTTCTCCCGAAATTAGAGCTCCCAAATCTGCCTTCCATCTGACTTACGTGGCTGCAGTAAAGAATCCAGAGAAATCTCTGAAAATATATTTTACAAACAAGTAAAAGCAATTTGTGTGTGTGTTTTTTTTAAAGCAGTCTTCAGTACTGTTATCATGTTTAAATGTTTTGTTCTTATTGATCAAGACCAACATCTAATACGCTATGAAAAGCATTGGTAAGCACATCATTTCCTGCTAATTTTATCTTTGTATAATGGGAGTATGAGCCTCATTGACTTTTATATCCTGAACAAAGAAGTCTAAGGCAACAAAGAAATCTTTAGAGACAGGAAAAACAGGGCTCAGCCATATTCTGTGCAAGTACAAATATTAAACACATTTTACTCACTGTATATCTAATGGAAATGAATCCACTTTATTGATAAACACAGGCTGCACTGTAAAATCAGAATTTCAGATAAAGAATGAGCAATTGTTTCATGTAAGCTTGCCCCATGCTATACCTGAGGCATACTTAAAGCTACTCACTATCTATGTGCAAGTCAAATTTTACTAAGTATCTTATGTTTTTATTTGTTAAATCTGGCATTTTTGCACCTAAGTAGACTGGTGCCTCAGCCCACCTTCTTCCCCACAAGCCCTTCAAACAGAGTTGGTAGGAAGTCCTCCTTGGAAGTCAGCCCTTTCTACCCAGACTATTTTTTTCACTTCATGCTGTTTCTCTGCTTGCTAGCTGGGTCCTCTGAAATTGCTTACCTGTCCTCTCTTCTGGGGCAGTCTCAGTTCCAAAACTCATTTAATTACCGACCTGCTCTGACAGTCCTCTCAGGTCAGGGCCTCCCAAAGCAGACTCAGTGTGCTTTTCCATGAGACCCTGGTTTGTGTTCACCTCCTAACCACTCAAAGTGGGGTCCGAGGACCAGCAACATCGGAATAGTCCCGGGGCATGTGAAGAAGGCAGACCCTCCAGCCCCATACAGACCTTGAAGATCAGACCCTACCGTTTGCAAAGATCCTAGATAATTGGCAAGCACCTGAAAAGATGATCTCTTTCAGGTGCCACAAGATTTTGATAAAGATGAACATCCCCCTGTGAGCTCAGAAAGATAGAAGAAACTTCTTGCTCTCAGGCTGGAGAAAAGAGAGCTGTGCCTCCTCCCACTTCCTAGGCTTGGCCTGAAAGGGCTACTTGGTGGCCCAGTCATTTCAGAGCTGACACATGACCCTCTCACCAAGAAGATGGATAGAGGAGGAAAAGTCTCCTCTGAGAGACTGTTTATTTTAACCAAATTCCACCTCTGGTCAGATGCCCATCAGGCTAAACAGTCAGGTTTATGCTCAGCTACTTAAAGACAGAAGGGTGTGTGACTTTGACCCTCAGGTGTCTCTATCATCTATCTATGTATCTATGTATCTATCTATCTATCTATCTATCTTTATAACACTCAGGACATAACCCAGAAGAAAGTAGCACCTTGCTTGAGGATCAGTGTCACGGAAGGTACAGAAGCTGAAATGGACAAAATCCTTGGCAACATGCACTTTGTAGCAAACAATTCCTTGCCCCACCCCAGACCTACCACATCACATTCTTCAGGATGGAGCTTAGGAAGCTGTGCTTTCACAAACACTGCTAGTGATTTTAATGCAAATAAATTGTATCTTATGTTTTTATTTGTTAAATCTGGCATTTTTGCACCTAAGTAGACTGGTGCCTCAGCCCACCTTCTTCCCCATAAGCCCTTCAAACAGAGTTGGTAGGAAGTCCTCCTTGGAAGTCAGCCCTTTCTACCCAGACTATTTTTTTCACTTCATGCTGTTTCTCTGCTTGCTAGCTGGGTCCTCTGAAATTGCTTACCTGTCCTCTCTTCTGGGGCAGTCTCAGTTCCAAAACTCATTTAATTACCGACCTGCTCTGACAGTCCTCTCAGGTCAGGGCCTCCCAAAGCAGACTCAGTGTGCTTTTCCATGAGACCCTGGTTTGTGTTCACCTCCTAACCACTCAAAGTGGGGTCCGAGGACCAGCAACATCGGAATAGTCCCGGGGCATGTGAAGAAGGCAGACCCTCCAGCCCCATACAGACCTTGAAGATCAGACCCTACCGTTTGCAAAGATCCTAGATAATTGGCAAGCACCTGAAAAGATGATCTCTTTCAGGTGCCACAAGATTTTGATAAAGATGAACATCCCGCTGTGAGCTCAGAAAGATAGAAGAAACTTCTTGCTCTCAGGCTGGAGAAAAGAGAGCTGTGCCTCCTCCCACTTCCTAGGCTTGGCCTGAAAGGGCTACTTGGTGGCCCAGTCATTTCAGAGCTGACACATGACCCTCTCACCAAGAAGATGGATAGAGGAGGAAAAGTCTCCTCTGAGAGACTGTTTATTTTAACCAAATTCCACCTCTGGTCAGATGCCCATCAGGCTAAACAGTCAGGTTTATGCTCAGCTACTTAAAGACAGAAGGGTGTGTGACTTTGACCCTCAGGTGTCTCTATCATCTATCTATGTATCTATGTATCTATCTATCTATCTATCTATCTTTATAACACTCAGGACATAACCCAGAAGAAAGTAGCACCTTGCTTGAGGATCAGTGTCACGGAAGGTACAGAAGCTGAAATGGACAAAATCCTTGGCAACATGCACTTTGTAGCAAACAATTCCTTGCCCCACCCCAGACCTACCACATCACATTCTTCAGGATGGAGCTTAGGAAGCTGTGCTTTCACAAACACTGCTAGTGATTTTAATGCAAATAAATTGGGGTGTCTTTGTAGTATAAGAAAATGGCTTCAACTGCAGGATGGAAAAATTAGGTCTTGGGCATGACAGGCCCCCAGTTCCATCTTCCACCTGCTGGCCAGATTGTCTGAGGGGCAAGGACTGGCCAGGACTAGCACATAGCCTCGTGGGAATGTGCACCACAGGATGAAAACTGAACAGAGGTGGGCTCGGGGACATCACAACATAGGTGGGACTCACAGTGAGTTCCCCACAGCAACAGAGGTGGAAACTATTCAGGATAAATTATACACACATGGCCGTGGGAGGGGATGTATATATACAAATAGCTAATTCACTTTGTTGTACTGCAGAAACTAACACAACAGTGTAAAGCAATTATACTCCAAAATGAACAAATAAAATATATATAAAAGAAAAACAGAAAAAATTTAAAAATGAACTATATACACACACATATTTGCCTAATGTCTTTGTCTTTTATTTCCTTTTGATAAGCTCTCCCTTTGATACAGACTTGAATTACATCGATACAAAATGGCTCCATCAGATACAAACGATAAATAAGACACTTAGGGGCTTCCCCTGATGGTCCAGTGGGTAAGGACACCGCCTTGCAGTACAAGGGATGCCGGTTCGATCCCTGGCCTGGGAAGATCCCACGTGCCGCGGAGTAGCTGGACCGATATATCCAATTACCGAGCCGGAGCTCTGGAGCGCATGCACCCGGAGCCGGTGCTCTGCGACGACAGACGCCACCGCGATGGGAGGCCCACAGGAGCCAAAGAACAAAGGCAGATGAAAATAGAGAAATGAAAGACCAATAGAAGTGGCCGACCCGTCCCCCTCCCTCCCCACCCCACCCCTCAAATAGATAAATAAATAAAAAATAAATGTTTTATATTAAAAAAAAATAATAAGACACTTAACAGTAAATAATCCACTACTCTTAAACCTCCCACAAGCTCTTACCTTTTCCTAAACAGCTTGCCTAGCACTCAAACTGCTGGTACTCGTTAGAAAGATCTAAAAGTGATGATTCTGATGTTCGTGTATTACATGTAACATGTTTTTTCCCAAAGTAACTACTCAAAAACTCTCAGAACCAGCAGGATTAGTGTTGGCTGGGGAAAAGCAAGCGGGAGAAGGAAAAGCAGATGTGGGGCTTGTGGGCCTGTATCAGGGACTGTGCAGAGTCAGAGGTCATGGCCAGCTCTCCAGATCCCCAGGGTCGGATGGCCTTCCCACAGCAGACAGTTTCCTCCAGAGGGTATTGAGGAAAGAGCTGAAAAATGAGTTCCCTTACCCTGCTGGAAATTTTCCAAAACACCTTCAGGAAAAAGATCAAATAGCCACTGCTGTTTTCCAAGCCCAATCTAACATCAGGAAAGCAAAGCTCTTAAGCACCATGCAATAGAGAAAATGATTGTGTAAAGTCATAAATTAAGTATCGAAGCACAAAGGAATCAAATGACACAACCACCTATGTTCAAAGTGAAGTCAGTCTGGGGTGTGCCAGATGGTTCACCGTGCCACTGCTGTACGGAGGCCAGAAAGCAACCGAGAGGGGCAGAGCTAAGGAATATGGAGAAAACTTCTTAAGCTCCTCCCGCCTGGGTCATCTTTTGGCTGTGGTTCTGAAAAAGCAGGGAATACAAGGACAGATTACATTTTCCAAAGATGAGTACAACAATATCATCCACTCCTCCTGCTCCTCTACAATGTGACTTTGCTATTCCTGCCTCCCCGGTGGTTCAGTGATAAACAGTGCCAACCATTTGACTCCATTAGATATATCCAATTACCGACCCCACATGGGACGGTGCTCTGCGACGACAGACGCCACCGCGATGGGAGGCCCACAGGAGCCAAAGAACAAAGGCAGATGAAAATAGAGAAATGAAAGACCAATAGAAGTGGCCGACCCGTCCCCCTCCCTCCCCACCCCACCCCTCAAATAGATAAATAAATAAAAAATAAATGTTTTATATTAAAAAAAAATAATAAGACACTTAACAGTAAATAATCCACTACTCTTAAACCTCCCACAAGCTCTTACCTTTTCCTAAACAGCTTGCCTAGCACTCAAACTGCTGGTACTCGTTAGAAAGATCTAAAAGTGATGATTCTGATGTTCGTGTATTACATGTAACATGTTTTTTCCCAAAGTAACTACTCAAAAACTCTCAGAACCAGCAGGATTAGTGTTGGCTGGGGAAAAGCAAGCGGGAGAAGGAAAAGCAGATGTGGGGCTTGTGGGCCTGTATCAGGGACTGTGCAGAGTCAGAGGTCATGGCCAGCTCTCCAGATCCCCAGGGTCGGATGGCCTTCCCACAGCAGACAGTTTCCTCCAGAGGGTATTGAGGAAAGAGCTGAAAAATGAGTTCCCTTACCCTGCTGGAAATTTTCCAAAACACCTTCAGGAAAAAGATCAAATAGCCACTGCTGTTTTCCAAGCCCAATCTAACATCAGGAAAGCAAAGCTCTTAAGCACCATGCAATAGAGAAAATGATTGTGTAAAGTCATAAATTAAGTATCGAAGCACAAAGGAATCAAATGACACAACCACCTATGTTCAAAGTGAAGTCAGTCTGGGGTGTGCCAGATGGTTCACCGTGCCACTGCTGTACGGAGGCCAGAAAGCAACCGAGAGGGGCAGAGCTAAGGAATATGGAGAAAACTTCTTAAGCTCCTCCCGCCTGGGTCATCTTTTGGCTGTGGTTCTGAAAAAGCAGGGAATACAAGGACAGATTACATTTTCCAAAGATGAGTACAACAATATCATCCACTCCTCCTGCTCCTCTACAATGTGACTTTGCTATTCCTGCCCTCCCCCGGTGGTTCAGTGATAAAAAAACAGCCTGCAACACATGACCCACAGGAGACGCCACTTTGATCCCTGGGTGCGGAAGATCTCTTAGAAGAGGGCATGGCAACCCACTCTAGTTTTTCTTTTCTTTTTTCCCCCACTCTAGTATTCTTGGCTGGAGAATCCCATGGACAGAGGAGCCTGGTGAGCTACAGTCCATGGGGTCGCAAGAGTCTCACACAATTGAAGTGACCTGGCATGCATGCGTACCCTTGAGAAGTGAGAAACCGTGCTCTTGGAATCAGGGTGGGCTGTGACGGCTTCAACTGCTAGAGAACTTCCGGAGTGTTCTGGAACACTCATATTTGGAGCCCGGAGCCACCACATGCATCATGCAGGGGAGCCGAGGATGCCATGCTGGAGCAGCCATGGGCACCACCCCATGCTATTGATATGTTAGTCCTATGTTGAAGACCCTACCCTGAGCCTCGTCTGCTCAGTTCTCTGCTCTCTGCTAAGAAACTGAGGAATCCTCCGTTTAGCTGCTTCCAGCCAAAAGTGTGAGCTCTCCCAGTGTAATCTATAAGATAGTAGGAACTGCTGTGAATGCCCTCTAAAGGGAAGCTCATAGTGGTCCATGTGTGCCGTGTGAGTGCTCAATCGTGTCTGACTCTCTGTGAGCCCATGGACTGTAGCCCACCAGGCTCCTCTGTCCAGGGAATTTTCTAGCAAGAATACTGGCGCAGGTTGCCATTTCCTTTTCCAGGAGATCTTCCCAACCCAGGAGTTGAACCTGCATCTCTGTCATCTCCTGCATTGGCAGGCAGGTTATTTAATGCTAGCACCACCTGGTAAACCCTGCAGGGGTCCATGGAGGTGATTTTTAGGGGAAAGAAGCTTCAGGGACAAGAAGCTTCAAAGTGTGCCACCTTGTTGGGAAGGGGGCATGTTCTATTTCTCATTCATGAAGTTGGCCCTGATTCCAAGGACCACATCTTTACTGGGCTTCATGGAACTGGTGGGATAAATAAAAGAGGCGCCCTTCTGGCCACACCCCTTTCCATGAACCACAAAGCCACACATCATCGCCCACCCCACACCTACTTGATCAGAACTCAAGGAGCCCACAGCATATGAACTTAAAGGGAAGAGAGTATGGAGTGGGCAGTGGACAGAAAAGAGACCCTGGCTTTAGAATACCCTCCTCCCACCCTGCCTTTGGGCTTCCCTGATGGACTCAGTGATAAAGAATCAGCCTACCAATGCAGGAGATGCACATTCGATTCCTGGGTTGGGAAGATCATCTGGAGGAGGAAATGGCAATTCACTCCAGTCTTCTTGCCTGGGAAATCCCATGGACAGAGGAGCCTGGCGGGCTATAGTCCCTGGGATTGCAAAGAGTAGGACACATCTTAACAATTAAACAACAACAATCCCACCTTCTGTCAGATGTCTGAAGTCTATGGAATCCCGAGGGACACAGTTTTCCAGAATCAATGAGAATAAACATAGCCGTCAGGGAGGTATTATAACTCTTTGTTTATTCATCTGTTCATCTTCCCCAAATACTTTTGAGCTTGGGACTAAACAAGATATCTGTGATTTGTATCACGTAAGAGTGATCAAGATTACATTTGATAGCCTTCAAGTCCCTCTCCCTATCACATCATCTTTTTATGTATCACTTCTCTGCCTTACTATCTGGCTAAGTCATCTATTTGTTTGTCTACTTGCCATCTTTCTCCCATCCCCCAGTATGAACCTCACAAAGACAGAGACTTGACTTGGTCACTGTAATCCCACTGCCTAAAACAGTGTCTGCACATGATGGCATCCTGTGAATACTATGTTGAATGAATAAGATTGTGATGATGATAACTAATGCTCTGACTTTATACCAAGCACTATTCTAGCCTCTTTACATATATCATTCAGTCTTCACAAAAGCCCAAAGAGATACATGCCATTATTTTCCCTTTTCACTCAGAAAACAGAGACCAGAAATGTTACGTACATCACACAGTTGGCAAGTGGCAGAACTGCACTTCAGACCCGGGCAACCTGGCTCCATAACCCCTACTCTGCAAAGATGGTCAAGACAGGCCTGGCCCCTTAAAGAAAAGGCTGGTGGGTGCCCAAGGCTCTACCACACTAGTGGGAACCTGACAAAAACCCCTTTCCATTTGAACCACAAAGCCACATCATCGCCCACCCCACACCTACTTGATCAGAACTCAAGGAGCCCACAGCATATGAACTTAAAGGGAAGAGAGTATGGAGTGGGCAGTGGACAGAAAAGAGACCCTGGCTTTAGAATACCCTCCTCCCACCCTGCCTTTGGGCTTCCCTGATGGACTCAGTGATAAAGAATCAGCCTACCAATGCAGGAGATGCACATTCGATTCCTGGGTTGGGAAGATCATCTGGAGGAGGAAATGGCAATTCACTCCAGTCTTCTTGCCTGGGAAATCCCATGGACAGAGGAGCCTGGCGGGCTATAGTCCCTGGGATTGCAAAGAGTAGGACACATCTTAACAATTAAACAACAACAATCCCACCTTCTGTCAGATGTCTGAAGTCTATGGAATCCCGAGGGACACAGTTTTCCAGAATCAATGAGAATAAACATAGCCGTCAGGGAGGTATTATAACTCTTTGTTTATTCATCTGTTCATCTTCCCCAAATACTTTTGAGCTTGGGACTAAACAAGATATCTGTGATTTGTATCACGAAGAGTGATCAAGATTACATTTGATAGCCTTCAAGTCCCTCTCCCTATCACATCATCTTTTTATGTATCACTTCTCTGCCTTACTATCTGGCTAAGTCATCTATTTGTTTGTCTACTTGCCATCTTTCTCCCATCCCCCAGTATGAACCTCACAAAGACAGAGACTTGACTTGGTCACTGTAATCCCACTGCCTAAAACAGTGTCTGCACATGATGGCATCCTGTGAATACTATGTTGAATGAATAAGATTGTGATGATGATAACTAATGCTCTGACTTTATACCAAGCACTATTCTAGCCTCTTTACATATATCATTCAGTCTTCACAAAAGCCCAAAGAGATACATGCCATTATTTTCCCTTTTCACTCAGAAAACAGAGACCAGAAATGTTACGTACATCACACAGTTGGCAAGTGGCAGAACTGCACTTCAGACCCGGGCAACCTGGCTCCATAACCCCTACTCTGCAAAGATGGTCAAGACAGGCCTGGCCCCTTAAAGAAAAGGCTGGTGGGGAACCTGAAACACATGCTGAATGGCTCTACCACACTAGTGGGAATGTGACAGATGCCAGGAGAAGGCACAGATTAGGGGATGGATTAAATTAAGAGCATCCTGCTGAGTGACAGAATAGAGACAAAGATCCCTTGAAGTTTGGGAAATATAGACAGGAAAAGATTCGAGACAAAGGCATCCCAGGGAAAGGGAATTGTAGACAAACCCCACAGGTAAAAAAAAAAAAGAAAAAGAAAAAAACTGGAAAGCCACCCTCAGAAACTGGTATGAGTAAGGGGAGGAGACCCCAGGCTGGCTGGAGCCCAGGACAAGCAGACGCCCCAGGGCTAAATGGTGGGAGTTGAGGCTGGGCAGGGGGTGGGTAGTTCTAATGGGAGGGCTGATTCCATCAGGTGTGACGTGATCTGAGATGGCTCTGAAATGCCCATCTATTCTCACTCGGGTAAAGAATAATGGTTACTAAGACACTGTGGACTCAGAAGGTGGACAGTCCGGGCCAAGGTTGAGGGATGTGATTTTTAAGGCAGAGAGTATGTAAAGCCAGCTGACCTCAAAGGCCTGACAACTAAGAGGCCTCCAGTGGGGGAACAATGGAAGGGCAGAGACGGATCACTGATCTGGGAACCAGTTTGGCTCCAAAGACGTTTGCTTGGGCCCTGGACTGTCCCTCTTCACAGGTGTCGTTTGAATTCTGAGCCTCAGTACTGCAATAAAAATTAATTTAAAAAAGAATAGGGGGCGGGGTTGGCTCTTGTGTACTTGATGCTATGTAGGGCAAGAAAACCTTTTCCATTACCTCCTTAAACACTGTACCAGTGGCCTGCAAATTAAACTGACAGATAACAAAAATTGATCAATTAATTAATTCTGAGCCTCCAGCCTGGGTGCTGAGACTCTGTTTTCTTCCTTCTCCTCAATTCAAGAAACTTCCCCTGCAAGTCTCAGCTGCTTCTCATGCCTTGGGATTTTCTGTTAAATGTAAACAAAATGTGGAGAGTACCTTCTGCAGTTCTGCAAAGCTGCGGAAAATGCCCCGAGGCAAACTTCCTGACGGAAGCACACCCTTATAATCTCCAAGGTGGAGTTTTTCAAAGAAAAGGAGAGCAGATAAGCCAGGGTTCTGGAGCAAACAAGTGAAAAGGTGTTTTCTCACAGCAACTGTTTTGCCATTGGTAATTAGAGAAATTTGGCTTCCAGAGAAGCAGCAGAACAGGAGAAACAAATGAACGGATGCTCCCCAAGGCCCTAGGAACAAAGCAAGAGCCTCTAGAGTCATTCAAGTGTTCCATATGCCTGGGGCCACCTAGATCCACCACACAGGAGAGCCACAGACACATGTGATTCAGGATCCCTGAACTTGCAATGGATGGATCTCAACTCAAACTGGCTCAAGAGCGCACAACTGTTCATGTAACAAAAACACAGGAGATTCTGGAAAGCATGACTAGGCCCAGCTGCTCTAATTACGGCATCCTTTCTTTGTTTCTCCTACTTTTTTTTTTTTAATAATGGGATTTAAAAAAAAAAAAAAAAATTTGACCTCTTTTATTGGTTTTTTGTTTGTTTATTTTTATCTATGTTTATTCTATGGCCTGTGTGGGCCTCCCATCGCACTGGCCTCTCTAGTTGCAGAGCACCGGCTCTGGGCACATGTGCTCCAGAGCACTGGCCTGTAATTGGACACACCAGTCCAACCACTTCCACAACATGTGGAATCTTCCTGGGCCAGGAATTGAACCAGTGCCCCTTGCACTGCAAGACAGACTCTTTACCCACTGGACCATCAGGGAAGCCCTGTTTTAACCACTCTTGTCTCTGTTCTCTTTGTGCAGAATTTAACCTTAAACTATACACACATGCCTCCATAGAGAAGGCTGAGTGCTGAAGAATGGATGCTTTTGAACTTTAGTGCTGGATAAGACTCTTGAGAGTCCCTTGAACAGTGCAAATTAGACTGATAGATAACAAAAATTGATCAAGTAATTAATTCTGAGCCTCCAGCCTGGGTGCTGAGACTCTGTTTTCTTCCTTCTCCTCAATTCAAGAAACTTCCCCTGCAAGTCTCAGCTGCTTCTCATGCCTTGGGATTTTCTGTTAAATGTAAACAAAATGTGGAGAGTACCTTCTGCAGTTCTGCAAAGCTGCGGAAAATGCCCCGAGGCAAACTTCCTGACGGAAGCACACCCTTATAATCTCCAAGGTGGAGTTTTTCAAAGAAAAGGAGAGCAGATAAGCCAGGGTTCTGGAGCAAACAAGTGAAAAGGTGTTTTCTCACAGCAACTGTTTTGCCATTGGTAATTAGAGAAATTTGGCTTCCAGAGAAGCAGCAGAACAGGAGAAACAAATGAACGGATGCTCCCCAAGGCCCTAGGAACAAAGCAAGAGCCTCTAGAGTCATTCAAGTGTTCCATATGCCTGGGGCCACCTAGATCCACCACACAGGAGAGCCACAGACACATGTGATTCAGGATCCCTGAACTTGCAATGGATGGATCTCAACTCAAACTGGCTCAAGAGCGCACAACTGTTCATGTAACAAAAACACAGGAGATTCTGGAAAGCATGACTAGGCCCAGCTGCTCTAATTACGGCATCCTTTCTTTGTTTCTCCTACTTTTTTTTTTTTAATAATGGGTTTTAAAAAAAAAAAAAAAAATTTGACCTCTTTTATTGGTTTTTTGTTTGTTTATTTTTATCTATGTTTATTCTATGGCCTGTGTGGGCCTCCCATCGCACTGGCCTCTCTAGTTGCAGAGCACCGGCTCTGGGCACATGTGCTCCAGAGCACTGGCCTGTAATTGGACACACCAGTCCAACCACTTCCACAACATGTGGAATCTTCCTGGGCCAGGAATTGAACCAGTGCCCCTTGCACTGCAAGACAGACTCTTTACCCACTGGACCATCAGGGAAGCCCTGTTTTAACCACTCTTGTCTCTGTTCTCTTTGTGCAGAATTTAACCTTAAACTATACACACACATGCCTCCATAGAGAAGGCTGAGTGCTGAAGAATGGATGCTTTTGAACTTTAGTGCTGGATAAGACTCTTGAGAGTCCCTTGAACAGCATGGAGATCAAGCCAGTCCATCCTAAAGGAAATCAACCCTGAATATTCATTAGAAGGATGGATGCTGAAGCTGAAGCTCCAATACTTTGGCCATCTGATACAAAGAACCAACTCATTGGAAAAGACCCTGATGCTGGGAAAGATTGAGAGCAGAAGGAGAAGGGGATGATAGAGAATGAGACGGTTGGATGGCATGACTGACTCAGCAGACATGAGTTTGAACACACTCCGGGAGACAGTGAAGGACAGGGAAGTCTGGTGCATGGGGTGCAACACACCAGGGCCAACCAGGTGAGGGCATCACCTACCAGCCACACTCCTGTGTGACCTACTTGATTCCTGATGGCGCCAAGCCTCCCGTTCCAGTGCTGTAAACAACTTCTTCAAATCACTTAACTTAGTGTGCACATCTGGACTTCTTTTCCGTATCCTTTTGTTAGAAAGCTGCCTAGAAACTCTGCTCATGGGCCAAAGCCTGTGGTCTGGTTATAACTAGGTAGAAAGTCAACTTCTTCATCAGGTACCTGCAAAATATCGTTATTTGTAAGTTATTCTTCTTGGACCCAATATCTCTAAAGGAAGATTCACCTGTCTCAGGTATGGGAAATAGGATGCAGACTTCTGCCATCTGGGGAGCAGGTGGGCAAAAGGTGGTGGGGAAGTGGGGCAGTCTCACTGTTCAGGGAGCAGACTGCACCCCACCCCCCACTCTCTGCCTGGAGCCCCAGCCCCATCTTCTGTCCTGCCTGAGCTCACTTCAAGTTCAATTTGTCCAACGGATCACCCCATGGTGGGCTGGAAGATGGGCATTGCTTGGCTGATCATCTCATACAATTAGTCTGGAGTGTGGTTTGGCCGTCTGGGACTTTTTAAAACTCACTTGGGGATTTTAAACATGCAACCAGTGCCTAAAACCACTACCTTAAAGTAAGCACCCCAAATGTCAGTTATTTGTCCACCATCTTGCTGAACAGCTATCTACTTATCAATTTCTTTCAATGAAGTTGGCTTTTAACTTACATTTTATATTAAAAAGAAGTGTCATATTATTACGTAAATGGAAGACAAGTCTACTCCTTCTTGCCAAGCCAACCTAAAGATATAAAAGAACAAAATATCTCTCTCCTTGCTCCCTTCAGTCTCCTTTGTTGTAATTTTTTTAAGATTTGTTTTGATGTGGGCTGTTTTTAAAGTCTTTACTGAATTTGTTATAATATTGCTTCTGCATCCTCTGCATTGGAAAGCAAAGTCTTAACCATTGGACAACCAGGGAAATCCTTGTTTTACTTTATAACACCTGATACCACCACATAAAATATTGCATATTTTATTCTCCCCTAGACTAGAGACTCCATGATTGTGCACGGTTGGGTCATCTTTGCCCAGAGTAGCATTCTGCATCATGGAAACTAAACTGGCATGCTCTAAGCTCTCAATAACTATTGCTAAATAAGTGAATAACTAAAAGAAGCCATAGATAAATAAATGAAAACAAACAAGGTCGTTAAATGCCAGCTAGATAGGGCTACTGCAAGATGACTAGCAAGCCTGAAGCCTGGACTTCCCTGGTGGTCCAGTGGGTAAGGACACTGCCTTGCAGTGCAAGCCTGAAGCCTGCTCTCACCCTTAGTCAGAGAGAGGTGTCAAAGTCTTTCAGCTCCTAACTGAAACTTTCTCCTTCCTTATTCAAGGGACTAAAAAGGAACTGGACATGCATGGGTTTATTACTGACTTTTCAGCACCTAGAAACAGTATCCTGCATGTCGTAAGAGTTCACTAATATTTGGTAATGCATGCGAGAGACTCAGTGTTAGCCACTGCTAGTCACTGCACAGTGGAAAATCACCAGTGTCCCCATCTCGCTCTCTGGAAGATAATGACCCAAGTCATTCTTTCCACCAGTTCTGATGCTCAAGAAGTTGCTGCTTCTTAGTGTCCAACTCTGTGAGACCCTGTGAACTGTAGCCCACCAGGCTCCCCTGCCCATGAAATTTTGGCTCAAGTCCTAACCTAAAGTAAATGTCAGTTATTTGTCCACCATCTTGCTGAACAGCTATCTACTTATCAATTTCTTTCAATGAAGTTGGCTTTTAACTTACATTTTATATTAAAAAGAAGTGTCATATTATTACGTAAATGGAAGACAAGTCTACTCCTTCTTGCCAAGCCAACCTAAAGATATAAAAGAACAAAATATCTCTCTCCTTGCTCCCTTCAGTCTCCTTTGTTGTAATTTTTTTAAGATTTGTTTTGATGTGGGCTGTTTTTAAAGTCTTTACTGAATTTGTTATAATATTGCTTCTGCATCCTCTGCATTGGAAAGCAAAGTCTTAACCATTGGACAACCAGGGAAATCCTTGTTTTACTTTATAACACCTGATACCACCACATAAAATATTGCATATTTTATTCTCCCCTAGACTAGAGACTCCATGATTGTGCACGGTTGGGTCATCTTTGCCCAGAGTAGCATTCTGCATCATGGAAACTAAACTGGCATGCTCTAAGCTCTCAATAACTATTGCTAAATAAGTGAATAACTAAAAGAAGCCATAGATAAATAAATGAAAACAAACAAGGTCGTTAAATGCCAGCTAGATAGGGCTACTGCAAGATGACTAGCAAGCCTGAAGCCTGGACTTCCCTGGTGGTCCAGTGGGTAAGGACACTGCCTTGCAGTGCAAGCCTGAAGCCTGCTCTCACCCTTAGTCAGAGAGAGGTGTCAAAGTCTTTCAGCTCCTAACTGAAACTTTCTCCTTCCTTATTCAAGGGACTAAAAAGGAACTGGACATGCATGGGTTTATTACTGACTTTTCAGCACCTAGAAACAGTATCCTGCATGTCGTAAGAGTTCACTAATATTTGGTAATGCATGCGAGAGACTCAGTGTTAGCCACTGCTAGTCACTGCACAGTGGAAAATCACCAGTGTCCCCATCTCGCTCTCTGGAAGATAATGACCCAAGTCATTCTTTCCACCAGTTCTGATGCTCAAGAAGTTGCTGCTTCTTAGTGTCCAACTCTGTGAGACCCTGTGAACTGTAGCCCACCAGGCTCCCCTGCCCATGAAATTTTCCAGGCAAGAGTACTGGAGTGGGTTGCTGTGCCCTTCTCCAGGGGATCTTCCCACCCCAGGAATTTAACCCAGATCTGTGCTGCAGGCAGACTATTCACCACTAAGCCACCAGGGAAACCCCACCCAAGAAGCACATCCTCCTAATTTTGGAGTCAACACACCACCTAGGAACAATGTCCCCCTCAGTCCTCTAGGCATACCCAAACTGAGGTGGACCAGACCATTTTCCTCACCCTTCCCATTGACAGACCTCTCTCCATGGAGGTTTAAAGCTACATGAAGCACATTTGATGGGTGGAGGGCTTTTTCTTATCCCGTGTATCCTACAGACCCCACTGTGGTACAGGTGGATAGGATCTCAGGCTAGGTAGACGTCTTTATACAATACCCACTTCAACTAGTGAAGCCCAAGCACCATGTTTTGTGTAGGAGCAGCTAAGTAACCAAGGTATCTCCATCATTCAGCCTACTTACACCAAGGTAAAACTCACTGAGGGCTAGGTTCAGGCTTGAACCATCCACTTATGACAGGAGTTTTGAAACACAGCTCCCTTGTCTGGCCATTTCGGTCCCTATAAAGCTCTTCACACCCTGAACTGGGAAACAGCACATGGCTTAGGTCACCCTCCCCACATTTCACTCTATTATCTCATCCCACACGGGGAGATGGGATCACAGTAAAGCATTTAGAGAACATTTCTGTGGGACACTCTTTCCTGAAAACTTGTACTCCTCTCAGCTGAGCAGCCCTCTCCGTGCTCAGCAGCAGGTTGCACTGTTGGAGTCCACATGTCTGATGCATTCTACCTTGCTCCAGGAGTCATAGGTGGGCTCACCTTCCACATACCGAATGCACAAGGAACCTTGCAAAAGAGGTGTGAGAGGGGTGGACAGGGCAGGAGGAAGCCAGAGGAACTGAGAGATATTACTTGTCTGAGCAAAGAAAACTCCTTGTAATTTTCTTGTAAGTCCGTGTAATTTTTTGTGTGTTTTCCAGGACTGCATGAGGTCTAAAACCAAGGGCCAGGAAACTGGAAAAGAAAAAGCAGTGCAACATTGTTAATGAAGGTCACAAGAGTTCAGCACTGAAAAAAAATCAGTTAGAAAGTAACAGAGAATACTCCTGCCCTGCTACGTGCTTGGCATTGTTCTAAGAGCTTTATGTATTTAATATCTAAATTCTTCTTTGCTCCTAAATACTTCAGGGAGCATTTCCTAAAAATAAGGACACTCTTACATAACTACAGTAAAAATTTTCAAAATAGAAAACAGTGAACTTATAATACGGTTACCTCATCTCTGGCCCTGAATCAGACTTGGCCTGCTGTCCCACTCTGATTTGTAAAAGCAGTCTAAGCATCACGTGGTGCATTCCGTCATGATGTCTCTCTCATCTCCTTTACCCTGGGCCATTCTTGAGTCTTCATTCATCTTTCATGATGCTGACCTTCTTGTACTTTTCTTGAAGAGTACAAGCCAGTTACTTTTTAGACCACCCCTTAATTCAGGTTTATCTGATGTATCCTCACAGTTAGATGGAAGGTATACATTTTTGTCTTCGCTGTTGGCAAGAGTCTCACAGAAGGGATGTTGTGTGCATCAAGCTGGGGGGTGGGGGTAGCAGGAGGCATGTTGACTGATTTCGTATAGTCTTAGGCATTTATACCTCACCAGAGTCCAAAGGGTAAACGCCTCCTCCTCCTTTTTTCCTCCTCCCACATATTTCCCCCTTCTCCTCATCAGCCCCCTCTCCTTTTTCTTCTTCATCTTCCTCTTCTCCTTCTCTTTCTTCTTCCCATTTTACAAAAGATCAGACTGAGATTGACAGATGCTAAGTAATCTCATTAAAAGGTGAAATAAATGATGAAAGCTGGGCACACAGGATTCCCAGGTGGCACTGAAGAATCTGCCTGCCAGTGCAGGAGACATAAGAGATGCAGGTTCAATTCCTGGGTCAGGAAGATCCCTTGGAGGAGGAAATGGCAACCTACTCCAGTATTCTTGCCTGGAAAATCCCATGGATGGAAGAGCCTGGTGGGCGACAGTCCGTGTGACTGCAAAGAGTCTTATGCTCTGAACCATTCACTCTTGCTGCCTCTCTAAAGGTCTCTGCTGGAAGGCAGTATTCTCTCAGGGGTTATAGGTTCACAGATACCATTATCACAATGTTAGAAACAAGTCTTATTATATGCCAAGCACTGTGCCAACACAGTGCTTTAATTTTATTATCTTATTAAATGCTTTCAATATCCCTTTGAAGCAGTTCAGTATTCACACCCACTCTTGGGTGAACACCCAGGCTCTGCAGAGCCGAGGGGAGGAGGAGCAGGGCTCCCGGCCGGAGTCTGGCCTCACCACATGGACCCCAAGTGCTGTATTCTCTTGGCTTCCACTATTTATGCTCTGCTGCTTCGCAACCAGAATGAGGCCAGCTCTGGCGCTTTCAGAATCACTTGTTACACAGTCCCAAGGATTTCCTCATGCCGGCCTTCGCCCTTCACCAAACACTGAAATTGCCTGACCCTCCCTTGCAGAGGAGCCAGGCCAGGCCCAGCTGGGGAACCAGCCTGGGGCCGGAAGATCCACCTTTGTTGCAGAGCACCAGAAGTTCAATTTGTTCTCAGGATGAAAACTCCGGACTTGAGACACAAGGCCAGGTATACATTTTGTTTCTTTCGCTGTTGGGCAAGAGTCTCACAGAAGGGATGTTGTGTGCATCAAGCTGGGGGGTGGGGGTAGCAGGAGGCATGTTGACTGATTTCGTATAGTCTTAGGCATTTATACCTCACCAGAGTCCAAAGGGTAAACGCCTCCTCCTTTTTTCCTCCTCCCACATATTTCCCCCTTCTCCTCATCAGCCCCCTCTCCTTTTTCTTCTTCATCTTCCTCTTCTCCTTCTCTTTCTTCTTCCCATTTTACAAAAGATCAGACTGAGATTGACAGATGCTAAGTAATCTCATTAAAAGGTGAAATAAATGATGAAAGCTGGGCACACAGGATTCCCAGGTGGCACTGAAGAATCTGCCTGCCAGTGCAGGAGACATAAGAGATGCAGGTTCAATTCCTGGGTCAGGAAGATCCCCTGGAGTAAGAAATGGCAAGCCACTCAAGTATTCTTGCCTGGAAAATCCCATGGATGGAAAAGCCTGGTGGGCGACAGTCCGTGTGACTGCAAAGAGTCTTATGCTCTGAACCATTCACTCTTGCTGCCTCTCTAAAGGTCTCTGCTGGAAGGCAGTGTTCTCTCAGGGGTTATAGGTTCACAGATACCATTATCACAATGTTAGAAACAAGTCTTATTATATGCCAAGCACTGTGCCAACACAGTGCTTTAATTTTATTATCTTATTAAATGCTTTCAATATCCCTTTGAAGCAGTTCAGTATTCACACCCACTCTTGGGTGAACACCCAGGCTCTGCAGAGCCGAGGGGAGGAGGAGCAGGGCTCCCGGCCGGAGTCTGGCCTCACCACATGGACCCCAAGTGCTGTATTCTCTTGGCTTCCACTATTTATGCTCTGCTGCTTCGCAACCAGAATGAGGCCAGCTCTGGCGCTTTCAGAATCACTTGTTACACAGTCCCAAGGATTTCCTCATGCCGGCCTTCGCCCTTCACCAAACACTGAAATTGCCTGACCCTCCCTTGCAGAGGAGCCAGGCCAGGCCCAGCTGGGGAACCAGCCTGGGGCCGGAAGATCCACCTTTGTTGCAGAGCACCAGAAGTTCAATTTGTTCTCAGGATGAAAACTCCGGACTTGAGACACAAGGCCAGGTCAACATGAATAAGAGTCAGGAGGTAAGTCCAAGGTCAAGGGCAGGACAGAGTAAAGAAGTCCAAGAACATTGCTACAACAGGGCTAGACAGCTGTAGCCTGTTGTGATTAATCTCTGGCTAATAGGTTTCCTAGGTTTGTCTGTCCAGCTTAACAGGACAAAGTAGAAGTATAAGAAATCCACCATTCACCCAAAATAAGCAAAATAAAGGAAATAATGAAGACCAGAAATGAAATCAATGAAATAGAAAACAAAGATCAAGGAAAGAAAACACTGGTTTATGAGAATAATGAAATGAAAACTTGAATGAAACTTAAAAATTTCTTGAACCTAATACCTACCAAACTCATTTAAAGAAATAGATAACCTATATAGCCATATATCTAAAGAAAATCAATTTGTTGTTCAAAATCTTGCTGTGAATAAAACCCAGACGGCTTCACTGGTGAACTCTTCCAAACATGTAAGAGAGCAATAATATCCATTCATACAAACTCTTTTAAAAAATTGAAAAGAATACTTTCCAGTTTGTTCTATGAAGCCAGAATTACCATAATGCCAGACAAAAATATTACAAGAAATGAAAACTGCAGCACAATACTTTTCATGAACATAGCTTGTTTCAAAAGCAAAAAAGTATTTTTTTTGTATCACATATTTCATTACTGTTGCCATTTCTACTCTCATGTCAACTGGACTGATACCACACACTTTCTGTAGACAGATACAATAAATATTGTATGATTTCTATGATCGTGAAAAAAAAAATCCATCAAAAATGATCATAGGAAAGAGAACCATCTTCCTTCTACGTGAAGTAAAAGAGTTGCCTACTGGCTTTCCTTAAATCATCCATGCATTGTTCTTCAATAGTTTGAACTAATTTTACTGGATAACACATTTGTCCCACAAGTGAAACATGGTTCAACTGCTTCTCCCAAACTCCTTTCCTCTTAAGTTTAGGGCACATCTCATATCTTCAACTGCTTTCATCCCAAGGTTTTTGCCGGCCTTCGCTTCACCAAACACTGAAATTGCCTGACCCTCCCTTGCAGAGGAGCCAGGCCAGGCCCAGCTGGGGAACCAGCCTGGGGCCGGAAGATCCACCTTTGTTGCAGAGCACCAGAAGTTCAATTTGTTCTCAGGATGAAAACTCCGGACTTGAGACACAAGGCCAGGTCAACATGAATAAGAGTCAGGAGGTAAGTCCAAGGTCAAGGGCAGGACAGAGTAAAGAAGTCCAAGAACATTGCTACAACAGGGCTAGACAGCTGTAGCCTGTTGTGATTAATCTCTGGCTAATAGGTTTCCTAGGTTTGTCTGTCCAGCTTAACAGGACAAAGTAGAAGTATAAGAAATCCACCATTCACCCAAAATAAGCAAAATAAAGGAAATAATGAAGACCAGAAATGAAATCAATGAAATAGAAAACAAAGATCAAGGAAAGAAAACACTGGTTTATGAGAATAATGAAATGAAAACTTGAATGAAACTTAAAAATTTCTTGAACCTAATACCTACCAAACTCATTTAAAGAAATAGATAACCTATATAGCCATATATCTAAAGAAAATCAATTTGTTGTTCAAAATCTTGCTGTGAATAAAACCCAGACGGCTTCACTGGTGAACTCTTCCAAACATGTAAGAGAGCAATAATATCCATTCATACAAACTCTTTTAAAAAATTGAAAAGAATACTTTCCAGTTTGTTCTATGAAGCCAGAATTACCATAATGCCAGACAAAAATATTACAAGAAATGAAAACTGCAGCACAATACTTTTCATGAACATAGCTTGTTTCAAAAGCAAAAAAGTATTTTTTTTGTATCACATATTTCATTACTGTTGCCATTTCTACTCTCATGTCAACTGGACTGATACCACACACTTTCTGTAGACAGATACAATAAATATTGTATGATTTCTATGATCGTGAAAAAAAAAATCCATCAAAAATGATCATAGGAAAGAGAACCATCTTCCTTCTACGTGAAGTAAAAGAGTTGCCTACTGGCTTTCCTTAAATCATCCATGCATTGTTCTTCAATAGTTTGAACTAATTTTACTGGATAACACATTTGTCCCACAAGTGAAACATGGTTCAACTGCTTCTCCCAAACTCCTTTCCTCTTAAGTTTAGGGCACATCTCATATCTTCAACTGCTTTCATCTGAACCATTTGCTCCTTCAAATAAAGGCACACTGAAGTCTTGACTGACAAGAAAATAAGGCTAGATCTTTCTCATCTTGTTTTAGTCCTATTTATTTATGACCTTCTCAAAGAGTATGTTTTGGAGTTGACCTGTGAATGGTTTAATCCTAATGACTCATTTTTGGACACTCAAATAGTATAAGTTATAAGTGTGCTCTGTTTCATGGGAAATAAAATTTAAGCCCATACCTAGATGAGTTGATATGTAAACATATTGCTGTATGACAGATGGATTTCCTGCATTTCCATTAGTGAATACCCTAATAGCAATTAAAATATTAATAAGATTTTATCTATGTGACACTTCTCAGGGAAATGGGTATTATACAACAGAAGAAAAACCTACAACTGTAAGAAAAATCCATAATTATTTTCTAGCATCATGGATTTCATTAAAAAAACTAAAAAATAATTTATAATAGTAGCCAACAAGACTCTAATACATCTCCTATGAACCAAGCATTATTCCTTTCAAGACATATGTGTGAGAAAACATTTAATTTCCAAATTAATGGCAGAACTGGCATTTTCAACCTTGTACTTTTATGAAAGCATATGCTACTACATAAGGATATTGATTACTTTTTAAATTATTATTTTTAAAATTTATTTATTTTTGGCTCCTCTGGATTTTACTGCTGCCACAGGCTCTTTCCTAGTTGCAGAGAGGGAACTACTCTAGTTGAGGTGAGCAGGCTTCTTGTTGCATGATTCCTTGTGGACTGACTCTAGGGCTTTCAAAAGCAAAAAGTATTTTTTGTATCACATATTTCATTACTGTTGCCATTTCTACTCTCATGTCAACTGGACTGATACCACACACTTTCTGTAGACAGATACAATAAATATTGTATGATTTCTATGATCGTGAAAAAAAAAATCCATCAAAAATGATCATAGGAAAGAGAACCATCTTCCTTCTACGTGAAGTAAAAGAGTTGCCTACTGGCTTTCCTTAAATCATCCATGCATTGTTCTTCAATAGTTTGAACTAATTTTACTGGATAACACATTTGTCCCACAAGTGAAACATGGTTCAACTGCTTCTCCCAAACTCCTTTCCTCTTAAGTTTAGGGCACATCTCATATCTTCAACTGCTTTCATCTGAACCATTTGCTCCTTCAAATAAAGGCACACTGAAGTCTTGACTGACAAGAAAATAAGGCTAGATCTTTCTCATCTTGTTTTAGTCCTATTTATTTATGACCTTCTCAAAGAGTATGTTTTGGAGTTGACCTGTGAATGGTTTAATCCTAATGACTCATTTTTGGACACTCAAATAGTATAAGTTATAAGTGTGCTCTGTTTCATGGGAAATAAAATTTAAGCCCATACCTAGATGAGTTGATATGTAAACATATTGCTGTATGACAGATGGATTTCCTGCATTTCCATTAGTGAATACCCTAATAGCAATTAAAATATTAATAAGATTTTATCTATGTGACACTTCTCAGGAAATGGGTATTATACAACAGAAGAAAAACCTACAACTGTAAGAAAAATCCATAATTATTTTCTAGCATCATGGATTTCATTAAAAAAACTAAAAAATAATTTATAATAGTAGCCAACAAGACTCTAATACATCTCCTATGAACCAAGCATTATTCCTTTCAAGACATATGTGTGAGAAAACATTTAATTTCCAAATTAATGGCAGAACTGGCATTTTCAACCTTGTACTTTTATGAAAGCATATGCTACTACATAAGGATATTGATTACTTTTTAAATTATTATTTTTAAAATTTATTTATTTTTGGCTCCTCTGGATTTTACTGCTGCCACAGGCTCTTTCCTAGTTGCAGGGAGAGGGAACTACTCTCTAGTTGAGGTGAGCAGGCTTCTTGTTGCAGTGACTTCTCTTGTTGTGGAACTCGGACTCTAGGGCACACAGGCTTCAGTAGTTGCGACACGTGGGCTCAATAGTTGTGGCTCCAAGGCTCTAGAGCACAGGTTCAACAGTTGTGGCTCACCGGCTTAGTTGCTCCACAGCGTGTGGGATCCACCCGGGTCAGGGTTCAAACCTGTGTCTCCTGCTTTGGCAGGCGAACTCTTTACCACTGAGCTACCAGGGAAGCCCCAGGATATTGGTTACATTTATCAGAGAGAAAAATTTAACAAACTTGGAAGGCTAAGGGAAAGATAGGAACCTGTTACTAATCTTGCTATGCAGCTCTTCACCCTTGATTTGTTCTTCGAATTTGAAACCAAGGTAAATGTAAGCTTGTCACTATCACTGGAGGTGAGAGAAATTTTGAAGGTGTTTAGGGATGAAGATTGGAAATCCTAGACCAGGAAGGAAATCTTGAAGTGCTTGGGATTTCTCTTACATTCTGCCCATTGTAAACACCCCTTTGGAAAAGCAAATGGGCTTCTCGCATGATTTCCTGAACTGGGCCTACCAGAAAACACAAGGGCTCTGCTGCGGCATGTCCATCAGACAGGTATGTGCAGGCAGTGAGACAGAGAGGGAGGCTGTGAGAACCAGGAAACAGAAAAGAGGTTGATGAACTTAAAAACAATTAAGCTTTTCTATAGATAAGCATTAGGCAAATGTATAACTGGAACAGGAGGCTCAGTGGTAAAAAAAAAAAAAAAATCTGCCTGAAGTGCATGAGATGCGTGCTTGATCCCAGGGTTGGGATTCCCCTGGAGGAGGGCATGGCAACCCACTCCAGTATTCTTGCCTGGAGAATCCCATGGACAGAGGAGCCTGGTGGGCTACAGTCTCGAGGGTCGCAAACAGTTAGACATGACTGAAACAGCTTAGAATGCACGCACAGAACATCACAACCACAATTTTATGAACATTATTGCCAAAGATGAGGCTAAGGGAAGTATTTATTTATTTATTATAAAACGTTGGCCATATTCCTTGTGCTGTGCAATGTATCTTGTAGCTTATTTTGTACATGGTAGTTTGTATTGCTTAATCCCTATCCTTATCTAGTTGAGGTGAGCAGGCTTCTTGTTGCAGTGACTTCTCTTGTTGTGGAACTCGGACTCTAGGGCACACAGGCTTCAGTAGTTGCGACACGTGGGCTCAATAGTTGTGGCTCCAAGGCTCTAGAGCACAGGTTCAACAGTTGTGGCTCACCGGCTTAGTTGCTCCACAGCGTGTGGGATCCACCCGGGTCAGGGTTCAAACCTGTGTCTCCTGCTTTGGCAGGCGAACTCTTTACCACTGAGCTACCAGGGAAGCCCCAGGATATTGGTTACATTTATCAGAGAGAAAAATTTAACAAACTTGGAAGGCTAAGGGAAAGATAGGAACCTGTTACTAATCTTGCTATGCAGCTCTTCACCCTTGATTTGTTCTTCGAATTTGAAACCAAGGTAAATGTAAGCTTGTCACTATCACTGGAGGTGAGAGAAATTTTGAAGGTGTTTAGGGATGAAGATTGGAAATCCTAGACCAGGAAGGAAATCTTGAAGTGCTTGGGATTTCTCTTACATTCTGCCCATTGTAAACACCCCTTTGGAAAAGCAAATGGGCTTCTCGCATGATTTCCTGAACTGGGCCTACCAGAAAACACAAGGGCTCTGCTGCGGCATGTCCATCAGACAGGTATGTGCAGGCAGTGAGACAGAGAGGGAGGCTGTGAGAACCAGGAAACAGAAAAGAGGTTGATGAACTTAAAAACAATTAAGCTTTTCTATAGATAAGCATTAGGCAAATGTATAACTGGAACAGGAGGCTCAGTGGTAAAAAAAAAAAAAAAATCTGCCTGAAGTGCATGAGATGCGTGCTTGATCCCAGGGTTGGGATTCCCCTGGAGGAGGGCATGGCAACCCACTCCAGTATTCTTGCCTGGAGAATCCCATGGACAGAGGAGCCTGGTGGGCTACAGTCTCGAGGGTCGCAAACAGTTAGACATGACTGAAACAGCTTAGAATGCACGCACAGAACATCACAACCACAATTTTATGAACATTATTGCCAAAGATGAGGCTAAGGGAAGTATTTATTTATTTATTATAAAACGTTGGCCATATTCCTTGTGCTGTGCAATGTATCTTTGTAGCTTATTTTGTACATGGTAGTTTGTATTGCTTAATCCCCTATCCTTATCTTGCCCCTTCCCTTCTCCCTCTCCCCAGTGGTAGCCACTAGTTTGCTCTCTATGAGTCTGTTTCTGCATTGCTATAAACATTCATTTTAATTTTTAGATTCACATATATAAATGATAACATACAGTATTTGTCTTTTTCTATCTAACTTATTTCACTAAGCATAATATGCTCCAGGTTCATCTATTTTGTAGCAAATGGCAAAATCTAATTCATTTTTATGCCTGAGTAGTATTGCACTGTTCTTTACATCCATTCACATCTTTTTCCATTCATCTGTTGATAGACACTTAGGTTGCTTCCGTATCTTGGCTTTTCAAATGCTGCTATGAACATTGGGGCACAGGTATATTTTAGAACTGGTGTTTTCGTTTTCTTCAGATATGTAATTAGCAGTGGAATTGCTGGATCATATGCTGGTCCTATTTTTAGGTTTTTTAGGGGCGTCCATGCTGTCTTCCACCATGGCTGCACCAATTGACATTTCCCCCAGCAGCGTCCAAGGATTCCTGTTTCTCCATATCCTCTCCAACATCTATTATTGGTGATCTTTTTGATGACAGCCATTCTACCAGGTGTCAGGTGATATCTCATCGTGGTGTTCACTTCTCTGATGATTTAATGATATTGAGCATCTTTTCACACACCTGTTGGTCATCCATATATCTTCTTTGGAAACACGTCTGTTCATATCTTCTGCCCATTTATTAAGCTGATCGTTTTTTTTTTAAATATATTGAGTTGTACGAGCTGTTTATATGTTTTGGATATTAACCCCTAATCGGTTACATCATTTGTAAATATCGTCTCCATTCAGTCGGTTGTCTTTTCACTTTGTCCATGGTTTCCTTTGCTGGGCAAAAGTTTTTAGGTTTAAATAGGTGGAAGGTACTTACATTCCTTTCATAGACTTGCACAACCATCACTGAATCTCTTCTAGAGCATCTCATCACCCCAAATAACCCTTGCACCCCTAACAGGCACCCTCTATTTCCTCCCAACACTCCCAGCCTAGCTGCCCCCTCATCTACTTTCTGTCTGTAGGTTCCTATTCTGAAGAGTTTATGTAATTGAATTGTACATGGTATGTTGTGACTGACCCCTTTTACTTAGCATAATGCTTTCAAGACTCATCCATGTTGTAGCATGTGTCAGTGCTTCATTCATTGTGGAATAAAGTTCTATTATATGGCTATATCACATTTTATTTATCTACTCATTAGTTGCTAGACCTATTGGTTGTTTCCACTTTAGGCTTTTATGAAGAATGCTGCTGTGAACATTCATGTGTCAAATTTTGAGTGGACATATGCTTTCATTATCTTGGAGTGGAAATGCTGTGCCATATGGTAATTCTATGTTTAAACTTTTGAGAAATTGCCAAATGGTTTTCCTAAGCAAAGTAGAAGAGGATTCCAGTTTTCCCACATCCTCCCCAACACATGTTGGTCAAGTTGACACATAAAATGAACCGTCACAGTCTACTGCATTCAGCTTGGAAGGGTGTGGGTGGGCTGCCTTCTGTACTGACAGAAGGGAAAAACGACAGTCTGGGATAGCTACGTGGTTCTAGGTCACCTTTATCTCTGGACTGGTTATGAAAATGGGATGATCAAGGTGACACTTTAGGGCAGGGGTCTCCAACCTCCAGACTGCAGACCAGTACCTCCTGTCATGTCAGCAGCAGCACTGGATTAGAAATAACTGGACAACTGGCACATTAATGCTAGGATTAAGCTCTTTTGAGAATATATTCTATATGTATGTGTGTATAAAAGTAAAAGACATTCACACACTTTACTGAACCATTTGACCTCACTACTAATGCTTCAGTAAATAAGTTTATAAACAAACAGGGCATTTGAATAATTTGCTCATTACAAGTTTATTCAAAATTATACCAAGAGGATAGTTGTATATGTTCCAGAAGAAACCACTTAATAAAGTACTACAGACAAACAAACAAGAAATAAAGTGCACAATAAAAATATTGAGTCTGAATCATCCTGAAACCATTCCTCCCTGACCCTAATCTGTGGAGAAATTGCCTTCCAGAAACTAGTCTCTGATGCCAAAAAGTTTGGGGACCACTGCCTTTTCCCTAAAAACCTTCAATACTCTGTGCTAGAGCTTCCTCAGAAGTTGATTTTCTCCCACTTTCAGTCTAATCCACACCATTAACTCACCAAAATCAAGGCACAGATTGTCCACAGCCTTAGTTTCACCCCAGTTTCAACAATGAGTTCTGAAAACAGCTGAATGCCTAATAAAAACTAAGAGGAAATTGGGCTATCCATGTTGTAGCATGTGTCAGTGCTTCATTCATTGTGGAATAAAGTTCTATTATATGGCTATATCACATTTTATTTATCTACTCATTAGTTGCTAGACCTATTGGTTGTTTCCACTTTAGGCTTTTATGAAGAATGCTGCTGTGAACATTCATGTGTCAAATTTTGAGTGGACATATGCTTTCATTATCTTGGAGTGGAAATGCTGTGCCATATGGTAATTCTATGTTTAAACTTTTGAGAAATTGCCAAATGGTTTTCCTAAGCAAAGTAGAAGAGGATTCCAGTTTTCCCACATCCTCCCCAACACATGTTGGTCAAGTTGACACATAAAATGAACCGTCACAGTCTACTGCATTCAGCTTGGAAGGGTGTGGGTGGGCTGCCTTCTGTACTGACAGAAGGGAAAAACGACAGTCTGGGATAGCTACGTGGT
Organism: Tragulus kanchil; assembly: GCA_022376925.1. NCBI lineage: Eukaryota > Metazoa > Chordata > Mammalia > Artiodactyla > Tragulidae > Tragulus > Tragulus kanchil. The sequence goes on from JAIOJX010000026.1 coordinate 57,152,233, forward strand.
TCTAGGTCACCTTTATCTCTGGACTGGTTATGAAAATGGGATGATCAAGGTGACACTTTAGGGCAGGGGTCTCCAACCTCCAGACTGCAGACCAGTACCTCCTGTCATGTCAGCAGCAGCACTGGATTAGAAATAACTGGACAACTGGCACATTAATGCTAGGATTAAGCTCTTTTGAGAATATATTCTATATGTATGTGTGTATAAAAGTAAAAGACATTCACACACTTTACTGAACCATTTGACCTCACTACTAATGCTTCAGTAAATAAGTTTATAAACAAACAGGGCATTTGAATAATTTGCTCATTACAAGTTTATTCAAAATTATACCAAGAGGATAGTTGTATATGTTCCAGAAGAAACCACTTAATAAAGTACTACAGACAAACAAACAAGAAATAAAGTGCACAATAAAAATATTGAGTCTGAATCATCCTGAAACCATTCCTCCCTGACCCTAATCTGTGGAGAAATTGCCTTCCAGAAACTAGTCTCTGATGCCAAAAAGTTTGGGGACCACTGCCTTTTCCCTAAAAACCTTCAATACTCTGTGCTAGAGCTTCCTCAGAAGTTGATTTTCTCCCACTTTCAGTCTAATCCACACCATTAACTCACCAAAATCAAGGCACAGATTGTCCACAGCCTTAGTTTCACCCCAGTTTCAACAATGAGTTCTGAAAACAGCTGAATGCCTAATAAAAACTAAGAGGAAATGCTATCAGAAGCAGCACTTGACTCACTTTATCTTAAGGGACAAGGTTATTACTGATACAATGCAGTTAAAAGTAAGGTTGCTATTGTGGAACAATATATAATCTGCCTAGAAATCAAGAGATAATGTCAGGGTCTTCTACCTCAGACACATGAAGAGAGTTTAATGCTTGTTTTTTATGTTCTAAGTTAGAATGACTTTTTATTCATTTAGCCAACCTGCGACTCACCGAGAGTAGGCACCTTTGCTCCAGGCCAGCTCTCAACCTACCTGTGTCAACAAGAGACCATCAGGAAATAAGAGCAATGACACTTGTGAAGACAAAACGATTTCTTAGAAAAGTCTTCTATGGAAAACAAAATCCGTGTCTTGAAGAGACAGTTGCATTCACATGTTCACTGCAGCATTTTTACAGTAGCCAAATTATGGAGACAGTCTAAACCTCCATTGATGGAAAATGTGCTCTACTGCATGATGGAATGTAATTCAGCTGTTAAAAAGGAAGGAAATCCTGCCATGGGTGACAACATGGACAAATCTGGAGGACGTCATGACAAGTGAAATAAGCCAGGCAGAGAAAGACATTTGTCTTTGCTGTAGGATCTCACTTAACTGTAGAGTCTAAAAAAAAAAAAAAAAATTGTGGAACTCATTGAAACAGAGAGTAGATTAGTGGTTGCCATAGTCTGGTGGGTGAGAGACAATGTTGGTCAAAGGATACAGACTTCCGGTTATAAGTCCCGGGGATCTACGTGCAGCATGGTGACTACACACTACTTAAATGGATGCTTGAAATCTGCCAACAGAATAGATATGAAGTGTTCTCGCCACCAAAGAAAAAAGTAACCAACAAAGTGGTAGATGTGTCAATTGACTTGACTGTAATGTGATAGTTCACAATACATACGTGCATTAAAGCATCACGCTGTACATTTTAAGTTTATATAATCTTACTTGTCAGTTACACCTCAATAAAGCTGGAAGAGGGAAAAAAAGAAAATAAAAGTCCGTGTGGGAATTCTGGATGCGAAGTACCCACGGTCCAGAGGAGAAGCTTTGCAGAGAGACCCTCTGGGTCATTGGGGACGAGGTGGAGACTGGCTTACAAAGGGCATGGGGAAATTCTGGAGTTCTTTTATTGAGCAGATGAGTCCACAGACTTATGCAAAAACTCATCAAGTTATATGTTTAACTACATACAGTTCACACTACATGAATTATGTCTCAGTAGACCTAAAAGATTTCAGAAGGAGAAAAAAAAAAGACTTAATCTTACAAACAGAAAAAAAAGAAAAATCTTACAAAGCTTTTCCCAAACAAGATGGATGGGTCATCTACACTTGAGGTATTTGCCAGAAACTCCATCTTGACTTTCTGTCAACAGCCTAGTTGAAATAAGTGATTTCTGAGAAGGTCAGCCCACGGGAATACTAATCAACCATTTGCTCATGTTCTAATCTGCAAAAGGAAAACATATGAACCACACAAGCCTGGTACCTCATCAAAGTGTCCTCACTGAACCACACTTCCTCATAATGTTCTCAACTAGTTTTAATCAAGATTTGACACAAGGGCTTCCCTGGTAGTCCAGTGGGTTAAGGACACCGCCTTGCAGTGCAAGGGGTACTGGTTCGATCCCTGGCCTGGGAAGATCCCACATGCCGCGAGCGGCTGGACCAATATATCCAATTACCAAACCCGAGCTCTGGAGCGCGTGCGTCCAGAGCCAGTGCTCTGAAGCGACAGAGGCAACTGCAATGGGAGGCCCACACAGGCCAAAGAACAAAGATAAATAAATGAAAGATCAATAGAAGTGGCCAAAAAAAAAAAGATTTGATACAAGAAGAAGCAATGTGAATATTTTTGTTTTGCAAAAAAAATAAAGAAATAAGAAAGAAAGGAAAAAAGGAAGAAATAAGGAAATTCATGATAAATAGAATAATGATCCCTCAAAAATGTCCACAAGCTTCCCTAGTGACTCAGACAGTAAAGAATCTGCTTGCAATGCAGGCGAGCCGGGCTTGATCCCTGAGTGGGGAAGATCCCCTGGAGAAGGAAATGGCAACCCACTCCAGTATTCTTGCCTGGAGAATCCCATGGTCCGAGGGAACTTGAAGGCAGCAGTGCCTGGCATGGCAAAAGTCAGACACAACTGAGTGACTAACACTTTCACTTTCAAAGCTGTCTGCACTGTAATCTCTGGACCCTGTGAATATGTTACCTTACTGAGCACAGGGGAATTAAGGTTGGGTTGCAGGTGGCATTAAGATTGTCGATCAGCTGACCTTAAAATGAGGAGATTGTTTGGATTATCCAATAACCCAGTTACCACGGGTAGGCCCAATGTAATCCCAAGAGCCCTTAAATGTGGAAGCAGGAGGAACAGAAGAGACAGGCAGAGATGTGACTGTGTAGGAAGGCACAGAATGATGCAACCGTTGCTGGCTTTGAAGACAGAGGAAGCGGCCAGAATCCAGGGAATGTGGGCATTCAGAGTCCTGAAGCCTGAACTCTCCCCTAGGGCTGCCAGAAGGAACAGAACCCTGCCAGTTCCTCGGTTTTAGCTAAGATCCCTCTCAGACTTCTGACTCCCGGCGCCATGAGATGGTAAACTGGGGTTGCTTTCAGTCACTAAGATGGTAGTACTCCGCTACAGCAGCAAAAGAAAACCACAGAATGTTTCAGGTGAAGTTAAAGAGCACTGACTTCTTTTATCTACTTAGCAAACATCGAAAACTCTCCCTGCACAAAGCATTGCGTTGGTGCCCTGTTGGGAACACAAAATAGGTACACGTGGAAATGAAATCTACACCCGGTGTCCATGAATGCAGGAACCAGGCAATGGTCAGATATTGGAGAGAGTGCGGGGAGATGTACCACCCGGAATGGGACAAAGGACAACAGATTCTCATTCTTTGGATACAAACGCTGCAGGGCCTGTCCGACTCTTCCATCTACAAACTGCCATATTTTGTGGCCCAGCCTTCGGTGGGGGATTTTTCATCACTTCTCTCCTATCTCAGAAATAGAAAGGACTTTCATTTCCACCTGCATCTTAGGTTTCAAGCCCTTCCCTCCAGTTATAAACTGTATAAACCTGCTGTGCCGAGAGCATTGTAGAGCCTCACTCAAACCTGGAATATACAACCTGCCACAAGAGTGCGCAAGTGAGGTGACTGCAATTTTTTTTTTTTTTTCCCTGCCAAACCAGAATTAGCCGGTATGGGAATGAACGAGCGTGGAGATTTGAAATTGCAGGGATTGGTAGGAAGCTCAGGTTAGGTTCGGGCACCTCCAAACGCACCCTGTTTGAAAGCCATATGGGCTGAGGTCTCGAGCTCTAAGCTCCAAAGCCACAGAACGGAGCTGGCCGAGCAGCGAGCTGCAGAGGCGCCGGGAGCCTGCACAGGGCGCCGAGCCCGGCGGAGCGCCGAGCCGCTGGCGCCCGCTGCTCCAGGATGAGCCGCTACATCGCCACAGATCTCTCCGCCCAGCCGCTCAGGGGGCTCCGAGGAAGGCAGCAAGATCGGAGATCGGGGTCGGAAGCCGAGTGAGGCCGCCGCCCGGCGGGCTGTGGGCGGTGAGTATCCCCGGCCGCGCGGCCCCGCGGGCCCAGAGATGGAGAGGCGCCGGGGGCAACTTGGATTGCCGGTGGCCGCTGCGCCCCAGACGTGCAGGTGGCGCGGGCCCGGGGCCTGATCAGGAAAGGGGCTTCGGGCGATCGATGGCAGGGCTGCGCGGGGACGCGGTGGTTCCCCCCGCAAGCCGCCTGCCGCGGGGCTCCGGAGCGGCGGGCGAGGCCACCTCGGGGCGGGCGGGCTAACGGCGGGGCGGGGCGGGGCGAGGGGACGCGCGTCTCTCCCACCGCGGCCAGGGCCCCGCGCGCGTCGTCCAGGGCGCACGGCGCTCCTCGCAACCCCAGCCCAGCAGCGGAGGCGCCCTCGGCCCCGCGCCCAGACTCGCCCTCCCTCTCCCGGCCCGGTTAGGCACTCGAACTGCCAGTGATGGGGCGGAAAGGGGGAGGCCCGGGTCAGGGACTTTGGGGGCTGCGGAATGATTCCTCGTGCAGGCTGCCGAGACCGCGATCGGTCCCGCTTCTCCGCGAAGCTAGCGGGCTCCCGGAGGGCTGGGAAGCGCGAGATGGGGCCGGGGGTGGTGGGTCTCGAGATGCCCGGGAAGGGGAGCCCGGAGAGCCCGTGAGGGGGCGGCGCTTGGGGGCGGCAGGTGGCGCGGAGGCCGGACTATCGAGGTCCAGCCCTGGGCGTGTGGTTGCGGGGCCCCCAAAGCGGTTCTGATCACGGCCTCTCGGGAAGGGAAGAGGACACTAAAATGAGGCGGGGGACCGAGGTGGAGGGGGACGGCCATTTCTGGACCAGACGCCGCCAAGGCCATGGATGGCGTTTTAAGGACTCAACTCCGCTTACCAATTAAGCCGTTTTCTTTCCTCAGAAACGCTGATCCGGGCTCATTAGCAAGGGTGAGTGAGGATTATTATTGGACATTTGAAAGGTTCTTTTCTCCTTGCCTGTAGGATGTGTGTATGTGTGTGTGTGTGTATGAGACAGTCAGATACTTAGTGATGGTGGGTAAAATAGCTTTTGGAATCCCTCAAGCCTGGGTCCAGATTTGGTAGTTTAGCCTCTAAATTGCATGGTCCACAGTTTACAAGGAGCCTCAATTTCCATATCTGTGAAACAGGAACATTAATATCAAGTGGACAGAATTGTGGAGAAGCCAGCAAGCACCGTCCCTGACCATAGAAGGCACTTATGTGTTTAGTTCCCCAAATAAAGCGTGGACCCAGCGAGGATACCCCACGGTATTTCCCACCATACTGTGGGTCTCTGCAGTAAAACCGCTACAGCCTGTTGGCTTCAAGTGCGCCCTCCGAAGGCTCAATAGTTCCAGTGCACACCAGGACGCAGAGAGGGGCGAATTACAGGTGGGCCCGCCACACACCCACATCTAATGAAGAACCTGCTGCCAACATACTCTGGCCACCTTTCGGGAAGATTGTGTTTTTAATTTGATTTTGGAGCTTCCCCTTCACTTCTCACTTAGGATGAACTCACTACGTGCTGTCACAATTGACTGTGATGCTGCGAAAGCTTGAGGGCAAGAGGAGAAAGAGATGGCGGGGGACGAGATGGTTGGATGGGGTCCAACTGCGTGGACATGAGTCTGAGCAGACTCCGGGAGATGGTGAAAGCCAGGGAAGCCTGGCGTGCTGCCGCCCATGGGGTCACAAAGAGTCAGACAAGACTGATGGGGCCGGGGTGGTGGGTCTCGAGATGCCCGGGAAGGGAGCCGGAGAGCCCGTGAGGGGCGGCGCTTGGGGCGGCAGGTGGCGCGGAGGCCGGACTATCGAGGTCCAGCCCTGGGCGTGTGGTTGCAGGGGCCCCAAAGCGGTTCTGATCACGGCCTCTCGGGAAGGGAAGAGGACACTAAAATGAGGCGGGGGACCGAGGTGGAGGGGGACGGCCATTTCTGGACCAGACGCCGCCAAGGCCATGGATGGCGTTTTAAGGACTCAACTCCGCTTACCAATTAAGCCGTTTTCTTTCCTCAGAAACGCTGATCCGGGCTCATTAGCAAGGGTGAGTGAGGATTATTATTGGACATTTGAAAGGTTCTTTTCTCCTTGCCTGTAGGATGTGTGTATGTGTGTGTGTGTGTATGAGACAGTCAGATACTTAGTGATGGTGGGTAAAATAGCTTTTGGAATCCCTCAAGCCTGGGTCCAGATTTGGTAGTTTAGCCTCTCTAAATTGCATGGTCCACAGTTTACAAGGAGCCTCAATTTCCATATCTGTGAAACAGGAACATTAATATCAAGTGGACAGAATTGTGGAGAAGCCAGCAAGCACCGTCCCTGACCATAGAAGGCACTTATGTGTTTAGTTCCCCAAATAAAGCGTGGACCCAGCGAGGATACCCCACGGTATTTCCCACCATACTGTGGGTCTCTGCAGTAAAACCGCTACAGCCTGTTGGCTTCAAGTGCGCCCTCCGAAGGCTCAATAGTTCCAGTGCACACCAGGACGCAGAGAGGGGCGAATTACAGGTGGGCCCGCCACACACCCACATCTAATGAAGAACCTGCTGCCAACATACTCTGGCCACCTTTCGGGAAGATTGTGTTTTTAATTTGATTTTGGAGCTTCCCCTTCACTTCTCACTTAGGATGAACTCACTACGTGCTGTCACAATTGACTGTGATGCTGCGAAAGCTTGAGGGCAAGAGGAGAAAGAGATGGCGGGGGACGAGATGGTTGGATGGGGTCCAACTGCGTGGACATGAGTCTGAGCAGACTCCGGGAGATGGTGAAAGCCAGGGAAGCCTGGCGTGCTGCCGCCCATGGGGTCACAAAGAGTCAGACACGACTGAGCGATTGAATAACAACAGCATAATCACAATAGCCAAATTAAAAATTGACGACTTGCTTATAAAGCTTACCCCCTAACAGAGATGTGGAAAATTGAATTTCATTTTAATCTCTGAAATGCTGCAGCAAGCTCTCAATTATTTTCATGGCTGCCTGTTACCAGGTAACTATGTAGCCGACCTCCGTGTCATAGCCTGCATGTGTTACTTCGTCTCCTCTATGAATAGTTTTCTCTTTCACCGATAATGAACTCACTGTAGGGAAGGATGGAAAGTTGACTGTTGGTCCCTAATCTTCCCATTTCCTTCCTTCAGCTTCTTCAGTGCAGGGTCCTAATGTGATGGGCAGAGCTTCTGTTCTAGGTGAGCCCAGAATGGGTTACATGCTACACTTCCCTTTCAATCCTTAGGCAGACTGGCCTCTCGTGGTGGGAGAGGAGGTGGTGGGAAGCACACACACAAGCCGGCAGCCCAGTGTAGACTAGTCTTCCCAAGGGAAATGGCTCCAAATTGCCACTGATCTACTGGAGATAAGAAGCGGAACCAGGTGATGTTTCAAAGATAAAGAGAGGGGCCTCTGCTTTCTTATAATAGTTTGTTGTTCAGTCACTAAGTTTTGTCTGTGACCTCATGGACTGACTTCCCTCTCCTTCACCATCTCCTGGAGTTTACTCAAACACACGTCTATTGAGTCGGTAATGCCAGTCCTGCCTTCAATCTTTCCCAGCATCAAGGTCTTTTCCAATGAGTCAGTTCTTCGCATCAGGTGGCCAAAGTATTGGAGCTTCAGCATCAGTCCTTCCAATGAATATTCAGGGTTGATTTCCTTTAGGATTGACAGGTTTGACCTCCTTAATATGTACTTATTTAGAGTTTTCCCCAAAAGCATAAATAAAGAAGAAATTACTTGAAAGACCATCATCCAAAGAATAATCTCCAAAACATTTTTGTTTCACTTCAGTCTTTTTTCTCTACAGATTTTAAAAAAAAAATATTCATGTCTGAGCAGACTCCGGGAGATGGTGAAAGCCAGGGAAGCCTGGCGTGCTGCCGCCCATGGGGTCACAAAGAGTCAGACACGACTGAGCGATTGAATAACAACAGCATAATCACAATAGCCAAATTAAAAATTGACGACTTGCTTATAAAGCTTACCCCCTAACAGAGATGTGGAAAATTGAATTTCATTTTAATCTCTGAAATGCTGCAGCAAGCTCTCAATTATTTTCATGGCTGCCTGTTACCAGGTAACTATGTAGCCGACCTCCGTGTCATAGCCTGCATGTGTTACTTCGTCTCCTCTATGAATAGTTTTCTCTTTCACCGATAATGAACTCACTGTAGGGAAGGATGGAAAGTTGACTGTTGGTCCCTAATCTTCCCATTTCCTTCCTTCAGCTTCTTCAGTGCAGGGTCCTAATGTGATGGGCAGAGCTTCTGTTCTAGGTGAGCCCAGAATGGGTTACATGCTACACTTCCCTTTCAATCCTTAGGCAGACTGGCCTCTCGTGGTGGGAGAGGAGGTGGTGGGAAGCACACACACAAGCCGGCAGCCCAGTGTAGACTAGTCTTCCCAAGGGAAATGGCTCCAAATTGCCACTGATCTACTGGAGATAAGAAGCGGAACCAGGTGATGTTTCAAAGATAAAGAGAGGGGCCTCTGCTTTCTTATAATAGTTTGTTGTTCAGTCACTAAGTTTTGTCTGTGACCTCATGGACTGACTTCCCTCTCCTTCACCATCTCCTGGAGTTTACTCAAACACACGTCTATTGAGTCGGTAATGCCAGTCCTGCCTTCAATCTTTCCCAGCATCAAGGTCTTTTCCAATGAGTCAGTTCTTCGCATCAGGTGGCCAAAGTATTGGAGCTTCAGCATCAGTCCTTCCAATGAATATTCAGGGTTGATTTCCTTTAGGATTGACAGGTTTGACCTCCTTAATATGTACTTATTTAGAGTTTTCCCCAAAAGCATAAATAAAGAAGAAATTACTTGAAAGACCATCATCCAAAGAATAATCTCCAAAACATTTTTGTTTCACTTCAGTCTTTTTTCTCTACAGATACTTATTTTTAACAACAACCAAAGAAAAGGAGTTACTTCATGTACCCCCAGTTATAATTCACACCTTGGCGTGACCTTCTGTCTATGTCTTCAAAAAGCCCATATGGTTTTAGTTTTGGTGGGGCACTTGCATTGCATGGCTATAGCAGAACTGACTGATTTAACACATTTGGTAAGGTTGGTAACACATTTAGAGATATTTATAGGGTTTTTTCCCTCATTATTTCAAAGTTTCACTGTTACAGTTTAGTTAAATCTTGAAAGATAAGCAGAAGAAGAGGAGCAGGAGATTAGAAGGAGGGAAGAGTGTTCCCCAAAGAAGAGAAGCTTGTGCCCCAAAACTTGAAAGTCTGTACCAGGTTCAGGGAGCTGCAGGTGCTTCCACCAGGCTGAAGAGCAGAGTGCAAAGGTGAAGACCAGGAGGAGGGAGCTGGCAGAGCAGCAGATAATGCAAGAGGAGAGCCTGGAGGCAGACAGGGCAATTTGGACTTACTCCTAAAGATAAACTAACAGAGTGGGGAAGTTACACGGTAAGATAGCATTTGATCACTCCCAGCAGCCTGGGTAATATGGAGAGGTGACAGGAAGAATAGCAGAGAGCAGCAACTTGGGCAGAAAGTGTCGTGGCTGAGAAGTGGACAGCTGTTTGAGAGACAGGATAATTTCAAAGATAAAATTAATGAGTATAAGAGAAAGGAAAAGTCAAGATGAGCCCAGGACAGATCCTTTAAACTGCTCTTCCACTAGCATCCTTGATTCTTTACTACCATCTCTTCCCAACAGACTCTTAGTCTAGGGATTAGTGAACCTTCCTATAAAGGGTCAATAAGCAGAAGTCTCGGGGTACCTTAAGGTAAAAACAATTCTTAGCTCAGGAGTTGCATTTCCCAGCATCAGTCTTTCCAATGAATTTTCAGGGTTTGATTTCCTTTAAAAAGGGTTTTTTGACAGGTTTGACCTCCTTAATATGTACTTATTTAGAGTTTTCCCCAAAAGCATAAATAAAGAAGAAATTACTTGAAAGACCATCATCCAAAGAATAATCTCCAAAACATTTTTGTTTCACTTCAGTCTTTTTTCTCTACAGATACTTATTTTTAACAACAACCAAAGAAAAGGAGTTACTTCATGTACCCCCAGTTATAATTCACACCTTGGCGTGACCTTCTGTCTATGTCTTCAAAAAGCCCATATGGTTTTAGTTTTGGTGGGGCACTTGCATTGCATGGCTATAGCAGAACTGACTGATTTAACACATTTGGTAAGGTTGGTAACACATTTAGAGATATTTATAGGGTTTTTTCCCTCATTATTTCAAAGTTTCACTGTTACAGTTTAGTTAAATCTTGAAAGATAAGCAGAAGAAGAGGAGCAGGAGATTAGAAGGAGGGAAGAGTGTTCCCCAAAGAAGAGAAGCTTGTGCCCCAAAACTTGAAAGTCTGTACCAGGTTCAGGGAGCTGCAGGTGCTTCCACCAGGCTGAAGAGCAGAGTGCAAAGGTGAAGACCAGGAGGAGGGAGCTGGCAGAGCAGCAGATAATGCAAGAGGAGAGCCTGGAGGCAGACAGGGCAATTTGGACTTACTCCTAAAGATAAACTAACAGAGTGGGGAAGTTACACGGTAAGATAGCATTTGATCACTCCCAGCAGCCTGGGTAATATGGAGAGGTGACAGGAAGAATAGCAGAGAGCAGCAACTTGGGCAGAAAGTGTCGTGGCTGAGAAGTGGACAGCTGTTTGAGAGACAGGATAATTTCAAAGATAAAATTAATGAGTATAAGAGAAAGGAAAAGTCAAGATGAGCCCAGGACAGATCCTTTAAACTGCTCTTCCACTAGCATCCTTGATTCTTTACTACCATCTCTTCCCAACAGACTCTTAGTCTAGGGATTAGTGAACCTTCCCTATAAAGGGTCAGAGAGTAAGCATGTTAAGTTCTGCAGGGTGCATAGCCTTTAAAAAGGTAAAAACAATTCTTAGCTCAGGAGTGTGCAGAGAGAGGCTGTGCAAATGACAGAGTGTGCTTCCCTGAAAGAGGCTGGGTGCTTGGCCACAATCTGCTTCTCTGTCCTCCCATCCAAGTAACAAACACTGCAGAGAAAAACTCCCAGTTAGAGGTGTTCCTGGCGAGCTTGGGGACTGTTTCTTATACCATCTTCCTCCACTGCAACAAAATGATTTTCGGTAATAATCCCATGTCATGGTCAGTAATAATCATTACTTTTGGATTTGCTCTTCTGTTTTAAAATAATTACCTGAAACAAAAAATGCATTTCTATTTTAAAAACATTATTCAAACAGAGTAAAGCATTTCATGCATCAACGTCAAATTTTGCTTGCCAAGTCAAAGTTTTTCACCCTGCAGTCTTGCGCTCTGTTTCGCTCTTTTAAACTTTAAACAAAAATGGATTCCGGGTGGACACATGGAGTGCAAAAGCCAAGTAGCTAGCTTCCTGTTCTTCATCTCCACCGTCACACGGTGTCAGGGTCCATGTCCAATGTCCTGCTAAAGGCAGTGATGCATAACATTGCAGGCACAGCAGACCCCAGCTGAGCTGAGCTCTGAGTGTCAGCAGTTCTGAACTCTCAGGAACTCTTACTGTCAAGATAGATATGTGGATACAGACGGTCAAAGGGCACGTGAAAAGACGTTCGGCATTGTTAATTCTTAGGGACATACAATTGAAAAATTCAGTGATCGAAAGAGTCATCATCAAAAAGTCTACAAATAATAAATGCTGGGGAGGATGTGGAGAAAAGGGGAACCATCCTGCCCTGTTGGTAGAAATGTAAATTTGTGCAGCCATTATGGAAAACAGTGTGGAGATGACTTTAAAAATGAAAAGCAGAGTTGCCATATGATCCAGCGACCCCACTCATGGGCACATATCTGGAGAAAACCATAATTCAAAAAGAAACATGCACCCCAGTCTTCATTGCAGCACTGTTTACAATAGCCAAGACATGGAAGGAACCTAAATGTCCATCAACAGAGGAATGGATGAAGGTGTGGTATATAGATACAATGGAATATTACTGAGCCATTTAAAAAATGAAATAGTGCCATTTGCAGTAATATGGATGGATCTAGAGATCATCATACTAAGTGAATTGTCAGATAGAAAAAGACAAATACCGTGTGCTATCACTCATATGTGGAATCTAAAAAATGATAGAAATGATGGGTGCTTGGCCACAATCTGCTTCTCTGTCCTCCCATCCAAGTAACAAACACTGCAGAGAAAAACTCCCAGTTAGAGGTGTTCCTGGCGAGCTTGGGGACTGTTTCTTATACCATCTTCCTCCACTGCAACAAAATGATTTTCGGTAATAATCCCATGTCATGGTCAGTAATAATCATTACTTTTGGATTTGCTCTTCTGTTTTAAAATAATTACCTGAAACAAAAAATGCATTTCTATTTTAAAAACATTATTCAAACAGAGTAAAGCATTTCATGCATCAACGTCAAATTTTGCTTGCCAAGTCAAAGTTTTTCACCCTGCAGTCTTGCGCTCTGTTTCGCTCTTTTAAACTTTAAACAAAAATGGATTCCGGGTGGACACATGGAGTGCAAAAGCCAAGTAGCTAGCTTCCTGTTCTTCATCTCCACCGTCACACGGTGTCAGGGTCCATGTCCAATGTCCTGCTAAAGGCAGTGATGCATAACATTGCAGGCACAGCAGACCCCAGCTGAGCTGAGCTCTGAGTGTCAGCAGTTCTGAACTCTCAGGAACTCTTACTGTCAAGATAGATATGTGGATACAGACGGTCAAAGGGCACGTGAAAAGACGTTCGGCATTGTTAATTCTTAGGGACATACAATTGAAAAATTCAGTGATCGAAAGAGTCATCATCAAAAAGTCTACAAATAATAAATGCTGGGGAGGATGTGGAGAAAAGGGGAACCATCCTGCCCTGTTGGTAGAAATGTAAATTTGTGCAGCCATTATGGAAAACAGTGTGGAGATGACTTTAAAAATGAAAAGCAGAGTTGCCATATGATCCAGCGACCCCACTCATGGGCACATATCTGGAGAAAACCATAATTCAAAAAGAAACATGCACCCCAGTCTTCATTGCAGCACTGTTTACAATAGCCAAGACATGGAAGGAACCTAAATGTCCATCAACAGAGGAATGGATGAAGGTGTGGTATATAGATACAATGGAATATTACTGAGCCATTTAAAAAATGAAATAGTGCCATTTGCAGTAATATGGATGGATCTAGAGATCATCATACTAAGTGAATTGTCAGATAGAAAAAGACAAATACCGTGTGCTATCACTCATATGTGGAATCTAAAAAATGATAGAAATGAACTTATTTACAAAAGAGAAACATATCACAGATTTAGAAAACAAACTTGTAATTACCAAAGGGGAAAGGTCGGAGGGAGGGATAAATTAGGAGTCTGGGACTGCTGTTTACACACAACTATATATAAAATAGATGACCAGTAAGGACCTGCTGTATAGCACTGGGAAATATAGTCCGTATTATGTAATAACCTACAAAGAAAACCGAATTGGTGTGCTACACTCCTGACACTTATATGATACTGTAAATCAACCATACTTCGATAAAAAGATTTTTAAAAAAGAAATACACAGTAAAGAAAAAAGCCAGACAGGTGTAGCTGGGGCCTCACATGTGTCAGGCTCTATTCTATTACCATCAGTTCTCTGAAATAACTTCCGTGTAGAACACAGTGTCTAGAAAATGATGGTGACTGGATGCTTACAGACATAATGTGAAAACCTCATTGTTTGACATTTTGACTAACAAAGGATTTTTTCAGGGAAAAGTATTTTGTCAGTGACGTCTAGATTCACTGGCGCAACAGTGGTGACAAAAGAAGCAGACCCATTTTAGTCATTTGCTCTTGCTTCGAGTCCTCATTGCGGGCTGCTGGGGCAGAGTGCTCCCTCTGCTCTGTCCATGGGGCTCCCCTGCCCTGCAGGGCTCAGCTCACTTTCAGAGCTGCCCAACACTTGTCATTGCCACTTGTTGTAGGTGGTACTTTGTTTCTTTATCCAGAATACTGAGCCCCCAACATAGCCAGCATCCTCCTCACTCTGAACCAATGAGCTAGCTTCCCTAGCTCACCAAAGAAATTAGACTAATAATTTTCCATTCCACAGCTTTCCATCGTATCTCCATCCACCCGCTGCTTCTTCCATTCTTAAAGGATGGGTCACCCTTCCTGATCAAGACTAACCCTATCCTACAATCTCTGAGATTAGTCATTATATCTTTGCTAGTGGTAAAGAACCTGTCTGCCAATGCAGGAGCCATTTGCAGTAAGGATCTAGAGATCATCATACTAAGTGAATTGTCAGATAGAAAGACAAATACCGTGTGCTATCACTCATATGTGGAATCTAAAAAATGATAGAAATGAACTTATTTACAAAAGAGAAACATATCACAGATTTAGAAAACAAACTTGTAATTACCAAAGGGGAAAGGTCGGAGGGAGGGATAAATTAGGAGTCTGGGACTGCTGTTTACACACAACTATATATAAAATAGATGACCAGTAAGGACCTGCTGTATAGCACTGGGAAATATAGTCCGTATTATGTAATAACCTACAAAGAAAACCGAATTGGTGTGCTACACTCCTGACACTTATATGATACTGTAAATCAACCATACTTCGATAAAAAGATTTTTAAAAAAGAAATACACAGTAAAGAAAAAAGCCAGACAGGTGTAGCTGGGGCCTCACATGTGTCAGGCTCTATTCTATTACCATCAGTTCTCTGAAATAACTTCCGTGTAGAACACAGTGTCTAGAAAATGATGGTGACTGGATGCTTACAGACATAATGTGAAAACCTCATTGTTTGACATTTTGACTAACAAAGGATTTTTTCAGGGAAAAGTATTTTGTCAGTGACGTCTAGATTCACTGGCGCAACAGTGGTGACAAAAGAAGCAGACCCATTTTAGTCATTTGCTCTTGCTTCGAGTCCTCATTGCGGGCTGCTGGGGCAGAGTGCTCCCTCTGCTCTGTCCATGGGGCTCCCCTGCCCTGCAGGGCTCAGCTCACTTTCAGAGCTGCCCAACACTTGTCATTGCCACTTGTTGTAGGTGGTACTTTGTTTCTTTATCCAGAATACTGAGCCCCCAACATAGCCAGCATCCTCCTCACTCTGAACCAATGAGCTAGCTTCCCTAGCTCACCAAAGAAATTAGACTAATAATTTTCCATTCCACAGCTTTCCATCGTATCTCCATCCACCCGCTGCTTCTTCCATTCTTAAAGGATGGGTCACCCTTCCTGATCAAGACTAACCCTATCCTACAATCTCTGAGATTAGTCATTATATCTTTGCTAGTGGTAAAGAACCTGTCTGCCAATGCAGGAGCCAAAGAGACTCAAGTTCAATCCATGGATTTGGAAGATCCCCTGGAGAAGGGATTGGCAACCCACTCCAGTATTCTTTTTTTTTTTTTTTTTTACTTTTTTTCCCATCATGCCTTTTTTTTTTTTTTTTAATCTATCTTTTATTCTTTGACCTGTGTGGGCCTCCCATTGTAGTAGCCTCTCTCGTTGCAGAGCACTGGCTCTGGGTGCATGTGCTCCAGAGCGCTGGTTCATAATTGGACACACCGGTCCAGCTGCTCCACGGCCTGTGGGATCTTCCCAGGCCAGGAATCGAACTGGTGCCCCTTGCATTGCAAGGCAGAGTCTCTACCCACTGGACCACCAAGGAAGCCCCACTCCAGTATTCGTGCCTGGAAAATTCCATGGACAGAGGAACCTTGTGGACTATAAGTTCATGGGGTCACACAGAGTCAGACAGAGCTAGGGCAACTTAGCATGCTCTGTCTACCTATCTCTGTCTTTATCTCTCTCTTCATTTTCCTTCTTATCCTCAGTTTTTATACACATACTTCATTCTCATCCTACAAAATAAAACAAAACCAGAATTGTCTCCCCTCGACGTCTATCCAACCTCCCTCGTCTTGTTGGAACAACTTGAAAATTTGTTATTTGTTGTTGTTTAGTCACTATGTCCAACACTTTGTAACCCCATGGACTATAGCCCATCAGGCTCCTCTGTCCATGGAATTTCCCAGGCAAGAATACTGGAGTGGGTTGCCATTTCCTCCTCCAGGGGATCTTCCCAACCCACGTCTCTTGCACTGGCGGGCAGATTCTTTCCTGCTGCACCGCCAGGCAAGCCACACACAAAGCACAGATCTCATCTTATCTCTTCCTTGTGCTACTGCAGCCACCAACTGTTTGTTTTGTAAAGATAACTTCCAAGACCCTTATCTGGCACTTAAGGCCCTTCAAGATCTAGCCCCTGACTGCCTGTAACCTGTACATCACTGTAGTATCCAAATTCCTTTCATCTGATTTCCTGTTTTCTAAGCAGTTTTCTAGCTTCTCAGGTAAAAGCTAGGAATAGGGGTTAAGGGAGGTGGTAAAAGTATGTCTCATATAGCAGACATAGTGTCACTATTATAAGAAAACTCTGTCTCCCACTGTAAGATAATAAATTGACCTTCTTTTTTACCCAGTCTCTCCTGAGCTGGATTCGTATGAGTCAGTCCCCCTGAGGCTAGCTCACTGTAGCTTTTGAACACTTGGACCCACAAAACTGAGAACTGTATCCTCTGCCAGGCGCCCTTGAAAGACTGAGCTACCCTGCCTAAGGGCGGGCATATTCCTTCTCTGATATCTTCACTGTATCTGTCAGTTTCCATCTCAGTAAGGGACACAAGCTGTGGGCTTTGGAGTTGGGAAGAGCTGGCTTCAATTCCCAGGTTCCTCTCTAGCCATACTACCTGCTAGCCTTGAGAACTTGGGAAAAGTGCTTCACTTCTCTGAATCTTTTTTCATTTCTTTAAAATAACCATAAAGATACTTACATTGAGAGTGACTGTAAAGATGAAACTGGTTTTGTAAATACTGGGTGCTGTGAAAAAAGTGAGAAGTGTTCCCAAATCTACATAATGACAAAGATAAAGGTCCAATGCGGTGATGGGACCACTGGGGTCCTGTTGGGGAGAGCATGTTGCCCAAAGAAGAAGGAGATGCTTTTGGTTTTGATGTTTCATGAAATGATTTGTCCTTATGCATTCCAGAACATCTTGGAAAATGTATGCAAGTCATGAAGACATTGGGTATGATTTTGAAGATGACCCCAAGGATAAGAAGACACTTAAAGCCCACCCCAATGTCGATGGCGGCTGGGCCTGGATGATGGTCCTGTCCTCTTTCTTTGTGCACATCCTCATCATGGGCTCCCAGATGGCCCTGGGTGTCCTCAATGTGGAGTGGCTGGAAGAATTCCATCAGAGCCGTGGCCTGACAGCGTGGGTCAGCTCGCTCAGCATGGGTGTCACCTTGATTGTGGGTATGTTCGCGTGTGCCGTGTTGTAAAGCTGAGTCATTCTAAAATGACAGGTCCCCACTGTAATGTTTTATCTTGTGGAAACTTTGGATAGTAGGTGTGAGTAGAAGTTACTGTTATTTTGTACTGTGGTCAGATATACCCAACATAAAGCTCACGATTTTAACCATTTTTAGATACACAGTTCAGCACCAATGAGTTCCATTCATTGCCACTGTCCACCTCCAGAGCATTGTTCATCTTCCCAAACGGAACTTCTACCCCAGTTAAGCAATAATTCCCTGTTGCCACCTCGCCTTTCAGGCCTCTGTCTCTGGCCACTACCATTCTGTGTTATGTCTCTATGGATTTGATTCCTCTAAATACCTCCTATCAGTGGGATCAGACAATATTTTCGGGTATTCCTATTTGAGGTGTAAACATTTGAGTGTCTCTAGCATATCCTGCTAGCCTTGAGAACTTGGGGAAAAGCTGGGTTTTTCCCAATTCCCAGGTTCCTCTCTAGCCATACTACCTGCTAGCCTTGAGAACTTGGGAAAAGTGCTTCACTTCTCTGAATCTTTTTTCATTTCTTTAAAATAACCATAAAGATACTTACATTGAGAGTGACTGTAAAGATGAAACTGGTTTTGTAAATACTGGGTGCTGTGAAAAAAGTGAGAAGTGTTCCCAAATCTACATAATGACAAAGATAAAGGTCCAATGCGGTGATGGGACCACTGGGGTCCTGTTGGGGAGAGCATGTTGCCCAAAGAAGAAGGAGATGCTTTTGGTTTTGATGTTTCATGAAATGATTTGTCCTTATGCATTCCAGAACATCTTGGAAAATGTATGCAAGTCATGAAGACATTGGGTATGATTTTGAAGATGACCCCAAGGATAAGAAGACACTTAAAGCCCACCCCAATGTCGATGGCGGCTGGGCCTGGATGATGGTCCTGTCCTCTTTCTTTGTGCACATCCTCATCATGGGCTCCCAGATGGCCCTGGGTGTCCTCAATGTGGAGTGGCTGGAAGAATTCCATCAGAGCCGTGGCCTGACAGCGTGGGTCAGCTCGCTCAGCATGGGTGTCACCTTGATTGTGGGTATGTTCGCGTGTGCCGTGTTGTAAAGCTGAGTCATTCTAAAATGACAGGTCCCCACTGTAATGTTTTATCTTGTGGAAACTTTGGATAGTAGGTGTGAGTAGAAGTTACTGTTATTTTGTACTGTGGTCAGATATACCCAACATAAAGCTCACGATTTTAACCATTTTTAGATACACAGTTCAGCACCAATGAGTTCCATTCATTGCCACTGTCCACCTCCAGAGCATTGTTCATCTTCCCAAACGGAACTTCTACCCCAGTTAAGCAATAATTCCCTGTTGCCACCTCGCCTTTCAGGCCTCTGTCTCTGGCCACTACCATTCTGTGTTATGTCTCTATGGATTTGATTCCTCTAAATACCTCCTATCAGTGGGATCAGACAATATTTCTTCTTTTGTGTGATATTCCTATTTGAGGCATGTAAACATTTGGAATGTTTTAAAACATGATCAATCAAATGTTGGCCCCTGTTTTATAAATCCTATTATAAATCCTTACCTACCATTACAAATCTGTTTTCAACACTAACCAATATCTTTAAAAGATAAAAATTTTAGGATGTTCCCTAGTGGCTCATTGGATAAGAACCCATCTGCCGATGCAGGAGACACAGGTTCCATCCCTGATCTGGGAAGATCCCACATGTTGTGAAGCAACTAAACCCACATAGCAATGAAGACCCACCACAGGCAAAAATAAACAAATAAAAAAAATTGTTCAAAAAGATAAAAATTTTAGAGAAAACATAAACAACCATTGCTTTAAGAGCCCTAGTATTTTAAATTTGAAATATTGATCCTGTCTCACTGAAAATCTATTAAACTGTTTTTAGAAAGGTTATTGATACAGCTAATAGGAAGGAATAATAACATATTCTTCTATTTTGTAGTTTAACCTAACCACCGAGCAATTTATGAAAGCAGTTCTTACTAAGTTGGCAATATTTAACCAGAAAGCTGAAAAAAAGTGAAAGTGTTAGTTGCTCCAGCCGTGTCCGACTCTTTGCAACCCCAAGGACTGTAGCCTGCCAGGCTCCTCTGTCCATGGAATTCTCCAAGCAAGAATACTGGAGTGGGTGTCCATGCCCTCCTCCAAGGGAAACATAAATGGCCTCAAATCCCTTTCTGGTTTTGTGAGAGTATGTGACAGCATATGTGCGTTGACAAGAATCTGTGCCTTGTAATGTTTTATCTTGTGGAAACTTTGGATAGTAGGTGTGAGTAGAAGTTACTGTTATTTTGTACTGTGGTCAGATATACCCAACATAAAGCTCACGATTTTAACCATTTTTAGATACACAGTTCAGCACCAATGAGTTCCATTCATTGCCACTGTCCACCTCCAGAGCATTGTTCATCTTCCCAAACGGAACTTCTACCCCAGTTAAGCAATAATTCCCTGTTGCCACCTCGCCTTTCAGGCCTCTGTCTCTGGCCACTACCATTCTGTGTTATGTCTCTATGGATTTGATTCCTCTAAATACCTCCTATCAGTGGGATCAGACAATATTTCTTCTTTTGTGTGATATTCCTATTTGAGGCATGTAAACATTTGGAATGTTTTAAAACATGATCAATCAAATGTTGGCCCCTGTTTTATAAATCCTATTATAAATCCTTACCTACCATTACAAATCTGTTTTCAACACTAACCAATATCTTTAAAAGATAAAAATTTTAGGATGTTCCCTAGTGGCTCATTGGATAAGAACCCATCTGCCGATGCAGGAGACACAGGTTCCATCCCTGATCTGGGAAGATCCCACATGTTGTGAAGCAACTAAACCCACATAGCAATGAAGACCCACCACAGGCAAAAATAAACAAATAAAAAAAATTGTTCAAAAAGATAAAAATTTTAGAGAAAACATAAACAACCATTGCTTTAAGAGCCCTAGTATTTTAAATTTGAAATATTGATCCTGTCTCACTGAAAATCTATTAAACTGTTTTTAGAAAGGTTATTGATACAGCTAATAGGAAGGAATAATAACATATTCTTCTATTTTGTAGTTTAACCTAACCACCGAGCAATTTATGAAAGCAGTTCTTACTAAGTTGGCAATATTTAACCAGAAAGCTGAAAAAAAGTGAAAGTGTTAGTTGCTCCAGCCGTGTCCGACTCTTTGCAACCCCAAGGACTGTAGCCTGCCAGGCTCCTCTGTCCATGGAATTCTCCAAGCAAGAATACTGGAGTGGGTGTCCATGCCCTCCTCCAAGGGAAACATAAATGGCCTCAAATCCCTTTCTGGTTTTGTGAGAGTATGTGTATGACAGGCATATGTGCGTTTGACAAGAATCTGTGCCTTGTCAGTGATTTCCACACTGGCAATTAATCGCCTGAATTCAGTTCAGAGATTTATTGATCTTAGCTGGTATTCAACCAGTGTTATTTTGGATAACACCAGTGACATTAGTAACAGTGGCAGTGCTGGCAGAAAACAAGAACAGAGTGGTAGTTCTCAAGATGTGTGCAGGGACATCTGTTTATCGCAGGGAATGGTTAATGATCTGATCTAGTTTTAAAATTAAATAAGGGCACCGTTATGATTGCGAGTGGATTGTTGATCAGTCGTTTTTGCTGGTAACTATAATGAACTGACTCTTTCAGCCCTGCCTTGGCCTTACTGAAACCAGGACTGTTTATCACATGAGCAGTTTGACCTTAGTGCGAGGAATTTGCTAGTTTTATGTGGGATGTAGGCTTCCCTGGTGGCTCAGATATAAAGCATCTCCTTGTGATACAGGAGACTTGGATTTGATCCCTGGGTCGGGAAGATCCCCTGGAGGAGGGCATGGCAACCCCCTCCAGTATTCTTGCCTGGAGAATTCCATGGACAGAGGAGCCTAGTGGGCTACAGTCCAGGGAGTGGCAAAGAGCTGGATACAACTGAACACCTAACCCTTTCACTTTCATGTTGGATATAATTTTACCTTCTTAACGAGTAAGTAAAGGAAAACTCTTCTTCTGAAATACTTAAAATCCATTCTCTTACCTTTTAAAAAATAAACATTTAGGGGTTTCCCTGGTAGCCCAGTGGTGAAGGGTTCGCCTGCCAATGCAGGAGACACGGGTTTATTCTTCTTTGTAGTTAAAAAGTTTATGAAAGCAGTTCTTACTAAGTTGGCAATATTTAACCAGAAAGCTGAAAAAAAGTGAAAGTGTTAGTTGCTCCAGCCGTGTCCGACTCTTTGCAACCCCAAGGACTGTAGCCTGCCAGGCTCCTCTGTCCATGGAATTCTCCAAGCAAGAATACTGGAGTGGGTGTCCATGCCCTCCTCCAAGGGAAACATAAATGGCCTCAAATCCCTTTCTGGTTTTGTGAGAGTATGTGTATGACAGGCATATGTGCGTTGACAAGAATCTGTGCCTTGTCAGTGATTTCCACACTGGCAATTAATCGCCTGAATTCAGTTCAGAGATTTATTGATCTTAGCTGGTATTCAACCAGTGTTATTTTGGATAACACCAGTGACATTAGTAACAGTGGCAGTGCTGGCAGAAAACAAGAACAGAGTGGTAGTTCTCAAGATGTGTGCAGGGACATCTGTTTATCGCAGGGAATGGTTAATGATCTGATCTAGTTTTAAAATTAAATAAGGGCACCGTTATGATTGCGAGTGGATTGTTGATCAGTCGTTTTTGCTGGTAACTATAATGAACTGACTCTTTCAGCCCTGCCTTGGCCTTACTGAAACCAGGACTGTTTATCACATGAGCAGTTTGACCTTAGTGCGAGGAATTTGCTAGTTTTATGTGGGATGTAGGCTTCCCTGGTGGCTCAGATATAAAGCATCTCCTTGTGATACAGGAGACTTGGATTTGATCCCTGGGTCGGGAAGATCCCCTGGAGGAGGGCATGGCAACCCCCTCCAGTATTCTTGCCTGGAGAATTCCATGGACAGAGGAGCCTAGTGGGCTACAGTCCAGGGAGTGGCAAAGAGCTGGATACAACTGAACACCTAACCCTTTCACTTTCATGTTGGATATAATTTTACCTTCTTAACGAGTAAGTAAAGGAAAACTCTTCTTCTGAAATACTTAAAATCCATTCTCTTACCTTTTAAAAAATAAACATTTAGGGGTTTCCCTGGTAGCCCAGTGGTGAAGGGTTCGCCTGCCAATGCAGGAGACACGGGTTTAATCTCTGATCCAGGAAGATCCCACATGCTGTGGAGTACCTAAGCCCATGAGCCACAGCTATGGAGCCTGTGCTCTAGAGCCTCAGAGCCGCAACTATGGAGCCCATGTGCTGCAATTACTGAAGCCCGTGTGCCCTAGAGCCTGAGTTCCACAACAAGAGAAGTCACCGCAACAAGAAGCCTGCTCACCTCAACTAGAGAGTAGCCCCCACTCCCTGCAACAGAGAACAGCCTGCAGCAGCCATGAAAACCTGTAATATCCACAAATTAATTAATTAATTTAATTAAATAAACATTTAGAGGCTAGATAAAAATACTTACAGATCAAAGTGGGAAATCTGAGTACAACAAAAAAAAGAGAACTCAGCCAAAGGCCGAGATACATTTATCCCAATAGTTTCCAAATCATCTGACAAGGTTGTCTTTGGTATCATTTTGTGTTTCACAAGTTCCACAGGAATAAGCAATGGAAATGAGTCCAGAAATTATTGGATGTGGCTCTGAAGATGATCCCCCAAATCAGAACACCACAGTCACAGGGGTGGTGAAATGTGATTGTCATCTTTAATTGGGAGGCAACTGTGTATTCTAAATTCTGAGTCCTTGAATTCCAGACAGTAGAGCTTCAACTGTAGACGAACCTTTCTTCAGGAAAGGTACTTGCCAGATGAACATCTTTTATCTTGTGCTCAGAAATTATAGCACAGCAAGGCTCATAGTAGTATAAATGAACAGTCTTTATTCTGTCTATCGTGACCCTAAATTGCTATTCATTATCTAAGGTGCCTGATACAGGCAGTGGCAGATACGTTGGATGCTTTTCCAAGCCAGAAGTCAGCAAGCACATCTCTCCTTTATTTAGTACTTATTACATGCCAAGTGTGGGCTTCCCAGCTAGTGCTAGTGGTGAAGAATCTGCCTGCCAATGCAGGAGACATGAGAGAGGTGGGTTTGATCTCTGAGTTGGAAAGATCTTCGGGAGGAGGGTATAGCCACCCACTCCTGTGCTCTTGCCTGGAGAATCCCATAGACAGAGAAGCCTGGTGGGCTATAGCCCAAAGGGATTGCAAAGAGTTGAACACAACTGATGCAATGTAGCATGCAGACACTCATGCACATGGCATGTGCATGTGCTGTGCATGATCTCATTTGATCCTGGGTAAGCCTGAGGGAGTCAGACATCATCTTGACCCCACAGAAGAGAACATGCAGCAGCCGGAGACATTCAGTTACTTACTGAAGTTAACTGGGACCCAGTAAGTGTGGGATAAGCTTCACATCTGGTCCATTGGACTCCAAAATGGTGCCCGCTATATCACCCTGCCTGCCACGACTCTAGATGAGAACTGATATATGTTTGAAATGAATAAATATATATTGTTTTTACTTTATATATATATATATATATTTTAATTTTTGGCCTCTTTTATTGGCTTTCTTTATTTTCATCCATCTTTATTCCTTGGCCTGTGTGGGCCTCCCATTGCAGTGGCCTCCCTTGTTGCAGAGCACCAGCTTTGGGCACATGCACTCCAGAGCACTGGCTCATAATTGGACACACCAGTCCAGTGGCTCCATAGCACGTGGGACCTTCCCAGGCCAGGGATCGAACCAGTGCCCCTTGCACTGCAAGGTGGACTCTTTACCCACTGGACCACCAGGGAAGCCCATGTTTTACTTTCTAATCATTGTAAAGACACTGAACTACCTCTTTGAAATTTCAAAAGTCCATTAATTATGTTCCTGAGTTGAAAGCACCATCTTGGGCCGTGACTCACACCTGGGAAATGAAGTAAATTCACTCTTTATTTATTTGGCTGCTTCAGGTCTTAGTTGCAGTACGCATGCTCTTCCTTGCATCATGTAGGGTCTTTCATTGCAGCTGTAGTTGAAGCATGAG
The DNA here is from genome assembly GCA_022376925.1 of Tragulus kanchil. Taxonomy (NCBI): domain Eukaryota; kingdom Metazoa; phylum Chordata; class Mammalia; order Artiodactyla; family Tragulidae; genus Tragulus; species Tragulus kanchil. The sequence continues at coordinate 57,176,903 of JAIOJX010000026.1, forward strand.
GACTCAGTAGTTGTACGGACTTAGTTGTTCCACGTCATGTGGAACTTAGTTTCCTGACCAGGAGTCGAGCCCACATCCCCTGCATTGCAAGGCAGATTGTTAACTGAGAGACTATCAGGAAGTTCCAGCTTAATAAGTTTTAACCTGAAATAGTCCCACCTCAACATAGGGTTTTATAGCTATATAAAGTACTAATCAAAAGTGTGACTTTTTCTTCCCAACCCGTGGGATCTTAATGCCGTGAGAGTACTAAGTCCTAAACACTGGACCAACAGGGAATTCCCTGTCCTGTGGTTAAGAGTACACGCTTCCAAGACAACCCGGGCAGGAATTAAGATCCTTACATGCCGGTGAAGAGTACTTAAGACATCGAACGGGGCAGCAGCCCGAGAGAACAGGGGATCAGTTACTTACTGAAGTTAACTGGGACCCAGTAAGTGTGGGATAAGCTTCACATCTGGTCCATTGGACTCCAAAATGGTGCCCGCTATATCACCCTGCCTGCCACGACTCTAGATGAGAACTGATATATGTTTGAAATGAATAAATATATATTGTTTTTACTTTATATATATATATATATATTTTAATTTTTGGCCTCTTTTATTGGCTTTCTTTATTTTCATCCATCTTTATTCCTTGGCCTGTGTGGGCCTCCCATTGCAGTGGCCTCCCTTGTTGCAGAGCACCAGCTTTGGGCACATGCACTCCAGAGCACTGGCTCATAATTGGACACACCAGTCCAGTGGCTCCATAGCACGTGGGACCTTCCCAGGCCAGGGATCGAACCAGTGCCCCTTGCACTGCAAGGTGGACTCTTTACCCACTGGACCACCAGGGAAGCCCATGTTTTACTTTCTAATCATTGTAAAGACACTGAACTACCTCTTTGAAATTTCAAAAGTCCATTAATTATGTTCCTGAGTTGAAAGCACCATCTTGGGCCGTGACTCACACCTGGGAAATGAAGTAAATTCACTCTTTATTTATTTGGCTGCTTCAGGTCTTAGTTGCAGTACGCATGCTCTTCCTTGCATCATGTAGGGTCTTTCATTGCAGCTGTAGTTGAAGCATGAGGACTCAGTAGTTGTACGGACTTAGTTGTTCCACGTCATGTGGAACTTAGTTTCCTGACCAGGAGTCGAGCCCACATCCCCTGCATTGCAAGGCAGATTGTTAACTGAGAGACTATCAGGAAGTTCCAGCTTAATAAGTTTTAACCTGAAATAGTCCCACCTCAACATAGGGTTTTATAGCTATATAAAGTACTAATCAAAAGTGTGACTTTTTTCTTCCCCAACCCGTGGGATCTTAATGCCGTGAGAGTACTAAGTCCTAAACACTGGACCAACAGGGAATTCCCTGTCCTGTGGTTAAGAGTACACGTTTCCAAGACAGAGGGCTTGGGTTCCATCCCTGGTCAGGGAATTAAGATCCCTAAGATCCCACACACTGCACAGTGCAGCCAGAAAAATAAATAAAATGGATAATCTTACTGAATGTTGCAATACTTTGGCTACCTGGTGTGAAGAGCCAACTCACTGGAAAAGACCCTGATGTTGGGCAAACGGAGAAGGGGGCAACAGAGGATCCGAAAAGTTAAATAACATCACTGACTCAATGGACATCAGTTTGAACAAACTCCGGGAGATAGTGGAGGACAGAGCAGCCTGGTGTGCTACAGTGTGTGGGGTCACAGAGAGTCAGACGCAACTTAGCACGTGGACAGTTCCCGCAACACTGAATGTTGAGTACAGCCTCAAACGGTATGACTGAAATATGGATTGCTGTTTGAAGAAGGAATCACTGATCTTGAGGCAAGCATTACGTTTCAGTGACCTCAGAGGTTGCAGCCAAGTCTGGAAAAAACAGAAGGCTGACAAAATACAACAAAGTAAAAATTAAAAATAGAGTGAAATGTGTTCCTAATTCTTGACCTAGTGTCATAAATGCATAGGCTGGTGGATCCCGTCAGGGGCTGAGAGTCAGCAAGAGCTGAAGTCTGTGTGAAGTCATGAGACGTCCTCTCCACAGCAAGAGCTGAAGTCTGTGTGAAATCATGAGACGTTCTCTCCAGCTTGGTTTGCATCCAGGTGTCCTCGTGAAAACAGGCTGCAGGTTTCCTGCCTGAAGCTTGGACGTCCTGAGAACCCCCCTTCCATACTCCCTTAATGTTCGGAGTAAAAGATTCAAATGCGTACAGAGTTGAAACAAGTAATGTACGTGGTACCAGGAGGCCAAATAAGAGACCAACAGGAAGAAGGGAAATGCAGAAAACGGGAGAGGGTGGAACAGCTTCATGGGATCAGCTACTGCATTGTGCCTGCAGCTTTGGGCTGTGTGGAAGGATCTGTGTTGCCCTGAATTTTTCGTGATCAGGAAATTTAAAATAAAAAGTTTTCCCACCTCAACATAGGGTTTTATAGCTATATAAATTACTAATCAAAAGTGTGACTTTTTTCTTCCCCAACCCGTGGGATCTTAATGCCGTGAGAGTACTAAGTCCTAAACACTGGACCAACAGGGAATTCCCTGTCCTGTGGTTAAGAGTACACGTTTCCAAGACAGAGGGCTTGGGTTCCATCCCTGGTCAGGGAATTAAGATCCCTAAGATCCCACACACTGCACAGTGCAGCCAGAAAAATAAATAAAATGGATAATCTTACTGAATGTTGCAATACTTTGGCTACCTGGTGTGAAGAGCCAACTCACTGGAAAAGACCCTGATGTTGGGCAAACGGAGAAGGGGGCAACAGAGGATCCGAAAAGTTAAATAACATCACTGACTCAATGGACATCAGTTTGAACAAACTCCGGGAGATAGTGGAGGACAGAGCAGCCTGGTGTGCTACAGTGTGTGGGGTCACAGAGAGTCAGACGCAACTTAGCACGTGGACAGTTCCCGCAACACTGAATGTTGAGTACAGCCTCAAACGGTATGACTGAAATATGGATTGCTGTTTGAAGAAGGAATCACTGATCTTGAGGCAAGCATTACGTTTCAGTGACCTCAGAGGTTGCAGCCAAGTCTGGAAAAAACAGAAGGCTGACAAAATACAACAAAGTAAAAATTAAAAATAGAGTGAAATGTGTTCCTAATTCTTGACCTAGTGTCATAAATGCATAGGCTGGTGGATCCCGTCAGGGGCTGAGAGTCAGCAAGAGCTGAAGTCTGTGTGAAGTCATGAGACGTCCTCTCCACAGCAAGAGCTGAAGTCTGTGTGAAATCATGAGACGTTCTCTCCAGCTTGGTTTGCATCCAGGTGTCCTCGTGAAAACAGGCTGCAGGTTTCCTGCCTGAAGCTTGGACGTCCTGAGAACCCCCCTTCCATACTCCCTTAATGTTCGGAGTAAAAGATTCAAATGCGTACAGAGTTGAAACAAGTAATGTACGTGGTACCAGGAGGCCAAATAAGAGACCAACAGGAAGAAGGGGGGGAAATGCAGAAAACGGGAGAGGGTGTGGAACAGCTTCATGGGATCAGCTACTGCATTGTGCCTGCAGCTTTGGGCTGTGTGGGAAGGATCTGTGTTGCCCCTGAATTTTTCGTGAATAATCCTATGTTTTAAATCCTGACGGGCTTCCCTGGTGGTCCAGTGGGTAAGGACACCGCCTTGCAGTGCAAGGGGCGCCGGTTCCATCCCTGGCCTGGGAAGATCCCACGTGCCGCGGAGCAGCTGGACTGATGTGTCCAATTACTGAGCCAGAGCTCTGGAGCTCATGCGCCCAGAGCCGGCACTCTGCGACAACAGAAGCCACCACGATGAGAGGCCCACATGGGCCAAAGAACAAAGACCGATGAAAATAGAGAAATGAAAGACCAATAGAAGTGGCCCACCCCACCCCAAAATAAATAAATAAATAAAATGTTTAAATACTGGCAACTGATTCACCACATTTATTTATTTATTTATTTTTAATTGGAGGATAGTTGTTTTACAGTATTGTGTTGGTTTCTGCCATTCATTCATATGAACCAGCCATAGGTGTATCTATGCCCCCTCTTGAATTACCCTCCTACCCCATCCCATCCCTTTAGGTTATCACAGAGCACAGGGTTTGAGCTCCCTGTATTATGCAGCTAATTCTGGCTGGCTGTCTTATACATGGAAATGTATATGTTTCAAAGCTACTCTCTCAATTTGTCCCACGCTCTCCTTCCCTCGCTCTCCTTCCCTCGCTGTGTTCACAAGTCTGTTCTCTATGTTTACATCTCCATTGCTACCCTGCAAATAGATTCATCAGTACCATCTTTCTAGATTCCATATGTGTGTGTATATATATATATATATATATATATATGTATATATATATATATATACACATTAATTTGTGATCTTTGTTTTTGTCTTTCTGACTTACTTCACTCTGTATAACAGGCTCAAGGTTCATTCACCTCATTAGAAATGACTCAGATGTATTCCTTTTTGTGGCTGAATAATATTCCATTGTGTATATGTACCACAGCTTCTTTATTCATTCGTCTGTCAGTGGACATCTAGGTTGTTTCCATGTCCTAGTTATTGTAAACAGAGCTGCAATGAACATTGGGGTGCATGTGTCTTTTTCATTTATGGTTTCCTCAGGGTATATGCCCTGAGGAAGTGGGATTTTGGGGTCAGATGGTAGTTTTATTCCTAGTTTTTTAAGGAATCTCCATACTGTTCTCCATAGTGGTTATATCAATGTACATCCCCATTAGCAGTGCAGGAGGGTTCCCTCTTGTCCACGCCGTCTCCAACATTTATTGTTTGTCGATTTTTTGGTGATGGCCATACTGACTGGTGTGAGGTGATACCTCATGGTAGTTTTGATTTGCATCTCTCTAATTATGAGCCACGTTAAGCATCTTTTCATGTATTTATTAGCGATCTGTATGTCTTGTTTGGATTAAACTTTGTTCTAGATAAACAAAATGCATCCACAGGCTGGAAAGAGCCCCTGGACCACTAATGTAGGACCTCTGTGTGGACAAGAGAATGGATCAACTTGTCTATTTTTTTCTGGTCTGCATTCCTTAAAAATCTAGAACTTTGTGTTCTTCAGGGCAATTATTGAAACCTATCTTTGCATGCCTAAAACTTTCTGCGCAGAAAGCCACAGGGTTTGTTTTGTTTTGTTTTATTTGGGGGTTTTGTTTTGTTTTTGTTTGTTTCTTTGTTTAAGTTAACAGCTCTGGTAATGTTTTGTCTTCATACAAAGATTCCGTAAGAAAATACAGTGAAAATAGAATGCCACTAGTCAGTTCCTTTTTCAATGTTCTGTGACAGGACCGTTCATCGGCTTGTTCATTAACACCTGTGGGTGCCGCCGGACAGCTATCATTGGAGGGCTGCTGAACTCGCTGGGCTGGGTGTTGAGTGCCTACGCCGCGAACGTGCAGTATCTCTTTCTTACCTTCGGACTGGCGGCTGGTAAGCATAGTGGGTTTCCTTTTTTTATTTTTGCATTTTTTTTGGCTGAGCCACACCCCATGTGGGATCTTAGTTTCCCAACCAGGGATCTATCCCACCCCGGTTGCATTGCGCGCGCGGAGTGTTATCCACTGGACCACCAGGGAAGTCCCCATAATGGTTTTCTTAAACTTGACGTTATGTGTTTCTGTTGAGCGTTTGGGCAATGAATTTCATTATGAAGAAAAGAGACCCATTAAATATTTTGTCGCTTTGTCTCCATCCCACCCTACCCATGTCCTATCCTCCAAGATATTTTTCTTTTAAGGAATCTCCATACTGTTCTCCATAGTGGTTATATCAATGTACATCCCCATTAGCAGTGCAGGAGGGTTCCCTCTTGTCCACGCCGTCTCCAACATTTATTGTTTGTCGATTTTTTGGTGATGGCCATACCGACTGGTGTGAGGTGATACCTCATGGTAGTTTTGATTTGCATCTCTCTAATTATGAGCCACGTTAAGCATCTTTTCATGTATTTATTAGCGATCTGTATGTCTTGTTTGGATTAAACTTTGTTCTAGATAAACAAAATGCATCCACAGGCTGGAAAGAGCCCCTGGACCACTAATGTAGGACCTCTGTGTGGACAAGAGAATGGATCAACTTGTCTATTTTTTTCTGGTCTGCATTCCTTAAAAATCTAGAACTTTGTGTTCTTCAGGGCAATTATTGAAACCTATCTTTGCATGCCTAAAACTTTCTGCGCAGAAAGCCACAGGGTTTGTTTTGTTTTGTTTTATTTGGGGGTTTTGTTTTGTTTTTGTTTGTTTCTTTGTTTAAGTTAACAGCTCTGGTAATGTTTTGTCTTCATACAAAGATTCCGTAAGAAAATACAGTGAAAATAGAATGCCACTAGTCAGTTCCTTTTTCAATGTTCTGTGACAGGACCGTTCATCGGCTTGTTCATTAACACCTGTGGGTGCCGCCGGACAGCTATCATTGGAGGGCTGCTGAACTCGCTGGGCTGGGTGTTGAGTGCCTACGCCGCGAACGTGCAGTATCTCTTTCTTACCTTCGGACTGGCGGCTGGTAAGCATAGTGGGTTTCCTTTTTTTATTTTTGCATTTTTTTTGGCTGAGCCACACCCCATGTGGGATCTTAGTTTCCCAACCAGGGATCTAACCCACACCCCTTGCATTACACACACGGAGTCTTATCCACTGGACCACCAGGGAAGTCCCCATAATGGTTTTCTTAAACTTGACGTTATGTGTTTCTGTTGAGCGTTTGGGCAATGAATTTCATTATGAAGAAAAGAGACCCATTAAATATTTTGTCGCTTTGTCTCCATCCCACCCTACCCATGTCCTATCCTCCAAGAAATACGTTTTACTATAAGATACTGAATATGCCTAAAGTGTGAGGAAACAACCTAACAGCTGTACTTGGCCTCCCTAATAGAATTTAATTTAATTTCCTATACCTGGTTCTAAGTGCTAGGCCTTTTCTTGTAACAGAACAGACATACTAATCACATTCTCTCATTTAGTAACTGCAGAATCCAGCATGAATCAGAGAAAAACCACATTCTCCTTTAGTTCTGTTTAAATTAATGAAACAGCAGCAAAACCCACATGGAGGTAGAGACTGTTCGAACCAAATCCAGAGCAGAGTGGCAGTCCCCAGGAGATATATAAAAATTGGCTGCCAGGCAGCACGGTTTGCATATCCGTTTTGCTAAATTTATTCCCAGCCATAATTACCTCTGTCAACAGGTAGCAGAATGCACACAGACACGTAGTTTCTTATTTATACAGTTGTATTTCAGTGAACCAGATCCAGTCTGACCTTTTTGAATACAGAGCTAATCGTCGTGAATGGCACATTGATGGCAGTGTTTTCCTAAGAGTTCAAAGCTAGAATTTGGAATCCTTGCTTTTTCACCCACATTATTATCTGTGTGACTTTGGGGAAATTATTTCAGTTACTTATGCCTCAGTCTCTTTATCTCCAAAATGGGATAGCTGAGAGCTTGGTTTACAGGGTTGTTGAAAAGATTTTATGAAATCATCTGTATGAAGCACAGTGCTTGGCACATAATGAAGTCTTAAGTAAATGTTAGCTAATATATAATATATAACAGTTTAATGATAAGCTTAAGTATATATTTTAAGATAACAGGAGAAGATGAACATAAAAACCAACTGTCCGTGTAAGCTGACAGCTGGTTCTCTGTAATGTATCTACACATACACCTTAGGCACTTCTGTATTCTGTGAAGCCTAGTTTGGAAATCATTGATCTGAAAGACTTGATAACAGTTCTTAAAGAACAATTCAAAATGTTTTTCCTGAGTCGATTTAGAAACTTTCTCCCATACCATTCCAATGAATAGAGCTGGTACCGGGGCTTTTAGTGTAAGTGAGGAAATCAATTACTTCCGCTGAGACTAAGGGAGTCACGCTGGGTTCTCTGAGCAAACACATGGGACCCCCTGGGAACTTGGTCTGTGATGTTCGAACATATGGACTATGACTCGATCCCCCAAACCAGTACTTGAGGGAGTTGCCTGGCAGTCCAGTGGACAGACCAGGGTTAGAACTTGGCCTTTTCACTGCCATGGTCTACGTTCAACCCCTGATAAGAGGACTAAGAGCCGCTAGGCGTGGCCAAAATAAAATACTAGGGCTTGAAATTGATTCCCATCATTTAGAGATGTTGATGGTCAGACTCCTTGCTTTAGACTCTTTGTTTAAATGAAATATTGTATCATGCAATTAGTTGCTTTTTGACCCTTAAATAATATGATCTCCATATTCATTCATTTATTTATTCATTCACTTACTTATTCAACAAATATTTATGGTAGGAAAAAAGATCGGGAGACCAGTGAAAGGAAACTGTTTTTTGAAACACTGTTTAGACAGGAAACACCCAGAGAAAGTCTCTGAAAATAAATGTATCCAACTCCTCCATAAATATATATTAAAATTATATTTAAGTGGAAAATCCAGCTAAATCAGTTAGCTTATATACTGGTAAGCTGTCATTAGTGAGGCATATTGAAGCTGATTAACCCCTATTTAACAGAAAAGAAAAAAGCTAGATGCGAAGATCTGCAAAAAGTGAGTGATGGAAATAACAACAAAAATACTTTTTTTAATTTTAAATAAAACATATTTTTAAAGGCAAGTGATTAAGAGATGTGTGTATCATTATACAATTCATATTTGAAATAAACTTTGTTGACTTCCTTCTTCATTACAAAAAGCATTTGAGGCAGATGTGTTTATATTTTTTTAACATCTAAGCAATTAAAATTGCGTAATATCCTCCTAATGAGCAGAACATTAACATCTGTTTGAATGATCTTGCTTAGCCAGGAGAGTCTGGACAGATCTCTTCAGCTCTGCCATTTAAGGACTCCATTCTCTTACTCTTGGCTCCTGGAAGCCTCAGAACTACAGGATTTTTCTGAGATTAGAACTTCCAACTTCCGAATAGAGCTGGTACCGGGCTTTTAGTGTAAGTGAGGAAATCAATTACTTCCGCTGAGACTAAGGGAGTCACGCTGGGTTCTCTGAGCAAACACATGGGACCCCCTGGGAACTTGGTCTGTGATGTTCGAACATATGGACTATGACTCGATCCCCCAAACCAGTACTTGAGGGAGTTGCCTGGCAGTCCAGTGGACAGACCAGGGTTAGAACTTGGCCTTTTCACTGCCATGGTCTACGTTCAACCCCTGATAAGAGGACTAAGAGCCGCTAGGCGTGGCCAAAATAAAATACTAGGGCTTGAAATTGATTCCCATCATTTAGAGATGTTGATGGTCAGACTCCTTGCTTTAGACTCTTTGTTTAAATGAAATATTGTATCATGCAATTAGTTGCTTTTTGACCCTTAAATAATATGATCTCCATATTCATTCATTTATTTATTCATTCACTTACTTATTCAACAAATATTTATGGTAGGAAAAAAGATCGGGAGACCAGTGAAAGGAAACTGTTTTTTGAAACACTGTTTAGACAGGAAACACCCAGAGAAAGTCTCTGAAAATAAATGTATCCAACTCCTCCATAAATATATATTAAAATTATATTTAAGTGGAAAATCCAGCTAAATCAGTTAGCTTATATACTGGTAAGCTGTCATTAGTGAGGCATATTGAAGCTGATTAACCCCTATTTAACAGAAAAGAAAAAAGCTAGATGCGAAGATCTGCAAAAAGTGAGTGATGGAAATAACAACAAAAATACTTTTTTTAATTTTAAATAAAACATATTTTTAAAGGCAAGTGATTAAGAGATGTGTGTATCATTATACAATTCATATTTGAAATAAACTTTGTTGACTTCCTTCTTCATTACAAAAAGCATTTGAGGCAGATGTGTTTATATTTTTTTAACATCTAAGCAATTAAAATTGCGTAATATCCTCCTAATGAGCAGAACATTAACATCTGTTTGAATGATCTTGCTTAGCCAGGAGAGTCTGGACAGATCTCTTCAGCTCTGCCATTTAAGGACTCCATTCTCTTACTCTTGGCTCCTGGAAGCCTACCTTTCCCCTCCACCTGTGCTTTTTACTCAGAACTACAGGATTTTCTCCCCCACTCTTCTTCTTCCTGGCTTATCTGGGTACAGGCTTGTCCTCTAAACCTGATGCGGTGAAGAACTGTTCCAGGGCTCTGCTTGATCACTGGGCTTGAGCCTTCGTATCCCCAATGCCTGTCCTATGTGCACGGGTGCCTGGTCAGTCGCTTCAGTCGGGTCCAGCTCTGTGCAATAATATGGACTGTAGCCCACCAGGCTCCTCAGTCCATGGGATTCTCCAGGCAAGAATACTGGAGTGGGTTGCTGTGCCCTCCTCCAGGGGAATCTTCCTGACCCAGGGATCAAACCCACATCTCTCATGTCTCCCACATTGGCAGGCAGGTTCTTTACCACTAGTGCCACCTGGGAAGCCCCGTAATCAGTGCTACACTTATGCTTTTGTCGCTCAATTCGGTGCCTATTGGTCACATTTTATTCTATTGCTGTTTAGTGATCCATGACCACAGTAAATTTCAGATGCTGGTCATTGTCGGTGACAAATCAAATTTTAAAAGTAAACTTTTGTGCCACCAGCAAAATACAGAATGGCAAATTTAATAGGACAAATGATCCAGTTTCCTCACCAAGTAAATTGCAAGGAAAATAAAGAGAGAAATTAAGACTTAAAATATATCAACAAATAGCAATGTGTGAGCCTTACTTGGATCCTGATTTAAACTAACTTATTAAAAATATGGTCATTTATGAGACAATTATGGGCTTCCTTGGTGGCTCAGCTGTTAAAAACAGAAAAGAAAAATCCACCTTCAGTGCAGGAGATGCAAGAGACTTGGGTTTGATCGCTGGATGGGGAAGATCCCTTGGAGGAGCGCATGACAACCCACTCCAGTATTCTTGCCTGGAGCGTCCCATGGATGGAGGAGCCTGGCGAGCCTATGGTCCATGGGGTTGTAGAGTCTCAAACAACTCAAGAGACGGAGCAGCAGCATGAGACAATTAGAGATTTAAACACCTTCTGGATATTTTATGATATCAAGGAATGATTCATTTTTTTCAGATAAGATGATGATATGATTATGCAGTTTAAAGAATTCATCTGTTTTAGAAACTGGAGCAAAATCCTCCTGCAGCTCTGTCCTGGCAGCCCAGGGGATGAGCAGTTGAGGGTGAAGGCAACGTGGACTGTGAGCAGGGACCTGACCCTGCAAGTGGGTGTGAGTTCCAATCTGGATTCTCTGGTTACCTGTTCAGAGTCGGAACGGGGGGGCAGTTTCTTAATCTCTATGAGGTTCAGTGCCCTCTTTTATAACTTGGGCATAGCCATGGGTAGCTTTCAGGTTATTGCGGAAACTAACTCAGATAAAACCTGTCCAGCAACTGGCACATCACTACCACTCAATTAGCAGTAACTGTTACTATATTTGCATGTCTGACTGCTCTGGTATCCTTCCAAATTCAAGTAATTCTGAAACTGTTACATGATGCTGAACTAGGGGAGCTTCTTGGCTTTGGGCCATGCTATTGGCCACAGTCTCTTATCTGTTGTTAAGGTACTTATCCTAATGTCAGGAGGTCATAAGCTTTAGAACCAATGGGACCCCATGACCATTGGAAGCAGGGCCATGGTTTCCCTCCGTCTGTATCTAGAAGTTAGAACACAACCCTCATCTCTTGGCCAGTGTATTATTTCATTTCATTTCAGACGAGATCGGGCGCATTCAGGGTGATATGGCCGTAGACTATTTCATTTCATTTCATTTCATATTTACTTTATTTTTAAACAGACTTCATTTTTAGAGCAGTTTTAGGGCTTCCCAGGTGGTGCAGTGGTAAGAACGCACTTGTGAATGCAGGATACACGGTTTCAGTCCCTGGGTCTAGAAGATCCCCTGGAGAAGGAAATAGCAACCTGCTCCAATATTCTTGCCTGGAAAATTCCATGGACAGAGGAGTCTGGTGGACTACAGTTCATGGGGTTGCAAAGAGTCAGACACGACTGAGCACAGCACCACCACTGTTAGGTTCAGCAACACTAGGCAGAAAGCACAAAGTGTTCTCAATACCCCCTGCCTCCAACACACACCACCTTCCCCACCAGCATTTTAATCTTGTCTAGGTAAATCACCAACTTCCTGTTTTCTAAGAAAGACACAATTAAAACTCAGAGCTACAAATGAGTGTTATGTGACTTTGAGGTCTAGTAGCTACACATATTCATGGGTACTTTTTAATTCCTTTTATTCTTTTAATGAATTTGGGAACACCTTGGCCCACTCCTGAGGTTTCTATAAATTGCCTGGAGTCACTCCCCTCCCTCCCCAAAAAAGGGGGCTTGAGGACTTTTCTGGGTATTATGTCCAATTAGCGCTGACAGCAGACCCCTCAGAATCTATTGATTCTTTCAAGAAATCACTAAGCACAGACTGCATAGTGTGGGCTGTGCCCAGCATACCAGGGGTGAAACTGTGCCCACTCCTGTCCTGGTGGAGCTTATATTCTCAAGTGAGAATGTAGCCTTACTTTAGTTGTTTATTTATTTAATATATATAATTTATTTAATATATTTTTTAATTATTATTAGTATAACCTATGCTGAAAAGCCTGTTGGGAGAAATGATGGACTCAGGAATGGGTTTCTGTGGGTAATGGTCTTGGTACTTAACTCCTAAACTCCTTTTTTAGCAATCATGATTATTTCTTTGTTTAAAAGAAAAGTACTGAGTTTTAAAATGAGAGAAAACTCAGGGTAGGTGTAGGCATCAGGCCACAGCAGGAAAAACCCAAATGGTAGATGACAAAAACACACCTGGGTTTGAGTTCTGTCCGTTTCTTCAAGTTTAAAATTGGGATAATGTCATCTGTTATTGTGTAAGATGTTATCTTTTTATAGTGTGGCTTTCCTATGATTATATCTGTGAAGTGCATGGGCCACTGTGAGTGGTCAGGATACACGGTTTCAGTCCCTGGGTCTAGAAGATCCCTGGAGAAGGAAATAGCAACCTGCTCCAATATTCTTGCCTGGAAAATTCCATGGACAGAGGAGTCTGGTGGACTACAGTTCATGGGGTTGCAAAGAGTCAGACACGACTGAGCACAGCACCACCACTGTTAGGTTCAGCAACACTAGGCAGAAAGCACAAAGTGTTCTCAATACCCCCTGCCTCCAACACACACCACCTTCCCCACCAGCATTTTAATCTTGTCTAGGTAAATCACCAACTTCCTGTTTTCTAAGAAAGACACAATTAAAACTCAGAGCTACAAATGAGTGTTATGTGACTTTGAGGTCTAGTAGCTACACATATTCATGGGTACTTTTTAATTCCTTTTATTCTTTTAATGAATTTGGGAACACCTTGGCCCACTCCTGAGGTTTCTATAAATTGCCTGGAGTCACTCCCCTCCCTCCCCAAAAAGGGGACTTGAGGACTTTTCTGGGTATTATGTCCAATTAGCGCTGACAGCAGACCCCTCAGAATCTATTGATTCTTTCAAGAAATCACTAAGCACAGACTGCATAGTGTGGGCTGTGCCCAGCATACCAGGGGTGAAACTGTGCCCACTCCTGTCCTGGTGGAGCTTATATTCTCAAGTGAGAATGTAGCCTTACTTTAGTTGTTTATTTATTTAATATATATAATTTATTTAATATATTTTTTAATTATTATTAGTATAACCTATGCTGAAAAGCCTGTTGGGAGAAATGATGGACTCAGGAATGGGTTTCTGTGGGTAATGGTCTTGGTACTTAACTCCTAAACTCCTTTTTTAGCAATCATGATTATTTCTTTGTTTAAAAGAAAAGTACTGAGTTTTAAAATGAGAGAAAACTCAGGGTAGGTGTAGGCATCAGGCCACAGCAGGAAAAACCCAAATGGTAGATGACAAAAACACACCTGGGTTTGAGTTCTGTCCGTTTCTTCAAGTTTAAAATTGGGATAATGTCATCTGTTATTGTGTAAGATGTTATCTTTTTATAGTGTGGCTTTCCTATGATTATATCTGTGAAGTGCATGGGCCACTGTGAGTGGTCAATAGGTACTGGCTTTTTTTTTTTTTTTCTTTTTCTTTTCAAGTTATAGAGATGAATGTAATGAAATGATCTCGAAATGTAATGATATAATGTAATGACGATCTTGAAGGCTGCCCATTTGGGCTGCGGCCATTGACCTTGTGCTGTGTGCCTTTTCTCCCTTCTCGGGGCACAGGCTTTGGCAGCGGGATGGCCTACCTGCCGGCGGTGGTCATGGTGGGCAGGTACTTCCAGAAGAGGCGCGCGCTCGCCCAGGGTCTCAGCACCACCGGGACCGGGTTCGGCACATTCCTCATGACAGTGTTGCTCAAGTACCTGTGCGCAGAGTATGGATGGCGGAATGCCATGTTCATCCCAAAGGGGCCGTGTCCCTGAACCTGTGTGTGTGCGGGGCGCTCATGAGGCCCCTCTCCCCTGGGCTGGATGGAGATGACCCAGAAAGGAAGGCGCCGCACCAGGTCCTGCCGGCTCACTCCACCGAATCCGTCAGGTCCAGCGGACAAGTGGGCGGAGCCGAGGAAAAGGGAGGCGGCCCGGGCATCGAGGACTCCCTTGGGGACGGGGACGTGCCAGCCCAGGCGTGCCAGGAGAAAAACACGCCCCGAAAGGACGTGTGCGCCTTCCGGGTTCTGAAGATGGCTAGCCAGCTGACCGTGAGGGTCCGGAAGGGCTTCCGGGACTGGTACTCGGGCTATTTTGGGACAGCCTCGCTCTTTACCAATCGAATGTTTGTCGCTTTTCTTTCTGGGCTCTGTTTGCATACAGCAGCTTTGTCATCCCTTTCATTCATCTCCCAGAAATAGTCAATTTGTATAATTTATCAGAGCAAAATGATGTTTTCCCTCTGACTTCGATCATAGCAATAGTTCATATCTTCGCAAAGTGATTCTGGGCATCGTGGCCGACCTACCTTGCATCAGCGTTTGGAATGTCTTCCTGATGGCCAACTCAGGTGGTTAGGCATCAGGCCACAGCGGGAAAAACCCAAATGGTAGATGACAAAACACACCTGGGTTTGAGTTCTGTCCGTTTCTTCAAGTTTAAAATTGGGATAATGTCATCTGTTATTGTGTAAGATGTTATCTTTTTATAGTGTGGCTTTCCTATGATTATATCTGTGAAGTGCATGGGCCACTGTGAGTGGTCAATAGGTACTGGCTTTTTTTTTTTTTTTCTTTTTCTTTTCAAGTTATAGAGATGAATGTAATGAAATGATCTCGAAATGTAATGATATAATGTAATGACGATCTTGAAGGCTGCCCATTTGGGCTGCGGCCATTGACCTTGTGCTGTGTGCCTTTTCTCCCTTCTCGGGGCACAGGCTTTGGCAGCGGGATGGCCTACCTGCCGGCGGTGGTCATGGTGGGCAGGTACTTCCAGAAGAGGCGCGCGCTCGCCCAGGGTCTCAGCACCACCGGGACCGGGTTCGGCACATTCCTCATGACAGTGTTGCTCAAGTACCTGTGCGCAGAGTATGGATGGCGGAATGCCATGTTCATCCAAGGCGCCGTGTCCCTGAACCTGTGTGTGTGCGGGGCGCTCATGAGGCCCCTCTCCCCTGGGCTGGATGGAGATGACCCAGAAAGGAAGGCGCCGCACCAGGTCCTGCCGGCTCACTCCACCGAATCCGTCAGGTCCAGCGGACAAGTGGGCGGAGCCGAGGAAAAGGGAGGCGGCCCGGGCATCGAGGACTCCCTTGGGGACGGGGACGTGCCAGCCCAGGCGTGCCAGGAGAAAAACACGCCCCGAAAGGACGTGTGCGCCTTCCGGGTTCTGAAGATGGCTAGCCAGCTGACCGTGAGGGTCCGGAAGGGCTTCCGGGACTGGTACTCGGGCTATTTTGGGACAGCCTCGCTCTTTACCAATCGAATGTTTGTCGCTTTTCTTTTCTGGGCTCTGTTTGCATACAGCAGCTTTGTCATCCCTTTCATTCATCTCCCAGAAATAGTCAATTTGTATAATTTATCAGAGCAAAATGATGTTTTCCCTCTGACTTCGATCATAGCAATAGTTCATATCTTCGGCAAAGTGATTCTGGGCATCGTGGCCGACCTACCTTGCATCAGCGTTTGGAATGTCTTCCTGATGGCCAACTTCACCCTGGTCCTCAGTATTTTTATTCTGCCCTTGATGCACACATATGCTGGCCTGGCGGTCATCTGCGCCCTGATAGGCTTTTCCAGCGGCTATTTCTCCCTGATGCCCGTGGTGACCGAAGACTTGGTGGGGATTGAGCACCTGGCCAATGCCTACGGCATCATCATCTGTGCTAATGGCATCTCCGCTTTGCTCGGACCACCTTTCGCAGGTAAATGGTTCAAGGCGTTAAGAGCTTAGGGTGTATGTAGTACGGTCATGTTCTCATTTATGTTAAAAGTCCAGGATGAATATGAAGGAAGTTTCTGTGTGTGTACAAGCTTATTTCTCCCCCCATTTCTGCCTCAAATTTCTCATGTACAAATTTTGGCAAGTTAAAGGCCAGTCGTTCGCATAGAATGCGGATGAATTTTTAGTCCTTAACCTGAGAGGTAAATGGCTGGGAAAACAGACAGTGCCATAGTACAGAGTCCCTGCCCCATCAGAAGAAGGCAGGCTTTGCCAGTTGGAGCTGATTTTAGTCACTAAGAAATAACAGAAAAGCGTGACTAACTCTTCTGTTGGTAGCCCCCTGCCCACCCTCACCACTCACGAGAAGCTAGGACTGCTCTCTTAGGTGAGTTTTCCAGACTTTTAAAACATATCAACGGATCCGTCTGTGAACTGGAGCTAACCCTGTAGGAGTTTCCTGCTGCATGCTAAGTCACTTCAGTCATGTCTGACTCTTTGTGATCCTATGGACAGCAGCCTGCCAGGCTCCTCTGTCCAAGGGATTCCCCAGGCATGAATACTGGAGTGGCTTGCCATGCCCTTCTGCAGGGGATCTTCACAACCCTGAAATTGAACCTGCGTCTTTTATGTCTCCTGAATTGGCAGGTGACTTCCTTACCACTAGCACCACCTGGGAAGTCCAGGAGTTTCCCACTGGTGGTATAATAAATCACCACAAACTTAGTGGCTTAAAACAGTAAAAACATGTCATCTTATAGTTCTAGTGATCAGAAGGCTAAACTGGATCCCAATGGGCCGAAACCAAGGAGTTGATGGCACTGCATTCCTTCTGGAAGCTCTCCAGGGGAGTCTGTTTCCCTGCCTTCTGCAGCTTCTGGGGACTGCCTGCTTTTTTTGGTCCCTGGCCCCTTCCTGCATCATCTAAGCCAACAGCATGACATCTGCTCGTCTCTCTGTGGTTCTGCCTCTGCTGCCTCCTCTCCCTTTTAAAGATACCTGTGACGTTGGGCCCACTGGATAATCCAGGAAAACCCCATCTCAAGGTCCTAAACTTAATCCATCTGCAGGGTTCCTGTTACCACATAAGGTAACATTCACAGGTTCCAGAGATGAGGGTGTGTGCAGGCGTTTGGGGAGAGTTGGGACATCCTGACTACCCCAGGTCCAGAGGCCTTACGTTGCGACATCTAGGGTGAGATCTCACATGTGTGCTCCCCTCAGTTCAACAGAGAATTTGCTTCTTGCATCTGGCATACCAGAAGCCATAGGCACCAAAGAGGAGTCCCGTGCCTAGGCCAGGTACCTCTCTGAGCCTGTCATTCTGGGCAGATTTTAAGCTTTGTGGCAGGTAGACCTAGTCCCCAAGAGGCCAGGTGCTGGGCCACATGCCAGAGTATATCTACTGTCCTGGGTTTGGAGGAAGGAGTCAGCAAAGCACAGCAGGGGCCAGGGTCAAATGTTAACACAAAGATGGTCTCTGGAGGCGGCGGTCGGAGCAGCCCGGCCAGGGCTGGCGGCGGTTGTCAGAGCTAGCAGAAGTTCTATGCAGGGCTTTCCCCTGGTGGAGGCTCACCTGTTCAGATGCTCCATCCTCTCCTTTTCTGGCTACTTCTGACCCTTTGTTCTCGTATCCCGTGCTGAAATACCTCTTCCCAGTGGATGGGGGCACCCAATGCATGCAGGTCAAAGCCCTCACACTCTTCTCTTCCCCGTCTCCCTACAGACCCTCGGTCATTTCCTGTCCTGCGCCCCCACGGGCAGAGGGCGTGTGCTAACACTCCCATCTTTATGTCCTACCTCCCCAGCCCCAAGATTTGAAGCTCCAGAAATTATAGATTTATTATTATTATTATTATTCAGCTGATGCTGGGGAAAATCGAGGGCAAGAGGAGAAGGGGGCAACAGAGAATGAGATGGTGGGTGGCATCACCAAGTCAGTGGACATGAGTTTGAGCAAACTGCGGGGGATAGTGAAGGTCAGAGAGGAGCCTGGCAGGCTGCAGTCTATGGGTTCTCAAAGAGTCACATGAGACAACATTTCAGCTGACAATACCAGCAGCTGGCTGACTAAAGGTTTAAGACCCAACAATTGCTTTAGGAAACCCAGAGCCTCCTGGATCGAGCTGCTCCTATTTTCTGCTCATGCACAGAAGTGCCCGCCAGCATTTCTAGGTGGCAGCGAGTCTCTGTCGCAGCGCAGCTGACTGTACTGGCAGCTGAAAAGTCAGAACTGTTCACTGAGTCAGTGATCTTATTGTATGGAATTCTTTATCATCCAGGGGTGTATTTGATCATAGATGAACACCCCAACAATGGTAGCTTAAATAGAGATTTAATGGTGCCCTATCAAACATCAGAGATTGATGTATTTGCGATCTGGCAAGGGGGGGTCGCAACCCATTCTGGGCAGATTTTAAGCTTTGTGGCAGGTAGACCTAGTCCCCAAGAGGCCAGGTGCTGGGCCACATGCCAGAGTATATCTACTGTCCTGGGTTTGGAGGAAGGAGTCAGCAAAGCACAGCAGGGGCCAGGGTCAAATGTTAACACAAAGATGGTCTCTGGAGGCGGCGGTCGGAGCAGCCCGGCCAGGGCTGGCGGCGGTTGTCAGAGCTAGCAGAAGTTCTATGCAGGGCTTTCCCCTGGTGGAGGCTCACCTGTTCAGATGCTCCATCCTCTCCTTTTCTGGCTACTTCTGACCCTTTGTTCTCGTATCCCGTGCTGAAATACCTCTTCCCAGTGGATGGGGGCACCCAATGCATGCAGGTCAAAGCCCTCACACTCTTCTCTTCCCCGTCTCCCTACAGACCCTCGGTCATTTCCTGTCCTGCGGCCCCACGGGCAGAGGGCGTGTGCTAACACTCCCATCTTTATGTCCTACCTCCCCAGCCCCAAGATTTGAAGCTCCAGAAATTATAGATTTATTATTATTATTATTATTCAGCTGATGCTGGGGAAAATCGAGGGCAAGAGGAGAAGGGGGCAACAGAGAATGAGATGGTGGGTGGCATCACCAAGTCAGTGGACATGAGTTTGAGCAAACTGCGGGAGATAGTGAAGGACAGAGAGGAGCCTGGCAGGCTGCAGTCTATGGGTTCTCAAAGAGTCACATGAGACAACATTTCAGCTGACAATACCAGCAGCTGGCTGACTAAAGGTTTAAGACCCAACAATTGCTTTAGGAAACCCAGAGCCTCCTGGATCGAGCTGCTCCTATTTTCTGCTCATGCACAGAAGTGCCCGCCAGCATTTCTAGGTGGCAGCGAGTCTCTGTCGCAGCGCAGCTGACTGTACTGGCAGCTGAAAAGTCAG
Organism: Tragulus kanchil; assembly: GCA_022376925.1. Classification (NCBI taxonomy): domain Eukaryota; kingdom Metazoa; phylum Chordata; class Mammalia; order Artiodactyla; family Tragulidae; genus Tragulus; species Tragulus kanchil. The sequence continues at coordinate 57,196,529 of JAIOJX010000026.1, forward strand.
AACTGTTCACTGAGTCAGTGATCTTATTGTATGGAATTCTTTATCATCCAGGGGTGTATTTGATCATAGATGAACACCCCAACAATGGTAGCTTAAATAGAGATTTAATGGTGCCCTATTACCAGAAATCTGGAATTCAGAGATTAGATGATATTTAGAAAATGTCTCGAGATCCTCTTGGCCTTTTATGCGTGGTGGTGCCTCATGGTCACACAATGGCTGCAGTGGCTCCTGTCACTACAGTCTCACTGATAACAAGAAAGAGGAAGGGATGAAAGAGTCCCCTCAGATTTCCATTTATATCTGATTGGCCAGAACTGTGTCTCACGGCGAGTCCAAGCTTCAAGGGGAACTGAGCATTGGAAAACTTTGCTTGCTAGCCTTTGGACTAGAGGAAGGAAAGGAAAAAAGATTTGGGATGGGAGATTAGATCAGTCAACCAGTGGTGACTTTCAAAGAAGTTAAATATCCATTATGGGATGGGAACTTTTTCAGTGGCTCATCTACCTTCTTGTTGAAAGTCCTTCAGGTGTATTATATGTAGAAATAGAATCTGCCATTGGTGTTTCTTCACATGATCCAGGAAGTACTTTCTGCTTCTAATGGTCATTCTGGAATTATTTTATACTGATCTATCAGATTGCAATAGCAGCATCACAGAGGAGCTGAGATACAACATAAGAAGGTCATGATCGATGTTAAGTAAAACACCAAGGCTTCCCAGCATGGTTTTCTTATCCCACCTCTATGGTCATTTCCTTTTCACACATTTGAATTCTAATTCTCTTCTTGAGTGTAAGAGAAATGATTTACAACTAAAAGATAGGGACTTAAACCCGACCCCTCAGTCATCAGGTCTGATCTCTGCTTCAAGGCTCCTCCCTAGAACTAGAATCTGTAGCTGAATTTGATTGACTTTCCTTTTTCCCATGATGCGTGTTACATGCTGCCACTTTGACACTCGGAAACCCAGAGCCTCCTGGATCGAGCTGCTCCTATTTTCTGCTCATGCACAGAAGTGCCCGCCAGCATTTCTAGGTGGCAGCGAGTCTCTGTCGCAGCGCAGCTGACTGTACTGGCAGCTGAAAAGTCAGAACTGTTCACTGAGTCAGTGATCTTATTGTATGGAATTCTTTATCATCCAGGGGTGTATTTGATCATAGATGAACACCCCAACAATGGTAGCTTAAATAGAGATTTAATGGTGCCCTATTACCAGAAATCTGGAATTCAGAGATTAGATGATATTTAGAAAATGTCTCGAGATCCTCTTGGCCTTTTATGCGTGGTGGTGCCTCATGGTCACACAATGGCTGCAGTGGCTCCTGTCACTACAGTCTCACTGATAACAAGAAAGAGGAAGGGATGAAAGAGTCCCCTCAGATTTCCATTTATATCTGATTGGCCAGAACTGTGTCTCACGGCGAGTCCAAGCTTCAAGGGGAACTGAGCATTGGAAAACTTTGCTTGCTAGCCTTTGGACTAGAGGAAGGAAAGGAAAAAAGATTTGGGATGGGAGATTAGATCAGTCAACCAGTGGTGACTTTCAAAGAAGTTAAATATCCATTATGGGATGGGAACTTTTTCAGTGGCTCATCTACCTTCTTGTTGAAAGTCCTTCAGGTGTATTATATGTAGAAATAGAATCTGCCATTGGTGTTTCTTCACATGATCCAGGAAGTACTTTCTGCTTCTAATGGTCATTCTGGAATTATTTTATACTGATCTATCAGATTGCAATAGCAGCATCACAGAGGAGCTGAGATACAACATAAGAAGGTCATGATCGATGTTAAGTAAAACACCAAGGCTTCCCAGCATGGTTTTCTTATCCCACCTCTATGGTCATTTCCTTTTCACACATTTGAATTCTAATTCTCTTCTTGAGTGTAAGAGAAATGATTTACAACTAAAAGATAGGGACTTAAACCCGACCCCTCAGTCATCAGGTCTGATCTCTGCTTCAAGGCTCCTCCCTAGAACTAGAATCTGTAGCTGAATTTGATTGACTATGGATGGTAGAAACCATTGTGTTAATGGTTACAAACCTACATGGATGCGTGTTACATGCTGCCACAGTGTTAGACACTCAGTTGGTGTCTGACTCTTCAAATCCCCATGGACGATAGCCCGGCAGGCTCCTCAGTCCATGGGATTCTCCAGGCAAGCGTACTGGAGTGGGTTGCCGTTCCCTTCTCCAGGGGATCTTCCCAACCCAGGGATCAAACCCAGGTCTCTCGTATTGCAGGCAGATTCTTTACCATCTAAGCCACAGGGAAGTCCTAAAATGCTGCCGTGGGAATGCTAAAATCAATGTTCTGATATTCATCTCCAGGCCAGCAAGCTAAAGGGGTGTCTCCTTTCTGTTTGTTTCTTCTTCCACTGAACCTATGCACTGAGAAATGCTGTGCAGCATGATTGGCTAACTGCATTGTTTAATTCATTGACTCTCCAGGCCAAGGAGCCAAAACTGCAATGAGACATAAGGGCAGCCTTTATGCATTACAGAAATGCTTGGCAATATGTGTGACTAAATAACCACATTAAATTCTTGCTAGAAATTCCAGGTGGGCCAGAAATTATTACTTAAGCTTGAGGTACTATAAGGGAAATTACTGTTCCCATTAGCTTTTTTTTTTTTTTAATGGATTTAGAAATGAATGTGTTTTCCATTTTTCAAAGCAATTTCTAGTGGCATTTTAAAAATCTGGTACAATTTAGTGGCATGTTAGATAATCACACATTTCCATTTAGCAGAAGAATGTGCAATCAAAGATACTGAACAGACATTTCAACCATGCCATTTAGCAACATGAACTTCTTGATGTAATTCATTGTATAATGTTCCTGAGCATTCAGTTTGTCTCTTTTAAAGACACAGTAATCATAGATCCTTTTCTAGATGTTTCCAGGGTAAAGTATAGCAAAACTCACCCACCAGATTTGGCTGACCAAGAATCCACACTTATCTCCGATATTCACATAAAATAGAACACCCTAACAAGAATTTGTAATGTTGTCTCACCAGACCCTCAGTCATCAGGTCTGATCTCTGCTTCAAGGCTCCTCCTAGAACTAGAATCTGTAGCTGAATTTGATTGACTATGGATGGTAGAAACCATTGTGTTAATGGTTACAAACCTACATGGATGCGTGTTACATGCTGCCACAGTGTTAGACACTCAGTTGGTGTCTGACTCTTCAAATCCCCATGGACGATAGCCCGGCAGGCTCCTCAGTCCATGGGATTCTCCAGGCAAGCGTACTGGAGTGGGTTGCCGTTCCCTTCTCCAGGGGATCTTCCCAACCCAGGGATCAAACCCAGGTCTCTCGTATTGCAGGCAGATTCTTTACCATCTAAGCCACAGGGAAGTCCTAAAATGCTGCCGTGGGAATGCTAAAATCAATGTTCTGATATTCATCTCCAGGCCAGCAAGCTAAAGGGGTGTCTCCTTTCTGTTTGTTTCTTCTTCCACTGAACCTATGCACTGAGAAATGCTGTGCAGCATGATTGGCTAACTGCATTGTTTAATTCATTGACTCTCCAGGCCAAGGAGCCAAAACTGCAATGAGACATAAGGGCAGCCTTTATGCATTACAGAAATGCTTGGCAATATGTGTGACTAAATAACCACATTAAATTCTTGCTAGAAATTCCAGGTGGGCCAGAAATTATTACTTAAGCTTGAGGTACTATAAGGGAAATTACTGTTCCCATTAGCTTGTTTTTTTTTTAATGGATTTAGAAATGAATGTGTTTTCCATTTTTCAAAGCAATTTCTAGTGGCATTTTAAAAATCTGGTACAATTTAGTGGCATGTTAGATAATCACACATTTCCATTTAGCAGAAGAATGTGCAATCAAAGATACTGAACAGACATTTCAACCATGCCATTTAGCAACATGAACTTCTTGATGTAATTCATTGTATAATGTTCCTGAGCATTCAGTTTGTCTCTTTTAAAGACACAGTAATCATAGATCCTTTTCTAGATGTTTCCAGGGTAAAGTATAGCAAAACTCACCCACCAGATTTGGCTGACCAAGAATCCACACTTATCTCCGATATTCACATAAAATAGAACACCCTAACAAGAATTTGTAATGTTGTCTCACCAAGAGCTGGGAATGCTTATTTAATAAATAAGAAAGTCACCACTTCTCATTTAATAGACTCAAATAAAAAAGGAATGAAAATTAATAGGGAAACATTTTACTTGGAAGTTGTTGATTTCAGTTGATGATTGGATCAGGCTTGCCAAGGTTCCCAAGCTCCAAGCAAAGAGACTGAGATCAGACCTAAAGGGAGAGATAGCGAAGGACAAGCAAGGTGAGCGTCTTCTCCGAATGTGTCATTTGTAAAGGGTTGTGTCCCCATGTGCCATGTTGAAGCAGGTGACAAAGTGCTGTCACCTGACCAACTGTGCATCAGACTCAGGGCTGGGTTGAATTCAAACTAGTGGAGGTGGCAGGATCTGGAAACGTGTCCGAATATACCCTAAAGGTAGGTTTCAGAAAACTGGGATTAATTTAATATAGAGCTTAGGACCACTCCTAACAATGTGCACCATTAAATTGTTTGGTAAAGTTGGGTGCAGTTTTTGAAAAATTGCTATGTGAGTTACTTTTAAAGATTGGGGTGGGGCTTCCCTTGGTGGTCCAGTGAGTAAGGACACCGCCTTGCAGTGCAAGGGTCGCTGGTTCGATCCCTGGCCTGGGAAGATCCCACGTGCTGCGGAGCGGCTGGACTGATGTGTCCAATGACTGAGCCAGAGCTCTAGAGCACATGCGCCCAGAGCCAGTGCTCTGCAGAGACAGATGCCACCGCGATGGGAGGCCCACACAGGCCAAAGAATAAAGATGGATGAAAATAAATACATTAAAAAAAAAACAATAAAGGAGGCCAAAATTAAAAAAAAAAATCAGCATGGCTTGTGCTGGTCATTAAGTTTTGGACAGCAAGAGAGGTGGGTAGGGGGCCACATCACAGAACCTTGAAGCTTGTAGTCAACCACTTCTAACAGAAAAATGAGTAAGTAATCTGAACTAAGTTCATATTAATTTTCCAACAAATATTTATGTCCTATCTCTGAATTCATGTTAAGCAGTCATGGAAAATCAACTTGTCTGAGCTGCTGGTTGTTCAGAGGTATCATTTTCTGACTCTAATGACTTGATCATATGAAAAGTGAGGATGGAACTGTTAAGCTGACAAGATCAGCTTTTATCTGGGATGAGTGGAGTCTTACGAGAACCTCATTTTGATGTTTTAGAAATTGTAGCTTAAGATAGTGCTGTCTTGTACTCTGCTTATAGAGACACACCATGCAGTGTTAATTGCAAGTGAATTCTTCACTTAACTGTAATTCACAGTGGTCCACAGCTGACAAATGGAGGCACAAGCAAAAGTTGGTTGTGTTTTTGTTCATATGTCATTGTCTGTCTCTGATTCAGTGCTGAAGCTGAATCATTGTTTCTGGATTATATGTGTAATCTTATCTGTCCCTCTTATCTCAAATTGGAGGGTAAAAAAAGATGATAGAACATTTACTAAGCCACATTTAAAGACTTTGTACTTTTCTTCTTTCATACATCAAAGAACAAACTCAAAAACTTGGTTTACTTTTAAAGTATATCCAGAATTCATAGCCTTTGAGGGGGTTTTCAAAAATATGCCTTTTTGATGCTATTAGCTGTTTGTTTTTCTTTACGAGGCCTTGACTCATTCAGGCACATTAAGCGCTGGATACAAGAAACAAGAGATACAGATAACCCCCAGGAAGTGAGAGGAGCTAATTTACACATTCAGCAGTTGATTTTGTATAGCTGTCGGTTGGTGAGAGAAGACTGTAAGTTGCATTTATGCATTCATTTGCCAATTGGATACTTTTTAAAAGTGACCAGGGAATATTATGTTTGGTTATTAAATTATTTTTATTTTTCTTATGCCTTATGCATTTGTTGCAATGAGAAAAGTGAATGTTTACATTTATAATATTCTGCATATAGCTTAATCCTCTCAGTTTGAGTAGCAGGGCTTGGGAGGACCATGACACATGTCTGATCCTGAGAATTAATCACTGAACTGGGTGAAGCATCATGCTCCATAGTTTGTGAGACTTTCTCTTTTTTTCACATTTTAAACATCTTCTGAAATCAAATGACACTTTTTTGGTGATTCAGATATTCTAAGAAAGACTACAATTTCATTGTTAAGCAGTCGTTTTAGCTTTCAGAGGTATCATTTTCTGACTCTAATGACTTGATCATATGAAAAGTGAGGATGGAACTGTTAAGCTGACAAGATCAGCTTTTATCTGGGATGAGTGGAGTCTTACGAGAACCTCATTTTGATGTTTTAGAAATTGTAGCTTAAGATAGTGCTGTCTTGTACTCTGCTTATAGAGACACACCATGCAGTGTTAATTGCAAGTGAATTCTTCACTTAACTGTAATTCACAGTGGTCCACAGCTGACAAATGGAGGCACAAGCAAAAGTTGGTTGTGTTTTTGTTCATATGTCATTGTCTGTCTCTGATTCAGTGCTGAAGCTGAATCATTGTTTCTGGATTATATGTGTAATCTTATCTGTCCCTCTTATCTCAAATTGGAGGGTAAAAAAAGATGATAGAACATTTACTAAGCCACATTTAAAGACTTTGTACTTTTCTTCTTTCATACATCAAAGAACAAACTCAAAAACTTGGTTTACTTTTAAAGTATATCCAGAATTCATAGCCTTTGAGGGGGTTTTCAAAAATATGCCTTTTTGATGCTATTAGCTGTTTGTTTTTCTTTACGAGGCCTTGACTCATTCAGGCACATTAAGCGCTGGATACAAGAAACAAGAGATACAGATAACCCCCAGGAAGTGAGAGGAGCTAATTTACACATTCAGCAGTTGATTTTGTATAGCTGTCGGTTGGTGAGAGAAGACTGTAAGTTGCATTTATGCATTCATTTGCCAATTGGATACTTTTTAAAAGTGACCAGGGAATATTATGTTTGGTTATTAAATTATTTTTATTTTTCTTATGCCTTATGCATTTGTTGCAATGAGAAAAGTGAATGTTTACATTTATAATATTCTGCATATAGCTTAATCCTCTCAGTTTGAGTAGCAGGGCTTGGGAGGACCATGACACATGTCTGATCCTGAGAATTAATCACTGAACTGGGTGAAGCATCATGCTCCATAGTTTGTGAGACTTTCTCTTTTTTTCACATTTTAAACATCTCTGAAATCAGAATGCCTTTTACAGAATTCTAAGAAAACATCATCATATTTTAATTGACAATGTATTCCTTTTATTGATAAGAAAATGATGCATCGTGTCATTCATGGTATCATAGAGTCTATGAAATATGGTAATATCTTGCAAAGTCCCTAGTAAGATCACTATATGAAAGTATGAGACTACAATGCTGTCATTGTTTAGTTCCTCAGTCGTGTCTGCCTTTTTGTGACCCCATGGACTGTCGCCCACCAGGCTTCTTCTGTCCAAGAAATTCTCCAGGCAATGGTACTACAGTGAGTTTCCATTTCCTTCTCCAGGGGATCTTCCTGACCCAGAGATTGAACCCACATCTCCTGCATTGACAGGAGGGTTCTTTATCACTTGAGCCACCAGGGAAGCCCATCAGACTCTAATATTAATAATGAAGTATTTTTTTAAAAAACCTGATAATTTAGCAATGGTATCTTTGGCCATTTAAGCTTTCATAAGTTTAAATATGTATATTACAGTTTATAACTGTAGATGTGAATTTTGTGAAACCTGAGAACTTTGATTCCTTCTCAGTTTTATAAAACCTAGAAACTTTGATTCCTTTTACCCTCACAGACTTCAGAATGAATCCAAGTTCAGGGATCTTCTCCTCAGCCTCTTTGGATACATACTAGAAACTTCTTCAGGAAAGATTTGCATAAAAAGAAAATTGTGGGCTTCCCTGGTGGTCCAGTGGGTACAGAGACTGCAAGTCGCACCGGGTCAATCCCTGGCCAAGGAAGATCCCACATCGCAGAGCGACTGGACCGGTGTGTCCAATTATGAGCCTGTGCTCTGGAGCACATGCCCAGAGCCAGTGCTCTATAATAAGTGAGGCCAGTGCAATGGAAGGCCCACACAGGCCAAAGAATAAAAAGATGGATGAAAAATAAGCCTTATGCATTTGTTGCAATGAGAAAAGTGAATGTTTACATTTATAATATTCTGCATATAGCTTAATCCTCTCAGTTTGAGTAGCAGGGCTTGGGAGGACCATGACACATGTCTGATCCTGAGAATTAATCACTGAACTGGGTGAAGCATCATGCTCCATAGTTTGTGAGACTTTCTCTTTTTTTCACATTTTAAACATCTCTGAAATCAGAATGCCTTTTACAGAATTCTAAGAAAACATCATCATATTTTAATTGACAATGTATTCCTTTTATTGATAAGAAAATGATGCATCGTGTCATTCATGGTATCATAGAGTCTATGAAATATGGTAATATCTTGCAAAGTCCCTAGTAAGATCACTATATGAAAGTATGAGACTACAATGCTGTCATTGTTTAGTTCCTCAGTCGTGTCTGCCTTTTGTGACCCCATGGACTGCAGCCCACCAGGCTTCTTCTGTCCAAGAAATTCTCCAGGCAATGGTACTACAGTGAGTTTCCATTTCCTTCTCCAGGGGATCTTCCTGACCGAGGGATTGAACCCCCCACTCCTGCATTGACAGGAGGGTTCTTTATCACTTGAGCCACCAGGAAGCCCATCAGGCTCTAATATTCATAATGAAGTATTTTTTTAAAAAACCTGATAATTTAGCAATGGTATCTTTGGCCATTTAAGCTTTCATAAGTTTAAATATGTATATTACAGTTTATAACTGTAGATGTGAATTTTGTGAAACCTGAGAACTTTGATTCCTTCTCAGTTTTATAAAACCTAGAAACTTTGATTCCTTTTACCCTCACAGACTTCAGAATGAATCCAAGTTCAGGGATCTTCTCCTCAGCCTCTTTGGATACATACTAGAAACTTCTTCAGGAAAGATTTGCATAAAAAGAAAATTGTGGGCTTCCCTGGTGGTCCAGTGGGTAAAGAGTCTGCAAGTCGCACCGGTTCAATCCCTGGCCAAGGAAGATCCCACATGCCGCAGAGCGACTGGACCGGTGTGTCCAATTATGAGCCTGTGCTCTGGAGCACATGCGCCCAGAGCCAGTGCTCTATAATAAGTGAGGCCACTGCAATGGAAGGCCCACACAGGCCAAAGAATAAAAAGATGGATGAAAATAAATATAAATAAAAGGAGGCATGATGGGGAAAAGAAAAAAAATTAAAAAGAAAATCTTTAGAGTCATTTTTCACTGCTGGCTGTATGCCAACCTGTTACCCCATAGACAGAAGATTTTTCCCATAGGTTGGTCAGCTACCATAGAGGTGCCTTTGAAAACACCCTAGTGGCTTACGAGGTAACTGCAGACATTTCCAGGCTCTGGTTCCAACAGCCCCGACTTAAAAATGACTACATGAAACATCTGGGGCATTAAATGACATATGACAAATTCCTAGAGAATGACTTGTGGTGGCAATATTTGCTTTGTGTTCTTGACTTTGTTCTCTCAACTTTGTTACACTGAATATCTATTCTTTTCTGTTTTGTAGGGTGGATCTACGACATCACACAAAAATATGATTTTTCCTTCTACATAAGCGGTTTACTCTACCTGGTAGGAATACTCTTTTTACTCATTCAACCATGTATTCAAATTATAGAACAATCCAGAAAAAAATACATGGATGGTGCCAACGTGTAGAGTCCTGTGATGTTCCATGTCAGGTTTCTTTGTGATGCTCATGGCTACCTCACGTGGTCACCATGAGGCACCTGTGACCTATCGATGCGAAAGCATGTTGTCCCATAAACTGGCACTGTCATTTGAAATAGCCGTTGTCATGGCTTCGTGTGAAAGCAGTGCTACCTTTCCTTGTGGGGAGAGGCGCTAAGGACCACAGGCACCTTCGAGACGACAGTGTCCTGCAAAGACAGCCTATGGAGTCATCGGTAGAAACACCCTTCTAAAACGATCTCATCATCCACGACGACTAGAGTTTTAGATAGAGATTTGCATAAAAAGAAAATTGTGGGCTTCCCTGGTGGTCCAGTGGGTAAAGAGTCTGCAAGTCGCACCGGTTCAATCCCTGGCCAAGGAAGATCCCACATGCCGCAGAGCGACTGGACCGGTGTGTCCAATTATGAGCCTGTGCTCTGGAGCACATGCGCCCAGAGCCAGTGCTCTATAATAAGTGAGGCCACTGCAATGGAAGGCCCACACAGGCCAAAGAATAAAAAGATGGATGAAAATAAATATAAATAAAAGGAGGCATGATGGGGAAAAGAAAAAAAATTAAAAAGAAAATCTTTAGAGTCATTTTTCACTGCTGGCTGTATGCCAACCTGTTACCCCATAGACAGAAGATTTTTCCCATAGGTTGGTCAGCTACCATAGAGGTGCCTTTGAAAACACCCTAGTGGCTTACGAGGTAACTGCAGACATTTCCAGGCTCTGGTTCCAACAGCCCCGACTTAAAAATGACTACATGAAACATCTGGGGCATTAAATGACATATGACAAATTCCTAGAGAATGACTTGTGGTGGCAATATTTGCTTTGTGTTCTTGACTTTGTTCTCTCAACTTTGTTACACTGAATATCTATTCTTTTCTGTTTTGTAGGGTGGATCTACGACATCACACAAAAATATGATTTTTCCTTCTACATAAGCGGTTTACTCTACCTGGTAGGAATACTCTTTTTACTCATTCAACCATGTATTCAAATTATAGAACAATCCAGAAAAAAATACATGGATGGTGCCAACGTGTAGAGTCCTGTGATGTTCCATGTCAGGTTTCTTTGTGATGCTCATGGCTACCTCACGTGGTCACCATGAGGCACCTGTGACCTATCGTGCGAAAGCATGTTGTCCCATAAACTGGCACTGTCATTTGAAATAGCCGTTGTCATGGCTTCGTGTGAAAGCAGTGCTACCTTTCCTTGTGGGGAGAGGCGCTAAGGACCACAGGCACCTTCGAGACGACAGTGTCCTGCAAAGACAGCCTATGGAGTCATCGGTAGAAACACCCTTCTAAAAACGATCTCATCATCCACGACGACTAGAGTTTTAGATAGAGATTTTAAAAAGAAAAAATTAAGGCTACTCCACCCAGTTACTCCTTTGTAAGGTGAAAATAAGATGTCTGGAAAGCGTAGCAAATCCAGGTCTCCCCCGCTTTTCGAAAACGCTATCCATTCCTTTGCTTTTGTGAAAGACCTGCTTACAAGAGGAAACCTGAGGAGAGCTTTCGCTTTTATGAAAAACAGGCAAACCTCATTGCCGCGGCCCTTTATGGAGGCAGCGCCAAGCTCCCTCTCAGGAACCGCATGGGCATCTCAGCGTCCAATTGCCAGGACTATGGATGGTGTCCGTGAACTTCCATAATCTCAGTTGATTTGGGCATCTGTGAGCAGGCTGAGTCCAGAGGTCATGGCTTCTTTGCTTTATGACATTTCGGTTAAGATGTCATAGAATGCTCTCTGCTTTCAGATAGTGGGGGAAACCTGTAAATGAGTTTTAAGCACAAGAATACGCTAGACTTCAAAAGTCATAACAGACTAGTAATAGAGCTATTACTCTAGTAGTGTAAAACAAAGGCAGGCTCTAATTTCAAAATTAATGCATTTAGTACCATTCAAGAAACATGGTTTATATTTTTATGAAAGAATACTGCAGCTAAGGGCATACAATTTCTAACTCTTTCTCTAAAAACATCATTTGCTGTTACCCCAAATGCAATATTATCCAGCTATAAACTGAATCTTGAGACAAACTCTTGATAAATAATACAATCTTCTTAGTGAAAGTCCTGTTTGTGCATACAACCGTAGAATCAAGGGCTAAAATTCAAGCACGTTTATTCCTTTCTTTGGCCTCTTAGTTTATGAGCATGATCTGGGGCCTCTAGAAATATTTTTCTGGGTTTCTCCTGCCCAGTAAATAAAATAGAAAATGAATTGCTGATTGACATATCAAGTTGGTTGTTGAAATCATTTGTAAAGCATGTTACTAATCCCAAATAGAAACTGTCAGGATGTGAGAGGAATAAAAGCCCCTTGGTCCAAATGTCTGTGCATTTGACACTGAAGTGCTGGTAAGCAATCACCCTTCTCCAGCACCTCTTGCTAGGCTATGACCAATTCATTTGCCTGAGCTCAGCACAGTTTTTAAAATAGTTCTCTTGACTGATTTCATACAGAAGATAACTATGGTCCATGACATCAAATAATGCTCTCCCTTTATTGGAGATCTCTATTTTTCTAAGGCAAACATTTTTCAGACTGCAAAATGTTCTTCCGAGAATCATTTTGAAATTTCTGACTGCCTTACTTGTTTACATGTATTTTAGAACTATTTAAATTTTCACTCACGATTTGCTCATCACACGCACACAAAAATATTTTAATATCACCACCAGTGTCTCAGGTCAAATTTATCTAAAGTGAGTACAGACCATTCTCAATTATCCTTGGTGATCAGACACAGGAATAGTACTAGTGATTGGAGTCACAGAGTGTTACCCCAGTCTAATTTAAGCCAGCCTTTTCAGTTTTTTACTCCACCAAGCTCTTTAGAGCCATTAACAAGTGATTGCATGCACACGTTTCCTTTTTGTTTCATCTCCCTTGTTTCCTGCTCTGATGTCTGGTGGGAGGGGTTGTGTAATGAAAGGGACCACCAAAATCACAATAATAATAAAGGGCAGCTAATGGAGAGAAGAAACAAAGGCCTGGCTAATATAACCACGCAGCATTACCTCCAGTGATTCAGGAATTGCCTGTGAATTATGATAGATAATAAATTGCATGTCGTACTCCATTTGGTCTAACACAACGACCTGTTTGTTATCGTGACAGCTTTGGTTGCTATGAAAGAATCCAGCTTTCTGTTTCTGATAAAGGTAATCTTCAACTCTGTCTGAGGCAATGTCCTCTCTCTCGCTCTCTCTCTTTATATATATATATATTTACCATTAAATTAGGATGATTAGATTGAAAGTCCTGTGTGGGTTTTAAACCTGATGACATTACTTCCTTTTATTTATGGACACAAATTAGCAAGTTGTTGTTCAGTTGCTAAGCCATGTCCAACTCTGCAACCTCATGGAATGCAGCACATCAGGCTTCCTTGTCCTTCACCATCTCCTGGAGCTTGCTCAAATTTATGTCCATTGTGTTGATGATGCCATCCAACCATCTCGTCCTCTGTCATCTCCTTCTCTTCTTGCTCATAATCTTTCCCTGCGTCAGGGTCTTTTCCAATGAGTCAGCACTTCACATCAGGTGGCCAAAGTGTTGGAGCTTCCGCTTCAGCATCAGTCCTTCCAGTGAATAGTCAGGATTGATTTCCTTTAGGGTTGACTGGTTTGATCTCCATGCTGTCTAAGGGACTCTCAGGAGTCTTCTCCAGGTGGAGTTAAATATTTGGAATGGTGCTATACAGCCGATGTGTTTCTATGTTTGCACTGCTAGTTGTACATTGCAAATACAAGCCTTTTATCCAACGATCCAGCTTTAGTTAAATATCCAACTTAGACCTGCTCATGTCCATCCAATTGCTTGTTGATTTGCTGTATTTATGGAAGTGACAATTTCTACCACATGAAGTCCCTGTGTTACAAAAACAAAGAAAATCCTACTTGCAGTATTCATGTCGCCAACAGGATAAAAAGAGAATGCTTAGAAGGAATTAAAAGCAAATACATTGAATATATCCTGTTTAAAATATTACTTACACTTTGAAGATATTATAAAGGGTTGATTGTACATGTTATATGCTTTATAGGGTCCCCTTCACGTAGCCAAATAATTTTTACTTACATACAACTAAATAAATTTTGTCCTCTTTAAAGATGGTCAGTGAGTTTTTGTACAAAATCTTTATTTTCTTAGTTTTAAGAGGAAAACTCCTAACTGATGGTTGATCAGTTTGGTTCTTTCCCTGGAAAATTTTTCTGTAGGTGTGTACCAAACCGCTTCCCAGGTGACACTAGTGGTAAAGAATCCTCCTGCCAATGCAGGAGATGGAGGAAATGTGGGTTCTAACCCTGGGTTGGAAAGATCCCCTGGAGTTAGAAATGGCAAGCCACTCCAGTATTCTTGCCAAGGAAATTCCAGGGGTAAAAGAGCCTACTCAGGGCTACAGTTCGTGGGGTCACCGAGTCAGACAAGACTGAGTGACTGAGTACACACGAACACACAGTTACCAAACCCCCTGGAGAAACTCACCTAACATTGTTAGAAGGGCCCGGTTAAGCTTCAAAATTTCAAAGGTTAAAAACCTTTTAACCCAGCAACTGCATTTCCAAAAATTTTTGTATATGATCAAAGACAAATGAGCAGGAGTTGTTTGATTTACTATTTGTTATATAAAAGACTGGAAATAATTTAAATGCCCATCAATGGGAACTGTTAAATAAAGCATAGTATTTATGCAAGGGCTAAAAAAAATCCATATATAAAATTAGAAAACACTATTCAAGATGTATTACTAACAGAAAAAAAATCAAGATATGTTTCATGTACTCCCAATTAAGTTTTTGCTAACTACAAAAAAGGTGATACATATGGCTGTGTATATATAGAGAACATTTCTGGAAGGAAACAAAAGAAAACATTAACAGTGCTCAGCTCTGGGGAGGAAAGTTTGGGCTCTAGAGTGGGCCTAACATTTTCCCTGATACATGCGATGCTTTTCCAATTTAAAACGTGTATCGAAAATGTTTTATTTTATTTTTCATTTGTTTATTTATTTATTTTTAGGCCATGAGTCTTGTGGGATCTTAGTTCCCCGACCAGAGATCAAACCCACAGCCCCTGCATTAGAAGCGTGGAATCTTAACCACAAGACTACCAGAGAAAGTCCCCAAAATTGCTTTAAATGCAGGTTTTAGGGCTTCTTAAAACCTTGTAGAGGGCTTCCCTGGTAGTTCAGTGGTAAACAGTTTGCCTGCCAATGCAGGGAACTCGAATTTAATGCCTGATCAGGGAAGATCCCACATGCTCTAAGCCCGTGAGCGACAACTATTGAGCCTGTGCTCTAGAGCCTCTGAGCCACAACTATGGAGCCCATGTACCTTAGAACCTGAAAAGTCACCACACTGAGAAGCCTGCTCACCTCAACTAGAGAGTAGCCCCAACTCCTTGCAACTAGAGAAGAGCCTGTGGCAGCAGTGAAGACCCAGAATAGCCAAAAATAAATGAATTAAAAAAAAAAATTTTGTGGATTGGAATCTTGGGGGATGGGACCAATAAATCTTCCTTGCAGATAAGTTGATTCTTATCAGTTGATTCTTCTGTTCACTAAAATTGGATACCAGCTTTCATTATACTGAAAAGTAACACATTCCAGGGACTTCCTTGGCAGACCAGTGGCTGAGACTCCATGCTTCCACTGCAGAGAATGTGGGTTTGATCCCTGATAAGGAAACTAACATCCTGCATACCTCTCAGCATGACCAAAAAATAAAAGAAAATAGGGACTTCTCTGGTGGTCCAGTGGGTAAGACACCACACGCCCAATGCAGGGGACCTGGGTTTGATCCCTGGTCAGGGAACTAGATCCCACATACTAAAACCAAGACCTGGTGCGGCCAAAAAAAAAAAAAATAAGAAAGAAAATGCCAATCAATTTGAAAAGGCACCAGTGAGTTTACTAGCATTGTTTCTTTTTCTCTTGCTAAATCACTACCAGTGTAGCACCTTGATATGAAAAATGTGAGAGTTACTATTGCATTTTAACAAATAAAATAATTTGTTTTCCTGTGGCAAAAGTATTATGTTACATGCTTATTTGATAAGTGAATCAGTATGTATTAGTATACTGAAATTAGAATAAAAATGAACAAAAGAGGGAAAAAAATGTAATTCGAATACCCAGATATAGTCGTTGCAGTATCTTTTTATATCGTCTTATTGTTTATGTGTTTCACAAAATCACTTTTATACTTTTAAAATAATTTATAATTAAATTTTATTATGAATTATAAAGCAAATTATAGTTTGTTCTTTTCACGAACACTGTGTCAGGAACATCTCTCCATTATTAGTAGATGTGCATCTTCACTCCAGTGGTCTCAACCAGTTTTTTCACACTGGCACAACTGAGGGATTAAACGTAAGTTTAATAATGACATTCTCTGTCAACTCTTTTCTTTTTTTAAATTTTGGCCTCTTTTATTGGTCTTTCATTTATTTATTTTCATCCATCTTAGTTCTTTGGCCTGTGTGGGCCTCCCATTGCAGTGGCCTCTCTCGTTGCAGAGCACTGGCTCTGGGTGCATGCACTCCAGAGTGCTGGCTTGTAATTGAACACACTGGTCCAGCCACTCCACGGCATGTGGGATCTTCCCAGGCCAGGGATCGAACCGGTGCCCCTTGCACTGCAAGGTGGACTCTTTACCCACTGGACCACCAGGGAAGCCCTGTCAACTTTTTTTTAAAAGACAAGGAGATGGGACAGAAAGGAAGGAGGAAACTTGGTCAATTTATGTAAAAAAAAACCAAACTCCCTGTGACAAATACCTATCTACAATATCACTTTTAATGATATTATCAATTATAATGTTTTAAAACCAAACTCCCTGGCTTTCCTGGTAGCTCAGTGGTCAAGAATCCACCTGCCAGTGCAGGATACATGGGTTCAATCCCTGATCTAGGAGGATCCCACGTGCCATGGAGCAACTAAGCCTGTTTGCCACAACTATTGAGCAGGTGCTGTAGAGCCTGAGAGCCTCAACTACTTAAGTCCATACACCTAGAGGCTGTGTTCCACAACAAGAGAGGCCACCATAATGAGAAGCCCAAGCACCACACCTAGAGAATGACCCCTGCTTACTTCAACTAGATAAAACCCAAGCAAAGCAACAAAGACCCAGTGCAGCCAAAAATAAACAAATAGATCTTTTTTAAAACTACATAAAAATAAAAACAAATTCCTACTTGTTGGTCACTTAGGCTGTTCCTAATTTTTAACCATGATATATAATATTGTGATTAAATACTCCTCTCCAATTGTTTTCAAATGCTTATCCTGACACCCTCCAATTGTTTTCAAATGCTTATCCTGACACCCTCACATTGATTACTTCCTTATATCACTATGAAGTTCTGGTGAAGCACTATCTAGGAGTACTCCTGATATTTTTATTCCACTGTCTGCCTCCATAGGGCTTCCCAGGTGGCAGCAGTGGTAAAAAAAAAAAAAAAAAAAAATCCACCTACCAAAGCAGGAGACGGATAACAGATGCAGGTTTGTTTCCTGGGTCAGGAGGATCCCTGAAGGAGGCATACAAGCCACTCCAGTATTCTTGCTGGAGAAGCCATGGACCCAGGACATCTTAGTTCTTTGGCCTGTGTGGGCCTCCCATTGCAGTGGCCTCTCTCGTTGCAGAGCACTGGCTCTGGGTGCATGCACTCCAGAGTGCTGGCTTGTAATTGAACACACTGGTCCAGCCACTCCACGGCATGTGGGATCTTCCCAGGCCAGGGATCGAACCGGTGCCCCTTGCACTGCAAGGTGGACTCTTTACCCACTGGACCACCAGGGAAGCCCTGTCAACTTTTTTTTAAAAGACAAGGAGATGGGACAGAAAGGAAGGAGGAAACTTGGTCAATTTATGTAAAAAAAAACCAAACTCCCTGTGACAAATACCTATCTACAATATCACTTTTAATGATATTATCAATTATAATGTTTTAAAACCAAACTCCCTGGCTTTCCTGGTAGCTCAGTGGTCAAGAATCCACCTGCCAGTGCAGGATACATGGGTTCAATCCCTGATCTAGGAGGATCCCACGTGCCATGGAGCAACTAAGCCTGTTTGCCACAACTATTGAGCAGGTGCTGTAGAGCCTGAGAGCCTCAACTACTTAAGTCCATACACCTAGAGGCTGTGTTCCACAACAAGAGAGGCCACCATAATGAGAAGCCCAAGCACCACACCTAGAGAATGACCCCTGCTTACTTCAACTAGATAAAACCCAAGCAAAGCAACAAAGACCCAGTGCAGCCAAAAATAAACAAATAGATCTTTTTTAAAACTACATAAAAATAAAAACAAATTCCTACTTGTTGGTCACTTAGGCTGTTCCTAATTTTTAACCATGATATATAATATTGTGATTAAATACTCCTCTCCAATTGTTTTCAAATGCTTATCCTGACACCCTCCAATTGTTTTCAAATGCTTATCCTGACACCCTCACATTGATTACTTCCTTATATCACTATGAAGTTCTGGTGAAGCACTATCTAGGAGTACTCCTGATATTTTTATTCCACTGTCTGCCTCCATAGGGCTTCCCAGGTGGCAGCAGTGGTAAAAAAAAAAAAAAAAAAAAAAATCCACCTACCAAAGCAGGAGACGGATAACAGATGCAGGTTTGTTTCCTGGGTCAGGAGGATCCCCTGAAGGAGGGCATACAAGCCACTCCAGTATTCTTGCTGGAGAAGCCATGGACCCAGGAGCCTGGTGGGCTACAGTTCATAGGGTCACAAAGAATCAGACAAGAATGAAGCACACACAAGCTGCTTCCATGGTCCCTTTCCATTCAACAGATGTAAACTGGGCTCCCATGAAACCAAGGCAACCCCATGCAAAGTGCCTGCCTTCAGGTGACCTGCATGCAGAGGAAACTGCTATTGCTAAAAGTGATAATTCAATAAGAAAGCTAAAGGAAGTTAGACCTGTAACCTGCTTAAATGAAACTGTAATTAATAACATAAAATACAGAGGACTTTAAAATGATTAAAGTTTTAATTAATTAAAATAACTAAGAATAAATTAATTAAAACAACTATAAAATAATTGAAGAACCATCCCTAGGTATGTCCACTAGTCAAATGAAAGACAGACTACAAGTCCTAGACTTGCAGTTCTCAAAGTCTTGGGTCTCAGGTCCCCATTACAATCCTGAAAACGAATGAAGTCCCAAAGACCTTCTGTTTTTGTAAGCTGTATCTTACTGACATTTACCATATTAGGAACCAAAACTAAGAACATTTTAAAATGTGAATGTATTATTGTTTTTGTTGTTGAGTCGCTCAGTCATGTCCGACTCTTTTGTGACCCCGTGAACTGTAGCCTGCCAGGCTCACCTGTCCATGGGATGTTCCAGGCATATATATTTAGATAGAGTTTTTGAAAAGTAACTATAGTTCTCAAAAGTTTTAGTAAGAATGTTATAACCAGGCTCTGGGAGACAAACTCACACAGAGTGACAAGGTGAATAGTGGAGTGCAATTTATTACACCGGCAGGTCCAAGGCAGAGTTTCCTCTTTGCCAAGGACCCCAAGCAGAACTTGTGACTACCATTTATACCTAAAGTCTACATGCACAAACCCACATCCCAAATCCTTTGAGGTTGCCTAAGAAACATTAGTAAAAAATATGGTTCAGTTGCAATCACAAAGGTACATTTCGAAATCACCTAAGCGTATCGCTTAACTTGAATCAATATGGATTGATTAAGATTACAAATGGTGATTTATCATATGGCAGACATTGCATTCTTCTTGGCCCCAGGGAGGCATGGGTGTGAGGTCTCCCTGGTCGGGTTCTCATCAGCCCAGGAGGCCTATTCACCTGTTGGTTTTTCATCTCCATGGCTGCACAGTTCAAAGTTCACTAAGAGTTCACTGGGAGTGCAAAATGGAGTCCCTTTTTCAAGATGGAGTCCGTCCAGTCAGAGTAGCCCGTTCCTTTCCTCCTTTAAGAGTAATGACTATTTTACATTTTTGCAAATGTCTTTACTATCTGGATTAATACAAGACAACTAGGGATTCTCATGTTTGAGAACAGATAGACGTGGTCCTCATGTTTGCTTCTGCATTCAATCTGTTACTTCACACTGTCTTTAAAAACCCTCCCTGGAAAGCTAGTAGAATTTGGGTCTCTTAAGCATGAGCTCCCTGGACTCCTTGCTTGACCTCTGCAGTAACTACTTAGTTTCCTTTGTCACAACTAGGTGTCAGTAGATTGACTTTGCTGCTCAATCAGATCCAAGTTTGGTTTGGTAACCATTTTGTTACACAGAATCTTAAAAACATGTCAAATTGAGTACAGACAATAAAACGTGATCACTTTTACTGTTTCATCAAGGAAGTCCTTAAATGAGTCTGTGATGGCAAGCATACCGATGAAACATACAAGGACTTCTGGTCCATGTTTGTGGCACTGCTCTGACTTGTGCGAAGGCTCTGACAGCAGCCACCACGGCTGCTGCATCGTCAGTGCAAACCTCACCGCTACTCCAGGATCCACCATGAGACTGAATGAAGTCATTCAGTGCTCCAGCACCCCTTGTGCTTGCTTCTGAGTGTTCACATAAAAGGTCTTTGTCTGGTTGGTGTAATACTGGATGGACACAAGCAAAATGGCGCATCCGGCCACATCTGTTGATTTGTCCATTTGCGAGACAAAAATACGATTCTGCGGAGAAGGTATTAACTCAGTCTTCCCGTTTGCAGTTCCATCGTTGCTGTGACAAGCTATTGTATCCTTAGAAAGTGGTGCAGCTAGGATGTCTTCTGCTGACGCTCCAGCCAGCCAGCAGTCAGCAGTGTCAGCTCTAAGGCTCCTGTGCCTTTCTGTGGGTGCCGGAGGAACTTCCTGGGATCGAGTGCCCTGCACAGTCACCTGCCCTGCAGGGTACTTCAATGCCTTTGCCTTCCTGGGTTAAAAAGCTAGAATGATCGATTTTGACTTTTCATGAGGGGGTGGTCCTTCCATAGGATTTTCGGCTTTTCTTGGTTCACCTGGGAGTGCAAAATGGAGTCCCTTTTCAAGATGGAGTCCGTCCAGTCAGAGTAGCCCGTTCCTTTCCTCCTTTAAGAGTAATGACTATTTTACATTTTTGCAAATGTCTTTACTATCTGGATTAATACAAGACAACTAGGGATTCTCATGTTTGAGAACAGATAGACGTGGTCCTCATGTTTGCTTCTGCATTCAATCTGTTACTTCACACTGTCTTTAAAAACCCTCCCTGGAAAGCTAGTAGAATTTGGGTCTCTTAAGCATGAGCTCCCTGGACTCCTTGCTTGACCTCTGCAGTAACTACTTAGTTTCCTTTGTCACAACTAGGTGTCAGTAGATTGACTTTGCTGCTCAATCAGATCCAAGTTTGGTTTGGTAACCATTTTGTTACACAGAATATTAAAAACATGTGAAATTGAGTAAAGACAATAAAAAGTGATCACTTTTACTGTTTCATCAAGGAAGTCCTTAAATGAGTCTGTGATGGCAAGCATACCGATGAAACATACAAGGACTTCTGGTCCATGTTTGTGGCACTGCTCTGACTTGTGCGAAGGCTCTGACAGCAGCCACCACGGCTGCTGCATCGTCAGTGCAAACCTCACCGCTACTCCAGGATCCACCATGAGACTGAATGAAGTCATTCAGTGCTCCAGCACCCCTTGTGCTTGCTTCTGAGTGTTCACATAAAAGGTCTTTGTCTGGTTGGTGTAATACTGGATGGACACAAGCAAAATGGCGCATCCGGCCACATCTGTTGATTTGTCCATTTGCGAGACAAAAATACGATTCTGCGGAGAAGGTATTAACTCAGTCTTCCCGTTTGCAGTTCCATCGTTGCTGTGACAAGCTATTGTATCCTTAGAAAGTGGTGCAGCTAGGATGTCTTCTGCTGACGCTCCAGCCAGCCAGCAGTCAGCAGTGTCAGCTCTAAGGCTCCTGTGCCTTTCTGTGGGTGCCGGAGGAACTTCCTGGGATCGAGTGCCCTGCACAGTCACCTGCCCTGCAGGGTACTTCAATGCCTTTGCCTTCCTGGGTTAAAAAGCTAGAATGATCGATTTTTGACTTTTCATGAGCTCATCACATCTACATTTAAAATATTCAATTGCTTTTTCTTTAGACTCTGGGTGATTTTCTCTTAACATGAGGTCACAACTAATGAGGTAACACAAAGGTAAAATGTTAACATTATGAAGCCAAGGGATAGATAGCTTTTAAGTCACAGTTTGTTTCATATCTACACTTTTTTCCGTAGATGTCAGATTCATCTTTTTCAGCATCTTTGCAATTCGATGGTGCAGCTGTGAGCTAAGGAGACAAGATTCTTACTCTCCCTTTTTTAAATCTAATGATCCATCCTTAACTGTAACATGAATAGAGTATGACTTCTGTGGATTGTGGGGCTGTAAAGCCAAAACGTTGAGGGAACAGTGGTGGGGAGAGAAGGCTGATGTTGAATTGCAAAGACTGGGAAGCAACAGTATTTGGCATCAGGAAAGGGAAACTGAGTCAGAGCAGAGAGCAAATCACTGGCAATGCATTAGAAGTGTCATAGGTCAACTATGTGGACCTCCAGCAATGAAAACAAGATTGGGCTGAGGGTCTCCACTTGGCACCAGGGAGCCTCTTCCAATGTCAGGTGAGGTGGGAAGAAATGCAAGTTCCTTAGGAAGGCCTGGCCTCTGGTGGAGGAAAGGAGCAGGAAGAAGACAGGACTGATTTGGGGAAGGTACCAGTGAGCCATGTTCTACTCCATTACTCAACCTTTACCTGTGATCTGCTCTCTGCCCTGACTCAGTTTCCCTTTCCAGATGCCAAATACTGGGCTTCCCAAGTGGTGCAGAAGTGAAGAACCCACCTGCCAGTGCAGAAGACATGGGAAACGTGGCTTCAATCCCTGGGTTGGAAAGATCCTCTGGAAGAGGAAATGGCCACCCACTCCAGTATTCTTGCCTGGAGAATCCCATGGACAGAGGAGCCTGGTGGGCTACAGTCCATAAGGTCACGCAGAGTCAGACAAGACCAAATGACTCAGCACGCATGCATGCGCCCATACTGGTGTGCTTATAGAAAAATGGGCAATAATCTAGCTCATCGAAAGCTCGTGTGCCACAACTCTTGGAGCCCACTCACTCTAGGACCCCTGAACGAGGGGGGTACTGAGCCTGCGCATCTGGAACCTGCGCTCCGAAACAGAAGCCACCACAGTGAGAAGCCTGGGCCCAGCAACTAGAGAGGCGCCTCCGCTCGCCGCAAAGAGAGAAGAGCCTCTGCAGTAACAAAGATCCAGCACAGCCAAAAATAAATAAACACATAAAATGATCTGAAACAAAAACACTGCAGATTCCATATAATCAAAGTTTAATGCACGTACTCTGCCAATCTGTTCAGGGCTAAAAACAATACTAGAAGTTGACGTTAAGTCCAACATACTTATGTTTTAGTTTATAAATTAAATATTCACCTTTGCTGCTGTTAATGAAGTGTTTTTATAACACAAAACGTATGAGTCATCAGAGAATATCAGCATTTTATGTTTACAATTACAATGGTGAGTGATGATAGCAGAGTAGAAATACTTCTGAGTGAAAAGATAAGAAGAAGCAGAAGTATAAAATGCTGTGACATTTCACTATGAAAGGATGTGTCGTGAACAAAGCAACTGTATCCCTCCACGTGAAGACTACCGGCCCAGGCGAGAGGCAGACCCCGCGTCGCCTCCCTGCTGAGGCAGGAGAGAGAAGCAGAATGACCACCACTGAAGCTGCTGGTGTCTCACGGGACTTTAGGCTGATGATACTGTTCCTGTTTCGGTAAAAATAATTATAATTAGGTAAAAAGACACTCAAATTATCAGGGCAAATAATTACTGAAAGTATCTAATAACCTATGTTGTTTAACTGGGCTTCCCAAGTGGTGCAGAAGTGAAGAACCCACCTGCCAGTGCAGAAGACATGGGAAACGTGGCTTCAATCCCTGGGTTGGAAAGATCCTCTGGAAGAGGAAATGGCCACCCACTCCAGTATTCTTGCCTGGAGAATCCCATGGACAGAGGAGCCTGGTGGGCTACAGTCCATAAGGTCACGCAGAGTCAGACAAGACCAAATGACTCAGCACGCATGCATGCGCCCATACTGGTGTGCTTATAGAAAAATGGGCAATAATCTAGCTCATCGAAAGCTCGTGTGCCACAACTCTTGGAGCCCACTCACTCTAGGACCCCTGAACGAGACGTACTGAGCCTGCGCATCTGGAACCTGCGCTCCGAAACAGAAGCCACCACAGTGAGAAGCCTGGGCCCAGCAACTAGAGAGGCGCCTCCGCTCGCCGCAAAGAGAGAAGAGCCTCTGCAGTAACAAAGATCCAGCACAGCCAAAAATAAATAAACACATAAAATGATCTGAAACAAAAACACTGCAGATTCCATATAATCAAAGTTTAATGCACGTACTCTGCCAATCTGTTCAGGGCTAAAAACAATACTAGAAGTTGACGTTAAGTCCAACATACTTATGTTTTAGTTTATAAATTAAATATTCACCTTTGCTGCTGTTAATGAAGTGTTTTTATAACACAAAACGTATGAGTCATCAGAGAATATCAGCATTTTATGTTTACAATTACAATGGTGAGTGATGATAGCAGAGTAGAAATACTTCTGAGTGAAAAGATAAGAAGAAGCAGAAGTATAAAATGCTGTGACATTTCACTATGAAAGGATGTGTCGTGAACAAAGCAACTGTATCCCTCCACGTGAAGACTACCGGCCCAGGCGAGAGGCAGACCCCGCGTCGCCTCCCTGCTGAGGCAGGAGAGAGAAGCAGAATGACCACCACTGAAGCTGCTGGTGTCTCACGGGACTTTAGGCTGATGATACTGTTCCTGTTTCGGTAAAAATAATTATAATTAGGTAAAAAGACACTCAAATTATCAGGGCAAATAATTACTGAAAGTATCTAATAACCTATGTTGTTTAACTATTACTTAATAACAATTAATTATTAGTAATAATTTGCTAATATATCAATAACTCATTTTAAATTATTTCACTTTTAACATCTACTTTTACCTTAATAACCTTTGATATGTGCTTAGTTGCTCAACTCTTTGCAACCCCATGGACGGTAGCCCGCCAGGCACCTCTGCCCACGGGAATTCTCCAGGCGATACTAAAGTGGGTTGCCCTCTCCAGGGGCCCTTCGCAATCCAGGGACTGAACCCAGGTCTCCCGCTTTGCAGGCGGGTTCTTTATCATCTGAGCCACCAGTTTTGAAATGGCCATACTTGGGTTCTTACTCATGCAGGTTGAATCTAGCTTATCACGCCGGCTCCTAAGCTTTCAGAACTCAGTTGCTAAAACATGACACATGAAAACTTGAAGTGGTTGACCTTTTGCGTCAATGTTGCAAATGGGTTTAATCTGATATTTACCCAGTTATGTTGACATGCCATGGTGTACATACACATGGTCACTGTACACACGTGGTAACAACCTGTCACTGAAAACCTGGCTCGGAGTGAAGCCTGGAACTTCAGGGTGAAACAAAGCAGCAGGAGCCACACAGAGGCAAGAGCCCTCCGCCTGCCTGTCAGCCACCCTGCCTCGACCCAGGGCAGGACAGAAGGCCCAGGTCTGCCACCACTGAAATCTTCGCTCTGTTCTTGGACTACATCCAGACACCATTTTGACAGGTTCTTCATCTGCCGGGAAGCAGACTGTTGTTTGATTTCACAGATGTCCCTGGAAACCCAAGACTGAGTGTTAAGGATGTGTGGATGGGGCTTAAAATCCACTCTGGTAGGAATCCAGGTTTAATAAAAAGAAAAAAAGAACCTGTCGCTAAGCCATGGCGATGGAGCTGTTCCCAGAACTCTCCACCTTCCTTGGGGGGAGTGGCATCTCTCTAAGGGACGTTTATAGGTTTATCTGACAACGTAATGGCCCGGGTAGTTGATCTCTGCAGCCAGCCTACAAGCAGAATGCCCAGGCTTCTCTCCAGCCACGGCCCAGCAGGGCCAGGTCAGAGGCTGTCCACGTGGGGAGATGGAGCCTGGCATCCCGGGTCACAGGGTGAGGGCCTAAACACCAGCTTCGAGGAGCAGACTCGGGGAGGCGGCTGCCCTTCCTGGGAGCACCGCTGTCCCAGCTGGCCCCTCACAGCTCCCTGTGGACCCACACAGCCCCTACTCATGGGTAGACTCAGATGACACAACTCCAGGAAAAAAAATCCAATGGCCAAGTTCCCCTTTCCAATGCCTAGATAGAATACATCTGTAATAAAAGCCTGCCAATAACTATTTATTGTTTCCATAGAGCAGAAGCCTCTTATCTAATGGACGACAGGGCATACTGGCTTCCAGTCCTGCAGCTCCGGTGCCGGGGTCACAACCTGACCCTCCCTGACCTGTGGCCAGGACCGTGGTTCCCGCAAGGCCCAGCAGAGGCAGGTGCGCTGCATTTGTGTGCAAATACCCTACGACCCCTTGAATCAGGAAAACTTGAAGTGGTTGACCTTTTGCGTCAATGTTGCAAATGGGTTTAATCTGATATTTACCCAGTTATGTTGACATGCCATGGTGTACATACACATGGTCACTGTACACACGTGGTAACAACCTGTCACTGAAAACCTGGCTCGGAGTGAAGCCTGGAACTTCAGGGTGAAACAAAGCAGCAGGAGCCACACAGAGGCAAGAGCCCTCCGCCTGCCTGTCAGCCACCCTGCCTCGACCCAGGGCAGGACAGAAGGCCCAGGTCTGCCACCACTGAAATCTTCGCTCTGTTCTTGGACTACATCCAGACACCATTTTGACAGGTTCTTCATCTGCCGGGAAGCAGACTGTTGTTTGATTTCACAGATGTCCCTGGAAACCCAAGACTGAGTGTTAAGGATGTGTGGATGGGGCTTAAAATCCACTCTGGTAGGAATCCAGGTTTAATAAAAAGAAAAAAAGAACCTGTCGCTAAGCCATGGCGATGGAGCTGTTCCCAGAACTCTCCACCTTCCTTGGGGGGAGTGGCATCTCTCTAAGGGACGTTTATAGGTTTATCTGACAACGTAATGGCCCGGGTAGTTGATCTCTGCAGCCAGCCTACAAGCAGAATGCCCAGGCTTCTCTCCAGCCACGGCCCAGCAGGGCCAGGTCAGAGGCTGTCCACGTGGGGAGATGGAGCCTGGCATCCCGGGTCACAGGGTGAGGGCCTAAACACCAGCTTCGAGGAGCAGACTCGGGGAGGCGGCTGCCCTTCCTGGGAGCACCGCTGTCCCAGCTGGCCCCTCACAGCTCCCTGTGGACCCACACAGCCCCTACTCATGGGTAGACTCAGATGACACAACTCCAGGAAAAAAAATCCAATGGCCAAGTTCCCCTTTCCAATGCCTAGATAGAATACATCTGTAATAAAAGCCTGCCAATAACTATTTATTGTTTCCATAGAGCAGAAGCCTCTTATCTAATGGACGACAGGGCATACTGGCTTCCAGTCCTGCAGCTCCGGTGCCGGGGTCACAACCTGACCCTCCCTGACCTGTGGCCAGGACCGTGGTTCCCGCAAGGCCCAGCAGAGGCAGGTGCGCTGCATTTGTGTGCAAATACCCTACGACCCCTTGAATCAGGAAAGCCTTACCCCTTAACGGAAAACATGGAAGGGAAACACACCCTGCCTCCAGGCCCCTGCAGCGGGAACCTGCAAGCCTAGAGCTGACTGCCTCTCTGGCTCCCCGGCCGCTGCTTCCTCCTGTGGGGGCGCTGCCGGAGCTGCAGCTTGTTGCTGAAGAACATCTGTTTCCAGCCCATGTCCTGGGCCAAGGCACGCATGTCGGGGGTGATGTGGTCACAGCAATTTTGGACGATCTGCTCCCAAAGTATGTCTGATGTGCACAACTGTGGGTCGAAAAAGTCAGAGCGGGGGTGACATCACATACGGGTTAAGGAAAAGTCGTTCACTCACTCACATCGTCACCAACTCCCGCCACCCGTGCACCCCCAGGGGAATGCATGAAAATGCACCACGGATGCACAAAAATGTGCCAGCCACCGTCCTGATTCCTGAAACTTCCTCTGTGAATGGAAAGGGATGTGCCCAAGCATCTAAAGGACAGAGCAATACTCACTTAAGGGGAAAAAATGAGTCCTGACGTCAAAGTTCTGATGCTAAGATGTGAAATGCGAGCTAGTTATAAGTAGTACACATATAACATGATGCAGTTAGTTTATGCAGAAAGATAGGGTTAATTTCCAATTAGCCACATAGCAGAGGCTGACAATATGTGTTTGACGGATCTTCACCCCGGGCCGCCGGAGCGCTGCTCAAGGCTGCTCAACTTGCCTTCGTGTTAAACCCCAGCTGAAGTCATCTCAGGTCTCCCAGGTGGCTCAGCAGCAAAGAATCCACTTGTCATCAGGAGATGTGGGTTCAATCCCTGGGTTGGGAAGATCCCCTTGAGAAGGAAATGGCAATCCACTCCAGTAGTCTTGCCTGGAGAATCCCATGGACAGAGAAGCCTGGTGGGCTACAGTCCAAAGGGTCACAAAAGAGTCAGAAACGGCTTAGGGACTAAACAACAACAACAGCTAAGGCACCTCTCCCCCAGGCTTGTACAGCAGACACCTTAGGTCACTGCGGGCTGCGCAGCAGTGAACCACATCAATGCAGACAAGCCGCCCTTGGAGACTGCCCACCAGCACACCTATAAGTTGGGGCCAGGGTCCTGGCAGCAAGTTTCTCTTGGAGTCCTTTGCATGTTTGACATCACCCATGCAGCAGAGTGGCCTACTAGATCCAGTCTGCTCTCCGAGCCTGTGGGTATGTGCAAAGAGAGCCGTTCTCTGGAATAACCTTCCCCAGGATGTATTGCTGTCTAGGGCTTTACCTGAGGGCCAAGAAGTTAAGTACCGATAAGCCCACACCCCCCGACCTGGTATCTGCACAAGACCACTTTGCCATCCCTCCAAACTCAAAGCTGCCACAGTTTGGCTTCCATCAGCCAAAGATTTCCCACTAGGACTTGTTTCGATTGCCACCATCATTTCTGAAAAGCCTGTTAATCAGTTCCTGCTCTTTTAAGATGGAGATCTCCTAACCCCTTGCTGCCATGCCCTCAAATCCTTCCTAAAGTTAAATCTTCCCTTACATTTATTATCCCTATCCTTAGTGAAGAGGCCATGGTTTTTTGGTCTGTGTACACATGATCAGGAACATTGAAAGGTGCTTGGATATTTGACATTGCATAGTGATAACTCTGAGCTTCCCTGATGGCTCAGCTAATTGTCTGAAAGGGGGCGAGCTAGTTATAAGTAGTACACATATAACATGATGCAGTTAGTTTATGCAGAAAGATAGGGTTAATTTCCAATTAGCCACATAGCAGAGGCTGACAATATGTGTTTGACGGATCTTCACCCCGGCGCCGGAGCGCTGCTCAAGGCTGCTCAACTTGCCTTCGTGTTAAACCCCAGCTGAAGTCATCTCAGGTCTCCCAGGTGGCTCAGCAGCAAAGAATCCACTTGTCATCAGGAGATGTGGGTTCAATCCCTGGGTTGGGAAGATCCCCTTGAGAAGGAAATGGCAATCCACTCCAGTAGTCTTGCCTGGAGAATCCCATGGACAGAGAAGCCTGGTGGGCTACAGTCCAAAGGGTCACAAAAGAGTCAGAAACGGCTTAGGGACTAAACAACAACAACAGCTAAGGCACCTCTCCCCCAGGCTTGTACAGCAGACACCTTAGGTCACTGCGGGCTGCGCAGCAGTGAACCACATCAATGCAGACAAGCCGCCCTTGGAGACTGCCCACCAGCACACCTATAAGTTGGGGCCAGGGTCCTGGCAGCAAGTTTCTCTTGGAGTCCTTTGCATGTTTGACATCACCCATGCAGCAGAGTGGCCTACTAGATCCAGTCTGCTCTCCGAGCCTGTGGGTATGTGCAAAGAGAGCCGTTCTCTGGAATAACCTTCCCCAGGATGTATTGCTGTCTAGGGCTTTACCTGAGGGCCAAGAAGTTAAGTACCGATAAGCCCACACCCCCCGACCTGGTATCTGCACAAGACCACTTTGCCATCCCTCCAAACTCAAAGCTGCCACAGTTTGGCTTCCATCAGCCAAAGATTTCCCACTAGGACTTGTTTCGATTGCCACCATCATTTCTGAAAAGCCTGTTAATCAGTTCCTGCTCTTTTAAGATGGAGATCTCCTAACCCCTTGCTGCCATGCCCTCAAATCCTTCCTAAAGTTAAATCTTCCCTTACATTTATTATCCCTATCCTTAGTGAAGAGGCCATGGTTTTTTGGTCTGTGTACACATGATCAGGAACATTGAAAGGTGCTTGGATATTTGACATTGCATAGTGATAACTCTGAGCTTCCCTGATGGCTCAGACTCTAAAGAACCTGCCTGCAATGCAAGAGACCCAGGTTCAATCCCTGGGTGGGGAAGATACCCTGGAGAAGGAAATGGCATCCCACTCCAGTATTCTCTTTTTTTTTTTTGGCCACTTCTACTGGTCTTTCATTTATTCATGTTAGTTCCTTGGCCTGTGTAGGCCTCCCATCGCAGTGGCCTCTCTCGCTGCAGAGCACCAACTCTGGGTGCATGTGCTCCAGAGCCCTGACTCGGTAGTTAGACACACCGGTCCAGCCGCTCCATGGCCCATGGGATCTTCCCAGGCCAGGGATTGAACTGGCACCCCTTGCACTGCAGGGTGGTGTCTTTACCCACTGGACCACCAGGGAAGCCTACTCCAGTATTCTTGACTGGAGAATTCCATGAACAGAGAAGCCCGGCAGGCTACATACAGTTCATGGGGTCAAAAAGACATTTCATGGGGACAAAAAGATTGCATTTCAGTGATAACTCTGGCAACACAAAATGAGCTCGAGGAAGGGGCCCACCGTGGACCTCAGGACCCTTCCTGGCTCCATCCTTCTTGTGCCAACTGTCCACTCAGCGGAGTTCATCACCAACCTGACTCCTCCGTCCATGGGTTCCATCCAGTGGTCGTCTATGTGAAAATCCAGCCGTGGAAAAGTAGGGACACTTCCTGGTCATCCAGTGCTTTCCAATGCAGGGGACTCAGGGTCGATACCTGTTCGGGAAACTAAGAACCCACATGCTTAACCGACCTGGTATTCTGCACAAGACCACTTTGCCATCCCTCCAAACTCAAAGCTGCCACAGTTTGGCTTCCATCAGCCAAAGATTTCCCACTAGGACTTGTTTCGATTGCCACCATCATTTCTGAAAAGCCTGTTAATCAGTTCCTGCTCTTTTAAGATGGAGATCTCCTAACCCCTTGCTGCCATGCCCTCAAATCCTTCCTAAAGTTAAATCTTCCCTTACATTTATTATCCCTATCCTTAGTGAAGAGGCCATGGTTTTTTGGTCTGTGTACACATGATCAGGAACATTGAAAGGTGCTTGGATATTTGACATTGCATAGTGATAACTCTGAGCTTCCCTGATGGCTCAGACTCTAAAGAACCTGCCTGCAATGCAAGAGACCCAGGTTCAATCCCTGGGTGGGGAAGATACCCTGGAGAAGGAAATGGCATCCCACTCCAGTATTCTCTTTTTTTTTTTTTTTTTGGCCACTTCTACTGGTCTTTCATTTATTCATGTTAGTTCCTTGGCCTGTGTAGGCCTCCCATCGCAGTGGCCTCTCTCGCTGCAGAGCACCAACTCTGGGTGCATGTGCTCCAGAGCCCTGACTCGGTAGTTAGACACACCGGTCCAGCCGCTCCATGGCCCATGGGATCTTCCCAGGCCAGGGATTGAACTGGCACCCCTTGCACTGCAGGGTGGTGTCTTTACCCACTGGACCACCAGGGAAGCCTACTCCAGTATTCTTGACTGGAGAATTCCATGAACAGAGAAGCCCGGCAGGCTACATACAGTTCATGGGGTCAAAAAGACATTTCATGGGGACAAAAAGATTGCATTTCAGTGATAACTCTGGCAACACAAAATGAGCTCGAGGAAGGGGCCCACCGTGGACCTCAGGACCCTTCCTGGCTCCATCCTTCTTGTGCCAACTGTCCACTCAGCGGAGTTCATCACCAACCTGACTCCTCCGTCCATGGGTTCCATCCAGTGGTCGTCTATGTGAAAATCCAGCCGTGGAAAAAGTAGGGACACTTCCCTGGTCATCCAGTGCTTAAGAATCTGCTTTCCAATGCAGGGGACTCAGGGTCGATACCTGTTCGGGAAACTAAGAACCCACATGCTTCGAGGCAAGTGAGGCCCTGCCCCACAACTACTGACCCTGTGTGTGCTCCCAAGTCTGACCTCTTGGCTCCTGTCCTCCACACAGACCCTTCTTCTCACACTTGAGCGTCCGAATGAGAATAAGAGCACCACATGCTCCACCTGAAGCACTACATGCTCCACCTAAAGCAACTACCCCCGTCACGGGTGAAAAGGTGTTTATTCCCTGCCTTCACCTCCACCCAACTCCTGCCAAGTCCCAAGGGTCACTGCAGACCTCTGTGTGGGGTTTGTTCCGTCTAGTTAATCCCAGTTCATCTTTTATCCTAGAATTAGAAGGTTAACAGGAACCAATTTGCCCTACCTAAACTACCAGAAGAAAGGGATTGGCAGGCAGATTCTTTACCATCAGAGCCACTAGGGAAGGCCAGAGGTCTCACTAGGCAACATCAAATACCCAAGCACCTTTCGATGTTCCTGGTCTTGCATACATGCACCCAAAAACAAACCATGGCCATCACTAAGGATGCAGATAATAAATATAAGGGAAGTTTTAGCTTTAGGAAGGATTTGGAGGCATGGCTGCAAGGGGTGAGCAAATCTCCATATTAAGAGTATTTGGTATCAGGAGACTGATGAATGGATTTATTGGTCTACATGCAAATGGATGTACCTCCGGGGAAGGAAGAAAATATGGGGACCTACGGTAGTCCCGTATTTGGCAACTGGTCACCAGCAGTGGTTGTACTTGTGATTTCCTCATTCTATTACCTGTTCTGTCTTTCTTTTGTTCTCAACCAGCACCTCAATTGGTCAAAATTCTATACCTGCTGAAATGATCCAGACCTTCTCCAATTCCTGCCAGGTGTGAGCACTTCTTGATCTTGAAGGTAGAAGATACTTGAGTTTTCTTAATTAAGTTTTGCCTTTGAATCGGCCAGTATTTGAAGGCATTTGCAGGGGGAAAGTCCTAGGGTCTATTGGTTAGGCTCTGCATTTCCACCGGAGGGGTCACAGATTTGACCCCTGGTGGAGAAACTAAGATCCTCACAAGCCCTACAGGGTAGCCCAATTAAAAACCAACCAACCAACCATCTCACTTCCAAGGATGGCCTGAGTCCTAGAGATGCTTCTCTGTGATTCTATTGTGAATCAGCAACTCTGTTTCTTTCTAGTAAATAGGATTAATCACCTGAGTCAACATAGTGCTCATCTAGGTTCTTTCTCAGTTGTTTTGTTTTTTACGTGTTTGTCCAGTGGCAATGGGAGCCCCAGATAGCCTGGAAACATGCTTAATTTCTAGTTCAGTGGAGTCATTCTTGTTCTTTACATGAATGTATTCATCCTTTGACAATCAAGATCTCTAGCCTACGAGAACCCAAAGTTGTGAAGAAGGAAGCAACTTTTTTTTCACATTGGTAATTAAGTATGATTCCAAGAGAGGCTTCTCCCACTTCCATCCTTTGGATGCAGATACAGCAAAAACAGGACCATGTTCTGTTCAGTATGGAGAGCATATATTACATGCTGTAAGACTCCAATCTTGTAAATTGTTGCCCATTAGCTGAGGGAGAAAGCACCTCAGAGGAGCCATGACCTCATTCTCCAAGAACAACTATTTCTAGATATTGGAGTATATGCTAAGAGCAGAGAAAGTTTTGTACTCATGACCTTAATTTATGTCTGTTTATTTAATAAGTCAATTTATTTATTTCAGGAAAATAGTCTGAAGTGATCTTTTGTGGGCTACAATGATGGAAAAATAATCTGCACATAATGTTGCTGAAGGAGCACAGCATGCCAGGAAAGCAGATCCAGAAGAGGACCCTCATCCGGGAGAACACATCCCCGCTCCCTCCATGGTGGGGGGGGGGGGGGTCCAGTGTGACTGGCCTGGTGGTGGCGGGTTTAGTCATTAAGTCATATGGCTCTTTGTGACTCCGTGGACTGGAGCCTGCAGGGCTCCTCTGTCCATGGGATTTTTCAGGCAAGAATACTAGACTAGGTAGCCATTTTCTTTCTTGGGATATTCCCAACCCAGGGATCGAATCCTGGGTTTGTCTCCTGTGTCTCCTGCATTGACGGGAAGATTTTTTTACCACTGGCAGCCCCTGGGAAGCCTGTGTAACTGACCTAGCACCTTGTTAATGACTGGACTCCCTGGAGTACCTTCCTGGGAGCTCAGCATTGCCCCTCCTGTGAGAGTGGCCAGATTAATCCTGAAAAGAGGAGATTTGTGTGGTTGAGTCCATGAACAACTTCCATCCTTTCCACCTGGGCACCTGGGCCAGGGAAAAAAGCCGACTGACATTCATAGAGCAGACCAGCTCATCCATCCCATTACTCAAGTTGTCCTCAGCACTGAGTGATCTTGGGTGATCAGTCACATGAGACACAAATATCTTTATTCTTTGGCTTATTCCAACAAGTCCATCCAAAAACCTCTACCACCAAACTCCTCATTAATCTCCAAATCTTGTTCTTTTTAAGACCATCTGGGAAAAACATTAGACTTTGCCCCACAGAAATCCAAGGGTTGTTATCTGCAAAAGCAACTATGGCTTTACTCTTAAAAACCTCAAAGATACAAGCTGTAACTTTCATGATGACACAAGGATGAAGACAGACCACAGCCTCACAGGCCACAGACAGATTCAGCACCATGTAAACCGGCTGGATCCTAAGGAGCAAGTGATTCATCTGCTTACCCTGCATTCTGGACCAGCAGCGGGGCCCCACTTAAAACTGGTGACTTTATGGGTTATTTGGTAAATGAAGCAGAAAAGCAAACTCAAATGTGCTATATATTACCTTGCAAACTGAAAAGATCCAAAAAGAGCTGTGTTGCTTTCTTAGGGTAGAAAGTTATCATAAGGCAATGGATGATAAATAATACATGGAGGGCTTCCCTGGTGGTCCAGTGGGTAAAGAGCCCACCTTGCAGTGCAAGGGGCACAGATTCGATCCTTGGCACAAGAATGGAGCAGCTGGATGGGTGTGTCCAATTGTGAGCCAGCACTCTGGAGCGCATGTGCCCAGAGCTGGTGCTCTGCAACGAGAGAGGCCATTGAGATGGGAGGCCCAAACAGGCCAGAGAATTAGGATGGATGAAAATAAATAAATGAAGGACCAATAAAAGAGGTCAAAATTAAAAAAAAAAAAAAAAAAAGTTGGGACTTCAAGAGAGCTAGCCGGCCTGGAAAGACAAGTTAGTATGCAAATAATGTTTGCCATTTGGAATGTGGCCTGAAGTAACCTTGGTTTGAATCTGAGTCATGGCATTAGTATTGGGCTTTTCAGGTGGCCCACAGGTAAAGAATCTACATGCCAAGGCTGGAGATTCAAGAAATGTAAGTTCAGTCCCTGAGTTGGGAAGGCCCCCTGGAGAAGGAAGGCCCCCTGGAGAAGGTGTGGCCCCCTGGCCACTCACCCTAAAACTACCCTACACTAAAGTTTTAGGGTACTTAGGGGTCCCAAGTCACAGTCTATAACCTGGTCTATCCTAATATAGTGAATATGGAATGCTTTTGAGTTTTTCTACTATTTGATATGTAGTTGCAACTTAAGGACGACTACAAGCTTTGACGCAATTACAAGTTAATGATGGGGTCCTTCTTGCAATGAAACTACATTCAGGATGGAATCACCTTTATGGAATCCCATCAGTGAAACAGGAAGCTGGCATAGACTCAAGCTACCTCCTGACTATCCATTCTGTTGGTATGAATTTCATGGCTGGACATTTGATTCATTAGAAATGTTGTTGCTGGGGTTTCCCTGGTGGTCCAGTGGGTAAGGACACCGCCTTGCAGTGCAAGGTGCGCCAGTTCGAGCCCTGGCCTGGGAAGATCCCACGTGCCGCGGAGCAGTTGGACCGATGTGTCCAATTACCGAGCCGGAGCTCTGGGGCGCATGTGCCCACGCCACCGCGATGGGAGGCCTGCAGGAACCAAAGAACAAAGACTGATGAAAACAGAGAAATGAAAGACCAATAGAAGTGACCCGCCCGCTCCCCTCCCTCCCCAACCCGACCCCCGCCCAAAATAAATAAATAAATAAATCTTTTAAAAAAAGAAATATTGTTGCTGTTTAGCTGTTCAGCCGTGTCCAACTCTTGGCAACCCCATGGGCTGTAGCCCACCAGGCTCCTCTGTCCGTGGGATTTTCCAGGTAAGAACACTGGAGTGGGTTGCCATGTCCTTCTCCAGAGGATATTTCTGACCCAGGGACTGAATTGACGGCTCCTGCGGCTCCTGTACTGTGGGCACATTCTTTACCACTGAGCCACCGAGGAAGGTCAGTCATTAGAAATCACTCAGAGGCAAATACTTTAAAGATGTACGAAAAAGAAAGCTGAGCAATCACAGTAACACAGCAGTAGGGAAGGGGCTTCCCTGGTGGCTCAGATGGCAAAGAATCTGCCTGTCATGCAGGAGACCCAGATTCGATCCCTGGGCCACCGAGCAAGGCTGCCTGGGCACAGCACCTGGCTCCACTATTCATTACCTGTGTGCTTTATCTGGGCCTCTATTTCCTCCTCGATAATCAAGACTGGGTGGTCTCTACCCATCCATCCCACAGCTCTGAGCATTGCACTGGATTATGTACATCCAGTACTTAGCACATAGTAGGTATTCCATAAATGGTACTCATTGTGACTATATGGAAATGATAGTAAAGTTTTAGTGCTGGGAGGACCAGGGGTAACATAGGTAAAGCACAAGGAAAGATGTAATCAATGGGCAGGAAAGGGAGAGGGGACAGACTCTACCTCACCCATTTCTGAAAAGACATTGGAAAGAAAGTTCCCATAGGCACCTAACTACTGGAGGGCCAGTTCAGTCACCAGTTTGGGTGTCTGGGGACATCCACAGCATGAGGATTGCGACCCCCGCACCATGTGACCAGCTGTCTGAAGGTGAACTGACCATGCCCCTGACTGTCGTCCCCACCATGGACCATCACCTGCCTGGCCACATCAACTGCCCACCACACCTTCCCACCCGTAACTCCAGGAGGCCAAGCAGTCCACACTCTCCACCCTGTCCTGGCCTTGGCGCTGTCTTGCTTTGCTCCCACACATTCTGATTTCTTTCTGGGGAAGGGGAAAAGCAAGTAAAGATTGTATTCATGACACTAGCACACTCACTTTGGAGCAAAAAGCAACCAAGTCCTTACTGTCATGCTTCATGCCACTCTCAGTGCATTCCAATAGGGGAAAATAGTAAATCACAAACAGAGATGAATAGTATGATGAAGCATGATCATTTAAGACCCTTTCTGCATAAACATCAAAGGCAAAAAAGATTCTATTCACATCATGAAGGTTACTTTTAAACAGCGACGCTGAATCTTATGACACTGACAGCCCTCCAGACATTTTGATGTCAGGCAGGTCATTCATTTTCTCATTCCAACATCAAACCATCCTTCAAGGTTCAATTCCTCTACTCAGATTACAACATACTCTACATATAAACCATTATGGAAAACTCTTAATGGATTTCCTAATATTGAAAAGTAACACAGATCTGAACCTCCTTTTAAAAATATGAACTCTATAACACTAGTGTAGAGCTTCCCAATACAAACTATTTCAGGATATCAGTTTATTTTATATAACAGAGACTATGGGAGGAAATTATGAGATTTTGGAGGAATAAGAGGAATTCTTAGACGAGAAATCAAGTCTCCACTAGTATAACTTCATTTATGGCTCATTATATTTCATGGGGCCTCCCTGGTGGCTCAGATGGTAAAGAGTCTGTCTGCAATGCAGGAGACTTGGGTTTAATCCCTGAATTGGAAAGATCACCTGGAGAAGGGAATAGCTACCCATTCCAGCATTTCATAAGAAAAATATTTAGCTTTATTTTGTATTATAAGTTGGTCTACAAATACGCCGGGGAAAGAAAGTTCCCATAGGCACCTAACTACTGGAGGGCCAGTTCAGTCACCAGTTTGGGTGTCTGGGGACATCCACAGCATGAGGATTGCGACCCCCGCACCATGTGACCAGCTGTCTGAAGGTGAACTGACCATGCCCCTGACTGTCGTCCCCACCATGGACCATCACCTGCCTGGCCACATCAACTGCCCACCACACCTTCCCACCCGTAACTCCAGGAGGCCAAGCAGTCCACACTCTCCACCCTGTCCTGGCCTTGGCGCTGTCTTGCTTTGCTCCCACACATTCTGATTTCTTTCTGGGGAAGGGGAAAAGCAAGTAAAGATTGTATTCATGACACTAGCACACTCACTTTGGAGCAAAAAGCAACCAAGTCCTTACTGTCATGCTTCATGCCACTCTCAGTGCATTCCAATAGGGGAAAATAGTAAATCACAAACAGAGATGAATAGTATGATGAAGCATGATCATTTAAGACCCTTTCTGCATAAACATCAAAGGCAAAAAAGATTCTATTCACATCATGAAGGTTACTTTTAAACAGCGACGCTGAATCTTATGACACTGACAGCCCTCCAGACATTTTGATGTCAGGCAGGTCATTCATTTTCTCATTCCAACATCAAACCATCCTTCAAGGTTCAATTCCTCTACTCAGATTACAACATACTCTACATATAAACCATTATGGAAAACTCTTAATGGATTTCCTAATATTGAAAAGTAACACAGATCTGAACCTCCTTTTAAAAATATGAACTCTATAACACTAGTGTAGAGCTTCCCAATACAAACTATTTCAGGATATCAGTTTATTTTATATAACAGAGACTATGGGAGGAAATTATGAGATTTTGGAGGAATAAGAGGAATTCTTAGACGAGAAATCAAGTCTCCACTAGTATAACTTCATTTATGGCTCATTATATTTCATGGGGCCTCCCTGGTGGCTCAGATGGTAAAGAGTCTGTCTGCAATGCAGGAGACTTGGGTTTAATCCCTGAATTGGAAAGATCACCTGGAGAAGGGAATAGCTACCCATTCCAGCATTTCATAAGAAAAATATTTAGCTTTATTTTGTATTATAAGTTGGTCTACAAAATACGCCCCATCTGGGACCCCCAAACCCTGGGACTCTTTTGCTTGATGGAAGTCAGGTTGCAAAGCACAAAGTACCCATTCTTGACTATAGTTCCAGCCTCCAGCCACTTCGATCTAAATCATAGCTAATCGTGTATTTAGCTCCCCCTAGTGGTGGTGCAGAAGCTTAACACAACATATTATGAAAAAGTTGAAAAGGGATTCTAGTGGCTTATCTAGTTAAAACCTTTCCTTCTACAACGAGGAAATTAAGACTCCTCTATCCATGGGATTTTCCAGGCAAGAATGTGCCACTTCCTTCTCAAGGGGATCTTCCTGACCCAAGGATCGAATGTATTTCCTGCATTGGTAGGCGGATTCTTTACCACTGTGCCACCTGGACACACCCTTACTGTTTCCTTTTCTCTCATGAATTATAAAATCTCAATCGGATGAATGATGCTCATTTCCAGCGTGTGAACTGTTATGTAAATCCTTTTTTTTTTCCCAAACAGGTGGTCTAGTGGTTGGTGACTGAGAATCTGCATTTCCACTGCAAGAGGCATGAATTCGATCCATGGTTGGGGAATTTCCACAGTACTGGGGGCGGGGGTGGGGGGGGATATTTTTAATTACAAATAGAGTCAAAAGCTTTTGCTTTATGAAGGATGACACTGATTTGAGAAAAATCAATGTACTTAGAAGAAAAAAGAAATGACAAAAACATTTAGAAACAGGAACTAAATGTAACATAGTATCCAAGAGTGGATCGGGGAAACACCAAAAGGACATTGGTGGAAATGTCCACTGATGAAACACTTGTCAAGTCTGTGGTTTAGTTAATAGTATTGTAGCAGCATTAATTGCTGAGTCTTAATGTCCTAGATTATGTAAGATGTTAGCATTAGGGGAAGCTGGGTGAAGGGCATATGCAAACTCTTTATATTATCTCTACAACACTTTTGTAAATCTAAAATTATTTATACATAAAAAGTAATATATATATATGCATGCATGTGTGTGTATATACATACATGTATATATATATGTATATATATATATATATATATATATATATAAACAAGCACACAGAGGAAAAAGGAGATAGGGCCTCCCTGGTGGCTATGTAGTCAAGAATCCACCTGCTGGGGCTTCCCTCGTGGTCCAGTGGGTAAAGAGTCCGCCTTGCAGAGCAAAGGACACTGGTTTGATCCCTGGCCTGGGAAGATCCCATGTGCCGCGGAGAGGCTGGACTGGTGTGTCCAATTGCGAGCCAGTGCTTTGGAGCGCATGTGCCCAGAATGGTGCTCTGCAACAAGAGAGGCCACTGAGATGGGAGGCCCACACAGACCAAAGAATAAAGATGGATGAAAATAAACCATAAATAAATAAATAAAAGAATCCACCTGCTGATGCAGGAGACACAGGTTTCATCCCCAATCTGTGAAGATCCCAGCTGCCTCAGAGCAACTAAGCCCATGTGCCACAACTACTGAGCCTGTGCTCTGGAGCCTGGGAGCCGCAACTACTGAGCCTTTGTGCTGCAGCTACTGAAGCCCGTGTGCCCTAGAGCCCACACTCCACGATAAGAGAAGTCACTGCAAATGAGAAGCCCTCCCACAGCAACTAGAGAGTAGCCTCCACTCACTGCAGCTAGAGAAAAAGTCTGAGTACAGCAACGAAGACCCGGCATAGCCAAAATAAAACTATTAAAATAAAAAAAGAAAAAGCAGATAAGTGACAACCTGAAATCTCTCTGTTTAGACCTTGGCACCAGGAGGCAGGGGGCACAGACCTTGAACAGGAAGGAGACCTCCCTCCTTGGAACCACAGGAGGGGGCAGGGACACAGCTAATTTGCTAATAAATGTGCCCCCAATTCAGGATGACGAACTCCCCGAGGTCAGAGACAGAAGGATGCAGTGTATACAAGGGTTTTTCCTGTATCTTAAGTACGCAGTAATGTTCACTGATAATAAATCAATTCCATGACTGAAAAAAAAATTGCCCCCAAAAGAAATAGAAGACTTCTCCTTAATAAAATAATTTAGTAACTGATGGGACAAAACAAAAACGAAAGTAATTTATAAATGAAGGGAAAAATAGGTAAATGGAACACAATATTCAGACTGATGACAGAAATGACTGGTTAATATTACACAGAAAGAAAAATGCAGCAGCCTTGGATCATGCTCCATCTTCAAATAATTCTGCTCCGCAAGGGTTCTGAGGGCTGAAATCAGCAACCGAGAAAAGCCTTACTTTAGAACTGTGGGTAAATTATGGAGGCTATTTTCAAGACTGTGCTAAAATAATGGCAGTACGTGGAGAGGGAGAAGACAGAAGAGTGGAAAGGAGCAAAACGCGAGGAAAGCCAGCTGCTCTGCGTGAGAAACCGATTCCACGAGCCACTGCACCCACTCTTATCTGCTATCAGATCCTTCCATTTACTCTGACAGACCCAAGCCCCAGCAGAAGCTTTTCCCTAGATTCCCACTCCTACATTTCATTCACTTAAAAGTCTCCTTCAGTGGCGATCATTTTGTGACATACAGAAATAGCAAGTCATCACGCTGTGTACCTGGAACTAAGAATATTGTAGGTCTATGATGTATCAATTTAAAAAAACAAAAAACCAAGCAGCAAACAAACAAGAAATCTTCCTTCACTTAAAGTATGAATAACCAGTCACTTAGCAGCAACAAGTACAAAATCTTAACTTTAATATTTTTTTAAGTGGCAAAAAATATACAGTACAATGATTATTCTACCCCTCATTTTATACAGGAAGGGAGGAATCAAGCATATATGGTTTTGTACTAAAAAGGGATATATTAGGGCTTCCCCTGGTGGTCCAGTGGATAAGGACACCGCCTTGCAGTGCAAGGGGCGCCGGTTCGAGCCCTGGCCTGGGAAGATCCCACGTGCTGCGGAGCGGCTGGACTGATGTGTCCAATCACTGAGCCGGAGCTCTGGAGCGCGTGCGCTCGGAGCTGGCGCTCTGCGACAACAGACGCCACCACGATGGGAGGCCTGCAGGAGCCAAAGAACAAAAGACAGATGAAAACAGAGAAATGAAAGACCAATAGAAGTGGCCCGTCCGCTCCCCTCCTTCCCAACCCGACCCCCGCCCAAAAATAAATAAATAAATCTTTAAAAAAAAAAGGGGGGGGGATATATTAAGTAATACAGACTGTATAACTTAAAATTAATATACAAAAATCAGGAAATTCCATTGCATTACTTTGAGAAAAAAAAATGCTGATTTTTTAGAGCATAAGATTATGACTGTGCCTTAGTGGAGTTCCACAACAAGAGAAGTCACCACAACAAGAAGCCTGCTCATCTCAACTAGAGAGAGCACCCACTCCCTGCAGCTAGAGAAGAGTCAAAGACAAATAAACAAAAATGTCTTAAAAAGCAAACAAAAAAGAATAGTGAAGTGGGTTGCCATGCCCTCCTCCAGGGGATCTTTCTAAGCCAAGAATCGAGCCCATGTCTCCTGCAGCTCCTGAATTTGCAGGTGGATTCTTTACTGCTGAGCCACCAGGGAAGCTCCATAATGGAAGGATAGTATGTGTGTGTTTAGGACACACAGGGCCCTAGAATTGAAGGAATCGCTGGCAGAAACGGGGATCTAGGGAGAAGTCAATTAACACTAGTTGCATCGAGGTTCTAACATTGGTTCAAGTCAGCATTAATTGTGTTTTCCATTCCTGTGGCCTTCTCCTGAGGAGGCAGAGTTA
This sequence comes from Tragulus kanchil, assembly GCA_022376925.1. Lineage (NCBI taxonomy): Eukaryota > Metazoa > Chordata > Mammalia > Artiodactyla > Tragulidae > Tragulus > Tragulus kanchil. The sequence goes on from JAIOJX010000026.1 coordinate 57,239,334, forward strand.
GTGAGAGAGCTTGAGGAGCTTGGGGCATGGGGAGAAAAACGGGACACTACAATGAACAATGTCTCAGAATCACCCAGAATGAGAGGACAGGTAATTCAGAAAGGGGCTATTGCTGGAAGAAATGGAAATGGATTCCCTTTTCTTATGCCACCATGCCTCTGGCCAGTCCCTGCCTGGATGCGGAATGCCTCTCTGATCTGGAATGACCCTAGCTGGCCAGACCACATGACAGACTCTTATTTTCACCTCAGAACCCAAAGTAACACACTTCTCTGAAGCCAGACAGAGGAAATCACTTTGTACTGTCTTTGGGCCTTATTCACACTTCCCCTATTGAACTGCTTGTTGAGCTGCTCACATGACATTATAATAATTGGTACCTGTATGGCTCTTAGACTATACATTTCTTTTGGGGGGGGGGGCGGGTGGGCGAGGGAGGGGGGCGGGCGGGCCACTTCTATTGATCTTTCATTTATCTATTTTTATCCGTCTTTGTTCTTTGGCCTGTGTGGGCCTCCTGTTGCAGTGGCCTCTGTTGTCGCAGAGCACCAGCTCTGGGCGCATGCGTTCCAGAGCTCCAGCTCGGTAATTGGACACATAGGTCCAGCCACTCTGTGGCACGTGGGATCTTCCCAGGCCAGGGATGGAACCGGCGCCCCTTGCACTGCAAGGCGGTGTCCTTACCCACTGGACCATCAGGGAAGCCCAGACTATACATTTCTCAAGTGCAAGAATAAGGTCTTCATATCTGTTGGCTCTGTGCCTAGAACAATATCTGTCATAAATAAGAATTCAGCAAATGATAAATGCTTGTCGAAATGAATGCAAATAACAAACCGCTTCTATATTTTAAAAAGAAGAAAACCTGAAACAAAATTAACCAATTTTGAGGAAGCACAAGGACAATTCTACAGGGACACAAAAAATAATTTGTTATCTTTGCAAATCTGCATGATGTTTGAGAGAGTCTGGCAATGTCTTCCAGATCCAGGTAAGAAATAATATTCAGCAGCAAGTTGTCTGAGAGTCGTTCAAGGAAGTCAAATTTACCTTCATATAAATTGAAGACATACTCTAATATTCTTGAACCAAATATTAAGGCAGTTTGAACTGTAATTCAAAAAAAGTCAACAAAACAATGTGGTTATCATGTGCAGTCACAGAAAAAAACTATGATCATTGTCCGTAAGACAAGCTTTGGGGCATTTTGCCCCTGAGAGTGATGTTATATTTTGCAGAGTCATTCCTATTTCACCAAGTTGTCTCTGGGACCAATGGTATGTATTTGTTTCCAATAACTTCCTTTGACCCGGGATCAAACTCACAGTTTAACACAGTGATGGACTGAGCCAAATTACAGTCCAGACAACTGACTTAACTAGTCTTAGTGGCATCCGCACCTTTATTCTCCCAGTCTCCACGTCTAGGCAAAGACGCTGGTCCAGGTCACTTTACGACCTCTCTGCCCTCAGATTGGTGTGAAACACAAAATTTTTTTATTCACACTTCCCCTATTGAACTGCTTGTTGAGCTGCTCACATGACATTATAATAATTGGTACCTGTATGGCTCTTAGACTATACATTTCTTTTGGGGCGGGTTGGCGAGGGAGGGGGGCGGGCGGGCCACTTCTATTGATCTTTCATTTATCTATTTTTATCCGTCTTTGTTCTTTGGCCTGTGTGGGCCTCCTGTTGCAGTGGCCTCTGTTGTCGCAGAGCACCAGCTCTGGGCGCATGCGTTCCAGAGCTCCAGCTCGGAATTGGACACATAGGTCCAGCCACTCTGTGGCACGTGGGATCTTCCCAGGCCAGGGATGGAACCGGCGCCCCTTGCACTGCAAGGCGGTGTCCTTACCCACTGGACCATCAGGGAAGCCCAGACTATACATTTCTCAAGTGCAAGAATAAGGTCTTCATATCTGTTGGCTCTGTGCCTAGAACAATATCTGTCATAAATAAGAATTCAGCAAATGATAAATGCTTGTCGAAATGAATGCAAATAACAAACCGCTTCTATATTTTAAAAAGAAGAAAACCTGAAACAAAATTAACCAATTTTGAGGAAGCACAAGGACAATTCTACAGGGACACAAAAAATAATTTGTTATCTTTGCAAATCTGCATGATGTTTGAGAGAGTCTGGCAATGTCTTCCAGATCCAGGTAAGAAATAATATTCAGCAGCAAGTTGTCTGAGAGTCGTTCAAGGAAGTCAAATTTACCTTCATATAAATTGAAGACATACTCTAATATTCTTGAACCAAATATTAAGGCAGTTTGAACTGTAATTCAAAAAAAGTCAACAAAACAATGTGGTTATCATGTGCAGTCACAGAAAAAAACTATGATCATTGTCCGTAAGACAAGCTTTGGGGCATTTTGCCCCTGAGAGTGATGTTATATTTTGCAGAGTCATTCCTATTTCACCAAGTTGTCTCTGGGACCAATGGTATGTATTTGTTTCCAATAACTTCCTTTGACCCGGGATCAAACTCACAGTTTAACACAGTGATGGACTGAGCCAAATTACAGTCCAGACAACTGACTTAACTAGTCTTAGTGGCATCCGCACCTTTATTCTCCCAGTCTCCACGTCTAGGCAAAGACGCTGGTCCAGGTCACTTCTTTACGACCTCTCTGCCCTCAGATTGGTGTGAAACACAATTATCCCTTAATCTTAATCAATTTTTATTCTCTTATGGTTGTACACTATTGCTCTACCAAACTTTCTTCTTTACCTTCTTTCATTCCCATGAAATTGTGAATTATGAATCCCATGAACTATGAGTGGTAAAATCCAAGGGATGTTTTTTATTTTCTTTGTTTTGCTTACCTGTATTTTGCAATCTTTTTTTTATCATAAACTCTGTATTAGAGGCTTCCCTGGTGGTCCAGTGGGTAAGGACACCGCCTTGCAGTGCAAGGGGTGCTGGTTTGATCCCTGGCCTGGGAAGATCCCACGTGCCGCAGAGCGGCTGGACCGATGCCGATGCTTCCAATTACCGAGCCGGAGCTCTGGAGCGCATGTGCCCAGAGCCGGTGCTCTGCGACAACAGAGGCCACCGCGATGGGAGGCCCACATGGGCCAAAAGAACAAAGATGGATGAAAATGGACAAATGAAAGACCAATAGAAGTGGCCCGCCTGCTCCCCTCCCTCCCCACCCCACCCCCACCAAAATAAATAAATAAATAAATAAATCTTAAAAAAAAAAAAAAAACTCTGTATTACTAATGTAATTTTGCATAATCTAAGATGAATGAATGGAAGGAAGAAAGGAAGGAAGGGAAGAGGGCTACTATCTTATGAGAAAGGAAAATGACAGTATAAGGGGATATTTTATGTGTGTTGTTTCCAGTGGTTCCAACACTCGAGACTTTCTTTGTTTCTTTTTTGGCCACTTCTATTGGTCTTTCATCTATTTATTTTCATCCATCTTTGTTCTCTGGACCGTGTGGGCCTCCCATCGCAGTGGCCTCTCTTGCTGCAGAGCACCGGCTCTGGGCGCATGCGCTCCAGAACGTCGGCTCGGTAGTTGGACACATCGGTCCAGCCGCTCCGTGGCAAGTGGGATCTTCCCAAGTCAGGGATCGAACCAGTGCCCCTTGCACTGCAAGGCGGTGTCCTTACCCACTGGACCACCAGGGAAGCCCTTTCTTTGTTTCTTGAAGCTCTTTTTAAAAAAATTTTTTTCTACTGAAACCTCCAAAAACACCGCTATATCTGGTCTTTCCAGAAAACTTCTCTCAGAACTAAGAGTGTACTCTCTACAGAGCACTAAGTGCCCAAGATTTGTGGACCACTTCCTTCCCAACCTGGAACATTCTAGGGTAGGTGGGATGAAGCTGTCAAGAATACCAGGCTCCTTGCAGAAGCAGGCAGGCCGGTGATCCTAGAGGCTGATGGATCTCCAATTTCAAAATGGATGTAAAGTGGGGGCTATATTTATGTGGAAGCTCTGATTGTGCTAACCTGGAAGAACAAGCCCTATAAGATTTCTCTCCAAAACTGGTCAGTCCAGCTTTCTAGAGGCATTAAGGGCTGTAGCTGCTTCTAAATTGGAAGTGTCCCCAATTCAAAGCCCTTCTAAAGTCCCATGTTTTTCTTGGAGAAAAAAATAACCCCTCAAAAACTCATCCTCATAGTGTAAATATTGTGAAGAATCCTTGGCGCACCAGCAGAATAAGAAGAAAAAGAGGCACTTACTTATTGGAAAAACAAAACCCTTAATACAATAAATTTCCTTAAAATAATTGGAGATATTTGAACATTTTAAAGTGCAAGGAAAGCTTGCTCAAACTACATGTCCTGATGTACTTAAGAAAGTCTCTACTGGATTTCCCTGGTTGTCCAGTAGATTGCCTTCAATGCAGAGGATATGGGTTCGATCCTGGAGGAAGAACTAAAATCCCACATGATGCAGGGCAACTATGCTTATGCACCTCAACTGTTTCCAGTGGTTCCAACACTCGAGACTTTCTTTGTTTCTTTTTTGGCCACTTCTATTGGTCTTTCATCTATTTATTTTCATCCATCTTTGTTCTCTGGACCGTGTGGGCCTCCCATCGCAGTGGCCTCTCTTGCTGCAGAGCACCGGCTCTGGGCGCATGCGCTCCAGAACGTCGGCTCGGTAGTTGGACACATCGGTCCAGCCGCTCCGTGGCAAGTGGGATCTTCCCAAGTCAGGGATCGAACCAGTGCCCCTTGCACTGCAAGGCGGTGTCCTTACCCACTGGACCACCAGGGAAGCCCTTTCTTTGTTTCTTGAAGCTCTTTTTAAAAAAATTTTTTTCTACTGAAACCTCCAAAAACACCGCTATATCTGGTCTTTCCAGAAAACTTCTCTCAGAACTAAGAGTGTACTTTTACAGAGCACTAAGTGCCCAAGATTTGTGGACCACTTCCTTCCCAACCTGGAACATTCTAGGGTAGGTGGGATGAAGCTGTCAAGAATACCAGGCTCCTTGCAGAAGCAGGCAGGCCGGTGATCCTAGAGGCTGATGGATCTCCAATTTCAAAATGGATGTAAAGTGGGGGCTATATTTATGTGGAAGCTCTGATTGTGCTAACCTGGAAGAACAAGCCCTATAAGATTTCTCTCCAAAACTGGTCAGTCCAGCTTTCTAGAGGCATTAAGGGCTGTAGCTGCTTCTAAATTGGAAGTGTCCCCAATTCAAAGCCCTTCTAAAGTCCCATGTTTTTCTTGGAGAAAAAAATAACCCCTCAAAAACTCATCCTCATAGTGTAAATATTGTGAAGAATCCTTGGCGCACCAGCAGAATAAGAAGAAAAAGAGGCACTTACTTATTGGAAAAACAAAACCCTTAATACAATAAATTTCCTTAAAATAATTGGAGATATTTGAACATTTTAAAGTGCAAGGAAAGCTTGCTCAAACTACATGTCCTGATGTACTTAAGAAAGTCTCTACTGGATTTCCCTGGTTGTCCAGTAGATTGCCTTCCAATGCAGAGGATATGGGTTCGATCCCTGGAGGAAGAACTAAAATCCCACATGATGCAGGGCAACTATGCTTATGCACCTCAACTGCAGAGAAGCCTGTGCACTACAACAAAGATTCCATGTGCCTTAACTAAGATCCAACATAGTCGAATAAATAAATAAACATTAAAAAAAGAAAGAAAGAGGGCTTCCCTGGTGGTCCAGTTGGTAAAGCATCTGCCTTGCCATGCAAGGGGCACGGGTTTCATCCCTGGCCTGGGAAGATCTCACGTGCCGCTGGGCAAATGGACCTGTGTGTCCAATTACAAGCTGGGTCTCTGGAGCACAAGTGCCCAGAGCTGATGCTCTGCAACAAAAGAGGCCACTGCAATGGGAGGCCCACACAGGTCAAAGAATAAAAAAGATCCATGAGGGGCTTCCCTGGTGGTCCAGTGGGTAAGGACATGCCTTGCACTGCAAGGGGCGCCAGTTCAATCCCTGGCCTGGGAAGATCCCACGTGCCGCGGAGCGGCTGGACCAGTGTGTCCAATTACCGAGCTGGAGCTCTGGAGCGCATGCGCCCAGAGCCGGCGCTCTGCGATGACAGGGGCCACTGCGATGGGAGGCCCACACGGGCCAAAGAACAAAGATGGATGAAAACAGATAAATGAAAGACCAATAGAAGTGGCCCGCCCGCCCCCCTCCCTTGCCAACCACCCCCCCAAATAAATAAATAAATAAATAAGAGATGGATGAAAATAAATAAACAAAAAATCAATGAAACATGTCAAAATTTTAAGAAAAAAAATGAAAGAAAATCTGTACCAATAAGATCTTTTAAATGCTAAAGTTATAAAAGGACATATATGCCTACATATGTAACTTGGTAGTTTCAAAGAATACAGGTATTGGGGTACTTAGAAAATGCTTTCTGCTTATTTGTGTTTTTTATGTAGCCAACAGGTAACCAACATTTACCTCTTTTAAAATGATGAACACAATGTTGGAACAAATTCCATTTTGAAAAGTAAGGTCACTGCCTTCGTGCTTGGACATTTGAACATTTTAAAGTGCAAGGAAAGTTTTAAACATGTCCTGATGTACTTAAGAAAGTCTCTACTGGATTTCCCTGGTTGTCCAGTAGATTGCCTTCCAATGCAGAGGATATGGGTTCGATCCCTGGAGGAAGAACTAAAATCCCACATGATGCAGGGCAACTATGCTTATGCACCTCAACTGCAGAGAAGCCTGTGCACTACAACAAAGATTCCATGTGCCTTAACTAAGATCCAACATAGTCGAATAAATAAATAAACATTAAAAAAAGAAAGAAAGAGGGCTTCCCTGGTGGTCCAGTTGGTAAAGCATCTGCCTTGCCATGCAAGGGGCACGGGTTTCATCCCTGGCCTGGGAAGATCTCACGTGCCGCTGGGCAAATGGACCTGTGTGTCCAATTACAAGCTGGGTCTCTGGAGCACAAGTGCCCAGAGCTGATGCTCTGCAACAAAAGAGGCCACTGCAATGGGAGGCCCACACAGGTCAAAGAATAAAAAAGATCCATGAGGGGCTTCCCTGGTGGTCCAGTGGGTAAGGACATGCCTTGCACTGCAAGGGGCGCCAGTTCAATCCCTGGCCTGGGAAGATCCCACGTGCCGCGGAGCGGCTGGACCAGTGTGTCCAATTACCGAGCTGGAGCTCTGGAGCGCATGCGCCCAGAGCCGGCGCTCTGCGATGACAGGGGCCACTGCGATGGGAGGCCCACACGGGCCAAAGAACAAAGATGGATGAAAATGGACAAATGAAAGACCAATAGATGTGGCCCACCTGCTCCCCTCCCTTGCCAACCACCCCCCCAAATAAATAAATAAATAAATAAGAGATGGATGAAAATAAATAAACAAAAAATCAATGAAACATGTCAAAATTTTAAGAAAAAAAATGAAAGAAAATCTGTACCAATAAGATCTTTTAAATGCTAAAGTTATAAAAGGACATATATGCCTACATATGTAACTTGGTAGTTTCAAAGAATACAGGTATTGGGGTACTTAGAAAATGCTTTCTGCTTATTTGTGTTTTTTATGTAGCCAACAGGTAACCAACATTTACCTCTTTTAAAATGATGAACACAATGTTGGAACAAATTCCATTTTGAAAAGTAAGGTCACTGCCTTCGTGCTGGATTGTGTGGCAGCCAGCCTTCTAGAGAGCTCTTGCATCTCTCCCCCTGGACTCATGCCCCCATGTGTCCCCAGCCCACAGTGAATGAGGGCTGGCCTATGGAACCGATAGGAACTGCAAAAAATATCCCAATGCTAGGTCACCAGAGACACCGGGGCTTCTGTCCTGCTGTCTTGGATCACTCACTCTCAGAGAAGTCAAAGACCATGACCTGGCACCACTTCACAGCATCAAGAAGAGGTCTGTGCAAATGAATGGATACAGAAGCTCTGGTACATGTATACAGTGGAATACTACTCAGCTGTTAAAAGAAATGCAGAAGACTCAGTCCTAATGAGGTGGCTAGCTCTAGAATCTATCATAAAAAGTGAAGCAAGTCAAAAAGAGAAAGACAAGTACAGTATACTAACTCTTATATATGGGATCTAGTAAGATGGTCATGATAACACATGCAGTGAACTCATGGAAAAACAGAGAATATATATAAGGACATTGTGGAGACCGAACAGTGGGAGGGAGGCATGGAGGGAGTAACATTGAAACCTATACTGTCATGGGTGGAAAAGACAGCTATTGTCACTGTGCTAAGGGAATAGGAGTTCCTACAATCACTTGGGGCGATGGTCTGGAGGGGTGGGAGGCGGGGAATTCGGTGGGGGGAGGGTCCAGGGATATGCATATGAATGATCTGGGAACATACATGTTGGTGAACAACAAAACTCTGTAAAATCTTTAAAGAATTAAAAAACAATAGATATGCAACAAGCAAAAAAAAAAAAAAAGAAGAAGAGGTCTGTAGGGAAGGAAACTTTAAGAGTTGTGTGTATGTGTGTGTGTGCGTGTAAGTCCAGGAGATGGAAGAGATGCAGGTTCAATCCCTGAGTGAGGAAGAATCCCTGGAGAAGGAAATGGCCACCAATCTAGTATTCTGACCTGGAAAACCCCATGGATAGAGGAGCCTGGTGGGCTCACAGAGCTGGACATGACTGAATACACACACACAAACACACACATACACATACACTGTTTTAAGCCAACAGGTAACCAACATTTACCTCTTTTAAAATGATGAACACAATGTTGGAACAAATTCCATTTTGAAAAGTAAGGTCACTGCCTTCGTGCTGGATTGTGTGGCAGCCAGCCTTCTAGAGAGCTCTTGCATCTCTCCCCCTGGACTCATGCCCCCATGTGTCCCCAGCCCACAGTGAATGAGGGCTGGCCTATGGAACCGATAGGAACTGCAAAAAATATCCCAATGCTAGGTCACCAGAGACACCGGGGCTTCTGTCCTGCTGTCTTGGATCACTCACTCTCAGAGAAGTCAAAGACCATGACCTGGCACCACTTCACAGCATCAAGAAGAGGTCTGTGCAAATGAATGGATACAGAAGCTCTGGTACATGTATACAGTGGAATACTACTCAGCTGTTAAAAGAAATGCAGAAGACTCAGTCCTAATGAGGTGGCTAGCTCTAGAATCTATCATAAAAAGTGAAGCAAGTCAAAAAGAGAAAGACAAGTACAGTATACTAACTCTTATATATGGGATCTAGTAAGATGGTCATGATAACACATGCAGTGAACTCATGGAAAAACAGAGAATATATATAAGGACATTGTGGAGACCGAACAGTGGGAGGGAGGCATGGAGGGAGTAACATTGAAACCTATACTGTCATGGGTGGAAAAGACAGCTATTGTCACTGTGCTAAGGGAATAGGAGTTCCTACAATCACTTGGGGCGATGGTCTGGAGGGGTGGGAGGCGGGGAATTCGGTGGGGGGAGGGTCCAGGGATATGCATATGAATGATCTGGGAACATACATGTTGGTGAACAACAAAACTCTGTAAAATCTTTAAAGAATTAAAAAACAATAGATATGCAACAAGCAAAAAAAAAAAAAAAGAAGAAGAGGTCTGTAGGGAAGGAAACTTTAAGAGTTGTGTGTATGTGTGTGTGTGCGTGTAAGTCCAGGAGATGGAAGAGATGCAGGTTCAATCCCTGAGTGAGGAAGAATCCCTGGAGAAGGAAATGGCCACCAATCTAGTATTCTGACCTGGAAAACCCCATGGATAGAGGAGCCTGGTGGGCTCACAGAGCTGGACATGACTGAATACACACACACAAACACACACATACACATACACTGTTTTAAGCCATTGGGTTTGGAGGTAATTTATTGCCCATCCATAGATTATAAAGATGCAGGTATATGCAAGCATTGTGGCATCATGGTAGAAACCTAGAATGTGGCAACAGCTTTGAAACTGGAATGTGGACATTTGAAAAGTCTTCAATAAATAGTATACTAAGTAAATAATATCTGTTAGTATAAGCCTGATGGTCTCTGAGGAGGCTTTATAGGATAGGGTTTAAAGAAAAGTGAAGAAAATATTATTTTTTCAAAAACTGGAGAGAAGGGGGCAAAAAGTTAGAGGAAGGGGAATCCTTTGTATGTAGTGGCAGAAAGTTTAGCAAACACGCATGTTTTCCATAGTCAAAACTCAAAACAGAATTTCTTATACTTTTTTTTAAGATTTTGTTCTTAACCTATAAAAAAATGTACGGTGGTTGGGAAGACTTTGGACAAACGATATGCGGGACCTTAATGAAGAAAACGTTAACTCTAAACAAATGGAGGGAAATACCGTTTTCATGTTGGGAAAACCAAAGGATGACAGTTTTGTCAAAAACCTAGAAAGTCAATCCAGTTCCCATTAGAATTTCAACAGGGAGTTCTGCATAGATTTTTGCTGTCAGAACTCAGAGGCGGAGTACAAAGTCAAGAACAGCCCTTGTAAAGAATAGAAGGAGGAGGAGGAAGATGAATTCATCTCCAGAGGTAAGAGAACATACTGTAGAAAATGTAATTAAAACAGTGTAATTGGTAAAAGATAATCAATCAACCAACAGGGATGTTTGTTTCCCTACTAAACATCCCAGGAAATGACAGATGTATGTCATTTCCGCAATTCATAAGGATGGGATTACAAAAAAAAGGGGGGGGGCGGATAATAAACTATTCTATAAATGGTGCTGGCAATATTAACAGCCCACATACAAAAAATTATAACATCTCATATCATCATAACCAAAAGCAAATTTGAGAGAAGTTAAGGACCAAATATGAGAAACAAAACACACAATATTTAGAATTAAACACGGAAGTATAAGGTAGAAAAGGATTTCTTAAGCAAAATATGAAAGTACAAGCCATATATTAAAAGATGGACAAATCTGAACTCCATGAAACCATTCAATTCTTTATTGTCATTGCGCAGTCGCTAAGTTGTGTCTGATTCTTTGTGACCCCATGGACTAAGGCACACCAAGCTTCCCTGTCCTTCACCATCTGCTGCAGCTTACCCAAACTCATATCCACTGAGTTGTGAGAAGATAAACCAAAGAGTTGGTGAAATATCTGTAGCATATAATCAAACCAAAGAATGGGTATTCAAAATATACATGAAGAAGTTTCTACAATGAATACAAAGAAAATAAATAACCAAACAGAAGTAATAGACAAAGGAGACGAATTAGCAGTTCTCAGAAGAAAACTGGTCAATAAATATAAGAAAGGGTATTCCCTGGTAGCCTTAGTGGTAAAAAAATCCTTCTGCCAATGTAGGAATTGTAGGAGATGCAGGTTCAATCCCTGGATCAAGAAAATCCCCTGGAGGAGGGCATGGCAACCCACTCCAGGATTCCTGCCTGGAGAATCCCATGGACAGAGGAGCCTGGCGGGCTACAAACCACGAGGCCGCACAGAGTCGGATACAACTGAAGCAATTTAGCATCCACATGCATTAATCAGGGAATTTACATGCCTATCTTGGCAAAAATTAACACGTATCTGTGATTATACTAACTATTGGTGAGAATGTGGGGAAACAGCATCTCTCTCAAAAAAAAAAAAAATGCCAATGGAATAAAGTTGAAGAGGCACATATTTTACAACTCAACAAACATGGCACTACATACCCGATTTAGAGAAATGCTCATACATTCTACCTGGATAATTGAAGATTTATTGTTGCTAAAAGTGGAAACCACCTAACTACCCTCAGTAGGGGAGATGATTGAATGTGGTTTATAATATAAAATACCGTAAGCATTGAAATGAATGAACTTGATATACATATATCAACATGGGTAAATTTCAAAAACAGTGCTCAATGACAAAGTTGAAAAACAATATAGTATACTACTATATGTAAAATTTTCAACATAAAAATAGTATGTATTTGTGACTATATATAATAAAATATGCTTGGAAATGGTACCAATTTCAGAACAGTTAGTAGAAGGGAATAGAGCAAAAATAGGTGATGGGCAGAAATTTGACTGTATGTGTAACTTTTTAAATGTTTTTGAAAGACATTAAGTAAATATAGTGCTCACTTCAACAGCATTTGTATCAAAACTGGGATAGTACAGAGAAGATTCTTAGTGTTCAAAGAAAGGATGACACAAAAAATTAAAACCATTCAAAAAAATTAAAACCATTCAGAGCAGATTCAAACTTCACATGCAATTAAACTAGAAATCAAGAAAATAAATGTGACCAAAAAGGTTCCAACTATTTGGAACTTAAAATGTTTCTAAATAATCTATAGATCAAAGAGTAAATCAGAATAGAAATTAGAAAATATTTTACAATGAATGAGAATAAAGATCCAGCTTCTCAAAATTCACTTACTATAGCAGCACATAAGGAAAATTTAGAGGAGAAATGGCTGAAAGCAAAAATGTAAGCTTTCATCCCGAGCAGCAAGGAAGAGAACAACAAATCAGACCTAAGAAAAGTAGAAGGAAGGAAATAATAAAAGAAAGAACAGAAATCCATAATAAAAGTAAATAACAATAGAAAAACTCAACAGAGTAAAAGTTAGGTCTTTGAAAAAATAAATAAAATGAATAAGCCTCTGGCAGCTCAGTCAGTAAGGAATCTCCCTGCAGTGCAGGAGTCTGCCTGCAGCATGGGAGACCCAGGTTCGATCCCTGGGTCTGGAAGTTTCCCTGGAGAAGGAAATGGCAATCCACTGCGGTATCCTTGCCTGGAACATTCCATGGACAGAGAAGACTGGCAGGCTACATACAGTCCATGGGTGGCAGAGCTGGACACAACTTAGCAACTAAACCACACCACACCACGGGGTTAACTAAGGGAAAAGATAGAAAGCACAAATTACTATTATTAAGAAATGAAAATGAGGGCTTCCCTGGTAGCTCAGTGGTAAACAGTTCACCTGCCAATGCAAGAATCACGAGTTTGATCCCTGATCCAGGAAGATTCCACGTGTTGCAAAGCAACGAAACCCGTGAGCCACAACTATGGAGCCTGTGCTCCAGAGCCTCAGAGCTGCAGCTTGAGCCCATGTGCCGCAACTGCTGAAGCCCATGAGCCCTAGAGCCCGAGTTGCACAGTAAGAGAAGTCACCACAACAAGAAGCCTGCTCACCTCAACTAGAGAGTAGCCCAGCTCCCTGCAACTAGAGAAGAGCCTGTGGCAGCAGTGAAAACCCCGAATGGCCAAAAATAAATAAATAATTTAAAAAGAATATTGTAATACTGTAACATTGCATATTACAGGTGCAATAGACACGGAAAAGAAGAGGATATATGAGTAACTTTGTCATTGTTGATCAGTCACTAAGTCCTGTCCAACTCTCTGTAATCCCATGAACTGCAATATGTCAGGCTTCCCTGTCCTTCACTATCCTCTGGAGTTTGCTCAAGCTCATATGTATTGAGTTGGTGATGCCATCCAATCATCTCATCCTCTGTTGCCCTCTTCTCTTCTGCCGCTAATCTTTCCCAGCATCAGGGCCTTTTCCAGTGAGTCAGCTCTTCCAGCAACATTTTTTATAATTTGAATAAAAAGAGGTAAATGTGACAAACTTTAAAACCTTTTGTTAGTGGTGTTGGGTATCTATCGTATCATCTTCTGTTCTTTTTTTGTAGCTTTAAGATAATTTTGAATTTTAAAACTTCTAAAGGGAAAGGTATAGAATGCAATGTACAAGATTCTTCTTTTTGTGTTAATATATTTCATATGCATGCATAGACTTTCTTGAAGGATATATATGAAACTGTTAATGATGGTTGTCATGGGAACTGGGAACCTGGGGCCAGAAGGAAATTATTTTTATCCTATACCCTTTAAAACTGATGTATCTTTTTGTTTTACTACTTGCCTTTATTTGTGTGTGTGTGTTTTTTAATATCTCAAAAGTCAGTTAATAAAAGCGGTAAAACAGAAGAGCTTTACTTAGGTCTGTCTTCCCTGCTGTGCAGCCTAGAGCCAAGTTCCCATGCTTCTACCTCTTGCCCCCTTCATGCTATTCCCATGCTACTCCCTCTTCACCCAAAGAACCTGAGCCCAGCTCTGCAGAAATTCTAGAGATTCAGTCTGAAGACAAAGAGCCGCTGGTCGGCGAAGGCAGAGAGAAGAAGAGTGGACTAAGAGCTGATGGTCAAGCAGGAGAAAACAAAGACCCAAGTCAATGGTTGAGATATGGGCCTCAAGAAAGGACCTAGAGAAAATGGATCATAGCCCCATGGCATGGGACTGGCCCTACTTTGAAAAGAAGGTAAGGACAATGTTCTTTTCCACTTTCAGATTCCAGATAAACCAGTATTCCTAGGATCTAGCACTCAGGCCAATATTTTTGGATATTAGTATTTATTAGGATTATCATTTTTCTTTATAGTCCCCGTTTCAGTCATTGTTCCATTCTCCCCATAAATCATCTAAATGCCTAGGAGAATTTCAAATATTTTGACATCTAAACCCTATCTCCCACGCATCCTTTCACATGCAGCAGCAAAAGTAAAAAAACCTTTGCCATGTGGTTCAGAAAATATGGCTGCTGAGGTCATTTGGTTTTATCACAGGGATTTCTGTGGATTGGCCTCAATAACTAACCACTACTTATAACTCGCTGAAGATCTAAGCAACCGACTTAAAAATGGATATAAGTTGGAAAACAACTCATTTTTAGGTTGGACTCAACCTCAACCCATGCATGAATCAGCCTTTCAACTGAGGTTATGTGGGCACATCATTGCCCTAAACTCAATTTTAAAAAGTATTTCCGATAGCTAATTTTTTGGTTGTTCCTATCTATTTAGCTTAGGGGGGAAAACTCTATAGATATTTCCTCAGACTGTTAAAGCCTTCAGCGGGGAGTCAGCGGGGCTGTGGGGAGGAGGGGTAGTCCTGCTTCATAAACAAATGGGCATAGAGTACAAACAGGCAAACGACAGAAAGAACGTAAATGGCAATTAAACATGATGGGACTTTTTTTACCAGCTATCAGGAAAATGCTAGTCAAACATGATACTATTTTTACCATCAGACTGGAACAAATTTAAAAGAGCTTTACTTAGGTCTGTCTTCCCTGCTGTGCAGCCTAGAGCCAAGTTCCCATGCTTCTACCTCTTGCCCCCTTCATGCTATTCCCATGCTACTCCCTCTTCACCCAAAGAACCTGAGCCCAGCTCTGCAGAAATTCTAGAGATTCAGTCTGAAGACAAAGAGCCGCTGGTCGGCGAAGGCAGAGAGAAGAAGAGTGGACTAAGAGCTGATGGTCAAGCAGGAGAAAACAAAGACCCAAGTCAATGGTTGAGATATGGGCCTCAAGAAAGGACCTAGAGAAAATGGATCATAGCCCCATGGCATGGGACTGGCCCTACTTTGAAAAGAAGGTAAGGACAATGTTCTTTTCCACTTTCAGATTCCAGATAAACCAGTATTCCTAGGATCTAGCACTCAGGCCAATATTTTTGGATATTAGTATTTATTAGGATTATCATTTTTCTTTATAGTCCCCGTTTCAGTCATTGTTCCATTCTCCCCATAAATCATCTAAATGCCTAGGAGAATTTCAAATATTTTGACATCTAAACCCTATCTCCCACGCATCCTTTCACATGCAGCAGCAAAAGTAAAAAAACCTTTGCCATGTGGTTCAGAAAATATGGCTGCTGAGGTCATTTGGTTTTATCACAGGGATTTCTGTGGATTGGCCTCAATAACTAACCACTACTTATAACTCGCTGAAGATCTAAGCAACCGACTTAAAAATGGATATAAGTTGGAAAACAACTCATTTTTAGGTTGGACTCAACCTCAACCCATGCATGAATCAGCCTTTCAACTGAGGTTATGTGGGCACATCATTGCCCTAAACTCAATTTTAAAAAGTATTTCCGATAGCTAATTTTTTGGTTGTTCCTATCTATTTAGCTTAGGGGGGAAAACTCTATAGATATTTCCTCAGACTGTTAAAGCCTTCAGCGGGGAGTCAGCGGGGCTGTGGGGAGGAGGGGTAGTCCTGCTTCATAAACAAATGGGCATAGAGTACAAACAGGCAAACGACAGAAAGAACGTAAATGGCAATTAAACATGATGGGACTTTTTTTACCAGCTATCAGGAAAATGCTAGTCAAACATGATACTATTTTTACCATCAGACTGGAACAAATTTAAAAGAGTATCAATATCTAATTAGCGATGGCAAAGGTATAAGAAAAAAATCCCATGTTCTGTTGGATGGATATATTAGTATTCAGTACTTTAATACTTAATACACACTTTTTGGGGAGATCAATTTGTGAATATAGCTGGCATCTTTTGTAAGGCATTAAATTACTGAAAACTGAAATATGGTGACATCAAAATATTAATACAGTTTCATTTTATGAACAAACATTGAAATAATGTAAATTATTCAATTTAAAATTCTTTCAAAAATAGCATAATTATAAACTTGGCATAATTATAGTGCTCAGATGAGTGGTAGATGGCATGTGCACTACTTCCTTGACTACTCCCAGTGCTACTCAATCTGGTTAACAGAAACACCATCTTTGTCAAGTTACCTTTGACTCACACAAGGTTTTCAAAAATTGACCCCTTGCCTTTCCTGATGGCTCAGTGGTAAAGAATCCACCTGCCAGAGCAGGAGACACAGGTGTGATCCCTGACCTGAGAGGATCTTACACACCCCAGAGCAACTAAACCCAGGCACCATAACTACTGAGCCTGTGCTCTAGAACCTGGGTGCTGTTAACTACTGAACCCACATGCTGCAACTACTAAGTCCTGTGTGCCCTAGAGCCTATACTCTGCCACAAGAGAAGCTGCAGCAATAAGAAGCCCTCGCACCACCACTAGGGAAAAAAGCACAAGCAGCAATGAAGACCCAGCACATCCAAAAGTAAATAAAAAGTATAATAATAATAAAAAAAAGGATTCACACCTCAAATAAAATACTCCATACTTCCCAAAATTCATAATGTAAAATATCTTTGGACCAAGCAATTCCGCGAATAAAAATCTATATTAATGACACTTCTCAAATAACTGTGCAAAGATATATATGTCCCAGAATGTACCTAAAGGCTTTTGAAAACGTCCATTAATTGAAGATTGTATATTTGTACAATGGAACACCATACAGTCTTAGAAAAGACCCAGATACATCTTTATGTACTCTAACACAAAAATGTTCACAATATATGAAGTGCAAAAACAAATTTAACAAGTACAAATTCTGTTTTTGTAAACGAGCACACACAAAACCCAAAACAGAAAGAATTCAAATGAGAATAAAGCTATTATAGTAGTTATCCCTGGGGAATGGAGCCTGGAGGAAGAGGGAAGGGAATTTCACTTTTAAAATTTGAGAAACCTGTAATAGCTAGAATGTACTGAATTCTTCTCATATGCTAGGCAAATTCTAAGTACTTCATTCAACCTATCTTTGTAAGGACCTTATGAGGTAGATGCTATTATATTTCTGGAAACTGAGATCCAAAGAGATTAAATACTTTGCCCAGGGTTATATATCTAGTAAATTTGGAACCAGAATTTGAGCAGATAGTCTGAATTAAGCAGCACTGTTAATTGCCATGCTAACAGTTGTCTATACTTTGGAGTTTATGAATGACTTTTAAAATAAAAAATACATAATTTTCATCTTTTAAAAACACCAGGCTTCCGTGGTGTTCCAGTGGTAAAGAATTTGCTTCCCAATGCAGGAGACAAGGGTTAAATCCCTGGTAGAGGAACTAAGAACCATGTACCACTGGGCAGCTAAGCCTGTGTGTATCACTTCTGAGTCTGAGCACCACAATAAGGACCCAATACAACCAAAACATAAAATTTAACTAAATTTAAATTTAAAAAAAGGGCAACAGCACCTAGCATATGGGGGGAAGAAATCAATGTTGTTTTTGATTTTGCAATTTAGGTTGTTTTGACCTATATCATTGTGGTAGGCGGAATAATGGGCTTCCAGGTGACACCAGTGGTAAAGAATCTGCCTGCCAATGCAGGAGACATAAGAGACCCGGGTTCAATCCCTGGATCAGTAAGATCTGTGGAGAAGGGAAAGGCAGAATGGTTTGATCCCTGATGGGAGAACTAGGATTGCATATACCACACATGAAGCCACAACTAGAGAGCCCGTGCGCCACAACAAAAGATCCCACATGCTGCTCCTAAGGCCAGATATAGTTAAGTAAAGAAATATTAAAAACAAAACAAAAAAACACACACAGAGCTGATCCCCCCAGGCAGTAGGCACACTAACTGACAAGCTAACAAGGGAAGAGGCCCACGAGCTGAACCCAGGGTCTAACAAGTACAAATTCTGTTTTGTAAACGAGCACACAAAACCCAAAACAGAAAGAATTCAAATGAGAATAAAGCTATTATAGTAGTTATCCCTGGGGAATGGAGCCTGGAGGAAGAGGGAAGGGAATTTCACTTTTAAAATTTGAGAAACCTGTAATAGCTAGAATGTACTGAATTCTTCTCATATGCTAGGCAAATTCTAAGTACTTCATTCAACCTATCTTTGTAAGGACCTTATGAGGTAGATGCTATTATATTTCTGGAAACTGAGATCCAAAGAGATTAAATACTTTGCCCAGGGTTATATATCTAGTAAATTTGGAACCAGAATTTGAGCAGATAGTCTGAATTAAGCAGCACTGTTAATTGCCATGCTAACAGTTGTCTATACTTTGGAGTTTATGAATGACTTTTAAAATAAAAAATACATAATTTTCATCTTTTAAAAACACCAGGCTTCCGTGGTGTTCCAGTGGTAAAGAATTTGCTTCCCAATGCAGGAGACAAGGGTTAAATCCCTGGTAGAGGAACTAAGAACCATGTACCACTGGGCAGCTAAGCCTGTGTGTATCACTTCTGAGTCTGAGCACCACAATAAGGACCCAATACAACCAAAACATAAAATTTAACTAAATTTAAATTTAAAAAAAGGGCAACAGCACCTAGCATATGGGGGGAAGAAATCAATGTTGTTTTTGATTTTGCAATTTAGGTTGTTTTGACCTATATCATTGTGGTAGGCGGAATAATGGGCTTCCAGGTGACACCAGTGGTAAAGAATCTGCCTGCCAATGCAGGAGACATAAGAGACCCGGGTTCAATCCCTGGATCAGTAAGATCTGTGGAGAAGGGAAAGGCAGAATGGTTTGATCCCTGATGGGAGAACTAGGATTGCATATACCACACATGAAGCCACAACTAGAGAGCCCGTGCGCCACAACAAAAGATCCCACATGCTGCTCCTAAGGCCAGATATAGTTAAGTAAAGAAATATTAAAAACAAAACAAAAAAACACACACAGAGCTGATCCCCCCAGGCAGTAGGCACACTAACTGACAAGCTAACAAGGGAAGAGGCCCACGAGCTGAACCCAGGGTCCCGTACTTAGATTTGGAGAGATGAGGAGGACCCGGCAAGGAGGCCAGGAAGATGCCCGTGAGGCAGGAGGCCAAGACCAAGGCTTTTCTGGAAGCCAGGAAAGAACACGTCACCAGAAGCAAGACAGCACAAGTCTAGTCCTGTTGGGGCTGGTACCAGCGCTGACCTCGATGTTAGCAGGAGAAGGTCTTTGGATGAAAAAACTCTGAGGGGATCTTGCGAAATAAATCCAAACATCCTATACTTAATAAGAGCAAACAGTGATTAAGAGCTGATTCTGTACCGCTCTAGATGCCTTTCACGTGTCAAGGCACTGAATGCTCACAGCGACCACACAGAGCATGTGCCCCCCATATGGGGAGGAAACGGGCTCACGGAGGGTGTTACACAGCCAGGCAGAGGCAGCAGAGACTCAGAGCTGGCTCCCTGAGCCCCACTCGGCACCACAGCACACCCTCTTCTGCTGCCGAAGGCTTTCTGAGGGGTTCTGAGGGATTCCCTAAGAACTGAGGGGGAAGAGGAGGGGAAACAGCAGTGCTGCTTGGAGCTATTTCCTCTGCCAAGACTCCAGTGCTGTAGGAAGTCTACAAAGCGAGACACAGACGCCTTTGAACTTGCCAGGCCGATTTAATTTGGTACCTCCGTGCTGTTCCTGGCATGAGACGGCAGCTCTCAAAACTGCAATTTTAAAAGCCTGTTTGGGTGTATTCCTCGACTGAACTCCTCAGCCCTCCTCTCTCCAGGCAGGAGGGGAGCCAGCAAGAGGCCTCTGTCAGATTCATAACTTCTAGCTTTATTGCTTATTCTTCCAGGACCAGGAACCCCACAAGTGGTCATCCTGAAGCTGATGTTGCCACCACCCCCAGTGTTTTACAGGGAGCAAGGGTGTGGAGCATACCTGGGGCATCCCTAAACTTTGCAGTCGGTTCAGTGGTTCAGAATCTGCCTGCCAGTACAGGAGACAAGAGTTCAATCTCTGCTCTAGGTGAATTTAGACTCCGCAAGCCATGGGGCAACTGAGCCTGTGTGCTACAACTATTGAGTCTGTGTTCTAGAGCCTGGGAGCTGCAACTCTGGAAGACCAAGCGCCCTAGAGTCCATGCTCTGCAACAAGAGAAGCCATCACAGTGAGAAGCCTGTGCACTGCACCAAGAGAAAGCCAGTGCCCAGAATCAAAAATCCAGAGTAGCTATAAATAAATAATATAAAAATAAAATAAAATAGCCAAGTTCTTAAAAAAAAAAAAAAAGGGCAGACCATCACCTCCCTCTCTCTGGCCCAAACCCCCATCTTCAGGTTTTTGTCAAAAGTCTGTCAGACGTCAACTGTTTCCATCTGTAAAACAGAGATTTCAATAGTCTAACTGTCTGAGAATAATGAGCTGAATTAAATAAACTTTTACAAACACTTAAAAAAAAAAAATGTCTGTCAGAAAATCCCATGTCAGCGAATGTTCAGCACTCCCTGGACATAGCTCTGGATCAGGTACTATTGTGTTTAGAAAATAAAATGGAGCCTGTCTTGGAAACAAAAAGTGTTTTACAGAAGTTTACTTTATAACTGTCTTTGCAGAAACCTGTCTATCCCACAATTAAATAAGTGAAGCCTGTCTGGACTGATTCTTATTCAGTGAAAGGCAGTTCACTTCAGCATGGTTCTTTGCAAGCCAATAATGAATTTCATTTGAGTATGCGTTTGAGCAAGCTCCAGGAGATGGCAAAGGACAGAGAAGCCTGCAGGCATGCTGCAGTCCATGGAGTCAGAAAGACTCGGACATGACTGAGCGACTGAACGCAATTGAATGAATTTCATACTTTCTATAAAGGAGTTAACAAAACACAGTGTGTACAGGACCGAAAACTGAGGACAATCTATCCAAATGTTTAACGACCTGAGGAAGCAAAACCCAACCAAAACTACTCATTCTAAACAAACACCTATTACATGGTACAATGTTAAATATGAGACAATCTTTAAGAATGTTGATTATCAAAGATCCACCCAAAGTGTGCATTTTATTTTTTATTTGGATATTTTATTGGACAGTTCTTTTCAATCAAAGGCATGGAATAAACTACTCTTTAAAAGCTGCATGGAGGGCTTCCCCTGGTGGTCCAGTGGGTAAGGACACCGCCTTGCAGTGCAAGGGGCGCCGGTTCGATCACTGGCCTGGGAAGATCCCACGTGCCGCGGAGCGGCTGGACTGATGTGTCCCAATTACCAAGCTGGAGCTCTGGAGCGCATGCGCCCAGAGCCGGTGCTCTGCAGCGACAGACGCCACCGCGATGGGAGGCCCACAGGAGCCAAGGAACAAAGATGGATGAAAATAGAGAAATGAAAGACCAACAGAAGTGGCCCGCCTGCTCCCCTCCCTCCCCAACCTGACCCCCGCCCTAAATAAATAAATAAATAAATATTTAAAAAAAAAAAAAAAAAAAAGCTGCATGGATATCCACAAAATTGTCATGAAGAAGAAATGTAGTAAGTCATGACTTTGATCATATATCATTAGTTATGGGTTTATTTTTTTGTTACAGTCTCAGAGAAAGCAGTAAAGAACAGTCTTCAGTCATCATTAAAATTGCATCTGGAAATAATAAAAGTCATTTAAAGTAAAATAATTGATGATTTGTTTTAACTGATGATGACAATTTCTCCTTAGTAAATTATGAGATCAGAGTGAGCCTTTTAAAAACCAGATTTAGGGGGACTTCCCTGGTGATCCAGTGGCTAAGATTCTGCACTCCAAATGGGGGGAGCCTGGGTTCCATTCCTGGTGGAGGAACTAAATACCACATGCCGCAACTAAGAGTTTTCTTGCCGTGGCTAAAAAAAAAAAAAGATCCCACATGCTGCTGCAACTAAAGACATCATGTGCTACAACTAAGACCAGGTTCAACCAACCAAATAAATAAATAAAAATAAATAGCAAAATAAATAAGCAATAAAAATAAGTTTTTTTCCCCCCTACTCTCTGAGAGTGCTTAGGCCTGGCAATGTTAGCAGTCAGCTGTAGGATCTGGGACAGACACATTCATTCTGAATCTCATTTGAGAAATAGAGATAATACTATTTATTTCACAAGAATATTGTAACAATAAAATGAGAATCTGTATACGAAAGTTCTCAATGCTAATATTAATGGCATATGCAGTTAACATTGTTAACTACTTCCAATAAACTAAGAATCTCTAAAATGCCTTTTAGCTTTAAATTTATATTATTAAGAAACAATTATTAAAGAATTTAAAGAGAGTCCTTTCAGAGACACATACTGAAATATGTTTGGATGGAATGACGTAACAACTGAGGTTTGCATCAAAATAATCCAGTGGGAACAGGAGGTTTGTGTTTGTTTAACTAGATTATGGATGCATGGGAGTTTTTTTTTTTTTTTTTCAAAACACTGTCTACATTTTACGTTTGAAATTTTCACATTGAGGAGGAAAACAGCAAAAGGGAAATTGAAGGGCAAACTCAATGATTTAGTTCAAGTGCTACTTGATTAAGACTGGGGGAATTCCCTGGTGGTCCAGTGTTTAGGACTCCATGCTTCCACTGCTGAGGGCCCAGGTTTGATCCCTGATCAAAGAATTAGGATCCTGCAAGTCATGAGGCATGGCCAAAAATACAGATTGCTTCTCCTGCAAACATTGCTATTAAAATATATGGTAGAGCTTTTAAACAATTGTCAAAATGCATAAGAATTCAAGGATTCGAGAATTTCATTAAGTTTTGGAATGCTCTTTAACTTCTTTTTAACTAAAGGAGACATTTCAATCAAACGTTCAGTTCAGTCACTCAGTCGTGTCCAACTCTTTGCAACCCCATGAACTAAGCATGTCAGGCTTCCCTGTCCTTCACCATCTCCCAGAGCTTTCTCAAACTGATTATGGCAAAAAAAAAAATTATATTTACTATATGATTTAAGATTATTAATGACGGGACTTCCCTGACAGTTTGGAGGTCAGGACTAGGCATTTTCACTGCCCAGGCCCAGGTTGAATTCTCGGTCAGGGAACTAAGATCCCACAAGCTGTTTGGCCAAATAAGAAAAGATTATTAGCGATTTTCTTTGGGGGGCCCACATCGCTTGGCATGTGGAATGTTAGTTCTCCCCAAACCAGAGACAGTCAGCTGTAGGATCTGGAAAGTCACGAAAGTTTTTTTCACAAGAATAGTGTAACAATAAAATGAGAATCTGTATACGAAAGTTCTCAATGCTAATATTAATGGCATATGCAGTTAACATTGTTAACTACTTCCAATAAACTAAGAATCTCTAAAATGCCTTTTAGCTTTAAATTTATATTATTAAGAAACAATTATTAAAGAATTTAAAGAGAGTCCTTTCAGAGACACATACTGAAATATGTTTGGATGGAATGACGTAACAACTGAGGTTTGCATCAAAATAATCCAGTGGGAACAGGAGGTTTGTGTTTGTTTAACTAGATTATGGATGCATGGGAGTTTTTTTTTTTTTCAAAACACTGTCTACATTTTACGTTTGAAATTTTCACATTGAGGAGGAAAACAGCAAAAGGGAAATTGAAGGGCAAACTCAATGATTTAGTTCAAGTGCTACTTGATTAAGACGGGGGAAATTTCCCCTGGTGGTCCAGTGTTTAGGACTCCATGCTTCCACTGCTGAGGGCCCAGGTTTGATCCCTGATCAAAGAATTAGGATCCTGCAAGTCATGAGGCATGGCCAAAAATACAGATTGCTTCTCCTGCAAACATTGCTATTAAAATATATGGTAGAGCTTTTAAACAATTGTCAAAATGCATAAGAATTCAAGGATTCGAGAATTTCATTAAGTTTTGGAATGCTCTTTAACTTCTTTTTAACTAAAGGAGACATTTCAATCAAACGTTCAGTTCAGTCACTCAGTCGTGTCCAACTCTTTGCAACCCCATGAACTAAGCATGTCAGGCTTCCCTGTCCTTCACCATCTCCCAGAGCTTTCTCAAACTGATTATGGCAAAAAAAAAAATTATATTTACTATATGATTTAAGATTATTAATGACGGGACTTCCCTGACAGTTTGGAGGTCAGGACTAGGCATTTTCACTGCCCAGGCCCAGGTTGAATTCTCGGTCAGGGAACTAAGATCCCACAAGCTGTTTGGCCAAATAAGAAAAGATTATTAGCGATTTTCTTTGGGGGGCCCACATCGCTTGGCATGTGGAATGTTAGTTCTCGAACCAGAGACAGAATCCATGCCCATGTAGTGGAAGCATGGAGTGCTAACCACTGAAAAACCAGGAAAGTCCCATAGAGATTTTTTTCCCCAAGAGAAATTTCAGAATATGTTGACAATTTTTATTTTTTAAGAACCCAATATTTTATCACATCTGTTATATCCAATTAAGCACAGAGCTACATATCAGCATTTGAAATGATGAGATATCTGTTATTTCACTGACAAACTCTGTCACTAACTAAAGAGACTTTATAGTAGCAAGTACATAATATGCTCCGTTTCTTACCCTGAAGACGTGAATTCTCTAGGAAGTCTTCATGAGTCTCTTTTGTTTCTCCAGGTTTTGTTGATCGATACTCACTCCTCAGAGAGATCTTCACCATCTAAAATTACCTGCAATTGAATAGACTGAAGGTAAGATGAATTAAAACTCATTTCAGTGCCAACCGCTGAGTTTAGGTCTGGAGTTTAAAAAAAAAAAAATCACCATGTTGGAAGGCACATAAGGCTGTGTGTCCAACATCAGCTGCAACTCTGAGAACAGTGGTTTAGTTGCCAAGTCATGTTCTACTCTTGCGACCCCGTTGACTGTAGCCCTCCAGGCTCCTCTGTCCATGGATTCTCCAAGCAAGAATACTGGAGCAGTTTGCCATTTCCTTCTCCAGGTGATCTTTACCAACCCAGGGACTGAAACCCAGTCTCCTGCACTTCAGGCAGCTTCTTTACTGACTGAAATATCAGGGAAGCCCCTGGCATCACAACAGATTTGAGGTGAGGGGGCTTCCGTTGTGATCCAGTGGGTAAAGAGTCCTCCCAGCTTGCAGTGCCGGCGGCACCGGTTCAATCCCTGGCGGAAGATTCCACGTGCCGCGGAGCAGACGGACCGTGTATCCAATTACAAACCGGTGCTCTGCAACGAGAGAGGTCACTGCAATGGAAGGCCCACACAGACCAAAGAATAAAGATGTATGGAAAATAAATAAATAAACAAAAGACGCCAAAAAATTTTTTTTTAAAGTGCAAGGGGGGGAATGTGAACAGGGTTGGCACAAACTGTGAGAAAAAATAGAAACTTGAAGTGATGGCTGTGCATCACGGAACATTTTAGTTAGAGATCAGGGACACAAAATCAAAGTACTGGAAGGAATCTTAAAAATCTGTCAAGTCAATTTATGTTTAAATCACCCAGAGCTGAAAGGCCGGGTGTTTCTGAGAATAGAGATTCTTTACCTACAGGAGCCAATTCCAAAGTAATTGCTTGGTTCTCCTCCTCCCAGAGTGGATATGTTGCTCATGGAGAATGACAGGTACTTGGACAGAGCCAGGGAAAGCACCATTATGCCTTGACTGACGCCTCAAAGTGTCATGACCCAGGAAATGTCTCAGTAATGTATTTGTTCATACTGCCTTTGACTTTTATGAGTATTTTGGCGTATCAGAAGCAAAGCAAATCTCATCTCCATGGTTATGGACTGAACTCACATTCGATGCTGATTTCACGGCGGTGTCAACCAAGCCCTTTCCCCACTAAGGCTCCCAGGGAAAAGGTGGGTAAGCAGACATGCATTGTTGAGAAACTGGTTGGCTTCCCAGTTCTGGGTTCTTCCTTCACTGGCATTGCCATGTAAGGTTAATATTGGGTTTTACTCAAGGCAAAACTAGTAAGCAAGTGAAACTTGGTAAGAGACCGCCCTGTATTTAGTTTCCTCTCATCCATCCCAGTTCACAGCACTCTGGTGGTCCTCACAGATCCTGGGTGCACCTTCTGGGGCCACTGTCCTAGTCTCTATCCATTCTCTACCCCTTTCCAGAGACCCTTTCAAGTGCTGGTCTGGAAGCCCTGTCACAACAGATTTGAGGTGAGGGGGCTTCCGTTGTGATCCAGTGGGTAAAGAGTCCTCCCAGCTTGCAGTGCCGGCGGCACCGGTTCAATCCCTGGCGGAAGATTCCACGTGCCGCGGAGCAGACGGACCGTGTATCCAATTACAAACCGGTGCTCTGCAACGAGAGAGGTCACTGCAATGGAAGGCCCACACAGACCAAAGAATAAAGATGTATGGAAAATAAATAAATAAACAAAAGACGCCAAAAAATTTTTTTTTAAAGTGCAAGGGGGGGAATGTGAACAGGGTTGGCACAAACTGTGAGAAAAAATAGAAACTTGAAGTGATGGCTGTGCATCACGGAACATTTTAGTTAGAGATCAGGGACACAAAATCAAAGTACTGGAAGGAATCTTAAAAATCTGTCAAGTCAATTTATGTTTAAATCACCCAGAGCTGAAAGGCCGGGTGTTTCTGAGAATAGAGATTCTTTACCTACAGGAGCCAATTCCAAAGTAATTGCTTGGTTCTCCTCCTCCCAGAGTGGATATGTTGCTCATGGAGAATGACAGGTACTTGGACAGAGCCAGGGAAAGCACCATTATGCCTTGACTGACGCCTCAAAGTGTCATGACCCAGGAAATGTCTCAGTAATGTATTTGTTCATACTGCCTTTGACTTTTATGAGTATTTTGGCGTATCAGAAGCAAAGCAAATCTCATCTCCATGGTTATGGACTGAACTCACATTCGATGCTGATTTCACGGCGGTGTCAACCAAGCCCTTTCCCCACTAAGGCTCCCAGGGAAAAGGTGGGTAAGCAGACATGCATTGTTGAGAAACTGGTTGGCTTCCCAGTTCTGGGTTCTTCCTTCACTGGCATTGCCATGTAAGGTTAATATTGGGTTTTACTCAAGGCAAAACTAGTAAGCAAGTGAAACTTGGTAAGAGACCGCCCTGTATTTAGTTTCCTCTCATCCATCCCAGTTCACAGCACTCTGGTGGTCCTCACAGATCCTGGGTGCACCTTCTGGGGCCACTGTCCTAGTCTCTATCCATTCTCTACCCCTTTCCAGAGACCCTTTCAAGTGCTGGTCTGGAAGCCCCTTCCCCGCAGCCCATGCACAGCACAACTTCCGTTCCTCCTCCCTCTCTTCCCTGTCTGCAAGTCTGGGCTTCCGACAGATGCCTCCTAATGCCCCACCACATCCTAAGGCCTCCTCCCTCCCTTCTCCCCAGCCACCCCCATTCCTAATGTCTGAAAGACAGCAGAACTCTCAGGAGGGAAGAGACCCTCCTCGCCATCTTACCTAGTACCCTGCCCAACAGAAAGTAGGTCCTCAATAAGTACTCATGGGATGAATAAAGGGTGCTTTTCACTTACATTTTATTGCCAATCTCTACAGCAGGTGAAGAGAAAATATATACATAAGTTACAGATCTCCGAAATCTCACAAAATTGTGGTAGCTGATTCCATTCAGAAAATCCCTTAGCCTGCCTCTTGTGATCTTTCTCACCATGTGGCTCACCGAAATCATCCTCTTAGGCATCTTTCCGCCCCATCTCCATAGAATTAAGGGTTTATCAGTCTCCTAGGATTGCCATAGAAAAATACCACAGACTGTGTGGTGTGAACACTAGTACTTTATCCCTTCACAGTTCTGGGGACAGGAAGTCCAGGATCAAAGTGTTGGCAAGTTTGGAGTCTTCTGAGGCCTCTCTCCTTGGCTTGCAGGTGCCACCTTCTCGCTGTTTCTTCACATGGCCTTTCCTTTGAACGTGTACATCCCTGGTGTCTCTTCCTCTTCCTATAAAGACACTGGTCATGTTGGACTAGGGCCTTACCCTTACGACCTCATTTAACCTTAATTAGTTCTTGAAAACCCCTTCTACAAGTATAGTTTCCAACATAAGAATTTAAAAAATGTGTCAGTCACTCAGTTGTGCGTGGCTCTTTGTGACCCCATGAACTGTAGCCTACCAGGCTCTTCTATCCATGGAATTCTCCAGACAAGAATATTGGAGTGGTTAACCATTCCCTTCTCCAGGAGATCATCCCAACCCAGGGTTCGAACCCAGGTCTCCCAAATTGCAGGCAGATTCGTTACCGTGTGAGTCACCAGGGACACCATTTGATCCATAACAAAAGGGTATCAGGGGGCTTCCCTGGTGGTCCAGTGGGTAAGGACACCGCCTTGCAGTGCAAGGGGCGCTGGTTCCATCCCTGGCCTGGGAAGATCCCACGTGCCGCGGAGCGGCTGGACCGATGTGTCCAATTACCGAGACAGAGCTCTGGGGCGCATGCGCCCAGAGCCGGTGCTCTGCGACAACAGAGGCCACTGCGATGGGAGGCCCACATGGGCCAAAAGAACAAAGACGGATGAAAATATATAAATGAAAGACCAATAGAAGTGGACCGCCCGCCCCCCTCCCTCCCCACCTCCGCCACCAAAACAAATAAATAAATATTTTTTAAAAAAATGGGTATCAGAGACTGCCTTAGACAGAGAATGAATTTTGGAGCAAAGGCAGATCTAGTTCATTTATTTCATCTCTGCATTTCAATTTTCCTTTCCATTCCCTTCTATTAAGTATCATTAAAATTAATGATAAATATTATAAAAAATTTCCTTTCTATTGGATGAAGATGCCAGGTCATCTGAGTCCAATGTTGTATTCTGTATATACATAAGCTAGGACTTGTAGAACTAGTTGGAAAGTCAGAAATAATTTAATCCATTTCCTGCCACTCATCTGAATGACGAAAACATTTCAAAGAGGTTAAGTCAGAAATAATAGGTGTCCTTCCTTACGTTCCCAGGGAACTTAAGGTTACTGCCTTGTCATGGAGGAATTCAGACATGACGTAATAGGTAAGAAAGTGGCCTTCTGTTTTTTTTTTTTTTTTTTCCAGAAGTGGCTTCTTGGCCACTTGATTCGCTCTGCAATGGCCCACACTGTCTGTAAAGTGTGCTTTCTCTGAATCTGAATAAATCCATTTCTTAACTAAAAAAAACCCAAAAAACAGAAAAAAGACGTAGCTTCTTTAGAGAGAAACACACTACACAGTGTGAGCCATCTCAGATGGCAAGAGACTCCAAAATATGGCGTGGTTAGTTTTTATAGGCTGGGTAATTCCATAGGCTAATGAGTGGAAGGATTATTCCAACTGTTTTGGGGGGAGGGGGCCGAGATTTTCAGGACTTGGGCCACTGCCCACTTTTGACCTCTTATGGCTGGCCACAGCACTGTCGTGGGGCTCATGGGTGTCATTTAGCACGCTCATGTATTACAGTGATCTTACAAGGAAGCTCAAGGTCCACTGGAAATTGACTCATCTGCCATCTTGGACCTAGTTGGTTCCAACTGGTTTGTCAGGTCCCATTCCTCTCAAGGTTGTGCCCTGCCCCCTTCCCTTCTGTTTCACCCACAGTAACACTAGCAGATGTTATGTTACAACTGAACTCTGACACAAGAAAGACAGACACCACAGGGGTCCAACACATGTTTCTGGAAACTCAGTGGAGTCCCCCTTCCTTCCCTGCCCAGCCCCAACCCACTTTGGCAATCTACAGGAACCTTTGCAGAAAATTTCTCTCTGGGGCAAGTGCACCTACGTTATAATGCCTTAAGCAGTGACCTCTGTAGAGAGATCAAACAAATCTGGAAGATTCTGGAATGCACGAAGTTCTAGACAGGACGCAACTCCAGAAGCATCTGGTTACTAACCTTACTTCTTCAAAAAAGGCAGAAAGATACTTGTATTGTCTTGTCAGCTTCATATCTCACACATCAATCATTTCATCAAGTAAAAATTATTTCTGACGTTCCTTTTGCTAATTAATTAACCCTCTGGGACTGATTTAGAAGGCAGTGTTTGAGGTGCTTTTTGTAATGGCCTCTGGAGGGAGACTCCTCCGGGCACAGTCTCAAGTTACTTTGCACACACAGATAAGCATCCTACTGGCTCCTCTGAGATATTTAAAGTAAATGCCTGAGGATAGAATACTTGCCTAAGGAAACAGCGCTGACTAGAACTGGAATCCAGCCTCCTCACTCCTAACTCACAAACACAGGACTTGTTGTGAGTCACAAGGCTCTTTCCATACAATCTACACTTCTCTGTGTATCAGAGCAGTACACAGAAATCTGCTCCTCAGAACTGCAACTTAACCTACTCAAGACTCTATGATGTTTGATATTAAAACTTACTAAAGGGATTTCCCTGATAGTCCATTGATTAAGAATCCACCTTGCAATGCAGGAGGTGTAGGTTCGCTGGTCAGGGAACTAAGATCCCACATGCCCCAGAGCAACTAAGCCCACACACCATAAGTATTGAAAGCTATGTTCTCCATAGCCCGTACACCACAACAAAAGACCCCACGTGATTCAAGAAGATACACCATGCTGCAACTAAGATTCAATGTAGCCAAATAGACATTTTAAAAAAAATTATTAAAACAGAAAAAATACTAGGCATTTCTTGTCTCTCAAAGAAGTTTTTTTAAGTGACAAAACTAGATATTGATGAGGACAAGGAAAAATGGGAGCCTTCAATACTCATTGAAGAGTGTAAATTGGCTTGAAACATCTCCCAAAAATCTTGAAGTCATCTGTGCCCTCTGACCCAACATTCTACTCCGAGAAAATTTGTCGGAGATGTGTATGACATTTTTTATATAAGAAAGTTTGTTGTGGGTTAATTAAAGTAATGAAAAATCAGTGCTCACCTACAGGTTCACAAAACTCATGTGGGTCGCAGAAGGGGCAAAATCTGGAATTGACACGTTCTAGACAGGACGCAACTCCAGAAGCATCTGGTTACTAACCTTACTTCTTCAAAAAAGGCAGAAAGATACTTGTATTGTCTTGTCAGCTTCATATCTCACACATCAATCATTTCATCAAGTAAAAATTATTTCTGACGTTCCTTTTGCTAATTAATTAACCCTCTGGGACTGATTTAGAAGGCAGTGTTTGAGGTGCTTTTTGTAATGGCCTCTGGAGGGAGGCTCCTCCGGGCACAGTCTCAAGTTACTTTGCACACACAGATAAGCATCCTACTGGCTCCTCTGAGATATTTAAAGTAAATGCCTGAGGATAGAATACTTGCCTAAGGAAACAGCGCTGACTAGAACTGGAATCCAGCCTCCTCACTCCTAACTCACAAACACAGGACTTGTTGTGAGTCACAAGGCTCTTTCCATACAATCTACACTTCTCTGTGTATCAGAGCAGTACACAGAAATCTGCTCCTCAGAACTGCAACTTAACCTACTCAAGACTCTATGATGTTTGATATTAAAACTTACTAAAGGGATTTCCCTGATAGTCCATTGATTAAGAATCCACCTTGCAATGCAGGAGGTGTAGGTTCGCTGGTCAGGGAACTAAGATCCCACATGCCCCAGAGCAACTAAGCCCACACACCATAAGTATTGAAAGCTATGTTCTCCATAGCCCGTACACCACAACAAAAGACCCCACGTGATTCAAGAAGATACACCATGCTGCAACTAAGATTCAATGTAGCCAAATAGACATTTTAAAAAAAATTATTAAAACAGAAAAAATACTAGGCATTTCTTGTCTCTCAAAGAAGTTTTTTTAAGTGACAAAACTAGATATTGATGAGGACAAGGAAAAATGGGAGCCTTCAATACTCATTGAAGAGTGTAAATTGGCTTGAAACATCTCCCAAAAATCTTGAAGTCATCTGTGCCCTCTGACCCAACATTCTACTCCGAGAAAATTTGTCGGAGATGTGTATGACATTTTTTATATAAGAAAGTTTGTTGTGGGTTAATTAAAGTAATGAAAAATCAGTGCTCACCTACAGGTCCAACCATTGGGACACTGAGATGATGAAGTACTCTGTGGCCAATAAAATCATTTGTGAAGAAATAATTAGTAACACAGATAGATGTTAGCACTCATTGGTCAAGAGATTCTGAAGTGTATGAACCACTGCTCCAAATATTTAAAGGAAAATATACGAGCAGGGAGAAGGAGTATTGGTTTTCGCAGTAAATACAACGATTTCACATGACAGATCTAGCTTGAAGGAAGCCAAAGAGGATCCCCTCAAATACTTGTGAATTGGGTACCAGTTCTCATGGTTTTAGCTTAAGTCAGAATGTGTAGAACGTTATTCTTATATACATTTATCTCTGTTTTAAAAACCTTTTTTTTTTCATTTTGGCCTCTTTTTTATTTTTATTTATTTATTTTTGTCCATCTTTATTCTTCGACCTGTATGGGCCTCCCATTGCAGTGGCCTCTCTGGTCGCAGAGCACCGGCTCTGGGTGCATGTGCTCCAGAGCGCTGGCTCCTAATTGGACACACCGGTCCAGTCGCTCCGCGGCACGTGGGATCTTCCTGGGCCAGGGATCGAACTGCCCACACTGCAAGGCAGTATCTTTACCCACTGGACCACCAGAGAAGCCCCTCTGTTTTGAAAACCTTGAAATCTATAAGAACTGTTTTGAACATTTCTTACCAATGGCGAATGTTTGGGTAATGGAGAATCCCACCTATAAAAAAAGCTACAGAGGCATTTCCCAGAGGTTTTGTGACTGTTTAGACCTGGCTAGCCACTCCAATATTCTTGCTTGGAAAATACCATGAACAGAGGAGCCTGGTGTGCTGCAGTCCTTGGGGCCGAAGAGTCGGACACAACTGAGCAACTAACCCAACAGAACTGACAAACAGTCCTGGCTAGGATGAGAGTTTTGTCAGCCTCAGCCACCTGTGCGCAGTGCGTGACTGACTGGCTTTTTATGAATGAAAAGCCGATTGCAGATGAATTCAACGACTTGCCCCAGCATGGCTTGCCAGGCAGAGGCTGACCTAGAAAGAGTCTAGTTCTTTTTTACTGCCTCACGCCCTTCTCCAGGATGGGCCGGGCCGTCAGTCTCATTATCACTTTGTATCTTAATAGAAATCCTGTGATCTGTGAGAATTCTTTAATATTTTTATTTAAATTTAACATATATGTAGATGTATTATGTATTTCTAGGGAATCGTTTTAATAAATTTGAAAACTTCTAAGAGAGAGGTCTAAGATTTCTCATGAATCCCTCGGTATCTCTTGGGCACAAACTGTTAAGACAATGAGGTAATTATCACTTGCCCAGTGAAGGTCCCTAGAGCTTCAGTCCTTTTCCCAACAGGAGAGGGACTGACGAGGCAGCCCTCCAGGGAGCACTCACAGGAAAAGGTGGGCCCAGTGGGCATCTCAGCATTTGGGTATATCTAAACAGTGCACACCCCAAGCCCAGGCCTCCAGGTCAGAGTCTGGGCTACCTCCATCACTGCACCTGGCTGAAAAATCCTGCTGCTGGGACAGCAGCTGAGACTGGTGTTAGGAAGGTCTGGTTTGTTTTTCTTTTTTGGCGGGGGTGGTGCAGCTTGGGGAGGGAGGGGGACTGGCGGGCCACTTCTATTGGTCTTTCATTTGTCTATTTTCATCCATCTTTGTTCTTTGGCCCATGTGGGCCTCCCATCGAGGTGGCCTCTGTTGTCGCAGAGCACCGGCTCCAGGCACATGCGCTCCAAAGCTCCGGCTCGGTAATTGGACATATAGGTCCAGCCGCTCCGCGGCACGTGGGATCTTCCCAGGCCAGGGATGGAACCAGCGCCCCTTGCACTACAAGGTAGTGTCCTTACCCACTGGACCACCAGGGAAGCCCAGGAAGGTCTGGTTTTAAACCCTGGTCTCTGTCATGTATATTAGGCAAATGTCTTAATCTCTTTTCACCTCCACTTCTTCATCACCAAAATGGAAATAACCACGATGCCCACCTCACTGAACTTTGGAGGGATGACCTCAGGGATGTCCACAGTGCCCAGCAGGATGTCAGGTGCCTGTTGCCAGTGCATGAGCTCTGTGGAGGAGGGTCCTTGCTTCTTTCTCCGTTTCCTTCCTGTTTCCTTCCCGTTTCGTACTTGTAACACACTCAGTCCCAAGCACCCACAGATCAGAACCTTATCTTTATGCTCATCAAATATCTAACAATATTTAATCATACTTCATTAAGTTCTGCTTTCTTAACCGTATTCTTCAAAGGTCTTTAGGGAATTCCACGGGAGTCCATTGATTGGGACTCTGAGCTTCCACTGCAGGGTGCACGGGTTATCCCTGGTCAGGCAACTAAGATATCACAAGTCACACTGCATGGACCAGTAAAAAAAAAAAAGATCTTTATTTCAGCTTTTCACTCTGACTTGGAATTTGACTTTTCTAATCATCAACAATCATTAAGAATTGCACATCCTTTGCTCTATTTTTCCCACAGCATAATTATCTATTATCCAGTTAATAAATAAAGTTGTTCATGAAGGATTACGGTGACGTGCCAGATACCACAGATGAAATGGGGCATTCTGAATCTTTCTAAGCATGTACCCAAGAAATACAATTGTAATTTAGCACACAACTCTATTTCTGCTTTCTTCTGCAGACTAGTGCTACTCTAGCAGGTCAGATTTCTCCCTGTATTGGAAACCATATATAATTAGGGGGGGTTATAGAATGGGGTTAAGATGATAGGTCAGGGAGAGTTTATGAAATTAGATCTTTCATTTGATGAAGAAGGATTTTGTTATCTGAACATTCTACTCAGAAAGGGAGAAGCAGGAGTTTCAAGGGCACGCAGTGAGCAATTTTCCCTTTCAATGTTACTCAAAAGCTCACAAAACACTACATTCCAAAATGTAGAAAGATACTACTTTTAAAAATGAATTATGGGGCGTCCCTGGTTGTCCAGTGGGTAAGAACACCGCCCTGCAGTGCAAGGGGTGCCGGTTCCATCCCTGGACTGGGAAGATCCCATGTGCCGCGGAGCGGCTGGATCAATGTGTCCAACTACCAAGCCAGTGCTCTGCAGCGACAGAGGCCACTGCAATGGGAGGCCCACACAGGCCAAAGAATAAAGATGGATGAAATAAATAAATAAAAAACCAATAAAAGAGACCAGAATCTAAAAATAAATAAATCAATCACCAAATTCAAAGAACAAGAGAAAAAATATTAATGAAAAGCGTCTTGGTGACCTTGGGGACAATACCAATGATCCAACATATGTATAATGGGAGCAACAACATGAAAAAGAGAACAGAGAAGAGAAAAAAAAAAAAAAGTGCAAATAGACAGATGCAAGAGTCTAGGCTTATTGTAATCTTTCCTTGGATATGCACCCTAACTATCTAGAGCCAGTGTCATGTTCTTTCTCATCCCGAGTCCCCTCAGGGCATATTGCCATGGGTGGCTGTGGTGCCTGAGGGCTAGCAGCAGGCAGCCCGTTTGTCTCTATCCTGAGTTCCCTGCATGCTTTGCTGCCTATATATGGTGCTAGCATTTTTTCATTCATGGGAGAAACACAGCCTCTCTGGGGACACTGGCTACTGTGCTTTGATGTGATCACTGGAGTAGCCATAGCTGTTTTGTCACTATGACGTAGAGTGTCGCCAGCCTGAGGTGACACCGGTGTCACCTAGAGACAGAACTAATAGACTGTTAAGAGGAGATGCCAGAGCATCATCACTGTGTTGGGAATCTCTTTTCCTTTAAATGTCTTTGCTTGCGAAATAATGCCATAGTCCACCAGATCTAATACACCACATTTTTGCATGCCACAACATTATATATTATGCAGAAAGAAATAACCGTCAAGGAAGTTGAGGCCAAATTGATTTTTATCACTTATTTTATATTGAAAGACCTCTTTTATTCTTTACTAGACATGTATTTTATTATGTTATTTTTAGCAATTATATTACAGAGGACCCTTTATCAGCACTTCCTGGAGGCTCAGACAGTAAAGAATCTGCAACACAGGAGACCCAGGTTTGACCCTTGGGTTAGGAAGATCCCCTGGAGAAGGGAATGGCAGCTTCTAGTACTCTTGCCTAGAACTTTCCATAAATAAAGGAGCCTGATGGGTTACAGTCCGTGGGATCTCAATGAGTTGGACACGAATGACCAACTAACACTCACACTCCCTCACTTGATCAACAGGGTTTGAACTGCACGAGTCCACATATAGGCAAATTTTAAAAAATACATATTGCAGTACTACATGACCTGTGGTTCATTGAATCCACAGATGAAAAACTTTCAATAGGGAGGATAGATGGTGAACTTATACAAGGATTTGCAACAGCAGGGAAGGTCGACTCTCCACTCTCCCTTGTTCAAGGATCACCTGCACTTCATCAATTTTATAAATATTTACTAATTTAAATATAATAAATTTATATTACCCTTGTATATACCTAAAAAAAGGGAAAATATAAGTAGAATAGATAGATAAAGCTATTCCTAAAATGTCCACATATTCAACATCTCCATCTTTAATGTTTTACTCAGAATATTATTTCTGTGACATCAAGAGCTTGGTGAGGACAGCAATAAGGTGCTGGTTCTTGGGCTGGCTCTGAAGTCACTGCAGACTAGCCTGTTTTTGACTTCCGCTTTGGGAATGCTGTGAACATCTCAGATTTACCCCCACTCCCTCTTATCTGCATCCTGGACCGAAGCTATGCTCTCCCACAGCTTCTGCATTTTCTTCCAAACTTTGCTTTGATGCTTAGGCTCCTGAGCTGTTTTCAGCTTCTGGGTATTATAAATCAAAGTTCTATAACCATCTGTGTACAAGTTTTTGCCCGCCTTTACCCTTTTTATGTTGTTAACCATCTTCTATTAGTTAACAGTTCTTTATAAATTGTTAGTTCAGTCCCTGGGTTGGGAAGATCTCCTGGAGAAGGACATGGCAATCCACTCCAGTATTTGCCTGGAGAATCCCCAGGGACTGTGGCCTGCCAGGATTTGGACATAACTGAGCAACTGAGCACAAACACATTTTGATATGATAAGGCATCCACTGAAAAACTAAATTTAAACATCTACCTTCGATTACATTCAAAAATAGTCTACAAAGAAAAATAAGTAAATAAAAATAAAAACAAAATTTTTTTTAAAAGAACACACTAAAAAAAAATGAAATCTAGGTCTTCCCTGGTGGTCCAGTGGGTAAAGAGTCTGCCTTGCAGTGCAAGGGGCACCGGTTCAATTCCTGGCCCAGGAAGATCCCACAAGCCACGGAGCTGCTGGACCAGTGTGTCCAATTACAAGCC
This sequence comes from Tragulus kanchil, assembly GCA_022376925.1. Taxonomy (NCBI): domain Eukaryota; kingdom Metazoa; phylum Chordata; class Mammalia; order Artiodactyla; family Tragulidae; genus Tragulus; species Tragulus kanchil. The sequence continues at coordinate 57,276,877 of JAIOJX010000026.1, forward strand.
AGCGCTCTGGAGCATATGCAGCCAGAGTGGGCACTCTGCAGTGAGGGGCCACTGCAATGGGAGGCCCACACATACCAAAGAATAAAAAGACTGATGAAAATAAATGTAAATAAAAAAAGAGGCATGATCGGGAAAAAGAAAAAAAGTAATATGTATATATTCTTTTTTAAAAAATAAAATCTAGATAGACTATTATGATAAATGCAAAAAGTAATACTACAAGATTTTATGGGAAAAGTATTACTTTAAAAATAATAGGGGCTTCCCTGGTGGTCCAGTGGGTAAGGACACCACCTTGCAGTGCTATGGGCGCTGGTTTGATCCCCAGCCTGGGAAGATCCCACGTGTCACAGAGCAGCTGGACCGATGTGTCCAACTACCCAGCCAGAGCTCTGGAGGGCATGCACCCAGAGCCGGTACTCTGCAGCGAGAGAGGCTACTGCTATGGGAGGCCCACACAGACCAAAGAACAAAGATGGATGAAAATAGACAAATGAAAGACCAACAGAAGTGGCCAAAATAATAATAATAATATTTTTACTTTATAAAATGGCATAGGAATGAGGTATAGCACCATACTAAGAATGATTATGAAAAAAAATACTGATTATGCCTATTTTAGTACCATCCTTATTCTCTGGCTGAAATCTTGGAATCAGAATTCTAGAGATGACTGATTATAAGCTATAATTTTGACTGGAGAACCCACTACAGAGGTGGCAACTATTAGATTAGCTTCATTTTAAGGGTCTTGAGATCTAGAAATGTAACTTAAAGCAACTTTCTTCTTCCAGGAGATCTTCCCAACCTAGGGATCAAACCCACGGCTCCTGTGTCTCCTGCATTGGCAGGTGGATTCTTTACCACCGTGCCACCTGGGAAGTCCAATTTAAGCAATATTCTTTTTTTTTTTTTGTCTTATTTTTATTTCACCCAAGTACTAAACACAATGCTCAAGATGCAACAGTGAGAAAGTAGAAGCACTACTTACGGATTGTATATAATTATCTACTTAGAAAAACCAACATAATCTGAAGACAAACTACTAGAAAAACATCAGAGTTTAGCCATGCTATTGATATTTGATTAACCTACAAAAATCAATAATTTCTCAATATCAGCAATAACCAATAGAAAATATAATAAGCAACAAACATTAAATATTTAGGAATTCAGCTAAGCAACAAATCTTAATACCTCTGTAAAAAATAATTTTAAAATCTGGTGATTCAGTCGCTAAGTTGTATCTGACTCTTGCAACCCCGTGGACTGTATAGCCTGCCAGGTTCCTCTGTCCATAGGATTTTCCAGGCAAAAATACTGGAATGGGTTGCCATTTCCTTCTCTGTAAGCAATATACTTAATTTAAAAACATTCTAGGGATATATGTATGACTAATCTGGGAACATACATATCTGTAAACAATAAAACTCTGTAAAAAAATAAAAATATTAAAATTATATATATATAAAACATTCTATTGTGATAGATCATACTGGTGGTCCTACAGAATTCACAATTACATCATTTCTCCTTACCACGTATCTTGACTTGGCCATTTACACCTCAGTTACAATCCCATACTAAGGCAGATTTTTTTTTTTAACATATATTTATGTATGTATTTATTTTGCTGTGTCTGATCTTAGTTGTGGCACAAGACTCTTGTTGCAGTGTGAATGGGTTTCTCATGCTGTGGAGCATGGGACTCTAGAGCATGTGGATTCAGTAGTTGTGGTACTAAGGCTTAGTTGCCCCATTCATGTGGGATCTTAGTTCCTTGATCAGGGATCAAATCTGGGTTCCCCTGCATTGGAGGGTAGATTCTTACCCACTAGACCACCAGAGAAGTTCCTTAGCAGACTCCCTTAAAGCGAAACTTGTACAATATTTTGCATAAGGAAAAAATTAAAAAAACACTATACATACTGATGATAAAAATGTTTCCAATAGAAATCCAACATAAGTACTTATGATTCAGCGAGAGAAACAGTCATATAAGCAATAAGAGGATAAAACATGGACATTCACCCAAGTACTAACACAATGCTCAAGATGCAACAGTGAGAAAGTAGAAGCACTACTTACGGATTGTATATAATTATCTACTTAGAAAAACCAACATAATCTGAAGACAAACTACTAGAAAAACATCAGAGTTTAGCCATGCTATTGATATTTGATTAACCTACAAAAATCAATAATTTCTCAATATCAGCAATAACCAATAGAAAATATAATAAGCAACAAACATTAAATATTTAGGAATTCAGCTAAGCAACAAATCTTAATACCTCTGTAAAAAATAATTTTAAAATCTGGTGATTCAGTCGCTAAGTTGTATCTGACTCTTGAAACCCCCGTGGACTGTATAGCCTGCCAGGTTCCTCTGTCCATAGGATTTTCCAGGCAAAAATACTGGAATGGGTTGCCATTTCCTTCTCTGTAAGCAATATACTTAATTTAAAAACATTCTAGGGATATATGTATGACTAATCTGGGAACATACATATCTGTAAACAATAAAACTCTGTAAAAAAATAAAAATATTAAAATTATATATATATAAAACATTCTATTGTGATAGATCATACTGGTGGTCCTACAGAATTCACAATTACATCATTTCTCCTTACCACGTATCTTGACTTGGCCATTTACACCTCAGTTACAATCCCATACTAAGGCAGATTTTTTTTTTAACATATATTTATGTATGTATTTATTTTGCTGTGTCTGATCTTAGTTGTGGCACAAGACTCTTGTTGCAGTGTGAATGGGTTTCTCATGCTGTGGAGCATGGGACTCTAGAGCATGTGGATTCAGTAGTTGTGGTACTAAGGCTTAGTTGCCCCATTCATGTGGGATCTTAGTTCCTTGATCAGGGATCAAATCTGGGTTCCCCTGCATTGGAGGGTAGATTCTTACCCACTAGACCACCAGAGAAGTTCCTTAGCAGACTCCCTTAAAGCGAAACTTGTACAATATTTTGCATAAGGAAAAAATTAAAAAAACACTATACATACTGATGATAAAAATGTTTCCAATAGAAATCCAACATAAGTACTTATGATTCAGCGAGAGAAACAGTCATATAAGCAATAAGAGGATAAAACATGGACATTCTACCAAAGTGGATGGGTGTCACTGAGTTCTAAGGTGAAGGCACAGATAGTTTTCAAGAATATCTTGGATGCAGAGGGTCATTCTAGTTGAAGACTAACTAGTATGTGGTCTTGGGTGGGGCTCTTGATCTTTGTTTGCCTGTTCTGGTTGTTCATATCGTCTGGAAGGATTAACATGAATTGAGTATGTGTGCTTAGTAGAGTACCAGATACATTTTAACTTTTCTCACCTACTGAATTATTACAGGAATTTGTTACCGTGACAGGCCAAGGATACAGATGTAGTTCCCTCGGTTTAGAGGACACACAGATCCACTCTTATAGCTCTTACAGTTAAAGAACTGGATGAAACCCACAATTTTCTAAGTCTGGAGACGGTGGGACCATTCCCAAGTGCAGAAAGGCTGTGTGAGTCAAGGCCACGCCACTCAGTTCTAACACATGCTTTTCAGAGGCCTGACCCTAAAATACTAAGTATGTTTGCCAGATGGGTGTGCTAGAAATCTCAGATTCAAAGTGCTCTATGAACAGTAAGGTCAAACCAAGAAGAAAAAGCTCTGAACACAGATGAAAGTGAAGCCTTTTCTTTCTTTTTTTTTTCTTTCTTTTGCAATAGTACAATATAATCTTCTGGAACAATGCCTGGAAAAATATAATACAATCTGAAACCCCCTCAACAAAACCTTCCTGAATATGGGCAGGAAAAGTGACTAAGCAGGTAGGAAGGTCCAAGTGTCTACGCCTCCACTTCACAGAGCAAATTTCGGGATTTGCCTGCCCCTCAACCTGTAAGCTGCTTCTTTATAAAATTACTATTTACAATCAAAAAGTGTCTATGGTTTCACTTTGGGTACAAAACAGTAACTATTGGTAAAAAAAAAAAAAAAAAAAAGTTATTTAAAAAGTATCCCCCGAGTTTCTCAGGGTCTAGTTAGAAGTAGCCATGTTCTGCACATGCCTGATTCCCTGGCTGGGAAGGAGGGGATATCAAATCCAACTGGCCAAGAAGTTATGGATCTTTTGACAAGACAAACATTTGTCATTGGAAATACAGTCTCTCTCTCTTTCTCTCTCTCTCATTTATCATCAGAAATAGAGTTTCTTGGACGTCCCTAGCAGTCCAGTGGTTAAGACTCCATATGTCTAGTGCCGGGGGCACAGGTCTGATCCCTGGTTGGGAAAGATCTCCACTTATCCTATGATGCGGCCAGAACACACAAAAAAAAAAAAGAGAGAGAGAGAGAGAGAGAGAGGTATACAGTTTCTCTCTCTCTCCCCTCTGTCTCACCAGTGGGAGTTGCTTATATTTCCTCTTATTCCGTGTTACTGTTCTCATCAACTTCATTCTTGGGTAGAGCCCTACCACTCAATAAGGGGTCACCTCATAGAGTTACTTTTGTGTCCTCTTTCTGGCTCTCTCCATGTAATGTTTCCTTCTTCCCTTGGTTTCCCTTCTTCTTTTATTTATTTATTTATTTATTTTGGTGGGAATGGGGTGGGGAGGGAGGGGAGCAGGCGGACCACTTCTATTGGTCTTTCATTTGTCCATTTTCATCCATCTTTGTTCTTTTGGCCCATGTGGGCCTCCCATCACAGTGGCCTCTGTTGTTGCAGAGCACCAGCTCTGGGTGCATGCGCTCCAGAGCTCTGGCTCGGTAATTGGACACATCAGTTCAGTGGCTCCGCGGCATATGGGATCCTCCCAGGCCAGGGATTGAACTGGCGCCCCTTGCACTGCAAGGCGGTGTCCTTACCCACTGGACCACCAGGGAAGCCCCTCCTTTCTTCTTGTTTGTAAAATGAAGACCAGCTACTGAATGCACGTGCATCTGTTCCCTTTTCAGTGCTTCTCTGCTACTAGGGGAAAAAAAGCATTTTTGTTTCTGTGAATTAAACACTCACTAGTTATAAAATATATTTAAAAAAACAAGTATCTGGGGCGGGAGGGTATAAAAAAAAAAAAAACAACGAAATATCAGGCTTCCCTAGTGGTCCAGTGGGTGAAGAGTCTGTCTTGCAGTGCAGTGGGCACCAGTTTGATCCCTGGCCCAGGGTAAATCTCACATGTCATGGAGTGGCTGGACCAGTGCGTCCAATTATGAGACAGCACTCCGGAGCACATGCGCCCAGAGCCGGTGCTCTGCAACAAGAGAGACCACTGCAATGGGAGGCCCACACATGCCAAAGAATAAAAGATGGATGAAAATCAATATAAAGTAAAAGAGGCATGATAGGGGTGGGGGGGGGGAATCAAATTGGAAGTATTTTCTTGAAAATTTCTTACCATCTGTTACGTGTTGAAATGTACTTCCCCCAAATTCCTAGGATGAATCCCCTAAACTCTCATTCTGATTATATTTAGGGATAGGTTCTCTGAACAGGTAACTAGGGTTAAATGAGATCTGTGTGGGGCTGTAATTCAATAGGACTGATGTCCTGACCCCAGGGATGCACATGCTCACAGGAAGGGCCATTTGAGGACACTGTGGAGGATGGCCGTCTGCAAGCCAAGGAGAGAGGTCTCAGAAGAAACCACATTTGCCAACATCTTGACCTTGGACTTCTGGCTTCCAAAACTATGTGAAAATAAAGTTCTGCTGTTGAAACCACCCAGTTTGTGGTATTTTACTATGGCAGCCGCAGCAGGCTAACACAGCTCCCAAAATGATCATGAGAAAATAATAACAGGCCTCATCAAGGACACATTCTGCACGACACATAGGGTGCTGGGTGTTTTACTCCAGCCAGCCTTTACAACGACCGTAGGAGGTTAAGATCCTTGTACAGTTTATAGATGAATAAACTAAGACTCGGGGATATAAGTCTCCACATACACCCCAACCCAGGGACCAAACCTGGGTCTCCCACATTGCAGGCAGATTCTTTACCATCTGAGCCACTAGGGATTCTCTAATACATGATATTTGTTTTTCTCTTACTTCACATCCACATCTTTGCAAATGGCACAATTTCATTCCTTTTTATGGCCGAGCAATATTCCATTGTATATACACACCACATCTTTTTCCATTCTCCTATTGATGGACAAAGCTGTTTTGATGTCTTAGCTATTGTAAATGGTGCTGGAATGAACATTGTCTTTTATATGGTTTCTCTGGGTATGTGCCCAGGGTAAATCTCACATGTCATGGAGTGGCTGGACCAGTGCGTCCAATTATGAGACAGCACTCCGGAGCACATGCGCCCAGAGCCGGTGCTCTGCAACAAGAGAGACCACTGCAATGGGAGGCCCACACATGCCAAAGAATAAAAGATGGATGAAAATCAATATAAAGTAAAAGAGGCATGATAGGGGTGGGGGGGGGGAATCAAATTGGAAGTATTTTCTTGAAAATTTCTTACCATCTGTTACGTGTTGAAATGTACTTCCCCCAAATTCCTAGGATGAATCCCCTAAACTCTCATTCTGATTATATTTAGGGATAGGTTCTCTGAACAGGTAACTAGGGTTAAATGAGATCTGTGTGGGGCTGTAATTCAATAGGACTGATGTCCTGACCCCAGGGATGCACATGCTCACAGGAAGGGCCATTTGAGGACACTGTGGAGGATGGCCGTCTGCAACCCAAAGGGAGAGAGGTCTCAGAAGAAACCACATTTGCCAACATCTTGACCTTGGACTTCTGGCTTCCAAAACTATGTGAAAATAAAGTTCTGCTGTTGAAACCACCCAGTTTGTGGTATTTTACTATGGCAGCCGCAGCAGGCTAACACAGCTCCCAAAATGATCATGAGAAAATAATAACAGGCCTCATCAAGGACACATTCTGCACGACACATAGGGTGCTGGGTGTTTTACTCCAGCCAGCCTTTACAACGACCGTAGGAGGTTAAGATCCTTGTACAGTTTATAGATGAATAAACTAAGACTCGGGGATATAAGTCTCCACATACACCCCAACCCAGGGACCAAACCTGGGTCTCCCACATTGCAGGCAGATTCTTTACCATCTGAGCCACTAGGGATTCTCTAATACATGATATTTGTTTTTCTCTTACTTCACATCCACATCTTTGCAAATGGCACAATTTCATTCCTTTTTATGGCCGAGCAATATTCCATTGTATATACACACCACATCTTTTTCCATTCTTCTATTGATGGACATTTAGGCTGTTTTGATGTCTTAGCTATTGTAAATGGTGCTGGAATGAACACTGGGGTGCATGCATATTTTGGAACTATGGTTTTCTCTGGGTATGTGCCTAGGAGTGGGATTGCTGGGTCATATGAGAGTTCTATTTACACTTTTTGTTTGTTTGTTTTTTAAGGAATTTCCATGCTTTTCTGCAAAGACACATTCCCACCAACAGTGTAAGATGGTTCCCTTTTCTCCATACTCTCTCCAGAATTTACTGTTTATAAACTTTTTAAAAATTTATTTATTTGGCTGCATCAGGTCTTAGTTATGGCACTCAAGCTTAGTAGCCCCATAACATGTGAGATCTTAGGTGGCTGACCAGGGATTGATTCTGGGTCTCCCACATTGGAAAGCAGATTCTTAGCCACTGGTCCATCAAGGAAGCCCCTATTTATAGATTTTTTTGGATGATGGCCAGTCTAATCTGTGTGAAGTGATAATTGTAGTTTTGATCTGCATTTCTCTATTAATTAGTGATGCTGAACATCGTTTAATATGTCTCTTGGCCACCTGTATGTCTTCTTTAGAGAAATGTCTATTTAGATCTACTCACATTTTGATAAGGTTGTTTGTTTTTTTTCATATTGACCTGCATAAGCTGTTGGTATACTTTGGAGATCAATCCCTTAACAGTTGTTTAATTTGCATAAATTTTCTCCCATTCTGGGGGTTGGCTTTTTTTTTGCTGTGCAAAAGCTTTTAAGGTAAATTAGGTCTCCTTTGTTTATTATTATTTTTAAATCTTCGTTACTCTAGGTGGTAGGCCTGATGGGTTTTTGACTTATTTTTATTTATTTATTTACTTATTTTATCTGGTGGAGGGGGGGACAGGCGGGCCACTTCTATTGGTCTTTCATTTCTCCATTTTCATCGATTTTTGTTCTTTTGGCCCATGTGGGCCTCCCATTGCGGCGGCCTCTGTTGTCGCAGAGCACCGGCTCTGGGCGTATGCACTCCAGAGCTCCGGCTCGGTAATTGGACACATCGGTCCAGCCGCTCCGCGGCACGTGGGATCTTCCCAGGCCAGGGATGGAACCGGCGCCCCTTGCACTGCAAGGCCGTGTCCTTACTCACTGGACCACCAGGGAAGCCCTTAACTTATTTTTGATGGGGGTGTGACTGATGTGCTGAGAAGTCATTCCACATTTCCCAAGCACCTGGGGCATTTCATTGTTTTAGGCAAAGCAAACAAATCCCTACGTCAAGGGAGATTATATTCTATGGGGAGGAGGGAAGATGCTGATAAACAAGACAGGTAAGGATATTCTATAGTGTGTTCACGCTCAGTAGCTCAGTTGTGTCCGACTCTTTGCGACCCGCCAGGCTCCTCTGTCTATGGGATTTCCCAGGCAAGACTAGTGAAGTGGGTTGCCATTGCCTTCTTCAGAGGATCTTCCCAACCCAGGGATTGAACCCATGTCTCCTGCATTGCAGGCTGGTTCTTTACCACTGAACCACCAGAGAAGTCCCCTTCATAGTGTGTTAGAATGTGATAAATGCTATGAAGAATAGTAAAGAAAGAAATGAAAATAGAGTGATCAGGGCAGGTGCTATTTGGGCTCTTCAGACAGACAGTGAGACAGAGGAGCTTTAAACTGCTTTGCTTCTCACCCAACATGCTCCATGTAGCCCTCCCAAGAATGCAGGTGGTAAGCAAAGTTACATCATAACATCCTGTCTTACAGCTGAGTTGCTCACTGGAGATAGATGGTACCTGTATTTTATATCATAATCCTGGGGTTACATCTAATAGGCTTTCCTGCTGAACTGCAGATTATAAGGGAGAGTAAGAGCAAAAAAGCAATTATGAATACTTTATTCAAATGCTTTCATAGTCACTCATGCATTTGTTTTCATGTCTGTATGCATTCTATGGGCTTCCCAAGTCACTCTATGGTAAAGAATTGGCCTGCCAATGCAGGAGATGCAAAAGATGCAGGTTCCTCCCCTGGGTCGGCAGGGGAGGCAGTGGCAACTCACTCCAGTACTCTTGCCCAGGAAACCCCATGGACAGAGGAGCCTGGCAAGCTACAGTCTATGGGATCACGAAGAGTCAGACACGCCTGAGTGACTGAGCATGCACGCACAGGCTTTCTACAGCCAGCACCTTGAAAACTCTTGTCTGGTTGCACAGCTCCACATCTCCCATGTAGAAGACACTGCAAACACAGTGAGGACTCACTGGACCACCAGGGAAGCCCTTAACTTATTTTTGATGGGGGTGTGACTGATGTGCTGAGAAGTCATTCCACATTTCCCAAGCACCTGGGGCATTTCATTGTTTTAGGCAAAGCAAACAAATCCCTACGTCAAGGGAGATTATATTCTATGGGGAGGAGGGAAGATGCTGATAAACAAGACAGGTAAGGATATTCTATAGTGTGTTCACGCTCAGTAGCTCAGTTGTGTCCGACTCTTTGCGACCCGCCAGGCTCCTCTGTCTATGGGATTTCCCAGGCAAGACTAGTGAAGTGGGTTGCCATTGCCTTCTTCAGAGGATCTTCCCAACCCAGGGATTGAACCCATGTCTCCTGCATTGCAGGCTGGTTCTTTACCACTGAACCACCAGAGAAGTCCCCTTCATAGTGTGTTAGAATGTGATAAATGCTATGAAGAATAGTAAAGAAAGAAATGAAAATAGAGTGATCAGGGCAGGTGCTATTTGGGCTCTTCAGACAGACAGTGAGACAGAGGAGCTTTAAACTGCTTTGCTTCTCACCCAACATGCTCCATGTAGCCCTCCCAAGAATGCAGGTGGTAAGCAAAGTTACATCATAACATCCTGTCTTACAGCTGAGTTGCTCACTGGAGATAGATGGTACCTGTATTTTATATCATAATCCTGGGGTTACATCTAATAGGCTTTCCTGCTGAACTGCAGATTATAAGGGAGAGTAAGAGCAAAAAAGCAATTATGAATACTTTATTCAAATGCTTTCATAGTCACTCATGCATTTGTTTTCATGTCTGTATGCATTCTATGGGCTTCCCAAGTCACTCTATGGTAAAGAATTGGCCTGCCAATGCAGGAGATGCAAAAGATGCAGGTTCCTCCCCTGGGTCGGCAGGGGAGGCAGTGGCAACTCACTCCAGTACTCTTGCCCAGGAAACCCCATGGACAGAGGAGCCTGGCAAGCTACAGTCTATGGGATCACGAAGAGTCAGACACGCCTGAGTGACTGAGCATGCACGCACAGGCTTTCTACAGCCAGCACCTTGAAAACTCTTGTCTGGTTGCACAGCTCCACACATCTCCCATGTAGAAGACACTCGCAAACACAGTGAGGACTCAGTCTCTGGACGATCAACATCCTGTTCTCTGATCAGGATTATTTCCTGTCATCACTTCATCAAGTGGTCTGGAAGTATCATTTTTTGGCCACACTGCCATGCGCACACATGTCCAATGCCTAGAGCATCCCCCACTCCCTTTATCTCCTGAAAAACTCATTTTTCAAGACTTACTTTGAGTCACTCGTATCGCGTCACGACAGTCAATAAGAGATCTTATTTGTTCTCCACTCGCAAAATTTGTTAGGTTAACCAATGTTCTCTGCTCTCTGCAAAACACTTAGCCCTTGATATATGATAAAACTTTCAGAATGGTTTAAATCAAATCTTTGAAGAGTTTGTAGTGATGATCAACATATCCATTTATTCATTATGTCAATACATTTGTCAATCAAATAAATATTTACTGTGTCCCTACTATTTGCAAAACAGTGAACCAGGCAACTGTCTTGTGCATGGGAGGAGCATACTGTAAAAAATGAAAGACTTCCCTGGTGGTCCAGTGGGTAAGGACACCACCTTGCAGTGCAAGGGGTGCTGGTTCGATTCCTGGCCTGGGAAGATCCCGCATGCCGTGGAGTGGCTGGACCGATGTGTCCAACTACAAAGCTGGAGCTCTGGAGCACATGTGCCCAGAGCCAGTGCTCTGCCACGAGAGGCCACTGCGATAGGAGGCCCACATGGGCCAAAGAACAAAGATGGATGAAAATAGATAAATGAAAGACCAATAGAAGTGGCTCAAAAAACCAAACCAAAACAAAACAAAAAATGAAGACTAGTCTTGTTCAAGATTATATGTGCAACAGCCAGAAGAGGAGCACAAAGTAATATAAAACTGTTATTTGTGTTGCCTTATCAAAGATGAATACAGCTTTAGTCACTTAGACTCAATATCGCCATACCAATGCAGTAAATAGGACTCTCATTTCCTTAACACTCATGTGCAAGAAATAAATTTTTTTCTATAAGTGACTCCTATGGTACATGACACGCCTGAGTGACTGAGCATGCACGCACAGGCTTTCTACAGCCAGCACCTTGAAAACTCTTGTCTGGTTGCACAGCTCCACATCTCCCATGTAGAAGACACTCGCAAACACAGTGAGGACTCAGTCTCTGGACGATCAACATCCTGTTCTCTGATCAGGATTATTTCCTGTCATCACTTCATCAAGTGGTCTGGAAGTATCATTTTTTGGCCACACTGCCATGCGCACACATGTCCAATGCCTAGAGCATCCCCCACTCCCTTTATCTCCTGAAAAACTCATTTTTCAAGACTTACTTTGAGTCACTCGTATCGCGTCACGACAGTCAATAAGAGATCTTATTTGTTCTCCACTCGCAAAATTTGTTAGGTTAACCAATGTTCTCTGCTCTCTGCAAAACACTTAGCCCTTGATATATGATAAAACTTTCAGAATGGTTTAAATCAAATCTTTGAAGAGTTTGTAGTGATGATCAACATATCCATTTATTCATTATGTCAATACATTTGTCAATCAAATAAATATTTACTGTGTCCCTACTATTTGCAAAACAGTGAACCAGGCAACTGTCTTGTGCATGGGAGGAGCATACTGTAAAAAATGAAAGACTTCCCTGGTGGTCCAGTGGGTAAGGACACCACCTTGCAGTGCAAGGGGTGCTGGTTCGATTCCTGGCCTGGGAAGATCCCGCATGCCGTGGAGTGGCTGGACCGATGTGTCCAACTACAAAGCTGGAGCTCTGGAGCACATGTGCCCAGAGCCAGTGCTCTGCCACGAGAGGCCACTGCGATAGGAGGCCCACATGGGCCAAAGAACAAAGATGGATGAAAATAGATAAATGAAAGACCAATAGAAGTGGCTCAAAAAACCAAACCAAAACAAAACAAAAAATGAAGACTAGTCTTGTTCAAGATTATATGTGCAACAGCCAGAAGAGGAGCACAAAGTAATATAAAACTGTTATTTGTGTTGCCTTATCAAAGATGAATACAGCTTTAGTCACTTAGACTCAATATCGCCATACCAATGCAGTAAATAGGACTCTCATTTCCTTAACACTCATGTGCAAGAAATAAATTTTTTTCTATAAGTGAACATTACTTTATGTTATAGTAGATAATAAATGCACAATGCAAAATAAGCAAGGTAAACCAAGAAAAGCATCTCTCTCTGTCCGAATGCCAAGAAAATGTTTCCTAAATCTAATCTAGATGATTTTCTCCTCTCTGCCTGAGGCTGAATTCAAGTTTCAGAGGAGAGGTGAGTCCTTTATGTGACTAATTATTTACAAGCCTGAAACAGGTGAGATAGTCTCCACCCCATCTGTTCTTGGGTTACCATGGTAACAGGTAAGGGCTGCTTCAGTCTCCTTCCAGGCCCCTCTTGGCAACACATCCTGCCCTTGCTGATAGATGCAGAGGGAGGCAGTCTCTGACTCCCCAAGTTCTGCAGTGGGCACTGGGGTTGGGAGGCCCTGAGGTCTGTCCAGCAGCACCTTCTCTTGCGGCAAGCTGGCAGTGGGAGGCACCTGCACCTCTAAGCAGGTTCTCTTAGGCCTCCCCTGACCGGGAGGGGAAAAGGAAAAGCAGACGTCTGCTCAGATCCTGGAGCTGCATTATACCTGGGGAGTCTCTCAGGTTTTTGACCTTTGCCCCCAGGTTTGCCTGGAAGGAAATGACCAAGGACTCTTCGTGTGGAGCAGCAGCATCTGAATCCTCCATCTCTCCTCTCTGCATCTCTACTCCCACCTACAATCTGGGAGATTTCCTGGGTTGGAGAACAGGGAGGCAGGCACTCTGCATTCTAACCAATCTCGTATCTGTGCCAGAAACGTGTCTCTGTTCCCTACCCAAAGTTTGGGCTTTTGAAATAAAACATCTTGAATCTCAAAGTCTGGTCTTGAGAAACTCCCCTAGGGCTAGGAATAAAGCTGATTTAAGGGAGGAAAGCAGTTATTAAAGGAGAAGGAGATAAATAATTCAAGGAAAAGTCCTCAATTAAACCTTAAGTTTTATCTGGCCTGCCTGCTATCTTGTGTGATAGCAACCATTTCCAAATACACAATTTAAAATAAAGTGATGTTTAAATATTTTTATAGTGAGGTAAGAAATTAAAATAATCTGTCAAATGGGACAGAAAACATTTTCTCTTGCAAAAAAAAAAGGTTAAAAGTAACATAGTTTATTCAAAGAATTTTTTCCCAAGTTAATCCATGACCACAATGCAAGCCTGCGCGAGCATTTACATGACAATATTTATGAAGTTCTGTTCTCTAGCTCAAGTCTAACAGCTGGCCAAAGCATCCCAAGTTCTTTCTATTTAAACTAAATTGGAATCAAGCAAAATCATCTGGGGTTTCCCTGGTAACTCAGGGGTAAAGAATTCATTGGCCAAAGCAGATGTGGGTTCGATCCCTGATCCAGGAAGATCCCCTGGAGAAGGAAATGGCCACCCACTTCAGTATCATTGCCTGAGAAATCCCATGGACAGAGGAACCTAGTGGTTTACAGTCCATGGGGTGGTGAAGAGTTGGATACAACTCAACTAAACAAAATCAACTGACAGGCTACACAATCTAGATCCTTCCTGGCTTCCAGGCTCTCACCTATCCCCAAGCCTACTATGGGGTCTTTCACTTGCCTGCAGACTCAATGCTTGATTTTTCCCTTTGGCTGTGATTTTAATACAAATACAAGACGTTGATCCCGTACCTTTTTCAGCTCCCCAGTCCTAGGGCTCAGAGTGTCTCCCAAAGGCTATGTGGAAGTCACTTTTTCCTTAGACAAAGTAACATAAAATTTCCTCCTGTAGGCTGCCATTCATTTAGAGATGGCAGAGATTTTCAACCTGTTGTCTGTTCATTGTCTCAAACTCCCACATCCAATCTCCTTTCCACTTTCTACGCCTTATTTCTGTATGCAGATAGGGTGGGGTGGGGGGGTCCCAAGAGAAAGAGAAGGGCGCACATTCTTTTCTTTCTCGATAGAAGAAAAGCCATTGGGGGCCTATGCCATTTTGTGATCTAAGTCTGGCCACAATGCTTGCTCTTGAACAGGGTCTTAGCAATTAACGATCCTAAGAGAACAAAAGAATACATAAATGAAATGTTCTCAGGCAAAAAAAAAAAAAAGAGTAACAACCAGCAAAGATAACCTATCAGTTGTGAAGACTTCCAGTTCTCTTCTCAATGGTAAAAATTAGCCTGAAGCACTCAACAGCCAGATCAACTGAGAGGTAAAAGATGATGATGTTGACCTTTTCCGTCCCTGGTGTCTTCAGTCAACTAAAGCTTGGACTCTGTCCATTGAGGTCCAAGCCCCTTCATGAGTATGCATGCACCCTTAGCTTAAAATTTAGCCAGTTTTGCTGTTCAAGGAGACACTGCTTTAGGAAAAGTTCCCCACGTTCCCCTTACTTATGCAAGTAATCCTTTGTTCTCCTGACCTTTGACTTGGTTGTGTATTTTGGCTCAACACTCCCCAAGAGATGAACTTAGTTTTTCAGATAACAACTCCACAATGTTTCATGGGCACTGTTACTTTTTAAGCCTGTAGTGGCTTAATTGGAAAACACTTATTCATTCATTCAAAAATTTTTTTTTTTTTATTAAGGGAATTCGCTGGCAGTGCAGTGGCGAATTTATCTGGGCTTTCACTGCTGAGGACCCAGGTTCAATCCCTGGTCAGGCTTGTAAGCTCTCACAAGCCTGTGACAAAAAAAGGAAAATTAAACAATCAACAAAAAAAACACAGAAAGATTGTGTATCAACCATGTGTTGTCTCACACTTACTGTTCCAGGTGCTAGGGACACAGCAGTGCAGGAGATAAATACAAATCCCTGTTTCCATGGAGCTGACACTCTCATGAGGGGAGAAAGACCATGTAGATTTACTTATTCTTTATTGCCCTTATTTCAACAATATCCCAATCTCAACCCCACAAAAGCCTGGAAAAGTCTATACTTCTTCATACCAATTTAATCAGTCACTAGGTATCAATTCAACTTCCAACTCTTTCTCTAATTCACCTCTTCTTTGTATTCCCAAGCTATTTGTCTTAGTGTGGCCATGACAGAAACATTCACACTGCAGAAATTGGCAACTGCTACACATCAGGGCTTTCTCCCTTGTTTAAACTAAGGAACCCTAAGTATTTTCGTCTTGGACGGGTCCAGAGGTTTATTCTCCAAACTTACCCTCCAGGCAAAAAAAAAAGAGTAACAACCAGCAAAGATAACCTATCAGTTGTGAAGACTTCCAGTTCTCTTCTCAATGGTAAAAATTAGCCTGAAGCACTCAACAGCCAGATCAACTGAGAGGTAAAAGATGATGATGTTGACCTTTTCCGTCCCTGGTGTCTTCAGTCAACTAAAGCTTGGACTCTGTCCATTGAGGTCCAAGCCCCTTCATGAGTATGCATGCACCCTTAGCTTAAAATTTAGCCAGTTTTGCTGTTCAAGGAGACACTGCTTTAGGAAAAGTTCCCCACGTTCCCCTTACTTATGCAAGTAATCCTTTGTTCTCCTGACCTTTGACTTGGTTGTGTATTTTGGCTCAACACTCCCCAAGAGATGAACTTAGTTTTTCAGATAACAACTCCACAATGTTTCATGGGCACTGTTACTTTTTAAGCCTGTAGTGGCTTAATTGGAAAACACTTATTCATTCATTCAAAAATTTTTTTTTTTTTATTAAGGGAATTCGCTGGCAGTGCAGTGGCGAATTTATCTGGGCTTTCACTGCTGAGGACCCAGGTTCAATCCCTGGTCAGGCTTGTAAGCTCTCACAAGCCTGTGACAAAAAAAGGAAAATTAAACAATCAACAAAAAAAACACAGAAAGATTGTGTATCAACCATGTGTTGTCTCACACTTACTGTTCCAGGTGCTAGGGACACAGCAGTGCAGGAGATAAATACAAATCCCTGTTTCCATGGAGCTGACACTCTCATGAGGGGAGAAAGACCATGTAGATTTACTTATTCTTTATTGCCCTTATTTCAACAATATCCCAATCTCAACCCCACAAAAGCCTGGAAAAGTCTATACTTCTTCATACCAATTTAATCAGTCACTAGGTATCAATTCAACTTCCAACTCTTTCTCTAATTCACCTCTTCTTTGTATTCCCAAGCTATTTGTCTTAGTGTGGCCATGACAGAAACATTCACACTGCAGAAATTGGCAACTGCTACACATCAGGGCTTTCTCCCTTGTAAAACGAATTGTAAACCACTTACCAGCCAGTTGCTGACTAAGGAACCCTAAGTATTTTCGTCTTGGACGGGTCCAGAGGTTTTCTATTCTCCAGAAATTCCTATTTCACCCTCCTGGAAGTCATCCTTCATACACCTGCTACTAGGGTGCTCCTTTTGAAACATCAATGGGATTTGTGTCAGCTCTCTGTCTAAAATTCCTCCAGGGCTCCCCACCCCTCTCACAGCATTGGCATTCTTGATCTGGTCATACTTATCTGTCCCAGCCTATGCCTTGTGCATGTTTTAACCTAGCTACAAACCAGCACCTGTATCTGTTTCCATCTCCTCTTTGCTGTGGTTGTTCCTTCTGCCTGGAATTCTTGGCTAATTCCTGGGCATCTCACAAGACTAAGGCATGACATGTTGAGTTCCTTTTGAAGGCCAGGCTGACTAGAGGCCTTTCCTATGTGCCTTCATAGGACCTTGTGTATAAACTTGTCACAGTATGTAAGCCACTTCACCAAAACTGGTTTACCTCTCACGGAGTGTCTGGTTAACTTTCTTGGGGATGTGACCTTTGCTCTGATCCTGGAGAAGAACAGGGCTCCCTGTAGTCCTGTTTGTGGCTCTTTCCTCATCTGACTAGGTAGACTCTACACAGTCTTCCTCGGTGATCTCCTCCCTAAGACTTTTTCCTCTGTTCCTACCATCTATGTGGTAATGGTTCACCACTTATATCTCCAGACCCGATGTTTGGCCTAAGGAACATCTCTACCTGAATATGCCACCTCATTGTCTTCTCCTCTAGCTTCTTCTTCCCGGTTCTTGTGTGGGGAATGGCAATACCAGTGCTCGGCACACTCCAGCCAGCAGGCCAGCAGGCCTAATACACCCATAGCCATTCATGTGTGTGGTGTCCAAGGATGAAAGAACAACGCAAATGAGGAGGGTCTTGGAATACAAGAAGAAATAAACCAGACCCTTCCCTCCTCCGGGCTATGGTACACCTACCCAATCCTTAAGACCCCTTTGCCACTCCTTGGACCCTACTGCTCCTTTCCCTCATGCTGTAGTCATAACTCTATCCCACCCAGCAGATCGTCCAATCAGCAATAATCCTTAAGGCCCCTATGCCACTACTTAGACCCCAGGTATAAAATGGATCAAAGACCCCTGCTTGGGGTCGGCTCTCCCTTGAGCCAGCCTGCTATGAGGCCCGCTGTTCTCACAGTGTCTCCCACTTTCTCCCTTAAGCCGGCCCGCTGTACTGGCAGCGACTCTCCCTTCCCTCACTCTAATAAACTTTACTTTCCTCTCATTCTGCCTCGTGTCTGGAAATTCTTTTCCAACCCACGCACGGACCTCAACAATGGTGAGTTTGGCAAAAAACAACAAAACTCTGTAAAGCAATTATCCTTCAATTTAAAAAATAAAAATATTAAAAAATAAAAATAAAAAGGAAAGAACAGGGTTTCCCTGATGTTCCAATGGGTAAAGAGTCTACCTGGCAGTGCAAGGGACACCGGTCCGATCCCTGGCCCAGGAAGATCCCACATGCCAAGGAGCGACTAGACCAAAGTGTCCAATTAGGAGCCAGCACTCTGGAGTGCATTCCCCCAGAGCTGGTGCTCTACAACGAGAGAGAGGGCACTGCAATGGGAGGCCCACACAGGCCAAAGAATAAAGATGGATGAAAAAAAAAAGGAAAGAACAAAAAACATAAACACAAAGAAGAATATACAACAAAGATAATACATTGGCTCACAAAGCCTAAATATTTCCTATCTATAATACAGAAAACTTTTGCCAACCTTCAGGCATCACCATTTGCGAAAGAACTTGTGAATCAATAGTAGTATTAATAATCTTACTAGTATTATAACAACATTATTACTATTAATAGTAATAGTATTGATAATTACAGTCAGTGAAATTTGCTGGACCCTGTTGAGACACTCAGTGCTCTACACATTTCGCTTTATTCTCTCTCAACCATGGAATCTGAGGAATTCCTGCCCATGCTTCTGATCCAATTAGAACACATGCCCACACCACTGTGCGCTGTACAACTTTCGTTCTTACTCCAAATCCAAACAATAATCAGATCTTCAAATTTTTTTTATCCTCCTAAACATCTCCGTTAAATTTGCCAATTTATATTCTTTGCAACTATGTCTTCCAGTCTGTAAGATTTCAGAAAGCAAGCACAAGTATTTTCCTTTTTCTGCATGTTCAGCACCTACCACTAAAGATAAGTATATGAGTGAGTGAAGAAACTTCATTCATGTGCTGGGTTTTCATGTTATAGTTGAGAAAAGTGAGATTCAGGGGGTTAGTTTCATTGGCTATGGCTGCACAATTAAGATTTTTTTTTTTTTTTAACAAGATTCTAATTCAGTTCTGACCCCAAAGTTCAGGTCATTTTAATTACACCATTTTGTCATTTCTTTCCTTTCCATTGACTGTTTCCTCTAGGCCTTCAAAGGCTCAAACCTCTCTTTTCCAACAACAATTCTTCGATCATGTTTTCCCTACCCTTATAATAAATTTCTTGGAAAAACCAGCCATTTTCTTTGTCATTATTTCCTCATTTTTCATTCATACACATCCCGTTACTCAACCCATCCTGTAAATACCAGGATCCTATGAAGCCGCATATCTAAGGGCACATCAATCTTTATTTTACAGCTACTCCAACCCTCCCCCAACCCGGAAGTACAGAGTTCCCGTGAAATCATTCCTAAACCCGAGTTGCATAAAGTGAAGAAGCGATTACTTCAGGGTGCATCTTGTTAACAGATGCACGAAATAGGCCGAGATCAAGCACAGATGCTCACAGACACAGTTCAAAGCTATGGCGAGTGATGCAGAGATGCCCAGGCGACTCAGGGGAATGAGGTTGGCACTCTTGTTGCTTGGGATGTGAGTTGCTTCTATAAGGGATCCCGTGAAACAATAGTAGTATTAATAATCTTACTAGTATTATAACAACATTATTACTATTAATAGTAATAGTATTGATAATTACAGTCAGTGAAATTTGCTGGACCCTGTTGAGACACTCAGTGCTCTACACATTTTGCTTTATTCTCTCTCAACCATGGAATCTGAGGAATTCCTGCCCATGCTTCTGATCCAATTAGAACACATGCCCACACCACTGTGCGCTGTACAACTTTCGTTCTTACTCCAAATCCAAACAATAATCAGATCTTCAAATTTTTTTTATCCTCCTAAACATCTCCGTTAAATTTGCCAATTTATATTCTTTGCAACTATGTCTTCCAGTCTGTAAGATTTCAGAAAGCAAGCACAAGTATTTTCCTTTTTCTGCATGTTCAGCACCTACCACTAAAGATAAGTATATGAGTGAGTGAAGAAACTTCATTCATGTGCTGGGTTTTCATGTTATAGTTGAGAAAAGTGAGATTCAGGGGGTTAGTTTCATTGGCTATGGCTGCACAATTAAGATTTTTTTTTTTTTTTAACAAGATTCTAATTCAGTTCTGACCCCAAAGTTCAGGTCATTTTAATTACACCATTTTGTCATTTCTTTCCTTTCCATTGACTGTTTCCTCTAGGCCTTCAAAGGCTCAAACCTCTCTTTTCCAACAACAATTCTTCGATCATGTTTTCCCTACCCTTATAATAAATTTCTTGGAAAAACCAGCCATTTTCTTTGTCATTATTTCCTCATTTTTCATTCATACACATCCCGTTACTCAACCCATCCTGTAAATACCAGGATCCTATGAAGCCGCATATCTAAGGGCACATCAATCTTTATTTTACAGCTACTCCAACCCTCCCCCAACCCGGAAGTACAGAGTTCCCGTGAAATCATTCCTAAACCCGAGTTGCATAAAGTGAAGAAGCGATTACTTCAGGGTGCATCTTGTTAACAGATGCACGAAATAGGCCGAGATCAAGCACAGATGCTCACAGACACAGTTCAAAGCTATGGCGAGTGATGCAGAGATGCCCAGGGCGACTCAGGGGGAATGAGGTTGGCACCCCCACTCTTGTTGCTTGGGATGTGAGTTGCTTCTATAAGGGATCACTGTGAAACGATGCCCTGTGCTATTTTTACTTTTCATCTTTTCTTCCTAAACTGAAAACCCGGATCTCTTTCCGTCAGTGAAACCAAGTACGGATGTCCCTCTGTCCTAAAAGCCAGTTTCTGAAAAGCGGGGGAGACCTGTTGTCCACAGTGTTTGACTCCTCCCCTGGTTTCCTCCTCTTCCAAGAAAGTCTCCGTATCTATTGGAGAGTCTTAACCAGGGGGCTTCTAGCCTACAGAATTATTGGGTTTATCTTTTGTTACTACCTCTAGACTACAAAGCCATCTCCGTCTCCAAGTCCTTTTTTTTTTTTTTTTTTTGTTAATTTGCCAAGTGCCCTTGGTGAAAGGCAAAAAGTTGAAACCGGTCAGTGTTTGTTGAATAAATTATTTAAAAAATTCAAACACAACTTATCAAGAAAGGTGAGAGTTGGAACTTCGCTGGTAATCCCACAGCTAAAACTCAGTTCCCAATACAGGGGGCCTGGGTTTGATCACTGGTCAGGGAACTGGACTTCACATGCTGCAGCTATGACACAATGCAGCCAAATATATAAATAAATAAAAATAAATATTAAAATGTTTTTCTAAAAAAGAAAGGTGACAGATTTTTCCAGTAGACTATATTGTTGAAAATGACACGAAGTTTTCTAGGTACCAGAACTCATCAAATGTGGAATATAAACTGCATAAAACTATACTTTGAAAGATACAAAATGTTCTTTATGTAAATAATATTGATATTCTAACATTTAAAGAGCTGTATTAGTAAACATTTTAGATTCACTTTACTTTAAATTGCTTCTATTTAAGCATATCCTTATACGTACCCTCATTATGCGTTTATGTATTTCTTTTAAATATCAAAAAGAATGAATTAAAGATACCATGCAATTAAATAGCTGAAAAATATCCTTAATATTATGAAATTATCACAAAAGCACTTTTCTGTGAATGAGCAAGCTATTTTCTGATATGTGAAATTAAATATTTTTATCATATTTAATCACATTGAATACATTTAAAAATTAAGACTATAATTCAGCCACATTTGATTTTGTAGTTAAGGGGGCCAGATTATTGCTGCCTGCTGCTTTTCTTCTTTTTTGAAATGCTAAGTGAGGGCAGGTGCTGGGGAAAATGTGATAAAGGGGAGAGAGAAATTCTCATACAGTGTTATTTAATAAATGCCCACAAAAAAGGAAAAGATATTAAACTTCACAAAAGGGCCAAACTTTGCCGGTTGGGCTTCCGACTATTTCCAATCAAACTGGCAGGCAATCCCTCAAATTAAAAAAAGGAGGATGACTTATTGCTGTAGAATTTTAGAACTGGGAAGTGCTGTGGTTAACAGGTCTACCAGGAAATAAGTAGAATTACTTCTTCAAAGTGCCATACAATTTTACTGCCTTTTACCTCCTATGGATTGTATTAATGCATCTCATTTCTTCGTAAATACAGTAAGCTTTTTGTAACACAATAAATAAAGTAGGAGGACTTCTCTGGTGGTCCAGTGGTTAAGACTCCATGCTTCCAATGCAGGGGGCCTGGGTTCAGTCCCTGGACAGGGAGCTAGATCCCGCATGCCACAACTAAGACCCAGTACAGTCAAATTTAAAAATAATAATAAGAAAGAAAGAATAAAAAAAAAAAAGAAAGAAAGTAGGACTTCCCTGGTGGTACAATGGATAAGAATCTACCTGCCAATGAAGGGGACACAGGCTTGATCCCTGGTCTGGGAGGATCCCACACCCCGTGGAGCCACTAAGCCAGTGCACCACAACTACTGAAGCCAGAGCACCCTAGAGCCCATGCTCTGCGAGGAGATAAGCCACTGCACTGAGAAACCGTCACACCATGATGAACAGCACCCTGGCTCACCACTAAGGAAAAACTTGCACACCAACAACGATCTAACACAGCCAAAACTAAATACATAAACAAGATTATCTTCTTTTTTTAAAATTTTGGCCTTCTTTATTGTTTTTTCACTCATTTATTTTCATCCATCTTTATTCTTTGGCTTATGTGGGCCTCCCACTGCAGTGGCCTCTCTCGTCAATGGCTCTGGGCGCATGCGCTCCTGAGAGCTGACTCATAATTGGACACAACGGTCCAGCCACTCTGCAGCACATGGGATCTTCCCTGGCCAGGGATTGAACCTGTGCCCCTTGCACTGCAAAGCCAATTCTTTACCCACTGGACCAGCTGGGGAAGTCCTATTATTTTCTTACAAAAGAAATAAGGGCTTCCCAGGTGGCTCAGTAGTAAAGAACCTGCCTGCCAATGCAGGAGACACAGGTTTGATCCCTGATCTAGGAAGATCTCACATGCCTCAGAGCAACTAAGCCAGCGTACAAAAACGGTTGAGCCTATGCTCTAGAGTCTGGGAAATAGAACAATAGAAGCCACCACAATGAGAAACCAGCATACTGCAACCAGAAACAAGCTTTTGCATCAACAAAGACCCAGCAGAGCCAAAAATAAATACAAAAATAAATAAAACTTATTAAAAAAATTTTTTTTTAAAAAGGCCTGAAATTGGAACAAGGAGGAAAGCTATACAAATCTACTGTAGAGGAGGATGCCATTTTTAAAAACTCAGTTTCAAAGTCAATAAGTTTCCGTTGTGATGATTTCAAGTTTACTCTGATATTATAAATATATTTCCTTTCCCCACCCCAGCTCCTTAGATCTATAAAAGTAAAACAAAAGAATGGAAATATATTTGCCATTAAGGAGATCATTAACGTTCCAACTGTTTCTTCAGTAGAAAGCTTAAAGACCTGCCAATTAGGATGTCTCCACCTATCAGGGGCTACCCCAAAAAGCTGAGTCAGTTTTCCTGGAGTGTGTTCACATTTGTTTAACTTTCAGCAACAGTGGCCACACCTCTTCCTGAACAGTAAGCTGGCAAAACTCCTCACACTACTTAATGATATTCATTTTTTAAAGAGAACACTTTAATACATTAAAAAGGCTTTATGGCTTTTGTAACAATGATAGAGCTGATAGTACACAGTTCAAATGATATTTTAAAAACACGGTGAGAAAGATTTTTTTTTAATTTTCTTTAATCACATTTCCAGGCATTAAAGAGTATTCTTGAGGGCTTCCCTGGTAGCTCAGTGGTAAAGAGTATGTCTGCCAGTGCAGTTCGATCCCTGATCCAGTAAGATCCCACATGCTGCGGAGCAACTAAGCTCGTGAGCTTCAACTATGGAACCTGTGTTTGAGAACCTCAGAGCTGCAACTATGGAACCCATGTGCCTCAACTACTGAAGCCCATGAGCCCTGGAGCCCGAGTTCCACAACAAGAATCATCACAACAAGCCTGCTCACCTCAATGAGAGAGCAGCCCCCACTCCCTGCACCTAGAGAAGAGCTTGTGGCAGCAGTGAAAACCCAGAATAGCCAAAACTAAATAAGTAAATAAAATGCATTTCAAAAAAAAAGAGAGAATTCTTGAGGGCTTCCCAGGTGGCACAAGTGGGAAAGAATACTCTTGGAGACATTTTTCAGTATTTCTCAGACTCTATATATGTCTGTATGTCTACAAACTGATGCTGTGTGTGTGAGCATATGTGTGTATATAGTAGTTTTACATAAATGGATAATTAAAATGTTGATGTCTTTTCTGTCATCTTATTTTATAGATAGCCATTCACGTCAAGCTCAAATATAGCCTCATTATTTGTAGTAACTTCCAGGTATTCCCTTATTCAGAAGCACACATAATTTATTTAACCAATTTTCTACTGAAAGACTTCTGGTTTGCCCCACCTCTTCCCCCCATATCACCACCACTTTCTGGTTATTATAAACAACACTGATGAATCTTCAGTTTATGAGTTGTTTGCAATTTGTGTGATGATAATCAATAGCCCTAAGAAAGGATTCCCTGGGATGCCAGAGTGAAGAACACACCTACAATATCTGACTAAATATTGCTGAACTTTTTTGGAGAAGAATACAGGTCAGGATTAGGATTAGCTGAATGTGACAGTACCCCCTAAGGTAGCTTACAGAAGACAGTTTACATAAAAGAGGAGAGAGTCCATGACCCAAGGGACCAGGAATCTTCTATTTCTGGTATTTCATCATCTTGAGAACTTGGTGTTTCTACATGGCACAGGATGGCTGCTCACATCCCAGCCATTGCATCTGCATTCGGTAGCAGGATGGAAGAAGGGACAAAAACAGACTCAAGTTCTAAGGACTCTTTTGGGAAGTCACAATCATCAATGCTAACCAACATCCCACCAGCCAGAATTTGGTCATGTGACCACAGCTCACTGCGGAGGAGACTGAGAAATGTAGTCGTTTTTCTTTCTTTCTTTTTTTGTAGTCTTTCTTTTTTCCCATTTCTCTATGTTCATACGTTCAGCTAAAAGTCAGGTAATTTTTTTACTACGGAGAAGAGAAAATAGATTCTACGCACAACAAATGGTTTTCTGCCACAGGAAGTATGTACTAATTTACACTCTTGACAACATTGCTCAAGAGGAGTCATTTCCCACGCCTTTATAAACATTGTTCTGTCACTCCATTTCCACAGCAAATGCATTTCATTACTTAAAAGGAAAAAATTTTAACCCGTCCTCAAACAACCTGTGTAGTTTATGCCACAAATATCAGTAAGGAGCACTTTTCCTCCTAAAAGTGAGAAGATGCAGATGTAGGGACACAGGCATTCCTCTGCCTTGACTTGTGCTTCCAGGTCAAATCTCTGTCCTCAGCTGTCTTCTTCCTTCCTGCCTAGTAATCTCATCCACAGCTTTACGGTTGCTGAATCAAAACCTGTATGTGCGCTTCTGATTGTCAAAGGCTAAATTTCAAGACCATCAAATTATAGCCTCATTATTTGTAGTAACTTCCAGGTATTCCCTTATTCAGAAGCACACATAATTTATTTAACCAATTTTCTACTGAAAGACTTCTGGTTTGCCCCACCTCTTCCCCCCATATCACCACCACTTTCTGGTTATTATAAACAACACTGATGAATCTTCAGTTTATGAGTTGTTTGCAATTTGTGTGATGATAATCAATAGCCCTAAGAAAGGATTCCCTGGGATGCCAGAGTGAAGAACACACCTACAATATCTGACTAAATATTGCTGAACTTTTTTGGAGAAGAATACAGGTCAGGATTAGGATTAGCTGAATGTGACAGTACCCCCTAAGGTAGCTTACAGAAGACAGTTTACATAAAAGAGGAGAGAGTCCATGACCCAAGGGACCAGGAATCTTCTATTTCTGGTATTTCATCATCTTGAGAACTTGGTGTTTCTACATGGCACAGGATGGCTGCTCACATCCCAGCCATTGCATCTGCATTCCGGGTAGCAGGATGGAAGAAGGGACAAAAACAGACTCAAGTTCTAAGGACTCTTTTGGGAAGTCACAATCATCAATGCTAACCAACATCCCACCAGCCAGAATTTGGTCATGTGACCACAGCTCACTGCGGAGGAGACTGAGAAATGTAGTCGTTTTTCTTTCTTTCTTTTTTTGTAGTCTTTCTTTTTTCCCATTTCTCTATGTTCATACGTTCAGCTAAAAGTCAGGTAATTTTTTTACTACGGAGAAGAGAAAATAGATTCTACGCACAACAAATGGTTTTCTGCCACAGGAAGTATGTACTAATTTACACTCTTGACAACATTGCTCAAGAGGAGTCATTTCCCACGCCTTTATAAACATTGTTCTGTCACTCCATTTCCACAGCAAATGCATTTCATTACTTAAAAGGAAAAAATTTTAACCCGTCCTCAAACAACCTGTGTAGTTTATGCCACAAATATCAGTAAGGAGCACTTTTCCTCCTAAAAGTGAGAAGATGCAGATGTAGGGACACAGGCATTCCTCTGCCTTGACTTGTGCTTCCAGGTCAAATCTCTGTCCTCAGCTGTCTTCTTCCTTCCTGCCTAGTAATCTCATCCACAGCTTTACGGTTGCTGAATCAAAACCTGTATGTGCGCTTCTGATTGCCAAAGTTCTGCTAAATTTGCCTGTTGCTTACTGGGTAATCCAACAGCATCTTACCATCAACTATAAAAAAAATTGGATCTCGTTATCTTCTTTCACATTCCTAATTTTGGTGACACTAGTTGGGTCATTCTAGACTCTTTTACCTCTCTGCCATCACAGAACACTGACTCCATGACCAGATTCTATTCATTTCACTTCCTTAACAACCCTTGACATTGGGCTTCCCCTGGTGTTCCAGTGGGTAAGGACACCGTCTTGCAGTGCAAGGCACGCCAGTTCGAGCCCTGGCCTGGGAAGATCCCATGTGCCGTGGAGCGGCTGGACTGATGTGTCCAATTACCGAGCTGGAGCTCTGGAGCACATGCGCCCAGAGCCAGCGCTCTGCAATGACAGACGCCACCGCGATGGGAGGCCCACAGGAGCCAAAGAACAAAGATAGATGAAAATAGAGAAATGAAAGACCAATAGAAGTGGCCCGCCCACTCCCCTCCCTCCCCAACTCGACCCCTGCCCAAAGTAAATAAAGAAATAAATCTTAAAAAAAAAAAAAAAAATTCAAATTCCAGAGTCACATCTTGAAGAAAACCCTTCCTACAATGTGACTTCCTACCACCATATGGGCCACTTTCTTTCTTTGTGCCATTTTTGCATTCTGTGCTTATTTCTAAAATATTCTAGCAAATAGAATTAATATTTCTTAATACAACAAATATTTACTGAATCCCCACAAGGTACTCAGCACTGTGCTAAGATCTGGATTCATGGCCATGCATGAGCTAAATGTAGACTTAAGTTCTCACAGCCTGAATCTATACAGCTTACATTCATAAAGGCTAATTTTCACTCACTGTCTTTTGTTTGTTAGGAAAGAAGCTTTCTTCTCATCAGCAGTCTCACTGAGATGCTAAGAAAGTGATGGTGTCTTACTGGTGATCATGTTAAGAGATGCTTTCTTCAGTGTCTTTTTTTTTTTTTTAAAGTATTTATTTATTTATTTATTTATTCATTCATTTATTGGCTATTCTGGGTTTTCACTGCTGCTGCAGACTCTTCTCTAGTTGCAGGGAGTGGGGGCTACTCTCTAGTTGAGACGAGCAGGCTTCTTGTTCTTTCTTGTTGTAGAACTTGGGCTCGCACGTGGGCTCAATAGTTGCAGCTCTGAGGTTCTCACGCAGAGGCTCAATAACTGTAGCTCACGGGTTTAGCTGCTCCACAGCATGTGGGATCTTCCTGGATCAGGGATTGAACCCATGTCTCCTGCATTGGCAGGTGAACTCTTTACCACTGAGCTACCAGGGAAGCCTCTCTTCAGTGTCTTTTTGTTTATTCAAATGTTTGTTTGTTTTTGCTTTGATGACTGTGCTGCTCACTTCCCACTGTCCAGGGTCACATAGCCATTTAAAATGGAAAATTCGGGGGTAACCTATATTTGACCCATTATTTCTCAAGCTCTTTCCTCAAACTTTCCCCCTAAAAAAGGCCAGGTTAAGGGGATTCCAGGCAGAGATGAAGGCACCTGAGAAGAGGATGGATAACTAGGCAAAGAGGGGGAAAGGGGGTTCCAGGTAGAGGCAAAGCGTAAGCAAAGACTGAGGGACAGAGGCGACATCAGGTGAGTTGAAGAGATAACGTTTACCTGAGGATTTGTTGTTGTCGTTCAGGAGCTCAGTCCTGTCTGACTCTTTGCGACCCCATGGGCTGTAGCCCACCAGGCTTCTTCTGTCCATGCAATTTCCCAGGCAAGAATACTGGAGTCAGTTGCCCTTTCTTACTCCAAGAGAGCTTCCCAACCCAGGAATCAAACCTGTGTTTCTTGTGTCTCCTGCATTGGCAGGCAGATTTTTTTTTTTTTTTTTTTGACCACTGAACCACCAGGGAAGCCCTTACCTAGGGATAGGACCCTCTTAAATAAGGTTGCAGAGGCTTAGCTCACAAACATCTTAGACACAACAGAAAGCTCCACCTGGCTCAGTGCAGTTCTATGGCTTTGGTTACCTGATTCTGTTCTCTACTTCCTCCTAGGACCACACTGCAAACTTTCTACTCCTTTTATTTCCTTTCAATAGACTCAATCCCCAGTTTTCTCTTTTACCCACTATCTCAAATAACAGTAGTCTTTTTTTGAATATTTTTTAATTAAAAAAACTTTATTTCCTATTGGGAGTATAGCCAGTTAGCAATGCTATGATAGCTTCAGGTGAACAGCAAAGGGACTCAGTCATACATACACATGTACCCATCCTCCATCAAACTTCCCTCCCATCCAGGCTGCCAGATAGCACTGAACAGAATTCCCTGTGCTGTACATTAAGTCTTTGTCCAGACAACAACCGTCTTGAGAAGATACATAGAAATCTCATTACACTAACTTTTGTACAGAAAGAAATCCAAGTTAGGGGGAAACGTGTGGCTTCATGCAGAGTAGAGCGGTGCATTCCAGGTAGATCTGAAAGGTCTGGGTATATTATTTATGACTGCTGGTGTCAAGAGACAGAAACTCAATCCAGTAGTTTAAGTAAGAAGGCAGTAGTGCTGGCTTACGTAACCTGGAAAGACAGGGGCGTGGATGGCCTCAGGCGGGACATGGTCCAGGGGTGGAAAACGACAGCATCAGATTAGCGGCTCACTCTCTCCTTCTGTTTCTGGTTCTCTCTGTTGTTGGTCTCATGAGTTTCCACTGCAGGTGCATGTCCCTCATGCAGAGGGGAGCCTGGCAGCTAGGAAGTCCAGGCCTACATCATCCAGTTTGAGGATTCCCAAAGCAATGAGAAACTGACTCTAATTGAGAGTGAAAAAATCTCAGGGAATTATTGTATCCGCCTGGTCAGTGTCACTATCTACATCTGTTCTGGAGGCAGGCAGGTTAATGGTTGGCCAGGCCTTGGTCATACTCCTGTCCTCATGACTGAAACTCAGTAGATTCCCTCAAAGGAGAGGAGGTGGAAAGACTGGGGAGGGGCAGTGGCTGAAATGAATTCAGAGCAGGAAAAAAAAAAATTGTCAGTTTTGTTGGAACAGGGGCTTTGTGGCAAAGAGTATTAGGAGTCAAATTAAGAAATGGGGCCAGAGACCTCCCTGGTGATCCAGTGGTTAGGGTCCATGCGCTCAAAGCTATGGCTTTGGTTACCTGATTCTGTTCTCTACTTCCTCCTAGGACCACACTGCAAACTTTCTACTCCTTTTATTTCCTTTCAATAGACTCAATCCCCAGTTTTCTTTTACCCACTATCTCAAATAACAGTAGTCTTTTTTTGAATATTTTTTAATTAAAAAAACTTTATTTCCTATTGGGAGTATAGCCAGTTAGCAATGCTATGATAGCTTCAGGTGAACAGCAAAGGGACTCAGTCATACATACACATGTACCCATCCTCCATCAAACTTCCCTCCCATCCAGGCTGCCAGATAGCACTGAACAGAATTCCCTGTGCTGTACATTAAGTCTTTGTCCAGACAACAACCGTCTTGAGAAGATACATAGAAATCTCATTACACTAACTTTTGTACAGAAAGAAATCCAAGTTAGGGGGAAACGTGTGGCTTCATGCAGAGTAGAGCGGTGCATTCCAGGTAGATCTGAAAGGTCTGGGTATATTATTTATGACTGCTGGTGTCAAGAGACAGAAACTCAATCCAGTAGTTTAAGTAAGAAGGCAGTAGTGCTGGCTTACGTAACCTGGAAAGACAGGGGCGTGGATGGCCTCAGGCGGGACATGGTCCAGGGGTGGAAAACGACAGCATCAGATTAGCGGCTCACTCTCTCCTTCTGTTTCTGGTTCTCTCTGTTGTTGGTCTCATGAGTTTCCACTGCAGGTGCATGTCCCTCATGCAGAGGGGAGCCTGGCAGCTAGGAAGTCCAGGCCTACATCATCCAGTTTGAGGATTCCCAAAGCAATGAGAAACTGACTCTAATTGAGAGTGAAAAAATCTCAGGGAATTATTGTATCCGCCTGATCAGTGTCACTATCTACATCTGTTCTGGAGGCAGGCAGGTTAATGGTTGGCCAGGCCTTGGTCATACTCCTGTCCTCATGACTGAAACTCAGTAGATTCCCTCAAAGGAGAGGAGGTGGAAAGACTGGGGAGGGGCAGTGGCTGAAATGAATTCAGAGCAGGAAAAAAAAAAATTGTCAGTTTTGTTGGAACAGGGGCTTTGTGGCAAAGAGTATTAGGAGTCAAATTAAGAAATGGGGCCAGAGACCTCCCTGGTGATCCAGTGGTTAGGGTCCATGCTCTCAAAGCAGGGGGCCCAGGTTGGATCCCTCATCAGGGAATTAGATCCCACATGCTGCAACCAAAGAAAAAGAAAAGAAAGGAAAATAAATGGGGCCAGATCTATCGTGTACATCAGTATCTTGTAGGTGAAATGTAGGCACCACATGTTCAGAAAAGTCCAGGTAAGTTTGTGTATGTGTGTTTGCAGCTGGTGCTTGCTGCTCACAGTTGTTACTTAGTCGCTGCCAACACTGAGTGAGCAAACCCGGAGTCTCCGCGCTAGAGGAGTCTCAGGGGTGGGTGTCTGGGGCATCAGGTCGCATTTTCGCCTGATCAATACCTAACCTTGTTTCGTGTGTGTTTTTGCTTAAAGACACTTTATTTAATATACGTTGTTGATTCATTAACTCTGGGCTTACAGCCAACAGCACTATAACTCAGGCCTGAATGGAGCTTAACTGACTCGTGTTTTCTCTGTGAGGCACGCCGTGGTCTTCTTGTGCTTTGGAAAACTGGACAGTGCTCCAGCCCTCTCCTTGGCCATCTTAAACAGCAAAAGCACCAACCAAAAGTGCATATGAGGAAAACACGGCACTAAATTGATCATGAAACGGCCACTTGTTGACACAAAGAGCCAAAACAAGGAGGCAGAGCATCACCTTGACTTGTCCTCAGAGGGTCCTTGTCCCGCCAGTGGGTGGACTCTCGATCTTTTCTCTGCTCTGCATATGTCCCCGGGGGTGACTGGGTACGTATCTGGAATATATTAATGGGGCCGGGGGTGGCATTTTCAAGTGAGCAGACACATTCACAGATGTGCAGTCTGTGAATAATGAGCATTGACGGTATTTTCCCTCAGCATTTGGAAGATTCGGGGAGAAGCAGTAGCTCTGTGTGGAGGGCCTGAAAGAGCAATGGGGGGACGCGGGGCATGGAGAAGGAGGTGAGGGATGAACACCAGCGTCCAAAGGGAGGCAGGATAGGGCTTGACTTCCAACTGTCCAACTGGACAGACAGACAGACAGAAAGAGGGCATATTCAAGGAGAGAGCAACCAGCGGCTTGAGCCTAGAAAAACACAAAACCCAGTCTGGAAGGGAACCTGATTTTGAGGGGCGAGGTAATGAATTCTGAAAGGAGGCTTTAGTCCTACCGGAGCCATGTGTTCTTCACTGAGATGATACTTTTTTCCCCCTAAGTATACATTTAAGGACTTAAAAAGTAACGAGTTAAATCATTAAAAAAAAAAAAAAATGAAAATGCACACTTCTTGTAAACCCCCACCATATACACAACTACAAGCACAATTTCTGTAAATCCTTTTCAGACTTCTGCAGCTGTCGATTCTGTGAACCCCCAGCTTACTCATGCATGGTGTATTTGCAATACCAAATACACAGGTTTAGTATTTTTGCCTGTTTCACATGTGTACCCTTTTTCAAAAAATGTTATTTATTTGGTTGCATCTGGTCTTCATTGCATCCTGTGGGATCTTTTGTTGGGGCACATAGATTCTTCAGTTGTAAGGCATGAGCTCAGTAGCTCTGTGGCATGTGGGAACTTAGTTCCCTGATCAGGGGATGAACCTGTGTACCCTGAATGTTCAC
Source organism: Tragulus kanchil (assembly GCA_022376925.1). Classification (NCBI taxonomy): domain Eukaryota; kingdom Metazoa; phylum Chordata; class Mammalia; order Artiodactyla; family Tragulidae; genus Tragulus; species Tragulus kanchil. The sequence continues at coordinate 57,309,515 of JAIOJX010000026.1, forward strand.
TGGAAGGACTGATACTGAAACTGAAGGTCCAGGACTTTGGCCATCTGATATGAAGAGCTGATTTACTGGAAAAGACCCTGATGCTGGGAAAGACTGAGAGCAGGAGAAGAGGATGAGAGGATGAGATGGTTAGATAGCATCACCAACTCAACAGACATGAATTTGAGCAAATTTTGGGAGATACTAAAGGACAAGGAAGGTTGATGTGCTGCAGTCCATGGGGTCGCAAAGAATCAGACATGATTGCATGAGTGAATGACACAACCACTCTCATTGCAAGGTGGATTTTCAACCACTGGACTGCCCGGGAAACCCCTACATGGGAAATACTGTGGTTGAGATGTTGGATGATTACTGTGGATATGAGTGCCAGAAGTAATTTTAATCATGTGCAATTGGTCACAAGGCCTAAGTTGCAGTAAACATTGCTGTTTTATTTAATAACACTTTGTTGCTTTGTATGCATTACCATTTGGGTGTAAAGACTGTGTGTCTACCCAACAGGGAGTCACAGTATTTAAACTGACCAACCTAAAGTTACACTACTTCTGAGGTGGCCAAATGTAAACTAAAAGCTTTAAAAAGTGGTGCAATTTTGTATAACTTAGCATCAATAGTTCAGTAAATTTAGATTGTCATGCAAGTGCTTGCATTATTTAAAAACAAAAAAAAAGTAACTAGTACTGTTCTACTACTAAATATCTCCAATTTTAATCAAAAACCTAATTACTGGAACTTTCCTGAAGGTCCAGCAGTTAAGAATCCAATTTATGATTCAAGGGATGCAGGTTTGGTCTCTGGTCAGGGAACTGAGATTCCACATGCAACAGAGAAACTAAGCCTGCATGCCCAAACTACTGAGTCCTTACCCCAGAACAAACTATGGCGTCTGACACAACTAAGACCCAATATAGTCAATTAAATTAAAAAAATAAATCTCAAACTTATTACTACTACTACTACTACCACTACGACTACTACTACTACTACTAAATATGGGCTTTCCAGGTGGCTCAGTGGTAAAGAATCCCCCTGCCAGTGCAGGAGACTTGGCTTTGACCCCTGGGTCAAAGAAGATCCCCTGTAGGAGGATGTGGCAACCCACTTCAGTATTCTTGCCTGGAAAATTCCACGGACAAAGAAGCCTAGTGGGCCAACATTCCATAGGGCCTCCAAGAGTCAAACACGACTGAGCGACTGAGCACTGCTAAATACATATACACTCACAATGTGCCAGGCCTTGTTCCGGCTTCTAGGTATTGACTAGCTTATTTCTCACAGCTTTTTAGTTGAACAAACTGAGGCAAAGGGTAGCAACTTGCCCTTAATCCAACCACTGGAAAATGTTAAGTCAGCTCACAGAATCCGTAAGTTTAACTACTTTGTCAAACTGCTAGCACTGAGTACTATTTACCAACTCTCCTTGACCACATTGCTGTTTCCTGCCTCCCTTGGGCCCCATCTCAACAGTTCCCACCACTCCCCCTCCATTCGATTTATGGCTTTGCCAAAACTGCTTCTAAACAATTTCGATTTAATTTTTGCTTTGTATGCATTACCATTTGGGTGTAAAGACTGTGTGTCTACCCAACAGGGAGTCACAGTATTTAAACTGACCAACCTAAAGTTACACTACTTCTGAGGTGGCCAAATGTAAACTAAAAGCTTTAAAAAGTGGTGCAATTTTGTATAACTTAGCATCAATAGTTCAGTAAATTTAGATTGTCATGCAAGTGCTTGCATTATTTAAAAACAAAAAAAAAGTAACTAGTACTGTTCTACTACTAAATATCTCCAATTTTAATCAAAAACCTAATTACTGGAACTTTCCTGAAGGTCCAGCAGTTAAGAATCCAATTTATGATTCAAGGGATGCAGGTTTGGTCTCTGGTCAGGGAACTGAGATTCCACATGCAACAGAGAAACTAAGCCTGCATGCCCAAACTACTGAGTCCTTACCCCAGAACAAACTATGGCGTCTGACACAACTAAGACCCAATATAGTCAATTAAATTAAAAAAAAAAAAAATCTCAAACTTATTACTACTACTACTACTACCACTACGACTACTACTACTACTACTAAATATGGGCTTTCCAGGTGGCTCAGTGGTAAAGAATCCCCCTGCCAGTGCAGGAGACTTGGCTTTGACCCCTGGGTCAAAGAAGATCCCCTGTAGGAGGATGTGGCAACCCACTTCAGTATTCTTGCCTGGAAAATTCCACGGACAAAGAAGCCTAGTGGGCCAACATTCCATAGGGCCTCCAAGAGTCAAACACGACTGAGCGACTGAGCACTGCTAAATACATATACACTCACAATGTGCCAGGCCTTGTTCCGGCTTCTAGGTATTGACTAGCTTATTTCTCACAGCTTTTTAGTTGAACAAACTGAGGCAAAGGGTAGCAACTTGCCCTTAATCCAACCACTGGAAAATGTTAAGTCAGCTCACAGAATCCGTAAGTTTAACTACTTTGTCAAACTGCTAGCACTGAGTACTATTTACCAACTCTCCTTGACCACATTGCTGTTTCCTGCCTCCCTTGGGCCCCATCTCAACAGTTCCCACCACTCCCCCTCCATTCGATTTATGGCTTTGCCAAAACTGCTTCTAAAAAAAGCAATGATCTTTGTCTAGACCTAGTTCAAATTGTAGCTCATAAATTCCTCAATCTTTATAAAGTTTCTCTTCTGAATCAATCCAACTAAACTATTTTCTTACACTTAAAAGGATGTTCTGCTAGCTACTATCAGAAGTTTTTCTTCTACATTAAAAATAGTGATGTAATCTAGGACTTTTAGGTACTAATAAAAGAATTCTTTTTGCTTTGAGCAAGTCAGTTGATATCCTTGTGCTTAAAGGAGTGATACTATATTTTTAGTTGGAATACTCTAATAATATTTATAAAACAGCTGGAATGGAACTGTTAAATAAATGCAAGTGTTTTAATATGAAATGTAAACTTGCCTAGAACATCTACACAAATACCTCTTTTGTTTGCTGGCTTTATTTTCTATTGAACTTTGATTCCTCAGACAGAGCTGGTCTCTAGTGGGGAGTAGAGAGGTAGTATTTTTTTTTTTTAATTGAAAAGCAACTCAATTTGTTAATATTAAAAAGTGTTCTTCAAAGTTTGTTATAGTTTTTTTTTCATTATTTTGCTTTTACAGAGTTTTGCTGTTTACAGCTCCATGTAATTCCAAATCCGTTATAGGTATATCCTTGACCCCTCTCCCTGACCCTCTTCCCAATCCCTCCCATCGCTCCTTTCCAGGTTGTTGCATAGCCCCCATGTAAGGTCCCTCAGTTCCGCAGTGCATTCACAATGGTTATCTCTTTTACATATGATAATGCAGGTTTCCATGATACTTTTTTGAAACCTCTCACCCACTCTTCCTTCCCCCTCAGTGTCCATAGGTCTGTTCTCTAGGTCTGTTTCTCCATCGACAAATGAATGGATAAAGCAGCTTTGGTACATATATACAATGGAATATTTCTCAGTCATAAAAAGAAATGCAGAAGAATCAGTCCTAATGAGGCAGATGAATTTAGAACCTATTATATAAAGTGCAGTAAGTCAAAAAGAGAAGGACAAGTACAGTCTACTAACATATATGGAATCTAGTAAGAAGGTACCAATAGATACACACGCAGAGCAGCGATGGAGAGGTAGTTTTCTGAGAAATAAGGTAGGAGGAATAAACTCAATTCAGCAAGCACACACTATTTCGCCTCAGGAAACACACAGGTTGGACCTGCGAGTGAGGAGGTCTGGTGGAAAAAACCTCCCCAACAGGGACAAGTGGCTGGATGAAAACATGAGGTCTTCTCTCTGGAGGAAAAGAACCTGAGGCTCAGAATGGAGCAGCAGGTAAAAGCAGAATAAGCAGGACACGGAGACCCAGGGACAGGGAGGGAGATGAGGTGGTCAGGTCCTCTAGGAGAGGAGCAGGTAAAACCGGACAAATTCCTGCTGCGGAGGGAAACCAGTCTGGAGCTGCTGTCTGTCCCCTAAGGTCAGTCCTGGGACCTGCTGGTTCTCAAGACTCTGAAGACCGATCTGCCATTATCTCCAGAGGCGTCCCCATGACGAAGACTTAGGGCATTCAGTGAGAAGAACCAAAAGGACCTGGCCGACACTTTCATGTGGGGGAGGTCAAGAGAAACAAGAAGGAAGAGAGACAAAAGGACACCGCGTGGTGGTGGCGGAGTGGCAGACGCCATGACGTCCCGTGCTCTGGGAAGCCTGGCTATAGTGTCAGGAGATCCACCCCTGCCTCCTGGCTTTCACTCTCAGCAGCCTGATGGAGAGGCCACCCTGTCTCCCTGCCCGACCCCCACCTTTAAGCCTTGAACACTTAATTTCAAGGTCATACCTACTTTCCAGGATGGTGGATCGTGTACTCTTGGATGGGCAATTTTAAGCCCAATTAAAAGTTGTTTTCTTTCTGGATTGAACCCTAGTTATGAGAGTGAAAGCCTGGAATCCTAACCTCTAGGCCACCAGGGAACTCCCAAAGTTGACTTCTTTTTTAAAAGATGGGAATCGTGTAGAGAGGCAACTTGTCAACTCAGTTACACCCTCAAACCAAGCTCCATGCTCCCTCCTTTGTGTCACCCCCCACTCCCCATGGTCTTTCCCTTCTGCTCTTCTCTTGGCCAGAAGCTTACAGTCAAGAATGGCCTTTTCGAAAAAGAAAAGGACAAATACAGTATACTAACGCATATATACGAAATCTAGTGAGATGGTACCGGTAAATGCACATGCAGAGCAGTGATGGAGAAATAGACATAAGGAAAAGACCTATGGACCTTGAGGGGAGGGAAGACTGGATGAGACGTATGGAAAGAGCAACAAGGAAACCTACACTATCATATGTAATAGAGATCACCACTGTGATCAAGCTGTAAGACTAAAGCAACCTACATGGGGACTAAGTATCAACCTGGTGGGGTGGGAAGGGGGTAAAGGGAGGGAGGGCTTAGGTAGGAGGGGTCAGGGATGACTGTTTGGGGATTATGTATACTTGTAAACAAGAAAACTCTGTAAAAATGTATAACAATAACTTTGCTGTACACCTGAAGCTAATGCAACATTGTAAAACAAATATACCCCAATAATAATAATAATAATAAAAGAATGGCCTTTTAGAGCATCCTCTTTACCTTTCGATTTCACTTACCTGCAGCTAAATGATCATATCCCTTTGAGTTCAAATCTTTTCCACACCTGGTCACACACAAGTCACACACAGTTACCGGTTAGCCAAAAGAGCCACTGGCCTAAAAACAGGTGTCTATCTTGGTCCAGTTAACTGTGACAAGGGGAGGGACGGGGGAGTGCACACTGCAGATGGTGACTTAAGACGAAGCATGCAAGGACTGATGGATCCAGACAACTATATTTTTCCACCGACCTATTCTGGTGAGTCAAGTAAGTGGCCATGAACATCCTCATGTACTGTGCTGGTTTCTAAGGACTGCTGTTAACAAATTACAAGTTGGGCAGCTTAAAATAACAGAACTGTATTGTCTCACAGTCGGCAAACACACTGATGGCAAGGCTGGGCTCCCTCTGCAGCCTGCACAGGAATCGTCCTCTGCCACCTCCTGGCTTCTGTGGTTTGCTAACAGCCTTTGGCACTCCCAGCTGCGATGCTCTAGTTCTCCCCTGGTTATGATATTGCCTGCAGTCTTCACATGGCTGCCTTGTTATAAAGGCAGCAGTCATACTGCTTTGGGGTCTCCCTACTTAACTAGTAACATCTAGAAGCTTACAGTCAAGAATGGCCTTTTCGAAAAAGAAAAGGACAAATACAGTATACTAACGCATATATCGAAATCTAGTGAGATGGTACCGGTAAATGCACATGCAGAGCAGTGATGGAGAAATAGACATAAGGAAAAGACCTATGGACCTTGAGGGGAGGGAAGACTGGATGAGACGTATGGAAAGAGCAACAAGGAAACCTACACTATCATATGTAATAGAGATCACCACTGTGATCAAGCTGTAAGACTAAAGCAACCTACATGGGGACTAAGTATCAACCTGGTGGGGTGGGAAGGGGGTAAAGGGAGGGAGGGCTTAGGTAGGAGGGGTCAGGGATGACTGTTTGGGGATTATGTATACTTGTAAACAAGAAAACTCTGTAAAAATGTATAACAATAACTTTGCTGTACACCTGAAGCTAATGCAACATTGTAAAACAAATATACCCCAATAATAATAATAATAATAAAAGAATGGCCTTTTAGAGCATCCTCTTTACCTTTCGATTTCACTTACCTGCAGCTAAATGATCATATCCCTTTGAGTTCAAATCTTTTCCACACCTGGTCACACACAAGTCACACACAGTTACCGGTTAGCCAAAAGAGCCACTGGCCTAAAAACAGGTGTCTATCTTGGTCCAGTTAACTGTGACAAGGGGAGGGACGGGGGAGTGCACACTGCAGATGGTGACTTAAGACGAAGCATGCAAGGACTGATGGATCCAGACAACTATATTTTTCCACCGACCTATTCTGGTGAGTCAAGTAAGTGGCCATGAACATCCTCATGTACTGTGCTGGTTTCTAAGGACTGCTGTTAACAAATTACAAGTTGGGCAGCTTAAAATAACAGAACTGTATTGTCTCACAGTCGGCAAACACACTGATGGCAAGGCTGGGCTCCCTCTGCAGCCTGCACAGGAATCGTCCTCTGCCACCTCCTGGCTTCTGTGGTTTGCTAACAGCCTTTGGCACTCCCAGCTGCGATGCTCTAGTTCTCCCCTGGTTATGATATTGCCTGCAGTCTTCACATGGCTGCCTTGTTATAAAGGCAGCAGTCATACTGCTTTGGGGTCTCCCTACTTAACTAGTAACATCTGAGATGATACTATTTCTAAATAAGGTCACCATTTTAGTTAACAGGGCTAAGACCTCAAAGTATCTTTTTTGGGGGAAAATAAAATTCAGTCCATAACCAATATCTACATCGGTTGTATGGCCAATTTCTCCACACATCAGACACGCACCTGATCATTTGGGCAGAATTACTCCCAAATGCACAATCTTCATGGGAAGGGCATACGACACTACAGTGGATATATGAGGAAGATGTGTCTGCCATGTCTGTATGTATTCATCCCATTATGCTATTAGCAAAACAAACAACAACAACAACAAAAAAACCAATATTCAAAGGTAATGTTGAGGAATAATTTTTATTTCACTTAAGATTCTTGAGTCACTGCTTAAAAAAGTCTACTAATTCGGGGGGAAAAATTGGAAAGACTAAGCAAACTACTAAAGCACTAAGAATGTGTCCAATTGCCTCATAGGTTTTTTATAGAGTGTCTTACTTTCTTACTTGGAGCCTTAGAAAGCCTATGGTGCTGGAGAAGACTCTTGATAGACTGTTGGACAGCAAGGTGATCAAACCAGTCAATCCTAAAGGAAATCAACTCTGAATATTCACTGGAAGGACTGATACTGAAGCTGGAGTGTTATTATAAAGAAAACCTTGATCCATGTAGATAATCTTGTCTGTTCTCCACATTACATCCAAGGTGATCTCTTAAAAATGCGAACCTGATCACCATACTTCATCAACTCTAAAATATCATCGGCTGTAAGTCATATTATTTTATGTCTAGCTCAGAAAGAAAAAATGCTAATTATACTTTGATTTTGGAGATATTAAGATGTAAAAAAAGCATGCCTCGAAATCACTGGGATAGCGTGTGCCACTTCATTCTCCTAAGAACCAAGGGCTTCTGGTTCTCTCAGTGTGAGGACAAAGCTGGAAGCTAGGGTGGCCCCACAGCCTGCTCCCTGCCCTCTTCTTTCCATTCACCCATATTCCAGAGCACAGATTCAGCTTCATCTCCTTCGAAGGGCCTTCCATGACCTTCCTGACCAGGCCACATCCTCAGGCACTTGGGTGTCTCCCCTTGACAGCACTTAGCAGGGTTGACATCTTGTTTGGTCGACATCCTAATTTGGCTTGAGGGTTTATTTGATTAGCATCTAGCTCCATGAGGGTGGAGAACATGAACTTTTGCACTCTACTGTATCCTTTGTGTGTGGCACAGTGCCCGGTAGCACCTGGTAGACAGAAGGCAGTCAAATATTTGTTGAATGGATGAACTGAAATTATGTTTTTTTGTTGTTTTTGTTTTTTCTAAAATCACATGGCTGATTTTAGAGTAACTGTTCTTCAATTCAAAGGATCCAGAAAGTCCAAAAGCGTGAGAATAGTTAAGACTTCTTTTTCAGAGACTTCCCTGGTGGTACAGTAGTTAAGACTTTGCCTTCCAAGGCAGCCGGTGTAAATTCAATCCCTGCTTGGAGAGCTAAGATTCCACATGCTTCAAGGCCAAAAAAAACCCATAAAAACCAACCAACCAAAAAAAACCAACCAACCAACCAACCAACAACAAAAAAAACAGAAGCAAGATGGTAGCAAATTCAATAAAGACTATAAAAATGGTCCACATCAAAAAAAAAAAAGGAGTCTCGTTTCAGAGTTGAATGGGATTAACAGTTCTCTACTAAATTCTTGCCTCCTTATCACAAATGCCAAATTCAGACAAAAAGCACTGAAAATTACTTCATGTGTGTTAAAATTCTATGGCTCATGTGTTTTTAGGAACTCTCGGTGTGTGAAAATTCTGTGCAGAGCTGGTGTACCTTAGCCTCTCCTGACCTTCAGGTGTACTCTGCTCTGATTATACCTGCCTGCCATGGGCAGGACTCCAGAGAACTGGTCAGAGCACCACCTTTGCAAACTACTGTCCAATGTTTTGGACACCTGATTCGAAATTCCGATTCCTTAGAAAGACTCTGATGCTAGGAAAGACTGAAGGCCAAAGGAGAAGGGGACGGCAGAAGATAAGATAGTCGGATGGCACTACCTACTCAATGGACATGAATTTGAGCAAACTCCAGGAGATGTAAAACAGAGGAGCCTGGTGTGCTGCAGTCCGTGAGTTCACAAAGAGTCAGAAAGGACTTAGCAACTGAATAAAAACAAGGCAGTGGCATGGGAAAGTGATAGGCGTTACTCAGGATTGGTGAGCACAGGGGTCTTGGACCCAGGAAGCAAACAACTGATAATTATCTGAAGACAGATTTGGAGAAACTCAGCAAATTTTAGTATACAGCTAAAATATTTTTTTTAAGTAAAAGTCACTATCCATTCAAAACATAAACTTTTGGTGAACTGAAATTATGTTTTTGTTGTTTTTGTTTTTTCTAAAATCACATGGCTGATTTTAGAGTAACTGTTCTTCAATTCAAAGGATCCAGAAAGTCCAAAAGCGTGAGAATAGTTAAGACTTCTTTTTCAGAGACTTCCCTGGTGGTACAGTAGTTAAGACTTTGCCTTCCAAGGCAGCCGGTGTAAATTCAATCCCTGCTTGGAGAGCTAAGATTCCACATGCTTCAAGGCCAAAAAAAACCCATAAAAACCAACCAACCAAAAAAAACCAACCAACCAACCAACCAACAACAACAAAAAAAACAGAAGCAAGATGGTAGCAAATTCAATAAAGACTATAAAAATGGTCCACATCAAAAAAAAAAAAGGAGTCTCGTTTCAGAGTTGAATGGGATTAACAGTTCTCTACTAAATTCTTGCCTCCTTATCACAAATGCCAAATTCAGACAAAAAGCACTGAAAATTACTTCATGTGTGTTAAAATTCTATGGCTCATGTGTTTTTAGGAACTCTCGGTGTGTGAAAATTCTGTGCAGAGCTGGTGTACCTTAGCCTCTCCTGACCTTCAGGTGTACTCTGCTCTGATTATACCTGCCTGCCATGGGCAGGACTCCAGAGAACTGGTCAGAGCACCACCTTTGCAAACTACTGTCCAATGTTTTGGACACCTGATTCGAAATTCCGATTCCTTAGAAAGACTCTGATGCTAGGAAAGACTGAAGGCCAAAGGAGAAGGGGACGGCAGAAGATAAGATAGTCGGATGGCACTACCTACTCAATGGACATGAATTTGAGCAAACTCCAGGAGATGTAAAACAGAGGAGCCTGGTGTGCTGCAGTCCGTGAGTTCACAAAGAGTCAGAAAGGACTTAGCAACTGAATAAAAACAAGGCAGTGGCATGGGAAAGTGATAGGCGTTACTCAGGATTGGTGAGCACAGGGGTCTTGGACCCAGGAAGCAAACAACTGATAATTATCTGAAGACAGATTTGGAGAAACTCAGCAAATTTTAGTATACAGCTAAAATATTTTTTTTTTTAAGTAAAAGTCACTATCCATTCAAAACATAAACTTTTGGTAAACTGAAATAAAAGGAAACATAGTTATTTAGAGTTTTAAAAAAGAATGCCTGGTATTATTTCTCTTCAGCATTTTAGTGGAAGTCTCAGTCAATGCAATAAGGATAAAGAAGACAAAAAGGTTATAAAAGGAAAAAATGTACGTCATTATTCACAGATGACATGAATGAAAATGGAAAAGAATTATAAATTCTTTGAGGCAGTGCATTCTTTGATAAGGTCTTAGCAATATTTTTTTTGGATCAGTCTCCTCAAACAAGAAAAACAAAAACAAAAATAAACAAGATTACAAGATCAAACACATTGGAATCTATCAACAAAACTAAAAGGCTGCCAAATGAATGGCAGAGATATTTACAAACTTTGTCTGATAACAGGTTAGTATCCAAAATATACAAAGAACTCAAACAATTCAACAACAGTAAAAACAACCTGATTTAAAAATGGGTAAAGGATCTACACAGACATTTTCTCAAAGACATGCAGATGGTCAATAGACACATGAAAAGACGCTCAATATTACTGATCACCAGGGAAATGCAAATCAAAACCACAATGGGATGCCACCTCCCATTTGTCAGAGTGGTTATTATCAATAAGACAACAAATAACAAGTGTTGGTGAGGATGTGGAGAAAAGGGAAACATTGTGTACTATTGAAGGGAATGTAAATTATTGCCGTCACTACAGAAAACAGATGGAGGTGCCTCAAAAATTAAAACTAGAAATACCATTTGTTATTCAGTCGCTAGCCTGTCTTTGACTCTTTGTGATCTCACGGACTGTAGCAAGTCAGGCTTCCCTGTCCTTCACCATTCTCAAACTCATGTCCATTGAGTCAGTGATGCTATCTATCTCATTCTCTGCCACCCTGTTCTCCGCCTGCCCTCAATCTGTCCCAGCATCGCAGTCTTTTCCAGGGAGCTGGCTCTTTGCATCAGGTGGCCAAAGTGTTGGAATTTAAATTTCAGCAACACTCCTTCCAATGAATACTCAAGGTTGGTTTCCTTTAGGATTGAGCTATCATATGATCTAGCAATTCCACTTCTGGGTATTTTTCCAAAGAAAACAAAACTACTGATTTGAAATGATATATGCACCTCTTTGTTCACTGCAGCATTATTCACAATAGCTGGGATATGAAAGTAGCCTAAATGTCTACCATCAGATGAACTGGATAAAGATGTGGTATATACATGTAATAGAAGATCCCTCAGCCATAAAAGAATGGAATCCTGCCATCTGTGACAATATGAATGGACTTAGAGAGTATTATGTTAAGTGAAAAAGTTAGAAAAAGACAAATACTATACGGTTTTACTTCATGTGGAATCTGAAAAAAAAAAAATATATATATATATATATAAAACAAAACAAAGCCAGAGATATAGAGAACAAGGAGATATTAAGAACTAAGAGGGGAAGGAGGTGGAGGTATGAATGGAAAAGATGAGAGAAATTGAGAGGTACAAATTTCCAGTTATAAAATAAATGAGTCATGGCATGAAATGCACAGAGTGGGGAATATAGTCAATAATCATGTAATATCTTTGGTGACAGATGGTAACTAGATTTATCGTGGTGACCATCTTGTAATGTACTGAAATACGAAATCACTATTTTTTGCGTCAGGAATTAACATAGTATTACATGTCAATTATACTTCAAAACACCAAACTGAATAGAACAAGAGATAGGATTTGTGGTTACCAGAAGTGGGGACTAGGGGAAGAGGGAGTTGGATAAAGATGGTCAAAAGGAACAAATTTCCAGTTATGAGATAAACGAGTACTAGCGATTAATGTGATTTATCTGTCAACACAGGTTATTTATATAAGTTTTAAAAGAGTAAATACTAAGAGTACTCCTAAGAAATCTTTTCTTTTATTTTGTATCAATGTGAGAAGATAGATACTCTCTAAATTCACTGTGGCAATTATTTCCTTAATGTCAGTCAAACCATTGTTTTACACACCCTAAACTTACACAGTACTGTATTGTCAAATATATCCCAGTAAAACAAAAGAAAAAATAAAACAATTACAAATGATCAGAATCAGTAAGTGACTTAGCAAGATTACTAGATGAAAGGAAATTTACTAGAAGCGAAAAAAAAAAAAAGGAAAATCCAATTGTAAAAAGGTTTAACTTAAAATAGAACACAGGGCTTCCCTTGTGGCTCAGTGGATAAGAACCCGTCTGCCAATGCAGAAGACACAGGTTCGATCCCTGATCTGGGAAGATCCCACATACCGCAGAGCAGCTAAACCCACACATCAACAAAGACCCAGCACAACCAAAAATAAATGAAAGTTTAAAAAAAAAAATAGAACACAAAAAGTCAAACACCTAGAATGCTAACAAGATAAATGTAAGATGCCTACACTATAAGAAATCTGTGAGCAAAATTAAAGTGTGTATCTAAACAATTCTAAAATTTTGCACTGAAAACTTGGCATTGTAAAGATGTCAGTCGATTCACCACAAATGAAACCTACACATGTATTACAATCAAACCATCAACAGGTATTTCCGTGGAAACATAAGCTGATGGTAATAATAAATAAAGAAACACAGTCCTGAGATGACTAACTAGTTACAACAATCATTTTCACGGAAAAGTGAAGTTTGGCTTGGCATTGGAAGAAGATAAGGCAACACAAATACTTTACAAACACTTCTTCAGTCTTTGCTGCTGTGTAGCAGGCCCACGCTGGGTGCTTTCCAAAGGGCAGTCCCAGAGCCTCAGATCCTGTGATACTCAGAGGAAAAGGGATTCGGTAGTCACGGGCCTGTAGGAAAAGCTCATGCTGCTGTTTCCTCTTGGAGATTCCTGTTGCACAGCAGGACTATAAAGCCTCTGACAAATTCTGGAGAAGAAAAGCAAATAGAATTGTGTTGAACCCAGAATTTTTCAATCGTATTTGATCATGACCTCTTTTAGAGAAACACTGGCCTGGAGTGCTTTTGATATTTTTTTGGTTCTTAGCACTATGTGTGAAGCAGCCTAGGGATGAACTAGCGGTTCATTTTACAGATGAAAACATGGAACCTCAGGCTGAAGCTTACAAAAGGTCACAGAGCCACTAATATAAAATCTATGATGCACACTCAATTTTTCCAAAAAAAAGTTTGTGCTTTTTCTAGGGTCAAACATGACATTCATACGAAAGAGCATTTCAGAGATGGAATAAACCTCAGTGATCTCTTAGGCTAGTAACTTTATTATGTTGATGAGACAACTGGGGCTGAGACAAGTTAGGTGTCTTGCCCAGGTCAAGGGCATGCAGACTAGCAGGAGGAATAAAAGGATCCCTGACTCGGTGACTCCCAATTAAGTACTCTGTTGCCCCATATAATGAGGAGGCAAATCTGGTCAGTGGAGGGTGAGACCCAATTAACTGCCCAGGTTGAGCAGGCACTCAGAGACGCTGAAGGCACAATTTATCTGGGAGAAAACCATCTTCAAGCTCTGGCCAGTCCTCATGCAATTCTGAAATAAGGATTTACGGGCCCATTTGAAGACTGAGTTATAACAAAGTACCAAATATTGTTATTTTTAAAACTTTAACCACTGTGTTGGTATTATTTTCTCCCTCTTCTCTGAAAAGTGCCACAGCCCACTTTAAAAATTTTAAAGGAATTTACATTTCAGATTAAAAGTGATGCCACAGCTTGAAGGGGGACCTGCTGAAGTGTCCCAGATCTGAGGTCATTTTTCTGTCTTTTCAGATATGAGGAAGAGAGGAGGGATCATGCGGGAGGCATGAACACCTGGCTGAACCTGCAGGGCAAGGACAGGTTGTTCACAGCAGGTGCTCCTGTCAGGAGCTGGAAGAGAACCCAAACCCAAACACTCCTGGATGAGGGCCCTAAGCATGGCTGGGCTTAAACTTCTAAAAAGGAGTGAAGAAGGAAAAAGCCCATCTGTGTGGGCAGCGGAAGCAACAAGGGCCTCTGAGAGATGGCCGAAGAAGAGCCGGACGAGTCTGGCCTTCAGCAGTGGGGAAGAGGAAAGCTCGTGAATGCAAGCACTCTGCTGCCCTTTGGACTTTAAAAGGAGCAGCAGTGGTTCTTTCCATGTAGAAACATTTTGGTCGTGGCTGGTGGCCATGAAGTTCCAGCAATGGGATCTAGCCTAAAAGTTATACGTGCTTCAGGCTGAAGCTTACAAGGTAAAGAGCCACTAATATAAAATCTATGATGCACACTCAATTTTTCCAAAAAGTTTGTGCTTTCTAGGGTCAAACATGACATTCATACGAAAGAGCATTTCAGAGATGGAATAAACCTCAGTGATCTCTTAGGCTAGTAACTTTATTATGTTGATGAGACAACTGGGGCTGAGACAAGTTAGGTGTCTTGCCCAGGTCAAGGGCATGCAGACTAGCAGGAGGAATAAAAGGATCCCTGACTCGGTGACTCCCAATTAAGTACTCTGTTGCCCCATATAATGAGGAGGCAAATCTGGTCAGTGGAGGGTGAGACCCAATTAACTGCCCAGGTTGAGCAGGCACTCAGAGACGCTGAAGGCACAATTTATCTGGGAGAAAACCATCTTCAAGCTCTGGCCAGTCCTCATGCAATTCTGAAATAAGGATTTACGGGCCCATTTGAAGACTGAGTTATAACAAAGTACCAAATATTGTTATTTTTAAAACTTTAACCACTGTGTTGGTATTATTTTCTCCCTCTTCTCTGAAAAGTGCCACAGCCCACTTTAAAAATTTTAAAGGAATTTACATTTCAGATTAAAAGTGATGCCACAGCTTGAAGGGGGACCTGCTGAAGTGTCCCAGATCTGAGGTCATTTTTCTGTCTTTTCAGATATGAGGAAGAGAGGAGGGATCATGCGGGAGGCATGAACACCTGGCTGAACCTGCAGGGCAAGGACAGGTTGTTCACAGCAGGTGCTCCTGTCAGGAGCTGGAAGAGAACCCAAACCCAAACACTCCTGGATGAGGGCCCTAAGCATGGCTGGGCTTAAACTTCTAAAAAGGAGTGAAGAAGGAAAAAGCCCATCTGTGTGGGCAGCGGAAGCAACAAGGGCCTCTGAGAGATGGCCGAAGAAGAGCCGGACGAGTCTGGCCTTCAGCAGTGGGGAAGAGGAAAGCTCGTGAATGCAAGCACTCTGCTGCCCTTTGGACTTTAAAAGGAGCAGCAGTGGTTCTTTCCATGTAGAAACATTTTGGTCGTGGCTGGTGGCCATGAAGTTCCAGCAATGGGCAAGTCCCACTGAGGACAAGAAAGGAGTAAGAAAAGACCTGTTTACTTCCTTCTGCTTTATTTTCTCCACTCACGTGACTCTTACATGGGGGCTGGGAGGGCTAGAGCAGAGCATGATTTCGGGGTGCCTGGTCCCCTGGGGAAAATCAAGCTGACTACACCCCATTCAAGCTCCCAAAATGTGCCATCTGGTCTCTATTTGGTATCATTTCAATTTACTTCAGAAATCAGTTGCTAGGTTCATGTCCGATTCTTTGAGAGTCCGTGGACTGTAGCCTGCCAGGCTCCTGTCTATGGTAATTCCCAGGCGAGAATACTGGACATTGCCATTCCCTTCTCTTGGGTAGCTTCCTGACCCAGGGATCGAATCCAGGTCTCTCACATTGCAGGCAGATTCTTTACAGTGTGCGCTACCAGAAAAGCCCTGTCTAAGCTTTACTGGCAGGCAAATAAATTTCTTCCATAAGCCATCTTTGCCTTATTTTATTCTCCACATCTCTGTCTTTTTTTTGGGGGGGGGGGGGATGTGAAGCTTGCAGGATCCTAGTTATCCGAGACCAGGGATGGAATCCAGCCACCTTAGTGAAAGAGCTGAGTCCTAACCACTGGACCTCCAGGGAATTCCCTCCACATCTCCCTTTTTTCACTCATTAGTGTAATCATACACCAAACAATGCCAGGGTGGGCTGTCCCTTAGTTTCCCAAAAGTAATTACTACCTACACTGAAAACAAAAAAGAAAGCAAAAACATAAGGCCAGGACTTTCCAGACACGAAGATCTCCTTAAAATTTTACAATCAGTAACCCAACTTGCACCTCCTCTAAATTTGCGGAATTAACATTTTTTCCGTACCACTCACCTCTCTCTTGCCCCAGGACAACAGAGCAGGGATGATGAGTCATTGGGGGCTCAGTTGTTGATGCTTCCCACAGTTTAAATGTGGGAGGTGGCTCAAAGCTAGCCCTGGTCAAATAGGAGGAAGATGGTACACGGAGCAGGGCAAGTCAAGTAAGGGCTCTCTGTTTATACCTTCATTTTAAATCTTTATTGCTTTCCTCTGATTATAAAAATATTTCTGTAGGAAAACTGCAGATCTTTCAGAAATACGTAATGGAGAAAGTGAAAGGAACCCATACCACCACCGGTAAGAGCGAATCCCTTTAACACTGATTCAAAACAAAACTGTTGGTGCTCTTTTTAAAATGGGATTCTACGATGATTAACCCAGCAGCATGCTTTCCTTGCTGAGAGTTTATTTGGTCTACTAAATAAACTAGAGATCACATTTTTTGCAAAAGACTGGATGATCTTTTTCATCTTTTTATTTTCGGTGGTGCCATGTGCCATTTGGATCTTAGTTCCCAGACCAGGGATTGACCAGACGTCAAATCGATGCGCCCTGCAGCGGAAGCTCAAAGTCCTAAGCACTGGACCACCAGGGAAAGCCCAAGACTGTGTAGTATTTTATGGAAAGATGTTTTTACAGCTATTACATTCTTGCTCACACATCCTTGTACACATGTGAAGGCATTTCTGGATATGAAAATGCTAGATATGGACTTTCTGGGTCAAAGGGTACACGGATTAACATTTTTTACTAGACTGTACTAAATTTTAAATTTTTCAAATTGTTCAGTGGATTGAAGTGGCAGCAGCACAATTCTTTTTTTTTTTTTTTTTAGCAGCACAATTCTTTATTGTGAAGTCTCTTTCAAACAACTGCCACCAAGTCTAGTTTAATGCCTTTTTCAGAAACGGAATGACAACTTCCTATCACAGACTGGCATGGGACCTCAGATGTTCTCAGTTTATCAGTGCTACAGCTCTAAAGCATGTAAAAAGTACTTGCCACTTTTGGTGTTTTCAGATTTTTCTTTTTTTTCCAGATGACACTGTGTTTGGGTGTATTTCTGGAGTTCTGAGGAAGATTTAATGAGATACATAAAAAAGACGACCAATCTATCTCATAATTCTTCATCCTTCTTTCATCTGCTGGAGGGACTCTACCATACTGGTGCTCTTGGAGCAACCACCGGTGTTTGCAGGGTCAACAGGCCATATCTGCCAATCTCATCTACTGAGCATATATTTAGCGTTTCTAGTGGTTTTCCAATACTTGTCACATTAAACTCACGTGACCAGTTCTGATCACCTTAAGCAACCCTTCTATTTCAAGAGGACAAATAAGACAGAATTTCAGGAATAAAATACTCATAGTAGTGGTCTCCTGGCAGTACAAAGTCTAATTTTTGCTTCCTCTGAAGTCATAGATTTTAAACTGTTTGTGCTATTTATTAACCTGGCAATTGCTCAAGAATTTCCTTTGGACTTAAAAGTTAAACTATTAGAGTGTTTATATAAAACAAGTCACTTAACTATATTCTTCCCACTAGACTTTACGTTTCAGTGATAATCCTCTGAAATCAGGAACAGTACTTGCCATATAAAAGGTGCTCAATATTTGCTGAAGTAATGATAAACTCTTTAAAGGCAGGAATCTTCTTATATTTTGCATCTCCACAGTAAATGACAAGTTGCTGACTTAAAATTAAGGAAATTTTTTCAGAAACGCAAAGCTTAAAGCTTTCTTAGAAGCTAAGTGTGAAATATCCCTGATCTAAATTATATTCAAGATTTCTTCTGGTCCTAACTTACTATGAGTCTACTAGTTTTCAAAGGATTAGAACCCAATATAGTATGTGTGTGTTAATCGCTCAGTCATGTATGACTCTTTGTGACCCTATGGGTTATAGCCTGCCACGCTCCTCGCTCCTCTGTCCATGGGATTTCTCAGGCAAAAATACTGGAGTGGGCAGCCATTCATTTCTCCAGGGTATATTCCTGACCCAGGTATCAAACCTGCATTGCAGGCAGGGGTTCTTTATCATCTGTGCCTACATACTACTAAAACTAGAGTAGGAATAATTGGGTAAATCTTTAATTTAGAAAGCAGGACACTGATTTTTTTAAGCCTTTAGATCATCATTATAAAGATCGGATTTGAGAATTAAACTATACTGACCTCAGGCTCTATTCTCTAAGTCCCTTTTTGAAAGAAAACCAATCATGGCATCAAGCTGTTAACTGGGAATATCTGTATAAGCATAAAAGCATGAGCTTGCTGTCACTGTATAAACAAGAAGGCAAAGGAAACACGAATGTATAATATTTATATGTTTTGGATTATGACAATGGTGGTATGATGCTAATGAGAGATACATTTGCCTTTAAATCCATGTCAAATATGCAGTTATTTGGATTTAAAGCCAACAAAAAGAAAAGCAATGAAAAAGCATAAAAAAGGTAATTCCAGTGAAAGAAGCATCTATCTAAATCTGGAGCATACTTTGGATAATATACAACATTTTGGGGTATAAAGGCAGAAAGAGAGAGAAGAAATGTACAGGAATCCATTTCATAAAGTAATTCTAGTCTTTCAGTGCTCATAGCATCTCTCACTGGATGTTTGGTTTCCTGGATTGAGACTTGAAAAGGGATCAGAACTTGGAAAGAATTTTACACATAAGATAACAGACAAAACACACACAGACACAAAAGATACAGACAGAAAAAATATAGGGTTTGAAATAGACAATAATTTCTGATGTGTTAAAAAAAAAGTAAAGAGAGAGAGAGAGAAAAAAAATAATACTTGGGAGGGAACAGGGCAAGAAAAATTTCATGAAACAGAGTAGTTTCAGGAAGGCATGTGACCAACTTAGACCAGGGAGCAAAGTCTGAAGAACAACACAACAGAACCATTCTTGGAGAAAACTAATACCAGGAGGTCTCCTATGATTAATTTTCTAAAATAAAAAGGTAAACAAGTATTCAGCTTTGCTGAGGTTTACAACATTAAGAGAAAAGCTAAAACAATTTTTAAACGCTCCTCGCTCCTCTGTCCATGGGATTTCTCAGGCAAAAATACTGGAGTGGGCAGCCATTCCTTTCTCCAGGGTATATTCCTGACCCAGGTATCAAACCTGCATTGCAGGCAGGGTTCTTTATCATCTGTGCCTACATACTACTAAAACTAGAGTAGGAATAATTGGGTAAATCTTTAATTTAGAAAGCAGGACACTGATTTTTTTAAGCCTTTAGATCATCATTATAAAGATCGGATTTGAGAATTAAACTATACTGACCTCAGGCTCTATTCTCTAAGTCCCTTTTTTTTGAAAGAAAAACCAATCATGGCATCAAGCTGTTAACTGGGAATATCTGTATAAGCATAAAAGCATGAGCTTGCTGTCACTGTATAAACAAGAAGGCAAAGGAAACACGAATGTATAATATTTATATGTTTTGGATTATGACAATGGTGGTATGATGCTAATGAGAGATACATTTGCCTTTAAATCCATGTCAAATATGCAGTTATTTGGATTTAAAGCCAACAAAAAGAAAAGCAATGAAAAAGCATAAAAAAGGTAATTCCAGTGAAAGAAGCATCTATCTAAATCTGGAGCATACTTTGGATAATATACAACATTTTGGGGTATAAAGGCAGAAAGAGAGAGAAGAAATGTACAGGAATCCATTTCATAAAGTAATTCTAGTCTTTCAGTGCTCATAGCATCTCTCACTGGATGTTTGGTTTCCTGGATTGAGACTTGAAAAGGGATCAGAACTTGGAAAGAATTTTACACATAAGATAACAGACAAAACACACACAGACACAAAAGATACAGACAGAAAAAATATAGGGTTTGAAATAGACAATAATTTCTGATGTGTTAAAAAAAAAGTAAAGAGAGAGAGAGAAAAAAAAAATAATACTTGGGAGGGAACAGGGCAAGAAAAATTTCATGAAACAGAGTAGTTTCAGGAAGGCATGTGACCAACTTAGACCAGGGAGCAAAGTCTGAAGAACAACACAACAGAACCATTCTTGGAGAAAACTAATACCAGGAGGTCTCCTATGATTAATTTTCTAAAATAAAAAGGTAAACAAGTATTCAGCTTTGCTGAGGTTTACAACATTAAGAATATAATAACAAACCTTCAAGAAAAAGAAACACTCAAAAACAATTTTTAAAGACAAGTTATGGGAATGACTGTAAAGTAAAAATTAGAACATTCTAATTTACTTGAGGTAGATAAAATAGAAACTGAAGTCAGAATACAAAAGACACTGTTTTCAATTATTCCTACTAGATGTGAGGAACTGGTAGGATCATACATCTCAGAGCAAATGGAAAATCGTAAATCTCAAAATAAATGTACAAGAAAAGTACATTTCAGCATTTAGGAAATTCTAGTTAAATGTGTAAACATTTCTTAAAAAGTGTTATTTAATTAAAAATTTAAGTTCAACAGGCTATCACGTTTGTAATACTGATATTACGCGTGTAGTATTTAGAAATCTTAGCTACAGAAATAAAATACACATTTCTCTTTTCAAAGGCGCCTTTGAAGTCTTAAAAACCATTGTTTATTTTATTGAAGGGCTCATGGAAAAACCGATAAATGTCAAAACATACACCAAAACAGAAATATACAGGATTCTAAATTTCATTTTATAGGAATACCATTAACGAAATCGCAAGATGCACGAATATCTCGGTGACAGGTGTAAGCTCAGCGAGGAATCAGTTCCCAGTTGGAGGCCCAGTTTAACTCGATCATTTCGTGGGTATAATAAATCATTCACAAAGCCCACCTTAAACAGCTAAAGTAGTCGTAAAAATGGGCCGCTGGTTACTTTAGCGATAATATAATCCCCGATCTTATTGTTGTGGAGCAGATGTCATTATGGGTGGGGCTGACGCGCAGAGCAGCTGAAACATTTCTGTACCACCACCCCCCACTTTCAATGGGACAGAAGGGGCTCCAAAAAAGGTAAGGCGAAAGCTCCCAACGCTCAATTTCCTGCTAGAAAGAAGGAAGTTTTGATGTGGCCTTGGTACACGTAAAGACCACAAGAAGATTTGAAAAAAATCTCCCATAATTAAATCCTACCCTGGAACAGACATCTTCCCTTTTTCCCCTCCCTTGCCGGCTCCTCCTTGGGACACTTGGCTGAGTCTTTCTTTCCCTCCTTCCCACGCCGCGGTGAGGCTGCACGCAAGCCGCGAACGACTGTTTGTCTTTCCGCGCGGAGAGAACTCTGCGGGTAGGAACCCCGGGCGGCGGAAAGGGAGCGGGCGGCGTAGTGAGGAGGCCCAGAAGGCTAGCCGGGTACGAGCCGGGCTGGGATCGGGAAGGGACGCGCGGGCCGCCGCGCCGGCCGCGGAGGCCGGGGTGACGAGGGTATCTCCCGGCTCGGAGCGGGGACCCGGCGCTTCCGGCTGGCCACAGTGGCTCTCGGCCTAGCGCGGCTCGCGTTCCGGGCTCCACCGGGGCGGGCAGAGAGTTAGTAGAAAGGGACACCGCGGCTCGCACTTGCCTGGGACCGGACGACCAGTAACTGTTAATAGTCTTTGCTCGGCGCCGGGCCTTGTCCTATCACATTTGTCATACTTTACGAAACGGGGCTTAGCTACAGAAATAAAATACACATTTCTCTTTTCAAAGGCGCCTTTGAAGTCTTAAAAACCATTGTTTATTTTATTGAAGGGCTCATGGAAAAACCGATAAATGTCAAAACATACACCAAAACAGAAATATACAGGATTCTAAATTTCATTTTATAGGAATACCATTAACGAAATCGCAAGATGCACGAATATCTCGGTGACAGGTGTAAGCTCAGCGAGGAATCAGTTCCCAGTTGGAGGCCCAGTTTAACTCGATCATTTCGTGGGTATAATAAATCATTCACAAAGCCCACCTTAAACAGCTAAAGTAGTCGTAAAAATGGGCCGCTGGTTACTTTAGCGATAATATAATCCCCGATCTTATTGTTGTGGAGCAGATGTCATTATGGGTGGGGCTGACGCGCAGAGCAGCTGAAACATTTCTGTACCACCACCCCCCACTTTCAATGGGACAGAAGGGGCTCCAAAAAAGGTAAGGCGAAAGCTCCCAACGCTCAATTTCCTGCTAGAAAGAAGGAAGTTTTGATGTGGCCTTGGTACACGTAAAGACCACAAGAAGATTTGAAAAAAATCTCCCATAATTAAATCCTACCCTGGAACAGACATCTTCCCTTTTTCCCCTCCCTTGCCGGCTCCTCCTTGGGACACTTGGCTGAGTCTTTCTTTCCCTCCTTCCCACGCCGCGGTGAGGCTGCACGCAAGCCGCGAACGACTGTTTGTCTTTCCGCGCGGAGAGAACTCTGCGGGTAGGAACCCCGGGCGGCGGAAAGGGAGCGGGCGGCGTAGTGAGGAGGCCCAGAAGGCTAGCCGGGTACGAGCCGGGCTGGGATCGGGAAGGGACGCGCGGGCCGCCGCGCCGGCCGCGGAGGCCGGGGTGACGAGGGTATCTCCCGGCTCGGAGCGGGGACCCGGCGCTTCCGGCTGGCCACAGTGGCTCTCGGCCTAGCGCGGCTCGCGTTCCGGGCTCCACCGGGGCGGGCAGAGAGTTAGTAGAAAGGGACACCGCGGCTCGCACTTGCCTGGGACCGGACGACCAGTAACTGTTAATAGTCTTTGCTCGGCGCCGGGCCTTGTCCTACAATTGCGAACAGAGTCTCCGGCAGCCACGACGCCATCTTGGGACGCCACCGCCGTCGCTAAGACAACCAGGAAGGGGCGGGGCCTGACTGGGGTCACGGGGCCAAATCCGTGGTTTAAATCGAACCCTACTTTTGAGCTGGCGGGGTGTTTCTAGCTTGGGAGGATTCTCCCCTCTTCGAAGGAGGAGAGGGAACCCTGAACGGTGAAATTTCCACCTGGAGGTCCCGTGTGACCCGAAGGGGAATTAGTTCCTGCTACCACTGAGGGGAGGGGGTGACCCCGGCGGAGGGATACCAAACGAATCTCCACCTTCCCCTTCCTGGTCCCTCGAAGGGATCGGGAGGAGATCGCAGGCCGCTGGGAAAGTCGAGCCGGGCCATGGGGGTGGGAGGGGCGATGTGAGGAGTCGCGAGGCGGCGGCCGGGCCTGTCCCGCGGACGAGCCCGTCGGGCCGAGCTAGAGGGCAAAGTAGTTCCCGGAGGGTGTTGGAGCGGGCGGGGAGGGAGGCGGCGCGGGCGGAGGCGCACGCCGGGCGCGGTGCTGCGGCTCAGCTGATAATTGAAGGGACCCGAGGAGCCGCCGCCACCGCTGGGGGGGTGGGGGGAGCGAGTGGAAGTTGCTGCCGCGCCACCGAGTCCGGACCGGAGACTTTGGGGCCCAACTAGGTAATTGGGGCGCCATTCCGAGCGGCGGGGCCGGGCCTCGGGGGGGGGGACCGTTCTGAGGGGCCGGTGGGGCGGCGGGGTGGTGGTGGGGGAGGCGCTGGAACCGAAAGTCCCGGGAAGCCCGGTTGTGTCACAGCCGCGATTCGGCCTGTGCCCGGTGGCCGCGGCTTGACGGGTCAGACGCTCGAGGGCGACCGCGGCGGAGGGGCCGGGGCTGGGCGGGGGTCTCCGGGGGCCTCTCCGGCCCCCCGCCCTGAGGAGAGCCCTTCGTGGAACCGGGGTACGGCGTGCGGGCCTGGGGGAGCCGGGGGGGCCGGAAGTGGGGCTGGGAGCTCGGAGGGCGTCTGGGAAGAGGGAAAGTGGGGGGCCGGAAGTGCAGGTGGGGGGTGTGAGGACGGCCAGGGTTCCCCGGAAATGGGACGGGGGGCCCGGAAGCGGGGAGAGAGGCGGCTCCGGGGCCGGGGACGGCCCGGAAATGGAAACTCGGGAGCAGCCTGAGTGACAACAGTTGTGGGAGCCGAGGGTGCGAGGAGGGAGAGGCCCGAGCGCCCGCGGCCCGCAGTAAGGGGCGTCCGGCCGCGGGGGACGGGTGCGGGCGGCGGGGCCGGGCGCGGGGGCCGCGGGCAGGGGCGGCCGACGGCGGCTGCCGCCCGGAGGGGCGGCGAGGGGCGTGAAGCGGCCGAGAAACTTGGCGGAGGCAGCCGGGCATCCTCGCGCCGAGCCCGGCGGGGCAGTCGCGGGGAGAGGGCTTGGCCCCGGGGGAGGGAGGAGGGCCAGTTGTCACTCCCGCCGTCTTCGTATTCGGGGCCGAGTCAGGGGCTTGGTTTCTTCATACGTGGATTACAGAAAACCTATCCCAGCGTCCGTCCGCTCGGTGCCCACAGCCACCTCCGAGTTGAGCGGGTCTCCGGCTCTGAAACAAGTTAGAGGGGAGCTCGGATAACGGAGGTGGGAATATCCCCCTCCTGTCCTTTCTCCGTGTCGGCCCCTCCTCACGATAAGGGTGATCTTTAATTGGCTGGAGGGAAAAATCAAGGCTTAGGAACACAGGCAAATGGTGAAGGGGGAGGGGCGGGGGACCACGTAGACGGTGGCGCTCCTCCCGGGGGACGGAGGGGATTGGGTCCCCCGTGGGGCGAGAAGAGACGGAAGGGGCCGCTCCTAAGCCCTTCAGACAGGCTTGTTTTGATCCTGTCGTTTTACTTTGTCCAGGGGCGATTTAGCTTAAGCCCCTGCGTCTGGCGGTGTGTTTGGTTTAATTGTTTTCGTTGGTTAACTGGGGGACATGGTGTGTCAGTGGGAACGTTGGGGTGTGTGGGGGACGCTTCATAGCGCAGGGATCTTCTCTGAGGGGAAACCTCACTGCTCCCCTGCTGCCTCCCTGCCTCTTCGGCCTACCTGATCTTGCCTGGGCTGCCAGATCACCCGATCCCCGGGCTTTCCTCTGTTTTGTAGGCCCTTCCGCGGTGTGTTGAACTTTCTATCCCCCCCCCCCCCCGCTTTCTATCTCCCCAGTGTCTAGCTATTTTGGTCTTTTCATTTGTTATTAAAAGACCTGGAAAGTTGAGGCTCAGAATCTCCTCTCTAAGAGTAAAACAAAACAAAACAAAATACTGGGCAGAGACTTGAAAGAGCTATTGAGTAGGGTAAAAAACCGACGTTCAGAACAAAGGTCCTAGTTGTTAGAGAAGAAGGCAAGAGGCCTGTATGTGAGGCCTGTGTGTGTCGCGTTTACTGTGGGGGGGTACTGCAGTTAGGGTTGAGGAGTGGAATTATCAGAGGTTAAGAAACAGTAAGTGGCAGAGGGTTTTACTGAGGCTTATTTTCATATAGAGACCATACAGAGAGCTCAGTATTAAGTGTGGATTTTAGGGTAGACACAATTTCTAATTGTTTTAGAAATTTCCTGCTCCACATTCAGCTCCAGAAATATTGAACTAATGGGACTTTTATATCATCTTTGTGAAATTATTTGGGGAGGTTTTTATTTCATTTATTTGAAACTTAGAGCACGTTAACATGGCTAAGGGTTGTGGGCTTTGTCCACATCTGCCTTTCTATGAATGTGCCAATATCCATAAGAATTGATGAACTGTTATTAAGATAGTCCTGGTGGCTCAGCCATGAAGAATCCCCTGCAGTGCAGGAGGGTTCGATCCCTGGGTTGAGAAGATATGAAGAGCAAAAGGCACCCCACTCCAGTATTCTTGCCTGAAGAATCCCATTGACAGGAGCCTGGCAGGCTACAGTCTGTGGGGTCCTAAGAGTCCTACAGGACTTACCGTTTAAACAGTGGCAACAATTAAGATGATCACCGTTTCCATTCGCTTCCCAGTTTTTCAGGAATTTGAGCGATTTGTAAGTCTGCTCAGCTGACATGTAAGGTTTTAATTTGTGTCCATGAACTAGCGTTTTTATTTTCGTTTACTTTCTGAAAGTTCTCGAACACTTTGGCAATTAAGAATTCGCTGAACGGATGCTTAATCCGGTCAAATCAGTGCTTTCACCTAGCAAAGAAAATTTATAAGGGACGCAGGGATCTTCTCTTTGAGGGAAACCTCACTGCTCCCCTGCTGCCTCCCTGCCTCTTCGGCCTACCTGATCTTGCCTGGGCTGCCAGATCACCCGATCCCCGGCTTTCCTCTGTTTTGTAGGCCCTTCCGCGGTGTGTTGAACTTTCTATCCCCCGCTTTCTATCTCCCCAGTGTCTAGCTATTTTGGTCTTTTCATTTGTTATTAAAAGACCTGGAAAGTTGAGGCTCAGAATCTCCTCTCTAAGAGTAAAACAAAACAAAACAAAATACTGGGCAGAGACTTGAAAGAGCTATTGAGTAGGGTAAAAAACCGACGTTCAGAACAAAGGTCCTAGTTGTTAGAGAAGAAGGCAAGAGGCCTGTATGTGAGGCCTGTGTGTGTCGCGTTTACTGTGGGGGGGTACTGCAGTTAGGGTTGAGGAGTGGAATTATCAGAGGTTAAGAAACAGTAAGTGGCAGAGGGTTTTACTGAGGCTTATTTTCATATAGAGACCATACAGAGAGCTCAGTATTAAGTGTGGATTTTAGGGTAGACACAATTTCTAATTGTTTTAGAAATTTCCTGCTCCACATTCAGCTCCAGAAATATTGAACTAATGGGACTTTTATATCATCTTTGTGAAATTATTTGGGGAGGTTTTTATTTCATTTATTTGAAACTTAGAGCACGTTAACATGGCTAAGGGTTGTGGGCTTTGTCCACATCTGCCTTTCTATGAATGTGCCAATATCCATAAGAATTGATGAACTGTTATTAAGATAGTCCTGGTGGCTCAGCCATGAAGAATCCCCTGCAGTGCAGGAGGGTTCGATCCCTGGGTTGAGAAGATATGAAGAGCAAAAGGCACCCCACTCCAGTATTCTTGCCTGAAGAATCCCATTGACAGGAGCCTGGCAGGCTACAGTCTGTGGGGTCCTAAGAGTCCTACAGGACTTACCGTTTAAACAGTGGCAACAATTAAGATGATCACCGTTTCCATTCGCTTCCCAGTTTTTCAGGAATTTGAGCGATTTGTAAGTCTGCTCAGCTGACATGTAAGGTTTTAATTTGTGTCCATGAACTAGCGTTTTTATTTTTCGTTTACTTTCTGAAAGTTCTCGAACACTTTGGCAATTAGAATTCCTGAAGGTGCTAAACAGAAATATTTTTACAATGAACGGGATGCTTAATCCGGGTCAAATCAGTGCTTTCACCTAGCAAAGAAAATTTGAGGTAATGTTTACTTTTCCATTCTAACTTTCAAGGTTACTGTATTTTTTAAGATTGTATGATCCTGTCTTAAGGACATTATCCTAGCAAAGAAGACACATGTTGGTCTGGGAATTCATAACACTACCTTTAGTAGCTGTGTTATTATTTTTTTTAAAGATTTATTTATGTATTTATTTTGGGTGGGGGTCGGGGTTGGGGAGGGAGGGGAGCAGTTGGGCCACTTCTATTGGTCTTTCATTTCTCTGTTTTCATCGGTCTTTGTTCTTTGGCTCCTGCGGGCCTCCCATCGCGGTGGCGTCTGTCGTTGTAGAGCGCCGGCTCTGGGCGCATGTGCTCCAGAACTCTGGCTTGGTAATTGGACACATCAGTCCAGCTGCTCCGCGGCACGTGGGATCTTCCCAGGCCAGGGATCGAACCGGCGCCCTTGCACTGCAAGGCGGCGTCCTTACCCACTGGACCACCAGGGAAGCCCAGCTGTGTTATTTTGAGTTGTTCTCTGACCCTATCTGGTCTCCCCCTCTTACATGCTGGTTGGTTGTGAGAGCCAGTAGATATAATGGCTGTGAAAAACTACAAACTGCTAAGTAAGTGTAAGACTTTTCTAGTTTTATAAAATTATATTATCTATTTTGAGGTAATTACAAAAAGAAAGTTTCATTACTTGTGGTGGGAGGTTGTCAGTGTAAAGTTGGTTGGAGATAGGAAGTACAGCACTTTATAATTGGAAATTGCTGCTAGATCGGTAGTGGAGCTTGGGCCCAATTGTTAATGTTTCAATAATTTTTTTATTTTGGCATCAGTATTCTCGTTCACCATACATTGTAAATTTTTCTGAGAGAAACTTGAGACAGATTTCTTCGTGTTTTTACTATGGACAAAATTTGTTCCTGTTCTGGTTCATGGCTTTTATGAAATTCGCTTTCTAATATCAGAGACTCCAATTAAGGGAAAACATTTCTGAGTCCTGGTCTGTTTTCTCTACATAACCCTGGGGGAGTTTTTGTTTTTAATTCTTTTAAGGGAATGGGTGAAGATTTTTTTTTTAAGCAAATGTGATGCCAATTGCCCATTTATTTTTTCCTGTTTGCTGAGGTAATTTGATGGGCTCAGATTGAAAGAGCAGCCTGATTGTTGCTTTTCAGCTTCAAGTTCTTGATCCTGCCAGCCTGACGTGCCCTTTTCCTTCAAGTTTCATTTCAACTTGCAGGAACTTAGACCAAAATTTTCTACCCTGTGATCTTTTCCTTCTGTTTGTTATCTATATATCTTCATTTTAGGATTATAGTGTTAAATTTGTTGACACATGTTGCTTTTGTTTCTCTGACTGGATTGTAGGCTTCCCAAGGGCAAGGATTACCAAAATGTCCTTGTGTTTTGCCTGAAGGTGTATGCATAAACCTGATTGAAAATAACACCCGTTTGCCTTCCCATTTCAAACCCATAGTGATATTCTGGTGGTGCTGGCTGTGCAGTCAGTCTTCCTCCTTGAAAAGGCTCTTGGCTTCAGCAGGTCTCTCAGGGTAGTGTCTGGTTAAGTGCCCAGCCCCTCACATCTTCCTAACTGCTGTGCCATCAGACTGCCCAAATAGGGAAGAAGGTAAGAATTTGGTGAATATTATATAACATATATAATTTGTAGGTTGTTATATAATCTCAGTGCTTATAGGTCTTAACATGTAATGTTAGCTTTACATCTGTGTATTTTCTTTTTTTATTATTTTTAAAATTTTTTTTTAAAGTATTTATTTATTTCACCATGGGCTTAGTTGCTCCAAGCCATGTGGGATCTTCCTGAATCAGGGATCAAACCTGAGCCTCCTGCACTGGCAGGCAGATTCTTTACCACTGAGCCACCAGGGAAACTCCCACATCTGTGTATTTTCTTTTAGTGCCTGGGTACACTTCAAAACAGCTGTGCTACAGCTGTGCCTTTCTTAAAGGCATAGTGCTTAGTTGTTCATCCCTGTCCGACTCTGTGACCCTATGGGCTGTAGCCCACCAGCCTCCTCTGTCCATGGAGATTCTCTAGGCAAGAATACCAGAGTGTGTTGCCATGCCCTCCTCCAGGGGATCTTCCTACCCCAGGGATCGAACCCACATCTCCTGCATTGCAGGCAGATTCTTTACCAGCTGAGCCACCAGGGAAGCTCCTTTAAAGGGATAAACCCCTAGCAGATTGTTCTTTGGTCTCTACCTGGTCTGCTAGATTACTCTATATACAGTGGGTACTTGGTATTTATGGTAAATAGATCAGTATACGGATGTCTAGCCAGTCTTTTGATATTTATTTAAGCAAAGCTTGGCTAATGTCCTGGATTTTTACAAATGCAATTCTTTGATAAAATGTATCAGTACTATCCCAATTTATTGATAATTTCAGGGTATGTGCAAAAGAAGTTGTTTCCTAGACTGAAGGAAGTCTGGGTAGTTTTTCTTTGAGGACTCAGATTTTGGTTGTGATTCTTGTAGTTTCAGTAAGCTGGATTGGCTGGAAGGAAAAACTACTTGTCAATTATTCAGACTCACCTGTTCTTTCTTGAGCATGCAGAGAAGCTCTTTTTTTTGTTTGTTTTAGTTTTGGCCTCCTTTTTATTGGTCTTTTATTTATTTATTTTCATCTGTCTTTATTCTTTAGCTTGTGTGGGCCTCCCATTGCAGTGGCCTCTCTCTCCTGGCAGAGCACTGGCTCTGGGCGCATGCGCTGCAGAGTGCTGGCTCGTAATTGGACACACTGGTCCAGCCATTCCTCCGCATGTGGGAATCTTCCCAGGCCAGGGATCCAACCGGTGCCCCTTGCACTGCAAGGCGGTGTCCTTACCCACTGGACCACCAGGGAAGCCCTGCAGAGGACCTATGTTATGCTTGATTTAAAAAGTCATTCTCAGGGCCTAGAGTGAAAAATCTGCCTGTTACTCTGATCTTTTGTTAATGAACGGCACTGCTCAAGAATCTGATGTGGAGGTAAAAGACTTGGGTTCCAGTTCTAAAAATGCCTTTTTTGTGTTTGTGACCTTGGGCAAGTAATACAACCTTTGTGAACTCCCAAGTGCCTAATCTGAAAAAGCTGTGCCAGCTGTTTCTTAAAGGCATAGTGGTTAGTTGTTCATCCCTGTCCGACTCTGTGACCCTATGGGCTGTAGCCCACCAGCCTCCTCTGTCCATGGAGATTCTCTAGGCAAGAATACCAGAGTGTGTTGCCATGCCCTCCTCCAGGGGATCTTCCTACCCCAGGGATCGAACCCACATCTCCTGCATTGCAGGCAGATTCTTTACCAGCTGAGCCACCAGGGAAGCTCCTTTAAAGGGATAAACCCCTAGCAGATTGTTCTTTGGTCTCTACCTGGTCTGCTAGATTACTCTATATACAGTGGGTACTTGGTATTTATGGTAAATAGATCAGTATACGGATGTCTAGCCAGTCTTTTGATATTTATTTAAGCAAAGCTTGGCTAATGTCCTGGATTTTTACAAATGCAATTCTTTGATAAAATGTATCAGTACTATCCCAATTTATTGATAATTTCAGGGTATGTGCAAAAGAAGTTGTTTCCTAGACTGAAGGAAGTCTGGGTAGTTTTTCTTTGAGGACTCAGATTTTGGTTGTGATTCTTGTAGTTTCAGTAAGCTGGATTGGCTGGAAGGAAAAACTACTTGTCAATTATTCAGACTCACCTGTTCTTTCTTGAGCATGCAGAGAAGCTCTTTTTTTTGTTTGTTTTAGTTTTGGCCTCCTTTTTATTGGTCTTTTATTTATTTATTTTCATCTGTCTTTATTCTTTAGCTTGTGTGGGCCTCCCATTGCAGTGGCCTCTCTCTCCTGGCAGAGCACTGGCTCTGGGCGCATGCGCTGCAGAGTGCTGGCTCGTAATTGGACACACTGGTCCAGCCATTCCGCGGCACGTGGGATCTTCCCAGGCCAGGGATCCAACCGGTGCCCCTTGCACTGCAAGGCGGAACTCTTTACCCACTGGACCACCGGGGAAGCCCTGCAGAGGACCTATGTTATGCTTGATTTAAAAAGTCATTCTCAGGGCCTAGAGTGAAAAATCTGCCTGTTACTCTGATCTTTTGTTAATGAACGGCACTGCTCAAGAATCTGATGTGGAGGTAAAAGACTTGGGTTCCAGTTCTAAAAATGCCTTTTTTGTGTTTGTGACCTTGGGCAAGTAATACAACCTTTGTGAACTCCCAAGTGCCTAATCTGAAAAATGTGGGCATGGCCACCTAACAGAGTAGAAGTGTTAGTAGATGTTGTTTTTAAAGTCTTCAACAACAACACTGTTCCAGTGACAGAAGCTAGGAGACTGCCAGACTGAAAGCAGCTTTTCTGGTAGCAGCACTGAAAGTGAGTTAACCTAAAGGAGGGCTCCCAGATGGCTCAGTGGTAAAGAATTCATCTGCTAGTGTAGGAGATATGCGTTCGGTCCCTGGGTCAGGAAGATCCCCTGGAGAAGGGAATGGCTACCCACTCCAGAACCTCATGGATTGGGGAGCCTGGGCTGGCTACAGTTCGTGGGATCGCAAAAGATAGACATGACTGAGCAACCAAGTACCACCCAGAGTTAATTGTGCTAGGCACTGTATTCAGGAGATTAGGCTACAAAGATGGATTGGAACACAGCCCTTCCTCCACAGGTTCGTCACTGCATTGGCCACTACCTCACTTGTTAACCCTCTTCTAGCTAGAACATGCTTTTATTGTGCATGTACGTAACCTATTTGAACGTATTTGAGTATAGAATAGTATTCCTTAGTAGATGATGAATTGTTTGAAGTTGGTCTTTCTTCTTTTATCCCTAGTATCTAGCACAGTGCCTGGCACTTAAAAGAGGTTCTTTGATGATGTTATTGAAGGAATAAGTCTTGTGACAATAGAAGATTGTGAAAGTGAAAATAATTTTGTAATGGTTTAATGTAATGTCCTATTTGATTTGTTTTGATGAACATTTTAGATCACTGTTAATGCTGACAAGATTTGGGGAGTTTTCTTTTTTTCATGTTGTTGGTATATATTTTAGAGTTGCTTCGAATTATATTAAAAAAGATAAGGGCAAGCCACTTAATATTGTTTAATTGTCCATTATTTGCATGAAATAGTTGATCGTTGATTTAAAAAGTCATTCTCAGGGCCTAGAGTGAAAAATCTGCCTGTTACTCTGATCTTTTGTTAATGAACGGCACTGCTCAAGAATCTGATGTGGAGGTAAAAGACTTGGGTTCCAGTTCTAAAAATGCCTTTTTTGTGTTTGTGACCTTGGGCAAGTAATACAACCTTTGTGAACTCCCAAGTGCCTAATCTGAAAAATGTGGGCATGGCCACCTAACAGAGTAGAAGTGTTAGTAGATGTTGTTTTTAAAGTCTTCAACAACAACACTGTTCCAGTGACAGAAGCTAGGAGACTGCCAGACTGAAAGCAGCTTTTCTGGTAGCAGCACTGAAAGTGAGTTAACCTAAAGGAGGGCTCCCAGATGGCTCAGTGGTAAAGAATTCATCTGCTAGTGTAGGAGCTATGCGCTAGGTCCCTGGGTCAGGAAGATCCCCTGGAGAAGGGAATGGCTACCCACTCCAGAACCTCATGGATTGGGGAGCCTGGGCTGGCTACAGTTCGTGGGATCGCAAAAGATAGACATGACTGAGCAACCAAGTACCACCCAGAGTTAATTGTGCTAGGCACTGTATTCAGGAGATTAGGCTACAAAGATGGATTGGAACACAGCCCTTCCTCCACAGGTTCGTCACTGCATTGGCCACTACCTCACTTGTTAACCCTCTTCTAGCTAGAACATGCTTTTATTGTGCATGTACGTAACCTATTTGAACGTATTTGAGTATAGAATAGTATTCCTTAGTAGATGATGAATTGTTTGAAGTTGGTCTTTCTTCTTTTATCCCTAGTATCTAGCACAGTGCCTGGCACTTAAAAGAGGTTCTTTGATGATGTTATTGAAGGAATAAGTCTTGTGACAATAGAAGATTGTGAAAGTGAAAATAATTTTGTAATGGTTTAATGTAATGTCCTATTTGATTTGTTTTGATGAACATTTTAGATCACTGTTAATGCTGACAAGATTTGGGGAGTTTTCTTTTTTTCATGTTGTTGGTATATATTTTAGAGTTGCTTCGAATTATATTAAAAAAGATAAGGGCAAGCCACTTAATATTGTTTAATTGTCCATTATTTGCATGAAATAGTTGATCGTTGAAATGCTTCATTGAGGATCTAAGTATGTTTTGAGACTGTGCATATTTGTTGAGCACAGAATTGAGTTTTATACATCATTTTAGTTTATTGTTTCTTTTTAGAAAGGATATATTTCTATAAATATGTTATTACCCATACTTGGATTTTTGAGGGCTGTTTATAAGCCGAAGTGTCTATAAACAAGCCTTCAAGACTTGAAGTTATGAATCAGTGTGTGTTTTAACCAGTTATTGGCTCTCATAACCAGTGAATGAGTTCTGTTCTGACTTTACTACTCCTACTCATTCCACCTATGGGCAGCATTCTGAATAAGTAGATACCTTGTGCTGTCATCTTAAGGTCACATTAACTCATTTTGGAGTCCTCATATTGATAAACGTATGTGATGCTCTGAAAACCTAAAGTGAGTTTGTATGGATGGTCTATTTAAATTCGCTGCTGAGTTGTAATTTAAGCTGCTTTGTGTCCTTAGAGAGCAGGTTCATGGAGATCATATGAAGGAGCCTCCCTCAACCCACCTGTAAAAAACATTTTTAAAACCCAAGTGCTGGTAGTTGCCTTGTAAACAGCAAATGTGTGGAAATGCTGTAATTTCTGCTATGGCCCCAGTATTTTGTAATCCTGTTTTGCTCTCTTGGCTGTAATGCGGTCAGAACGAGCTGCCTGTTCCTCTCTGAACACATCCAGGAACTTCATTCATGCCCTGGCTTTGATTGTCTGTCTACCTGGGTTGATATTCTTGCCCCACCTTGTGTCTCTGTAGCCACATGTAATCTTAACTTTAACAGTAACTCCTATTAAATTTTGTCTTTACTCTCTTCTGTTCCCTTCTGTAGCATTTGTTTCACTGATGACTTTTACAGTCTGTCTTACTAGTCATTTTCATCTTTATGAGATCTTTCACTTCTTGGAGGTAGAGGTCTCGTGCTTCTCTCCTCACAGAGGTTGGCCTAGGAATGTGTTGTACATGGTAGATGGCAGTGGTAGAATTCATTTTGGTGACACATTGAGGAACTATATTGTGAAAGAATAGTGAAGTATTGCCATAGTTTTACTGTCAACGTGGACTTCCCAGGTGACGACGTGGTGAAGAATCTGCCTGCCAATGCAGGTGATGTAAGAAACACAGGCAGGCTTGATCCCTGGGTTGGGAAGATCGTCTGGAGTAGGAAATGGCAGCCCACTCCGGTATTCTTTGCCTGGAAAATTCCATGGACAGAGGAGCCTGGTGGGCTACAGCCCATGGGGTCACAAGGAGTCTGACAGGTCTGAGCATGCACATGCTGTCAATTTGTGTGATTTTTTTATTGGCAGCTTGCAGAGTCTTTGTTCCGTGATCTGGGACTGGTGGAAGCAGAGTCCTGACCACTGAACTGCAAAGAGATTCCCTCAGCTTACTTAGTTTTTCAGGGTTTGGTATCTGAGTGTAGGGTACTAGAATATACATTTTTCAGAATTAGGCTCTAAAATCAGCTGCTTAAGGGATTGTTACCACACTAGACTGTTATAGTGACTTGGTTACCCCGATTATGTTTATTAGTAGATGAAAGTTTATCAGTTCATGTTTTTATCAAGTGCTTACTGTGCACCACAGGACTGTGCTGCAGGAATACAGAAGGGACTTAAGATGGAGTTCTTGTCCTCTGAGTCCTGAGTTTGTTATGTTTCTTTTAGTTGATGATCACTTCTCAAACTGACTTGATAACTAAGTATAATTAGCACAGAGAAGTATTCTGTGGATATTCTAAATGCAGGTGTTCTGCATTTAGAAAACTTGATATGAGAATCTAAATTAAGAAACAGATGAACTAGGGCATGCTTCTTTGGCCTTGCTGAATAAATTGTTGGAAGTTCCTTCATTACACAAATATTTCATCAGCAATGAATGCATGTGCAATTCTGGTTCCTTATAAGGTCTACCCTCTTAAGAGAGTGCTGAGGAGAAATAAGATTTATAAAATGAGATCCCTTATTTCAGAATGGACTAATATTGCACATGAATTCAAACTGTCAAAAGAACACAACGTAGAACATTGTGTATATTTATTATAAACTGAAAAGTTGAGTTTTATACAATGAATGCACAGAAGTTTAGAGAGATTGAAGTTACTGAGGAAGACTTCATGAACAGAGGAAGGGCTTGAGCTGGCCCCAGATATTTGGATAGGTGTAGAAGGATGAGGAGCTTAAAGGTGGAGTTGAAGGTTTAATGGTAGGATAAACTGGCCCTCTGGAGGAGAGGGTCCACATTTGTGAAACTTGATCTGAGATTTATTGAGGTTCTTAAATGGGAGATTAAGAAATTAGATTTTAGACATGTATGGTTGATACATGAATAAGCAGTGACAACATGAGAAAAGTGTACAAAAATATTTGTAAATGAGCTGAAAAGAAAACTAAAACTTTTTATGAAATTGCTTCCGTCCTGGGACTGCATATAAGGGTCTTTGTGGTGAGTTTTGAGGCAATAGAAGCAGTGGCGGTAAAGCTTAGTTCTTGTTCAGAGTTTCCCTACTTAATAGTTTGAGAAGTTTTGTGCAGTAGACAGGAGCTGGTTAAGTAAATGACTCCCACTGCCACTCTCTTCAGGCACAGAATTGTGCCTTTAGTGGAAGCTGGCAGTCATTTTCCCTTGACGCATTCAACTATTGTTTATTCAGATTAAAAAAAAAATTAATACTGTTTAAGAATACATGTTTCTTCTGAGTTACTCCGTAACTTGTCAGTCTTATGGGAGAACCTTTTGTCTATTGTCTAATGCACTAAAAACGTTTCAAACAAAAGCAAATTGTGGGGCTTCCCTGGTGGTCCAGTGGATAAAGAGTCCACCTTGCACAAGGGGCACTGGTTCGATCCTTGACCCAGGAAGATCCCACGTGCTGCGGAGTGCCTGGACCGTTGTGTTGTGTCCCATTTATGAGCCAGTGCTCTGGAGCGCATGCGCCCAGAGCCAGTGCTCTGCAACAAGAGAGGCCACTGCAATGGGAGGCCCACACAGGCCGAAGAATAAAGATGGATGAAAATAAATAAATAACAAAAAAAATCAATAAAAGAGGCCAAAATTTTTAAAAAAAAGCAAATTGTGTTTTGCTATGTACATATTTTTTTAAACAATGCAAATTAATATTACCCAGTTTTATCAAGTGAAGTATTTTAGCAAAATACTTCCCTTCCACTCTGGTTGTAGACTATTACCCTTTTAATTAATACTTTTACAAAAGTAAGTACAACAGGATTTCAGAAATGGAAAATGAGGTTAATGTGGCTGAAGGGAAACTAAAGCAAAAGAGAATATTTTATTAAAGTGAAAGAATATTTTATTTGACGGTCTGGTAGGCATAATATTTAGCTTTCTGTAGCAGCTTGTGTTTCTAGCATGTTGTTATAAACTTTGCTGACTGTAGTTTGGGTTAATTTGATTTTTCCTTATGTGGGGACAGCAGAGATGGTAGCTGTTAGTGCAGGTTTATGACTATCTGTTAAAGCTGTATAGTCCAAAATTTGTGGGGTTTTGTGGACTTCAGAGTAAAAGCATTTGTGAAATGTCTGTATTTTACTGCTGCAACAGACAGCAGTACCTATATTTCTATAAGACAATCCTGCAGCTCCCCAGTTTTTTCCTTTATCGAGCATATTGTTACCTGCCCAGGGAAAGCAGCTTAGTGTCTCCAAAGGAAATTAGACCTGGTCTCTCCAAACAGGGTTTGGGCCCTTCTCCCAGTAGGTGGCAACAATTAGACTCTTTCTGAGAATATTCAGTAATTCTTAACTTCGTGATCAGACCTGTTTGCTGATTAATTATTTCTCATTTCATTAGGTATGTTAGTGTTAATTTTCACATTTTGGTCTCAAAATACTTTTGTTATAAAGCTGGACTTGTAATTGCAGAGTTCATCTCATATTCACCCAGCCTTTTGACAAGTTTTGCCCTTCTAGTTGCTGCTGTGAGGTAAGACTTGAGGAATTTTCAGCCTTTGGTGCGGCACTGTAAGATAATCTGCTGTTGCCTGTTCTAACCAGCTAGTATTACTTTCAGCTGCCTAGATGTTAGGCCATGCCTTTTTTTTTCCCAGGTGTCTTCTCATTACACAAACTTAAGTCCAACTGAGACAAATTATTGACGAGATAATAGACCATCATTTGGGATTTTCATTGTAGCACCTGTTTAAGGTGATTCTCAGTTTATATTTCTTACGTCAGCTGAGGATTTGGTAAAACTTAGTGTTTGCTGGAATAGCAGCATTTTTTCCCCCTTCTTTGGAATGGGCCTTCTGCCTCCTTTATATGTTTACTTATGTCAGCATATTAATTTGTTACTAAAAGAAAACTAAGATGATTTATAATTATACAGTTAACTTGAGTTTGCTATGTCTATAGAGAAACTCAAAACTTCTTCAGTTTTGAGTTAAACATTTAATGCTATGGTAAAGGATTTGGGAAGATTCTATTATTACTTAAAAGAATTTTAAAGTTTAGGAGTGGCTTAATCCATAGCTCTTTCCAGGAACATGAAGTCTAGGACTTAGTAAGACTATAGTTCTAAAGATTTCTGCAGTTATTTCTGTTTTAAGGGCTAGTATTAGCATTGTGGTACATGGGAAGGAATTATCTTGGTTTCAGCAACCACTACATTGATCATTTTTTGCGTGTGTGTGTGTGCATTAATCTTCTAAAGATGATTCTTGAATTATATTAGCAATATTCTCAAACCTAGATAACAACCATTTAAGACATCTCTTCTCCTAGTAAGGTACTCTGAAGTTAGCAGTGGAGATAGAATTGATGTATATGAATAATAAGAAAATGGTACGTATTTATAAGCAGTTTTAAACACTCTTTCAAGCTGTTGGTTAAGGTTTGGGATTGTGAAGATGGACAGATACGGTCCTTGGCCTTGAGTTTTAGTTTTATTAGGTGAGGTTGGTAAACTTGGGCATAAAATTAGTCAGAAAAACTCTTGAAAAGCTGAATTTGGAGACATTAGTCAGAATACTCAGATGCCTTATCAGGTGACTAGCTGTTTGGAATGGAGAAACTAGTAAAAATATTACCAAGATACTTCTCAAAGTAGTTGTATTACCTACATCCATGTATACTGCTTTCCCACATCGAGTTCTGAATTCAATTCCTCGCTACCTTTGTGATGCAGCTTTCACTGTAAATGTGTATAATATAGTATAATAGTGATCTAAATCAGTCCATTGGTATGGGAGATGAATGGTGTAATAATATTAGTAAGAAAAAACTTCATGAAAAGTGCAACAGCAACTAACATGTGTTGAATTCTTCCCTTGGTACAGTGGTAGTTTGCGTAGGTTAGCAGAGTCTCTCAAGATAGGTTGGAGATGGATAGGTGAGTGAGTGAGCCAGAGTTGGATATTTTAGATGGGGAGTGTAATGGGAGTAGAGGAGTCTGTAGCAGAAGAGGAGATACTCACATTCTTCCTATGCTTTGAGTGTCCCTGGGTTATAACCCCAATTGGAATAACAGCGAAAATTATAAATATAGTAGAAAATAAGATAGACGTATGACCCAGTTAATACCTGTGTACACATTTACATGGATGCTTTATTTATCCATAAAGTTGGCGGTTTTTAAAACTTTTACTTTTGTAATGGGGTGTTGTGATAGTTGTAGGTGGACAGTAAAGGGACTCAGCCATACATATACGTTTATATGTTATCTCCCAAACTCCCATCCAGGGAGTTTGTTTTTTGTTTTGGTGGAGGTGGGGAGGGAGGGGAGCAGGCAGGCCACTTCTATTGGTCTTTAATTTTTCCATTTTCATCCATCTTTGTTCTTTGGCCCGTGTGGGCCTCCCATCGCGGTGGCCTCTGTTGTGCAGAGCACTGGCTCTGGGCATCTATTGGTAATTCCATTTCAATAGGGGGTGAGGGGGTTTTTTTTAAAGTTAAACACTCTTTCAAGCTGTTGGTTAAGGTTTGGGATTGTGAAGATGGACAGATACGGTCCTTGGCCTTGAGTTTTAGTTTTATTAGGTGAGGTTGGTAAACTTGGGCATAAAATTAGTCAGAAAAACTCTTGAAAAGCTGAATTTGGAGACATTAGTCAGAATACTCAGATGCCTTATCAGGTGACTAGCTGTTTGGAATGGAGAAACTAGTAAAAATATTACCAAGATACTTCTCAAAGTAGTTGTATTACCTACATCCATGTATACTGCTTTCCCACATCGAGTTCTGAATTCAATTCCTCGCTACCTTTGTGATGCAGCTTTCACTGTAAATGTGTATAATATAGTATAATAGTGATCTAAATCAGTCCATTGGTATGGGAGATGAATGGTGTAATAATATTAGTAAGAAAAAACTTCATGAAAAGTGCAACAGCAACTAACATGTGTTGAATTCTTCCCTTGGTACAGTGGTAGTTTGCGTAGGTTAGCAGAGTCTCTCAAGATAGGTTGGAGATGGATAGGTGAGTGAGTGAGCCAGAGTTGGATATTTTAGATGGGGAGTGTAATGGGAGTAGAGGAGTCTGTAGCAGAAGAGGGAGATACTCACATTCTTCCTATGCTTTGAGTGTCCCTGGGTTATAACCCCAATTGGAATAACAGCGAAAATTATAAATATAGTAGAAAATAAGATAGACGTATGACCCAGTTAATACCTGTGTACACATTTACATGGATGCTTTATTTATCCATAAAGTTGGCGGTTTTTAAAACTTTTACTTTTGTAATGGGGTGTTGTGATAGTTGTAGGTGGACAGTAAAGGGACTCAGCCATACATATACGTTTATATGTTATCTCCCAAACTCCCATCCAGGGAGTTTGTTTTTTGTTTTGGTGGAGGTGGGGAGGGAGGGGAGCAGGCAGGCCACTTCTATTGGTCTTTAATTTTTCCATTTTCATCCATCTTTGTTCTTTGGCCCGTGTGGGCCTCCCATCGCGGTGGCCTCTGTTGTCGCAGAGCACTGGCTCTGGGCACATGCGCTCCAGAGCTCCAGCTTGGTAATTGGACACATCGGTCCAGCCGCTCCGCGGCACGTGGGATCTTCCCAGGCCAGGGCTCGAACCGGCACCCCTTGCACTGCAAGGCAGTGTCCTTACCACTGGACCACCAGGGAAGCCCAAAATTGACGTTTTTATCTCATAATTTGAATCAGTTTTCACAGAGAATTTTGCTTTTCCATGGCTGTTATACACGTTTATGTATTTTGAAGGAAGTGTCATTTACAAAGACTGTGGACCTCAAAGCTAGACTCTGTTTAAACAGGGTCCCCATATTCTAGCTATATGATCTTAGGCAAATCACTTAAACTCTCTGAGGTGTACTTTACTTGGTTATAAAATGGTTGCTGTTAGAATCTTGTGTAAATAATATACACTTGGTAAATATTAGCCGCTGCTGTTTTTCTTTATCGTGATAAAGAAAAAAATGTATGTTAATTTGATTCTTTAGGGGGAAGGGTTTGCATAGTGTCGTCTTCAGAGCAGGGGTCAGCAAACTTTTTTGCAAGGTGCCAGATGGTGAATATTTTCGGTTTTGCAGTTCAGCTCTTAAAGGGTCATTGACCATATCAGCCATTTTGAAACTTTACAAAATAAAGTGGTTGGTCAGATTTGGCCTGTGAGCTTTAATTTGCTAACCTCTGCTCCAGAATCTTACTGACTGCTTTTTTTGCTTTCTTCGTAGGAATTTGAAATGCTATCTGTGTATTTCAAAGATAACATGATAATGTCTAAGTGATAAAGGTGGTTAGGTTAAGTGGTTAAGAGCAGCCGTTGGGATTCAACTTAAAATTTGGCTCTAATATTACTCAGTTCAGTC
This sequence comes from Tragulus kanchil, assembly GCA_022376925.1. Taxonomy (NCBI): domain Eukaryota; kingdom Metazoa; phylum Chordata; class Mammalia; order Artiodactyla; family Tragulidae; genus Tragulus; species Tragulus kanchil. The sequence continues at coordinate 57,351,000 of JAIOJX010000026.1, forward strand.
ACTCAGTCATGTCTGACTCTTTGCGACCCCAAGGACTGCAGCATGCCAGGCTTCCCTGTCCTTCAGCATCTTCCAGAGCTTGCTCAAACTCATGTCCATTGAGTCGATGATGCCATCCAACCATCTTGTCCTCTCTCGTCCCCTTCTTCCTTCTGTTTTTCCCAACCTCAAGGTTTTTTCCAGTGAGTCATCTCTTCACATCACGTAGCCAAAGTATTAGAGTTTCAGCTCCAATAACCAATGTGACTTTGCTTTGTCATTTTATTTTGGGAATAATATTTTATTTTTGGGAATAATAGTAATAACAGTCCCTATGTTAAGCTTGTTTTTAGGATTAAGTTAGTTAATATGTTAGTTAACAAGATAGTTAATATGTTTAGGATTAAGTTAGTTAATATGTAAAAGTTTTAGAACAACGCCTGGTACAGGATAAGTGGTCAGTGTGTTAACTGTTGTTAATAATCATTCTTTTTGAGAGGAAGCATTTTTATTTTCCTTGTCTTTATTGATAAAAGAACAGGTTTGAGAAAGAGAAGATAGACATCACTGATATATTGGAATTACTTGAGTGACAAGAGTTGTAGGTTTTGAAGCAGGAGACCATTTAAGAGCATTGGTAGATGGCAACGAGATGGTTTTTCCGAGGTGTATTTTTGTTAAAAGGGAATCTTGTGTAAATAATATACACTTGGTAAATATTAGCCGTTGCTGTTTTTCTTTATCGTGATAAAGAAAAAAATGTATGTTAATTTGATTCTTTAGGGGGAAGGGTTTGCATAGTGTCGTCTTCAGAGCAGGGGTCAGCAAACTTTTTTGCAAGGTGCCAGATGGTGAATATTTTCGGTTTTGCAGTTCAGCTCTTAAAGGGTCATTGACCATATCAGCCATTTTGAAACTTTACAAAATAAAGTGGTTGGTCAGATTTGGCCTGTGAGCTTTAATTTGCTAACCTCTGCTCCAGAATCTTACTGACTGCTTTTTTTGCTTTCTTCGTAGGAATTTGAAATGCTATCTGTGTATTTCAAAGATAACATGATAATGTCTAAGTGATAAAGGTGGTTAGGTTAAGTGGTTAAGAGCAGCCGTTGGGATTCAACTTAAAATTTGGCTCTAATATTACTCAGTTCAGTCACTCAGTCATGTCTGACTCTTTGCGACCCCAAGGACTGCAGCATGCCAGGCTTCCCTGTCCTTCAGCATCTTCCAGAGCTTGCTCAAACTCATGTCCATTGAGTCGATGATGCCATCCAACCATCTTGTCCTCTCTCGTCCCCTTCTTCCTTCTGTTTTTCCCAACCTCAAGGTTTTTTCCAGTGAGTCATCTCTTCACATCACGTAGCCAAAGTATTAGAGTTTCAGCTCCAATAACCAATGTGACTTTGCTTTGTCATTTTATTTTGGGAATAATATTTTATTTTTGGGAATAATAGTAATAACAGTCCCTATGTTAAGCTTGTTTTTAGGATTAAGTTAGTTAATATGTTAGTTAACAAGATAGTTAATATGTTTAGGATTAAGTTAGTTAATATGTAAAAGTTTTAGAACAACGCCTGGTACAGGATAAGTGGTCAGTGTGTTAACTGTTGTTAATAATCATTCTTTTTGAGAGGAAGCATTTTTATTTTCCTTGTCTTTATTGATAAAAGAACAGGTTTGAGAAAGAGAAGATAGACATCACTGATATATTGGAATTACTTGAGTGACAAGAGTTGTAGGTTTTGAAGCAGGAGACCATTTAAGAGCATTGGTAGATGGCAACGAGATGGTTTCTGGTTGGCTTCTGGTTTCCTAGTTGTTTGACCCTGGGCAAGTGGTAAATTATAGAAAATATTGGGTTGACCAAAAGAGTTGATTTGAATTTTTCCATAGCATGAACTTTTTGGTCAACTCAGTACATAATTTACAGGATTCCTTTGAGTTTTTAATGAGAGTGAAGTATTAAACACCATGCCTGGTTCATAGTTAAGTAGTTGCTGTATTACATTTTTTTTGACTAGGATATTGGCACCTAGAAGAAATTTAATAGTGGTTTTTATTTTAATAGTTCTCTTAAATGACAACTTATTTTCACATTGTATTAATATAAAAAGCCACAGTTTATATATATATATATATAGTGTGAATTTATTATTTTTAAGATGTTAAAATTTTGATGTTGAGTAAATTTAATAGCTACAATGAAACTTTAAAGATTGAAAAGAAGAGAAAAATATCCCTGACCTGCTTTACATACTTTAAGAGGATTTTATTGTTGTTTTTTTTTATGTTAAGAGTTTTGAGAAGCTTTCTGGGAGAAGTTTCTACATTTGACCTAGGTTCACAGGTTTATAAAAATATTGTAAAAGTCCATGTTCCCTTATCCACTGTCGTCAAGATTTTATTGTTGTTAGTGGATAAATTTTGTTTTCTCTGTTAAACTTTTTAATCAGTAATTTTTTTTTTTTTTAAAGAAATAGCTGTAGAATATACTGAAAAAAGGTCAGTGTCGTGAACACATTTTTTTCATTATGGGTCTATGGGTCTATACCAGTGGTTATATACTTTTTAGAGTGCCATGGATGCACCAGAATCTCTCATTCCTGATTCTTGGCCATCACTGGTGAACATTGTCATCATCCTGACAACTGTCATCTTAAGATCCCCATTGGTAGTTGGGCATTCCAAAATACCCTGCTTTTTAAGGGACTTATTGGCTTTGCTTTGTTCAGTGAGTGCCTTCCCCATCCTCGCTAGTTGGTGGGCTTGGATATGTTTAGGCCCACTCCCTTTAGCTTTTATTATGCATTAAGTTACAAAATTACTTGCTGGAATTGTATATTAAGTGGTTAAGTTGAGAGTGAAAACTTGTGTCCCTTTTTTTGTTTTGTTAAGTATTTATTGTGACTGTACCAGGTAGTTTCCTTATCAGGGATTGAACCTGTCCCCTCTGCGCTGGGAGCTCAGAGTTGCAGTCACTGGGCCACCAGGAAAGTCCTCCTGTGTTTTAAATCAAGAGTGAAAATTCTTACAGCTCAACTGTATTGTTAAAATGTATATTGGTTCTCAAGGCTTCTCTTTTTAGTGGCGAGAATCAGTTAAGGCCTTTTTAAAATAGATTAAACCTCTGGTTTCTGAAAATAGTAAAGAAAAAACTAAGTAAGTACTGTATAATCTGCAGTAAGGGCACTTTGTATATCAAGCAGACATACGCACGATCTTTTACCCTTTCATCTCTCCCTAAATGCCTGAAATTCCAAATTTCATTCCTAAATTCCTAGATGTCTTTCCCTTTGCGTGCTATTCCTTAGTAATGATTGCTACTGTCTGTACTTGCTGCTTGAACAGTCTTGTTAGGTAAGAAGACTTAAACATTTTTAAAAAATGAACTTCTAAGTTTACAGTAGTTTCAGATTTACAGAAAAGTTGTAAATATAGTTACCCTATACTCCTCCCCAGTTCTTTTCCCCTGGCAATATCTTTTATTTATTTAATTATTTTTGACTACTTTTATTGGTCTTTCACTTATCTGTTTTCATCCATCTTTGTTCTTTGACCGGTGTGGGCCTCTCATCGCAGTGGCCTCTGTCGCTGCAGAGCACCGGCTCTGGACGCATGCGCTCCAGAGCTCCGGCTCAGTAGTTGGACACATTGGTCCAGCCACTCCACAGCACGTGGAACCTTCCGAGGCCAGGGACCGAACCAGTGCCCCTTGGACTGCAAGGTGATGTCCTTACCTACTGGACCAGCAGGGAAGCCCTGGCAAGATGATCTTGTATGATATATTTGACTTGACTAGTGAACCAGTACTGATGCATTACCATTGCTTATACTTAGTGTGGACTTCCTTGGTCTTCATCTAATGTCCGGTCCAGGACTGCTGAGCAGCTTTTAAAACCTCATAATCTTGGAGGCATGTATGTCTGATTGTAAAGTACAGAGCGACAGTTAAAATCTGAATGAAGGAAAAGGTAAGAAAATTGAGAAGCATACATAATCTTACCACCTGACAAAAATTTTCTTTTTTTCTTTACAGCTTTTGTCTTTAATAAAAATCGGTATATATTAATGTTTTCCCCCATTCTTTTTTTTTTTTTCTGAAAGTTTTTATTTCTTTGGAGGCGGGGGTTGGGGAGGAGGAGGGGTGGGCGGGCCACTTCTACTGGTCTTTCATTTATCTGTTTTCGTCCATCTTTGTTCTTTGGCCCGTGTGGGCCTCCCATCGCGGTGGCATCTGTCGTTGCAGAGCGCTGGCTCTGGGCGCATGTGCTCCAGAGCTCCAGCTCGGTAATTGGACACATGGGTCCAGCCACTCCGCGGCACATGGGATCTTCCCAGGCCGGGGCTCGAACTGGCGCCCCTTGCACTGCAAGGCGGTGTCCTTACCCACTGGACCACCAGGGAAGCCCGCCCCCATGCTATTGTGATGAACATTTTCCTATTTTTTTCTTGTTTTTTTTGGTTTGTTTATTTTTTTTCCCTATTTTATTATTAGTTCTTTATTACTTTGTATTGTATGTATTTGACTTAGCATAATTTATCCAATCTCTAATCCTTTGTTGAATTTTTTTTCATTATTTTTATGCCTCAAGGAATAGTTCTGTACCTAAAGCCAGTTTTTAAATGAGGTGTCTCACTCTCTTGTGTTTTGTATTAACTTGGGAAATGTTCTTCTCTGTATGTGAGGCGTGTGTGTATGTACTGTGGCATTCCGTGGGATGATTTGGAAGACTCATGACTCTCAAGGTCCTATGTGGGCTGGCTCTTGCCCACTTGTTTTGACATCATCTCCTGCATCTTTCACCTTTTACTGGTTGTTCTTGTTGCCTGGAATACTGTTCTGGATCTTAGCTGGCTGTTGTTTCTTGCATGGCTCAGATGTTAGCACTCAAACTGGTCACCCCCTTTTGGGTCCTGAAGGATAGAATAATCTGAGATTAGCATACATAGATCTAATGTCCGTCCAGGACTGCTGAGCAGCTTTTAAAACCTCATAATCTTGGAGGCATGTATGTCTGATTGTAAAGTACAGAGCGACAGTTAAAATCTGAATGAAGGAAAAGGTAAGAAAATTGAGAAGCATACATAATCTTACCACCTGACAAAAATTTTCTTTTTTTCTTTACAGCTTTTGTCTTTAATAAAAATCGGTATATATTAATGTTTTCCCCCATTCTTTTTTTTTTTTTCTGAAAGTTTTTATTTTTTTGGAGGCGGGGGTTGGGGAGGAGGAGGGTGGGCGGGCCACTTCTACTGGTCTTTCATTTATCTGTTTTCGTCCATCTTTGTTCTTTGGCCCGTGTGGGCCTCCCATCGCGGTGGCATCTGTCGTTGCAGAGCGCTGGCTCTGGGCGCATGTGCTCCAGAGCTCCAGCTCGGTAATTGGACACATGGGTCCAGCCACTCCGCGGCACATGGGATCTTCCCAGGCCGGGGCTCGAACTGGCGCCCCTTGCACTGCAAGGCGGTGTCCTTACCCACTGGACCACCAGGGAAGCCCGCCCCCATGCTATTGTGATGAACATTTTCCTATTTTTTTCTTGTTTTTTTTGGTTTGTTTATTTTTTTTCCCTATTTTATTATTAGTTCTTTATTACTTTGTATTGTATGTATTTGACTTAGCATAATTTATCCAATCTCTAATCCTTTGTTGAATTTTTTTTCATTATTTTTATGCCTCAAGGAATAGTTCTGTACCTAAAGCCAGTTTTTAAATGAGGTGTCTCACTCTCTTGTGTTTTGTATTAACTTGGGAAATGTTCTTCTCTGTATGTGAGGCGTGTGTGTATGTACTGTGGCATTCCGTGGGATGATTTGGAAGACTCATGACTCTCAAGGTCCTATGTGGGCTGGCTCTTGCCCACTTGTTTTGACATCATCTCCTGCATCTTTCACCTTTTACTGGTTGTTCTTGTTGCCTGGAATACTGTTCTGGATCTTAGCTGGCTGTTGTTTCTTGCATGGCTCAGATGTTAGCACTCAAACTGGTCACCCTGTCCATAGTAATTCATTTATTGAATAGGAGGAGCATTTCACTTGCAAGTAATAGAAAACTTGACTAGCAGGTCTTAAACAGATCAGAATTTATTTTTCTTCATTCAGCATAGTTCAACTGTACAGTGATTTGGACCAGGTTCTGTGTGTTTTACTGCTTTGTCTTTTGTAGCACATGGTTGTCTTGAACACCAGGTTACTATCATGGCTTAAAATCATTGTGTATTTCACATTTGAGGCAGGAAGAAGATGAGGGCTTTTTTTTTTTTTTTAATTCAGAAAGCAGAACTCTTCTAGCATACCTCCTCATAACTCTTACTGGGGAGAACTGAGACATACCTCTGGCAGAAATAAATAGTAATGTATTTTTAATCTTTTTAGTGTTTTTGTGCAGAGGTAGTTTTAGATCACTGACTTTTAAATTCTTTTGAACTGCAGTCCATGATAAGAAATGCCCTACTTTGCATCACCAGTGTATGTGTAGATACATGTATGTAACTGAAATAAACTTCACAAATGATTCTTAATCATACTTCTGCTATTAATATTTTCTGTTCTCTACTTTGAGAAGAATTTCTGATTATGACCTTTTGTGATGAAGGAGTCAACCTTTTTTGTGATGAAGGCTTTAGCAATCTGAAGCTGTAGACTCCTCAAAGTAGTATTTTTAAACTCATAAAATCAGTGCATAAAACAAAATGCAAACATACCAGAACGTTAAAGTCTACTCCTGATTGTGTGCTCAGTTGTGTCCTGACTCTTTGTGATCACATAGACTAGCCCACCAGGCTCCTCTATCCTAAGATTTCCCAGGCAAGAATACTAGAGTGGGCTGCCATTTCCTACTTGAGGATCTTCCCAACTCAGGGATCAAACCCACGTCTCTTACATCTCCTGCATTGGCAGGTAGATTTCTTTACTAGCATCATCTGGAAAGCCCAAACTCTAGCTCTCAAACTGTTAAATTAGTCTGTTGTAATAATGTTTCTTTGTTAGCACTTTCAGTAACATAATCTAGCAGCTGTTCAAAGTAATGATGAGTATAAATGATATTTTGAGGTATCTGCACTCAAACTGGTCACCCTGTCCATAGTAATTCATTTATTGAATAGGAGGAGCATTTCACTTGCAAGTAATAGAAAACTTGACTAGCAGGTCTTAAACAGATCAGAATTTATTTTTCTTCATTCAGCATAGTTCAACTGTACAGTGATTTGGACCAGGTTCTGTGTGTTTTACTGCTTTGTCTTTTGTAGCACATGGTTGTCTTGAACACCAGGTTACTATCATGGCTTAAAATCATTGTGTATTTCACATTTGAGGCAGGAAGAAGATGAGGGCTTTTTTTTTTAATTCAGAAAGCAGAACTCTTCTAGCATACCTCCTCATAACTCTTACTGGGGAGAACTGAGTCATACCTCTGGCAGAAATAAATAGTAATGTATTTTTAATCTTTTTAGTGTTTTTGTGCAGAGGTAGTTTTAGATCACTGACTTTTAAATTCTTTTGAACTGCAGTCCATGATAAGAAATGCCCTACTTTGCATCACCAGTGTATGTGTAGATACATGTATGTAACTGAAATAAACTTCACAAATGATTCTTAATCATACTTCTGCTATTAATATTTTCTGTTCTCTACTTTGAGAAGAATTTCTGATTATGACCTTTTGTGATGAAGGAGTCAACCTTTTTTGTGATGAAGGCTTTAGCAATCTGAAGCTGTAGACTCCTCAAAGTAGTATTTTTAAACTCATAAAATCAGTGCATAAAACAAAATGCAAACATACCAGAACGTTAAAGTCTACTCCTGATTGTGTGCTCAGTTGTGTCCTGACTCTTTGTGATCACATAGACTAGCCCACCAGGCTCCTCTATCCTAAGATTTCCCAGGCAAGAATACTAGAGTGGGCTGCCATTTCCTACTTGAGGGGATCTTCCCAACTCAGGGATCAAACCCACGTCTCTTACATCTCCTGCATTGGCAGGTAGATTTCTTTACTAGCATCATCTGGAAAGCCCAAACTCTAGCTCTCAAACTGTTAAATTAGTCTGTTGTAATAATGTTTCTTTGTTAGCACTTTCAGTAACATAATCTAGCAGCTGTTCAAAGTAATGATGAGTATAAATGATATTTTGAGGTATCTGCAACAATTGTAATGTGATATGATAATGTCTGTGATTTCTCTTGGTGTAGTCAAGGTAATACCAATAATAGTTTGCTGCCTGTTTGTGATACAAGGAAATATTAAATTTCAGTAAGAAGTTAGTGAAATGATGTTTTTCAGTCCAGTTTTGTGAACTCTTTGATTATGAACCCCTGGTATAAATTGCTTTCAAAGTGCTAATCTTGCAGTTTGAGGAAATTACTAGCTGTGGCCCAATCATGACTCATCTCCTCTGAGCTCTCTTGGAGGAGTAGCTCACTTCCATGGAGGTGAGGGAGTTTGTACTCCTTGTAAGGCAGGATTCTTTGAGTGGGAAGGAGAGGTGGAGCAGAAGGGCTTTTGGTAGGCAACATTGTCTTCTACATTCTCCTGACAGTAGTCTCCTCTTTGTTCTCCTGATTGCTTAATTTTCTCACTGCACTATCGTTATTTGCTCTTTGTCGCCCTTCTCTAGGGTCTTCCCAAGTGGCTCAGGGGTAAAGAATCCACCTGCCAAACAGGGTTCAATCCCTGGGTTGGGAAGATCCCCTGGAGGAGGGCATGGCAACTCACTCCAGTATTCTTGCCTGGAAAATCCTATGGACAGAGGAGCCTGGTGGGCTACCGTGCATAGGGTTGCAAAGAGTAGGACACAAGGAGTGAACAACAACAGCTGTCTTCCCTGCCAGAATATTACCACCTTTAAAACCTGTGAAGTAGGGTTATCAATGAATAATTGTTAGGTAGCTGAATAAGACTTGGCACTTCTGAATGATTGCTAATAAGACTAAGCCTGGATGTCCTCTCATTGCCCCCTTCCCTCCCTCGCCCTCCCCCAAAACAGGTGTATCTGATGTAAAGGCTTAAAAAATGAGAGCATTTATGTAAAGTCACTGCTATGAAGTGCTATACAAATGAGATGTTTTTTGTTAATGGAAGATTGTAAGCTGACTTATGTTAATATGATGCCCCTCCTTCCACTTTTAGAAGTTGTGGGTATATTGTAAATAGTTTGTAAGCTTCAAGAGCAGAGATAGTTTTGAAAATTCGAGGAATACAAAAAAAATATATTTCGGTCACTAATTGTAGTCTCAGGATGTTAAATATCCCTGAAGTTAACTGTTTTATCCTCCCTTCCAAACCCCCTTTAATCTTAAAACTATCTCCTTTCTCTCTAGTAGGCATTCTTTCTTTTCCTTTTTAAAGTGGATTGACCTCAAATGCAACAAACCTGTTTAATGAAAGTGCTGAAAGAATTGATTGCTAGCATTCATTTTAAGTTTGTCGTTAGTCATGCCTTATATTAAGATTTTGTTCAAGCAGTATTCTTGACACACCAGTATCCTTTGCAGAGTTAGAACATAAGCATTTTCCAGTCCTTATAAGTATCTTGAATATCTACTCCTCAGTCTTCATGTTAAGTTAAAAAGTGGTTAAAAGATAAACCAGTACTTCGTTTTGGATCACAGGGTTTTGTAACCCCTAGAAGAACTTTGGGGACAGAAGAACTTTCAGTGTTTTGGCCACCTGATGTGAAGAGCCACCTTGACTTATTGGCAAAGACCCAGAAAGATTGAGGGCAGGAGGCGAAGGGGGTGGCCGAGGATGAGATGAGATGGTTGGATGGCGCCACTGACTCAGTGAACATGAGTTTGAGCAAACTCCTGGAGATAGTGAAGGACGGGAAAGCCTGGCACATTGCAGATAATGGGGTCGCAAAAAGTCAGGTGCTACTTAGTGACTGAACAACAAGTGATATTATCCGTGTTGGATTTATTGTTTTATGCTTTGTAAAAAATCATATTGCTTAAATTGATTCAACATTATGTACTGTGGGATTTAACAGATTTTTGTTAGTTCTTACTTAAGTACTTGTGGTTTTTATATTATTTTTATATTCAGTGGACTATGAAGTAGAGAAATTGTCATCAGTTTAGAGAATAGGAAGATGCAGTGTAAGTAGTAAAGTAGCAAATCAGATTACCAGTGAGGTTTAGTACCTGCCTTAGAAGTGCAGTCTGCTATATTTAGGAGTCTTTTCATTCTTACCAAATGATAATTATTTATTTTTAAAAAGTCAGTTGGTTTGCAGTTCCTCCCAGTACCTCCCAGTGTACACTCTGGGCGAAGGGTCTGGCATGTTATGCTGTGTTGGCATATTTAAAGGTTTTAAAAGCAGCAGATTTTTCTACAATATTTTGAAATGCAGGAAATATTTTCAGAGCAAAGTAGGTTTTTTAAAATAGCCTTATTGAGATACAATTGATATGTCAGGCATTTCACCCATTTAAAGTGCATAATGTGCTGAATATTCTTGAGGTGTGCAATATCACCAACTGTCTAATTTAAGAAAATCTTCATCACTCCAGAAAGAGACCCTTTTATTTGTTGGTTTCTACAGACTTTTAGTTAAGTTTTAGAATTAACAATTCCATTATGATGTGCTCTCTTTCTGTTTTTTAAAAAAATCTTAATCAGTCGTCTCTTGCCCCACTGTGTGGTACTGTAGGCCTATCGATGGAAACTGCTTGTTATTTGGCCTTGCGTCTTAGGAGGGCTTACTGATCCCTTTTGGTCATTTTGACTTACTGTTTCTACTGAAAAATTTTTTTAAGATTATTTTTTTTTAATGGGGACCATACTTAAAATCTTTATTGACTTTATTACTATATTGCTTCTGTTTAAAAAAAAAATTTTTGTCATTTTGGTCTGTGAGGGAATTGCTAATCTGACTTTATTCTTAAATTCTTGAGTCTAGATGAATTTTGTTTGAGCCTCTCTTCTGTTAAATATGTGTAAATATTTTTCTTTCTCTAATTCAAGGATTGTTAGGATTAGAGGTAACCATGTCAGGAGACCCATCTGAGAAGAACAGAAGTAGTATTTGTATAGAACAGCAGTATACAAAGACTTAATAGTTTTGCCCTTGTTATTGGAGAAAGTACTGAATCTTCAGTAAATCTGAATGAGTCAGATTTTAAAGAGCATCAGTGGCACAGATTTGCAGCGGGGGGAAAACAATGCAAACTTTTGTTGTTTAAAAGTTATTGAAACAAACTAGTTGTCTTTTCAGTTTAGAGAATAGGAAGATGCAGTGTAAGTAGTAAAGTAGCAAATCAGATTACCAGTGAGGTTTAGTACCTGCCTTAGAAGTGCAGTCTGCTATATTTAGGAGTCTTTTCATTCTTACCAAATGATAATTATTTATTTTTAAAAAGTCAGTTGGTTTGCAGTTCCTCCCAGTACCTCCCAGTGTACACTCTGGGCGAAGGGTCTGGCATGTTATGCTGTGTTGGCATATTTAAAGGTTTTAAAAGCAGCAGATTTTTCTACAATATTTTGAAATGCAGGAAATATTTTCAGAGCAAAGTAGGTTTTTTAAAATAGCCTTATTGAGATACAATTGATATGTCAGGCATTTCACCCATTTAAAGTGCATAATGTGCTGAATATTCTTGAGGTGTGCAATATCACCAACTGTCTAATTTAAGAAAATCTTCATCACTCCAGAAAGAGACCCTTTTATTTGTTGGTTTCTACAGACTTTTAGTTAAGTTTTAGAATTAACAATTCCATTATGATGTGCTCTCTTTCTGTTTTTTAAAAAAATCTTAATCAGTCGTCTCTTGCCCCACTGTGTGGTACTGTAGGCCTATCGATGGAAACTGCTTGTTATTTGGCCTTGCGTCTTAGGAGGGCTTACTGATCCCTTTTGGTCATTTTGACTTACTGTTTCTACTGAAAAATTTTTTTAAGATTAGTTTTTTAATGGGGACCATACTTAAAATCTTTATTGACTTTATTACTATATTGCTTCTGTTTAAAAAAAAATTTTTTGTCATTTTGGTCTGTGAGGGAATTGCTAATCTGACTTTATTCTTAAATTCTTGAGTCTAGATGAATTTTGTTTGAGCCTCTCTTCTGTTAAATATGTGTAAATATTTTTCTTTCTCTAATTCAAGGATTGTTAGGATTAGAGGTAACCATGTCAGGAGACCCATCTGAGAAGAACAGAAGTAGTATTTGTATAGAACAGCAGTATACAAAGACTTAATAGTTTTGCCCTTGTTATTGGAGAAAGTACTGAATCTTCAGTAAATCTGAATGAGTCAGATTTTAAAGAGCATCAGTGGCACAGATTTGCAGCGTAAAAAGTAAAAGTAGGATGTGAAAACAATGCAAACTTTTGTTGTATTTGAGAACAATTACCTTTGTGTGTCTAATGAAATCTTTAAGGATGAAATCAGGTAGCTGGATCTTAGGAACAAAGAAGTGAAACCAACTCTTCAGATACCTGCTATCTTTACAGTGATATTTATCTGCTTATCTCTCAGTGTCAAGACTTACTCAGGGGCTCCCCTTGTGGCTCAGTGGATAAGAACCCGTCTGCCAATGCAGAAGACACAGGTTCGATCCCTGACCTGGGAGGATCCCACATACCACAGAGCAGCTAAACCCACACATCAACAAATACCCAGCACAGCCAAAAATAAATAAATAAAAGGTTTTTTTTTTAAAAAAAAAGACTTACTCAGTGTGGCTGTGTTAAACACAAGCCATTGTGATGCCAGACTTTATATTTAGCAGTTTAGGTACCCAATGAGTCTTGGAGAAGGACTCTTGATTGATCCATTATAGGTTATTTGCAGAGGACTGACCCTAGTTCACCTGTGTTGTGGGCTATGAGAATTTGTTACCTAGTATGTGAAAGCTATCATAGGCTCTTTGGAGTACAGTGGGTAGAAAGAGGCAGATAGTTATATGCAGCATGTTACGAATGGTTGTCTAATGCAAGTAGTTTGTTTTTCATGCTGAGTATTTATTTCAGTGTGATCAAATTACATACATATAGGGCTTCCCTGGTGGTCCAGTGGGTAAGGACACCGCTTTGCAGTGCAAGGGGCGCCAATTCGATCCCTGGCCTGGGAAGATCCCACATGCCGCGGAGCGGCTGGACTGATGTGTCCAGTTACCGAGCTGGAGCTCTGGAGTGCATGCGCCCAGAGCCAGCGCTCTGCGACAGCAGAGGCCACCGCGATGGGAGGCCCACACCAGCGGAGGAACAAAGATGGATGAAAATAGATGGATGAAGGACCAATAGAGGTGGCCCGCTCGCTCCCCTCCCTCCCCACCCCCCCAAAATAAATAAATAAATAAATGTTTAAAAAAAAAAAAGAAAAAAGCGTAAGTTTAAAAAAAAAAAATTACATACATATAAAATACTTGTTCAGTATAACAGCTGTGACATCCATAGGTAATTTCATAGCTAAAACATTAATCATACTTGTAGTAGCATCCAGTAAAATGTCTGAATTTTGCAAAATGCCATGGAGCTCTTTGGAATTGTAATGTGCAGAAACTTTGAGAAATTTAAGGCAAGGATATTTCGTAAAACTTGAATAATAAGGATTTCAGATGAACTTTGTGGGGTAAGTACAAGGTAATGAATTTGGGGAAAATAAATCACAACCTTGCTGGTGGATAGTGAACTCTGAGTTTAATCACCATTTGGCTGTTAAGTAAGTATTTGCATAATCACTCTAGAACTGTGCTTACTTTCCAGCAGTGGATTTTTTTTTTTTTTCAGTTTTTATTTTACTTTTTATTTTTACAGAGTTTTGCTGTTTACAGATAAGTATGACCCCAAATTAGTCATATGTATATCCCCCCCATCTCACCCCTCCAGGCCATCTCACAGCGCCCCAGCAGGATCCCCTTTTCTCATAGCACAGTGACAATACAGCAGTGGATTTTTATAGTTATCCTTTTTTGTTACTGATTTCTTTTCTTGGCATGACAACCTGTTTATTTTATTTTATTTTATTAATTTGGGGGGGCGGGTTGGGGAGGAAGAGGGGTGGGCGGGCCACTTCTATTGGTCTTTCATTTATCTGTTTTCGTCCATTTTTGTTCTTTGGCCCGTGTGGTCCTCCCATCGCAGTGGCCTCTGTTGTCACAGAGCAGTGACTCTGGGCGCATGTGCTCCAGAGCTCCGGCTTGGTAGTTAGACACATGGGTCCAGCCACTCTGCAGCATGTGGGATCTTCCCAGGCCAGGGATCGAACCGGCCCCCCCTGCACTGCAAGGTGGTGTCCTTAACCCACAGGACCACCAGGGAAGCCCCAGCCTGTTTATTTTGATTTGATTTTTTATTTACAAAATACATTTGAATATTTATTTTATTTATGCTCTATTTGATTCCCCATTCTTTATAGTCTACCTTTGTACATCATTCTTTTGTAAAGTTTTTATTGTAATATAATTGATTTACTGATTTCTATTCATTGTGGCAAAAGAATATGCCATGTATGATTTTGGTTCTTTTGAATTTGTTGATTTGCTTTAATGAGGCCCAGAATATGAACAGTTTTTGTCAGTATTCTAATGTGTTTAAAAAGAATACGTATTTGCAGTTGTCTGTTAACTCTGTTGATAACAGTGTTCAGATTATCTGTAGCCTTACTGACTTATTTTTTGGTGGTTTTATTCGTGTTTGTAAAGCTACAGAGTAAGGTGTTATAAAGTTCACTCTGGATTAGTATATTTTAAAAAATTTTGTTTGGGAGTGTTAAAAACTAAGAATTGGTATCTTCGTGAATTGAGCCTTTTATCGTTATGACGGTACCCCTTTTAGCTTCAAGTAGTATCTTTTAAAAAATTTGTAAAAGTCACATTTTTTGATACTAAAATAGCTACACCAGCGTTCTGTGGTCTAATGTTTGTATATATTTTTTCTTCCTCTCTATATCCTTGTGTTCTGTCTCTTGTAGTTGAAATGTTTTAAAAATCTAATTTGATAATCTTAACTAGAGATTGATTTTTTTATCATTTTATTTTTGTTCCTTTCACTTTTGAATTTATTATATTTAATAGAAGTGTGATGCTAGTTTTTCATTATTTTAGAAACTTAGTGTATCAAACAAAGCCTATAATTAACTGATACCTTTACTTCTAACGGAAAAGGTGATTTATTAATAGAATAGTAGCTCAGTTTACCAGGCATCTCCTAACTTTAAAATACTATTATTATTTTATTTTAATTAGTTTTAAAAATCTAACTCCATGGTATAATTTTATAGAGTTAATGTTCATTTACATTTTGTGTGTGTTTGTTACCTTTCTTATATCTCAGTACTGTCACCTGAAAACACTTTCCTTTTCTCACTGGTCGGAAAACTTACCAGTTTTTATCTGACACAGACTTTGTTCATTTGATGTAGAATTCTCAATCAAGACCCATCTTTAGTGTGCTGAAGAAACTATAATTCCACTATTTTCTGGCTTCTCTTGTTGCTGTTGAGAGGTCCACTAACTGTCAAGAAAAATAATCTCTTCTCTTATGCTTTATGGTTTTCTCTATTTTTGCTACTTTGTATTTTCACTATGACATGTCTGGATGTGTAGGTATCTTTTTATAATGTTTAAGATCATTTGGGCCCCTTGAGTATATGGGTTAGTGCTTTTCACATTCCTCTGTCATGTTTTCAGGCTTCCTAAGTAGCACCGATGGCAAAGAGCCCGCCTGCCAATGCAGGAACTGTAAGAGAAGTGGGTTCGATCCCCCGGAGGAGGGCATGGCAATCCATTCCAGTATTCTTGCCTGGAGAATCCCTATGAACAGGGAGGCCTGGCAGGCTGCAGTCCATAGGGTCGCAGAGAGTTGAAAATGACTGAAGTGACTTGGCAGGCATGTGCTGATTAAGTTTTTCACTCTTGTACTTTTGAAATTCTGATAGATCTTTTTCATTTTGAATCTTTCAGTCTGTGCTACATTCTGCATGATTTCTTCTACTATCTACTGCTTTGCTAACTTTCTTCTTTGTCTGCTGTGCTGCCAGACCTGTCGGTTGAAGTTTATTTTTCATATTAGAAGTTGTATTTGGTTCTTTTTCAAATATGTCACTTATATATTTTGTTTCTTCAGATTTTTCAAGTTGGCCCTTTATAGCTTTAAGCAGAGTGAACATTTATTTGATGATTTTAATATCTCAGATCTCTGTGACTGTTGTATGTTTTTTTCAAGTTCTTGTTCATCATGGTTGCTTGTTTAATAATGAACTATTCCTGTCCTTAGTTTGTAGAGTTTTTCTGAGACCTGGAATAAAGTGCCCTAATCCAGAGAAGATGTATTTCACATCTGTCTAGTGCTTTCGAAGCATTAAGACCTTGCTGCCCAAAGTGTAGTCTTCTAACTGGCAGGGGAGGTTGTTAGAAATGCAGTTCTTCAGGTCCCATATCTGTATTTTACTAAGAAACTGTACTTTTTAACAAGATACATAGGTGATTCTTGGCATACTGAATATTGAGCAGCACTGCATAAGACATTTAGAAAATTTGCAGTACCCTGGCTTGAAGTTTCTTGGTTTATCTGGATTATTTAAAATACGTTACATATATTGGCCAGGTACGTACAGATTTAGGTTTTCATGAATTGATAAATACTAAAAAAAAGCTTGGAAGGAAAATTAAGTTCTTGAATACTTTTGGGCTTGGAGAGTAGAGTGGGAAGAGTTTCAAACAAAAGTGATCAAACATCATTTGTCATTAGGAAATAAGTTATAGTACAATAATGAATTGCCACTGTGTACCCCTCAGAAGGGCTGAAATGTGAAAGACTGACAGCATGTTTTGGCAAGGTTATGGAGCACTGGAAACTTTTATTGATAAGATTAACATAAGTGCTTTGGGAAAAGGTCTAGTAACTTCTTTAAAGCTTAATCTTTGGGATTTCCCTGGTGATCCAGTGGCTAAGACTGTGCTACCAATGCTGGGGACCTGGATTCAATCCTGGTCAGGGAACTAGATACCACATGCCGTAACTAAGACCCAGTGCAACCAAATAAATACATTAAAAATTTTTAAAGAAAAACAAAACTTAATCTTCCTAATGATCTGTGATTTCCACTTTTGGTATTTATTCAAGGCAAATAAAACATGTGTCCATGGAAACACTTTGTAGAAGGATGCTTGTACCAGCTTTGTTTGTAATGGCCTAAGCCTAGAAACCATCTCAGTGTCCACCAGAAGAAGAATAGATAAACTCTGTGATGCAGTCATACTGTGAAATACTACTTAGCAGTAAGAAGCTATATACATTGAACCGTATGCATGAATCACATGATATTGCTAAGTCAAAGATATTTTATACAGAAGACTATGTGTACCATGGTTCCATTTATAAGAAATTCTAGAGCAAGTGAAACTAATCTCTGAGAAAAATCAGAATAGTGGTTTTAGAATTGGGAGAAGCAGCACCGGTGTTCTGGGAGGAGCACAAGATTTTCTTGGTAATGTTTCTTAGGTAATGTTCTCTACCTTGACAGAGGATTTAGATTACACAGGTGTGTGCCTTTGTAAAAATTCAGTGACTTTTATACTGAATATTGAGCAGCACTGCATAAGACATTTAGAAAATTTGCAGTACCCTGGCTTGAAGTTTCTTGGTTTATCTGGATTATTTAAAATACGTTACATATATTGGCCAGGTACGTACAGATTTAGGTTTTCATGAATTGATAAATACTAAAAAGCTTGGAAGGAAAATTAAGTTCTTGAATACTTTTGGGCTTGGAGAGTAGAGTGGGAAGAGTTTCAAACAAAAGTGATCAAACATCATTTGTCATTAGGAAATAAGTTATAGTACAATAATGAATTGCCACTGTGTACCCCTCAGAAGGGCTGAAATGTGAAAGACTGACAGCATGTTTTGGCAAGGTTATGGAGCACTGGAAACTTTTATTGATAAGATTAACATAAGTGCTTTGGGAAAAGGTCTAGTAACTTCTTTAAAGCTTAATCTTTGGGATTTCCCTGGTGATCCAGTGGCTAAGACTGTGCTACCAATGCTGGGGACCTGGATTCAATCCTGGTCAGGGAACTAGATACCACATGCCGTAACTAAGACCCAGTGCAACCAAATAAATACATTAAAAATTTTTAAAGAAAAACAAAACTTAATCTTCCTAATGATCTGTGATTTCCACTTTTGGTATTTATTCAAGGCAAATAAAACATGTGTCCATGGAAACACTTTGTAGAAGGATGCTTGTACCAGCTTTGTTTGTAATGGCCTAAGCCTAGAAACCATCTCAGTGTCCACCAGAAGAAGAATAGATAAACTCTGTGATGCAGTCATACTGTGAAATACTACTTAGCAGTAAGAAGCTATATACATTGAACCGTATGCATGAATCACATGATATTGCTAAGTCAAAGATATTTTATACAGAAGACTATGTGTACCATGGTTCCATTTATAAGAAATTCTAGAGCAAGTGAAACTAATCTCTGAGAAAAATCAGAATAGTGGTTTTAGAATTGGGAGAAGCAGCACCGGTGTTCTGGGAGGAGCACAAGATTTTCTTGGTAATGTTTCTTAGGTAATGTTCTCTACCTTGACAGAGGATTTAGATTACACAGGTGTGTGCCTTTGTAAAAATTCAGTGACTTTTATACTTAAGATTTTTACATTTCATTGTGTATAAACCTAACCAGAAACATAAAACAAAAATTGAACAGTTGGGCTTCCCTGGTGGTCCTGTGGGTAAGGACACCGCCTTGCAGTGCAGGGGGCGCCGGTTGGATCCCTGGCCTGGGAAGATCCCACGTGCCGCGGAGCGGCTGGATCAATGTGTCCAATTACTGAGCCAGAGCTCTGGAGCACATGCGCCCAGAGCTGGTGCTCTGCGACAACAGAGGCCACTGCGATGGGAGGCCCACACGGGCCAAAGAACAAAGATGGACGAAAACAGATAAATGAAAGACCAATAGAAGTGGCCTGCCCGCCCCCCTCCCTCCCCAACCCACCCCACCTCCCCCCTGCCCCGCCAAAAAAGAGAAAAAAATTGAACAGTAGTTAATGATACACACAAAGTATAGCAATATCTATAGCTTACTTTCAGATGCATCAAAAAATAGGTTGGATGTTTGGTCAGTCAGACAGGGATGGATAGAGGAGATATGGATGCATACATATGTGTGTGATAAAGGGAATGTATGACACTGGTGAGAGCTAGATGATGGAATTATGGGACTTATTGAACAGCTCAATTTTTTTTGCATTTTGAAATTTTTCGTCATAAACTTAAAGGTGATGAGAAGTAAAGGAATTAAGATGGTAAGTTCAGCAGCGGGGAACTGAATTTTTACAGTTAGTTTGTTTTACACATTTTATTCAGTTTATATTTGTGCCCATTTTTAAGAGTGGTAACTGTAGCCTTACTGATTTGATTGTGGCTTTTATTTATTTTTATTTAATCACCTTATTCATCTGAAGACATTTTATTTTAGGCTAGAAAGTTTGAGAAACATTGGTCCTTATCTCTGTTAATATGCCAAAGGCCCTTTGTAGCTTGTCATTCTTGTTCTCTATTTACTTGTATATACACATAAAATGAAAGATCCAGTGCTCAGTGTGGGAGGAAGACATTTGTGGTCTGCCTGGGTATTTTACTTTGTTTTTAGCATATGCCGTGTTTATATTATATCTTAGCAATACTGGGTGAAGTGTTCAAGGCGCTCTTAGTACTTAAGATTTAGCAGTATATCTAAAGCATTAAGTGGAAATATTTTGCTAAGTGCCATAAGTAGTATAATAACTATTTAGCACCACTGCAAAGATTTAGGTGAAGTGTTGGCTTGATTCTGCTTCCTCTGAAGTTCACCATTGGTGGTTGCATCGCATATTATTGGAAGATTATGCCTCACTTCATGTAATGTATGAGGAAGGAATCCTATACTCAAAAACTATGAAAACAGAACCACTGGAAGATGTATAGGATCATTGTGGCCACTTCTCCAGTGGATGGAGAATAGGGTTTTTCTTTTGTATCTTCACCTCTGAAAGGAATGTTTTCTTTGGTAATGTTATACAGTGTTAGAATTGGGAGACAAGAAATTTAAAGGATGAATTAGAATTGGGAGACAAGAAATTTAAAGGATGAATTAATGAAATGTAGGTTGACACATTTAGGTCAAGGATGATATGCTCTGTATCTGGAGGTTTAATTTTTCTCATTTCTGATAAAGGTGAAATCTCTATGGGCATATTTTTTTAAAAAAGCAAGTGGTGATGACTCTTTGAAAGCAAACAAAAGCGACAGTTTCCTCTTTCCAAAGATAATCACAACAGAGAATTGAGTGCTTATTCTTTTTATAAAAGGCTTTTATTATGGAATATTCCAAACATACACAAAAATAGAATTGTATAAAGAGCCTCAGTGTACCCAGGATCCAGATACAACATCATTGACTCATTGCCACTCTTTTTCACCCATACTTTTATCTCTACCCCAGTTATTCTGAAGCAGATTCCAGTTGTTTGATCTGTAAATATTTCAGACTCCTTTAAAAGTTGAGAACTTTTTTAAAGACATAAGCTAATACCATGATACTATAATAAAAAATAGACTGGTGCTTAATATTTGTAAATATCCAGTCAAAATGTTTTTTTTTTAAAAGTTCTAATAACCCCTTTCCATATTCTTGTTCTCTATTTACTTGTATATACACATAAAATGAAAGATCCAGTGCTCAGTGTGGGAGGAAGACATTTGTGGTCTGCCTGGGTATTTTACTTTGTTTTTAGCATATGCCGTGTTTATATTATATCTTAGCAATACTGGGTGAAGTGTTCAAGGCGCTCTTAGTACTTAAGATTTAGCAGTATATCTAAAGCATTAAGTGGAAATATTTTGCTAAGTGCCATAAGTAGTATAATAACTATTTAGCACCACTGCAAAGATTTAGGTGAAGTGTTGGCTTGATTCTGCTTCCTCTGAAGTTCACCATTGGTGGTTGCATCGCATATTATTGGAAGATTATGCCTCACTTCATGTAATGTATGAGGAAGGAATCCTATACTCAAAAACTATGAAAACAGAACCACTGGAAGATGTATAGGATCATTGTGGCCACTTCTCCAGTGGATGGAGAATAGGGTTTTTCTTTTGTATCTTCACCTCTGAAAGGAATGTTTTCTTTGGTAATGTTATACAGTGTTAGAATTGGGAGACAAGAAATTTAAAGGATGAATTAGAATTGGGAGACAAGAAATTTAAAGGATGAATTAATGAAATGTAGGTTGACACATTTAGGTCAAGGATGATATGCTCTGTATCTGGAGGTTTAATTTTTCTCATTTCTGATAAAGGTGAAATCTCTATGGGCATATTTTTTTAAAAAAGCAAGTGGTGATGACTCTTTGAAAGCAAACAAAAGCGACAGTTTCCTCTTTCCAAAGATAATCACAACAGAGAATTGAGTGCTTATTCTTTTTATAAAAGGCTTTTATTATGGAATATTCCAAACATACACAAAAATAGAATTGTATAAAGAGCCTCAGTGTACCCAGGATCCAGATACAACATCATTGACTCATTGCCACTCTTTTTCACCCATACTTTTATCTCTACCCCAGTTATTCTGAAGCAGATTCCAGTTGTTTGATCTGTAAATATTTCAGACTCCTTTAAAAGTTGAGAACTTTTTTAAAGACATAAGCTAATACCATGATACTATAATAAAAAATAGACTGGTTCTTAATATTTGTAAATATCCAGTCAAAATGTCTATACTTTTCCATTCTTATGTTTTATTGATATGTCTATGAAAACTTAACAGGTAAATCCTTGCTTCCTTTTTTCCCCTTGTAACTTGTTTACTGTATTTTAAAGTGTTTAGTTAATTTTCATAACAATGAAATCGTTATCCTCCTTTTATACATGAAGAAACTATGGCCTTGCTAAGCTAAGACAATTCTCCAAGGTAGCAGGTTTCTTATGGAGCCAGGTTTTGAACTGACTTAAGACCTAGGCACCTAGCAGTTCCTCACTTCTCCATTATAGGCAGTTAGGTATATTCTTTTTTTCCTACGCGTATACAGATACTTACACTCCCCCACCTCCCCTTATTATCCTTCAGGTCTTAGCTTAAAGTATTTCTTCGGAGAAGTATCACTTGATGAATCAAACTCAAGTAGGTTTTTTCTTTCCTCTTCCTTATTTGTACTTCCTGTTTTTCTCCTGTTCCATCTTGCGTAGCACTTACTGCAGTGTGCAAAAAACTTGATTACTTTGTGTCTTCCCAACTGAGTGAAGGCTTCTTCAAGGCAAATATTACGCCTGTTGATACCTGTCAGATACGCTTCTAAATATCTGTTGAAGAGATTAACAGTGTTCTGCTCTTTCACGTCAGTGTAATATTTACATATCTACGTCTGTTTTTAAAGATCTCTAGCATCTAGCTTGCTGTAGAACTGCTGCAACACACTTATTTAACCGTTTCCCTACTAGGGAATTTTGATCTCCAGCCTTTTCCCTCTGTGGCATACCGCAACAGGCATCTTGGTTACATATATTCTTTTTTTAAGAAAAAAAATTTTTTTTTGATTGCACTTGGTCTTTGTTGGTGCACACAGGCTTTCTCTAGCTGTGGTGAGCAAGGGCTATGCGTTGTTGTGGTGCATGGACTTCTCATGCAGTGACTATCTCTTGTTGTGGAGCATGGGCTCTAGACTGCCTGGGCTACAATAGTTGTGGTACACAGACTTAGTTGCCCCGTGGCATGTGGGATCTTGCCAGATCGGGGGTTGAATCTATGTTCCTGCAATGGCAGGTGGATTTTTAACCATTGACCTCCTGGGGAAGTGTGATTACACATATTCGTTGCAGTCTTGTGCAAGTGTCTCTTTAGGTTGGCTTTCTGGAAGATTCATGGAACTGGAATTGTGGATTCTAAGGACATGAATGGCAGTTTTTAATTATGAGATATGGGAGAGTCATGTAAAGATTGCATAGGATTAGGAGATATGTAATGATAGCAGGAAAAAACCTGTCAGGTAATAGAATAGAAGGGACTTTTGAATAATAGTTTGATTTTTCCTCATCTCCATCCTGATAGTGCCCTGGAATCTGTATTAAAAAGTTAATCTTGGGAATCACAACTTGTCTATTTTTCCTGGCTATAGCTTTTTTACATTTTCTGGCTCAATATAGAGGCAGTCATTGATCCATATTTATTTTTGGTGAAAATGCTGTTATATGTAGAAATGCGAGACTCTGGTCATTAGAGTATGACATTCTAGGAAATACTACAATCCTCTACCAGTTGAGCTGTTGAAGTGAGTACTAGAGTATGTCATTTTAAATGTGGTGGTGTTTTGTTTTTTTTTAAAAACCTTTGAAAAATATTTTCTGAGACTATGTCTGAATTTAGGTACAGTCTATATGACATGCACGATCTGAAGCAAAAATTTGGCACCGTACATTGTTCACCTTGTGTTGAAGTAATCGTCTGTGTCTTTTCTCCCCAACTTTCCTTTACATTTCATTGCTTTCTCCTGAGCCTTACCACAAACTTAGTAATATTTGTTCCTAAAAAATTTTAGATTTTAATACTATTGATGACAGGGTACGTATCTTTTGTTTCCAAGAGTTTGTACTAATCTGTGATTACCACAGTGTTGATATAATTTTTGTTGCAAAGCAGGCATGCTTCCTACTACAAACTATGCTAAGGACATGAACCTCTGTGATGTCATTATTATGGGGGTGGTACACAGTAGTGACAAGAACATGTATTGAAGAAAATATTCTGAAAGTATTACCTTATGTGTGTCCCTAAGCTCTAAAGGTCATTTGCCAAACATAAAAGTTTTTGTCCATAGGGAGCACCCTGGTGTAATCTGTAGGCTGCCTTGTATTTTTTTTCCAAATAACAGTCATTCTTACCCAGCAGGCATTTCTCTGTCCCTTGGTGGAGAGAGGCATTTACAAATCATTCTCTCCTCCCTCCCTCAGTAGTTATTCCCTTTTGAGTGTTCCTAGGTCTTTATAAGGCATGATTTAAGAATTACTCTATTTAGGAAAAGTGAAAACAAATGTTACATTAGAGTTTTATAAAATTAGAGCTGAATCAGACTTTAGAGACTGCCAGTTCATTCCTGGCTAGGTAGAGAGGATGTACATCTTTAAGAGGATGTACTAAAAATGCTAGTATAAGCTGACCTTCAACCCCTACTGACTGGCTAATTACGGTAACCAACAGATTTGGGACTTGTTAAAACGGGACCTATGAGCCATCTTTGGCATACAGACTAAAAGTTACTGCGTCTGGTCTATAATCCTTGCGACTTTTAAGAAGAAAAAAATAATCTATTAAGTGTAATTAGTGGTCTGAAAGATTATAGAAGCTATATGTGTTAAGGTAGGATTTATCTTAGATAATGAGTCTGTCTCTTAGAAGAAGCCGGGCTGGGCTTTATCAGTGATCAGTTGATTCATGATTGTATTAGGAGGTTTAACAAAAAAAATCTTTTGGTACCAGGGATAGATACAAGTGCTCTGGCAGTATGTCATTCTCTGTAGTCTGTGTTTTAGGCAGTAAAGAACTCTGTTTTCTTGGAAACAGGATTTAGATTACAAAATTTACACATGTGCCTAGAATATAGAAACCTGTGAAATAATTGGAGTGTTTCTCCAGTTTTTAATAATGAGATCACATAATTCTTTAAAAATGAGGCTGAGAAAAGAATGTTCTACAGATGGTCTAATTTATGTTTTCTTTTTTTCTTTTGCAGAGTTTTGTTGTTTACAGATATGTATAATCTCAGATTAGTCATATGTATATCCCATCCCCCTATCTCTCCCCTCCAGGCTATTGCATAGCCCCTGTGTAAGATCCCTTAACCCGCAGCACATTGACAATAGTTATCCCTTTTGTGTATGCTAGTATAGGGCTCCATGTTGCTCTTTCCATAAAATGATGGTCTAATATTTTGAAGTATTCTTTATGATTACTTTTATCCACCATGTCATCTTCTGTAGAGCTGAGATTATTGTAAACATGGATTTTTAAATAGTTTTTGTATAGGGAAATAGCACATGATTCACAATGCTTCCTTCTCTGGCTCTAGGCTGTTTTTTATGTTGGTCGATCAGGCCCTGTTAAATACAAATGCCTGCCTGCCTTCTTTTTTAGTTGCCTCCCCTCGCTTCTTAACTGCCAAAGAATTTTCAAGCTACTGTACAGTTGTGCTCATTTTGCATGCTAGCAAGGTATTGCTCAGAATCCTTCGAGCTGGGCTCTCAGTAGTATGTGAAACAAGAAATTCCTATTGTACAAGTTGGATTTTAAAAAGCCAGAGGAGGGCTTCTCTGGTGGTTCAGCGGGTAGAGAGTCCACCTTGCAGTGCAAGGGTCACCAGTTTGATCCCTGTCCTGGGAAGATCCCATATGCCAGGGAGTGGCTGGACCGGTGTGTCCAATTGCGAGCCAGCACTCTGGAGCGCATGTGCCTAGAGCCAGTGCTCTGCCATGAGAGGAGCCACTGCCATGGGAGGCCCACACAGGCCAAAGAGTAAAGATGGATGAAAATAAATAAATAAATAAAAGAGGCCAAAGAATTTAAAAAAAAAAAAAAAGACCAGAGGAACCAGAGACCAAATTCTCAACATCCGTTGGATCATAGATAAAGCAAGAGAATTCCAGAAAAACTTCTACTTAACTGTGCTAGTGCTTTTTACTGTGTGGGTCACAACGAACTGGAAAATTCTAAAAGAGGTGGGAATCCCAGACCACCTAACCTGCCTCCTGAGATACCTGTGTCCAGGTCAGGAAGTTTAGAACTGTACATGAAATAACCGACTGGTTCAGAATTAGAAAAGGAATCCAACAAGGCTGTATATTGTCACCCTGCTTATTTAACCTCTGTGCAGACAGAGTACATCATGTGAAATGCCAGGCTGGATGAAGCGCAAGCTGGAGTCAAGATTGCTGGGGGAAATATCAACAACCTCAGATATGCAGATGATACTACTCTAATGGCAGAAAGCGAAGAGGAACTAAAGAGCCTCTTGATGAAGGTTGAAAGAGGAGAGTGAAAAAACTGGCCTAAAACTCAACATTGATCAAACCAAGCTCATGGCATCTGGTTCCATCATTTCATGGCAGATAGATGGGAAAAAATGGAAACTTACGACAGATTTTATTTTCTTTGGCTCCAAAATCTCTGTGGATGGTAACTGCAGCCGTGAAAGTAAAAGACACTTGCTCCTTGGAAACAAAGCTATGGCAAACCTAGACAGCATATTAAAAAGCAGAGGTATCACTTTGCCAACAAAGGTCCATATAGTCGAAGCTGTGGCTTTTCTAAAAGTCATGTACAGAAGACTGAGCACTGAAAAGTTGATGCTTTCAAATTACGGTGCTGGGGAAGACTTTTGAGAATCTTCTGAACTGCACCTGCGGAGATCAAAACCAGTTCCAAAGGAAATGAACCTTAAATATTCATTAGAAAGAATGATACTGACACTTCAGCCACCTGATGCAAAGAGCTGTCTCACTGGAAAGACCCTGATGCTGGAAAAGATTAAGGACAGGAGAAGGGGGCAACAGAGGATGAGGCAGTTGGGTGGCATTACCAACTCAATGGAGGTGAGGTTGAACAAACTCCAGGAGTGTAGTGAAGGACAGGGAAGCCTGGTGTGCTGCAGTCCATGGGATCACAAAGAGTTGGGACACTACTTAGTGTCTGAACAATTCTGACTTGGGAAGCTGGCCCCTAGGAGGAGGTATTTTGATCTTTTCTTGCTTTTGGTTCATAGTTTGGTTTCTTTAAGGAAAGGATCATTGATAAAAACTTTCTAAGATTGTTTTCTTACTTTTCTTTTTTTGAAACTCCACCAGCTTTACGTCTTCCCTCTTTGGTGCAGATTTTATTGTATCTGGCAAGTTTTCTTTTCTGACATAGGGTGTAGCCAACATTTCTCTAGTTTCAATATAAGTTGGTATTCTGAGTTTTTAAAGCAGTTACTCATTTCTCTTGATTTCAGGGAGGAGGGAAAGAAAGGAGCCATTTCCCTATCTCTTGTTTCTATTCTTGTAATAATATCTTGGTTAAATTCAAAAAAATATTTTGAATCAAGTGTCCTTAGATTTGAGTATTGGAGGTATTATGTGTAATTAACATATTAACAGAGACAATTGTGAATCTTGATTTCTGTGGAACAAGAAAAAGGACATTTCTAAAAGAGCTACAGCATGAAGTGTGTGGCTTAATATTTTAAAAATAATAGTCTTTGTGAAGATAGTGCTAAAATTAATCTCATTGACTTTTGCCAGATGGCAGTAAGATTCTCAAAACCTATTGCAGTCATAAAATGTGGGTGCTGGCATCAGTTTGTGTGCTCAGTCTTGAATTTCATTGCTCAGTGTTGGATGATCTCAGGAAGATCAAATGTTTGCTGCAAGCTCTTTAGTTTATAATTTGCTCTTTGTAAATGGAGACGTAGTATAGAAATTATTCAGTTTGGACCCTGGAGGGGTCAGTTGTATTCTAGTTCCATCTCTGTAAAAGGATTAACTGTCAACAGATCATTATACAGAAAGTGGTTAAATTCATGCTTAGGAGTAGAATGGCATCCTGGAAAGTTTGCCATGCCGTGTTTTTCTGGAGAGCTGGATTCAGCTGTTATGTACGTCCCTAAATAGATGTATGTTCTGGAGGAGTTCACTCTGGATGAGAGTTTCCTCCTACACAATTGAGAAAATACATCAGGTGTTTGTGGTTTCCATCCTCACTAGGTTCTTCATGCTGCTGGGCAGTTCTCTTTGTCCATAGTCCACTCCTTTCCCTGTTCTGTGTTAAGGGACTCTTTGAAATCTCCATTCTCCCTTACTGGTCTCATTCGTTAGAATCCAGGTTCTGTTAAGCCAGGCATGCACATTCTTGCTGCCATATGTCATCTCTTGCCTTGGAGACTGATGTGCTTTTCTTCTGATGTAAGACCTGTTAGCAAACTATCCTTTCTTCCTAGTCCTTCTCTTTACATATATAAATATACTCAAGACTCACTTTTTAATTTTGTTTATTGGCTGTGTTGTGTCTTAGGTGTGTCACACAGGATTTTTTGTTGCAGTGCGTGGACTCTAGTTGTAGCATGCAGGTGGGTGGGTTTCGTAATTGTGGCATGTGGACTTGGTTGCCCTGTGGCATGTGGGATCTTAGTTTCCCAGCCCGGAATCAAACCTGCATCCTCTGCATTGCAAGGTGGTTTCTTAACCATTGGATCACCAGCGAAGTCCCAAGACTTGTTTTAAAAAGGAGAAATAGGAAAATCATGTATACTCCTGTACACACAGCCTTTGTCATTCCTGCCTCCTATTACCTCGTTGGCTGTCTTTGTCCTCTTTGTAGACTAGTGTTTGCTCGAGAGAGAGTTTACTGTCTACCTAACTTAACCACACACTTGTCTCCCCTATTTCTAGAAACAACTGTCACAGAGTTCCAAGTCTTATGGACACGTTTCAGTTTTGTGTGTTTGCCTTTTCTATGACATTTGAACTCTGCCCATCCATTTTCTGTCTGCAATAACACTGTGCTGTCTTTTTCCATAATACTTTGTTTTGATGTATACCCTCAGTGTTTATTCCCCATACTTCTGATGAGTCCTCAACTAGATTCTTCCTTTTCTGTTTTCCTTAGGTTTTAATGTTTTCCCAAAGTTTGCCATGCCGTGTTTTTCTGGAGAGCTGGATTCAGCTGTTATGTACGTCCCTAAATAGATGTATGTTCTGGAGGAGTTCACTCTGGATGAGAGTTTCCTCCTACACAATTGAGAAAATACATCAGGTGTTTGTGGTTTCCATCCTCACTAGGTTCTTCATGCTGCTGGGCAGTTCTCTTTGTCCATAGTCCACTCCTTTCCCTGTTCTGTGTTAAGGGACTCTTTGAAATCTCCATTCTCCCTTACTGGTCTCATTCGTTAGAATCCAGGTTCTGTTAAGCCAGGCATGCACATTCTTGCTGCCATATGTCATCTCTTGCCTTGGAGACTGATGTGCTTTTCTTCTGATGTAAGACCTGTTAGCAAACTATCCTTTCTTCCTAGTCCTTCTCTTTACATATATAAATATACTCAAGACTCACTTTTTAATTTTGTTTATTGGCTGTGTTGTGTCTTAGGTGTGTCACACAGGATTTTTTGTTGCAGTGCGTGGACTCTAGTTGTAGCATGCAGGTGGGTGGGTTTCGTAATTGTGGCATGTGGACTTGGTTGCCCTGTGGCATGTGGGATCTTAGTTTCCCAGCCCGGAATCAAACCTGCATCCTCTGCATTGCAAGGTGGTTTCTTAACCATTGGATCACCAGCGAAGTCCCAAGACTTGTTTTAAAAAGGAGAAATAGGAAAATCATGTATACTCCTGTACACACAGCCTTTGTCATTCCTGCCTCCTATTACCTCGTTGGCTGTCTTTGTCCTCTTTGTAGACTAGTGTTTGCTCGAGAGAGAGTTTACTGTCTACCTAACTTAACCACACACTTGTCTCCCCTATTTCTAGAAACAACTGTCACAGAGTTCCAAGTCTTATGGACACGTTTCAGTTTTGTGTGTTTGCCTTTTCTATGACATTTGAACTCTGCCCATCCATTTTCTGTCTGCAATAACACTGTGCTGTCTTTTTCCATAATACTTTGTTTTGATGTATACCCTCAGTGTTTATTCCCCATACTTCTGATGAGTCCTCAACTAGATTCTTCCTTTTCTGTTTTCCTTAGGTTTTAATGTTTTCCCAAAGTTCCATCCTGGTGGTGTTCTTGTTCTGTGCTTTTCCTAGAGAAAATGAAATCTGGTTGGTTATCTTGATTTCACCTATCTCTTGCCTGCTAATAATTTATCCCTATTTATTGAGTTACCTGCTTAATTCTCGATCTTTATTTGCATTTGTATACTGGAACTCTTTGTCTGCAAAGCCTGCAAATTCAAATTTAACATGTTTAACCCTTAATTTTTTTTTTGCGCCATGTGTACTATTTGATACTACCATCTATTTTTGTGTAATTTTCTAAAGTTGAAAGCTTAACTCAAAAATGTAGAGTAAGGGCTTCCCTGGTGGTCCAGTGGGTAAGGACACCGCCTTGCAGTGCAAGGGGCGCCGGTTCGATCCCTGACCTGGGAAGATCCCACATGCCGCGGAGCGGCTGGACCGATGTGTCCAATTACCGAGCCGGGGCTCTGGAGCGCATGCGCCCAGAGCTGGTGCTCTGCGACAACAGAGGCCACTGCGATGGGAGGCCCACACGGGCCAAAGAACAAAGATGGATGAAAAATAGATAAATGAAAGACCAAGAGAAGTGGCCCACCCGCCCCCTCCCTCCCCAACCCACCCCTTCCAATAAATAAATAAAATCTAAAAAAAAAAAAAAAAGTTCAGATATTTAAAAAAAAAATGTAGAGTAAACAAATAGTAAAGGTTTATTAAACTCACTAATTAATGAAACCACTAATTATGGAACCTGTTAGGATAAAGCTGATTTGTTAGCATTTGATAAACTGGATATTTAGAGGGAATTTGATAAATAACTTTAGATGGTAATATCAGGGAGTAAACTGTAGTCTTTGGGTTTAAGTCTGTTGTTTTTTTATTTCCATGAGACTTAAATTTGCAAGATAACATGTAAAAAAAATTATGGGGGCACCCTTTGTGACATGTGGGATCTTAGTTCCCATCAAGGGTTCAGACATGCCCCCTGCATTGAAAGCAAATTCTTAACCACTGGACTGTCAGAGAGGTTCCAACACGTGAATTCATTGTATGAAACCCTAATTAATAGGAAACAGCAAAGTTAATATTCTTGTCTTTTTTTTTTCTTTTGTAACACCGGAAACATTTTGTATTGGGGTATAGCCAGTTAACAATTTTGTGATAGTTTCAGGTAAACAGTCTCGAGACTTTAATAGTTGATCTGCTTATCTGTAGGTCTTAAACTCCAAGGTTTTAGCTTTAGGCCCTTCATGATACATTTCAGACTTATTTCTACTTCCAGTTTCTTCCTGCATTTCATGTTTCAGTCCCTGGGGTGAACTTACATAGCATCCCTCACAATGTATCTTATTCTGTTATACCTCAGTGCCTTTCCTCACAACTCCAGCTTTTTTTTTTTTTTTTCTCTTTAACTATTTTTAAAGTTGAAATATAGTTAATTTACAGTGTTATATTAATTTCAGATGTACAGCAGGATGATTCAGTTGTATATACATATATATTTTTTCAATTTCTTTTCCATTATAGGTTATTGCAAGATACTGAATATAGTTCCTTATGTTATACAGTAGATCCTTGTTGTTAATCTGTTTTATATATTGTAGTGCGTATCTGGTAATCACAGATTGCTAATCTGTCTTCCCTCTGCAAGTTTATTCCCCACTCTCCTGCTTATTCCCATTTAGTAATTTTGAATATTTTTCTGTCTGAGGGTTTATTCCCGCTTTGTAAAAAAAGTTAATTTGTGTCATTTTTTTAGATTCCATATATATTGGATGATGAATATCTAATTTACCTAGTATCATATTCTTTAGATCCACTCATGTTACATTATGGTATCACTGTATTCTTTTTTATGGCTGAGTAATATTCCTCCATTGTATAGATTATGCTACTTTTTGGGGGGGGGTAAGGAACGTGTGGTTAAAAAAAAAATAAAGATTGCTTCAGTCTCTTAGGTATTGTAAATAGTGCTATATAACTATTGGGGTGTATGTCTTTTTGAATTAGTTTTCTCTGGATATATATGTTTAGGAGTGAGATTGCAAGATCCTGTGGTCACTCTTTTTAGTTTAAGGAACCTCCATACTATTCTCCATAGTGGCTGTACCAGTTTACAGCAGTGTAGGAGGATTCATTTTTCTCCACACCCTCTCCGGCATTTATTATTTGTAGACTTTCAATGATGGCCATTCTGTTTGGTGTGAGGTGGTATTTCATTGTAGTTTTGATTTGCAGTTTTCTAATAATTAGCAGTATTGAGCATTGTTTCATGTGCCTGTTGTCAGTTTGCATGTCTCATTTGGAGAAATGTCTGTGTAGGTCTTCGCCTATTACTCGATTATTTTTAATATATATTAAGGTTATGAGTTATTTATGTATTTTAGAAATTAATTTCAGATGTACAGCAGGGATTGCATCCCTCACAATGTATCTTATTCTGTTATACCTCAGTGCCTTTCCTCACAACTCCAGCTTTTTTTTTTTTTTTTTTCTTTAACTATTTTTAAAGTTGAAATATAGTTAATTTACAGTGTTATATTAATTTCAGATGTACAGCAGGATGATTCAGTTGTATATACATATATATTTTTTCAATTTCTTTTCCATTATAGGTTATTGCAAGATACTGAATATAGTTCCTTATGTTATACAGTAGATCCTTGTTGTTAATCTGTTTTATATATTGTAGTGCGTATCTGGTAATCACAGATTGCTAATCTGTCTTCCCTCTGCAAGTTTATTCCCCACTCTCCTGCTTATTCCCATTTAGTAATTTTGAATATTTTTCTGTCTGAGGGTTTATTCCCGCTTTGTAAAAAAAGTTAATTTGTGTCATTTTTTTAGATTCCATATATATTGGATGATGAATATCTAATTTACCTAGTATCATATTCTTTAGATCCACTCATGTTACATTATGGTATCACTGTATTCTTTTTTATGGCTGAGTAATATTCCTCCATTGTATAGATTATGCTACTTTTTTGGGGGGGGTAAGGAACGTGTGGTTAAAAAAAAAATAAAGATTGCTTCAGTCTCTTAGGTATTGTAAATAGTGCTATATAACTATTGGGGTGTATGTCTTTTTGAATTAGTTTTCTCTGGATATATATGTTTAGGAGTGAGATTGCAAGATCCTGTGGTCACTCTTTTTAGTTTAAGGAACCTCCATACTATTCTCCATAGTGGCTGTACCAGTTTACAGCAGTGTAGGAGGATTCATTTTTCTCCACACCCTCTCCGGCATTTATTATTTGTAGACTTTCAATGATGGCCATTCTGTTTGGTGTGAGGTGGTATTTCATTGTAGTTTTGATTTGCAGTTTTCTAATAATTAGCAGTATTGAGCATTGTTTCATGTGCCTGTTGTCAGTTTGCATGTCTCATTTGGAGAAATGTCTGTGTAGGTCTTCGCCTATTACTCGATTATTTTTAATATATATTAAGGTTATGAGTTATTTATGTATTTTAGAAATTAATTCCTTGTCAGTACATTGTTTTCAGATTTTCTTCTTGCCTGTAGGCTATCTTTCTGTTTATGGTTAGCTGTGCTGTGCGAAAGCTTTTTAAGTTTAATTATGTCCCATTTGTTTGTGTTTTTATTTCCATTATTCTAGGTGGTGGTAGTGGTGGTTCATTTCCTTAGTAGTGCTCAACTCTTTGCAATTCACCTCCCCTTGGAGGTGGATCCAAAAATGTATTGCTACAATTTATATCACAAAGTATTTTCTCTATTTCCTGTAGGAGCTTTTTAGTATCTGGTCTCAGGTTCAGGTCTAATCCGTTTTGAGTTTTATTTTTGTGTATGGTGTTAGAGAATGCTCTAATTTCAGTCTTTTACATGTAGCTATCATGTTTCCAGCATCCCTTACTGAAGCGGTTATCTTTTCTCCATTGTATAGTCTTCCTTCCTTTGTCATTGATTAATTGACCATAGGTGCATGGGTTTCTTTCTGGCCTGTCTTACTGATCTTTGTGCTAATCTTTGTGTCTTTTTTTTTTTTGTGCTAATACATACTGTTTTGATGATTGGCTTTGTAGTGTAGTCTTAAAGCAAGGAGCCTGATGCCTCCAGCTGTTTCTTTCTCACTGTGACTCTGGGGTCTTTTATGATTCTATGCAAACGAAAATAGTTTTTTTTTTTTTTTTGGTTCTAGTTCTATGAAAAGTGCCATTTGTAATTTGATAGGGATTGCATTGAATTAACTGGAAGAAAGAAAATACATTTCTTTCTCTCCCTAATGGAAACTAATGTTTGGCTTGCAAAACAAATACTCAGTTCATTAAAGGTTCAAACCACATTACACTGTTCTGTTATAGGTACAACTACTGAGAGTTTGACATTTGATTTTTAACTGTGCTGTGCTATACATACTAATTTTTTTTAATTACCTCCTTCCTAAATGAAAGTGAAATATAAACCAATACAATTTAATATAAACTAAATGGTTCTATAGAATATTTGGGGTTATTTTCTCTCTCTCTAATTCTTGTCTTGTTTTGCTCATTCGTTTCTTTATTCAAGATGCTGGACTTGATGACTCCTCTCTTCCCCCTCAGATTCACTAGTACTTCTAGGCATCCATTAAATGGCTGCTGTGTGTGTCAGGCACTGTTCCAAAGACCTTTTAATGGTTGTGTCTTCCTAAACCCTAAGTTGATAGTATTTTTAGTTTAATGGAAAAGGAAACAGATGAAGGTGACTTGTGGAGCATAAGTTCTAGGGCACGTGAACTTTAGTAAGTGCAACTCCCAGGGTCTGTAGTACAGGTTCAGTAGTTGTAGCTCAGAGGCTTAGTTGCTCTGTGGCATGTGGAATCTTCCTGGATCAGGGATTGAACCCAAATCTCCAGCATTGCCAGGCAATTCTTTACCACTGAGCCATCGTGGAAGCCCTAAACCCCAGTTTTATAACGAAGCCAAACCAGGTCTCTTTGGAGGACCATATTTAAATAGAAGGCATAAGAAATTGGGGAGTGGAGAGGGCAGACCCACATTGGATAAATATAATTCCCTGTATGTGTCCATTCTGAAAGCTGAAAACTTTCTGTACATTCTTTGTGTGATATTAGAGTTTTAGAAAAATGTTACCTTTACTGTGAAAACAACATCCATCTTCAGTTTTTAAGAGTTGTGTATAAGGACTTCCCTGGTGGCACAGTTGCCAATGCAGCGGACACAGGTTCAATTGATGGTTGCCAAGGGCAGGGAATAGGGAGTGGGCCAAATAGGTAAAGAAGTCAAAAGGCACCAACTTCCAGTTGTAAACTAAAACAAAATTATTAAGAAGTCTTCCTTACAAGAGCAATTTATGCTCTAAGAACAGGTGGCACTTTGATAAATAAGTGTCTTCTTACTTGCCACTTTTACTCTTTTAAATTCCAGGAATTATCCATGAATTGCCTGAAGTTGATTGACAAGCTCTAAAGATGTTGGGAGCATTATTAAGGTTACTTTACTAACTATAGATCAGCATGAGTATAACCAGCATGACATATATTCACTTGAATCACTTAACGCTCCATGACATACAGTAGGCATTTAATAGCCAAAAGTGGGAGATGAGATCTTCTAGCCCTCTTTAATAATCGTTTTCTTTACTTTTCAAAGTTAAAGAAACAGCATCATGTTGTTCTCTTGTGTCCACCTTGTTTAGGGTCCAGGCAAGATAGGACTGAGATGGTGTTTGAAGTAGTAAACTCTTGGATGAATTCTGAAATAAATTGGTCTTTTATTTATTTCTTTGTGTTGGTGGGTTAGTTGATAAGTTGTGTCCAACTCTTGCGACCCCATAGTCTGCAGTCCGCCATGCTCCTCCATGGGAGTGTCCCTGCAAGACTACTGGAGTGGGTTGCCATTTCCTTTTCCAGAGAATCTTCTCGACTCAAGGATCAAACCTGAGTCTCCGGCAATTGCAGGTGGATTCTTTACCATCTAAGTCACCAGGGGCGCCATACAAGGTCATACATTTTGTTGATATTGGACTTAGGATCTGAACACAGAGACATTTTGACTTGGGAGCCAGTGTTTGTAGTCAAATGACTTATGTTTTTGCTTTCAGAGAAGGTAACAAAAATGACTCATTTCGTCTCAGACCCAGTCCTCTTTCTCAAAGTCAGTCAGTACCATCTGCAAAGGATGTATTTCAAGATCTTCAGTAGATTTCTGAAACCTTAGGTAGTACCAAGTTCTGTGTTTGTTTTCTTTTTTTTTTTTTTAACTTTTATTTTACTTTTAACTTTTACAGAGTTTTGTTGTTTACAGATATGTATGTTCTCAGATTAGTCATTTGTATATCCCCCCCATCCCACCCCTCCAGAACCCGCCTGCCAATGCAGGAGCCATAAAAGGACACGAGTTCAATCCCAGGAAGATCCCCTGGAGAAGGAAATGGCATCCCACTCCAGTATTCTTTAAAAAAAAAAAAAATTTTGGCTGCTGTGTTTGTGTGTTTGTTTTCTGTGTATGTGTGTTTCATGGAGTAATGGCTGGGGAGTGTATATAGTGGACACACTGGAAAGAGGGATGATTCACATTCTGAGTAGGTCGTACAGGGATGGCGTGCGGTTGTACCAGATACTCAGAATGTTGTGCAATTGAAAACCTATGGATTATTTATTTTTGTAATTTTTTAATTTAATATTTGTTCCATGGCTTATCAGATAGGTAGCTGAACCATGGAATTTATTTCTGCTAATTTTTGATGTGTGACCGATATATAAAGATACATATGTAAGCCTTTTAAGTATATATAACTACACATAGTTGGGAATTATACCCCCTGGCATATCTGGGAGAGATGTTTCTATAAGTTAATGTAAATTGAACCTTCCTCTTCATTTATTAATGTTTGCATAGCATTTCCTTTCTTTTTCTTTCTAAAGTTGTAATTATATTAGTAATTTGAATTTTCTAAGTTTATTTAGTATATTAATTGGTGATGTGGGTGTGTGTGACAGAAAGAGATAGTCCTTTTCTACTAAATTGAGTTAGTATGTGAGTCAAAAGAAAACCCACTTCACTGTTACAGTGCAGGAATCTCCTCTAAAATCCAGAAATTGATTTAGTTATGATTAATTTACATTCTTTTTGGCACAGCTTTTGTAATGTTTTATAATCATTACTTCTGTTCCCTCCTAATAAATAGAAGTAAGATCTGTACTTGAAATTTATCTGGAGGCTTAAGAAAACTGTCAGCTTTGTCTTATAAAAATAATGTCCTTCTGTATAGTGATAGTGACCTGTATTATCAATGAAACTCATTTTCTTTGAGTATCAGCCTGTTTTTCCTGTATAACAGTTTCTTACAGAAAGATAAAAAGCTTAGATTCATTAAGAACTTTGTTTTGAACTAAATTGTTGTTACACTTATGAACTATGTTCACAGTTTCTTGTTGCTAACATCTCCATGAAGTAGATAATATCCTAATTTTACAGGAGCCATAAAGGCCCTTCCAGAAACCGGGAAGGAAATGGCATCCCACTCCAGTATTCTTTAAAAAAAAAAAAAATTTTGGCTGCTGTGTTTGTGTGTTTGTTTTCTGTGTATGTGTGTTTCATGGAGTAATGGCTGGGGAGTGTATATAGTGGACACACTGGAAAGAGGGATGATTCACATTCTGAGTAGGTCGTACAGGGATGGCGTGCGGTTGTACCAGATACTCAGAATGTTGTGCAATTGAAAACCTATGGATTATTTATTTTTGTAATTTTTTAATTTAATATTTGTTCCATGGCTTATCAGATAGGTAGCTGAACCATGGAATTTATTTCTGCTAATTTTTGATGTGTGACCGATATATAAAGATACATATGTAAGCCTTTTAAGTATATATAACTACACATAGTTGGGAATTATACCCCCTGGCATATCTGGGAGAGATGTTTCTATAAGTTAATGTAAATTGAACCTTCCTCTTCATTTATTAATGTTTGCATAGCATTTCCTTTCTTTTTCTTTCTAAAGTTGTAATTATATTAGTAATTTGAATTTTCTAAGTTTATTTAGTATATTAATTGGTGATGTGGGTGTGTGTGACAGAAAGAGATAGTCCTTTTCTACTAAATTGAGTTAGTATGTGAGTCAAAAGAAAACCCACTTCACTGTTACAGTGCAGGAATCTCCTCTAAAATCCAGAAATTGATTTAGTTATGATTAATTTACATTCTTTTTGGCACAGCTTTTGTAATGTTTTATAATCATTACTTCTGTTCCCTCCCTAATAAATAGAAGTAAGATCTGTACTTGAAATTTATCTGGAGGCTTAAGAAAACTGTCAGCTTTGTCTTATAAAAATAATGTCCTTCTGTATAGTGATAGTGACCTGTATTATCAATGAAACTCATTTTCTTTGAGTATCAGCCTGTTTTTCCTGTATAACAGTTTCTTACAGAAAGATAAAAAGCTTAGATTCATTAAGAACTTTGTTTTGAACTAAATTGTTGTTACACTTATGAACTATGTTCACAGTTTCTTGTTGCTAACATCTCCATGAAGTAGATAATATCCTAATTTTACAGAAGAGGTAAACGAAATCTAGAGATCAAGTTTCTTGTCTAAAATCAGCCAGCACAGCTGATGTGGAAGGAGCTCTGGAGCTGTTTCTTACTTTACTGTACTTGAGCTTTCTTTTCCTGGTTTCTCCATTAAGATAGTATAGTTTTACCATTTCCTTTGTATTCATGGTTTTATTTGTCCATAGTGGTACTGTGAGATACCATGGCATATGCTGTTTTTATTATATGGCCGGGGAATCTGAGGCTTGAGGTTGTGGTTTGTACAAAGGCAGACTGCTTTAATACCTGTTCTGTCACAGGACTTCAGCCAAGGTGTTCTGACTTAAAATGCAGTGTTCTTTCCGTGTACTAGAAATGTGGAAACAATTTCTACTTTTGCTCTGTTTCTTTTGAACTGGAAATTTCTTGGTCATTTTGTGAGAAATCTCAGAAGTTAATTTTATGTGCTGGGTTCTGGACCTCATGCCTCCAGTATGATATATTCCTGACACTTGGTGAGACATTAACACACCAGATGTCACAGTTTAATAAGACAGTGCAGCATTGATGTAACATGTCTGATCAAACTGTTCCCATAACATTTCCTCTTTTATGGTTCCCTCATTTGTTTTCGGTGTTATACCATGTATAATTGACATTCTATTTTTCTCTTTTTCTTTCCCTTTTAGTGAATGGTAGTGTCTAGAAAGGGTATGTCCCTTCAAGAGAGAGGTGCCAATGTCCAACCGGCCTAGTAACAATCCAGGGGGGTCACTGCGACGTTCACAGAGGAACACTGCCGGGGCCCAACTACAAGACGACTCTATAGGAGGAAGGTATGTATTTAATGGTAATTTGGAAAGAAACTGGGCTTAAAGACAGTATTTTTTTTAAAACCACACTATAAGGACCAGAACTTAAATGGTTTACTAGAAATGTGTAGTTTCGTTTTTTCCTGTAATTTTTGAACCAGGTAGCACAGAACTGGAATTCAGAGCGATTTTTTAATTACTCCTCCCTAGGCTCAAAAAACAATTCTCAGTTACTATCAAAACTTGAGTCTCTGGGTTGTTAACATAGGGCACATCATGTTTTGTTTGCCCCTATTCTTTCCCCTCACTGTCTCAAACACATATGCTAGAGCATACCTTTCAACCATCTGTGATCCCTTCCTTCATGTATGTTGTGACTTGGTTTCTTCATTGAAAGGAAGCTTCGTTTGTTTTAGGATCCTGAGTTTTCATACCTCACTTTTTTTTTTTCTTTTTAAAATTTTGGCCTCTTTTATTGGTTTTCCATTCATTTATTTTTCATTCATCTTTATTCTTTGGCCTTTTCTGGGCCTCCCATTGTGGTGGCCTCTCTCATTGCAGAGCACCTGCTCTGGGTGCATGCACTGCAGAGCATTGGCTCGTAATTGAACACACTGGTCCAGCTACTCTGCGGCACATGGGTTCTTCCCGGGCCAGGGATCGAACCGGCAGCCCTTGCACTGCAGGGTGAACTCTTCACCAGGGAAGCCCCCATACCTCGCTTTTGAGTTTTTCTCCCCATCTTACTTTTTGACAACACATAGACACTGACAGGCTGGCGAGGTCGTCTGTTAGCACATCCACTCTTAGCATCTGGTGTTGAGTTGGCCTTTTTTAGGTGGAGTCATTGTATAAGAGGTAGTGTGAAGAATCATATACATTCTGTTGAATGTTAAATCCCATGTCTGATTTAGCTATGACTGTCATTTTATGTGTAGCATACTAAGATTTGCTTGGGCCTACATTTCCAGGGCGTGAACTAATCTTGATTGGATTAAAATAGATTATGGCTAAACTTTAGTAAGATTAGCTTATGCAGTATTTTGAGGCATTACCATGTATATGTTGTCTTCTTCAGTTACTAAGGCATGTCTGACTCTTGTGACCCTATGGATTAGCCCCTCCATGGAATTTCACAGGGCAATGTCATAGATAAATGTCAGATGTAAAGAAGAAATTTGGAATATGAAAAAAACTGGGCTTAAAGACAGTATTTTTTTTAAAACCACACTATAAGGACCAGAACTTAAATGGTTTACTAGAAATGTGTAGTTTCGTTTTTTCCTGTAATTTTTGAACCAGGTAGCACAGAACTGGAATTCAGAGCGATTTTTTAATTACTCCTCCCTAGGCTCAAAAAACAATTCTCAGTTACTATCAAAACTTGAGTCTCTGGGTTGTTAACATAGGGCACATCATGTTTTGTTTGCCCCTATTCTTTCCCCTCACTGTCTCAAACACATATGCTAGAGCATACCTTTCAACCATCTGTGATCCCTTCCTTCATGTATGTTGTGACTTGGTTTCTTCATTGAAAGGAAGCTTCGTTTGTTTTAGGATCCTGAGTTTTCATACCTCACTTTTTTTTTTTCTTTTTAAAATTTTGGCCTCTTTTATTGGTTTTCCATTCATTTATTTTTCATTCATCTTTATTCTTTGGCCTTTTCTGGGCCTCCCATTGTGGTGGCCTCTCTCATTGCAGAGCACCTGCTCTGGGTGCATGCACTGCAGAGCATTGGCTCGTAATTGAACACACTGGTCCAGCTACTCTGCGGCACATGGGTTCTTCCCGGGCCAGGGATCGAACCGGCAGCCCTTGCACTGCAGGGTGAACTCTTCACCAGGGAAGCCCCCATACCTCGCTTTTGAGTTTTTCTCCCCATCTTACTTTTTGACAACACATAGACACTGACAGGCTGGCGAGGTCGTCTGTTAGCACATCCACTCTTAGCATCTGGTGTTGAGTTGGCCTTTTTTAGGTGGAGTCATTGTATAAGAGGTAGTGTGAAGAATCATATACATTCTGTTGAATGTTAAATCCCATGTCTGATTTAGCTATGACTGTCATTTTATGTGTAGCATACTAAGATTTGCTTGGGCCTACATTTCCAGGGCGTGAACTAATCTTGATTGGATTAAAATAGATTATGGCTAAACTTTAGTAAGATTAGCTTATGCAGTATTTTGAGGCATTACCATGTATATGTTGTCTTCTTCAGTTACTAAGGCATGTCTGACTCTTGTGACCCTATGGACTATAGTCAGCCAGGCTTCTCCATCCATGGAATTTCACAGGCAATGCTGGAGTGGGTTGCCATTTTCTTCTCCAGTATATTGGCCAGTAAAATACATAGATAAATGTCAGATGTAAAGAAGAAATTGAAATACATCTTGTTCATGTCTGTTCTAGTGGTTGAACCTTTGACATTGGGCTATGACAGTTTCTGTGTACTTTTCACCTCTGCCATGAAGTAGCTGTGTTTCCTTAGTTATGTATCTTTTAGGAGACCTCAGTTTTTTTAGTCCATACAGTCAAGATACTTATTTCATAGGATTATGAGTTAATTTAAGTAATATAGATGTTAAACTCTTGCTTAGTGAGTTCTGTTCTAAGTTTTTTGCTTTCTTACATTTAGATTATTCTTTGGAGCAGCCACACTTTATTTATTGCTGTTGATTAGAAAATATCAAACCCCCCCATTATAAAAATATTAACATATTTAGAGAACTTGGAAAGTACAAAAAATACTGGAATGGTTACCATTTCCTCCTCCAGGGGATCTTCCCCACCCAGGGATCAAAATCACATCTCCTGTGTCTCCTGCATTACAGGTGGATTCTTTTTTTTTGTTTTTTGACTTTTTAAATTTTAAACGATTTATTTTGGCTGCATTGGATCTTAGTTGTGATATGTGGAATCTTCATTGTGCCTCAGGGACTTAATTGCCTTGCGTCTTAATTTCCCGACCAGGGATCAAACCTGCATCCCCTGTATTGGAAGGAGGATTCTTAACCCCTGGACCACCAGGGAAGTCCTTGCAGGTGGATTCTTTACCTGCGGCGCCATACTTCATGTATATGTGTTTACATGTGCGCATATGTATATATGTTACGTAGACCTTTCAAACAGTTGGAGTATTGTATATATTAATCCTCAGGTTATATTTAGACTCTTGAATATGATTGACAAACATTTTACTCTCTGACACAGTATAGTGCAAATCCACAGTGATAACTTCAACACCATTATCTTTTCTACACGTCAGTGATAGGTAAAATTATTTAAATGTTGTAATGTATTATGTACTTAAAAATATGAGTGGAAAACAAATGGACATAGTGATTAAGATGCATTGGCTTTAATTAGCTAAGTTATGTTCAAGATTGAACTCAATTAGATGTGTAGAGGGGATTTTTCCCTGAAGTTTACATGCTTGAAGCCAGTCAGGGATACATGCTCAGTTGATGGAAAGTAATGAAATTTACAAGTGTCTTTGGAATGGCAGAAGCATGCCAGAGAATGCAAGAAAGCAGGGTGTAATTGGGGTTTTTATAAAACTTTAATCTTTCCTCTCTTTGAGTGGTGTAGCCCCATTTCAGCTGTCACGATTTCAACTTACACATCTTCAGAAACATTCCCCCACAGAAACAGTACACAAAAGAGAACCTATTCAGTTTTTAAAAACTTGGTATCATATGTGTTGTTTCTTGTCTTTAAAAACTGTTTAAAAACATGACTTTTAAAGTCTTCATGTTCAATTGTGTGGTTAATACCATAATTTTAAAGTAATTTTTGAGTATTTCGGTTTTTCTTATTTTTATGTGGATGAATATAATTATGATCAGGACATGGGAACTTTTGTCAAAAATTCTTATCAGTTTGGCTAAGAATGCACATGAGAAGATATTTGCACATCTGAGTTTCATTTCGCCATTTTAGAGAGCTTGATTCTTTTATTTGTGGTAGGTTGTCAGAACTGGAAGGGACCTCAAACCCAAGACTGACTTGTGAAGCCCTGTAACGTGTGCTATAGTAACAGTTATCTCAGCTCTGTGAAATCTCTCCAGGGATGTTGGGGAGTGAGAGGATTGCGATTAAATGGGAGAGAGCAATTACACACTGTATTTTTCGTTGTTTTGATCTGATTCCTGTTGCCTAATTTTTCTAAGTAAAATGCTATTATTGTGGGCTTTGTCTCCAAAAAACAGTAGCTTTGGTTTTGTGAATGTACACATGGTAGTCCGGGGAGTCAAACAGTGGCAGTAGTAACAGCATGTATTACAGCAGCACTACATGTTCTTTTGATTTGAGACTCACAGAAACTCTGTGCTAGTAAGTATGTAGTCCCTTTTTTGTAAATGCTTGCTCAGCTTTGCATGGCTACTGTGTAGAGGCAGGACTTGATAGCCTGACTGCTTTACTCTCCAGTCAGCAATTCCTTTCATTATGTCAACTATTCTTACTGCACAAACCACTTGATCCAGATGCTGAAAGACTTAGAGGAGCACGTGAAGTACTTACAGCCCCAGAGTATTCATTCATTCACTTTAGAATTTAAGTTTTTTCCCTCCTAGAATCTCTTAATTCATTCATTTTTGATTCACTTTGTTTCTTTCCCAGCTTCTGTGAAGTTGTCTTCTTTGTATAAGTTCCTTGTGACCACTCCTGTCCTTTTCCCAATCAGAGTCACTTATCATTTTTTTCCATAAGAAGAAAGGGTACCTTTTTATTCATTCAAGATTTAGTTCAAGGTAAAAAGAAAGTTGGATCTTTGGAATATATTTATTTTCTCTTGATAATTCCCTGTATTGTTTGTTTTTCACCCATTCTTCATCTCTCTTCATAATGAAACTATTTATTTCTCCCACTCTTTTATTGTTTTCTCTTTTTGCTGCTTCTGTAATTTATTGGGCTGCCATTGATCTGTTTCTCACTCTTTTGTTCTTTCTTCTTCAGGAAATCCCTCATCTCACCTGCATGTGTGTGGGTTTGCTCTCAGAGATAATACCTAGCCTTCCCCACTGCTAACATAGGTATTCACAGGCTCTCCCTTCTTCTTGGCCATGCAGTAGCATTTTCATTAGCATTTATCTTATTTTCTCAAATGTCAGTAGTAGGATTAAATTCAGTTTTATAACAACCTTGGTTAAGGTTGCTGTAGTGAAGGTTTCTTTGACATTGTTTTTATTACAAAAGCACAGCATGTTGAGAACAGAAAATTAGATGGTTTGGGAAAATTAAAGAATTAAGATGAATTTAATCCATCCACCCAGAGATAATGATGGTCAGTGTTTCTACCCTGTATTTCTACTTCATGATTAAAAATAGGGTTTC
This sequence comes from Tragulus kanchil, assembly GCA_022376925.1. Classification (NCBI taxonomy): domain Eukaryota; kingdom Metazoa; phylum Chordata; class Mammalia; order Artiodactyla; family Tragulidae; genus Tragulus; species Tragulus kanchil. The sequence goes on from JAIOJX010000026.1 coordinate 57,395,304, forward strand.
TGGTTTTTCCTCTCTGAAAAATATAACTGCTGGGTTTCCCTGGTAGCTCAGTGGTGAAGAGTTCAACTGCCAATGCAGGAGACATGGATTCGATCCTGATCTGGGAAGATCTCACATGCTGCATAACAACTAAGCCCATGAGTCACATCTGTTGCGCTTGTACTTAGAGAAAGCATGTTGCAGACTCACAGAAAACTCTGTGCTAGTAAGTATGTAGTCCCTTTTTTGTAAATGCTTGCTCAGCTTTGCATGGCTACTGTGTAGAGGCAGGACTTGATAGCCTGACTGCTTTACTCTCCAGTCAGCAATTCCTTTCATTATGTCAACTATTCTTACTGCACAAACCACTTGATCCAGATGCTGAAAGACTTAGAGGAGCACGTGAAGTACTTACAGCCCCAGAGTATTCATTCATTCACTTTAGAATTTAAGTTTTTTCCCTCCTAGAATCTCTTAATTCATTCATTTTTGATTCACTTTGTTTCTTTCCCAGCTTCTGTGAAGTTGTCTTCTTTGTATAAGTTCCTTGTGACCACTCCTGTCCTTTTCCCAATCAGAGTCACTTATCATTTTTTTCCATAAGAAGAAAGGGTACCTTTTTATTCATTCAAGATTTAGTTCAAGGTAAAAAGAAAGTTGGATCTTTGGAATATATTTATTTTCTCTTGATAATTCCCTGTATTGTTTGTTTTTCACCCATTCTTCATCTCTCTTCATAATGAAACTATTTATTTCTCCCACTCTTTTATTGTTTTCTTTTTGCTGCTTCTGTAATTTATTGGGCTGCCATTGATCTGTTTCTCACTCTTTTGTTCTTTCTTCTTCAGGAAATCCCTCATCTCACCTGCATGTGTGTGGGTTTGCTCTCAGAGATAATACCTAGCCTTCCCCACTGCTAACATAGGTATTCACAGGCTCTCCCTTCTTCTTGGCCATGCAGTAGCATTTTCATTAGCATTTATCTTATTTTCTCAAATGTCAGTAGTAGGATTAAATTCAGTTTTATAACAACCTTGGTTAAGGTTGCTGTAGTGAAGGTTTCTTTGACATTGTTTTTATTACAAAAGCACAGCATGTTGAGAACAGAAAATTAGATGGTTTGGGAAAATTAAAGAATTAAGATGAATTTAATCCATCCACCCAGAGATAATGATGGTCAGTGTTTCTACCCTGTATTTCTACTTCATGATTAAAAATAGGGTTTCTGGTTTTTCCTCTCTGAAAAATATAACTGCTGGGCTTCCCTGGTAGCTCAGTGGTGAAGAGTTCACCTGCCAGTGCAGGAGACATGGATTCGATCCCTGATCTGGGGAAGATCTCACATGCTGCATAACAACTAAGCCCATGAGTCACATCTGTTGCGCTTGTGCTCTAGAGCCTCAGAGCCACAACTTTTGAGCTCATGTACTGCAACTATTGAAGCCCATGTGCCCTAGAGCCTGAGTTCCACGACAAGAGAATTCACCTCAACAAGAAGCCTGCTCACTGCAACTAGAGAGTAGCCCTCACTCCCTGCAACTAGAGAAGAGCCCATGGCAGCAGTGAAAACCCAGAATAGCCAGAAATAAATAAATAAAAATTTAAAAATATATATAACTGCTATGCCTATCATATTTGAATATAATTCTGATTTTATCAAGTGAAATAGGTTCATAGGACCCAAGGATATGAATTATTTTGAAGACTTCTTTTTTATCTTATTGGCACTGAGTGGCATGTAGGATCTTAGTTCCCCAGCCAGAGATTTAACCCATGTGCCCTGCAGTGAAAGTGTGGAATCTTAAGCACTGGACCACCAGGGAAGTCCCTGAAGACTCTTAACAGAATGCTGAATTGTCTTTTAGAAAGATTGAATCTCTTTATTTTTTTGCTTTTTTTAATTAAACCAATTTATATGCCTACTAATACTTTGTGAGAATGCCAGGTCTTCAAATCCTGGTCAGTACAGCAGAGCTTTTTTTTTTTTTTTTAATTTATTTATTATTTTTCTTAGCACACCATTTTTTTTAATTTTTCCTAAAGACAAAATTTACTGCTTTAATAAACATAAAAATGCAAGATTTTTGGACTGTCCTCTGTGAGGTTTCTGCAAATGGGAACATGTGGATACAACATGGCTTCGTTTTCCTTACAGGATGGTACTAGTTAATCTACTAGAACGCTTCTTGTTAGTAAGGCTAGGCAGTCTCTTTCCATCACAGTTGCTTCCTTCTTGTTCAGTAAAGTAAAAAAGACCATCCCTTGCTGGGTGACAGAGCGGGTGGGTCTGGGGTTTTAACTCGACTCAAACCCTTGTGAGAGGCCCCACTTTCTGGGCAAAGCAGGGGAATGACGCCCATACTAACACCAGGTAGAATTTCTACCCAACCTGGGGTGACTTTTTGCTCTATCAAAGACTGATGCGTGAGTTAGCTCTGTGTCACAAATGAGGGTAACATCTGCAATTAAGCATTGATTCGGAAAAATAGAAACGTATCCACTGAGCAAAGACACCTCTCCCTGTAATGCTGTTGGCAGGTCAGCTGTTATTAACGTGACGGGATACATTGGTTAGAAGCACTGTCTCCTGAAATTCAGTACTCTTGTAGGAAACTATTTCTCCTTTACTTATTTACTTTTTTCTTTTTTTAAAGAAGACAAAATATTTTAATGGTAAATGGTCATAGGAATTCTTCCGGTTTCTCTCCCGTGATTACTTTAAGACCATAGTTGCTTCCGTCAGCTCAGTGACAGTGCCATCATAGGTCTTTTTGGGGGGGCCTGGGCTGAAGGTGGGGAGGGCACTTCTGTTGGTCTTTCAATTATCTATTTTCATCCATCTTTGTTCTTCGGCCCATGTGGGCCTCCCATCACAGTGGCCTCTGTTGCTGCAGAGCACTGGCTCTGGGCTCTGGCTTGGTAGTTAGACACATCAGTCCAGTCACTCCATCGGCACGTGGGATCTTCCCAGGCCAGGGATCGAACCGGCCTCCCTTGCACCGCAAGGCGGTGTCCTTATCCACTGGGCCACTAGGGAAGCCCAACCATCATAGCTTTTAAAGGAGACCACCTTGTGGATGGACTGACTGTTTTATGTTTGTGGTCAAATAGGATTCCTTTTGTTAAAGTTACTGTTTCTTTGGTTGCTATCGATTTGAAGATCTTCGCCACATATTGACCACTTTTATTTATTTTATGAGTTGCCAGTCTTAATTTGGGGGATGCTTGTTCTTTTATTAAAATCCTTTATGAAAAGGGTTATCAGCCTACAAAGATGAGGATATGCTTTTTGCTTTTTCTGTTTGGTTTAATTTATTGTAAGGTTTTAAAATTAGGTAGTCAGGTATATCAGCTCTTTGTTTCTTTTTTTCCCTTTGCCTTCTTCCAGAATAAAGTTTTCTTCTCAGTTCTCTTATCGTTTCTTTTTACGTTTTACTCTAGTCTGTCAGGTTTTTTTTAATAGTGGAGAAAATGCTTGAATCCATCCACTCCACCTTACCACTCATTATACAATTTGTCTGCAAGCTTTTTTTTTTAAAAACTCTCATTTTACTTTTAACTTTTATAGGAGTTCTGTTGTTTACAGATATGTATGTTTCAAGATTAGTCATATGTATGTATGTCTGCAGACTTTTATTATTTATTACTGAGTAGTAAATTATGAGATCAGAAGGTTATTGCTTTCTGCAAACATTGTCAAAGCAGGGGACTTTTAAAGCCAGGGTAAATTATCTAGGGAGAAGTAGATTTGTAATATTTTTCTTAAAAGTGTATTTCATAGGGATAAGATGCAGAAAAATTTGTATCCCTAATTTAATATGGAAAGACTGCATTAATTTCATATTATTGGTGTCTCTGCAGTAATGAGATGTTCAACACTAGAGAAATAGGTTTAAGGAGTGAGATCTGAATGAGAGTATTTTTCTTGATGTAAATGTACTAATATGTTTTCATATGTTGTTATGTTCCTTTGAACTCCACTATACAGCAAAGCTAACTTTTTAATTTGTTCAGCTGAAATTAGCCCTCCTTTTCTTATGTAAAGAATGCCTTCCGAGGATCGAACGCCTCCCTTGCACCGCAAGGCGGTGTCCTTATCCACTGGGCCACTAGGGAAGCCCAACCATCATAGCTTTTAAAGGAGACCACCTTGTGGATGGACTGACTGTTTTATGTTTGTGGTCAAATAGGATTCCTTTTGTTAAAGTTACTGTTTCTTTGGTTGCTATCGATTTGAAGATCTTCGCCACATATTGACCACTTTTATTTATTTTATGAGTTGCCAGTCTTAATTTGGGGGATGCTTGTTCTTTTATTAAAATCCTTTATGAAAAGGGTTATCAGCCTACAAAGATGAGGATATGCTTTTTGCTTTTTCTGTTTGGTTTAATTTATTGTAAGGTTTTAAAATTAGGTAGTCAGGTATATCAGCTCTTTGTTTCTTTTTTTCCCTTTGCCTTCTTCCAGAATAAAGTTTTCTTCTCAGTTCTCTTATCGCTTTCTTTTACGTTTTACTCTAGTCTGTCAGGTTTTTTTTAATAGTGGAGAAAATGCTTGAATCCATCCACTCCACCTTACCACTCATTATACAATTTGTCTGCAAGCTTTTTTTTTTAAAAACTCTCATTTTACTTTTAACTTTTATAGGAGTTCTGTTGTTTACAGATATGTATGTTTCAAGATTAGTCATATGTATGTATGTCTGCAGACTTTTATTATTTATTACTGAGTAGTAAATTATGAGATCAGAAGGTTATTGCTTTCTGCAAACATTGTCAAAGCAGGGGACTTTTAAAGCCAGGGTAAATTATCTAGGGAGAAGTAGATTTGTAATATTTTTCTTAAAAGTGTATTTCATAGGGATAAGATGCAGAAAAATTTGTATCCCTAATTTAATATGGAAAGACTGCATTAATTTCATATTATTGGTGTCTCTGCAGTAATGAGATGTTCAACACTAGAGAAATAGGTTTAAGGAGTGAGATCTGAATGAGAGTATTTTTCTTGATGTAAATGTACTAATATGTTTTCATATGTTGTTATGTTCCTTTGAACTCCACTATACAGCAAAGCTAACTTTTTAATTTGTTCAGCTGAAATTAGCCCCTCCTCTTATGTAGTGGCTTTGATGGTAAAGAATCTGCCTGCAATGCAGGAGACCCAGGTTTTATCCCTGGGTCAGGAAGATCCCCTGGAGAAGGGAATAGATACCCACTTTAGTATTCTTCCCTGGAAAATTCCATGGAGAGAGTAGCCTGGCGGACTACAGTTGATAGGGTCGTCAATAGTCGGTCACAACTGAGTGACTAACACTTTTCTCTGGTGTAATGATTTCCCTCAGTTCTTCACTCCTGTGTTTTGAGTGGTAGTTAATATTTTCCACCATGATCTTACTCTGTTCCAGGCTCCCCGTTGTTTTTCAGTCACTAAGTCAGTTGTGTGCCACTCTGACTGCACCATACCAGGCTCTTCTGTCCTTTATTGTCTCCTGGAATTTGCTCAGATTCATGTCCATTGAGTTGGTGGTGCTATCTAACCATCTCATCCTCTGCTTCCCCTTTTTCCTTTTGCCCTCAGTCTTTCCCAGCTTCACAGTCTTCTTCAGTGAGTCAGCTCTTCACATCAGGTGGCCAAAATATTGGAGCTTCAGCACCAGTTCTTCCAATGAATATCCAGGGCTGATTTCCTTTAGGATTGACTGGTTGGATCTCCTTGCAGTCCAAGACACTCTCAAGAGTCTTCTTCCAGCACCACAATTCAAAAATGTCAATTCTTTGGTGCTCGGTCTTCTTTATGATCCAGCTCTCACATCCATACATGACTACTGTAAAAACCATAGCTTTCATTATATGGACCTTTGTTGGCAAACTGATGCCTCTGCTTTTTTAATACACTGTCTAGATTTGTAATATTTTTCTTAAAAGTGTATTTCATAGGGATAAGATGCAGAAAAATTTGTATCCCTAATTTAATATGGAAAGACTGCATTAATTTCATATTATTGGTGTCTCTGCAGTAATGAGATGTTCAACACTAGAGAAATAGGTTTAAGGAGTGAGATCTGAATGAGAGTATTTTTCTTGATGTAAATGTACTAATATGTTTTCATATGTTGTTATGTTCCTTTGAACTCCACTATACAGCAAAGCTAACTTTTTAATTTGTTCAGCTGAAATTAGCCCCTCCTCTTATGTAGTGGCTTTGATGGTAAAGAATCTGCCTGCAATGCAGGAGACCCAGGTTTTATCCCTGGGTCAGGAAGATCCCTGGAGAAGGGAATAGATACCCACTTTAGTATTCTTCCCTGGAAAATTCCATGGAGAGAGTAGCCTGGCGGACTACAGTTGATAGGGTCGTCAATAGTCGGTCACAACTGAGTGACTAACACTTTTCTCTGGTGTAATGATTTCCTCAGTTCTTCACTCCTGTGTTTTGAGTGGTAGTTAATATTTTCCACCATGATCTTACTCTGTTCCAGGCTCCCCGTTGTTTTTCAGTCACTAAGTCAGTTGTGTGCCACTCTGACTGCACCATACCAGGCTCTTCTGTCCTTTATTGTCTCCTGGAATTTGCTCAGATTCATGTCCATTGAGTTGGTGGTGCTATCTAACCATCTCATCCTCTGCTTCCCCTTTTTCCTTTTGCCCTCAGTCTTTCCCAGCTTCACAGTCTTCTTCAGTGAGTCAGCTCTTCACATCAGGTGGCCAAAATATTGGAGCTTCAGCACCAGTTCTTCCAATGAATATCCAGGGCTGATTTCCTTTAGGATTGACTGGTTGGATCTCCTTGCAGTCCAAGACACTCTCAAGAGTCTTCTTCCAGCACCACAATTCAAAAATGTCAATTCTTTGGTGCTCGGTCTTCTTTATGATCCAGCTCTCACATCCATACATGACTACTGTAAAAACCATAGCTTTCATTATATGGACCTTTGTTGGCAAACTGATGCCTCTGCTTTTTTAATACACTGTCTAGGTTTGTCATAGCTTTTCTTCCAACTAACCACTTATTGCCTTTTGCCAAAGCTGGGAGAATCTGCAGTCATTCATTCTGAGCTCATAGAAAGGACTAGGGTGGTCACATGATCCAGACTGGGAAAAACTGTAAGTGTTTCCTGTTCTGGTAGCAAAGGGAAGATGTGAATCTGAAGTTGCCAGCTGCATGTCTCCTGCCTAATGGAAGAAAGTGGTTAGTCAGAGTTCTGACTAGTTTCAGTTCTTACATTTTTCAGAGCTGTGTTGAATCTTTTCTCTAGGCTTGATTAATTGTTTTACTTGTGGAGACATTCGTGCCTTATTTTAATAAAGCCTTTTCTTTTTTTTTTTGTCTTTAGAGTTAAAAATGTCCTGCCTTAATGTACTTGTAGTATAAGATTGTATTTGTCCATTCGTAAGAACATCATGTGCCATGCTAGATATAAATTATAAAAAAGAGTAGAATAGCCTTTATCAGAAGAAGTTTCCAGCTCAGTAGAGAAAATTGGCATATAAGTGATGATTGAAATCAGAGAAATATTTCTCGAGATGGCCTCACTGAGATGGACTTTGAAGGCTGAAGAAGCAGTTGTAAAACATAGGGTGCACATCAGCCATGTTTGTCTGTACTCCACATATAGTCTTAGTTACTTCCAGAGTAAATTTTAGTTCTCTTTTTTTCCCTGTTTCTCTTGTTAAGTTTGCTTACAAGTAATAGGTGTTGAACAAATACTAGTGTTGAAATAAAGAGATTTACTTTCTTGGCATTTGTAGTATAGAAATGTCACCTTTTTTTTTTTTATGGAAATGGTCATGAAAAGGTGATTCACCTGAAGGAAGCATTGCAAAATGGTCCAGTTTAAACAGGCTGTGCTAAAAGGTACTGTGGGGTATGCTGCAGAAACAAACAGCTCCTAAATACCAGCGAGTCAAGTCTAGTGACTAGGAGACGTCTCCATCCCGGGTTGCCTGCGGGCTCTTCTCCGTGTCCACACATTCAAGAGTTTGGATGTCAGTGATGGCAGCAAGAGAAAATGTCAAATTGCTTTCTGGCTATCCCAGGCTTCCCTCAGGAGTGATCTATTCCCGTTCGTGTTCCCTTCACCAGAGGAAGTTACATGGCAGCAGGGAACTGCCAGGTGGTTCGGCAGGTGTTATCCTGCCATCTGTCTGGAAAGAGGAAAAGTGGAATATTTGTCAACAGCACCCAGTAGCTGTCACAGCTGTTCAATTGATCTACCACAGAACGTTTATTTCCCGAAATTCTTCTAAGTGTAGCATGCCCATGCAGTTGTGTGTTCTCCTCGTTCTCCTACCTGATTAACCAGGATGGGTGCCTGTTCGGTTTTTTCCTTTTTTTTTTTTAAATTCCTTCAGTCTTTTGGTCCTGACCTTTGCTCAGTCCAATGGAAGCTTCTTCATCCTTGGGAGGAGGAGAATGTTAAAGGGAGATACAGTGTGATGCGAAAATGACTTTATTGTTTCTTATGACTATATTGAAACCACTTTAAACAGCAGTTTATTGTAGACTTGGCAAGGTAACTTGTCACTTGCTCCTCTCAGTAAGGGTGAATCTTTAAGTGTGTAGTTACTCACTTTTGAGTTTTCCCGGCAAATCCAAGTGTGTACACTCTTCCACTTCTTGAGGTACTTTGGTAATGCTGAAAAGACCTAGGGCTGGGAGGCAGGACTGACAGTGTTGTTTTCAGTGTGGTTCCCTTGGTCTCAAGAGGAACAGAGGCTACTTTTTTCTAGGTAGAAGTTACAAACATTGGATTCTTAATACTCTCCATGTTATTTCAAATTCAACCAACAAGGTGATATTTATATATTGATATCTTTTTCTGCATTATCTATTACTTGTTTTAACCATCAGGTGTGAAATTTTTTCCAAATGTCACTTCTTAAGCATGCTGGAAGCCTATAAGCCGTCAGCTGTCATGGACTCTGAGGGACAGAAGAATCTGAGCAAATTGATGTTTGACGGTTTGCTCGAATTCTTCTGTCTCTCAGTATTGAAAGAATCTGATGTCCCTTACCGCTTTTTGCAAGTGCTTTCTCAGTCTTAGAATGCATTCCTAAAAGAGTTTCACTGTGACTAAAGAAATACATGCAAATGTTCCTTCAATAATTGAACAGCAGGTTTTAACATCATATATGAAAAACTATTGCTTTGCCTTATTTTTTTAATCAGGAAGGAAAAATAGGCGATTTTCTTCTGCTTGAGCATCTCCAAAGCCTTAAGTCATTTATTTTGATCTCTGTACAATGAGGGACCAGCATGGGTAGAAAAAATTTAATAACTAGATGCTGGCCTATTACTTTGACCACGACTTAGATGTAGCTATGGGGTTTCAGGTTTAGAGAGTTGGAATGCCTTGACTCAGTCTCACCTTTCCTGCCTAAGAGCTGTGTAATTTTGGGGAAGCCTCATTCTTACATCCTTAAACCGGATATATATCTGCCTTGGGATGTCCTTTGAGGAGTAAGCTAGCTTATGTCTTTGAAGAATTAGTGTAATGCTTATCACATAAGGACATCTTTAAAATTATTTGTTCTTTGGTCATCTTGAGTTTTTATCCAGATATTTATAAAAGCTAGTATAGTTCATGAAAGACTCAGTATTATATCAGTAGTCTGTCTAATCACTAATGTACTTTTATTCGCTTGGTGTTTATTTCTCCTTATACAACTTTATGAAAGGTAGGGCAAGACTAAATTGAATTCTGGGGTTCCCTTGGTCTCAAGAGGAACAGAGGCTACTTTTTCTAGGTAGAAGTTACAAACATTGGATTCTTAATACTCCATGTTATTTCAAATTCAACCAACAAGGTGATATTTATATATTGATATCTTTTCTGCATTATCTATTACTTGTTTTAACCATCAGGTGTGAAATTTTTTCCAAATGTCACTTCTTAAGCATGCTGGAAGCCTATAAGCCGTCAGCTGTCATGGACTCTGAGGGACAGAAGAATCTGAGCAAATTGATGTTTGACGGTTTGCTCGAATTCTTCTGTCTCTCAGTATTGAAAGAATCTGATGTCCCTTACCGCTTTTTGCAAGTGCTTTCTCAGTCTTAGAATGCATTCCTAAAAGAGTTTCACTGTGACTAAAGAAATACATGCAAATGTTCCTTCAATAATTGAACAGCAGGTTTTAACATCATATATGAAAAACTATTGCTTTGCCTTTTTTTTTTTTTAATCAGGAAGGAAAAATAGGCGATTTTCTTCTGCTTGAGCATCTCCAAAGCCTTAAGTCATTTATTTTGATCTCTGTACAATGAGGGACCAGCATGGGTAGAAAAAATTTAATAACTAGATGCTGGCCTATTACTTTGACCACGACTTAGATGTAGCTATGGGGTTTCAGGTTTAGAGAGTTGGAATGCCTTGACTCAGTCTCACCTTTCCTGCCTAAGAGCTGTGTAATTTTGGGGAAGCCTCATTCTTACATCCTTAAACCGGATATATATCTGCCTTGGGATGTCCTTTGAGGAGTAAGCTAGCTTATGTCTTTGAAGAATTAGTGTAATGCTTATCACATAAGGACATCTTTAAAATTATTTGTTCTTTGGTCATCTTGAGTTTTTATCCAGATATTTATAAAAGCTAGTATAGTTCATGAAAGACTCAGTATTATATCAGTAGTCTGTCTAATCACTAATGTACTTTTATTCGCTTGGTGTTTATTTCTCCTTATACAACTTTATGAAAGGTAGGGCAAGACTAAATTGAATTCTGAGGTTTCCTTAGGTAGGGACTTGCGGGGGGGGGGGGGGCATCTTTTCCCATTGTTTTCATTACATTTAGTCCCTTTGCCTTTTTTCTTTACATTATCGTAAGTGCTGTGGTTTACTTATCCATTCTCAGTACACTCAGATTGTTGAACACACAGAATTTTGGGTTTTGCCTCACTGTTTCCAACCCTGTTAGTCTTTTACTCTAAGCCATGATTTAAAAAAATCACAGTCCTTCCATGAAGGCATTTAAGTCCTGGCCCTGTCCTTTCAACCTCTGTTCTCAGGGAAATGTAAAAGGTGAAAGTCACTGAGTCATGTCTGATATTTGCTTACCAGGCTACTCTGTCCATGGAGTTCTCCAGGCAAGAATACCAGAGCGGATTGCCATTTCCTTCTCCAGGGGATCTTTGTGAGCCAGGGATCAAACCTGGGTCTCCTGCATTGCAGGGAGATTCTTTACTGTGTGAACCACCAGGGAAGCCCATTTCATATCATTTGCCAGGTGTCATATGGGTTTCATAATTTGCTGCCTCTTGGCCTTTTCCTTGCTGCTTTTAAGTGGAACTATCTTTTCCCCCAACTTTTCATCCTTCAGGGTTTGGTTTGAATGCCATATGGTCTACAAAATGTGTGTTTTTCACAAAGGGAGTAGTCTCTCCCTTTGTTGTAACCTTTACAGCACTTAGTAGATCTTTGTTTTATGGTTTCTGACCTCTTTGAAGATGCAACACGTGTCGTAACATGTTATCGGTATTTATGTGTCCTGCTGTGACTTGAGCTGCGACACCTAACACATCTGTTGAAATTAGTAGTTTGGCATGGTGTGGTTCTCCACTCTGTGATCGAATGTTCCCACTGAGTAGTGTGGGTTGTATAGCCGTAAATATCTTTATTTTGATGCCTCTTTATTATCTTGAATTAGGAAGTATATAAAATGCCTGCCTATACAGTTTGGAAGCAGATATAATATATGAGTATTTTACAAAGGTTAAAGTAAACAAGTAGAAGGGAAATAGTTGATAACAACATTATCTCAGTAGGTAAATGCTTGGGTATTTGATGCAAGATGACACTATACTCAGACGCTTGCATCTGTATTTGAATTTATTGAATTTTACAGCTGCAACAATAGACTTAAATGCCGTTAGCAGCATTTTCATTATATATTATAAACTTTGCCAGAGTGATGCATGACTCTTGATAAACCTGCAAAAACCAAATATAATCTTTTGTTGATTCTCACGCATTCCTGGAAAGTTTAAGTGTAATAGAGGACCATGCAAAACAAATTATGATGAGAAATAAGCCCACTTTCCCCTTTGGTCATGGTCAGATTTTAAGTGTTTTCATGAGATCCTCCTATATTAGCAAGGCTGTTTGAAATATATGGGTCATGGGACAATTTTTCACTGTCTGTCCATGGAGTTCTCCAGGCAAGAATACCAGAGCGGATTGCCATTTCCTTCTCCAGGGGATCTTTGTGAGCCAGGGATCAAACCTGGGTCTCCTGCATTGCAGGGAGATTCTTTACTGTGTGAACCACCAGGGAAGCCCATTTCATATCATTTGCCAGGTGTCATATGGGTTTCATAATTTGCTGCCTCTTGGCCTTTTCCTTGCTGCTTTTAAGTGGAACTATCTTTTCCCCCAACTTTTCATCCTTCAGGGTTTGGTTTGAATGCCATATGGTCTACAAAATGTGTGTTTTTCACAAAGGGAGTAGTCTCTCCCTTTGTTGTAACCTTTACAGCACTTAGTAGATCTTTGTTTTATGGTTTCTGACCTCTTTGAAGATGCAACACGTGTCGTAACATGTTATCGGTATTTATGTGTCCTGCTGTGACTTGAGCTGCGACACCTAACACATCTGTTGAAATTAGTAGTTTGGCATGGTGTGGTTCTCCACTCTGTGATCGAATGTTCCCACTGAGTAGTGTGGGTTGTATAGCCGTAAATATCTTTATTTTGATGCCTCTTTATTATCTTGAATTAGGAAGTATATAAAATGCCTGCCTATACAGTTTGGAAGCAGATATAATATATGAGTATTTTACAAAGGTTAAAGTAAACAAGTAGAAGGGAAATAGTTGATAACAACATTATCTCAGTAGGTAAATGCTTGGGTATTTGATGCAAGATGACACTATACTCAGACGCTTGCATCTGTATTTGAATTTATTGAATTTTACAGCTGCAACAATAGACTTAAATGCCGTTAGCAGCATTTTCATTATATATTATAAACTTTGCCAGAGTGATGCATGACTCTTGATAAACCTGCAAAAACCAAATATAATCTTTTGTTGATTCTCACGCATTCCTGGAAAGTTTAAGTGTAATAGAGGACCATGCAAAACAAATTATGATGAGAAATAAGCCCACTTTCCCCTTTGGTCATGGTCAGATTTTAAGTGTTTTCATGAGATCCTCCTATATTAGCAAGGCTGTTTGAAATATATGGGTCATGGGACAATTTTTCACTGTCTGTATTGGTTCTGTATATTTTATAACATCCTCCACCTCTAATAAGTAAAATTAATGAAAATGCCAGTAGCACCACTGTTCCCCAGAATATTTTGAAAATACTTCCCAGAGGAGGAACCACTATTGGTTTGTTGTTTTCTGTTTCTTTTCTTTTTTAAAGACACTGCTTTTTAAGATAAATAAGAGTTCTTTATTAGAGAATTATTTACGCTAGCACTTCCATACTCACCATCGGAACATTGGTCAGACTACTCAACTTCTATTTTGTGACTGTAATAGAAACTAGTCCATTTTACAGGAGACATTTGTAAGTTTTTTGTGTAAAGTGATTTAAAGGAACTTTCCACCTTGATTATTGAAAATCAGGGGCTTATCTATAATATGTGTTTTACAGCCTTATAAATAAGCGTTCACTTTAGAAGATAAAACTAAACAGTTGTGCATGCACATAAAGCATAAAGGCATAAAAATGTACATCTATGTACACATACACAAAGACATTTGGAGGTGTAATTATCTACCATATCATTTCTGTTTGGTAATATGTACATATATTTGAGTTGTAGGTCTGGTATAAATATTAATTTCAAACAAAATCTAAGACCTATAATATAAGGAATTAACTAGCTAGTTGTAACTAACTGCTTTCCTCATTTTACCTAGCTTTAGAATAATCTTTGCTACCAGGTTTGGGCATTTTTAGATGTCTTCTGGACCAGAGATGGTTTGTAATTTTTAGACTAGCAAAGATTTTACTAAAACACAAAGTAAAGTTTCTAAGAGACAGTCACTAGAGTTTGCCTGAAACTACAAGAGGCATTTGAGATTTGCTTTCAGGTTAATCTTGAAAGCACATAACCAGGAGTTGATAATAGTATGCTGTTTTGCAACATGGGCTTCTTTAGCCTGAGTTGACCTACACACACTTGGTAAGAAGGGAAATGATGTCAGTGTAATGTGGAAGTTGTGTTGGTTCAGAGGTGGTTTTTTTTTTGTAGTGTTAATCCGTGCACTGCAGTTGGGACAGACATTTCAATGGAAGAGAAAGATTTGGAAATCTATGAAGATCTTATGAAATACTTGGATATTGTGCAGAAATGAGCTAAAGAAATCATTTAACGCAAGAGATAGCCTAGTTCAGTGGCTTCCAGAACCACCACACTTTGCATTGTTAAACACTCTCAAGAAGCTCAAAACCATTTACTCTCCTGTATTTATAAAGAAGGAAGATGACAAAAATGGGAGTCTCCTCCAGAATTGTATTTTTAATTTTGTCAAAGCTGGTCCGAAAAGAAAATGTCTTGAAAGATTTACACTTTACGGAGAAAGTATATAAATAAGACTCTAATGAGTGGACCATCTGTGATTGCTGGAACAAATGTTAATGGAGGTTTAATCTTTATTTAAATCGATCAGTGTTTTTGTTAGAACTCTCACTGTAAAATAATAACCATAGATTTGGTTTATTTTTTTATTTTTTCCAGGAGGCAGCGACCGCTTTTCCAGCTGTGCCTCCCTCCCAAACCATAGGTTTTTGACTACTGAGTTTCTAATCATTTTCACAGTTAGTTATTTTTAGTGAGTTATATTGCAGAGCATGAGACCTCCCCCCGTAACACCACCATCCCTCCCCTCCCCCACCGGCCAGCCAGGAACATCTGTAAGATGATGTAGACGCTCCTGAATATACATTGTGCCCTCACACCCATCCACCCACCCCACTATCTTTGACTGTAATCTACTAAACATGCTCACTCTGATGCTATTTAAGTGTTTGTCATGAATTTTATTGTCTTGTTGTTGTTCAGTTGTTCAGGCACTCAGTCATTTCCAGCTCTTTGCAGCCCTATGAATTGCAGAATGCTAGGATTCCCTCTCCTTCATTATCTTCTGGAGTTTGCTCAAATGCATGCCCATTGAATCAGTGATGCTATCCTGCCATCTCATCCTCTGTTGTCCCCTTCTGCCCTCAGTCTTTCGCAGCGTCAGGGTCTTTTCCAGTGAATCAGCTCTTCACATCAGGTGGCCAGAGTATTGGAGCTTCAGCTTCTCCATCAGTCCTTCCAATGAATATTCAGGATTGATTTCCTTTAGGATCGACTGGTTGAATCTCCTTGCAGTCAGAGGGACTCTCAAGAGTCTTCTTCAGCACCACAGTTGGGAAGGCATCAGTTCTTCAGTGCTTAGCCTTTTTTAATGTCTTATTCTTGCAAATTTGGTTTGCAGTAGGTGTAAGATTTATGAGTCTCAAAGAGATGCTTTTTAATAAAAATTAATGTCAAACAATAAGATCTGATAAATGAAGGAGTTGGTTAAATGAGTTAAAAGGATCAAGACTCCTGTAGCACTAAATGGTATTCTAATAGGCTGTTCTAATTGGGCATTATTATTTTATGGAGATTTCATGGACAGAGGAGGTCCCAAGAATCAGACACGACTGAGCTACTAAACCACCACCACCAAACAGTATTCAGAAGAACATAATGACCAGTATTTTGTGAAATTTAAAAATATTTTTTTCACTAGGCCTCAGTGAGAATATCTCACTTAAGACAGTTTTATGAAAGGTATTAATACAGTCAGATCAGGCGTAGTCAGTGAAGCAGTAAATGTTTTTCTGAAATTCCCTTGTTCTTTCTATGATCCAATGAATGTTGGCAATTTGATTTCTGGTTCCTCTGCCTTTTATAAATCCACCTTGTACATCTGGAAGTTCTCAGTTCACGTACTGTTGAAGCCTAGCTTATAGGCTTTTGAGCATTACTTTGACAGCTCAAATGCTAGTGTGCTCATTTTCTAGTGGGAAATGAATGCAGTGATGCAGTACTTTGAACATTCTTTTTTGTTTAAATTATTTTTATTTTGCTTTTACAGAGTTTTGTTGTTTACAGTTATATATAATCCCATATCAGTCATAGGTATATCCCTGACTGTTTTGAACATTTTTTGGCTTTGCCCTTTTTGCGGGATTGGAATTTAAACGGACCTTTTCCAGTCCTGAGGCCCCTGCTGAGTTTTCCAGATTTGCTGGCTTATTGAGTGTAGCACTTTAACAGCATCATCCTTTAGGATTTGAAATAGCTCAGTTGGAATTCCATCACCTCCGCTAGCTTAGTTATGCTTCATAGAGCCCATCTAAGATGTCTGACTGTAGGTGAGTGATCACACCATCATGGTCATCCGGTTGTATCTTTTTTTTTTTTTTTTTTTTAAATTTTGGCCACTTTTATCGGACTTTTGTTTATTAATTTTCATACATCTTTGTTCTTTGGCCCATGTGGGCCTCCCATTGCAGTGGCCTCTCTCGCTGCAGAGCACCGGCTCTGGGTGCATGTGCTCCAGAGCTCTGGCTCATAATTGGGCACACTGGTCCAGTCGCTCCGTGGCACGTGGGATCTTCCCAGACCAGGTATCGAACCAGTGCCCCTTGCACCACAAGGCAGACTCTTTACCCACTGGACCACCAGGGAAGCCCCCGGTGGTCTTTCTTATATAGTTCTTCTGTGTATTCTTTCCACCTTTTCTTCATACCTTCTGCTTCTGTTAGGTCCATATGATTTCTGTCCTTTACTGTGTCTTTGCATGGAATGTTCCCTTGGTATCTCTAATTTCATATGGAGATCTCTGGTCCTTTCCCATTCTGTTGTTTTCCTATTTCTTTGCATTGTTCAGTTAAGATGGCATTTTAAACTTAAAAAAAAAAAAAGATGGCATTTTAAGAAGGTTGTAAAGTTAGATATGTTTTAAAACCAGAGAACATTTATTTGAGTGGAGGAAAAGAGGATTGCTACCTCTACAGTGTGATCAGTATTAGGTTAATGTTGGTTAACTTCTGTTGACAGCCAGACTTGACTTAGAAATATATTATGGCATTCTTTTAAGGATTGACATTTACGTACTTAACTACTTGAATATTACCACAAAGTTGTCTAGCTTTAAATGGATAAGGCTTTCTTTTAATCTGACTTTAAATTTTCACAGAATATAGCACTGAATATATTTTACTGTGAAATAGATTAGAAATTGAGATTCAATTAAAAGATTAATTTGTAGCTAGTTCTTCAAAAATAAGGTAGAGAATCTGAATGACACATAATTTATAAATATTACTCATTGTATATTAAATAGTATACCTGAAAACAGTATTTAACTTTTATAAGAAATAACTATCAAGTGATTTGAAAATTTACTCAGTCTTATTCCTTTAAAAAAGAGTTGTTTAGACGCTAAGTTGTTGTTCAGCCATGTTTGACTTTTTGTAACCTCATAAATTGCAGCACGCCAGGCTTCCCTGTTCTTCACAATCTCTCAGAGTTTTCAGAAACTTTGAGTCAGTGATGCCATCCAGCCATCTCCTCCTCTGATATCCCTTTGTCCTCCTGCCCTCACTCTTTCCCAGCATCTGGGTCTTTTCTAGTGAGTTGACTTTTCGCATCAGGTGGCCAAACTATCAGAACTCTTATATCTGTTACTAGAAATGAAACAAAAGCAACTTCTGGAAACTAAATCTCTCAAATAAGAACCTCATGGGATAATGCAAAATTTCAGTCTGCCGGTGTCAGAATATCTAGGAAAAATAAAAACTAAATCACAGTGTATAAAAGTCTTACAATATTCAGCTTGGATACATCAGAGAAAATATAATGTATACCCTGGAGGGCAAAATCATTACTAAAGCAAAGACCAGGACATATGAAAGGCTATGGGTTAATGTAGTTTTTTACTAGTCGATCCAGTTAAATATTTAGAAAATATTATTCTGTTAGGAATTAGAACATTAAAAATGAAAATGATATTATAAGCCCAAGAAATACTACCTTTCATTGAGAAGTTAATGTCATGTTTTCTTTTACGAATCCATTATGGAATTCTTCAAAAATGAAGGAAACTGATATTAGACACCTTAGATCATCTTTTTGAAGAAATGATGGGACATGTATTATACGTTAAGAGTTGTATGGCATCCTTGTAGAGTCAGTTGGAGTTGTCGTATGTGGTGTTCTGTGACTTATTTCTAAATTCCTTTGATGTCATGTTCAAAGTGGAAGCTTTTACGTTTTTACTTAAACAAAGCAAAACAGCTTAGTAGAATATGCTCTTTTATGTTATTTACATGAAAGATGAATGTTGGCCATGAATAACAACATAAGTTGCATCTATTATGTTAATATCTCTCCTCTGGAACACCAGCTTTTCTGGGTATATATTCATGCATGCTTCTTTTGCTTGTGTAAATCTCATGTGACCTTTGCCAGAGGTTAAAAATATAACAACTGCAAGCAGTTTCTTCATGTCCCTCAAAGTTGCTATTGAAATAGTGCTGGCATAAGGATTTGACTTCTTATAAACATAACCTAACCATGTATTAATGGTGCAGTTGTTTTCGGTGTATTTGGGATATTTTCCAGTAAATTCTTCATATCTCTATCTAGGACTTTGTTTTTGATATACTTTATACTAATTAGTGCTTTAAATTTGTAGTTAATATTACTATTGATTTCATGTGAAGTTTATTAGCTATTTTTAATACTTTTAATGATTTTCTATAAAATCAGTTTCAGAATTGGCTTTATCTGCTTCTGTATTTACTGTGCTAACATGAATTATGATGTACAAATTAGGGATCAGTATCATTGTAGGAATCACAAATCATCTTTTCCATAAACTTTTTAAACTATTATACTTTTAAAAGAGTGTTTCACTCTAAAGCCCAGGTTCATGTTTTGCAGAAATGGAGCATATATGAATATCTCCAGTAAAATTACTGAAAATTAATTATTCCTTTAGTAACTATAATACTGCTATATGATATTAAATAATTGATTGTAAAAAAAATCTTAACTCTTGGGTATCGAAGGGGTTGGTTTTAAGAGGTAATTTCTTTGACAAGATTACTTGATAGAATAATTGATTAGGGAAATCTTGGGAAATGAATAGGGTTAATAATGAAGAATTGGGAGGCTTTTGTTGTTTTTCTTTAATGGAAAAAGATTTTACCTTCAGGTTTGTATTGCATCTCATTTTCCTGATAGATTTCTGTTTTGGTTTTCTGCTGACAGGTCACATTTAGGGCAGGCAAAACATAAGGGATATAGCCCTCCTGAGAGTAGAAAATCTAATTCTAAGGCACCCAAAGTGCAGTCTAATACTACTTCTGAACTGTCAAGGGGACACCTTGCTAAAAGGTAAATCTTCACATTGCTTATCTATTTTTCAAGGCAGAATTGTTTGCATTTGAATCACTGCATAATATTAAAACATGCCAGGTTATGCCAAAATGTTGTGATACGGGTGATTCTTCTCTGGGTGTAACTGGTAGGGGTAATGGTGTGTCACCTCTGCGTTGATGCCAGTGCAATATCCCCTAGACAGTCCTTTTATTCTCTTTGATTACAGATGTGCAGGCTTCTCCCTTTGCCTGACAAACCATTATAGGCTCTGCAGTGCCATTTTAAGTCCATTTTTCTTAGTTTTTTATTGGCAGAGCTACAGGTCAGTGATGTCTTAAAATCTAATTGATAGAGAGGAGTCTTAGAAAAGAATGTAGTTGTAAATATTTGATACCACAATAAAAAATTTTCTAACCTTCATTTTGCAAATATATATGTTAATGCTTATTTACTTTAAGCTCTGACACAGAAGCTGTGTTTGTAAATATGAGTATTGATACTTTCATTTCAACTGGTTCTGAACTACTAAGACAGCATGCTTTTTTCTTGTAATCCCAATTCTTGTATTGTGATTAGGAATGTTAGTGTCAGTCATCTTTGGGCTGAAGAATGAGCCTGATCTTCTAATATTTTACCCTCCAAAGTATCTACCGCAAACCCCTCTCCTTTTTTTTCCCTACTCTATGCAATTTTGAACCATTCTCAAGCCTGTATTTAGTTACTGGACTTAGCAGGAAAACTTTACACTTAAAAAAATCTTATTTCCACAGACTAATACAAGTGTCCTATGACAGGTTTTGTGATGGCGGGCTCACATTAACTCTCTTCTTGTCTAACCTCTTAGAAGCTGCACTTCGTCATCTGCTGTCCCAGTCCCACAGCCCGAGGATCCAGACCGAGCCCATACTTCAGAAAGGCAGAAAACGGGGCAGGTGCCTAAGAAAGACAATTCTCGAGGAGTGAAACGCAGTGCTAGTCCAGACTACAATAAGACCAGTTCTCCTAGTTCTGCCAAAAAACCGAAAGCACTTCAGCATACTGAATCTCCCTCCGAAACAAGTAAGCCCCATAGTAAGTCAAAGAAGAGACACTTAGACCAGGAGCCCCAACTGAAGTCTACACCATCTCCATCCACGAGCAAGGCTTATACCAGAAAGAGTGGGGCTGCTGCTGGTTCACGGAGTCAGAAAAGAAAGAGGACAGAGAGTTCTTGTATAAAGAGTGCTTCTGTGTCTGAAGCCACTGGTGCTGAAGAGAGATCTGCAAAACCCACCAAGCTGGCTTCAAAATCAGCCACCTCAGCCAAAGCTGGGTGTAGCACCATCACCGACTCATCTTCTGCTGCCTCGACTTCCTCCTCGTCCTCTGCTGTCGCCTCAGCCTCCTCTACTGTTCCATCAGGTGCCAGGGTGAAGCAAGGAAAAGACCAAAACAAGGCCAGGCGTTCCCGTTCAGCATCCAGTCCCAGTCCCAGAAGAAGTAGCAGGGAAAAAGAACCGAGTAAAACTGGTGGCTCTTCAAAATTTGATTGGGCTGCTCGTTTCAGCCCTAAAGTTAGCCTTCCTAAAACAAAACTGTCTCTTCCAGGGTCTTCTAAGTCAGAGACGTCAAAACCTGGACCTTCTGGATTACAGGCCAAATTAGCAAGTAAGTTTACGGGAAAGATTTTTTTTTTTTTAATTAAAGGAAACTTCCTGTGGTTCATCAGGTTTTCAAGGTAGTCAGTCCGAGGGAGTTTTCAGTTTATTATTGTACTTATATCTGTACATAACACTGTAATAATTAACAAACCACATTTGAGTTTTATTGAGGCGGATAAGGAATCTTCCTGCCTTACTACTAAATTATCATGTCTGTATCTTTATATTTGCAGCATTTGATACTTGTTTTCTAATGTCAGAGTAGAACAGCAAGTTGGTTTTTCTGCTATAAACAGAAACAAAACTGTTTATGGTCATGGCCACAATTGGAGATCAGGTATTCTTTTTTGGTATTGTGCATTCTTGATGTGTGAAAATCCTGAGCTAAGTTATTAGAAGAAATGTACCTTAGTATTAAACTTTATTCACAGATATTATTTTATGGCTTAGTCTAAAGATAAATATGTCTGATGTTCCAAGGCACTGGGCTCTCACTTCTAGGTAAATGGGGAAGAGCTTTACTTTCTTGAAACTTATAGTGAAGTAGAAAAAGAACTAATTTTTGACAATAATACATTCAAGCAAAGAAACTAGATAAGAGAAAGGTGTCTTGAGATACTTTTATTCCTCCTTTATCAAAACAAACAAACCTTCAGGAAGCCAAATGTTCATTTCATTAGAACTGATTAGCAATGGTGGTGACCCTCTTACATGATTGCTGTAATACTGAACTGCTTTTTTTCTGTTTTGAGAAATCTAAAAGGCACAGATACAGAGAATACAGCACTTATCTGTGATTTTTAAACCATTTAGTTTTTGTAATATTGAACCATCATAGAACGTTTCAGATGCATGTTTTGATATGGCTAGAACATTTTTTGGTTATTAGAAAATTTTATATCATGCCTACTCGTATTCTTGTCAGAGTATCACTGATATTGAATCATCCTAACTTAGTGTTGAATCTGCATTGTTAGCTCTGTGCAGTTTTATCCTGCAGTCTGTGAACTATTAATTTCAGTTTATTCAATATTAGTGAAATTTTGACTAATAATGAAAAATTTGAAATAGTAGATACTACTGTAAATGTTTTTCCTATTGTAAAATTTTCTGTTTAACCTATGTAATATGGTTATTTGAAGGTAACATCTTTTACTCTTAGATTGTAAAATTTGTTCTTTTTGGTATTTTAAATATGCAGTGCATGCATGCATGCTTAGTGTCCCACTCTGCAACCCCATAGACTATAGACTGCCATGCTTCTCTGTCCATGGGGTTTTCCAGGCAAGAATACTGGAGTGGGTCGCTATTTTCTCCTCCAGGGGATCTTCTCAACCCAGGGGTCAAATTCAAGTCTCCTGTATTGGCAGATGGATGCTTTGCCACTGAATCGTTTGAATTTAAATACTGGGTGAAGATTAGGATCTGTATCTTGAAGTCAGAAGGAAATAAGAGATTGGGTAAAAGGGGACAGCAATTTTTCTACTAATCCTGACAAGGTTTTCTTGACAACTGAAGTTAATTATCTCCACCTTTATACCTTTTCATCTGTCTTCCCTTTTTTTTGCCCTTTTAAATATTTATTTATTTATTTATATTTTACTTTTGGCTACACTGGATCTTTGTTGCCATAAACGGGTTTTCTCTAGTCTTGATGAGTGAGGGACAACTCTTTAGTTGTGGTGTGCAGGCATTTCATTGCAGTGACTTCTCTTGTTGGGGAGCACAGGGTCTAGGGTATATGGGATCAGTAGTTGTGGTACATGGTTTAGTTGCTCCACGCCATGTGGATTCCTCCTAGAACTTTCAGTGGTGACCTCTTACATGATTGCTGTAATACTGAACTGCTTTTTTTCTGTTTTGAGAAATCTAAAAGGCACAGATACAGAGAATACAGCACTTATCTGTGATTTTTAAACCATTTAGTTTTTGTAATATTGAACCATCATAGAACGTTTCAGATGCATGTTTTGATATGGCTAGAACATTTTTTGGTTATTAGAAAATTTTATATCATGCCTACTCGTATTCTTGTCAGAGTATCACTGATATTGAATCATCCTAACTTAGTGTTGAATCTGCATTGTTAGCTCTGTGCAGTTTTATCCTGCAGTCTGTGAACTATTAATTTCAGTTTATTCAATATTAGTGAAATTTTGACTAATAATGAAAAATTTGAAATAGTAGATACTACTGTAAATGTTTTTCCTATTGTAAAATTTTCTGTTTAACCTATGTAATATGGTTATTTGAAGGTAACATCTTTTACTCTTAGATTGTAAAATTTGTTCTTTTTGGTATTTTAAATATGCAGTGCATGCATGCATGCTTAGTGTCCCACTCTGCAACCCCATAGACTATAGACTGCCATGCTTCTCTGTCCATGGGGTTTTCCAGGCAAGAATACTGGAGTGGGTCGCTATTTTCTCCTCCAGGGGATCTTCTCAACCCAGGGGTCAAATTCAAGTCTCCTGTATTGGCAGATGGATGCTTTGCCACTGAATCGTTTGAATTTAAATACTGGGTGAAGATTAGGATCTGTATCTTGAAGTCAGAAGGAAATAAGAGATTGGGTAAAAGGGGACAGCAATTTTTCTACTAATCCTGACAAGGTTTTCTTGACAACTGAAGTTAATTATCTCCACCTTTATACCTTTTCATCTGTCTTCCCTTTTTTTTGCCCTTTTAAATATTTATTTATTTATTTATATTTTACTTTTGGCTACACTGGATCTTTGTTGCCATAAACGGGTTTTCTCTAGTCTTGATGAGTGAGGGACAACTCTTTAGTTGTGGTGTGCAGGCATTTCATTGCAGTGACTTCTCTTGTTGGGGAGCACAGGGTCTAGGGTATATGGGATCAGTAGTTGTGGTACATGGTTTAGTTGCTCCACGCCATGTGGATTCCTCCTGGACCGAGGGTCCAACCTGCATCCCCTGCATTGGTGGGCAGATTCTCAGTCACTGAACCATAAATGAGGTCCTCTCTTTCTCCACTTATAAGTAAAGTGGAAGCATGTGTGTGTATGCGTGCTTATTTGTCTCCATTGTAGTATTTATGTGGCCCAGGTTGAGTTAAAGCACAGTGCAGGGGCTTCCCTGGTGGTCCAGTAGGTAAGGACACTGCCTTGCAGTGCCAGGGGCGCCAGTTCGAGCCCTGGCCTGGGAAGATCCCAGGTGCCGCGGAGCGACTGGACCCATGTGTCCAGTTACTGAGCCGGAGCTCTGGAGCACATGCGCCCAGAGCCAACGCTCTGCGACAACAGATGCCACCGTGATAGGAGGCCCACACAGGTCAAAGAACAAAGATGTATGAAAATAGATAAATGAAAGACCAATAGAAGTGGCCCGCCTGCTCCCCTCCCTACCCACCCCACCCCCAAATAAAGATCACAGTGCAGGGGATTTACTCTTCCCCTTCCATCCTTTCTCACTTGAAGAGTTCATCAGTTTTTACTCTTACCTCTACTAGGGTCCAGGGACAGGTGGGAGCAGGTTGTTCTTGAGTGTCATGTCCTCACCTCTTCTCAGAGACCCACATTCTTTTTGCATATAGTCAGTTAGCTGGATCTTTAAAAGAAAACCCAACTCTGTCAGTGACTGATCACCGAGGCTTCTTTGGTTGTGAGATTGCTCTGAAACAGAAAGCCCCAAGGGTTTTTTTTTAAGATTTTTTTTTTTTTTTTTTTGGCCACTTCTACTGACCTTTCATTTCTTTATCTTTGTTCTTTGGCCTGTGTGGGCCTCCCACTGCAGTGATCTCTCTCCTCGCAGAACACCGACTCTGAGCACATGCGCTCCAGAGCTCTGGCTCGGTAGCTGGACACATTGGTCCAGCCACTCCGTGGCACGTGGGATCTTCCCAGACCAGGGATCGAACCGGTGCAGCCTTGCACTGCAAGGTGGTGTCCTTACCTGCTGGACCACCAGGGAAGCCCGCCCCAAGTGTTTTGGTGCTGCTGCTGTGCCATAATAAGGCTGCCCCAGATACACCGTTGTACTCATTCTGCATGTGGCCACAGACTGACGGACTAGTTTAAAACTCACTTTTTAATTCCTTTCCTTACTTTGGCAAAATATTTGTGTGTTCTGTGGTCACTAATACCAGTTTCCTGTTTTTATTGCCACTACCCTAGTTCTAAGCTCTGATTATAGCCTAAGCTGTTGAAACTAGAGAGAGGAACCAGCACTTGTTAGCTTCTAATAGTGCCAGGTATTTTACATATGCAGTCACATTTAATTTTAAGAAAAACTGGTCCTTGTTGATAGTTATTAAGGAAATGTATGGCAAGGAGATGAAATACCCTGCCAGAGTAAAATATCTCCTAAGTGACAAAGTCAGCATTTGAAGATAGGGGTATGTATGAAAGCCTTATGTTTCCATTTGTTTTCAAAGAACAAAGATGTATGAAAATAGATAAATGAAAGACCAATAGAAGTGGCCCGCCTGCTCCCCTCCCTACCCACCCCACCCCCAAATAAAGATCACAGTGCAGGGGATTTACTCTTCCCCTTCCATCCTTTCTCACTTGAAGAGTTCATCAGTTTTTACTCTTACCTCTACTAGGGTCCAGGGACAGGTGGGAGCAGGTTGTTCTTGAGTGTCATGTCCTCACCTCTTCTCAGAGACCCACATTCTTTTTGCATATAGTCAGTTAGCTGGATCTTTAAAAGAAAACCCAACTCTGTCAGTGACTGATCACCGAGGCTTCTTTGGTTGTGAGATTGCTCTGAAACAGAAAGCCCCAAGGGTTTTTTTTTAAGATTTTTTTTTTTGGCCACTTCTACTGACCTTTCATTTCTTTATCTTTGTTCTTTGGCCTGTGTGGGCCTCCCACTGCAGTGATCTCTCTCCTCGCAGAACACCGACTCTGAGCACATGCGCTCCAGAGCTCTGGCTCGGTAGCTGGACACATTGGTCCAGCCACTCCGTGGCACGTGGGATCTTCCCAGACCAGGGATCGAACCGGTGCAGCCTTGCACTGCAAGGTGGTGTCCTTACCTGCTGGACCACCAGGGAAGCCCGCCCCAAGTGTTTTGGTGCTGCTGCTGTGCCATAATAAGGCTGCCCCAGATACACCGTTGTACTCATTCTGCATGTGGCCACAGACTGACGGACTAGTTTAAAACTCACTTTTTAATTCCTTTCCTTACTTTGGCAAAATATTTGTGTGTTCTGTGGTCACTAATACCAGTTTCCTGTTTTTATTGCCACTACCCTAGTTCTAAGCTCTGATTATAGCCTAAGCTGTTGAAACTAGAGAGAGGAACCAGCACTTGTTAGCTTCTAATAGTGCCAGGTATTTTACATATGCAGTCACATTTAATTTTAAGAAAAACTGGTCCTTGTTGATAGTTATTAAGGAAATGTATGGCAAGGAGATGAAATACCCTGCCAGAGTAAAATATCTCCTAAGTGACAAAGTTAGGATTTGAAGATAGGGGTATGTATGAAGAGAACCCTTTGTTTTCTTTGCTGTGTAACTTGTTTTTCACCCATTGTTAGTTCTTTGTGTTTGGCTCTTGCAACCTATTTGGGTCATTAAGAGCTGTTAAAACCCCAGAGAAGATGAGCTTTTGTTTGATCCTTATTAGTAAAGGATCATCTTTAGGGATGAATCCAGTGTGACTTGGGTTCATAGTTGAACATACATTAATTGCATGTTTGCCTAAATAAAAAAGTTTTTTCCAAAATTAAATAATGGCAAGTATTTAAAATACTTACTAGTGCCTGACAGCTTGTAAAGAGCTGACATTGATCATCGGGTTTACCCTTGATCAACCCTGTGTGGCAGGTAGTATTATTCCCATCTTACAGATAAGGAGACTCCAGGTCAGTGAGGTCAAGTTACCTGCTAAGGGTCACAGAATTACTAAGTGATAGAACAAAGAGTCAAACTGAGGCCATGTGATTCCATGAGGTAGTTGTCAGAATAGAGCACAGAGGATTGAGTAGGTTGGGTGAGCTCAGTCTAGACTGACTTTCTGGAGTCACCAGGGCAGGATGAGTTTCAGGTATGATTAAACGAGTCACTTTAGGAAAGAGTTTGTGCACGAAGCAGTACTGCAAGAGCATTGCCAGTACTTGATAATTTTATTTAAGAATATAGAGGCAAGATGAGGTATGTTAGAGGAATCTCTGGGCTTTAAGTAATGGTATGTTGGGGAGAGAGAGCTCTTAATATAGAGCTAAAAATCCTGGATTTGAATCCTGATTCTGTCATTTTATCATCTTGTGCCTATGAAAAGTCAGTAAACTTTTCATTGTAAAATAGGCACAATAGTTATTGGAAGAATGAATATATGAGGAGATATGTAGCACAGTATTAATAGTATGTAAGGATACATCACTAAATTAAGGGTACACATCTGAAATTGAGTGTCTTAATGCAAAGCATTCAGGAGCATGGTTCTGAAAATGAAGGATTGACACAGATCCTAGCTATTGATTAATTGGTAGCTATCTTTAGATTTGGAAGACCAAATAGTTTTGTGGGGCTGGCTAGAAAATACCCTGCCAGAGTAAAATATCTCCTAAGTGAAAAGTTAGGATTTGAAGAGGGTATGTATGAAGAGAACCCTTTGTTTTCTTTGCTGTGTAACTTGTTTTTCACCCATTGTTAGTTCTTTGTGTTTGGCTCTTGCAACCTATTTGGGTCATTAAGAGCTGTTAAAACCCCAGAGAAGATGAGCTTTTGTTTGATCCTTATTAGTAAAGGATCATCTTTAGGGATGAATCCAGTGTGACTTGGGTTCATAGTTGAACATACATTAATTGCATGTTTGCCTAAATAAAAAAGTTTTTTCCAAAATTAAATAATGGCAAGTATTTAAAATACTTACTAGTGCCTGACAGCTTGTAAAGAGCTG
The DNA here is from genome assembly GCA_022376925.1 of Tragulus kanchil. NCBI lineage: Eukaryota > Metazoa > Chordata > Mammalia > Artiodactyla > Tragulidae > Tragulus > Tragulus kanchil. Next base: position 57,423,166 of record JAIOJX010000026.1, read on the forward strand.
ACATTGATCATCGGGTTTACCCTTGATCAACCCTGTGTGGCAGGTAGTATTATTCCCATCTTACAGATAAGGAGACTCCAGGTCAGTGAGGTCAAGTTACCTGCTAAGGGTCACAGAATTACTAAGTGATAGAACAAAGAGTCAAACTGAGGCCATGTGATTCCATGAGGTAGTTGTCAGAATAGAGCACAGAGGATTGAGTAGGTTGGGTGAGCTCAGTCTAGACTGACTTTCTGGAGTCACCAGGGCAGGATGAGTTTCAGGTATGATTAAACGAGTCACTTTAGGAAAGAGTTTGTGCACGAAGCAGTACTGCAAGAGCATTGCCAGTACTTGATAATTTTATTTAAGAATATAGAGGCAAGATGAGGTATGTTAGAGGAATCTCTGGGCTTTAAGTAATGGTATTTTGGGGGAGAGAGAGCTCTTAATATAGAGCTAAAAGTCATGGATTTGAATCCTGATTCTGTCATTTTATCATCTTGTGCCTATGAAAAGTCAGTAAACTTTTCATTGTAAAATAGGCACAATAGTTATTGGAAGAATGAATATATGAGGAGATATGTAGCACAGTATTAATAGTATGTAAGGATACATCACTAAATTAAGGGTACACATCTGAAATTGAGTGTCTTAATGCAAAGCATTCAGGAGCATGGTTCTGAAAATGAAGGATTGACACAGATCCTAGCTATTGATTAATTGGTAGCTATCTTTAGATTTGGAAGACCAAATAGTTTTGTGGGGCTGGTCAAATCATTGAACTACAACCTGTATTCATCCTTATGAAGCATAAATGAAAATATGTAGGGAAAGCAGATTTGTAAAATTAAAGTACCATATAAATATATGGTGGTGATTTTGAATTGTTGTGATAGATTTGAAGTGCATTGTGTACATCGGGGATTAGTTTGATTTTTTTTAATTTAACATTAATCTAGGGGCAGAATTAGATTCAGTAGTCATAGTCATTCAGTAAATGAGTTAACTAAAAAGTGGAGTGGATATTTTGTGAGTTAGCATTCCAAATTGGGTACATTATTTTCTTCAACTTTTAACAATCAGTTAACCTGTTAGTCTGAAGGTTATATGTTTCCTCAGGTTATAGGCTTATTCTAAGATATGATTGGTCAGTAAAGCTTCCTGGTAAAGGAAATTGTAGGAATAATAGGACTCACATGATGCTTTGTGAAAACCCACTTCCCCGTGGTCAGTGTTAGGGAGATTCAGGATATGCTTTCACATCTTGAAAACTATCAGAATTCTTATGTTAACTTCTGCCTAACCCGTTATTTTATAAATACATTTGACCGCCTCTTACCTTGGGAGACAACAGTGGTCCATGTGGACCACTCTTTGGAGATGATATTTAGTCAAGTCACTTAACCTCGATGACCTTTCTTAGTGTGCTGCTTCAGCCTCTGTTGAACAGATTTCTGGGGAGGAAGTAGGGCAGGCAGGAAAACTAGAGAAGCAGCTACTTTGTGGTGGGCTTACAGAAGCTTGTCAGCTGCAGTTGATCAGCCTAGCTGTGAGACAAAGGTCACCTTGTGTCAGCTGATAAAAGTCTTGAGGATACCCCAGAAGAGAAGTGTTGTATGACAGTTTTTAAATCTACATAAGGAAACCTCCTGCGGGTTGTTTAATCTTAGCAGCTAGATAGTCTTAGAAATTTGTGTAGCATAATTGTACAATAGTTATTGGAAGAATGAATATATGAGGAGATATGTAGCACAGTATTAATAGTATGTAAGGATACATCACTAAATTAAGGGTACACATCTGAAATTGAGTGTCTTAATGCAAAGCATTCAGGAGCATGGTTCTGAAAATGAAGGATTGACACAGATCCTAGCTATTGATTAATTGGTAGCTATCTTTAGATTTGGAAGACCAAATAGTTTTGTGGGGCTGGTCAAATCATTGAACTACAACCTGTATTCATCCTTATGAAGCATAAATGAAAATATGTAGGGAAAGCAGATTTGTAAAATTAAAGTACCATATAAATATATGGTGGTGATTTTGAATTGTTGTGATAGATTTGAAGTGCATTGTGTACATCGGGGATTAGTTTGATTTTTTTTAATTTAACATTAATCTAGGGGCAGAATTAGATTCAGTAGTCATAGTCATTCAGTAAATGAGTTAACTAAAAAGTGGAGTGGATATTTTGTGAGTTAGCATTCCAAATTGGGTACATTATTTTCTTCAACTTTTAACAATCAGTTAACCTGTTAGTCTGAAGGTTATATGTTTCCTCAGGTTATAGGCTTATTCTAAGATATGATTGGTCAGTAAAGCTTCCTGGTAAAGGAAATTGTAGGAATAATAGGACTCACATGATGCTTTGTGAAAACCCACTTCCCCGTGGTCAGTGTTAGGGAGATTCAGGATATGCTTTCACATCTTGAAAACTATCAGAATTCTTATGTTAACTTCTGCCTAACCCGTTATTTTATAAATACATTTGACCGCCTCTTACCTTGGGAGACAACAGTGGTCCATGTGGACCACTCTTTGGAGATGATATTTAGTCAAGTCACTTAACCTCGATGACCTTTCTTAGTGTGCTGCTTCAGCCTCTGTTGAACAGATTTCTGGGGAGGAAGTAGGGCAGGCAGGAAAACTAGAGAAGCAGCTACTTTGTGGTGGGCTTACAGAAGCTTGTCAGCTGCAGTTGATCAGCCTAGCTGTGAGACAAAGGTCACCTTGTGTCAGCTGATAAAAGTCTTGAGGATACCCCAGAAGAGAAGTGTTGTATGACAGTTTTTAAATCTACATAAGGAAACCTCCTGCGGGTTGTTTAATCTTAGCAGCTAGATAGTCTTAGAAATTTGTGTAGCATAATTGTAAAACCAGTGGGGCAGTGTCATGATATGAGTGATCTTTTTTAAAAATATTCAGTGGTATTTTGATATAATCTTTTAAAATAGTCTTATAATAGGGTGCTAATCTACCTACCTTTTCTTTAGGCTAATTTTGTAATACTTTGTTTCAAAGCATGTACTGTCCTAATGACAGAAGGTGATGGAGGGCATAGACCTATAAGAAAATTGTGGAATGTATTTATAGAAAAATTTTAAAGTTATATTTTCAGTTCAAGGTCTGTTTGTAGATCTGGTTTTCTCTCCATTATTGAAAGTGCTCATTGTGTGCATATTATTAAAAACATAGCAGTACTTACCAGCTTATTTTCAACTTCAGTTACATGCTTTTCTGACTTAGCATGCTGCAGCCTGTAGCCATTATTAGAACTAGACAACCAGACAGATGCTGAATTCCGGGAAGGTGATTCGGCTAAGATTAGGACTCTTTCCATCAGTCTGAAACATAGTACTTTGGGCCTCTAGCATGGAGAGAGGGAAGAGGAATGAGTCAAACAGGACAGAAGAAGTTATTGATAAAAGTAAATTCTTGGATTTATGTACTTGGGTCTTATAGGGCTGTACCCAGTGAGTTTTTAAAAAATGAATTATCTTTTAGCCTGTTGAGGTATTGGGTGAGAAGCTTAAAGGAAAAGAAGTTTTTCTGCCTAACCCGTTATTTTATAAATACATTTGACCGCCTCTTACCTTGAGACAACAGTGGTCCATGTGGACCACTCTTTGGAGATGATATTTAGTCAAGTCACTTAACCTCGATGACCTTTCTTAGTGTGCTGCTTCAGCCTCTGTTGAACAGATTTCTGGGGAGGAAGTAGGGCAGGCAGGAAAACTAGAGAAGCAGCTACTTTGTGGTGGGCTTACAGAAGCTTGTCAGCTGCAGTTGATCAGCCTAGCTGTGAGACAAAGGTCACCTTGTGTCAGCTGATAAAAGTCTTGAGGATACCCCAGAAGAGAAGTGTTGTATGACAGTTTTTAAATCTACATAAGGAAACCTCCTGCGGGTTGTTTAATCTTAGCAGCTAGATAGTCTTAGAAATTTGTGTAGCATAATTGTAAAACCAGTGGGGCAGTGTCATGATATGAGTGATCTTTTTTAAAAATATTCAGTGGTATTTTGATATAATCTTTTAAAATAGTCTTATAATAGGGTGCTAATCTACCTACCTTTTCTTTAGGCTAATTTTGTAATACTTTGTTTCAAAGCATGTACTGTCCTAATGACAGAAGGTGATGGAGGGCATAGACCTATAAGAAAATTGTGGAATGTATTTATAGAAAAATTTTAAAGTTATATTTTCAGTTCAAGGTCTGTTTGTAGATCTGGTTTTCTCTCCATTATTGAAAGTGCTCATTGTGTGCATATTATTAAAAACATAGCAGTACTTACCAGCTTATTTTCAACTTCAGTTACATGCTTTTCTGACTTAGCATGCTGCAGCCTGTAGCCATTATTAGAACTAGACAACCAGACAGATGCTGAATTCCGGGAAGGTGATTCGGCTAAGATTAGGACTCTTTCCATCAGTCTGAAACATAGTACTTTGGGCCTCTAGCATGGAGAGAGGGAAGAGGAATGAGTCAAACAGGACAGAAGAAGTTATTGATAAAAGTAAATTCTTGGATTTATGTACTTGGGTCTTATAGGGCTGTACCCAGTGAGTTTTTAAAAAATGAATTATCTTTTAGCCTGTTGAGGTATTGGGTGAGAAGCTTAAAGGAAAAAGAATTGAGTATTAAGGAGTTTTCTGTATTATAAGGCAAGTGTTAAAATAAAATTTAGGAGCTCTAATGTTGTATAAGCACATATTACCAACAGTAATTTGCCCACTGTGATTCTTAACATTTTTGAGGTTTTAAAAAATACATTAAATTTAAAAAAAAAAAAAGCTGTCAGATACTAAAAGAATTTTAAATGAAAACAAACATTATTGGCCTCTGTTAGGCTTCCTTTGTTTTATACTGTGGATTTTAAATAATCATGGTATGTATTTTTATGTATCAAGTCCAAATAAGAATTAATTCAGTCAAATTACAGTTTACTAAACTTACATATGAATTAAATGAAAAATGTTCTTTCATATTCATGCCTCTGTATTCTGTAATACTTTGATACTACTGATTCAATTCAGTCAGTTCTGTCACTCATTCGTGTCTGGCCCTTTGCAACCCCAAGGACAGCAGCATGCCGGGCTTCCCTGTCCTTCACCATTTCCCAGAGTTTGCTCAAACTCACGTCCATTGAGTCGGTGATGCCATCCAACCATCTTGTCCTCTACCTGTCCCCTTCTTCTGCCTTGTATTTTTCCCACCATCAGAGTCTTAGTAAGTTGACTGTTTTAGGTGACCAAAGCAATGGAGCTTCCATATCAGTCCTTCCAGTGAATATTCAGGGTTGATTTTCTTTAGGATTGATGGGTTTGATCTCCTTTCTGTCCAAGGGATTATTGATTATAAAGTGTTACTAAAAATGAAAAATCCAGAAAAATACGACACATACAAAGAAGGAGGAAAATCACTTAATCCTATCTGTATGGGCTCTCTTTTTTACAGTATGTATCCTGCTAACCTTTTTTTCTTCATATTAATCAATACGTTTGTGCAGTTTAAAGTCGTGATACAGGATTTATTATTAAAAATTAGTATGCTTCCTGTCATATTGCCCTTCCACATAGCTGATTAGTGTTTGAGTGTCTGTAAGTTGTGTGCTCATATGTCTGTTGAATTTTTCTTTACTTTGCATGCCTTCTGTGGGAGATTTGCTCCACCTCTTCACCCATCAAACATATACTGTACATATGTCCCATTTTCCCAGTCACGTTTGTCGCTCACTTAACACTGAATCTGTAGGAACTTCTCTCTTAGATAGTTTTGTTTTTACTGAATTTAATAATTACTTTGTTTTCCTTTTCTTTAACCACCATCTGTCAGCACCAGACTGATTACTGATTGTCTGAATCTTTTCTCAGGCTGTCTACATGGTTTTGTTTCATTTTCCTGAAGAAATGAGACATCTGGATGGCTTCCCTTTTTATTGCAGTATAGGTTATTACGACATATTGGTTATTATTCCCTGCACTATATAGTAAATTCTTGTTGCTTATCTGTTTCAAATGTAGTAGTTTTTAGCTCTCAGTCTCATACCTCTAGTCTCTAGTTTGTATTTATAGAAAAGTTTAACCACCCATTGCCCTTCTGACACTCCTCACCTCCAGCATCTTTAGGCTTCCCAAGTGGTACAGTGGTAAAGAATCAGCCTGTCAATGCAGGTTCAGGCCCTGTGTTGGGAAGATCCCCTGAAGAAAGAAATTACAACTTACTCCAGTTTTCTTGCCTTGGAAATCTCACGGGCAGAGGATCCTGACAGGCTACACAGTCCATGGGGTCACAAAGCAACTGAGCATGCACACACTTTGGGAACCACAAGTTTGTTTTCTATGCCTGTGAGTCTTGTTTTGTATATACATTCATTTTTGTTAATTTTTTAGATTCCACATATAAGTGATATATTTGTCTGTCTGTGACTTACGTTGTTAAGCATAATATTCTCTAGGTCCATTCATATACGTGCAGATAACAATACTTCATTCTTTTTTATGACTAAGTAATATTCCTCTGTGTGTGTGTGTGTGTGTGTGTGTGTGTGTGTGTGTGTGTGTACACCACGTTTCCTTACTCTAGTCGTTTTGACAAGCACTTGGGTTCTGTGTCTTCGCTGTTGTAAATAGTCCTATGAACATTGCCTTTTGTTGGGGGGAGGCACTTTTATTGGTCTTTCATTTATCTATTTTCATCCGTCTTTGTTCTTTGGCCCATTTGGGCCTCCCATCACAGTGGCCTCTGTCACTGCAGAGCACTGGCGCATGCACTCCAGAGCTCTGACTCAGTAATTGGACACATCAGTTCAGTCGCTCCTCGGTACATGGGATCTTCCCAGGCCAGGGATCGAACTGGCGCCCCCTGTACTGCAAGGTGGTGTCCTTACCCACTGGACCACCAGGGAAGCCCTAATATATACCCATTTTATTAAAGACAAAAGCTTTTGTATTAAAGTACTTTTCTTTTAACCACCATCTGTCAGCACCAGACTGATTACTGTTTTATTTTTCTCAGGCTGTCTACATGGTTTTGTTTCATTTTCCTGAAGAAATGAGACATCTGGATGGCTTCCCTTTTTATTGCAGTATAGGTTATTACGACATATTGGTTATTATTCCCTGCACTATATAGTAAATTCTTGTTGCTTATCTGTTTCAAATGTAGTAGTTTTTAGCTCTCAGTCTCATACCTCTAGTCTCTAGTTTGTATTTATAGAAAAGTTTAACCACCCATTGCCCTTCTGACACTCCTCACCTCCAGCATCTTTAGGCTTCCCAAGTGGTACAGTGGTAAAGAATCAGCCTGTCAATGCAGGTTCAGGCCCTGTGTTGGGAAGATCCCCTGAAGAAAGAAATTACAACTTACTCCAGTTTTCTTGCCTTGGAAATCTCACGGGCAGAGGATCCTGACAGGCTACACAGTCCATGGGGTCACAAAGCAACTGAGCATGCACACACTTTGGGAACCACAAGTTTGTTTTCTATGCCTGTGAGTCTTGTTTTGTATATACATTCATTTTTGTTAATTTTTTAGATTCCACATATAAGTGATATATTTGTCTGTCTGTGACTTACGTTGTTAAGCATAATATTCTCTAGGTCCATTCATATACGTGCAGATAACAATACTTCATTCTTTTTTATGACTAAGTAATATTCCTCTGTGTGTGTGTGTGTGTGTGTGTGTGTGTGTGTGTGTGTGTGTACACCACGTTTCCTTACTCTAGTCGTTTTGACAAGCACTTGGGTTCTGTGTCTTCGCTGTTGTAAATAGTCCTATGAACATTGCCTTTTGTTGGGGGGAGGCACTTTTATTGGTCTTTCATTTATCTATTTTCATCCGTCTTTGTTCTTTGGCCCATTTGGGCCTCCCATCACAGTGGCCTCTGTCACTGCAGAGCACTGGCGCATGCACTCCAGAGCTCTGACTCAGTAATTGGACACATCAGTTCAGTCGCTCCTCGGTACATGGGATCTTCCCAGGCCAGGGATCGAACTGGCGCCCCCTGTACTGCAAGGTGGTGTCCTTACCCACTGGACCACCAGGGAAGCCCTAATATATACCCATTTTTATTAAAGACAAAAGCTGAAAAAGAAAGAAAACATTTGTCAGGTGATAAGATTGTGTATGTTTCTCAATTTTCTTACCTTTTCCTTCATTCAGATTTTAACTGTCGCTCTGTACTTTACAATCAGACATACATGCCTCCAAGATTATGAGGTTTTAAAAGCTGCTCAGCAATCCTGGACCGGACATTAGATGAAGACCAAGGAAGTTCACACAAAGTATAAGCAATGGTGATGCATCAGTACTGGTTCACTAGTCAAGTCAAATATATCATACAAGAATATCTTGCCAGGGCGTCCCTGCTGGTCCAAACATAGCCTTTAAAAAAAAAAAAAAGGGTGCATGTCTTTGTCTGTTTCCATTCAGAGTAGCTTTTTTTCTCTTATGTAATTTTTTAGGAGGTGGGTTTACTTTGGTTTTGACTCTCATACTAGGAACTGTACTAAAATTCTGGTAATTGCTGACTGACTCCTCACACTCAAAAGAGTAGGGAAACGAAAAATGTAACGTATAAGCTCAGAGCATATAAATGAGATTTGACTGAGATTCACTATATAAGGAACTAATTGGGCTGTCATTGTTAGTTCTTTTTTCTTTGGTAAAATTCCACAAGGAAGACTCTTTCAGACTCTTGCTTAGAGGTGGAAGCCAACTGCCAGAGTTCTGGGGACTTAGTGGGAGGAGATGCTTAAGAAAGAGGCCGGGCTTCCCCTGGTGGTCCAGTGGGTAAGGACACCGCCTTGCAGTGCAAGGGGCGCCAGTTCGATCCCTGGCCTGGGAAGATCCCAAGTACTGCGGAGCGGCTGGACTGATGTGTCCAATTAATCGGAGCCCTCTGGGCGGGCACCTTTCATTTATCTATTTTCATCCGTCTTTGTTCTTTGGCCCATTTGGGCCTCCCATCACAGTGGCCTCTGTCACTGCAGAGCACTGGCGCATGCACTCCAGAGCTCTGACTCAGTAATTGGACACATCAGTTCAGTCGCTCCTCGGTACATGGGATCTTCCCAGGCCAGGGATCGAACTGGCGCCCCCTGTACTGCAAGGTGGTGTCCTTACCCACTGGACCACCAGGGAAGCCCTAATATATACCCATTTTTATTAAAGACAAAAGCTGAAAAAGAAAGAAAACATTTGTCAGGTGATAAGATTGTGTATGTTTCTCAATTTTCTTACCTTTTCCTTCATTCAGATTTTAACTGTCGCTCTGTACTTTACAATCAGACATACATGCCTCCAAGATTATGAGGTTTTAAAAGCTGCTCAGCAATCCTGGACCGGACATTAGATGAAGACCAAGGAAGTTCACACAAAGTATAAGCAATGGTGATGCATCAGTACTGGTTCACTAGTCAAGTCAAATATATCATACAAGAATATCTTGCCAGGGCGTCCCTGCTGGTCCAAACATAGCCTTTAAAAAAAAAAAAAAGGGTGCATGTCTTTGTCTGTTTCCATTCAGAGTAGCTTTTTTTCTCTTATGTAATTTTTTAGGAGGTGGGTTTACTTTGGTTTTGACTCTCATACTAGGAACTGTACTAAAATTCTGGTAATTGCTGACTGACTCCTCACACTCAAAAGAGTAGGGAAACGAAAAATGTAACGTATAAGCTCAGAGCATATAAATGAGATTTGACTGAGATTCACTATATAAGGAACTAATTGGGCTGTCATTGTTAGTTCTTTTTTCTTTGGTAAAATTCCACAAGGAAGACTCTTTCAGACTCTTGCTTAGAGGTGGAAGCCAACTGCCAGAGTTCTGGGGACTTAGTGGGAGGAGATGCTTAAGAAAGAGGCCGGGCTTCCCCTGGTGGTCCAGTGGGTAAGGACACCGCCTTGCAGTGCAAGGGGCGCCAGTTCGATCCCTGGCCTGGGAAGATCCCAAGTACTGCGGAGCGGCTGGACTGATGTGTCCAATTACTGATCCGGAGCTCTGGCGCGCGTGCATCCAGAGCTGCCGCTCTGCAGCGACAGACGCCACCGCGATGGGAGGCCCACAGTAGCCAAGAAACAAAGATGTATAGAGAAATGAAAGATCAATGGAAGTGGCCCGCCCAACCCCCTTCCCCCCCCCCCCCCCCCCCCCCAAAAAAAAAAAACTTTAAAAAAAAAAAAAAAAAAGAAAGAGGCCACACATCATCCAGTTTGTATATTCTTGATCTCTTCCCCACTCCCCCCTCATTTTTGGTATGGTGCACCTATTTGCAACTGTGTACTTTAATGGAAAATTTCTTCATTTCATGCTTTCTAAAGAATAAAGGTTATATGTATGCTTGCCTCAGGAGATCGACATTTACACAGCTGTGCAAGTTGGGGAGGGAATCTAGAATCTGACTGCTTCATAAACAGCCTGTGAACCAGTCCTCAGTTTAAACTCTGAAATTGTCCCGGAGATACTTGGTACCGTTACTTCCTGAAACTTTGTGAGATTCTTTTTTTTTTTTTTAAATATTTATTTCTTTATTTTAAAGTGTTTACAGAGTTTTGTTGTTCATAGACATGTACGTTCCCAGATCAGTCATATGCATATCCCTGGTCCCCTCCCCCATCCCAGTCCCCCGCCAACCCACCTTTTCAGGCCGTCACACCAGACCATTGTAAGTACCCCTATTCCCTTAGCGCAATGGCAGTAGCTATCTTTTTCACATATGATAGTATAGGTTTCCATGTTACTCCTTCTGTGCCTCCCACCCACTGTTCATTCCCCACAATGTGCATATGTCTATTCTCTATTTTTCCATGGGTTCACTGCATGTGTTACCATTACCCTTTTACTAGATTCCATATACATGTGTTAGTGTACTGTACTTGTCCTTCTCTTTTTGACTGACTTCACTTTTTATAATAGTTTCTAGCTTCAACCACCTCATTGGGACTGAGTCTTCTGCAATGACTATAGCTATTTTCTTCACATATGATAGTACAGGCCTTCATGCTACTTCCTTTGTGCCTCTCACTCACTGTTCTTTCCCCACAATGTCCATATGTCCACTGTCCATGTCTGTCTTTCCGTTGCTTCACTGCATGTGCCATCATCACTATCCTACTAGATTCCATATATATGTGTGTGAATATGCTGTATTTGTCCTTCTCTTTCTGACTGACTTCATTTTTGATGATACATTCTAGATCCAGCCACCTCATTAGGGCTGATTCTTCTGCATTTCTCTTTACAACTGTGTAGTATTCCATTGTATATATGTACCAGAGCTTTTGGATCCATTCGTCCGTCGATGGGCATCTAGGCTGCTTCCATGTTCTAGCTATTGTATAGAGAGCTGCAATGAACATTGGAGTACAGGTGCTTCTTTCAGATTTGATTTCATCAGGGTATATAAGCCTAAGAGTGGCATTGCTGGGTTGTATGGTGCTTCTACTTTTAGTATTTTAAGAAATCTCCATACTGTCTTCCATAGAGGCTGTATCAATCTACATTCCGAACACCAGCAATGCAGGAGCGTTCCCTTTTCTCCGCAGCCTCTCCAGCATTTATTGTCTGGCGATTTGTGAATGATGGCCATTCTGATGGGTGTGAGGTGATACCTCATTGTAGTTTTGATTTGCATTTCTCTAATAATAAGCGAGGCTGAGCATTGTTTCATGTGCTTTGGGGCCATCTGTATGTCCTCTTTGGTGAGAGGTCTATTTAGATCTTTTTCCCATTTTTTGATTGGGTTGTTCATTTTTCCGGTGCTCTGTTGTCTGAGTTGCTCGTAGATTTTGGAGATTAATTCTTTGTTATTCCATTTGCTCTTTGTGGGATTCTGCATGTCAGTCTAATTGGTAGTTTATTTCAGTCCTCTTCCTTCACTTTTCTTGTTTTTCCTGTGTATTTAGCGGTTCATCTTTTGAAATTGTGTTTTGATAGTTGTCTCTACCATTCTTCCCATCCTAGTGAATTTATGCCTCAGGTTCTTTCAGTGCTGTTTCAGCGGAGTTTTACTAGAGGACAGAAGGGAATGCCTATGTGGTCAGTCCTTTGTCTTTACTCAGAAAACAGACACTTTTCTAGGTATATGCACATATTTTTATCAAAGGTGGGAGCTCACTCCATGTGACAGGAGGTGCTGCTTTTTTTTTTCTTTTTGGAGGCGGGTTGGGGAGGAAGAGGGGCGGGCAGGCCACTTCTATTGGTCTTTCATTTATCTGTTTTCATTCATCTTTGTTCTTTGGCCTGTGTGGGCCTCCCATTGCAGTGGCCTCTGTTGTCGCAGAGCAATGGCTCTGGGCGCATGCCCTCCAGAGCTCCGGCTTGGTAATTGGACACATCGATCTTCCCAGGCCAGGGATCGAACCTGTGCCCCCTGTACCGCAAGGCGGTGTCCCTACCCCCTGGACCACCAGGGAAGCCCAGACGTTGCTTTTTGACTGCTTGTTACAGGCCAGGCTTCATACTAGACAGATGACATACATTCAATTTCATTATCATGATGACAGAATGAAGTAGTTTTAGGTGTGAAGAAACCAAAGTGCTTTATCTGCCTAAATAATTTTAATTAACTTCTTTACTTTTAAAAATAAGCTATGAATTTATCTTTTTAATAGCTGTATATTGATGTGCCTCTTAGTTCATTCCCAGTGAAGAGGCATTTACATTGTTCTAAACTTTAAAATTGACTATGGTTTTGTAATTCATTATTTCCTTGTTGGGTCATTAGTTATATTTCTTTTAAATATTGATGTATATGTTTTAAGTTCCCCTAGAAATAGGAGTCTGTATTCTCACTAGCAGTGTTGGCTGAGTTGAGGCCTCATTGTAGTTTTGATTTGCATTTCTCTAATAATAAGCGAGGCTGAGCATTGTTTCATGTGCTTTGGGGCCATCTGTATGTCCTCTTTGGTGAGAGGTCTATTTAGATCTTTTTCCCATTTTTTGATTGGGTTGTTCATTTTTCCGGTGCTCTGTTGTCTGAGTTGCTCGTAGATTTTGGAGATTAATTCTTTGTTATTCCATTTGCTCTTTGTGGGATTCTGCATGTCAGTCTAATTGGTAGTTTATTTCAGTCCTCTTCCTTCACTTTTCTTGTTTTTCCTGTGTATTTAGCGGTTCATCTTTTGAAATTGTGTTTTGATAGTTGTCTCTACCATTCTTCCCATCCTAGTGAATTTATGCCTCAGGTTCTTTCAGTGCTGTTTCAGCGGAGTTTTACTAGAGGACAGAAGGGAATGCCTATGTGGTCAGTCCTTTGTCTTTACTCAGAAAACAGACACTTTTCTAGGTATATGCACATATTTTTATCAAAGGTGGGAGCTCACTCCATGTGACAGGAGGTGCTGCTTTTTTTTTTCTTTTTGGAGGTGGGTTGGGGAGGAAGAGGGGCGGGCAGGCCACTTCTATTGGTCTTTCATTTATCTGTTTTCATTCATCTTTGTTCTTTGGCCTGTGTGGGCCTCCCATTGCAGTGGCCTCTGTTGTCGCAGAGCAATGGCTCTGGGCGCATGCCCTCCAGAGCTCCGGCTTGGTAATTGGACACATCGATCTTCCCAGGCCAGGGATCGAACCTGTGCCCCCTGTACCGCAAGGCGGTGTCCCTACCCCCTGGACCACCAGGGAAGCCCAGACGTTGCTTTTTGACTGCTTGTTACAGGCCAGGCTTCATACTAGACAGATGACATACATTCAATTTCATTATCATGATGACAGAATGAAGTAGTTTTAGGTGTGAAGAAACCAAAGTGCTTTATCTGCCTAAATAATTTTAATTAACTTCTTTACTTTTAAAAATAAGCTATGAATTTATCTTTTTAATAGCTGTATATTGATGTGCCTCTTAGTTCATTCCCAGTGAAGAGGCATTTACATTGTTCTAAACTTTAAAATTGACTATGGTTTTGTAATTCATTATTTCCTTGTTGGGTCATTAGTTATATTTCTTTTAAATATTGATGTATATGTTTTAAGTTCCCCTAGAAATAGGAGTCTGTATTCTCACTAGCAGTGTAAAAATGCCAATTTGTTCACATCCTCATTCACATTGCATTGCTGAAGTTTTTTTCCCATCAGTTCAGTTCAGTTGCTCAGTCGTGTTCCACTCTGTGACCCATGGACACCAGGCTTCCTTGTCATTCAACATCTGGAGCTTGCACAAACTCAGATCTTTTGGGTTGTTGATGCCATCCAATAATCTTGTTTTCCATCGTTCTCTTGTGCTTTCTGCCTTTCACGAATCAAACCCAAGCCCCTTGCTTTGGACACTGAGACTAGACCACCGGGGAAGTCCCCAGACTACAAATTTTAATACAGTAATGAGTAATAATCAGAAAATTTCAGATTATCCATGATGCATATTCAGTTAAATGGAAATCGACACACATGTTAGTAAAGCCAAGAGATAGTCTCTCTGCAGGCTTGGATGGTTCCAGAACTTGAAACGAAGATGGTCCTATCTGTCCAAAGCCTGTTTATTTATGACACTGTATTTTCACTCCCTCCTTAACAACATTCTCCAGTCGTTTATATGGCCCTACCTGTAAGAGAGTCTCTGGGTGGTTCCTATGCCTATCCTTGAATGAATTCATATGGTGTAGGAGAGGCGATGGTCACCAGTGGAGAAGTTGTAATCAGAGATGATGAAAATAGTCTCCCTTGTATAGTGGGATTGTATTGTAGATGAGTTCCATTCATACCACATGGAGAAGGGTTAGGAGATGGCTCCCCAGAGAATTGCAGGTCAGGGTGCTCAGAAAAAGGACTGCTAGATATGCAGTAGTTTGGTCATCTTTTACTGTCACTTTAAAATGAATATGTAAGTTACAGAGTAGAAGTGTTCACATATTTGAATGAAGTCATTACTCACTGAATAAAGATGTTAGGTCAGTCTCACCTTCCTCCTCAGCTTGATTTTCACATAACATTATACATTGACACTCAAGTTTCCTACTCCTTATACAACAGAAGGAATCATTCAGGAAATTAGAAGGATTAATTATTGCATTGTTACGACACTTTATTATTAGGAAAAGTACTATACTTTCATTATAGCGCTATGTAATAGGTTCAATTATAAGTGTATGTAAAAATTAGCATACCTCTAACGGATCATGTAAGAATTAAAATGAAAGCCTGATATGGAATACGTATTGCCCAGTTATCTGTTGCTGCTTTTAAAGCAGTTGGACACAGTTAAGCATGAAACCATGACTGTTTCCGGGACTGGAGTTAACTCCACCCTTGGTGACTCCTGCAGTGCAGCTGGCAGAGGGCATCCCTAGTGCTTCTGTCTCCTGACAGACAGCTGAATCGGAATCATTCCATAGTATTATAATGTCGTGAGAAATACTTCTAATATTCTCAGTAGAAGAGAAAAATCAGCATAAGTAGAAAGCTCCCGTATATATCCTATTATTTTTTTCATTAGTAAGGGTCCAGAAAGTATAATGTCTTCAGCCATTGATTTGTTGATTCTTTTACATTACATATATAACATTTTTTAAAATCCAGGTTTATAGTTGGATAAGAGGTTTTTCACATTTCAAGTGTCACACTTCAAAAATAAAGAGACTGCTTATGAAGCCCTGAACTTTGTATACATGTTTTGGTTAGGAATGCTTTTTCAAAAAAGGAAAAAAAGAGAGACAAACCTGTGTTTTAGAAGATAAATCACATAGGAGTTTAAAAAACAAAACAAAAAAAACCACCTAACTGCTAGTTTCGCCTTTATCCAGAGGAATAAAGATGATAGGAATATATTTGTAGGAGCAAGTTTTCTTATACAGATATATAATTGATCCCTGAACAAGGAGGGGATGCATGTAACTCATAGTTGGCTATTCTTATTGTATTCAGCTAACCACAGACTGTTTCATGCTGTAGTATTTACTATTTATTGAACAATATCCGAGTATAAGTGAACCTTGAAATGGTCAAGGGCCAACGGATTAGGTCAAGAACATTGATAAAAGATTTATACCTAATTTTATTATACACAGGCTTTGTGGATAAGAATATGTTAACCTAATATAGTTGCTTCTCAAAGTGGCATTGTAGAAATAAATGATAAATGCAGTTTTGCTCATTACAGAGGCTGGGACAGAGATGTATGTTTTGTACATGTTGAACACACACAGTAGTAAGTTGTAGTTACACCTTTCCATATTTCCTCTTTTTTTTTAAATCCCCCATTTTTGACAAATAGAATGATTGGGAACACTTCAGAAATACTCTTTTAATATGGAACTTTTTTAAGTGATGGAAATGTTTGATATGAAATGTTTGATATACAGTTGAATACATTTGTGAAGCTCATCAAACCCCATACACTGAAAATGAGTACATTTTATCGTTGGGGAATTAACTTTGGATGAAGTTTAAAAGTGAGTTTAAACACGGAAATCTAAAATAGGACATAGTAGTGAAAGTGTTCCAGAGTATATAGTATGCTATCAATATAAATTAGCAGTAAAACACTAGCCCACAATACATTATTAAATACTGAATGTCACTGAATAGTTGTGAACATTTGTACTAGTGTCCATTATTGTATCATGTATATATAAAGACATCTTAGTATTACATGAACTGAGTCTTATTAGTGACAGTAATGTACAGGTTTTAGTGTGCTTTATAAGTGAAAGTACTTTTTTTTTTTCCAGTTTTAATGTGACTTGCACTGATGATTTTTCCCTCTAAATTGTACATTTTTTTAGTCTATTCCAACTTAGTCACATAATTCAGATAGAAAGATAAGTGTAATGTAATAATTTCTTAAATACTTAAAAATTTCTAAATTTTTAAAATATTTTAAAATAGTGATATTATTAGCTGAACATACTAAGCTAACTCCATAATCTGTCTAGGGCTTCCCAGGTGGCTCTGTGATAAAGAATCCACCTGTAATCTGTCTACATGCCGTGTCCATCTTTCAGGTGATCGGGGTATGTACCCAGCCAGGCAAAGATAAGACAGTATAGGATGTCAGATACAGCTTTGTGATCACATCAGATGACTCTGGTGGCATGCTATATAAGAAATCAACCTTAAAACTGAAATTTAAAAAATCCTTAGGCCAGTCTTTTTTCCTCAATTTAACTCTTTTACCCTTTTATACCAGTTTGAAGAGTTTAAATAATCTTTCAAAACATGTTGATGCAGTTTTGCTCATTACAGAGGCTGGGACAGAGATGTATGTTTTGTACATGTTGAACACACACAGTAGTAAGTTGTAGTTACACCTTTCCATATTTCCTCTTTTTTTTTAAATCCCCCATTTTTGACAAATAGAATGATTGGGAACACTTCAGAAATACTCTTTTAATATGGAACTTTTTTAAGTGATGGAAATGTTTGATATGAAATGTTTGATATACAGTTGAATACATTTGTGAAGCTCATCAAACCCCATACACTGAAAATGAGTACATTTTATCGTTGGGGAATTAACTTTGGATGAAGTTTAAAAGTGAGTTTAAACACGGAAATCTAAAATAGGACATAGTAGTGAAAGTGTTCCAGAGTATATAGTATGCTATCAATATAAATTAGCAGTAAAACACTAGCCCACAATACATTATTAAATACTGAATGTCACTGAATAGTTGTGAACATTTGTACTAGTGTCCATTATTGTATCATGTATATATAAAGACATCTTAGTATTACATGAACTGAGTCTTATTAGTGACAGTAATGTACAGGTTTTAGTGTGCTTTATAAGTGAAAGTACTTTTTTTTTCCAGTTTTAATGTGACTTGCACTGATGATTTTTCCCTCTAAATTGTACATTTTTTTAGTCTATTCCAACTTAGTCACATAATTCAGATAGAAAGATAAGTGTAATGTAATAATTTCTTAAATACTTAAAAATTTCTAAATTTTTAAAATATTTTAAAATAGTGATATTATTAGCTGAACATACTAAGCTAACTCCATAATCTGTCTAGGGCTTCCCAGGTGGCTCTGTGATAAAGAATCCACCTGTAATCTGTCTACATGCCGTGTCCATCTTTCAGGTGATCGGGGTATGTACCCAGCCAGGCAAAGATAAGACAGTATAGGATGTCAGATACAGCTTTGTGATCACATCAGATGACTCTGGTGGCATGCTATATAAGAAATCAACCTTAAAACTGAAATTTAAAAAATCCTTAGGCCAGTGTTTTTTCCTCAATTTAACTCTTTTTACCCTTTTATACCAGTTTGAAGAGTTTAAATAATCTTTCATAGAAGTCATTAGGGATGTGGAGCAGGGGAGAATGGCCCAGAATGTCTCTAAATCTTTATATTTCTAAATGGTAATGCCTGTCTGAACATAGATTTTTGTACTTAACAGTTTCTGTTTTGTGTTTAAAGAGTTTTTAATAGGCTGCTTTCATTTAGCAGCTTTAAGTAGATATAGTTTAAGTGTGATCCCAAGAGAGATGAACTAAGGGTTCTTTTGCTTGTCTTGAACTGAGGTTTTAAACGAAGAGTCTGCAAGGTCAAATATATTGCTAGAATCCTTGACAATTTTTAAATCAATGAAACAGAAGGAACAGGTGATCTGGAGAATTGTTATTGTATAGTTGATCTCAGAGAAAATTAGTATCTATTAAAATAATGCCCAAGTTCTAACGAAAGTATGCTCTGTTGACTTTGAAGACCTTTCCTTGCTGGAGTCTCTGTTTAGATAGAGAGCCCCACCCAGAATGTTGTCCTGAAATGTACTTGAAATGTAAGGACGTAGTGTAATAGTGTTGTTTGAGGAAGGGACTAGAGACAATGTTCTGGTGACTTCCCTGTTGATAAGATAACAAGAAACTTAGTTTCTATACCTTTTTAAAAGAGTCTGTTGTCCCTATAAAGGTGTTAATTAGATCCCAGATTATCATGTGCAGTGTACTTGATTAGGTTTCTACCCCTAATTATACAGTGTTTGTAAACTGGACATTCTGATAGGCTTCAGTTCAAATGTATGTCCCTTGCTAATGCTGCGCCGCCCCCCCGCCCCCTTAAGGTCTCTTATGACCTTAATGATGAGCATTATAGAAACCAGCTGCAGTGAAAACAGTGCAAAGATAATGTAGCGGTACAGTGCTAAAGGAGATATTGAAACTCCTGAAATATATAGTATATACCAAAAAAGTCTCTTGGCTTTAGTTAATGGAGAAAAGAAGTGGAGAAGTAGAGAGCTCTGATGGGAACTTCTTTTTTGGCCACTTATATTGAATAGATCTTTCATTCACTTAACTTTTGTTCTTTTGGCCTGTGTGGGCCTCCCATTGCAGTGGCCTCTCTCATTACAGAGCACCGGCCCTGGGTGCATGTGCTCCAGTTAATTGGCATGACCACCCCAAGAACGTGCCTTTTCCTGCAAGGCGGTGTCCAAATAGTATGGCCATGTCTTAGGGAGGACGGGTGGCCCAGAATGTCTCTAAATCTTTATATTTCTAAATGGTAATGCCTGTCTGAACATAGATTTTTGTACTTAACAGTTTCTGTTTTGTGTTTAAAGAGTTTTTAATAGGCTGCTTTCATTTAGCAGCTTTAAGTAGATATAGTTTAAGTGTGATCCCAAGAGAGATGAACTAAGGGTTCTTTTGCTTGTCTTGAACTGAGGTTTTAAACGAAGAGTCTGCAAGGTCAAATATATTGCTAGAATCCTTGACAATTTTTAAATCAATGAAACAGAAGGAACAGGTGATCTGGAGAATTGTTATTGTATAGTTGATCTCAGAGAAAATTAGTATCTATTAAAATAATGCCCAAGTTCTAACGAAAGTATGCTCTGTTGACTTTGAAGACCTTTCCTTGCTGGAGTCTCTGTTTAGATAGAGAGCCCCACCCAGAATGTTGTCCTGAAATGTACTTGAAATGTAAGGACGTAGTGTAATAGTGTTGTTTGAGGAAGGGACTAGAGACAATGTTCTGGTGACTTCCCTGTTGATAAGATAACAAGAAACTTAGTTTCTATACCTTTTTAAAAGAGTCTGTTGTCCCTATAAAGGTGTTAATTAGATCCCAGATTATCATGTGCAGTGTACTTGATTAGGTTTCTACCCCTAATTATACAGTGTTTGTAAACTGGACATTCTGATAGGCTTCAGTTCAAATGTATGTCCCTTGCTAATGCTGCGCCGCCCCCCCGCCCCCTTAAGGTCTCTTATGACCTTAATGATGAGCATTATAGAAACCAGCTGCAGTGAAAACAGTGCAAAGATAATGTAGCGGTACAGTGCTAAAGGAGATATTGAAACTCCTGAAATATATAGTATATACCAAAAAAGTCTCTTGGCTTTAGTTAATGGAGAAAAGAAGTGGAGAAGTAGAGAGCTCTGATGGGAACTTCTTTTTTTTTTGGCCACTTATATTGAATAGATCTTTCATTCACTTAACTTTTTTTGTTCTTTTGGCCTGTGTGGGCCTCCCATTGCAGTGGCCTCTCTCATTACAGAGCACCGGCCCTGGGTGCATGTGCTCCAGAACTCCAACTCGATAGTTGGACACATCGTTCCAGCTGCTTTGTGGCACGTGGGTTCTTCCCGGGCCAGGGATCGAACCGGTGCCCCTTTTCCTGCAAGGCGGTGTCCTTACCCTGGACCACCAGGGAAACCCTTCTGATGGGAAATTTTAAAGAGGATGGTTTGAGGGACAAGTGACTGTCACTCACGGTGTTGGAAAGCTTGGGTTAGGGTTAGGCCAGAGTAAGAAGACCTCTCCTGCCCAGTATGCCAGGCACCACAGGAACGCCCCAGTGTGAGCAGGTGTGGTGAAAGGAAACTCTGGAAGTGAACCTAGAGATTGCTAGAGAGGCTGTAGCAAGAGTCCATGGAGTTTTGACCAGGGTGTTGATCTGAAGAGTTTTGTCGTTTTTTAATTTAAGACAACTGTTTTAAACATTTCACTCTTGCATTTCACATTTATAGGCTTAAGAAAATCTAACAAGAAGCGCAGCGAATCCCCACCTGCTGAGCTCCCCAGTTTGAGGCGGAGCACACGCCAAAAGACCACGGGCTCCTGTGCTAGTGCCAGGTAATAACACGGGCCTTTCCAGTTTATGATTAGTCCAGCTTTCATCAAAATACTTAATTTTGTGTTTGCTTTAAAAAATAATAGAATTTTCTCTTGAGTATTGAGCAAAGAAATTTATTCTTAATATTGCCATTATTATTTTTTCTGTGAATTATGCCCCAATATTTACTTTTTTTCCCTAAGTTTTAATCATACCCTTTTTGGGGAATACACGTTTGTCTTCTACCTTTTCCTCTGTTGTTACATTATTTGCACAGAGATACTGCCAGTAGCGGGACATTTGGTTGTTTTCCGAGTTATAATCTGCCAAACAACTCTCTAATGAGCAACTGTATGCAGAACTGGGTTATTTTTAAAGGTAGCTAAATTTCCCAGTAGTGTGATTAATGGATTAATGCCCGTTGTAATGGCTGTAGTAATGCCTAATGAGTTTCTAAAAGTGTTGGCATGAGTTGCTGAGTTTAATGGGTGAGGGAGAGAGATGTGCTTCATTTTCATTTTGCCTTATAACACCTGTCCTCAAGGAAAAATGTGAGTTTTGTTTGTATTCTTTCACATCTCCAATTCCCACTTCTCCCACTTTGTATTTTGGAACCCATTTTCAGAAAATCATCTACCTCTTTATATAATACAGTATATTATTTCTCATATTTTTTTTTTTTAATTTTTATTTCACTGTTTACTGTTAACAGATAGTGTCTTAGATTAACTGATTCAGGTTAAAAAAAAAATCTTAACTGCAGTTTCACCTCGGATTTTCATGCTTGGTCAGTTTTGGTCTTGTGCTATAATTACCACAGGCATATGAGATTTCTCCCTGCTTTATATTTAATTTCCCTCTTTTATATGTCATTTCTTCTCTCTACTAAATGTGCCAAAAATCAGTGATGAGGTGGATGATTTTAGTTTGCGTTTTCCCTACTCAGTTAGATGAAAGATTCAGTGCTTCTTGTGCTGCTTCTCTAAGGTAATCAACTTTATACTTTTCGCCTGCTGTTGCAAAGACACGGTATGACTTATTGCCTAATAAGAAGTCATAAAGAGAGGACTCTTGCCACTTTTTTTTTTGGCCTCTTTTTACTGATTTTTTTAAAAATTATTTTTTTTCGGGCTTCCCTGGTGGTCCAGTGGGTAAGGACACCGCCTTGCAGTGCAAGGGGCACCGGTTCGATCCCTGGCCTGGGAAAATCCCACGTGCCGCGGAGCGGTTGGACCCATGTGTCCAGTTACCGAGCTGGAGCTCTGGAGCACATGTGCCCAGAGCCGGTGCTCTGTGACAGCAGAGGCCACCGCGATGGGAGGCCCACACGGGCCAAAGAACAAAGATGGATGAAAATGGACAAATGAAAGACCAATAGAAGTGACCCGCCTGCTCCCCTCCCTCCCCACCCCACCCCCCTCAAATAAATAAATAAATAAATCTTTAAAAAAAAATTATTTATTTTCATCCATCTTCATTCTTCGGCCTATATGGGCCTCCCATCGTGGTGGCTTCTCTCGTTGCAGAGTACTGGCACCGGGCGCACATGCTCCAGAGCACTGGCCCGCAACCAGATGTACCCATCTAGCAGCACATGGGATCTTCCCAGGCCAGGAATCAAACCAGTGCCCCTTGCACAGAAAGGCGGACTCTCCACTCACTAGAGCATCAGGGAAGCCTGACTCTTGCCACTTTAAGCTCTGATTTTGCACTTGTTTTCTCATTCTATCAGGACTGTTTAAAATATTGTTTAAATATATGGAGTTAGTATATCTGTTTGCCTTTGATATTTGTTAGCAATACTTTTTATGAGGACCTCTTAGAAGATTTCTTGGGCTTTTATCCTATTTTGGGCCAAACTTTGAGTCCAGTTTGCCCATGGTTTATAATCTTAGATATCAAGTGAATTCACTATGGTTTAAACTGTATATGGCATCAGATAATCTGGCATCCTGTCTCTGCAGCCGTCTCCTCAGAAACACTGTCTTAATGCGCTAGGAGTTACTTACATGCTGCACACAAGCTGTCTCGCTGCCTGCCTGCAGTGCTCTTCGTCTCAAACTTTCCTGAATTCACTGAAATTCCTCTTAAATTTAGTGCTTTCATAGACTTTCACAGCCGTAGGTTCATTGCTCTGTAGACAAACACCTTAGGGCAGTAACCAAGTGTTGAGCACAGAGCATGTCACATGGTTGATGCAAATTAAAGGTTATATAAATGACTTAACTTGAATCCCACTAATTTGTAACTTGATAATTTGGGTTTGGAATGAGTTGGCTTTTTTTTTTTCCTGTGAAGCGAAGACTGGCTAAGTAAGTCCCTATTAAGGGAGGTTTTCTTTTTGCCCCACTAATTGGAAGAATAAACTTTTCTACGACTCTGGTCATTCAGAACCTTCATTTACAGGCCGCTTATGTCTGCTTCCTCCTTGTTCTTTACCAGGCAGCATCTAATTTCACTGTAGTTTGGCTTTAGTCTAAAACATTTCTTTATAGTAGGTTTTTGCACTTCTAAGTTTATTTGGGGAGCTGCTGTTTAAACAGTATTAAGTTGTAATAATTTTGAAAGTCTTTTGTGTACATAATTTGCTTACTGATTTCACTTATTTATTTATTTTTTTTAAAGATTTATTTATTTATTTATTGGGGGGGGTGGTTGGGGAGGGAGGGGAGCAGGCGGGCCACCTCTATTGGTCTTTCATTTCTCTATTTTCATCCATCTTTGTTCTTTGGCTCCTGTGGGCCTCCCATCGCAGTGGCGTCTGTTGTCGCAGAGTGCTGGCTCTGGGCGCATGTGCTCCAGAGCTCCGGCTCAGTGATTGGACACATCGGTCCAGCCGCTCCACGGCACGTGGGATCTTCCCAGGCCAGGGATCTAACCGGCACCCCTTGCACTGCAAGGCAGTGTCCTTATCCACTGGACCACCAGGGGAAGCCCTATTTCACTTATGAAAATAGAAAAGTGTCAGCAATAAACTGTAGTTTGCTTCGTGGTAAACAATTGATGATCCTTTTTCCCACATCTTATACTGCATCTTGTGTGTATAAGATGTCATCTGTATTTATCTACAAATATTAAATATTTAGTTCTTTATTTTAAAGGATGAGCCATTGTCCATGATGAGGATAGTAGCTTTTGTTTGATAGTTTAAATCATCTGGGACTTTAGTGATACGGGGTTTTTTCCATTGTTTTCTCTCCCCTCACCCATCCCCCATTTTCAAGTATCAGTGTGACAGTCTATATATTGATCTACTGTTTACCCAAGAATTAGAGATCTTTAAATGTTGAGCACAGAGCATGTCACATGGTTGATGCAAATTAAAGGTTATATAAATGACTTAACTTGAATCCCACTAATTTGTAACTTGATAATTTGGGTTTGGAATGAGTTGGCTTTTTTTTTTCCTGTGAAGCGAAGACTGGCTAAGTAAGTCCCTATTAAGGGAGGTTTTCTTTTTGCCCCACTAATTGGAAGAATAAACTTTTCTACGACTCTGGTCATTCAGAACCTTCATTTACAGGCCGCTTATGTCTGCTTCCTCCTTGTTCTTTACCAGGCAGCATCTAATTTCACTGTAGTTTGGCTTTAGTCTAAAACATTTCTTTATAGTAGGTTTTTGCACTTCTAAGTTTATTTGGGGAGCTGCTGTTTAAACAGTATTAAGTTGTAATAATTTTGAAAGTCTTTTGTGTACATAATTTGCTTACTGATTTCACTTATTTATTTATTTTTTTTAAAGATTTATTTATTTATTTATTGGGGGGGGTGGTTGGGGAGGGAGGGGAGCAGGCGGGCCACCTCTATTGGTCTTTCATTTCTCTATTTTCATCCATCTTTGTTCTTTGGCTCCTGTGGGCCTCCCATCGCAGTGGCGTCTGTTGTCGCAGAGTGCTGGCTCTGGGCGCATGTGCTCCAGAGCTCCGGCTCAGTGATTGGACACATCGGTCCAGCCGCTCCACGGCACGTGGGATCTTCCCAGGCCAGGGATCTAACCGGCACCCCTTGCACTGCAAGGCAGTGTCCTTATCCACTGGACCACCAGGGGAAGCCCTATTTCACTTATGAAAATAGAAAAAGTGTCAGCAATAAACTGTAGTTTGCTTCGTGGTAAACAATTGATGATCCTTTTTCCCACATCTTATACTGCATCTTTGTGTGTATAAGATGTCATCTGTATTTATCTACAAATATTAAATATTTAGTTCTTTATTTTAAAGGATGAGCCATTGTCCATGATGAGGATAGTAGCTTTTGTTTGATAGTTTAAATCATCTGGGACTTTAGTGATACGGGGTTTTTTCCATTGTTTTCTCTCCCCTCACCCATCCCCCATTTTCAAGTATCAGTGTGACAGTCTATATATTGATCTACTGTTTACCCAAGAATTAGAGATCTATTTTAAGTGAATTGCTTCTCCTGAAGGAATCACTTTTCCATTGAGTTGAAGTGTTTAAAGATCACTTCTGTCCGAAAGGATGACAATAGCTCATAGTTGGACAAAGCTTGTATTGTTAATGTGATATAGCTTGGAAGAGTTTTAAACATACAAAGTCTCGGTTGTTAACCATAGTGATTTTCTGCAACAATTTTTATGTAAAAAGAAGAAACTAGCTTTGTGTTTCATGCATTGGAGCTTTGTACTGTGTGGACATTGCTCCTGGTCACTGAGAGTGCTGCCTGTGATGGCATTTTTCTGTCATAGTCGGCGAGGCTCTGGCCTGGGCAAAAGAGGAGCAGCTGAAGCTCGTCGTCAGGAGAAGATGGCAGACCCTGAGGGCAACCAGGAGACCGTGAACTCTTCAGCTGCCCGGACAGACGAGACTCCCCAAGGAGCGGCAGGTAGATTGGCACTTCTTAGGCCTACAATGCATGTGTTGTGTCTTCCAGGTTTACTTAGAGATAAATTACTTTTTAGGTGTATCAAGTATAATGGAAGAGAGGAGACAGATGTCTCTTAAGATGTTAAAGACCATCAAACTTGTTTTCTTCTGTTTTACTTTATAGATTTGGTTTTTGATTCGTTGTATTCATTTGTTGTGTAATTTTTTCCATATCCACGTGTGTACTACTTAAATGCAAAGAACTTTTAAGAGGAAAAAAGTCCCTTTCTGTTTTAAGTTGTTTAAATATTGATAATACATATAATAGTTGTGTACTGATTGCTCGAAAAAATTTAAATTCATGATAAAGATGTAAGGATATAGTTTAAATTGCTTCATATATATGCAGATTTTAAGTTGGAATATTATAGGCCCTAAAAAATAAGTATTCAGTTTGAATCTAGCCATCTTTAAGTTCCTATTTTTATTCTTGATATCTTAGCACAGCAAAAATTAAGGCACACCAAACCCAAAGTATGTAACCTTTACCAGTGCAAAAAGAAGGCTATGACTTCACTGGTTGATTATGGCCAGATTTAAGAAAGAGTTTCTCCCCTCACCCATCCCCCATTTTCAAGTATCAGTGTGACAGTCTATATATTGATCTACTGTTTACCCAAGAATTAGAGATCTATTTTAAGTGAATTGCTTCTCCTGAAGGAATCACTTTTCCATTGAGTTGAAGTGTTTAAAGATCACTTCTGTCCGAAAGGATGACAATAGCTCATAGTTGGACAAAGCTTGTATTGTTAATGTGATATAGCTTGGAAGAGTTTTAAACATACAAAGTCTCGGTTGTTAACCATAGTGATTTTCTGCAACAATTTTTATGTAAAAAGAAGAAACTAGCTTTGTGTTTCATGCATTGGAGCTTTGTACTGTGTGGACATTGCTCCTGGTCACTGAGAGTGCTGCCTGTGATGGCATTTTTCTGTCATAGTCGGCGAGGCTCTGGCCTGGGCAAAAGAGGAGCAGCTGAAGCTCGTCGTCAGGAGAAGATGGCAGACCCTGAGGGCAACCAGGAGACCGTGAACTCTTCAGCTGCCCGGACAGACGAGACTCCCCAAGGAGCGGCAGGTAGATTGGCACTTCTTAGGCCTACAATGCATGTGTTGTGTCTTCCAGGTTTACTTAGAGATAAATTACTTTTTAGGTGTATCAAGTATAATGGAAGAGAGGAGACAGATGTCTCTTAAGATGTTAAAGACCATCAAACTTGTTTTCTTCTGTTTTACTTTATAGATTTGGTTTTTGATTCGTTGTATTCATTTGTTGTGTAATTTTTTCCATATCCACGTGTGTACTACTTAAATGCAAAGAACTTTTAAGAGGAAAAAAGTCCCTTTCTGTTTTAAGTTGTTTAAATATTGATAATACATATAATAGTTGTGTACTGATTGCTCGAAAAAATTTAAATTCATGATAAAGATGTAAGGATATAGTTTAAATTGCTTCATATATATGCAGATTTTAAGTTGGAATATTATAGGCCCTAAAAAATAAGTATTCAGTTTGAATCTAGCCATCTTTAAGTTCCTATTTTTATTCTTGATATCTTAGCACAGCAAAAATTAAGGCACACCAAACCCAAAGTATGTAACCTTTACCAGTGCAAAAAGAAGGCTATGACTTCACTGGTTGATTATGGCTAACAGATTTAAGAAAGAGTTTGTTACAGGCATTTCTCACAATTCTAAAAACAGACATAAGAAAATTATAATTCAGCATTGTTAACATATGGTCGTAAGTCCCTTAAATCTGGATAATATGTATAGCTTTAGGTGTAGGTATATATAGTCTTACTTTGGGTCAGAATTCTTTCATGTATTATTATTTAATATCAGCATATGTACCACTTTTCTTTAATGCCTGCTATTGATCGTATATCCTAGTTTGACAGGAAAGTTCTGTTTGCCAACTGCTGTTTGTGTTTTATGCCTTTTGTCTCAGCTTTCTATCCAGCCTAACAACTTTACCGACCAATCTTTCTTGGTTTCATATGATAAATTGCATGATGAATCTTGCTCATCTCATCTGGTGATGCCTTTTCCCTAGAATATTTTTTCTGAAGGGTTAAATAGTAGGTTTCTGGAAAGATAAAGTGTGGATGAAACTTGCCTTGTCCTTGAAGCAGTGTATAAAACACAGCTGATGTTTCCAAGTTGGAATATGGAAGTGGAGCAATTCCCATATGGATTATACTTTGAGAGGGAGCTGTTGAGTGTGTTGTTACAGTGTTACCATAATGATGGTAATTATAATAGGTAACATTTACGGAGTGTACACCTCATTGCATACACACTATTAAGCACTTTACGTATATTCTCATTTAATATTCAGAACAACCTGCTGAGGTGTGAGCACTTTTACCCTCATTTTATAAACGAGGAAAACTGAAATGCATCATGGTTAAACTTGCCAGGGTTACAGACTGGAATGAGTGACTGTCAAATCCAGACCTTAGAAAAAGGAAGTACACAGTTTTAACAGATGTGTTCTGCTTCCCTCCAGTTTCTAGCTTGTTTTAATTCATGTGGGTGTAATTGGAGACCAGAATGAGGAGGCAGTGTGTAAAATTGTGTTCACTGGTACATTTATCTAAGAGGATAAAGGCTTCAAGGGATTAGGCTCATAAGATTGCCCTCCTAAAGGCCTGCCTCCATATTTGAAATCGCGGTGTAATCTAGGTATTTTCCAAGTTTATGTAAAAGATACATACGACTGGGGCAATTTGATATTTCCGAGCATTTTTTTCTTGTCATCAATAAGGGAAATATCTTTGAATTAGAATGACTGTTTGGGGCTTCCCTGGTGGTCCAGTGGGTAAAGACACTGCCTTGCAGTGCAAGGGGCGCCGGTTCGATCCCTGGCCTGGGAAGATCCCACGTGCCGCGGAGCGGCTGGACCGATGTTTCCAATTACCGAGCCGGAGCTCTGGAGTGCATGCGCCCAGAGCCAGCGCTCTGCGACGACAGTGGCCACCGCGATGGGAGGCCCATAGGAGCCAAAGAACAAAGACGGATGGAAATAGAGAAATGAAAGACCAATAGAAGTGGCCTGCCCATCCCCCTCCTTACCCACCCCACCCTCCAAAAGATAAATGAAAAAATTAAAAAATTTAAAAAAAAAAAAGAGCTTGTGCTCTAGAGCGCATGCACCCAGAGCCGGTGCTCTGCAGTGAGAGAGGCCACTGCAATGGGAGGCCCACAGAGGCCAAAGAATAAAGATGGATGAAAGTATATAAATAGAAAACCAATAAAAGAGGCCAAAATTTTTTTAAAAAATTTAAAAAAGAGATAACATGTGACTTGTTCACTAGTATTAGAACTTGCTCTAACTTGATTACATTTTGGAGGCTGTATCCCTTGTGGATGCTTCAGGGATTCCTCTGCCGGCTCACTCAGGTAGTTCTGGGGGAAGAGGCATACTTCTTACCAACTTTATATTAAGTTCTTCAGTGTAATGTGCTTTAGTTTCTTAGTATATAAAATTGGAATATAAAGAAAAATGAAACGCTCTAAGCTTATGTAAAATGTAAATCAATGGTGGTAACTTAGAGCATCTTTTAGCATACACCTAAATAATGTGTAATTATGTTTCAAACATCGATTGTTCTGGCCTTGTTCAAAAGTTTTCATGACCCTAAGAATGTCTGCCTGTTGCCTCCTGTACTTAGATATCTGGCAAACCGTTAGCCATTCCCATCAAGTAAAAGTGAATT
Organism: Tragulus kanchil; assembly: GCA_022376925.1. NCBI lineage: Eukaryota > Metazoa > Chordata > Mammalia > Artiodactyla > Tragulidae > Tragulus > Tragulus kanchil. Next base: position 57,452,747 of record JAIOJX010000026.1, read on the forward strand.
CTGTGAGCTTTCACTGTATATTGGAGATTGCCTTACATGATGCTGTGAAGATAAGCAAAGACTCAGTGAGCGAGATACAAGTTTAAACAAACAGAAAACCAGATTGACATCTCTTAAAATCTATCACTGGATATTCTCTGCTCGATAGTAATGCTTTGATTAATATATTGTGTCTAGGGATGAATTTTGTGCATGTTGCCCAGGGTTTGACACATTGATTGAAGAGCTTTGTCACAGATGCCTATGAACGGATTACATTTCTGTATCTGCATGACTTTACAAACAGCCACTCATAGGCTAAGCTAATTGAGTTTACTTAATTTTGTAAAGCTTACAAAAAGGGAGCTACAGTAGGCAAATGCTTCTTAATATTTACCGTCAAAGATAGGGCAGCTCGAAGGGATCTTTTCCTCCAAATAGACACTCAGTTGAAAATGAGAATATTTGTGCTGCTTCTTGTAAAGGGTCTGTAGTCCCTGAAGATTGGGGCTCTGCTGTAATAATTGTAATAGCTCTTTCGGTTCCGCAGTTTTACAAGTTTTATGTCTTGGTAAGGTCTTTGTGTCAGGATAGTTTGAGTTATTATTCATTATGTAAATTCTTCTTAAAAAGTAACAACAATTAAACCTTAAAAGGGTCTTAGCAGACACTGAGAGGAAGGCGCAGTCAAACTGCTAGTTTTGCAGGAATATATTGTCATCACTTGGTCAGGTTCATGATAGAATCAACCACTATTTTACTAAGCTGAAGTAGTGATCAGGTTAACATTTTGGGTAGTAGAGTCCTTCTGAGTCTGACTTCTTCATTCCCTTTATTTTGATGTGTTAGTTGCTTTCTCTTTTTTTCCATGAAAGCTATATGATGAAGTCTAGAAGAACAGGTGGTATGCGGTATGCACATGTTTATTTTCATGTATTATTGTCTGTAAATCTCTGCTTTTTGTTTTTAAAGACGAACCAGGCGTAATGAGTTTTAAATGTTGCTCTCCTACCCCTTACCTTCTGTTCTCCCCCACCTTCCACCCCCACCTCGAAGCCTCTAGTTCTGTTGCAGGGGCTGCGGGCATGACCACCTCTGGGGAGAGTGAATCAGATGATTCCGAGATGGGACGATTACAAGGTAAAGATAGTTATTGAACTCATAAGAAACTATTGTCATAGGCTGCCTGTCACTACTGTTGATTGTTGAAATTAATTTGAATAAGTTCATATGAATTTAATTTAGCATTCCCATATCTCCAGAAATAGCTCTTTTTTTAGTGATTTAATGGTTTGGAATTGGAAGATGACCTGTTTGCTTCATATTTACTGTTTAAGTAGATAAAATGTTAATGTAATATGTTTTTTGTTGTTAATTTTTCTCTCATGGTCGCATGTGCAGCTAGTAATCAAGGAAGATATTAATGTAAATATGTTTTTGTTGTTAAGGTTGTATCTGCATGACTTTACAAACAGCCACTCATAGGCTAAGCTAATTGAGTTTACTTAATTTTGTAAAGCTTACAAAAAGGGAGCTACAGTAGGCAAATGCTTCTTAATATTTACCGTCAAAGATAGGGCAGCTCGAAGGGATCTTTTCCTCCAAATAGACACTCAGTTGAAAATGAGAATATTTGTGCTGCTTCTTGTAAAGGGTCTGTAGTCCCTGAAGATTGGGGCTCTGCTGTAATAATTGTAATAGCTCTTTCGGTTCCGCAGTTTTACAAGTTTTATGTCTTGGTAAGGTCTTTGTGTCAGGATAGTTTGAGTTATTATTCATTATGTAAATTCTTCTTAAAAAGTAACAACAATTAAACCTTAAAAGGGTCTTAGCAGACACTGAGAGGAAGGCGCAGTCAAACTGCTAGTTTTGCAGGAATATATTGTCATCACTTGGTCAGGTTCATGATAGAATCAACCACTATTTTACTAAGCTGAAGTAGTGATCAGGTTAACATTTTGGGTAGTAGAGTCCTTCTGAGTCTGACTTCTTCATTCCCTTTATTTTGATGTGTTAGTTGCTTTCTCTTTTTTTCCATGAAAGCTATATGATGAAGTCTAGAAGAACAGGTGGTATGCGGTATGCACATGTTTATTTTCATGTATTATTGTCTGTAAAACTCTGCTTTTTGTTTTTAAAGACGAACCAGGCGTAATGAGTTTTAAATGTTGCTCTCCTACCCCTTACCTTCTGTTCTCCCCCACCTTCCACCCCCACCTCGAAGCCTCTAGTTCTGTTGCAGGGGCTGTGGGCATGACCACCTCTGGGGAGAGTGAATCAGATGATTCCGAGATGGGACGATTACAAGGTAAAGATAGTTATTGAACTCATAAGAAACTATTGTCATAGGCTGCCTGTCACTACTGTTGATTGTTGAAATTAATTTGAATAAGTTCATATGAATTTAATTTAGCATTCCCATATCTCCAGAAATAGCTCTTTTTTTAGTGATTTAATGGTTTGGAATTGGAAGATGACCTGTTTGCTTCATATTTACTGTTTAAGTAGATAAAATGTTAATGTAATATGTTTTTTGTTGTTAATTTTTCTCTCATGGTCGCATGTGCAGCTAGTAATCAAGGAAGATATTAAAAAAAGAGTGGCTTAATATATTGATCTTTGGGACTTAGTAACAATGCATCTAGTAGGTTGTTTTTTTGTCATACTCTTTTGTGTTCTTGATGAGCTGTTTCTAAATGAATGTAGAGTGTATACATAAATTCCAGTTATTATAATGTTCTAAGTGCTTCTTTAAAAGCAGCTTCATATTATGTATACATTGTTTACAAGTGCATGGGTGTGTATCTTGTTAACTTCAGACAGTTGATTCATCCAGTCAAATTCCCAATGTGAGGCTTACAAGAAACATTAATGAATCAGTTTCATATTATCTTTTTGACTGCAACTCTCATGAACCATATTTCTCATTTTGGGAGACTGATAAAAATGATTTTGTTTTTAGAGAATCTCATGATCATATCTGATTGGGAAATGATAGAGTAAAAATAGAGCAGATGTGCTTAACATATAACTTCTTCAAAATAAATATTTACTTTGAATTTTTCTTGGACTATTTACATGGTCCCTTCTGGCACTAATATTTACTGTCTCCATAAGACCTTAAGATGCCCTAGAGTTAACACATACGGATACTGTAACATTAGTATATACAAGTGGTCTTAGAAAAGTTTCATGGAGCTTCTCTTAAAGTTCAAAATTGAAAGTAGCATTGCTTAAGTCAGTTATGTGATGAATCTGTTGTTGGAGACTTCTAGATAAGTTGTATTAACAACTCACACTGTTCTTCCTGCCCTTCTTTTCTCAGCTCTGTTAGAGGCCAGGGGTCTTCCTCCTCACCTGTTTGGTCCTCTTGGTCCTCGGATGTCACAGCTTTTCCACAGAACAATTGGAAGCGGAGCTAGTAAGTGAAAAGTTTTAGCTTTGTCCTCCCCCTCAAAACTCTTTGTTAGTTGAGTACTTTTCTTACTGTTTACCTATTCATTTAGGAGAGTTTTCACATAAGGAGCTGAAAAGAATCTTTTTTTAATTCATATGAATTTAATTTAGCATTCCCATATCTCCAGAAATAGCTCTTTTTTTAGTGATTTAATGGTTTGGAATTGGAAGATGACCTGTTTGCTTCATATTTACTGTTTAAGTAGATAAAATGTTAATGTAATATGTTTTTTGTTGTTAATTTTTCTCTCATGGTCGCATGTGCAGCTAGTAATCAAGGAAGATATTAAAAAAAGAGTGGCTTAATATATTGATCTTTGGGACTTAGTAACAATGCATCTAGTAGGTTGTTTTTTTGTCATACTCTTTTGTGTTCTTGATGAGCTGTTTCTAAATGAATGTAGAGTGTATACATAAATTCCAGTTATTATAATGTTCTAAGTGCTTCTTTAAAAGCAGCTTCATATTATGTATACATTGTTTACAAGTGCATGGGTGTGTATCTTGTTAACTTCAGACAGTTGATTCATCCAGTCAAATTCCCAATGTGAGGCTTACAAGAAACATTAATGAATCAGTTTCATATTATCTTTTTGACTGCAACTCTCATGAACCATATTTCTCATTTTGGGAGACTGATAAAAATGATTTTGTTTTTAGAGAATCTCATGATCATATCTGATTGGGAAATGATAGAGTAAAAATAGAGCAGATGTGCTTAACATATAACTTCTTCAAAATAAATATTTACTTTGAATTTTTCTTGGACTATTTACATGGTCCCTTCTGGCACTAATATTTACTGTCTCCATAAGACCTTAAGATGCCCTAGAGTTAACACATACGGATACTGTAACATTAGTATATACAAGTGGTCTTAGAAAAGTTTCATGGAGCTTCTCTTAAAGTTCAAAATTGAAAGTAGCATTGCTTAAGTCAGTTATGTGATGAATCTGTTGTTGGAGACTTCTAGATAAGTTGTATTAACAACTCACACTGTTCTTCCTGCCCTTCTTTTCTCAGCTCTGTTAGAGGCCAGGGGTCTTCCTCCTCACCTGTTTGGTCCTCTTGGTCCTCGGATGTCACAGCTTTTCCACAGAACAATTGGAAGCGGAGCTAGTAAGTGAAAAGTTTTAGCTTTGTCCTCCCCCTCAAAACTCTTTGTTAGTTGAGTACTTTTCTTACTGTTTACCTATTCATTTAGGAGAGTTTTCACATAAGGAGCTGAAAAGAACTTTAACCTGTTTTTAAAAACAGAGCTTGTGCATATTCTTGCCTTAAACAATAGGAACTCTTCAAGATTTTCCTCTGTCCTTTCGATTACTGAATTGGAGCAATTGGAAAACCATGCAAGTTAACATTAAGACTGTTCTTTTGTTTTGTTTTGTTTTTGAACTGTAGAAAAGTAAAGAAACCTCATATGTTGGTTATTATAGCATTTGATTGGATGATTTGCATAGATTCATGTCTTCGAGTTTTTTGTGGTATAATCAGATTTAATCCATTAGGCATTTAATTATAAAATGAACCCATGAGGAGAGGTTTTTCAACAGAAGTATTAGTAACTAGACTCACTTAATGAAATTATTATAATCCAGAGATTTTATCACACATGGTAGACACAAGGGTGATTCTTTTAAATCTTTGTAACTAAGAGTATGATTTTGCATAATCAAAAATTCAGTTAAATATTGCTTGGTATAGAATACTACCTTTAGCTTCCTTTAACTGTAAAAAATTTACATTTAAGCATTTTTAAAAATTGAAGTATGATTGGTTTATAGTGTGTTAGTTTCTGATATGTAGCAAAGTGACTCAGTTATATATATATATATATATATATATATATATATATAAGTTCTTTTTTTACTTATCTGTGATGTTTCCATAGAGTCACTAGGCTATTTGTAGACTTCAGTCTTAATTTCAGAAACTTCTGAGGTATTGCCAAAGCTTATTAATTCTGAACTTACACGTATTTATATAATGTCCTCCAGATATTCCTTTTTTTTTTTAATAATGCAATGTGTGTGCATGTGCTGATATGTGTACTTGTATCTTTTTCATAATAAAAATATATTTTATTGAAGTATAACTGACTTGCAACATTTCAGGTGCATTCAGTTATACATTACACATTATACATTATTTTCCAGATTACTTTCCGTTATAACTTAGTACAAGATATAAGTATAGTTTCCCGTGCTATACAGTAAATCTTTATTGCTTGTCAAATACATGTTTTTTAAAACTGTCTGACTTTGTATGAATACAATGCTAGATTTCTAATGTATCTTTTTTTTTTTTTTCTAATGTATCTTAATTTGATCTTACAGAAAAACTCATAGTTTTTGGCCAGCTAGATATCTTAGGGTTTTAAAAAGCAGTCAGTATTTTTGTTTTTATTTTCTTTTGCTGCCCTGTTACTCATCTCTGAAATACATTTCTGCAAAGTTCTCAAGAACCCTGGAGTATTGATTTTTTTTATTTATTTATTTTTAATTCAGTGTCATTTATTAGGCACTGTGCTTTGACAGAGGATTAAAAATCCCCATTGTTGGTTATTATAGCATTTGATTGGATGATTTGCATAGATTCATGTCTTCGAGTTTTTTGTGGTATAATCAGATTTAATCCATTAGGCATTTAATTATAAAATGAACCCATGAGGAGAGGTTTTTCAACAGAAGTATTAGTAACTAGACTCACTTAATGAAATTATTATAATCCAGAGATTTTATCACACATGGTAGACACAAGGGTGATTCTTTTAAATCTTTGTAACTAAGAGTATGATTTTGCATAATCAAAAATTCAGTTAAATATTGCTTGGTATAAAATACTACCTTTAGCTTCCTTTAACTGTAAAAAATTTACATTTAAGCATTTTTAAAAATTGAAGTATGATTGGTTTATAGTGTGTTAGTTTCTGATATGTAGCAAAGTGACTCAGTTATATATATATATATATATATATATATATATATATAAGTTCTTTTTTTACTTATCTGTGATGTTTCCATAGAGTCACTAGGCTATTTGTAGACTTCAGTCTTAATTTCAGAAACTTCTGAGGTATTGCCAAAGCTTATTAATTCTGAACTTACACGTATTTATATAATGTCCTCCAGATATTCCTTTTTTTTTTTAATAATGCAATGTGTGTGCATGTGCTGATATGTGTACTTGTATCTTTTTCATAATAAAAATATATTTTATTGAAGTATAACTGACTTGCAACATTTCAGGTGCATTCAGTTATACATTACACATTATACATTATTTTCCAGATTACTTTCCGTTATAACTTAGTACAAGATATAAGTATAGTTTCCCGTGCTATACAGTAAATCTTTATTGCTTGTCAAATACATGTTTTTTAAAACTGTCTGACTTTGTATGAATACAATGCTAGATTTCTAATGTATCTTTTTTTTTTTTTTCTAATGTATCTTAATTTGATCTTACAGAAAAACTCATAGTTTTTGGCCAGCTAGATATCTTAGGGTTTTAAAAAGCAGTCAGTATTTTTGTTTTTATTTTCTTTTGCTGCCCTGTTACTCATCTCTGAAATACATTTCTGCAAAGTTCTCAAGAACCCTGGAGTATTGATTTTTTTTATTTATTTATTTTTAATTCAGTGTCATTTATTAGGCACTGTGCTTGGACAGAGTTCTGAATAGGATAATAAGCAGGGTTGTTTCTCACCTGGAAGCTTCCCCATTGGAGGGTGACTCTGCCAGTAAACAAGACATTTATTAAATCATAAAACTTCAGGTCATGTCATTGCAGTGAAGGAAAAGGAAGCAGAGTAAGGACAGAGATTGATTGTGTGGTGATAGGCTGGTTAGAGAAGCCTGCTCTTGAGGTGTGGTGGTTTTGTATAGAATAAAATGGAGCGAGAAAACCAGCTCTGCAGAGGGTCTGAAGGAAAGAGGACATGTGCAGACAGAGTTTGGCCTGCTCATTAGACAGCAGGAGAGGCCTATAGAAGGTGGAAGACAACTGGTGGAAGATGAAATCTGAGAGGTGTAGGTACTTGGCAGGTCACGTTGGACCTTAGCAGGCCAGCAGCCACTGTGGGGTCTAACCTAAGGGTGATCAAAATTTATCTTCACTATGAAAAAGATCCAGCACACCAAAGTTGAGACTTCCATAAACCAATCAGCAGTTATCAGCCAACACAACCATTGTTTGGTTTATATCCTCAGTTGTTCTCCTCACTCCCCAGGATTATTATTATTTTTTTAAGTTTTCCACTTGGATGTATTTGAATTTCTAACTATAACAGTGAAGACATAAACATTTTAGACAGTGATGGAAATATGATCTGTACTTTGCCATCAGTTAATGTGTATGCCTTTTTTTTTTTTTAATGAGAACTTTGATTTCACTTATTTTGGGAATTTTCTTTGGGTGGGGGCAAAAAAAATTGTGGTGTTACCGAAGCATATTACTAGACATCAGAAGTCGATATTAAGGCTTGATTATTGCCCACATGGAATTATTTATTTATCCTACAGTATAGAATTCCAACTTAGCACCAAAAATAGTATTATGGAGGTTTTGGGTTTTTTTTTCTTTTCCCCATCATACCTCTTTTATTCGTATTTATTTTTATCCATCTTTTTATTCTTTGGCATGTGCGAGCCTCCCATTGCAGTGGCCTCTCTTGGTGCTGAGCACTAGCTTTAGGCACATGCACTCCAGAGCGCTGGCTCGTTATTGGACACACTGGCCCAGCCATTCCTTGGCACATGGGATCTTCCCAGGCCAGGGATTGAATTGGCACCGCTTGCACTGCAAGGCGGACTCTTTACTCACTGGACCACCGTGGAAACCCAAAAAAGGTTTAATTTTGTAATAGCTCTTTTTTGTTTTTGTCAGCTTTTTGTATTTTAGAGTCATTTGAAATAATTCTGTATGTTTGTGCTACCAGTTTGGTTTAGCCCCTTTGCTTAATTTTTTTTACAGGTTTTAGGGAGTGACTTTAAAATGTTATCTGCCTTTTATAATTTGTTGTATTTACATGGTTCCTGAAGTCACATGTATAAATTTTTAAGTCTTATCATTGTTTACTATCCCCACACAAATATCATTTGTAGTTTTATGGTCTGTCCTTCTGTTAGTTACTTCAGATAACAAAAACAAATCCGTATTATCAACTTAACACACACTGCCTTTCTAAGATAAGAGTAGTAAACTTTACATGCTTTGCCTTCCTTTTAGCAGTAAATTTTGGTGCTCACTCTTCATAGGTGGTATTCTCATCACGCACAGAGAGAGGGGTAGGGAAAGAGAGAGAGGTGGTCCCCTATGCCTTTTGCAGAACTGCCACAATGCTGCATTGTGTGGTTGTGCAGTGTATTAGCCAGTCCCGTGTTGCTCATTTGGGTGATTGCCAGCCTTGATTGTTGTTGCAGTGAAATACAGCTTTCCTATTTTTTCCTGTGCTATCTTTAGGCTCGATTTCTAGAAAGACGCTTGTGGTGTAAAGGGTATATGGACACAACTATTTAACAGATGTAAATCAGCCTCTTGTGAAAATGATAATGCATATCCTTGACCTATTATGCATCGCCTACTTTATAGTAAAACATTATCATATCCTTCAAAAAATTGTGGTGTTACCAAGCATCCCAATTGCATTATTGCCCACATGGAATTATTTATTTATCCTACAGTATAGAATTCCAACTTAGCACCAAAAATAGTATTATGGAGGTTTTGGGTTTTTTTTTCTTTTCCCCATCATACCTCTTTTATTCGTATTTATTTTTATCCATCTTTTTATTCTTTGGCATGTGCGAGCCTCCCATTGCAGTGGCCTCTCTTGGTGCTGAGCACTAGCTTTAGGCACATGCACTCCAGAGCGCTGGCTCGTTATTGGACACACTGGCCCAGCCATTCCTTGGCACATGGGATCTTCCCAGGCCAGGGATTGAATTGGCACCGCTTGCACTGCAAGGCGGACTCTTTACTCACTGGACCACCGTGGAAACCCAAAAAAGGTTTAATTTTGTAATAGCTCTTTTTTGTTTTTGTCAGCTTTTTGTATTTTAGAGTCATTTGAAATAATTCTGTATGTTTGTGCTACCAGTTTGGTTTAGCCCCTTTGCTTAATTTTTTTTGCAGGTTTTAGGGAGTGACTTTAAAATGTTATCTGCCTTTTATAATTTGTTGTATTTACATGGTTCCTGAAGTCACATGTATAAATTTTTAAGTCTTATCATTGTTTACTATCCCCACACAAATATCATTTGTAGTTTTATGGTCTGTCCTTCTGTTAGTTACTTCAGATAACAAAAACAAATCCGTATTATCAACTTAACACACACTGCCTTTCTAAGATAAGAGTAGTAAACTTTACATGCTTTGCCTTCCTTTTAGCAGTAAATTTTGGTGCTCACTCTTCATAGGTGGTATTCTCATCACGCACAGAGAGAGGGGTAGGGAAAGAGAGAGAGGTGGTCCCCTATGCCTTTTGCAGAACTGCCACAATGCTGCATTGTGTGGTTGTGCAGTGTATTAGCCAGTCCCGTGTTGCTCATTTGGGTGATTGCCAGCCTTGATTGTTGTTGCAGTGAAATACAGCTTTCCTATTTTTTCCTGTGCTATCTTTAGGCTCGATTTCTAGAAAGACGCTTGTGGTGTAAAGGGTATATGGACACAACTATTTAACAGATGTAAATCAGCCTCTTGTGAAAATGATAATGCATATCCTTGACCTATTATGCATCGCCTACTTTATAGTAAAACATTATCATATCCTTCAAACAGTGCAAGCTCTGTGCAGCAATTTAACTTTTTTTCCTGCCATTCTTTGTGTTGTTTTGTTTTACTGTGATACATGTGGTTGGTTTTATATACATGCTTTTATACATAAGACAATTGTTGTTATAAAATATATGTATTTTTTATATTTTTGCCCACATATATGTACCATTTCCAGTACTCTTTAATTCTTTCCTGCAATTCTTTTCTCCTGTCAGGACTATTTCCCTTTAGCCTGAAGAACTTTTCTGATATAGTGAGTGCTCTTTATTTTTTTATACCAAAAACATTTTTATTGGAGTATATCCATTTAACAATTTTGTGATAGTTTCAGGTGAACAGTGAAGAGGCTCGACAATATACTTTCATGTATCCATTCTTCCCCAATCCTCCTCCCATCCAGGCTGGTATATAACATTAAGCAGAGTTCCATGGGCTATACAATACATTTTTGTATCCTTTTCAGCCTAAAGAACTTTTCTGATATAGTGAGTGATTTCTCTTTGCTTTTGAGAAATCCTTGATGTGCCTTAACTTTTAAAAAATCATTTCCCCAGGTGTAAAAATCTCATATTAGCCTTTTGTAACATCTTTGCTGTTTTCCGTAGTTTTTGTTTAAAAATCTTAATTATTACCCTTTCAAGGCAGTTCTTTTCTCTCCTGGCTTCTTTTAAAGCTTTGCTATTTGTTAATTTTTAGTAGTTTGACTATATTAGGCCTATGTCACATTTTCTTTGTTTTCAGTTTGCTTGGGTTTCACTGAGGCTTTCAAGTTGTGAGTTGCCTTTTTGTCAGGCATTGTTTCTCATCACGCACAGAGAGGGGTAGGGAAAGAGAGAGAGGTGGTCCCCTATGCCTTTTGCAGAACTGCCACAATGCTGCATTGTGTGGTTGTGCAGTGTATTAGCCAGTCCCGTGTTGCTCATTTGGGTGATTGCCAGCCTTGATTGTTGTTGCAGTGAAATACAGCTTTCCTATTTTTTCCTGTGCTATCTTTAGGCTCGATTTCTAGAAAGACGCTTGTGGTGTAAAGGGTATATGGACACAACTATTTAACAGATGTAAATCAGCCTCTTGTGAAAATGATAATGCATATCCTTGACCTATTATGCATCGCCTACTTTATAGTAAAACATTATCATATCCTTCAAACAGTGCAAGCTCTGTGCAGCAATTTAACTTTTTTTCCTGCCATTCTTTGTGTTGTTTTGTTTTACTGTGATACATGTGGTTGGTTTTATATACATGCTTTTATACATAAGACAATTGTTGTTATAAAATATATGTATTTTTTATATTTTTGCCCACATATATGTACCATTTCCAGTACTCTTTAATTCTTTCCTGCAATTCTTTTCTCCTGTCAGGACTATTTCCCTTTAGCCTGAAGAACTTTTCTGATATAGTGAGTGCTCTTTATTTTTTTCTACCAAAAACATTTTTATTGGAGTATATCCATTTAACAATTTTGTGATAGTTTCAGGTGAACAGTGAAGAGGCTCGACAATATACTTTCATGTATCCATTCTTCCCCAATCCTCCTCCCATCCAGGCTGGTATATAACATTAAGCAGAGTTCCATGGGCTATACAATACATTTTTGTATCCTTTTCAGCCTAAAGAACTTTTCTGATATAGTGAGTGATTTCTCTTTGCTTTTGAGAAATCCTTGATGTGCCTTAACTTTTAAAAAATCATTTCCCCAGGTGTAAAAATCTCATATTAGCCTTTTGTAACATCTTTGCTGTTTTCCGTAGTTTTTGTTTAAAAATCTTAATTATTACCCTTTCAAGGCAGTTCTTTTCTCTCCTGGCTTCTTTTAAAGCTTTGCTATTTGTTAATTTTTAGTAGTTTGACTATATTAGGCCTATGTCACATTTTCTTTGTTTTCAGTTTGCTTGGGTTTCACTGAGGCTTTCAAGTTGTGAGTTGATACCTTTCATCAGTTTTGGAAAATTATTGACTATTATCTCTTCAGGCATTGTTTCTCTTATATCATTATCTATTCAAGTGTTCTCCTTCCTTTCGTTCTGGGAGTATCAAGATTTTACACCTTTAGACTTAGTCATTCATCCACTGGGTCTCTCTAGCTCTCATTTTGGTTTTCCCAGTTTTGTTTTCTCCCAGTTTGAAAGATTTCTGTTGACCATATTTCAAACTCACTGATTGTTTTCTCTTTTGTCTTCTTCCATCTTTGAATTTTAGATCTCAGATACTATGTTTTCTAGTTCTAGGCAGTTATTTTATTTTTAAGAAGTAGATCCCAGTTCTCTTTGAAATCCGTTACATTCTTAACCATCTTGTCCATCTTTGCTTATACTTTGTTTGTTTTCTTTATTTTTATATTGGAGTATAACCAATTCACAGTGTTGCAATAGTAACAGAGGCCCTCCTGTCCAGGCTTCCACATGACACTATGCAGAGTTCCCTGTGCAGTATAGTAGGTTTGGGTTGTTACCATTTTAAATATAGCAGTGTGTACGTGTTGATCCCAAACTCTTTAAGTGTCACTAACCCCATTGCTTATATTTGAAATTTATTAATCATAGTTATGGGGGCTTCCCTGATGGCTCAGACAGTTAAGAATCTGCCTGCAGCATGGGAGACCAGGGTTGGATACCTATGTCGGGCAGATCCCCTGGAATAGAACACAGCATCCCATCCATTATTCTTGCCTGGAGAATTCCGTGGACAGAGGATCCTAGTGAGCTACAGTCCATGGGGTCACAAAGAGTCAAACCTGACTGAGCGATTAATATGATGATAGAGTATGCCTTGTTTATAGTTTCTAGTGATGTTGCCCTGCATCTGTTGTCTTTTCCACCTTTTTGGTTGTTAGTCACATATTCCTTGGCCTCTTCATATGTGTGGTAGTTGATTATGTGAACAGAAGAGACCCCTTTTTGGTTTTTGTTAAAGGGGATGATATTTGTCCAGTCAGGACTTCTTTTAAAGCTTTGCTATTTGTTAATTTTTAGTAGTTTGACTATATTAGGCCTATGTCACATTTTCTTTGTTTTCAGTTTGCTTGGGTTTCACTGAGGCTTTCAAGTTGTGAGTTGATACCTTTCATCAGTTTTGGAAAATTATTGACTATTATCTCTTCAGGCATTGTTTCTCTTATATCATTATCTATTCAAGTGTTCTCCTTCCTTTCGTTCTGGGAGTATCAAGATTTTACACCTTTAGACTTAGTCATTCATCCACTGGGTCTCTCTAGCTCTCATTTTGGTTTTCCCAGTTTTGTTTTCTCCCAGTTTGAAAGATTTCTGTTGACCATATTTCAAACTCACTGATTGTTTTCTCTTTTGTCTTCTTCCATCTTTGAATTTTAGATCTCAGATACTATGTTTTCTAGTTCTAGGCAGTTATTTTATTTTTAAGAAGTAGATCCCAGTTCTCTTTGAAATCCGTTACATTCTTAACCATCTTGTCCATCTTTGCTTATACTTTGTTTGTTTTCTTTATTTTTATATTGGAGTATAACCAATTCACAGTGTTGCAATAGTAACAGAGGCCCTCCTGTCCAGGCTTCCACATGACACTATGCAGAGTTCCCTGTGCAGTATAGTAGGTTTGGGTTGTTACCATTTTAAATATAGCAGTGTGTACGTGTTGATCCCAAACTCTTTAAGTGTCACTAACCCCATTGCTTATATTTGAAATTTATTAATCATAGTTATGGGGGCTTCCCTGATGGCTCAGACAGTTAAGAATCTGCCTGCAGCATGGGAGACCAGGGTTGGATACCTATGTCGGGCAGATCCCCTGGAATAGAACACAGCATCCCATCCATTATTCTTGCCTGGAGAATTCCGTGGACAGAGGATCCTAGTGAGCTACAGTCCATGGGGTCACAAAGAGTCAAACCTGACTGAGCGATTAATATGATGATAGAGTATGCCTTGTTTATAGTTTCTAGTGATGTTGCCCTGCATCTGTTGTCTTTTCCACCTTTTTGGTTGTTAGTCACATATTCCTTGGCCTCTTCATATGTGTGGTAGTTGATTATGTGAACAGAAGAGACCCCAAGTGATATTTTCTGTCAGTGAGTGTTTCCTCTCCTTCAGTGTTAAACACAGGGTCAGAAGCTGATCACTTTGCTCCAGTCAGGACTGTAGCTTATTTTATATATAACACATTTCACCACTGGTTCTTCCATGTTTCTCTGCTGTGACCCTCCCATGGGGTTTGGGGGCAGGGGGTGTTTTTGTTTGTTTGTTTTTTTAATCCATACCGCTCACCTTGTACGGTCTTGGTTTCCTGACCAGGGATTGAACCCATGCTTTCGGCAGTGAAAGCTCAGAGTCCTGTCCATTAGACTGCCAGGGAATTCTCTCTCCCAGGGTTTTTTTGATTGAGAACCTTGCAAATCTCCATCTACTTAGACTTTATATTCATTATGCAGTTTGAAAATGTGACAGATGTCAGGGTGAGGGGACACTGACTGTGTGTGAGTCAGGTCTCCTCCCTCTGTGGGGACTTTGTCCTCTGAGCATGTAGTTTTCACAGTCTTACAGAACCTCTGACTCAACCTCCAGCCCTCTTCACAGCTTCAGGACTCAGCAGATGTCCAGTAGGGAAGTTCACTTGAATACACCAACTTCCTGTGACTCCCTGGAATGTTGTGACTTCTCTTTCCTTCTGTATCAGCAATCAGCAACTCCAGCCCATGGGCCAGATCGATCTCCTGCTTGTTTTTCTATAGCCTATGAACTAAAAATGATTTTTAAATGGCTGAAAGGTTTAAAACATAATATTTTGTGATATGCAAATTAAATGAAATTCAGATTTCTTGTGAATTCAAATTCAGATTGCAGTGTCTATAAATAAAATTTGGTTGGGACATAGTCAAGTTCGGTTTATATATTGCCTGTATCTGCTTTCAGGGCATAAAGCCAAGATTGAGTAGTGGGAACAGCAACCCTGGGCTTACAACACCCAGAGTATTTACTATATGGCTCTTATGTGTGTCTACTGATTCATTGTCTTTGATAGTGGTTTTCAGAGTAGTCTGTGAGTTCCTAAGTCATGCCTGAAACCCTTATGTGGGGTTCATAAGGCCAAAACTGTTAATAATTGGTGAGTTTTTCCTTTTCTCTTTTGTTCATGTTTTAACTAAAAGTGTAAAAGCTGTGTGGGTGTAAAATTGCTGGTGCCTTAATAAGAGTCAAGGCAGGGGCACCAGACTGCCAGCAGTCATGTTGCTTTTCATTGTCACGTGCTCCTAGTGAAAAATCACACTTTTACGTAAGGATGCCCTTGCTAAAGAAAATTATTAATTTCATCCTATTGATAAGTACAGGTCTTTGAAATAATTTTCATATTAATAAGTGGCATATCTTAAAAATTTTTCAGGGTCCATTTTTTTCCCATACACTTCATGGCTGATAACCTTTTATCATAGATTCAGAGTGGAAGTGAACATGACTGTGCAGTTCTTTTATTAAGGTTAACATTTAAATGATTTGCAACAACAACAAAAACAGTGCTACTTACCACTACATTTTTATTTTGGAAAAACAGGGTCTTTTCCACAAAAATTTTGATTAATAAGTAATGAATTAATCAAGCATTTCAATTTTTTCTTTTAGTTCCAGACACATTTTATAAATAACAGTAGATATCAACCACATACAGCAGAATACTTTGGAGGCTATGGTGGGATTCTCAGTAATTTTGAATGATGTTATCCTTAAAACCAAAATTCACTGGTCTGTATGAGGTTTCTCTTCATATAGCAGAGGAAAATTATAGCGTGGAGGTTTTTCCTGCTGTATCTATTAGCAGCAATCAGCAACTCCAGCCCATGGGCCAGATCGATCTCCTGCTTGTTTTCTATAGCCTATGAACTAAAAATGATTTTTAAATGGCTGAAAGGTTTAAAACATAATATTTTGTGATATGCAAATTAAATGAAATTCAGATTTCTTGTGAATTCAAATTCAGATTGCAGTGTCTATAAATAAAATTTGGTTGGGACATAGTCAAGTTCGGTTTATATATTGCCTGTATCTGCTTTCAGGGCATAAAGCCAAGATTGAGTAGTGGGAACAGCAACCCTGGGCTTACAACACCCAGAGTATTTACTATATGGCTCTTATGTGTGTCTACTGATTCATTGTCTTTGATAGTGGTTTTCAGAGTAGTCTGTGAGTTCCTAAGTCATGCCTGAAACCCTTATGTGGGGTTCATAAGGCCAAAACTGTTAATAATTGGTGAGTTTTTCCTTTTCTCTTTTGTTCATGTTTTAACTAAAAGTGTAAAAGCTGTGTGGGTGTAAAATTGCTGGTGCCTTAATAAGAGTCAAGGCAGGGGCACCAGACTGCCAGCAGTCATGTTGCTTTTCATTGTCACGTGCTCCTAGTGAAAAATCACACTTTTACGTAAGGATGCCCTTGCTAAAGAAAATTATTAATTTCATCCTATTGATAAGTACAGGTCTTTGAAATAATTTTCATATTAATAAGTGGCATATCTTAAAAATTTTTCAGGGTCCATTTTTTTCCCATACACTTCATGGCTGATAACCTTTTATCATAGATTCAGAGTGGAAGTGAACATGACTGTGCAGTTCTTTTATTAAGGTTAACATTTAAATGATTTGCAACAACAACAAAAACAGTGCTACTTACCACTACATTTTTATTTTGGAAAAACAGGGTCTTTTCCACAAAAATTTTGATTAATAAGTAATGAATTAATCAAGCATTTAAATTTTTTTCTCTTTTAGTTCCAGACACATTTTATAAATAACAGTAGATATCAACCACATACAGCAGAATACTTTGGAGGCTATGGTGGGATTCTCAGTAATTTTGAATGATGTTATCCTTAAAACCAAAATTCACTGGTCTGTATGAGGTTTCTCTTCATATAGCAGAGGAAAATTATAGCGTGGAGGTTTTTTTGGCCTCTTTTATTGGTCCTTTATTCATTTTCATTCATCGCTATTCTTTGCCCTACGTGGGCCTCCCATTGCAGTGGCCTCTCCCGTTGCAGAGCACTGGCTCTGGGCACATGCGCTCCAGAGTGCCAGCTCGCAGTTGTACACACTGGTCCAACCTCCGTAGCATGTGGGATCCTCATGGGCCAAGGATGGAACTGGTACCCCTTCCACTGCAAGGCTAACTCTTTACCCACTGGACCACCAGGGAAGCCCTGGTGTTAAGTTTTTGTTGTCATTTTCAGTTTGGGATAAGGTCTTTTTAGGAACATCCCAGAAGGCTAGTGATATTGATGATGATTTCTTTTTCTAATGATATGTAGATCATGCTGAAATGATCTATATGCTTAGAGCTGCCAGCTTCAGTGTTTATAAGACATCCAACTGCTTATGTTGATTTTTCCTAGTTTGGGTTGTGGTTTTTAAGGTATACTTTAAACCATCTCATTCTTTAAAAACAAATCCAGACGCAGCTAAGGATTCATTTGTTTTCATACTTACTTCCTGCTTCATTTTTCTTTTCTCTCTCAAATTATTTCAGCAATAAAATGAGAAGCCTGCCCTAACTGGGACTGATTTTTGTACTCTTAATTATGGTAAAAGGAGTTTGGCAGTGATACTCTGTAGTTCATTAGGCACAGCCTTAAATAGTATAGAAAACAGACTTTATGAGGATTATTGTGCCTCCGTTTGAAAGGCCTTGATAGCCTTGAGTGAATTCAGTTTTTCATTGAAAATATTGCTTTATGATCCTGCGTTCAATAACATTTAAATGATTTGCAACAACAACAAAAACAGTGCTACTTACCACTACATTTTTATTTTGGAAAAACAGGGTCTTTTCCACAAAAATTTTGATTAATAAGTAATGAATTAATCAAGCATTTAAATTTTTCTCTTTTAGTTCCAGACACATTTTATAAATAACAGTAGATATCAACCACATACAGCAGAATACTTTGGAGGCTATGGTGGGATTCTCAGTAATTTTGAATGATGTTATCCTTAAAACCAAAATTCACTGGTCTGTATGAGGTTTCTCTTCATATAGCAGAGGAAAATTATAGCGTGGAGGTTTTTTTGGCCTCTTTTATTGGTCCTTTATTCATTTTCATTCATCGCTATTCTTTGCCCTACGTGGGCCTCCCATTGCAGTGGCCTCTCCCGTTGCAGAGCACTGGCTCTGGGCACATGCGCTCCAGAGTGCCAGCTCGCAGTTGTACACACTGGTCCAACCTCCGTAGCATGTGGGATCCTCATGGGCCAAGGATGGAACTGGTACCCCTTCCACTGCAAGGCTAACTCTTTACCCACTGGACCACCAGGGAAGCCCTGGTGTTAAGTTTTTGTTGTCATTTTCAGTTTGGGATAAGGTCTTTTTAGGAACATCCCAGAAGGCTAGTGATATTGATGATGATTTCTTTTTCTAATATGTAGATCATGCTGAAATGATCTATATGCTTAGAGCTGCCAGCTTCAGTGTTTATAAGACATCCAACTGCTTATGTTGATTTTTCCTAGTTTGGGTTGTGGTTTTTAAGGTATACTTTAAACCATCTCATTCTTTAAAAACAAATCCAGACGCAGCTAAGGATTCATTTGTTTTCATACTTACTTCCTGCTTCATTTTTCTTTTCTCTCTCAAATTATTTCAGCAATAAAATGAGAAGCCTGCCCTAACTGGGACTGATTTTTGTACTCTTAATTATGGTAAAAGGAGTTTGGCAGTGATACTCTGTAGTTCATTAGGCACAGCCTTAAATAGTATAGAAAACAGACTTTATGAGGATTATTGTGCCTCCGTTTGAAAGGCTTTTTGCCCTCTAAGATGATTGCGCTTGAGTGAATTCAGTTTTTTTCATTGAAAAAATATTGCTATTCATATGAATCCTGCGTTCAATAACAGTTTCCAAAAATACATCATTTCTATGCATTTCAGTACTATGTGGAAAAAATCCAGTACACAAAGAGTAATTGGAAAAAGCCTTTAGAACAACAGGATTTGAACCTAACGTCAGGTTTACATTTATAAGCATTAATATATTTAATAGTGGTTACAAGAAGGAAGGTGTCCAGGAAAATTTGAAACACATTTGTATACTTTATTTTTGAGTGTCTTAGTTTATTGACAACTTAATTATTGTGGTAGTTGAGTCTTAGCATTTTTCAAATCTTTCAGTGATGGAATTAAACCTTAAAAGTAGAAGCTCTTTTGGATAAAAAAGCTTTGGTACATATATACAATGGAATACTGCACAGCTGTAAAATGAAGTGCAGAATAATCAGTCCTAATGAGGTGGCTGGATCTAGAACCTATCATAAGAAGTGAAGTAAGTCAAAAAGAGAAGGACAAGTACAGTATACTAACACATTTATATGGAATCTACTAGGATGGTAATGATAACACACACAGTGAAGCGATGGAAAAAGTCGTGGACAGTACACATATGGACATTGTGGGGAATGAAAAGTGGGTGGAGGCGAAAGGAAGTAGCATGAAAACTTATACTATCATATGCAAGAAAATAGCTATTGTCATTGTGCTGTGAGAAAAGAGAATCCTGCAGGGTGCTGTGACGGCCTCGAGGAGTGGGATGGAGGGATATGCATATGACTAATATGGGATCATACATATCTGTAAACAACAAAACGCTGCAGAAGTAAAAAGCAAAATAAAAATTTAAAGTGAAAATATACATAACTTAACTTCCTGCCTTCATTTTCTTTTCTCTTTTTCCCAAATTATTTCAGCAATAAAATGAGAAGCCTGCCCTAACTGGGACTGATTTTTGTACTCTTAATTATGGTAAAAGGAGTTTGGCAGTGATACTCTGTAGTTCATTAGGCACAGCCTTAAATAGTATAGAAAACAGACTTTATGAGGATTATTGTGCCTCCGTTTGAAAGGCTTTTTGCCCTCTAAGATTATTGCGCTTGAGTGAATTCAGTTTTTTTCATTGAAAAAATATTGCTATTCATATGAATCCTGCGTTCAATAACAGTTTCCAAAAATACATCATTTCTATGCATTTCAGTACTATGTGGAAAAAATCCAGTACACAAAGAGTAATTGGAAAAAGCCTTTAGAACAACAGGATTTGAACCTAACGTCAGGTTTACATTTATAAGCATTAATATATTTAATAGTGGTTACAAGAAGGAAGGTGTCCAGGAAAATTTGAAACACATTTGTATACTTTATTTTTGAGTGTCTTAGTTTATTGACAACTTAATTATTGTGGTAGTTGAGTCTTAGCATTTTTCAAATCTTTCAGTGATGGAATTAAACCTTAAAAGTAGAAGCTCTTTTGGATAAAAAAGCTTTGGTACATATATACAATGGAATACTGCACAGCTGTAAAATGAAGTGCAGAATAATCAGTCCTAATGAGGTGGCTGGATCTAGAACCTATCATAAGAAGTGAAGTAAGTCAAAAAGAGAAGGACAAGTACAGTATACTAACACATTTATATGGAATCTACTAGGATGGTAATGATAACACACACAGTGAAGCGATGGAAAAAGTCGTGGACAGTACACATATGGACATTGTGGGGAATGAAAAGTGGGTGGGAGGCGTAAAGGAAGTAGCATGAAAACTTATACTATCATATGCGAAGAAAATAGCTATTGTCATTGTGCTGTGAGAAAAGAGAATCCTGCAGGGGTGCTGTGCGACGGCCTCGAGGAGTGGGATGGAGGGGATATACATATGACTAATATGGGATCATACATATCTGTAAACAGCAAAACTCTGTAAAAGTAAAAAGTAAAATAAAAATTTAAAAAAGTGTAGAAGTTCTTGGAACCACTGTGATGGCAACATATGCACATGAAATCAGAGGAGATGAAAAGACCGATCTTTTGATGTTTTGGGGAAGTCATTGTTTATATTCCCTTTGTTAGATTTCTTGTTTTTCTGTTTGTCTTTTCTTTCCTTGCCCTTTCACTGTTACTTGGATTCCACTTATGCTGATGGAGGTGTTTAGAGGTATATTACAATTCCTTTGATGCCTGGGCATCATTGTTGGCTTCCCTGGTATAACTCAGATGGTGAAGAATCTGCCTTCAATGCAGGAGACCTTAGTTCAATTCCTGGTGGGAAGATCCCTTGAAGAAGGGATAATCTACCCACTCTAGTATTCTTGGGATTCCTGGGTTGAGCAGATACCCTGGAGGAGAGCATGGCAACCCACTCCAGTATTCTTGCCTGGAGAATCCCTTGGACAGAGGAGCCTGATGGATTACAAGCAGATACACAGACAGTCCATATTAGTCTTACGGATTTTTTGTTGTTGTTGCGTCTGTTAAAACCAATCAACATCTCTCATTTGAGAAAATAAAAATTAAAAGAAGAAAATATAAATGTGACATTGTTTTAAGGCAGAATAAATCCGTCTGACTTAGGCTCTCTTAGCACTGGTATAGACCTAGCCTTTAATTAGGATCCAAAGAAGAAAAACTGACCATGTAAAGTCACACTTAACACCTCGTTTCTTAAATCTTTAAAAGTAATGGTTTTGTTTTTTCTGTGTGAAGGTTCTAAGGCCCAGCAGCTTCTGCAAGGACTACAAGCAAGTGACGAAAGCCAGCAACTCCAAGCAGTTATTGAGATGTGTCAATTACTCGTCATGGGGAATGAGGAGACACTGGGAGGGTTTCCTGTTAAGAGTGTGGTTCCAGCTTTGGTAAGAAAGTTTTCCCCTTGTTTTCATCCGACTCATCCTTGAAGTGCTGCCCATATCTTTACCAGAAGCATGACTATTGTCACTGGAAATTTAAAATATAGTAGAATTCAGAGATAGTAGAGTGTGGCTAAGTACTATAGAGATTGTGCATGATGATTTATGATGAATAGCATTTCTAAACCATGTCTTGATGAATAGTTATGGTATCTTTGACGCTTAAATGACCCATGTGGTCATACCTTGACTCACTATGCCAAAACTCACTTGTTTTTTTTCTTCTCAATTGGTGATTTGTGGAAAAATAACAAGCCAGCACATTTGTGGGTTGTCCTTATAGGCAGTCAACGTTTCCTGCTTGATAGCTGTGTTCACGGCAGTGCAGTCAACCCAGACCACCACTGGGATCCTCCACTTTAAAAAGGGGGTGGTTTATGTTAAGCAGGAACAAGAGAAATAAAGCAACAATATTCAGCATTAGAAAAACAAGTTTAAAAAATCTTTTCATGATTTTTCAACAGTTGTGAATTGTTACTAAACATGAAGTTATGAATTCAACAGTTTAATATTAATATCTTAATTCCTTAAGCTTTTTAATGTGAAAACAATAAGAAGAGAAACTGCTATTAGTAAGTGTAGGCCATTGAGCATAATACATCTTTTAAGTAGTGGCTTGATAATTTTCTGAATGCAAGTTTAAAGAAATTGATTATAATTTAAGGATAAAATTAAGTCTGAATTAAATCATAGCAAAAGACTAACATGAATATACTCATAGTGTCTATTACCTTGGAAGTTTAAATAAATTTCATTGAAGTCATTGTTTGCGCATCTGGTAAAGCTGACAGAAATGAAACTGGGATTGAAGTATCAGATTATCTCATTTGACCACATTATCAGATTATGGAGAGAGCTGAGTGGAGACCTGTCAAATACAAGATGACATAGTCTTCATTCTGCCTGTTCCCAGTTGTTTCCTGGCTCTACTCTGGCAGAGAGTGATGAGGATAGAGCAGTCTCTACCCATGGAGATCTCCTGCTAACAGAAGCTGGCTCTCAAGCCTACCTGTGCCATTCCACGGGCTTGCATGATAATTTTTTTTAATATTTGATGAAAGTGTAATTAGCCTTTGTACTCTGACATTTACGTATGTTTATATGCATGTTTAAATTATTGATTTCTTCAATAGCTGGTTTTTATGACCTGAATTAAACTTCTTTGTCTATTTAAAAATAAATAGTGATAAAGAACTAGGTTGCCATGTATTAGTAGTATCTCTTTTGAACTGTAGTTTTTATTAGTTAAATAAAGAAGCTATTAAATCTGGGCCAAAACATTAACAGAATCTGGTTTTCTGGTTATTGATTAGATTTAAGCACTTAGTGGAACTGCAAGTCAGCTTGTACTATTAATATGAATTTGTCCAGATTTGTCTTTCATTACATTCAAATATGTATCCATCAATCACCATACACTTGTGTGACCATAAATAGTCATTTTTGGTGAAGAATCTCAGCAGTTCTTCTAGAAGGTTCATTCCATCTTAAAGAATTGGAGAGAGTATTGCTTTATCTGTGAGCAACTCCTTTCAATTTAGCTAGGTGTTTTATGTGACTGATTTATAGGTGATTTGAAACAGTGAGTACATGCTCGTGTATGTGTGTGTGTTTTAACCAGCATAATTCGGAGCTGAGAAGAATTTGTATTAAATGAATATTATGTTAGAATAGCTGGTGTCTGTTACTATAATTATACATTGAATTGAATGGTAATTGAAAGGTTAAATTTGATGCATTTAAACTTTCTGGTTGAACTAAAATGATTGATTCTCCAAGTAGAAGATGTCTTTGATAGCTTTGGCTGCTTAAAGGAGATGGAGTGTGTATCCGTAGTAGTTTTGTATTCCCTCTTTTGAAAAACACAACTGAACTATGCTTAAGGTCTTTTCTACATGAAAAACTGAAATCAAATCAGATGTTTAGGCTAACTCATATGCTTGTGAAATAATACTGAGTTTTAATTAGTGCATAATTCGTTTTTCATGCGATCAATGTTATGTTGAAATTCTGTACTACTGTGTATTTTACAGTTGAATTAAGTGCTGGTTAGCTCTACTTTCAGAGAAGCTAATTTATAACTTAATCATTTAAGCTGTGATACTTAATATGTACTGGTAGTTTTTAATCTAACAAATGTTTGTGGGCTTCTTGTCTGTCTATTTATGTAGTAAGTACTTGCTGACACGTGAGTCCTTAGTGATGTGTTAATGGGCTTTTGAAATAGTGACTCTAGGAGGGTTGGTTGTAAACCCTGCAAAGGCTTTGTTGTTTTTTAATTTTGGTCTCTTTTATTATTCTTTTATGTATTTATTTTCATTCATCTTTATTCTTTGGCCTGTGTGGGCCTCCCGAAGCTATTAAATCTGGGCCAAAACATTAACAGAATCTGGTTTTCTGGTTATTGATTAGATTTAAGCACTTAGTGGAACTGCAAGTCAGCTTGTACTATTAATATGAATTTGTCCAGATTTGTCTTTCATTACATTCAAATATGTATCCATCAATCACCATACACTTGTGTGACCATAAATAGTCATTTTTGGTGAAGAATCTCAGCAGTTCTTCTAGAAGGTTCATTCCATCTTAAAGAATTGGAGAGAGTATTGCTTTATCTGTGAGCAACTCCTTTCAATTTAGCTAGGTGTTTTATGTGACTGATTTATAGGTGATTTGAAACAGTGAGTACATGCTCGTGTATGTGGGTGGGTGTTAACCAGCATAATTCGAGCTGAGAAGAATTTGTATTAAATGAATATTATGTTAGAATAGCTGGTGTCTGTTACTATAATTATACATTGAATTGAATGGTAATTGAAAGGTTAAATTTGATGCATTTAAACTTTCTGGTTGAACTAAAATGATTGATTCTCCAAGTAGAAGATGTCTTTGATAGCTTTGGCTGCTTAAAGGAGATGGAGTGTGTATCCGTAGTAGTTTTGTATTCCCTCTTTTGAAAAACACAACTGAACTATGCTTAAGGTCTTTTCTACATGAAAAACTGAAATCAAATCAGATGTTTAGGCTAACTCATATGCTTGTGAAATAATACTGAGTTTTAATTAGTGCATAATTCGTTTTTCATGCGATCAATGTTATGTTGAAATTCTGTACTACTGTGTATTTTACAGTTGAATTAAGTGCTGGTTAGCTCTACTTTCAGAGAAGCTAATTTATAACTTAATCATTTAAGCTGTGATACTTAATATGTACTGGTAGTTTTTAATCTAACAAATGTTTGTGGGCTTCTTGTCTGTCTATTTATGTAGTAAGTACTTGCTGACACGTGAGTCCTTAGTGATGTGTTAATGGGCTTTTGAAATAGTGACTCTAGGAGGGTTGGTTGTAAGCCCTGCAAAGGCTTTGTTGTTTTTTAATTTTGGTCTCTTTTATTATTCTTTTATGTATTTATTTTCATTCATCTTTATTCTTTGGCCTGTGTGGGCCTCCCACTGCAGTGGCCTCTCTCGCTGAAGAGGATTGGCTCTGGGCGCATGCACTCCAGAGCACTGGCTCTTAATTGGACACACTGGTCCAGCTGTTCCGCGGCATGTGGGATCTTCCCGGGCCAGGGATCAAACTGGCACCCCGTGCACTGCAAGGCAGACTCTTTACCTCTGGACCACCAGGGAAGCCCCAATCCTAAGCATTTCTTATGTGGGCATGCTAGGTTTTAGCTTGAGATTATTTTTGTATGGTAGTTTTTATATCATGCTGTTCTATTGCCATTGAAATGGAAGAAATACTTTTGGACTTCTAAGAATATAGCTTCTAATACTTTGTTAAAATCTTTTTAAACAGATAACCTTGCTGCAGATGGAGCATAATTTTGATATTGTGAGTATGTGCTGTATTTTAAAAGAGTCACTCCAAATTTAAATTTTGTGTTTTTATTGAGTAAAATGGCTTCTTTTCTAGATGAACCATGCTTGTCGAGCCTTAACATACATGATGGAAGCACTTCCTCGATCATCTGCTGTTGTAGTAGATGCTATTCCTGTCTTTTTAGAAAAGGTAATCCTACTTTAGCCCGACTGTCGGAAAGCAGGCATAGGGGAATGGAGTTGAGACCACTTAACTACAAAAGTCTAAAGTGTGTAACAAGACTGTGAGGCCACATTGAAAGAGATACTTTTTTTTTTTTTGGCCATTTCTATTGGTCTTTCATTTATTTATCTTTGTTCTTTGGCTCCTGTGGGCCTCCCAACGCAGTGGCCTCTATCGTCACAGAGCACCGGCTCTGGGCTCATGCACTGCAGAGCTCTGACTTGTAGCTGGACACATCGGTCCAGCCACTCCACAGCACGTGGGATCTTCCCAGGCCAGGGATGGAACCCGTGCCCCTTGCACTGCAAGGCGGTGTCCTTACCCACTGGACCCAGGGAAACCCAAAAGATACTTTCAAGCATCCATTATCTAACTAAAGTGTATTTTTAAGCCACAATTCTAGAAAAATATTTCATGTTTAGCAGAGCCATAGTTTAAACTAATGGTAATAAAGCATTTATAAAATCATCTCAGTGTTAAAATTTTCAATAATAGCAATTATTGCATGAGTATAAAGATCTTTAAGAGAAGAACTTAAAGCGCTTGATTAAAAATGACCTCATTATTTCTAGAAAACATCCCAGTGAGGTTGATACGTATTTATACCCTCATTTTTACAGCTGAGAAGGCTGAGACAGACAAAATGCTTTGCTCAAGTCATAAGTGAGTCAGTGGAGAAAGGAAATTTTTTCATATGGTCTGTGGTAGGTTGTTTTTGGTCTGTCTTAGGACCTTTTTATTTTTACTGCACAGTACAATTTGCATTATCTGATAACCTTAGAATATGATATAAACTGTAAAAATTTGATTTTTAAAATAAATTTGTTGTGTAAGTCAACCTGTTTAAATGTGAAGATTTAACATTATATAATTTATTCTCTATGTAAAATGTACTTTTCAATCTCTTAAATAAGTAGTTGAAAGGAAACTGTATTGCCCATATGTTACAGCTTAAACGCATAAATCACTGGTTTCGTATTATAGATTTCAGGTTAGAGGCAGTATTTGTTGTTGTTGTTTAATAACTAGGTCGTCTCCAACTCTTTTGTAACCCCCCGGGCCTTCCAGGCTCTTTTGACCATGATTCGTCAGGAGAAGAAAATGGGGTGCCACAGATCTTCCCGACCTAGGTATCAAACCTTTGTGTTCTGCATAGGCAGGCGGATTCTTTACCACTGCCCCACAAGGGAAGTGTAGAAGCAGTATAGATTGATGGAAATTAGAGAAGGTAGTGTTTTGTCATGTAGAAGATGAGCAGAAAATAAAACACTTGAATGATAGACTTGTTTCTATTCTGTGTTCCCAGCTGCAAGTTATTCAGTGTATTGATGTGGCCGAACAGGCCTTGACAGCCTTGGAGATGTTATCACGTAGACACAGTAAAGCCATTCTCCAGGCGGTAAGTGATGTTACTGAAGGACTCTTATTCCATTTAATGTTGAATTTTGGATCCACATTTGTATCAGCTCCTAGATTGCAATCTCTATAAGATTCGCATGCTGTTTCCAAAGTGATGTGCTGGAATTTTTTTTTTTCTTTTCTATAATTGCTGATAAAAGGGTATTTCTTCACTTTTAACAGTTTCCTGTATTTTAGGGTGGTTTGGCTGACTGCTTGCTGTATCTAGAGTTCTTCAGCATAAATGCCCAAAGAAACGAACTTGCAATTGCAGCCAATCGCTGCCAGAGTATCACGCCAGATGAATTTCATTTTGTCGCGGATTCCCTCCCATTGCTTACCCAAAGGCTAACTCACCAGGTAAAATACAAACCTATCGTATGAATCATAGAACATTTTTATTACATTTTATTTTAATGCCAGTTTCAGCTGGGGTCTTAAATCTTACAGCTAGATATGTAAACTGGAAATGTTCTGATCTGTGTTTTTTTTAAAATAAATTTGTTGTGTAAGTCAACCTGTTTAAATGTGAAGATTTAACATTATATAATTTATTCTCTATGTAAAATGTACTTTTCAATCTCTTAAATAAGTAGTTGAAAGGAAACTGTATTGCCCATATGTTACAGCTTAAACGCATAAATCACTGGTTTCGTATTATAGATTTCAGGTTAGAGGCAGTATTTGTTGTTGTTGTTTAATAACTAGGTCGTCTCCAACTCTTTTGTAACCCCCCGGGCCTTCCAGGCTCTTTTGACCATGATTCGTCAGGAGAAGAAAATGGGGTGCCACAGATCTTCCCGACCTAGGTATCAAACCTTTGTGTTCTGCATAGGCAGGCGGATTCTTTACCACTGCCCCACAAGGGAAGTGTAGAAGCAGTATAGATTGATGGAAATTAGAGAAGGTAGTGTTTTGTCATGTAGAAGATGAGCAGAAAATAAAACACTTGAATGATAGACTTGTTTCTATTCTGTGTTCCCAGCTGCAAGTTATTCAGTGTATTGATGTGGCCGAACAGGCCTTGACAGCCTTGGAGATGTTATCACGTAGACACAGTAAAGCCATTCTCCAGGCGGTAAGTGATGTTACTGAAGGACTCTTATTCCATTTAATGTTGAATTTTGGATCCACATTTGTATCAGCTCCTAGATTGCAATCTCTATAAGATTCGCATGCTGTTTCCAAAGTGATGTGCTGGAATTTTTTTTTTTCTTTTCTATAATTGCTGATAAAAGGGTATTTCTTCACTTTTAACAGTTTCCTGTATTTTAGGGTGGTTTGGCTGACTGCTTGCTGTATCTAGAGTTCTTCAGCATAAATGCCCAAAGAAACGCACTGGCAATTGCAGCCAATTGCTGCCAGAGTATCACGCCAGATGAATTTCATTTTGTCGCGGATTCCCTCCCATTGCTTACCCAAAGGCTAACTCACCAGGTAAAATACAAACCTATCGTATGAATCATAGAACATTTTTATTACATTTTATTTTAATGCCAGTTTCAGCTGGGGTCTTAAATCTTACAGCTAGATATGTAAACTGGAAATGTTCTGATCTGTGTCTTTTCCTATTACCTAGTCACGTACCGTATTAGGTTATTTTATGAGATTTCAGTGGATTTACCGCAATGGAAAATATTTCATGATAGATCTTTAACTATTTTGACTTTAAAGTGTGAATTTATTATTTCAGCAAACACTGTTTCCTGTGTAATGTGATGAGAGTTCCCTTTTGGAAAGATCATCCTTTTCTGAAAGATGTTGGGTTAGGCAGACAAGACCAGGGAGTGTATGGATTAAGATCAGATGAGAGATGAGACTGCGTGTGCCACATAGAAATGAAATAACAAATGCAAATGACAGTGATGCTGGCAAAGAGCAGGGGCAGTCGTTCACAGGAGAGACATAGTTGACCTGGGGATATGCAGTATGAGTAGTGGGGCTTGTGGAGCCTCTGGTTTAGGACAGATGAGTTAAGTGTCAAGGTTGTAGAGAAAATTGAATTTTCTTGTAATGTTTCAGGGTACTGTTGTTGTTAAAGAGATTTTTAGAGACGTGGTTTTTAAATCACCTTTACAAAGTTACATTAAAAATCTTATTGGAGGGCTTCCCCTGGTGGTCCAGCGGGTAAGGACACCGCCTTGCAGTACAAGGGGCGCCGGTTCGATCCCTGGCCTGGGAAGATCCCACGTGCCGCGGAGTGGCTGGACTGATGTGTCCAAATACTGAGCCGGAGCTCTGGAGCACATGCGCCCAGAGCAGGTGCTCTGCGACAGCAGAGGCTACTGCGACGGGAGGCCCAAAGGAGCAAAAGAACAAAGACGGATGAAAACAGAGAAATAAAAGACCAATAGAAGTGGCCCACCCACTCCCCTCCCTCCCCAACCCGAAAAAAAATAAATAAATCTTTAAAAAAAAAATCTTGACGGCCAATTGCTTAGCCAATTGCTGCCAGAGTATCACGCCAGATGAATTTCATTTTGTCGCGGATTCCTCCCATTGCTTACCCAAAGGCTAACTCACCAGGTAAAATACAAACCTATCGTATGAATCATAGAACATTTTTATTACATTTTATTTTAATGCCAGTTTCAGCTGGGGTCTTAAATCTTACAGCTAGATATGTAAACTGGAAATGTTCTGATCTGTGTCTTTTCCTATTACCTAGTCACGTACCGTATTAGGTTATTTTATGAGATTTCAGTGGATTTACCGCAATGGAAAGTATTTCATGATAGATCTTTAACTATTTTGACTTTAAAGTGTGAATTTATTATTTCAGCAAACACTGTTTCCTGTGTAATGTGATGAGAGTTCCCTTTTGGAAAGATCATCCTTTTCTGAAAGATGTCGGGTTAGGCAGACAAGACCAGGGAGTGTATGGATTAAGATCAGATGAGAGATGAGACTGCGTGTGCCACATAGAAATGAAATAACAAATGCAAATGACAGTGATGCTGGCAAAGAGCAGGGGCAGTCGTTCACAGGAGAGACATAGTTGACCTGGGGATATGCAGTATGAGTAGTGGGGCTTGTGGAGCCTCTGGTTTAGGACAGATGAGTTAAGTGTCAAGGTTGTAGAGAAAATTGAATTTTCTTGTAATGTTTCAGGGTACTGTTGTTGTTAAAGAGATTTTTAGAGACGTGGTTTTTAAATCACCTTTACAAAGTTACATTAAAAATCTTATTGGAGGGCTTCCCCTGGTGGTCCAGCGGGTAAGGACACCGCCTTGCAGTACAAGGGGCGCCGGTTCGATCCCTGGCCTGGGAAGATCCCACGTGCCGCGGAGTGGCTGGACTGATGTGTCCAATTACCGAGCCGGAGCTCTGGCGCTTATGCGCCCAGAGCCAGTGCTCTGCGACAGCGGAGGCTACCGCGACGGGAGGCCCACAGGAGCCAAAGAACAAAGACGGATGAAAACAGAGAAATAAAAGACCAATAGAAGTGGCCCACCCACTCCCCTCCCTCCCCAACCCGAAAATAAATAAATAAATCTTTAAAAAAAAAAAAATCTTATTGGATGTAATTAGGTTCACAAAACATACAGGCATACCTCAGCGATATTATGGGTTTGGTTCCAACCACTGCAGTAAAGCAAAAGATCACAGTAAAGTGAGCACAAGAATTTTTTGGTTTCCCAGTGTGGGGGAAAGTTGTGTTAACATTGTGGTATATTCTGTTTAAAATACATCATAGCATGTATCTTTTTTAAAAAAGCAACTGTGTACATCTACAAAGTGCCCTAAAATGAATTACAGTAAAAATGAGGTATGTCTATTTTAAATAAGGGGGTTATATAAGATAGGTAGAACTATATTGATTATTGCATGACTGGTATACTTTGCTTCTAAGATGATCAAGACACAAGTAGTCGTATCCATTTTTGTTTATTGTAAAAAGCTTAGTGGGCTAAAATGGCCCACTAAGTGGGGCCTAGAAATGTTCTCTAGTTAGCTGTGAGTTCAATACCTTGAGAGTCAGAGAAGTTAAGTAGTGGACTCTATTATTGTAGCCTTCTTTCTAGACTTACGTAGTGACAGTGAAGATGTAGAGCTTCAAGTCTGTCAAAAATACTCATCACGTTAAATTGTTCGTTCTGTTTTTATGGGGGTTATTTCAAATGTTTTCACAATGAGACCACTCAAAAGAGAGTGTCTTAGGTTGTTTTTTACAGTCAATGTAGCAAGTGTATACCAAGTTTTTCCCTATCAGTAAATCTCTGGCTCACACATATTTAACTGTTTATAGCTTTTTATCTCATCCATCTTTTATTTTTTTTTTAACATTTCTATGTAGGCTTTGGTAAGGACACCGCCTTGCAGTACAAGGGGCGTTTCGGTCCCTGGCCTGGGAAGATCCCACGTGCCGCGGAGTGGCTGGACTGATGTGTCCAATTACCGAGCCGGAGCTCTGGCGCTTATGCGCCCAGAGCCAGTGCTCTGCGACAGCGGAGGCTACCGCGACGGGAGGCCCACAGGAGCCAAAGAACAAAGACGGATGAAAACAGAGAAATAAAAGACCAATAGAAGTGGCCCACCCACTCCCCTCCCTCCCCAACCCGAAAATAAATAAATAAATCTTTAAAAAAAAAAAAATCTTATTGGATGTAATTAGGTTCACAAAACATACAGGCATACCTCAGCGATATTATGGGTTTGGTTCCAACCACTGCAGTAAAGCAAAAGATCACAGTAAAGTGAGCACAAGAATTTTTTGGTTTCCCAGTGTGGGGGAAAGTTGTGTTAACATTGTAGTATATTCTGTTTAAAATACATCATAGCATGTATCTTTTTTAAAAAAGCAACTGTGTACATCTACAAAGTGCCCTAAAATGAATTACAGTAAAAATGAGGTATGTCTATTTTAAATAAGGGGGTTATATAAGATAGGTAGAACTATATTGATTATTGCATGACTGGTATACTTTGCTTCTAAGATGATCAAGACACAAGTAGTCGATCCATTTTGTTTATTGTAAAAAGCTTAGTGGGCTAAAATGGCCCACTAAGTGGGGCCTAGAAATGTTCTCTAGTTAGCTGTGAGTTCAATACCTTGAGAGTCAGAGAAGTTAAGTAGTGGACTCTATTATTGTAGCCTTCTTTCTAGACTTACGTAGTGACAGTGAAGATGTAGAGCTTCAAGTCTGTCAAAAATACTCATCACGTTAAATTGTTCGTTCTGTTTTTATGGGGGTTATTTCAAATGTTTTCACAATGAGACCACTCAAAAGAGAGTGTCTTAGGTTGTTTTTTACAGTCAATGTAGCAAGTGTATACCAAGTTTTTCCCTATCAGTAAATCTCTGGCTCACACATATTTAACTGTTTATAGCTTTTTATCTCATACATCTTCTAAACATTTCTACTTGTAAGGCTTTTTGGAATAGTAGAATGTTTATGTTTTATTATAGTTTTTGTTTAGGTCTTTAAATTGTTTCTTTTTGCACAAAATGTGTTCCTTTTCGATATAGTTGCTTTTTATCCATTGGGATCTTAAAAGGGACATAGAGTCTATCAGTAGGATTTCCCTTTAGTTTGAAATCATGACTTTACTGACTGCTTACATTCATACCATTTTCAAAGTTCGCATCTGATGAGGCAAGTCTTGAAGAATTTGGAGTTAGGGAGATGAGAGAGTGATACAGGACAGTGAAAATGTTTTATATTAACAAACTCCATTTTCCTTCATAAAAAACAGGACAAAAAGTCAGTAGAAAGCACTTGCCTTTGTTTTGCACGTCTAGTGGACAACTTCCAGCATGAGGAGGTAAGCATTTAGTGTTTGTTGGTATTTCATGAAGTTGTCAAGTTGCCGGCCCAGGGTATAACACTTTTGTTGTTGTTTTTTTTTTTTTCCTTGTGTTTATGTAGAATTTGCTCCAGCAAGTTGCTTCCAAAGATCTGCTAACAAATGTTCAGCAACTATTGGTAGTAACTCCACCAATATTAAGTTCTGGGATGTTTATAATGGTGGTTCGCATGTTTTCTCTGATGTGTTCCAATTGTCCAACTCTAGCTGTCCAACTTATGAAGCAAAGTAAGTACGACTCTGTTATTCTATTTTATTTATTTATTTTTTAAAAAGATTTATTTATTTATTTATTTTGGGGGGTGGGGAAGGAGGGGAGCAGGCGGGCCACTTCTATTGGTCTTTCATTTGTCTGTTTTCATCCATCTTTGTTCTTTGGCCCGTGTGGGCCTCCCATCGCGGTGGCCTCTGTTATCGCAGAGCACGGGCTCTGGGTGCATGCGCATGTGGCAGCTCGGTAATTGGACACATGGGTTCAGCCGCTCCGCGGCATGTGGGATCTTCCCAGGCCAGGGATCGAACCGGCGCCCCTTGTACTGCAAGGCGGTGTCCTTACCCACTGGACCACCAGGGAAGCCCTTATTTTATTTTATTTTAATTTTTATTGTACTTTTTACTTTTACAGAGTTCTGTTATTTACATATATGTATGATACCAGATTAGTCATATGTATTCTATTTTAAACAGGAAAAATACTGTGTGTTTTTATCCTCCATTGATAAGTAAAGTTAACATAAGCAAGTAGAAATCACTAATATCATAGACACTGGATAATAAAGGAAATAAAATGTTAATATTAACAGATTTGTGTGTGACAATATAGTACAGCTTCCACGTGTAGTTTTTAAAGCACAGAGTATATTAAAACTGCCCTTGGTGATTATAGGGCTGAGGTCATTCCTTTAACATTACTAAGTCCTTCTCAGCCTTACCATGGTCTCAGGGAAGGGTTTTTTTTTTAATTATTTAATTTTATTATTTTTTTAATTTTTACAGAGTTTTGTTGTTCACAGACATGTCTGTTCCCAGATCAGTCATATGCATATCCCTGGTACCCTCCCCACTCCTAGTCCCCCTCACCCCCCACCCTTTCAGGCCATCACTCAGGGAAGGTTTTATCACACTGCTTTCTACAGTCTCTAATGGGCTTCCCAGGTGGCTGAGTGGTAAAAAAATTTGCCTGCTAATGCCAAACGATGGAGGTTTGATTCCTGGATTGGCAAGATCCCTTGGAGTAGGAAATGGCCGACCCACTTTAGTATTTTCGTTTGGAAAGTTCCATGGACAGAGGAGCCTGGTGGGTTACAGCCCATGGTGTTGCAAAGCATCAGACACAACTGAGTGACTGAGCGGGCACACACGCACTCTGCTTTTATAGTTTCTCATTACTATCTTAAATTTTAGATCTCACAAATTAATGTCAGAAAATGGTGTGGTATAAAGAATACCTATGTTGTTAATATTGCTAGTAGAGCATTGATAACTTCTGGATGAAACATTTAGAATTGTGGGTAGTTTATATCCATAATTCTGCTCTCTGAGAATATTATCTTGGGAGTCAGTGGTGACTAATAAAGTAGTCTGTCTCCTTGCCTCAGATAGAGTAAGCGGAATAATAGTTTAATCGCATGACTTGTGAATTTTAGCACCTGGCATAGAATTTTGTAATAAAATAGTGTTGTTGAGGTGATTTATTGAAGAGATTCCTCTTAAAACATCGAGTCATTTCTAACTTTGGTATTCCAGAGAATACTGTTTATGCCATGAGCAAAGACCTCCTGTCTAATTAAGCCTGGAAAAGATAACTCTTTTTTTCGCTATAGTCCTAATGAGCTTTGCATATTAAAATCCCTAGAAGGCCCTTGAATTTTGCCATTTCCTGACGTTTCCGCACAGATTGTCTCTTACTATCATATAGCACACCATTTTCCTATATCCTGGTTTGATAAATTGCTCCTCTTAAGTTTCGTTCTTAATGTTTTGGATTGTTTTTTTCTTTTCTTAAAGTCAGATTAGATTTTATTTTTGTAAAATTTTATTTATTCATTTACTTTTGGCTCTTCTGGGTTTTCACTGCTGCCACAGGCTCTTCTCTAGTTGCAGGGAGTGGGGGCTGCTCTCTAGTTGAGGTCAGCAGGCATCTTGTTGTGGTGTCTTCTCTTGTTGGGGAACTCTAGCTCTAGGGCACACGGACTTCAGCAGTAGTGGCTCACGGGCTTAGTTATTCCACAGCATGTGGGATCTTCCCAGATCAGGAATCAAACTTGTGTCTCCTTTGCATTGGCAGGCAAACTCTTCACCAGTGACCTACCAGGGAAGCCCAATTTTTCTCATTAGTATGATGAATATTGTCAGCTCTTTTGCATACTTTAGGAAGTTTGCCACATTCATCATGTAGATGCCACTAGACTTATCTTTCTACCTCAGTAATACACAGGAAGCATAAACCTGTCTGTTTCTTTCCATTTTCTTTTTTTTTCTTCTCATCCCCAGTCATCTCTTTTCAAGTTAATAAGAATACCTATGTTGTTAATATTGCTAGTAGAGCATTGATAACTTCTGGATGAAACATTTAGAATTGTGGGTAGTTTATATCCATAATTCTGCTCTCTGAGAATATTATCTTGGGAGTCAGTGGTGACTAATAAAGTAGTCTGTCTCCTTGCCTCAGATAGAGTAAGCGGAATAATAGTTTAATCGCATGACTTGTGAATTTTAGCACCTGGCATAGAATTTTGTAATAAAATAGTGTTGTTGAGGTGATTTATTGAAGAGATTCCTCTTAAAACATCGAGTCATTTCTAACTTTGGTATTCCAGAGAATACTGTTTATGCCATGAGCAAAGACCTCCTGTCTAATTAAGCCTGGAAAAGATAACTCTTTTTTTCGCTATAGTCCTAATGAGCTTTGCATATTAAAATCCCTAGAAGGCCCTTGAATTTTGCCATTTCCTGACGTTTCCGACAGATTGTCTCTTACTATCATATAGCACACCATTTTCCTATATCCTGGTTTGATAAATTGCTCCTCTTAAGTTTCGTTCTTAATGTTTTGGATTGTTTTTTTCTTTTCTTAAAGTCAGATTAGATTTTATTTTTGTAAAATTTTATTTATTCATTTACTTTTGGCTCTTCTGGGTTTTCACTGCTGCCACAGGCTCTTCTCTAGTTGCAGGGAGTGGGGGCTGCTCTCTAGTTGAGGTCAGCAGGCATCTTGTTGTGGTGTCTTCTCTTGTTGGGGAACTCTAGCTCTAGGGCACACGGACTTCAGCAGTAGTGGCTCACGGGCTTAGTTATTCCACAGCATGTGGGATCTTCCCAGATCAGGAATCAAACTTGTGTCTCCTTTGCATTGGCAGGCAAACTCTTCACCAGTGACCTACCAGGGAAGCCCAATTTTTCTCATTAGTATGATGAATATTGTCAGCTCTTTTGCATACTTTAGGAAGTTTGCCACATTCATCATGTAGATGCCACTAGACTTATCTTTCTACCTCAGTAATACACAGGAAGCATAAACCTGTCTGTTTCTTTCCATTTTCTTTTTTTTTCTTCTCATCCCCAGTCATCTTTTTTTCAAGTTAATAATAATACCATTGTCATGTATTTGTATTTCTTAAGTAGTTGGCAATATGAATTTTCAAGAATGTCTAAAAAGTTTAATCACTATTTATGAAATTTCAAGGAGGCAGAGATTTAACTATTCATAAACCCTTTGCCTAAATTAGTGATGAATACTTTCCTTAATAACAGATCTTCTTGATTAGTGGCAGGATATTTCAGTGAAATGTTTATAGAAGCATATGCCACAACTAACGGAGACACATGACTCTGCCTGCCTTTAGGGCATAGTTATTAGAATGATCAAATCCTCGAAGATTGGGAGCTTCCTCCACTTACTGTGTCAGTGCATCAGACTATTTTTCACCCCAGTTTTTCCATAAACTGAGGTCTTCTGGGAATGGACACTTGTGGTAGAGGATATTTTAATCATTTTTTAATTTAACTGGTATACTTATTGTCCTTTAAGTAAAGATTTTCCTGATTATAAAACCACAAGATTCAGATGCTTTTAATCACTGTGCTTTATTCTGTTGGTGACACGATTTCAGACTATTTGAATTTAAGACATACACAAATATATTTGAATCGAGGATAAAATATGTTTAGTGCACTTTTTTGGGGGGTGGGAAACCCTGTCCTCTTCAAGGAAATTAGTATGAGATTCCTGAAGTCTCTGCAGTCAACTTGTGATTAGGTGTCCCACTGGAAGGTTAAGACTCAGACTTAAGTCCTCAGAAAGAAATTGTAAATCTTCATGTAGAAGAGAGTGTCTGGGTGTACAAGAAAATACTTCTGGCTGTTTTTCCCCTCAGGAATGATCCTGTTTTTAAATATGGCAGTACAAGTAGTTTCACAGGCTTTTGTGTTTTGTCTTGGCTTTCCAGACATTGCAGAAACGCTTCACTTTCTCCTGTGCGGTGCCTCCAATGGAAGTTGTCAGGAGCAGATTGATCTTGTTCCACGAAGTCCTCAAGAACTGTATGAACTGACGTCTCTGATTTGGTAAAGATTGAATTCATAATTACTAATAGCTAACTGTGGTTTATAGGAGGGTATTTTACTTTAGGGACCTGGTATTTACTGACAACCTGGGAAGCAACTTACTAAAATAATTGCGTGTTTTGTTTTCAGTGAACTTATGCCATGTTTACCAAAAGAAGGCATTTTTGCAGTTGATACCATGCTAAAGAAGGGAAACGCGCAGAACACGGATGGCGCCATTTGGCAGTGGCGGGACGACCGGGGCCTCTGGCACCCCTATAACAGGATTGATAGCCGGATCATTGAGGTAGTAGTTTCCTCGTACCGTTTAAGTGTGTCTTCTTTTGGTGGAGCGCGGGTGTAGGGCTGGAGTGGGGAAAGGGACATGTGGACGAGAATGTGCTCAACATGAAATTAACTCAAGATTCTTCTCATTTTGTCTCCTGAGAACAAGGTCCTCATTTCTGTTCAGGTCACAAAACATGGTGGTCTAGTCCTGCTTCTGCTGCTCACTACCTGATTGACTTGGAGCAAGTAATTTAAGTTCTTTGTTCCATGGTTTCCTCATTTCTGAAAGGAAATGTGGGAGGAATTAGACTACATGTCTCTGAAAGTCCCTTCAGTCTCCTATACAGAAGAAATCTCCCAAAAGCAGAGATTACATACAAATAGCTACTTCTCGATATTTTTTAAAGGAACAAAAAATATGGAAAAATAAGCTCTAGATGAATGATTAAATTGTGATACATACCTAAGTTCATTTGTAATCTAAACCTTAATGAGATAAATTTTAATGAATTACAATGTGATGTGCTATAAATGAAAACAGAATTACGTGATGCCTGTTAACTCTGCAAACAAAAAGAAAAACAACAAAGGAAAGAACTACACGACAGTATTTACAGTATTTTTCTGTGAAGGTTTTATGTGTAATTTTATTCTTACTTCCATACATATTAAATAATGTATAATGTTTCATTTACACTGAAATATTTTAAAAATTTCTCAGGTCAGGAAAATTTTTGCTCTGATTCAGGAAGCATTGGTCACTGCACTATTAAAATACCATGGCATCATGTACTACTGGTGTTTTCATACGTTAGATACTTTTTTAAGTATGAATATATTTTCTTATTTCAGCCTATATAATTAGAAGTTTTAAGGATATTACACTTAGAGACATTTTTTAAAGTTATCTTCCATTAGTTATTTCCTAAAAATGAGTGTTTGAAAAACTTTGGAACCACGACTTAGGTTACAAGATCAGAAATTCTTATAAAAGTATTTAAACTTAGGACCAGCTGTTCTGTTATGAGGAAGTTGGAGGTGACTAGCATTCTATGATTGTTAGCCTAAATTTATAAACTCGTTGTGTTACCCCTCAATGATTCTTGAGGTAGTAGTTTCCTGCACGTTTAAGTGTGTCTTCTTTTGGTGGAGCGCGGGTGTAGGGCTGGAGTGGGGAAAGGGACATGTGGACGAGAATGTGCTCAACATGAAATTAACTCAAGATTCTTCTCATTTTGTCTCCTGAGAACAAGGTCCTCATTTCTGTTCAGGTCACAAAACATGGTGGTCTAGTCCTGCTTCTGCTGCTCACTACCTGATTGACTTGGAGCAAGTAATTTAAGTTCTTTGTTCCATGGTTTCCTCATTTCTGAAAGGAAATGTGGGAGGAATTAGACTACATGTCTCTGAAAGTCCCTTCAGTCTCCTATACAGAAGAAATCTCCCAAAAGCAGAGATTACATACAAATAGCTACTTCTCGATATTTTTTAAAGGAACAAAAAATATGGAAAAATAAGCTCTAGATGAATGATTAAATTGTGATACATACCTAAGTTCATTTGTAATCTAAACCTTAATGAGATAAATTTTAATGAATTACAATGTGATGTGCTATAAATGAAAACAGAATTACGTGATGCCTGTTAACTCTGCAAAAAAAAAGAAAAACAACAAAGGAAAGAACTACACGACAGTATTTACAGTATTTTTCTGTGAAGGTTTTATGTGTAATTTTATTCTTACTTCCATACATATTAAATAATGTATAATGTTTCATTTACACTGAAATATTTTAAAAATTTCTCAGGTCAGGAAAATTTTTGCTCTGATTCAGGAAGCATTGGTCACTGCACTATTAAAATACCATGGCATCATGTACTACTGGTGTTTTCATACGTTAGATACTTTTTTAAGTATGAATATATTTTCTTATTTCAGCCTATATAATTAGAAGTTTTAAGGATATTACACTTAGAGACATTTTTTAAAGTTATCTTCCATTAGTTATTTCCTAAAAATGAGTGTTTGAAAAACTTTGGAACCACGACTTAGGTTACAAGATCAGAAATTCTTATAAAAGTATTTAAACTTAGGACCAGCTGTTCTGTTATGAGGAAGTTGGAGGTGACTAGCATTCTATGATTGTTAGCCTAAATTTATAAACTCGTTGTGGTCTCTCTAATGCTGAGCATTCTTTTTATCATTTTCTCGATAATTGGATTTTCACTGTTTTCAGAGAGTCCTGACATCAGTTCAACCTAGGAATTCCATGAGAATGGATATTTTGTCACTTCTTTAGGCTGTCTAAAATCCTCTGATATTAACCACATTGTCTTATTTGAGATACATACTGTGTAATGCTTGCCACCCCCCCACCCCCACAAGATTGCTTTCTTTACTTCCAGTTGTGTCGCTTTCAGTGTCCGGTCCTCATTTAGATGTAAATGGAATGGCAGCCCACTCCAGTATTCTTGGCTGGAGAATCCCGTATAAAGAGGAACCTGATGGATTGCAGTCCATGGGGTGGCAGAGTCAGATACAACTTAGCAACAGAATAATGACAAAGGATAATTTTGTAGGACATTTTGTTTAAAGGAGGATCTTGGGCTGCTAGGAATCTATGATGTAAATAACATTTTAACCTAAGAATAAGATGTCAAGATTTATGGATAATTGATTTTTTTGTGCAATAATATCTTCAAGGCCTTTTTTAAAACAAATTGTGTCATCTTCATGTCAGCGACTCTACATGACTGGATTTTATTTATATTTGTCTCAGGGGACCTAATGGGTCCAGGGCTTTACATTTGTGTTTAGTTAAAAATGGTTGGGCTTCCTGGTGGTCCAGTGGGTAGAGTCCACCTTGCAGTGCGAGGGGCACCAGTTTGTTTCCTGGCCTGGGAGGATCCCATGTGCACTGAAATATTTTAAAAATTTCTCAGGTCAGGAAAATTTTTGCTCTGATTCAGGAAGCATTGGTCACTGCACTATTAAAATACCATGGCATCATGTACTACTGGTGTTTTCATACGTTAGATACTTTTTTAAGTATGAATATATTTTCTTATTTCAGCCTATATAATTAGAAGTTTTAAGGATATTACACTTAGAGACATTTTTTAAAGTTATCTTCCATTAGTTATTTCCTAAAAATGAGTGTTTGAAAAACTTTGGAACCACGACTTAGGTTACAAGATCAGAAATTCTTATAAAAGTATTTAAACTTAGGACCAGCTGTTCTGTTATGAGGAAGTTGGAGGTGACTAGCATTCTATGATTGTTAGCCTAAATTTATAAACTCGTTGTGGTCTCTCTAATGCTGAGCATTCTTTTTATCATTTTCTCGATAATTGGATTTTCACTGTTTTCAGAGAGTCCTGACATCAGTTCAACCTAGGAATTCCATGAGAATGGATATTTTGTCACTTCTTTAGGCTGTCTAAAATCCTCTGATATTAACCACATTGTCTTATTTGAGATACATACTGTGTAATGCTTGCCACCCCCCACCCCCACCCCCCACAAGATTGCTTTCTTTACTTCCAGTTGTGTCGCTTTCAGTGTCCGGTCCTCATTTAGATGTAAATGGAATGGCAGCCCACTCCAGTATTCTTGGCTGGAGAATCCCGTATAAAGAGGAACCTGATGGATTGCAGTCCATGGGGTGGCAGAGTCAGATACAACTTAGCAACAGAATAATGACAAAGGATAATTTTGTAGGACATTTTGTTTAAAGGAGGATCTTGGGCTGCTAGGAATCTATGATGTAAATAACATTTTAACCTAAGAATAAGATGTCAAGATTTATGGATAATTGATTTTTTTGTGCAATAATATCTTCAAGGCCTTTTTTAAAACAAATTGTGTCATCTTCATGTCAGCGACTCTACATGACTGGATTTTATTTATATTTGTCTCAGGGGACCTAATGGGTCCAGGGCTTTACATTTGTGTTTAGTTAAAAATGGTTGGGCTTCCCTGGTGGTCCAGTGGGTAGAGTCCACCTTGCAGTGCGAGGGGCACCAGTTTGTTTCCTGGCCTGGGAGGATCCCATGTGCCGTGGAGCGGCTGGACCAGTGTGTCCAATTACTAGCCAGCACTCTGAAGTACATGTGCCCAGAGCTGGCGCTCTGCGACAGGAGAGACCACTACGATGGAGGCCCACACAGGCCGAAGAATAAAGATGGATGAAAATAAATGGATAAAAAAATCAATGAAAAGAGGCCAAAATTGAAAGGAAAAAAATGGTTTATTGAATGAGTAAGTTGTCACATCCACACTGTTAAAACTTCCACATTCTGTTACTTTACCATCTGACACCTGGTGAAACAAATGTGTAAGTTAGAATTTATAGAGGTCCCCACTGTGTCTTGAGTTAATAAATCTCCATGTTTATATTCAAGGTTTCTCTCTCTTTGCTCTCAGGCAGCCCATCAGGTCGGTGAGGATGAGATAAGCTTGTCCACTCTGGGACGAGTTTATACTATTGATTTTAATTCTATGCAGCAAATCAATGAGGACACGGGAACAGCACGTGCCATTCAGAGAAAACCTAACCCCTTAGCCAATACTAACACTAGTAAGTACCTTTTGAGTTAACAGTAGTACTATGTTGTCTTGTGAATAGTGTTTACAATAGCAAATAATTGTTTTATTGAGTGCTTTTATTAAACTAGAAGAAAGTATTTTTTTGTTGTTGTCGTTTTTATCATGTGCTCTAGTCAGCAAATGAGCCAGTATTGCTTAACTGGTATCTTCCCCAAGATTTTACTGTTTGTGATTTGCAGTGACCTGTACTCTAGTAAGAATTGTCCTGTGCGGTTTTCCCCACTTCCAGTTTTTTTGAGATATAATTGACCCACAGCACTGTAAGATGAATAGTATAATGGTTTGACTCACATACATCATGGAATGATTATCACATGAGTTAAGTGAACATCCATCTTCTCACATAAATATGAATGAAATAGAAAAAATGATGTTTTTGTAGTAAGAAACGCTTAGCTTTTACATATAACAAAGCGGTGTTAATTATATTTGTCATGTTGTACATTACATCCCTAGTATTTATTTATTTTGTAGTCTTTGAACTGCCTTCATCCACCAGTAGCCATAAATCTAGTCTCTTTCTTTGAGTTTGGTTTTGAAGGATAATGAACTTAGAACACTGTGTTAGCTCCTGTTCCACAACACAATGAGTTTAGTACTTCATATTAATTGCCACAATGAGTCTATTTATAAAAAGATGTCACCAAAGATGTTACATAGCTATTGTGTTCCCCACGGTGTAGTACATTTCATACTTGTGACTCACTTATTCTTTAGCTGGAAGTTTGTACCCCTTAATCTCCCTCACTTATTTCCTTTTTCCATCCTCCTACCCCAAGCAGCCACTAGTTCTCTGCAGCCCAGGCAGTTTTTAAAATGTGATCTCTGTTCTACCTTTGGATCCAGTCATACCCCATGAGATTAGTTCTTTCTAGCTAACCTTTTTACCCTTTCTCACTGAAATTCTCTTAACTGATGCAGAATTCATGGTCATGATTTTTTTTGTTTTCCCCCTGAACTCTCTGTCATTTGCTCCTTTCCCAAAGGCTCTAGTTCAGTGCTTTAGCAGTTTTAGTCTGGAGTTTAAAGGTCAGCATACTTTTTCTGAAAAAGACCAGATAGTAAACATTTTAAGCTTTGTAGGCAAGGCACCCTCTGTATTCAGCACTGTTCTTAACAGCCTCTGAACAGCCATATACATACAATATGTAAACAAAAGTACCCGTTTGTGTTCCACTAAAATTTATTTATAAAAATAAGTGGTGGGCTGGGTTAGGCCTTCAGACCATAGGCTTTCAACCCCGTTGTAGAGCTTTTCATCCATTACCTTTCCCTACACCTTACTTCTTCTAAGCCACGTGACAGGTCATCTTTTTCCATAGTGTGTTGCTGCATATTTCACTGTTCATTCCTTGAACTCCATGTATTTACCAGTGGTGTAGCTGGTTAGTACTCAAATATCCCCAATATTTTGTGGAGTATGTATTAGTAAAAAAATAAGAGATACCATGTAATGGTGCCCTATATTTTGCAGCTAACCAAAACGGTCAGGGTTTATTTGTCTTAGTGCTGTCTGGGGCATCTTTATATACCCCAGTTAATTGTATTAGATAAGTTAATTTTCTTGACAACCCAAACTTTTTTTTATAGCATTTTAAATAAGTACATATGCTTTTTTTTTTTTTTTTTTTAGTACATATGCTTAAATGCCTTATGTTAACTCACTTTATCGTGTTTCTGA
This sequence comes from Tragulus kanchil, assembly GCA_022376925.1. Classification (NCBI taxonomy): domain Eukaryota; kingdom Metazoa; phylum Chordata; class Mammalia; order Artiodactyla; family Tragulidae; genus Tragulus; species Tragulus kanchil. The sequence goes on from JAIOJX010000026.1 coordinate 57,497,021, forward strand.
CGTCTTTAGGATTGGTTTTCTTTTTTTTTTTAATTATAGGTGGATATTCAGAGTTAAAGAAGGATGATGCTCGAGCACAGCTTATGAAAGAGGATCCAGAACTGGCTAAGTCTTTTATTAAGACATTATTTGGTGTTCTTTATGAAGTGTATAGTTCCTCAGCAGGACCTGCGGTCAGACATAAGTGCCTTAGAGCAATTCTTAGGATAATTTATTTCGCGGATGCTGAACTTCTAAAGGATGTCCTGAAAAATCATGCTGTTTCAAGGTGTGTTCATGAAAGTGGCAGCAAACATTTTAGAAATCCAAGTCTACAAGTAACTTAAGAAATCTTTAAAGAAATACTGTAGGAAAAATATGCACAGAGCAATTTTGGAATGTCTTGAGCCCTTGGTTGCCTTTCTGTATTCATACACCTTTGATAAAGAGTAGATGAAACCAAAAATCGATGTCTAGTTCAGTGCTTTAGCAGTTTTAGTCTGGAGTTTAAAGGTCAGCATACTTTTTCTGAAAAGACCAGATAGTAAACATTTTAAGCTTTGTAGGCAAGGCAGCCTCTGTATTCAGCACTGTTCTTAACAGCCTCTGAACAGCCATATACATACAATATGTAAACAAAAGTACCCGTTTGTGTTCCACTAAAATTTATTTATAAAAATAAGTGGTGGGCTGGGTTAGGCCTTCAGACCATAGGCTTTCAACCCCGTTGTAGAGCTTTTCATCCATTACCTTTCCCTACACCTTACTTCTTCTAAGCCACGTGACAGGTCATCTTTTTCCATAGTGTGTTGCTGCATATTTCACTGTTCATTCCTTGAACTCCATGTATTTACCAGTGGTGTAGCTGGTTAGTACTCAAATATCCCCAATATTTTGTGGAGTATGTATTAGTAAAAAAATAAGAGATACCATGTAATGGTGCCCTATATTTTGCAGCTAACCAAAACGGTCAGGGTTTATTTGTCTTAGTGCTGTCTGGGGCATCTTTATATACCCCAGTTAATTGTATTAGATAAGTTAATTTTCTTGACAACCCAAACTTTTTTTTATAGCATTTTAAATAAGTACATATGCTTTTTTTTTTTTTTTTTTTAGTACATATGCTTAAATGCCTTATGTTAACTCACTTTATCGTGTTTCTGACGTCTTTAGGATTGGTTTTCTTTTTTTTTTTAATTATAGGTGGATATTCAGAGTTAAAGAAGGATGATGCTCGAGCACAGCTTATGAAAGAGGATCCAGAACTGGCTAAGTCTTTTATTAAGACATTATTTGGTGTTCTTTATGAAGTGTATAGTTCCTCAGCAGGACCTGCGGTCAGACATAAGTGCCTTAGAGCAATTCTTAGGATAATTTATTTCGCGGATGCTGAACTTCTAAAGGATGTCCTGAAAAATCATGCTGTTTCAAGGTGTGTTCATGAAAGTGGCAGCAAACATTTTAGAAATCCAAGTCTACAAGTAACTTAAGAAATCTTTAAAGAAATACTGTAGGAAAAATATGCACAGAGCAATTTTTTTGGAATGTCTTGAGCCCTTGGTTGCCTTTCTGTATTCATACACCTTTGATAAAGAGTAGATGAAATAGACAAATTGAGCATTTAAGAAAAATTCTCGTTTTAATGCATTTGTTTCACAACTGAAGTAATTTGCTCTCAAATTTCAAGTAGTGTGGCCAGCAATACTTATCAAATTCAGACAGATGTTTTATAAGCAAATGCTTTCTTTTTTTAGTCATATTGCATCCATGCTGTCAAGCCAAGACCTGAAGATAGTAGTTGGAGCCCTTCAAATGGCAGAGATCTTAATGCAGAAGTTGCCTGATATTTTTAGTGTTTACTTCAGAAGAGAAGGTAATGCCATTCCTGGTAATTACTTCATGGTTAGTCTTTTCGTCTGACTACTACTTAAGTAATATTACTTCAGTATTATAGCTGTAGTCTTTGGAACAAAAATTAAGTTGTTACTTTTATACAAGATAATTTACATTCTTCCAGCTTAAGTACATATCATGCATCGTTAATTTTATTTACTTATTTATTTTTGGCTATTCTGGGTTTTCACTGCTGCCACAGGCTGTTCTCTAGTTGCAGGTAGTGGGGCCTACTCTCTAGTTGAGGTGAGTAGACTTCTTGTTGCAGTGACTTTTCTTATTGTGGAATTCAGACTCTGGGGCACACGACCTTCAGTTGTTGCAACACATGGGCTCAAAAGTTGTGGCTCTGAGGCTCTAGAGCACAGGCTCAGTAGTTGTGACTTCACAGGCTTAGTTGCTCTGCAGCATGTGGGATCTTCCAGGATCAGGAATTGAACTTGTGTCTCTCGCATTGGCAGGTGAACTCTTTACCACTGAGATAGCAGGGAAGCCCCATGCATCTTTTATTACAAATTATATGAAATTCACTGTCTGTTGATGGACATTTAAGTTTCAATGATTTGAGTGTTTGTGGCCTAGAAGCAATCACTGACATCTTTTATGCTGGTAACGCAGTTGCCCATAAAGATTCTTTGAAAAGGTCAGAGGTCACTTTCTCTCCCAAGAAATCTTTAAAGAAATACTGTAGGAAAAATATGCACAGAGCAATTTTTTTGGAATGTCTTGAGCCCTTGGTTGCCTTTCTGTATTCATACACCTTTGATAAAGAGTAGATGAAATAGACAAATTGAGCATTTAAGAAAAATTCTCGTTTTAATGCATTTGTTTCACAACTGAAGTAATTTGCTCTCAAATTTCAAGTAGTGTGGCCAGCAATACTTATCAAATTCAGACAGATGTTTTATAAGCAAATGCTTTCTTTTTTTAGTCATATTGCATCCATGCTGTCAAGCCAAGACCTGAAGATAGTAGTTGGAGCCCTTCAAATGGCAGAGATCTTAATGCAGAAGTTGCCTGATATTTTTAGTGTTTACTTCAGAAGAGAAGGTAATGCCATTCCTGGTAATTACTTCATGGTTAGTCTTTTCGTCTGACTACTACTTAAGTAATATTACTTCAGTATTATAGCTGTAGTCTTTGGAACAAAAATTAAGTTGTTACTTTTATACAAGATAATTTACATTCTTCCAGCTTAAGTACATATCATGCATCGTTAATTTTATTTACTTATTTATTTTTGGCTATTCTGGGTTTTCACTGCTGCCACAGGCTGTTCTCTAGTTGCAGGTAGTGGGGCCTACTCTCTAGTTGAGGTGAGTAGACTTCTTGTTGCAGTGACTTTTCTTATTGTGGAATTCAGACTCTGGGGCACACGACCTTCAGTTGTTGCAACACATGGGCTCAAAAGTTGTGGCTCTGAGGCTCTAGAGCACAGGCTCAGTAGTTGTGACTTCACAGGCTTAGTTGCTCTGCAGCATGTGGGATCTTCCAGGATCAGGAATTGAACTTGTGTCTCTCGCATTGGCAGGTGAACTCTTTACCACTGAGATAGCAGGGAAGCCCCATGCATCTTTTATTACAAATTATATGAAATTCACTGTCTGTTGATGGACATTTAAGTTTCAATGATTTGAGTGTTTGTGGCCTAGAAGCAATCACTGACATCTTTTTATGCTGGTAACGTACAGTTGCCCATAAAGATTCTTTGAAAAGGTCAGAGGTCACTTTCTCTCCCAAGAAATCCTGTTAATAGATCAGTACAGCTGTATAAGGGGTTGTTTTTACTTTGTTGTATAGATAATGGAATGTTTTAAGACTTAAAATAACCTTCAGAATTTCAGGAAATTTCAGTTTAGAAGTCAGCCTTGGGAACGTGGTACTTCAGAATTCTCTTCTTGAAGACCTGAAGCATGAAACGCTAGTACTCATTCAGATATTTATCCTTTTTTAAACCTGTCAAGATAATAAAAGAAATTCTTTCTCATCAACAGAAATCTATTTATAGGTCTTCTGGTCTGCCAGGTTTCTTTGGTCTTGTGAGGATACAGAAAATAATGGTGTTCTCCACGCATGTAATACTTTATCGTCATTCTTAGAAACAGCCCCAGTTCTTTATGCATATGAAATGTTTTCCATTCTTTTAATCACCTTTTCTTATGCGGGATTCATTTGTCTCTACATCTTGAAAATGTACTAGACACACTAGTGTAATAGTATTGAATCAAATGGGAAGATGTTTCACTTTTTATTATTAGCTCTGTTCAAACAACAATGGGTTTTCAAAAAATCCAACACTGCATATTTACATGAAATAGAAGGCAAGCTGTCCGTTTCCCAGAGGCCATAATTGTGATTAACAGATGAGATTTTTGGAACTTTTCTTTGCTCACATAAAACACTTGGTGTATATTCTTATTTTTAGTCTCAAGTTATCTCATATTATTTTGCTTTAGCTATTCTGTTTGTTGTTTGATTTTAGTTGTCTTCTGATTTGAACGTATATCAGAATAAGTCTTTTTTCTGAGTGATTTTTTAAAAACTTGTGATCAATCAACTATGCCATCTGATCGAACACCCTCCCACACACACACCAAGTATTTACATAGCATATACATTATAAGATGTGTGGAAGTATCTAGATTGGTTCTACCCCTTTGCATCTGGCTTGTCTCGCTGTTCTTTGAGGATCCACTTAAAGGTCACTTATTCCTAAAGATCTAGCTTGTCTTATGAATTGTTACATCCTCCTGCTATATGCTCCAGCAGCACTGTTATTTTATTTTATTTATCATAAACAGTTCACTCTGTATTTTTCATTTCTTGTTAAATAGATCTTTCTCATTAGTTAATAAGTGACGCTGAATACATTTTTCTTAGTCGTGGCCGTAGTGCCTCGCACATAGTCTGGCATATGATGGTTGCAGATACTTGCAGAACGAATGCCTGAAGTTTGAATGCATTCAAAAATCTTGTTTTCTTTTTAAATAGAACCTGATGGAAAGTTCCGGACTCTTCCCCAGAAAAATGTGCATGCGTGAACATGTACTCACATACATCCAGACACACAGATTATAATTTACATGCTGATACTCGGACACACACCTTTGTATTCCCTCCTTCATGTGCATCCTTCCACGATCCAACCCCAGTGTACATCTCTACCTGAAAGAGTTACTGTTGCATCTCCTTACACACCTGCAGGAATGTAAAAGTCATCGTCATTTGATAGCTGGGGTTCTTTCTTTTGGGCAATAGTCTTATTGTGATCTTGTCTCTTTTTAGCATTTGAAGTTAATAATTGTAGGTCCTTTTCTCCCCTTCTGACTATCCATCCATGGGAAGATGTTTCACTTTTTATTATTAGCTCTGTTCAAACAACAATGGGTTTTCAAAAAATCCAACACTGCATATTTACATGAAATAGAAGGCAAGCTGTCCGTTTCCCAGAGGCCATAATTGTGATTAACAGATGAGATTTTTGGAACTTTTCTTTGCTCACATAAAACACTTGGTGTATATTCTTATTTTTAGTCTCAAGTTATCTCATATTATTTTGCTTTAGCTATTCTGTTTGTTGTTTGATTTTAGTTGTCTTCTGATTTGAACGTATATCAGAATAAGTCTTTTTTCTGAGTGATTTTTTAAAAACTTGTGATCAATCAACTATGCCATCTGATCGAACACCCTCCCACACACACACCAAGTATTTACATAGCATATACATTATAAGATGTGTGGAAGTATCTAGATTGGTTCTACCCCTTTGCATCTGGCTTGTCTCGCTGTTCTTTGAGGATCCACTTAAAGGTCACTTATTCCTAAAGATCTAGCTTGTCTTATGAATTGTTACATCCTCCTGCTATATGCTCCAGCAGCACTGTTATTTTATTTTATTTATCATAAACAGTTCACTCTGTATTTTTCATTTCTTGTTAAATAGATCTTTCTCATTAGTTAATAAGTGACGCTGAATACATTTTTCTTAGTCGTGGCCGTAGTGCCTCGCACATAGTCTGGCATATGATGGTTGCAGATACTTGCAGAACGAATGCCTGAAGTTTGAATGCATTCAAAAATCTTGTTTTCTTTTTAAATAGAACCTGATGGAAAGTTCCGGACTCTTCCCCAGAAAAATGTGCATGCGTGAACATGTACTCACATACATCCAGACACACAGATTATAATTTACATGCTGATACTCGGACACACACCTTTGTATTCCCTCCTTCATGTGCATCCTTCCACGATCCAACCCCAGTGTACATCTCTACCTGAAAGAGTTACTGTTGCATCTCCTTACACACCTGCAGGAATGTAAAAGTCATCGTCATTTGATAGCTGGGGTTCTTTCTTTTGGGCAATAGTCTTATTGTGATCTTGTCTCTTTTTAGCATTTGAAGTTAATAATTGTAGGTCCTTTTCTCCCCTTCTGACTATCCAGCCATGGGTACACTGAATTTCTGTAATTGCTTATGGTTCTTATAATGGTACTTTAAACTTCTAGTAGAACTTTACATGTGATCTCATTTGATATCCTGTCATCAGACTTTGAGTGTGTCGGAAAACCTGAGTAGAAATGTGTGTTCAGTCACTAGGTCGTGTCCAACTCTTTGCAACCCCATGGACTGCAACATACCAGGCTTCCCTTACCTTCACTATCTCCCATAGTTTGCTCATGTCCATTGAGTTGGTGATGCTATCTAACCATCTTATCCTCAATATAAATATCTTTCTTTAAATTTGAATTAGCCTGCTACTGTTTTTTTGGAGTCAAGTTGGAGACTCTGGCACTTTGTTTTCCTATTTGTTGAGTTCTTTTTATTCATTCCTTGTAAATCAGTGTTAGCATTTAGGGATCTTGTATTGGTTGGAAGGTGATCCTGATTAACGCATACTTTCTCTAACCTCTGTTCTATAAAGGTGTGATGCATCAAGTGAAACACTTAGCAGAATCAGAATCACTGTTGACGAGTCCACCAAAGGCATGTACGAATGGGTCAGGATCCTTGGGGTCCACAACATCAGTCAACAGTGGAACAGCCACGGCTGCCACTAACGCCTCTGCTGACCTGGGCTCGCCCAGTTTGCAGCACAGCAGAGACGATTCTCTAGATCTGAGTCCTCAAGGGTAAGAAAGAGTTTTGCAGTGAATTCTGTACTCTTTTTGTGTAACTCTGCCCTGGTATCTGAGATTCGCCCACAGAAGTGAATGATAAGATACTACAAGAACATATACATTTTCAGTTTTTTCATCTGTATTTTGTTATTGTACTGAGCCACGTTTAGAAACCACAACAGAGACATAATATTTTCATCGACATACGGGGACACTAAGGCTCAGGGAAGCTAAATGACTTGCATAGTGTCATGAATTTACTATAATGATAAAGGATTTGAGCCTCCACGAAAGAAGGTTACTGTTGCATCTCCTTACACACCTGCAGGAATGTAAAAGTCATCGTCATTTGATAGCTGGGGTTCTTTCTTTGGGCAATAGTCTTATTGTGATCTTGTCTCTTTTTAGCATTTGAAGTTAATAATTGTAGGTCCTTTTCTCCCCTTCTGACTATCCAGCCATGGGTACACTGAATTTCTGTAATTGCTTATGGTTCTTATAATGGTACTTTAAACTTCTAGTAGAACTTTACATGTGATCTCATTTGATATCCTGTCATCAGACTTTGAGTGTGTCGGAAAACCTGAGTAGAAATGTGTGTTCAGTCACTAGGTCGTGTCCAACTCTTTGCAACCCCATGGACTGCAACATACCAGGCTTCCCTTACCTTCACTATCTCCCATAGTTTGCTCATGTCCATTGAGTTGGTGATGCTATCTAACCATCTTATCCTCAATATAAATATCTTTCTTTAAATTTGAATTAGCCTGCTACTGTTTTTTTGGAGTCAAGTTGGAGACTCTGGCACTTTGTTTTCCTATTTGTTGAGTTCTTTTTATTCATTCCTTGTAAATCAGTGTTAGCATTTAGGGATCTTGTATTGGTTGGAAGGCGATCCTGATTAACGCATACTTTCTCTAACCTCTGTTCTATAAAGGTGTGATGCATCAAGTGAAACACTTAGCAGAATCAGAATCACTGTTGACGAGTCCACCAAAGGCATGTACGAATGGGTCAGGATCCTTGGGGTCCACAACATCAGTCAACAGTGGAACAGCCACGGCTGCCACTAACGCCTCTGCTGACCTGGGCTCGCCCAGTTTGCAGCACAGCAGAGACGATTCTCTAGATCTGAGTCCTCAAGGGTAAGAAAGAGTTTTGCAGTGAATTCTGTACTCTTTTTGTGTAACTCTGCCCTGGTATCTGAGATTCGCCCACAGAAGTGAATGATAAGATACTACAAGAACATATACATTTTCAGTTTTTTCATCTGTATTTTGTTATTGTACTGAGCCACGTTTAGAAACCACAACAGAGACATAATATTTTCATCGACATACGGGGACACTAAGGCTCAGGGAAGCTAAATGACTTGCATAGTGTCATGAATTTACTATAATGATAAAGGATTTGAGCCTCACGTATGATCCTGTGATTATATACTGTATTTCAGCATACATGCCAGCTTTGAGATACCAGGATACAGATACAGTGGAAAATATTAAAAGTTGGAATTTTTAGAATATAAGAAAAGAACCTGATTTCCCATCTGTTTTTAATTGGCATACAGGAATTAATAAAGACAAATTAGAGTTCTAAGAAAATTCTTTTTCCGCCTCTTTTTTTTGTTAATTCCTTTGTTGTACTATGCTACTGAGAACATTACCAGCCACTCTGGTTGGTTTGCATTTTGTTGTACTGAAGGTGGTTTTGTCTCTTTGATGTAAGCTGAAAAATAGATCTTGCTAAAGCGTAAATGGGGTCCAAAATTTTAAACTCATAAACTGGGAGGTAGTTTTGTCCTGCAAACCTCAGGTTCCCAGCTGCTCGTGGTGCCCTCTGGTGTCAGTTGCCCACCCTGACTTAAATACGAGTTTAGGCAGTTCCATGACTCCTGGCAGAGTGTTATTTTAGGTATCTGCTGGGTTTAAGTGGTGCCATATAATGGGCACAGTCCAAAGTTTTGGGAACCTTGTCATTTTCTCTCCCAACCTGGCCCATCTGTCTGTTTTCCTCCCCAACTGGTGTGGTAACCTGAAGTCATTGCAGGGTTTTACTTTATATAGCACAGGCACTTAGTAAAATATGATGCATCTCAGAGAAGTGCTAAGGAATTAAACTTGATGCTACTGACAGTCAGTACTTCTAAGGAAAAAGAAATACTTTTGAGTACTTTCAGAGTCTTAAGTGGTTCCTTTCTCTTCTAATATGGTTTTAAATGAAAAGTTCATATGAATTTATAAAGGTGGAATTAAGTTTATTTGAAAATTCACTTGAACTGATTGTCAGATGCATTGATCATGCTATTAAGTATTTTCAGTAGATATGTCAAATGTTGGAAGACTTTTAAAGAAACTTTTTTTAATTTTTCCTACTTAGGTCATAGTTCAACTGAACCATAGTTTTTTTCTTCTTTGCCATCTTGTATATAATTTTGTCATTCTAAGCATGATACTTTATTTCTTGTTTTTTTTAAACTTTTATTTTACTTTTAATTTTGTTTACAGAGTTTTGTTGTTTACAGATATGTATGTTCCCAGATACTTTATTTCTAATGTTGTTAAGGGTAGTGAAAATACTATCACTCTGCTACATTGTTTACAGATAATTCTGTTTTTCTTTTAATTTACTTAATTATTTTTATTTTGCTTTTGCAGAGTTTTGTTGCTTACATATATGTATAATCCCAGATCAGTCATAGGTATATCATAGATATATCTCTGATTTTTTTTAAAAAGTATTTATAAATGCATTCATTTTGGTTATTACTGCCATTATCGAAATTACTTTGGGCATTTTGTTGTACTGAAGGTGGTTTTGTCTCTTTGATGTAAGCTGAAAAATAGATCTTGCTAAAGCGTAAATGGGGTCCAAAATTTTAAACTCATAAACTGGGAGGTAGTTTTGTCCTGCAAACCTCAGGTTCCCAGCTGCTCGTGGTGCCCTCTGGTGTCAGTTGCCCACCCTGACTTAAATACGAGTTTAGGCAGTTCCATGACTCCTGGCAGAGTGTTATTTTAGGTATCTGCTGGGTTTAAGTGGTGCCATATAATGGGCACAGTCCAAAGTTTTGGGAACCTTGTCATTTTCTCTCCCAACCTGGCCCATCTGTCTGTTTTCCTCCCCAACTGGTGTGGTAACCTGAAGTCATTGCAGGGTTTTACTTTATATAGCACAGGCACTTAGTAAAATATGATGCATCTCAGAGAAGTGCTAAGGAATTAAACTTGATGCTACTGACAGTCAGTACTTCAAAGGGAAAAAAGAAATACTTTTGAGTACTTTCAGAGTCTTAAGTGGTTCCTTTCTCTTCTAATATGGTTTTAAATGAAAAGTTCATATGAATTTATAAAGGTGGAATTAAGTTTATTTGAAAATTCACTTGAACTGATTGTCAGATGCATTGATCATGCTATTAAGTATTTTCAGTAGATATGTCAAATGTTGGAAGACTTTTAAAGAAACTTTTTTTAATTTTTCCTACTTAGGTCATAGTTCAACTGAACCATAGTTTTTTTCTTCTTTGCCATCTTGTATATAATTTTGTCATTCTAAGCATGATACTTTATTTCTTGTTTTTTTTAAGCTTTTATTTTACTTTTAATTTTGTTTACAGAGTTTTGTTGTTTACAGATATGTATGTTCCCAGATACTTTATTTCTAATGTTGTTAAGGGTAGTGAAAATACTATCACTCTGCTACATTGTTTACAGATAATTCTGTTTTTCTTTTAATTTACTTAATTATTTTTATTTTGCTTTTGCAGAGTTTTGTTGCTTACATATATGTATAATCCCAGATCAGTCATAGGTATATCATAGATATATCTCTGATTTTTTTTAAAAAGTATTTATAAATGCATTCATTTTGGTTATTACTGCCATTACGTACCGTGAAATTACTTTGGGTAATATTGGAAAGTATTTTGATATTACCCTTAGTGCTTTGATTATTATTTTACTTATTGTGATCTAGGTTAGAGAAGGAAAAAGGTACTGACATTAAACATTCTTTTTCTGGTTTATGATTGCTTGGTTCTTTTTAATATTATAGTTTATATATGTACTACATTTAATAATGGAGTTTAACACAAGGTTAGTGATATCCTCTACTTGGTTTTATTTTAGTGATTCAATATAGTCAGGGTATTTTCTGAACTAATCAATTTCTCTGTGCACTTCTAGAACATTGGTGCATAGTTGGCATTAAATAATCACTAAATGAAAATGCCCTGTTAAGACAATTTTTTATAATGCATTGTTTCTGCCATTGTAGCTTGCTTTTGAGTGAGTACTGATACTAGATCATGATAATTGCTAAACTTATCCCATGTTTTTCCATGTGATAGTCGATTAAGTGATGTTCTAAAGAGAAAACGACTGCCAAAACGAGGATCAAGAAGGCCAAAGTACTCACCCCCACGAGATGATGACAAAGTAGACAATCAAGGTAATTTGTGAGGAAATCACGTGGAGGTAAAGAGAAAGGTGGTCGCAGCTAAAGACCTCATTAAGATTGCTGACAGCTTTGAAGCACACCTGAGTTGCTTGAATTCATGGTGTTCTTAGTTCTTTTGGAGAAGGAAATGGCAACCCACCCCCGCATTCTTACCTGGAGAATTCCATGGACAGAGAAGCCTGGCGGGCTACTGTCCATGAGGTCACAGAGGGTTGGACATGACTGAGAGACTAACACTACACTACACTTACTTCTTATAGCTAATTAATCTGCTAAGAGTGGGAATCTTAAAATTCATTTGATTTCATCATTTACACTAAAATGATTTCATCATTGTTCTTTTCATAGCTAAAAGCCCCACCACTACTCAGTCACCTAAATCTTCTTTCCTGGCAAGCTTGAATCCAAAAACATGGGGACGGTTAAGCGCACAGTCCAACAGCAACAACATTGAACCAGCACGAACTGCAGGAGTTAGTGGTCTTGCCAGGGCCGCCTCAAAAGACACCATCTCCAATAACAGGTGAGCTGGGAGGATTCTGTGTTACTTCTTTTCTTAGATTAGAAAAATTTCACATTATTCTAGTCAGTGTATGTATTACATGGATATCAAAACATGATCACAGACCTTTGATTAATCCTCAGAGATAGCATAGCTCAAGGATGGAGGACTGAAGCAGTTCTTGAGCCCTGTGTCTGACTTTGTCTCATACTTGAAAATTTCAGCACATCTAGTTACTAGTTGTATATGTCCAAAACCAAGCAAATAGTTTCCCCATTGAATTTGTTCCTTAGTTTTGTTCTGGAAAGGGGAGAGCTGATAATTTCCATCCACACACACGTGCTCTTTTAACATAAGCCTCCTCTAGCCTTTCCAGTGGGAAGTTTGAACTCTGTCAGCTAAACTATTTCATACCAATTTATGGCTTTAAAAAATTATTCCTTTAAAATCCTCAAGGATTGTTTTTGGTTTCGGGTTTTTTTTTTTTTTTGGCTCTGGGTTAAATACACCAACAGGGATTATCTCTTCTGCAAGTAAGATATTTTTAAAAATCAAATTCCGGCTTCCCCTGGTGGTCCAGCGGGTAAGGACACCACCTTGCACTGCAAGGGGCGCCGGTTCGATCCCTGGCCTGGGAAGATCCCATGTGCCGCGGAGCGACTGGACCCATGTGTCCAATGACCGAGCCGGAGCTCTGGAGCTCATGCGCCCAGAGCCGGCGCTCTGCGACAACAGAGGCCACTGCGATGGGAGGCCCACAGGAGCCGAAGAACAAAGACAGATGAAAATAGAGAAATGAAAGACCAATAGAAGTGGCCGGCCCATTCCCCTCCCTCCCCACCCCACACCCCCAAAAAGATAAATAAATAAAATAAATGTTTAAAAAAAAATCAAATTCCATTGGGAAAACAGTCTCTTTTTGTTTGATTGCTTTGGTTGGCTGATGGTAAAACATCAAGGCTTCAGTTGTCATAGCTTATTGTGCACCTAATAGGTGCATGGTTTTTGGTCTATAGGAACATAAGTAAAGGACAGTGCAGGTATGTCTTTACCATGGAAAACAGTCATGGAAAATTGTTCAGGTGAACATGTGGGAAACTGTTAGGTTGTAGAGTCTGTAGAAGTTCGAAGAGTTTCTTTAGTCTTCATGTAACTGTTTGCCTTTGATCAGAAGTTATAATTGAAAACCTATGTACACTGAGTCTTTAAAATCTTTTTCTTTCTTGCAGAGAAAAAATTAAAGGTTGGGTTAAGGAGCAGGCGCATAAATTTGTGGAGCGTTACTTCAGTTCTGAGAATATGGATGGAAGCAACCCTGCATTGAATGTCCTTCAGAGACTTTGTGCTGCAACAGAACAACTCAACCTCCAGGTACCGTGGCTGGTGCATTGGGCTGCCCCTCTGGTCTCTTCCGTCTTTTTCATCCTTGCCTTGGTGACTCTCTAGCATTCCATGGATTTAGCTGCCTTAGATCAGCTTTTATAGCCAGACCTGTACCATTGGCATTGATGTTTCTTTAACTTGTGCCTTGACTTTCATGCTTTTTCACTTTATCATTAAATGTGCTAGACATCTGGTCTTTGACTTTTTTCCCTTCACCTCCCATATTTCTTGACAATTGAAGAGACTTCAAAAGTGTCCCTCAGTCCTCTTCAGCTACAGGAGGTGTTCTCATTGAGAAGCCCCTCTTTAGCTCATCTTTACTTGTGTCCTGAGAGTGCTCAGACAGGTAGAGGTGTAATAAGCCTTTTGTATTTCATCTGATTCTTTTTCCATTTTTGATGTACTTCGAGCTGTATGAGCAGTTCGTGTTTTCCAAGAAATTTTGTATTTCACTCAGACTTTAAATGTGCTAAGTATAAAACCACACCTTGAACTCTGTGTTAACACCTTTTCATTGTGGCATTACATCTCTATAGCTCAATCTTTTTTCATCCTTTGTCTTTTGTTTTTAATACAACTACATTGGTTGAATGTGAAGAGTTTTTTTGTTTTTTGGTTTTTTTCTATGTTAGTGTGAACATTGGTTTTCTGTCATGAAATAGTGGATGTGTGTGATTGTAAGATGCTGTTTTCTAAGGATCTACCAAGAATGCACCACCTGCCCCTTCTTTCTTTTTTAAGTGTATTAAAGAATCCAGTTACTTTAGTGGAAGTATGAACTGTGGATTGAGTGAGGATTCTTTACATCAGCAAGTACTGTTGTCAACTCTTTCAGGTGGATGGTGGAGCTGAGTGCCTTGTAGAAATCCGTAGCATAGTCTCAGAATCAGATGTTTCCTCGTTTGAAATCCAGCACAGTGGATTTGTGAAGCAGCTGCTGCTTTATTTAACATCTAAAAGTGAAAAGGATGCTGTGAGCAGAGAGATAAGATTAAAGAGATTCCTTCATGTATTTTTTTCTTCTCCAGTAAGTTAATAATAATGCCTGTGTGTCTTATGCATCATTTTTCACTAATGTGTGTATTTTCATTTCAGGAATAATTTCTAGTAGTTTTGAATCAAGATATTGAGGTAAAGTTTTTAACTTGCTTATTATATGCAGTTGAATTCCTTGGACTTTTATATGTTAGGTAAACAGTAACAACAGATGGTAATTTATTGAAGCAAGTGCCTGTGCTGTAGTTGCTGCATCTTGCGTCCTTATTTTTGTGTGAGGCAAACCATTAATAGTAGTCCCTCATTTCTGTTTTTAAACATACTTCAGTTCGCAGTGTATTTTTTAGTAGAAATACAGTAGACAAGTATCTATAGGCATAAGATAGAGTAGATGTATACGTTTCTGTTTTGTATGTAAAGCACAGAACTCACAGTTTCATTGAAGAGTACTTGATCACCATTTATAATATGGGTTAGGAGACCAGAAGCCGCAGAGCAGCTTCACTTCCCTTCACCCTTAGTGAGTGAGAACAGGAGTCACCTGGGCACTGTTGACTTAACACCATTCTGCTTGTTCATAATGACATGACAGAAGGCATCCTTAGAGAAGGTGAGGGCTAAGGACAGCTCTCCTGTGTGTTAGTGAAACTTTGTCACCATGTCTGGTCAGTGTTTATAGTCATTACTTGGATATTTTAACTTGGTTGCATAGCTACCAAAAGCAGAATTGATAATTATTTGTGAATCATTAGATATATAGCTAATACTGGGTGTAGTTTTATACCATGCTTAAAATTATGTACAGAATGTAATCTCTTACCTGGAACTCCTTGGATCTGGATGGGTTCCATGAGTTCTGCCATATAGGGTATATACCACATATTACCCGATATAGCCACAGTGGATTTTGAATAGTACTCCATATACATTAAATATTTTTACAGTAATACATATGAATATTCCTAGTAAATAAAAGTAAATAAGGCCTTCAAATAGCCGTGCATCTGTCTGGCTCAGGTTTTGCCACCAAATGTGTAGTGTTTTCAAGTCTTTTGGACTTAGGAATTGTGAATATGAGATTTGTCAGTTTATACAAAAAAAAATATGTGTTTATTGAGATAATTTATTTGGAAACATTGTTCCAGCTAAATCCATCAAAAAATTTCAGGTCTTTTGTAAAACTGCACATTAAATTTTCCTGTTGAGTGTTCCTTTTCAAGAGGCCTTATTTAACCTGTTGATTTATTTATAACTTTAGCTTCCTGGAGAAGAGCCCATTGAACGAGTAGAACCAGTGGGTAATGCACCTTTGTTGGCATTAGTTCACAAGATGAACAACTGCCTCAGCCAGATGGAACAATTTCCAGTCAAAGTGCATGACTTTCCCAGTGGAATGGCGCAAGATCCTTGCGGGGGACTGGTTAGCTTTGTTGAGGTAAGGGATAAGTTCGCAGTGTATTTTTTAGTAGAAATACAGTAGACAAGTATCTATAGGCATAAGATAGAGTAGATGTATACGTTTCTGTTTTGTATGTAAAGCACAGAACTCACAGTTTCATTGAAGAGTACTTGATCACCATTTATAATATGGGTTAGGAGACCAGAAGCCGCAGAGCAGCTTCACTTCCCTTCACCCTTAGTGAGTGAGAACAGGAGTCACCTGTGCACTGTTGACTTAACACCATTCTGCTTGTTCATAATGACATGACAGAAGGCATCCTTAGAGAAGGTGAGGGCTAAGGACAGCTCTCCTGTGTGTTAGTGAAACTTTGTCACCATGTCTGGTCAGTGTTTATAGTCATTACTTGGATATTTTAACTTGGTTGCATAGCTACCAAAAGCAGAATTGATAATTATTTGTGAATCATTAGATATATAGCTAATACTGGGTGTAGTTTTATACCATGCTTAAAATTATGTACAGAATGTAATCTCTTACCTGGAACTCCTTGGATCTGGATGGGTTCCATGAGTTCTGCCATATAGGGTATATACCACATATTACCCGATATAGCCACAGTGGATTTTGAATAGTACTCCATATACATTAAATATTTTTACAGTAATACATATGAATATTCCTAGTAAATAAAAGTAAATAAGGCCTTCAAATAGCCGTGCATCTGTCTGGCTCAGGTTTTGCCACCAAATGTGTAGTGTTTTCAAGTCTTTTGGACTTAGGAATTGTGAATATGAGATTTGTCAGTTTATACAAAAAAAAATATGTGTTTATTGAGATAATTTATTTGGAAACATTGTTCCAGCTAAATCCATCAAAAAATTTTAGGTCTTTTGTAAAACTGCACATTAAATTTTCCTGTTGAGTGTTCCTTTTCAAGAGGCCTTATTTAACCTGTTGATTTATTTATAACTTTAGCTTCCTGGAGAAGAGCCCATTGAACGAGTAGAACCAGTGGGTAATGCACCTTTGTTGGCATTAGTTCACAAGATGAACAACTGCCTCAGCCAGATGGAACAATTTCCAGTCAAAGTGCATGACTTTCCCAGTGGAAATGGGACGGGAGGCAGGTAAGGATCCTTGCGTGGGTGTGCCCTTGCCACTGGACTTCATGCTTTGTTGAGGACAAGTGGCAAGATGTCCGGTGGTCTGCTATAAGCACTGAGGAAATTAAGTGTTCTAATTTGTGATTCAAATAACTTCTTTCCTAAAATCATACCCCATATCTTAAATGTAACATGCTGAAAATATGAAAGCAGCTTGTGTTGGTAGGTTGTAATAGGCTTAGTTTTCCTTACATTGATGTATATAAAGCTTTTCTACAAGAAGTTTGTAGATAGAATATTTACATTCTGTGCAATAATGTGATTTCATTGTGATCCATGCAATTATAACTTTGCATTTTGATGGATTTTTAAAAAATAAGTGTTTTTTTTTCCCCCATAATACAGTAGTTTTAGAGAACTCATGAAGTACTACTGAAAGAAGTTTCCTGGAATATTAAAATTAGCAGCCTGAAAAATTAAAAATAGTTTCATTGTAAAAACCATAGTCTGGTGTGTTTTTCAGACATTTAAAATTTTGACTAAAATTATGCATTGTTGAATAAAGAAGTGATCACTATGGACTAGGTTTTTTTTGCTTTGAAACAATGTAGAGAGTGGTATTTAATCTTAATTATTTAAACTGTCCTGGAATATTTTTACAAAATAAAGGGACACTTTATTTTCATCTTATTTCGTGTAAAGTGTATATGTATCAATATAATGAAGTATTCTTTCCCATACCCATAGTTGCATGCTGTATAGAACCTTGTAGATAACTGCATTTTCAATTCCTCTGTATCTTACTCTTGCCAGACCTTTTCAGAAGTGAGCAATTAAATATCATTACCAGGTCTAGACTGATGTAGCTGTTAAAGTGCTTCATGCAAAAAACCTAGCAAAGTAAAATGTAAAGGTTAGTTTTTAAAGTAATTTTGTAGCTAAAGACTTTGAAAGGAAAAAAGAGGGTTTATTGTTTGTTTTTAAATAAATAAGCCTTAGTAGATAATGGCAAAAGATTGCAGAATTGAGCGTGCTCAAATGGTTCAGGACATTTTATCCTGGGGAAATAATTCAATCTCAGTGGTGAGGTATTTTTGCTCACATAGATTCATGGCGGGCCAGAGATGAAATATTGTTTTAATGTTTCCATATGCAGACATACACCAAATTTTCCTCTTTTTTTTATGATAAAGGTATTTTGCTCAAGAAAATTAAGTGTTCTAATTTGTGATTCAAATAACTTCTTTCCTAAAATCATACCCCATATCTTAAATGTAACATGCTGAAAATATGAAAGCAGCTTGTGTTGGTAGGTTGTAATAGGCTTAGTTTTCCTTACATTGATGTATATAAAGCTTTTCTACAAGAAGTTTGTAGATAGAATATTTACATTCTGTGCAATAATGTGATTTCATTGTGATCCATGCAATTATAACTTTGCATTTTGATGGATTTTTAAAAAATAAGTGTTTTTTTTTCCCCCATAATACAGTAGTTTTAGAGAACTCATGAAGTACTACTGAAAGAAGTTTCCTGGAATATTAAAATTAGCAGCCTGAAAAATTAAAAATAGTTTCATTGTAAAAACCATAGTCTGGTGTGTTTTTCAGACATTTAAAATTTTGACTAAAATTATGCATTGTTGAATAAAGAAGTGATCACTATGGACTAGGTTTTTTTCTGCTTTGAAACAATGTAGAGAGTGGTATTTAATCTTAATTATTTAAACTGTCCTGGAATATTTTTACAAAATAAAGGGACACTTTATTTTCATCTTATTTCGTGTAAAGTGTATATGTATCAATATAATGAAGTATTCTTTCCCATACCCATAGTTGCATGCTGTATAGAACCTTGTAGATAACTGCATTTTCAATTCCTCTGTATCTTACTCTTGCCAGACCTTTTCAGAAGTGAGCAATTAAATATCATTACCAGGTCTAGACTGATGTAGCTGTTAAAGTGCTTCATGCAAAAAACCTAGCAAAGTAAAATGTAAAGGTTAGTTTTTAAAGTAATTTTGTAGCTAAAGACTTTGAAAGGAAAAAAGAGGGTTTATTGTTTGTTTTTAAATAAATAAGCCTTAGTAGATAATGGCAAAAGATTGCAGAATTGAGCGTGCTCAAATGGTTCAGGACATTTTATCCTGGGGAAATAATTCAATCTCAGTGGTGAGGTATTTTTGCTCACATAGATTCATGGCGGGCCAGAGATGAAATATTGTTTTAATGTTTCCATATGCATACATACACATCCTCTTTTATGATAAAGGTTTTTCCTAATAACTTGGAATTGTGTGCTTTACTGTTTACATAATTGGTAAGTGTAGCTTTGTGCCTCAAGAAAATTTAGAGTTTGCATTATCTTGCTTTTATTTCAATTAAAGTATGTTGATTTTGAAAATAGTAGAATAACTTTTTTTCACAAATTATCTTGAGCTTCTCTCTCAACAGAGGATCACAGGCTTTAAAATTTTTCAACACACATCAGTTAAAATGCCAGTTACAACGACATCCAGACTGTGCAAACGTGAAGCAGTGGAAGGGTGGGCCTGTCAAGATTGACCCCCTGGCTTTGGTGCAGGCTATTGAGAGATACCTTGTAGTTAGAGGTACTTTCTATATATGTGTGTTTATGTGTATATTTGAGATGAAATTAACATTAAGGAATATATACATTGTTTCCCTGTTAACTGTTGCTTCTGTCAAAACCTAGCATGAGGAACTTGTGTACTCATCACTTATTTTATATGTCATATGTAGAGATGTTTAATTTTTTAAGGGTTGACTGCTTACTTAACTGGGTGATGGGTTAATTTATGCTGGTGGAGTGTAGTAGAAATGACGTTTTATATCTGACAGTTTCCTTAGATCTTTCTAATTTGTAGATCAAAGTGTAATATACATGTTTTTCCAGGACTGGTTAGATCAAGATGTAATATACATATTTTTATGTTTTTCCAGGACTGGTTAGATCAAGATGTAATATACATATTTTTCTAGGTTTATGTTTAACTAGTATATATAGGCTTTTCTTTGCCACATGAAATTTTCAGGAATTTAACATTCTTCTCGGGTCATTAGGGTATGGAAGAGTGAGAGAAGATGATGAAGACAGTGACGATGATGGCTCTGACGAGGAGATAGACGAGTCTCTGGTAAGGTGCTGTTCTCACCATGTTCTAATGTGTATAGTTCACGGCCTATAGCTCCAGTGAATTTTGTTTTGCTTTCTTTAGGCCGCTCAGTTCTTAAATTCCGGAAATGTAAGACACAGGCTACAGTTTTACATTGGAGAACATTTGCTACCGTACAACATGACTGTGTATCAGGCAGTACGACAGTTCAGTATACAGGCTGAAGATGAACGAGAATCCACGGATGATGAGAGCAATCCTCTGGGAAGAGCTGGTATTTGGACGAAAACTCATACGATATGGCAAGTCTGAAAATGATTTTGGTTTTTCATCAACAGTGTTAATGGGGCTTCCTGGTGGTCCAGTGGGTAAAGACACCACCCTGTAGTGCAGTTAGCTTTGTGCCTCAAAAAATTTAGAGTTCAATCAAAAAAAAAAACTTTTTCACAAATTATCTTGAGCTTCTCTCTCAACAGAGGATCACAGGCTTTAAAATTTTCAACACACATCAGTTAAAATGCCAGTTACAACGACATCCAGACTGTGCAAACGTGAAGCAGTGGAAGGGTGGGCCTGTCAAGATTGACCCCCTGGCTTTGGTGCAGGCTATTGAGAGATACCTTGTAGTTAGAGGTACTTTCTATATATGTGTGTTTATGTGTATATTTGAGATGAAATTAACATTAAGGAATATATACATTGTTTCCCTGTTAACTGTTGCTTCTGTCAAAACCTAGCATGAGGAACTTGTGTACTCATCACTTATTTTATATGTCATATGTAGAGATGTTTAATTTTTTAAGGGTTGACTGCTTACTTAACTGGGTGATGGGTTAATTTATGCTGGTGGAGTGTAGTAGAAATGACGTTTTATATCTGACAGTTTCCTTAGATCTTTCTAATTTGTAGATCAAAGTGTAATATACATGTTTTTCCAGGACTGGTTAGATCAAGATGTAATATACATATTTTTATGTTTTTCCAGGACTGGTTAGATCAAGATGTAATATACATATTTTTCTAGGTTTATGTTTAACTAGTATATATAGGCTTTTCTTTGCCACATGAAATTTTCAGGAATTTAACATTCTTCTCGGGTCATTAGGGTATGGAAGAGTGAGAGAAGATGATGAAGACAGTGACGATGATGGCTCTGACGAGGAGATAGACGAGTCTCTGGTAAGGTGCTGTTCTCACCATGTTCTAATGTGTATAGTTCACGGCCTATAGCTCCAGTGAATTTTGTTTTGCTTTCTTTAGGCCGCTCAGTTCTTAAATTCCGGAAATGTAAGACACAGGCTACAGTTTTACATTGGAGAACATTTGCTACCGTACAACATGACTGTGTATCAGGCAGTACGACAGTTCAGTATACAGGCTGAAGATGAACGAGAATCCACGGATGATGAGAGCAATCCTCTGGGAAGAGCTGGTATTTGGACGAAAACTCATACGATATGGCAAGTCTGAAAATGATTTTGGTTTTTCATCAACAGTGTTAATGGGGCTTCCCTGGTGGTCCAGTGGGTAAAGACACCACCCTGTAGTGCAGGTGGCGCCGGTTTAATCCCTGGCCTGGGAGGATCCCATGTGCCGCGGAGTGGCTCGACCAATGTGTCGAACTACCGAGCCGGAGCTCTAGAGCGCATGCGCCCAGAGCCGGTGCTCTGCAGCGAGAGAGGCCACTGCGATGGGAGGTCCACACAGGCCAAAGAATAAAGATGGATGAAAATAGATAAATGAAAGACCAACAGAAGTGGCCAAAAAAAAAAAAAAAAACCAATGTTATTGTATTTTTGGAATTCCCGTTACTGACTGGCTTGCCTGACAGGAGAGTGGACTCTCAATTCTATAGTTTATTACTAAAAGCCACTTCACATTTTCCATCTTGTGTTGTGTGTGTGTATATATGTATATTTAACTTCCTCAATAAGTGTACTTTAAAAATGTTTGGGCAGTCAATAATGATAACTTGTATCACTTTTCTAGTGACTTCAAGACTTTATATAAGGCAAAAATGTCTCCATAAGATGATGTTCCTTTGGGTAGTAGAAAGTTAGGCATCTCTGAGCCCTTAGAGGCATTTGGGTGGAGCTTCCTGTGTTGTTGGTGAACGTCTACTATACTTACTTAAAGACTGACTCTTCCCAGTGGCCCCTTAAAGGATGGTGGTCTCTGGGTGGTCTTTTCTATTGACATTCCCATTGACACAACAAAGAAAAGAGTGGCTAGGCCTCAGAGCGCGTATTTGGCTGGGAACTTTGCTATCTGTGGGTTGTACTTTGGCCTTGCAGAATTAACTTGCAGTTTTAAAATCTGCTTTTGATTTTTGTACTTTATTGCTTCAGGTATAAACCTGTGAGAGAGGATGAAGAAAGCACTAAAGATTGTGTTGGTGGTAAGAGAGGAAGAGCCCAGACAGCTCCAACAAAAACTTCCCCTAGAAATGCAAAAAAACATGATGAGTTATGGAATGGTGAGTGATACCTAAAGGGGCAGCGGCTTCCTCCTGCCATGAGGCAGTGGGCTTCCTGTCCTCAAGGTTTGAACGGAGTGATTTATATCTAGTAGTGACATCTTTTAATATAATTTATAAAGAAAATTTTACTGCAGACGCTTGGTAGCCTTTAATTGAAACGTCGACTTTAATGTCTAGAAAATGAAACATTTTCTTCAGAGAATTGGTGGGGGGAACTATATTCTTTCCAGCAAGAATTCAAGTTTTCATGAAATCAAAAGTAAATTTCATTAGTAGAACATAATTCACTAAAGAAGAGACTGGTCATTGGCAACTTAGCCCTTAATTTTTATTATTATTTGTAATAATAGTATGATCCAGCAATTATATAAGGAATAAAAAGTTTTACTGGGTTATAGAATGACTACTGAAAATAGTAAAACCTCCCAGTTGACTTACCTTCCTTTGTAGTATTTTCTTCCAGTCTGATTTTGCTCATTTCCCTCCCTTTTATATCATGGTAACCACACTTTACCTGTGTTCTTTGGGAACCACTCCTCTCAGCGATTTCCAAACACTAGTGGTGTTTAAATTTTCCCTGCTCTACAGGAATAAAGGCATTGTCGTAATTTTGTTTGTCATAGAACTGTATTGTCTTACTGTAATAAGGTCTTTATTTTGAGGTATTTATTTTTGTGTTTATTTTTAAATTTGCCCTTTTATGGAGTGATAGTGTTATGCTTTTTAATTTGCTTGGTAAAAGTAAATGGCAACAGTTTCAGTCTCCCTTTTTTTAAAATTCTATTACTTTGTGAGATCTAACAAAAAAGGAACACAAATCCTACTTGAAACTGTCACATTCTGTCTTGTCTTAAGTCTTGGATTGTATAATCAAATCTTATTTTTAACAACTTTATAACTTGGAATGTTTGTCTATTTTATATGGCCATTTTAAGCTAGATATAAAAAAACCTAGGAAACATCCATAACAGTGAATTTAAATTTAAATATTTTGTCTTTACTCCTCTTTGGCCATTTTTTTGGTTCCTGTTTTCCTGGTATAAAGGAGAAAGGCAGAGGAGTCCGTTTTCTCCTTTTTAGGTGTATGGGCTTGGGGGGTGGTTGAGTGAAATTTTCCTAAGCTTGGATGATTTATCTGTAAGATAAAAAGAAGGGGAAAATGTTCAGGCTATCAAAACTCTACTAATAAGATATGAAGCATTAAGTTTTAACCACCTGTGGTCACTGTTTCAGGCATGATGAGATGATGCTGGCTTCATTGACTTTGCCTTCCTAACTCTGATCAACACTTAATTTTGAACTCTTGCCCTCTAGATGGAGTGTGCCCATCAGTATCAAACCCTTTAGAAGTTTACCTCGACCCACACCTCCTGAAAATATAACTTTTGAAGACCCGTCGTTAGATGTGATTCTTCTTTTAAGAGTTTTACATGCTGTCAGTAGATACTGGTATTACCTGTATGATGTAAGTCTTGCTGCCTACTTGTGAAATTTCCAGATATGTTGTCATTAACACATTAGCTCGTAGTTTCTGTCTGAGGGTTGATCAGTTTTGTACTAGAAAGAAAAACAGTGATTCACCTGAACACAGGAATTCCAGTCTGATTTTGCTCATTTCCCTCCCTTTTATATCATGGTAACCACACTTTACCTGTGTTCTTTGGGAACCACTCCTCTCAGCGATTTCCAAACACTAGTGGTGTTTAAATTTTCCCTGCTCTACAGGAATAAAGGCATTGTCGTAATTTTGTTTGTCATAGAACTGTATTGTCTTACTGTAATAAGGTCTTTATTTTGAGGTATTTATTTTTGTGTTTATTTTTAAATTTGCCCTTTTATGGAGTGATAGTGTTATGCTTTTTAATTTGCTTGGTAAAAGTAAATGGCAACAGTTTCAGTCTCCCTTTTTTTAAAATTCTATTACTTTGTGAGATCTAACAAAAAAGGAACACAAATCCTACTTGAAACTGTCACATTCTGTCTTGTCTTAAGTCTTGGATTGTATAATCAAATCTTATTTTTAACAACTTTATAACTTGGAATGTTTGTCTATTTTATATGGCCATTTTAAGCTAGATATAAAAAAACCTAGGAAACATCCATAACAGTGAATTTAAATTTAAATATTTTGTCTTTACTCCTCTTTGGCCATTTTTTTGGTTCCTATTTTCCTGGTATAAAGGAGAAAGGCAGAGGAGTCCGTTTTCTCCTTTTTAGGTGTATGGGCTTGGGGGGTGGTTGAGTGAAATTTTCCTAAGCTTGGATGATTTATCTGTAAGATAAAAAGAAGGGGAAAATGTTCAGGCTATCAAAACTCTACTAATAAGATATGAAGCATTAAGTTTTAACCACCTGTGGTCACTGTTTCAGGCATGATGAGATGATGCTGGCTTCATTGACTTTGCCTTCCTAACTCTGATCAACACTTAATTTTGAACTCTTGCCCTCTAGATGGAGTGTGCCCATCAGTATCAAACCCTTTAGAAGTTTACCTCGTACCCACACCTCCTGAAAATATAACTTTTGAAGACCCGTCGTTAGATGTGATTCTTCTTTTAAGAGTTTTACATGCTGTCAGTAGATACTGGTATTACCTGTATGATGTAAGTCTTGCTGCCTACTTGTGAAATTTCCAGATATGTTGTCATTAACACATTAGCTCGTAGTTTCTGTCTGAGGGTTGATCAGTTTTGTACTAGAAAGAAAAACAGTGATTCACCTGAACACAGGAATCCTGACCCAGTGACGTACAGTGTACTGGTCAGTGAGAACTTCTCCTTCACTCTCCCTCCCCACACTCCCCCACCTTCCACCCCATGCTCTTGGATTAGGTCTCTTATTAGACTCAGACTATTCTCTAACTATAATCTGTGAAATTAAGCAACAATGTAAAAATCAAGCATTTCTTAATTGTAGTTAATTAAAAAGTCTAGGTACATTTAGCATAAGGTCCATTTATTTCAGATATTTATTAGGTCAGGTGAAAGTTGAATGCTATCTTTGTTACTTAAATAATGGAGGGAAGAATGAAGGAGTTGATCTTGCATGAAGCATCAGCTTCTGTGTCTGTAGCTGAGCTAGTCCCGAGGTGTTTTGGCCATACACTGTAAAAAATGTTGTTTGGGTCGAGACATACCAACAGGAAGCTGTATGTTGGAAGCCAGCACAAGAAATTTAAGCATTCTGTGTACATACTTGGGGATAAAGGAAAAGATAGGAAACGTGATCCTCATATTTTACTACGTAATAAACTTTTTTTAACATTTTACAGAATGCAATGTGCAAAGAGATTATCCCAACTAGTGAATTTATTAACAGTAAGTTGACAGCAAAAGCAAATAGGCAGCTTCAAGATCCTTTAGTAATCATGACAGGAAACATCCCAACGTGGCTTACTGAACTAGGAAAAACCTGGTAAGACAGTTATTTCTCTTGTAGTGGACTTGGGAGTGTTATCATTTTGTGTTGGTCTTCATATATTTTGTTACAGAAGCATAGTCTTGAATCAAACCTATTTGATAGCATGGCTTTAGCGTCCAGACAGACAAGGTAAGCTGGGGCCAGTTGGGACTGGTAGTATCTTTATAAGTGAAATAGACAAGAACAGAAGGATATCTGACTGAGGAGCTTTGAAGTTTACCTCACCCACACCTCCTGAAAATATAACTTTTGAAGACCCGTCGTTAGATGTGATTCTTCTTTTAAGAGTTTTACATGCTGTCAGTAGATACTGGTATTACCTGTATGATGTAAGTCTTGCTGCCTACTTGTGAAATTTCCAGATATGTTGTCATTAACACATTAGCTCGTAGTTTCTGTCTGAGGGTTGATCAGTTTTGTACTAGAAAGAAAAACAGTGATTCACCTGAACACAGGAATCCTGACCCAGTGACGTACAGTGTACTGGTCAGTGAGAACTTCTCCTTCACTCTCCCTCCCCACACTCCCCCACCTTCCACCCCATGCTCTTGGATTAGGTCTCTTATTAGACTCAGACTATTCTCTAACTATAATCTGTGAAATTAAGCAACAATGTAAAAATCAAGCATTTCTTAATTGTAGTTAATTAAAAAGTCTAGGTACATTTAGCATAAGGTCCATTTATTTCAGATATTTATTAGGTCAGGTGAAAGTTGAATGCTATCTTTGTTACTTAAATAATGGAGGGAAGAATGAAGGAGTTGATCTTGCATGAAGCATCAGCTTCTGTGTCTGTAGCTGAGCTAGTCCCGAGGTGTTTTGGCCATACACTGTAAAAAATGTTGTTTGGGTCGAGACATACCAACAGGAAGCTGTATGTTGGAAGCCAGCACAAGAAATTTAAGCATTCTGTGTACATACTTGGGGATAAAGGAAAAGATAGGAAACGTGATCCTCATATTTTACTACGTAATAAACTTTTTTTTTTTAACATTTTACAGAATGCAATGTGCAAAGAGATTATCCCAACTAGTGAATTTATTAACAGTAAGTTGACAGCAAAAGCAAATAGGCAGCTTCAAGATCCTTTAGTAATCATGACAGGAAACATCCCAACGTGGCTTACTGAACTAGGAAAAACCTGGTAAGACAGTTATTTCTCTTGTAGTGGACTTGGGAGTGTTATCATTTTGTGTTGGTCTTCATATATTTTGTTACAGAAGCATAGTCTTGAATCAAACCTATTTGATAGCATGGCTTTAGCGTCCAGACAGACAAGGTAAGCTGGGGCCAGTCTTGGGTCTACTGGAATAGTATCTTTATAAGTGAAATAGACAAGAACAGAAGGATATCTGACTGAGGAGCTTTGACCATCTTCCATCATAAAATTGAAAACCAAAGATGGAGTTGATTGATTCTCTGCACCTGCTGGATCCAGACCTACATTCTCAGAGACAGTAGTATGGCCACCAGCCACATGTGGCTGTATTTACATTTAGATGAGCTAATGAAAAGTTGGAAATTGAGTTTTTTAGACACTATCCACATCTTTGCATGGCTACCTTTATTGGACAGGATGCATACTGAAAGTTAGAGCATCATAGGAAATGCTCTTGGCAGCTCCATGTAAGAAATTGCAAAATCGTATGACACGAAGCAGCAGGGCCTATGTTGCTGCAGAGTTCAGTCTTCAAAAATAAGCAACTGCCTTTTGTCAGTTTTGAGGGACTTAACAAATGCCAGAACAAAGAGAAAAATCACAGACTAGTAAAGCCATTACTTGTGTGTATGTGGACTGGGGGTTGACTGGCAGCCTGGTGAAGTCGTGAGTATATTTTAAAATTTAGCCTTCCCTAGTCATGTTATACCTGCTAAAAGATTGCTAGGTAGATTAAAGATGATCTTGGATGGCTTAGATTTTAATGGTTGAATTTCAGCTATTTAATGGCTAAATGCATTGTTACTGAATCACTTAGAAATTTCGTCTAAGAATTGTGAAAATTCTTCAGAATTAATTTGAGTAGGCCATTTTTATTGGTTACATTATAATTGTTAAACTGTGTTAAACTGTATCATATTGAAAGTTACTTTTAAGAAAGGATTTTAATGGTTTCTGATCATTTATATTGCATCTTTTTACAGCCCATTTTTCTTCCCTTTTGATACCCGGCAAATGCTTTTTTATGTAACTGCATTTGATCGGGACCGAGCAATGCAAAGATTACTTGACACCAACCCAGAAATCAACCAGTCTGATTCTCAAGATAGCAGAGTTGCACCTAGATTGGATAGAAAAAAAGTAAGTTTCTCCCAAAAGTATATAAAGATAAGTCATATCGAACTTTTCGAAATAGTGGAAAACCTAGAAATATGATGGATCTAATTCTCCCTCCTGGGTTAGAGGCTTGTCTTAGTGTTTGCCGTGTTTTCCTGTCAATTTCTTGGAATCTCTTGGGATTCTTCTTTATTTTCCAGTATGTATCCCTCCCCCTCCTTCATTTATACAGTGATTTCGTTGATTGTTCTTCTCTTTTAGTCTCCGTAACTCTTGTGCGAAGAAAGAATCTTGTCTTCTTTTACTGAGACTTCCTTTCCAGATTAGGAAGTCTGTCTCCCTTTTATAACTGATCCTTTGGTGCTGTAGGGAGAGTTAATCAAATTCACATCATTCCCTTGGCAAATGAGTCCAGTTAGAAGAGGCCCGCCAAATCCCTGATGTGGTTCATGTCTCTAGACTAGTCAGCCCTGTGTCGCTGCCTTCCTTTTCTTGTGCTTCTCCTCCTGGCCCCACCTTTATAGCTCTGAACCACATAGCCATGGGCCATTTCCAGCCTCGGGTGTCCTGCACTGCCTTTTCCTAAGGACTACTTTGTTCATCTGCAACTTTCTTGCTGAGGATTGCTAGGTAGATTAAAGATGATCTTGGATGGCTTAGATTTTAATGGTTGAATTTCACTATTTATGTATCTTGTAGATCGATTAAAATTTTTATTTGGTTGAATTTCAGCTATTTAATGGCTAAATGCATTGTTACTGAATCACTTAGAAATTTCGTCTAAGAATTGTGAAAATTCTTCAGAATTAATTTGAGTAGGCCATTTTTATTGGTTACATTATAATTGTTAAACTGTGTTAAACTGTATCATATTGAAAGTTACTTTTAAGAAAGGATTTTAATGGTTTCTGATCATTTATATTGCATCTTTTTACAGCCCATTTTTCTTCCCTTTTGATACCCGGCAAATGCTTTTTTATGTAACTGCATTTGATCGGGACCGAGCAATGCAAAGATTACTTGACACCAACCCAGAAATCAACCAGTCTGATTCTCAAGATAGCAGAGTTGCACCTAGATTGGATAGAAAAAAAGTAAGTTTCTCCCAAAAGTATATAAAGATAAGTCATATCGAACTTTTCGAAATAGTGGAAAACCTAGAAATATGATGGATCTAATTCTCCCTCCTGGGTTAGAGGCTTGTCTTAGTGTTTGCCGTGTTTTCCTGTCAATTTCTTGGAATCTCTTGGGATTCTTCTTTATTTTCCAGTATGTATCCCTCCCCCTCCTTCATTTATACAGTGATTTCGTTGATTGTTCTTCTCTTTTAGTCTCCGTAACTCTTGTGCGAAGAAAGAATCTTGTCTTCTTTTACTGAGACTTCCTTTCCAGATTAGGAAGTCTGTCTCCCTTTTATAACTGATCCTTTGGTGCTGTAGGGAGAGTTAATCAAATTCACATCATTCCCTTGGCAAATGAGTCCAGTTAGAAGAGGCCCGCCAAATCCCTGATGTGGTTCATGTCTCTAGACTAGTCAGCCCTGTGTCGCTGCCTTCCTTTTCTTGTGCTTCTCCTCCTGGCCCCACCTTTATAGCTCTGAACCACATAGCCATGGGCCATTTCCAGCCTCGGGTGTCCTGCACTGCCTTTTCCTAAGGACTACTTTGTTCATCTGCAACTTTCTTGCTGAGGATTCTTATTCAAGTCTGTCTTCCTGAAAATTTCTGTCTCCACAGGTCTCATAAAAGCCACTAGTAATGAGAGTGAGAAGAATGAGAAACGAAACAAAAAGATTACTCTTAAATGCTATCTTTATCCATATTATTTGTCATTCCATAAACAAGATGTTAGTTGAGTTTGGAAATCTGTCAGTACCTTTTTTATTGCCATGAATCTCAGTAGTAACTATTTGCAATAGTGCTCACAGGATCTCTGCAGGTCAGAGCCAGATCTCCAGCTCAGTCCCCCTCACGGTATTTCTGCATCGTTTTTAAATGTCCCCAGCGAGACTTCATGGAGCCACAGCCCTGAATTCCATGGATGTTTGAGAAGGTTACAAACATCCTTTCTTTACCACTTGAATTTTTTGAATTTGCCGTGGGCTCAAGATAATAATTACACTCACGTCTGGGATCAGGATGCTGTTGATGTTGTTGATGCACTGCAACTACATCGTAAACATTTTCTGAGCTATGCTTTTTGTAAGAAATTGTAACAATCAAATTGATCTTTTTTCCCCCACCGAGAGAAATGCCACGTGTTTATTAAGCTCTTTCCCCATTTGTCCTTGATTTTGCAGCGAACTGTGAACAGGGAGGAGCTGCTGAAACAAGCGGAGTCTGTGATGCAGGATCTCGGCAGCTCACGGGCCATGTTAGAAATCCAGTATGAAAACGAGGTGAGCTTAGGAGGCTGTTGGCTTGTGCTCTTGACAAGATGGCACTGGAGACAATGGGAAAGTTTATCCCAAAACTTGAGCTTCACTGTTTTTTCCTTGAATGATTTGTTCTAAGTTCTCCATTTTTCGAGGTTAAATTGTATTATAAAAGATGGGTTTTTCCCTGATATAAGAGCATTGAGCAAGGGCTTCCCCTGGTGGTCCAGTGGGTAGAGTCTGCCTTTCAGTGCAAGGGGTGCCAGTTCAATCCCTGGCCCAGGAAGATCCCACGTGCCGCAGAGCAGCTGCACCGGTGTGTCCAATTAAGAGCCTGCACTCTGGAGCTCATGCACCCAGAGCCAGTGCTCTACAACGAGAGAGGCCACTGCAGTGGGAGGCCCACACAGGCCAAAGAATAAAGATGGATGAAAATGAGTAGATAAAGGACCAATAAAAGAGGCCAGAATTGAAAAAAAGAAAAAATATTTGTGTAATCTTTAAGCTGATAAAGTGAAAGATTGTAAACACAATTTTTAAAATGTTTCAGCTGCTGTTTTAAACATTTACTGAGCTACCAGTCATATATGATAAATGCACACTTTTATTAATAATACATACAGTTCTAAGAGTTGACTAAAACTTTTGCAGTGATGGGATTTTCCCCTAGACAAGTAGTAACTATTTGCAATAGTCCCAAATCGGAAATCTCCAGCTCAGTCCCCCTCACGGTATTTCTGCATCGTTTTTAAATGTCCCCAGCGAGACTTCATGGAGCCACAGCCCTGAATTCCATGGATGTTTGAGAAGGTTACAAACATCCTTTCTTTACCACTTGAATTTTTTGAATTTGCCGTGGGCTCAAGATAATAATTACACTCACGTCTGGGATCAGGATGCTGTTGATGTTGTTGATGCACTGCAACTACATCGTAAACATTTTCTGAGCTATGCTTTTTGTAAGAAATTGTAACAATCAAATTGATCTTTTTTCCCCCACCGAGAGAAATGCCACGTGTTTATTAAGCTCTTTTCCCATTTGTCCTTGATTTTGCAGCGAACTGTGAACAGGGAGGAGCTGCTGAAACAAGCGGAGTCTGTGATGCAGGATCTCGGCAGCTCACGGGCCATGTTAGAAATCCAGTATGAAAACGAGGTGAGCTTAGGAGGCTGTTGGCTTGTGCTCTTGACAAGATGGCACTGGAGACAATGGGAAAGTTTATCCCAAAACTTGAGCTTCACTGTTTTTTCCTTGAATGATTTGTTCTAAGTTCTCCATTTTTCGAGGTTAAATTGTATTATAAAAGATGGGTTTTTCCCTGATATAAGAGCATTGAGCAAGGGCTTCCCTGGTGGTCCAGTGGGTAGAGTCTGCCTTTCAGTGCAAGGGGTGCCAGTTCAATCCCTGGCCCAGGAAGATCCCACGTGCCGCAGAGCAGCTGCACCGGTGTGTCCAATTAAGAGCCTGCACTCTGGAGCTCATGCACCCAGAGCCAGTGCTCTACAACGAGAGAGGCCACTGCAGTGGGAGGCCCACACAGGCCAAAGAATAAAGATGGATGAAAATGAGTAGATAAAGGACCAATAAAAGAGGCCAGAATTGAAAAAAAGAAAAAATATTTGTGTAATCTTTAAGCTGATAAAGTGAAAGATTGTAAACACAATTTTTAAAATGTTTCAGCTGCTGTTTTAAACATTTACTGAGCTACCAGTCATATATGATAAATGCACACTTTTATTAATAATACATACAGTTCTAAGAGTTGACTAAAACTTTTTGCAGTGATGGGATTCTCTTATAAGGAACAGAATCCCATCACTGCAAAAAGTTTTTAGACAAGAAGTTTTACAGTCAGTCCCCAGCCTTCACCTTTGCTTTGTTTCTGTGACCTTAATGAACTTAATCGTTGGTTCTAAAAACCTCTAAAATTGATTATTTAGGAGTATATGAGGGACTTGGGCAGGTTTTCTATAAAGAACAAGAGTATTTCAGGCTTTGTGGGCCATGGAGTCTTCATCACAGTGCCTCTAGTTTGCCTTTCTAGCGTGAAAGTGGCCATGCACAGCACTGACACGAACGAGCATAGCTGTGTGCCAGTAAAACTTTATTTATCGTCTCTGCGATTTCATGTCATGTGATTTTCACACATTTTGAGATGTTATTCAAGAAGTTTTAATACTGTAAAACCAGGGCCTCCCTGGTGGTCCAGTGGGTAAAGAGTCCGCCTTGCAGTGCAGAGGGCACTGGTCTGATCCATGGCCTGGGAGGATCCCACGTGCTGCAGAGTGACTGGGCTAGTGTGTCCAATTGCGAGCCAGTGCTCTGGAGCACATGCGCCTAGAGTTCCTGGTGCTCTGCAATGAGAGAGGCCACTGCAGTGGGAGTACAGGCCAAACAACAAAAGATGGATGAAAGTAAATAAAAAGACCAATAAAATAGGCCAAAATTCTTTTTTAAATACTGTAAAATCCATTCTTAGCTTACAGGCTGCAACAACAGGCAGTGGGCCTGAGATGCAGTTAGCTAGTCCATGCTGTAGACTGTCATGTCATCTATGAAAAAAACACAGCTTTTTTGTTTCTTTTGAGGTGTTTTTAAATAGCCAAGCCAGTGCATGAGAGGGTCAAATAATGATTTTCTGTCTCCTGTGACCTGAAAGTATTTAGTCTCCTGGAGAGACTTTCCTCTTCCCCTTAATTTTTTTTTCTTTTTTTCTTTTTTGAAGACAGCTCAACGTAGATTTCTGAAACTCTTATGTATATAAATGTAATTATTCCATTATACTGATTTCTAGCTGATTCAGTCGTGTCTGACTCTTTGTGACCCTATGGATATATAGCCTGCCAGGCTCCTCTGTCCATAGGATTTTCCAGCAAGAATACTGGAGTGGGTAGCCCTTTCTCTTCTCCAGGGGATCTTTCCCACCCAGGGATCAAACCCATGGCTACTGCACTGTAGGTGGATTCTTTACTGCAGAGCTATCAGAGAAGCCCACATTATACTGATTATTTATAATAGCCAACAACTCTACCTCCTCCCCAACCCACCCCCCTAGTTTTCTTATCTGTAAAGTGTGGGTTATAGTTCACTCCCAGAGCTCTGACTCAGTTCTTATTGTGAAGAGTTAAGAACCAGTGCCTGGCTCATGGAAAGTACTATGTCGATGTAGCTGTTTAATCTATAATAGTATCTATTGTTAACCAAGTAATTTTAATCATGACTTTGATTTTTCATTCATTTTTTAGCACGTTCTCCTCCTTAATAAGACTTTTGAAAAGTTAACAGTATCAATTATCAGATTGAAAATTGTGAGTAGTCATGTACCGGGAATCCATCCAAATCATGCCTGTTGTAGAGGATATAGTTCTTATGTGTTTAAAAGCACAGATATCTTACTTACAGAACTGTAAGACCTTTGCTCTAGCAGAGTTGGTCTGCTTGGTTATTTAAATGTGCTTTGTCAACTTTTTTTTTTATGCCAACAAATTTTTCTCTCACCAGAAATGAATGTCTTTTCTCTCTCATTTTTCATGCCTCTGTTCAAGTTCCATCTTACATGAAACCTGAACAAGTTCAGAATAGGATCATACTGATTATTCCAGGGGTCAGGATTGAATTACTAATGATGTTCATTAATGAGTCTTACCTGATTACTCTAGAAAGGCTTCATGAGCTGGCTTCATTAGGGAAGAGGATTTGGGAAGAGTGCTGGATTCATAGACGCTCAGGGCCTCAGAAACCAAATTTAACTAGTGACTGTTAGGAAGCCTTTCTCACTAGCTCTAGAAGAATCCTGACCCAGCATGTCAGAACAAGATGGGCTTCATTCTTGCACAGAGATGACTGGTGAGCCAGGGAAGAACTAGCCAACCTCTGGGCTCAGCAGAGTCACCCAAGCCCAAGGTTTGGAGCCACAGATGACACCGCCGCCCCGCTGGTGAGGGTTAGGAGCCTGGCCTCAGGGTCTGGTGGTGCCACTCCTGGCTCTGTGAAGTCAGGCCGGTTACAGAAGTTCCCCAGCAAAGGTCACAATAAATGTACCTAGCCATTGTGTTGTTAGAATGATTAAATGAGCCAAAATGTATAAAACACAACATTATCTGTCACGTGGGATTAATATATGCTAAAATGTAGGCATTAACTTTGGAAAGAAAAAGACTTTTGAAAGGTTTAAATAAGACAGTTGTCAAAAAAAAAGAATTGTGAGACTTTTTTGGTTCTCAGTGTTTGTTTCTAGACCTTTATGCTTTTCCTGCCTTTTGGAGAGGAAGACATTTTTCTCTCCCCTTCTAGGTTCTTCTGGCTGGTCCAAGAAATAAATAGGCATGGGACGGATTACAGGGAAAAATGCAACAGAGACTCATCAAAATGGCCAAAGCCCTCATCTTAAATACCTCGTCTTAAATACCTCCTTCAGCCCAAAGATAAAGAGAGGACATGGGGGTGGTGACTTGGGACTTCAAAGGAGAGGAAGGCAATTCTACATGGAGCAGATGTTTGATAAACAAGTATTTGCTGGGTCAGGCAGCCACCACCACCATCACCATCCCTGGCCCCTACACTTTGTAGATACCGCTGGTGATAGCTCTCTTCTGGGAACAGGCCCTTTATCTAGATTCTTCTAGGCAGTTAAAAAGTGAGTCACAGTTTCTTCCTTGCCTGGATTGTTTTCATTTGTAAATAATCCACACAACAAGGAAACATTTTGACATTGGAAAATTGTGTACCTCCACATTCCTTTAAAAACAGATGAGGCAAAACCAGAATATCTACGCTCTCCCTCCCCCCTTTTTAAGGGAGCGGCTGGGTAGGCTGAAGATTCCTGAAAAGGTCAGGTGATCGACAGGGTTACTGGCCACAAAGTGCAGGGTGACTTGCTAGAACAGCCATGACCTGGTCCAACCTCACAGAGACTTGCCAGCATGAAGGTGGATGCAGTGATGCCCCTGTCATATAATATTTTTTGTATATGCAATATTTTTAAGTTAGTCTGTTACACTGTTAGAAATAACTGGATGAAGAAAATTGGCTGATGTGATCTATGGTTTCTGTTGAGTGAGGGATAATTATGCTAAAAGCAGACAGGCTTAACTGCTTTAAAGCACCATCTGGTGGATACAAGGTGTTACTGCAGGGTTTTTTTCTTGGTTCCTTTTCCCACTTTACTTCACAGCTGATGATTGAGTGAACAAAATACACAAAATCCTTACTTTCACAGAGCTTTTAGTTTGGGAAGGCCAGTACACACACTCTCAGTCATGTGCATGTGTATGTTAGGATACATATGTGTGCTGAAGAGAATAGAGGATGATGGAGAGGGAATAGCGTGGTATAAGGTGACCTTCGAGTGATAGTCATTACTGTAACTCCCCTGGCAGCTCAGTGGAAAAAAAAAAAATACACACATCTTTAATGCAAGAGATTCAGGTTTGACTCCTGGGTCAGGAAGGTCCCTTGGAAAAGGAAATAAAAGCCCACTCCAGTATTCTTGTCTGGAAAATCCCATGGACAGAGGAGCCTGGCAGGCTACAATCCATGAGGTCGCAAGAGTCAGACACAACTAAACAAACCACCACCACCATTGCTATCTAGGGGAAAGACTCTTCACAAAAGAAAAGTGAAGCAAAAGCCCTGAGGCAAACTTCCTGTCCTGCTGAAGGATGCCAGTAGCAATTCCCCTACACTTTGTAGATACCGCTGGTGATAGCTCTCTTCTGGGAACAGGCCCTTTATGTTCTTCTAGGCAGTTAAAAAGTGAGTCACAGTTTCTTCCTTGCCTGGATTGTTTTCATTTGTAAATAATCCACACAACAAGGAAACATTTTGACATTGGAAAATTGTGTACCTCCACATTCCTTTAAAAACAGATGAGGCAAAACCAGAATATCTACGCTCTCCCTCCCCCCTTTTTAAGGGAGCGGCTGGGTAGGCTGAAGATTCCTGAAAAGGTCAGGTGATCGACAGGGTTACTGGCCACAAAGTGCAGGGTGACTTGCTAGAGCAGCCATGACCTGGTCCAACCTCACAGAGACTTGCCAGCATGAAGGTGGATGCAGTGATGCCCCTGTCATATAATATTTTTTGTATATGCAATATTTTTAAGTTAGTCTGTTACACTGTTAGAAATAACTGGATGAAGAAAATTGGCTGATGTGATCTATGGTTTCTGTTGAGTGAGGGATAATTATGCTAAAAGCAGACAGGCTTAACTGCTTTAAAGCACCATCTGGTGGATACAAGGTGTTACTGCAGGGTTTTTTTCTTGGTTCCTTTTCCCACTTTACTTCACAGCTGATGATTGAGTGAACAAAATACACAAAATCCTTACTTTCACAGAGCTTTTAGTTTGGGAAGGCCAGTACACACACTCTCAGTCATGTGCATGTGTATGTTAGGATACATATGTGTGCTGAAGAGAATAGAGGATGATGGAGAGGGAATAGCGTGGTATAAGGTGACCTTCGAGTGATAGTCATTACTGTAACTCCCCTGGCAGCTCAGTGGAAAAAAAAAAAATACACACATCTTTAATGCAAGAGATTCAGGTTTGACTCCTGGGTCAGGAAGGTCCCTTGGAAAAGGAAATAAAAGCCCACTCCAGTATTCTTGTCTGGAAAATCCCATGGACAGAGGAGCCTGGCAGGCTACAATCCATGAGGTCGCAAGAGTCAGACACAACTAAACAAACCACCACCACCATTGCTATCTAGGGGAAAGACTCTTCACAAAAGAAAAGTGAAGCAAAAGCCCTGAGGCAAACTTCCTGTCCTGCTGAAGGATGCCAGTAGCTAGGAGTGACGAGAACACATAGGGCATGAGGCCAGTGTTTGAACTTTTGCATGAATGACACAGGGAGCCTTTGGAGGGCGTGGAGGAATGGTGTGAACTTGGTTGTATGAGGATCAGTCTGTGCTGTGAGATGTGGAGACCCTGGCAAGGAGACCACCAGGGAGCTCTGGCACTGTGCTAGATGAGAGGTCCCTCAGGGGCCAGTGTAGAATAGATTCTGAATGTGGGGCTTCCAGGGTTTAAGGGAGGGTTGCTCCATGGGGTGCAGGAAAGGAAAGAACCACAGTGGCTCCATGGCTTTGGCTGCAGCAGGAGGCGTGAAGGCTGGTAGCAGTAACCGCTGCGGAG
This sequence comes from Tragulus kanchil, assembly GCA_022376925.1. Taxonomy (NCBI): domain Eukaryota; kingdom Metazoa; phylum Chordata; class Mammalia; order Artiodactyla; family Tragulidae; genus Tragulus; species Tragulus kanchil. The sequence continues at coordinate 57,534,678 of JAIOJX010000026.1, forward strand.
GACTGACAGTTCTGGAGCTGGGACAGGAAAGCAGCACCAGGTCCAAGCAGGTCACTCTTGGAAACAGTTAAACTTACCGTTCAGTGGACTACATACATCTGATCTTCTAAGTTAGTGGGAGTGTCTTTTAAAAGGTAAAATAATGCCTATTATTTACTCATGAAATAGAGCCTTCCTGACAGAACTGTGGTTAGATTACGCTTATAAACTATGATATTAACTTGGTCACTAGTTGCATATCTCACTTCTGGTATAAGCGGATAGGACATGAAACTTAGGATGACTGCCAAGATCATGTGTCTCATGGAGGTTTTTATGCAAAAGCTGTACCCTTGGGGTTTGTTTAAACATACCAGCGTAAACCAAACCAAGCTATAAACCTGGACTCCTAAGTGAGACTCCCCAAGGTGTGCCATGTCCACATGTGCATCCAGTGCTCAGGAGACTTCCAGGGCAGACCACAGTCTCAAGAAGCCCTGACATACTCTGAGGGTGCGGGCATGGATTCCCAACCTTCCTTTTTTGTGTTTCATTGAGCAAACTTCAATTAAATGTCTGATCTGTGCTCAGGCACTATAAACGATACAAGGTGAATTAAAGTTACCCAAAGTGAGATACACAGTTAGCATATAGTGAAATCATGGCAGTGCAGTGTGGTGAGTCCTTTAGCAGCCAGAATCTAAGTTCTGAAAAAGGGGCAAGGTAACTGGGCCAATAGAGAGGCATATCCTGAGGAGTAGACATTTGAGCTGGATCCAGGGGACCAGGTCACAGAGAATGGAAGGGAATCTCTTCCAGACCACGCTGTCTATCCCTGAGGGCAGAGCATGAAGCTGCAAGGGTAATCTGATCAGCATACGAGTTTGGACCATACAATTAAAGTGTTGGGGCCACAGGGAGCAGGAAGTGATAAAGGGCTCTTGCTTCAGGTGACGGGGACAATCAGACAGTTTGGGGAGTAGTCTTGAATACATCCTGATAAACTGTTGCTATTAGTGACATTGCCAGAAGGTCAGCAGGTTGAAAAGAGGGGCAGCACAGATTAAGATTTACCTTGTCCTACTTTTGTTCCTCTTTAGGTTGGCACAGGTCTTGGGCCTACACTGGAGTTTTATGCCCTTGTATCTCAGGAACTGCAGAGAGCTGACTTGGGTCTCTGGAGAGGGGAAGAAGTAACTCTTAGCAATCCAAAAGGTAATTCTCACTTGTGAGTACGTCTTTTTGTCATTAGGATCAGGTAAAGGGCCTTTATAATTCATTATATATAGTTAACAGTGAGGGGCCAGACCCTGTGGCCTGATTTCTTTGTTTTCTCGCTTTGCAAATAAGGGAAGCCCTTCCAACTCCAGAGGACTTCATTCTGTGATATGCTGCCTGAGTTTGAGAACATGAATTTCTTTAATGTTGTTAATTACTGGGTTTTGTCTTGTTTTGCAAAATGACACCTAACATTTGATGATTTACTCATTTTTTTAGGAAGCCAGGAAGGGACCAAGTATATTCAGAACCTCCAAGGCCTGTTTGCACTTCCCTTTGGTAGGACAGCTAAGCCAGCTCATATCGCAAAGGTTAAGATGAAGTTTCGCTTCTTAGGAAAATTAATGGCCAAGGCTATCATGGATTTCAGATTGGTAAGTTTAAAATTGTTTTTCTGTAATTCTGTTATACCTGTCTTCTGTGACAGTGCCTTAATCCCCTACACTTTATGCTGTATTTTAAAACAGAGCTTTCACAAACCTTAATGTACACATGAATTGCTTGGAGAATTTCTTTAAAAAGCCAATTTTGATTCCACAGTTCCTTACCAGCATCCAGGTGATACCCAAGTGCCAATCTGTGGACTATTCCACTCTTTTGGTAGCAGGGGTTCAGAGAACCAGGGAATATTAAGAGTGGTTTTAACTATATATATAGGTTTTTAAGTGTTTGAATTAGATTTTCAGTTCAGCAGGAAAGTGTGAGCATGTGGCTAAACTGCAGTAGCTTTCCTTAGAATATAAGAATGAAAATAACTCAAGAAAGTAGTAGTCACAAAGTGATTTTGGACTTCGTTTTTTTCTTCTCATAGTTTCTGAGATATTTTGTTTGTGTAAGACATTTTCATCTGATTTCAAATTCACAAGCTTAGAGTTTCACTATGGTTGAAAGAATGTTGTGTTATTGCGTGTATATTGTGTCCGACTCTTTGCATCCCCTTGGACTGTTGGCATGCCACTCTGTCTGTGAAGTTTTCCAGACAAAGTGGGTTGAGTAGGTTGCCACTTCCTACTCCAGGGTATCTTGGTTGAGAAAATGGGCTATTAATTATTTTTGAGGTTTTAACTACAGTTCATTGGCTCTTTTAAAATTCTTGATTCTGAATATGCAGTAGAACAGACTAAACTGAAATTACGTTCACTTGGTCCAATATAGAGTAAGTCACCTCTGAACATCTCTTGGTGTTGAGGTCCTTGTGGAGAAGTACATGTTCACTGTTGAAAGCTTCCTTTTTAGGGTCAGTGTTTAAATAGACATTTTCAGTATTCAGTATTTTTTTTCCCCATTATCAGGGCCCCAAATTGAGTTTAAATGGGGAGAGTTTCATGTAATGAGAGAAACAGTTGTTAAATGCGCCCCTCCGCCCCCACAGGGATTACCTGACCTTTTAAAATTACCTCTTGAACTGTCATTTAAATTGTGGTTGCGGTACTGGAAGCTTGATGTAACTATTGAAATATTTGCATCTCCTCTTTCAGGTGGACCTTCCTCTGGGCTTACCTTTTTATAAATGGATGCTCCGGCAAGAAACTTCACTGACATCACATGATTTGTTTGACATTGATCCGGTTGTAGCCAGATCAGTGTATCACCTAGAAGACATCGTCAGACAGAAGAAAAGACTTGAACAAGATAAATCCCAAGTAAGCTTAGAAGATGAGGTCTTGGTGAAGTACTTTGTATGTGAGCTGGTTATTATTTCATATTGGAAGAGTTTCATTGTTATAACAGCTGAGACAGGATTTTACAGTCGGTAAGATGACCTATAACAACAGCAGGTGGTGAGCAAACAGCTTGATCAGCAAATAAAATGCACGCCTAACTAAAGCCATAGGGCTCATTTATTTACATTTTAGATGAACATTATGTATCTTGGCAGATAGTCTACCATACTAAATTCTTTTAGTAAGCGTTTGAATCAATAAGGCAGGACAGATTGATTTTTCTGGAAAGATGGCTTAATTTAGGAATAGGCGATTTGTTTCTAGGGAGAGTTCAGGAAGATATTTTTAAAGGCCATGGTGTCATAATTTCTTTATTTATTTATTTATTTATTTATTTATTTATTTATTTATTTATTTATTTATTTTTGTACATGTATGTTCCCAGATCAATCAGATGCATATCCCTCGGCCCTCCCCCCACCCAGGTTCCTCCCCCCCATCCCTCCAGACCATTGCTCCAAGTGGTTGTAGGTACTCCTATTCCCCTAGCACAATGACAATAGCTATCTTTTCTACACATGTCATAATTTCTTGGTGACATCTGTTGAGGTTTCTTTGTTAGATCTCATGGGTAATTTGATCTTTATATCATTAATATATAGTCTCTGTACATTAACAAAATTAAATCATATTCGGTCTGAGAATAATAGGATTCTGTATCTGACATTAGAAGAAGACAAAGTTGCATTTTTTGAGAAGTTGTATTTTTAAAGTTAAACATCTTATATTGGGGGACAGGTAATGTGGGCCAGTGATAAATCAACTCCCATTTTACAAACTGCATAAAGAAAGAACAGGGAATTAAGATTCTGTAGCTAGGAGAAAGAGCTCGCCTCTCAATAAGGTAGGAGCTTGTTGGAGATGAGGCTTTTAGAATACTTTTTTATTGGGGAAGAAGATGATTTGTGAGAAAATTCATTTTATCTCACATATTGATTGTTAATTATTAATAGTAATTAGGGGGCAGCTGTTGATTAAGAAAAATTGGTATTTAAAGAAGCCAGATCCATCTTTTCCATACAAGATCTATTAAGATGAGGTCTTGGTAGTTGATTATTACAGGGGTTCATGAACAGCTGAGACAGGATTTTACAGTCGGTAAGATGACCTATAACAACAGCAGGTGGTGAGCAAACAGCTTGATCAGCAAATAAAATGCACGCCTAACTAAAGCCATAGGGCTCATTTATTTACATTTTAGATGAACATTATGTATCTTGGCAGATAGTCTACCATACTAAATTCTTTTAGTAAGCGTTTGAATCAATAAGGCAGGACAGATTGATTTTTCTGGAAAGATGGCTTAATTTAGGAATAGGCGATTTGTTTCTAGGGAGAGTTCAGGAAGATATTTTTAAAGGCCATGGTGTCATAATTTCTTTTTTTATTTATTTATTTATTTATTTATTTATTTATTTATTTATTTTTGTACATGTATGTTCCCAGATCAATCAGATGCATATCCCTCGGCCCTCCCCCCACCCAGGTTCCTCCCCCCCATCCCTCCAGACCATTGCTCCAAGTGGTTGTAGGTACTCCTATTCCCCTAGCACAATGACAATAGCTATCTTTTCTACACATGTCATAATTTCTTGGTGACATCTGTTGAGGTTTCTTTGTTAGATCTCATGGGTAATTTGATCTTTATATCATTAATATATAGTCTCTGTACATTAACAAAATTAAATCATATTCGGTCTGAGAATAATAGGATTCTGTATCTGACATTAGAAGAAGACAAAGTTGCATTTTTTGAGAAGTTGTATTTTTAAAGTTAAACATCTTATATTGGGGGACAGGTAATGTGGGCCAGTGATAAATCAACTCCCATTTTACAAACTGCATAAAGAAAGAACAGGGAATTAAGATTCTGTAGCTAGGAGAAAGAGCTCGCCTCTCAATAAGGTAGGAGCTTGTTGGAGATGAGGCTTTTAGAATACTTTTTTATTGGGGAAGAAGATGATTTGTGAGAAAATTCATTTTATCTCACATATTGATTGTTAATTATTAATAGTAATTAGGGGGCAGCTGTTGATTAAGAAAAATTGGTATTTAAAGAAGCCAGATCCATCTTTTCCATACAAGATCTATTAAGATTTTTAGGACTGGTTAGGTTTATGCTTACCAACTTTATGAAGTTTAAACTATTATAATCTAATTTAAGATCATCTCTTAGGTAAATAATGCAGACACTACCACAGATCACCCCTCTCACCAACTCTCAGTAAAGTACAATTCATGACACTCTTCCAAGAGCCTTACATGTATTAAATCATTTAATCTGCTATAAGATGTAAATGTTTTGTTACCCCAACTTTACACATTTACACATGAGAAACCCAAGGCAGATGGTTTGAGTAGCCTTCCCAAGGTCACTTCCCTAACATGCCAGAGAGTTAGGCTTCAAGCGTATGTTCTCTACTCTGGAGCCCACAGTCTTACTGCTTTTACAAGCTCTCTTATGTATCCTTATCTCCAGTGCAGTATGCAGCATTCTCTTCCTCAAAATCTTTTGAGATTTATTCTATTAATGTTTATTATTCCTGATGTTACAAAGTATAAGTATAAAACGCATAGCATAGGAGCCACACTCCAGAAGGTTCAACCCGAACTTGAAGACCAGTGGTATTTTCAAGCATCTTACCTCATTATTTATAAAGCGTACAGATGGAGCAGGGTGTCCAGGCTGAGCTTCCACTGAGTAGTTTAAATTCTTGAGAGATACGTGGGAAATAGGCTAAATCGTAGCTCTTAATTTAGTGCGCACGGTTTAGAGAAACAGGTTATCCCTTTGCAACATCTCAAGGACATATTGTATGTTCAGAGTCCTATCAGTGATAGCATTGTTGAGAGCTTTGCAGTGGGAGAACTTTAAAATGAACAGGTTTTCATTTTTTTTAGTTTTTGTAAAAAAACCTTTCTTTGCCTGTCCTGGGCAAATGGGAGAACTTTAAATGAAGATTCTGTAGCTAGGAGAAAGAGCTCGCCTCTCAATAAGGTAGGAGCTTGTTGGAGATGAGGCTTTTAGAATACTTTTTTATTGGGGAAGAAGATGATTTGTGAGAAAATTCATTTTATCTCACATATTGATTGTTAATTATTAATAGTAATTAGGGGGCAGCTGTTGATTAAGAAAAATTGGTATTTAAAGAAGCCAGATCCATCTTTTCCATACAAGATCTATTAAGATTTTTAGGACTGGTTAGGTTTATGCTTACCAACTTTATGAAGTTTAAACTATTATAATCTAATTTAAGATCATCTCTTAGGTAAATAATGCAGACACTACCACAGATCACCCCTCTCACCAACTCTCAGTAAAGTACAATTCATGACACTCTTCCAAGAGCCTTACATGTATTAAATCATTTAATCTGCTATAAGATGTAAATGTTTTGTTACCCCAACTTTACACATTTACACATGAGAAACCCAAGGCAGATGGTTTGAGTAGCCTTCCCAAGGTCACTTCCCTAACATGCCAGAGAGTTAGGCTTCAAGCGTATGTTCTCTACTCTGGAGCCCACAGTCTTACTGCTTTTACAAGCTCTCTTATGTATCCTTATCTCCAGTGCAGTATGCAGCATTCTCTTCCTCAAAATCTTTTGAGATTTATTCTATTAATGTTTATTATTCCTGATGTTACAAAGTATAAGTATAAAACGCATAGCATAGGAGCCACACTCCAGAAGGTTCAACCCGAACTTGAAGACCAGTGGTATTTTCAAGCATCTTACCTCATTATTTATAAAGCGTACAGATGGAGCAGGGTGTCCAGGCTGAGCTTCCACTGAGTAGTTTAAATTCTTGAGAGATACGTGGGAAATAGGCTAAATCGTAGCTCTTAATTTAGTGCGCACGGTTTAGAGAAACAGGTTATCCCTTTGCAACATCTCAAGGACATATTGTATGTTCAGAGTCCTATCAGTGATAGCATTGTTGAGAGCTTTGCAGTGGGAGAACTTTAAAATGAACAGGTTTTTCATTATTTTTTAGGTGCTTTTGCTTACAGATATTTCAAATGTAAAATGAAAAACCTTTCTTTGTGTCTCATCAAGTGATGGACCCAAAACTGAGAGGAACATAAGCATGTGCTTTTGCAGAGGAGCAAAAAATTTTCAACAGAGTGTTTTATCTTAATGTTAAGTAACACTTTCGCTGCCTGCACTGCCACCCCCAAGTTTTGCATTATCTGGAATCCTAAGCAGCTTTCAGTTTCCTCTAATGACTATTGACCAGAATTCCCTAGCTTTGTTTTTTGTTGTTAAATCAAACTTTTCTGTACCTTGACTGTCTAGCCTCTAGGAATTTTGTACTCAGAGGCATCTTTTTTTTTCCTTTGGCCACTTCTGTGGATCTTTCATTCATTTATTCTTTGTTCTTTGGCCTGTGTGGCCCTCCCATTGCAGTGTCTTCCTTGGTCACAGAGTGCCGGCTCTGGGTGTGTGTACTCCAGAGCTCTGGCTCAGTAGTTGGGCACATCGGCCCAGCCTCTCCGTGGCCATGGGATCTTCCCAGGTCAGGAATTGAACCGGTACCCCTTGCACTGCAAGGCAGTGTCCTTACCCACTGGACCACCAGGGAAGTCCTAGAGGCATCTTTAAGTGAGAAAGTCATTTACCTTGTTCTGCTGTACTGCATATCTTTATTTTCAGAGAGAATTTGCAGTTGTGTATGTTAATCTGATTCAGAAGTAATATTCTATATAAGGCTTTCAAAATCTTAAGCATTTTTTTAAAAAATGAGTAATACAAACTGCTTTTAACATTTGTCTTCAAAGTGGAACTTGACTTTTCTTTCTTAGGGGTTTGGAACCTTTTTTCATCATAGTGTTATTGTATGGATACAAATTTGTTAATGCCAGGCCTGCAGTAATTGAATAAAGACTCTCTGGATATTATTTAGACTTGAGTTTAAGAGAGGAAAAAAATGAACTACTTTTACTAGATAGTGCATTATTTGTATTTACTATTTCCTGACTGTTGTATTACTCAGTGTTTGCTATGTACGCATATTGGAATCACCACTCCAGTATTCTTCCCTAGCGAATTCCATGGACAGAGAGGCCTGACAAGCTACAGTCCATGAGGTCGCAAAGAGTTGGATATGCTGAGCAACTTTTTTCTAATACTGGATTCATTAAAATTAGCCAAGAATTTATGAAAAGTTTGGCTCTATAGCTGAGCCTACACTCTTAAATCGACCATTATGCAAACTATTATGGCCTGTGAAATCTGATTGAGTATGGTCAAATTAAATAGTAAAAGTCCTGTTATCAAGGAACACTGTCTTGTTTTCTCATATAAAAGCAGTTGGATTTTGAAGTGTTTATGATTATTTCCTTTGTGATCTCAGTGACTTATCATGTGTAAATAACAAAAAAGAAAGAATAGGCTAATATCTGAAGAAACTCCTATAATTTATTAACCTATCTTTTATTTTATAAACGCAGAAAATAGATGAGCTAGGTATTGTGTGTGACAAACAAACACCCTTTCCTCTCCATTTTAGACCAAAGAGAGTCTCCAGTATGCATTAGAAACCCTGACTATGAACGGCTGCTCCGTGGAGGATCTGGGATTGGATTTCACTCTACCAGGGTTTCCCAACATCGAACTAAAGAAAGGAGGAAAGGATATACCAGTCACCATCCACAACTTGGAGGAGTATCTAAGAGTACGTACTGGCTGCATCCCCTGGGGGAGAAGGCAGCGGCAGCCATGTGGGGAGGGACTAGCTGTCCAGGCAGCACAAGGTGTATGTCTGAGAAGTGCTGCACAGACTAGTTGAGACCTTTGACTTGTGTGACCATGACCTTTGACCATGATCTTTGACTGCATAAAGTCCCCTTTACCAGGCCTTAACTTCTACTTGTATTTAAGAAAATGTGTCAGATGCTTCTCAGTGCCTCATATAACGGTGAACTCTCTGCCTTCAAGCTTCAGTGCTATCTAATAACGTCACATTTCATCTCTAAGCTGCATTTCTGCTTTTCTGTGAAGCCATCTTACTTGACCTCTTTGCCTTTAATGCTCTTCACACGTATACACGCCCAGACATTTATGGGTTTTGTGAAGCCTTTCACCATCCTTGACTGTATTTGTTAAGGAGAACAATTTTGTACTGAATACAAATTATATTTCAGATTACAATCTATATGTCTTTCTTTGTCCCTACTTTTGAAAAAGTTTCTTTTGGGTTATTCCTGACATTAAATGGAAGGAACATTGGGTTCCAGGCACCTCCAAGACCTGACTTTTCCAACAGTTGGTAATTGTGACTCTTGAAACATTATCTTTACTGCTCAATGACATTTCATCCTCTTGGAAAGTCTCATCTATTTCTCATATGGTAGGCTGAATGTATAACTTGCAGAGATATTATGTAAATAAATTTTTAACATGCATTACACTAAATATAAATGCATGTGGCATTTTTTACATTTTTTTTTAATGACCAGACCCCGTAGCAGACATTGACCTTGACTGATCTCTTACTTATGCAGTTTTTTGAGAGATAACTTTAAAAAACCTCAGAATTTTTTTTTTAAGTGATCAGGAAAGATATTTCACTGTACTTCGCCAGATATTAAATAGGAAATAAATTGGCAGTCTTGTCACAGAGTTTTAAACAAGTCTTTTCCTTTTGCAGCTGGTTATATTCTGGGCACTAAACGAAGGCGTTTCCAGGCAGTTTGATTCATTTAGAGATGGATTTGAGTCCGTCTTCCCACTCAGTCATCTCCAATACTTCTACCCAGAAGAAGTGAGTAGCTTATGTACGAAAGAAATGTCAGCAGACCCTTGCTGCCGCTTGGTGGAGAGTTACGTGACTCTCTGTGCATCTGTGGTTGGTCGGGAGTGCCATGGGGCCTTGGTAGCGGAAGTGACCCTGGGAGGTTACTTGCTGCTGTGGTTGTTAAACTTTCTGAATTTAGCTAGACGTTGGTTATTTCATGATCCAGGATGTTAGTTCTTGACGTTTTAAGGAAATGTTGCAGATTATCTGGTTGCCACATCTAGGGACCACTTTGAGAATGGAGTAGATGAGTTTTATGCACATAATGGTTTCCAGCCATCTATAATTGCAGCGCAACAAAACTCTCAGAAAACAACTCACTGATAGTGAGATGTCAGGAAAAGGGTCAAGAAGGTGTTTGGTTTCCCCAACTTGGAAAGCTTTTTGTTCAAATGACTTAGCATTTCTATCTCAATTACTATTTTTATGTCTACTTTTATTTGCTACATAGTGAAAACATGTGGTGTACCTTGCACTTTTGGCACTAAGTATCACCTAGAATTGAAAGCAGCAAGGGTTGCTTTGGGAATTGGATTCTGGTCCCCAGTACCTGGGGCTTCCCTAGTGGCTCAGATGGTAAAGAATCCCCCTGCAGACGCAAGAGATGTGGCTTCAACCCCAGATCCCGAAGATCCCCTGAAGAAATGTCAACTTGCTCCAGTATTCTTACCTGGAAAATTCCATGGGCAGAAGATCCTGGAGAGCTACCAGACTTCTCTGTTCAGAAGTAGATTACCAAGTTAAAGCCTTTAAAGAAATGAGAAGAATTAGGGCAGCTTAAATCAAGGCTTTGTCTCAGATATTTTTGTTTCAGATGAAAGGCTCCATCTAGAGCCTCGTCCAAGCAGATGGCCAGGGCATCTGCTACTGTCAGCTGCAGTGGAGAGGAATTAAATCTATTAGAAGAGCATGTTGTATAAAGGGTACCAAGCAGAAGTTTGTGAACTTCTGGAGATCTTTATTTCAGCACACCACACAACAGGACGTGTGCAGCTTCCCTCAGCTGTTTCCTTAGTAATCTGTTGGCCCTTGTTTAAACACACAGCTGGATCAGCTCCTGTGTGGGAGTAAAGCAGACACGTGGGATGCAAAGACACTGATGGAATGCTGCAGACCAGATCACGGTTATACTCATGACAGGTAAGGCCTGGGCTCCTCCAGGCTTCAGATACACACAGTGTATGTTTTTAAACTTTTATTTACGTTTTAAAGGAGACTTCCTAATACTTTGACTTCATTTCTCTCAAGATCGTGACTTTAAGACCCTAAAGAGTTTTGGGGTTTTTGCCATAAGTATTTCTGTGAACATGGGCAGGATGGGCAAAGATGGGGACCCCAATTTTCATGTACAGTACTGTGGAAATAGCTGTACTAAAGAGAATGGAGTAGATGAGTTTTATGCACATAATGGTTTCCAGCCATCTATAATTGCAGCGCAACAAAACTCTCAGAAAACAACTCACTGATAGTGAGATGTCAGGAAAAGGGTCAAGAAGGTGTTTGGTTTCCCCAACTTGGAAAGCTTTTTGTTCAAATGACTTAGCATTTCTATCTCAATTACTATTTTTATGTCTACTTTTATTTGCTACATAGTGAAAACATGTGGTGTACCTTGCACTTTTGGCACTAAGTATCACCTAGAATTGAAAGCAGCAAGGGTTGCTTTGGGAATTGGATTCTGGTCCCCAGTACCTGGGGCTTCCCTAGTGGCTCAGATGGTAAAGAATCCCCCTGCAGACGCAAGAGATGTGGCTTCAACCCCAGATCCCGAAGATCCCCTGAAGAAATGTCAACTTGCTCCAGTATTCTTACCTGGAAAATTCCATGGGCAGAAGATCCTGGAGAGCTACCAGACTTCTCTGTTCAGAAGTAGATTACCAAGTTAAAGCCTTTAAAGAAATGAGAAGAATTAGGGCAGCTTAAATCAAGGCTTTGTCTCAGATATTTTTGTTTCAGATGAAAGGCTCCATCTAGAGCCTCGTCCAAGCAGATGGCCAGGGCATCTGCTACTGTCAGCTGCAGTGGAGAGGGAATTAAATCTATTAGAAGAGCATGTTGTATAAAGGGTACCAAGCAGAAGTTTGTGAACTTCTGGAGATCTTTATTTCAGCACACCACACAACAGGACGTGTGCAGCTTCCCTCAGCTGTTTCCTTAGTAATCTGTTGGCCCTTGTTTAAACACACAGCTGGATCAGCTCCTGTGTGGGAGTAAAGCAGACACGTGGGATGCAAAGACACTGATGGAATGCTGCAGACCAGATCACGGTTATACTCATGACAGGTAAGGCCTGGGCTCCTCCAGGCTTCAGATACACACAGTGTATGTTTTTAAACTTTTATTTACGTTTTAAAGGAGACTTCCTAATACTTTGACTTCATTTCTCTCAAGATCGTGACTTTAAGACCCTAAAGAGTTTTGGGGTTTTTTTTGCCATAAGTATTTCTGTGAACATGGGCAGGATGGGCAAAGATGGGGGAAAATCTTGACGTGACCCCATTACCCATTTTCATGTACAGTACTGTGGAAATAGCTGTACTGTCCCAGACAAGTCGCATTTATCACCACAGCAACCAATCCTTGTGCGTTCCAACTGTAACAACAGAACAAATTTGAGTGCATTTATAATGTGAATTCCTGTGTAGTCATATTTACATATAATCATCTCTAGCTCATTGTGGATCAGCACTGTACTTTAATATGACTTAACGTTGATGTATTTATTTCTGTTGTAGTCGGGCTGTGAAGTTCTTGTTTGAGATTCTCAGTAGCTTTGATAATGAGCAGCAGAGATTATTTCTCCAGTTTGTGACAGGTAGCCCGCGACTGCCTGTTGGAGGTGGGTACAACTGTTAATCTTTTGTGGCTTTTGGGAGAGTGGTATGAGAGAGAGAGCACACGTGCATGTAAAACTTCAGTGCCAACGGCAGAATAGTTTTTGACTTACAGTGTCTCTTAAGTTATGTATTGCGATGTTTCTAAGTTTTCAGTATACTAAGAGATATTAATGGCAAGGCAGTTCATCGTATACATGTAATGCTGCTTCCCTACATGAGATTCAAATTCTCAGGCATCTGTACTTTATAAACCCTTAGCTGACTTGATGAGAAGTGATTCTAAAGTCTGTTTTTTCAAGAAATGCATCCTACTATGGGTTGAATCAGCACCTTTTAAAAGCATAAGGGAAGCCTTCAGTTCTATGGGAGTCAACAGGACGTGTGCAGCTTCCTCAGCTGTTTCCTTAGTAATCTGTTGGCCCTTGTTTAAACACACAGCTGGATCAGCTCCTGTGTGGGAGTAAAGCAGACACGTGGGATGCAAAGACACTGATGGAATGCTGCAGACCAGATCACGGTTATACTCATGACAGGTAAGGCCTGGGCTCCTCCAGGCTTCAGATACACACAGTGTATGTTTTTAAACTTTTATTTACGTTTTAAAGGAGACTTCCTAATACTTTGACTTCATTTCTCTCAAGATCGTGACTTTAAGACCCTAAAGAGTTTTGGGGTTTTTTTTGCCATAAGTATTTCTGTGAACATGGGCAGGATGGGCAAAGATGGGGGAAAATCTTGACGTGACCCCATTACCCATTTTCATGTACAGTACTGTGGAAATAGCTGTACTGTCCCAGACAAGTCGCATTTATCACCACAGCAACCAATCCTTGTGCGTTCAACTGTAACAACAGAACAAATTTGAGTGCATTTATAATGTGAATTCCTGTGTAGTCATATTTACATATAATCATCTCTAGCTCATTGTGGATCAGCACTGTACTTTAATATGACTTAACGTTGATGTATTTATTTCTGTTGTAGTCGGGCTGTGAAGTTCTTGTTTGAGATTCTCAGTAGCTTTGATAATGAGCAGCAGAGATTATTTCTCCAGTTTGTGACAGGTAGCCCGCGACTGCCTGTTGGAGGTGGGTACAACTGTTAATCTTTTGTGGCTTTTGGGAGAGTGGTATGAGAGAGAGAGCACACGTGCATGTAAAACTTCAGTGCCAACGGCAGAATAGTTTTTGACTTACAGTGTCTCTTAAGTTATGTATTGCGATGTTTCTAAGTTTTCAGTATACTAAGAGATATTAATGGCAAGGCAGTTCATTGTATACATGTAATGCTGCTTCCCTACATGAGATTCAAATTCTCAGGCATCTGTACTTTATAAACCCTTAGCTGACTTGATGAGAAGTGATTCTAAAGTCTGTTTTTTCAAGAAATGCATCCTACTATGGGTTGAATCAGCACCTTTTAAAAAGCATAAGGGAAGCATAAAGAACTTATACAGTGACTTCTCCTAGTAAATAAAGCAGGGACCAGAGTCCACTCACTCACTGTATCTTGCGTGGGTCACATTCATTGCCCAGCAAGAAGCAGGGCCTTCTGTGTGTGGTCATTCGGTGCAGTAGAGCAGTGTAGGCTGTATTCTGATGGAAGTAAATAAGAAAGGATGCATGGACTTGGGATTCCCCTCATGGTTTTCTCTGAACTCACAAGCAGGCTGCCCTTAAACTTACCAGGTTCCTTGTCCTCCTTCCTGCTCTCTTCATCAGGCTTCCGGAGCTTAAATCCACCTTTGACAATTGTCCGGAAAACCTTTGAATCAACAGAAAACCCAGATGACTTCCTGCCGTCCGTCATGACCTGTGTGAACTATCTTAAGTTGCCAGACTATTCGAGCCTCGAGATAATGCGAGAAAAACTGTTGATGGCCGCGAGAGAAGGGCAGCAGTCGTTCCACCTTTCCTGATTGCGATGCAGTGTCTGCCTGTTACAGCAAAAGAGAAAGATCGTGGTTTTTTTTCTAACTGTATCACCCGAGTCAAGGAAACATGTTACGCCTTCTTGCTGTAGGGAACCGGCTTGCAGAGTCTAAGAGAGACACTCGGCTCCTCTTCACTAATGGCCCCCGTGGACTTAAAGTGATCAGGCCCTAAAGCGTTGTTGTGATGAGGTTTCTTTAGCAAGTTCTTGTTTAAATTATCATTTATTTGACGAGTGAAGTTTTTAACTTGCTTTGCTGTGTGAAGTTTAAAAAAGGGATGTTTTTCCAGGCTGAAACAATAAATGTCGCTGTGCAGTTTAATTCTGGGCTGTGTGTATCCATCTAGCTAAGTCTGCAGTTTTGCTTCCTCCAAAGACAATTCTTGTACAGAAATTCAGGCTTACATGTGTTTGACAAAAACAGTTTCGTAGGTGAGCTGTGTGCTCTCCACTCCCCCGCCCTGGCCCATGTACTGTCTGGCCCCTCACACAGGTTTTTTGTGTACAAAACCCACAGTTGGTACATCTTCATCCGCCATGGACGTTTGTTGTTCCATGTTCTCTCTTAAATTAAGGTATAATTTAAAACTCATGGAATTGAAGTATACTGTCAGTGTAATTCAGCCCTTCCTTGTAACTAGGTAGCCTTTTCTTAGAGCTTAGGTTTAGTAGAGTCGTAGGGTATCACTGGCCTTACGCCAGGGGCACACTAGGGCTGTTTACATGATAATTTTGGCAACTACTGCCTCTAAAGAAGGCAGGGAGAGCTCGTTTGTTTCTTTTGTGTCTTAAAAAGTTCTGCAGCTTGGGCCGGCCATGTTTGTTTTTCTGTGGACTGAGCATTTTGAATTGATGTGTACTGTTTTAAGCTAAATAAGCAGTTTCCATTCCCTGTTGGAATTTAAAAAAAAAAAAAAAGTTATTTTTTTTCTCTCTTGTTCTCATTTTTAAGTTTTTATTTCCACCGTCGTCTTTTATTACTCCACTCTCCTCTCCGTCCTCCCTGTGCTCACCTGGGACAAACAGCTCAGCTGTTGTTTCGACACAGACCAGAACCCCTGTAAGCAATGCTCTGTCCAGTCGTTTTATGTGCTGATTTCTCAAATCTGCAATAATCCATCAGGTTGCTGTTTTTACCTGAAAATAAAGTTTGCTTCACCCTTTATGTTTATATTCTGTGCTGTATGCATAACTCTGAATTGTGTAGATGCATCTCAATGCAAGCAGATCATCACAGCTCTGTGATTTGCGTCATGGCTGATCTCACTATTTAGCAAACTGACAATAGCAACTTGAAGAACATAATATGTGAAAGGAGAATGGGAGGAGATTCCTTCCTTTCTGAGGTGCAAAATTAAGCCTGTTGCATAAATTTGAGTGAATTTCCATTGTTCATCTTTCTGAAAATGAAAGATGAACTAATTTTTTTTATTGGACTTTGAGAAATCAATTTCCTTTTGTTTTAAAGTCTTACTTCATTGATGTAGAAATCCCTTTGTTCCCTGTTCTGCCATCTAAAAGAAACTCGGTGGCTTGTTTTATTTAGATTACTTTGTTGTTTTACACTCAAATGGCCTTATACAAGCATCTTTTCTTAGTGAACCTGGGCAGTGACCCCATTAGGTGTTAGGTGGGATGAAGCAGTGAGCAGAGCTTGAGGCGTCTCTCGGGGTCTTGTAGAGGCTCTAGTGAAGTGAAGGGGTTCACCTTGACATTGAGGGAGCTGTTTCCGCAGTTCTAACATTGACACCATAGGACCTGTGCAGTTTAATCAAGCAGCATTAGTATTAATGAATGAACCAATTTGTTTTAAACTGTTCTGATACCTTTTTACAATCTAAGCACAAAAGGGTTTTTGCATGAACATAGCATTTTTGTTCCTCATTTTTTTTAAAGGATTCTGTTGTTAAAATTTCCACATATGTATAAACAAAGTGATGTTTCCTATCCAGATAACTGTATTTACCATTTTAGCCATTTCATGGCCCTGGCAAATTTGACCTCATTGATGTCATCATCTAATGAGTACTTTGGATGGTTTTTGGATCACGCTCTGGATCTTGATTGTCTCAAAGTTAGTAGTTATCTGTTTAAAAACTTTCAGTCTTCAGCTCACTCCTTAATTTGGGGTGAGGGGTGTCCTTGGTTAGTTAGGGGCTGGAAGACTCTTCCCATTTTAAAGCAATCTGCCTTGGCAGAGGCCTTAATATTGCATCATAGGGAAAAATAGACTTCATTATCTATTACTCCATTTATGCCTTAAATTTATTTGCTGAGTAGTACTTTCACCAAGCACTGCTCTCTAAAGTTTGTTTTACACGCATAGACAGTTGGATAGTCACTAAGACTTTGTCCTTCAGTTTTCTCTGAGGTAGAGTCAGATGTTTGTCACAGCTAACACCGACTGTGGCATTGACATTCAGACAGTTACTGATTTGATCTGCTTTGTATATGAAGGCATTTGTAACCGTTTAAGAAGGAAGAGTTAGTTAAATGTATTCCCCTCCTCCCAGCACCCCAGCCACCCAAAAGTGGGTTGTAAGTGCTCAGTAGTCTCATCAGGAACAGAGATGGAGAGAATTCTAGTTGCCTTAGCTAGACCCAGAAGCAGCAGTTCACTGGACACAGACTTTTCTGTCTCTTCCCGTGCGTCAGTTTTGGTTACCTGCATTTGCAGTGGTGGAGAACTATCTTTCACCTTTGCATTCCGAAGGTAGTATCCTAAGTCCATCTTTCCTGCATTGGACTCTTGTGAGTTTTGTACATACCATGAAAAGGATAGGCGCAACTGGCTGACTGACTTTACTTCCCTTCCTCCTTTAGGGCATCTTGTGCATAGAGGCCATAAGGCTGAGCGACCCAGCCCCCACCTTCTGCATCTAAGCAGTGAGATTCAGCTCTTGATTTTCCACAGTAAGGATTATTGCCAGCAGACTGTGAGTTTGTCTTCCTGTTAGTTCAACAGGTGTTGAGGCTGTGCTCCCGATTCGCAGGAGTAGACAATTTTTTTAAGGATTCTGTTGTTAAAATTTCCACATATGTATAAACAAAGTGATGTTTCCTATCCAGATAACTGTATTTACCATTTTAGCCATTTCATGGCCCTGGCAAATTTGACCTCATTGATGTCATCATCTAATGAGTACTTTGGATGGTTTTTGGATCACGCTCTGGATCTTGATTGTCTCAAAGTTAGTAGTTATCTGTTTAAAAACTTTCAGTCTTCAGCTCACTCCTTAATTTGGGGTGAGGGGTGTCCTTGGTTAGTTAGGGGCTGGAAGACTCTTCCCATTTTAAAGCAATCTGCCTTGGCAGAGGCCTTAATATTGCATCATAGGGAAAAATAGACTTCATTATCTATTACTCCATTTATGCCTTAAATTTATTTGCTGAGTAGTACTTTCACCAAGCACTGCTCTCTAAAGTTTGTTTTACACGCATAGACAGTTGGATAGTCACTAAGACTTTGTCCTTCAGTTTTCTCTGAGGTAGAGTCAGATGTTTGTCACAGCTAACACCGACTGTGGCATTGACATTCAGACAGTTACTGATTTGATCTGCTTTGTATATGAAGGCATTTGTAACCGTTTAAGAAGGAAGAGTTAGTTAAATGTATTCCCCTCCTCCCAGCACCCCAGCCACCCAAAAGTGGGTTGTAAGTGCTCAGTAGTCTCATCAGGAACAGAGATGGAGAGAATTCTAGTTGCCTTAGCTAGACCCAGAAGCAGCAGTTCACTGGACACAGACTTTTCTGTCTCTTCCCGTGCGTCAGTTTTGGTTACCTGCATTTGCAGTGGTGGAGAACTATCTTTCACCTTTGCATTCCGAAGGTAGTATCCTAAGTCCATCTTTCCTGCATTGGACTCTTGTGAGTTTTGTACATACCATGAAAAGGATAGGCGCAACTGGCTGACTGACTTTACTTCCCTTCCTCCTTTAGGGCATCTTGTGCATAGAGGCCATAAGGCTGAGCGACCCAGCCCCCACCTTCTGCATCTAAGCAGTGAGATTCAGCTCTTGATTTTCCACAGTAAGGATTATTGCCAGCAGACTGTGAGTTTGTCTTCCTGTTAGTTCAACAGGTGTTGAGGCTGTGCTCCCGATTCCTGTCAGGGAGTAGACTCAGGAAATAGGAATGTTGTTGATACTCCATGAAAAAAAAGTGTGATGAAACGGAGACTTCTTGGGGAAAGACCTGACTGCATTCAGAAGCCAGTTCTTTCGGGGATGGTTCTGGATGCTGTGGTTCATTCTTCATCAGAAAAGGTGATCAAGCCTTTACTTCATTTATCTTGGGCTTTGGTATGTGTTTGGTTTGGTTTGTTTTTTGTTTTTTTTTTAATTTTTTGACCCACTTTATTTTCCCTGCTGTAATGAGAACATTGTTTGAAAATGTCATATTCTGTATTTCTAACTCTGAGAAATGCTTTTTTGTATGGGTCGTAGGTTTGACATTGCAGTAGTTGGCATACTGGGTAAGGGATAACCTAGTGACAAATCACTGAAAATGCTTCCTTTGTTACCTCAAAAGAAAAAAAAAGTTCCAGACAAAATATAGCGTTTATATTTATAGAAAATGGAGGATTGGCTGTTTTCCAAGAACTTCAAGTTAATTCTTACGCAAGAAAAAGTTCTTAACTCTGAAGACTTGTTCTGCATCAAGGAGACACTCTTTAATATTGGAAGAGGTGGTTTTATTTTTACAACAAGCCTACTCATACTACCAAACCTATAACCAATTGCTGATCTCCTGTGTAAAGCATTTTTTTTCTCTTATCTGAAACAGTGATTTATATGAACTGTTGGAATAATGGAACCTCAAAATACAGATGTGTATGTAAAATTGCATAAATGCACTGACTTCCTTCTCCCTGAATATATTTTTAATAAACAGCATTATCCTACATGGTCAGTTTTATTAAATTATGCACAACTAGAAGGTTCTTCTGAGAAGGGGTATGCTTGTATGGGTGGCTTTTGGAAAGCTTCCTAGTGAGGTAAGTAGCACAGTCATCTAGCTTTTTGGGGAGGCAGGTAGGGAAGCAAGCTGCAGGAGCCAGGGAGTACAGGTGTGTGCAGGGAGATGCCTGGAGTACATGCCTGGAGTCCTTGCTTGTTGGTAGAGAGAAGTGGACGCTTGTAACCTAATCCGCAGAGCTGAAGCGGAGCCTTGGGGATGGGAGGTCCTTGACGGTAGAGCCTTCTGCTTGGGACCTCTTGGAGTCACGGCTTTCATGACTGGCTGCTCTGCCCTTGACCAAGGTCCAGGTCGTCAGCCTGTTTCACTGAAACAGGGAAAGAGAAGTCAAATTGATTTAGGAAAGCAAAGGAGGTGGGGACTTTGTTTGTTTGTATTGTTTGTTTTTGTCTAAGAGTGATGACTGAACTTAGGGGGCTTTGTTGCTATTTTTAAGAGAACAGATGAAATACATGTATATACACAGCACAGCACATATGTATGTACACACAATGTGTATTCTTCTGTATTGTCTGTATAACCTTTTTCCCTTTGATGACTCTCTTGGTCCATAAAATGACTTTAAATCACAGATGAAGAATGCTGCAAAATACCAGCTCCCACCAGACTCACCTGTGTGTGAAGTCTATAGTGTGTCTATTATCACTTATTCTGGAGGGGTGGGGGTGGGGCCTCAGAACATTGCAGTTTGGGATGATGCAACTCCACAGAATTGATATTGGCATGTTGAGTGACAGAGAAGCTTTAAAATCTCAGTGGCAGTTGTTTCCAGTAGAAAACTGATCGTGAGACTAGTGTGATGGGGAGAGGTGCATTTCACGACAGTTCTTGCATGCTCACTGAAGCCTGCGCCGTCTTGTCTTGTTTTCAGACAGGTTAATGACCTCAGGGTGATCTGATCTCTGTTCCCAGCCCTCCCACTCTCTGAGATGGCCTGGGACACTGCTGCTGCTGGAGCTTGAAATGATGCCAGCCTGCCTTTGTAAGGACCTGCCCTAGGGAGCAACCCCCAGGAGTTTGTCTGGGGACTCCAGGAAACCTTGACAGACACAGAGGTGTTGGTACCTCAGATATGCCATTGTGGCTTCAAGGCCCAGGCACAGCAAAACGTTCATTAGGAATGCTATATTAAGTTATTAAGAAAACTGTGCTAAGGAATATGAGGGCAGAGAATATGAGATGTCCAAAGGGACAGGTCCGTGTTTACACAGTTTAATACTATGTGCACAATTGACTGAAGAAGTGGTCATTTGAAATGACCACAGGAAGTTAACAGTGACACAGGGAACACCCAACCTGCTCTATCTGGCCCTCACTTCTTAGCGAGGGAATCTGGGCCTCTGTTAAGACCCCGTGTCCTGTCAAGTCCCTGTAGTCCCAAAGTGCGTCCTGGAGCCACTTAGTGGAACAAGACTTAGGGCTCTTAGAATCCAGGTGAGCCGGTAACTTGCCCAGAGCCGTGGGAAGGCTTGGGGGAAGAACATTTGTTGCAGCCGGAAGAGCTCTGGATAATCAGGCCAGCCCTGGCCCTGGCCCCCCTTCCTGCGAGGGTTATGACCCTTAACCTTGTCCTTTCCATCTGTCACACCAGTTCAGTCATCTCTCAGGTGACATTTTAACGCTAATATACAATATTGGGTATGAGTCTTTGCAGTGCCTCCTGGAGTTTCTCCACGAAGGCAGTGGTTGGCACATTTCTTCTTGGTAGAGCATTTGACACCGAATGTCAGCAGCACTCACTCTAGTCATTGGGGCAACTTGAAATGCCCACTAATGCGTCTAAGCATCCCAAATATCAGCACATTACCCCCACTGAGAAACAGTGGTTATGTGTTGCAGCGTTTGGAAAGCATTCAAGATTTATATTCAGCCAGTAATTGTGGTTAGTAACAAATCAAAATTTTGCATNACTTAGGAGCAGGTACAACTTAGGGATAAGGTGGTCCAGCGGAGAAGACTCTGCCTGCCAATGCAGGAGACATGGGTTCGATCCTGGTCTGGGAAGATCTACATGCTTCAGAGCAACAAAGCCTGTGCGCCACAACTTGACTCCCCCCTTAAGGAGCAGGTACAACTGTAGGGAGCAACCCCAGGAGTTTGTCTGGGGCCAGGAAACCTTGACAGACACAGAGGTGTTGGTACCTCAGATATGCCATTGTGGCTTCAAGGCCCAGGCACAGCAAAACGTTCATTAGGAATGCTATATTAAGTTATTAAGAAAACTGTGCTAAGGAATATGAGGGCAGAGAATATGAGATGTCCAAAGGGACAGGTCCGTGTTTACACAGTTTAATACTATGTGCACAATTGACTGAAGAAGTGGTCATTTGAAATGACCACAGGAAGTTAACAGTGACACAGGGAACACCCAACCTGCTCTATCTGGCCCTCACTTCTTAGCGAGGGAATCTGGGCCTCTGTTAAGACCCCGTGTCCTGTCAAGTCCCTGTAGTCCCAAAGTGCGTCCTGGAGCCACTTAGTGGAACAAGACTTAGGGCTCTTAGAATCCAGGTGAGCCGGTAACTTGCCCAGAGCCGTGGGAAGGCTTGGGGGAAGAACATTTGTTGCAGCCGGAAGAGCTCTGGATAATCAGGCCAGCCCTGGCCCTGGCCCCTCTTCCTGCGTAGGGTTATGACCCTTAACCTTGTCCTTTCCATCTGTCACACCAGTTCAGTCATCTCTCAGGTGACATTTTAACGCTAATATACAATATTGGGTATGAGTCTTTGCAGTGCCTCCTGGAGTTTCTCCACGAAGGCAGTGGTTGGCACATTTCTTCTTGGTAGAGCATTTGACACCGAATGTCAGCAGCACTCACTCTAGTCATTGGGGCAACTTGAAATGCCCACTAATGCGTCTAAGCATCCCAAATATCAGCACATTACCCCCACTGAGAAACAGTGGTTATGTGTTGCAGCGTTTGGAAAGCATTCAAGATTTATATTCAGCCAGTAATTGTGGTTAGTAACAAATCAAAATTTTGCATCACTTAGGAGCAGGTACAACTTAGGGATAAGGTGGTCCAGCGGAGAAGACTCTGCCTGCCAATGCAGGAGACATGGGTTCGATCCCTGGTCTGGGAAGATCTACATGCTTCAGAGCAACAAAGCCTGTGCGCCACAACTTGACTCCCCGAGCCCAAACTACTGAAACCTGCACACGTACAGCCTGTGCTCCGCAACATGAGGGCCACTGCAATGAGAAGCCCACACACCACACTAGAGAGTAGGCCCTACTCACAGCATCAAAAGACTCATCATAGCCAAAATTGATTAATTTAACAATTATTTAGTCAGAAAAAGCCACAATTCTGCCCTCCCCCTCTACACACACACACACACTCTGTACCTCTCCCTCTTAGGAGGAATTCATCTTCCTCACTGCACTGACATCTATTGACCTGCACTCTTGGGAAGAGGATACCTTCATGTTGTGCCCAATACAACTAACTTTGAGGGAATTCTAAATTCAGAAAATTTTGCTGCAGTTGTCTCTTTTCCAATTTAAAAACAGTCTTAACTAAGTTCCTTGAGAAAAGATCAGTCCTCCTAACCGATGTTACAGGGTATCAGTAAACAGTCAAACCCATATTTTCCACATTCTAAAATCACTTTACCAGAAAAACTCTGTCTTTCAGCACTGAGTTATGGGCTAATAGAGCAAGCCAAATAAGCTTGCTTTCCTCCACAGACAGTGAACTGCCGTTCTGCTCCCCGTGTTCTGACATGACATTCCAGGGGAGTGGACAGCATACAGCATCCATTTCTTTCCAAAGCACTCACAGTGTTTTGACAAAGAGAAGGAAGAAGCTGAGATTTTTGTGCTCTTTATCTCCATCATACTGTGTTCCTTGCCCGTCTCACAACACAGAGAATCTCCTCAAGCGCTGATCAACCTGAGGTTCACCGTGAAGTGGATACATGAAGAGAAAAAAGTAGTTTTTTGGGTTTTTTTTTTAAATCACTGTTTTTCCTTTACATGGAGATTTTCCTTAAGATTACATGGTCAGTGAAATATACTGCAAATGTTTTTTGTTGTTGTCGTTGGAATATAGTTGATTTTTATTAGAGTATAGTATAGGGCTTCCCTGGTGGCTCAGACAGTAAAGAATCTGCCCGCAAGGCTGGAGAGCCTGGGTTGGGAAGGTCCTCTGGACTAGGAAATGGCAACTCCCTCCAGTATTACTGCTTGGAGCATTCCGTAGACAGACGAGCCTGGCAGTCTACAGTCCATGAGGTTGCAGAGTCCGACACAGCTGAGCAGCTAACACTTTCATTCTCTCAGTTAATTTACAGTTTTGTATTAGTTTCAGGTGTACAGCAATGTGGACCAGCTATACATATACATACGTTCACTCTTCTTTTTTTTAGCTCCTTTTCCTATATAGACCAATATAGAGTATTGAGTAGTTCCCTGTGCTATACAATAGGTTCTTATAAATTAACTCTCTGATACATAATATTGTGTGTATCAGTCCCAATCTCCTGATTTTACTCCCCTCCCCCCACACACACACACCTGTTTTACTGTGCTTTGTCCAGTCTTCTTCTTTTACCATCTTCAGGAGGTGCCAAACTCCAGCCTTGTCTCTCGTGCCTGGTATGATACTTGGCCAAGGTGGCATGCAAACCAGCATGAGGAATGAAGGAGGAATTCAGCACGTACGTTGTTTCCTCTGTATTACTGCTCAGGTGGTTTGTGTCATCTGTGCCCTTCAAGGGGTGTAAGATCCAGGTAGAAAGCCAAATGGAACAAAACAACTATGCACACAGGTGAGTGCTAAATTATATAGGTTTGTACCAATCCAAAGAAGGAGAGCAAGGACCATCAACAGATTACCTTGGGCAGAAAAACTATCCCTTAACATCACCACCACCACCCAGCACATCATCAGCCATATACAACCATGTGTGGGCTTCCTGGCTGGCTTCGTGGTAAAGAATCTACCTTTTCAGAGAATCTCTGAAACAGATTCACAACCAAGGAGGGTCACCTGGGAATCATGAGGGACTATTAGTGCTGATCAAAATAAAAAAGCATTGCTAGAACAAGCTAATGAATGAGAAAAAGACCTCAGTATTCTTGCCAGGCTAGATATGATACAACGGAAAGAAAAAGTCCATTTTGAAAAAGAACGAATTTTTAAAATCAGTTTGAGGATTATAAGCAGAGAATCACGATTCATTTCTTTCAAAATACAGTTGGTGCAGAAAACCCAGGAGAGAGGGAAGGTCAACAAACAGGCTTTTCTGATTGCCAACACATTTAGAGGGTCTGGTTCTATCATTTATGTAAGTTTTTTGATGATAAAAAATTTTTAATTCAAAGCTGCGATTTGTTTCAATTCAAAGTTTTGTGACATTGATAAAATGCTATGGATTTTCCATATTCAACGTTTTTCTGATATTCATAAAAGTTATTGAAATTTTTTTTTTATCTGCCACAGTGTTTTAGCTTTTAAAAAGTGACTTACGCACTGCTGTGCTGAGTGACATGTGGGATCTAGTTCCCCAGCCAGGGGTGGAACCTGCGTCCCCTCCATTGGAAGCACAGTCTTAACAACTGGACCACCAGGGAAGTCCCTGCCCTAGTATTTAGAGGGATATTTGGCCTATTAATTTTGAGAACTGGAGTTCTTTTTTGAATTTAATCTTGGCTAAGTCATGTAACTTTCACCACGTGTTTCCTTATCTGAAATTATGGGAGCAGGTGAGCTTAGCATCCTGCTCTCAAACTCTAAGCTTCTAACCCCTGTCACAATTCTTGCACCATCTTTTCGGATGAACTCTTCTGGTTTAAGAGGGTACACAGGTCCTCTTCTAGTGAAGCTGAACAAACTACTGTAACTGTCTCCTACACAGGTTGAATTTATCAAAAGAAAAGTACTGGTCTTTTTTGGAAATACTCTGAAGTTGCTTTTGATCACTTATTAACAGCAGGTATTAGGATGGCCCAGGAAATATTTTGACTCTATGCCTGTGTCTTTAAAATCCTTCTTAATGTTTAGTTCTAGTGGGTTTTCTGTTGGCTTGTTTAGTTACCAGGTGACATGTCGGTAAGGGAGTGGGATTGGCTAGGACTGAGATGCTAATAAACAGTACAGACACGTGCAGATTCTCAGATCCAGGAGTGTCATTAGAAAGGCAAACCAACTTCTACTTAAATGAGAACGGGGCCTTCCCTGGTGGTCCAGTGGGTAAAGAGTCCACCTTGCAGTGCCAGGGGCACCTGTTCGATCCCTGACCCGGGAAGATCCCACATGCTGTGGAGTGGCTGGACCAGTGTGTCCAATTAAGAGCCAGCGTTCTGGAGCACATACGCCCAGAGCCAGTGCTCTGCAGTAAGAGAGGCCACTGCAATGGGAGGCCCACACAGGCCAAAGAATAAAGATGGATGCAAATAAATAAAGAACCAATAAAAGAGCCCAAAAATTTAAAAAATAAAATGAGAACGGATGTGTGGACACAGGTTGGGAAAGGGAGGATGAGTTGAATTGAGAGATTATGTTTGACATAAACACTATCATGTGCAAAATAGCTAGCTAGTAAGAACCTGATGTATATAGCACAGGGAGCTCAGCTTAGTGCTCTCTGATGGCTTACTGAGCTGGGTGGGGTAGGTCTGGGGTGGAAGGAATGTCCAAGAAGGAGGAAATATGTGGGCTTCCCTGGTGGTTCAGTGGGTACAGAGTCCGCCTTGCAGTGCAAGGGGCACTGGTTCGATCCCTGGCCCGGGAAGATCCCATATGCCACGGAGCAGCTGGACTGGTGTGTCCAATTGTGAGCCAGAACTCTGGAGCGTCTGCACCCATAGCCGGTGCTCTGCAGTGAGAGAGGCCACTGTGATCAGAGGCCCACAGAGGCCAAATAATTAAGATGGATGAAAACAAATAAATGAAGGACCAATGAAAGAGGTCAAAATATTTTTAGAAAGGGGAATATTTGTATGGCTGATATACTTCGTTGTACAGCAGAAACCAACACAACATGAAGCATTTATACTCCAACTTTTAAAAAATGTGAAAAAAAAATGATCAAGTTGGCATACCTTCCTGAAGATCATACCTCTTTTCCAGATGGGCAACACACTGGAGAATTAAGACCCCACCTACAGGAATGGGTATAAGACTATCCCAGTGCCCAAAGGGACAGGATACCCTGCTAAGATATTAGACCAGGGTTTTGTCCTGACCCCTGCCTCTATCCCTGCTTTGGGGCTCTTATTCCTTCTCCAGATACTTAGCAGGAGCAAGAGCTTCCTGTGTGTGCTGAGTTGGGTAGAAAGGCCATAGAGAAAATAAAGAGGATTTCTGGCTTCTGGACTTCTAAATAGAACGTCTATCATGGGTAGCAGTCTTTTTTTACCCCCCAGAAACGGGATCTCCTACGTTGCCCAGGCTGGAGTATAATGGCTATTCACAGGCGCAATCCCACTACCGATCAGCATGAAAGAGTTTTGACCTGCTCCGTTTCTGACCTGGGCTGGTTCATCCTTCCTTAGGCAACCTGGTGGTCCCCTGCTCCTGAGAGATCACCATAGTGATGCAGAACGTAGTGCAAACACCCGATCAGCGTAGCACACCAAATTCCAATACTCCTAGACTCAAGCGATCCTCCAGCCTCAGCTTCCCGAGTAGCTGGGACTACAGGCACCTGCCACTGTGCAGGGGTGGTCTCAGTCTTATAATTACAGCTTAAGCGTGGAAAAATTGATGCTTTTACACTGTGGTGCTGGAGAAGACTCTTGATAATCTCTTTGGACTGCAAGGAGATCCAGCGAGTCAATCCTAAAGGAAATCAATGCTGAATACTCATTGGAAGGACTGAGGCTGAAGCTGAAGTTAGAATACTTTGGACACCTGATAGGAAGAGCTGACTCATTGGAAAAAACCGTGATGCTGGGAAAGATTGAGAGCAGGAGGAGAAGGGGACAACAGAGGGTGAGATTGTTGAATGGCATCACCGACTCAAGGAACCTGAGTTTGAGCAAACCTCAGGTAATAGTGAAGGCACGGAAGCCTGATGTGTTGCAATCTGAGGTGGCAAAGAGTCTGACACAAGTTAGAGACAGAACAACAATATTGCTAACCCCTTGCCCCCTGAACAAAACACCAGACTTTCTGGCAGGGCGGAATGTGTGGTTTCTTTTCTTTTTTGGTTTGGTTTCTTTTTTTTAAATTATAGTTTTTGAATATCCGAAGCGTGGCTTTTGCATATCAGTAGCCAAAGCCTCAATGATTCAGAGCAAATGCTGTGTGACTGTAGGAACAGTTTTACTGCCACAGCAATAAAAAACAAAAACAACAACATCAGAAAAACTGAGCAGCTGGCAGACTAGTGGGGGAAGAGCAGGAAATGATGAGGATTAAATTATGATGGGTCCCCAGGAAGTTACATGGCACCACAACCCAGGCTAAGTCCTCGACAGGACAGGAGACTGTGGCTTGCCAGTTTTGCTGGGTTTTCTGACAGAACCACCTTCCTCTAGTTTCTGGTCCTCAACTTTTCATGGAAACTGCAGAGGAGGCTTCTGGACTTCTAAATAGAACGTCTATCATGGGTAGCAGTCTTTTTACCCCCAGAAACGGGATCTCCTCGTTGCCCAGGCTGGAGTATAATGGCTATTCACAGGCGCAATCCCACTACCGATCAGCATGAAAGAGTTTTGACCTGCTCCGTTTCTGACCTGGGCTGGTTCATCCTTCCTTAGGCAACCTGGTGGTCCCCTGCTCCTGAGAGATCACCATAGTGATGCAGAACGTAGTGCAAACACCCGATCAGCGTAGCACACCAAATTCCAATACTCCTAGACTCAAGCGATCCTCCAGCCTCAGCTTCCCGAGTAGCTGGGACTACAGGCACCTGCCACTGTGCAGGGGTGGTCTCAGTCTTATAATTACAGCTTAAGCGTGGAAAAATTGATGCTTTTACACTGTGGTGCTGGAGAAGACTCTTGATAATCTCTTTGGACTGCAAGGAGATCCAGCGAGTCAATCCTAAAGGAAATCAATGCTGAATACTCATTGGAAGGACTGAGGCTGAAGCTGAAGTTAGAATACTTTGGACACCTGATAGGAAGAGCTGACTCATTGGAAAAAACCGTGATGCTGGGAAAGATTGAGAGCAGGAGGAGAAGGGGACAACAGAGGGTGAGATTGTTGAATGGCATCACCGACTCAAGGAACCTGAGTTTGAGCAAACCTCAGGTAATAGTGAAGGCACGGAAGCCTGATGTGTTGCAATCTGAGGTGGCAAAGAGTCTGACACAAGTTAGAGACAGAACAACAATATTGCTAACCCCTTGCCCCCTGAACAAAACACCAGACTTTCTGGCAGGGCGGAATGTGTGGTTTTTTTTTTTTTCTTTTTTTTTGGTTTGGTTTCTTTTTTTTAAATTATAGTTTTTGAATATCCGAAGCGTGGCTTTTGCATATCAGTAGCCAAAGCCTCAATGATTCAGAGCAAATGCTGTGTGACTGTAGGAACAGTTTTACTGCCACAGCAATAAAAAACAAAAACAACAACATCAGAAAAACTGAGCAGCTGGCAGACTAGTGGGGGAAGAGCAGGAAATGATGAGGATTAAATTATGATGGGTCCCCAGGAAGTTACATGGCACCACAACCCAGGCTAAGTCCTCGACAGGACAGGAGACTGTGGCTTGCCAGTTTTGCTGGGTTTTCTGACAGAACCACCTTCCTCTAGTTTCTGGTCCTCAACTTTTCATGGAAACTGCAGAGGAGCCCTTCAAATATGTATTGTTTTCATTTTCAAAAAAAAAAAACTCACAATTTACTAACTTCAGCTTAATTCTGGATTCTACTTGGTCGAGGAGCTTGCTTTTCCTGTTTACATGCATCAAGGTTGGGAGAAACAGGAGATGGCTGCCAAGATGAATGAGCTTTTGATTTTAGAAACCACATTCCCTGCCTTGATCGTGCCTGCTTGTTGTTTTGTAGATTGGTTGCCATAAACCTTCTGTTCTTTAATCTCCTGGGGCTTCCCTCATGGTTCAGATGGTAAGGAGCCCACCTCCAATGCAGGTGACCTATGTTCGATCTCTGGGTCAGGAAGATCTCCTGGAGAAGGGAATGGCAACCCACTTCAGTATTCTTGCCTGGAGGGTTTCATGGACAGAGAAGCCTGTGGGCTACAGTCCACGGGTCGCAAAGAGTGGACACGACTGAGTGATGAGCACTTTTGCTTCACACTTTCCTGCTCCACAGACTTCTAATCGACTTTCTGCCAATTTCTCAGAAAAGAGAAAAAATCCACTTTCTCTCCTAAATATGAAATATGAGTGGGAGCTGAAGGTTTTTTGTTTTGTTTTGTTTTGTTTTTTTTTTTGGCTACAGCGCCTGGTTTATGAGATCTTAGTTCCCTGACCAACCAGGGACTGAACCTAGGCCCTCAGCAGTGGAAGCATGGATTCCTAACCACTGGACTGCCAGGGAATTCCCAAAGGCATTTATTTTAGATTTCAATATACCGTGAACCCTGTAGGGAGAAATTAGAAAAGCAATTGAGGGCCCAGCCTGGCTTTTCTCCACTTTGGTCAATATTGTTTGAGTTCCTGGTCTATTTGAAAGGAAAGCAAACAATAAGGTAGGTGTATCTTTCTCTCTCTGTGTGTGTGTGTGTGTGTGTGTGTGTGTGTGTGTAAAATAAATCAACTTGCAACTGTAGAAAACAGTGACTGGCTCTTCTAGCTGAATGGTACTGAAGATAACAAAGGTCACCATCAGAACCACTAAAGCTTTTCAGGCATTTGACTTAAAAAAAAAAACAAAACTTGTCATCATCAAAGTTTGAAAATGAGTATGTTGTCTATGTATCATACCAGGGGAAAAAAAAATAAAAACAACACCCTCACTTATTAAAAATTGAGAAAAAGAAAATAAGGAGAAAAAATCAACAGCAGGGCGCTTTTCTCAACCCCTTTGTTCAGGTCCCTATAGCGCTGAAGCAGTAGGTCTGAGGCCTGGTTAAAATCACCTCCTAACCATCTACTATGTTTATCAACGGGACTCCAGCAGCCAACGAGGCAAGTGAGAGGCCCCAGTGACATGGGATCCTTCTCTTGTTAAAGGGACATTCAAGGCGTCTTTGCAGGTCATGAGTAGGTGCAGACAATGCCCAGAGAGAGACTGACACCAGATAAACAAACTCACATATCACTTACACAGCCTGGGGAAGGTGCTTAATATTTTACAAGTGTATTAAAATATGCAGACGTGTTTCTTTTCTCCATTTGCAGGTGACAAAGTATGTTGTGAATCACTTATTGTTCAAGAAAAAAGGAGTTATTTGTCAGAGGGTTTGGTTACCTTTATAGCCACAGGTTGGAGTCATTAGCTAGCCTACGGCATCATAGTCCTCTTTGGGGTGATGCCAATTTTGAACAGGTTCATAAGCATTTTCATGTAGAATTTCATCTCATCCTGGTTTGACTGCTCTCTTAAAATACTTCTTTGATTGTAGTATGGCAACTGTCTCAGTGTCTGTCCAGTTTAATGGTGAAATGGATGTGTATAGAGCAAGCTTCCATCTGTAACTCTCTGAATCCTATTGTTCAGAGCTAGCAAAGTTCTCAACAATCATCTGGTTTAGCTTTCTCATTTTTCAGATGACAGAAGAGGTCAAGAAGGGTCCAGGGACTTGATCCTGTAGCTGGTAAGTGACAGAGCCGTTAACAAAGGCCAAGACCTGGTTCCCTGGAAAGATCAGGATGGAGCATCAGAGTAACCCCTCTCCTCCCACTCAATGTGAAATCTGTTTCCAGTGTCCTCAACTGAATCTTCTTCTTCACCCATTGACCCCTCCTGCTTTTCAATCCATTCTGCTGTATTTTCATCTATACCTATTCTTTCTCCAAGTCTTTTCACACAGGTATTGTTGAGGGACCAATAAGACTTAATATTTCTTATGCTGATGTATCTTGCTGATTTTATTCTAATAATTTATGAAAAAATCATGTACCACAACAAGTGGGGTTTATTCCATATATTCAAGGTTGATTCAATGTTAAAAAAATTAGCATAATCCACCCATCACATCAACAAGCAAAGGAAAAAAATCAGTCATACATCAATGTAGAAAAAACATTTGATAAAATCCAAGACCCATTCATGATACAAACTCTCAGAAA
The DNA here is from genome assembly GCA_022376925.1 of Tragulus kanchil. NCBI lineage: Eukaryota > Metazoa > Chordata > Mammalia > Artiodactyla > Tragulidae > Tragulus > Tragulus kanchil. The sequence goes on from JAIOJX010000026.1 coordinate 57,566,351, forward strand.
AATAAGAATAAAGTGAAACTTCCTCAACTTGATAAAAGAAAAAACCTATAAAAACATACAGCTAATATACATCATATTGAGAATATGGATACTTTCTCCCTAAGATCCTTTTCTATCACTCCTGTTCAGCATGATACTGGAGATCTTAGCTAGCGCAGTAAGACAAGAAAAAATACAAAGTTTACAGATTGGAAAGAAATAAAATCACTCTTTTTTTTTTTTTTTTCTTTTGCTTATTTATTACCCCCAGCTTATTTTGCACTTTAGTGCTCAGTTGAGCACTAAAGGTGTTGGCTCACTTCTTACACTTCTTACAATCATTCTTGATTATGGGAGTTTTTTTTCCCTCTTTGGAGAATGAACTTTTTACACTAGGGCACCACAGGAAAAGTTAAGCTTGGTTTTAGAGCAACAGGAGCTGGAGGCTGGTTGGATGAGAAAATTAGAAATTTTGAGAGGAATTGATCCTAAATTCTCATAACAGCCTGGCACTCACTTCCTATTACTGAAATTTTCTGACTCTTAGGTTCCTAAGTCAGAAGACAAGAGTAATAATATCTGCCTTGTAGTTTTGTTGTGAGGATTAAATGGGATAAAATAATATAAATCACCTTTACTAAAAACACATCCAGAAAAAAAAAAAACACACATCCAGGACATATGATCATTGTAGAGATGAAACCTCAATGAAAAAACACTAACGGGAGATAAGATCTGAGGGAAATATGAGGAAGAGTTCAAGGACAAAGAAGTCTCAACAGTTAATGTTAGTCTTGATGGGTGTGAAGGAGAGCAGTAATAAAGCTAATCAATTCTGCTACAGAGTGAATGTTCTAGAAGGTGGCTGATGAGCTGGGTGCTTCTCAGCATAGCAGGGATTCATACAAACACTCGTTTACCCTTGGGTCAGAGATATTTGGGGTCACGATCCCTAGGACTCAGTGCAGAGAATGTTTGAGCCTGGGCCTCCTCACTGTGCAGGGCTAGAGACTTTCCAACTACTTGCCAATCCCTTCTTCCCATCAAGATTTTTCATTCTTGTCTGTAGTGTGTTCCTTGCATTCTCCCCAGCTTCTGCTGTGGCCCCAGCAGGAGCACAGTTTCTCTGTCAAGGGTCTGTTTAATGGTTTTGCAGAGAATGGGGCAACGTCTTCTACAATGGCCCAACATAAAGGGACTAGAGACGGTGACTGAGGAGCACAGAGGCAGGACAATTGGAGGTATGACCCTCTTAAAGCTATCAAAATATGGAGGCTGAACCCTGCCCCTGGGAAGAGGAAATGCACAGTGTAGCTCTTTATCTCCTATTTTATCTTTGTCTCATCACTTACTCCAGTGCCTTTGTAACAGTGACACTCTGCAGAAATACAATACCCCACACTCTCAGTTCAGAAACGAGCTTTCAGTACCCTGACACATTGCCTGAGAAGATGGTTGGCTCCTCTCACTCGCTCACTTTCTCAGAGATAATGCACAGTGACTATTATTTCCATTCTAAGCTTTAGTGTGCCCTTCCTTCTTGCTTTGCATTTATTTATTTATTGAAAAATATTTATTTATTTATTTTTGGCTGCATTGGGTCGTAGTTTCATCAATCGGGCTCCATAGTTGCCCTGTGGCATGTGGGATCTTAATTTGCTGACTGGAGGTTGAACCCACATCCCCTGCATTGGAAGGCAGATTTTTAACCACTGGACCACCAGGGAAGTCCCTCGTTTTGCATTTAGACTGCTCTTCTATTTCTAGCTTCCTAAGGTGAAATGTTAGGTTATTCATATGAGACCCTTGTTCTTACTTTAATGTAGGTGTTTCAACTACTCATTTACCTCCAAGCACTGCTTTCCCTCAGTCCCACCCCTTTGGCTGTGACGTGTTTTTGTTTCAATTTATCTCAACACATTTTCTGTGATTTCACTTTTGGCTTGTTGGTTATTTAGTAGTGTGCTATTTAATTACCACATATTTGTGAATTTCCCAAAATATTTTTTTGCTATTGATTTCATTCTAATTTAATTACATCATGATTGGCTTTGAATCAAGTTGTCCATCAAGTTTTGAATAAGGTCATACAATGATAACCTTGAGAAGAGAGCTTCTCAGGATGCTTCTAGGCAGGTCAAATAGAGACAGTTCTCTGGGGATAGGCTTTAAGGACCTCCAGACTCTTTCCCCTCCTTCCTGTGGGGGCCAGGCTGATGATTTTCACAGCTACCATAGTTGTGGGCTGTTACTTTTCAAGGGTACCATGTAACTTGGTAAATGGGCATGTGACTAGGGCAAGGAAAGATAGAAGGCTCATTGTTCTTAGTGAGATTCAGCAGGTTTTCTTAAGTATCCCTAAGATGACTGCACACTCTTGGTTAATTTCCAGAGTTCTGAAAGACTTGTTTTTGACAGTTTCCCCAGTGTTCTCATTGCTTTTATGGAGGAGCGGATTGTTTGAGGTCCTTATGCCACCATTTCAGAAATGTTTCTATAGCGATTAGGGTAATCCACATGTGTATGTAAAGGAGTGGGGAGAAACCACATGGTGGATGTGAATATAGTTTAACTTGTAGACCAAGGCCACCATGGCCAGAGCAGTTTGTGGAAAGCCCCCTCGCCTCACTGGAAAAGTATAGTTATCTCTCAGTACCCACAGGAAGTTGGTTCCAGGATTCCCAATGGACACTGCAATCCGCTGATGCTCAAGTCTCATATAAAATGATTCAATACAGTTGGCTCTCCATGTATAACCCATGGATATGAAGGTTTGATTGTAATCATTTCCTCACTTATATTTAAAATGCCACCCTTGGAGAGCTGTTATGACTGTTACTGGTCAAAATTTTGACCTTCTCTGCCACCTGAAGCCAAATGAAAACTACGGACACAGAGTTTGGAGGAAATAGAAAGGTGGCTTTTATTCTCAGCGAGTGGAGAGGGGAGCAGAGCAGGTTCATGCCTCCAGAACTGTGTCCCCTTCCATGAGGAGTCTAGGGGCTTCTATAAGGCGAGGACTTGCAGTCGGGAATCAATAATGAGGAAGTAAAGGTGATAGGATCTTGATTTTCTCCTCTTCATTGGTTCAAAGATGGTCATAAACTGGCATCAGTAACCCGGTGATTGAGTCTGGCAGTTCCGTGGCTCTGGTGCCTTCTTTCTGATCAGTAACTACAAGGGGAAGGGTACTGGGAGGGTAAACACCAGACAGAGGATGTATTTAGCACAGAGTCAAGGGAAAATAGGTGCCAGTGTGGCTCCCGCAGGGTTAGGGGGCAGAAAAGCAAACAGAGGCATGAGGGGGTAGGAGCAGTTAAGTGAGAAAACTAGGCATGTTCAGGCCTGCTCACGGTTCCCTTTATCTTCTTTGTTCTCAGGAAAGGGAAAGAGAAAAACTCATTCCTCTTTTTTCATTTTTGCTGTAACATGATGAGAACAGTGTCTGTGTGTAAACTCCACCTGACTTTTTTTAAATGCACTGGTCAAGACAGGTCAAGTTCAGCCAATTGTTTTTTCTTAGCCAGAAGAAAATCCTCTGAATGAGAACTTGACTGGAGTAGAGTTGGAGGTTGGTGAGAAGTCAGGATGAGAGGGTAGAGGCCAAGGAAGCCAGTGCGCTAGAGACAGAGATCTTCCATTTTCCAGATTTCCTGAAAAGTCCCTCCATGTTGGAGCTGAAAATCTGCAAAGAGCAGAGGCAGCCCCGCCCTCCCCACAGCCTCTTCCGGCCGGCCACGGACCTCTGAGGACACAAAGCTTTCCTACCTGCGGACTCAGGTCAGCACCAGTCCCTCCCCTGGCCACTTTCCTGGCCACACCAGATACTTAACCCTGACCCTCAGCTGCAATGTCCCTTTCAGCCCTCTGGCCTCTGGGCCCACCCGGTCCCTCTCTTTCCCTTACTCCCTGGACCCTACTCCCATCTGGGACCCCTCGCCCTGACCCCCCTCACTCTCCCTCTGCCTCTCTCTCTTCCGGTCATGCCTGTGTAGCCAGATCCCTCGTGATGGCTCCCCTGAATCCGGAATATGAATAAACCTGTTCCTCCCCGCCATTCCCTCATGTTCTCTTTTACACTTTTCTTATTCTCCATATAGATTGGGGGGTGGTGTCTGTGTGTCTGTGTGTCTGTGTGTGTGCACATGCCTATGCACATGTGTGTGTTCATGGCTAGAAAATCATGGAAGAGGTGGTATAGAGGCTCCTGGACTGTGGTCAACTGAAAATAAAAAAGAAAAAAGCACAGCCTAAAAGCTGAGAATTGTGTTCTGTTCAGCAAACTTGCTGAGGACTTAACCCTGGGAGGCAACCTCTCAGATAGTGCTGAGGGACATTTCCAAAGAGGTAAGGGAAGAGTTCGGATATATAGAAGTTTTTGCAACAGAAATCAGGTGGTCAGCATCAAAAGACTGTGAATTAAAGGAAAACCAGACATCTCAAGTTAATGAATTTAGTGCTTTGTTCTCTACCGGAAGATGCAGAAGTCGGAGCTCATTGAATTTGTTCCTTTGATAAGCACCTTAGCTGTCTTGGGCCCGTATCCTGTTTTTTCCATCCTGAATTCCTCTGGGTGCACAGTAAGGAAGGGGTGCTGAGGAGGCGGGGTGTTGTCCGCAGTGGCGGAGGGCTTTAGGGTGACCACATCCTTTGTTTACTGATAGGACAGGTAATTTTCTTTCTCCCCAACATAGAAAAGTTGGAAGGTTGGAACCTAAGTCCTGTGTCTCTTTGGGTGGGTCCCTCTTTCTTCTTCAGTTTTAACCGTCCATGAAAACAACGTAGATGAGCTAATCTAAGGTTTTCAACGGGACCTGCGACAGCCCTTCCGGCCACGGACCTCTGAGGACACAAAGCTTTCCTACCTGCGGACTCAGGTCAGCACCAGTTCCTCGCCTGGCTACTTTCCTGGCCTCACCAGATACTTAACCCTGACCCTCAGCTGCAATGTCCCTTTCAGCCCTCTGGCCTCTGGGCCCACCCGGTCCCTCTCTTTCCCTTACTCCCTGGACCCTACTCCCATCTGGGACCCCTCGCCCTGACCCCCCTCACTCTCCCTCTGCCTCTCTCTCTTCCGGTCATGCCTGTGTAGCCAGATCCCTCGTGATGGCTCCCCTGAATCCGGAATATGAATAAACCTGTTCCTCCCCGCCATTCCCTCATGTTCTCTTTTACACTTTTCTTATTCTCCATATAGATTGGGGGGTGGTGTCTGTGTGTCTGTGTGTCTGTGTGTGTGCACATGCCTATGCACATGTGTGTGTTCATGGCTAGAAAATCATGGAAGAGGTGGTATAGAGGCTCCTGGACTGTGGTCAACTGAAAATAAAAAAGAAAAAAGCACAGCCTAAAAGCTGAGAATTGTGTTCTGTTCAGCAGACTTGCTGAGGACTTAACCCTGGGAGGCAACCTCTCAGATAGTGCTGAGGGACATTTCCAAAGAGGTAAGGGAAGAGTTCGGATATATAGAAGTTTTTGCAACAGAAATCAGGTGGTCAGCATCAAAAGACTGTGAATTAAAGGAAAACCAGACATCTCAAGTTAATGAATTTAGTGCTTTGTTCTCTACCGGAAGATGCAGAAGTCGGAGCTCATTGAATTTGTTCCTTTGATAAGCACCTTAGCTGTCTTGGGCCCGTATCCTGTTTTTTCCATCCTGAATTCCCTCTGGGTGCACAGTAAGGAAGGGGTGCTGAGGAGGCGGGGTGTTGTCCGCAGTGGCGGAGGGCTTTAGGGTGACCACATCCTTTGTTTACTGATAGGACAGGTAATTTTCTTTCTCCCCAACATAGAAAAGTTGGAAGGTTGGAACCTAAGTCCTGTGTCTCTTTGGGTGGGTCCCTCTTTCTTCTTCAGTTTTAACCGTCCATGAAAACAACGTAGATGAGCTAATCTAAGGTGTTTCTACCTAGAAATTCTATAGTTAAGTGAAGTAGGAGTCTACAAAACATAGCAAACCACATTTAAAATGAGCCAGTAAGAGCTTACAAGTTTTTTCGAGCTTATATTCTGGAAGTATTTTTCCCTTTTTTTTAAAAAAGTTTGTTTCTGTTTTTTTGGCTGTTCTGGGTTTTCACTGCTGTCATAGGCTCTTCTCTAGTTTCAGGGAGTGGAGGTTACTCTCTAGTTGAGGTGAGCAGGCTTCTTGTTGCAGTGACTTCTCTTGTTGGGGAACTTGGGCTGTAGGGCACGCAGACTTCAATAGTTGTGGCACATGTGCCTAATAGGTGCAGCCCTGAGGTTCTAGAGCACAGGCTCAATAGTTGTGGCTCATGGGCTTAGCTGCTCCACAGCATGGGGGATCTTCCCGGATCAGGGATCAAAATCATGTCTCCTGCATTGGCAGGCAAACTCTTTACCACTCAGCCTCCAGGGAAACCCTTATTTTTCCCTTTTAGATATACAAGAAAGCAAAGAAACCTACTGAGTTCCACACTGAGCTGTGACATCTTTTATATATTTATTTGGCTGGCACCCAGTTCCAGCATGTAGCATCTAATTCCCTGACCAGGGATTGCACCCAGACCCCCTGCATTGGGAGCTTGGAGTCTTAGCCACAGGATCACCAGGGAAGTCCCTGATCTGTGACATCTTGACTGTTCACCTTTAGTGTTGGAACAAATGTCCTGGCCCGGGAACGGCCCCATTGTGGCCTTTCTCTCTGTAAACAGAACATGAACAGAACCTGTCCCCAGAAAGCAGGGTCTCAATTAGACATGGTGTGTCTCATTACACGAGGGAAGCAGGCTCTCGCTCCGCTGAGTTCAAGTTGCGCTCGGATAGGATGTGTCACTGTCACCAACATTAATAATGAAAGATGGATGGCTGAGGAGGACACAATAAAGCACACTGGTAAATCTGAAGATAGAGGCAGGTCAGCACCCTCAGGGCAAAGCAATTGGAGATTCATTCTCCATTGACTGAAACTCCACCAACAGAATGACAGGGCAATTAAGGGAGGAGGCTCCTTCCTGAGTTAGGAGACCTCGCCGCCCACACCTGCCGGAAAAGCCTTCTTGGAGGCCAAAGGGCAGTCATGCCCTATGGGTAGAATATCCACAGGCCTTTGCAGTAGGATCCATCATGGCTAAGAGATGCGTGCATACACACGGGAGGACTCTGGAGATGTGCCCAGTGTGGGCTGTGAACCAGGCAAATCATAATAGTTGGCCAAAGCAAACCAAGAAGAACCAACCATAAAGCCATTTCAGACTCCCACGAGGGCGAGACTCAGCAACTCAGGGACGCTCTGAGTCTGTCCATGTTTTTCCTCCTAATAAAATACATTACTTGCTTTACAACTTTTCATCTTTGTGGAAATTCTTTTCTGCAAAGCTGAAGGGCTAGCGCCCTTGTCCCTGACCCATGGTCTAGTGGTTAAGACCTGGCGCTTTTCGCTGCCACGACCCAGCCTCAGTCTGGCAGGGAACCAAGCCCTGCTCCAAGCCGTTGCAAGTTGAAGCTACGCAAAATCCTATTCTCTTACTTGAGAACAAATCAGGAGTTCTGCTGACATCAGGAGCTGGGTTTCTAGCACCACGGAATATTTGCACATAATTTGAACTGAAATTCACACTCAAAATCTCTTAGAGTTGTCCCTTGTTTCCAGGAGGATTAATTTATCAGCCTTCCTTTTATCTCTAAGGCTAATTCTACCTGACGCAATTAGTGGGTTAAATCATTTCCTGCTGGGCCTTGGCCACCTGGCAGCACCCTTTGAAAGCTCCTGACCTGTGTTGAGTGCTGGCTTTCTGCTATGTTCTTGTGTCCACTTTTACTCTCAAAGTCTCCATTCACAGCCAGAGGCAAATAGCTGATCTTCCCAAGAATATTTTCAAACAAAGAGGGGCAAAGGAACAAAGTATCAAGAACAGCAGAGAGATGATATCCTTGGGGCTGATCTTCATGATTCTTTTTTTTTTTTTTGGCCACTTCTGTTGGTCTTTCATTTATTTCCATCTTTGTTCTTTGGCTTGTGTGGGCCTCTGTTGTCGCAGCGCACCGGCTCTGGACGCATGCGCTCCAGAGCTCTGGCTCAGTAGCTGGACACATCAGTCCAGCCGCTCCGCAGCACGTGGGATCTTCCCAGGCCAGGGATCGAACCAGCGCCCCTTGCACTGTAAGGCGGTGTCCTTACCCACTGGACCACCAGGGAAGCCCTCCTTTCTTCTTCTAACTGGAGGATAATTGCTTTAAATGTCATTATGACTTCTGCCATATTGAAACAGAGTAGGACCCTATGATCCTTGTCCCCCAACCATGTCCTCTGCCTGCCTTTTGTCTGTGAAAAACTTCAGTCCAAGAACAAGTTTAATCAGAGAAGTGAGAAATATGGACACAAAGGAAAACAGCCTAAGGAGACTAAATATTAGTAATAATGTAGTCATTAAGCATAGTCAAAGACCTTTAGTTCTTTCACAAGGGCTATCGACACTATTCTGAACCATTTCCTGTGAGCTGTCTTACAGATGCTAAAACACGAGGTGGATAACTTAACTACTGATGCCCAGGCTGTTCCCAGGACGTGAACTGCCACAATTCCAAGAACTGGCCACAAAGAAATGGGAACAGTGGACCCTAGAACATGAGGATTAACTGTACCTAAAACAGACAAACTGATGCTGGTCAGATATGACCAATTTGAAGATAACTTGGAGATGACTCTGTTATTTTTGTACAGGGTACTCCCTGCCCCCACCACCTCTGCCTTTAAAAGCTTTCTCCCTCTGCTTGGCAGCGAGATGGGGCTGGTAAGGGGCAGTGGGCCTTTGGACAGACATCTGGGACCTTCTGCTTGCCCCTCTGCCCCCTGGTTGTTAGCATCTGAAAAAGGCAAACTTTCCTTTCCACCAACCTGGCCTGTTATTGGTGTTTAAGTGGTGAACAGCCAGACCCCACACACTGTTTCTATAACAATACAACAAGGGAAATCAGTCATGAGTATGCATATGTCCCTCCCTCCTGAACCTCCCTCTGCTCCCCATCCAATGCCACTACTCAGGTTGTCACGGAGCTCTAAGTGGAGCTCCCTGAGTCATACGTGAGCTGACCTCCTGGTTGGCCTCTTTGTCCCCTGGATGCCTCACCTTTAGCATCTGAATCTGCAGCTTGTAGCCAGTAATATACCCCCAGCCGCCATCCCTGAGCTTTGCTCAGTCCCCACAGTTCAAAAACATTTAGTTTCAGCTATGGACCTTTGGAATGGACCCTCAGAATGTAAGCGTGAGTCAGCACCAAAAAGAAGTACATATCTACATATTTTTTCTGGGAATTAAAAAATATCCCACGGACCCTGAATTATGTGGTGACTATTCCTAAATACTTGATTTCTAAAAAATCATCATAGTTGACAACCAGGACGATGATACAAAATCCTGAGAGTTTTATAAAGCAGTGTAGTAAAAGCAGCAATTATGAGCATTCATTTAAGCACTTCTCTGTAGAAGAGGGGGCGGGCTCACCTAGGGCTAATTTATACATTTAGAGAAATGAGTGAGCATGTGCTGTGCACCCCTGATGAGTTGTCACGCGCATATAAATGCCGTCTGGCTTGTATCTATTAATTCTCATCTCAGCAGCAAATGGAATCCTTGCTACTGAGTAGTTTTTAATCAGTCCATGACCCCTGCCTCTAAATAAATTGGCTTCATCTTGAGAAAAATGATTGCAGTTGGTACAGTTCACAGTTACACGAATGTCCTTTAATATTCAAGTCTTGGAAGGGTGCTTGGGACTACGCTGCATCCCCTGACACATGAAGGTCACACGATGCTGGGATGACACTGAGGGTGACCTGGACCTAATGCTTCAGCTAATGACCGGGCAGACAGACACGCCAGCCCCGGAGAGCTGGAGCACTCAAAACTCACGGAGAAAAATGCCCCGTTACCCAACTCTTAGCGTTTCCTTATAATTTAGTTGGATCAACTGTACAATCAGCCTGCTTTCTCTTGCACACTGTCAGCAAAAACAGAATATGCACAAACAGTCTGAGTTGCTGCTTTTACCCGGGCAGCAGGTAAGCTTACGACTTTCCTAGATTTCCTTTTCTCTTTTTTCAAATCAACATTCCCTTATTATTTTTTTTTTAAAGATTTATTTATTTATTTATTTTGGTGGGGGGAGGGGTGGGGAGGGAGGGGAGCAGGCGGGCCACTTCTATTGGTCTTTCATTTCTCCATTTTCATCCATCTTTGTTCGGGCCTCCCATCGCGGCGGCCTCTGTTGTCGCAGAGCACTGGCTCTGGGCGCATGCGCTCCAGAGCTCCGGCTCGGTAATTGGACACATGGGTCCAGCCGCTCCGCGGCACGTGGGATCTTCCCAGGCCAGGGATCGAACTGGCGCCCCTTGCACCGCAAGGCGATGTCCTTACCCACTGGACCACCAGGGAAGCCCAACATTCCCTTATTTTATTAGTATCTTTGAAAAGTTTTCTAACAGATTCGTGAAGGCACACACTGTCCTTTTGATAAGAACACAAGGCTTGCTGGGTAAGGACACGAGTCTGAACCCTGGCACTATTTTTGGAAATGCGTGATAGGGAAGTACTATGTGGACCAAATAAAATGATTTTGTGGGATTTAAAATAGCAATCCGGGTGTCAAATTTATCTTTCCTGATAACATAATCAGAAGAAGATAACAAAACGCTTTATGTATGAGACTTGAGATAGAAATTAATCTGTAGCATCACTTCCATCCTTATTGAATCACTCTTTGCCCTGATTTAGCTCAAGGCTTCCCTGGTGGCTCAGATGGTAAAGAAGCCACCTGTCAAGCAGGCAGAAAACCCAGGTTCGAAACCCGGGTCAGGAGGATCCCCTGGAATAAGACACGGCCACAGTATTCTTGCCTGAAGAATCCCATGGATAGAGGAGCCTGGCGGGCTACCGCCCATGAGTCACAAAGAGTCGGGCACGACCGAGCCACTTTCATTCACTGTCACCTGTCACTCAGGACTGTCTATATGGGTGGCCGGCCCGACCACCCGCTCCTGAAGTACCTACTTCTCTTCCTCCATCACGACTCCCTCCTCTGCTCCCCAACCCATTACTTCCCCTGACTCCTCACCGTCTCAGGAAATGACATTGATGGAGTTGTTCAGGACCTAGATCTGGGGTCATCTTTGACGCCTCTCTGTCTCAGTCACGGCCCATAGCCCGTGCATCCAATGTATCTTCCACGTGTAGATACATCCCAAATGTGACCACTTCTCTCCACCTCCAGAGCTACACCCTGAGCTTAAACTGCGGCCATCTCTTCCCGTGGGGCTTCCTCTGGGCCTTCCCTGGTTGTTCAGTGGTAAGGAATCTGTCTACCAATGGAGGAGACTTGAATTCATCCCGTGGGTGGGGAAGATCCCCCGGAGAAGTAAATGGCAACCCACTCAGATATTCTTGCCCGGGAAATCCCACGGACAGAGGAGCCTGGTGGGCCACAGTCAATGGGGTGGCAGAAGGGTCAGACAAGACTTAGCAGCTGAATAACAATAACCCAACAACAACAACTGCTTTCCTTGTCTAGTCTCCTTGGCCGTCAATCTCTCCATCCACACTGAGCCACACTGGTCTTATGAAGCTAATTCAATTGTAACATTCCCTGGCTCCCCAATAGAAGAAAAAAAAGATCCAGGCCCACAATCCTGATTTTCTCTAGCTCCCTTTTGCTTGTGTACCCCTGCGGTTGAGTTTCTTTCAGTTTCATGAATCACTTTCTACAAATAAATACAAAGAAACTAACACAATAGAACAGGCAGTAGGCAGGAAGACTGAGTTTACTGGATTGCAAAGGGTTGGCAGCTTCACTGAGCGGGAGAGGAAAAGCTGGATTCTGCAGCGAATTTAAAATTTGGTTTAAGGCAAATCTTCTAATGAAGGGACTTAATGGGGATTGGGCAAGACTCGTGATACATCAGGATTTGGGTCAGTGGAAACAGCAAGGCAAGTATTTTGAGGCAACAGATTTTAGAATTTGCAGTGTTGGTGCTTTTTATTAAAGAACTGATGAATCTTTTGGGAAGTTTCTGTAATGGATAATCAAGTTATTTGCCTGCAAAGGCATGTCCTGGAATCATAAAATGATGCAAAGGAAGACAGGGGAATGGTGAAGTCTGTTGAGTCTACACTGCAGATTGTAGGATGTGTGTGTGTGTGTGTGTGGTTGTTTCATCTCAGGTTCCAGCTGTGTATGGAGGTGGATAGTTTGGGGCCTCAGAATCATCAGCTCACAGAAAGAAAACACACAATGTCTCTGAAGTATATGAAAAAACACTTGACTTGATTCATGAAGAGAAATAACTTTGAAAACTATACTGAGATTTTTTTTTTTGCCTCTTAGGTTTTCAAAGATCAAAATGTTTGATAGAATCTTATGTTGGAGAGGAAATCATGGAAACCTACACATTTCTTCTAATTGAAGTCATTAAGAAAAACACCTTCCACGTGGAACTAAAAATATGATTATTTTTTTATGTCAACACAGCCAGTGTGGGCATTTCCACTGCCATGAAGGAAGGCACCAGAGCTATTTCACAGTGTTCTATTTCGTGGTCCCAGAGTGAACTTAGGAGCAAAGGGGAAGGCTTTTTTTTTTTTTTTTTTTTCATTTTTTGAATGTTGAGGGCTTTTTAAATTTTTTAATTGATTTTTTCTTTTTAAAATTTTTATAGAGTTTTGTTGTTCACAGACATGTATGTTCCAAGATCAGCCATATACATATTCCTGGCACCCTCCCCGCTCCCGGTTCCCCTGATCCCACCCCTCCTGGCCATCGCACGCAAAGGGGAAGTCTTGATTCTAACCTCCTGATTTTCAAGCCAGTTGATGTGGATTCCTTCTTGAAAACAGCCCTGTATTCTAGCAGGGTACATTCCTTGTAATAACAGCAAGTTGGAACTAAAAACAGTGATTGAGTTTAACATAATTCTTATGCTCTCAGGAGTCTTTGTGAAAAGATCTGATTTCCATTTGGTGGTGGTTGAAGTGCTTTATGAAATATTTATAGAGGGAAAATATGCTTCCTTGCTGTCTTTTTATTCAAGACTTCTCATTTAAACTTGCCCTAGATCAAATCAATATTAGAGTAATAATGTAAAAGAAATTAAAACTGTTTTAAACAGCTGCTAGAATAGTGGTTTAATTCAAATCAGGGCAAGTCTGGTGGGAAGACAGTAAATGTGAACATAGCTTAAACACAGCATTCAGGAATTGATCAATTATAATTTAGAGTAAAATAACCTGGATATATATGCTAAAACACTTCAGTGACTAATTACAAAAACGGTGCTACTAATTAAAGGAGGAAGAAGTGATTTGGGTGCTTATGACTGGAATGTATGCAAGTCAAGTTTATTCTTTGTGAAGACTCTTCAGAGGTACTTAAAACTTCCATGTTCTTAGTATGTATATTTCTACAGTGCCTTTGATTGGATTGTCTCTTAAACAGGCAACCCTGGTGGCTCAGACTGTAAAGAATCTGCCTGAAATGCAGGAGTACTGGGTTTGATCCCTGGGTTGGGAAGATCCTTTGGAGAAGGGAGTGGCAACCCCCTCCGGTGTTCTTGCCTGGACAATCCCACGGACAGAGGAGCCTGATGGGCTACAGTCCACGGGGTCACGAAGAGTTGGACATGACTGAAATGACTTAGCACGTGGGCACATCCACATGTGAAACACGCATCATATAGACATAGAGATATGATGCACACACATCAGAGATTCATTACATGTATACATGTGTGCATACATATATACCATATATGTGCGTGAGTTTCTCAGCCGCTTAGTCTTGTCTGTCTGTTTGTGAGCCCATGGACTGTAGCCCTCCAGGCTCCTCTGTCTATGGGATTCCCCAGGCAAGAGCACTGGAGTGGGTTGCTATTTTCCTTTTCCATGCGATCTTCCTGACCCAGGGGCTGAACCCATATCTCTTGCATCTCCTTCATTGGCACGCATATTCTTTACCACTCGTTGCCTGGGAAGTTCATATACTATATACATGTATATGGTATATATGTATATGGTATATATGTATATATGGTATATATGTGTATATACAGACACATATACATGTGTATATATGTATTTATATGGCAGTATCTACCAAGTATTAGATTTGTATTAAAGAAGATTCATATAGTAGATGCAGAGTGCAGGTTCAAAGTTCAGACTCTTTAACCAGATTTCTCTTTATGAGTCCTGGCCACTCTACTTGCTGGGTGACTTTAGACCCTTTTTCTTTTTCCTCTGGTCCCAGTGCAGTGAGTCTTGCTTATGAAGTTTTCTTTGCACTGGTCGGTGAAGAAGCTGGGCTTATCCATCCGGACAAGATCATGTGGAAAAGTTGGTGCCAGTCAGCACCCATCATGTGCTGCATCCCTCATTGCCCCTCAATTTTGTCCTCTTCAAGTTGGGCACAAACTCTAGTTTCTACCTCATGGTGCTAGCATTAAGATTAAATGAGATAATATGTACAATATACTCATCTTCATGCTCTTAGCACTATTATCCCATCTAATTTCTCCCAACATCTTTATAAAATATGATGTTGGTTCAAAACCTCAGGGACTTTCTGGGTGAAATGTGAAACTGGTGCTACAACCTGGAGAGCAAGATGAGAGAGAGGGAGGGGTGGAGGCCGACCACGCCAGACTGCCGGATGACAGTGTTCATGAGCAAGAGAACGTACGTGGAGGGAGTGTCACGTAGATCACGAATCCACCACCAGAACCTTCAAAGTCAATTCAGAGGCCTCGACTCCATTCAGTCACGCGTTCATTCCAGATGATTTCGACACCTTCCTCTCTCGAGTCTCTGCCGTTGAAACCACTCCCTGTGTGTGGAATGTACCTTTCAAGGATGCAGGGGGTGGAGGACTGAGGAGTCACTGACTGCCCAGTTCGGCTCAACCAGTGTCACATCCTCTTACTGAGCTTCTCCAACAAAGGCATTCCTATCCATATCACATGGCTTTGAAGTCATAAGAGCCTAATTTGCTCCACATCCTTGTGGGTCCTGGTATTACTGTGCCGGTCAGAGTAGGCCATTTGGTGGCGGTCTCTATGGCAGAAGAACCTTGACAACAGGCAGTGGGGTCCCTTGTCTGGGTTGTGGGGCTCACTTTTTCTTTCAAACTGACTCCAGCTTCAATCTAGCATCCAGCCTACCTTCTTCAGGGGGCAAGAATGTACTGTATAGTTTTAGAGAGCAACCAAATGTGGGAAGAGGCAGCAGTGATGACATCACCATCTACAGGCCACGCTAGGTGCAGAGAGAGGTGTAGGGCCCAACTTATCATTGACTAACCATAACTGTGTCCAGCCTTTCATCTCGCAGGAAGAGCACACTGGAGATTGCTGGTCAAACTCATTGGGAACAATCAGTCCTGCCTTGACATTTTCTTGTGTGTGGTCTGCAGTTATTTAACATCACTGAGGCTGAGTGACTTCATACTACAATGACTTAGGTCTTATGCCACATGTCCCATTGCAGGTCCCCACTGCTTTACAATATCTGGCCTCCCTCAGGGACACTGTCTCTACATTTCAGAATCTTGATGGTTACCACGGTCAGGTGAGTCGTGCACGGAATTCTGTTTGATTTTTGTTTGGGGGCACACATCAGTTTGTAGGGTCTTAGTTCCCCGATGAGGGACTATTATAGTAAAATATAGTAAATTGAAGTGTGATTTTAAGGAGCTCACAACCTTACACTTCATTTTCCTTGTGTGTGTGTGTGTGTGTGTGTGTTGATGGAAAGGAATGAGCAGTACTAGACAATTATTCCAGGATTTAAGGTAAAAGAGTTACTTTCAGGAAAGAATGCACACTCCAAGGCCACGGAAAGTGCAAGAAACACCTGAATGCTGAGTACCAGCAGAGGGTGCTGGTGCGGCACAAAATTAAAATCTTCTAAAAACAGGTCTGGGCTAGAAGACAGCAGGTGTGAGAGGAATGTAGTAATTGTTTAGCTCCACTTGGAGGTATGAATTCCTCCAGTGCACACAGTTCTGTCTGGGTTTCAGCGATTCCTTTCATAATGGCCACATGGATTTAGACAGCCTCTAAGCATGCATGCCAGAGTCCTGTGCCTGGGTCTGAGCGAGTCGGGTGAGGTGTGCAGTGAGGTTCCTGTTTTCACCAGAGATGTTCAGCAGCCTCTGGCTGCTCCTCTGTGGCACTTTCATGCTGGGTTCACATGCAGTCTCTACTTTCTTTCCCCAGCTTTTACAAAAGTATATTTGTGTGCTCTAGAAAATTTGCCCAAACTGTTAATCCAACAGGGTACCATTTTCTTTTCTCACATGGCCACCTAAAGACAAAGTGACTGGTTCCTGGGAGCCCATTCGAGGTAGAGGTGGTGAGAGATCAGGCAGGGAGACAAGGTGGGCTGAGTCTCCTCAGCTGAGCCTGACCTCTCAGCTATCAAAGCAGGAGTCTACTTAACTCGGGACGTTTAGAGAAGCTTCCCACTCCCTACTCCGTTCCCCTACCCTAGTAGATCGGGGTGAATGTCCCCTTTACTCAGGGCTCGATAGTAAACCCTGGCAGGGCCTTCGCAAATCTGCACTTCTGAACTGCTCTTTCAGAAGACTGACAACATTCTGGGCCGGGAGTCAAGTGACCCACTGGGGTCCGGTCCAGCCCATCTGGGCCTCAGTTTCCTCCTCGGTTCAATACCAGGATTGGGACACCCTGACCCCAGCCCTCCCGCGCCACAGTCTGATATTGCTGAGTGGCGCGGCGGGCTCCGCCCTCAGGAAAGTGCCCGCGAGCAGGGAGGCTCTCGGTCAGCACCAAGGACAAGGGCCCGGGGCGCGCCGAGCTGACGCAAGGCCACTTCCTGGCCCACCCCGCGGCTCCGCGGGCGTCGGTGCGCCGGGGTTGGGAGGCGGCGCGGGGAGAGCTGTGTGTGTCGGGGGGAGCAGCCCCGAGGACGCGGTAAGGCCGGTCCCCACTGTGGTCTCGCAGCTTCTATGCCAAAGGGCCGCGGGCCGCTGCTGCCAGTCGGGCACCTGCTCGCCCCGTGGCTGGCGCGCGCTGCTCAGCACCTGGAGGCGCGGTAAAGTCCTCCTCGCGCCTGCGGTGACCTCTTGCACTCCCTTTTTCTTCCCGAGCCCCCTCTAGCTCCCCGCCAGGCCTGCACCACCACCCCTGTCTCTTCGAGGTTCTTTTGGACACACCCCCCCCGACTCTGGCCGCACCCCTCCGGGCCGGGGTCCCCGGACTGGCCTTCTCGCTCCGAGGGCCCCGACTCCCGGTGGGGGAAGGGGTACCCCTCCCTCCCCTTCCCCGCCAGCCCGGAGCCCCGCCCCCGCTTGCCCCGCCCACAGACCCGCCCGCGGTTGCCCCGGGAACCGCGGATCCCGCATCTGCAGGAGGCGCCCTGCCCAGAAGAGCTGCTTCTCGCCGCCAGCGCCGCCGCCGCGTCTCCGCTCCGGCTCCGGCTCCCGCGCCCACTCCGTCGGCCATGCCGCCCCGCCGCGCCCCGGCGCCCGGCGCGCCGCTGCTGCCCGCGCCCGCCCTGCTGCTCCTGCTGCTCGGCACGGGGCCCCGCAGCGGCTGCCTGGCCAGCCCGGTGCCCGCCGCGCCCCTGCCCGGGCCGGGGCCGTGCAGCGCGCAGCCCTGCCGGAACGGGGGTGTGTGCACTCCGCAGTCCCCGGCCACCGCCGCCGGAGAGCCCGGCTACAGCTGCACCTGCCCCGCCGGGGTCTCTGGCGCCAACTGCCAGGTGAGTGGACGCGGCGGGCGCGGCGCGGGCCAGTGCGCGCTGCCGGGTGCGGGGCTTCAGGATGCCTGAACCGAGCGTCTTCCCCTTCGGGAATGGCGATGGAACTGGCCTCTTGGCTCGCGGGGGCGCGGACCCCCGGCCGACCTTGCAAGTGTCGCTTCTGTGCCTACCCTAGTGCTCCGGCCGTGCCAGCCTGGGGCTCTCGGGGCGCGCTGCTCCTCTGGAGCCGGGTCTCGGTGCCCTCGCTGGCCGCAGAGAAGGGCCAGCTGCGAGCGTCCCTGGCGGGATGTTCATGTCCCGGTGGTCCCCGCTCTTTGTCCCGCTGGAGGCCAGGGTGAGCTGGAAGAGCGGCAGGGAGTGGCGGGCTCCATGCCAGGTGGTCGGCATTTCGTTTCCCTTCCAATCCCCTTCAGGGTTCTAACAGGGCCGCCGGAGACTCAGAGGTCAGCTGCCTCCCTGAGGCCTGCGGCCAGCCCTTTCTGAGCTTAGGAGAAAGTGTGGGAGCCCTAGGAAGCGTTCGAGGGGACGTGGCGAGTGGGGCTTGGTGCGCAGCCTGCCCGGCTGGCGCTGCTGGAGGCGCACGTTTGGGTCAGGCCTCCAGGGTTAGTGAAGCTTCGAGGAAGCGAGCGGCATGCGAGAGATGGGAGATGGCCAGCTGCTGCCCGTGGGTTTGGGATTTCCAGAAGAATTTGGCAGATTGTAGAAAAGGCTGGTTTAAAGCACGTTCAAAGCTCGGTGAAACCTACTAACCTATTAACACCACCGTTTTCAGTAGGCGACTTGGCAGCGCTGGGTGTGCAGGTAGAAAACCCCTAAGCTCTATTCCAGGGCAGAGGCAAATCGTGGGCTTATCTGAAATGATTCAGTTAAACCGAGTGAACGTGGAAACAAAGTATTGGGGATCAGATGCTTTCTTCTTTACATTTGGAGTGTAGGAGTTTGTTTCATATACCATTCATAGGATGCTCCAAAAGTTACTCTGAAAATGCTCAAATGCACTTTTATCTTTGTGACAAAACGGCCACATATGATACAAGGTGTTGATAGGATAGAGTATGATAGACTTTAATATTTTTCAATAGAGGTACATAGGATTTTGACAAACAATTTTTGCTATTTTCTAGAATTTTTTTTTCTCCTTGGTTAGAAGCAAATTAACAAGCAGAATCTATCTTTTCAGTGTTGTGCTTTTCTTTGTTAACTGGTTCCAATAAGTGTTAATTCCCTCAAAGGAGATGATGAGGAGGATGAGGATAGTGAATGTGTGAAAGGAAACTTCCAAGTAGATCTGAGCACTCTTTGGGGAAATACCTTTTGGAGCCATAGGACCTGTTAGGATAAAGTTGTGCTTACCTTTCTCCCCTGTTGACTGATGATTTACGCGATGTGGAGAAATGCGTTGCCTACATGCTCCACTCTCACATTTCTATGTCTGAAATCTGTTCTTGAAAGAAATCGTTGATTTGGATTCAGAGTGTAGTTGTGATGGACAGGAGAAGGTAGGTTAGAGTGCACATCAGTTTAAGTATATGGGAAGAAAGACTGAACATAGGGAATTTAACCTCCATGTGAGACTTTCTTTTTTGGTGACTCTAGAAATGTAAGAAATCTTTAAGAGAGAGAAAACCCTCTTTAGTTCTCCCTAAAGATGATTCACAGAGAAAGTCCTAAGTAGGGGTTTAACGTAGACAGTATCCATTTCGAAACGAGTCATGAATGAGTACACAAATATTGCAGAATGACTGGTCAGAACTGACTTGGATTTCTAGCCCCCATCTGAGACATTCTTAGCTGTGGGAATGCCACCCAGGAGAAGTTCTGGATGTCCAGGGTTCTGAGTTGAAGAGAGCTGGAGTAACTGTAGTTCTAACCAGGCTTAGCAAATTTGGAACCCGATCTGACTTGGTTACCCAGAAGAACTTAACAGAGATGATTCGGGGGCTTACAAACCCATAACAAATTGATTCCTGTTCATTCTAACTTAATCTTTCATTATCTTGCAGTAACACTCAAGACCCTCTTTCTCTGTTTGGGGCGGGGGTGGGGAACAGAAAGGCAGTCTCAATGCAGAAGTTAAACAGAGGAAAAAAACCGCTTACACATACTCAATTACAGATAAGGGAAATGGATATTAGCCATTGCAGACCGTGTGGCTGCTGAAACAGAACTGCGTGCTCACCGGATAAATTGAATATGGAATTTTACCTGCAGGTGAAGAGAATTCTTTAGTAAAGAGAATTCCTTAGACAGCAAATGCCACCCCTCCCCTAACTACAAAGACAATACTGTGAGCAATGGAAACATTTGAACCTAACTCTGGTTTCCCCTTCCCTCTCCCTCCCTCCCTCCTTCCTTCTTCCCTTCCTTCCTTTCTTTTTCTTTCTGTTCTCCTCTTCCTACTCCCCTTCCTTCTTTGTTGGGTATGTGTTGCAAATTAAGAAAGCCATGAACCACTAGTTGTGATTAAAATGGAGTAAGGCTGTCCTCAGCATCTGTGCGGTCAGCTGGCTGACCTTCCGGCAAGCCTGTGACTCCAGGCGGTGCTTCTGGTTTCATCTGGTGACAGAAAGACAGAGGATCTGGGAAGCAGTGTGAGTCATGTGAAGGAGGAGCTGTGGGCTTGAAGCTGAGCCACGGCCAGTGAACCTGCTGTGACAGGTGGTCTAAGCTGCATCTCAGGTTCCTCACCTTCGAGGATGGGATCTGCCTCACAGGGCTGGTGGTGAAGAGTCCGATTCAGTCTTTTGCTATTTGACTGCTGACAGCCTTCGAGCCTCACCTGTCCCTCTTCCCCTTTGGCCCACGTGGAGGCTAGCTGATAAGAAGAGCCTAGGTGCTCTTTCCCTTGGTGCTGCTAGAGGTTCAAACCATGCAAGCCCTGGTCCAGACTTGAGGTCTGTCTTAAGGTACGGCTTTTCTAAGTCCTCTAACACAGTTAAAAGTATAAAAGACTAAGGAGTCAGTGGATTCTATAGATGTATATGGAAATCTCACCTGCAGAGATACCCTGCCGAGAGTGACTGTTGCTGACTCTTCTCAAACGCTTGCTGAGAGCCAGTGCTATTTCAGGGGCTTTACAGATACAGCGCCCCCATTCTCACAGTGTCCTGCGAGCTGGGTGCTGGACCCATCCGCATTATTTAGATGAAGTGCAGAAAAGTTAAATGACCGACCCAAGGTCACCCTGCTAATCTGTGTAGGATCTGAACCAGGTGGCTGGCTTCATGGTTTCATACAGCTCTAGGGTCTGAAGTATGTCAAGATGAAAAGTCCAGTCCTGTGCCCGTTATTTGTAGCTCTGTGACCTTAAATTAGCACTATAACTTCTTTAACGCTTATCTGTGAAAAGGGGATGCAGTGATTTTTGAGTCTGGCTTGAGTCTAAAACACCCAGTGCTGCTCTGAGCCGCAGTCCGGACGTCTGTGCCCAGCTGGATGAAAAGCCTCAGGGCGGATGAAGGCACAGCCAAGTCTCCTTGTGCTGCCTACCCAGGAGCACTGTCCTCAGAGGTGGAATGGTAGGTCCTGGCTGACCTTATTTTCTACCGCTGTGACAAGCACCTGGACACTTCAGAAAAGAAACGCAAGTATTTCTGATGGGTTTGAAAAAAGCTTCAAAGTTAAAACGGAAACACCAAGGACGCTGGTTTTGCCTTTCTGGTTCATCTGGGGAAGCAGACAGGTGTTGGCAGCTGCTGGGCCAATTTTTCTTTTTGGAGAGTAGTACTGGAGTGCCTCCTTCCACGGCCAGTGAACCTGCTGTGACAGGGCTAGCTGATCTCAGGTTCCTCACCTTCGAGGATGGGATCTGCCTCACAGGGCTGGTGGTGAAGAGTCCGATTCCGTCTTTTGCTATTTGACTGCTGACAGCCTTCGAGCCTCACCTGTCCCTCTTCCCCTTTGGCCCACGTGGAGGCTAGCTGATAAGAAGAGCCTAGGTGCTCTTTCCCTTGGTGCTGCTAGAGGTTCAAACCATGCAAGCCCTGGTCCAGACTTGAGGTCTGTCTTAAGGTACGGCTTTTCTAAGTCCTCTAACACAGTTAAAAGTATAAAAGCCTAAGGAGTCAGTGGATTCTATAGATGTATATGGAAATCTCACCTGCAGAGATACCCTGCCGAGAGTGACTGTTGCTGACTCTTCTCAAACGCTTCCTGAGAGCCAGTGCTATTTCAGGGGCTTTACAGATACAGCGCCCCCATTCTCACAGTGTCCTGCGAGCTGGGTGCTGGACCCATCCGCATTATTTAGATGAAGTGCAGAAAAGTTAAATGACCGACCCAAGGTCACCCTGCTAATCTGTGTAGGATCTGAACCAGGTGGCTGGCTTCATGGTTTCATACAGCTCTAGGGTCTGAAGTATGTCAAGATGAAAAGTCCAGTCCTGTGCCCATTATTTGTAGCTCTGTGACCTTAAATTAGCACTATAACTTCTTTAAGGCTTATCTGTGAAAAGGGGATGCAGTGATTTTTGAGTCTAGCTTGAGTCTAAAACACCC
Source organism: Tragulus kanchil (assembly GCA_022376925.1). Classification (NCBI taxonomy): domain Eukaryota; kingdom Metazoa; phylum Chordata; class Mammalia; order Artiodactyla; family Tragulidae; genus Tragulus; species Tragulus kanchil. Next base: position 57,588,553 of record JAIOJX010000026.1, read on the forward strand.
AGTGCTGCTCTGAGCCGCAGTCCGGACGTCTGTGCCCAGCTGGATGAAAAGCCTCAGGGCGGATGAAGGCACAGCCAAGTCTCCTTGTGCTGCTACCCAGGAGAACTGTCCTGAGAGGTGGAATGGTAGGTCCTGGCTGACCTTATTTTCTACCGCTGTGACAAGCACCTGGACACTTCAGAAAAGAAACGCAAGTATTTCTGATGGGTTTGAAAAAAGCTTCAAAGTTAAAACGGAAACACCAAGGACGCTGGTTTTGCCTTTTTGGTTCATCTGGGGAAGCAGACAGGTGTTGGCAGCTGCTGGGCCAATTTTTCTTTTTGGAGAGTAGTACTGGAGTGCCTCCCTTCCACTGGGCCTTCCATCAAATGTAAGGCTTATTTAAAGTTGTATTATTTGGTTTGTAAAGCTTTTTTAAAAATTTTAATGAATGCTTTGCAAATTTTCAAGCAGACACCTGTTTTTTTTTTTTTTTCCATGTCATGTTCCCTAGGAATCTTCTCCTTTGGGATTAGAATGAAAATGTGTCAGTTTCTCCACTTGGAGAAAAAAGGGGCCCATGGAGTGGATTTTTGTGTAGTTTTACCCACTAAGCTGATTTTGGAATCCTCTCTTTGATTAAACATGCTAACTTGAAACAATGGTTCTGTTTCTGATGAATTTATCTTTGATGGAAGTTTGCGAACAAACAACAACAAAGAATTCTAAGACTTTGACAGCGTCAGCCTTCTCTCCTGAACTTTTTGCACACTTTCACACACATACATGCACACCCACAAATTCACATTGTGATTGTACAAAATCTTCTGTATTAGCTGTCAAGAGATGCTGCTTCTTCCTCTGGCTTTTCTACATGGATTAACTTTGTGTGACCGTGGGAGAGCCATTGAACATCCCTGAGCTTTGGTGTTCACATCTCTGAAATGGGCTAATAAGGCTTGCCTTATTTTTTAGAAAAGATGCAATTGATAAATGGGAAATTGTGAGTTTTTTCAATAAATATAAAGGCACGGGAGAATGAATTTTAAGAGCTTTTTGAGAAAAAAGTCAAATGTTGCATAAATACAAGGTATACTACTAAGAAAAGGATTATCTGTTTGTCATATAAAATATGATAATGCCAGTCTGTTATCAGTGTCTGTGATTGTCTTCCTTCTAGAAACAGACTTGGCTTTTTCTCCCTACTAGGGTGAAATGGCAACCCACTCCAGTATTCTTGCCTGGAATATCCCATGGACAGAGGAACCCAATGGGCTGTCCATGGTGTCTCATAGTGTCGGACACAACTGAGTGACTGAGCACACACAGGATGAGTTATACTAAAACATCAGTTTTAAAAATGAAAAAATTCATTGTGCTGAAAGTTTGATTAATGTATAGTTCTTTTTATTATGAAATACAGAATTTCTCAGAAAATTCTCAGTGGCTTCAGGTTTCCTTTTGAAACAAATAAAACTTTTGAATGATTTTAAAGCCTTTAAAATCCTTTGAATGGTTTTAAGAAAGGAAAGAAACTGTTGTTTTTCTTGGGATTATGAAATTGGAGTGATTTTCTTCTTCGGTTTATCCGGTGCATTCTTAGGAAACATCATTTTTCTCAGCTTGGCCACCTGACAGAAACACATTTCTGCATTTAGCCTCTTTGCTTAAGCTTCTCATGTGACGCGGTACATCCAAAGTGCCTTTGTTTATGGCCTCATTTCAGACATCAAACAGGAATGAAATATCTGAAGCTGAAGGGTATTTGATTAAACATGCTAACTTGAAACAATGGTTCTGTTTCTGATGAATTTATCTTTGATGGAAGTTTGCGAACAAACAACAACAAAGAATTCTAAGACTTTGACAGCGTCAGCCTTCTCTCCTGAACTTTTTGCACACTTTCACACACATACATGCACACCCACAAATTCACATTGTGATTGTACAAAATCTTCTGTATTAGCTGTCAAGAGATGCTGCTTCTTCCTCTGGCTTTTCTACATGGATTAACTTTGTGTGACCGTGGGAGAGCCATTGAACATCCCTGAGCTTTGGTGTTCACATCTCTGAAATGGGCTAATAAGGCTTGCCTTATTTTTTAGAAAAGATGCAATTGATAAATGGGAAATTGTGAGTTTTTTCAATAAATATAAAGGCACGGGAGAATGAATTTTAAGAGCTTTTTGAGAAAAAAGTCAAATGTTGCATAAATACAAGGTATACTACTAAGAAAAGGATTATCTGTTTGTCATATAAAATATGATAATGCCAGTCTGTTATCAGTGTCTGTGATTGTCTTCCTTCTAGAAACAGACTTGGCTTTTTCTCCCTACTAGGGTGAAATGGCAACCCACTCCAGTATTCTTGCCTGGAATATCCCATGGACAGAGGAACCCAATGGGCTGTCCATGGTGTCTCATAGTGTCGGACACAACTGAGTGACTGAGCACACACAGGATGAGTTATACTAAAACATCAGTTTTAAAAATGAAAAAATTCATTGTGCTGAAAGTTTGATTAATGTATAGTTCTTTTTATTATGAAATACAGAATTTCTCAGAAAATTCTCAGTGGCTTCAGGTTTCCTTTTGAAACAAATAAAACTTTTGAATGATTTTAAAGCCTTTAAAATCCTTTGAATGGTTTTAAGAAAGGAAAGAAACTGTTGTTTTTCTTGGGATTATGAAATTGGAGTGATTTTCTTCTTCGGTTTATCCGGTGCATTCTTAGGAAACATCATTTTTCTCAGCTTGGCCACCTGACAGAAACACATTTCTGCATTTAGCCTCTTTGCTTAAGCTTCTCATGTGACGCGGTACATCCAAAGTGCCTTTGTTTATGGCCTCATTTCAGACATCAAACAGGAATGAAAACCTATCTGAAGCTGAAGGGTATTTGAGTCAGAAAACCAAGTGCTGGAGTTATATTTTTAGATCTTACCGATTCAGGAGGCAGCTGTGGTCAGTGCTGCCTAACCCAGAGGCCGGGACCTCAGGAACAGAAAGTCCAATAGCACAGTCAAGTTTGTGGATAGAATTTCTTTTAAAGAAAAAAATTTTTTAAAAAGAGAGATTTAATTTTGTTGTTGATGTGAACCATTTTTAGTGTTTGTGGAATTTGTTACAATATTGTTTCTGTTTTATGTTTCGATTTTTTGGCCTCGAGGCCTGTGGGATTCTAGCTGCTCACACAGGATTAGAACCTATGTCCTCTTGCATTGGTAGTGAAGACTTAGCCACTGAACCGCAAGGGAAGCCCCTAGAATTTCTTTATATTTCCCCCTTTCCTTCTTCACTTACACTGGTGCCCAACCCTGGCTGCATATTAGAGTCACCCGTGAGCTTTAACAGAAATGATTGCCTGAGTTCCTCTCTCCCCCATCTCCCAGGTTCTTACTTAATCATTGGGGCCTGGGCATCTATAAGTTTTAAATGTCCTCCAAGTAATGGGACCAGAGTTGAGAAACCACGCTAGGCTCTGGACGGCTCCCCCAGCCTGCCCAGCGGGTAACACGGGGCAGAGAAAAAGAATACAGGACTTGCTCCTGGTCGTTCTCATCCCAAAGCATCCAGTTTCAGACATCCTGGAATTTCTGGTCCACATTTTCCTCAAATGGCAAAGACTTTGCCTTTTAAAGTGGACTTGAAATCTCTGTGAAGGTGATGTGTGCTGGCTTGTTAAGAATCCAGGTGTGAAAGGAAGTAGCATGAAAACCTATACTATCATATGTGAAAAAAATAGCTATTGTCATTGTGCTGTGAGAAAAGGGGATCCTGCAGGGTGCTGTGGGATGGCCTGGAGGGGTGGGATGGGGGGTATATATATGTGACTAATCTGGGATCATACATATCTGTAAACAACAAAACTTTTTAAAAGTAAAAAGTAAAATAAAAATTCAAAAGAAAAAAAAAGAATCCAGCTGTGGAAATCAGACCTAGGATGGGACTCTGAAGGTCCTCAGATGAGTAATTAGATTTTCTGCAGCTTGGTTTCCTCATCTATGAAAATGGGACCCTAAGGCCAGCCTTGAAGTTCATCATGGCTTAGAGAAGTGAAGTATCCAGCCCAGTGACTGGCCAGAGGAGACACCTACTGAGAAGTAGCCATTGTGTGTGTCTATAAGAGGAGTCTTGTTTACTTTATGCATTTCCCTTGGACTATGAAATACAATGTTTTTTTTTATTTGATTTCCAAAGAGACTGAAATTTCACCAGTAGAGATTCATTTCTTTGGATGTAATGTATTCAATGCTAGATAATACCAATTTTGGTGCTGACTGTGCTCAGCATTCACTTTTGTTAGGTCTTCTTCTGGACTCCACTTACCAGCTGGGTGTCAAACAACAGTAAGAGAGCAGTGTGGACTGAGCATGTGCTGGCCACATAGCTTTTCATGGAGTCATTCGTTGCTTCACTTGAACATTGACCTGTCAGTCTTTGGTCAACGATGACTGTGTGAGTCATCGTGCAGTTGTCTTTGAGAGGAGGGGTTTCTCTACGTCGCCCCTCCCTGCTTCCCAGGTTGAGTGAGGGCAGAGCAGGACCCCAGGCAGGACTGAACAGGAGGCTTCAGGCAGCAGCTTCCAAGAACAGTTTTAACATTTTAAAATGGTTGTAAACAAATCACAATAAGAATAAGAATTGGGAATGCGTGAACACGGGCAGAGAAAAGAATACAGGACTTGCTCCTGGTCGTTCTCATCCCAAAGCATCCAGTTTCAGACATCCTGGAATTTCTGGTCCACATTTTCCTCAAATGGCAAAGACTTTGCCTTTTAAAGTGGACTTGAAATCTCTGTGAAGGTGATGTGTGCTGGCTTGTTAAGAATCCAGGTGTGAAAGGAAGTAGCATGAAAACCTATACTATCATATGTGAAAAAAATAGCTATTGTCATTGTGCTGTGAGAAAAGGGGATCCTGCAGGGTGCTGTGGGATGGCCTGGAGGGGTGGGATGGGGGGTATATATATGTGACTAATCTGGGATCATACATATCTGTAAACAACAAAACTTTTTAAAAGTAAAAAGTAAAATAAAAATTCAAAAGAAAAAAAAAGAATCCAGCTGTGGAAATCAGACCTAGGATGGGACTCTGAAGGTCCTCAGATGAGTAATTAGATTTTCTGCAGCTTGGTTTCCTCATCTATGAAAATGGGACCCTAAGGCCAGCCTTGAAGTTCATCATGGCTTAGAGAAGTGAAGTATCCAGCCCAGTGACTGGCCAGAGGAGACACCTACTGAGAAGTAGCCATTGTGTGTGTCTATAAGAGGAGTCTTGTTTACTTTATGCATTTCCCTTGGACTAGAAAAAAAAATTTTTCTTTGTATTTGATTTCCAAAGAGACTGAAATTTCACCAGTAGAGATTCATTTCTTTGGATGTAATGTATTCAATGCTAGATAATACCAATTTTGGTGCTGACTGTGCTCAGCATTCACTTTTGTTAGGTCTTCTTCTGGACTCCACTTACCAGCTGGGTGTCAAACAACAGTAAGAGAGCAGTGTGGACTGAGCATGTGCTGGCCACATAGCTTTTCATGGAGTCATTCGTTGCTTCACTTGAACATTGACCTGTCAGTCTTTGGTCAACGATGACTGTGTGAGTCATCGTGCAGTTGTCTTTGAGAGGAGGGGTTTCTCTACGTCGCCCCTCCCTGCTTCCCAGGTTGAGTGAGGGCAGAGCAGGACCCCAGGCAGGACTGAACAGGAGGCTTCAGGCAGCAGACACGCCCTCTTCCAAGAACAGTTTTAACATTTTAAAATGGTTGTAAACAAATCACAATAAGAATAAGAATTGGGAATGCGTGAACATGACATAAAATTCAAATTTCAATATCCATCAGGCTTTGTGGACCGCAAAGCCACGCCCATTGACCTATGTACTGCCTGCTCTGGGCTCTGACAGCGGAGTGGAGCCGAGTGGAGCCGTTGGATGGATTGCAAAGCTGAGAATATTTATCCGGCCCATGACAAAGGAAGAGGTTGGCTGAGTATTTCCATAAATGATGGTGAAAAGAATTTCTCTTTTCATTTTTATTTGACTGAGTTCAAGACGGGTCCTGGTCCCCCTTCCCCTACCCGAGTACTCCCTCATCTCTTCTTCTCAAGGGGTGTCTGTACCCAGGCTCTGGGATCCAATGCCTTCTCATTGTCCGTCAGGCGGTATGTTAATGTTTGGACACGAGTTCGTTGACTTCCCCAGAGGCACGTGTCGCAAGTAAAGGAGAATCCAGCTGGAGGGGTTTGGGATGTGAATTCAGAGGTTTAGAATCGCCACTCGGGGGCTTCCCGGGGGCTTCCCCTGGTGGCCCAGTGGGTAAGGACACCGCCTTGCAGTGCAAGGGGCGCCGGTTCGATCCCCGGCCTGGAAAGAGCCCACGTGCCGCGGGGCGGCTGGACTGATGTGTCCAATCACCGAGCCGGAGCTCTGGAGCGCATGCGCCAGAGCCAGCACTCTGTGACAACAGAGGCCTCCGCGATGGGAGGCCCACAGGAGCCAAAGAACAAAGACGGATGAGAATGGAGAAATGGAAGACCAATAGAAGTGGCCCGCCCGTCCCCCTCCCTCTCCACCCCACCTCCCCCCAAAATAAATAAATAAATAAATGTTTAAGGGAAAAAAAAAAAGACACACTCCACTCTTATAAAAAAAGAAAAAAAAATCCCCACTCGGTCACCACAAGCATATTAGGTTTTTTTCAATTGTTCAAAAAAATTTTTTTTTCTTTTCCCCATCATGCCTCTTTTATTTATATTTATTTCCATCCATCTTTTTTTTTTTTTTTTATTCTTTGGCCCACGTGGGCCTCCCATTGCAGTGGCCTCTCTCACTGCAGAGCACCGGCTATGGGCATATGTGGCATCCCCCCCACTGCCTGCCCAGCCTGCCCAGTGAACTTCAAGTCCACTTTGAGTGCTGGTTTGTAATTGGGATCTTCCTGGGCCAGGGATTGAACCAGTGCCCCCTGCACCGCAAGGCGAACTCTTTACCCATTGGACCACCAGGGGAGCCCTAATTGTTCAAAATTTAATCATGACATTAAAAATTTTTTTTTGATGTAGACTTTTTTCTTAGTCTTTAATGAGTTTGCTACAATATTGCTTCTGTTTTATGTTTTGGTTTCTTGACCATCAAGCATGTAGAATCTTAGCTTTCCTACCAGGGATGGAGCGCATACCTCCTGCATGGGAAGGCGAAGTTTTAACCACTGGACCACCGGGGAAGTCCCAATCCATTTTATAAACCACAAATTCAGCAGTTACAATAATAATATTAGTGCCATTTAGACAACCTCAATTTATATTTACTTATATTTGCTAACTTTCTGTTACTGTTTATCCGTTTTGCTTCTTAAGAGTGGATTAGGGCTTCCCTGGTGGTCCAGTGGGTAAGGACACTGCCTTACAGTGCAAGGGGCGCCAGTTTGATCCCTGGCCTGGGAAGATCCGCGGCTGGACCGGTGTGTCCAACTACCGAGCAGGAGCTCTGGAGCGCATGCGCCCAGAGCCGATGCTCTGTGATAACAGAGGCCACCACGATGGGAGGCCCACGCAGGCCAAAGGACAAAGACGGATGAAAATGGACAAATGAAAGACCAATAGAAGTGGCCCGCCTGCTCCCCTCCCTCCCACCCTTCCCCCACCAATATAAATAAATAAATCTTAAAAAAAAAAAAAAGAGTGGATTAGCTTTCTTAACCCCATTGCCTCATTCATTCATTCATTCATAGGATGGTTGGGGAGGTAAGGAGAGCAGCTTGGAAAGCCCCTGACTCAGTTGGCGTTCCATGTGTACAAAACAAAGTCCTATTTTCATAAAAGCAGATACCATTCTCCATTTCCTCACTAAGTCATGCGGAAGGGGTCCTACAGCTGGGCGGCAGAGTTGGGGATCTGCACCCAGTGCTGGGGCTGTGAGTGTTTCTGCTGTTATTCTCATCCCTTTTGTTTTTCTTTTTTTTTTTTTTTATTCTTTGGCCCACGTGGGCCTCCCATTGCAGTGGCCTCTCTCACTGCAGAGCACCGGCTATGGGCATATGTGGCATCCCCCCCACTGCCTGCCCAGCCTGCCCAGTGAACTTCAAGTCCACTTTGAGTGCTGGTTTGTAATTGGGATCTTCCTGGGCCAGGGATTGAACCAGTGCCCCCTGCACCGCAAGGCGAACTCTTTACCCATTGGACCACCAGGGGAGCCCTAATTGTTCAAAATTTAATCATGACATTAAAAATTTTTTTTTGATGTAGACTTTTTTCTTAGTCTTTAATGAGTTTGCTACAATATTGCTTCTGTTTTATGTTTTGGTTTCTTGACCATCAAGCATGTAGAATCTTAGCTTTCCTACCAGGGATGGAGCGCATACCTCCTGCATGGGAAGGCGAAGTTTTAACCACTGGACCACCGGGGAAGTCCCAACCCATTTTATAAACCACAAATTCAGCAGTTACAATAATAATATTAGTGCCATTTAGACAACCTCAATTTATATTTACTTATATTTGCTAACTTTCTGTTACTGTTTATCCGTCTTGCTTCTTAAGAGTGGATTAGGGCTTCCCTGGTGGTCCAGTGGGTAAGGACACTGCCTTACAGTGCAAGGGGCGCCAGTTTGATCCCTGGCCTGGGAAGATCCCACGTGCCGCGGAGCGGCTGGACCGGTGTGTCCAACTACCGAGCAGGAGCTCTGGAGCGCATGCGCCCAGAGCCGATGCTCTGTGACAACAGAGGCCACCACGATGGGAGGCCCACGCAGGCCAAAGGACAAAGACGGATGAAAATGGACAAATGAAAGACCAATAGAAGTGGCCCGCCTGCTCCCCTCCCTCCCCACCCTTCCCCCACCAATATAAATAAATAAATCTTAAAAAAAAAAAAAAGAGTGGATTAGCTTTCTTAACCCCATTGCCTCATTCATTCATTCATTCATAGGATGGTTGGGGAGGTAAGGAGAGCAGCTTGGAAAGCCCCTGACTCAGTTGGCGTTCCATGTGTACAAAACAAAGTCCTATTTTCATAAAAGCAGATACCATTCTCCATTTCCTCACTAAGTCATGCGGAAGGGGTCCTACAGCTGGGCGGCAGAGTTGGGGATCTGCACCCAGTGCTGGGGCTGTGAGTGTTTCTGCTGTTATTTCACTGCACTTGCCCCAAGCACTTCTTATTTATCAGCTCCCACGTGACTGCTGGAGGGAGACTGTAGAGGAGAAACTGGTAGTGGTGCTAGTTCCGGGGGATTTAGAATGCTTTGGGTTTGTGTAGTGTTAGCTTTTCTTTCTTAAGAGAGAGAACCAGTGTGTGTGTATGTGTGTGTGTGTGTGTGTCTGTCTGTCTGTATGTGTGTCTGTCTGTCTCTCTGTGTCTGTGTGTTATGCCCCCATGGACTGTAGCTGCCAGGGTCCTCTGTCCATGGGATTCACCAAGAAAGAATACTGGGGTGGGTTGCCATGCCCACCTCCAGGGGGATCTTTCTGACCCAGGGATTGAACCTGGGTCTACTGCATTGGCAGCTGGATTCTTTACCACTGCGTCTGTGCTTTGACTTGAGAACTGGCATAGGGCTTTAGAAAAAGAGTGAGTTTTTGAGCATATGGAATGAGTGTACTTAAAGGTGCTTGAAAAGAGAAAAGCCTGCTGTCTTTTGCTAGGTTCCGAAAGCTAGCACGTCCTTTAGAATTTCAATGCTGCCCCTTGTTGGTTGCTTTTCGTTAATTTAAAGGAGTGTTTATAATTACTTGTGGGTTTCAGAGGCAGATTGAAACGCCTTTATGGAAGGCATTTATTGTGGAAGAAATCACCTGAGAAGAGAAGGCTCTCGTGTTTCTTTTCTGTGAGGAATGAGAAGCCCAGAGTCTGTAGTTAATGGGCTGATCCACACTCACTGGATCTTTGAACTGACCTTCCTGATTATTCCTTACACGTGGGATTTTCAGACTCTTTTTCAAAAATTAAGGTATAACTTACACACAGTAAAATTCACCCCTGTAAGCATTCAGTTCTATGATTTTTGAAGCATAGTTTTATAGTGTCACCACGGTCAGGATATAGACTGGCTCGTCACCTCCATGAGGCTTTTTCTGCGCCTTGTCGTGAACCCTCTCCCCAGCCCCAGGCCCTGGCCTCTGCTGGTCTTATCTCTGTCCTTCCTTCCAGGTTTGCAGTTTTCAGAACATGGTATAAATTAAAGCTCACAACACACGTGCTTATTCTACTTTGTATAATGCTTCTGAGGTTGCGTATATCAGTAGATTTCTGTTTATTGCTAAGTGGTATTCCACTCTATGGATATTCCACAATGTCATTTATCCTGTCACCAGTTGATGTCTTTTGGACTGTTTCCAGTTTGGGGTGATTATGAATAAAGCTGCTATAAACATTCACGTACAGGTCTTAAGTGGACATATGTTCACTTCTCTTTGGTAAGCACCTAGGAGTAGTATTGTTGAGCCATGTGGTAAGTGCATGTTAAACTTCATAAGAAGTTGCCAAACTCATTCCCAGGATATTAATTCGCATTAAATGAGAGCTCTGGTTACTTGCATCGTTATCGGTTCTTGCTATCATTGGTGTGTTGGGTTTTAGCCATTCTGATAGGCTGGTAGTGGCATCATGTTGTGGTGTTGATTTGCATCTTCATAACAATGAATATAGACCATTTTTTAATGTGCTATTTGCCATCCATACCTTTTCTTTGATGAAGTGTTGGTTCAAGTTGAGAGTTCTGTCTATATTTTGGATACAGATCTTTTTATTCTGTATGTGACCTGCAAATATTTTCTCCCAATCTCTCGCTTGTCTTTCTCTTTTTGACGGTGTCTTTTGAAGGGCAGATTTTTGTACTGATGGAGACTCATTTATTTTTTTTGTGCAGTTTGTGTTTTTTCTGTTCTAAGAAATCTTTGCTTAACCGCTATGTTTTCTTTTCTGTGAGGGATGAGAAGCCGAGAGTCTGTAGTTCATGGGCTGATCCACACTCACTGGATCTTTGAACTGACCTTCCTGATTATTCCTTACACGTGGGATTTTCAGACTCTTTTTCAAAAATTAAGGTATAACTTACACACAGTAAAATTCACCCCTGTAAGCATTCAGTTCTATGATTTTTGAAGCATAGTTTTATAGTGTCACCACGGTCAGGATATAGACTGGCTCGTCACCTCCATGAGGCTTTTTCTGCGCCTTGTCGTGAACCCTCTCCCCAGCCCCAGGCCCTGGCTTCTGCTGGTCTTATCTCTGTCCTTCCTTCCAGGTTTGCAGTTTTCAGAACATGGTATAAATTAAAGCGCACAACACACGTGCTTATTCTACTTTGTATAATGCTTCTGAGGTTGCGTATATCAGTAGATTTCTGTTTATTGCTAAGTGGTATTCCACTCTATGGATATTCCACAATGTCATTTATCCTGTCACCAGTTGATGTCTTTTGGACTGTTTCCAGTTTGGGGTGATTATGAATAAAGCTGCTATAAACATTCACGTACAGGTCTTAAGTGGACATATGTTCACTTCTCTTTGGTAAGCACCTAGGAGTAGTATTGTTGAGCCATGTGGTAAGTGCATGTTAAACTTCATAAGAAGTTGCCAAACTCATTCCCAGGATATTAATTCGCATTAAATGAGAGCTCTGGTTACTTGCATCGTTATCGGTTCTTGCTATCATTGGTGTGTTGGGTTTTAGCCATTCTGATAGGCTGGTAGTGGCATCATGTTGTGGTGTTGATTTGCATCTTCATAACAATGAATATAGACCATTTTTTAATGTGCTATTTGCCATCCATACCTTTTCTTTGATGAAGTGTTGGTTCAAGTTGAGAGTTCTGTCTATATTTTGGATACAGATCTTTTTATTCTGTATGTGACCTGCAAATATTTTCTCCCAATCTCTCGCTTGTCTTTCTATTTTTTTTGACGGTGTCTTTTGAAGGGCAGATTTTTTGTACTGATGGAGACTCATTTATCTTTTTTTCTTGTGCAGTTTGTGTTTTTTTTTTTCTGTTCTAAGAAATCTTTGCTTAACCCAAGGTCACAAAAATTTTCTCTTATGTTTTCTTCTAGAATTGTATTGTTTTAGGTGTTATATTTAAGTCTTTGACCCATTTAGAGATAATAGTTTTATTTATAGCTGGTATAGGTGGGAGTATTTTTTTCTTCCGTTTTGGCATATGAATATCCAATTTTTCCAGAAATAATTGTTGACACGACTATCTCCACTAAACTCTCTTGGCACCTTTGTTGAAAATAATCGACTATACGTTTATGAAGGGGCTCAGAATCCATCTGCAATGCAGGAGTTGTGGATTCCATCCCTGGATTGGGAAGATCCCCTGGAGAAAGAAGTGGTAATCCACTCCAGTATTCTTGCCTGGGAAATCCTATGAATGGAGAAGTCTGACGGGCTACAGTCCATGGGGTCGAAAAAGAGTTGAGCATGACTTAGTGACTAAGCAGCAACAACAGTACATATGTGTGTCTGTTTTTATTCTTTTGCATTGACTCACTATATCCTCCTGCCAGTTTCATGTGTCTTTATTACTGTTTTATTAAAGTCTTGAAATCAGGTTGTGTGAATTCTTTACATTTATTGAGATGACACGGAATTGAAGACTCAGGATAGAATGTCACATGTAGATAGAAATTCAGGTTCTTAACCTGGAACCTACAGATGTTTCAAGAGTATGTCAGTGTCCTGAGATGTCGATTTTTGTATGTATTTGTTCTCCTGAGGAATGGCTCACAAGTTTCATAAGACTCTTGAAGAAGTCTTTCACCAATATAGTAATCACCAGAACAGGGGAAGAAGAAACTAGTTAAATACACAAGGAACTTCTGGGCACAGACTAAAGCATGTACCACGTGCCAGTGTGGGACCACGAAGTACCTTCCAAATAGGGGTGCCAGAGAAAATACAAGATGCTCGGTGAAATTTGAATTTCACGTACAAATGAATTTTGTTTCCTTTGTATCCCACGTATGGCACATTGTTCTTCTGAAATTCAAATTTAACTGGGAGTATGTTTAATTTGCTAAATCTGGCAACCTTACCCGAAAAGCCTAACTGATCCTTCCAGTGCTTCCCAGCTTTGCCCTGAAGAGTTCCTCAATGGCAATTTACATTCTTGCCAAATAATTACACAAGGCCAGTTTTATTAGCTTGCATTTAAAATAATAATTAGCTCATAGTTTTACGTCTTCATGGGCCCTTTTAAGGGCAACCATCGCATTGTATTATGGCATTAAAAATGTATAATTATACAGTGAAAAAGGCCTACTGGTAAACATGTCTCACCCTTTTCCACCTCTTCTGCTAGTCTCATGGCTCTGCAGTAATCCTTGTTCACATCACCTCTTTTCCCCCGGAAATATTTTGTTTGAACGACTATCTCCACTAAACTCTCTTGGCACCTTTGTTGAAAATAATCGACTATACGTTTATGAAGGGGCTCAGAATCCATCTGCAATGCAGGAGTTGTGGATTCCATCCCTGGATTGGGAAGATCCCCTGGAGAAAGAAGTGGTAATCCACTCCAGTATTCTTGCCTGGGAAATCCTATGAATGGAGAAGTCTGACGGGCTACAGTCCATGGGGTCGAAAAAGAGTTGAGCATGACTTAGTGACTAAGCAGCAACAACAGTACATATGTGTGTCTGTTTTTATTCTTTTGCATTGACTCACTATATCCTCCTGCCAGTTTCATGTGTCTTTATTACTGTTTTATTAAAGTCTTGAAATCAGGTTGTGTGAATTCTTTACATTTATTGAGATGACACGGAATTGAAGACTCAGGATAGCATGTCACATGTAGATAGAAATTCAGGTTCTTAACCTGGAACCTACAGATGTTTCAAGAGTATGTCAGTGTCCTGAGATGTCGATTTTTGTATGTATTTGTTCTCCTGAGGAATGGCTCACAAGTTTCATAAGACTCTTGAAGAAGTCTTTCACCAATATAGTAATCACCAGAACAGGGGAAGAAGAAACTAGTTAAATACACAAGGAACTTCTGGGCACAGACTAAAGCATGTACCACGTGCCAGTGTGGGACCACGAAGTACCTTCCAAATAGGGGTGCCAGAGAAAATACAAGATGCTCGGTGAAATTTGAATTTCACGTACAAATGAATTTTGTTTCCTTTGTATCCCACGTATGGCACATTGTTCTTCTGAAATTCAAATTTAACTGGGAGTATGTTTAATTTGCTAAATCTGGCAACCTTACCCGAAAAGCCTAACTGATCCTTCCAGTGCTTCCCAGCTTTGCCCTGAAGAGTTCCTCAATGGCAATTTACATTCTTGCCAAATAATTACACAAGGCCAGTTTTATTAGCTTGCATTTAAAATAATAATTAGCTCATAGTTTTACGTCTTCATGGGCCCTTTTAAGGGCAACCATCGCATTGTATTATGGCATTAAAAATGTATAATTATACAGTGAAAAAGGCCTACTGGTAAACATGTCTCACCCTTTTCCACCTCTTCTGCTAGTCTCATGGCTCTGCAGTAATCCTTGTTCACATCCTGGTGTGTAATTTTGCATTGTCCTGTCTGTACATGTAAGCATATATGAAGTGTATGTAATTTCTCATGTATCCATGCCACTCTTTTATATAAAGATGAAATCATCTTGGGCATGCTATTCTGCAGTTTTTTTCTTAACCTGTTGTGAAAATCTTACCATATCTTAAAATAGAAAGCAACCTCAATCTTCTTGATGAATGAATAGTATTCCATCATGTGAATCCCTTGGACAGCAAGGAGATCAAACCAGATAATCCTAAAGGAAATCAACCCTGAACATTCACTGAAAGGACTGATGCTGAAGCTCCAATACTTTGGCTGCCTGATGCAAAGAGATGTTTCATTGGAAAAGACCCTGATCCTGGGAAAGAGTGAAGGGGCTGACAGAGGATGAGAGGGTTGGATGGCATCACCGACTCAGTGGACATGACTTTGAGCAAACTCCAGGAGATAGTGAAGGACAGGGTAGCTGGGTGTGCTGCAGTCCATGGGGTCGCAAAGAGTTGGACACAACTGAGCGACCGAACAACAGAAGACGATTGCCTGGGAGACAGCCTCTCAGAGAGCTCTGAGGACCTGCTCTGGAGAGTGGGAGGGCAGGTGATTTGTGTGAAAAGAAGTGGAGGCCTCTTTTGTTCCAGAGGCAGGTTCTGTGCCAGGTTGGCAGTTGGCCTGTCATGTAATGACATGGGTAGTATGCAGCCTGCGACTCCCAGCTAGGGGGGCAGTGGGACCCCAGTGGTGGGGAGGAGACCGTGCTTCCTTGGGAAAGAAATCTCCCTACTTCCTGGGGCACTGAGCCCTAAGTCTCCTTTATAAGTTTTCTTTCTGCTTTTCAGATGCCACATAGCGACTGGATAATAACAATGTGAATATTTATGTATTTAGTCTTTCCTGAAGCACATTATTCATTTTTCCATTGTAAATGATGTTGGAGTAACTCTATGTATATAATCATAAGCAATGACATATGTGTGTATATATGTATATGTATGTCAGAAATAACATATATTAAGTACTCTAATAAGTACTGTTAATTTGCCGTCCAGAAAGATTGACTAGGTTTGCTCATTTACTCACAGCATTTGAGAATGCCTGTTCACCCACAGTTTTCTTAATCCTGGTATCCCAGATTTTGACGTATTTTTATGTGTGAACTGAAAGGTTAACCATGGTGCCTTACTGGCTCTCTTTGCATTTTAAAAATTTTGAGTGAAAGAAAGCTTTCTTTTTTTTTTTTTAAATGAATTGCCTATTTTTATTTTTGCCTGATTTTCTTTTGGGTTATTCATTGTACAACTGATCTATTGGGGGACTTCCCTGGTGGTCCAGTGGCTAAGACTCCAGGCTCCCAGTGCAAGGAGTATGGGTTTGAGCCCTTTTCAGGGAACTAAGGTCCTGTTTGCTGCCTGGCGTGCCAAAAAACAAAAACAAATATTGATCCGCTGTAGCCCACTGTTAATGAGAAAATCAGCCCATTGTCCTTTGTGTTATTAATATTTGTCCCTGTTTACCTTTTCTCTTTTGATTCTCGCATATGCTCATTGTTTTGCACTTTAGAAGCTTATCATGTTTGGTTCTTTTTTTTTTTTTGTGGAGGAGTGTTGGGGAGGGAGGGGGTGGACGGGCCACTTCTATTGGTCTTTCATTTATCTATTTTCATCCATCTTTGTTCTTTGGCCCGTGTGGGCCTCCCATCACAGTGGCCTCTGTTGTCACAGAGCACCGGCTCTGGGCGCATGCGCTCCAGAGCTCCGGCTCGGTAGTTGGACACATGGGTCCTGCCGCTCCGCAACACGTGGGATCTTCCCAGGCCAGGGATCGAACTGGCGCCCCTTGCACTGCAAGGCGGTGTCCTTACCCACTGGACCACCAGGGAAGCGCCCATGTTTTGTTCTTGTTTATAAAGCCAAACTCATCAATAGGGTGGTCAGTACTTTTAAAAAAATTTTTTTTTAATTTGGCCTCTTTTTATTGATATTTTTATCCATTTATTTTCATCCATCTTTATTCTTTGGCCTGTGTGGACCTCCCATTGCAGTGGCCTCTTGTTGCTGAGCTCCAGCTCTGGGCTCACGTACTCCAGAGCGCTGGCTCATAATTGGACACAGCAGTCTAGCTGCTTCATGGCACTTGGAATCCTCCCGGGCCAGGGATCGAACCGGTGCCCCTTGCACTGCAAGGCAGACTCTTTACCCACTGGACCACCAGGGAAGTCCTGGTCAGTTCATTTTAATTAGAATTCTAATGTTTGATATCAACACTGTATTGTACAGTATTTTGAGAATTACCCAGTTTGAACCAGGAGTTTGCTTTTGAAGAATTCTGTTTTGGCCAAGATTTATATTGATCTAACTGATCCTACTGTCTTCTTTAGAATGTACAATTAAACATAACTAGCCCTAGTTTATGGCTATTTTAAGAAGGACTGGCATAGATCTTCTAAATCATACTTAAATATTTGTAATTTGCCTTAATTTTTTTAGAAGCTGAAACATTGCAGCCATTTTATTAAGATGCTTCTTTCATTTCTTAAAAAGAACTACTCAGCGAATTTCCCTTGTAATAATTGGCATGGGTTTCTTCGTATTTTGTTAAAATCACCAAGTTAATTTTAATGGCATTGTTGGATGATAAGGTATTTCTTGGAAGTTCTTTATAGTGTAATGGTCTGATTTCAAAACATATTTTCTCTTCAGGCTTGGGCAGAAAAAGACTCATCTTAATATTCAACAGAATGAAAATTTCCCTTATGCTTTAATTTCATGTTATGTATTTAGCACTTTTCCCTTGAGAACAGCCTCCTTTTTCCTGACCAGGAATTTTTCTGATCCTTTGTCTTCATTTTCACTCTAAAACTGGCCATTGGATTTTTTGGTTGTGCAAAAAGGAATTATTTTATTTCTGTAGAAAAGTTTCATAATGAGACAGAAATGAGAACTCATATTAGCATTTCTATGAGGTTTAAAATAAACTCTCAGCTGGAGAGAAGTGAATTTAATATTATGTTGTTTTTCTTTTATAAAGAGAGGGTAGGCTGGGGTAAGGTGAGGATTGGGGGTCTATACTTACTGAAAGGGGAATCATTCTTCTTTTTGTTTCCTAAGGAAAAAAATGATTACTTTATGTTCAGCCTTAAGAGTGCTAAAAGACTATGCTCACAATGATGCTGACACCTTAAAAAAATGCCTTATGGGAGGTTTTCCTTGCTTTCCTCACTTTCATTGGACCTTCGGGATGTTTTGTATGCTTGGAAGAAGTTTTATTGGAGTATAGTTGATTTACAATGTTGTGTTTATTTCAAGTAATCAGCAAAGTGAATCAGTTATACATAGACATATATCCGCTCTAGGTTCTTTTCCCATATAGGCAATTCTAAAGTACTGAATGGGGCTCCCGGTGCTATACCTGCATCCATGCAAAGTCGCTTTAAATTGTGTCTGACTCTTTGCCTGCCATGCTTCTCTGTCCATGGGATTTGTCAGGCGAGAATACTGTAATGGGTTGTCATTTCCTCCTCCAGGGGATCTTCTGTCTTTTTACCTCTCTTGCTTTGGCAAGCGGGTCCTTTACCACTAGCGCCACCTGGGAAGCCCATGTTGCTTAGGAGGTCCTTATTCGTTATCTATAATATATCTATCTATGTATCTATATGTGTGTGTGTGTGTGTGTGTGTGTGTGTGTGTATAGTAGTGTGTATATGTCAATCTCAGTCTCTCAATTTATCCCTCCCCCCGTTTGCCCCTTGGTAACCATAAGCTTGTTGTCTGCATTTGTAACTCTAGTTCTGTTTTGTAGATAAGCTCCTTGGTATCCTTTTTAGATTCCACATATAAGTGATATCATACGGTTTTGTCTTTCTTCAGGCAGAGTTTAGGAGAAGTCAAGAACCCTTTTCCTAACCTGGGCTTCTCCTATTAGTGTAGGGGTCTTTGTGATTCCTTTCTTTCTCCCTTATATTTGGAAAATGGCTCACGACAGTGCTGTCTGGGGTGGGGATCAGTGGCTGACAGGGCCTGACAAGGACAGTGCTGTTGGGCCTCCCTCTCCCTTCCTTTTCCATGCGAATGCCTTGAAAACGGCCTCCTCGAAAATGGGTCTTCTTTGCTATTTTAAATCTACTGTGTTTTGATAAAGAGAGGGTAGGCTGGGGTAAGGTGAGGATTGGGGTCTATACTTACTGAAAGGGGAATCATTCTTCTTTTGTTTCCTAAGGAAAAAAATGATTACTTTATGTTCAGCCTTAAGAGTGCTAAAAGACTATGCTCACAATGATGCTGACACCTTAAAAAAATGCCTTATGGGAGGTTTTCCTTGCTTTCCTCACTTTCATTGGACCTTCGGGATGTTTTGTATGCTTGGAAGAAGTTTTATTGGAGTATAGTTGATTTACAATGTTGTGTTTATTTCAAGTAATCAGCAAAGTGAATCAGTTATACATAGACATATATCCGCTCTAGGTTCTTTTCCCATATAGGCAATTCTAAAGTACTGAATGGGGCTCCCGGTGCTATACCTGCATCCATGCAAAGTCGCTTTAAATTGTGTCTGACTCTTTGCCTGCCATGCTTCTCTGTCCATGGGATTTGTCAGGCGAGAATACTGTAATGGGTTGTCATTTCCTCCTCCAGGGGATCTTCTGTCTTTTTACCTCTCTTGCTTTGGCAAGCGGGTCCTTTACCACTAGCGCCACCTGGGAAGCCCATGTTGCTTAGGAGGTCCTTATTCGTTATCTATAATATATCTATCTATGTATCTATATGTGTGTGTGTGTGTGTGTGTGTGTGTGTGTGTATAGTAGTGTGTATATGTCAATCTCAGTCTCTCAATTTATCCCTCCCCCCGTTTGCCCCTTGGTAACCATAAGCTTGTTGTCTGCATTTGTAACTCTAGTTCTGTTTTGTAGATAAGCTCCTTGGTATCCTTTTTTTAGATTCCACATATAAGTGATATCATACGGTTTTTGTCTTTCTTCAGGCAGAGTTTAGGAGAAGTCAAGAACCCCTTTTCCTAACCTGGGCTTCTCCTATTAGTGTAGGGGTCTTTGTGATTCCTTTCTTTCTCCCTTATATTTGGAAAAATGGCTCACGTACAGTGCTGTCTGGGGGTGGGGATCAGTGGCTGACAGGGCCGTCGACAAGGACAGTGCTGTTGGGCTCCCTGCCTCCCCTCTCCCTTCCTTTTCCATGCGAATGCCTTGAAAACGGCCTCCTCGATGAAGATGGGTCTTCTTTCCCAGGAAAGAGAGTCTTTATTCTCGTCCAGCCTTCCCAACAGACTTGCTTCCTTGGTGGAGCCTCCACATGAAGGGCTGCTTGCCTCGTGATGTGAACTCCTAAACAGAAACGTAGAAAGACGCCTAGGAGAGTTCTAGCGTTCTGTTCTTAGGGCTCTGACCACGGTGCATTAGAAAGAACCTTAAGGCACTGAAAGGCACATCAGTGGCTGCTGTGTGTACAGAGAGATAGTAAAGCCCTAATATATCCCGTGGTCCTCTTAATCTCGTAGAGCCTGTAATGTACACTGTTCCAGGTGTTTCCACGGGGTCTGCGTTATCTTAAGAAATTGTTTTTATTAAGGCAAATTTAATAGAATAGTAACCATTTCAGGTGTACAACATGTACATTCATAATCTTATGCAATCAGCATCTCTCTCTAGTCCGGAACATTTCTGTCACCCTCAAAGGGTTGTAACCATTAATCAGTTACTGCCCACTCCCCTCTGATCCTTAGAAACCACCAATCTACATTCTGTCTCTATGGATTTCTCCCTATTCTTTATATTTCATATAAATGGAATCACATAATATGTGATCTTTGCTGTGTGGCTTGACATTTAGCATAATGTTTTTATGATTCTTTCATATTGTAGCATGTATCAGCACTTCATTCCTTTTTTATGGTTGAGTGGTATTCCATTTCATGTATCTATGACATTTGTTCATCAGTTGATGGACATTTGGTTGCTTTCTATCTTTTGGTTATTGTGACTTGTGCTCCTATGAACAGGCCTGTACAAGTAATTGTTTGAGGACCATTTTCAGTTCTTTTGGGTATATATCTAGGAATATAATTGCTGGATTAGATGGCAATTCTATACTTAACTTTTTGAGGAACTGTCAAATGCATTTCCATCTTTGTTATGTTCTTTATGGGCTTCCCTGGTGGCTCAGTGGTAAAGAATCTGCCTGCAGTGCAGGAAACTCAAGTTCAATCTTTGGATCAGGAAGATTGCTTGGAGAAGAGAATGGCAACCTACTCCAATATTCTTGCCTGGAGAATTCCCTGCAGAGAGGAGCCTGATGGGCTACAGTCCATGAGGTCACAAAGAGTAGGACATGACTGAGCATCTGACACTTTCACTTATGTTCTTATAGAAGCCGAGTTCAGGATCCTCCCTGAGATGATTACTTGCAGTCTCTGCTCAAATGCCAGGCTGATGTCTTCTTGCTTCTGTTCTTGCCTGGGTACACAGCATCCCATGTAGTCCATTCTGGCCTTGTCCAAGACTGCAGTTCTCATAACACTCTACTTGCCCCACTCCATTGTCTCTTCCTGAAAGAGCTCAGCCTCCATGGCTCCCTCTCAGGAAGGCTATACGTGGGGAGCTGTGTCCTCTGGCTCAGCCTGGGCCCCGAGCACTGCCTGCCCATCTCAGCGCTCATGCCTCATGCTTGTGCGTGTGTCTGCTGGGCTCCTTTGGGAGAAGTAGAGAGCTGGCCAGGGACACTTGAGCCACCGTGAATAAATGGCTCTAGATGTCAGTGGGCCAGTTGCTTCATTTCACTGAGAAGAAAATTGAGGCCAGACTCTCTAGTCCGGAACATTTCTGTCACCCTCAAAGGGTTGTAACCATTAATCAGTTACTGCCCACTCCCCTCTGATCCTTAGAAACCACCAATCTACATTCTGTCTCTATGGATTTCTCCCTATTCTTTATATTTCATATAAATGGAATCACATAATATGTGATCTTTGCTGTGTGGCTTGACATTTAGCATAATGTTTTTATGATTCTTTCATATTGTAGCATGTATCAGCACTTCATTCCTTTTTTATGGTTGAGTGGTATTCCATTTCATGTATCTATGACATTTGTTCATCAGTTGATGGACATTTGGTTGCTTTCTATCTTTTGGTTATTGTGACTTGTGCTCCTATGAACAGGCCTGTACAAGTAATTGTTTGAGGACCATTTTCAGTTCTTTTGGGTATATATCTAGGAATATAATTGCTGGATTAGATGGCAATTCTATACTTAACTTTTTGAGGAACTGTCAAATGCATTTCCATCTGTGTTATGTTCTTTATGGGCTTCCCTGGTGGCTCAGTGGTAAAGAATCTGCCTGCAGTGCAGGAAACTCAAGTTCAATCTTTGGATCAGGAAGATTGCTTGGAGAAGAGAATGGCAACCTACTCCAATATTCTTGCCTGGAGAATTCCCTGCAGAGAGGAGCCTGATGGGCTACAGTCCATGAGGTCACAAAGAGTAGGACATGACTGAGCATCTGACACTTTCACTTATGTTCTTATAGAAGCCGAGTTCAGGATCCTCCCTGAGATGATTACTTGCAGTCTCTGCTCAAATGCCAGGCTGATGTCT
Source organism: Tragulus kanchil (assembly GCA_022376925.1). Classification (NCBI taxonomy): domain Eukaryota; kingdom Metazoa; phylum Chordata; class Mammalia; order Artiodactyla; family Tragulidae; genus Tragulus; species Tragulus kanchil. The sequence continues at coordinate 57,610,646 of JAIOJX010000026.1, forward strand.
TCTTGCTTCTGTTCTTGCCTGGGTACACAGCATCCCATGTAGTCCATTCTGGCCTTGTCCAAGACTGCAATTCTCATAACACTCTACTTGCCCCACTCCATTGTCTCTTCCTGAAAGAGCTCAGCCTCCATGGCTCCCTCTCAGGAAGGCTATACGTGGGGAGCTGTGTCCTCTGGCTCAGCCTGGGCCCCGAGCACTGCCTGCCCATCTCAGCGCTCATGCCTCATGCTTGTGCGTGTGTCTGCTGGGCTCCTTTGGGAGAAGTAGAGAGCTGGCCAGGGACACTTGAGCCACCGTGAATAAATGGCTCTAGATGTCAGTGGTCCAGTTGCTTCATTTCACTGAGAAGAAAATTGAGGCCAGAAAATGAAAAAAAAAAATAGTGCAAGACCACCCAGATCATAAGTAGCCACGCACAGCTTGGTAACGGTCTTGGCATCTGGTTCACATGCCCTGTGCAGTCCCCTTCTCCAGGCCCTGGCACCCATTGGGCACATTCAGTACATCACAAGGTGATGTGGAGTCTCCCCAGTCATCATGGTGGATTGCAGTACCCTTTGAGCATACTTGCTTCTTAAGGAGCTAGCTCCTGTGGGTTTATGTAGAGACTGACATTGCTAGCTTTTAATGAGCTCAGTATAAATGGGAAATCTGAGTGTGCTGGGAGGTGATGAGACCCCTTTCACTTGATGATGGGCCAGCAGGGCTGCAGGCTGGCGATCACTTGTTGCTTAGCAACCACTACCAGGCTTCTTGTTTCCTACAACCTGAACCTAGGTAATGTCCTCAGGGATTGGAATTCAGGCAACATGGTTTAGAAAGGAGTGGGGATTGGGTATTCTGTAGGCTCAATATGGGGGCTTCCCTGGTGAGTCAGTGATAAAGAGTCCACCTGCCAGTGCAGGAGACATGGGTTTGATTCCTGGATCAGGAAGATCACCTGGAGGCAGTGACAATCCACTCCACTATTCTTCCCTGCGAAATCCCATGGACAGTGGAGCCTGATGGGCTACAGTTCATGGGGTTGCAAAGAATCAGACATGACTTAATGATTAAACAACAACAACAAAACTCCATATGGCCCCCAGTGCACAGCTTTCTATCCTAAACAGACAAACAAACAAAAACAAGCAGTTATCTTCAAGGAGCTGACAGTTCTGGCAGCTCTTTTTCGAAAATCCATGAAGAGTTCACTCCGTTGCCCGAAAGAGCTCAGCCTCCATGGCTCCCTCTCAGGAAGGCTATACGTGGGGAGCTGTGTCCTCTGGCTCAGCCTGGGCCCCGAGCACTGCCTGCCCATCTCAGCGCTCATGCCTCATGCTTGTGCGTGTGTCTGCTGGGCTCCTTTGGGAGAAGTAGAGAGCTGGCCAGGGACACTTGAGCCACCGTGAATAAATGGCTCTAGATGTCAGTGGTCCAGTTGCTTCATTTCACTGAGAAGAAAATTGAGGCCAGAAAATGAAAAAAAAAAATAGTGCAAGACCACCCAGATCATAAGTAGCCACGCACAGCTTGGTAACGGTCTTGGCATCTGGTTGGGGGACCTTCACATGCCCTGTGCAGTCCCCTTCTCCAGGCCCTGGCACCCATTGGGCACATTCAGTACATCACAAGGCGATGTGGAGTCTCCCCAGTCATCATGGTGGATTGCAGTACCCTTTGAGCATACTTGCTTCTTAAGGAGCTAGCTCCTGTGGGTTTATGTAGAGACTGACATTGCTAGCTTTTAATGAGCTCAGTATAAATGGGAAATCTGAGTGTGCTGGGAGGTGAGACCCCTTTCACTTGATGATGGGCCAGCAGGGCTGCAGGCTGGCGATCACTTGTTGCTTAGCAACCACTACCAGGCTTCTTGTTTCCTACAACCTGAACCTAGGTAATGTCCTCAGGGATTGGAATTCAGGCAACATGGTTTAGAAAGGAGTGGGGATTGGGTATTCTGTAGGCTCAATATGGGGGCTTCCCTGGTGAGTCAGTGATAAAGAGTCCACCTGCCAGTGCAGGAGACATGGGTTTGATTCCTGGATCAGGAAGATCACCTGGAGGCAGTGACAATCCACTCCACTATTCTTCCCTGCGAAATCCCATGGACAGTGGAGCCTGATGGGCTACAGTTCATGGGGTTGCAAAGAATCAGACATGACTTAATGATTAAACAACAACAACAAAACTCCATATGGCCCCCAGTGCACAGCCTTCTATCCTAAACAGACAAACAAACAAAAACAAGCAGTTATCTTCAAGGAGCTGACAGTTCTGGCAGCTCTGGATAGTTTGTGGTCCAGAGAAACTCTTAAACTGAATCCTCAGGTCAGGAGCTCAGCATGAATGTCTGCTTTCCATTTATGCATCCATTTCCATGACTTGAAATCTTCCAGGCCTGACCTACTCACAATCGGACACTGAAACACATTTTTGTAGAGTCCTGGGAGAGAGGAGGAGATGGCACTCTTTATTTTTTAAAGCAAGGTTAGTAATCTAAGGAACACATCGTTTCACTGGCAGTTTCTGAGCACTGATTAAGATGGTGTTGGAGGAAAACATTGAGAAGACTTGACTGCTACCTGACCTGCCAGCCCAAGCCAGGCAATTGGTGGCTCCTTGCCCGTCGATCGCCCTCTCATCCTTGGAATGTGCATTCTGCTTCCATTCCAATGGTGAGAGCCATCTTCAAGGGCATTATTTTGAGAACAATGTGATGTTAAGACCATCTGAACTGGATGCCTCTGTCTTGTGGCACCCAAGACATGCCTCATGCCTTTGCTTGTTAAATCTGCCACCTGCTGATCCAGAGGGATCTGCCTTGTCTTCACTATATGGGGGCTCATTTCAGATTTCACCCTTTGAGCTCATGAGTTTTTTAAACCAACAGATGACAACACACTTTGTAGACTTTTAGAGTGTTGAATCATCTTGGAACCCATCTTTGCCATTTCTCTAATTTGCAGAAGAAAGTGAAGGCCAAAGAGGTGAATGTCAGAGTTAGGAGACAAATATTTCTAACTGTCCATCTAAGGCTCTCTTCTCCAAAACATTTAAACTTAGACATTCTGAATAACAAGGAAAGTCTTCTGGGTGGGTGTGAGGGAGAATTGCCTGTAAGAATTTATGTAGGTTCTTACGGGCACTAAGATTGAGAGTCACTGTTCTTTTACTTATTTGCCTGCCTGTGTGTGAAGTTCCTTCCTCTGTATTCTATACTTTTAATCTTCACATTTCTTTGGAGGAGGCATTTCCTTTGCTTGATAGGAGAGCAAATTGGAATGGACAGGGTTCTTGGTGATTTACCCAAGGTCAAACAGTAGGTGGATTGATGCTGAAGTCCCCTGTCTACATATGTAGTGCTTTTTTTCATGTTATCACAGCTGTCTGCTCATCCTCATTTTCTCTTTAATTTTGCTTTTTCAAGGAGCTGATTCGCATCTGGATAGTGTGTGGTCCAGAGAAACTCTTAAACTGAATCCTCAGGTCAGGAGCTCAGCATGAATGTCTGCTTTCCATTTATGCATCCATTTCCATGACTTGAAATCTTCCAGGCCTGACCTACTCACAATCGGACACTGAAACACATTTTTGTAGAGTCCTGGGAGAGAGGAGGAGATGGCACTCTTTATTTTTTAAAGCAAGGTTAGTAATCTAAGGAACACATCGTTTCACTGGCAGTTTCTGAGCACTGATTAAGATGGTGTTGGAGGAAAACATTGAGAAGACTTGACTGCTACCTGACCTGCCAGCTCAAGCCAGGCAATTGGTGGCTCCTTGCCCGTCGATCGCCCTCTCATCCTTGGAATGTGCATTCTGCTTCCATTCCAATGGTGAGAGCCATCTTCAAGGGCATTATTTTGAGAGCAATGTGATGTTAAGACCATCTGAACTGGATGCCTCTGTCTTGTGGCACCCAAGACATGCCTCATGCCTTTGCTTGTTAAATCTGCCACCTGCTGATCCAGAGGGATCTGCCTTGTCCTCACTATATGGGGGCTCATTTCAGATTTCACCCTTTGAGCTCATGAGTTTTTTAAACCAACAGATGACAACACACTTTGTAGACTTTTAGAGTGTTGAATCATCTTGGAACCCATCTTGGCCATTTCTCTAAATTTGCAGAAGAAAGTGAAGGCCAAAGAGGTGAACGTCAGAGTTAGGAGACAAATATTTCTAACTGTCCATCTAAGGCTCTCTTCTCCAAAACATTTAAACTTAGACATTCTGAATAACAAGGAAAGTCTTCTTTGCCTGTAAGAATTTATGTAGGTTCTTACGGGCACTAAGATTGAGATTCACTGTTCTTTTACTTATTTGCCTGCCTGTGTGTGAAGTTCCTTCCTCTGTATTCTATACTTTTAATCTTCACATTTCTTTGGAGGAGGCATTTCCTTTGCTTGATAGGAGAGCAAATTGGAATGGACAGGGTTCTTGGTGATTTACCCAAGGTCAAACAGCAGGTGGATTGATGCTGAAGTCCCCTGTCTACATATGTAGTGCTTTTTTTCATGTTATCACAGCTGTCTGCTCATCCTGCATTTTTTTTCTCTCTTTTTTAATTTTGCTTTTTTGCTGTTACAGAGTTTTGTTGTTTACAGATATGTACAATCCCAAATTAATCATATGTATCTCCCATCCCACCCCTCCAGGCCATCACATAGCCCCTGTGTAAGATCCCTTAACCCACAGTGTATTGACAATAGTTATCTCTTTTACATATGCTAGTATGGGGCTCTATGTTACTCTTTTCTTATCTCTCGCCCACTCTTCCCTCACCCCAGTGTCCATAAGTCTGTTCTCTATGACTGTTTTTCCATCCATGCTCTGTGTGTGTATTTATCAGTACGATCTTACTAGATTCCATATATATGTGTTAGTATGCTATACTTGTCCTTCTCTTTTTGACTTACTTCACTTTGTATAATAGGTTCTAGATTCATCCATCTCATTAGGACTGAATCTTCTGTATTTCTTTTTGCGGCTGAGAAGTACTCCATTGTACATATGTACCAGAGCTTCTTTATCCGTTTGTTCATCGACGGACATCTAGGTTGCTTCCATGTTCTAGCTATTGTGTAGAGTGCTGCAGTCATCCTGCAATTTTTAAGAAAAATTCATACATGATTCTGAGCTCAGTACTGAAATTCATCCCATTGCACTTGAAGACTGTGTGCTTAAAATGATGAAATATCAGCTGTAATCACTGCACATTTGATTTTTTGGCAATGAGGAGACATCTCAGAGAGGCAGGGCATTATTTTAAGATGTACTCAACATAAAACCATTTTCATCTGGATCAGAAACAATTTTTCTGCATGGCTGAATGCTTTTGCCTAACACCTTTGGGAATAGCTGTTAAAAATGTAATTTTTGTATTTTAACTTAGAGAAAACTTCTAAAAATAAAGTGAGTTTTATTAAAATAGTAATTAGTTTCCATTATCACTTATAATACAAAATTCAGTAATTGGATGACCATAACTAAAAGCCAGTAGAAGTACTAATTTTAAGATGGTAACAAATTTTGTGTGTTTTCATGAGTATGAATAGACCAGAAGTACAATGAAGTGTTTGAGTTTTTATTAAGTGGACATATAGTCTTAAATGCATGTGTGCATGCTGAGTCACTCTTTCATGTCCAACTCTTTGTGACCTCATGGACTGTAGCCTACCAGACTCCTCTGTCCGTGGGATTCTCCAGGCAAGATTACTGGAGTTGGTTGCCATTTCATCCTCCAAGGGATCTTCCAGACCCAGGGATTGAGCCTGAGTCTCCTGCATTGGCAGGTGAATTTTTTTTTTGGAAACTTGTGGTCTAAAATGGGAATGCATCAAGTACTCTTATAAGGACTCCAGTGATTAAGTTATGTTTAAAGTTCTTACCTTATGGATGTGAAAAATGAAGATGAGAGAGATTTGAAAACCAGGCCAGATCAAGATTCTTCCACACTTGTAGGTGTTAATTAGAACACCTTGGGTTGCAAGCAACAGAAAACTCAATTCAGATAGCTTAAACAAGAAAGGGAGTCTGTAGGTTCATGGGACTGAAAAGTAGAGACACTGTGGTGTCAGCGGCTCAAATCATATCACCTGCCACGAGGCTCTCCCACTTCCCTCCATTTTGGCTTTATTCTCCGATTCTAGGTGCTGGTCTCTGGCAGCTTGAGGCTCTTGCCTCCTAACTTCCAGCAACCCCAAAGAATGAGAACCTATTTTTCCAATTACCTGGGAAAGTCCTGCAATTAGCTTTGGTTGATTGGCATGGGTCAAACGTGCATCTTTGAACCAGTCCTTGTGGCAAGATTAGATTCTGCCACTTGGCCAGGCCTGGGTCATGTGTCCACCACATCCCAGTCAAACTATAGACCCAACCCCAGTCAAAGTATAGACCAAGATTGGAAGGAGGACTTTTCTTAAGGAAATCGATACTATTCTCAGAACAAGAGGTGATAGCTGTTGAGAATGAGTCGGTGGATTCCCAGTATGCCCACTGCCTTTCTCTTTATGACAGTCATTCATACTTGAAATGGTGTCTCTCCAAAAAAGGAATTCCTTTTGTCTTCCTCTGTGCATCCGTTGATTTGTCTCCTTGGGCCTTCCTGGAAGGGCACTTTCTGTGGTGCCTGTTGGTAAATTTTGTCATGTTACTCTCTGTTGTTCTTCTTTTAAGTGGTTTTAATATCTTGCATTGGAGATCATATCTCGATCAAGTCGTTTCAGAATATTGTACTGTGTTTTAGGAAGACTCTGAATATCTATTTCTACATCCACCTTCACACACGTGTGTGCATGCACACACACACACACAGAATTTTAGAAGCTGTGCATGTGTTTTCAATTTAATATTTGGTATTCCAGAGCTTTTCAGAGTTGTCAGCTGGTATGATGACACATTTTGATTTTCATGACATAGATATTTAATGTGATGAAAGGATCACAGGCGATAAAGAGCTCAAGTTCCCTCATCAGTTAATGGACTCTGAAGCAAGAGTGGTTCTTCCAGGGACTGGACTAGTTCAAAGACACTTGTAGGTGTTAATTAGAACACCTTGGGTTGCAAGCAACAGAAAACTCAATTCAGATAGCTTAAACAAGAAAGGGAGTCTGTAGGTTCATAGGACTGAAAAGTAGAGGCACTGTGGTGTCAGCGGCTCAAATCATATCACCTGCCACGAGGCTCTCCCACTTCCCTCCATTTTGGCTTTATTCTCCGATTCCAGGTGCTGGTCTCTGGCATCTTGAGGCTCTTGCCTCCTAACTTCCAGCAACCCCAAGGAACAAGAACCTATTTTTCCAATTACCTGGGAAAGTCCTGCAATTAGCTTTGGTTGATTGGCATGGGTCAAACGTGCATCTTTGAACCAGTCCTTGTGGCAAGATTAGATTCTGCCACTTGGCCAGGCCTGGGTCATGTGTCCACCACATCCCAGTCAAACTATAGACCCAACCCCAGTCAAAGTATAGACCAAGATTGGAAGGAGGACTTTTCTTAAGGAAATCGATACTATTCTCAGAACAAGAGGTGATAGCTGTTGAGAATGAGTCGGTGGATTCCCAGTATGCCCACTGCCTTTCTCTTTATGACAGTCATTCATACTTGAAATGGTGTCTCTCCAAAAAAGGAATTCCTTTTGTCTTCCTCTGTGCATCCGTTGATTTGTCTCCTTGGGCCTTCCTGGAAGGGCACTTTCTGTGGTGCCTGTTGGTAAATTTTGTCATGTTACTCTCTGTTGTTCTTCTTTTAAGTGGTTTTAATATCTTGCATTGGAGATCATATCTCGATCAAGTCGTTTCAGAATATTGTACTGTGTTTTAGGAAGACTCTGAATATCTATTTCTACATCCACCTTCACACACGTGTGTGCATGCACACACACACACACACACACACACACACAGAATTTTAGAATCTGTGCATGTGTTTTCAATTTAATATTTGGTATTCCAGAGCTTTTCAGAGTTGTCAGCTGGTATGATGACACATTTTGATTTTCATGACATAGATATTTAATGTGATGAAAGGATCACAGGCGATAAAGAGCTCAAGTTCCCTCATCAGTTAATGGACTCTGAAGCAAGAGTGGTTCTTCCAGGGACTGGACTAGTTCAGTGGTTGTTGTTGTAGGAGCAGTGAGATTTGGAAGCTGAAGGCCCAGGTTCTGATTCGGCCATGTATTAGGACACAGAGAGAGAGCTTATTGTTCTGTAGGAGAGATGTTCAGACAACTGACTAGAAAAGAAGACTGAATCAATCAGTCAATGGAGGAGAACAGACAACTCTCCCATGTGTGTCGAAGAATCTCAGGTGGTTTATGGATGTCCAGTTCCAAAGGAGGGAGCCTAACTTCCCCTCCTTAACTGTGGACTGTGTGTAGTGCCTTCTCCCCAAAGAATACGGTGTGCAAATCGGGGGAATGAGTGATCTTCAGAGCAACTGGATACTCTGCTAGGCAATCAAGGTCAACATCAGCAATGATAAGTCATGTTAATAGCATGTACTGTTGACATGATATAGTAGAAATGACACTTTCTCTCTGTGGTTTTCCTCTCCTGAAATCCATAATCCCAGTCCAATCAGGAGAAAATGTCAGATAAAGTCTAGGTAGACACATCTGTGTGTGTGTGCTCAGTCACTTAGTCATGTCTGACTGTTGTGACCCCATGGACTGTAGCCCACCAGGCGCCTCTTTTTCAGGCAAGAATACTGTGTTGCCATTTCCTCCTCCAGGGTAACTTCTGAGACTCATGCAGTCTGGCACTGGCAGGCAGATGAGTCCTAATGTCCATAATTGAAGGACATTGTACAAATTACCTGACCATTACTTCGCGAAATGGTCAAGGTCCTCATAACAAGGAAAGTCTGGGAAAGAATCTGTCATAGCCAAGAAGAGCCTGAGAAGCCCTAAAGCCTACTGGTAATATGGGATCTTGTAACAGGAGAGGAACACTGGGAAAAAGTTAAGGGAACCTAAATAAAGAATGAACTTTAGGACTTCCCTGGTGGTCCAGTGGGTAAAGAGTCTGCCTTGCAGTGCAAGGGGCACTGGTTCGATCCCTGGCCTGGAAGACCCCATGTGTGGCAGAGTGGCTGGGCCAGTGTGTCCAATTAGGAGCCAGCACTTTGGATGACACATTTTGATTTTCATGACATAGATATTTAATGTGATGAAAGGATCACAGGCGATAAAGAGCTCAAGTTCCCTCATCAGTTAATGGACTCTGAAGCAAGAGTGGTTCTTCCAGGGACTGGACTAGTTCAGTGGTTGTTGTTGTAGGAGCAGTGAGATTTGGAAGCTGAAGGCCCAGGTTCTGATTCGGCCACGTATTAGGACACAGAGAGAGAGCTTATTGTTCTGTAGGAGAGATGTTCAGACAACTGACTAGAAAAGAAGACTATGAATCAATCAGTCAATGGAGGAGAACAGACAACTCTCCCATGTGTGTCGAAGAATCTCAGGTGGTTTATGGATGTCCAGTTCCAAAGGAGGGAGCCTAACTTCCCCTCCTTAATTGTGGACTGTGTGTAGTGCCTTCTCCCCAAAGAATACGGTGTGCAAATCGGGGGAATGAGTGATCTTCAGAGCAACTGGATACTCTGCTAGGCAATCAAGGTCAACATCAGCAATGATAAGTCATGTTAATAGCATGTACTGTTGACATGATATAGTAGAAATGACACTTTCTCTCTGTGGTTTTCCTCTCCTGAAATCCATAATCCCAGTCCAATCAGGAGAAAATGTCAGATAAAGTCTAGATAGACACATCTGTGTGTGTGTGCTCAGTCACTTAGTCATGTCTGACTGTTATGGCCCCATGGACTGTAGCCCACCAGGCGCCTCTTTTTCAGGCAAGAATACTGTGTTGCCATTTCCTCCTCCAGGGTAACTTCTGAGACTCATGCAGTCTGGCACTGACAGGCAGATGAGTCCTAATGTCCATAATTGAAGGACATTGTACAAATTACCTGACCATTACTTCGCAAAATGGTCAAGGTCCTCATAACAAGGAAAGTCTGGGAAAGAATCTGTCATAGCCAAGAAGAGCCTGAGAAGCCCTAAAGCCTACTGGTAATATGGGATCTTGTAACAGGAGAGGAACACTGGGAAAAAGTTAAGGGAACCTAAATAAAGAATGAACTTTAGGACTTCCCTGGTGGTCCAGTGGGTAAAGAGTCTGCCTTGCAGTGCAAGGGGCACTGGTTCGATCCCTGGCCTGGAAGACCCCATGTGTGGCAGAGTGGCTGGGCCAGTGTGTCCAATTAGGAGCCAGCACTTTGGAGCGCGTGTGCCCAGAGCCAGTCCTCTGCAACGAGAGGCTGTTGCAGTGGGAGGCCCACACAGGCCAAAGAATAAAGATGGATGAAAATAAATAAATAAAGGACCAATAAGAATGAATTTTAGTTGGTAATGATGTATCAGTATTGGTTCATTAATTGTGACTAACATACCAAATCAATGTCAGGTTTAGTAGGAAACAAGTTATGGAGTGCATGGTAATTTTCTGTGCTCTCTTCACAACTTCTCTGTGAATCTGAAGTATTCTAAAATAAAGAAATTCACTAAAAGCAAATGAGCTTCACTAACTTCACCTGTAAACATTTTGTCAAACTCTGGTTCCATCCAGGCCCTGGCACAGGGAAATCCTAAATGAGTTAGATGTGTTCTCTGCATCTGGTGGTTACTGAGTGAATGTTAAAGCAGGCTCAGGGAGGTTGAAAGATTTTTCCAGAGAAGAACAGAGGCCTGTCATTCCTTGAGACTCAGGGACATCAGTCAGGAATATTTTGTTTGGCAAGCAAAAGGGAAAAAACATCCTGCTCTTCTCCATCAGTGGTCCTCAACTGTAGTTACGTATTTGGTGAGGCTTTTCTGGTGGCTCAGTTGGTAAAGAATCTGCCTGCAAGGTGAAAACTTGGGTTTGATCCCTGGGTCAGGAAGATCCCCTGGAGAAGGGATAGGCTACCCACTCCAGTATTCTTTCCTGGAGAATCCCATGGACAGAAGAGTCTGGTGGGTTATCGTCTGTGGGGTCACAAGAGTCAGACAGGACTACACAACCACCACCGCCACCAGCGGAGCTTTAAAAATGCAGATGCCTAAGTAATAAATGCTCAATACATGTCATTTACTCTTAGAAAATGCAGATGCCTGGACCTTACTTCAGACCTATCACATCAGAATCACTGGGGTTGGGGGTGGTGGTGGTGTCTGGTTGACCTTTTGACAGAGGAGCCTCTAGGTGATTCTCATGAACCGCTGTGGTCTGGGACCTCTGACCAGGTTATTTGTGTAGGTCACTCAGCACATTTTTGTGTTATTCTTCTCCATTCTGGAATATCGCTTTTCTTCTCCTTTGTTGGTTTCTTCACTAAGATTGATCTGGTCCAAGACAAAGTAAGCTTTCCTTGGAAAGTGTGGTAGGGTTCAGGTCAGCCACTATCAAATTAAATCGGTGATTCTGCTTTGTCGTCCTCTCCTTGTACTTATCTAGCCATGGGGTTCCTTGTTATGTATTCAGTCTCTTCATTTTTTGGATCCAAGGATTTGCATTTTGATTCTGGGGGCTTGGGCTTCCCTGGTGGCTCAGATGGTAAAGAATCTGCCTACAGTGCAGGAGACCTGGGTTCGATCCCTCAGTTGGGAAGATCCCCTGGAGAAGGGAACGGCGACCTACTCTAGTACTCTTGCCTAGAGAATTCCATGACTCGTTCATGGATCTCAAAGAGTCTGATATGACTCAGCGACTTCACTTTCACTTTTTCACTTTCTGGGGCCTTGAGCAAGTTACTTCCCATCTCAGCCTTGTTTTCCTCAGCCCTAAATTAGACCCAATCAGGTGTATTCCTTCTGGTCACTAGGAAGGTGACATGATGCAGGTTCCAGCCGAACACGTGGAAGACCTTGATCCATCATCTGCCATCCCGGGTATTTTCCTGATCTATAGAAAGCATTTCCGTTTCTTTCTTTTTCAAAAATAAATTTCCCTGTGCATTGTTCTCTAATGCTTATAGGAAATGGTCTCAAATCTTTGCAGAACATCCAATATAGTTTCTACAAAGCATCAAAGGACATATCTTTCTTGGTTCGTTTCATCTGGGCCCTAGAAAAGAAGTTTGTCTTTTTTTCTCTCTTTTATTATTCTGCAAGGGTGATTGGAATGGACTGGTAAAGATGACTTTTCTTTGTCTCTGTCATCCTTGTGTTGAATTTAAATGAGATTCATTGTGGTGGAAGGTCAGTTGTCTTCAAACTGTATATTGAATAGGTACTTTATGGTTCAGTATTTCCACTGATAAGAACAGTTTTGGCCTCTAATTGGTGAATGAAGATGTGTTATATGGGCCAATATTATAGCACAGACGAAGCATTTTGCTAGGGCCTACATGACTTGTAATGATCTTTCTAAAAGCTCAAGACTGGCTCCATTGATTTATTATGTTCCAAATTTTAATTTTTGTTGCTTGAGAGAAAGTAAGATATCTGTTATACTGTTGTCTGAATCAGATCAGTTGGGCTTTGCTGGTAATTCCCTTTTTGCATTATTTTCTATAGAACTTGACAAATGATTAATCTACATGACACATTCTCGTCTTGCACATGTTTCTTTGGGGAAATTGCTGGAGTTAGTTGGCTGCATGGTTGAGTACTTAGTTGATATCTGAGTATGGAAAAGAAACCTTAACACGAGATTGATGCTTTGGAAGCTTTACTCGTAAACATTCTAAGACTACAATGACCCACTGATGGGGAATAATTGCAGCCTTCAAAAATAATCACCCCAGTTATGCTTGCCAAAGGTTGCTCCATTAGGAATCCAGCATTTGAACAGAAGAACAAAATTTTGCATCTTGGTACCAGAGTAGTACAAGCTTCCCTTGTAGCTCAGCTGGTAAAGAATCTGCCTGCAGTGCAGGAGACCCTGGTTCAATTCCTGAGTCAGGAAGATCCCCTGGAGAAGAGATAGGCAACCTACTCTGGTATTCTTTTCTTTCTTTCTTTATTTCATTTATTCATTTATTTTGGGTATTCTGGATTTTCACTGTTGCTGCAGGCTCTTCTCTAGTTGCAGGAAGTGGGGGCTACTCTATAGCTGAGATGAGCAGGCTTCTTGTTGCGGTGACTTCTCTCGTTCTGGAACTCAGACTCTAGGGCACATGGGCTCCATAGTTGCGGCTTCGAAGCTCTAGAGCACAGGTTCCGTAGTTGTGGCTCACGGACTTAGTTGCTCTGCAGCATGTCGGATCTTCCTGGATCAAGAATCAAATCCGTGTCTCTTGCATTGGCAGGCAGATTCTTTACCACTGAGCTCCCAGGGAAGCCCCACTCTGATATTCTTGCCTGGAAAATTCTGTGGCTCGACCATGGATCTCAAAGACTCAGACACGACTGAACAACTTTCACTTTCACCAGGGTAGTAGGCTAGGAGGAATTCTTGATCAGGAATAAAGAGGCTGTGTGTGTGTGTGTGTGTGTGTGTGTGTGTGTGTGCGTGTGCGCGCATGCTTGTGCTCAGTCATGTCTGACTCTTTGTGACCCCATGAACTGTATGTAGCCCGCCAGGTTCCTCTGTCCGTGGAATTCTCTGGGCAGGAATACTGGAGTGGGTTGCCATTTTCTTCACCAGGGTATCTTCCTGACCCAGGGATTTAACTTGTGTCTCTGGCATCTCCTGCACTGGCAGGTGGATTCTTTACCACAAGTACCACCTGAGAAGCCCATAAAGAGGTTAGATTCTATGATTAACTAGAAGTAAGAAACCACTTAACCTTTCAGGGGCTTAGTTACATCATCTCAATGATGGAAGATTGGCCTTTAACTTCTCCAACATTCCAATGAAGGTTGTGATCATTTCAGTGGTAGGAGCTCTTGCATTTGTCCCATGGAGCCAGGGAGGGCCTTTGGTGGTGTCTGCCTCCTCTACTGACCCTGCTTCTCCGATTAATGAGAGCGTGCCTCTCTGTGGATGCACTTTCAGAATGCAGGGAGAGCCAAGGGAGTTTCAAACGGGTAGGTGGTGGCATTTCCTCTTCATCCAATTTGAGTTAAATGGGACCAACATATATATTATTTTCTGGCTTGTTTTTCTGCCAGGTTACATCTCCAGCGTTTGCTGGTATGCTGATGTGAACACTGTCATCTTGCTTCTTTTCTTCCAGGATATTTTAAGGCTAAGATAAATTGTGTGAAGAAACACATTTTGAAACGGTTTTAAACTTTGCATATGTTTAAATGGGTTTTCATAGGAGAAATGTGTCTAAACTTTTACATCGTTAGAAAGTCGTGGCTCTGCCAAAACCACCTGCTGGGTGTCTGTGCTGGAAGCAAGATAGGAATCAACTCACTCACTCTGAGGTGGAAGAAGACAGGTCTAGACCATGGCCAAGGTGGGGAGGGTGAAACAGAGGGAGGTGTGGGACCACCGGGACCTCTGCTTCCAGCATTTATGTTCGGCTTAATTCTTGAATCTATTTAAAGTATGTGTTCAGCTGACACCTGCTTTGCGATCTCTCACAGCGACCAGTCTTGTAGGTGAAATTCACTTATGTGCTAAAGGTCCATGCCTTAGAGACATGATGTTTCATTGAGGATTCATCCTGCTGCATCAAGGGTCAAGCTCCTAAAGACAATCGTGTCTGACTCTTTGTGACCCCATGAACTGTATGTAGCCCGCCAGGTTCCTCTGTCCGTGGAATTCTCTGGGCAGGAATACTGGAGTGGGTTGCCATTTTCTTCACCAGGGTATCTTCCTGACCCAGGGATTTAACTTGTGTCTCTGGCATCTCCTGCACTGGCAGGTGGATTCTTTACCACAAGTACCACCTGAGAAGCCCATAAAGAGGTTAGATTCTATGATTAACTAGAAGTAAGAAACCACTTAACCTTTCAGGGGCTTAGTTACATCATCTCAATGATGGAAGATTGGCCTTTAACTTCTCCAACATTCCAATGAAGGTTGTGATCATTTCAGTGGTAGGAGCTCTTGCATTTGTCCCATGGAGCCAGGGAGGGCCTTTGGTGGTGTCTGCCCCCTCTACTGACCCAGCTTCTCCGATTAATGAGAGCGTGCCTCTCTGTGGATGCACTTTCAGAATGCAGGGAGAGCCAAGGGAGTTTCAAACGGGTAGGTGGTGGCATTTCCTCTTCATCCAATTTGAGTTAAATGGGACCAACATATATATTATTTTCTGGCTTGTTTTTCTGCCAGGTTACATCTCCAGCGTTTGCTGGTATGCTGATGTGAACACTGTCATCTTGCTTCTTTTCTTCCAGGATATTTTAAGGCTAAGATAAATTGTGTGAAGAAACACATTTTGAAACGGTTTTAAACTTTGCATATGTTTAAATGGGTTTTCATAGGAGAAATGTGTCTAAACTTTTACATCGTTAGAAAGTCGTGGCTCTGCCAAAACCACCTGCTGGGTGTCTGTGCTGGAAGCAAGATAGGAATCAACTCACTCACTCTGAGGTGGAAGAAGACAGGTCTAGACCATGGCCAAGGTGGGGAGGGTGAAACAGAGGGAGGTGTGGGACCACCGGGACCTCTGCTTCCAGCATTTATGTTCGGCTTAATTCTTGAATCTATTTAAAGTATGTGTTCAGCTGACACCTGCTTTGCGATCTCTCACAGCGACCAGTCTTGTAGGTGAAATTCACTTATGTGCTAAAGGTCCATGCCTTAGAGACATGATGTTTCATTGAGGATTCATCCTGCTGCATCAAGGGTCAAGCTCCTAAAGACAATCGTGTCAACCCTGTAGAGGTACCTGCCATAGCCTACAGGCCTAGGATCCCAGGACCCCGGTGGTTCTGAAAGGACGGGGATGGCTGCAGCAAGAACTCACACTTTGTTGCATCTCAGTGATCAGGTCAATGCTGGGGAAACTTCCTTCTTCTTCATGCTTTTCCATAATTCAATGGGAGGAGAGTGGCCTGTTCAATGTAGCCAAAGCTACAAAAGTTCTAAGTTGCACAAATGCCATGGTGTACCTGGTGGTTGCTTTAGAGAATCCGGGGTGGGAGGGAGTAAGTGCTGGCGGAGACAAGTTTCAGCCTTAAGGTGACTTGATGTGACCGCGCTCACGTAGGGACAGGATCAGACTTTTCCAGGAAGGTCGTTTGGGTGTCTCTGTTCAAAGGAGGTGCTCACAACATTCAGACTGTGCTATTCCAGTGAAATGTGTTAGGAAAGACTATTATTTATTTGAGTTTAATGAGAGATGAGAAGTTTCCAGGGAATATGTTTGCTGATGTGAGTTTACTGTGGCAGAAGATTGGCATAGATTCTACATAATGACTGAAAGTTGCCAAACTCTTGCTGGCTGATTTTAATTACCAGTTAGACAAAGAGGACAGAAAAAGAGGGAAGAAATGATGACAGGATCAAGTTGACTGAGAATCCATCTGGAGATCCTTTTAGCCCCAAATACAAATATTATGGGAAATTAAACTTTAAGCGTTTAAATGGGTTTTCATAGGAGAAATGTGCTCACTCAAACGTGGCTCTGCCAAAACCACCTGCTGGGTGTCTGTGCTGGAAGCAAGATAGGAATCAACTCACTCACTCTGAGGTGGAAGAAGACAGGTCTAGACCATGGCCAAGGTGGGGAGGGTGAAACAGAGGGAGGTGTGGGACCACCGGGACCTCTGCTTCCAGCATTTATGTTCGGCTTAATTCTTGAATCTATTTAAAGTATGTGTTCAGCTGACACCTGCTTTGCGATCTCTCACAGCGACCAGTCTTGTAGGTGAAATTCACTTATGTGCTAAAGGTCCATGCCTTAGAGACATGATGTTTCATTGAGGATTCATCCTGCTGCATCAAGGGTCAAGCTCCTAAAGACAATCGTGTCAACCCTGTAGAGGTACCTGCCATAGCCTACAGGCCTAGGATCCCAGGACCCCGGTGGTTCTGAAAGGACGGGGGTGGCTGCAGCAAGAACTCACACTTTGTTGCATCTCAGTGATCAGGTCAATGCTGGGGAAACTTCCTTCTTCTTCATGCTTTTCCATAATTCAATGGGAGGAGAGTGGCCTGTTCAATGTAGCCAAAGCTACAAAAGTTCTAAGTTGCACAAATGCCATGGTGTACCTGGTGGTTGCTTTAGAGAATCCGGGGTGGGAGGGAGTAAGTGCTGGCGGAGACAAGTTTCAGCCTTAAGGTGACTTGATGTGACCGCGCTCACGTAGGGACAGGATCAGACTTTTCCAGGAAGGTCGTTTGGGTGTCTCTGTTCAAAGGAGGTGCTCACAACATTCAGACTGTGCTATTCCAGTGAAATGTGTTAGGAAAGACTATTATTTATTTGAGTTTAATGAGAGATGAGAAGTTTCCAGGGAATATGTTTGCTGATGTGAGTTTACTGTGGCAGAAGATTGGCATAGATTCTACATAATGACTGAAAGTTGCCAAACTCTTGCTGGCTGATTTTAATTACCAGTTAGACAAAGAGGACAGAAAAAGAGGGAAGAAATGATGACAGGATCAAGTTGACTGAGAATCCATCTGGAGATCCTTTTAGCCCCAAATACAAATATTATGGGAAATTATTTTATTAGCCTTATGAGTAAATTTGGCAATGACTGATATTAAAATATTGTGACAGATTAAAATAATTTCAAATTGCATGAGAAAATATACTTCTAGAAGTGTAATGAGCACTTCCATGGATGTTGGTTGTAAAAATTGGTTTAATCTTCTGAAAAACAGTTAGACCCTATGGATCAAAAACCTTAAAGCCTATTGACTCTGTAACACTTCTTTTTAGGAGTTTGTTCTTAGAAAGTTGTTGGAAATTTGAACAAAATTTTGTACACAGAGCTATTCCTCATATCATTTATTTATAATAGTCCAAAATTAGGAAAAGGCTACATGTCCGGTTTTTAAAAATATTTATTTATTTATGCATTTGATGTGCCAGGTCTTTTGGCTGAGGTAAGTGGGTTCTAGCCCCCTGACCAGAGATTGAACCTGGGCCATCTGCACTGGGAGCTTGAAGTCTTAGCCACAGGACCACCAGGGAAGTCCCAAAGTGTCAAGTTAACAGGAGAATGTTTCGATAATGGTGTCACTCTGTGATTGAGTCTCATATAGATATTGCAAATGCATGCTCTGTCATGTCCAACTCTTTGCAGCCCATGGACTATAGACTGCCAGGATCCTCTGTCCATAGAATTTTCCAGATAGGAATACTGGAATGGGTTGCCATTTCCTAATGCAGGGGATCTTACTGACCCAGGGATTGAACCCATGTTTCCTGCATTGGCAGGCGGATTCTTTACCAATGAGCCACCTGGGTGTTTCTCTTGGTCCCAAAGGAGGTGCTCACAACATTCAGACTGTGCTATTCCAGTGAAATGTGTTAGGAAAGACTATTATTTATTTGAGTTTAATGAGAGATGAGAAGTTTCCAGGGAATATGTTTGCTGATGTGAGTTTACTGTGGCAGAAGATTGGCATAGATTCTACATAATGACTGAAAGTTGCCAAACTCTTGCTGGCTGATTTTAATTACCAGTTAGACAAAGAGGACAGAAAAAGAGGGAAGAAATGATGACAGGATCAAGTTGACTGAGAATCCATCTGGAGATCCTTTTAGCCCCAAATACAAATATTATGGGAAATTATTTTATTAGCCTTATGAGTAAATTTGGCAATGACTGATATTAAAATATTGTGACAGATTAAAATAATTTCAAATTGCATGAGAAAATATACTTCTAGAAGTGTAATGAGCACTTCCATGGATGTTGGTTGTAAAAATTGGTTTAATCTTCTGAAAAACAGTTAGACCCTATGGATCAAAAACCTTAAAGCCTATTGACTCTGTAACACTTCTTTTTAGGAGTTTGTTCTTAGAAAGTTGTTGGAAATTTGAACAAAATTTTGTACACAGAGCTATTCCTCATATCATTTATTTATAATAGTCCAAAATTAGGAAAAGGCTACATGTCCGGTTTTTAAAAATATTTATTTATTTATGCATTTGATGTGCCAGGTCTTTTGGCTGAGGTAAGTGGGTTCTAGCCCCCTGACCAGAGATTGAACCTGGGCCATCTGCACTGGGAGCTTGAAGTCTTAGCCACAGGACCACCAGGGAAGTCCCAAAGTGTCAAGTTAACAGGAGAATGTTTCGATAATGGTGTCACTCTGTGATTGAGTCTCATATAGATATTGCAAATGCATGCTCTGTCATGTCCAACTCTTTGCAGCCCATGGACTATAGACTGCCAGGATCCTCTGTCCATAGAATTTTCCAGATAGGAATACTGGAATGGGTTGCCATTTCCTAATGCAGGGGATCTTACTGACCCAGGGATTGAACCCATGTTTCCTGCATTGGCAGGCGGATTCTTTACCAATGAGCCACCTGGGAAGCCCCAGACATTGCAAAAGGTATTTTTTCCCCCAAAGGAATTTTTTTTTTTAAATTATTTACTTACTTGGCTGTGCTAGGTTTTAGTCGTGGCATGTGGGATCTAGTTCCCTGACCAGGGATCAAACCCAGGCTCCCTGCATTGGGAACACAGAGTCTTAACCACTGGACCACAGGGAAGTCCCCAAAAGGTATTTTTTTTACAATTATCTTTCTTTTTTTTTTTTTTTAAAAAAAATTTGGCCTCTTTTTAAATTGATTTTTAAAATTTGTTTTTCATCCATCTTTATTCTTTGGCCTGCTCCACTGCATCCTTCAGAGACCTATTAATAGCGAAAGAGTCCTTCTTGGATCCTTCATAGAGATCTTAGCCCCCTGTGCTTCCTTCCTTCCTTCTCATCGTGACTGAGAGGCTGTTGGTTTACCTGTTTCCCATCTCCTGGGAGACTGGTCGCCATGTCTGCTGGAGTGATTGCTCTGTGCCTGGCATCGGAAGTTGCTCCTTGACCATTTGCTGAATGCATAAATTGTAAATGAATGAATGAAGAACATGCACACGGACTCTTGCATTTCCAGTCACCAGAATGAAAGGCAAAGTGCTCGCTGTGGAATGTATATTATTTGCTAAGTTCTCTGCGCAAGCCAGTCGATCTGTTCTTCTTTGCTGATGATAAGAATAATGGTGGAGGGGCTTCCCTGGTGGTACAGGGATGAAGAATCTGCCTTGCAGTGCAGGGGACCTGGGTTAAATAGTTAGCTGGGAATCTAAGATTCCACATGCTGCAGGGCAGCTAGGCCTGTGCGCTGCAAGTACTGAGACCGCGCGCTCTGGAGCCTGCAGGCCACAACTAGAGAAGCCTGCACTCTGCAACAAAGCTCCTGTGAAAACAAACAAACGAAGGAAAAGCTCCTGCGAGCCACAGCTGTGTGCCGACACAGCCAAACAAATAAATATATATTTAAAAAGAGTGATGGTGATGACAGCTAACCCTGATTGGATGCATGTGATGGGATAGACATTACCTTTGTCATTTTCATGTATAAATATTCAGTATTTCCAACAGCATTAAGAGCTCTGCTAGAAAAGGAACAGTGACACTCAGCGTTTGAAGCAGCCATGTTCAACACTGTTCTCATCGTATTTTTGTTCAAATTAATGAAATTGTATCATCCATTCAGTGATTAATTCCAACCTCGAAATTCAGGGTAGGACAGAAATAAAAATGACGATGGATCTTGTGTGGAGTAGTCATTGGCATCCTTTATTTAGACAGAATAGTTTTAATAATTCTAAAACTTTTAAATAACTGTTGAATTGCAGCCAGCACTGTTTTACCAATGAGCCCTTTATCCTTCAGTCTCTTCAGAGCTTTGGGTTGCCTGGCAACCAAAGACCAGAGTCTTCTAAACTTGTTGAGTTATTGCCCAATCATAGCCCTGGTGGATAGGAACAAATCAACAAAGATAAAAACATGCCCCCGAATGATTATAATAATTCAGTGATTATCCCAATTGCATTCTAGAGAATCACATTTATTCCAAACCATATGCTCAATCTCTTTATTTTTTTCTAGGTCAGGGGAACAGCTTTTATCTAAATTATCTTTAACTGCGGATTCTCATTATAATTCTTCAAAAGTGAATTATTTTAAATTAGTTTCAGTTGGAAAATAGCCCATGCTGCTTTGATTTGTGACGAACTGTGGGCTGTAAGTAGGTCATAATCATGAAAACCAGATTTGGTAATTTTTGTTTGTTTGTTTGTTTTTCCCCTGCAGATTGTAGCCCAGGAAAATTCCGTCCGAGGGGAGTGCACCTGAAGTCAGACAGGTTCTAGTGCAGCTTTGTTACTCTCTGGGCAGTTTTGGACAGGTTTTTTAAACTCAGTCAGCCTCAGTTTTTTCATCTGTAAAATGGAACGACAATAGCGTCTAGCTTAAAGGGGAAGCTCCGGTAATGGATGGAATCTGATAAGTGCCACGTGGTCAGATGATGGAAACTTTGTAAATTTTCTGTTTCATCCTAAGGACACTCGGGAACTTTTAGAGAGTTTATAGAGACCCCTTCTCTTCTCCGCCATCCTTCACGACTCCCGCTAATAAATGGTGGCTTATTTGGGTCTGGGGGTGCTCCACAATCATTGTTTTGATCATCTATTGTGGAGAAACAAATGATCCCAACATATAGGAGCTTAAACCAACAACCATGTTATTGATTTGCTCATGAACATGTAATTCAGACAGGGCATTCGCGGGGCCTGACTGGGCTGGAGGAAGCAGGGCCATGTGATGGGATGAAAGGCACGTCGGTGCCGGCTTTTGACTGGATACTCCACGGGGCTGTAGCCATGACCTCTGTCTTCCACGTGACTTCTCTGTGGGGTGGATTAGGCTTCTCACAGTGTGACAGGCCCAGGCAAGTGGGACTTGTAGCTGGCTTCCCCAGGGCAAGAATGCAGACGCAGCCTCTCTTCAGAGCTTTGGGTTGCCTGACAACCAAAGACCAGAGTCTTCTAAACTTGTTGAGTTATTGCCCAATCATAGCCCTGGTGGATAGGAACAAATCAACAAAGATAAAAACATGCCCCCGAATGATTATAATAATTCAGTGATTATCCCAATTGCATTCTAGAGAATCACATTTATTCCAAACCATATGCTCAATCTCTTTATTTTTTTCTAGGTCAGGGGAACAGCTTTTATCTAAATTATCTTTAACTGCGGATTCTCATTATAATTCTTCAAAAAGTGAATTATTTTAAATTAGTTTCAGTTGGAAAATAGCCCATGCTGCTTTGATTTGTGACGAACTGTGGGCTGTAAGTAGGTCATAATCATGAAAACCAGATTTGGTAATTTTTGTTTGTTTGTTTGTTTTTCCCCTGCAGATTGTAGCCCAGGAAAATTCCGTCCGAGGGGAGTGCACCTGAAGTCAGACAGGTTCTAGTGCAGCTTTGTTACTCTCTGGGCAGTTTTGGACAGGTTTTTTAAACTCAGTCAGCCTCAGTTTTTTCATCTGTAAAATGGAACGACAATAGCGTCTAGCTTAAAGGGGAAGCTCCGGTAATGGATGGAATCTGATAAGTGCCACGTGGTCAGATGATGGAAACTTTGTAAATTTTCTGTTTCATCCTAAGGACACTCGGGAACTTTTAGAGAGTTTATAGAGACCCCTTCTCTTCTCCGCCATCCTTCACGACTCCCGCTAATAAATGGTGGCTTATTTGGGTCTGGGGGTGCTCCACAATCATTGTTTTGATCATCTATTGTGGAGAAACAAATGATCCCAACATATAGGAGCTTAAACCAACAACCATGTTATTGATTTGCTCATGAACATGTAATTCAGACAGGGCATTCGCGGGGCCTGACTGGGCTGGAGGAAGCAGGGCCATGTGATGGGATGAAAGGCACGTCGGTGCCGGCTTTTGACTGGATACTCCACGGGGCTGTAGCCATGACCTCTGTCTTCTCCACGTGACTTCTCTGTGGGGTGGATTAGGCTTCTCACAGTGTGACAGGCCCAGGCAAGTGGGACTTGTAGCTGGCTTCCCCCAGGGCAAGAATGCAGACGCAGCCAGGGCTTCTTAAAGTGGAAGCCCAGGCCTGGCGTGGTGTCCCTTCCCCTGCAGGCTGGGGGCCAAGGCAGATCAGAACTCCAGATTCCAGGGAGAAGCAGAGGGGTCTGCAGAAGGCCTCGGACGTGGGAGGTCCGGCTCCTTGACTGCCCCCACCGTGAGAGTCCACTGGAACCATCCTGAATGTCTCCAGAGTTTGGCCTCCAAGTCTCTGGGCATCAAATGCCTCTTTCCCTCTCCTTATATGTTCGTGAGAATTAAAAATCGTAACCAGCAGATTACAGAGTGCCTCTCGTTGAGAACTGCTGGTCTTGTATGTGTTCAAGGACTGAGGAGAGGCACTGTGGTGGTAAAGGGTACTTAGCAGAGTGCCTGGCACAGGGTGAGTGCCAGACGTGCTTATATCATCACCACCATCATTACCGTCACCATCACCATCATCACCACCATCATCATCACCACCATCACCATCATCACCACCACTGTCACCATTATCACCATCACTGTTACCATCACCACCATCGCCATCACCATCACTGTCACCGTTATTGCCACCATCACCATAATCCATCACCACCACCACCATCACTGTAATCCATTACGATGACCACCCTTACCATCATCACTGTCACTATAATCTGTCACCATCACCATCACCATTATCCCCATCATTATCATCACCATGCACCATCGCTGACACGGTCCACCATCACCACCATCACCATATCATCATCACCGTCATCACCATTATCACCACCACCATCATCATCATCACAAACTGAGCTTTTCTGGACTAATCTGATAACCCAATTTTTCCCCTTCCCTTCCTTTTCCTTTTCCAGGAAAATGTGCTTTGATATCTATACAACCGACTCAAAATTTTAAGCACAACCGATTTTCAAATTGAGGAAATCATAGACTTCTTTATGCTCCGTTCTCTTTGATATTTATAATTTATGGATTCTGTGATTTCTTGGCTAACACTGGATAGCTATTAGAAGTAAGAGCTCTAATTAGAGGGGAAGACAGCAAAGTGTCAGAACACCCACTTTGGAATTCAAACTTTAGAGTTAACTTACAGTGGGGTGATCTTTGACAAATGACCAAAGATTTCTAAGCCTCATTTCCCAAATCCATAAAATAAGGGTAACTGTGTATCTAGAAAAGTGGTATAAGAATTAAATAATGATGTATAAAAACCACCAAGTGAACCATTCGTACATAGCAGGTATTCAGTTGGTGAGACTGTCATCAGCCTGGATTTTTTTTTTTCTTTTTTTTTTTGTACTTGTTTCTCTGTGCTATGAGTCAAACTTCATGCTATTATATCCTGCAATTCAGATGCGAAATAATTAGCTGCTTCACAAAATAGATTTGTTTCCTTAGTTTGTCTGGAAATCGTTGCTCCTCTTTGCATTTTTGTAGTTCAGCCTAATGGAAAGCAGTTACATTTATAGTCATTCCTCCATCCTTGTTTCTAATCTGGTCTTGACCTTTCCTTGTGGTTGGTGTTTCTCGTCATTGCTCATTCATTTTTTCAGTGTCTTCTCTGTCCTATGTTGTGGCTTTGAGATGAAGTGACTGATGTAACTTTTGCAAATGCCACTTGCTTACCTGTTTATATCAGTGAGAAGTATTAAAAAACAAGATTAGTGACATCTTCATGAATATTTTAGTGACCTCCGTGAAATATTTGACTACAGGTTTGATAAGCAAACTTAGGCAAAGAAAGTTGCCCTTGGTTAGTGTAATTAGAAAATATTGAGTTTTATTGCCGAGGTTTTTGAGAGCTGAATAAATGCTAAGCAAATCTTAATTAAAAAATTCTCTGTGTAAGCTTTCTTAGGAAACTTCAGTCTAGGGTCTGATGAATTTACACTGGGGATGGGGGAAAGAGTGTGAGATAAATTTATAAACTAGTCTTGAAATATGTTCTCACCTGTTCAAATGTCATTTTGATTCTAAATGCAGTGTAGCCTTTAGCCATGGCCTTTAGATTTGCAATTCTTGGAACTCTCTCTTCCACCCCTCATCTTGCTTATATTTTGAATGGTTTCTGTTCCCCTTTAACATGATTTTCTCTGGAATGTGTGCATAGCATCTGGCAGTCTGTCGTGCCTGTTTCCAATTTCTTGAGATGACATTTGCTAAACAAAAAAAAATTTCTTATAGGAAGACAGCAAAGTGTCAGAACACCCACTTTGGAATTCAAACTTTAGAGTTAACTTACAGTGGGGTGATCTTTGACAAATGACCAAAGATTTCTAAGCCTCATTTCCCAAATCCATAAAATAAGGGTAACTGTGTATCTAGAAAAGTGGTATAAGAATTAAATAATGATGTATAAAAACCACCAAGTGAACCATTCGTACATAGCAGGTATTCAGTTGGTGAGACTGTCATCAGCCTGGATTTTTTTTTTTCTTTTTTTTTTTGTACTTGTTTCTCTGTGCTATGAGTCAAACTTCATGCTATTATATCCTGCAATTCAGATGCGAAATAATTAGCTGCTTCACAAAATAGATTTGTTTCCTTAGTTTGTCTGGAAATCGTTGCTCCTCTTTGCATTTTTGTAGTTCAGCCTAATGGAAAGCAGTTACATTTATAGTCATTCCTCCATCCTTGTTTCTAATCTGGTCTTGACCTTTCCTTGTGGTTGGTGTTTCTCGTCATTGCTCATTCATTTTTTCAGTGTCTTCTCTGTCCTATGTTGTGGCTTTGAGATGAAGTGACTGATGTAACTTTTGCAAATGCCACTTGCTTACCTGTTTATATCAGTGAGAAGTATTAAAAAACAAGATTAGTGACATCTTCATGAATATTTTAGTGACCTCCGTGAAATATTTGACTACAGGTTTGATAAGCAAACTTAGGCAAAGAAAGTTGCCCTTGGTTAGTGTAATTAGAAAATATTGAGTTTTATTGCCGAGGTTTTTGAGAGCTGAATAAATGCTAAGCAAATCTTAATTAAAAAATTCTCTGTGTAAGCTTTCTTAGGAAACTTCAGTCTAGGGTCTGATGAATTTACACTGGGGATGGGGGAAAGAGTGTGAGATAAATTTATAAACTAGTCTTGAAATATGTTCTCACCTGTTCAAATGTCATTTTGATTCTAAATGCAGTGTAGCCTTTAGCCATGGCCTTTAGATTTGCAATTCTTGGAACTCTCTCTTCCACCCCTCATCTTGCTTATATTTTGAATGGTTTCTGTTCCCCTTTAACATGATTTTCTCTGGAATGTGTGCATAGCATCTGGCAGTCTGTCGTGCCTGTTTCCAATTTCTTGAGATGACATTTGCTAAACTAAAAAAATATATAATGATGTTTTTATAATTATAAACATATTACATGATGCATGAGTGGGGGTGTCATATTCCATAACCTGCTTAATGATCTCCTCTGAATTTAAATGAGAATGTGGAGTAAGGATCCCCAAGTTTGGAAAGAATACTACTTCTGGGAGAAACTCGCAGAATCTTTCTCTTTCCTCTTGGTTGGCATTGCATGGCTTCCCTAGTGTTCAGGAACTGAGCTGGATAACTGTGAAAGATGTAAGATTGACTTAAGAAATGACTGAAAATGTCGATGATGGGTTTTGGTGCTATGGATGACTAGGAAAGAATATAAATCTTTTACTCTGTAGGATCTTGATTCTGTGAGTTTGGATTCTCTTCTTGACAAGGGACCAGACTCCTTTTTCTAGAACACATCTGACTCAAAGGAGTAACACCTTTGAGTGAAGAAGGCATAGCCTTGACCTGTCTTTCATCCTTCACAGTGATCTGAAAGTCTGTGGTTCTTCTCTGGGTATTAATACTACCCAGTCCATCCAGGGCACTATTACACTGTTATACCAGGGGTGGAGTATACAGCGTATAGCACAGGGACCTATATTCAGTATCTTATAATAATGTATAGTGGAAAAGAATCTGAAAAAGAACACACACATGTATCTATATTTCTGTCTGTCTAAAATATTTGACTACAGGTTTGATAAGCAAACTTAGGCAAAGAAAGTTGCCCTTGGTTAGTGTAATTAGAAAATATTGAGTTTTATTGCCGAGGTTTTTGAGAGCTGAATAAATGCTAAGCAAATCTTAATTAAAAAATTCTCTGTGTAAGCTTTCTTAGGAAACTTCAGTCTAGGGTCTGATGAATTTACACTGGGGATGGGGGAAAGAGTGTGAGATAAATTTATAAACTAGTCTTGAAATATGTTCTCACCTGTTCAAATGTCATTTTGATTCTAAATGCAGTGTAGCCTTTAGCCATGGCCTTTAGATTTGCAATTCTTGGAACTCTCTCTTCCACCCCTCATCTTGCTTATATTTTGAATGGTTTCTGTTCCCCTTTAACATGATTTTCTCTGGAATGTGTGCATAGCATCTGGCAGTCTGTCGTGCCTGTTTCCAATTTCTTGAGATGACATTTGCTAAACTAAAAAAATATATAATGATGTTTTTATAATTATAAACATATTACATGATGCATGAGTGGGGGTGTCATATTCCATAACCTGCTTAATGATCTCCTCTGAATTTAAATGAGAATGTGGAGTAAGGATCCCCAAGTTTGGAAAGAATACTACTTCTGGGAGAAACTCGCAGAATCTTTCTCTTTCCTCTTGGTTGGCATTGCATGGCTTCCCTAGTGTTCAGGAACTGAGCTGGATAACTGTGAAAGATGTAAGATTGACTTAAGAAATGACTGAAAATGTCGATGATGGGTTTTGGTGCTATGGATGACTAGGAAAGAATATAAATCTTTTACTCTGTAGGATCTTGATTCTGTGAGTTTGGATTCTCTTCTTGACAAGGGACCAGACTCCTTTTTCTAGAACACATCTGACTCAAAGGAGTAACACCTTTGAGTGAAGAAGGCATAGCCTTGACCTGTCTTTCATCCTTCACAGTGATCTGAAAGTCTGTGGTTCTTCTCTGGGTATTAATACTACCCAGTCCATCCAGGGCACTATTACACTGTTATACCAGGGGTGGAGTATACAGCGTATAGCACAGGGACCTATATTCAGTATCTTATAATAATGTATAGTGGAAAAGAATCTGAAAAAGAACACACACATGTATCTATATTTCTGTCTGTCTAAAATGGAATCACTTTTCTGTGTACCTGAAGCTAACACTGTGTTGTAAATCAACTGTATTTAAACAAGAAAAAATTGGAGCTATAGAAAAAGTAAAGTATAAAGAAGAGCAAAATGTGCCACAGGTAACCACTATTATCATTTCACATATTTTGCCAGTCTTTATTTATTTTTATTTTTAAACATTTATTTATTTATTTATTGGGGGGCTGGGGTGGGGAGGGAGGGGGGTGGGCGGGCCACTTCTATTGGTGTTTCATTTGTCTATTTTCATCCATCTTTGTTCTTTGGCCCATGTGGGCCTCCCACAGCGGTGGCGTCTGTTGTCACAGAGCACCGGCTCTGGGCGCATGTGTACCAGAGCTCCTGCTCGGTAATTGGACACATGGGTCCAGCCGCTCCGCGGTATGTGGGATCTTCCCAGGCCAGGGATCGAACCGGTGCCCCTTGCACTGCAAGATGGTGTCTTTACCCACTGGACCACCAGGGAAGCCCCTGCCAGTCTTTATTTATTTATTATTTTATTTGACTTTTTATTTGTACAGAGTTTTGTTGTTACCAGATATGTATAATCCCAGATGAGTCATATGTAGATCCCTGGCCGTCTCCTTCCTTCACTGTGCCTTTTTTTCATAGTTGAGATCAGATGTGGGCTTCCCAGGTGGTGCTAGTGGTCAGGAAACCATCTGAAAATACAGGAGATAGAAGAAACCTGGCTTCAGTCCCTGGGTCGGAAAGATCCCCTGGAGGAGGGCATGGCAACCCACTCCAGGATTCTTGCCTGGAGAATCCCATAGACAGAGGAGCCTGGTGGCTACAGTTCATAGGGTTGCAGCGAGTAGCCACATGTGTATGGTTATTTAATATTAAACTAATTGAAAAAGAAAAACCCTAGGAAATTCAGTCCCTCGGTCACAGTAGCCTTGACCTGTCTTTCATCCTTCACAGTGATCTGAAAGTCTGTGGTTCTTCTCTGGGTATTAATACTACCCAGTCCATCCAGGGCACTATTACACTGTTATACCAGGGGTGGAGTATACAGCGTATAGCACAGGGACCTATATTCAGTATCTTATAATAATGTATAGTGGAAAAGAATCTGAAAAAGAACACACACATGTATCTATATTTCTGTCTGTCTAAAATGGAATCACTTTTCTGTGTACCTGAAGCTAACACTGTGTTGTAAATCAACTGTATTTAAACAAGAAAAAATTGGAGCTATAGAAAAAGTAAAGTATAAAGAAGAGCAAAATGTGCCACAGGTAACCACTATTATCATTTCACATATTTTGCCAGTCTTTATTTATTTTTATTTTTAAACATTTATTTATTTATTTATTGGGGGGCTGGGGTGGGAGGGAGGGGTGGGCGGGCCACTTCTATTGGTGTTTCATTTGTCTATTTTCATCCATCTTTGTTCTTTGGCCCGTGTGGGCCTCCCACAGCGGTGGCGTCTGTTGTCACAGAGCACCGGCTCTGGGCGCATGTGTACCAGAGCTCCTGCTCGGTAATTGGACACATGGGTCCAGCCGCTCCGCGGTATGTGGGATCTTCCCAGGCCAGGGATCGAACCGGTGCCCCTTGCACTGCAAGATGGTGTCTTTACCCACTGGACCACCAGGGAAGCCCCTGCCAGTCTTTATTTATTTATTATTTTATTTGACTTTTTATTTGTACAGAGTTTTGTTGTTACCAGATATGTATAATCCCAGATGAGTCATATGTAGATCCCTGGCCGTCTCCTTCCTTCACTGTGCCTTTTTTTCATAGTTGAGATCAGATGTGGGCTTCCCAGGTGGTGCTAGTGGTCAGGAAACCATCTGAAAATACAGGAGATAGAAGAAACCTGGCTTCAGTCCCTGGGTCGGAAAGATCCCCTGGAGGAGGGCATGGCAACCCACTCCAGGATTCTTGCCTGGAGAATCCCATAGACAGAGGAGCCTGGTGGCTACAGTTCATAGGGTTGCAGCGAGTAGCCACATGTGTATGGTTATTTAATATTAAACTAATTGAAAAAGAAAAACCCTAGGAAATTCAGTCCCTCGGTCACAGTAGCCACACTTTAGGGGTCCACCAGCCCCCTCGGCTGGCAGCTACCATATGGACAACGCAGGATAGAATCTTTATACCATCACAGAAACTTCTAGTGGACAATCCAGTGCTAGACATAAGTCCACTTCTGGGCTTTTAAATGTTAAGAGTTTTTTCCTTAGTGCATTTGTAGTTCCTATGAAGTTTTGACTTATTGCAGAATTGACGTTGCCTACTCTTTGTTTAGGAACCTGTGGCTTATTCAGTAACATCAGTTTCCCTTGCTAAGGCTCCGGTTCCTTGGGGAGTCCTATGGAAAATCTGTTTCATTCCCACAGTCAGGCTCATCTGATGTTTTGAATGCCACAGGTATATTTCCCAGGGGTGCATACCAGCACCTTCTTCAGAGTCTTGGTTGCATGCTCCTTGAGATGAATGAGCTTAGTGGAAGCTATTGTTTAGTTGCTAAGTTGTGTCTGACTCTTTATGGACTGTAACCTGCCCACCAGCCTCCTCTGTCCATGGGATCTCCCAGGCAAGAATTCTGGAGTGGGTTGCCATTTCCTTCTCCGGGGCATCTTCCTAACCCAGGGATCGAACCTGGGTCTCCTGCACTGAGGGGGAATTCTTCACTGCTGAGGGAAACCAACTATTAAGACCTATTGTATAGCACAGGAAACTCTATTCAATACTTTCTAATGACCAATAAAAATTAATAACATAGTTTTATGATCCTTTCCTCATTTCTTCCTTGTCATAGCCTCAGTTGCTTCTCAGGTATGTTCTTGTTTTGTATGAAGACCGTGTACCCTTCCCTGATGGAGGTGTTAGAAGTTGCTCCTTTATCTTCTGTGCAAACAAAGTGATCAGTCTGCCTGGTCATACTCTTTCCTCGGACAGGTATACAAGCCAATTATGGATAGGAAACTAAACAGGAGACAGAAGAAACCTGGCTTCAGTCCCTGGGTCGGAAAGATCCCCTGGAGGAGGGCATGGCAACCCACTCCAGGATTCTTGCCTGGAGAATCCCATAGACAGAGGAGCCTGGTGGCTACAGTTCATAGGGTTGCAGCGAGTAGCCACATGTGTATGGTTATTTAATATTAAACTAATTGAAAAAGAAAAACCCTAGGAAATTCAGTCCCTCGGTCACAGTAGCCACACTTTAGGGGTCCACCAGCCCCCTCGGCTGGCAGCTACCATATGGACAACGCAGGATAGAATCTTTATACCATCACAGAAACTTCTAGTGGACAATCCAGTGCTAGACATAAGTCCACTTCTGGGCTTTTAAATGTTAAGAGTTTTTTCCTTAGTGCATTTGTAGTTCCTATGAAGTTTTGACTTATTGCAGAATTGACGTTGCCTACTCTTTGTTTAGGAACCTGTGGCTTATTCAGTAACATCAGTTTCCCTTGCTAAGGCTCCGGTTCCTTGGGGAGTCCTATGGAAAATCTGTTTCATTCCCACAGTCAGGCTCATCTGATGTTTTGAATGCCACAGGTATATTTCCCAGGGGTGCATACCAGCACCTTCTTCAGAGTCTTGGTTGCATGCTCCTTGAGATGAATGAGCTTAGTGGAAGCTATTGTTTAGTTGCTAAGTTGTGTCTGACTCTTTATGGACTGTAACCTGCCCACCAGCCTCCTCTGTCCATGGGATCTCCCAGGCAAGAATTCTGGAGTGGGTTGCCATTTCCTTCTCCGGGGCATCTTCCTAACCCAGGGATCGAACCTGGGTCTCCTGCACTGAGGGGGAATTCTTCACTGCTGAGGGAAACCAACTATTAAGACCTATTGTATAGCACAGGAAACTCTATTCAATACTTTCTAATGACCAATAAAAATTAATAACATAGTTTTATGATCCTTTCCTCATTTCTTCCTTGTCATAGCCTCAGTTGCTTCTCAGGTATGTTCTTGTTTTGTATGAAGACCGTGTACCCTTCCCTGATGGAGGTGTTAGAAGTTGCTCCTTTATCTTCTGTGCAAACAAAGTGATCAGTCTGCCTGGTCATACTCTTTCCTCGGACAGGTATACAAGCCAATTAGGATGAGACCATGTGAGAGGGTCCCGGGTCCACAGCGCCCCCTGGGCAGCCTCTCAAGGAGGCCTCTAATTATTAGGCTGAGCCTGTGGGGACAGAGGCGCCTCCCACAGCTGCCTCCTTCTGGTGGGAGAGCTTGTGTCTGAAGGGTGCTGGACACCATCGTGAGAGTGCAGCCTCAAATTCTCTCCCTTCTGTTAAAGGCACTGAGTCTGGATGAAGCGAGGGGCCCCGTTTGGCTCTGTTTGGACTTCAGAAACTCTTAACACTACAGCACATCTCTTCTGGTGTCCACAGTGTAGCATCAGTTCTCTGAGTTCAGGGTCCCCAGAAAGCGTGGTTGCTGACATGTCATCTCCCATGGACCTCTCTGTGGCTATATTTACAGATGGCTCTGTTCCCATTCCTGCGTGGAGGCCAGAGGTTGTAGTCGCCATGGCTGAGAGACGGTAACCCTTCTCTGCAGCTTCCAGACCCACCTGCCCACCTATACCTCCTTCCTTCTTTTTCCACTTTTTTCCTTTCTTCCTTCTTCCTTCCTTATTACAGTGTTTTACTTTGTCTCTCTTATTATACAATGAATCTAATCATGTTGCTGAAAACGTTTAAGCCATATGGAAGTATCTCAGTGGTTGCTTGAATACACACCACCCTTGTGGGCAAAGGCAGCAGACAAGCCTGGGGGACACAGAGCTCTGATACAGTTGTCATTTATTGAGGCTCATACGATGGTTGCTTGAATAACACGATGCCACCCTTGTGGGCAAAGCACACCCAGGGATCGAACCTGGGTCTCCTGCACTGAGGGGGAATTCTTCACTGCTGAGGGAAACCAACTATTAAGACCTATTGTATAGCACAGGAAACTCTATTCAATACTTTCTAATGACCAATAAAAATTAATAACATAGTTTTATGATCCTTTCCTCATTTCTTCCTTGTCATAGCCTCAGTTGCTTCTCAGGTATGTTCTTGTTTTGTATGAAGACCGTGTACCCTTCCCTGATGGAGGTGTTAGAAGTTGCTCCTTTATCTTCTGTGCAAACAAAGTGATCAGTCTGCCTGGTCATACTCTTTCCTCGGACAGGTATACAAGCCAATTAGGATGAGACCATGTGAGAGGGTCCCGGGTCCACAGCGCCCCCTGGGCAGCCTCTCAAGGAGGCCTCTAATTATTAGGCTGAGCCTGTGGGGACAGAGGCGCCTCCCACAGCTGCCTCCTTCTGGTGGGAGAGCTTGTGTCTGAAGGGTGCTGGACACCATCGTGAGAGTGCAGCCTCAAATTCTCTCCCTTCTGTTAAAGGCACTGAGTCTGGATGAAGCGAGGGGCCCCGTTTGGCTCTGTTTGGACTTCAGAAACTCTTAACACTACAGCACATCTCTTCTGGTGTCCACAGTGTAGCATCAGTTCTCTGAGTTCAGGGTCCCCAGAAAGCGTGGTTGCTGACATGTCATCTCCCATGGACCTCTCTGTGGCTATATTTACAGATGGCTCTGTTCCCATTCCTGCGTGGAGGCCAGAGGTTGTAGTCGCCATGGCTGAGAGACGGTAACCCTTCTCTGCAGCTTCCAGACCCACCTGCCCACCTATACCTCCTTCCTTCTTTTTCCACTTTTTTCCTTTCTTCCTTCTTCCTTCCTTATTACAGTGTTTTACTTTGTCTCTCTTATTATACAATGAATCTAATCATGTTGCTGAAAACGTTTAAGCCATATGGAAGTATCTCAGTGGTTGCTTGAATACACACCACCCTTGTGGGCAAAGGCAGCAGACAAGCCTGGGGGACACAGAGCTCTGATACAGTTGTCATTTATTGAGGCTCATACGATGGTATAACCGTGCCCCCGATTGTGGAAGCATAATAACACAGAATTAATGAAAATGCTAGTGTTAAATATGGGCATCCCTGTGTACATGACCCTGAGCAATTCCTAGCATAGTCATTAAAGATGTTTCTTTGTTCCTATGAGCTTTGCTTAAAACCCTACGCTCAGGATCTTCTCTGGTTATCTAGTGGCTAAAACTCCAAGCTCCCCAGGCAGGGTGCCCAGGTTTCATCCCTAGTGGGGGAACTAGATCCCACAGGCCACAACTAAGAGTTTTGCCTGCTGTAGCTAATGATTCTGCATGTCGCAATGAAGTGCGAAGACTGCGAGTGCTGCACCTAAGACCAGATGGAGCCAAATAAATGAAAAACATAAAAATAAATAATAAAACCCCAAACACAACCCTTCATGCTCAGCATCCCCAAAGGCATAGATTTGTCAAAAACTTCCTGCAGCGTCATCTGTTGCTTCCTTTTCCAGGCTTGTTACGTGTTACTTTGGAGAGTGGTTAAACTGCAGTCCTCTTAAGGGCAGGTGCATCTCTGGGTCTGGGTGGGCGGTGCTGGGCAGTTGTTTCAACTTGGCGATGACTGATGGGCATTTCGATGCCCGTGACTCCCGGATGCTGCTGTTCGGCTGAAACAAAATATTGGACAGGAGCCGTGTTTTGGGGCCATTTATGACAGAGCAGAGTTTGGGTCCTGCCCCCTGCAGCGTTTCCACATCTTTGATGTCGAGGACGAGTCATGGGCTGCTGAGCCCTTGTCTGAGCATCAGGCACGACATGGAAGTGTTTTGGAGATCGTCTCAGATGAATCATCAGCCTTCTCCGGTGATGCGTCTCCCTGAGGATATCAGGTGCCCTCCGTCAAGGTGACTCTTCCATGTTCCTGCCCACAGAAAACATTTGTTGGCTTTGTCCTCAGAGCAGTAGCATTAGGTCAGCTCCTTTCAGGTGGCTGCTGGTGGTGTCCATGGCGAGTTACCTCTGTCTCCCTCCAGGCAGAGGTTAGGAGGAGCTGTTCCTGTGCCAAGTCTCAGAACTATAAAGTGATACAGTTGTCATTTATTGAGGCTCATACGATGGTATAACCGTGCCCCCGATTGTGGAAGCATAATAACACAGAATTAATGAAAATGCTAGTGTTAAATATGGGCATCCCTGTGTACATGACCCTGAGCAATTCCTAGCATAGTCATTAAAGATGTTTCTTTGTTCCTATGAGCTTTGCTTAAAACCCTACGCTCAGGATCTTCTCTGGTTATCTAGTGGCTAAAACTCCAAGCTCCCCAGGCAGGGTGCCCAGGTTTCATCCCTAGTGGGGGAACTAGATCCCACAGGCCACAACTAAGAGTTTTGCCTGCTGTAGCTAATGATTCTGCATGTCGCAATGAAGTGCGAAGACTGCGAGTGCTGCACCTAAGACCAGATGGAGCCAAATAAATGAAAAACATAAAAATAAATAATAAAACCCCAAACACAACCCTTCATGCTCAGCATCCCCAAAGGCATAGATTTGTCAAAAACTTCCTGCAGCGTCATCTGTTGCTTCCTTTTCCAGGCTTGTTACGTGTTACTTTGGAGAGTGGTTAAACTGCAGTCCTCTTAAGGGCAGGTGCATCTCTGGGTCTGGGTGGGCGGTGCTGGGCAGTTGTTTCAACTTGGCGATGACTGATGGGCATTTCGATGCCCGTGACTCCCGGATGCTGCTGTTCGGCTGAAACAAAATATTGGACAGGAGCCGTGTTTTGGGGCCATTTATGACAGAGCAGAGTTTGGGTCCTGCCCCCTGCAGCGTTTCCACATCTTTGATGTCGAGGACGAGTCATGGGCTGCTGAGCCCTTGTCTGAGCATCAGGCACGACATGGAAGTGTTTTGGAGATCGTCTCAGATGAATCATCAGCCTTCTCCGGTGATGCGTCTCCCTGAGGATATCAGGTGCCCTCCGTCAAGGTGACTCTTCCATGTTCCTGCCCACAGAAAACATTTGTTGGCTTTGTCCTCAGAGCAGTAGCATTAGGTCAGCTCCTTTCAGGTGGCTGCTGGTGGTGTCCATGGCGAGTTACCTCTGTCTCCCTCCAGGCAGAGGTTAGGAGGAGCTGTTCCTGTGCCAAGTCTCAGAACTATAAAGTGATGAACCTGGTATTTTTCTAGCTCCCAACAGAATGGTATTAATAGAATCAGGTTGCCATTATGCCCTTGGAGTTTTGCATTTTATTTTAATTTTTAAAATTGAAGTATAGCTGATTGCAGTGTTGTGTTAGTGCCAGGCAGGCGTAGAGCAAACTGATTCAGTTCTTTGTGTGTGCTCCGTTGCTTAGTCCTATCCGATTCTTGGCAATCCCACAGAGAGTCACCTGCCATGCTTCTCTGTCCATGGGATCCTCTAGGCCAGAAGACTGGAGTGGATTGCCATGTCCTCCAAGGGATCTTCCTGACTCAGGAATCGAACCTGCATGGCAGGTGGATTCTTTACCAGTGCACCACCTGGGAAGCCCGATTGAATTAAGCATACATATTACATACATACTTTTCCTTTTATTTTCTCTTATAGGTTATTGCAAAATATTGAGGCCCTTGTTGGTTATTTTCTGTACAGTGGTGTGTATATGTTAATCCTAAGCTTCTAATTTATTCTGCCCCCTCTTTTTCCCCTTTGGTGGCCGTATGTTTGTTTTCTATATCTGTGGGCCTATTTCTGTTTCATTCATTTGTACCATTTTTATAGATTCCACATATAAGCAGTGTTATATTTGTTTCTGTGTGGTTTGCTTCACTTAGCATGAAGGTCTCTAGGTCCATCCATGTTGCTGCAAATGTGCCCTCAGTTTTTGATCAAGGGTCATGGTAAGAAATAGCCACATGGGTTTTTACTTTCTATAAAACAACTTTTGGGAATGTTATCCATCATGTTAAACGTCTTTAATATAATGAGACACAGGGAAATTTCTTTTGAGGTTGGAGCTGGGGAAATTGTATCTGTTCTGGTGAATTGATACGATAAAGTCAGATGAAAACTACTTAGTGTATCATGTTTCATCATTGCCTTGATTAGAGATAGTCCACCAAGGAAATGCAGAGCTAGATTTGAGGTCAAATTAGAATAGAGCCTATATCTAATGTTGAATAGGGTAAAAGATTAAGCACTGATATTTTGGCATTCTTTAGCATTGCATTACAACTATTTTGAGATCAACATTTAATTATATATTTAAATTTTCTGTTACACTGCTGATTACATATTATCCTCATATTATATTTATTCTCTAAGTTGAGTGGCAAAGAATCTATCTGCAATGCAGGAGACCCAGGTTTGACCCCTGGGTTGGGAAGATGCCCTGGAGAAGGAAATGGCAACCCACTCCAGTATTCTTGCCTGGAAAATTCAGGACAGAGGAGCTTGGTGGGTTACAGTCTGTGGGGTCACAAGGAATTGGACACAATTGAGTGACTGGACCTTTCACTTTTTTTTTTTTTTTGGCCACTTCTATTGATCTTTTCATTTATTTATTTCCATCCGTCTTTGTCCTTTGGCCTGTGTGGGCCTCCCATAGCAGTGGCCTCTGTTGTCACAGAGCACTGGCTCTGGGCGCATGCGCTCCAGAGCTACGGCTCAGTAATTGGACACATGGGTCCAGCCGCTCCGCGGCACGTGGGATCTTCCCAGGCCAGGGATCGAACCAGCGCCCCTTGCACTGCAAGGCGGTGTCCTTACCCACTGGACCACCAGGGAAGCCCAACCCTTTCACTTTTAATAGATGCTTTAGAGAATCACTTGAAAAATCATGGCACTGTTGGCTGTTGTAAGTTTCTGGTTTGGGTGGCTTGCCCATTTCCTCTGCTGTTTGTGGTGCTCTGCAGCTGCGCTGGCCAGCTCTGTCTCCTCCCTGCCTTGACCATCCGTGGACTTGGGGATCTACCCTTGGAACAATGACTGACCTTCCTCGAATCCCCTGGCACTGCAATTTCTTTCTTTTGGATCCTTCTTTAATGAGTGTCTTAAATCTGGCAAGATGTGCTGTCTTGAATTCATTTGCTTACCTGGCTGGCTTTTCTTAGTATCTCTGCTTGTGTTACCTTATGGGAGCTTCTTAGTCTTCACAGGCTTTCAGACAGCTTTCACAGGCTGGACAGCAGTGCCAGGTCTCGTACAAGAGAAAATGCATTCTAGTGAGGTTCACATCTCCCTGAGGACACATGACCTGAGAAGATACTTAGGGAGCCAGTTCAC
The DNA here is from genome assembly GCA_022376925.1 of Tragulus kanchil. Lineage (NCBI taxonomy): Eukaryota > Metazoa > Chordata > Mammalia > Artiodactyla > Tragulidae > Tragulus > Tragulus kanchil. The sequence goes on from JAIOJX010000026.1 coordinate 57,648,824, forward strand.
AAACTAAAGGGCCTACCTGAAGCTGCTAGAGTGATTTGACTTAAGGGTGTGTGTGTTTTGTTTCACTACATTTCCTGATAAAGGATCCCTAAGTTTGCTCAGTGGAACAAATAGTTCAGTATAGCTTTCTTTTTCTCCCCAGTGTTGAGTTTTCTTTTCTTTTGTATTTCTTTAGAAATTAAAAATTATTTATTACTAGAGCTTTAAAGGAAATGATGTCAAGAAACTGGGAAGACAGAGTAAGACACTAGGTGTCCTGACCCAGGCCCAGTGCGTTTTCATTGCCTGGCTCTGTGGCCTCAGGCCAGAGTGATCTGAAAGTGCCTTTTCTTCCACCCCTTAAAGGAATCCAGTAATCTTTGCAGAATGCCTTGTTTTCACTTTGGATGCCAGGGTATTTTTTTTTTTTTTTTTTAAGGAACAGTGTGAAATAGACTTATTGTGGACACTGGGATCAATTTCTAGACCCCTGATTTATCATTTTAAAATCAAATTACTGAGCTTCTGGGAACTGGGGATTAACATAAAAAGCTGGCCTTTTCGAATTCTATCAAACATTTAAAGAAGAGCTAATGCCCGTCCTTCTACAACTCTTCCAAAAAATTGCACAGGAAGGAACACTTCCAAACACATTCCACGAGGCCACCATCACCCTGATACCAAAACCAGGCAAAGACATCACAAAAAAAGAAAATTATAGGCCAATTTCACTGATGAATCTAGATGCCAAAATCCTCAACAAAATCCTAGCAAACAGAATTCAACAACACATCAAAAAACTCATACATCATGATCAAGTCGGGTTCATCCCAGGCATGCAAGAATTCTTCCATATCCACAAATAAATCAATGTGATACACCATATCAACAAATTGAGAGACAAAAATCACATGATCATCTCAATAGATGCAGAAAAAGCCTTCAACAAAGTACAATATCCATTTATGATCAAAACTCTTCAAAAAATGGGCATAGAAGGAACCTACCTCAACATAGTGAAAGCCATATATGAGAAGCCCACAGTGAACATTATCCTCAACGGTGAAAAACTGAAAGCATTTCCTATAAGATCAGGAACAAGACAAGGGTGTCCACTTTCACCACTCTTATTCAACATAGTCCTGGAAGTTCTAGCAACAGCAATAAGAGAAGAGAAAGAAATCAAAGGAATCCAGATTGGAAAGGAAGAAATCAAGCTCTCCCTATTTGCAGATGACATGATATTATACATAGAAAATCCCAAAGACACTATTACAAAACTACTGGAGTTAATCAGCGAATTCAGCAAAGTCGCAGGATACAAAATCAATATACAGAAATCACTGGCATTCCTATACACAAACAGTGAAAAATCAGAAAACAAAATCAAAGAGACAATCCCCTTCACCATTGTAACCAAAAGAATCAAATATCTAGGAATAAACCTACCCAAAGAAACAAAAGAAGTGTACACAGAAAATTACAAGACACTCATGAGAGACATTAAAGAAGACTTAAACAGATGGAGAAATATTCCATGTTCCTGGGTTGAAAGAATCAATATTGTGAAAATGACCATACTACCAAATGTCATCTATAGATTCAATGCGATCCCTATCAAACTTCCAATAACATTCTTCACAGAACTAGACCAACGAATAACACAGTTCATATGGAAACACAAAAGACCCTGAATAGGCAAAGCAATCCTGAGAAAGAAAAACGGAGCTGGAGGAATCAGCCTCCCTAACTTCAGACTCTACTACAAAGCAACAGTCGTCAAGACAGTATGGTACTGGCACAGAAACAGAAATATAGACCAATGGAACAAGATTGAGAACCCAGAGATCAACCCACGCACCTATGGGTACCTTATTTTTGACAAAGGAGGCGAAACTATAAAATGGGACAAAGACAGCCTCTTCAACAAATGGTGCTGGGAAAATTGGACAGCTACATGCAAAAAATTGAAGTTGGAACATTCCCTGACACCATGCACAAAGATCAACTCAAAATGGACTAAAGACCTAAATGGAAGACCAGAAGCCATCAAACTCTTAGAGGAGAATATAGGCAAAACCCTCAAGGACATCAATCAAAGCAAGATCTTCCATGACCCACCTACAAAAATAGCAGAACTAAAAAGACAAATGAACATGTGGGACCTCATGAAACTTAAAAGCTTTTGTACAGCAAAAGAAATGACAAAAAAGCTGAACACAGCCCACAGAGTGGGAGAAAATCATAGCAAATGAAGCAACAGACAAAGAATTAATCTCCAAAATCTACAAGCAACTCAGACAACTCAACACAGGAAAAACGAACAACCCAATCAAAAAATGAGAAAAGGACCTAAACAGACACCTCTCCAAAGAGGACATACAGATGGCCCCAAAACACATGAAACGATGCTCAACTTTGCTTATAATTAGAGAAATGCAAATCAAACCTACAATGAGATATCACCTCACACCCGTCAGAATGGCCATCATCCACAAATTGACAGACAATAAATGCTGGAGAGGGTGTGGAGAAAAGGGAATGTTCCTGCATTGCTGGTGTTCGGAATGTAGATTGATACAGCCTCTATGGAAGACAGTATGGAGATTTCTTAAAATACTAAAAGTAGAAGCACCATACGACCCAGCAATCCCACTCTTAGGCTTATATACCCTGATGAAATCAAATCTGAAAGAAGCACCTGTACTCCAATGTTCATTGCAGCTGTCTATACAATAGCTAGAACATGGAAGCAGCCTAGATGCCCATCGATGGATGAATGGATACAAAAGCTCTGGTACATATTTGGTACATATATACAATGGAATACTACACAGCTGTAAAGAGAAATGCAGAAGAATCAGCCCTAATGAGGTGGCTGGATCTAGAACGTATCATCAAAAGTGAAGTCAGTCAGAAAGAGAAGGACAAATACAGCATATTCACACATATATACGGAATCTAGTAGGATGGTGATGATGGCACACACAGTGAAGCAACGGAAAGACAGTGACAGTGGACATGAAGTTGGAACATTCCCTGACACCATGCACAAAGATCAACTCAAAATGGACTAAAGACCTAAATGGAAGACCAGAAGCCATCAAACTCTTAGAGGAGAATATAGGCAAAACCCTCAAGGACATCAATCAAAGCAAGATCTTCCATGACCCACCTACAAAAATAGCAGAACTAAAAAGACAAATGAACATGTGGGACCTCATGAAACTTAAAAGCTTTTGTACAGCAAAAGAAATTACAAAAATGCTGAATAGACAGCCCACAGAGTGGGAGAAAATCATAGCAAATGAAGCAACAGACAAAGAATTAATCTCCAAAATCTACAAGCAACTCAGACAACTCAACACAGGAAAAACGAACAACCCAATCAAAAAATGAGAAAAGGACCTAAACAGACACCTCTCCAAAGAGGACATACAGATGGCCCCAAAACACATGAAACGATGCTCAACTTTGCTTATAATTAGAGAAATGCAAATCAAACCTACAATGAGATATCACCTCACACCCGTCAGAATGGCCATCATCCACAAATTGACAGACAATAAATGCTGGAGAGGGTGTGGAGAAAAGGGAATGTTCCTGCATTGCTGGTGTTCGGAATGTAGATTGATACAGCCTCTATGGAAGACAGTATGGAGATTTCTTAAAATACTAAAAGTAGAAGCACCATACGACCCAGCAATCCCACTCTTAGGCTTATATACCCTGATGAAATCAAATCTGAAAGAAGCACCTGTACTCCAATGTTCATTGCAGCTGTCTATACAATAGCTAGAACATGGAAGCAGCCTAGATGCCCATCGATGGATGAATGGATACAAAAGCTCTGGTACATATTTGGTACATATATACAATGGAATACTACACAGCTGTAAAGAGAAATGCAGAAGAATCAGCCCTAATGAGGTGGCTGGATCTAGAACGTATCATCAAAAGTGAAGTCAGTCAGAAAGAGAAGGACAAATACAGCATATTCACACATATATACGGAATCTAGTAGGATGGTGATGATGGCACACACAGTGAAGCAACGGAAAGACAGACATGGACAGTGGACATATGGACATTGTGGGGAAGGAACAGTGGGTGGGAGGCGTAAAGGAAGTAGCATGAAGGCCTGTACTATCATAAGTGAAGAAAATAGCTATAGTCATTGTTCTGTGAGAAAAGGAGATCCTTCACGGGTACTGTATGACGGTCTAGAGGGGTGGGATGGGGGGAAATACATATGACTAATCTGGGAACGTACATATCTGTAAACAACAAAACTCTGTAAACGTTAAAAGTAAAATAAAAGTTCCAAAAAAATCCATGTAAAGATGGTGATGATTCTGTGTTGGAAATATTAGAAATATATTTCTTAAGAAAATGAAAAAAAATAGCTGGCCTTTTTTTTTTATGTTGGGTTGTAATTGCTTTACAGTATCGTGTTGGTTTCTGCTGTACAATGAAGTGAATCAGCTGTATTCATATATGTATATATCCCACCCCCTACCTCCACTGACCTGGCCTTGGACCTCCCTACACTCATCCTTCTTAAAGTCTTTCAAAAAATTTCAGAGAAACAAATTAATCTTTTTGGTTGATTTTTTAAAAAAATATTTCCCATTTTTGTGTGATATTTATATTTATTTATTAACTTGGCTGTACTGGTCTTAGTTACAGTGAGGGGATCTTTAGTTGCAGCATGTGGGATCTAGCTCCCTGACCAGGGATTGATCCCAAATCCTCTGCATTAGGGGCTTGGAGTCTTAGCCACTGGACCACCAGGGATGTCTCTTTTGGGTAATTTTTATCCTGCTTCTAGAGTGGGGCCCTATGCAGAGGATGTGTCTGCTGGCTCAGTTCTTGACCTTATCATTCTACTCAGAATGGTGCTTGCATTCCGCCAGTGCATGCAAAATGGCTCTTAGTGAAAGCTCTATTTATTTTAGTGATTTTTCTTTGCTGACATTGGGTACATTGTTCACTCAAAGTATACTTTGGGAGGAAACTCCTATTCAGTTTGGAGTAATTCAGTATTGAATAGAAATTTTGGCAGTGGAAAAAAGACACATACATAGGATTTTACAAACCCTCAAAATCGATGCAGGCAAGAATGGAAAAATGAGCTGGGCTAATGAAGCAATTACTCGTACAATGCCTGTTAAAGGATTTTTTTTTCGATGTCAGATGCATTTTGAATATAGAGACCAGAAATGGAGGTGTCTTTATGGAGGTCCAGGACTCTTGGCAATTTATTTTTTTTTCTTTTAAAATTATTTTTATTTTATCTTTTGCTTTTACAGAGTTTTGTTGTTTGCGGATATGTACAACCCCAGATAATCTATTTTTCATGACTGTCCTCTAGTTGAAGCTGTGTTGCATATAGGCAGGCAGTTACCAACCCTCTTCCCCCACGTATGCTACATGTGCAAAAAAGATAGGACCCAGGACATCCCTGGTGGTCCAGTGGGTGACGAGTCCACCTTGCAGTGCAAGAGGCGCTGGTTTGATCCCTGGCCCGGGAATATCCCAGGTGCTGTGGAGTGGCTGGACTGGTGTGTCCAATTACGAGCCAGCACTCTGGAGCGCATGTGCCCAGAGCCGGTGCTCTGCAACAAGAGAGACCGCTGCAATGGGAGACCCATGCAGGCGGAAGAATAAAGATGGATGAAAATAAATAAATAAAAAATCAATAAAAGAGGCAAAAATTAAAAAAAAAAAAGATAGGACCCACTGTGGAGCTCAGTAGCCATGAGTGGAAGTTGACCATCATACATTGCTAAAGAAATGTGACCCACCTGTTTTCTGTTTCCTGTAACCCACAGGGACAGATGAAAAAGCCAACCATATCCCCTCATCGCAACACTCTCCTTAAATCTTAACTCTTCTCTACAAAGAATGACTCCTGATAACATTGTGACTTAATCTTGTGCATTGCATTAGTGAGAATGCTGGGTCATAATGAGGGATGTAAACCAATGGCGCTTCTGCTTTGCACAATACAAGCGAGATTTTATCTTTTTGGTTTTATATTTGGAAGCTTTATAGAAATGTGAGAATGAAAATCAAAATCTTTTTGAGACATGGGATGCTTCATTTTGTATCCATCTAGGTTGTCTCTGTGGGGTCCAGGTATGTCAAATTGTCATTCCCCCAAGACTACAACATGCAAACCGTTTTGGTTTGTGAATGATGACTGGTGTGATTATGTATTTAGGAAGTGAATGCCATGACCAATCCTGGGACTGAATCAGGTAATAGAAAGCAGTTGACTTTGGAATGATACGAGTGTTGAGTGAAAACTTTTGATTGACTTGCATCATAAAAGGGTGCTTTAATTGGGAGGAAGCTTGTGCTTATAAAGTCACAAATCAGTTACACTCCTCATTGCACTTCCTTTTTTGATGGATCAAAGAGCAGCTAAGAATTTAGCTAGGGTGGCTTTGCCTTTGATCAAAGCTGACTGTTCTGAGAGGGAAAGAAAAATTGAAGGTTGCTTTCAGTCAAGTTCAGTTGATCCAGCGTCTGCTCAGGGCAAAGCTCTGGAGAGAGGCTGTGTAGTTTTTCTTAGAAGAGGGCCTACCACATGGAGTCTTAGCATTGGAGGGGATGTTAGTGATTGTCTGGTTCAGCCCTCTCATGGTAAAGGCTAATAAAACAGGCACCAGAATAGGCAGAACAGATCAAGATCATAGCTATAGTCAGTGGCAGAGACAGCCCAAATTTCTTATTTTAGTTCAATCCAATGTCAGTGCATTGGTTTCTGTTAGTGTTCTCCCACACTTTGTGAGTGTGTGTGTGTGTGTGTGTGCTTACTCGCTCAGCTGTGTCCGACTCTTTGTGACCCTATGGACTGTACCTTGCCAGGCTCCTTTGTCACTGGGGATTTGGAGTGGGTTGCCATGCTCTCCTCCAGGGGATCTTCCCCATCCAGGGATTGAACCCAGGTCTCCTGCATTGCAAGCAGATTCTTTTACCAGCTGAGCTAGCAGGGAACCATGCTAAGTCTACCTTATTTCACAGATGAATTTGTTTTTGCATCCTACTTAATAGGTTTTGAAGCTTGAGTCCCAAAAGACTGGTTTCGTTCAGTCCCGTTGACCGTATGAGTCTGGTGTGTCTGTTGTGATCAGCAGAGGCCATAGAGAGCTGTGCTATATTGCCCCTGGCTTTTCCAGAGGTTGGGCCGGTCCTAAATCATAGGGGAACCTTAGGTTGGAGGGCCTAAGTTGGGAGAGGAAATAAGCGTTTACTTTCTGTCTCAGGAAGAGTTGTGCCTATCGTTTAAGAGCAACGGCCTTTGAGCCTTGACTGCCTGACTCCCTGTCTTGTCGCTGCCACCTACTAGTTGGGTGACCTTGAGAAAGTTATTTTGCCTCTTTATGCTTTAGTTTCCTCAACTGGCAATGGGATCAGCATAATTAGTAATTTATTACATACGAAACTCTTAGAACAGTGCCTGGCAGATAATGGTACTCCATTGGAATTACCATTCTCCTTGGGTCTGCCTTTGTTTGTCAAACAGTGCGCCCTCTTGGATCATGCTGCTCCAGGGCTCAGACTCGGTGAACTAAGTATAGCTTGCGTCTCTACCGGGTGAAGTGGCCTTGGCCATCTTCATTGTGCTAACTCAGGAAGTCCTGCCTTAGTCCCTCGGATGACACTGTGTTCTTCTTTAACCAGCGAGATCATTGATTTTCTTTGTCAACCTAGTGCTTTGGGGAATAGTATTCTCTTGCAAAATTGACACAAATAGGACTAATTTAGTGCTACTGATTATTGCAAGTCTGTGTCTATAACTGTATGATGCTAAACCAAATATTCCGTTCAATTCATTTGCTCAGTTGTGTCTGACTCTTTGCAATTCTACAGACTGTAGCACTTTAGGCTCCCCTGTCCTTCACCATCTCCTGGAGTATGCTCAGGCTCATGTCCATTGACTCAGTGATGCCATCCAGCCATCTAATCCTCTGTCATCCCCTACTTCTTTGCCTTCTATTTTTCTCAGCATCAGACTCTTTTCCAATGAACCATCTCTTCGCATTAGGTGGCCAAAGTATTGGAGCATCAGCTTCAGCATCAGTCCTTCCAATGAATATTCATGGTTGATTTCCTTTAGGATTGACTGGTTTGCGCTCCTTGCTATCCAAGGGTCTCTTCAAGAGTCTTCTCCAGCACCACAGTTCCAAGGCATCAATTCTTTGGCACTCAACCTTCTTCTTTTTTTTTTTTAAAGAGTACTTTTTTTTCTTTGGCCACGTCTATTGGTCTTTTATTTATTTATTTTCATCCATCTTTGTTCTTTGGCCTGTGTGGGCCTCCCATTGAGTGGCCTCTCTCGTTGCAGAGCACTAGCTCTGGGCGCATGCACTGCAGAGCGCCGGCTTGGTAGTTGGACACATCAGTCCAGCCGCTCCGCGGCACGTGGGATCTTCCCAGGTCAGGGATCCAGCTGGCGCCCCTTGCACTGCAAGGCAGTGTCCTAACCCACTGGACCACCAGGGAATCCCCAGTGCTCAGCCTTCTTTATGGTCCAGCTCTCGCATTTTAGTTATGACTATTTAACATAACCAAATATTATGTGAATTAAAAAGTCAGTCAAACAAATTATTTGATGTTATGAACAAGAAAAGCCAGAATTTTCCAATTTGTACTGTATTTGGTATTGTGCCATGAGGATGCATCTATGGATTTTCATTTCTCTCAATTATGAATCATGAATCCAACATGAATAGACATGCATTTCCTCCTTTTTCTCAAAGAGTGGGGATCATTGTGGAGTTATGGCTCCTGAATGTTCCACATAAACATTTAATTAAAAAACAGGTTTGCACTTCCACTATCTTATGTTAGTTGCTCTGATTTTAAGGTTGATTTTGGCAGGTTTAACTTTATGATGCATTAGAAATCAAATATTTGCCTGTTTTCTTAACATTTGGTTTCTTTTCAGGAACATTTTTCTTATGAAGTCTTCCCTTTAGTCTCTTTGGTATTTTATGTTTGACTGAGGGCCATGGTCCAGGTCATCTTTCTTAGGGTTATCCATAAAGACCTTGATTCTAAACAACCAGTTAAAATTAAATCTTTTCTGCTTTTGATATTCTTTGATCTTGGAATTTTAGGGTTCAACATATGATGACTCTTGGGTTCCATGAAAAGTCTCAGCATATATTATTTTTTTGCAGTGAACCTTGAACAGTGTGACAGCTTTATTGTCCCAGGCTGATAAACAGGAGATCTGGGGAGACAATTTTCCATTTTGTACCCAGTTATAAAATCTAGGCCCAATTTTCAATTCTGTATGTGACTAATGGAAAAACCATAGCTTAGACTATATGGTCCTTTGTCAGCAAAGTGATGTCTTTACTTTTTAATAGGTGATCTAGGATTGTCATAGTTTTCCAGTTGGATGGTAAAGAAGGGTGAGTGCTGAAGAATTAATGCTTTTAAGTTGTGGTGTTGGAGAAGACTTCTGAGAGTTTCTTGGACGGGAAGAAGACCATACTAGTCAATCCAAAAGAAAATCAACCCTTACTATTCATTGGAAAGATTGTTGCTTAAGCTCCAATACTTTGGCCATCTGATGCGAAGAGCTGACTCACTGGAAAAGAAGAGGGAAAGACTGATGGCAAAAGAAAGGACAGCCAAGGATGAGGTAGTCAGATGGCATCACGAACTCAGTGGACATGGATAACCAAATATTATGTGAATTAAAAAGTCAGTCAAACAAATTATTTGATGTTATGAACAAGAAAAGCCAGAATTTTCCAATTTGTACTGTATTTGGTATTGTGCCATGAGGATGCATCTATGGATTTTCATTTCTCTCAATTATGAATCATGAATCCAACATGAATAGACATGCATTTCCTCCTTTTTCTCAAAGAGTGGGGATCATTGTGGAGTTATGGCTCCTGAATGTTCCACATAAACATTTAATTAAAAAACAGGTTTGCACTTCCACTATCTTATGTTAGTTGCTCTGATTTTAAGGTTGATTTTGGCAGGTTTAACTTTATGATGCATTAGAAATCAAATATTTGCCTGTTTTCTTAACATTTGGTTTCTTTTCAGGAACATTTTTCTTATGAAGTCTTCCCTTTAGTCTCTTTGGTATTTTATGTTTGACTGAGGGCCATGGTCCAGGTCATCTTTCTTAGGGTTATCCATAAAGACCTTGATTCTAAACAACCAGTTAAAATTAAATCTTTTCTGCTTTTGATATTCTTTGATCTTGGAATTTTAGGGTTCAACATATGATGACTCTTGGGTTCCATGAAAAGTCTCAGCATATATTATTTTTTTGCAGTGAACCTTGAACAGTGTGACAGCTTTATTGTCCCAGGCTGATAAACAGGAGATCTGGGGAGACAATTTTCCATTTTGTACCCAGTTATAAAATCTAGGCCCAATTTTCAATTCTGTATGTGACTAATGGAAAAACCATAGCTTAGACTATATGGTCCTTTGTCAGCAAAGTGATGTCTTTACTTTTTAATAGGTGATCTAGGATTGTCATAGTTTTCCAGTTGGATGGTAAAGAAGGGTGAGTGCTGAAGAATTAATGCTTTTAAGTTGTGGTGTTGGAGAAGACTTCTGAGAGTTTCTTGGACGGGAAGAAGACCATACTAGTCAATCCAAAAGAAAATCAACCCTTACTATTCATTGGAAAGATTGTTGCTTAAGCTCCAATACTTTGGCCATCTGATGCGAAGAGCTGACTCACTGGAAAAGAAGAGGGAAAGACTGATGGCAAAAGAAAGGACAGCCAAGGATGAGGTAGTCAGATGGCATCACGAACTCAGTGGACATGGATTTGAACAAACTCTGGGAGACGGTGGAGGACAGAGGAGCTGGGCGTGCTTCAGTCCATGGGATTGCAAAGAATCAGAGCTGACTTAGCGGCTGAACAACAATAAATAAAATCTAGGCACCTATGGATACATGTAATTGTGAACTAGTATTCATAGCCACCTTCAAAACCACCATGCGATCTTTAGCATGAGTAAGGACTTTGTTTTATACTTTCAAGTGTTTTGTGTGCAAAGTAATATTCTTCATGCTTAAGAATTCTTTATGCTTCACCAATAAACACAGTAGATTAAAGTCCCTCCCCTGATGGCAGTGAGATTTGAGCTGGGGCTGTGGGATTCGGGTGGTGAAGAGGTTGTAGACTGGGGAAGAGCAGGAAACAGAATAATGAAGATTTCTAGCAGCACCCCCATGTTAGCTTATTTATTTTCTCTTAAATTGTTCTTATTCAATGTAGTGAGCTTTCCTCTGGTGGGCTACGGTTCTTCTCCAAGCTGCACACAAGCAACTTTAAGACATAGCTTCGTCTTTGGGATTGAATTTCTGGAAAATGCTGAATGTAGGTATAGAGTTTCCCAAGGTCAAGGCGAGGGGATTTACCACTTTCTCCACCCATTCCCAAGGGCTTCCCGGGTGGTGCGGTGTTGTAAAGAATCCATCTACCAATGCAGGAGACACAGGTTTGATCCCTGGGCAGGGAGGGTTCCCCTGGAGAAGGAAATGGCCATCTCCTCTTGTATGCTTGCCTGGGAAATTGCATGGACAGTGGAGCCTGGTGGGCTACAGACCGTAGGGCCACAGTCAGTCATTAATGAATGAACAACAGTAGTATTATATAATATATTATATACAGTATGTATAGTATAATATGATAGTATATTATACCTGATGTGGAAAAGATTGAAGGCAAAAGAAGAGAGTGACAGAGGATGAGATAGATCCAGTGACCAACTCAATGGACATGAACTTGAGCAAACTCTGGAAGGTGGTGGAGGACTGGGAAGCCTGGCCTGCAGCAGTCCATGGGGTCTCAAAGAGTCAGACACAATTTAGTGACTGAACAAGAACAGATTTGGTAACATTTATTCTGCTGTGTAGTATATAATAGATAACATGCACGCATGCTTGCTAAGTCGCTTCAGTTGTGTCCGACTCTTTGGGACCCTATGGACTGTAGCCTACCAGGCTCCTCTGTTCAGAGGATTCTCCAGGCAAGAATCCTGGAGTAGGTTGCCATGGCCTACTCCAGGGTGGCTTCCTGACCCAGGGATTGAACCTGTCTCTCCTGCAGTTCCTGTATTGCAGGCAAACTCTTTATTGCTGAGCCACATGCAGTAACATATAGAACAGGTTGCCCTCCTGAGTAATAGTAAATTTTCAGCTCTGGAGGGATCATAGAGATGGTTTAGATACATTGTTTTTAAAGATTTATTTATTTATTTATTTTGGGCGGGGGTCGGGTTGGGGAGGGAGGGGAGCGGGCGGGCCACTTCCATTGGTCTTCCATTTCTCTGTTTTCATCCGTCTTTGTTCTTTGGCTCCTGTGGGCCTCCCATCGCGGTGGCATCTGTTGTTGCAGAGCGCCAGCTCTGGGCTCATGCGCTCCAGAGCTCTGGCTCGGTGATTGGGCACATCAATCCAGCCGCTCCGCGGCACGTGGGATCTTCCCAGGCCAGGGCTCGAACCGGCGCCCCTTGCACTGCAAGGCGGTGTCCTTATCCACTGGACCACCAGGGGAAGCCCGATACATTGTTTTTAATCTGACATTTGTAGCTCGTTTTGAACATCCTGGAGTTGATTGTAACTTCAGTGTCTGTATGGAGATGATCTATAACTTATGTCAGCCTCTCAAAGTGACTGTTGAAGAAATGCTCATACAAAATTGGAGTGGTAAAAGTACTGACTGGTCAAGGTTATACAGATTTTGGCTCAAGGTCCAGGACCTAAGGTTCAGATCTTGTGACTAAACTACAAATTAGAAGTATTTATATCATGGTGAGGTTAAATTAGGTCAAATGTTTCTGTCCTACATGAGTACCAAATGCTTATGAGTGTCAGGAGTTGGGACTTGAGCAAACTCTGGAAGGTGGTGGAGGACTGGGAAGCCTGGCCTGCAGCAGTCCATGGGGTCTCAAAGAGTCAGACACAATTTAGTGACTGAACAAGAACAGATTTGGTAACATTTATTCTGCTGTGTAGTATATAATAGATAACATGCACGCATGCTTGCTAAGTCGCTTCAGTTGTGTCCGACTCTTTGGGACCCTATGGACTGTAGCCTACCAGGCTCCTCTGTTCAGAGGATTCTCCAGGCAAGAATCCTGGAGTAGGTTGCCATGGCCTACTCCAGGGTGGCTTCCTGACCCAGGGATTGAACCTGTCTCTCCTGCAGTTCCTGTATTGCAGGCAAACTCTTTATTGCTGAGCCACATGCAGTAACATATAGAACAGGTTGCCCTCCTGAGTAATAGTAAATTTTCAGCTCTGGAGGGATCATAGAGATGGTTTAGATACATTGTTTTTAAAGATTTATTTATTTATTTATTTTGGGCGGGGGTCGGGTTGGGGAGGGAGGGGAGCGGGCGGGCCACTTCCATTGGTCTTCCATTTCTCTGTTTTCATCCGTCTTTGTTCTTTGGCTCCTGTGGGCCTCCCATCGCGGTGGCATCTGTTGTTGCAGAGCGCCAGCTCTGGGCTCATGCGCTCCAGAGCTCTGGCTCGGTGATTGGGCACATCAATCCAGCCGCTCCGCGGCACGTGGGATCTTCCCAGGCCAGGGCTCGAACCGGCGCCCCTTGCACTGCAAGGCGGTGTCCTTATCCACTGGACCACCAGGGGAAGCCCGATACATTGTTTTTAATCTGACATTTGTAGCTCGTTTTGAACATCCTGGAGTTGATTGTAACTTCAGTGTCTGTATGGAGATGATCTATAACTTATGTCAGCCTCTCAAAGTGACTGTTGAAGAAATGCTCATACAAAATTGGAGTGGTAAAAGTACTGACTGGTCAAGGTTATACAGATTTTGGCTCAAGGTCCAGGACCTAAGGTTCAGATCTTGTGACTAAACTACAAATTAGAAGTATTTATATCATGGTGAGGTTAAATTAGGTCAAATGTTTCTGTCCTACATGAGTACCAAATGCTTATGAGTGTCAGGAGTTGGGACTTAACACTGAATGGGATAGGAAACTATCCTTCTTGCAAATGGAAGCTTTTGAGAGTCTTCTGGAGATATTTAGTAATTTATAAGTTTGTTTATAGTGAGAATGGAAAGGAATAAACTTACTGTTTTAAAAAAAGGTAAATGGCTTAAAAATCTAGTTCTTCCATGTGGCCCCCATTTCCAATGTTTACTAAAGTCTAGTTTCAGAGACCTTGAAAGGGCACCCCCATCCTGTCTTTGGACAAGAAACACTCTGGTTTAGCTTTGAAACTTCAGGGTGCCTCTGGAGCTGTGGCTTTTCTTCATCAGTCGCCTGATAATGAGAGTGTCAGTCCTATGTAGGTCACTGCATCCTTCAGGACAAAATTCAGATGTAGCAAAGTGGTAAGTTAAAAAAAAAGTATCCCATTTCTTTCAGTAGGAAGCTGGCTAAATTTGTAACCTCTGTTTTTTTTAAGGTCTACTCTTTTAAACCTTCCGTTAGTATTTCATTTTTAATGATGTGCTGTACAATTTGAACTACAAAACTTATGTCCATTTTTTCTCAACCAGGATAGTCTTAGAAATCAACCACAATGTTTCTAAGGATTTCTACGACTAGAAAAATAAGGGATCAAGGCAAGCTATTTTCTGGTTAGATTTTTGCTGTCTGCATACTGATTCTTCGAATTGGTTTTCCGTCAGATTTGGGGGTTGTTGTTACTCAGTCGCTAAGTCGGATTTATCAAAGGTCTTTCTTTTTTTCTTTTTTTTTAAACCTTTATTTTACTTTTAACATTTACCGAGTTCTGTTCTTTACAGATACGTATGTTCCCAGATTAGTCATATGTATATACCCCCATCCCACCCCTCCCAGCCATCACGCAGCACCCCTGAAGGATCCCCTTTTCTCACAGAGCAATGACTAGAGCTGTTTTCTTCACTTATGATAGTACAGGCCTTCATGCTACTTCCTTTACGCCTCCCACCCACTGTTCCTTCCCCACAATGTCCATATGTCCACTGTCCATGTCTGTCTTTCCGTCGCTTCACTGTGTGTGCCATCATCACCATCCTACTAGATTCCATATATATGTGTGAATATGCTGTATTTGTCCTTCTCTTTCTGACTGACTTCACTTTTGATGATACATTCTAGATCCAGCCACCTCATTAGGGCTGATTCTTCTGCATTTCTCTTTACAGCTGTGTAGTATTCCATTGTATATATGTACCAAATATGTACCAGAGCTTTTGTATCCATTCATCCATCGATGGGCATTTAGGTTCCTTCCATGTTCTAGCTATTGTATAGAGAGCTGTGATGAACATTGGTGTACAGGTGCTTCTTTCAGTTTTGATTTCGTCAGGGTATAAGCCTAAGAGTGGGATTGTTGGGTCATATGGTGCTTCTACTTTTAGTATTTTAAGAAATCTCCATACTGTCTTCCATAGAGGCTCTATCGATCTACATTCCGAACACCAGCAATGCAGGAGCGTTCCCTTTTCTCCGCAGCCTCTCCAACATTTATTGTCTGTCGATTTGTGGATGATGGCCATTCTGACGGGTGTGAGGTGATATCTCATTGTAGTTTTGATTTGCATTTCTCTAATTATAAGCGAAGTTGAGCATCGTTTCATGTGTTTTGGGGCCATCTGTATGTCCTCTTTGGAGAGGTGTCTGTTTAGGTCCTTTTCCCATTTTTTGATTGGGTTGTTCGTTTTTCCAGTGTTGAGTTGTCTGAGTTGCTTGTAGATTTTGGAGATTAATTCTTTGTCTGTTGTTTCATTTGCTATGATTTTCTCCCACTCTGTGGGGTGTCTGTTCAGCTTTTTTGTCATTTCTTTTGCTGTACAAAAGCTTTTAAGTTTCATTAGGTCCCACATGTTCATTTGTCTTTTTAGTTCTGCTATTTTTGTAGGTGGGTCATGGAAGATCTTGCTTTGATTGATGTCCTTGAGGGTTTTGCCTATATTCTCCTCTAAGAGTTTGATGGCTTCTGGTCTTATATTTAGGTCTTTAATCCATTTTGAGTTGATCTTTGTGCATGGTGTCAGGGAATGTTCCAACTTCATTTTCTTGCATGTAGCTGTCCAGTTTTCCCAGCACCATTTGTTGAAGAGGCTGTCTTTGTCCCATTTTATAGTTTCTCCTCCTTTGTCAAAAATAAGGTACCCATAGGTGCGTGGGTTGATCTCTGGGTTCTCAATCTTGTTCCATTGGTCGATATTTCTGTTTTTGTGCCAGTACCATACTGTCTTGATGACTGTTGCTTTGTAGTAGAGTCTGAAGTTAGGGAGGCTGATCCCCCCAGCTCTATTCTTCTTCCTCAGGATTGCTTTGGCTATTCGAGGTCTTTTGTGTTTCCATATGAACTGTGTTATTCGTTGGTCTAGTTCTGTGAAGAATGTTATTGGAAGTTTGATAGGGATCGCATTGAATCTATAGATGACATTTGGTAGTATGGTCATTTTCACAATATTGATTCTCCCGACCCAGGAACGTGGAATATTTCTCCATCTGTTTAAGTCTTCTTTAATGTCTCTCTTGAGTGTCTTGTAATTTTCTGTGTACAGTTCTTTTGTTTCTTTGGGTAGGTTTATTCCTAGATATTTGATTCTTTTGGTTGCGATGGTGAAGGGGATTGCCTCTTTGATTTCATTTTCTGATTTTTCACTGTTTGTGTATAGGAATGCCAGTGATTTCTGTATATTGATTTTGTATCCTGCGACTTTGCTGAATTCGCTGATTAACTCTAGTAGTTTTGTAATAGTGTCTTTGGGATTTTCTATGTATAATATCATGTCATCTGCAAATAGGGAGAGTTTGATTTCTTCCTTTCCAGTCTGGATTCCTTTGATTTCTTTCTCTTCTCTTATTGCTGTTGCTAGAACTTCCAGGACTATGTTGAATAAGAGTGGTGAAAGTGGACACCCTTGTCTTGTTCCTGATCTTAGAGGAAATGCTTTCAGGTTTTCACCGTTGAGGATAATGTTCACTGTGGGCTTCTCATATATGGCTTTTACTATGTTGAGATAGGTTCCTTCTATGCCCATTTTTTGAAGAGTTTTGATCATAAATGGATATTGTACTTTGTTGAAGGCTTTTTCTGCATCTATTGAGATGATCATGTGATTTTTGTCTCTCAATTTGTTGATATGGTGTATCACATTGATTTATTTGTGGATATGGAAGAATGTTTGCATGCCTGGGATGAACCCGACTTGATCATGATGTATGAGCTTTTTGATGTGTTGTTGAATTCTGTTTGCTAGGATTTTGTTGAAGATTTTGGCGTCTAGATTCATCAGTGAAATTGGCCTATAATTTTCTTTTTTTGTGTGGTCTTTGCCTGGTTTTGGTATCAGGGTGATGGTGGCCTCGTGGAATGTGTTTGGAAGTGTTCCTTCCTGTGCAATTTTTTGGAAGAGTTGTAGAAGGACGGGCATTAGCTCTTCTTTAAATGTTTAGTAGAATTCGGCTGTGAAACCATCTGGCCCTGGGCTTTTATTTTTGGGTAGATTTTTGATTACAGAGTCAATTTCTGAGCTTGTGATTGGCTTGTTCATAGTTTCTATTTCTTCCTGGTTGAGTCTTGGGAGATTAATCTTCTCTAAGAAACTGTCCATTTCTTCCAGGTTGTCCAGTTTTTTGCCATAGAGTTGTTCATAATAGTCTCTTAGAATCCTTTGGATTTCTGCATTATCTGTTGTAATCGCTCCTTTTTCATTTTTGATTTTGGTGATCTGGTTCTTCTCTCTCTTTTTCTTGATGAGTCTGGCTTTGGTGTGTCGATTTTATTGACCTTTTTGAAGAACCAGCTTTTTGTTTTAATTATCTTTACTATTGTTTCTTTCGATGATTTTTCATTTTATTTCTGCTCTGATCTTTATGATTTCCCTTCTTCTGCTGGCTTTGGGGTGTTTTTGTTCTTCTTTCTCCAGTTGTTTTAAGCGTAAGGTTGGGTCGTCTGTTTGAGATTTTCCTAGTCTCTTGAGGGAGGATTGAATTGCTATAAACTTCCCTCTTAGAACTGCTTTTGAAGTATCCCATAGTTTTTGCACTGTCGTGTGTTCATTGTCATTTTTTTCTAGGAATTGTTTTATTTCTTCTTTGATTTGCTTGGTAATCAGTTGGTTTTTTAGGTTGTGTTGAGGTAGGTTCCTTCTATGCCCATTTTTTGAAGAGTTTTGATCATAAATGGATATTGTACTTTGTTGAAGGCTTTTTCTGCATCTATTGAGATGATCATGTGATTTTTGTCTCTCAATTTGTTGATATGGTGTATCACATTGATTTATTTGTGGATATGGAAGAATGTTTGCATGCCTGGGATGAACCCGACTTGATCATGATGTATGAGCTTTTTGATGTGTTGTTGAATTCTGTTTGCTAGGATTTTGTTGAAGATTTTGGCGTCTAGATTCATCAGTGAAATTGGCCTATAATTTTCTTTTTTTGTGTGGTCTTTGCCTGGTTTTGGTATCAGGGTGATGGTGGCCTCGTGGAATGTGTTTGGAAGTGTTCCTTCCTGTGCAATTTTTTGGAAGAGTTGTAGAAGGACGGGCATTAGCTCTTCTTTAAATGTTTAGTAGAATTCGGCTGTGAAACCATCTGGCCCTGGGCTTTTATTTTTGGGTAGATTTTTGATTACAGAGTCAATTTCTGAGCTTGTGATTGGCTTGTTCATAGTTTCTATTTCTTCCTGGTTGAGTCTTGGGAGATTAATCTTCTCTAAGAAACTGTCCATTTCTTCCAGGTTGTCCAGTTTTTTGCCATAGAGTTGTTCATAATAGTCTCTTAGAATCCTTTGGATTTCTGCATTATCTGTTGTAATCGCTCCTTTTTCATTTTTGATTTTGGTGATCTGGTTCTTCTCTCTCTTTTTCTTGATGAGTCTGGCTTTGGTGTGTCGATTTTATTGACCTTTTTGAAGAACCAGCTTTTTGTTTTAATTATCTTTACTATTGTTTCTTTCGATGATTTTTCATTTTATTTCTGCTCTGATCTTTATGATTTCCCTTCTTCTGCTGGCTTTGGGGTGTTTTTGTTCTTCTTTCTCCAGTTGTTTTAAGCGTAAGGTTGGGTCGTCTGTTTGAGATTTTCCTAGTCTCTTGAGGGAGGATTGAATTGCTATAAACTTCCCTCTTAGAACTGCTTTTGAAGTATCCCATAGTTTTTGCACTGTCGTGTGTTCATTGTCATTTTTTTCTAGGAATTGTTTTATTTCTTCTTTGATTTGCTTGGTAATCAGTTGGTTTTTTAGGTATGTGTTGTTTAATCTCCATGTGTTTGTATTTTTAGCGGTTTTTTTCCTGTAGTTGATCTCTAGTCTCACTGCATTGTGGTCCGAGAGGATGGTTGATATAATTTCAGTTTTCTTGAATTGACTGAGGTTTGATTTGTGGCCCAAGATGTGGTCTACCCTGGAGAATGTTCCGTGAGCACTTGAGAAGAAAGTGTATTCTTCTGCTTTTGGATGGAAAGTCCTAAAGATATCAATGAGGTCCATTTCTTCTAGTGTGGCATTTAAGGCTTGTGTTTCTTTATTAATTTTCTGTTTGGATGATCTGTCCATTGGTGTGAGAGGAGTGTTAAAAGTCTCCTACTATGATTGTGTTAGTGTCGATGTCTTCTTTTATGTCTGAAAGTGTTTGTCTTAATGTATTGGAGTGCTCCTGCATTGGGTGCATAGATATTTATGATTGTTATGTCACCTTCTCGGATTGATCCCTTGATCATTATGTACTGTCCTGCCTTGTCTCTTCTAATCTTCTTTATTTTATCAAAGGTCTTTCTGAGGAGGCAGTTGGAAAATAAAAACACCCCTCCTTTCCAGCGTACTCTTGAATAAAAGGCATATTGTTAGTACTTAATGACATCTTACTTACTGAATGAATTCATTAAATAAATTCATGGTGAATGGTGTGTCTTCATTTTTAGTCTGTGTGAATCACTGGAAGCATCATTCCAAGATTCAGTCAGGCTGTTACTGAGGAGAGGTCCTGCTTGGGTCTGAAGAGTTGTAGAAGAATGCTGCTTTTGCCATGGTGTACCTGAGGGCTCTTCAGAAGAAAGAGCATGTTCCTTAACACCCAGATCCAAGTACCTGGGCAACTTACATCCTTAGCCGGAGTGTGCATGCTTAGTCACTTCAGTCTTGTCCGACCGCATGAATGGTAGCCCATCAGGTTCCTCTGTCCATGGATACAGCAGGCATGCCTTACAATGAAGGAGTAGCAAGCCTGACTCCACTAATGTATTCTTTTTTAAAAAATTTATTTTGGTTTTCCCTTTTCAGAGTTTTGTTGTTTACTGCTTACAGTCATAGGTATACTCTTGACCCCTCCTATTTGAACCTCCCTCCCAGCTCCCTCCCCATCCCACCCCTCCAGGTCACGAATACACTTTTGAATGAATTCTCTCTTCCCCTATGGGGAAGAGGGGCTGGATAACCTATGTATAACTGCTTGTCAGCACTGGGCAGGTATTTTAACTCTGAGATGGAGAAGCTCCTTTGAGAGAGTCTGGACACAAAAGCTTAGTTGAAGGAGGTCTGTTTCCAAAAATAACATCATTCCCCAAATCACGCTCTTGTGTACTGTGGTTTTGTCTCACAGTAGGTGCTAAGCAAACATTGGAATGAATGATGACTGTTATTTAGCTAACCATGATCAAACATCATGGGGTAGATATCTTTAGGACCATAATGACTTTTGTTACTTACATAATGTTGAAACTGACAAATTATTGTCTTCATGTTTTTCAGAAAGTAAATGAATTGTATTATAGTTTCATGACTCCAGGACATCAAAACATCTCAAAGACACGTTTCCTGAAATTAAGTGCCTCCTGTGAGAATTAATGAATAAGTTCTTAGGTGTGATAGTGAGAATGAAACTGATAATTTTAAGTGTTATAAATAGAAGTGTGGGTATCAAGACTGTAGAATTATTTTAATTATTGACAAGAAGTTCACGGAGAAGAACAGATTCAAAGAGCTAGATGCCGTTAACAGTGAGCTTTCAGTTTATTCATGAATCCCCACGCTCACATCGGTGAGAATGGCACTGAGTCAGGCTGTTACTGAGGAGACCAGAGTTGTAGAAGAATGCTGCTTTTGCCATGGTGTACCTGAGGGCTCTTCAGAAGAAAGAGCATGTTCCTTAACACCCAGATCCAAGTACCTGGGCAACTTACATCCTTAGCCGGAGTGTGCATGCTTAGTCACTTCAGTCTTGTCCGACCGCATGAATGGTAGCCCATCAGGTTCCTCTGTCCATGGATACAGCAGGCATGCCTTACAATGAAGGAGTAGCAAGCCTGACTCCACTAATGTATTCTTTTTTAAAAAATTTATTTTGGTTTTCCCTTTTCAGAGTTTTGTTGTTTACTGCTTACAGTCATAGGTATACTCTTGACCCCTCCTATTTGAACCTCCCTCCCAGCTCCCTCCCCATCCCACCCCTCCAGGTCACGAATACACTTTTGAATGAATTCTCTCTTCCCCTATGGGGAAGAGGGGCTGGATAACCTATGTATAACTGCTTGTCAGCACTGGGCAGGTATTTTAACTCTGAGATGGAGAAGCTCCTTTGAGAGAGTCTGGACACAAAAGCTTAGTTGAAGGAGGTCTGTTTCCAAAAATAACATCATTCCCCAAATCACGCTCTTGTGTACTGTGGTTTTGTCTCACAGTAGGTGCTAAGCAAACATTGGAATGAATGATGACTGTTATTTAGCTAACCATGATCAAACATCATGGGGTAGATATCTTTAGGACCATAATGACTTTTGTTACTTACATAATGTTGAAACTGACAAATTATTGTCTTCATGTTTTTCAGAAAGTAAATGAATTGTATTATAGTTTCATGACTCCAGGACATCAAAACATCTCAAAGACACGTTTCCTGAAATTAAGTGCCTCCTGTGAGAATTAATGAATAAGTTCTTAGGTGTGATAGTGAGAATGAAACTGATAATTTTAAGTGTTATAAATAGAAGTGTGGGTATCAAGACTGTAGAATTATTTTAATTATTGACAAGAAGTTCACGGAGAAGAACAGATTCAAAGAGCTAGATGCCGTTAACAGTGAGCTTTCAGTTTATTCATGAATCCCCACGCTCACATCGGTGAGAATGGCACTGAGTCGAAGCTCAGCCCATGCTTGGTTGTGGGGACTGTTATCTCACCATTGACCTGTCCCTGCACCATGCACTTTTACAAGAATGATTTCATTTATTCTCCAAAACACTGAGCTAGGGACTGTTTTTACCACTTAGCTTTTTGGAGATGACCCTGAGGCACAGAGAGTTTAAGAAGCATGTCCAAGGTCACACAGCAAGTGATTGGCTAACTCTGCACTTAGCTTTAATCTCCTAAATCTGAAAGCTTCTGCTTCCAGCCACTGGGATATCTGTTTCCCACTGGATCATACATGGTGAGCACAGGCACAGGATGGCTTTTCAGTTACTTCATTAATAGTTAAGGTGCTTTGTGTTCGTTTCCTGTTGTGATTTAGTTGTTCAGTCATGTCTGACTCTTTTGTGACCCCATGGACTGTAGCCTGTCCAGCTCCTCTGTCCATGAGGATTTCCCAGGTAAGAATACTGGAGTGAATTGCAATTTCCTTCTCTAGGGGATCTTCCTGCCCCAGGGATTGAACCCGTGTGTCCTGTGCTGGCAGGTGGATTCTTTACCACTGAGCACCAGGGAAGCCGTGTTGGTTGCAGTAACAAACTGCCACAAGTGTGCTGGCTCAGAATAATGGAGGGTGATCCTCACAGTTCTGGAGGCCGGAATCTGGAGGTCAAGGTGGGGCAAGGTCACACTCCTTCCATACACTCCAGGGGAGGATCCTTCTTTGTCTTTTCCAGGGCCTGATGGTTCTTGGAGTTGCTTGGCTTGTAGCATAATTTAATCTGAGCCTTCACCTTTGCATGGGTATTCACATGTTTTTTCCTGTGTCTCTGGGCCTATTTCCCCTCCCTTCTTCTCTCCTTCCCTCCTCTCCTCTCATCCCATCTCATTTTGTCTTTTTTTTTAAAAAAAGATTTATTTATTTATTTATTTTGGTGTGGGTGGGGTGGGGAGGGAGGGGAGCAGGCGGGCCACTTCTTTTGGTCTTTCATTTGTCCATTTTCATCCATCTTTGTTCTTTGGCCCATGTGGGCCTCCCATCGCGGCGGCCTCTGCTGTCGCAGAGCTCCGGCTTGGTAATTGGACACATCAGTCCAGCTGCTCCGCGGCACGTGGGATACTCCCAGGCTAGGGATCAAACCGGTGCCCCTTGCACTGCAAGGCAGTGTCCTTACCCACTGGACCACCAGGGAAGCCCTTCATCTTGTCTTTTCTTGATGAGTCATTGGATATAGGACATACCTCGTTTCCAGACCTTTAATTTACCTTGAAATACATTTTTCCTAAATAATGTCACAATGCATAGTTTCTGGGAGTTAGGAGATGAACACAGCATTTTGGTAGTTACCATTCAACCCACTGTAATATACCTTTTCCTCCTTTTCCTGCACTCCAAATGAAACCAAGTTACATTTTTTTTTTGAAAGAACAAAAATACTCTTGTGTTGTGAATACCTTGTGTGCCGAGAATAGCATATTCTTTGTCTTACTCATTTAGACCTTCTGAACTGCCTCTTTGCATCTGTGCTCCTGGATCTTAGGATTGTGAAGAGTTTGTGAAATTTCTTTCCTTTTCCTGGATCTGGTGGTGTTTAAATGGCTATTCCTTCCTTCCCCCGAGAAGTTCTTATGATGCTTTTTCTGGTCTTGGTTATGAACATTTTATTTCCTATTTTTACTAGTCCCTCCTTTTAAAATATATTTATTATTATTATTTATTTATTTGGCTGCGTTGGATCTTAGTTGTGGCATGTGGTATCTAGTTCCTTGACCAAGGATTGAACCCGGCCCCCTTGTGTTGGGAACAGAGAGTCACTGGGCCACCAGGGAAGTCCCAACTAGTTCCTCCTTTGATTTTGTTTCTTTTGCATCTTTTTTTTATTTATTCATTTTGAAACTTAGAAATTCTTTTTGCTGTTTTTATGTATTTGATTTCATTCTTTTTGACTGTTCTTGATTGTGCAGGGCCTTATTATACTAAAGACATTTTGCCGCTTTGAGGGTTGTTGGTGATAGTGTAATGGATCCACTGTACGTTTCAGTGGTGCCACTTAATTATGGGGAAATGTCCTGGGATTTGGCAGTGTTGTAGAACTAGGTCAGTAAATTGTTCATTCTCTTACATTTATCTCAGTACTAGTATTTGAAAAATCTTCTCCAGGTTGCTAGATGCAATTTCTTTATGTAAACTTTTTTTCCTTGCAGAATTTGAGACTATAAAGTCAACAATTCCAGTTGGGTTCAAGCTAAACTTTTCACCTGTGTGAAGTGACACACTGGTGTTTTGCTTAATGTCACTGCAGCAGTGGGTTTAGACTGAATTTCAGGTGGCTCTCTCGGACATTCTGGTTTGACCTCAGAACTCTTTTAATGGATAGATGAGTCATTGGATATAGGACATACCTCGTTTCCAGACCTTTAATTTACCTTGAAATACATTTTTCCTAAATAATGTCACAATGCATAGTTTCTGGGAGTTAGGAGATGAACACAGCATTTTGGTAGTTACCATTCAACCCACTGTAATATACCTTTTCCTCCTTTTCCTGCACTCCAAATGAAACCAAGTTACATTTTTTTTTTGAAAGAACAAAAATACTCTTGTGTTGTGAATACCTTGTGTGCCGAGAATAGCATATTCTTTGTCTTACTCATTTAGACCTTCTGAACTGCCTCTTTGCATCTGTGCTCCTGGATCTTAGGATTGTGAAGAGTTTGTGAAATTTCTTTCCTTTTCCTGGATCTGGTGGTGTTTAAATGGCTATTCCTTCCCCCGAGAAGTTCTTATGATGCTTTTTCTGGTCTTGGTTATGAACATTTTATTTCCTATTTTTACTAGTCCCTCCTTTTAAAATATATTTATTATTATTATTTATTTATTTGGCTGCGTTGGATCTTAGTTGTGGCATGTGGTATCTAGTTCCTTGACCAAGGATTGAACCCGGCCCCCTTGTGTTGGGAACAGAGAGTCACTGGGCCACCAGGGAAGTCCCAACTAGTTCCTCCTTTGATTTTGTTTCTTTTGCATCTTTTTTTTATTTATTCATTTTGAAACTTAGAAATTCTTTTTGCTGTTTTTATGTATTTGATTTCATTCTTTTTGACTGTTCTTGATTGTGCAGGGCCTTATTATACTAAAGACATTTTGCCGCTTTGAGGGTTGTTGGTGATAGTGTAATGGATCCACTGTACGTTTCAGTGGTGCCACTTAATTATGGGGAAATGTCCTGGGATTTGGCAGTGTTGTAGAACTAGGTCAGTAAATTGTTCATTCTCTTACATTTATCTCAGTACTAGTATTTGAAAAATCTTCTCCAGGTTGCTAGATGCAATTTCTTTATGTAAACTTTTTTTCCTTGCAGAATTTGAGACTATAAAGTCAACAATTCCAGTTGGGTTCAAGCTAAACTTTTCACCTGTGTGAAGTGACACACTGGTGTTTTGCTTAATGTCACTGCAGCAG
Organism: Tragulus kanchil; assembly: GCA_022376925.1. Classification (NCBI taxonomy): domain Eukaryota; kingdom Metazoa; phylum Chordata; class Mammalia; order Artiodactyla; family Tragulidae; genus Tragulus; species Tragulus kanchil. The sequence goes on from JAIOJX010000026.1 coordinate 57,674,376, forward strand.
TGGGTTTAGACTGAATTTCAGGTGGCTCTCTCGGACATTCTGGTTTGACCTCAGAACTCTGAAATGTGTTAATTTGATGATACGTGTCTGTAGCTAAGAACTCCTTGGTCTTGTTGTAGGTGATGGGATCAGAGCCTCATATTCCAGTCCAAAATCTGAGGGACTTCCCTGGTGGCCCAGTGGTTAAGAATCCACCTTTCAAGGCAGGGGATGGGGGTTTGTTGCCCAGTGGGGGAACTAAGATCCAACATGGTGAGGGGCAACTAAAGCTGCAACCCGTGACTGGAGAGACTGTGGATGACAACTGGAACAGCTCAGGAACTGCCACAAGAAGCCCAAGTGCCAAAATAAGAGAAGATGGGCACTGTGAGGAGGACCCAACACAGCCAGAATAAAAACCAGAAACCAAAATCTAAAGATTCATCCAGGGCTTCCCCTGGTGGTCCAGTGGGTAAGGACACTGCCTTGCAGTGCAAGGGGCGCCGGTTCAATCCCTGGCCTGGGAAGATCCCACGTGCCGCGGAGCGGCTGGACCGATGTGTCCAATCACCGAGCCGGAGCTCTGGCGCGCATGCGCCCAGAGCCGGCGCTCTGCAAGGACAGACGCCACCGCGATGGGAGGCCCACAGGAGCCAAAGAACAAAGATGGATGAAAATGGAGAAATGAAAGACCAATAGAAGTGGCTCGCTCGCTCCCCTCCCTCCCCAACCCGACCCCCGCCCAAAATAAATAATAAATAAATAAATCTTGAAAAAAAATAAATAAAGATTCATCCAGCCATAAGCTTAATAGTACTCAAGGGCCGGATGGTTGGAATTCAAGGCCATCTTGGGTAAAAGTGTTCCCAAAACCCCACAAACCATTTGGTTAGTTGTAGAACTAGGTCAGTAAATTGTTCATTCTCTTACATTTATCTCAGTACTAGTATTTGAAAAATCTTCTCCAGGTTGCTAGATGCAATTTCTTTATGTAAACTTTTTTTCCTTGCAGAATTTGAGACTATAAAGTCAACAATTCCAGTTGGGTTCAAGCTAAACTTTTCACCTGTGTGAAGTGACACACTGGTGTTTTGCTTAATGTCACTGCAGCAGTGGGTTTAGACTGAATTTCAGGTGGCTCTCTCGGACATTCTGGTTTGACCTCAGAACTCTGAAATGTGTTAATTTGATGATACGTGTCTGTAGCTAAGAACTCCTTGGTCTTGTTGTAGGTGATGGGATCAGAGCCTCATATTCCAGTCCAAAATCTGAGGGACTTCCCTGGTGGCCCAGTGGTTAAGAATCCACCTTTCAAGGCAGGGGATGGGGGTTTGTTGCCCAGTGGGGGAACTAAGATCCAACATGGTGAGGGGCAACTAAAGCTGCAACCCGTGACTGGAGAGACTGTGGATGACAACTGGAACAGCTCAGGAACTGCCACAAGAAGCCCAAGTGCCAAAATAAGAGAAGATGGGCACTGTGAGGAGGACCCAACACAGCCAGAATAAAAACCAGAAACCAAAATCTAAAGATTCATCCAGGGCTTCCCCTGGTGGTCCAGTGGGTAAGGACACTGCCTTGCAGTGCAAGGGGCGCCGGTTCAATCCCTGGCCTGGGAAGATCCCACGTGCCGCGGAGCGGCTGGACCGATGTGTCCAATCACCGAGCCGGAGCTCTGGCGCGCATGCGCCCAGAGCCGGCGCTCTGCAAGGACAGACGCCACCGCGATGGGAGGCCCACAGGAGCCAAAGAACAAAGATGGATGAAAATGGAGAAATGAAAGACCAATAGAAGTGGCTCGCTCGCTCCCCTCCCTCCCCAACCCGACCCCCGCCCAAAATAAATAATAAATAAATAAATCTTGAAAAAAAATAAATAAAGATTCATCCAGCCATAAGCTTAATAGTACTCAAGGGCCGGATGGTTGGAATTCAAGGCCATCTTGGGTAAGTGTTCAACCCCACAACCATTGGTTAGTTGTCAACAAACCAGACAAAACGTACTCTCCGCATGGGTTTTCCAAAACGACTCATTGTCTCCTTAGGCATTATTATTGTCTTTGTAATAGATACATATCAAAATAAGCCTCAACTCCTGCCATACTCTTTGCCTAAACCTCCTTCTAAATACAGATTTAAGACGACCCTGCAAAGCTTCCTCATGATTTTTGTATTTGTCTTTGGCGTTCTGCAGCTCAGCTAATTGTACAGAGGGGATTTTCAGCCATTAGCTGGTCCTAGTCCCTCATATTTTTTCCTCTGCTGTTTACTTCCTCTGAGACTAACCAGATGGTGTGAGGCATATGAAGCACGTGCGTGGCTGTGAATGTTAAAGAAACGGCAGGAAAAGCAAAGAAGTCAGTCTCAGGAGGTGGATTTATGGAAGCTTAACAGAAGCTGGGCTTACTCCATTGTTTCCTGCTTGGTGATGGGTGTGTGTGTTTTGCTAGCTAATTTAGCGTAAAATGAGCTCCAGTTAATATTTTTTCTCGTCAATTTGAACTGCTTGGGAAAGAAGCGGAAAACACTTGGGTTCGGCAGGGTGCTGTTGAAGGTGGGGTGATAATCACAGTTTGTAATCAGGAGTGGCTTGGTTTATATATTAATGAAAAGAGCACATGGAAGATAGTGGCCATCCACAGAGAAAGCTAGATGGAGCATTTCTTTACTTTTTATTTTCGTGGCAAGTGGCTCTGGGGAAGCCATGAGCTCCTGGTGGGCTTGGAGCCAACTCCACTGAAACAGAAACCTGAATTTGCTTTCATGGCTGATTCTGGGTTTCCAGAGAGCAAACGCTGTGCCCACCATTCTCCACCCAAAGCTGCTTCCGCCTCGGGTGCCTAGCTCCAGCAGGATTGGATGGCAGCTGTCCACAGCAGGGGCGCTGCCGCCCAGAGCCAGAATGACAGATGATTTTTCTCTCCAGACCTCCGACTCTAGGGCTCTAAGTGCTTCTAAGTTACTCTGTGACACATGAAAAGAAACCTTGGGCTTTTAGAGTGCGATTCGGAAGACTGCAGAAGCTAATGGAAATGCTCCCCCTGTGCCCACTGAGGCGCAGGTCCAAATTAGCATGCTGATGCTCAAGCTCTAACAAATTCTGGGAGAAGAAAGATCCTGTGTTAGGGATGGAGCTAATCATCCCTGACCCCACTCATTAGCATACTCCCTGGGCCCTGCCTCTGTGTGCTCCCTTCTGCCCCTATGAACAGCTTTTCACAGCTTCTTTTCCATCTGCTGAAATAAACAATAGCCTTTGTAACCAATGGAAAAAGCAGCAGCAGGTGAAGAACTATTTTTAGACATGCTGAAAGCTCAGCGTTGATTACTGCATTTTCACACCTAAAGCACACAAGATGCGAGGCTGAAAAAAATGGATCTTTTGCCCTTGGCCGAGCGCATGATCTCTGCTGTCTTTCACCTGCTGCTTTCTGCCTGACACTTTCTTGTGTCCCCGGGACACTGGAGGGACAGCGGGCTGGGTCATCTCCTTTCCATGGCTTCTCTCCCATTCCTACCTGATGGCTCTTTGTAACAATGACTGCTCTTCTTTTCTCCCATTTCTCTTGTTTAAACACAATACTGTGGAGACTGGTTTACTGTACATTGATGTGCAGGTGGCCTGTGGTTCACTCGCCTCTGTGAGGTTCTGATGAAGGCGCCTGGCGGTTTCTCTGGGTCACATGAAGAACTTCATGTGGCAATTGGCTTTACCTGTTATCTCATGTATCCTGCAGAGTAAATCTGCAAGGTGGTGGTCTTATTCACTTCATGATAAGGAATGTGGGAAAGGGGACTTGGAGAGGTTGAGAAACCAATTCAGCCTATCTTTCTCGTCATGGCGGAACTTGAGTCTGAACTTCGGTTTTTCTGATCCAAGACCTCCTCCTGTTTTCTGCTGCCTTTTTCACTGATTTAATTTCAAATCATTCTTGACTGCAGGGGACGGGGCTCCATTTTTCTTTTGGTGTTTCTTCTAGCTCTTTGATTTTGTCATTAAGTAAATCTCTTTGAGTACAGTTTTCCTTTTTTTGAAGTGCTTCCGTAACAACCAGTAATAGCTTGGAAGTCAAATGCCTGTCATTTTCCTTCCGTTTAACAACCAGTAATTGTCCCCACCGCTGCTTTGTGGCTGTCACGCTGCCCTCCAGGGGGTTTAGCATGCTGATGCTCAAGCTCTCAAATTCTGGGAGAAGAAAGATCCTGTGTTAGGGATGGAGCTAACCATCCCTGACCCCACTCATTAGCATACTGCCTGGGCCCTGCCTCTGTGTGCTCCCTTCTGCCCCTATGAACAGCTTTTCACAGCTTCTTTTCCATCTGCTGAAATAAACAATAGCCTTTGTAACCAATGGAAAAAGCAGCAGCAGGTGAAGAACTATTTTTAGACATGCTGAAAGCTCAGCGTTGATTACTGCATTTTCACACCTAAAGCACACAAGATGCGAGGCTGAAAAAAATGGATCTTTTGCCCTTGGCCGAGCGCATGATCTCTGCTGTCTTTCACCTGCTGCTTTCTGCCTGACACTTTCTTGTGTCCCCGGGACACTGGAGGGACAGCGGGCTGGGTCATCTCCTTTCCATGGCTTCTCTCCCATTCCTACCTGATGGCTCTTTGTAACAATGACTGCTCTTCTTTTCTCCCATTTCTCTTGTTTAAACACAATACTGTGGAGACTGGTTTACTGTACATTGATGTGCAGGTGGCCTGTGGTTCACTCGCCTCTGTGAGGTTCTGATGAAGGCGCCTGGCGGTTTCTCTGGGTCACATGAAGAACTTCATGTGGCAATTGGCTTTACCTGTTATCTCATGTATCCTGCAGAGTAAATCTGCAAGGTGGTGGTCTTATTCACTTCATGATAAGGAATGTGGGAAAGGGGACTTGGAGAGGTTGAGAAACCAATTCAGCCTATCTTTCTCGTCATGGCGGAACTTGAGTCTGAACTTCGGTTTTTCTGATCCAAGACCTCCTCCTGTTTTCTGCTGCCTTTTTCACTGATTTAATTTCAAATCATTCTTGACTGCAGGGGACGGGGCTCCATTTTTCTTTTGGTGTTTCTTCTAGCTCTTTGATTTTGTCATTAAGTAAATCTCTTTGAGTACAGTTTTCCTTTTTTTGAAGTGCTTCCGTAACAACCAGTAATAGCTTGGAAGTCAAATGCCTGTCATTTTCCTTTCCTAATTGAGACAAATCCATTCTCCTCCCCACCGATTTTCTCTCTGCCATCAAGGTACCAGATTTAATTGTCCCCACCGCTGCTTTGTGGCTGTCACGCTGAATCTTAATATGGTTGTTGGTGCCTGGGCGCTTGAATTGTCCCCATGGATCGTGCCAGCCTGTATGTTGCTCCATGTTGAGTCTCCACATGACTGCTCATTGCTTTCTCATGATCCCCTTTGGAACTCAGGGACTTCCTCTGAGATGTCACCTACAGAAGGTCCTTGAGGTCCCCTTGCTGAATACTGTGCTCATTCGTTGTTTGGGAGTGACTCTTCCATCACTCTCCTGTTGAAATGCACCGTCTTTGTTCCTTTTTTTTTCTTTCTTGCCCCATGCTGAGTTGCCTGAGACAGACCCCAGTGAGCAGCCAAGAGGACTGTCAGCTTGAGAACAGAAGATCTGAATGGGTCCTTCTCCACCCTCGCGTCTCAAAGGGAGTGTTTCTCCTGGAGTTCTGCTTTCTCTGTGACTAAGATAGTGTCTTGAGATTCTGCAGAGCCAAAAAATAAAAAATAAAAAAATACAAAAGAGTGATTCCAGGGCTCACACATGCCCAGAGCTGGGATAAAGATCTTCAGGTGTCCTCTGAAAACTGTAGGATGACTTGGGAGGATTAAGATGTCACTCCTGTTTACCCCATCTGTCCAGGAATCATTCATAAAGGAGTTTGTGCCAGTAAGCGTCTTTTGGTTACAAGCAACAGAAATGCGTTGTTGTTAATTTAAGCAAAAAACAATCAGTTGGACTGCAGGGCAGCTCTGAGAGTTGAAGATGAAGCTGAGCGATTGACCTTGGTAAGAAGGGGAGGAGGGTGGGTGAGGAAGCAGGAACTGTGCTTTCCTGGAGCTGTTCTCAGGACAGTTCAGCTCTATCCTCTAGTCCTGGCTCGTGACTGGAATTAGAGAAAGACTGAATGGCCCCACCATGTCACAAACCAGACTTGGGGCCAGACAGACAGTCCACTGAGCCTCCCCAAGGGGAATCTTGGTGCTCAGTGCCAGATGAAGGACAAACGGAGGAGAGGCAAACGAGACCATTGCGTGTCCCATATACTTTGTGCTAATCCCCAGCTCTGGAGATTCTACTGAAAGCATTCCACAAACTGTCCAGGATGTTTGGTCCTAGGGCCCTTCAGAACCAGCAGGGAAGAAAGGAAGGGACTCTGATCCGATGCTGTTGGGTAAGACGAGCACCAACTTGGACCAAATCATAGTGGACGGTGTTGGGTAATTCAGGACAGGCAGGTAGATTCTGGCAAAAGAGTGAGTGTTAGTGAGTGAGTGTTAGTCATGTCCAACTCTTTGTGACTCCATGGACTGGCACTCTGCAAGCTCTTCTGTTGATGAAATTCTCCAGGCAGGAGTACTGGAGAGGTTGCCATTTCCTTCTCCAGGGGATCTTCCTGCCCCAGGGATCAAACCCAGGTCTGTCTACATTGTAGGCAGATTCTTTCCTGTTTGAGCCAGCAGGGAAACTGATGAGAGTGGTAACAGGTGAAGCAGATATCACAGAAGGCAGTGCTCGAATGGTGGGTCATGGAGGGTTGGCAGTGAAATGGAGCAGGACCCTCTCCTGCCACCCCACTCTCCCCCACCCATATCCTCTGCCTGCCTTTTATCTGTGAAAAACTTCGCTCAAAGGACATGTTTAAGCAGAGAAGTGAGCACATGCAAAAACAAGGGAAAACAGTCAAAGGAAACCAAATAATAACAATGCCTCCATTAAGCATAGTCAAGGACATTTAGTTCCTTTCTGTGGGCTGTAGATAATATTCTGAGCCATATCCTGTGAGCTGTCTTATAGATACTGAAACCCCAGGTGGAGAAGTTAACTACATGATGTCCAGACTGTACCTAGGACATGAGCTGTCACAATTCCGAGAATTGGCCTCAAGGAATGGAAACAAACTGACCCTGGAACTGAAGATTAACTGTACCCGGAACAATCACGATGATGCTAGTCAGGCCACTGATGGCCAATTTCAAGAGGACTGTCAGATGGCTGTTCTGTTTCTGTGTGTAGCACCCTCCTTCTGCCTATAAAGAAAGTCTCTTGCCCACTGATGTCTCAGGGTGAGGATCCTCCTCCCCATCCAGTTGCCTGCATCTAATAAAGCAAACCTTCCTTCCCACCACCCTGACCTGCTTATTGGCTTTTGAGTGGCGAGCAGTCAGACCTCCACCTTTCAGTCACAGAAGCAGGAGGGAAGGGCTGGAATTTAGGATCAAGATGCCCCACCTTTCCAGAGAGAAGATCTGGCATTGCGAGCCTGGTCTCTCTCCAGGAAGCCCTGTTCTGATAGGGGCTAGGTGAAGGCTGATTTTCAGGACTAACTCCAGGCAAGATCATCAAATGGGGAAATGCATTTTCATTTATAAAATTTTCCCTTTCTTTGGTGATGATGGTCTCCATTAAAGCAGAGAGTAGAAGATACTCTTTGTGATGACCCTCTAAAGTGTCCTTGAAACTTCAGCTCAAATGCTTCATTCACACGAGGGTGTAAGTATAGGAGAGTAACTTTACAGGGATATTTGCTTTCTTTACCATGAGTGGGGAAGTTCTAAGGGCTGAATCTGGAGAGAAGGTACCAGGGGAATTAGTTTTGTAGGGTATAGAGTTCATCTGGAGTTTCAGCTCTTTTGATGCTCTTTCTTAAGAGAAGAGTTCTGCTTTCTTTATGGTCCACTCTCACATCCCTATGAGAGAGACCCTTAGCTAAAACCAGTGGTGTGTTGGAGCTGGCTTCTGTTGGCTTGCGAGGCTGACCCCAGGCATCTCCTTCCTAGCTGGAGTTCAGTGACATCACATTGGTAGCTGAAAATTAGACATGATGGGAGCATTTACACCATGGAAATTGGAAATGCTTTAAAGCAGGATTTTTTTTCAGAGAGTTGGCTGTTGAACATTTATCTGCATATAACCAGATAGAATTCATTTTGAAGTATTGCTTTTACATACCTAATGCTCTCCCTCCTGTGGAGGATAACACTTTAATAAGTGATACTGATAAGTGTATAAATGTACAGTTAAGCTTACAAAGCATCTTTGTACTCAACCTTCTCTGTTAGCTTTTTTTGAACCTTAAAAAAAGAAAAGAAAATGCTGCTTTCTGATTGCAATAGAAATACATCCTGAAATGACTGTGGATTAGACGAGTCGAGGGTGTTAGCTGAGACCCTTTTAACCTGCTGTTGTGGTCTAGCCTTTTCTCACCTCCTCCTCTCTTCTGGTCTGCATTACTGGAAAGAATCCCAAGTGTCAGCCACCTGTTCAACTTAAGGAATTCAGGACAGCAGGTGCTTCATTCATGGATCTTAACCTCTTGACACGGGTTAGCAGGGACACATTCTCTCTGGGAGGGAAGAAGCCCCCTCTAATTATAAGCATGTTTTCAGCAGAGGAAGATTTTGCACATTAACAATAAAAGGGTTTGGTACAGTGAGTATATAGGAAACGAGTTATTATGGGGCACAGTGCACTTTTCAAAGAAGGGTCTGTTAGCTTTGGTATTTGAATCAGAGAGAAATAATGTCACAGATCATCACAGCATATATATGGAGCCATGTTTACCATTTAGTAGCTGTTATAACTTGCTTTGATGATCATAGTGACTATTATGCGTATGCTTACCATTCCCAGCACAAGACTCAAGACTGAAAAGAGAATTCTTTAGAAAATGAGATATTCTAAAGCATCTAAGTCATTTGATATCCCTGAGGTGAAGTCATGAAGAAAGATTTGGAGTAATGGAAGCACTACAGAGCCTTTGGAAAGATTCAATACAGAACTTACCAGTAACACAGAAAAGCTTGCAGCTGTTTCAGGCACTCAAAGGCTTTGCAAAGAGAAAGCCCTAAATGCTGAATCTGATGCAAAACAACTTAAGTGTTACTCTAAGAATAGTATATGCTTTGACTTAAATACAAAGCAGTGATCTCCATTTAGACAGTGGATAAAAGATTCTAAATAGGAGGACTAATTACCTCCAACTTGTAAATGTACTTGATTCAGTTGACATTTATTGAGCATTTACTATGTACCACACGCGATAAGTGACCTCAGGATGCACACACAGTTGTGATGGGAAAGCAGCAACACCAGTAAATGAGAGAAAATCCAAACTCAAGGATGGAGATGAAGAACTCAGTGCTTCCCCAATACGTTATAATTACACTTCCTGAAGACATTTGTAATGTTTTCCTAGGATGTATCTAGCTGTGAACCCCTCCTTTTTATATGAAATAGCAAATACTTTTATCTCTTTAATTTTTTCTTTATAAATGTAAATTGTGCTCTTTGTGGAATAAAGAGAATGTTTAGGGGAGTCTAAAGAAAATGAATTGTATGTGATCTCCCAAGTCAGAGGTAATCACCTTTTAACACATTTTCCTCAGAATATTGTTTATATATATGTAAGTACTCATCAATTTCAAGTTAGAATCATTTATATGATTTTATATTCTGCCTTTCCCCTAAATGTCTCCTGAGCATTTCTGCATCTCAGTAAATTTTGTACAAAAACCTGCTTTTTAATTATTGGCTATTTCATTACACGATGTAATAATTTAACATTTTCTTCTGTTGTTAGACCTTGAGGTCATTTCTAATTTTTGGTTAAGTTATCGACAGCTTTGATGTAGATATTTATAGATACTCTTGTATAAAAATTTTTGTGCATATTTCTGATGGATTTATATTGTATCTAATGCATAGAATTACTGAATCATACAATTATGATAGCTGTAACAGCTTTTGATACATATTTCCAGACTGCATTCTCCAGGTGTTTCCTAGTGTATATACCCATCTACAATGTTGTGAATATTCTCAAATGTACATTTTAATATTAATGTAGTGAATACAAGTGGGGAGGTTGGATTCTAAAAAAAAAATTTAAAAATTCATTTTTAATTGGAACATAATTGCTTTACAATGTTGCATTGCTTTCTGCTATACCACAACATTAATCAGTCGTGAATATATATATATATATATATATATATATATATATATCCCCTCCCAGAGCACCGTGCTGAACTCCCTGTGTTACACAGCAACTTTCCACTAGCTACCTATTTTGCATATGGCAACAAGTCTGTTCTGTACGTCTGTATCTCATTTCCTGCCCTTCAAATAGATTCCATGTAATGCATTCATATTTTTCTAGATTCCATGTATATGCATTGATACACAGTACTTGGTTTTCTCTTTGAGACTTACTTCAGTTTGTATAACAGGCTTTAGGTTCATCCACCTCATCAGAACTGACTCAAATACTTTATTTTTTATGGCTGAGTAATATTCCATTGTTTAAATATACCACAGCTTCTTTATCCATTCCTCTGTCAATGGGCATCTAGGTTGCTTCCATGTCCTGGCTATTGTAAACAGTGCTATAGTGAACACTGAAGTACATGTGTCTCTTTCAATGATGGTTGAGATAAAACATTTATAATGATTAGTTCTTATAGCAGTGAGATAAAGATCATTCTTGCTGTTCCCGTTCCCTGATTGGCTCATCTCCAGATCACTGTTACAGTCAGTTCTCTCTGCACACCAGCCCCTGTGAGAGACTGTTCCAGAACCCACTGACCACTTCTTTTATTTTCTTCTTACTGCCGTCGTGCTAGGCTAAGTTGCTTCAGTCATGTCCGACTCTTTGTGACCCTATGGACTGTAGCCCTCCAGGCTCCTCTGCCCATGGGGATTCTCCAGGCAGGAATATGGCAGTGGGTTGCCATGCCCTCCTCCAGGGGATCTTCCCGACCCAGGGATCGAACCCATGTCTCCCATGTCTCCTGCATTGAAAGGTGGCTTCGTTATCACTAATGCCACCTGGGAAGCCCCCTTACTCCTGTTACTTGGTGTTAAGCATTTATTACTTCCTTATCTGTTGTCTTTGGGCTACAGAATGAGGAGGGCAAGGAGCGTGTCTGATTCCCCAGCACAGAGCGTGCTCAGTCAGCAGGTGTTAAATAGATGCACAAAAATGCTTGATGAATGTGATGGCTTTTATGTTGTTTTTTATTCCTTCAGAAAACCCAAGTGTAATCTTACATAACAAGCAACTGTCAGATGTTTCGTCCATCCTGTTAGTAACTCAGAGATGGCTGGCTCAGGCCTTTCCCTTGAAAAAAATTGTGTCAGCTGCACAATTGTGGAGAGAAGCATTACGCACTTGCTTGGCATCAGCAAAATAGAGATAGGACTGGGTGACTCTCTGACTTCCCAGTTTTGATGGTTGGGATTCTGAATTAAACTGGGATCGCATTACTTATTTTAGATAGTGAGCCATCTGTATTTACAATGCTTTTCCAAATCAGGTGTTTCGGGGGCTGTTTTATTATTGAAACAGATTTCTCTTGGCAGTCCAAGCTGTATACTAGCGTGCACTTGTTGGGACATTTTCAGTCACCAAATCTTCTTATCGTGATGTATTCAGATTAGCAGGTGGAAGTAATCCACCCTCACCATAGGATGATTGGGCATGCGAGCCCCGGTTGTCACATTGTGGCTTTTGTAGAAGGCATGGAAAGGAAAGCAGAAGTGGAGATTCCGGTTCAGGTGCCAACAGGAAAAGAATTAAGAGCCACGTGGCCAAGGTCTTGCTCATCCCCAGGTCTCCTATAAAGCGGTGAAAGGACTAGATTTCCTCAGGATAGTTGGCTTCTGGTCGATTACCTGGGGGAGAACGAGCTCTCTTTTCCCAGCCTTGTCTTTTAGGCCTCTGTCTCGGTGGTTTGTGCCTTCTCCCACTGCACTTGGCATGTAGTGTGTTCTGGATGCTAAGAGGAGCCCTGCAGAGTTAGGCACAGGGGCTCCTGCCTCCCTGTTATGGATGCAGAACAGACCTGGTGAAGGCAGCCCCTAGAAAGCATTTGACTGAGTGAAAACCAAAAAGAGCTCAACATAAAAGTGTCTGAAGGGACCGGGTGGGGGTATCCCTGGGGACTCCGGAATAAAGGATCTGCCTGCAACGTGAGACACCTGGAAGGAGAGAGATCCTTCCAGGGCCACTAAGGCTTTGTTTTCTCCTGCCCAGTCCCTCCCAAACCCCAGAGCACTCTTTGCTGTCTTCTCTTCCTGCCCATAGTTAGACTCCCACGATCCATCGCTTGACCCAACCTCTTGCCGATGCTCTCACCCTCCTTCCTCCTTTGGACATCCTGCGGCACCAGCTCAGCCAGATCACAGCCCACGTCTGCCCAGATGTTAACGTTCTTTGCTCCAAACCCAGGCTGATGAGCGTTGCCAGGAGAAGCCACCCAGCCTGGAGATGGGTGCCGCTGCGTATTCCTGGTCTCCAGCCTTTCGGGGTCCTCAGCACTGCCCAGTGCGCCCTCCATGAGCCCCGGACCTGTCTGTGACCTCCAGCTCCTGGCTGGCCTCAATCCATCGTGCATACATCGCTCTGAGACGATTAGTGCCTCAGACACTGAGCACATGTTCTGATAACGGATGTACTTATTTTAGTTAGTGAGCCATCTGTATTTACAATGCTTTTCAAAATCAGGTGTTTCGGGGGCTGTTTTATTATTGAAACAGATTTCTCTTGGCAGTCCAAGCTGTATACTAGCGTGCACTTGTTGGGACATTTTCAGTCACCAAATCTTCTTATCGTGATGTATTCAGATTAGCAGGTGGAAGTAATCCACCCTCACCATAGGATGATTGGGCATGCGAGCCCCGGTTGTCACATTGTGGCTTTTGTAGAAGGCATGGAAAGGAAAGCAGAAGTGGAGATTCCGGTTCAGGTGCCAACAGGAAAAGAATTAAGAGCCACGTGGCCAAGGTCTTGCTCATCCCCAGGTCTCCTATAAAGCGGTGAAAGGACTAGATTTCCTCAGGATAGTTGGCTTCTGGTCGATTACCTGGGGGAGAACGAGCTCTCTTTTCCCAGCCTTGTCTTTTAGGCCTCTGTCTCGGTGGTTTGTGCCTTCTCCCACTGCACTTGGCATGTAGTGTGTTCTGGATGCTAAGAGGAGCCCTGCAGAGTTAGGCACAGGGCCTCCTGCCTACCTGTTATGGATGCAGAACAGACCTGGTGAAGGCAGCCCCTAGAAAGCATTTGACTGAGTGAAAACCAAAAAGAGCTCAACATAAAAGTGTCTGAAGGGACCGGGTGGGGGTATCCCTGGGGACTCCGGAATAAAGGATCTGCCTGCAACGTGAGACACCTGGAAGGAGAGAGATCCTTCCAGGGCCACTAAGGCTTTGTTTTCTCCTGCCCAGTCCCTCCCAAACCCCAGAGCACTCTTTGCTGTCTTCTCTTCCTGCCCATAGTTAGACTCCCACGATCCATCGCTTGACCCAACCTCTTGCCGATGCTCTCACCCTCCTTCCTCCTTTGGACATCCTGCGGCACCAGCTCAGCCAGATCACAGCCCACGTCTGCCCAGATGTTAACGTTCTTTGCTCCAAACCCAGGCTGATGAGCGTTGCCAGGAGAAGCCACCCAGCCTGGAGATGGGTGCCGCTGCGTATTCCTGGTCTCCAGCCTTTCGGGGTCCTCAGCACTGCCCAGTGCGCCCTCCATGAGCCCCGGACCTGTCTGTGACCTCCAGCTCCTGGCTGGCCTCAATCCATCGTGCATACATCGCTCTGAGACGATTAGTGCCTCAGACACTGAGCACATGTTCTGATGTCCTTTTTCTATGTTGACCATGATGGAGAAGCACAGTAAAAAGAAATGGATTTGAAATTTTTTTGATTCTAGAAATAATCAGAGATTTTTGAAATTGCTCGGAACTTCATTGTATAGCATGAGCAGGGAAAAAGGTATTTCTACTCAAGGTTTTTTTTTTTTTTTTTGGTGCGTTGGGATGAACTACTTTCTTTTCATGTATCAGCTGAGAATAGTGTTTTGCTCCATGTTTGCCTATCGTTAAATAATTTGGCACAATCCTATATTAATCCTTTCAACAAAGCTATGATTCTGTGAGTGGGAAGTGTGGTATTGTAGTATCATCTTAACATGCAGATCAGAGCTTAGAGCTGAGGTGATGAAGACCTGCCACAATAGAAGCAAAGGAGGTAGCCTTATTTTGCGAAAGCACACCTGGTTGATATTAGCCTTTTATAATTTTTTTTCAGTCTTGTCATCTTTAAAAATAGCCTCTGCAGAGGTGATGGGAGGAGAGGGATAATTGAGGAGTTTGGGATTAAAATATATAGACTGCTATATACAAAACAGATAAACAACAAAGACTTGCTGTGATTCTACTCAATATCTTGTAATGACCTTTCATGGAAGAGAACATACATATATTCTTTTTTTTATAATGATATTTTATTTTATTTTATTTTTATTTTGGCGGGGGGCTCGGGCTGGGGAAGGAGGGGGGCGGGTGGGCCACTTCTATTGGTCTTTCATTTATCTATTTTCATCCGTCTTTGTTCTTTGGCTCCTGTGGGCCTCCCATCGCGGTGGCCTCTGTCGTCGCAGAGCGCCGGCTCTGGGCGCATGCGCTCCAGTGCTCCGGCTCGGTAATTGGACACATCGGTCTAGCCGCTCCACGGCACGTGGGATCTTCCCAGGCCAGGGATTGAACCGGCGCCCCTTGCACTGCAAGGTGGTGTCCTTACCCACTGGACCACCAAGGACGCCCTATATTCTTTTACATACATAGGATTCTCGTGTAGCTCAGCTGATAAGGAATCCGCTTGCAACACAGGAGACCTGGGTTTGATCCCTGGGTTGGGAAAATCCCCTGGAGAAGGGAAAGGCTACCCACTCCAGTATTCTTGCCTGAAGAATTCCATGGTTTGTCCGTGGGTTACAAAGAGTTGTACATGACTGAGTGACTTCACTTTCCCTTTCATGTATGTGTGTGTGTGAATCAATTTCCTGTACACCTAAAACTAACACATCTTTGTTCATCAACAATATTTTGATAAAAATATAAAACAAAGTAAAATAGCTTCTGCATGGTGCTTATGGTGGTATAGTGTAGGTGGTAATTTGGAAGAGGGCACAGGTAAGCTATGAAAAGAAATAGATGCTTGCATAGGTGGGTAGCGGGGCTGGGGGCTTCTGCTGGTGTACTTTTTCTTCAAGGCCTCTTTTATAAATACCTGTTGGTTCTTAAGATCCAGGTTCAAATGGAAGCTGTCCCTTGGAGGAAGAAGCCAGAACTTGTGGTTCCTGCTAATTGGTGAAACTTTGCAAGTACTGAGAACTCCAGATTCCAACAACAGGCTGCTGTCAGAGACCTGCTCCAGAGTCCTGGGGGTCTGAGGCCTTGTCTTCACTTCTTGGCTCCAGTCTTTGATGACCAACTGTTCAGGTTTTGTGTGTATCAGGCATGGAGTCTCAGCCTCGTTAGAGCTCTGCTCTTAGCTGCTTTCAGGATGTAGCAATAAAGCCTCAAAAGCTTAGTTTTAGTTTTATAATGTCTTTAGGAATTACCTTCAGTGTTCTTATTCTTTACTGGGTCCTTGGGTCTCCAGAGAAGGCATTTCAACGTGTGAAAAAGCTGTCAGAAAAAAGCCTAGGATACTTTGTATTCTAATTAGAAATGCCGTTTTCTCATTTCCAAAAACTGCTTTTCCATATCTTTGTCTTATTGTCTTGTTTCTATGTGCTTTTCTTGGAGTCTTCATGGTGTGATCATTTTGTTGTTGTTGTTGTTGTTGAGTCTATAAGTTATGTCCAACTCTTTGTGACCCCGTAGACTGCAGCACGCCAGGCTCCTCTGGCCATCACTGTCTCCCAGAGTTTGCTCAAGTTCACGCCCATCGAGTGGGTGATGCTATCTGTCTCATCCTCTACTGCCCTCTTCTCCTTTTGCCTTCAATCTTTCCCAACATCAGAGTTCTCCAGCGAGGTGGCTCTTCGCATCAGGTGGCCAAAGTATTGGAGCTTCAGCTTCAGCATCAGTCCTTCCAATGAATATTCAGGGTTGGTTTCCTTTAGGATTGACTGGCTTGATCTCCTTGCAATCCAAGGGACTCTCAAGAGTCTTCTCCAGCACCTCCGTTTGAAAGCATCAGTTCTTCAGGGCTCACCTTTCTTTATGGTCCAGCTCTCACATCCATACATGACTACTACAAAAACCATATTGGACACCTTCCAACCTGGGGGGCTTATCTTCTGGTCATATCTTTTTGCCTTTTCTACTGTTCTTGGGGTTCTCAGGGCAAGAATACTGGAGTGGGTTGCCATTCCCTCCTCCAGTGAGCCATGTTTCATCAGAACTCATCACAATAACCCGTCTGTCTCAGATGGCCATGCACAGCATCGCTCATCGTTTCACTGAGTTATACAAACTCCACCACCATGACAAGGCTGTGATCCATGAGGGAGGGTACGATCATAGTGGCCTCTAAATGTATTAGTCCTCCTTGAAGAGTGTGGCTGGTCAGTAAAATGGTGCATTTCTGGCATTCAGGAGCCTGGGAAGGGGGCTTGGTGTCTGCCTGTCACAGGGGTCCCTCAAGTGGCCCTGTTGCAGGTGGATCATGTGGTTGCAGACACTCTAGGAAACTCCTTCTCACCCTGGAGCAGAAGGCTGGACGCCTGGCCCTGAGGCTTTGGGTGCTTTGGGTTCTTAGACTTCATTGTTTCAGAATTTATTTTTTTAATCTGTAAGTGGGTTAAATGAGATTATTTCTCCAACACTATTTTCTACATAATCATTGATAGTTTGTTCTAAAGAAATGACTGCCTGGCTTTGTGAAAGGTGATAGTTCTTAGTAGAATTTTTGTTTTATTTTAGACTTTTCATCACAGGTTTAGCAGGTGCTGGTGGATAAGTCCTGAATTTGATCAATTTATTCAGTAATTAGAAAATATCTATGAATGTTTTGATTGAAATTAAGTTCATATAACATGGGAAGATACACATTTTTAAGCTTCTCTTTCTGTCCTTCCACTTAGGCAGATTGCATATGACAAGGTGCAGATTGAAAAAGAGTTGAACTACTTTGCATACGGATAACCGACTGCCCTACATTGTTGTGTTAAAAAGAGTGTTATTTTCCCAGTAGATTACCTTGGTGACTTTGCCAAAAATCATGTGTTTATGTCTGTTCCTCTGATCTGGTGGTCTGTCTTTAGGCAGCTACTTCACTGTGTTGCTCACTGTTTATAATCTGTACTATGAGGTAATTTTGAGACCAGATAGTGTAAGTCCTCTAAATTCATTCTTTTTAAAAAATCTATTGGCCAAAAGAACAAAGAGATAAATGAAAGACCAGTAGAAGTGGTCAAAAAAAAAAATCTATTGATTCTTTAAATCCTTGGTCTATTTCCATATAAATTTCAGAATCAGTGTTTTTTCAATAGCTGTAAAAAGCCTGCCAGGATTGTAACTAGAATTGCTTGGAATCTATAGATCAAGTGAAAAGAATGGATATACTCAAAACCACGACATTCCTACCCCCCTTCCCCCACCCCCGCCCCACCACACCCTTTGTGTTAGTTTTTAGTTTTAAGGGATTGCTTATAATTTAAGGAAGAGAAATTCTGATTAGCAAGTGTATACTCTGAATAGAAAATAATGAGTTCAGATTTTCACTAATAGGCTTCAGGTGGCGTCTAAGTTATTAACATGGTAATAAGTATGTTAAATAGTTTTCTTAAAGAAACTAAAGTAAAATGTATAAATTAAAACTGATGTTATTTTCATGTTAACCAATAGGCCTAATGCCTTTATGTCCATTTAAAATAATTGAGACGATGATGTTAGATTTTGTTTCAGAATTTATTTTTTTAATCTGTAAGTGGGTTAAATGAGATTATTTCTCCAACACTATTTTCTACATAATCATTGATAGTTTGTTCTAAAGAAATGACTGCCTGGCTTTGTGAAAGGTGATAGTTCTTAGTAGAATTTTTGTTTTATTTTAGACTTTTCATCACAGGTTTAGCAGGTGCTGGTGGATAAGTCCTGAATTTGATCAATTTATTCAGTAATTAGAAAATATCTATGAATGTTTTGATTGAAATTAAGTTCATATAACATGGGAAGATACACATTTTTAAGCTTCTCTTTCTGTCCTTCCACTTAGGCAGATTGCATATGACAAGGTGCAGATTGAAAATGAGATGAACTACTTTGCATACGGATAACCGACTGCCCTACATTGTTGTGTTAAAAAGAGTGTTATTTTCCCAGTAGATTACCTTGGTGACTTTGCCAAAAATCATGTGTTTATGTCTGTTCCTCTGATCTGGTGGTCTGTCTTTAGGCAGCTACTTCACTGTGTTGCTCACTGTTTATAATCTGTACTATGAGGTAATTTTGAGACCAGATAGTGTAAGTCCTCGAAATTCATTTTTTTTAAAAAATGTATTGGCCAAAAGAACAAAGAGATAAATGAAAGACCAGTAGAAGTGGTCAAAAAAAAAAATCTATTGATTCTTTAAATCCTTGGTCTATTTCCATATAAATTTCAGAATCAGTGTTTTTTCAATAGCTGTAAAAAGCCTGCCAGGATTGTAACTAGAATTGCTTGGAATCTATAGATCAAGTGAAAAGAATGGATATACTCAAAACCACGACATACCTAACCCCCTTCCCCACCCCCCGCCCCACCACACCCTTTGTGTTAGTTTTTAGTTTTAAGGGATTGCTTATAATTTAAGGAAGAGAAATTCTGATTAGCAAGTGTATACTCTGAATAGAAAATAATGAGTTCAGATTTTCACTAATAGGCTTCAGGTGGCGTCTAAGTTATTAACATGGTAATAAGTATGTTAAATAGTTTTCTTAAAGAAACTAAAGTAAAATGTATAAATTAAAACTGATGTTATTTTCATGTTAACCAATAGGCCTAATGCCTTTATGTCCATTTAAAATAATTGAGACGATGATGTTAGAGCTTGACTTTTCCTCTTAAGAGCAGTGGTAAATATTAACAACGGACTCACCAAGGAAAAAAAGTCCTGATTTGTAGTATTTGACAGTTTTTGTGCTGTAAATACTTACACTACAGCTCATTTCAGGCTAACAAGGTGATGTCTTTCAAAACAGAGGTGCACACTAGCAGGCCGTTAAATAGAATTCCCACCACAGAAATATAATAGATGTAACTTCAAGGGCACAGATGATAATAAAATGTAAACTAATTAAGGAGAGACGGGGTTTGAGTATTTTTATTGCCTTTGCTGTTAATATAATTTGTTTAATTGTAAGTTTAAATTTTAGTAATTGTTATATTTAACAACTGGCCCACCAAGTTCTTAAAAATTTCATAATTACCAAGTTGGAATAAGCCACTGTGGGCCAAGAGTAAACAGTAAAGCACTGTTCATATTAAAATTAACTAATGGTTAATGAATTAATGTCAAATAAAGCAAATCACAAGGAGACTCGTTATGTTTTGTAATTTTAAATCCTTGATTTAGTAATTCCAAACTGATGGGGCTGTAGAGACATAATGTCATTTTATAATTTAAACCATTGTTGCAAGTGTGTGTGTGGGGGGGGTGGATGGGAATGAGTTAGGGACGATCAGCTGGAACTTTTCCTTAATTAGGGTGGGACGAGTGAGGTAGCAAATTGACGCAAACATGTGATGGATCCTCATAGAAGTTTATTTCTCACTCATGCAGTAATGATAGTCCAAGGCAGTTCCAGGTGATGATGGTTAATTTTTGTTTTGCAATTTTTGGAAGGTGTCAATCCACTCAGTCATTCTGGGAGCAGGTTAAAAACAGTTACACAGTTTTAGCTAAGGTCACATAAAGGTCTCATTTGGTCATTGGAAGGAGACTGAGATTGGAGGAGAAGTAGGTAGGATGGTTTGTATGGCCAGGCCTGAAAATGGTTCTGGTACCTTCTTCTGTTCCATGGCCGACACCACAATCACATGACTGGACTCAGCTGCAAAGGAAGCTGGGAAATGCAGTCCATTGGTGTACTCAGGAGAGGAGCCGAGCAGAGTTTAGGAGAGTGGCTAGTCATTTCTGTCATGGCATTGCTTCGTGCTTTTTTACCTGTCCTGATGCAGTGTGGCTTGGGAGTGTTGAGCCTAGAGGTCAGGAGATGTGAATTTAGATATGCTTAATCAGTAACTGTTCCTTTTTACACTACAGCTCATTTCAGGCAAACATGATCTTTCAAAACAGAGGTGCACACTAGCAGGCCGTTAAATAGAATTCCCACCACAGAAATATAATAGATGTAACTTCAAGGGCACAGATGATAATAAAATGTAAACTAATTAAGGAGAGACGGGGTTTGAGTATTTTTATTGCCTTTGCTGTTAATATAATTTGTTTAATTGTAAGTTTAAATTTTAGTAATTGTTATATTTAACAACTGGCCCACCAAGTTCTTAAAAATTTCATAATTACCAAGTTGGAATAAGCCACTGTGGGCCAAGAGTAAACAGTAAAGCACTGTTCATATTAAAATTAACTAATGGTTAATGAATTAATGTCAAATAAAGCAAATCACAAGGAGACTCGTTATGTTTTGTAATTTTAAATCCTTGATTTAGTAATTCCAAACTGATGGGGCTGTAGAGACATAATGTCATTTTATAATTTAAACCATTGTTGCAAGTGTGTGTGTGGGGGGGGTGGATGGGAATGAGTTAGGGACGATCAGCTGGAACTTTTCCTTAATTAGGGTGGGACGAGTGAGGTAGCAAATTGACGCAAACATGTGATGGATCCTCATAGAAGTTTATTTCTCACTCATGCAGTAATGATAGTCCAAGGCAGTTCCAGGTGATGATGGTTAATTTTTGTTTTGCAATTTTTGGAAGGTGTCAATCCACTCAGTCATTCTGGGAGCAGGTTAAAAACAGTTACACAGTTTTAGCTAAGGTCACATAAAGGTCTCATTTGGTCATTGGAAGGAGACTGAGATTGGAGGAGAAGTAGGTAGGATGGTTTGTATGGCCAGGCCTGAAAATGGTTCTGGTACCTTCTTCTGTTCCATGGCCGACACCACAATCACATGACTGGACTCAGCTGCAAAGGAAGCTGGGAAATGCAGTCCATTGGTGTACTCAGGAGAGGAGCCGAGCAGAGTTTAGGAGAGTGGCTAGTCATTTCTGTCATGGCATTGCTTCGTGCTTTTTTACCTGTCCTGATGCAGTGTGGCTTGGGGAGTGTTGAGCCTAGAGGTCAGGAGATGTGAATTTAGATATGCTTAATCAGTAACTGTTCCTGGGCAAGCCCAGTCCTCTCTCTGAGCCCCAGTCTCCTCCTCTGTAAAATTCAAAAATTGTTTTTTAAAGATTTATTTATTTATTTATTTATTTTGGTGTGGGGCGGGGGTGGGGTGGGGAGGGAGAGGAGCAGGCGGCCCACTTCTATTGGTCTTTCATTTGTCCATTTTCATCCATCTTTTTTCTTTGGCCCGTGTGGGCCTCCCATCGCGGTGGCCTCTGTTGTTGCAGAGCACCGGCTCTGGGCGCATGTGCTCCAGAGCTCTGGCTTGGTAATTGGACACTTCGGTCCAGTTATTCCGTGGCACGTGGGATCTTTCCAGGCCAGGGCTCGAACTAGCGCCCCTTGCACTGCAAGGTAGTGTCCTTACCCACTGGACCACCAGGGAAGCCCTAAAATTCAGATTTAAACTAGGTCCTTCCTACTTCTGTAACTGCTCATTCATCTTCCCTTCAGCATCCCCTGTTCTTTGCTTTCTGGTCTCCTGGGGGTGGCTTTTGTTCATACTTGTTGGTCCTGATGTGAACCCCTTTCTGCAGTGGAAACTGGGCTTTCCTGTGACTTGGTAGCTGTGTCAACCTGCTTGGCTTGAGACCAGGGCCTTGGAGCCCAGGGCGCTCCTGAGTCAGGGGTTCTCAGTGCACCTGTCCTGTCTGGGGAGAACGGTGCATGGTGCAGGCCAGACGTTTGTCAAGAAGCTTTTCTTATTTTGCTTCACTCAGGGAAATACCAAGTTTAAAGATTTATTTATTTATTTATTTTTGGTGGGGTGGGTTGGGGAGGGAGGGGAGCAGGCGGGTCACTTCTATTGGTCTTTCATTTGTCTATTTTCATCTGTCTTTTTTCTTTGGCTCTTGTGGGCCTCCCATCGCGGTGGCGTCTGTCGTTACAGAGCGCCGGCTCTGGGCGCATGCGCTCCAGAGCTCAGGCTCAGTGATTGGACACATGGGTCCAGCTGCTCCGCGGCACGTGGGGTCTTCCCAGGCCAGGGATGGAACCGGCGCCCCTTGCACTGCAAGGTGGTGTCCTCACCCACTGGACCACTAGGGAAACCCAGTGCCAAGTTTAATATGCAGGTGGAGACATTTTGCTCCAGCAAAACAACATCTTAGAGGAATTGTAGCTGCCATGGAAGAATGCAGCCTCTGGAGTCAGATGGCCTGAGTTCAAATCCCCTGCTCTGCCTTTCTGAGTTGTGTACCTGAGGCCGCATTACTTAACATTTCTTTGCCTCGGTTTCCTCCTCTGTAAATGTTAAGATAAAATTTAAGAATGAGATAAATATATAATTTAAAATATTTTTATATAAAATAACCCTGAGCGTGTTTTTTGAGGAATAAAGATGTTAATATATGTAAACGCTGTAAACATGTTGTTTTGCTGGTGGTGTTATTGATACAATTATGACTGCAGAGAGGACTTAAGGAAATGGTGTTCTTATGGGCATTGTGAACAAGAAATAGAAAAAGGTCAAGATCTGGTGATTTTAAAATAGGCAGTTGCTTCAGTAGGCTGTGCAGGGGAGCCTGTTCACCAAAAATAGAAAACTGCCCCAATTATGCCAAGGATGCTCTTGTTCTCTTTCTCCTGGCTTTATGCTCTTCCTCCCGCCCTCCTCAGTCCCTTTTCCACATGAGAAGTAAAGACAGTGGGACTTGGGGTGGTACTAAATTGCCAAACTGAGAGCTGTAGACGTTTTAACCAGACCAGCATCTTTCTGCATATCTACCCCTCTTCCCACTTCTGTACTCTTGGCAGACATTGCTAATCAATGGAAGAGTTTTTCCCTGCTGAGCCTTGGGACCTCCAAAGGAAGAGGTTATAGTGAAAACACTATATCCCTGTATTGTGTGACCAATCAGAGCCTACCTTACCTAGAAACCTGGAGGTCCCCTGTGGCACCAGGCATTAACCCCTTAGTTGCTGGGCTGAGAGATCAAGGGATTTGAAGGTTAAACACCAGGTTGTCCAAGGTAGCAGGAGAGAGGGCAAAGAAAAGATATAAGGGAGAAGGAAAGATACAAGAGGAGCATGAAAGAATGAAACTGTTTCAGTATGTAATAATTCATATAGCTATTCTCATACAGAATACTAACCTTGCACAGAAGTGTTTTCAACACCTCCATTGCCACAGACCACACTGGAGCTTGAGATGAAACTTAGCTGACATTCAGCCTTGTAAGATGTGGTTCAAAGAAGCAAGTCACTGCTCTTCTCAAAAGGTATGGGGGAGACTGTGAAAAGGTGGGTTTGGGCTGGACCCTGGAGGGTTTCCACTGATAGAAGGGAGGCAGGCCCCTCTTTCTGGCTTCCCGAAAGATGATGTGCCTTGTTGCCAAGGTGATGACGGGCTCCTTTGGGCCGGCAGCCTTGTGAAGCCATCAGAGCAGAAAAGATGAGCAGTCCCTCAGTTCCCGTTTCTGCCCAGGCTGTGAAATGGCAGTGAATGCCAATCTGTTTTCCTCTCAAAAAAGTGATTTCACTTTGAGTCTTACATCCTCAGTTCCAAAAGGAAAATAATTCACCAAAACAAATGTAAACATATCACTATAAAATGTACTGCTTTTCTATTTTTCTTTTCTTAGGGTAGATGTTTTCAGTATTCACAAGTAAAATCATACTGCTTTCAAAATTAGCCTGGAGACAACTACCTAAGAAAAAGCTTTTCTGCAGATTTGTTAAGTAAGAAATACTATAGGACTGGAGTGAGAGTAGAATGAATTATATACTGGGAGTGAGATTTGAGTGCTGTCCTTGGTGCTTGCCTCCTTCTCATGTATAAGAGGAGATTTTACCTCCTTCCAGTTGATTTCCTCCTTACAAAGTGAGTTAACATCATCCTTTTGGAGAAAGTTTGGCAGAAAAAGAGAAAAAAGTAAAGAAATTTTTGGCCCTTTTGCTGAGCCTTGGGACCTCAAAAAAGGGGTGAAAACACTATATCCCTGTATTGTGTGACCAATCAGAGCCTACCTTACCTAGAAACCTGAGGTCCCCTGTGGCACCAGGCATTAACCCCTTAGTTGCTGGGCTGAGAGATCAAGGGATTTGAAGGTTAAACACCAGGTTGTCCAAGGTAGCAGGAGAGAGGCAAAGAAAAGATATAAGGGAGAAGGAAAGATACAAGAGGAGCATGAAAGAATGAAACTGTTTCAGTATGTAATAATTCATATAGCTATTCTCATACAGAATACTAACCTTGCACAGAAGTGTTTTCAACACCTCCATTGCCACAGACCACACTGGAGCTTGAGATGAAACTTAGCTGACATTCAGCCTTGTAAGATGTGGTTCAAAGAAGCAAGTCACTGCTCTTCTCAAAAGGTATGGGGGAGACTGTGAAAAGGTGGGTTTGGGCTGGACCCTGGAGGGTTTCCACTGATAGAAGGGAGGCAGGCCCCTCTTTCTGGCTTCCCGAAAGATGATGTGCCTTGTTGCCAAGGTGATGACGGGCTCCTTTGGGCCGGCAGCCTTGTGAAGCCATCAGAGCAGAAAAGATGAGCAGTCCCTCAGTTCCCGTTTCTGCCCAGGCTGTGAAATGGCAGTGAATGCCAATCTGTTTTCCTCTCAAAAAAGTGATTTCACTTTGAGTCTTACATCCTCAGTTCCAAAAGGAAAATAATTCACCAAAACAAATGTAAACATATCACTATAAAATGTACTGCTTTTCTATTTTTCTTTTCTTAGGGTAGATGTTTTCAGTATTCACAAGTAAAATCATACTGCTTTCAAAATTAGCCTGGAGACAACTACCTAAGAAAAAGCTTTTCTGCAGATTTGTTAAGTAAGAAATACTATAGGACTGGAGTGAGAGTAGAATGAATTATATACTGGGAGTGAGATTTGAGTGCTGTCCTTGGTGCTTGCCTCCTTCTCATGTATAAGAGGAGATTTTACCTCCTTCCAGTTGATTTCCTCCTTACAAAGTGAGTTAACATCATCCTTTTGGAGAAAGTTTGGCAGAAAAAGAGAAAGGAATAAAGAAAGAAGAAAGAATCCATAGCTCAAACACAGCTATTATAATTTTTGGCTTATTCTCTCTTCATATTTGTTCAAAAATTTTATACAAAGTTCTAATCATGAAAAGTGGAGATGTTGCTCAGTTGTGGTTGACTCTTTGCGAGCCCATTGACTGTAGTCCACCAGCTCTTTTGCCTGGATTCTCCAGGCAGGAATACCAGGTAGCCATTCCCTTCTCCAAAGGATTTTCCTGACCGAGGGATCGAACTCTGGTCTCTTGCATTGCAGGCAAATTCTTTACCGTCTAAGCCGGCAGAGAGGCCTGTAAATTACAGCCTACATTTTATTTTATGTCCTGCCTCCTCACGGAACCTGCTGTTGTTTACATTTTTCCTAGGCTGTGTATGTGTGGTTGAGGGCAAAATCATAGCATGCTGAGGGTTGGACTTTATAATTTACTCTTTAAACTCAGAAGTCTTCATAGCATTTCTACTTGTATAGATATTCTGGTGTCTTGCGTTTTAAGGCAGTTGCTCAGATGCTTAGCTTCAGGGTGTCTTTGGTTTAGGTTCTCTGCATGAATGAGATATTGTCCAGAGAGGGTGCTGTGCTTATGGATGGAGTGGCCTCTCTTGGATGTGGCTTCTTTGACCCAGTGGGGCCAGAAACAAGGGTGTTTTGGACCCTGCTATCCTCTCTATCCTGCCTGCCTCTGGGGAGACAGCAATAGAATGGGGCTGCTGGGTAAGCATGCCCCCCAGCTCGGAATGAGCTTTGCTATGTCTGTGTCACTCTGAAATCTTAGATTTCACCTTTATGAGGAGTTTATTTACATTGTCCTAAATTTTGAAATCATTGTTTTTATTAGTTTAGCTTTACTTTGGCTTTTCTGCACGTGCACTGCATGCTAAATTATGTCTGACTCCTTGTGACCCCTGGACTGTAGCCCACCAGGCTCCTCTGTCCATGGGATTCCCCAGGCAAGAATACTGGAATGGGTTGCCATGCCCTCTTCCAGGGAACCTTCCTAACCCAAGGACTGAATCTGAGACTCCCACATCTCCTGCGTTGCACACAGATTTTTCTTTTCTTTTCTTTTTTTAACCACTGAGCTACTGAGAAAGCTCTAGGTGTTTTGAATATTTGGGCCTAGTATTGTTACTGTTTAAGATAAGAAACACATTTAGCCCTTTCCTGTGATTTCTGGATTGTTCTAATCATGAAAAGTGGAGATGTTGCTCAGTTGTGGTTGACTCTTTGCGAGCCCATTGACTGTAGTCCACCAGCTCTTTGCCTGGATTCTCCAGGCAGGAATACCAGGTAGCCATTCCCTTCTCCAAAGGATTTTCCTGACCGAGGGATCGAACTCTGGTCTCTTGCATTGCAGGCAAATTCTTTACCGTCTAAGCCGGCAGAGAGGCCTGTAAATTACAGCCTACATTTTATTTTATGTCCTGCCTCCTCACGGAACCTGCTGTTGTTTACATTTTTCCTAGGCTGTGTATGTGTGGTTGAGGGCAAAATCATAGCATGCTGAGGGTTGGACTTTATAATTTACTCTTTAAACTCAGAAGTCTTCATAGCATTTCTACTTGTATAGATATTCTGGTGTCTTGCGTTTTAAGGCAGTTGCTCAGATGCTTAGCTTCAGGGTGTCTTTGGTTTAGGTTCTCTGCATGAATGAGATATTGTCCAGAGAGGGTGCTGTGCTTATGGATGGAGTGGCCTCTCTTGGATGTGGCTTCTTTGACCCAGTGGGGCCAGAAACAAGGGTGTTTTGGACCCTGCTATCCTCTCTATCCTGCCTGCCTCTGGGGAGACAGCAATAGAATGGGGCTGCTGGGTAAGCATGCCCCCCAGCTCGGAATGAGCTTTGCTATGTCTGTGTCACTCTGAAATCTTAGATTTCACCTTTATGAGGAGTTTATTTACATTGTCCTAAATTTTGAAATCATTGTTTTTATTAGTTTAGCTTTACTTTGGCTTTTCTGCACGTGCACTGCATGCTAAATTATGTCTGACTCCTTGTGACCCCTGGACTGTAGCCCACCAGGCTCCTCTGTCCATGGGATTCCCCAGGCAAGAATACTGGAATGGGTTGCCATGCCCTCTTCCAGGGAACCTTCCTAACCCAAGGACTGAATCTGAGACTCCCACATCTCCTGCGTTGCACACAGATTTTTCTTTTCTTTTCTTTTTTTAACCACTGAGCTACTGAGAAAGCTCTAGGTGTTTTGAATATTTGGGCCTAGTATTGTTACTGTTTAAGATAAGAAACACATTTAGCCCTTTCCTGTGATTTCTGGATTGTTCCTTATTTAACATACTTTCTGGACTGATATTTCTATTTCTGTGATTTGGACTTTCTGTATTAATACCACAATTTAAATGGTAGTGCTTTGTATTCTTTTAGAACTTTACTTTTTCTTAAAATTTATTTATTTTTATTTGAAGGATAATTGCTTTGCAGTATTGTGTTCGTGTCTACCAAACATTGACATGATAGAACTTTCTTTATATTCTTGTCTTCCTGACTTTTAATATGAAAATTATAATTGTTCAGTGAGTTTCCCTTATTTCACAATCCCCATAATTCTGTTTGAATTTTGACTGCATGTAAATGAAATTTATATATTAGGTTTGGAAGAACAGACATCTGGTAGACCTTTGTTGAGGAGGTGAGTCTTGGAACATGTTTGTGGAACAGAGTTCTTCAAATGCTTCACCCTAATCTCAGTTGCAGATTTGCTTTGTGAGCTATTGAGTCTTTAGCATGCAAGTGCTATATTGTAGCTAATGTTTATGTAGCACGTGTCAGAATCTCCTACTCAACGTTTTGTGCAATGTTGATAGAAAACATGAGTAACTTTGAATTCACACAGCCTTGTGTACTGTTTTCCCAGAATCCTTTGGAGGTTGGGATGTGTTCTTTCTTTTTTGGCGGGGGTGGGGGGCGGTGGGGGACAGGTTGGGGCAGGAGTGGGGTGGGCGGGCCACTTCTATTGGTCTTCCATTTCTCTATTTTCATCCGTCTTTGTTCTTTGGCTCCTGTTGGCCTCCCATCGCGGTGGCCTCTGTTGTCACAGAGCACCGGCTCTGGGCACATGCGCTCCAGGGCTCTGGCTCGGTAATTGGACACATGGGTCCAGCCGCTCCGCGGCACGTGGGATCTTCCCAGGCCAGGGCTCCAACCGGCGCCCCTTGCACTGCAAGGCGGTGTCCTTACCCACTGGACCATCAGGGAAGCCCAGGATGTGTTCTTTAGTACTACTTTGGTATTGAATGATGCCGTGTTTGACTTTTCATCCTTATCACCTAACATCACTATTTTGTGTTCAATGTGGCATTGCCTTTGGTGCTGGCATTTTAATCCGGGATATATACTCAATCATAGCTGTGTATTTGACAGAATCATTTATATCAGCTGAAAATGTTCTACAGTCCTTATGTTAGTAAGGTTAGCGAAAATACCAACAGCAATATTTTATTGCTTGATATAGAATCGATAATTACAACAATAATAAAAACAACCCTAGCTGACATCTGATCCTGTCTTTTGCCAGTTATTTTTCTTAGCTAGTTTAGTTCTTAACAACCACCCTATGAGGTTGATGCTGTTATTGTTCCCATTTTGTAGATGAGGAAACTGGGTCACCGAGAGATTAAACAGCTTACTATTGTTTTGCTCCTTTGCCCTTTCACTAACATGTGCAATTGGAAATCTTGCTCTATGTGGGGAGCATTTTTGGTGCTTCAGGATTTAAGAGTTGGAAGCAGTGTCTTCATGGCATTTAGTGATGGTCCACTCTTGTCATCTCTCAGGTGAGAAAAATTAGAGTCCAGAAAGTTTCAGTAATTATTTGATTACTTTAGATTATGAAAACAGAAATTGTTCAGTATGCAGAAGTACACAAAGAATTCCCCCATTTCCCTTTCTTTTCTATTTTACTCACCAAGGAAGTCCAATTAGTAGCTGAAGGGTCTTCTTCCAATGTACAGAAATAGACTCAGATGTAGAGAGCAAATGTAGGGATACCAAGGGGAAAAGAGAGGATGGGATGGACTGGGAGATTAGGACTGACATATAAGCACTAGCAATACTTTGTATTAAATAGATAACTAATGGAAGTGTACTGTGTAGTGCAAGGATGACCTAAATGGGAAGGAAATTCCACAAAGAAAGGATATATGTATATGTACAGCTGATTCACTTTGCTGCACAGCAGAAGCTAACACAACATTTTAAAGCAACTAGACTCCAATAAAAACGTTTTTCTTAAAATGGGGAAAAAAGGAAGTGTCTTCTTCCAAACATTCCTGTTCTGTATTTAAATAGCACTTCTAAATTTCCGAGCGAGTTGGGGACACAAAGTCGTGTAGAAGGTGGAGCTTATTCTGTCTGGAGGGCAGTGTTTCTGGAGGTGCTCATGGGGGCTTCTGCTCTAGAGAGGCGTGGGGGGCAAGGAGGTGACCAGGAAGCTGCCATCACCACCAGACCCTGTCACTGGGGGCAAACCCTGGTCACAGATTAGGTGATCTTGTCCAGAAGAGCCTTTGACTTTTAGTGGTTTTCCCCTGAAGGTATGAAAAGAACGTGCTGTCAATAAAACATGTTTGCCCTGTTATTTATTAGCTTGCAATTTATATGCCACAAGTAAAGGAGTCTATTTTTTTTTTTTTTTTTTTTTTTTTTTTTGTGGGGGGGGGGGGGGGGGGGGGGGGGAACGGGCGGGCCACTTCTATTGGTCTTTCATTTCTCTATTTTCATCCGTCTTTGTTCTTTGGCTCCTGTGGGCCTCCCATCGCGGTGGCATCTGTCGTCGCAGAGCACCAGCTCTGGGCGCATGCGCTCCGGAGCTCCAGCTCGGTGATTGGACACATCAGTCCAGCCGCTCCGTGGCGCGTGGGATCTTCCCAGGCCAGGGATCGAATCGGCGCCCCTTGCACTGCAAGGCGGTGTCCTTAGCCACTGGACCACCAGGGGAAGCCCTAAAGGAGTCTATTTTAAACATCTGGCCAGGAGAGCTTACTTTCTTTGAGTCTATAAGACTTCTAGGACTTCCTGTATAGGTGATGTTGGCTGAATGAACACATTTTGCTGAAGTTCAGTGTGGTTTTAAGTAGTCACCTGTTAAAAGAAGATGCACAAACCTGACCCCAATAAACACTGGAAGATTATTAGACAGATTATTCTTACAAATAAAATTGCTAAAACAGGCACAACTTCTGTAGTCCCTTAACTTCAGACATATTTTTTACAACCTAATGACTTTATAATGTCATTTTGATATTTTTTGGTCACTCTTTCTAAACCCACCCCAGCCCATCAAGAAGCAGCGATAGTAAATGCTGCCATGAAGATGGACGTAGCAGAGGTCAGGGCACCTGTAGGTGGGTCCTAGAGGCCATCCGGAGGCCGTCTGGCTGCATTTCTGGGTGCCTCCCAGAGTGTCCTGGAACTTGAGCGAGTTGGGGACACAAAGTCGTGTAGAAGGTGGAGCTTATTCTGTCTGGAGGGCAGTGTTTCTGGAGGTGCTCATGGGGGCTTCTGCTCTAGAGAGGCGTGGGGGGCAAGGAGGTGACCAGGAAGCTGCCATCACCACCAGACCCTGTCACTGGGGGCAAACCCTGGTCACAGATTAGGTGATCTTGTCCAGAAGAGCCTTTGACTTTTAGTGGTTTTCCCCTGAAGGTATGAAAAGAACGTGCTGTCAATAAAACATGTTTGCCCTGTTATTTATTAGCTTGCAATTTATATGCCACAAGTAAAGGAGTCTATTTTTTTTTTTTTTTTTATCTTTTTTCGGGGAGTGGGGTGGGGAGGGAGGGGGATGGGTGGGCCACTTCTATTGGTCTTTCATTTCTCTGTTTTCATCCGTCTTTGTTCTTTGGTTCCTGCGGGCCTCCCATCGCGGTGGCATCTGTCGTCGCAGAGCACCAGCTCTGGGCGCATGCGCTCCGGAGCTCCAGCTCGGTGATTGGACACATCAGTCCAGCCGCTCCGTGGCGCGTGGGATCTTCCCAGGCCAGGGATCGAATCGGCGCCCCTTGCACTGCAAGGCGGTGTCCTTAGCCACTGGACCACCAGGGGAAGCCCTAAAGGAGTCTATTTTAAACATCTGGCCAGGAGAGCTTACTTTCTTTGAGTCTATAAGACTTCTAGGACTTCCTGTATAGGTGATGTTGGCTGAATGAACACATTTTGCTGAAGTTCAGTGTGGTTTTAAGTAGTCACCTGTTAAAAGAAGATGCACAAACCTGACCCCAATAAACACTGGAAGATTATTAGACAGATTATTCTTACAAATAAAATTGCTAAAACAGGCACAACTTCTGTAGTCCCTTAACTTCAGACATATTTTTTACAACCTAATGACTTTATAATGTCATTTTGATATTTTTTGGTCACTCTTTCTAAACCCACCCCAGCCCATCAAGAAGCAGCGATAGTAAATGCTGCCATGAAGATGGACGTAGCAGAGGTCAGGGCACCTGTAGGTGGGTCCTAGAGGCCATCCGGAGGCCGTCTGGCTGCATTTCTGGGTGCCTCCCAGAGTGTCCTGGAACTTGGAGTTTTCCCACAGGAGCGTCTTTGTCTCAGATTTGCTGTAGAACAGGGAGGATGAATCACCTGGGCCATCACACGGACATTTGTTTGCCACAGTCTCAGTCCTCTTATCTAGGAAGACTTTCAATGTGGGCGGAAAGGACGCTCTGGTCTCGGCACCACTAGACTCCGTGTGTTGTCGAGGGTCCTTTAACAGAGGGCTGGCTCATTCAGTCCCACGCCCTGGGGTCACTAACTTGACTGACCCGGGTGGAGACAGCAATTCTGGATGCTCTCTTGAGTGTTTCTGCCCAATAGTGATCTCAGGGCTATTGAACCAGCTTAGTGAGTCTTCCTCAGTCAAAGGTAAAGAAGGTCCTTGAAAGTCTAACTGTAATGTGTGAGGAGTCTTGCATTCTATTTCTTCATTAAAAACAATTTGTTTTTGGCTACTTTTTATGGCATGCTGGATCTTCGTTTCCCACCCAGGGATCCAGCCTGATACAAGGAGCACAGAGTCTTGGACAGCCAAAGAAGTCCCAAGAGTCTTGTACTTTAAGTGAACTTCAGCATCGCTATCTGTGGTACATCACAAGTGTTATCTACAAAGTCCTCCTTACTAAGATATTTGAAAGCTGTAAGCTTCAGCTAGGGTAATAATCATGTGAAAGTGTTATTACCTGAGTGGGTTGCCATTTCCTTCTCCAGGGGACCTACTCAACCTAGGGATCGAGCCCGGGTTTCCTGCCTTGTAGGCAGCTTCTTTACTGTCCTAGCCACCAGGGAAGCCCTAACGCTTGACCTAACATTCATGAAGGCCTATCACATATTGCTCATTTAAGTGTTGCATCAGCTCTATGAGCAGGGTTCTGTTATTATCACATGACTTTTACAGCTCAGAAGCCCAGTGAGTGGTTAGGAAAACTAGGACAGAAATCTAGACTTTGGAGTCAATGTCCAGTCATCCAAGCACCATGCACAACCTTGCAAAATGATTTTCCATTTCTTTGTCTCCTTTTTCTGACCGAGAACAAAGAAGAGTAACCAGAAGGAAGAGGAAAGGGGAAGGAGAAGGGTGAGGGATTGCTGGTGTCTCTTAAAGACTTTTAAGATGGTTTGAGAATAAGGTAGAGGAAATGTGAACAACAGGAGCTAGATGAGTCAGTGCTCAGACCCCAGGACTGGGCAAGCAGCGAGTCTAAGGCCGTGTCTTTTTGTGTCCTGGGTTCTGATGCCCACCCACTGTTAGAACCAGGCTCCCTCTGACTGTCGAGGCCAAGATCAAGAGCTTTCTGCCTGCATCTGGCTGCTTCCTGGAGAGGCGGGTCACAGACAGGGCCTCTTGGGTGAGTGTTGTGGGTCCTCTCTCTGGAGCTGACATGTTCAGAACCAATTAGTGCTAGGATCATACTGCACCACAGAGCAGAGCTCCTGGGGCCCCTGCCATCTTGTCCTCTGAAATCAGAGCATCTCTTTTTTTTTCCGTCTTATATTTTTGGGTCGCAAATATGAAATCTTTTGCAGAAAAGATCCAGCAGTTTAGAATCTGTCAAAAATTGCTTCTCTTTGAGACTTGACTTGTTACTATGGTGCTCTCAGTTATTTGGGCATCTGTTTCTAGGAACACATTTCTCCAAAATGTATTTGCTTGAAGCTGCCATCTTATTTTGCTCAGGATTTTGTGGGTTGGGAATTTGGGGAGGGCTCTGATGAGTTCGCCTCAGATCTGTGAGGCATCCTCTGACGTCCCTGGGGCTGAGGAACCGCTGCTGGTTCCTCACACGTCTTGTGCCTGGTGCCCTCCGTCTGTTTCCCCTGCCCCCTCCATCTCCAGCCGAGGGGGTCTCATGCTTTACAGTGTCTCCATGTGCCTTAGGTTTCTCATAGTATGGTGGTTTCTGGATGGTTTCCCTTTGAACATGGTGGTTGCCCTTCAAGAGGCAGGAAGCAGTAGCTACCTGGCTAGGTAAGAGCCTTCCGGAACTGATGTGATATCACTTCCTTCTTGATCTACCCATCAGAGCAGCCATGCACAACCTTGCAAAATGATTTTCCATTTCTTTGTCTCCTTTTTCTGACCGAGAACAAAGAAGAGTAACCAGAAGGAAGAGGAAAGGGGAAGGAGAAGGGTGAGGGATTGCTGGTGTCTCTTAAAGACTTTTAAGATGGTTTGAGAATAAGGTAGAGGAAATGTGAACAACAGGAGCTAGATGAGTCAGTGCTCAGACCCCAGGACTGGGCAAGCAGCGAGTCTAAGGCCGTGTCTTTGTGTCCTGGGTTCTGATGCCCACCCACTGTTAGAACCAGGCTCCCTCTGACTGTCGAGGCCAAGATCAAGAGCTTTCTGCCTGCATCTGGCTGCTTCCTGGAGAGGCGGGTCACAGACAGGGCCTCTTGGGTGAGTGTTGTGGGTCCTCTCTCTGGAGCTGACATGTTCAGAACCAATTAGTGCTAGGATCATACTGCACCACAGAGCAGAGCTCCTGGGGCCCCTGCCATCTTGTCCTCTGAAATCAGAGCATCTCTTTTTTTTTCCGTCTTATATTTTTGGGTCGCAAATATGAAATCTTTTGCAGAAAAGATCCAGCAGTTTAGAATCTGTCAAAAATTGCTTCTCTTTGAGACTTGACTTGTTACTATGGTGCTCTCAGTTATTTGGGCATCTGTTTCTAGGAACACATTTCTCCAAAATGTATTTGCTTGAAGCTGCCATCTTATTTTGCTCAGGATTTTGTGGGTTGGGAATTTGGGGAGGGCTCTGATGAGTTCGCCTCAGATCTGTGAGGCATCCTCTGACGTCCCTGGGGCTGAGGAACCGCTGCTGGTTCCTCACACGTCTTGTGCCTGGTGCCCTCCGTCTGTTTCCCCTGCCCCCTCCATCTCCAGCCGAGGGGGTCTCATGCTTTACAGTGTCTCCATGTGCCTTAGGTTTCTCATAGTATGGTGGTTTCTGGATGGTTTCCCTTTGAACATGGTGGTTGCCCTTCAAGAGGCAGGAAGCAGTAGCTACCTGGCTAGGTAAGAGCCTTCCGGAACTGATGTGATATCACTTCCTTCTTGATCTACCCATCAGAGCAGCCATGGGCTCTCCTCAGTTCAAGGATGTAGAGAAGTTCCATTTCTGTTTTGTAAATAAGTTCATTTGTGAACTTCATATTGTGAAGGCGCTTGTTCAGACAAGAATTTAAAGAGTAGATACATCACTAATTCTCTGTCAAACTTTGGGACCAAACATTGTTTCGGGTGGTGCAGTTGGTAAAGAACCCGCCTGCCAGTGCATGAGACACAGGGTTCAGTCCCTGGATGGGGAAGATCTCCTGGAGGAGGAAATGACAGCCCACTCCAGTATGTTTTCCTGGAAAATTCCATGAACAGAGGAACCGGAGGAGGTGGGCTATAGTCCATGGGGTCACAAAGAGTCAGACATGACTGAGCACCACGCACTGGCTTATTGTTTCTGGAGGCTAATTTGAAGGGGAAAATAAGTCCAAGTTGAGGTACCTGGAAGATTTGCTCTAGTAAAGTTTTATTCTGGTAAATTTGTTGGGACAGTGTGCTTTAGTGAGAAGAAAACATGCATAGCCTGTGCTGGGATTTTGGGTGAGTTATTTAAATTCTCATGACCTGTTTTTTGACCTGATTGATAATGGGGTCATCTTGATGATCTCTCTGGTTCCCATCAGCTCTAAAATGCTCTCACAGTTTTAAAAGGTGACTTGAGTTGGGTAGGCTTTCTCTTTTTTTTTTTTTAATTTTTTTTTTTTAACTTTTATTTTACTTTTTTTTTTTTTTTGGCTTTCTCTTAAAATAGACATTTCTACACGATC
Source organism: Tragulus kanchil (assembly GCA_022376925.1). NCBI lineage: Eukaryota > Metazoa > Chordata > Mammalia > Artiodactyla > Tragulidae > Tragulus > Tragulus kanchil. Next base: position 57,710,033 of record JAIOJX010000026.1, read on the forward strand.
TCTATTAATGTGGAGAAAATATACATACTACATTCAAAGACAGTTTCAACACTCACACTGTTCAATATTTATGTGGAGTGAAAAGACAGCTTGGAACAAGTCCAGATTTTATGATGAATCAATTAAAATATCTAATAAAGAGTGACTTTTTGTTGAGTGTATGGATTTATTGATCTGCCTTTATACACAGAACACTGATATTGTTTCCCAAACAGGTGAATGTGGGAAAGTAAAATGCTCCTTTTTTTAGCTTCAATATGATCCTTCCCTATTATTAAGCTTTTACAATAAAGTAACATTGATTCTCTGTAATTGCTTGATTCTCTCTAACTGTTTTTGGTAACCCGTGCTTGAATTTTTTACAAGAGCTAGAGAAGAAGCCTTCAATAATGGTTGTGTAAGCAAATAGAAGAAGTTATTAAAATTGTGCTTTGTCTAGCTCTGATCTCTATATAATTTAGAAAGCCAGTGTACATATGTTGCTTAGCTCAAAAAATATATATATTAGCCTCTAATCAATTTTATGGAGTTGAATGTAATGATTTGAATGATATATTTCTGTATCGCTCAGTATTCTCCTTTTAGCCTTTGGAGTAAACAGAAAACTTCTGATCCAACTGTTGTCGTCAAAGTTACAGGGTGGAGGCTCTTTGAATCTGCCCTAGCCTGTAAGCTTTTTATTTCCAGCAGTGCGTGAACTGTTGATGTTTGGTAGAAACCAGTGCAGTACAGAAATGTCTCTTTCCTTCCAGTCTAACCCACTGGAATTCTTTTGCTGGTCTTCATTGCTGCTTTATGCATTCCCACTTTCAAATCTTTCTTGTTTTACACACTGGGGAAACGTTCCTGGCACACCCATGGGTTCTCCTCTGGATTCACACTCAGATTCCTTTCCTCAATAATTATTTTTCTGGCTGATAACATACTTGTAAGCTTTCTGAGAAGAGGCTCCATGTTGGTTTTAGGGTTTAAATCCTACCTATGCAGAAAATGGACTGTTCGTCTGGCTCGTGAGCACTTCCTTTCCAACTTCATCTTTTCTGTCTTTCAGTCTTCCGCAGAATGATTGTCATCCATTCTGATTGAGACTGCTGTTTTTTATTTTTAATTGAAGGATAATTGCTTTAGAGTATTGCATTCAAAGTGGCTCAGTTGTGTCTTACTCAGTGTGGCCCCATGGACTGTAGCCCGCCAGGCTTCTCTGTCCATGGAATTCTCCAGGCAAGAATACTGGAGTGATATGACTCATCTGGGATCATACATATCTGTAAACAGCAGAACTCTGTAAAAGTAAAAAGTATAATAAAAACTAAAAAAAAAAAAAAGTGTGAATATTGGAGTGGCTTGTCATTTCCTTCTCCAGGAGATCTTCCCAACCTGGGAATCAAGCCCAGGTCTCCCTCTTTGTAGGTGGATTCTTAACCATCTGAGCCATAAACTGTATTGCATTGGTTTTTACCAAACATCAACACGAATCAGCCATTATCTGAGTGGTGAAGGCTGGGTTGATAAGGTCTGGCATCCATGAGGATGGAGGAAGTGGCGATAGGAAAGAAGTTGGGGAAAGTGCGGAATTGGATGAAAGAAAGAAGGGCCCTTGGGAGTAAGAAGCGCTGATCTCAGCCTCCGTTCAGTTACTTATACTCCCCTCGTTTACCTCTCCCTCCCAGTCCTTAACTGACTTTCCATGAGAGCAAAATAAAAGAGAAATACTTTGAGGAAGCAGATTTTCTTTGGTTTGGTTGCAGTTTCTATTTAGCCTTGGGCTCAGAGGTCTAGTTGAAAGAAATGTCATCATCCTGGAGAATTCTCATATAGTCTTGTTTAGCCTCAGTATAATAAAATGAAGTAATAGTGGATATCTTACCCTCACGTAGAAAGACTTTAGGAAATTTGCTTACATATTGGAAATCCGAAGAGAAATCGACTAAAAAAGGAATAATAGAAATAGGAGTTCCAGAGAACATGGAGCTAACCTCAGCAGGAATGAAATTAAGGGGCACAATTTGAAATGATAATCTTGTGTAGCCTCCAGAAATGTACACAAATACAAAAGTGTGATGCAGCTCAACTCTTGCCCTGTCAAGATTGCCTGGAAGTGCAGGCTAAATGTCACAGCCTAAAATATGCAGAGAGAAAAGCCGTTTTAAGTTATTTTAGTGTTGGTGGCAACTGCTGATTTGTGTGCAACAAACATACCTGATCTTATTGAAATCAGGACATACTGCTGTATTTAAGATGGGGGCTATTTTAGGCTCTGTTAATTTGCTAGAGGTAGGGGAAGATGTTGTATTTTTGGTTATGGAGAGACGTTTTCAAAGTCTCTTAAGGCCAGTATTGCTATTTTTAATTGATGTATAGGTGATTTATAATATTTTGTTGGTTTCTGGTATATAACAGCAAAATGATTCAATTTTATTTTTCAGATTCTTTTCTATTATAGTTTATTATAAGATATGGAATATAGTTTCCTGTGCTATACAGAGGCCCTTGTTGTTTATTTGTTTGTATATAGTAGTGTATATCTGGTAATCCCAAACTTCTCATTTATTCCCCTCTCCCCTTTTCTCTTGGGTAACTACACGTTTGTTTCTATGTCTGTGAGTCCGTTTCTTGTTTTGTAGATACGTTCATTTGTGTCATATTTTAGTTTCCATGTATAAATGATGTCGTGTGGTGTTTGCCTTTCTCTATCCTACTTCACTTCATATGAGAATCTCTAGCTTAAACCATGTTGCTGTAAATGGCATTATTTCATTATTTCCTAGACGCTAGTCTTTCTATTTTTTAGTGCAATGAGAAAAAATTGTAAGATGTTGAAGAGAGAAATGACTTCTGGGTTCATGTAATATTTATCTAGCAGAGGACATCCTCATCAAGAAATTCCCTTGTTGCAGAATTTTCTTTTCCATCAGTGAATGGAAAGAGTTGCTACCATAGGATTTAGGGACCTGTAAGTTTCCCAGGTGGCTCTGTGATAAAGAATCCGCCTGCAGTGCAGGAGACACAGGAGAGGCAGGTTCCATCCATGGGTCAGGAAGATCCCCTGGAGGAGGGAATGGCAACCCACTCCAGTGTTCTTGCCTGGGAAATCCCATGGACAGAGGGGCCTGCTGGGCTACAGTCCATGGCGTTGCAGAGTCAGACTTGACTGAGCACACACAGGTAAGGTTTTTCATGGGTTACTCCATTTTCCTGCTTTCTTTCTCTTCCTTAATTTCACTTCTAACTTATGCTTGTGTTTACCTTTTGATCCTATGTTTACCTTCCTTCTCTGCTATTTCATTTTTCTGAAATTTTTTCCCAGTAAGTCAGGTGTCACCCAGATGTTTTAACCCACAAAATCAGGACATACTGTGAAGATGGGGCTATTTTAGGCTCTGTTAATTTGCTAGAGGTAGGGGAAGATGTTGTATTTTTGGTTATGGAGAGACGTTTTCAAAGTCTCTTAAGGCCAGTATTGCTATTTTTAATTGATGTATAGGTGATTTATAATATTTTGTTGGTTTCTGGTATATAACAGCAAAATGATTCAATTTTATTTTTCAGATTCTTTTCTATTATAGTTTATTATAAGATATGGAATATAGTTTCCTGTGCTATACAGAGGCCCTTGTTGTTTATTTGTTTGTATATAGTAGTGTATATCTGGTAATCCCAAACTTCTCATTTATTCCCCTCTCCCCTTTTCTCTTGGGTAACTACACGTTTGTTTCTATGTCTGTGAGTCCGTTTCTTGTTTTGTAGATACGTTCATTTGTGTCATATTTTAGTTTCCATGTATAAATGATGTCGTGTGGTGTTTGCCTTTCTCTATCCTACTTCACTTCATATGAGAATCTCTAGCTTAAACCATGTTGCTGTAAATGGCATTATTTCATTATTTCCTAGACGCTAGTCTTTCTATTTTTTAGTGCAATGAGAAAAAATTGTAAGATGTTGAAGAGAGAAATGACTTCTGGGTTCATGTAATATTTATCTAGCAGAGGACATCCTCATCAAGAAATTCCCTTGTTGCAGAATTTTCTTTTCCATCAGTGAATGGAAAGAGTTGCTACCATAGGATTTAGGGACCTGTAAGTTTCCCAGGTGGCTCTGTGATAAAGAATCCGCCTGCAGTGCAGGAGACACAGGAGAGGCAGGTTCCATCCATGGGTCAGGAAGATCCCCTGGAGGAGGGAATGGCAACCCACTCCAGTGTTCTTGCCTGGGAAATCCCATGGACAGAGGGGCCTGCTGGGCTACAGTCCATGGCGTTGCAGAGTCAGACTTGACTGAGCACACACAGGTAAGGTTTTTCATGGGTTACTCCATTTTCCTGCTTTCTTTCTCTTCCTTAATTTCACTTCTAACTTATGCTTGTGTTTACCTTTTGATCCTATGTTTACCTTCCTTCTCTGCTATTTCATTTTTCTGATACATCTCTTTATTAGATACTCAGAAAGAACAACTAGGTAAGTACCAGCTTTTTGCTGTCACCCCAGATGTTTTTAACCCACTGTTTGAAGAATGCTTGTGAAGAAGCTGGGATGGCTGGGGAGGTGGATGTTAATGACTTCTGAATTCTGTTCCAACCTAGAAGCCCTGTCTGTGAATCTGTGAAGCCCTGTCTTAGCTGTTAGGCCTTCATATGAAACTGATTGCCCGGGTTAATAGATGATAACACTCCATGTTGGACAGTATTGGACATTTTGTTGTTGTTTTAGTAGCGAAGTCATGTCTGAGTTGTTTGCAACCCTGTGGACTATAGCCCACCAGGCTCTTCTGTCCATGGGATTTCTCAGGCAAGATACTGGAGTGGGTTGCCATTCCCTTCTCTAGGGGACTTTCCTGAACCAGGGATCAATCCTGTGTCTCTGGCCTGGCAGGTGGATTCTTGACCACTGAGCCACCAGGGAATCCCATTGAAGATTTAGGATTTGCCTTTCAGCATCAGAATATCTGATTCCTGGAGGTGAATGCATGAAACAGAGTGAGAAGTGGGGCGGGAAGGAGGCCTGTAGATTTCCTGTTTCCCTTTGGCCTGTCAAGGTCCATTTTCAAGTCTTTGTTTTGTCTCCACGAGTCGTGTTGAGATGGATGGAAGTAAAACAGTCTTTTTGATGGTAAATTAAAAATAAAATCTGCCTTATAAAAGAATTTGGAACTAGGCTAGAAAAGGTGAAGGTATATTTGGGGCAAATTCTGTCAACAGTGCAATGTCCAGGTGAATGAAAGCTCTTAACAGCTAAGCATGGAGGGACCTGGATTCTAAAAGAGGACAGTGGGAAACCCAGAAGCCCTGGTGTTGGCATGGGGTGGCGGGGAGGTCAGTGGGGACTTGCTAGAGTGCCGTCTTAGAGGTTCTGATGTGGAAGTTTGAACTGGGATTCAGGATTTGCGTCTTCGATACACACTCCAAGAGATTCCGATTCATGTGCCCCTCCATCCCAGGCCTCGACAAACCCGAGACAGACCCTGAGTTACCTGTGTGTCTTGGCTACAGTCCTCACACTTGGCTGTTAACTGGAATCACTTGGGATGCCTTGAATATGTGGAGTCTGGGCTCCTCCCCATAAATTCCGGTGTGCTGGGCCCAGAAAGGAGTCGGTGTCAGGGGTCTTGTGAAGAAGCTGGGATGGCTGGGGAGGTGGATGTTAATGACTTCTGAATTCTGTTCCAACCTAGAAGCCCTGTCTGTGAATCTGTGAAGCCCTGTCTTAGCTGTTAGGCCTTCATATGAAACTGATTGCCCGGGTTAATAGATGATAACACTCCATGTTGGACAGTATTGGACATTTTGTTGTTGTTTTAGTAGCGAAGTCATGTCTGAGTTGTTTGCAACCCTGTGGACTATAGCCCACCAGGCTCTTCTGTCCATGGGATTTCTCAGGCAAGATACTGGAGTGGGTTGCCATTCCCTTCTCTAGGGACTTTCCTGAACCAGGGATCAATCCTGTGTCTCTGGCCTGGCAGGTGGATTCTTGACCACTGAGCCACCAGGGAATCCCATTGAAGATTTAGGATTTGCCTTTCAGCATCAGAATATCTGATTCCTGGAGGTGAATGCATGAAACAGAGTGAGAAGTGGGGCGGGAAGGAGGCCTGTAGATTTCCTGTTTCCCTTTGGCCTGTCAAGGTCCATTTTCAAGTCTTTGTTTTGTCTCCACGAGTCGTGTTGAGATGGATGGAAGTAAAACAGTCTTTTTGATGGTAAATTAAAAATAAAATCTGCCTTATAAAAGAATTTGGAACTAGGCTAGAAAAGGTGAAGGTATATTTGGGGCAAATTCTGTCAACAGTGCAATGTCCAGGTGAATGAAAGCTCTTAACGGCTAAGCATGGAGGGACCTGGATTCTAAAAGAGGACAGTGGGAAACCCAGAAGCCCTGGTGTTGGCATGGGGTGGCGGGGAGGTCAGTGGGGACTTGCTAGAGTGCCGTCTTAGAGGTTCTGATGTGGAAGTTTGAACTGGGATTCAGGATTTGCGTCTTCGATACACACTCCAAGAGATTCCGATTCATGTGCCCCTCCATCCCAGGCCTCGACAAACCCCGAGACAGACCCTGAGTTACCTGTGTGTCTTGGCTACAGTCCTCACACTTGGCTGTTAACTGGAATCACTTGGGATGCCTTGAATATGTGGAGTCTGGGCTCCTCCCCATAAATTCCGGTGTGCTGGGCCCAGAAAGGAGTCGGTGTCAGCTCCCAGGGTTGCGGAGCTGGGGATTTGATGTCAGAGGAGGCTGAGAAGCATTGCTTCTTTGGAGCAGAACCACAGGCTGATGGGATGCGTATGTGATTAACTTTGGACTTCGTTATAGCAGTCTAAATCCACATGGAGTTGAACTTTATATTTGGTTCAGTTCAGTTCAGTTCCGTTGCTCAGTCACGTCTGACTCTTTGTGACCCCATGGACTCCGCATGCCAGCTTCCCCTGTGCTTTACCATTTCCTGGAGCTTGCTCAAACTCTTATCTTTTGAGTCAGTGATGTATAATTTATGAGAAAATGCTATGCTAAGATTAATAGTGTTTCTAATGTCATAAGAGGATTATATAGGCCAGTTACAAAAGTAAATTCAAGCATTCTTGAAAGATCTTAGCATTTATATATGCAATCCACATGTATGCACTGCTGTAGCAGTGTGGTTATTCCCTGTGTTTTCAATTTATTAGAAAAATATCAGGATTTCTGTGAGCTCCCACATTATTTGCTATTTATTTATGTTATTGTTATATAATTGAAAATTAAGAAAACGGTGTTTCTCCAGCAGTATAAAATCAATATATCCCCCTCCCTCATTTAGAAGAGATTACAGCTATTCATAAATACAGCCTGTTTATGACAGGGTGTCCATATTGTGAGACTGTCTGGAAGAATTCCAGTTTGGATTTGTTTTTGTCACGCTTCTATGGGAGAACGTTGGCTCCTTTTATTATCTAGTTTTCTCTTAATGTTAAGGGTGAGATGTTTGCAAACATCAAAAGGGTGAACTACCTGAGTATAACAAAGAACACCTTGGCATCTCCAGCTTTTATGCTTTTCCTCAGTTATTTTATGTTATTGATAGAGTCAACTAGATCGTCAGATACTAGTAACATTTAAGCTGTTAGCTCTTTACTAGTTATTCTTGGTTCTGTTTTATTTTTTAAATTTTATTTGTGTATTTATTTTTGGCTATTCTGGGTCTTCAACCCTGCACGGTGCAGGTACGGTGAATGGGTGAAAGTCTGGGCTCCTCCCATAAATTCCGGTGTGCTGGGCCCAGAAAGGAGTCGGTGTCAGCTCCCAGGGTTGCGGAGCTGGGGATTTGATGTCAGAGGAGGCTGAGAAGCATTGCTTCTTTGGAGCAGAACCACAGGCTGATGGGATGCGTATGTGATTAACTTTGGACTTCGTTATAGCAGTCTAAATCCACATGGAGTTGAACTTTATATTTGGTTCAGTTCAGTTCAGTTCCGTTGCTCAGTCACGTCTGACTCTTTGTGACCCCATGGACTCCGCATGCCAGCTTCCCCTGTGCTTTACCATTTCCTGGAGCTTGCTCAAACTCTTATCTTTTGAGTCAGTGATGTATAATTTATGAGAAAATGCTATGCTAAGATTAATAGTGTTTCTAATGTCATAAGAGGATTATATAGGCCAGTTACAAAAGTAAATTCAAGCATTCTTGAAAGATCTTAGCATTTATATATGCAATCCACATGTATGCACTGCTGTAGCAGTGTGGTTATTCCCTGTGTTTTCAATTTATTAGAAAAATATCAGGATTTCTGTGAGCTCCCACATTATTTGCTATTTATTTATGTTATTGTTATATAATTGAAAATTAAGAAAACGGTGTTTCTCCAGCAGTATAAAATCAATATATCCCCCTCCCTCATTTAGAAGAGATTACAGCTATTCATAAATACAGCCTGTTTATGACAGGGTGTCCATATTGTGAGACTGTCTGGAAGAATTCCAGTTTGGATTTGTTTTTGTCACGCTTCTATGGGAGAACGTTGGCTCCTTTTATTATCTAGTTTTCTCTTAATGTTAAGGGTGAGATGTTTGCAAACATCAAAAGGGTGAACTACCTGAGTATAACAAAGAACACCTTGGCATCTCCAGCTTTTATGCTTTTCCTCAGTTATTTTATGTTATTGATAGAGTCAACTAGATCGTCAGATACTAGTAACATTTAAGCTGTTAGCTCTTTACTAGTTATTCTTGGTTCTGTTTTATTTTTTAAATTTTATTTGTGTATTTATTTTTGGCTATTCTGGGTCTTCACTGCCGCTGCAGGCTCTTCTCTAGGTGCAGGGAGCCGGGGCTACTCTCTAGTTGTGGTGAGCAGGCCCCTTATTGCGGTGACTTCTCTTGTTGTGAAACTTGGGCTCTAGGGTTCACGGGCTTCAGCAGCTGCAGCACATGGGCTCCATAGTTGTGGCTCCGAGGCTCTAGAGCACAGGTTCCATAGTTGTGGCTCATGGGCTTAGTTGCTCCACAGCATGTGGGATCTTCCTGGATCAGGGATTGAACCCGTGTCTCCTGCATTGGCAGGCGAGCTCTTCACCATTGAGCTACCAGGGAAGCCCTTGACTCTGTTTTTCAGCTGGGCACAAACCTACAAGTGTGCATTAGAGAGTAGGATTTGCAGATTCTGGTGAATTACACTGTGTAGAGCTACCCTTGGCTTTGGCAGAGTTTTAGCACTAGTGTGTGAAAGGACTTGCTTTACCCTGAGACTAGGCTGGTGAAATTAGGCGGTGGCCAGCAGGGTTTGATTTGATTTTTCTGGTAATAAAATACTGCAGTAATTGAAGTGAATGTAGGATTATTTACCCGCCATTCAGTTTAAGCTATTATCAAAATATAACAAAGAGGAATTTCCATGGGTTAAGTGTATCAGAACCCAAGCCAAGTCAGATGGAGAGGCAGTTTGGGAGTGTTCCAGCACTGGGCTGATGTGGGTGTGTGTGTGTGTGTGTGTTAGTTTTCATGCTGGTTCCTTTAGTCCTATCTTGTCCAGGCATCAGCTTTCCTTCTTGCGCCTCCACCCCCAACTCTGCATTGTCAGGGTTATCTCATTCCATCTGTGGGTGTTCTGAGGGCATTGGTTTATTGGAAGGGGATGGACTACATGGGACCAATAAGATGGAGACCCTTCTTTCTCCTGGTGAGAGAGGAGGCAAACTGGATCTGTGAAATGGCCCTGTTGGATGGCTGAAGTTCAGGCAAGTTGCAGGGAGGAAGGATGGAGATTTGGCCACAAGGAGCACTGGTTCTGAACCATTTAGCAACTGTGGGGCTTCCCAGGTGGAGCTCATGGTAAAGAGCCTGCCTTCTGATGCGGGAGACATAAGAGACATGGGTTCGATCCTTGGGCTGGGAAGATCCTCTGGAGAAGGAAATGGCAACCCGCTCTATGGGTTGCCTGGAGAATCCCATGGAGAGAGGAACCAGGCAGGCTATTGTCCATAGCCTTGCACAGGGTCAGACATAACTGAAGTGACTTAGGACAGAGCTCGTCAGGTAAAAAACAAACCTGGGCTTTAGGTAAGGAGAGACTTCATTGGAAAGGGCTATTGCAGGAGAGAAGGAGAGTGACTTCATAGGAGGAGGGATGTGTATGTGTGTGTGCATGTGTACACAGTCCTGGCCCACTGTGTGTGACCCCGTGGACTGCAGCCCGCCAGGCTCCTCTGACCATGGGATCCTCCATGCAAGAACACTGGAGTGGGATGCCATTTCCTTCTCCAGGGAATCTTCCAGACACAGGGATCAGACCTGAGTCTCCTGCATTGGCAGGAGGCTTTACCACTGCGCCATGGAATAGGGAGCTTTTGTAATAGGGAGAAAGCACTGATTGTAAGCTCAGCAAGCATCTCAAATGGCAGGCAGAAAGACATAGGGAGGAACAAATAGGTCTAGAAGGGCTGTAGGTGCAGGGCTAGCATCCACAGGTAGGGTGACCAGCAGCTAGGCAGGTTGTATTAATTTTCTGGAGCTGCTGTAACAAAGTGCCACAAATCAGATGCTTAAAAACGGTAGAAATGTATTCGCTCACAGTTGAGGATGCTAGAAGTCCCAAATCAAGGCACTGACAGGGTGGGTTCCTCCTGGAGGCCCCAAGGGAGAATCCTGGCTCTCAGCAGTGGCTGGCCGTCCTGGGCCTTTCTTGGCTTGTAGGTGCATCAGTCTGTCTTCACATGGTGTTTTTCCTGGGTGTCTGTGTGTCTCCTCTTCTTACAAGCTTGCCGATCATATTGGATCAGGGCCCACACTAATTAGTGTGACCTCATTTCTCTAATTGCATCCACAAAGACCTGATTTCCAAAGATCACTCTCTGAGGTCCCGGGATTTGGACTTCAGCAAACAGGGAGTACAGTTCAGCTCATCAGCTTGCACCAGGGGCCCTTCTGATGCGGGAGACATAAGAGACATGGGTTCGATCCTTGGGCTGGGAAGATCCTCTGGAGAAGGAAATGGCAACCCGCTCTATGGGTTGCCTGGAGAATCCATGGAGAGAGGAACCAGGCAGGCTATTGTCCATAGCCTTGCACAGGGTCAGACATAACTGAAGTGACTTAGGACAGAGCTCGTCAGGTAAAAAACAAACCTGGGCTTTAGGTAAGGAGAGACTTCATTGGAAAGGGCTATTGCAGGAGAGAAGGAGAGTGACTTCATAGGAGGAGGGATGTGTATGTGTGTGTGCATGTGTACACAGTCCTGGCCCACTGTGTGTGACCCCGTGGACTGCAGCCCGCCAGGCTCCTCTGACCATGGGATCCTCCATGCAAGAACACTGGAGTGGGATGCCATTTCCTTCTCCAGGGAATCTTCCAGACACAGGGATCAGACCTGAGTCTCCTGCATTGGCAGGAGGCTTTACCACTGCGCCATGGAATAGGGAGCTTTTGTAATAGGGAGAAAGCACTGATTGTAAGCTCAGCAAGCATCTCAAATGGCAGGCAGAAAGACATAGGGAGGAACAAATAGGTCTAGAAGGGCTGTAGGTGCAGGGCTAGCATCCACAGGTAGGGTGACCAGCAGCTAGGCAGGTTGTATTAATTTTCTGGAGCTGCTGTAACAAAGTGCCACAAATCAGATGCTTAAAAACGGTAGAAATGTATTCGCTCACAGTTGAGGATGCTAGAAGTCCCAAATCAAGGCACTGACAGGGTGGGTTCCTCCTGGAGGCCCCAAGGGAGAATCCTGGCTCTCAGCAGTGGCTGGCCGTCCTGGGCCTTTCTTGGCTTGTAGGTGCATCAGTCTGTCTTCACATGGTGTTTTTCCTGGGTGTCTGTGTGTCTCCTCTTCTTACAAGCTTGCCGATCATATTGGATCAGGGCCCACACTAATTAGTGTGACCTCATTTTCTCTAATTGCATCCACAAAGACCTGATTTCCAAAGATCACTCTCTGAGGTCCCGGGGATTTGGACTTCAGCAAACAGGGGAGTACAGTTCAGCTCATCAGCTTGCACCAGGGGCCCTTAAAGAGGTTGTCTTGTAGGATGGCTCAGAGGTCACAGGCCTGCAGGGGAGAAAGCCCGGCTAGCCTTTGGTCAAGTCAAGTTAGCAGATTTTGTACAGAGGGGTCTGCAGGGGCAGTTCAGTTTAGCTAATGATGTATGAGACAAAGAACTGGAATTTGGAGAGCCTGTGTCTGGTCTTGTCTTGGCGAGTGTTCCATTTAAGTCGTCCACTGAAAGTGACCCTTTGCAGTAAGTAGTTTCTACAGTAAAGTTGGAGTTTCTCAGACAACATAGTTTTCCATGGCTACAGGTCTCAGGTAAAATTCAAGCTCTTTGAAAATCTGATGAGAATAATGAGCGCTCTTTCTGGAAAAGTGTTTGTATCTGGAGATATGTAAATATTTGCGTACAATTTCAGTGCATTCTTAGACTCTTTGGAGCCTTCTGAGCTCTAGAGATCTGTAGGTTCCAGGTTAAGAAGAAAAATAAAGGTAGGACTTCCCTGGTGGTCCAGTGGCTGCGAATTCACCTTGCAATGCAGGGGACACAAGTTCGATTCTTGGTCCAGGAAGATCCCACATGCCTCAGGGCAACTGGGCCTATGTGTCGTAGCTGCCATGCCTAGAGCCTGTGTTCTGCTACAGGGGAACTCAATACAATGAGAAGCCCACTTGCTGTGACTAGAGAAATCCTTCACAGCAGCAATGAAGAGCCAGTGCAGCCAGAAAGAAAGAAAGAAAGGCAAGAGGTAAGGGAAAGTCCAGGAGTGATCAGGCGGCAGCATGCCGTCCTGTTGGAGTGTAGGGTAAGGGTAGGGAGCACTGTGTGGGTGTGACTAGAAAGGTCGTGCCGGGGCCAGAATCTCCAGGCCTTGCCTGGGAGTTTTATTTACTTGGCAGTGAGAAGCCTGTGGACGTTTCTGAGCAGAAATGTTCAAAGTTGTGCTTTAGGGAAGATTTTATTTCGACAGAGATAGACTGAAGTGGGGAAAAGATTGACTGTGGGGAGCTGCGTTAGAAAGTTACTGCAATAAATTAAAATGACTTCAGCAAACAGGGGAGTACAGTTCAGCTCATCAGCTTGCACCAGGGGCCCTTAAAGAGGTTGTCTTGTAGGATGGCTCAGAGGTCACAGGCCTGCAGGGGAGAAAGCCCGGCTAGCCTTTGGTCAAGTCAAGTTAGCAGATTTTGTACAGAGGGGTCTGCAGGGGCAGTTCAGTTTAGCTAATGATGTATGAGACAAAGAACTGGAATTTGGAGAGCCTGTGTCTGGTCTTGTCTTGGCGAGTGTTCCATTTAAGTCGTCCACTGAAAGTGACCCTTTGCAGTAAGTAGTTTCTACAGTAAAGTTGGAGTTTCTCAGACAACATAGTTTTCCATGGCTACAGGTCTCAGGTAAAATTCAAGCTCTTTGAAAATCTGATGAGAATAATGAGCGCTCTTTCTGGAAAAGTGTTTGTATCTGGAGATATGTAAATATTTGCGTACAATTTCAGTGCATTCTTAGACTCTTTGGAGCCTTCTGAGCTCTAGAGATCTGTAGGTTCCAGGTTAAGAAGAAAAATAAAGGTAGGACTTCCCTGGTGGTCCAGTGGCTGCGAATTCACCTTGCAATGCAGGGGACACAAGTTCGATTCTTGGTCCAGGAAGATCCCACATGCCTCAGGGCAACTGGGCCTATGTGTCGTAGCTGCCATGCCTAGAGCCTGTGTTCTGCTACAGGGGAACTCAATACAATGAGAAGCCCACTTGCTGTGACTAGAGAAATCCTTCACAGCAGCAATGAAGAGCCAGTGCAGCCAGAAAGAAAGAAAGAAAGGCAAGAGGTAAGGGAAAGTCCAGGAGTGATCAGGCGGCAGCATGCCGTCCTGTTGGAGTGTAGGGTAAGGGTAGGGAGCACTGTGTGGGTGTGACTAGAAAGGTCGTGCCGGGGCCAGAATCTCCAGGCCTTGCCTGGGAGTTTTATTTACTTGGCAGTGAGAAGCCTGTGGACGTTTCTGAGCAGAAATGTTCAAAGTTGTGCTTTAGGGAAGATTTTATTTCGACAGAGATAGACTGAAGTGGGGAAAAGATTGACTGTGGGGAGCTGCGTTAGAAAGTTACTGCAATAAATTAAAAAAATGACAAAAAAGTTACTGGAATAAATTCTCATGCCACACATATTCGTGTAGATATTATTTGTCATTTTTATTTTAATATGTATAATATTAAAACAGTAAGAACACTTAGTCTTGGGGTTGTTAAGGGTTTGCTTCTTGTTGGAAGCCCATAGAACCTTTCTGTATGGGTTTGCTAGGGTTGCCATAGGTGTTGGCTGGTTTGCTTTCCGCTGAGACCTGTCTTCTCAGCTCACAGAGGGCCACTTTCTGGCTGTGTCCTCACTGGTCTTTCCTCTCTGCACCCACACCCCTGGTGTCTCCATTTTCTTATAAGGATACCAGTCCTACTGGATTGGGGCCCACTCCAACCATCTCATTTTTAACTTTATCCTTTCTTTAAGGGTCTTATGGCCAAATATGTTATATTCTGAAGTACTGTGACCTGACCCCTTGGGGCCTTCCCAGGACAGGCCTTACCCCTTGTACCCTACTTTAGCGCCTCTCTGAAGTACCTAGATAATGGTATTTGATGCAGATATAAAAAACCTCCCCCTCCAACAAATGGAAGATGTTAACTACTTGATGACCATAAGCACACAGCCCCAGGCCTCCTGGAGCCTGAGGACTGATAAAGTTAACCTCTGTACACCACCCTGCTACCTCATCATCAGCTAATCTAGAGAACTGTGCACAAGCTGATCACGGGCCCTGGGACCCCCCTCCCTCACCTGGCTTTTAAAAGTGTTTTGTTGAAACCTTTTGGGGGAGCTTCGGCCTTTTAGGGTGTTAGCTGCCGTCTCCTGAAATGATCAGATCACTCATTTCTGACTGAATTACTGCAATTCAAGACATAGGAAATTTATCTTTTTTTAACCTAATTAAAATTTTGGCTAATCCTTGATATTTAATTTGATTAAAACTTTTGGGGAAAAGACTTAAATATATTTGTGCATGTATAAGAAATACTGATAAGGTAGGCAATCTTCAGAGTTTGATTCAGTTTTAGTATGAGAATATTGTGACTAAGGATTGCTGTTATCATGTGTTTGTTATGAAAACTCACCATCTGTGGGGAGCTGCGTTAGAAAGTTACTGCAATAAATTAAAAAAATGACAAAAAAGTTACTGGAATAAATTCTCATGCCACACATATTCGTGTAGATATTATTTGTCATTTTTATTTTAATATGTATAATATTAAAACAGTAAGAACACTTAGTCTTGGGGTTGTTAAGGGTTTGCTTCTTGTTGGAAGCCCATAGAACCTTTCTGTATGGGTTTGCTAGGGTTGCCATAGGTGTTGGCTGGTTTGCTTTCCGCTGAGACCTGTCTTCTCAGCTCACAGAGGGCCACTTTCTGGCTGTGTCCTCACTGGTCTTTCCTCTCTGCACCCACACCCCTGGTGTCTCCATTTTCTTATAAGGATACCAGTCCTACTGGATTGGGGCCCACTCCAACCATCTCATTTTTAACTTTATCCTTTCTTTAAGGGTCTTATGGCCAAATATGTTATATTCTGAAGTACTGTGACCTGACCCCTTGGGGCCTTCCCAGGACAGGCCTTACCCCTTGTACCCTACTTTAGCGCCTCTCTGAAGTACCTAGATAATGGTATTTGATGCAGATATAAAAAACCTCCCCCTCCAACAAATGGAAGATGTTAACTACTTGATGACCATAAGCACACAGCCCCAGGCCTCCTGGAGCCTGAGGACTGATAAAGTTAACCTCTGTACACCACCCTGCTACCTCATCATCAGCTAATCTAGAGAACTGTGCACAAGCTGATCACGGGCCCTGGGACCCCCCTCCCTCACCTGGCTTTTAAAAGTGTTTTGTTGAAACCTTTTGGGGGAGCTTCGGCCTTTTAGGGTGTTAGCTGCCGTCTCCTGAAATGATCAGATCACTCATTTCTGACTGAATTACTGCAATTCAAGACATAGGAAATTTATCTTTTTTTAACCTAATTAAAATTTTGGCTAATCCTTGATATTTAATTTGATTAAAACTTTTGGGGAAAAGACTTAAATATATTTGTGCATGTATAAGAAATACTGATAAGGTAGGCAATCTTCAGAGTTTGATTCAGTTTTAGTATGAGAATATTGTGACTAAGGATTGCTGTTATCATTGATGCTTTAGTTATGAAAACTCACCACTGTGCACTATATTGTTGTTGTTCAGTCGCTTAGTTGTGTCCAAAGCTGCAACCCCGCAGACTGCAGCACGCACGCCTTTCCTGTCCTTCACTATTTGCTAGAGTTTGCTCAAACTCATGTCCATTGAATTGTTGGTGCTATCCAACCGTCTCATTCTCTGCCATGCCACATTATTCCTGCCTTCAATCTTTCCCAGCATCAGGGTCTTTTCCAATGAGTTGACTCTTCGCATCAGGTGGCCAAGGTATTGAGACTTCAATACATTGCATCAGTGCTGACAATGAATCAGGGTTGATTTTCTTTAAGATTGACTGATTTGACTTCTTGCTGTCTAAGGGACTCTCAAGAGTCTTCTCCAGCACCATAGTTTGAAAGCATCTGTTCTTTGGTGATCAGCCTTCTTTATGGTCAAACTCTCACATCCATACATACCTACTGGAAAAATTATAGCTTTGACTATATGGATTTCTATAAGCGAAGTGATATCTCTGCTTTTCTTTCTTTTTTAATTTTTAGGCTGCTTCAATTGGTCTTTCGTTTATTTATTTTCTTTGTTCTTTGGCCTGTGTGGGCCTCCCATTGCAGTGGCCTCTCCTTGCAGAGCACCGGCTCTGGGCGCATGCGCTCCAGAGCTCCGGCTCGGTAGTTGGACTTCAGTCCAGCTGCTCCACGGCACGTGGGATCTTCCCAGGCCAGGGATCGAACTGGTGCCCCTTGCACTGAAAGGCAGTGTCTTTACCCACTGGACCACCAGGGAAGCCCATGTCTCTACTTTTTAATACACTGTTTAGGTTTGTCATATAGCTTTCCTTCCAAGGAGCAAGCTTCTTTCAGTTTCATGGCTGAAGTCAACCTCTGCAGTGATTTTGGAGCCCAAGAAGATAAAGTCTGTCACTGTTTCCATTTTTTCCCAATCTATTTGCCATGAAGGGATGGAACCAGATGCCATAATCCTTGTTTTTTGAGCACTGAGGGGTTTTTTTGTTTTGTTTTTTTAAAATTTGACCTTTTTTATTGGTCTTTCATCGATTTATTTTTATCCATCTTTGTTCTTTGGCCTGTGTGGTCCTCCCATTGCAGTGGCCTCTCTTGTAGCAGCTCACTGGCTCTGGGCACATGCGTTCCAGAACACTGGATCGTAATTGGACACACCGATCCAGCCACTCCACGGCATGTGGGATCTTCCCAGGCCAGGGATCTAACCAGCACCCCTTGCACTGCAAGATGGACTTCTTACCCACTGGACCACCAGGGAAGCCCTTGAACGTTGAGTTTTAAGCCAGCCTTTTCACGCTCCTCTTTCACCTTCATCAGGAGGCTCTTTAGTTCCTCTTCACTTTCTGTCATAAGGGTAGTGTCACCTGCATACCTGAGGTTATTGATATTTCTCCCTGCAATCTTGATTCCAGCTTGTGTTTCATCCAGACCAACGTTTTGCATGATGTACTCTCTGTATCAGTTACATAAGCAGGGAGACTGTATACAGGCTTGACATACTCCTTCCCTAATTTGGAACCAGACCATTGTTTCATGTCTGGTTCTAACTGTTGCTTCTTGTCCTGCGTACAGGTTTCTCAGGAGGAGGCAGGTAAGGTAGTCTGATATTCCCAGCCACAGTTTGTTTGTGATACACGCAGTCAAAGGCTTTAGCATAGTCTGTGAAGCAGAAGTAGATGTTTGTCTGTAATTCTCTTGCTTTTTCTATGATCCAATGGATGTTGACAGTTTAATCTCTGGTTCCTCTGCCTTTTCTGAATCTAGCTTGTACATCTGGAAGTTCTTTGTTCACGTACCACTGAAGACAAGCTTGAAGGATTTTGAGCTTGACCTTGATATCATGTGAAAGGAGTGTAGTTTTCCTGTAGTTTGAGTATTCTTTGGCATTGCTTTCTTTGGAAGTGGAATAAAAACTGACCTTTTCTAGTCCTATATTCACTGCTGAGTGTTACTTAAAATGTTTTACTTATAGACAAATAGACTATTAATATACATCCATGTATTTCAGATATTCCATGAGCTAATTTTAAAATATGCATGAATAATATAAATAGTATATATAATAATGCATTATAGACAAATAGAACATTATATTGTTTTTTTAAAATTTGACCTTTTTTATTGGTCTTTCATCGATTTATTTTTATCCATCTTTGTTCTTTGGCCTGTGTGGTCCTCCCATTGCAGTGGCCTCTCTTGTAGCAGCTCACTGGCTCTGGGCACATGCGTTCCAGAACACTGGATCGTAATTGGACACACCGATCCAGCCACTCCACGGCATGTGGGATCTTCCCAGGCCAGGGATCTAACCAGCACCCCTTGCACTGCAAGATGGACTTCTTACCCACTGGACCACCAGGGAAGCCCTTGAACGTTGAGTTTTAAGCCAGCCTTTTCACGCTCCTCTTTCACCTTCATCAGGAGGCTCTTTAGTTCCTCTTCACTTTCTGTCATAAGGGTAGTGTCACCTGCATACCTGAGGTTATTGATATTTCTCCCTGCAATCTTGATTCCAGCTTGTGTTTCATCCAGACCAACGTTTTGCATGATGTACTCTCTGTATCAGTTACATAAGCAGGGAGACTGTATACAGGCTTGACATACTCCTTCCCTAATTTGGAACCAGACCATTGTTTCATGTCTGGTTCTAACTGTTGCTTCTTGTCCTGCGTACAGGTTTCTCAGGAGGAGGCAGGTAAGGTAGTCTGATATTCCCAGCCACAGTTTGTTTGTGATACACGCAGTCAAAGGCTTTAGCATAGTCTGTGAAGCAGAAGTAGATGTTTGTCTGTAATTCTCTTGCTTTTTCTATGATCCAATGGATGTTGACAGTTTAATCTCTGGTTCCTCTGCCTTTTCTGAATCTAGCTTGTACATCTGGAAGTTCTTTGTTCACGTACCACTGAAGACAAGCTTGAAGGATTTTGAGCTTGACCTTGATATCATGTGAAAGGAGTGTAGTTTTCCTGTAGTTTGAGTATTCTTTGGCATTGCTTTCTTTGGAAGTGGAATAAAAACTGACCTTTTCTAGTCCTATATTCACTGCTGAGTGTTACTTAAAAATGTTTTACTTATAGACAAATAGACTATTAATATACATCCATGTATTTCAGATATTCCATGAGCTAATTTTAAAATATGCATGAATAATATAAATAGTATATATAATAATGCATATAAAAATAATCAGACTGGAAATTGCTATGGTAATTTTATATCCATTATTGTTTAATTATTAAAACATATAGGGCTTCTCTGGTGGTCCAGTGGGTAAGGACACTGCCTTGCAGTGCAATGAGAGAGACCACTGCAGTGGGGGGCCCACAAGGGCCAAAGAACAAAGATGGATGAAAATAAATAAATGAAATACCAACAGAAGTGGCCAATATATATATGCATATATATACTATCAGTCATTTTCCTGGCATGCGGTAAGTTACTTTAAATGAGTTTTCCATGTTCCTGAACTTGACTCTTTAAGTCCTGATACCGTTTTTGCAGTCATTTTTCAGGAATGGTCCCCAGTGCACTATATGTGTCAGCAGAGCATACAGAACATAATTTACCCTTTTTTGACTCAAAGGCATGAGTTTGAGCATTAATCATGGATTGTTCAGTAATTATGACTGTCTTGAAGTGCTCAGAAGGTATGGGATGGTGACCCTCACCCAGTGGTCTCAGATGGCCAACAAGTCGATTCCATGTTTCTCCCTTTTATATATTGTCCTGTTTCTTCTCACACCTGGAGTGACTCTGTATTCATGTCAGTGATTCAGGCTATAGCCACAGTTTGTGTTTCTAATATGTTGCTTCTAATTTATTTTGGGCTGTGTAACAAAATAGTTTTGTTAGATTTGTCTTCAAAATGAGAGTGAAATATACTAATTAAAAACCTTGTCTGCAAGGATAGTGTATGGTTTTTCAATGAGTTTAAAAATTGTTAAGATTTTCATTTATATTTAATGGCATGTGCTAAGTAGGTGAAATAATATGTAAAATTATGATTAGACTATGAGACCAATTTGAGGTGTTAGAACAACACAAAGGAATTCAGAAAGAGAAATACCATTTCATTTAGCTTGTATGATAGTTCCTGAACTGACATGCCCCAAATTACCAAATTAAGTGAATTTACTAAATTTGTTAACCTTAGTCTAGAAATAGGGTCACAAGTAGAATATGAAGTATGCAACAGTAGAATTTTAAAAGCCATTGGAGCATGGTGCTGGGTGGAAAAGCTAAACCTTGTAGAGTCAGAATTCAACGAGGTGGTCTGAGTGTCCTGTTTTGATCACTCGGGCATTAGCTTTGTGATGCTGAAAAGTGGTGAGCTACATTTTCACATTATGTGAGGGTCCTGGGAAAAGGGTCTTCATAAAGCCAACAGAAGTTGTGTTGAGAATCACTGAGCTGATTATATTTTGGCATCACATTATAAAACATACTTTAAATAATATTTGGTGTGGTTCCCTTTTTCATTCCTGTGTTTTCCTCAGGGAGGAATTGGTAAGAACTCTTGTCCAAGAGAATTGCTTCGGCTTCTCATTATCTTCTTTCTGGATCGTAATTGTTGATTTCTTTGGGGTCTTTACACCATGTAGTTCTTTGTATGGAACATGTTGGTCGTGACTCTTTGAGACCTATGGGCTGTAGCTTGCCAAGCTCCCCTGACCATGGAACTCTCCAGGCAAGAATATTGGAGTGGATAGCCATTCCCTTCTCCAGGTGAGTCTTCCTGACCCAGGAATTGAACCCGGGTCTCCTGCATTTCAGGCAGATTCTTTACCATCTGAGCCACCAGGGAAGCCCTGCTCTTTGTATGTTAAGAGTAGTATTTCCATCTACCTCCAGAAACTATGGAATTTTGGATCTGCTATTTCCTGGCTGATAGCATAAGTGGTTTAAAAAAAGAGTTGCTATGATCTTCAGACATGCAGTATTTGCCTATTAGAATATAGGGGTGGTAGGCTCTGAAGGCCATTGGGAGCAGCCCTTCAAGCAGGAAAAAGGTGGTGATCTTCACCTAACAGATGCAGAAACCAAAGCTGAGGGATCAGGTGACTTGTCCAGGCTCAGAGGACTGGGGACGGCTTTCTGACCTGGGACCCTTTCCATGCTTACCATGCACTCTTGTTCTCTGGCTTCTTCACAAAGTACAGAAATAAATTACTTACAACATTACAAAGCAACTTAAAAACATTTTTTCTGGTAAAAATGTGAAGTGTGAAGAAATACAACTAATGTGCTTGATAGGTCTGTTTTTAACATCCCTTTTCAGCGAGCTGTGCGTCGTTGAGCACAGTTGTATCTAAGCACAACTAATTTGAAAAATAATTAATTTTTCATTATCTAAATTACGAGAACATATTTGGAATAATTGTCACAGGTGACAAAGTTTTAATTCAAATGAGAAGCAAATCAGTATTTTAAATAGATCTATATAATTAGATTGCAATTATGTGAATAAATTGGATCTAAATCCTGGAAACTGTGTCATAATCTCTGTCCTGGAATGCAGGTTTATTGTTATAGAATCAAGAAAGGGAGCCTTCTTTTTTATTCTTTTTAAATTTATCATGAGCTCTAGTCTGATTTCTGTCATCAAGCTAATGCTGAGCTTCAATAAATAAGATCAAGTGGGATCAAGGATTTCCTATTTACTGAATTTGATTTGTATATCTTGAAATTAATGTGAGGCTGAAATGCCTGCTTTTTCTTTTTTAATTTCTCTGTGGTGGGTATGCTTCTGGTGCTCTCTGTGGCAACACTGTCACACCAGGACTGGAGCAAACTGTGTCAGATAAAGTCAGGCCAGAGTCCCCCGCTCAGTGACCATGATGGACCACAGGACCAGAAAAACACTACGAGTTAAGGTGCATCCGGGACGGTGTCACCCAGGGTATTAGGGATTAATGGCATTGAAGTTGTCAGACCTCCCAAGGGCCTAGATTTATCTAGGCAACTCTATTGTCTGTAGACAGCTTTCCTTTTAACCTGAGATAGACAAGGCTCTGAGGTAGATGGAGCGCGCCATGGTCATGCACAGGGACAACCACAGGGCACAGAGGCGGGAAGGAGGGTCACACACTATCCAGGAGTGTTTTTTTCAGGGAGGTCTATGAAATTGACTGAAATGGTGTATAACCTCTGCTTTCATTTGGGTATCAGCACCCTGGATCAGAGACAGTCTAAGAGTCAAGGCTTGTTTGTGTTTACCATGGAGTTGGCTGATGAGAACAAAAAGCAGTAATAAATAAATGAGGTATGTGCTTATAGGTCTGTTTTAACATCCCTTTTCAGCGAGCTGTGTCGTTTGATTGCCCACAAAGTACAGAAATAAATTACTTACAACATTACAAAGCAACTTAAAAACATTTTTCTGGTAAAAATGTGAAGTGTGAAGAAATACAACTAATGTGCTTGATAGGTCTGTTTTAACATCCCTTTTCAGCGAGCTGTCGTCGTTGAGCACAGTTGTATCTAAGCACAACTAATTTGAAAAATAATTAATTTTTCATTATCTAAATTACGAGAACATATTTGGAATAATTGTCACAGGTGACAAAGTTTTAATTCAAATGAGAAGCAAATCAGTATTTTAAATAGATCTATATAATTAGATTGCAATTATGTGAATAAATTGGATCTAAATCCTGGAAACTGTGTCATAATCTCTGTCCTGGAATGCAGGTTTATTGTTATAGAATCAAGAAAGGGAGCCTTCTTTTTTATTCTTTTTAAATTTATCATGAGCTCTAGTCTGATTTCTGTCATCAAGCTAATGCTGAGCTTCAATAAATAAGATCAAGTGGGATCAAGGATTTCCTATTTACTGAATTTGATTTGTATATCTTGAAATTAATGTGAGGCTGAAATGCCTGCTTTTTCTTTTTTAATTTCTCTGTGGTGGGTATGCTTCTGGTGCTCTCTGTGGCAACACTGTCACACCAGGACTGGAGCAAACTGTGTCAGATAAAGTCAGGCCAGAGTCCCCCGCTCAGTGACCATGATGGACCACAGGACCAGAAAAACACTACGAGTTAAGGTGCATCCGGGACGGTGTCACCCAGGGTATTAGGGATTAATGGCATTGAAGTTGTCAGACCTCCCAAGGGCCTAGATTTATCTAGGCAACTCTATTGTCTGTAGACAGCTTTCCTTTTAACCTGAGATAGACAAGGCTCTGAGGTAGATGGAGCGCGCCATGGTCATGCACAGGGACAACCACAGGGCACAGAGGCGGGAAGGAGGGTCACACACTATCCAGGAGTGTTTTTTTCAGGGAGGTCTATGAAATTGACTGAAATGGTGTATAACCTCTGCTTTCATTTGGGTATCAGCACCCTGGATCAGAGACAGTCTAAGAGTCAAGGCTTGTTTGTGTTTACCATGGAGTTGGCTGATGAGAACAAAAAGCAGTAATAAATAAATGAGGTATTTGCTTCAAATAAGGGTCAAAGGTCACTATGGCACTATATGACAAAGGTTTTTTTTTGGGGGGGGGGGTTGGGGAGGGAGGGGGGCAGGCGGGCCACTTTATTGGTCTTTTATTTGTCCATTTTTCATCCACCTTTGTTCTTTGGCCCATGTGGGCCTCCCATCGCGGTGGCGTCTGTTGTCGCAGAGCGCCGGCTCTGGGCGCATGCGCTCCAGAGCTCCGGCTCAGTAATTGGACACATGGGTCCAGCCGCTCCATGGCACGTGGGATCTTCCCAGGCCAGGGATGGAACCGGCGCCCCTTGCACTGCAAGGCGGTGTCCTTACCCACTGGACCACCAGGGAAGCCCGACAAAGATTTTAAGATGAGTTGAATGGGGAAAGGATGTGGGAGGATTTGACGTCACCTGGCCCGTGTGGTCCCCCCATAGTAGCATGAGTGGGCAGGCTCAAGAGAACCTTCAGGGAGCAGGGTCACCCTGTGAATAGCCAACTAGCTACCAAAAGACAGTATTCTCTGCTACATTAAATTACATCAGGGATGGCATGGCCATTTGATTAGTTTTGTTGTTTTTGATAAAATTTTCTTTTATATTTTTTTGTATTATTTTGAGAATAATTTCAGTTTCAACTGAGGTCAATTGAGTGTCTGCACTCCTTGTTCACCAGTAGCAGGCGTCTCTTTATTTTCCACGTTTGATAAAGTTCTCTGCTCCCTGCTGACCAAGGCTCAAACCCATTGGAAGTTGGTTTCATTGATCCTCCCAAGGGCCTAGATTTATCTAGGCAACTCTATTGTCTGTAGACAGCTTTCCTTTTAACCTGAGATAGACAAGGCTCTGAGGTAGATGGAGCGCGCCATGGTCATGCACAGGGACAACCACAGGGCACAGAGGCGGGAAGGAGGGTCACACACTATCCAGGAGTGTTTTTTTCAGGGAGGTCTATGAAATTGACTGAAATGGTGTATAACCTCTGCTTTCATTTGGGTATCAGCACCCTGGATCAGAGACAGTCTAAGAGTCAAGGCTTGTTTGTGTTTACCATGGAGTTGGCTGATGAGAACAAAAAGCAGTAATAAATAAATGAGGTATTTGCTTCAAATAAGGGTCAAAGGTCACTATGGCACTATATGACAAAGGTTTTTTTTTAGGGGGGTGGGTTGGGGAGGGAGGGGAGCAGGCGGGCCACTTCTATTGGTCTTTCATTTGTCTATTTTCATCCACCTTTGTTCTTTGGCCCATGTGGGCCTCCCATCGCGGTGGCGTCTGTTGTCGCAGAGCGCCGGCTCTGGGCGCATGCGCTCCAGAGCTCCGGCTCAGTAATTGGACACATGGGTCCAGCCGCTCCATGGCACGTGGGATCTTCCCAGGCCAGGGATGGAACCGGCGCCCCTTGCACTGCAAGGCGGTGTCCTTACCCACTGGACCACCAGGGAAGCCCGACAAAGATTTTAAGATGAGTTGAATGGGGAAAGGATGTGGGAGGATTTGACGTCACCTGGCCCGTGTGGTCCCCCCATAGTAGCATGAGTGGGCAGGCTCAAGAGAACCTTCAGGGAGCAGGGTCACCCTGTGAATAGCCAACTAGCTACCAAAAGACAGTATTCTCTGCTACATTAAATTACATCAGGGATGGCATGGCCATTTGATTAGTTTTGTTGTTTTTGATAAAATTTTCTTTTATATTTTTTTGTATTATTTTGAGAATAATTTCAGTTTCAACTGAGGTCAATTGAGTGTCTGCACTCCTTGTTCACCAGTAGCAGGCGTCTCTTTATTTTCCACGTTTGATAAAGTTCTCTGCTCCCTGCTGACCAAGGCTCCGAAACCCAGACTTTTCATTGGATCTCACCTCCTGCTCTTCCTGTAGATGCTGGCATTGTATTATAGTGACTGTAGAGAGGAATTTTTTTTTCCTGGCCAGTAGGATTATTTTGGAAGGAGATCAAGCCAGTCAATTCTAAAGGAAATCAATCCTGAATATTCATTGGAAGGATTGACGCTGAAGTTGAAGGTCCAGTACTTTGGCCGCCTGATGCCAAGAGACAGCTCACTGGAAAAGACCCTGATGCTGGGAAAGATTGAAGGCAGGAGAAGGGGGTGACAGAGGATGAGATGCTTGGATGGCATCACTGACTCGATGGACAGGAGTTAGAGCAAGCTCAGGGTGATGGGAAGCTCAGGACCCGGAAGCCTGGCATGCTGAACTCCATGGGGTTGCAGAGAGTTGGACACAGCTGAGTGACTGAGCAACAACAAAGGATCATACTGCAGGAGTGAACACTGAAGGTATTCTTTGATTTGCTCTCTAGAGCAGGGGTCCCCAAGCTCCAGTGTGTGGACCAGTACTTCCTTTCTGAGCCGTGGTGGCATTTGATTAGACGTAAAGTGCACAATAAATGTAGTGTGCTTGAATCATCCTGAAACCATCTCCGTGACCCCCTGTTCGTGGAAAAATTGTCTTCCACACAATCAGTCTCTGGTGCCAGAAAGGTTGGGGATTGGAGTTCTAGAGAACAATTCTAAACCCTTGCATTGAACCCTTTGTAAAAATGCACTTTGTGATGGGAAATGCTGCTGATTGTCCTGCCTTATTGAAGAGTAGGACCGTCTAGCCCACGCTCCTCCTCTCCTGCTTGTTTGAAGGCATCTCCCTAATTCAGAACTGAGTGGCAGATGTGATGTTGCTGGTGGCGTCAGAAGAGCTGAGGGGGAAAGTGAAGCATTAATAAGCTGCCTCTGTCTCCAGTCTGCACCTACTGTGACTTCAAAAGTTTCCAAGGATCCTTTCAAAAACGAGCATCCTCAGAACAGGCTACCACTTTCAGGGATGTTTTTGAGGCCTCCATTCTGCTGACAAAAAGCATTAGCTCAGCTGTTGTTCGTGGGGAATGTAAAAAAATCAGGAAATGTGGCAGAAAGGGGAGCTAAAGGTTGTGAGAGGGGTTGTGAGAGACAGAGTTTTGAAATCTGTATTCAAAGAACGACCAACATGTAGCACCTCTCCAGACTGTTTTAGACAGACTTGGGTGATTCCTGTGTATTGCTCCAAGGATAAAGCTTGGTGATCAACGTGACTACTGGTCTTGACTGTACAGAATGTTCAACATCAAGTAACTGTATTTTGGGTCAGGTGAGGTAAATATAGCCTCATTTGTTGTTATTGTTCAGTAACATGTCTGACTCTGTGACCCTATGGGTTGTAGCCCGCCAGGGTCTTCTGTCTGGAATTTCCCAGACAAGAGTACTGGAGTGGGTTGGCGTTTTCTTCTCCAGGAGATCTTCCCCACCCAGGGGTTAAACCTGTGTCTCCTGAGCCTCCTGGATTGGCAGGCTGATTCTTTACCACTGAACCACCAGAGAAGCCCCAAATCTGTTACCTGGTACTTTCTATTTTCCGTACCAGCCATGAGGAAAGTGGGGACCATTCCCTGATTTTCTTTTTGTTGTTGTTGCTTTAACTTTGGCCTCTTCTTTATTGATTATTTCTTTCTTGATTTTTCATCCATCTTTATTCTTCAGCCGGCGTGGGCCTCCCATTGCAGTGGCCCCTCTCGTTGCAAAGCACCAGCTCTGGGTGCATGCGCACCAGAGTGCTGGCTCTCAATTGGACACATCGGTCCAGCCACTCCGTGGTACACGGGATCTTCCTGGGCCAGGGATCATATGGGTGTCTCTAGTGCTTGAAAGTGGACTCTTTACCCACTGGACCACCAGGGAAGCCCCCCTGATTTTATATATGATGAAACTGCAGTTGAGAGTTGCTGTTCAGTAAGCAGAGAAGTTGGGGCTGAAACCCAGGCCCCAAAGCCCCAGCTCTTAGCTCTGTTCTTTGACTGGTCCTTTAGCTTAGTGATAGCCCTGGTCTAGTCCCAGAAAAACTGCAAGAAAGTCTTTTTGTGTCCACAGACCTACCTCTTGCCCTAAGAAACTGACTTGGCCCATGAAATGTCCTGTAGGAGGTTCTGGAAAGAGGTTGGGAAGCAGGGTGGAGATGAAACTGAGGGCAGAGTGAGCGTCGAGCTGCCCCGTTTGTTCCCAGGGGTAGTGGACACTGGAGGCTGGGCGGGTCAGGAAATCATGAGCATTCCATCCAGCTGGGAAAATGCACACATTCCACTTAGTTGTGTTTCATCTCTTTTCTAACGTATCTTAAATCCCCAGAAAAAAAATGTAGCACCTCTCCAGACTGTTTTAGACAGACTTGGGTGATTCCTGTGTATTGCTCCAAGGATAAAGCTTGGTGATCAACGTGACTACTGGTCTTGACTGTACAGAATGTTCAACATCAAGTAACTGTATTTTGGGTCAGGTGAGGTAAATATAGCCTCATTTGTTGTTATTGTTCAGTAACATGTCTGACTCTGTGACCCTATGGGTTGTAGCCGCCAGGGTCTTCTGTCTGGAATTTCCCAGACAAGAGTACTGGAGTGGGTTGGCGTTTTCTTCTCCAGGAGATCTTCCCCACCCAGGGGTTAAACCTGTGTCTCCTGAGCCTCCTGGATTGGCAGGCTGATTCTTTACCACTGAACCACCAGAGAAGCCCCAAATCTGTTACCTGGTACTTTCTATTTTCCGTACCAGCCATGAGGAAAGTGGGGACCATTCCCTGATTTTCTTTTTGTTGTTGTTGCTTTAACTTTGGCCTCTTCTTTATTGATTATTTCTTTCTTGATTTTTCATCCATCTTTATTCTTCAGCCGGCGTGGGCCTCCCATTGCAGTGGCCCCTCTCGTTGCAAAGCACCAGCTCTGGGTGCATGCGCACCAGAGTGCTGGCTCTCAATTGGACACATCGGTCCAGCCACTCCGTGGTACACGGGATCTTCCTGGGCCAGGGATCATATGGGTGTCTCTAGTGCTTGAAAGTGGACTCTTTACCCACTGGACCACCAGGGAAGCCCCCCTGATTTTATATATGATGAAACTGCAGTTGAGAGTTGCTGTTCAGTAAGCAGAGAAGTTGGGGCTGAAACCCAGGCCCCAAAGCCCCAGCTCTTAGCTCTGTTCTTTGACTGGTCCTTTAGCTTAGTGATAGCCCTGGTCTAGTCCCAGAAAAACTGCAAGAAAGTCTTTTTGTGTCCACAGACCTACCTCTTGCCCTAAGAAACTGACTTGGCCCATGAAATGTCCTGTAGGAGGTTCTGGAAAGAGGTTGGGAAGCAGGGTGGAGATGAAACTGAGGGCAGAGTGAGCGTCGAGCTGCCCCGTTTGTTCCCAGGGGTAGTGGACACTGGAGAGGCTGGGCGGGTCAGGGAAATCATGAGCATTCCATCCAGCTGGGAAAATGCACACATTCCACTTAGTTGTGTTTCATCTCTTTTTCTAACGTATCTTAAATCCCCAGATATTCATCTTCAAGCATAAATCCCAAGCCTTTTCTGGAGGGGAAAATGTAAAGTTGTTTTTGCTTTACTCCTCACTTACTTTGTCTGTACCCTAAAGGCCTTCCTCAGCGTGTATAATTAGGAATTCAAGGCTCAGCAGTTCTGAGGAGCAGCTGAAATGAAGATGAATGATTTTCGGACTTACTAGGTGTAGTCATTCATTTCCAAAGATGTGCTCAGATTCGCCTGGCTCTTGCTGTCCTTTCTGAAAGGTGAAGGATTAATAGGAAAAGAAATCCAGAAGACAAGCAGCTCTTGATTTTTTTTTTTTTTTGGAAAAGTAAAATATAGTAGAAGCAAGTTGAGTTTGATTCTCCTCTGTGCCGTATGTTTGTGATGTGTTCTCTCTTTGTAGTCTCAGATTTCTCACCTATGAAATGGAGTGAGTGACACTTGCCTAGAAGGGTTATGTCAGCAATGCTTATAGCACCGCAGCAGAACGTTCGCTCAGTATATGAGAATTTCTATCATCAATTTTATTTTCAACCCAATTCACTGATGGGTCACATCTCATAAGTTGAGCGTGATGTGTGTGACTCTAGATGATCTGACTCTTTTGCACTCAGATATTTGAGTGCTTGACTTTGTTTTTTTTTATAGTTATATGCATTGATTGACAAACTACTAAACACTGCTACTGTAATTGTTGAAAATGCTGTATGGATTTTATTTCTCCCTTTTACCAGCAAAACTTCTGTTCTTTGATTGGTCCTTTAGCTTAGTGATAGCCCTGGTCTAGTCCCAGAAAAACTGCAAGAAAGTCTTTTTGTGTCCACAGACCTACCTCTTGCCCTAAGAAACTGACTTGGCCCATGAAATGTCCTGTAGGAGGTTCTGGAAAGAGGTTGGGAAGCAGGGTGGAGATGAAACTGAGGGCAGAGTGAGCGTCGAGCTGCCCCGTTTGTTCCCAGGGGTAGTGGACACTGGAGAGGCTGGGCGGGTCGGGGAAATCATGAGCATTCCATCCAGCTGGGAAAATGCACACATTCCACTTAGTTGTGTTTCATCTCTTTTTCTAACGTATCTTAAATCCCCAGATATTCATCTTCAAGCATAAATCCCAAGCCTTTTCTGGAGGGGAAAATGTAAAGTTGTTTTTGCTTTACTCCTCACTTACTTTGTCTGTACCCTAAAGGCCTTCCTCAGCGTGTATAATTAGGAATTCAAGGCTCAGCAGTTCTGAGGAGCAGCTGAAATGAAGATGAATGATTTTCGGACTTACTAGGTGTAGTCATTCATTTCCAAAGATGTGCTCAGATTCGCCTGGCTCTTGCTGTCCTTTCTGAAAGGTGAAGGATTAATAGGAAAAGAAATCCAGAAGACAAGCAGCTCTTGATTTTTTTTTTTTTTTGGAAAAGTAAAATATAGTAGAAGCAAGTTGAGTTTGATTCTCCTCTGTGCCGTATGTTTGTGATGTGTTCTCTCTTTGTAGTCTCAGATTTCTCACCTATGAAATGGAGTGAGTGACACTTGCCTAGAAGGGTTATGTCAGCAATGCTTATAGCACCGCAGCAGAACGTTCGCTCAGTATATGAGAATTTCTATCATCAATTTTATTTTCAACCCAATTCACTGATGGGTCACATCTCATAAGTTGAGCGTGATGTGTGTGACTCTAGATGATCTGACTCTTTTGCACTCAGATATTTGAGTGCTTGACTTTGTTTTTTTTTATAGTTATATGCATTGATTGACAAACTACTAAACACTGCTACTGTAATTGTTGAAAATGCTGTATGGATTTTATTTCTCCCTTTTACCAGCAAAACTTCTGTTTTATACTTCGTATTTATAGAATGAACTGGCTATTAATCTATATTATAGTCAGCAGAATTAGATCTTTTAATAGCATTGTTTGCTAAAAATCTTCTCTGCAGAGTTAAAGACCATAAAAATACTGATAACTGGACCTCACGCCTGACATTTTGCAATGTAAACGTTGTCATGGGGATATAAATGTGATTGACTTTTTTTTTTTAATTTATCTTTTTTGGGGGATGCAGTGGGGTGGGGTGGGAAGGGGATGGGCGGGCCACTTCTGTTGGTCTTTTCATTTCTCTATTTTCATCTGTCTTTGTTCTTTGGCTCCTGTGGGCCTCCCATCGCGGTGGCCTCTGTTGTCGTCGCAGAGCGTCGACTCTGGGCGCATGTGCTCCAGAGCTCCGGCTCAGTAATTGGACACATGGGTCCAGCCGCTCCACGGCACGTGGGATCTTCCCAGGCCAGGGATCGAACCAGCGCCCCTTGCACTGCAAGGCGGTGTCCTTACCCACTGGACCACCAGGGGAAGCACGTGATTGACTTTTAAAGAGAGCTGAGTGATTGTTTTATTTTACAGCGGGTCACTGGTACTTTGTCTTAAATATGCAAACATATATTACGGTAAAATAATTTCGTATATTGGACTAAGTTCTTGCTTTATATATGTGTTAGTGATAATAGCAAGTGGGGCTGCCCTTTTACAATATATTGGCTCACCCAGTTCTCCCTCCATATGTGAATAGAAGTGATAATAAATAAATAGATAAATTCATAGAATTATTTGCAGGATCTAGAAGTGTGTGTGTGCTCAGTGGCTTCAGTGTTCAAGTCTTTGCTATGCTATGGATTGTAGCCCACCAGGCTTCTCTGTTCATGGGATTCGCCAGGCAGAAATACCGGAGGGAGTTGCCGTTTGCTTCTCCTGGGGTCTTCCTGACCCGGGAATGGAACCTGTGTCTCCGGCATTGGCAGGCGTCAGCATTCCCAAGAATTCACCTAGGAAGCCCAGATGTGAACACAAATGATCACACATATCTGGTGTGGAACTCACTGAGCCTGTTGTTGGTCAGAACAGAAGCTGAGTTGAGCACTTGCGTACTGGCAAGTCCCATCTCCGTGTCCTTCTTGCAAGGGGCAAAGGAGACAGAGTCTAGAATGTTCCAGTCTGTGCTGGACCCACAGCTAGGCTGCTAGAGCTGCAGCTTCCTTGGTGGACCCTGGCAATGGGCATCGGGCACACCCTTACTTCAGAATCTGCTGACAGTTTGCACTCAGAGCTCATCTCTGGCTGACCTGAGGTGCCCTTACTGGCCGTGGTAGCCAGCCCTACGAGACACCTCCTTCAGTACACCCTACAAGAGAGTGTATTGCTCTCGGAGATACTAAAAAAATTAATTTGTTTTGCTAAGGTATAATTGACCTATTAGTTTGAGGTCTATGGGCTCCCCTAGTGGCTCAGATGATAAAGAATCCACCTGCAGTGCAGGAGACACGGGGGTTCCATCCCTGGGTTAGGAAGATCCTCTGGAAAAGGGGATGGCTACCCACTCCAGTATTCTTCCCTGGAGAATCCCATGGACAGAGGAGCCTGGCAGGTTATGGTCTTTGGGGTCGCAAAGAGTTGGACATGACTGAGTGACAAACATTTTTTTTTTTTTGAGGTATACTACATAAACATATTTGTATATAGTGTGAGACGTTCTTGACGATGTATAGTCTAGTGAATATCTATTCCTTATGTATGCAGCTAGAAAAATGTTTTTTCTTATGGGAATTTAAAAAATTTACTCTCTTAACAACTTTCACATATGAAGTATAGTCATCAATCATAGAACTTGCTTATTTTATAACTAGAATTTTATACCTTTAGATCCCCTTCACCCATTTTGTCCACCCCCCCTACCTTTGACAACCTGTTTTCTGTATTATGAGCTTTTTAAAATAAAATACTCTACATATAGGTGAGATCATATGGTATTTGTCTAACTGTTTTATTTTACTTAGCATAATGCTCTCAAGGTCCATCTTGCAAAAGGCTAGATTTTATTCTTATTTATGGCGTAATTATATTCCATCATGCTCTGTCACTCAGGGACCCTCTGAACTTTGGTGACCTTGGTTTTTGGAGATGAAACCTTCTTTTGCCTGCCTGCTTCTCACAGTAGTTATGGGCTGTCTCAGAGCTGGATCAGTCTCATGCATCACTGACCCACTGATTTCAGTCACTGATTAGTGCATGTGTTCATTTTTGCTCTGCATACGATTCTCTTGAAACGTCAGTTTTTTTGGCTTTCTTAAGAGAGGAAGACAAGTAGACAGCTGAGTCTCCAGATTGTTGCACTTTCTATAATTTTAAGTAGCAGAAAGTTACTTTTCATGGTAGTCATTTATAGAGGGACCCATGTGATGCAGAACTTTGATGTATTACCTCACAACAACCTCTTGGATAGAAGCCAGAGGTTCCCAGACTTTCTTGGTTTATGGTGGTCTTGGTGTCGCAGTGAAGTTTTCACAGAGCATTAGGCCAAAATAAATAGCTAGTGCTTCCATTTACGAAGTAATATTAAAGAAAAAATGAGAGCTGGGCAGTAGGTAAAGAGGGAAAAACAGATTTTATTCAGGACAATTGCATTAGGGGAAAAGAGACCTCAGTATAGAACTGGGTTTAGTTATGAATACAGCCTGAGCAAGTGGGAGTTTATAGCAGAGGTCAGGTGCTGTCAGTGGATGGAAAATTACTCAGAAGGAGCATCGGGGGGAAAGATTTGGGCTAAACTGACCTAATAGACTTCCTGCTAAAATTGTGCAGTGTAGGAACAAACACAGAAGTTCAAAAGTTGAGACCTCATTGGAAAATTCAATAGAGCTTAAGGAAAGTTTGGTCAAGGAGAGAATCTTTGTCAGTAAAGTTAGTTCTCAGCAACTTTGCCCTAACAAGTTTGTAATCATTTGAAAAAACAATGCATATACTTTGAAAGGAAAATATAGTAACTTTCATCTCATTCTTAAATAACCACAGTTACATACTAAGGGGAGGGCATGTGCCTGCTGGATACTCACATCTCAAATCGATCACCACCAGCCTCATTTCCTGTTCATGGTGAGTTTCATGGGCTATTTGCTTTTTATCACGGCATTTGCTGAAAACCCAGTTTTGAAAAGATATGATGCCACCAAAAGAAAAGTAGTGAGATTTGCACTCCTGAGTATATATCTGGATGAAACCATAGTTCAAAAAGACATATGGGGGTTTTCCTGGTGGTCCAGTGGGTAAAGAGTCCACCTTGGAGTGCATAGGGTGCCAGTTTGATCCCTGGCCCGGGAAGATCCCACATGCTGAGGAACGGCTGGACTGGTGTGTCTAATAACAAGCCAGCACTCTGGAGCGCATGCGCCTGGAGCCAGTGCTCTGCAACATGGAGTGGGAGGGGGGGCGGGCCACTGCGATGGGAGGCCCACACAGGCCTAAGAATAAAGATGGATGAAAAATCAATGAAAAGAGGCCAAAAATTAAAAAAAAATAGCAAAAAGAAAAAAAGACATGTGTACCCCTATATTCATAGAAGTGTTGTTTATAAGAGCCAAGATGTGGAAATAACCTATATGTCCATTGACAGATGCCTGGATAAAAGAAGATGTGGTCTCTATATATGCGGTAGAATATTACTCAGCCATAAAAAGTGAAATAATGCCATTTGCAGCAGCATGGGTAGACCTAGAGATGATCATACTAAGTGAAGTAAGTCAGAAAGAGAAATATCATATGATATCACTTACATGTGGGATCTAAAATATGACACAAATGAACTTACCTACAAAACAGAATCAGACTCAACAGACATAGAGAACAGACTTACGGTTGCCACAGGAGAGGGGGCGTGCTGGAGGGGTGACCTGAGAGTTTGGCATTAGCAGATGTGAACTATACTATACATAGAATAGGTAAGTAACAAGATCCTACTGTATACCACAGGGAACTATAGTCAGTGTCTTGTGATAGACTATAGTGGAAAAGAATGTGAATATATATATATATATTTATAACTGATAACTGAATCACTTTGATGTACAACAGAAATTAATACAACATTGTAAATCAACTGTACTTCCATAAAATCAGAAAAGAACTGTAGTGGGCTAGAATGTTGGAACTTCTAGCTGAGTATTCTCAATGTCTGGCAGGTGTTGTGTCCTGCGTTCTCCTAGAAAAGTAAAAGAAAATCTAGATATTCCTGGGTATTGCTGTGACTTCGTTGCAGTGGCCCATGATGCTTTGACACCCAGTTTTGGAACTGTGGTAGGCAGCGTATGCATTGCTATTGCCATCAGACAGGTGTGGAAATAGCTCGGAATTGCCTGGGGTGCAACAGGCTTATGAAAGGACCCCGACCTTGAAACTGGTCCTGGTGAGCAGTCTTCCAGTACATTGTGGATGGTCAGGAAAATGATGCTCTCTGAGCAAGGCCAGTGGGAGCAATGGAAACCTAGGCACGGTGATCCCTAGTGCCCTGGGCCATCCTCCTCAGGAGCAGCAGCTGCTGGTGCCCCTCTGGATGATATGGAAGACAGGAACATTCTTCTGAACATGGGTCTTAGTCATGAAGAGTGTCTTTATGGATAAGACCCTTCCAAGTACAGTAATTGCCTTTAAGAGATCTCTCTCTTCTTTAAGGTTCCCTGACTTTGAAATGGTGCTAGAGTTAAAGAACCTGCCTGCCGATGCAGGAGAGTTAAGAGACATGGGTTGGACCCCTGGGTTGGGAAGATTCCCTGGAGAAGGAAATGGCAACCCGCTCCAGTATTCTTGGCTGGAGAATCCCGTAGAGGGGCCTGGAGGGCT
Source organism: Tragulus kanchil (assembly GCA_022376925.1). Classification (NCBI taxonomy): domain Eukaryota; kingdom Metazoa; phylum Chordata; class Mammalia; order Artiodactyla; family Tragulidae; genus Tragulus; species Tragulus kanchil. The sequence goes on from JAIOJX010000026.1 coordinate 57,745,657, forward strand.
CCATTTCATGGGAATACACAGAGTAGGAGATGCTTAAAGCGACTTTCCATGCATGCATGAATCTGAGGCTATTTTGAGTGTTTTTTTCTTTTTAATCAAATTCTGCAGCTCGATACAGTGGACCACAAACACTACCTTCTCTGTACCATTCACACTCTTCATTGATGAAGGAAGGACACACACCCTTCATCTTTATTTCTGGATCTGTGGTGAGGTTTATTGGGTGTAGCGCATTCCAAAGTCTGAGAACTTTTCCTCATCGCAGCCAGTGGCACCAGATCAGTTTCAGTATTTTAACTCTACACAGAACCAGCGACACCCGCGATATTAAAAGAATCGTCTCTACAACTACACAGCTACTTTAATTCCTATTCTAGATGTTGCAAGGTGTGTGGCTTTTTCTCAGGAGATTTCTCATGTGATCAATTCTCATGTTCCGAATATTTCTAGCTGATGAATTGAATCGGTGATATAATTCTGAGGGAGAGGATAGTAAAAATATTTCCAGACATTACCTTTGTCTCGCTGAGGGAGTGCTATAATCATTTAGTTTTTTCTTTTAATTCTATCTATAAAAAGTGGATTGTATAATCCACACAGGAAAATTGCTTTTGTGTTTTTGTGCATTAGGTGATGCATACAATCAGAGATATGCAATGGTGTTGATGTCTCCAGTGTTTATCAGCGGTCCTTCCACCAGCACTGTGGGAACAGAGACTCTGGCTGTTCCCAGGGCCTCGTGCAGGGATCAGCAAACTTTTCTGCAAAGAGCCAAGCAGGAGATATTTTTGGCTTTGCAGGTCACATGATCTCTGTAGTAGTTACTCAGCTCTGATGATAGAGGTTGTGAGCAGCCAGTCATACGTTTTGTGTTTTCTTAAAAATTTGTTTATTAATTGGAGGGTCATTGCTTGCCAGTGCTGTGTTGGATTCTGCCATACATCCACATGAATCGGCCATAGGTATACATAGGTCCCCTCACTCTTGAACCTCCCTCCCACCGCATCCTATCCCAGCCCTCTAGGTTGTCACAGAGCACCGGGTTTGAGCTTCCTGCATCACACAGCAAGTTCCCATGGGATGTCTGTTTTACATATGGTAATAAATATGTTTCAACGCTACTCTCTCAATTCATCCCACCTTCTCCTCCCACTGTGTTTCCACGTCTGTTCTCTAATGTCTCCGTCTCCATTGCTGCCCTGCAAATAGGTTCAGCGGTACCATCTTTCTAGATTCCATGGGCGTGTGCATGCTGAGTTGCTCCAGTCATGTCTGACTCTTTGTGACCCTATGGACTGTAGCCCACCAGGCTCCTCTGTCCATGGGATTTCCCAGTCAAGAATACTGATGTGGGGCTTCCCTGGTGGTTAATTTTTTAAAACCCCTTTTCTACAGAACCAGCGACACCCGCGATATTAAAAGAATCGTCTCTACAACTACACAGCTACTTTAATTCCTATTCTAGATGTTGCAAGGTGTGTGGCTTTTTCTCAGGAGATTTCTCATGTGATCAATTCTCATGTTCCGAATATTTCTAGCTGATGAATTGAATCGGTGATATAATTCTGAGGGAGAGGATAGTAAAAATATTTCCAGACATTACCTTTGTCTCGCTGAGGGAGTGCTATAATCATTTAGTTTTTTCTTTTAATTCTATCTATAAAAAGTGGATTGTATAATCCACACAGGAAAATTGCTTTTGTGTTTTTGTGCATTAGGTGATGCATACAATCAGAGATATGCAATGGTGTTGATGTCTCCAGTGTTTATCAGCGGTCCTTCCACCAGCACTGTGGGAACAGAGACTCTGGCTGTTCCCAGGGCCTCGTTCAGTGATCAGCAAACTTTTCTGCAAAGAGCCAAGCAGGAGATATTTTTGGCTTTGCAGGTCACATGATCTCTGTAGTAGTTACTCAGCTCTGATGATAGAGGTTGTGAGCAGCCAGTCATACGTTTTGTGTTTTCTTAAAAATTTGTTTATTAATTGGAGGGTCATTGCTTGCCAGTGCTGTGTTGGATTCTGCCATACATCCACATGAATCGGCCATAGGTATACATAGGTCCCCTCACTCTTGAACCTCCCTCCCACCGCATCCTATCCCAGCCCTCTAGGTTGTCACAGAGCACCGGGTTTGAGCTTCCTGCATCACACAGCAAGTTCCCATGGGATGTCTGTTTTACATATGGTAATAAATATGTTTCAACGCTACTCTCTCAATTCATCCCACCTTCTCCTCCCACTGTGTTTCCACGTCTGTTCTCTAATGTCTCCGTCTCCATTGCTGCCCTGCAAATAGGTTCAGCGGTACCATCTTTCTAGATTCCATGGGCGTGTGCATGCTGAGTTGCTCCAGTCATGTCTGACTCTTTGTGACCCTATGGACTGTAGCCCACCAGGCTCCTCTGTCCATGGGATTTCCCAGTCAAGAATACTGATGTGGGGCTTCCCCTGGTGGTTCAGTGGGTGGGGACACCACCTTGCAGTGCAAGGGGAACCGGTTCGATCCCTTGCCTGGGAAGATCCCACGTGCCACGGAGCGGCTGGACTGATGTGTCGGATCGCCGAGCCGGAGCTCTGGAGCGCATGCGTCCAGAGCCAGTGCTCTGCGACGACGGATGCCACCGCGATGGGAGGCCCACAGGAGCCAAAGAACAAAGACGGATGAAAAATAGAAATGAAAGACAAATGGAGGTGGCCCGCCTGCTCCCCTCCCTCCCCAACCCGACCCCCACTCAAAATAAATAAATAAATAAATCTTTAAAAAAAAAAGAATACTGGTGTGGGTTGCCATGCCCTCCTCCTAGATTCCATGTGTATGCATTAATATACAATATTTGTTTTCTCTTTATGACTTACTTCCCAATGTATAGTAGTTTCTAGGTTCATCCACCTTATCAGAGCTGACTCAAACATGTAGTATATGTGTATACATGTATATTGTATACATATACTGCAGCTTTATCCATTCATCTGTCTTGGGCATCTAAATTGCTTCCATGTCCTAGCTATTGTAAATAATGCTGCATTGAACATTGGGATGCATGTGTTTTTTTCAGTTTTGGTTTCCTCAGGGTATATGTGCATTGATGGGGTCGCACATATTTTGGGGTCATTTAAAATGGTGGGCTTCCCCAGTGGCTCAGATGGTAAGGAAGCCACCTGCATTGCAGGGGACCCAGGTTTGATTCCTGGGTCAGGAAGATCCTTTGGACAAGAGAATGGCTACCCACTCCAGTGTTCTTGCCTGGAGAATTCCATGGACAGAAGAGCCTCAGGCTACAGTCCATGGAATCAAAAACAGTAGGACATGACTGAGTGACTAGCACTTTTCATGGTAGTTTTATTCCTAATTTTTAATTAAAACTCTGTCTTAATGAAACTTTATTGATGGATGCTGACATTTGAACCTTAGATGGTTTTCACATGATATGAAACTGTTACCTTCTTTAGATTTTTTCAACTTTTAAAACTGAAAAAATTAAGCCCACCAGGCTCCTCTGTCCATGGGATTTCCCAGTCAAGAATACTGATGTGGGGCTTCCCCTGGTGGTTCAGTGGGTGGGGACACCACCTTGCAGTGCAAGGGGAACCGGTTCGATCCCTTGCCTGGGAAGATCCCACGTGCCACGGAGCGGCTGGACTGATGTGTCGGATCGCCGAGCCGGAGCTCTGGAGCGCATGCGTCCAGAGCCAGTGCTCTGCGACGACGGATGCCACCGCGATGGGAGGCCCACAGGAGCCAAAGAACAAAGACGGATGAAAAATAGAAATGAAAGACAAATGGAGGTGGCCCGCCTGCTCCCCTCCCTCCCCAACCCGACCCCCACTCAAAATAAATAAATAAATAAATCTTTAAAAAAAAAAGAATACTGGTGTGGGTTGCCATGCCCTCCTCCTACATTCCATGTTTGTGCATTTATATACAACATTTGTTTCTCTTTATGACTTACTTCCCAATGTATAGTAGTTTCTAGGTTCATCCACCTTATCAGAGCTGACTCAAACATGTAGTATATGTGTATACATGTATATTGTATACATATACTGCAGCTTTATCCATTCATCTGTCTTGGGCATCTAAATTGCTTCCATGTCCTAGCTATTGTAAATAATGCTGCATTGAACATTGGGATGCATGTGTTTTTTTCAGTTTTGGTTTCCTCAGGGTATATGTGCATTGATGGGGTCGCACATATTTTGGGGTCATTTAAAATGGTGGGCTTCCCCAGTGGCTCAGATGGTAAGGAAGCCACCTGCATTGCAGGGGACCCAGGTTTGATTCCTGGGTCAGGAAGATCCTTTGGACAAGAGAATGGCTACCCACTCCAGTGTTCTTGCCTGGAGAATTCCATGGACAGAAGAGCCTCAGGCTACAGTCCATGGAATCAAAAACAGTAGGACATGACTGAGTGACTAGCACTTTTCATGGTAGTTTTATTCCTAATTTTTAATTAAAACTCTGTCTTAATGAAACTTTATTGATGGATGCTGACATTTGAACCTTAGATGGTTTTCACATGATATGAAACTGTTACCTTCTTTAGATTTTTTTCAACCTTTTAAAACTGTAAACATCATTCTTACTTCACAGGCTGGACAGACATGGCGGGCTGGACTCGGCCTGTGAACCAGAGTGTGCTGAGGTCTGGGCACACACAGGTGCTGAGTGAATATTTGTTAATGACGAAGATCACGGGTTAAACTTGATTTTTATTATGAAATATTTCGAGCACACAGAAATGCACAGAGAATATTATAATTAGCATCGACCACTGAGGTTCTGCAAACATCATCCTGTTGTATTTGCTAAAGAGTTTTTTTAACAGATGTAGTTAATACCTACCAGCCCCAGCCCCAGTCTTGTAGATGACATGATACTATACATACAAAATCTTAAAAATGTAACAAGAAAGCTACGAAAGCTCATCAATGAATTCAGTAAAGTATGAATGTGCCTGATTCCTGAAGCTTTGAATTATAGTCAGAAGTCAGGGAGCCTGATTCAGCTAGCAATTTTATTTTTTTCTCAAAATTATTTTGGATACTGGGGGTCTTTTGTGTTTCCATACACATTTAAATTTTTTTTGTACGAGTTCTTGGAAAAATGCCATGGGTAATTTGATACGGATTGCACTGAATCTGTAGATTGCCTTGGGTAGTATCGTCATTTTGACAGTATTTGTTCTTCTAGTGCAGGAAGATGATATATCTTTCATCTGAGTCATCAGTTATTCTTTTCATAAGTGGCTTACAGTTTTCAGAGTACAGATCTTTTGCTTCCTTAGATAGGCTTTTTCCTAGGTATTTTATTATTCTTGACTTGATGGTAAATGGAATTTTTTTTTTTTTTGTCTTTCTAATCTTTTGTTGTTAGCATATAGAAATGCACCAGATTTCTGGGTAGTAATTTTGTAACCTGCAGACTCCTCCCTGACCCTATTTCCCTTCCTCTCTGTCCAGAAACAATTGATATTCTGAATTGATGATATGTAAGCTTTCTGTCTGCATTCTCATACTTTTGCAACACTATTGTGTTTTGTCCATGGTTTTAAGATGTAACTGTAGTTCATTTATTTACATTTTTATGCAGTTTAATATATTCATCTTCTATTTTACTCTAGAGATTCTTTTGGACTATAAAATAGTCTCCTATATTTTCATCCAGAGCAGGAATCAGCAGATTTTTTCAGCAGAGAGCAGAAAGTAAATATTTTAGGCTTTGCTGCCCACATCTTCTCTGTTGTAACTACTCAGCTCTGTGAAGGCAGTCACAGGCAGCATGCAGACTAACAGGAATGACTGTGTCCTGATAAAACTTTATGAACAAAATCAGGTAATGAGCCAGAGTTGGTCTGTGAGCTGTGTAGCTTTTAGACCCTGATATAAAAGTTTTCAGGTTATATATTTTGCCATTTTAATGTAAAATCCACCTGGAATTCATTTTTGAGTGGGTATATACGGCATGAGCTACATACCTATTTTAGTTACAGGGATCAGCAATTATTTGATCACCAGTTACTAAATAGTTTATCCTTTCTGCACTTATTTTTAATGCCTTCCCTGTTCTATAACACATTCCTTTATATGCTAAGTCTCTGTTCTCTTTTCTGATACACTGTTTAATTTGGCTCTCTGTATCCAGTACTATGCTGTTGCAATGATTATAGACATCTGGTAAATTTGTCTACCTGGTTGGGAAAATATATTCTTATTTTTTTTCAGATTATCTTGGAAATACTTGGTCCTTTCATCTTCCATTTAAGTTTTTGAATCAATTTGACAAATCCATTAGGAGAGAAAGAACATGGCTGGAATTGTGTCTTTCTGCCTGAATTTGTGGGTATGCCTGGCAGCCTGAGATCTTTTTTGGGCTTTTTTTTTTTCCGTTATACCTGGAAGCCTGAGGTCTTAGTTGCTCAACCCAGGGATTGAATTCACACTCATGACAGTGAAAGTGTAAAGTCCTAACTGGTGGACCTCAAGAGAATCCCCTGGATTAGTAAACTTATTACATACTAGCTGATGACCATGAACAGTTGTAATTCTCTGAGCCTGAGAGATGCGTGCAGATCATTCTACTTACTGGGTAGAATATAGTGAAAATGAAATGAGTTAAAACATGGAAAACATTGAGAATTGTGCAATGCACAGTGTAAACAAACCCTCATTTATTAATTATCTTCTTAATATATTCATCTCAAAGAGATTCTTTTGGACTATAAAATAGTCTCCTATATTTTCATCCAGAGCAGGAATCAGCAGATTTTTCAGCAGAGAGCAGAAAGTAAATATTTTAGGCTTTGCTGCCCACATCTTCTCTGTTGTAACTACTCAGCTCTGTGAAGGCAGTCACAGGCAGCATGCAGACTAACAGGAATGACTGTGTCCTGATAAAACTTTATGAACAAAATCAGGTAATGAGCCAGAGTTGGTCTGTGAGCTGTGTAGCTTTTAGACCCTGATATAAAAGTTTTCAGGTTATATATTTTGCCATTTTAATGTAAAATCCACCTGGAATTCATTTTTGAGTGGGTATATACGGCATGAGCTACATACCTATTTTAGTTACAGGGATCAGCAATTATTTGATCACCAGTTACTAAATAGTTTATCCTTTCTGCACTTATTTTTAATGCCTTCCCTGTTCTATAACACATTCCTTTATATGCTAAGTCTCTGTTCTCTTTTCTGATACACTGTTTAATTTGGCTCTCTGTATCCAGTACTATGCTGTTGCAATGATTATAGACATCTGGTAAATTTGTCTACCTGGTTGGGAAAATATATTCTTATTTTTTTTCAGATTATCTTGGAAATACTTGGTCCTTTCATCTTCCATTTAAGTTTTTGAATCAATTTGACAAATCCATTAGGAGAGAAAGAACATGGCTGGAATTGTGTCTTTCTGCCTGAATTTGTGGGTATGCCTGGCAGCCTGAGATCTTTTTGGCTTTTTTTTTTTTCCGTTATACCTGGAAGCCTGAGGTCTTAGTTGCTCAACCCAGGGATTGAATTCACACTCATGACAGTGAAAGTGTAAAGTCCTAACTGGTGGACCTCAAGAGAATCCCCTGGATTAGTAAACTTATTACATACTAGCTGATGACCATGAACAGTTGTAATTCTCTGAGCCTGAGAGATGCGTGCAGATCATTCTACTTACTGGGTAGAATATAGTGAAAATGAAATGAGTTAAAACATGGAAAACATTGAGAATTGTGCAATGCACAGTGTAAACAAACCCTCATAAATCTTAACTATTAAAAACTATTAGTATTCTTTGGTAGAAACCCTCTTATCAAGGAAGTTAAGTGGGGAATCCTCAAAATGTTTAAGATATACTATAAGAATCTTCTTGTTGTTTTTCAGTTGCCAAGTTGTGTCCAACTCTTTGTGACCCCGTTGACTGCAGCATGCCAAGCTTCCCTGTCCTTCACTATCTCCTAGAGTTTGCTCAAACTGAAGTCTGTTGAGTTGGTCATGCTATTCAACTGTCTCATCCTCTGTCATCCCCTTCTCCTCCTGCCCTCAGTCTTTCCCAGCATCGGGGTCTTTTCCAATGAGTCAGCTCTTTGCATCAGGTGGCCAAAGTACTAGAATTTCAGCTTCAGCATCAGTCCTTCCAATGAATGTTCAGAGTGAATTTCCACTAGGATTGACTGGTTTAACTTCTGTGGAGTCCAAGGGACTCTCAAGAGTCTTCTCCAGGACCACAATTCAGAAGCATCAATTCTTTGGTGCTCAGCCTTCTTTAATGGTCCAACTCTCATATTCATATATGACTACTAGGAAAACAATAACTTTGCCTATACAGACCTTTGTCAGCAAAGTGATGTCTCTGCAATTTAATACCCTGTCTTAAGTTTGCATAGCTTTCCTTCCAAGGAGCAAGCATCCTTTAATTTCATGGTTGCTGTCACTGGCTGCAGTGATTTTGGAGCCCAAGAAAAGAAAATCAGTCACTGCTTCTACTCTTTCTTCTTCTATTTGCCATGAAGTGATGGGACCGGATGTCATGATCTTAGTTTTTTGAATATTGAGTTTTAAGTCAACTTTTTGACTCTCCTCTTTCATCCGCATCAGGAGTCTCTTTAGTTCCTCTTCACTTTCTGCCATTAGAGTGGTATCATCTGCATATCTGAAGTTGTTATTTCTTCCAGCAATCTTGATTCCAGCTTGTGATTGATCCAACCCAGCATTTTATATGATATACTCTGCATATAAATTAAATAAACAGGGTGACAATATACAACCTTGATTTACTCCTTTCCCAATTTTGAACAAAACCATTGTTCCATGTCTGGTCCTAACTAACTGTTGCTTCTTGACCTGCATTCAAGTTTCTCAGGAGACAGGTAAGTTGTTCTGCTATTCCTTCCCCTTTAAGGATTTTGTGCAGCTTGTTGTGTTCTGCACAATCAAAGACTTTAGCATAGTCAATGAAGCAGAAATAGATGGGTTTTTTTTCTGGAATTCGCTGTGATCCAACAAATGTTGACAATCTGATCCCTGGTTCCTCTGCCTTTCCTAATCGCAGCTTGTATATCTGGAAGTTCTCAGTTCATGTACTGCTGAAGCCTCGCTTGAAGGATTTTGAGAATAAATGTGCTAGAATGTAAAATGAGTGCAGTTGTACTGTAGTTTGATTATTCTTTGGCATTTGGCTATAAGCATCTTACCCTAATGTATATAAATGATATTCATGCAGTAGGGGAAAGGGTTCTGTTGAGTCTTACTTGCAGTTCTATTTGCTGCTAGTGGTTTGCTTCCTTGTGGAGTTTGTAATTTTTGATTCTGAGTTCATTATAACATATGCATGTCTGTGTGTGCATACGTGTGTCTTGTGCTCTGAGCTCTGAAAGTGTGACTCCATCACTCTGTTGGTTCCGGTCAAGTTATTCAATGTGTGTTTCTTGGCTTAGGATGTCCGTATCAAGGAGCTGTTGTCAATCTCATGGGATATTTATATGGAAGGTTTTAGCTACTTCTGGGCAACTCGTTTTTTCATCCCCAAACCCTGGAGATATGACATTTTTTCAGTTGTTTCTCCTTTCGGGATCTCCAGACCACTAGCCTTTTTGCAAAGCGTAAGAGGCTTTCTGTACGGAGGCATGGCTCTCTCACTTCTCCTGGGCTCACAGCCACATTTCCCATCCCTTGTGATTTCTAGAATTCAGCCCCTCAGTCCTTACTCAGGTCAGGTCCATAACTCCTGTGGTCAATGAAGAGCTAATGATTCTGGTTTTGAGTCCTCTTAGCACTTTTGAAACTCAAGGGTTTGCCTTCTCCCCTGCCTCCTTTCACCCTTGAATTAAAGTATCTTCTACATTGCCTAAAATTGTTAAATGGTTTTAGTCAGAGAAGGGTCTGCCCCTCAGTTTAATCCGTTATAATAAAAGTCCTGAATGATGAACTTTTCCATCAATTAAGCTCTTATTTTCAGTGTGCCTGTAGTACTTACATATGCCAGAAAAGTTGTGGTGTCTGTAATCTTTATGCAGGAGCTTAATTCACATGGTCCAATTTGGCAAGCATAATTAAAATAGTTTAGGAAAACAGTTTTGGGGATGCTATGTGCTCAAAAATTAGTTTGATGAAAAACTCTTTTAATTCTTATGGCTATGCCTCCTGACCATTTTTCCAGTGTGGTTTTCTACCCTTCTAATTTCATATATTGATTGGAAATGCTAAATATTTGTGTTTTTAAAGAGATCATTTGTATGATCAGTATTGAGTGCGTTTGAAACTGTCGTGCCTCTGCTGTAATGCTTCTGCAGACATAACTATACAGGTGCCAGATCTCAGCTGACTCAAGGTTTATCTTGTAATGATCGAGAAAAAGGATTGTGAAAAAGCTGGCTTAAAACACAACATTTAAACAAGCTATGATCATGGCATCTGGTCCCATCACTTCATGACAAATAGAAGGGGAAAAAGTGGAGCAGTGAAGGATTTAATTTTCTTGTGCTCCAAAATCACTGCAGATAGTGATTGCAGCCATGAAATTATAGGAAGCTTGCTCCTTGGAAGAAAAGCAATGACAAACCCAGACAGTGTATTAAAAAGTAGAGACAAAACTTATATATATATATATATATATATATATATATATATATATATATATAAAGTAGAGACATCACTTTACTCACCAAGGTCCCTATAGTCAAAGCTATGGTTTCTCCAATAGTCATGTATGGATGTGAGAGCTGGACCAGAAAGAAGGCTGAGTGCCAAAAAATTAATGCTTTCAAACTGTGGTGCTAGAGAAGGCTTTTGAGAGTCCCTTGGACAGCAAGGAGATCAAACCAGTCAATCCTAAAGGAAATCAACCCTGAAAATTCATTGGAAGGACTGATGCTGAAACCGGAGCTCCAGGACTTGGGCCACATAATGCGAAAAAAAAGCTCTCATTGGAAGACCCCAGTGCTGACAAAGATTGAGGCCAAAAGGAGAAGAGGACAACAGTAGATGAGGTGGTTGGTTGGCATCTCCAACTCAATGGACATGAGTTTGAGCAGACTCCAGGAGGGAGTGTGGGGCAGGGAAGCCTGGCATGCTGTCGTCCTTGGGGTCTCCAAGAATCAGACAACCTAGCGGCTGATCAACTGCAACAATAATCGTTAAGAAAATTCACTGAAGTGCACTTGGAACATTCTTTCTTCTGCTTTCTGGTAAAGTAGTCCCACGTTCACAAGGCTGTGCAGTTAACGTGGTGACGGGTTTCTATCCCTGTCCTCCCCTCCTGCCCTGGCTCCCAGGCTGTAGACTCTGCAGTCTCTGTTCGTCACCTTCCTCTTCTCTGGGTTTCACAACTCATGGCGGTTTCTGGTTGAGAGGACTGTCATGGGTGACCTCTTCCACTCTCAGCCATGTTATATTCCTTTATTAGTTTCTCTTTTGTCACTCATAAAGTTAAAGACCCTCTCAACTTCCTTAGCTTTTCGGTATAGGTTAGCCAGTCAGAAAGCTGCTTTCCAACCATGCCCCGAGATGACTGATCTGAGCACGCATGCTCTTTGGTGTTCTTTGGCTTTTGTAGATTTGAAAACAATTGCTAATGGATATCTAGAGATATCCTTTGGACTGCAAAGAAATCAAACTAGTCAGTCCTGAAGGAAATCAACCCTGAATATTCATTGGAAGGACTGATGCTGAAGCTGAAGCTCCAATACTTTGGCCACCTGATGCTAAGAGCTGACGCATTGCAAAAAACCCTGGTGCTGGGAAAGACTGAAGACAAACAGAGAAGCAGGTAGCAGAGGAAGAGATGATTAGATAGCATCTCTGATTCAACAGATATGAATTTGAACAAACTCTAGGAGACAGTGGAGGACACAGGAGCTTGGCGTGCTGCAGTCCACGGGGTCGCAAAGAGTCAAATACAACCTAGCGACCAAAAAACACAACAAAATGGATATCCAAGCCTAGCTGTTTTGTTGACTTGAATTTCATTTTTTTCTTCCTAGCTTTTTTTTTTTTAGTGAAGATCCCTGTATGAAGCCTGCTGGTTCTAGAAGGCTTACCTCCAGGTAAATAAGGTTGGACCACTCAAGGAAAGCTTGAGATTTGTCCTTAGGGCCACTGATTCTTGTCCTTATCTCTGGAGCAAATGGCTATTAAAATTAGAGCAGCTGTTTCCACTTAAGTTTAGAAAAGCTGAAAAGAGAGCAGAGGGAACTTTTGTACCTGCAGAGAGAAAAAACACACATCAAAGTAATCAGGAGGCTGGCAGGTAGACAAGTACATGTAGCCCTTTGCAGCTTAGAGCACAAGCCTGTCTTGAATAAGGGGATGTTGGTTTCACAGCAGGAATAGAGTCCTTCCCCAGCTTTTCTTAAGGATCTGGGTCATCCAGCCTAGTAGATACGGGACGTCCTGTTGTTTAGGCTGAGTCGTGTCCGACTTTTTGCAACCTCTGGACTGTAGCCCACTGAGCTCCTCTGTCCACGGGATTCTCCACGCAAGAATACTGGAGTGGGTTGCCATTCCCTTCTCCAGGGGATCTTCCGACCAGGGATTGAACCCAGGTCTCCTCCATTGCAGGCAGATTCTTTACCATCTGAGCCACCAGGGAAGCCTATATGTATTTAATTAATGAATGAATTTAATTTATTTAGGAACATTTTAGAAACTTTTAGAAAACTTTAAACTGAAGTTTAATTGATTTATATTAGTTTCAGATCACTTGTGATTTATCTTTGTGTCTGGTGTGATGACGGAGCTAAGAATTCTTCCCCCCATATGGCTATCAATTTGTTGAAAAGACTATGTTTATCACACTATTCTGGTTCAGTAATGAAGTGTCTGTATGGTTTTTCTGTTTCTTGACTTCTCTAGAGTTCCTCATTTCTTAAAGAGCTGGTCCTCCTCCATTATTCTTATTTAGGAGAGCCTGGGCTACTTGAGGACCTTTTAAGAAACACCCTTCTGAATATGCTGTGGGACTAGGGGAGCTCAAACAGGGGCTCTGTGGTGACGAGGAGCGGTGGGATGGGGAGGGAGACATGTGGGAGGTTCGGGGCGGGGGGTACCTATGTATACCTGTGGTGGGTTCGGGTCGATATGTGGCAGTAAACAGCAAAACCCTGTAAAAATAAAATAATAAAAAAAGAAACCCCCTTGTAATTTTTGTTGTAGTTGCATTGAATCTGTAGGTCACTAGGGAAAATTGGAATCTTTTTAAAAATGAGTATTTTAATCTCTAACTAGATTTTGCATTTATATATGTTGTCTTTAATTTCTCTAAATACTACTTCATTATTTCATAGCTTTTTGTTGAGGCCATGTACTTCTTCAGCCTGCTTTATTCCTAGGGATTTAAAAAATATTATAAGCCACATCTGTCAAAAGATTTTATTTTTTGCTTCTGATACATGAAGATGAAATTGTTCTTTAAGATAGTTTTTTAATCTTTTAGATACAAGTATATAGCAAACCTGATAAAGTTCCATATTCTCATAACTCACCTGCATACATAATCACAGTCTGTGAATCATGACAATTTTGTTCCTTTTCAGTCTGGATAAGTTCTTTTTCCTCTTGTTTCTGTGCACTGGCTAGGACTTTGCAATATTCAGTGGAAGCGAGACCAAAATCCTTCCTTTGGTCTCAATTTCAGAATTTGAAATTGGTCTCAATTTGAATTTGGTCCCAATTTCAACATTTCACAAATAAGGGTGTGTGTGTGTTTTTTATGTATTCATAGATACTCTTTATCAGAATAAAGAAGTTCTCTTCTACCCCTAGTTTTCTTAATGTCTTCACTCTGAGAAGATGTTGAATTTAACATAATGCTTTTGACACAGTGGTTGAGGTGATTATATATGATCTCCATAGGACAGACACTTAGTTCCTACTTTGCTGCTGGCTTCTTTTCATAAATAGGCAAGGAGGGAAAAGTTGACATAGTTTCTGTATTCATGACTTTGTTGTTTTGTTATGAGAGTTTGCTTGAATGTCTGAGCGTCTCTGAGGAGAGGTGGAACAAGAATATATGCTCTGGAATTGTTCTGAAAGTTCTTGACTCAAGAAAATGATCTCCAAATGGTTAAAAGAAAAAAGAAAAAAGCATTTCACTGAGGCTGGTGTGCTTCTGGCAGTACATGCAACTGAAGGTCATCCTTTAGAATGTAGTTGAAACAGACACCATGTGACAGAGGGCTTGCCAAGTTTTTGAAGAACAATTATTTAATTTTGTTGTAGTTGCATTGAATCTAGGATAAATTGGAATCTTTTTAAAAATGAGTATTTTAATCTCTAACTAGATTTTGCATTTATATATGTTGTCTTTAATTTCTCTAAATACTACTTCATTATTTCATAGCTTTTTGTTGAGGCCATGTACTTCTTCAGCCTGCTTTATTCCTAGGGATTTAAAAAATATTATAAGCCACATCTGTCAAAAGATTTTATTTTTTGCTTCTGATACATGAAGATGAAATTGTTCTTTAAGATAGTTTTTTAATCTTTTAGATACAAGTATATAGCAAACCTGATAAAGTTCCATATTCTCATAACTCACCTGCATACATAATCACAGTCTGTGAATCATGACAATTTTGTTCCTTTTCAGTCTGGATAAGTTCTTTTTCCTCTTGTTTCTGTGCACTGGCTAGGACTTTGCAATATTCAGTGGAAGCGAGACCAAAATCCTTCCTTTGGTCTCAATTTCAGAATTTGAAATTGGTCTCAATTTGAATTTGGTCCCAATTTCAACATTTCACAAATAAGGGTGTGTGTGTGTTTTTTTTTTTTGTATTCATAGATACTCTTTATCAGAATAAAGAAGTTCTCTTCTACCCCTAGTTTTCTTAATGTCTTCACTCTGAGAAGATGTTGAATTTAACATAATGCTTTTGACACAGTGGTTGAGGTGATTATATATGATCTCCATAGGACAGACACTTAGTTCCTACTTTGCTGCTGGCTTCTTTTCATAAATAGGCAAGGAGGGAAAAGTTGACATAGTTTCTGTATTCATGACTTTGTTGTTTTGTTATGAGAGTTTGCTTGAATGTCTGAGCGTCTCTGAGGAGAGGTGGAACAAGAATATATGCTCTGGAATTGTTCTGAAAGTTCTTGACTCAAGAAAATGATCTCCAAATGGTTAAAAGAAAAAAGAAAAAAGCATTTCACTGAGGCTGGTGTGCTTCTGGCAGTACATGCAACTGAAGGTCATCCTTTAGAATGTAGTTGAAACAGACACCATGTGACAGAGGGCTTGCCAAGTTTTTGAAGAACAATTATTTAATTTTGGTATATCTGCAGTAAAGAGGGATGGAAGATTCATCAGTATGAGTATTCACTGGATGTGTTAGCTAGACTATAAGAAAGGAGGGGCAGGGCTTCCCCTGGTGGTCCAGTGGGTAAGGACACCGCCTTGCAGTGCAAGGGGCGCGGGTTCAATCCCTGGCCTGGGAAGATCCCACGTGCCGCAGAGCGGCTAGACGGATGTGTCCAATTACCGAGCCAGAGCTCTGGCGCGCATGCGCCCAGAGTCGGCGCTCTGCGACAACAGAGGCCACCGCGATGAGAGGCCGGCAGGAGCCAAAGAAAGAAAATGGATAAAAATAGAGAAATGAAAGACCAATAGAAGTGGCCCGCCCATCCCCCTCCCTCCCCACCCTACCCCCCAAAAGATAAATAAAATTTTTAAAAAAAGAAAGGAGGGGCAATTCCAGCATTATTTCCCAAAGTATCAGGTTTTAGAGACTGTGGAAAAGTTGGAAAATAATTAGACAGGTAGTGATTTATTATTAATGAACGTGTTTCAAGTCAAAAGTCTGAATTCTGCTTGATTTCCTTGTAGCCTCTTTACAGAGGTGACTCAACCCATATGCAAAAACCAGGATGGGCTGATTTTAAGAAAGCAATTCCAAATTGAGGGCAAAAATGGGTTCCCCAGATCAATCCAGGAATAATTTTTCAAGTAATTTGGGGTTCCTAATACAGAAGTAAAGCAGTATCAAAACACATGGGAATTGTCTTATTAGTGTATTTCACTGAGATATATCGGTTTCCCAGGTGGCTCAGTGGTAAAGAAGCCCCCTGCCCGTGCAGGAGACTCAATCCCTGGATCAGGAAGATTCTCTGGAGAAGGAATGGAAGCCTACTTCATTGCTCTTGGTGGGAAAATCCATGGACAGAGGAGCCTGACAGGCTACTTACAGTCCATAAAGTAGCAGAGTCAGACATGACTGAGCAACTGAGTGTGTGTGTGTGCATGCACTCATGCTAAAATACGGAGTTCTTCATTCAGTAGAGTGAGAATTTTTGCTATTTGGATTTGGGAAAAAAAGTTCATGGGATGCATTTCTTGGCTGAGACTACTACTGGCATAAGTATCATAGTGTTTTTTCTTTTTTTTCGCACATTTTTACTCCTGGTGGGTAAGCAGTTGGTGTTGGAATATAGTTGAGATCTTTATTGAAGAAAGTGGGAAAAATTCATTTTTAAGACAAAAGTACTGCAACAGTTGGACCCCAATAGTGCTGGTTTGTCTTTCAGCATGAAGGTGACCTTTCTAACCAGTGCAAGTTCTGTTTTGGATGGAGAAGCATGAAGAACTGAAAGGACGTCAGAGTTCTCTGGTCCCATCCCTCCCTTTTAGAGTCGAGGAGAAATTGAGATTCCTGGGGGAAACATCCTTGCCTGCTCCAAGATCACCTACAAATGGGAGTAGAACCCTAGACTTTCTGCTGTATCTAAGTGCTTCGTGAGCAATTGCTTATTATCATTTTCCTAAAAACTTCAATCTCCAGATTTTGGCATCTTCTTTGTCTTGGTCCCTTTCCTCTAGCTGGTGGATGTGAACCTTCTCCTTCTGTTTCAAGGCTCAGAGACTGGGTGGCTCCTCCCCACCCACCCTTCTCCAGGGGTCTACCTGTTTCTTGTTTAGCCTCTGCAGTGGGCTATCCATCATTCATCTCCATTTAGTTCAATGGGTGGTGGGAGGGGAGGGTGAGAATTTCCACATTCCTTCCAGTGCAGAGGAGGTGGGAGTATGACCCTTTCTTGGGGCCTTGCTTCATTGTGGATTATCCAGATTAAGTTATCCTTTGTTAGTGCCCAGACTCATTCTGCCACACTCTTGCGCAGTCATGATTAAAAGAACATTTGTATCCATTCTACCCCAAACTCCCCTCCCATCCAGGCTGTCACATAACATGGAGCAGCGTTCCCTGTGCCGTACAGTAGGTCCTTGTTGGTAGCCGGTTGTAAATATAGCAGTGTGTCCATGTCTGTATGGCCAAGTCCCTTTGCTCTGCACACGAAACTATCACAGCATTGTTAATAAGCTTTTATTGTTGTTTAGTTGCTAAGTTGTGTCTGACTCTTTTGTGACTCCAGGGGCTGCAGGTCGCTAAAGCTCCTCTGTCCATGGGCATTCCTCGGCAAGAATACTGGAGTGGGTTGCCGTTTCCTTCTCCAGGCAATCTTCCTGACCCAGGAATTGAACCTGCATCTCCTGCATTGGCAGGCGGATTCTTTACTATTGAGGCACCAGGGGAGTCTATGAATCAGCTGTTCTCCAGTATAAAATAAAAAGTTCAAAAAAAGAACATCTGATCCCTTCTCTGCCTTAAGTTGAATTGTGGAAGGTCCCTCTGTTACCGAATCACTTAGTTCATGCCAGCCCATTAAAGGGAGTTGGCTAAAAAAGGTTCAACGAAGAAGAACCCTTTGTTTCCTTCCTTTGTGAACTCCCTCTTTCCATGCAAAGTCGAGGAGAAATTGAGATTCCTGGGGGAAACATCCTTGCCTGCTCCAAGATCACCTACAAATGGGAGTAGAACCCTAGACTTTCTGCTGTATCTAAGTGCTTCGTGAGCAATTGCTTATTATCATTTTCCTAAAAACTTCAATCTCCAGATTTTGGCATCTTCTTTGTCTTGGTCCCTTTCCTCTAGCTGGTGGATGTGAACCTTCTCCTTCTGTTTCAAGGCTCAGAGACTGGGTGGCTCCTCCCCACCCACCCTTCTCCAGGGGTCTACCTGTTTCTTGTTTAGCCTCTGCAGTGGGCTATCCATCATTCATCTCCATTTAGTTCAATGGGTGGTGGGAGGGGAGGGTGAGAATTTCCACATTCCTTCCAGTGCAGAGGAGGTGGGAGTATGACCCTTTCTTGGGGCCTTGCTTCATTGTGGATTATCCAGATTAAGTTATCCTTTGTTAGTGCCCAGACTCATTCTGCCACACTCTTGCGCAGTCATGATTAAAAGAACATTTGTATCCATTCTACCCCAAACTCCCCTCCCATCCAGGCTGTCACATAACATGGAGCAGCGTTCCCTGTGCCGTACAGTAGGTCCTTGTTGGTAGCCGGTTGTAAATATAGCAGTGTGTCCATGTCTGTATGGCCAAGTCCCTTTGCTCTGCACACGAAACTATCACAGCATTGTTAATAAGCTTTTATTGTTGTTTAGTTGCTAAGTTGTGTCTGACTCTTTTGTGACTCCAGGGGCTGCAGGTCGCTAAAGCTCCTCTGTCCATGGGCATTCCTCGGCAAGAATACTGGAGTGGGTTGCCGTTTCCTTCTCCAGGCAATCTTCCTGACCCAGGAATTGAACCTGCATCTCCTGCATTGGCAGGCGGATTCTTTACTATTGAGGCACCAGGGGAGTCTATGAATCAGCTGTTCTCCAGTATAAAATAAAAAGTTCAAAAAAAGAACATCTGATCCCTTCTCTGCCTTAAGTTGAATTGTGGAAGGTCCCTCTGTTACCGAATCACTTAGTTCATGCCAGCCCATTAAAGGGAGTTGGCTGCAGAGAAACATGCGACTCTATCATGGCCCTATTCAAGTTTGTCTTCTTTGAAGTCTTCCCAGAGGAGACCACCCATTTGTTTCCTTCCTTTTGTGAATCCTCAACTTCATCTTTTCTGGGTCATGGATTGGCAAACTCCAGGGCCAGATAATAAATATTGTATAGGCTTTGTGGGCCAGATTTTGCTGATGTTGTGCAAAAGCAGTAAAACATGAACAGATGGCCATGGCCGTGTTCCAATAAAACTTTATTTCCAGAAACAGGCTGGTTCTCGCCTGCGGTTGTAGTTTGCCAACCCTTGATTTACACTGACAAATTCTGAATTTTGGTTTTTGAATCATGTGCTCCAGCATGATCTGGAGAGTGCTGGAAGATACAGGGTCTAGGCCACGTCCTCAGAGTGATTCACTCACAGCTTGGGGTGCGGGAGTCTTGTATTTTAAAACATTCCTTCGTGGATTCTACTGCTCAGATTTCTAAAACAATGGCTCCTTATGCTATTTAAAATTTGTTTTTGTACTTATGTGAAGAGTTGTTGTTTAGTTGCTAAGTCATGTCTGACTGTTTTGTGACCCCATGGACTGCAGCCCTCGAGGCTCCTTTGTCTGTAGGATTCCCCAGGCAAGAATACTGGAGTGGGTTGCCATTTCCTTCTCCAGAGGATCTTCCTGACCTAGGTATCCAACCTGTGTCTCCTGCATTGGCAGGTAGATTCTTTCCCACTGAGCCACCTATAAATAAGCAAACACATGGCATTGTGTTTTGTGTTTAAACATAATGTAAAAACAGCATGCTTCTTTACAAATCATTCTGCAGATTGCATATGTTTTTCTCCTTTGTATTGAGGTGTTTCATTGGTACCTACAAATCTGTATTACAAAGGGCTTATTCCTATGTAAGAGGTTGTATGCATTTCCTCTACCGTATTCCTGCCCTTTGACTTCATTTATGGAGTCTCCTGGATTTTCAGAGCATTTTGTTGGAGTAAAGTACTTCAATCTGTTCCTTTAGGGCAGTAGTTCTCAGCTGGGATGACTTCTCCCCAGAAGACAGTGGCAGTGTCTGGAGACGTTGTTGGGTGTCACAGCCGTCATTGTTGGTGGGAGGGTCCTCCTGGCACCTAGTAAGCACAGATGAGGGATGCTCTTCAGCATCCTTCGATGTACAGGGCAGCTCCCATAGCAAAGAGTTATCCAGCCCAAAGAGCCACTAGTGCACAAGTTGAAAACTCCTGCATGAAGGCTTTTGTTTTTGACTCTTAAGAAGGCACCTCTTCTTCCAATAATACTAATATCTATACCAATATCTGTATTGAAAGTGACTTAATTGATTCTGCTACTCCAATTACAAAATCTCTGGCCCATTCTACTTCTTTCTTTTTTGGTCTTTGATATAGTTTGTTAAGAATGACCCCACCAGGTCCATCCATGTTGCTGTAAATGGCCAAAGTTTTTTTGTGTATGGTATTCCATGGTGTGTATATGTGTGTGTGTGTGTGTGTGTGTGTGTGCGCTCAGTCGTGTCTGACTCTTTGTGACCCCATGGACCATAAACCCGCCTGTCTGCTCTGTCTGTAGAATTTTCCAGGCAAGTATATTGGAGTGGCTTGCCATTCTTTTGCTAGGGCATCTTCCCAACCCAGGAACAGATCCTGTGTCACTTGGGTCTCCTGTATTGGCAGGCAGATTCTCTTCCGCTTCACCATCTGGGAAGCTTTATGTGTAAGGCTTTGTGTGTGTGTGTGGGAGGAGTGGTGTATGTGTATAGACACAGATACCTTCTATATCTCCCTTTGATGGACACTCAGGTTGCATCCATATCTTAGCTACTTTAGACAATGCTGTGGTGAGCATTGGAGTGCACGGATTTTCCTCATTGGCAGGTACTTTCCCACTGAGCCACCTATAAATAAGCAAACACATGGCATTGTGTTTTGTGTTTAAACATAATGTAAAACACATGCTTCTTTACAAATCATTCTGCAGATTGCATATGTTTTTCTCCTTTGTATTGAGGTGTTTCATTGGTACCTACAAATCTGTATTACAAAGGGCTTATTCCTATGTAAGAGGTTGTATGCATTTCCTCTACCGTATTCCTGCCCTTTGACTTCATTTATGGAGTCTCCTGGATTTTCAGAGCATTTTGTTGGAGTAAAGTACTTCAATCTGTTCCTTTAGGGCAGTAGTTCTCAGCTGGGATGACTTCTCCCCAGAAGACAGTGGCAGTGTCTGGAGACGTTGTTGGGTGTCACAGCCGTCATTGTTGGTGGGAGGGTCCTCCTGGCACCTAGTAAGCACAGATGAGGGATGCTCTTCAGCATCCTTCGATGTACAGGGCAGCTCCCATAGCAAAGAGTTATCCAGCCCAAAGAGCCACTAGTGCACAAGTTGAAAACTCCTGCATGAAGGCTTTTGTTTTTGACTCTTAAGAAGGCACCTCTTCTTCCAATAATACTAATATCTATACCAATATCTGTATTGAAAGTGACTTAATTGATTCTGCTACTCCAATTACAAAATCTCTGGCCCATTCTACTTCTTTCTTTTTTGGTCTTTGATATAGTTTGTTAAGAATGACCCCACCAGGTCCATCCATGTTGCTGTAAATGGCCAAAGTTTTTTTGTGTATGGTATTCCATGGTGTGTATATGTGTGTGTGTGTGTGTGTGTGTGTGCGCTCAGTCGTGTCTGACTCTTTGTGACCCCATGGACCATAAACCCGCCTGTCTGCTCTGTCTGTAGAATTTTCCAGGCAAGTATATTGGAGTGGCTTGCCATTCTTTTGCTAGGGCATCTTCCCAACCCAGGAACAGATCCTGTGTCACTTGGGTCTCCTGTATTGGCAGGCAGATTCTCTTCCGCTTCACCATCTGGGAAGCTTTATGTGTAAAGCTTTGTGTGTGTGTGTGGGGAGGAGTGGTGTATGTGTGTATAGACACAGATACCTTCTATATCCATTCACCTTTTGATGGACACTCAGGTTGCATCCATATCTTAGCTACTTTAGACAATGCTGTGGTGAGCATTGGAGTGCACGGATCTTTTTGAATTGGTGTTCTCATTTTCTTTAGATATATAAAGCCAGGACTGGGATTCCTGGGTCATATAGTAGTTCTGTTTTTATAACTGGCTGAAGCACAGCTGCATAAGATTTGGGGGTCTTTCTAAAGGAAAAGGGATGGAATTGAAATCTTCCTCATGTGTAAGAATGTGTCAGTGAGTTATGCAGCTCCTCAAGGAGCATAGCTGTCTCCCCCTGGATACACATGCTGAGTAATGGATAGGCCACAAAGTTCATTCATTCTGTAACATCTTGTGGAAAGACTCAGATGAACTTTGGGGTCTACTTATTTCTTAATGCCACACAGAAATTTCACCCTCAGTTATTTTCCTCTGTGTCTACTCTGCTAAGTGCCCTGAGGCCACTCTATCCCTCACCCCTACACCCAGGTGACCTGCATCAACTGCCTGGGCCACGAGGCATGTTCCATCAGTGTTTATAGATGTTTTTCCTAAAACACTCTTTCCCATGTTCCGGATGACTCTGCCCACTGAGTGTGGCTATCAGTGAGGGAGAGAGGTGAGCCCAGGTATGCTCTGAGCTCCTCTAGACCCTCTGAGAACAGCTGTGTCAGTAGGATCCTAAGATGCTAAGCTGGAGCAGACCTTGACCTGTCCCAGCCTAGCCCCCGGGTGTTCCAGGAATGTGTGCCCAGCGCAGGCAAGGGACTCGCCCGAGCCGCTCGGCCATTGGTACACAGGGTTGTCTCCAGGACACTGGGTGCTCAGCTGGCTCCATTTTCCACCAGAACATTCCTTTCTGCTGCATCTTGTGTGAGAGCTGCCCCTGCCACCTAAGAGACCCGCTCTGGGATGCTCATGAGCTGCTGATTTCAGATTCACATTTATCAAGCCCATTCTCTCTCTCAGTCTTCGGAACTTTTATTTCTTTTAAATGGAGTCTTTATTTTTTGAAAATTTTGCTTCTTATTTTTTAATCCATATGTTCCCTCCCTCTTGAACCTCTTGCCCCATTCCCCTCCTCTAGGCTGTCACTGAGGCCCAGATTGAGCTCCCTGGGTTATACGGCAACTTCCCATTCGTTGTCTGGTTGACACATGGTAGTGCATGTATTTCAGTGCATCCCCCGCCTTCTGTGGTGAGCATTGGAGTGCACGATAGTGAGATAAAGCCAGGACTGGGATTCCTGGGTCATATAGTAGTTCTGTTTTTATAACTGGCTGAAGCACAGCTGCATAAGATTTGGGGGTCTTTCTAAAGGAAAAGGGATGGAATTGAAATCTTCCTCATGTGTAAGAATGTGTCAGTGAGTTATGCAGCTCCTCAAGGAGCATAGCTGTCTCCCCCTGGATACACATGCTGAGTAATGGATAGGCCACAAAGTTCATTCATTCTGTAACATCTTGTGGAAAGACTCAGATGAACTTTGGGGTCTACTTATTTCTTAATGCCACACAGAAATTTCACCCTCAGTTATTTTCCTCTGTGTCTACTCTGCTAAGTGCCCTGAGGCCACTCTATCCCTCACCCCTACACCCAGGTGACCTGCATCAACTGCCTGGGCCACGAGGCATGTTCCATCAGTGTTTATAGATGTTTTTCCTAAAACACTCTTTCCCATGTTCCGGATGACTCTGCCCACTGAGTGTGGCTATCAGTGAGGGAGAGAGGTGAGCCCAGGTATGCTCTGAGCTCCTCTAGACCCTCTGAGAACAGCTGTGTCAGTAGGATCCTAAGATGCTAAGCTGGAGCAGACCTTGACCTGTCCCAGCCTAGCCCCCGGGTGTTCCAGGAATGTGTGCCCAGCGCAGGCAAGGGACTCGCCCGAGCCGCTCGGCCATTGGTACACAGGGTTGTCTCCAGGACACTGGGTGCTCAGCTGGCTCCATTTTCCACCAGAACATTCCTTTCTGCTGCATCTTGTGTGAGAGCTGCCCCTGCCACCTAAGAGACCCGCTCTGGGATGCTCATGAGCTGCTGATTTCAGATTCACATTTATCAAGCCCATTCTCTCTCTCAGTCTTCGGAACTTTTATTTCTTTTAAATGGAGTCTTTATTTTTTGAAAATTTTGCTTCTTATTTTTTAATCCATATGTTCCCTCCCTCTTGAACCTCTTGCCCCATTCCCCTCCTCTAGGCTGTCACTGAGGCCCAGATTGAGCTCCCTGGGTTATACGGCAACTTCCCATTCGTTGTCTGGTTGACACATGGTAGTGCATGTATTTCAGTGCATCTGTCTCAGTTCATCCCACCCTTTCCCGCCCCTGCTGTGTCCATAAGTCTGTTCTCTATGTCTGTGTCTCTATTCCATCCCTGCAAATAGGTTCATCAGTGCCATTTTTCTAGATTCTCTATACATGTGTTAATACACGATACTTGGTTTTCTCTTTCTGACGTATTTTCCTCTGTGTAACAAGCCCTGGTTTCATCTGCCTCACCCGAAAGTTTTAGGAACTTTAACTCAATCATACGTGTAACACATGATTGTAATGGTTGACACACATACACACAGGGTTTTAGTTGACATTAGACAGCTCAGGGCACATCCACGTTCATGTGTCTGACCCTTTTGTTGGACTGAGTTTTTTGTAGGCTGCATCTGTGCTTCCTTCATCCTCATGACGCCTCTTCTAGGCCTCCTACCTGGCCCATCATAGGGGCTGGGTAAATGTCACTTGAATTACTGACCAGCACACTGAGTTTTCTGTAAAAGTACCAGAGAAGTAGGAAGCAGGCCCACTAAGTGTCTAAACTAGCATGGAAGGATCACCAGGGAAGGGGTTACATGTCTCCCAGCAACCCGCCCCCGCCAAACCAGGTAACACAGAGGAGGGTGTTTACATGCAGCACTTTGCAGTGACTCTGGTTTGATGTCTTGTATTCAGTGACCCTGGACGTGTTCCTTTTCTGATACCTGTTTTAGGTTTGGCCTTTCATCCTTCTGTTTGTATGCTGCAGAGGGCACTGGAATTGCTGAAAACATGGGCAGCAGACAATTTAAGGAAGGAGCGTAGGTCACCACTAACGAGTCACATAAGACTACCTTCATATCACTGGGCACAGGCAGGCATCTTGCTCTGGTGTGGCCTCCACCTTCTCTGTCCACACCCCGAGAAGTGCTCTTTTTTATTTTTTTTTTAAATTATTTATTTATTTGGCTTTGCTGGGTCTTAGTTTTGCAGTGTGTGGCATCTAGCTCCCTGACCAGGGATTGAACCCAGGCCCCCTGCATTGGGAGCCTGGAGTCTTAGCCACTGGACCACCAGAGAAGTCCTTTGAGAAGTGCTCTTGATTGGAGTATAAGGTATCTGACCCAAGTGAAAAGCTGAAAATAAAAGTGAATAGTGGGGCTTCCCTGGTGGTCCAGTGGGTAGGGACACTGCCTTGCAGTGCAAGGGGCACCGGTTCCATCCCTGGTCTGGGAAGATCCCACGTGCCGCGAAGCAGCTAGACTGATGTGTCCAATTACTGAGTCGGAGCTCTGGAGCGCATGTGCCCAGAGCCTGTGCTCTGGGACAACAGAGGCCACCGCGATGGGAGGCCCACATGGGCCAGGGAACAAAGATGGATGAAAAATAGACAAATGAAAGACCAATAGAAGTGGCCTGCCTGCCCCCCCTCCCCACCCCCCACAAAAAAAAAAAACAAAAAAAAACAGGTGAATAGTGTTAGTTTCGCGATATGAAAAAATTTGGCTTAAAGATATGAATTATTCAGAGGAAAAGAACACACAGAGCTTCATACATGAGCTTGTGGGTTGTTATAAGAAGAAAACCATTAACTCATGGGCTTCATCTTTCTTCTTCCTGCTTATATTGCAAAGTCCTTTCCTCCCATCATTAGAAGCTGGAAGGTATCGCCTGGTAAATTTTGAGTATTCCCGAAGTCAGGTCTATTAATTAATACATATGACTAATCTGGGAACATGCATATCTGTAAACAACAAAACTCTATAAAAGTTAAAATCAAAATAAAGGTTTAAAAAAAAAAAAACAGACGAGGAAAAAAAAAGATATTTTGCCTCATTGTGCATCTTGGCAGTTCAGTTATTTTCTGCTTATGTTCAAATGTAATGGGATTCAAGGGCACTAGTGACATCTAAAATAGGACATTTTCCCTGTGAGATAAAACACACATACTTAAAAAAAGCACCCAATAAACTGTATATAGAAAAACAGGACTTACAATAAATATTTATGATTCCAAGATTTTGCTTAAAGGTTAACCATGGCACTTTATGTTCCATTTGTTGTTCGGCAATTGAAAAGATTGCCTTTTTAAAATGAAGCTAATCTGAAGTGTTAGAGACTAGAAAGGCAGGTTGCTGTCATTGCTAGTGAAGCCACTAGCAGAAACCCAAGAAAGTTGAGGATGACATGACAAGTGCTCTTGATTGGAGTATAAGGTATCTGACCCAAGTGAAAAGCTGAAAATAAAAGTGAATAGTGGGGCTTCCCTGGTGGTCCAGTGGGTAGGGACACTGCCTTGCAGTGCAAGGGGCACCGGTTCCATCCCTGGTCTGGGAAGATCCCACGTGCCGCGAAGCAGCTAGACTGATGTGTCCAATTACTGAGTCGGAGCTCTGGAGCGCATGTGCCCAGAGCCTGTGCTCTGGGACAACAGAGGCCACCGCGATGGGAGGCCCACATGGGCCAGGGAACAAAGATGGATGAAAAATAGACAAATGAAAGACCAATAGAAGTGGCCTGCCTGCCCCCCTCCCTCCCCACCCCCCACCAAAAAAAAAACAAAAAAAAACAGGTGAATAGTGTTAGTTTCGCGATATGAAAAAATTTGGCTTAAAGATATGAATTATTCAGAGGAAAAGAACACACAGAGCTTCATACATGAGCTTGTGGGTTGTTATAAGAAGAAAACCATTAACTCATGGGCTTCATCTTTCTTCTTCCTGCTTATATTGCAAAGTCCTTTCCTCCCATCATTAGAAGCTGGAAGGTATCGCCTGGTAAATTTTGAGTATTCCCGAAGTCAGGTCTATTAATTAATACATATGACTAATCTGGGAACATGCATATCTGTAAACAACAAAACTCTATAAAAGTTAAAATCAAAATAAAGGTTTAAAAAAAAAAAAACAGACGAGGAAAAAAAAAGATATTTTGCCTCATTGTGCATCTTGGCAGTTCAGTTATTTTCTGCTTATGTTCAAATGTAATGGGATTCAAGGGCACTAGTGACATCTAAAATAGGACATTTTCCCTGTGAGATAAAACACACATACTTAAAAAAAGCACCCAATAAACTGTATATAGAAAAACAGGACTTACAATAAATATTTATGATTCCAAGATTTTGCTTAAAGGTTAACCATGGCACTTTATGTTCCATTTGTTGTTCGGCAATTGAAAAGATTGCCTTTTTAAAATGAAGCTAATCTGAAGTGTTAGAGACTAGAAAGGCAGGTTGCTGTCATTGCTAGTGAAGCCACTAGCAGAAAACCCAAGAAAGTGGCATGAGGATGACATGACTGTTTTAAAGAAGGGATCAGAGACCTCCCATTGCGTTTAACACTCTGCTCTCTACTCAATGCCTTTGTGTAGGTGATTCACTGTTTTGAGTCTCTTTAGAAGTCTGTACAATTAATAGTTTAAGTTTTAGCCTCTGGCTTCTTTCTTTACTGAGAGTGTTTCTCCTGGCCTGTGTTGCTCAGTCACTAAGTCGTGTTCCGCTGTTTGTGATCCTGTGGACTGCAGCGCACCAGGCTTCCCTGTCTTTCATTCGCTCTCAGAGGTTGTTCAAACTCATGTCCGTTGAGTTGGTGATGCCATCCAGCCGTCTCATCCTCTGTCATGCCCTTCTCCGCCTGCCTTCCGTCTTTCCCAGCATCACGGTCTTTCCAGTGAGTCAACTCTTTGCCTTAGGTGGCCAAAGTATTGGAGTTTCTGCTTCAGTCCTTCCCGTGAAGATTCGGGCCTTCTACGTAAGTCGTTCCTTATGAATCCCATATGCTATTCCTGCTTTCCTCTCATCTGTGAAGCCCTGACAGCAGTCCTTAGACGGTACTGTTTATCCTCAGCTTGTTTTTCTTTCAGCTCCTTGTTCCCTCACCCAGTGGAACGGCCTCCTGGGCCTGGGGAATGGAGCCTTGCCCTGGGAGCCTGCCCTTCCCACCCTGCTCTCTCTACCAGCACCCACGCCAACATGGCTGTGAAGGGACAGCTGCACTCAGTGACCCGCTAGACCTGGGTCATCTCTGAGGACTGCTGGTCGCCAGCCGTGGCCTGCGCTGGTGGGACAGAGGCCCTGGATCCTCTCTGGCCATCAGACAGGTGGTCTTTCCTTGGTCATGTCATTCCCTACGCTGCACCATGGAGGTCTGCACTTCCAGAACTGATTTTTTGGTAATGATTGCTATAGTTTTCAAAATGATCTCAATGTAACCTGTGCTTTTAGGCTTGTGTGAAAAGTCTTAATCTGTGACTAGATCAACCTCAAGGTTTAAAATGTGACTAGATTTTCCAATTATTGTACGGCAATCGAAAAGATTGCCTTTTTAAAATGAAGCTAATCTGAAGTGTTAGAGACTAGAAAGGCAGGTTGC
This sequence comes from Tragulus kanchil, assembly GCA_022376925.1. NCBI lineage: Eukaryota > Metazoa > Chordata > Mammalia > Artiodactyla > Tragulidae > Tragulus > Tragulus kanchil. Next base: position 57,774,011 of record JAIOJX010000026.1, read on the forward strand.
TGTCATTGCTAGTGAAGCCACTAGCAGAAAACCCAAGAAAGTGGCATGAGGATGACATGACTGTTTTAAAGAAGGGATCAGAGACCTCCCATTGCGTTTAACACTCTGCTCTCTACTCAATGCCTTTGTGTAGGTGATTCACTGTTTTGAGTCTCTTTAGAAGTCTGTACAATTAATAGTTTAAGTTTTAGCCTCTGGCTTCTTTCTTTACTGAGAGTGTTTCTCCTGGCCTGTGTTGCTCAGTCACTAAGTCGTGTTCCGCTGTTTGTGATCCTGTGGACTGCAGCGCACCAGGCTTCCCTGTCTTTCATTCGCTCTCAGAGGTTGTTCAAACTCATGTCCGTTGAGTTGGTGATGCCATCCAGCCGTCTCATCCTCTGTCATGCCCTTCTCCGCCTGCCTTCCGTCTTTCCCAGCATCACGGTCTTTCCAGTGAGTCAACTCTTTGCCTTAGGTGGCCAAAGTATTGGAGTTTCTGCTTCAGTCCTTCCCGTGAAGATTCGGGCCTTCTACGTAAGTCGTTCCTTATGAATCCCATATGCTATTCCTGCTTTCCTCTCATCTGTGAAGCCCTGACAGCAGTCCTTAGACGGTACTGTTTATCCTCAGCTTGTTTTTCTTTCAGCTCCTTGTTCCCTCACCCAGTGGAACGGCCTCCTGGGCCTGGGGAATGGAGCCTTGCCCTGGGAGCCTGCCCTTCCCACCCTGCTCTCTCTACCAGCACCCACGCCAACATGGCTGTGAAGGGACAGCTGCACTCAGTGACCCGCTAGACCTGGGTCATCTCTGAGGACTGCTGGTCGCCAGCCGTGGCCTGCGCTGGTGGGACAGAGGCCCTGGATCCTCTCTGGCCATCAGACAGGTGGTCTTTCCTTGGTCATGTCATTCCCTACGCTGCACCATGGAGGTCTGCACTTCCAGAACTGATTTTTTGGTAATGATTGCTATAGTTTTCAAAATGATCTCAATGTAACCTGTGCTTTTAGGCTTGTGTGAAAAGTCTTAATCTGTGACTAGATCAACCTCAGATGGTGCTTTAAAAGCTGATGTCAGATACGTGGTCGACATGCCCCCTTTATCTCAGTGAATTAAATTCTTCCTCTTTCTTGAGATGATACTCATTCCATGAAGCCTTCTAAAAATAAACCCAAAGCACAGGGACAGTTATCAGGACTAAAGGAGCATTTCAGTCTGTCCCTCGTCACCCATGGCTTTTCAGGTATCAGTTCATCTGTCTGTCTTTATCTGTTCAGTGCTTTTTAAAAAGAAGCCCTATCATGTTTTCTGTTTTTGTCAACATGCTGGGAATAGAGCTGTGGACATGGAAGATAAGCCGAGGCACTGCAGGAGCTCACATATCTGTGGGAGAGAAAAAAGGATTATGTTCGATTTCACAGTGAGGGAAGACCTCTTGGAGGAAGTGACATTTGAGTATAGAACTTTGTGAAATGAGGTAGAGAGATACACAAAGTCTGAGAGAGAAGCATTTGAGGCAGCAGGCCCAGCAGGTGCAAAGGCCCTGGGGTAGGAATGACCTTGGTGTAATCCAAAGACAGAAAGAAGGTGAAGGGAGGTTGAGTGTTAAGGAAGATAATATGGGGGTCAGAAGGAGCCAGATTAGGGAGCGCTTTGTCGTCCATGGAAGGAGTTTGGATTTTATTTTGAGTTGATAAAGGTTGTAAATATTTTAAGTTACTTAACACTTTGTGAATATTTTCTTCAGATACCAACCCATCTACTTTTATTGGAGATTTTCTCAAGCTTTTGCCGAGTGATAGCAGAGAATTAACAATGTGGTATTTGGGGAGCTTCATTTTATTCAATCTCAAATCCCTTAATCTTCCTAAAGGGGTTTGCTGGAAATTGTGTGACAAGGATAATTAGTGGAATGAGTGGCTATTTTTCCAGGCAGAATTCTATCTGTGTGTGTTTAAGTAGGAACTCATTTCAACAGGAGAAACTGAAAGTCCTGTTTCTCAATTCTATTTTATTATCAGCCTGGAGAAGCCAGGGGTACATCAGATAGAGGTCTAATTTTCTGTTATCACAGAAGCAAATGATAATTGAATTAGCTCCAGTGAACATGCCTCAACCCTTGGGATGTCTGGAGAGAAGCATTGTTACATTGTTTTTGTAGCATTGCCAAGTAATAACAAATTGTAAGTCAGAGGTCAGCAAAGAACTCAAGTCATAAACACTTTCCTGCAAACAGGACCATAATTTAAATGTACGCAGCTGAATTTTTATCTTCCATTTCCAGCAGGGTCATGTTTCCCTGTAATCACCCTTCCAAATAATGAGGTAGAAACTTTCATCAAACTCTGCTTAATAGAAGTCATCGTCAAGCTCCCTTCTAACTTGGAGTTGTCATGCAAACTGATCAGTTTGGGAGCCTTTAATTAAGTATCACCTTAAAAAGAATTGTTCATCAGGTAGGAAATAGGAAGATAGGTAAGAGTGTCTGTAGAGGCGACAAACTGGGCAGTCATTTCTCGTGAGGAGACCTTGCAATGGTCCAGGATGTGAAAGAAGAGATTTCAATTTAGATCTCTTGTATCGGTTGACCTGCAGCTAAGAAGATCAAATTAGTGTATTCCTAACGAGCCTCAGTTTTAACCATTTTTGTCTTAGAAAATTTCTCTATGTGTTCCTGAAATCAACATTATTTAGGGCCTTGGATTGAGGGAGGCTCTTTTTCACTGACTCTGTACTTGCCTTGTTGGACGCCTGTGGAAGGGTTAGTGGTGGGGTGACCTTGGGAGATGACCCATCCCACCCCTCAACAGCGTAAGTAGTTAAATATGCATATTCCAGAGGAATAACATTTTCCTTGGAGCAACAGCTCTGAGTCACGGAGCTCATTTCCCAGCAAGGGCATCACATTTCTTATGAGGGAATAATTGACCCATTTATGGTCTCGTTTCAGCTTATTGCAGATCCTTGCGCCAGCAACCCGTGTCACCATGGCAACTGCAGCAGCAGCAGCAGCGATGGCTACCTCTGCATTTGCAATGAAGGCTACGAAGGTCCGAACTGTGAACAGGCACTTCCCAGCGTCCCCGCCCCTGGCTGGACCGAGTCCACTGCACCCAGACAGCTTCAGCCTGTCCCCGCCACCCAGGAGCCCGAGATAATTATGGCCCGCTCTCAGGCAACTGTCACCCTGCCGACGTGGCAGCCGAAAACAGGCCAGAAAGTTGTAGAAATGAAATGGGATCAGGTGGAGGTGAGAGCATTAAGTGCACTTGTTTTTGTTTTTGTTTTTTTGCTTTTTGCTTTTACAGAGTTGTGTTGTCTACAGATATATATAACCCCAGATTAGTCATATGTATATCCCATTGCCCCTCATCCCGCCCCTCCAGGCGGTCTCATAGCCCCCATGTAAGATCCCTTAACCCACAGGGCATTGACAATAGTTATCTCTTTTACATAGGGTAGTATAGGGTTCCCTGTTGTTGCTCTTTCTGTATCTCTCACCCACTCTTCCCTCTCCCCAAGGTCAATAAGTCTGTTCTCTATGACTTTTTCCACTGATGCTCTGCATGTGTGTTTATCAGTACGATCTGACTAGATTCCATATATATGTATTAGTATACTATACTTGTCCTTCTCTTTTTGACTTCCTTCACTTTGTATAATAGGTTCTAGATTCATCCATCTCATTAGGACTGATTCTTTTGCATTTCTTTTTGTGGCTTAAAAGTATTCCATTGTATATATGTACCATAGCTTCTTTATCCATTCATTCGTGGATGGACATCTAGGTTGTTTGCATGTTCTAGCTATTGTATAGAGGGTGCATTTGTTTTTATGTGAGAAACCAGCACGGTTAAAATAATTCCAGTAGTTCTAGTATCAGTGATAAAAATGGAAGGCCTTGAAGTTACACACTAAACAAAAAATATGCCAGACCTTTTTCCTGATCTTTGTGTGTAGGAAACATCTCCTGGTTGTGTGAGACATACTGATTATGACTGTTTTATGAGCATAGGAAGAGGAAACAAGAGAAGAAAATGAATGAAATTATTTTCTGGAATGATATCCACATACGTTTCTATAATATAATCTTAGAGTTGGGACAGTCAACTCCTTGAAGAGTATTATCAGTGAACATATTCAGACCCTCTGCAACTGACCTAATTTTCCTCCATGGAATTTTATGCTCCATTTTTTGTTTGTGATTGTTTAGATTCTGTTGTTGGTAACTTGCAGTTCTTCAGTGGGATTTAGAAAAAGTGCTGTCATTGATTTTTAAAATATTTTGGCAGTGCATTTAAGAGTGAAGTTTCCAAGCCTGATTCATTTTGACAACAGCAAATTCTGTTCATAGAGTCTTGTCCCATCTGGGTTTGGCTTATTGTGTCTTCAAGCTCATCAAAAAAGTCTCACTCTGAGGATTTTCCAGCAGACCTTTAAATGTTGACATAAAATATAAGTTTGCTAGCTAGAAAAATTGAAGGAACAAACACAAATCATGAGCTCGAGGTAATATCGATACAGTGTAATTCCATTCCATGTTGTATTCTTTATATGACATCCGTATTAGACTTGTGGTTGCATGTTATGACAAGTGTTTAGCTTAAATGAAAAAAAGCCTGCATAGATCTTTGTGTAGCATTTTTAGAGTCAAAGAATATGTCTAGAAATTTTGATTATTATAAAAGAGTAAGCCAGCATTTCTTAGTTTTTATGTATCTGGATAATTCTAACCAATTGACCCACTTTTTTTTCATTGCTGTACAGTTTATGAAGGCCCCATTCATACTTCAGGGCAGTGTTTTTATGCTGCCTAAAAAGCTGTGAACTTGTTCTGACTTCAGACTTATAATAGAGGCTTTGAAGTTAGGCCTTTAATGCCTCTGCTAAATGACTCACCTCTTGAATGTGAACGAGGTTTGGTCCCACGTTTTTTAAGGAAGTGTCCTTAAAAGAAAATTTCTCCCCAACTGACCATTTCAGTCTGTTTATTTAAAGTCGTGCTCTCCTATGGTTGGTAAATATGAAAAAGAAGTGCTTCACCTTCCTGTCATGCTGTTTTCTCTCCAGCCATTCAATAAGCAGGTTTCAAGTGCAAGAAGAACAGTGGATATATTTCTGGACAATAAGTGCTGCGTGTTGGAAGGGAGGTGAAGGTGCTGAGAATTTCTGTGTTGGCCTCCGATAATTCAGTGATGATGAATGCTTTTAATACCCTTTTATTCCCACTCCCAGGGGATGCGCAGGGCTCACAGCATGAGGAATAAATGAATAAACAGGTCATAAGCCTGTCACTGGACACAGCTCAAGTATTAGCAATATGCCTCCTGATGAGCACAATTTCCCCCCTCGAACTCCTTTTTTATACACACCAGTATAATGTTTTCTGGAATACGTCACTTAAAAACGAAGGTCTGGTTTACAGGGCACAAAAAAGGACAGCTCCCCACTGCCTGGCCTCCGCATGTGCTCCCAGGGTCACCTGTGGACAGAGTCGGGCCATCTTGGACCAGACACGTCCTGTCTATGGCTCTCTGGAAGACTTGCTTTCCTAGCCGTCCAGATTTCTTCCCACGGCGTGGAAGCAACTCCTCTAGGGCCATGTCCTTGTTCTCTGGGCATTTAGTCTCTTGTTACCCAAGGCTGAGCACAGAACAGAGGTCCATGACTGCTCCCAGCATGAAAGAGACCCCTGCCACATCCTATCAGCGTGTAGCCATCCTGGAACTGTGTAGACGTCTCTCAGCAAAGCTTCTGTGTTTCAGAAATGCAAATGGAAAAGCTTTCATTGTGAGGAACAGTTGTAAGATTTCACTGGGCTTCTCGAGTCACCATCCCCAGCATCATCCAAAGAAGGAAGTCCAGGCAGCCCGTGGCTTTGTGCTTTCTAATATAATCTTGCACCATGATTAACCCTAATAACCTGTCTTTTATATGGTGTTTTGTTTTTTTTTTTAATTTCTCCAGGTGATTCCAGACATTGCCTGTGGGAATGCCAGTTCTAACAGCTCTGCGGGTGGCCGTCTGGTGTCCTTCGAAGTGCCCCAGAACACCTCCGTCAAGTAAGAAAGCTCCCAGTGAAACATGGTTGCTGTTGAATCCCTGACTGTGGGCTGGGGTCTCTCCATGGGAGGGGTCTGTAATGGATCAGCCCAGTGGGAATCAGGAATGGAATTCCATGTGTAGATGAGGCCTGTGACACTCAGAAACTAGAGGCAGCAATTTCAGAGCAGATTCCGAAGGGTGAGTTAGGTGGGAGATAAGAAACCAGGTGCCCTGTTGAAGGTCTGGAGCCAGAGCCTTCACTTCTCCAATGACATTTGTTCCCTGAATTCTTTGGCTTCTTCAGATGTTAATGGACCATGAGTCCAATTCACATGCACAATTTACCCCAGACTTAACATCCAAACATTACAATTATTTCTTTGAAAACAAGCAGGTGAGATGATTGTTTTGTTGTATTTTAAATTTAAGCTTTCTCAAATTACACATGGCTTTTTGTCCCTGGAGTGGGTGGAGGAAGCCCTGGGAAGCGGTGTTGACAGCCCCTGCTGGGGACCAGGGGCTGTGCATTGCTGGGCATCAGGGGCTGTACATTGCTGGGGACCAGGGGCTGTACATTGCTGGAGACCAGGGGCTGTGCATTGCTGGGCATCAGGGGCTGTGCATTGCTGGGGACCAAGGGCTGTGCATTGCTGGGGACCAGGGGCTTTGCATTGCTGGGGACCGGGGGCTGTGCATTGCTGGGGACCGGGGGCTGTGCATTGCTGGAGATCGGGGGCTGTGCATTGCTGGAGATCGGGGGCTGTGCATTGCTGGGGACCAGGGTGCAGGCTGCGTGGAGCCCCTCCTCCAGCCTGTTTGACAATTCCCACTGCCGGTCCTTCCCTGTGGCTGTTAAATGCCAGTAGCCACCCTACCCCTCATGTACCCAAGGGGCACTTGTTGTCTAGTCATCAGGGATTTTAGAAGACAGGTCGGGCTGTGGAAGGGGAGGACCTGGCCCAGGTTAACCAGTGTGCTGCAGCCACTCCATCTTAAGAGGGCAGGGGGCACTCTTCACTTATTGACTAGGGTCATTTTTCCCAGCTTGTCTTCTAAACAAGAGTCCCTGAAAATGTATGGAAGAAGGGCTTTGTGCCACTGCCCCTGCACCCCCTGCTTCCGCCTTGAACTCATCTGGTGGGAAAGCCCCAGGATGGGCACAGGGAAGAAGGGAGAAGGGCGTGGCACCAGAGCAACTCTGAGTTCTACCAGTAGGGGGACCCCTGTCCTAAATGTTCGGTTGCTCCTACCAAGAACAGAAACCCCACTGTCCAGCGCTGGTGTCAGGGAAATCAGGATCATTAATTTCCTTTATGTTTATGAAACCATGCCCCAGTTCTTTCTGGTCTAGGTCATACTGTTTTACTTGCATAAGCCCTTCTGAAAAGTTCTGATCTGTCCTTTGAAATGCTGCCTTCTTCCCCTCACAGCCCTCACCCAACAAATCTGAAATTCCACCAGCCTTGAAACTGACCCAGACCATGAGTCCAATTCACTGCACAATTTACCCCAGACTTAACATCCAAACATTACAATTATTTCTTTGAAAACAAGCAGGTGAGATGATTGTTTTGTTGTATTTTAAATTTAAGCTTTCTCAAATTACACATGGCTTTTTGTCCCTGGAGTGGGTGGAGGAAGCCCTGGGAAGCGGTGTTGACAGCCCCTGCTGGGGACCAGGGGCTGTGCATTGCTGGGCATCAGGGGCTGTACATTGCTGGGGACCAGGGGCTGTACATTGCTGGAGACCAGGGGCTGTGCATTGCTGGGCATCAGGGGCTGTGCATTGCTGGGGACCAAGGGCTGTGCATTGCTGGGGACCAGGGGCTTTGCATTGCTGGGGACCGGGGGCTGTGCATTGCTGGGGACCGGGGGCTGTGCATTGCTGGAGATCGGGGGCTGTGCATTGCTGGAGATCGGGGGCTGTGCATTGCTGGGGACCAGGGTGCAGGCTGCGTGGAGCCCCTCCTCCAGCCTGTTTGACAATTCCCACTGCCGGTCCTTCCCTGTGGCTGTTAAATGCCAGTAGCCACCCTACCCCTCATGTACCCAAGGGGCACTTGTTGTCTAGTCATCAGGGATTTTAGAAGACAGGTCGGGCTGTGGAAGGGGAGGACCTGGCCCAGGTTAACCAGTGTGCTGCAGCCACTCCATCTTAAGAGGGCAGGGGGCACTCTTCACTTATTGACTAGGGTCATTTTTCCCAGCTTGTCTTCTAAACAAGAGTCCCTGAAAATGTATGGAAGAAGGGCTTTGTGCCACTGCCCCTGCACCCCCTGCTTCCGCCTTGAACTCATCTGGTGGGAAAGCCCCAGGATGGGCACAGGGAAGAAGGGAGAAGGGCGTGGCACCAGAGCAACTCTGAGTTCTACCAGTAGGGGGACCCCTGTCCTAAATGTTCGGTTGCTCCTACCAAGAACAGAAACCCCACTGTCCAGCGCTGGTGTCAGGGAAATCAGGATCATTAATTTCCTTTATGTTTATGAAACCATGCCCCAGTTCTTTCTGGTCTAGGTCATACTGTTTTACTTGCATAAGCCCTTCTGAAAAGTTCTGATCTGTCCTTTGAAATGCTGCCTTCTTCCCCTCACAGCCCTCACCCAACAAATCTGAAATTCCCAAGGCCCGTAGGCCGCAGAGTTAAATGGAAATAGCAGAGTGACCCAGACTGAGTGAGACGGGAGTGCAGAATGGTCTTTGGGTGCTGAATTCATGTGGAGGGTTACTTATGCTTTCATTTATTCATGAATTGGTTTGTTTATCAATGGTTTCTTGAAACCCCTGCTGGAAACCAGGAGCTCTGCCTGCATTGGGAGGGGGCAGATTTCTGCACTGTGACCACTTCCTCAGGTGCGCAGAGGAAGAGCTGGCAGCTCCCCGTGCTGAGAAGAGAGGGGAGGGTCCTAGAGGAAGGGCGTTAGTGGGCTAAGCCTTGAGAATGACATGGCTTCCAGGTGGAGGAGGCGGCAAGGGCTGGGATGCAGGAGAGGACTTCCCAGGGGAAGACACGGTAGCTCCTTGGGGCTGCCGCACGGGTGGTAATGGTAGAACTACAGCATCCGAGGCTGAGAGGAACAGAAACTGGGTGGGTTAGTCTGCTGGAGCATCTCATTGCTTGGCTTTTATCCCGAAAACAAGGAAGAACCAGGGGAGACATGAAGCATGGAACGTGGCACACTTCCACGTGTTCTACCAGCACAACTCAGTGGTTTGGGGGTGTATTACACATTTATAGTAAATCCTAGCAGGACTCTCTATTGTGTGGATATGGAAGAAGTTGGGCTTCCCTGGTGGCTCAGTTGGTAAATCTGCCTTCAGTGCAGGAGACCGGGTTGGATCCCTGAATCTGAAAGATCGCCTGGAGAAGGGAATGGTAACCTACTCCAGTATTCTTGCCTGGAGAACTCCATGGACACAGGAGGCTGGTGGGCTGTAGTCCACGGGGTCACAAAGTGTCACAGCTGGGTGACTAACACACACATACATGGAAGAAGTAGCCCCCCCCCCCTTGTCCTAAAATGTTCGGTTGCTCCTACCAAGAACAGAAACCCCACTGTCCAGCGCTGGTGTCAGGGAAATCAGGATCATTAATTTCCTTTATGTTTATGAAACCATGCCCCAGTTCTTTCTGGTCTAGGTCATACTGTTTTACTTGCATAAGCCCTTCTGAAAAGTTCTGATCTGTCCTTTGAAATGCTGCCTTCTTCCCCTCACAGCCCTCACCCAACAAATCTGAAATTCCCAAGGCCCGTAGGCCGCAGAGTTAAATGGAAATAGCAGAGTGACCCAGACTGAGTGAGACGGGAGTGCAGAATGGTCTTTGGGTGCTGAATTCATGTGGAGGGTTACTTATGCTTTCATTTATTCATGAATTGGTTTGTTTATCAATGGTTTCTTGAAACCCCTGCTGGAAACCAGGAGCTCTGCCTGCATTGGGAGGGGGCAGATTTCTGCACTGTGACCACTTCCTCAGGTGCGCAGAGGAAGAGCTGGCAGCTCCCCGTGCTGAGAAGAGAGGGGAGGGTCCTAGAGGAAGGGCGTTAGTGGGCTAAGCCTTGAGAATGACATGGCTTCCAGGTGGAGGAGGCGGCAAGGGCTGGGATGCAGGAGAGGACTTCCCAGGGGAAGACACGGTAGCTCCTTGGGCGGCCGCACGGGTGGTAATGGTAGAACTACAGCATCCGAGGCTGAGAGGAACAGAAACTGGGTGGGTTAGTCTGCTGGAGCATCTCATTGCTTGGCTTTTATCCCGAAAACAAGGAAGAACCAGGGGAGACATGAAGCATGGAACGTGGCACACTTCCACGTGTTCTACCAGCACAACTCAGTGGTTTGGGGGTGTATTACACATTTATAGTAAATCCTAGCAGGACTCTCTATTGTGTGGATATGGAAGAAGTTGGGCTTCCCTGGTGGCTCAGTTGGTAAATCTGCCTTCAGTGCAGGAGACCGGGTTGGATCCCTGAATCTGAAAGATCGCCTGGAGAAGGGAATGGTAACCTACTCCAGTATTCTTGCCTGGAGAACTCCATGGACACAGGAGGCTGGTGGGCTGTAGTCCACGGGGTCACAAAGTGTCACAGCTGGGTGACTAACACACACATACATGGAAGAAGTAGTCTCTACATTCAACATACCCTTTTATTATTGATGAAAGTCGTGACCTAAAAGTGAGTTATCTATTAGTGATTTTGTGGTATATGTTTATATATATTTTAAATCTTGCCCTATTTTATTGTTTTTTTTTAAATCTATTTATTTTGATCCATCTTTATTCTTTGGCCTGTGTGGGCATCCCATCTCAGTGGCCCCTCTCACTGCAGAGCACCAGTTCTCGGCTCATGCGCTCCAGAGTGCTGACTTGTAATTGGACACACTGGTCCAGATGCTCTGCGGCATGTGGAATCTTGCTGGGCGAGGGATCGAACCGGTGCCCCTTGTACTGCAAGGCAGACTCTTTACCCACTGGACCACCAGCAAAGCCCTGTGGTATATTTTTGATCCACTGGGAGAGATGGGCATTTCTAACAGCTTGGGAAATGATTGGGAGTCCACATAAAGTGGGTGCTTGTTGAGAAGTTCATGTCATCCATTTCTTGATATTTTTTTGGATGTACGTATCCTCTTTATTTTTAATTTTAACCTGATGGCCTGATGCTAAGATGACTTTTTCTGAAAGGGACGTTCCATTGACGTTGATCTCATTTTCAGGATTCGACAAGACGCCACTGCCTCACTGATTCTGCTGTGGAAGGTCACGGCCACCGGATTTCAACAGTGCTCCCTCATTGATGGACGGAGCGTGACCCTCCTCCAGGCTCCCGGGGGCCTTGTCCTGCTGGAGGAGATGCTCGCCTTGGGGCAGAATCACTTCATTGGTGAGTTGCGGAAATCTTGTATCTAAAACGGGGTCAGATTCAACCCGACCTCAGTGTAAAACAGTATGTAGAGAATTTTCCTGAGATAATCTGAATTCTAGCTCTCAACATGAATTTCCTCCATTTTAGGTGAGATTTTGCTTATAATCAAAATGGGCTTCTGAAACATAATTTCCAGTGCGGCTCGGAAAAATCATTAGGAATGGCTCTCGTTCTTGTAAACTGCCTTAGTGCAGGAGACCGGGTTGGATCCCTGAATCTGAAAGATCGCCTGGAGAAGGGAATGGTAACCTACTCCAGTATTCTTGCCTGGAGAACTCCATGGACACAGGAGGCTGGTGGGCTGTAGTCCACGGGGTCACAAAGTGTCACAGCTGGGTGACTAACACACACATACATGGAAGAAGTAGTCTCTACATTCAACATACCCTTTTATTATTGATGAAAGTCGTGACCTAAAAGTGAGTTATCTATTAGTGATTTTGTGGTATATGTTTATATATATTTTAAATCTTGCCCTATTTTATTGTTTTTTTTTAAATCTATTTATTTTGATCCATCTTTATTCTTTGGCCTGTGTGGGCATCCCATCTCAGTGGCCCCTCTCACTGCAGAGCACCAGTTCTCGGCTCATGCGCTCCAGAGTGCTGACTTGTAATTGGACACACTGGTCCAGATGCTCTGCGGCATGTGGAATCTTGCTGGGCGAGGGATCGAACCGGTGCCCCTTGTACTGCAAGGCAGACTCTTTACCCACTGGACCACCAGCAAAGCCCTGTGGTATATTTTTGATCCACTGGGAGAGATGGGCATTTCTAACAGCTTGGGAAATGATTGGGAGTCCACATAAAGTGGGTGCTTGTTGAGAAGTTCATGTCATCCATTTCTTGATATTTTTTTGGATGTACGTATCCTCTTTATTTTTAATTTTAACCTGATGGCCTGATGCTAAGATGACTTTTTCTGAAAGGGACGTTCCATTGACGTTGATCTCATTTTCAGGATTCGACAAGACGCCACTGCCTCACTGATTCTGCTGTGGAAGGTCACGGCCACCGGATTTCAACAGTGCTCCCTCATTGATGGACGGAGCGTGACCCTCCTCCAGGCTCCCGGGGGCCTTGTCCTGCTGGAGGAGATGCTCGCCTTGGGGCAGAATCACTTCATTGGTGAGTTGCGGAAATCTTGTATCTAAAACGGGGTCAGATTCAACCCGACCTCAGTGTAAAACAGTATGTAGAGAATTTTCCTGAGATAATCTGAATTCTAGCTCTCAACATGAATTTCCTCCATTTTAGGTGAGATTTTGCTTATAATCAAAATGGGCTTCTGAAACATAATTTCCAGTGTGGCTCAAAATGGAAAAATCATGGGCTCTGGAATCCGGAGACTGTGACCCAACCCTGGCCAGAGTGTCCTCGGTGTATGGGCTTTGACATTCAGTGCTCCGAGTCTCAGCTTCATTTATTTATTCTTCAGTCTTCTTTCTCCTGGAGTTGTGGGCAACTTGAGGTACTGAATGTAGGTGTCTCAGAAGATGCTTGGTTTCCACTTGGTGTTGACCTGACCCAGGGCCTGGGGCTGAGCACCTGAGCAAGGGATTGATCCCATCTGAGCCTCTGGCTCAGAATAACTTGGGGAATCCTAGGTTTCTTTGGTGGTGGAGGGGGCGCTGTTTTTTTCGGGGAGAGAGCTTGCCTGCACTGCCTTCCTCTGGGTCACTTCTGAGTCTTCACATGTTCTTAAACATGGTGAAATCTGTTGTTTAACCTTCTCTAAACTACCACTTGTCCAATGACCTGATTTCAATTCCCCTGCCCTGGAGGAGAGGTGGCCTTCCCAGAGTGCGATTCTTCCTGATCCTGCCTTCTCACCGCCTTACTTCCTGCCCTTCTCAAGGACTACACTTGGGCGCTTCCCACAAGACTCTACCAGGGCTTAGCATCCTGACTGTGTCCAGCTATCCTTATCCCAGGGTTGGGCCTGAAGTCCAGCCCCTTAGCATGCCAGTAGCATCCTGACTGTATTCCAGCATGTTCCATCCTGTGGTCTCAACTCAAAGACACAAAGTCAAGTTTAGACTCTGCCCATCCCAGTCGAGTGCACCCATGTGGTTGCTGTGTCCTGCTCTTGGTACCCTCACACAGACCTCACCTGGCAGATGGGGAGCTAGCCAGCACCTGTCTCTCTGGAGTGTTGAAAGGGTTTAATGAAAATGGATGTGAAAGTATTAATGATAAAGGTAAAGGATGATTTTGGTTACTTTCACTACTTTTTCAGAGGTACACTAAACAATTTGCTAAATTAAATAGAAACATTAAGATATATTCTCCAGGGTTTTCATTGGATGGAGAAGGTAAAAGAAATTAGCTTGGAAGTGGACATGCTGGTGAAAGATGGATGGTATTCAACTTTGGACCCTTTTTGGCTATTAAGGAAAAATCATGGGCTCTGGAACGGAGACTGTGACCCAACCCTGGCCAGAGTGTCCTCGGTGTATGGGCTTTGACATTCAGTGCTCCGAGTCTCAGCTTCATTTATTTATTCTTCAGTCTTCTTTCTCCTGGAGTTGTGGGCAACTTGAGGTACTGAATGTAGGTGTCTCAGAAGATGCTTGGTTTCCACTTGGTGTTGACCTGACCCAGGGCCTGGGGCTGAGCACCTGAGCAAGGGATTGATCCCATCTGAGCCTCTGGCTCAGAATAACTTGGGGAATCCTAGGTTTCTTTGGTGGTGGAGGGGGCGCTGTTTTTTTCGGGGAGAGAGCTTGCCTGCACTGCCTTCCTCTGGGTCACTTCTGAGTCTTCACATGTTCTTAAACATGGTGAAATCTGTTGTTTAACCTTCTCTAAACTACCACTTGTCCAATGACCTGATTTCAATTCCCCTGCCCTGGAGGAGAGGTGGCCTTCCCAGAGTGCGATTCTTCCTGATCCTGCCTTCTCACCGCCTTACTTCCTGCCCTTCTCAAGGACTACACTTGGGCGCTTCCCACAAGACTCTACCAGGGCTTAGCATCCTGACTGTGTCCAGCTATCCTTATCCCAGGGTTGGGCCTGAAGTCCAGCCCCTTAGCATGCCAGTAGCATCCTGACTGTATTCCAGCATGTTCCATCCTGTGGTCTCAACTCAAAGACACAAAGTCAAGTTTAGACTCTGCCCATCCCAGTCGAGTGCACCCATGTGGTTGCTGTGTCCTGCTCTTGGTACCCTCACACAGACCTCACCTGGCAGATGGGGAGCTAGCCAGCACCTGTCTCTCTGGAGTGTTGAAAGGGTTTAATGAAAATGGATGTGAAAGTATTAATGATAAAGGTAAAGGATGATTTTGGTTACTTTCACTACTTTTTCAGAGGTACACTAAACAATTTGCTAAATTAAATAGAAACATTAAGATATATTCTCCAGGGTTTTCATTGGATGGAGAGAAGGTAAAAAAGAAATTAGCTTGGAAGTGGACATGCTGGTGAAAGATGGATGGTATTCAACTTTGGACCCTTTTTTGGCTATTAAGATGGATACTTGATGATGAGAAAGTATGTGATGAAGTGCTGTCCACAGCCAAATCTCAGTTTTACTCCCTGATCCAAGTAATGATTATTTATGTCCTTGTCTGTTGTAACAATTTCTGTAAAAGGAAATAGTTTGTATTTTTTGATACATAGTTTCTATTTTGTTTTATATTAAGCTTGTAAGTTTTTCTTTTTAGTAGATGAGCCTGTTCTATGACATGGAGCCATTTCAAGAAAATATATGGGTTGTCACCACTCTTTAAAATGTCATTAAGTTGACCAAAATATATACATTTGAAATATTACCTTACTTTTTATACTACATTGGGTTGTAATGTAACTCTGATTTAGATTGATATTGAGAGTAGGGATAAATATTAATAGAGATTTTCCAGTGTTAATATTTATTTATTCTTTTGAGATACAAGACATTTTATGAACTCCAGCAGAGTTTGTGTTCCTTTGGCTAACAGAAAATTTCATGGAAAAACATGTCGTTGGTTGAAATGTTCTTTAGAGGAGTAATTTCCAAAAATATTATTTTAATATATTGATAACTAAATTGAGACATTCTTTCTCAAAACTTGATGATTTTCATCCTTTGTTTCTCCAAACTATGATTTTCCATTTAAAACGTGTATGACCTGTTATCTTTCTAAATTTCCTAACTAGAGCTTCCTGTTTTATGTGGCTTTTAGTGCTATTCTTTTTAAAGGCAACAGTCTTGTTTCACAAGCTCCTTCTGAGAGAGAATGTGTTCCTCAGTGAGAAATGAGCGACACCTACAGCTATTCCTTTTACAAAATCTTTTTATCTTAAAGAAACAAGATTTAGCTTTTGTGATCATTGTAGAAGCCTTCGCTTACTACATTCACATGTGTTTAACTTTCTTTTTGAGAGTTTCATTTTTTTTAAAGCAACTTCTTATAATCATTACTTTTTTTACAATACTGACTGCTATAGACCTGAATACATTTCAGCTAAGAACCAAAAGACCATTTTGAAGAATATGATGGATGAACACAGGGATACCGGAGCAGGTAGGGGCACACTTCCATGTGGAAGGAGAGGGAATGTGGCAGAGTTGTGCTGCCCGGTAGTCACTGCTGCTTCTTTCTAGACAGAAACCTGAGGCCCTCTTAGGAACCATCTTCCTTCGCTCACTCTCCAGAGTCCTCTGTCCATAACAGAGGTCCCAAGGAGTTTTAATATTTCTCTGCGATGGAGCAGAGGAGCCCCCTCCTGTGTCTTTGAGAGATAAGCTTGGTTGCCATTACCAGCTTTCCATAAATGTTCTTTTTTAAAGTTTATTGCTGAGAGTCTCACATTAATATTCTACACATTCCAGATGATGAGAATGTATTTATTTTTGACCTTTTCAGTGCTACTCCATTTAATTTCTTCCAGTTTTCCTTCAATGCCATGGCCATATGAATATTTAAACTGTTTCATGGGAAGAGAGAGGTGATGTAACATTTTAACACAACAGGTAGCTCTTGCTTCTGGGCCTCAGTGCACCAGCTCCTTTGCTCCTGTGCAGTCACCCAGCTTCAACTCTTCCGTCTTCTGAATTATTCCTTCTTTTTTCCCTAAATAGATCTTTTCCAGATATCTTATTTGCAATGTTTGGGGGTCAAAGGGACTTCCCTGGTGGCTCAGATGATAAAGAATCTGCCTGTAGTGCAGAAGACCAGATTTGATCTCTGAGTAGAGACGATCCTCCAGAGAAGGAAACGGAAACCCACTGCAGTAGTCTTGCCTGGAGAATTCCATGGACAGAGGAACCTGGAGGGTCTGCAGTCCATGGGGCTGCAAAGAGTTGGGCAAGACTGAGCAACTAACACATGCCTTGGGTTAAAGAACTAAACTGACCTTGTTTATTATCTTCTGTTCAATGGGAGGCATCCAAAGTGCTATTAGCTCTCTGAAGATCCATTGACCCAATACTCTGGATTCCCAAGTAGGAAAGATTTATTGTTCTGGTTGCAGTTCCATGAAATTCACTTGCGGCTTGCCTGTTTGATGGAAGGTCATTTTTTTGGTTTTATGTTACTTGCCATTGCTTGGAGACAATGCCTTGGTGAACAATCTCGGATGTGGGGGGCCATACCAGCTCTCTAAGTTAGAGAGGTGCTGGAGGTCTCCATTTCCTTAGAGTGAAAGCCCCGTAGAACTCCTTCTTTCTGCTTTTATTTCCTCTTTTCACCTGCCCTTAGGCATATTCCCCTCACCCCCCAATTATACTCAGTGGACCTCTGCTTCAGCCACCTGACTCATCCCTGCCCAGACCTCTCCCATCCTCCCATCCTCTCTGTTCCTCAGTGGCCAGATCTGTCTGCTAAGAAATTCTCCAATGTCCAGTGGTTAAGACTCCACACTCTCACTGCAGAGGGCCTTGGATTTTCTTCCTGATCAGGAGCTGTGGAGCTTGGCCAAAAAGAAAGAAACAAAACCTCATTTACACTCTCCTTGCTTGGAGTTGTATAGGAGAAAAACAGCCAGCTAGAGTTATACTCTACATGAACTCCCAAATCTCAAATCTTCCTTGAACTCCTAACAAATTGAAGTCAACCATGAGTATTCACTGGTAGGACTGATGCTGAAGCGGAAGCTCTAGTACTTTTACCACCTGATGTGAAGAGATGACTCATTGGAAAAGACCCTGATGTTGGGAAAAATAGGAGACAGAAGGAGAAGGGGATGAAAGAGGATGAGATGGTTGGATGGCATCATTGACTCACTAGACATGAGTCTGAGCAAGCTCTGGGAGATGGTGAAGGACAGGGAAGTCTGGAGTGCTGCAGTCCATAGCGTTGCAAAGAGTCAGACTCGACTGGCCAACTGAACTGAATTGATGCAGACGCAAGGACCCCAGAATATCCTCATAGTTACTTCTCCTTCTGAATCGGGCATGGCATACCTGCCTTGGGTTAAAGAACTAAACGGGGAAAACCTTGTTTATTATCTTCTGTTCAATGGGAGGCATCCAAAGTGCTATTAGCTCTCTGAAGATCCATTGACCCAATACTCTGGATTCCCAAGTAGGAAAGATTTATTGTTCTGGTTGCAGTTCCATGAAATTCACTTGCGGCTTGCCTGTTTGATGGAAGGTCATTTTTTTGGTTTTATGTTACTTGCCATTGCTTGGAGACAATGCCTTGGTGAACAATCTCGGATGTGGGGGGCCATACCAGCTCTCTAAGTTAGAGAGGTGCTGGAGGTCTCCATTTCCTTAGAGTGAAAGCCCCGTAGAACTCCTTCTTTCTGCTTTTATTTCCTCTTTTCACCTGCCCTTAGGCATATTCCCCTCACCCCCCAATTATACTCAGTGGACCTCTGCTTCAGCCACCTGACTCATCCCTGCCCAGACCTCTCCCATCCTCCCATCCTCTCTGTTCCTCAGTGGCCAGATCTGTCTGCTAAGAAATTCTCCAATGTCCAGTGGTTAAGACTCCACACTCTCACTGCAGAGGGCCTTGGATTTTCTTCCTGATCAGGAGCTGTGGAGCTTGGCCAAAAAGAAAGAAACAAAACCTCATTTACACTCTCCTTGCTTGGAGTTGTATAGGAGAAAAACAGCCAGCTAGAGTTATACTCTACATGAACTCCCAAATCTCAAATCTTCCTTGAACTCCTAACAAATTGAAGTCAACCATGAGTATTCACTGGTAGGACTGATGCTGAAGCGGAAGCTCTAGTACTTTTACCACCTGATGTGAAGAGATGACTCATTGGAAAAGACCCTGATGTTGGGAAAAATAGGAGACAGAAGGAGAAGGGGATGAAAGAGGATGAGATGGTTGGATGGCATCATTGACTCACTAGACATGAGTCTGAGCAAGCTCTGGGAGATGGTGAAGGACAGGGAAGTCTGGAGTGCTGCAGTCCATAGCGTTGCAAAGAGTCAGACTCGACTGGCCAACTGAACTGAATTGATGCAGACGCAAGGACGACCCCAGAATATCCTCATAGTTACTTCTCCTTCTGAATCAGAAAACCCAGCAGGGCATGTGTGCTTCACTGATACTTCTTACTGACACAGTTGCTCAGAAAAACCTTGCTTTTTTCTTTCTTGCTTTTCTCTTTTATGGTCTGTATTTGTTGCTTCCTCAGTCTGATACTATATCTCTTTCCGCTTCCTGGAGTTTATTTTCCTGTCCCTCCAGCATATCCTGTCTCAGCACTTTTCTTCCCAGTGGTCTAACTGTTTCTATTTGCCTTTTTTGTGGTTTCCTCATTCTCTTTTCCTACTTGCTAGCTATTACTTTTTCCATCACTTTTATCATATTTGTACCATTCTTTCTTACAGTTTTTGGTATATTTTATTTTTTATTTATTTATTTTTAAACCTTTATTTTACTTTTAACTTTTACAGAGTTTTGTTGTTCACAGACATGCATGTTCTCAGATTAGTCACATGTATATCCCCCCCTTCCCTCCCCTCCCGACCATCACACAGCACCCCTGAAGGAACCCCTTTTCTCACAGAGCAATGACTAGAGCTATTTTCTTCACTTATGATAGTACAGGCCTTCATGCTACTTCCCTTACGCCTCTAACCCACCGTTCCTTCCCCAAAATGTCTATATGTCCACTGTCCATGTCTGTCTTTCTGTCGCTTCACTGCATGTGCCATCATCACCATCCTACTAGATTCCATATATATGTGTTAATATACTGTATTTGTCCTTCTCTTTCTGACTGACTTCACTTTTTAGGATACGTTCTAGATCCAGCCACCTCATGAGGGCTGATTCTTCTGCATTTCTCTTTACAGCTGTGTAGTATTCCATTGTATATATGTACCAGAGCTTTTGGATGCATTCGTTCGTCGATGGGCATCTAGGTTCCTTCCATGTTCTAGCTATTGTATAGAGAGCTGCAATGAACATTGGGGTACAGGTGCTTCTTTCAGTTTTGATTTCATCAGGGTATAAGCCTAAGAGTGGGATTGCTGGGTCATATGGTGCTTCTATTTTTAGTTTTTTAAGAAATCTCCATACTGTCTTCCATAGAGGCTGTATCAATTTACACTCCCACCAGCAATGCAGGAGCGTTCCCTTTTCTCCGCAGCCTCTCCAGCATTTATTGTCTGTCGATTTGTGGATGATGGCCATTCTGACGGGTGTGAGGTGATATCTCATTGTAGTTTTGATTTGCATTTCTCTAATTATTAGTGAAGTGGAGCATCGTTTCATGTGTTTTTGGGCCATCTGTATGTCATCGTTGGAGAGGTGTCTGTTTAGGTCCTTTTCCCATTTTTTGATTGGGTTGTTCGTTTTTCCTGTGCTGAGTTGTCTGAGTTGCTTGTAGATTTTGGAGATTAATTCTTTGTCTGTTGTTTCATTTGCTATGATTTTCTCCCACTCTGTGGGCTGTCTATTCAGCTTTTTTGTAATTTCTTTTGCTGTACAAAAGCTTTTAAGTTTCATTAGGTCCCACATGTTCATTTGTCTTTTTAGTCCCACTATTCTAGTAGGTGGGTGAGAGAAGATCTTGCTTTGATTGATGTCCTTGAGGGTTTTGCCTATATTCTCCTCTAAGAGTTTGATGGCTTCTGGCCTTACATTTAAGTCTTTAATCCATTTTGAGTTGATCTTTGTGTATGGTGTCAGGGTATGTTCCAACTTCATTTTCTTGCATGTAGCTGTCCAATTTTCCCAGCACCATTTGTTGAAGAGGCTGTCTTTGTCCCATTTTATATGTTCGCCTCCTTTGTCAAAAATAAGGTACCCATAGGTGCGTGGCTTTATCTCTGGGTTCTCGATCTTGTTCCATTGGTCGATATTTCTGTTTTTGTGCCAGTACCATACTGTCTTGATGACTGTTGCTTTGTAGTAGAGTCTGAAGTTGTGGAGGCTGATTCCCCCAGCTCCATTCTTCTTCCTGAGGATTGCTTTGGCTATTCGAGGTCTTTTGTGTTTCCATATGAACTGTGTTATTCGTTGGTCTAGTTCTGTGAAGAATGTTATTGGAAGTTTGATAGGGATCGCATTGAATCTATAGATGACATTTGGTAGTATGGTCATTTTCACAATATTGATTCTTTCAACCCAAGAACATGGAATATTTCTCCATCTGTTTAACTCTTCTTTATTGTCTCTCATGAGTGTCTTGTAATTTTCTGTGTACACTTCTTTTGTTTCTTTGGGTAGGTTTATTCCTAGATATTTGATTCTTTTGGTTGCGATGGTAAAGGGGATTGCCTCTTTCATTTCATTTTCTGATTTTTCATTGTTTGTGTATAGGAATGCCAGTGATTTCTGTATATTGATTTTGTATCCTGCAACTTTGCTGAATTTGCTGATTAACTCTAGTAGTTTTGTAATAGTGTCTTTGGGATTTTCTATGTATAATATCATGTCATCTGCAAATAGAGAGAGTTTGACTTCTTCTTTTCCAATCTGGATTCCTTTGATTTCTTTCTCTTCTCTTATTGCTATTGCTAGAACTTCCAGGACTATGTTGAATAGTAGTGGTGAAAGTGGACACCCTTGTCTTGTTCCTGATCTTAGAGGGAATGCTTTGAGTTTTTCACCGTTGAGGATAATGTTCGCTGTGGGCTTCTCATAGATGGCTTTCACTATGTTAAGATAAGTTCCTTCTATGCCCATTTTTTGAAGAGTTTTTATCATAAATGGATGCTGTACTTTGTCAAAGGCTTTTTCTGCATCTATTGAGATGATCATGTGATTTTTGTCTTTCAATTTGTTGATATGGTGTATCACATTGATTGATTTGTGGATGTTGAAGAATCCTTGCATGCCTGGGATGAACCCAACTTGATCGTGATGAATGAGCTTTTTGATGTGTTGCTGAATTCTGTTTGCTAGGATTTTGTTGAGGATTTTGGCATCTAGATTCATCAGTGAAATTGGCCTATAATTTTCTTTTTTTGTGATGTCTTTGCCTGGCTTTGGTATCAGGGTGATGGTGGCCTCGTAGAATGTGTTTGGAAGTGTTCCTTCCTGTGCAATTTTTTGGAAGAGTTTTAGAAGGACAGGCATTAGCTCTTCTTTAAATGTTTGGTAGAATTCACTTGTGAAACCATCTGGCCCTGGGCTTTTATTTTTGGGTAGATTTTTGATCACAAGGTCGATTTCTGAGCTTGTGATTGGCTTGTTCATAGTTTCTATTTCTTCCTGGTTGAGTCTTGGGATATTAATCTTCTCTAAGAAACTGTCCATTTCTTCCAGGTTGTCCAGTTTGTTGCCATAGAGTTGTTCATAATAGTCTCTTATAATCCTTTGGATTTCTGCATTATCCGTTGTCATCTCTCCTTTTTCATTTTTGATTTTGGTGATCTGGTTCTTCTCTCTCTTTTTCTTAATGAGTCTGGCCAGTGGTGTGTCGATTTTATTGACTTTTTCGAAGAACCAGCTTTTTGTTTTATTTATCTTTACTATTGTTTCTTTTGTTTCTTTTTCATTTATTTCTGCTCTGATCTTTATGATTTCCCTTCTTCTACTGGCTTTGGGGTGTTTTTGTTCTTCTTTCTCCAGTTGTTTTAAGCGTAAGGTAAGGTCGTCTGTTTGAGATTTTCCTAGTTTCTTGAGGTGGGATTGAATTGCTATAAACTTCCCTCTTAGAACTGCTTTTGCAGTATCCCATAGGTTTTGCACTGTCGTGTGTTCATTGTCATTTTCTTCTAGGAATTTTTAAATTTCTCCTTTGATTTCCTCAATGATCAGTTGGTTTTTTAGGTATGTGTTGTTTGATCTCCATGTGTTTGTGTTTTTAGCAGTTTTTTTCCTGTAGTTGATCTCTAGTCTCACTGCATTGTGGTCCGAGAAGATGGTTGATAGAATTTCAGTTTTCTTGAATTGACTGAGGATTGATTTGTGGCCCAAGATGTGGTCTATCCTGGAGAATGTTCCGTGAGCACTTGAGAAGAAAGTGTATTCTTCTGCTTTTGGATGGAAAGTCCTAAAGATATCAATGAGGTCCATTTCTTCTAGTGTGGCATTTAGGGCTTGTGTTTCTTTATTAATTTTCTGTTTGGATGATCTGTCCATTGGTGTGAGAGGAGTGTTAAAGTCTCCTACTATGATTGTGTTGCTGTCAATGTCTTCTTTTATTTTTATTTTTAATTTCTCCTGTGTTGGGAGCATAGATATTTATGATGGTGGCCTCGTAGAATGTGTTTGGAAGTATTCCTTCCTGTGCAATTTTGGAAGAGTTTTAGAAGGACAGGCATTAGCTCTTCTTTAAATGTTTGGTAGAATTCACTTGTGAAACCATCTGGCCCTGGGCTTTTATTTTTGGGTAGATTTTTGATCACAAGGTCGATTTCTGAGCTTGTGATTGGCTTGTTCATAGTTTCTATTTCTTCCTGGTTGAGTCTTGGGATATTAATCTTCTCTAAGAAACTGTCCATTTCTTCCAGGTTGTCCAGTTTGTTGCCATAGAGTTGTTCATAATAGTCTCTTATAATCCTTTGGATTTCTGCATTATCCGTTGTCATCTCTCCTTTTTCATTTTTGATTTTGGTGATCTGGTTCTTCTCTCTCTTTTTCTTAATGAGTCTGGCCAGTGGTGTGTCGATTTTATTGACTTTTTCGAAGAACCAGCTTTTTGTTTTATTTATCTTTACTATTGTTTCTTTTGTTTCTTTTTCATTTATTTCTGCTCTGATCTTTATGATTTCCCTTCTTCTACTGGCTTTGGGGTGTTTTTGTTCTTCTTTCTCCAGTTGTTTTAAGCGTAAGGTAAGGTCGTCTGTTTGAGATTTTCCTAGTTTCTTGAGGTGGGATTGAATTGCTATAAACTTCCCTCTTAGAACTGCTTTTGCAGTATCCCATAGGTTTTGCACTGTCGTGTGTTCATTGTCATTTTCTTCTAGGAATTTTTAAATTTCTCCTTTGATTTCCTCAATGATCAGTTGGTTTTTTAGGTATGTGTTGTTTGATCTCCATGTGTTTGTGTTTTTAGCAGTTTTTTTCCTGTAGTTGATCTCTAGTCTCACTGCATTGTGGTCCGAGAAGATGGTTGATAGAATTTCAGTTTTCTTGAATTGACTGAGGATTGATTTGTGGCCCAAGATGTGGTCTATCCTGGAGAATGTTCCGTGAGCACTTGAGAAGAAAGTGTATTCTTCTGCTTTTGGATGGAAAGTCCTAAAGATATCAATGAGGTCCATTTCTTCTAGTGTGGCATTTAGGGCTTGTGTTTCTTTATTAATTTTCTGTTTGGATGATCTGTCCATTGGTGTGAGAGGAGTGTTAAAGTCTCCTACTATGATTGTGTTGCTGTCAATGTCTTCTTTTATGTCTGAAAGTGTTTGTCTTATGTATTGGGGTGCTCCTGTGTTGGGAGCATAGATATTTATGATTGTTATGTCTTCTTCTTGGATGGATCCCTTAATCATGATGTAGTGACCTGCCTTGTCTCTTAGAATCTTCTTTACTTTAAAATCTATTTTATCTGATATGAGGATTGCTACTCCAGCTTTCTTTTGATTTCCATTTGCATGGAATATCTTTTTCCAGCCTCTCACTTTCAGTCTATGAGTGTCTCTAGGTCTGAAATGAGTTTCCTGGAGGCAGCATATGTATGGGTCGTGTTTTTGGATCCATTCAGCCACTCTGTGTCTTTTGGTTGGGGCGTTTAGTCCATTGACATTCAAAGTAATTATTGATACAAATGATCCTATTGTCATCTTCTTAGATGTTATGATGGGTTTGTTTCGTGGATCTTCTCCTTTTATACTTGTTGTCTATATAAGTCCCTTTAACACTTGTTGTAAGGCTGGTTTGGTTTGACTAAATTCTTTTAATTTTTGCTTGTCTGTAAAGCTTTTGATTTCTCCATCAATTTTGAAGGAGATCCTTGCAGGGTAGAGGATTCTTGGTTGCAGATTATTCTCTTTCAGCCATTTAAATGTGTCCTGCCATTCCCTTCTGGCCTGCAGAGTTTCTGTTGAAAGATCAGCTGTTAAACGGATGGGCTTTCCCTTGTATGTCACTAGTTGCTTTTCCCTTGCTGCTTTGAGAATTCTATCTTTGTGTTTAATTTGTGTTAACTTCATTAATATGTGTCTTGGTGTGTTTCTTCTCGGATTGATTCTGTTAGGTACTCTTTGTGCTTCTTGGACTTGATTGACTATTTCTTTTCCCATGTTGGGGAAATTTTCAACTATAATCTCTTCAAAAATTTTCTCATAGCCTTTCTTTTTTTCTTCTTCTTCTGGAACCCCTATAATTCGAATATTGGTGCGTTTGATATTATCCCAGAGGTCTCTGAGGCTGTCCTCCACTCTTTTCATTCTTTGAGCTAGAGTCTGTTTTTCAGCAGTTACTTCCACCATTTTATCTTCCAGCTCACTTATCCGGTCTTCTGTCTCAGATACTCTGCTCTTGATTCCTTCTACAGTGTTTTTCAGTTCAGCAATTGAGTTGTTTGTCTCTGTTACTTTTTTGGTAAGTTCTTGTATTTCTTTATTCAGTGTGTTAGTTGTATCTTGCAATTTCTCTGAAATTCTGTTTTCAGTGTCTTTGATCATCTTTACTATCATTCTTCTGAAATCACTTTCAGAAAGTTTGTCCAAATTCTCTTCATTAATTTGATCTTGTGTGTTTGTTGATTGTTCCTTCGCTTGTGTGGTATTTCTCTGCCGTTTCATTGTTATTAATTTTTTAAAACTGATTCTGTTTGGGATTTCCTTTTCCCAGACTTTGAGTTACGTCTGTTGGTGTTTGTTGTTTGGATGGGGCTTCTATTCTGGGTGATGCTGGTGATTGGGTGATGTCAGGACTTGTATACAAGTGATTACCTTTGCTGGCGTTCTCACTTGTATACTGCTCTTTAGTGTTATGCGTTCTCTAGTATTGCAGTTTTGGAGTCAGTGCACCCTGAAAACCCCGGGGCTTGTTGCCTGACCAGGGAATGAAGATTTCACGGCTGGTTTGTTATGGCATTAAATGATATTAAAACATATATATGCAAATGAGAAACAGAAGGTATACCTTTGACAAATGGCAATTTAAAAATTATGCAAGTACTATCTAGCGTATTGAATTATACACATCCTGCCACTTCCTTCTGGCCTGCAGAGTTCCTGTTGAAAGATCAGCTATTAAACGGATGGGCTTTCCCTGTATGTCACTAGTTGCTTTTCCCTTGCTGCTTTGAGAATTCTATCTTTGTGTTTAATTTGTGTTAACTTCATTAATATGTGTCTTGGTGTGTTTCTTCTCGGATTGATTCTGTTAGGTACTCTTTGTGCTTCTTGGACTTGATTGACTATTTCTTTTCCCATGTTGGGGAAATTTTCAACTATAATCTCTTCAAAAATTTTCTCATAGCCTTTCTTTTTTTCTTCTTCTTCTGGAACCCCTATAATTCGAATATTGGTGCGTTTGATATTATCCCAGAGGTCTCTGAGGCTGTCCTCCACTCTTTTCATTCTTTGAGCTAGAGTCTGTTTTTCAGCAGTTACTTCCACCATTTTATCTTCCAGCTCACTTATCCGGTCTTCTGTCTCAGATACTCTGCTCTTGATTCCTTCTACAGTGTTTTTCAGTTCAGCAATTGAGTTGTTTGTCTCTGTTACTTTTTTGGTAAGTTCTTGTATTTCTTTATTCAGTGTGTTAGTTGTATCTTGCAATTTCTCTGAAATTCTGTTTTCAGTGTCTTTGATCATCTTTACTATCATTCTTCTGAAATCACTTTCAGAAAGTTTGTCCAAATTCTCTTCATTAATTTGATCTTGTGTGTTTGTTGATTGTTCCTTCGCTTGTGTGGTATTTCTCTGCCGTTTCATTGTTATTAATTTTTTAAAACTGATTCTGTTTGGGATTTCCTTTTCCCAGACTTTGAGTTACGTCTGTTGGTGTTTGTTGTTTGGATGGGGCTTCTATTCTGGGTGATGCTGGTGATTGGGTGATGTCAGGACTTGTATACAAGTGATTACCTTTGCTGGCGTTCTCACTTGTATACTGCTCTTTAGTGTTATGCGTTCTCTAGTATTGCAGTTTTGGAGTCAGTGCACCCTGAAAACCCCGGGGCTTGTTGCCTGACCAGGGAATGAAGATTTCACGGCTGGTTTGTTATGGCATTAAATGATATTAAAACATATATATGCAAATGAGAAACAGAAGGTATACCTTTGACAAATGGCAATTTAAAAATTATGCAAGTACTATCTAGCGTATTGAATTATACACATAAACATATACAGCTATAACATAACCCAGGCATTCCAATCAAAAATACAGTACAATACGTTAGCACGGCGAATAGAGAAATCCAAGAATGATATCCACAAGTTAATAAGCAAACTAAGTAGAGTACCAATTAGAGAATAATGCTAGAGCAGGATCCCCATTGGGGATAAGGCAATGAGGACAGAACAGACTGAGAAATATAGTGGGGAAGGGAAAAAGAGAAAGGGAGGATAGAAGAGAAATATAGAATAATATTGCAAAGTTAAATATAGGGAGATAAAGATTTGTTTGTATTAGAATTTAGTGCTATAGGAAAGGAGCTTCATAGAAAGCAAAGAATTATAGAGGAGGTAGTAGTACAAATGAAAAAATTATTAAAAATTAAAAGATCTAAATTTTATAGAAAAATATAGAAAAACAAAGCAAAAATAATAAAAACAAACAAAACCCCCACAGAACCTTAAAAGGTCAATGGGGAACCAGAAGTTTATACCAAAATAAAATGTGTGGTTTAAAAGGAAAAAGAAAAAAAAAATTTGTGTAAACTTGAATATATTCAGTCTTACTGATAAGATTAGTAGCTTCAATAGAATTCAGTGAAGGAAATGAACACACCCACTCTCTCTCTCACATACACCCCCAAGGAAAAAAAAGAAAAAAAGAAAAAAAAAAAAAAAAGCGGTGGGTGCACTGAGTGGGTTTGGAAAAAAGAGAAAAAAAAAAAAAATTGAAACAAAGTAATACAATACAAAAAATGAAATTTTAAAGTCCAGCAGTAACTCCAGCTTCAGACAAAACGTGAAAATAGTGTTTATGTTCTTCTGTCTCTTGCTGACTATTCAGGAATTATCAGTCTTTTTCTTGCATCTGGCAGTGGTTGGATCTGAAGACCTCTTTGACTACTTGTTTTGGCCTATTCCAGAATTAAAAGGCCCGCCCAGGCTGGCCCTGGGAGTTTCTTAATCCAAATCCCTTTTCTTGCTGGGTGGAGCTAAGTTCCCTCCCTGTAGCTTGACCAGCAGCCCTGCAGTTTGACCAGCAGCCAAACTACAGTAGGGAAAATGGCGTCTGTCTCACAGAGGATTTATTCCCACACGCTCTATGGGAAGCACTTCCACAGTGACCCCAACCCTGCTGCAGGCCACCGTTGACCCCCGCCACCGCGGGAGACGTCAGGTTACTCAGAGGTGAGTCTGGCTCAGTCCCATGCAGGATCGCTATTCCTCTCTCCCTGATCACAGTGCGCAGAGACTTTCCAGTCCTCCTCGGCGGCTCTGTGATCGGGTTAATGGTAACCTCCTCCAAAGGGAACTGAGCGCCGCCCTTCCGAGGCCTGCTCAAGGGCACTTCTAGCTCAAGGGGCACCTGGACCCTCCAAAGCAGGTCTGGCTCAGTCCCTTGTGGGTGTTAGTGCTCCTCACCGGGTTTTGATCTGCAACAGGCTTTGCGGCTTTGGCCCGCCCAGCCTCTCCGGTGGGTATGAGGTTTGACTTTTAAAAGTGCGATTGCACCCCTCCTACCATCTTGATGCGGCTTCTCCTTTGTTCTTCGATGTGGGGTGTCCTCTCTGTGATCAGATCCAACCTCCTTTCGTCGATGATTTCCCAGGAACTCGTCGCAATTCAGGCGATTTTGCAGGAGAGATGAGTGCATGTCCTTCTACGCCGCCATCTTGGCTCCACCCTCTTAGTATATTTTAATCTCAAATTTATATTTTAAAAGGAAGCCCATTTCTGTTTCACCCAGACTAATGGTATATTGTTTATAATTTACAAAACTGCTTTTAAAACTGTAGATCCACTGGAATTTTATGACGGAAAGAAACAATTCAGTTCAGTCACTCAGTTGTGTCTGACTCTTTGCAACCCCATGGACTGCAGCACGCCAGGCTTCCCTGTCCTTCACCATCTCCCAGAGTTTGCTCAAACTCATGTCCAGTGAGTAAGTGATGCCATTCAATCATCTCGTCTTCTTTCATCCCCTTCTGCTTTTGCCTTCTATTTTTCTCAACATCAGACTCTTTTGCATTGCGTCATCTCTAGGCATCAGGTGGCCAGTGTATTGGAGTTTCAGCTGCAGTATCAGTCCTTCCAATGAATTTTCAGGGTTGATTTCTTTTAGGATTGACTGATTTGATCTCCTTGCAGTCTAAGTGATTCTCAAGAGTCTTCTCCAACACCACCGTTCAAAAGGCATCAATTCTTTGGTGCTCAGCCTTCTTTATGGTCCAGTTCTCACATCCATACATGACTACTGAGAAAACCATAGCTTTGACTATACAGACCTTTGTCAGCAAAGTGCTATCTCTGCTTTTGAATACACTGTCTAGATTTGTCATAGCTTTTCTTCCAAGGACAAGTGCCTTTTAACTTAATGGATACAGTCACCATTCACAGTGATTTTGGAGCCCAAGAAAATAAAGTCTGTTAATGTTTCTGTTGTTTGCTCATCTATTTGCCATGAAGTGATGGGACTGAATTCCATGATCTTAGTTTTTTGAATGTGGAGTTTTAGGTTAGCTTTTCACTCTCCTCTTTCATGCTCATCAAGAGGCTCTTTACTTCCTCTTCACTTTCTGCCGTAAGAGTGGTGCCATCTGTATATCTGAGGATATCGATATTTCTCATGGCAACCTTAATTACAGCTTGTGCTCCATCCTGACTGGCATTTCACATGATGTACTCTGCATATAAATTAAATAATCAGAGTGACAATATACAGGCTTGATGTACTCCTTTCCCAATTTGGAACCAGTCCATTGTTCCGTGTCTGGTTCTAACTGTTGCTTCTTGTCCTGCATACAGGTTTCACAGGAAGCAGATAAGGTGATTTGGTATTGATAGGTGATAGATGACAGTTGGTTACCTTGAACGGTGTTGGATTCTTAATCTCCAATGGAGAAGAATTCACATTGGGATCAAAAGACTCGGTAATGGTCACTCAGAACTTCATGCAGTGAAAAGTTTATTAAAGTAAGAAAGGGTAGGGAAAAACTTCCAGCATAGACACTGGAAGAGGGTTAGAAGAGTATCCTCCTTTGCTAGTTGAAGCATGACAATTTGTATCTTCCAGTCAGGTAGCAAAACAATAAAACAAAAGAATATCTTTAGGTTGTAAAGGCCCTCTAGGCCCACACCCACAGCATTAACATGAGATTAACTAGGATAGTCTCCAGGCCTCAGGGCTAGGTGACGCATTCTAGTGTAAATGCCCAGATTAACATAGGACTAGAAGTTTTCAGTTTTAACATTGAAAATCTTTGCCTTTATTTCTCCTTGTCCTTCCTCTTCTCCTCTTTGTCCTTGGGACTCGCTAACCTCCTCGCCAGTTCTGCCTATGAACCCCTTTCATTCTGAATTCAGGGCTCCCGTCTTTTTCAGAATTTTCCAGTTTGTTCTGATCCACACATTCAAAGGCTTTAGTGTAGTCAATGAAGTAGAAGTGTATGTTTTTCTGAAATTCCCTTGTTCTTTCTATGATCCAACAGATGTTGGCAATTTGATCTCTGGTTCCTCTGTCATTGAACAGTATGAAGGAAGGAGTAGTGGTGTCCTTTTAGGAGCTGAGATCACTTTTTCAGGATTATAGCCAGTAGATTTGTTACAAGGAGAAGCCAAGTCTGACTACATGTTAGAACCGTTTCTTTGACTTGCTTTTCATTGCTTTTGCAATTATAATCTTATATAATGGCCTGCCTCAGAGAATCCTGCCCCTCTGCCTCACTGTTAAACTGAAGTGCCTTTGTTCAGGACCCTGTTCACCCGCGGATGGATACAGGAAGGAAGAAATGAGCACACACTCTGCCTGAGGCTTGCCATTTTAGGACACATTTACAAGATTAATGGCCTTTAAAAAAATTATTTTACTTATTTATTTGGCTATTCTGGGTTTTCACTGCTGCCACAGGCTCTTCTCTAGTTGCACGGTGTGGGGGGTACTCTCTCATTGAGGTGAGCAGGCTTCTTGTTGTGGAACAGGCTCTAGGGCACATGGACTTAAGCAGTTGTGGTACATGGGCTCAATAGTTGCAGCTCTGAGGCTCTAGAGCACAGGCTGAATAGTTGTGGCTCATGGGCTTAGTTGCTTTGTGACATGTTGGGATCTTCCTGGATTAGGGATCGAACTTGTCTCCCTTGCATTGGAAGGCAAATATTTACCACTGAGCTACCAGGGAAGCCCGATTAATAGCCTTTTTACTTTGTTTCTTACCTCCCTGCCATCTCTGATTTATAAAAGAATAGGGCATCCGGACCTTGAGAAGATGGTCTGCCATCTTCTCAGTTAGCTGGACCTCATCTTTTCTGTGAGCTTAGACTCCATAACAGATTAACCATAGAACTCTGGAAATCAGTGACTTGCAGGTCTTTGTAACTGATATCTTAACTGGATTAGAAACATTCCCAGACTGTCCACAGTCCTTTTGTGCCATCTGGGAGCTGTGGAATGCTTTAAGTTTTCTGTTGAGTTTCATGAAAAGATTCCTGTCTTAAACACATTCAAAGGCTTTAGTGTAGTCAATGAAGTAGAAGTGTATGTTTTTCTGAAATTCCCTTGTTCTTTCTATGATCCAACAGATGTTGGCAATTTGATCTCTGGTTCCTCTGTCATTGAACAGTATGAAGGAAGGAGTAGTGGTGTCCTTTTAGGAGCTGAGATCACTATTTCAGGATTATAGCCAGTAGATTTGTTACAAGGAGAAGCCAAGTCTGACTACATGTTAGAACCGTTTCTTTGACTTGCTTTTCATTGCTTTTGCAATTATAATCTTATATAATGGCCTGCCTCAGAGAATCCTGCCCCTCTGCCTCACTGTTAAACTGAAGTGCCTTTGTTCAGGACCCTGTTCACCCGCGGATGGATACAGGAAGGAAGAAATGAGCACACACTCTGCCTGAGGCTTGCCATTTTAGGACACATTTACAAGATTAATGGCCTTTAAAAAAATTATTTTACTTATTTATTTGGCTATTCTGGGTTTTCACTGCTGCCACAGGCTCTTCTCTAGTTGCACGGTGTGGGGGCTACTCTCTCATTGAGGTGAGCAGGCTTCTTGTTGTGGAACAGGCTCTAGGGCACATGGACTTAAGCAGTTGTGGTACATGGGCTCAATAGTTGCAGCTCTGAGGCTCTAGAGCACAGGCTGAATAGTTGTGGCTCATGGGCTTAGTTGCTTTGTGACATGTTGGGATCTTCCTGGATTAGGGATCGAACTTGTCTCCCTTGCATTGGAAGGCAAATATTTACCACTGAGCTACCAGGGAAGCCCGATTAATAGCCTTTTTACTTTGTTTCTTACCTCCCTGCCATCTCTGATTTATAAAAGAATAGGGCATCCGGACCTTGAGAAGATGGTCTGCCATCTTCTCAGTTAGCTGGACCTCATCTTTTCTGTGAGCTTAGACTCCATAACAGATTAACCATAGAACTCTGGAAATCAGTGACTTGCAGGTCTTTGTAACTGATATCTTAACTGGATTAGAAACATTCCCAGACTGTCCACAGTCCTTTTGTGCCATCTGGGAGCTGTGGAATGCTTTAAGTTTTCTTGATTCTGAGTTTCTCATTGAAAAAGATTCTGATTTTGCAAAATGGTAATTTGTAAAGTGGTACATTTGATTGATTTTCTTCTCTTGAGAAATAAGGAGAAATAACTCAGTACTTAAGTGGGTACATTGAGGATTAAGACTCTTACTGAGGTAATAAGATGGCTCTGGTGCGGTTGACCTTCACAGCCCCAGGGGTTTAAATCTTTCAGGACTTACTGGATGCATTTGTTTTCTCTGATGTCATGATGCTTCCTTGCTGTTTACACTGGTAGATTTTCTTAAAAATTGAAATTTTCATAATGCATGCAGTGGATGGATGATGTTATTCTTAGGTAGAAGAATTGGGCTCAGTTGCCCCTGGTTTGGCAGTAGTTATGGGGGTCAGAGGTTATTTCACAGAACTCATGAAGCTCTTGAAATGTACTGTAGACTTTTATGTGTTTGCGCAGCCTTCTTAGGAGGAAAACTAAACTTCACTGGATTCACAGATATATCTGTGTTTGTTTTAGAACCAACTCTTTAAGCTGTTGTGGGCTTCCCAGGTGGCTCAGTGGTAAAGAACCCGCCTGCCAATACAGGAGACACGGGTTTGACCCATGGGTTGGGATGATATCCTGGAGAAGGAAATGGCAACCACTCTAGTAGTCTTGCCTGGGAAATCCCATAGACAGAGGAGCCTGGCAGGCTGCAGTACATGGCGTCACAAAAGAGTCAGCCATGACTTAATGACTAAAATAGCAACAGCGCCAACTTTAAGCTGTGTATGTGTGATTATGTGACAGTGTGTACATTTTCAACATTTTCTACTCATTCAGTGACATTTCTTTTGATGGATTTATCTGCTTCCCAGGTCTCTATATCGGGGAACATAACCTAGTTTTATTTGTTTACATTTTTTAAGCAGCAGAGCTGTGAGAAATAGTTCCTTACTAGAAAATCCGCATTACATACCTTATTTCTCAGGCACTGTGCTCATCCGGAAATGGAAAACTGATTTAGATGTGGTCTTTGGGCTTCCCTGGTGGTTCAGAGGGTAAAGAGTCTGCCTGCAATATGGGAGGCCTAGGTTTGATCCCTGGGTTGGGAAGATCCCCTGGAGGAGGGCATGGAAATCCACTCCAGTGTTCTTGCCTGGAGAATCGTATGGATGGAGGAACCTGGCAGGCTAAGTCCGTGGGGTTGCAAAGAGTTGGAAACAACTGAGCAACTGACAGTTTCACTTTCCGAGTTCAGGGGGCAACAAAGGAGATGAGAAGCATGTCAAAGGCAAAGGAGCAGCTACCCTTCTGGGAGGATAGGGGAGGGGTTTGAAGAGGGCAGGCATAGGAGTACTGTTGGCTGTACAAAGGGCAGTGGGTGACAATTTGATGGCACAGGAGTCTGTCATTAAGATCATTTAATCATAATGCTAAAAACTGACTCATGGCCACTACAACTGGAAATAGGCTTTAATTTCACAGAACTCATGAAGCTCTTGAAATGTACTGTTTTGGGCGCAGCCTTCTTAGGAGGAAAACTAAACTTCACTGGATTCACAGATATATCTGTGTTTGTTTTAGAACCAACTCTTTAAGCTGTTGTGGGCTTCCCAGGTGGCTCAGTGGTAAAGAACCCGCCTGCCAATACAGGAGACACGGGTTTGACCCATGGGTTGGGATGATATCCTGGAGAAGGAAATGGCAACCACTCTAGTAGTCTTGCCTGGGAAATCCCATAGACAGAGGAGCCTGGCAGGCTGCAGTACATGGCGTCACAAAAGAGTCAGCCATGACTTAATGACTAAAATAGCAACAGCGCCAACTTTAAGCTGTGTATGTGTGATTATGTGACAGTGTGTACATTTTCAACATTTTCTACTCATTCAGTGACATTTCTTTTGATGGATTTATCTGCTTCCCAGGTCTCTATATCGGGGAACATAACCTAGTTTTATTTGTTTACATTTTTTAAGCAGCAGAGCTGTGAGAAATAGTTCCTTACTAGAAAATCCGCATTACATACCTTATTTCTCAGGCACTGTGCTCATCCGGAAATGGAAAACTGATTTAGATGTGGTCTTTGGGCTTCCCTGGTGGTTCAGAGGGTAAAGAGTCTGCCTGCAATATGGGAGGCCTAGGTTTGATCCCTGGGTTGGGAAGATCCCCTGGAGGAGGGCATGGAAATCCACTCCAGTGTTCTTGCCTGGAGAATCGTATGGATGGAGGAACCTGGCAGGCTAAGTCCGTGGGGTTGCAAAGAGTTGGAAACAACTGAGCAACTGACAGTTTCACTTTCCGAGTTCAGGGGGCAACAAAGGAGATGAGAAGCATGTCAAAGGCAAAGGAGCAGCTACCCTTCTGGGAGGATAGGGGAGGGGTTTGAAGAGGGCAGGCATAGGAGTACTGTTGGCTGTACAAAGGGCAGTGGGTGACAATTTGATGGCACAGGAGTCTGTCATTAAGATCATTTAATCATAATGCTAAAAACTGACTCATGGCCACTACAACTGGAAATAGGCTTTAATTTCAATAGGCACATGATAGAACCTTGGATAATCCCATCCACTCCGTCAGCTTCTGCTTTTCTTTTGTTTTAGAAAAATTTTCTGTTGTTTTCAGTTCACTGCTTCAGATTTACTATGTTTCTGCTTCTTTTTAAAAACTTTTATTTATTTATTTATTTTTGGCTATTCTGGGTTTTCACTGCTGCTGCAGGCTCTTCCCTGGTTGCTGGGAGTGGGGGCTACTCTCTAGTTGAGGTGAGCAGGCTTCTTGTTGTGATGACTTCTCTTGTTGTGGAACTCAGACACTAGGGCGTACGGACTTCAGTAGTTGCGGCACATGGGCTCAATAGTTGCGGCTCCGAGGTTCTAGAGCACAGGCTGAATAGTTGTGGCCCACAGGCTTAGTTGCTCTGTGGCATGGGGATTGAACTCGTGTCTCCTGCATTGGCAGGCAAACTCTTTACCACTGAGCTACCAGGGAAGCCTTAAATTTTTATGTACTTATTTATTTTTGACTATTCTGTGTTTTCACTGCTGCCACACTCTTCTTTAGTTGCAGGGAATGGGGACTACTTTCTAGTTGAGGTGAGTAGGCTTCATTTTTTTTTGGCCACTTCTATTGATCTTTCATTTCTTTATCTTTGTTCTTTGGACCGTGTGGGCCTCCCATCGCAGTGGTCTC
Organism: Tragulus kanchil; assembly: GCA_022376925.1. NCBI lineage: Eukaryota > Metazoa > Chordata > Mammalia > Artiodactyla > Tragulidae > Tragulus > Tragulus kanchil. The sequence continues at coordinate 57,809,796 of JAIOJX010000026.1, forward strand.
TCTCGCTGCAGAGCACCGGCTCTGGGCGCATGCGCTCCATAGCTCCAGCTCGGTAGTTGGACACATCGGTCCAGCCGCTCTGCAGCACGTGGGATCTTCCCAGGCCAGGGATCAAACCAGCGCTCCTTGCACTGCAAGGTGATGTCCTTACCCACTGGACCACCGGGGAAGCCCGTGAGTAGGCTTCTTGTTGTGGTGACTTCTCTTGTTGTGGAACTTGGTCTCTAAGGCACACAGACTTCAGTAGTTGCGCTTCAGTAGTTGTGGCACATGGGCTCAATAGTTGCGCCTCCATGGCGCTAGAGCACAGGCTCAATAGTTGTGGCCCACAGGCTTAGTTGCTCTGCGGCATGTGGTACATATAAAGTGAGGTCCTCAAAGGTGGGAGTTTTATGTTCTGAGTTCTGTGTTTATGCTCAACAGGTAAAGGAGGTCTAGTCTTTGACATGGACTTTCAGGTGGTATTTTAGAATCTTTTAAGAAAACTCTTATTTTCTTACACTTGCACTCTCTCCCTTCCTTTCTGGGTAAACTGTTCCTGTACGATGTGTCCTTTAAAATGGAAGTTTTGAAGTAGTTTAGCTGGAGTTGAGTGTTTTATCTCAGAAATTTAGTGAAAAGAGCAATTTGGGCAAACATGCTCCCCAAAGCCAGGGGACTCTGAGGACTTCACTAGGTGGGGTAAGGGTGGTAGGCAGTATTTAAAGGGAAATAAAGTTTCAATAGAAAGTATGGACAGGAGATATTTTATTTTTTGCTTCTAAGTCATCATTTATTTTTCATCCATCTTTATTCTTTTAGCCTGCGTGGGTCTTCCATTGCAGTGGCCTCTCATTGCAGAGCACTGGCTCTGGGCGCATGCACTCCAGAGCACTGGCTTGTAATTGGACACACCAGCCCAGCCTCTCCTCTGCTTGTGGGATCTTCCTGGGCCAGGGATTGAACCGGTGCCCCTTGCACTGCAAGGTAGACTCTTTACCCACTGGACCACCAGGGAAGCCCCTGCTAAGCTTTCTTTAAGTTACATTTTTCCTCTCTGATGTCCATTTGAATTTGTATTTCCCTGTTTTATAAATGGTGTGCTTTTTCTGCAAACCCCTCAGATCTTCCACTCATAGAATAGAAGGTGGGATATAAGGTACTAACTGGGGCACTTAAAATTTCAAAATATTCTCTAGTAGATCTTGGTGGTATCTTCATCGAGATGGTATTTTTTAAGACCATTAGAATGAAGATGGTTATGTGTATCGTAGTTCTGAGCCAGCAAAGCAGGATTGATTCTCTGAAATGTCTTCTCTCATCTGTCTTCTACACAGGTTGCTGCCCGACTAGTTTTCAAGCCTTTCATTTTCTCAGTATCAGAACCTGCATTCTGCAGACCTGCTTTCATTACATGAAGGCTCGGTCTCCCTGTCCTTCTCAGCAAGCCTGCTGTTTTTGCTTTCAATTACTGAGGCTGCATGTGGTACATATAAAGTGAGGTCCTCAAAGGTGGGAGTTTATGTTCTGAGTTCTGTGTTTATGCTCAACAGGTAAAGGAGGTCTAGTCTTTGACATGGACTTTCAGGTGGTATTTTAGAATCTTTTAAGAAAACTCTTATTTTCTTACACTTGCACTCTCTCCCTTCCTTTCTGGGTAAACTGTTCCTGTACGATGTGTCCTTTAAAATGGAAGTTTTGAAGTAGTTTAGCTGGAGTTGAGTGTTTTATCTCAGAAATTTAGTGAAAAGAGCAATTTGGGCAAACATGCTCCCCAAAGCCAGGGGACTCTGAGGACTTCACTAGGTGGGGTAAGGGTGGTAGGCAGTATTTAAAGGGAAATAAAGTTTCAATAGAAAGTATGGACAGGAGATATTTTATTTTTTGCTTCTAAGTCATCATTTATTTTTCATCCATCTTTATTCTTTTAGCCTGCGTGGGTCTTCCATTGCAGTGGCCTCTCATTGCAGAGCACTGGCTCTGGGCGCATGCACTCCAGAGCACTGGCTTGTAATTGGACACACCAGCCCAGCCTCTCCTCTGCTTGTGGGATCTTCCTGGGCCAGGGATTGAACCGGTGCCCCTTGCACTGCAAGGTAGACTCTTTACCCACTGGACCACCAGGGAAGCCCCTGCTAAGCTTTCTTTAAGTTACATTTTTCCTCTCTGATGTCCATTTGAATTTGTATTTCCCTGTTTTATAAATGGTGTGCTTTTTCTGCAAACCCCTCAGATCTTCCACTCATAGAATAGAAGGTGGGATATAAGGTACTAACTGGGGCACTTAAAATTTCAAAATATTCTCTAGTAGATCTTGGTGGTATCTTCATCGAGATGGTATTTTTTAAGACCATTAGAATGAAGATGGTTATGTGTATCGTAGTTCTGAGCCAGCAAAGCAGGATTGATTCTCTGAAATGTCTTCTCTCATCTGTCTTCTACACAGGTTGCTGCCCGACTAGTTTTCAAGCCTTTCATTTTCTCAGTATCAGAACCTGCATTCTGCAGACCTGCTTTCATTACATGAAGGCTCGGTCTCCCTGTCCTTCTCCAGCAAGCCTGCTGTATTTTATGAGCTCTTACTGGTGGAGGTGGATGAAGTAAACATCACATCATGCACACCTGAGGCTCTGAGGTCCCCGGTCCCTTGGCTATATACTGAGCTGGAATCTTCCTGTCCCACCCCACAAGGATTGAACCTCCTCTGGCTTTGAGGAAAGAAGATTGTGAAATCTGATTTCCTGCTGGTTTAGGCCCCACTGTCTCTAGTTCCCTTTCAGGGCTGTCACCTTGTCCAGCTTCTCTGCCGACAGTCAGCCCTCATCTGTGTGGTCTGGACCCTGTCTTCCTGATCCCCACCGTGGTTCTGCCTGGACCACCCTAGGGCTCTTGCACACTGATGTCCACCTCGAGTGGGGCTGGCTTTCCCCCTTTCTGAATCTTGTGGTTTGGATTGCCGATCACCCTTTCCAGGTATTCACCTAACTCCAGTCATGCTAAGTTTCCTGTTTATTTCTCTCTGCGTATAGCTGGCATCATTTTTGCTCAGCCCTGTCTTCTTCCCCTTCTTCCAACTCCTGTATGAAATCCTTGCTTTTCCAACCCCTCGAGTCTCACCTACTCTTTTTATTTTATTTTATTTTATTTCGGAGGTGGGGGCGCGGGCTGGGGAGGGAGGGGGACGGGCAGGCCACTTCTATTGGTCTTTCATTCATCCATTTTCATCCATCTTTGTTCTTTGGCCTGCGTGGGCCTGCCATCGCAGTGGCCTCTGTTGTCGCAGAGCACTCGCTCTGGGCGCATGCGCTCCAGAGCTCCGGCTTGGTAGTTGGACACATCGGTCCAGCTGCTCCATGGCACATGGGATCTTCCCAGGCCAGGGATCGAACCGGCGCCCCTTGCACTGCAAGGCAGTGTTCTTATCCACTGGACCACCAGGGAAGCCCTCACCCACTCTTTTGATTATCAAGTTTGGAGCCAGCATCACACAACTGAGCATCTAAATGTTCCCCATCCTCTTCGGATTTTTTTTTTGTATGTTGACTTTATATCTTTAATTAGACTCTAAATGTCTAGAGAGAAGGGACCATGTCACAGCTCCTTGGACCATGATGGTTACATGGTCACCTGAGTGATTGCATTGTGTTCATTTGTTGTTGTTTAACTGCTAAGTCATGTCCAGCTCTTGGCGACGCCTTGGACTGTAGCCTGGTGGGCTCCTCTGTCCATGGGATTTCCCTGGCAAGAATGGTGGAGTGAGTTGCCATTTCCTTCTTCAGGGGTCTTCTCGACCCAGGGATTGAACCTGTGTCTCCTTCACTGCAGGCAGACTCTTTACCACTGAGCTACTTGGGAGGCCCCTGAGTTTTGTTCGTATGTAATAGTTATTCTGCTCAGGAAGTGCCACATGAGGAAAATTTCCAGGTGCAAGTGTCAATCTTAAGAATTCTTTGTAAGTATTCACAACCCTCCTCTGTGACACTTAAACTTTACCCACTTTATTTGTGTTAAAAGTAGAGAATCAAATAAAGAATCAAGAAAGAAAAACTTTCTATCATTCTTTTAGGAATACTGCATTTTGCACTTTGTCCTTTAAGATGTCTAGCTCTTGGGACCCGGGGTAAAATTGTCAAAGAAAGTTTGAGAAGGATATCAACTGCAGAATCATTAACATCTTTTGCTAAAAGGTTATGATTTAACAAAGAAAATGCAAATATTGCAACTTTTCATGGTCATCTTAAAGCCACAGTTGAATATGGTATATTGAACTTTCTGCTACAGGGGAAATTTTTGGAAATTTCAAATAAAGGCAATGGTTGGAAGAGAACAAAAGCGGAAGTATAAACCTGTCGTGAACAGCATCATTTAGATAAAATGATTACAGCTCACATTTGCCTAGTTAGATAATTTCTGTTCAAATTTACGTGTTACTTAAATTGAAGTCACATTTCAATATTATTTTTGATCTTATTATTATTGGTAATGAATAGTAGGATTTTTGATTGTTAGTTGGCTTTGGACTTCAGTGGTCTGATATCTTCCTAAATATTGACATGGTCAGCATCATTCATTTATTGGTATTTACTGATTGTGATGATAAATCAGGCATTGTTAAAAAAATTCCATTAGAAATGCACATGATCCCTAGAGTTTACAGCCTAAGACTCACTGGTCCCCACTGACCATTAGTTAATTAGGCTGTGGTCGAATTGGGGCAGGTGAGTGAAGATGAATAAGACATTTCTATAACTAGACCTATTGTCATTCTGCAGCATATACAAGTATCAAATCACTTTGTTAACCTGAAACTGATATACTGGTGTATGTCAATTATACCTTGATGAAGAAATAAGTAAAGTAAAAAAGGAGAGCAAAGAGGCTGCAGTTAATTCTCCTGATGGTTTAAATGGAAGGAAGGGGGTTTGGTTGATTGCCAGAGGCGAACTCAAGGTATGTCTTTGTAACCGTAAACACTTTCTCTCTCTGCATTTCCATTCTGCCTTATATTCTCTTTTTCTCTCTGTCTTTTATTTAAAAAATAAAAATAGTGTGTTTTACTTCCAGATTAACTTTGAAACATTAAGTAATAAAATTATTTATATATATATATGCATATATATATATATTTAAAGATTTATTTATTATTTATTTTATGGGGAGGTGTGGTGGGGAGGGAGGGGAGCAGGTGGGCCACTTTGGTCTTTCATTTGTCTATTTTCATCCGTCTTTGTTCTTTGGCCCGTGTGGGCCTCCCATCGCGGTGGCCTCTGTTGTCGCAGAGCACCCACTCTGGGCGCATGCGCTCCAGAGCTCTGGCTCGGTAATTGGACACATGGGTCCAGCTGCTCTGCAGGACATGGGATCTTCCCAGGCCAGGGATGGAACTGGCGCCCCTTGCACTGCAAGGCGGTGTCCTTACCCTCTGGACCACCAGGAAAGCCCTATTTTTATATTTTTAAGAAGTTATTATTTGTTTTGGAAAGAAATGCCTTTTTACTTAATCGATACTAATGATTTTTTTTTTTTTTTGGCGACACTGTGAAGCGTGCAGGGTCTGAGTTCCCAGACCAAGGATCAAACCCTCACCCCCTTGCAGTAGAAATATGGAGTCTTAACCACTGGACCACTAGGGGACTTCCTGTTAACTTTGGAAAGAAATACTCTTTTGCTTAATCGGTGCTAGTGAATTTTAACCCAAATTTTATCCACAGAATTTGATTAAAATATTAAAAATTTTTCTCAATTCTTTTAACTGACATTAGTTAATTACAGCCTAAGACTCACTGGTCCCCACTGACCATTAGTTAATTAGGCTGTGGTCGAATTGGGGCAGGTGAGTGAAGATGAATAAGACATTTCTATAACTAGACCTATTGTCATTCTGCAGCATATACAAGTATCAAATCACTTTGTTAACCTGAAACTGATATACTGGTGTATGTCAATTATACCTTGATGAAGAAATAAGTAAAGTAAAAAAGGAGAGCAAAGAGGCTGCAGTTAATTCTCCTGATGGTTTAAATGGAAGGAAGGGGGTTTGGTTGATTTCCAGAAGCAAACTCAAGGTATGTCTTTGTAACCGTAAACTCTTTCTCTCTCTGCATTTCCATTCTGCCTTATATTCTCTTTTTCTCTCTGTCTTTTATTTAAAAAATAAAAATAGTGTGTTTTACTTCCAGATTAACTTTGAAACATTAAGTAATAAAATTATTTATATATATATATGCATATATATATATATTTAAAGATTTATTTATTATTTATTTTATGGGGAGGTGTGGTGGGGAGGGAGGGGAGCAGGTGGGCCACTTTGGTCTTTCATTTGTCTATTTTCATCCGTCTTTGTTCTTTGGCCCGTGTGGGCCTCCCATCGCGGTGGCCTCTGTTGTCGCAGAGCACCCACTCTGGGCGCATGCGCCCAGAGCTCTGGCTCGGTAATTGGACACATGGGTCCAGCTGCTCTGCAGGACATGGGATCTTCCCAGGCCAGGGATGGAACTGGCGCCCCTTGCACTGCAAGGCGGTGTCCTTACCCTCTGGACCACCAGGAAAGCCCTATTTTTATATTTTTAAGAAGTTATTATTTGTTTTGGAAAGAAATGCCTTTTTACTTAATCGATACTAATGATTTTTTTTTTTTTTTGGCGACACTGTGAAGCGTGCAGGGTCTGAGTTCCCAGACCAAGGATCAAACCCTCACCCCCTTGCAGTAGAAATATGGAGTCTTAACCACTGGACCACTAGGGGACTTCCTGTTAACTTTGGAAAGAAATACTCTTTTGCTTAATCGGTGCTAGTGAATTTTAACCCAAATTTTATCCACAGAATTTGATTAAAATATTAAAAAATTTTTTTCTCAATTCTTTTAACTTAAAGACAAACTTTTTCAGGGCTTTTCCAGTTTACCATTGAAAGTTTTCTTGGTTTCTGTCTGTGCAAATTTCAGTTGAGAAGGTAAATTCTTTCACTGACTTTTTTGCAAGCAACTCCCTGCTCCTCCATTGCGTCTTTTCTGTTTCTTCTTTCTAAGGGAGTGGGAAAGGGAGAGAGGGAGGAAGAATGAAGAAGAAAGGAGGGAGAAAAATGAGGGTAGGCGGGAGAGGAGAGGGGAGAGAAAAAGAGGGAAAGGGATTGATTATCAAGGCTAAATATATAAACCCAAGGGAGTGTGTTTATTTTCCTCACCAGAATGTAATTGTCCAGGTTATTTTCCTTTATAAAATAAAAGAAGGCTCTATTGTCTCTTTCTTATTATCAAAGTAATACATACAAGAATAAGAAAAATGAAATGTACTTTTCTGTAATCTCCCATCTCTCCACTGACAACCAATGTTTGCATTTTGTGGCATTTCCTTCAAAAGATTTTCCTTATATGACAGTGTGGGTGTGTACATACATGCTTTTTTAGAAACAACATATTCATGTGCTGTCTGGTTATGTGCTGTTTTTCACTTCATGTATCATTGACATTCCTTTTCATTAATAAATATGCTATAAATGTTGTATAGTGTTCCACTGAATTGACGCACCATGATCTAATCCATACACTATTGTTAAGCAGTTATCTCCTTCCTTCCTTTCCTTTCTGCCTCATTAGGATTTCAAACATCATGGTAACCTTATCTTTGTTTCTTTTCTTGTGATTTTCCTAGGAAAGCCCTATTTTATATTTTAAGAAGTTATTATTTGTTTTGGAAAGAAATGCCTTTTACTTAATCGATACTAATGATTTTTTTTTTTTTTTTGGCGACACTGTGAAGCGTGCAGGGTCTGAGTTCCCAGACCAAGGATCAAACCCTCACCCCCTTGCAGTAGAAATATGGAGTCTTAACCACTGGACCACTAGGGGACTTCCTGTTAACTTTGGAAAGAAATACTCTTTTGCTTAATCGGTGCTAGTGAATTTTAACCCAAATTTTATCCACAGAATTTGATTAAAATATTAAAAAATTTTTTTCTCAATTCTTTTAACTTAAAGACAAACTTTTTCAGGGCTTTTCCAGTTTACCATTGAAAGTTTTCTTGGTTTCTGTCTGTGCAAATTTCAGTTGAGAAGGTAAATTCTTTCACTGACTTTTTTGCAAGCAACTCCCTGCTCCTCCATTGCGTCTTTTCTGTTTCTTCTTTCTAAGGGAGTGGGAAAGGGAGAGAGGGAGGAAGAATGAAGAAGAAAGGAGGGAGAAAAATGAGGGTAGGCGGGAGAGGAGAGGGGAGAGAAAAAGAGGGAAAGGGATTGATTATCAAGGCTAAATATATAAACCCAAGGGAGTGTGTTTATTTTCCTCACCAGAATGTAATTGTCCAGGTTATTTTCCTTTATAAAATAAAAGAAGGCTCTATTGTCTCTTTCTTATTATCAAAGTAATACATACAAGAATAAGAAAAATGAAATGTACTTTTCTGTAATCTCCCATCTCTCCACTGACAACCAATGTTTGCATTTTGTGGCATTTCCTTCAAAAGATTTTCCTTATATGACAGTGTGGGTGTGTACATACATGCTTTTTTAGAAACAACATATTCATGTGCTGTCTGGTTATGTGCTGTTTTTCACTTCATGTATCATTGACATTCCTTTTCATTAATAAATATGCTATAAATGTTGTATAGTGTTCCACTGAATTGACGCACCATGATCTAATCCATACACTATTGTTAAGCAGTTATCTCCTTCCTTCCTTTCCTTTCTGCCTCATTAGGATTTCAAACATCATGGTAACCTTATCTTTGTTTCTTTTCTTGTGATCTATTTGGGTTACATTCCCAGAAATGGAATTTATTGGGTCAATGAGTGCACATTTTAATGATAATTTAAAATATGTTACAGTTTGTCCTTAAATTCTTCCAGTTTTCATTCACAATAGCCAGTGTATTTTTGGAACTGCAGCTTGTCCGCCTTCCATCACCTTTTGACCAGAAGCTTTTAAGTAGATTCAGCTGGAAGTTTACATATACCTCTAGCAGTCTGAAACATTTAGGGATCTCCTGGAGAAGGCAATGAAAACCCACTCCAGTGTTCTTGCCTGGAGAATTCTATGGACAAAGGAGACTTGTGGGCTACAGTCCATAGGGTTGCAAAGAGTCGTACACGACTGAAGCAACTAATACACAACACTTTGAGGAGATAAGTGGCCTTTACAGTTTCCAGAAAAAGCATAGTGCAGATCGGATGTGAGGGTGATCTGGTTACGACATCTCTCACGCCATTGATTGCCAGGGTTGATTCAGCTGATCTGGCTGGCTAGGTGGGTGTCCCCTTCCTCCCTCACTGCTCCATGTGTGTTCCTCCCAGAACTGCATGCTCAGTCGAAGAGGATGACCATCCTTGATAGAAGAGGACTGGTCTTTGGTCAAGGGTATATGAGTAGCCACGGTCCCCTGCTAGAACCTCCAAACAAGCTCTCGAGGATAGTGCAGATCTCTTTAAGCAGAAGATAGTCAAAGTGGTTTGATTACAATATTGCATTTATACCTCAAAGTATGGTAAATGAAATGTTTTCATTAGATCGTTGTGTTTTCACATCAGAGTAAAAGTAAAATGGGGGCAGGAGGATGGGGAATGAGCACATACATAGTTGCTGCTTATGGTCCCTATTACATTGTCAGGTTCTTGTGACATTTCTTCCATTTAATGTCCAGTAAAACACAAACAAACAAATAAAACTGAATTCCAGAAGACCTGCCACCTGATTGATTCCATCTCTTTCTCTTAAATGATTTTGCTTTCCCCTTTCAATGTCCTGGAGGTAGATAGTTAAATCCCTTTTCTCATGGACTTTTTATGAGGTCAGAATTCTTCCATGAGAAGGGGACAAAGGGTTTTCCAGAAAAGATACATATTTTAGAAACCTACCAGGGATACTTTAGAGATGTTTATTAGATTTTGACACAAAGCCTTGGTAATTGTGGTTATTTTTCACAAAGATGTTGGGTAAAACCTGGAAGCAGAAAGTAAGTGGACCAAAGTAGGGCACGTCAGTTGGAGAAAGTTGTCTAGTCTTTGGCGAGGAATGTAAATAATTAGGATTGCATTTCAAAAAGATACTCTTGCCTTTTCCTCCATAATGCTGCCTCTGACATTTGGGTGTTGAATGCCATGATATTTTTGGTATTCACATGCATCCTTAACAAGCACGGTGCTCTCTTGGCTGTCCTGTTTTAATGCTGTAATTGTGAGTCTGACCTACAAAAGTTATATTTGCTTGGTAGACAAATGGAAAATCTCCTTAAATAAATACACTGACAAATACTGTCTGGCTTAAATAAACTGCCTCTGGGACATGCTCTCACGCCCCTTTGTGCCAGGGTTGATTCAGCTGATCTGGCTGGCTAGGTGGGTGTCCCCTTCCTCCCTCACTGCTCCATGTGTGTTCCTCCCAGAACTGCATGCTCAGTCGAAGAGGATGACCATCCTTGATAGAAGAGGACTGGTCTTTGGTCAAGGGTATATGAGTAGCCACGGTCCCCTGCTAGAACCTCCAAACAAGCTCTCGAGGATAGTGCAGATCTCTTTAAGCAGAAGATAGTCAAAGTGGTTTGATTACAATATTGCATTTATACCTCAAAGTATGGTAAATGAAATGTTTTCATTAGATCGTTGTGTTTTCACATCAGAGTAAAAGTAAAATGGGGGCAGGAGGATGGGGAATGAGCACATACATAGTTGCTGCTTATGGTCCCTATTACATTGTCAGGTTCTTGTGACATTTCTTCCATTTAATGTCCAGTAAAACACAAACAAACAAATAAAACTGAATTCCAGAAGACCTGCCACCTGATTGATTCCATCTCTTTCTCTTAAATGATTTTGCTTTCCCCTTTCAATGTCCTGGAGGTAGATAGTTAAATCCCTTTTCTCATGGACTTTTTATGAGGTCAGAATTCTTCCATGAAAAGGGGGACAAAGGGTTTTCCAGAAAAGATACATATTTTAGAAACCTACCAGGGATACTTTAGAGATGTTTATTAGATTTTGACACAAAGCCTTGGTAATTGTGGTTATTTTTCACAAAGATGTTGGGTAAAACCTGGAAGCAGAAAGTAAGTGGACCAAAGTAGGGCACGTCAGTTGGAGAAAGTTGTCTAGTCTTTGGCGAGGAATGTAAATAATTAGGATTGCATTTCAAAAAGATGCTCTTGCCTTTTCCTCCATAATGCTGCCTCTGACATTTGGGTGTTGAATGCCATGATATTTTTGGTATTCACATGCATCCTTAACAAGCACGGTGCTCTCTTGGCTGTCCTGTTTTAATGCTGTAATTGTGAGTCTGACCTACAAAAGTTATATTTGCTTGGTAGACAAATGGAAAATCTCCTTAAATAAATACACTGACAAATACTGTCTGGCTACATCACTAATAACAGATGACTGCCTCTGGGACATGACCATGTTAAAAAACATGATCTACAGCATCTGCTTATTCATCCGCAGACCTGTTTATCATCAACAACTATTTGTTGATTAATTACCATGTGTAGGACACAATGTTCAGGACAGCAACTACAGAGATATAGAAGATCCCGAGTCCTGAGTTTGAAAGGCATTACCCTCCCGTCAAACAGGACATAGCCATACTCATTATGTAACCCAGATAAATCTTGTCTTCCTGTGGCTCAGTCTTGTTCACAGAGTCATATTCAAATAAACACAGTCCAGTAGCCAAAACATGAATTAAGAGCACTTAAAACCTTCATTCATCTTTTTGAGGGCATATGAATAGGAGTGGGAAAAATAGATTCCTCTAGTGCAGCAAAAATCTTACCAATCTTATCTCCTTCTGAGTACTCAGTACTCAGTACTCAGCACTGCAGACCAGTACTAATGGTCTGCACATGTTTGGAACTTGCTTTGTCAAATCTCTCTCCACTCTCAGTGTCTGCATCCCAAAATCTCAGCCCAATATCCAGTCTTTGAGGCTTTCCCTTCCTTTCTCTTCCTGTTAGTGCATCTCTTTATTTTGTGTATCGGTGCTGCCTCTCTGTTGATTGGTTTTACTTCTCTCTGTCTGACCCTTTATCTAGGTTTTGATTACAAAGAACTTGCTTGGAAATTGACCTAAGAAGTAAGAGTCCTTCCTCAGGAGAAGTAGAAATAAGAGGAAGATTGTCAATATCAATATAATAAGTGCTTTTTTGTTAGATATTCATGATTTGAAAAGCTGCACGCAAAGTGGTAAATAAGAAGATAAAGAAGTGTATTCAGTATATTAAATATCACACGGGTTATATGGTCAGTGTAAGGGCTACATGAATATGGAATTATCAGCAAGGGGAAAGTTCAGCCTTAGATTTGAGGTATTATCTTGAGCTTGGTCTTGACCTCTAGAGTCAGTATGAGAGAGAATGACATTCAGTGTACAAAGAGGGTGTGTGAGCAATGATGTGAGAGGGAGGTGAGTGTGCCTCAGAATGACAGATCAGTTTGGTTAGAGCAATGGGCTACAGTAAGTAAACAATGAAGACTTCCCTGTTTGTGGTTCAGGGATTAAGACTTTGCCTTCCAGTGCAAGGGGTGGCAGGTTTGATCCCTGATTAAGGAATGTAAGTTCCCACATGCCTTGTGATCAAAAAACCAAAACATAAAACAGACGTAAAACAGAAGCAATGTTATAACAAATGCAATAAAGACTTTGAAAATGGTTCACATCAAAAGCTATCTTGAAAAAAGTAAACTATGGAAAATTAGGAAAAGAAAAATTGGGACAATGTGGCAAATTTGGAAAACCCATCAGTAGCCTCAGGACTGGAAAAGGTCAGTTTTCATTCCATTCCCAAAGAAGGGCAATGCCAATGAATGTTCAAACTACCACACCATTGCACTTATTTCACACGCTAGCACAGTAATGCTCGAAATCCTCCAAGCTAGACTTCAATAGTATGTGAACTGAGAACTTCCATATGTACAGGCTAGATTTAGAAAAGACAGAGGAACCAGAGATCAAATTGCCAACATCTGTTGGATCATAGAAAGAGCAAGGGAATTCCAGAAAAACATATACTTCTGCTTCATTGGCTGTACTAAAGTCTTTGACTTTGTGGATTCCAACAAACTCTGGAAAATTCTGAAAGAGATGGTAATACCAGACCACCTTACTTGCCTTCTCCAAAACCTGTATGCAGGACAAGAAGCAACAGTTAGAACTGGACATGGAACAATGGACTGGTTCCAAATTAGGAAAGGAATATGTCAAGCCTGTATATTGTCATCCTGTTTATTTAGCTTCTATACAGAGTACGTCATGTGAAATGCCAATCTGGATGGAGCACAAGCTGAAATCAAGATTTCTGGGAGAAATATCAATAACCCTCAGGTATGCAAATGACATCACCCTTATGGCAAAAAAGTGAAGAGGAAGTAAAGAGCCTCTTGATGAACATGAAGGAAGAAAAATGCAAAAAAAAAAAAAAAAAACTGGCCTAAAAGTCAACATTCAAAAAACTAAGATCATGGAGCCCAGTTCTATCACTTCATGGCAAACAGATGGGCAAACAGTGGATGTTTCAGACTTTATTTTCCTGGGCTCCAAAATCATTGCAGATGGTGACTGCAGCCATGAAATTAAAAGGCACTTGTCCTTGGAAGAAGTGCTGTGACAAACCTAGACCACATATTCAAACGCAGGGACATCACTTTGCTGACAAAGGTCTGTATAGTCAAAGCTATGGTTTTCCCAGTAGTCAGGTATGTATGTGAGAGTTGGACTATAAAGAAGACTGAGCAATGTTAAAACAAATGAAAAAAAGACTTTGAAAAGAGTTCACAACAAAAGCTATCTTGAAAAAAGTAAACTATGGAAAATTAGGAAAAGAAAAATTGGGACAATGTGGCAAATTTGGAAAACCCATCAGTAGCCTCAGGACTGGAAAAGGTCAGTTTTCATTCCATTCCCAAAGAAGGGCAATGCCAATGAATGTTCAAACTACCACACCATTGCACTTATTTCACACGCTAGCACAGTAATGCTCGAAATCCTCCAAGCTAGACTTCAATAGTATGTGAACTGAGAACTTCCATATGTACAGGCTAGATTTAGAAAAGACAGAGGAACCAGAGATCAAATTGCCAACATCTGTTGGATCATAGAAAGAGCAAGGGAATTCCAGAAAAACATATACTTCTGCTTCATTGGCTGTACTAAAGTCTTTGACTTTGTGGATTCCAACAAACTCTGGAAAATTCTGAAAGAGATGGTAATACCAGACCACCTTACTTGCCTTCTCCAAAACCTGTATGCAGGACAAGAAGCAACAGTTAGAACTGGACATGGAACAATGGACTGGTTCCAAATTAGGAAAGGAATATGTCAAGCCTGTATATTGTCATCCTGTTTATTTAGCTTCTATACAGAGTACGTCATGTGAAATGCCAATCTGGATGGAGCACAAGCTGAAATCAAGATTTCTGGGAGAAATATCAATAACCCTCAGGTATGCAAATGACATCACCCTTATGGCAAAAAAGTGAAGAGGAAGTAAAGAGCCTCTTGATGAACATGAAGGAAGAAAAATGCAAAAAAAAAAAAAAAAACTGGCCTAAAAGTCAACATTCAAAAAACTAAGATCATGGAGCCCAGTTCTATCACTTCATGGCAAACAGATGGGCAAACAGTGGATGTTTCAGACTTTATTTTCCTGGGCTCCAAAATCATTGCAGATGGTGACTGCAGCCATGAAATTAAAAGGCACTTGTCCTTGGAAGAAGTGCTGTGACAAACCTAGACCACATATTCAAACGCAGGGACATCACTTTGCTGACAAAGGTCTGTATAGTCAAAGCTATGGTTTTCCCAGTAGTCAGGTATGTATGTGAGAGTTGGATCATAAAGAAGACTGAGCACCAAAGAATTGATGCCTTTTGAACGGTGGTGTTGGAGAAGACTCTTGAGAATCACTTGGACTACAAGGAGATCAAACCAGTCAATACTAAAGGAAATCAATCCTGAATATTCACTGGAAAGACTGGTGCTGAAGCTGAAGCTCCAATACTTTGGTCACCTCATGCCTAGAGATGACTCATTGCAAAGGAGTCTGATGTTGGGACAAAATAGAAGACAAGGTGAAGGGATGACAGAGGATGAGATGATTGAATGGCATCACCGAGTCAGTGGACATGAGTTTGAGCAAACTCTGGGAGATGGTGAAGGACAGGGAAGCCTGTGCTACAGTCCATGGGGTTGCAAAGAGTCAGACATGACTGAGTGTTTGAACTGAACATAAGGTGCAGAAGCTGGATCATGGAGGGGACTGCATCATGCTAAGTGGTTTGCATATATCTTGTAGGCAGTGATTTTTTAGCAGAAGGGCAGGTCTTGACAATGGCGGTGAGATAATATGGTGAGAACTGTGGTGTGGCTTTTGCTGGTGAAAATGAATGCTCACAACTAGCTGTCCTGGAGATTTAATCAGACAGATGTCCTGCCAGGGAATTGCAGCCCGTGGAAACATTTGGTTTGAGCTTGTTTTAGATTTTGTGTATGTGATCTTACTTTATGGAATTCATTGCTTTTTTCATGTTTAACAATAGCATTTATTCATTTGTTTATTTTTGGCTGTGCTGGGTCTTCATTGCTGCACAGGCTTTTCTCTAGTTGAGGCGAGTGAGCTTCTCACTGGCCTAAAAGTCAACATTCAAAAAACTAAGATCATGGAGCCCAGTTCTATCACTTCATGGCAAACAGATGGGCAAACAGTGGATGTTTCAGACTTTATTTTCCTGGGCTCCAAAATCATTGCAGATGGTGACTGCAGCCATGAAATTAAAAGGCACTTGTCCTTGGAAGAAGTGCTGTGACAAACCTAGACCACATATTCAAACGCAGGGACATCACTTTGCTGACAAAGGTCTGTATAGTCAAAGCTATGGTTTTCCCAGTAGTCAGGTATGTATGTGAGAGTTGGATCATAAAGAAGACTGAGCACCAAAGAATTGATGCCTTTTGAACGGTGGTGTTGGAGAAGACTCTTGAGAATCACTTGGACTACAAGGAGATCAAACCAGTCAATACTAAAGGAAATCAATCCTGAATATTCACTGGAAAGACTGGTGCTGAAGCTGAAGCTCCAATACTTTGGTCACCTCATGCCTAGAGATGACTCATTGCAAAGGAGTCTGATGTTGGGAAAAATAGAAGACAAGGTGAAGGGGATGACAGAGGATGAGATGATTGAATGGCATCACCGAGTCAGTGGACATGAGTTTGAGCAAACTCTGGGAGATGGTGAAGGACAGGGAAGCCTGTGCTACAGTCCATGGGGTTGCAAAGAGTCAGACATGACTGAGTGTTTGAACTGAACATAAGGTGCAGAAGCTGGATCATGGAGGGGACTGCATCATGCTAAGTGGTTTGCATATATCTTGTAGGCAGTGATTTTTTAGCAGAAGGGCAGGTCTTGACAATGGCGGTGAGATAATATGGTGAGAACTGTGGTGTGGCTTTTGCTGGTGAAAATGAATGCTCACAACTAGCTGTCCTGGAGATTTAATCAGACAGATGTCCTGCCAGGGAATTGCAGCCCGTGGAAACATTTGGTTTGAGCTTGTTTTAGATTTTGTGTATGTGATCTTACTTTATGGAATTCATTGCTTTTTTCATGTTTAACAATAGCATTTATTCATTTGTTTATTTTTGGCTGTGCTGGGTCTTCATTGCTGCACAGGCTTTTCTCTAGTTGAGGCGAGTGAGCTTCTCATTGTGGTCTGTTGCAGAGCACGGACTCTAGGGCTCATGGGCTTTAGTAATTGGAACACACAGGCTCAGTACTTGCAGTGCACTGGCTTAGTTGCTCCAGGGTACGTGGGATCTTCCCAGATCAGGTGTTGAACCCACGTCCTCTGCACTGGCGGGTGGATTCTTTTTTTTTTTTTTTTTTTAAAGATGTATTTATTTATTTATTTTTGGTGGGGTGGGGTGGGGAGGGAGGGGAGCAGGCAGGCCACTTCTGTTGGTCTTTCATTTGTCCATTTTCATCTGTCTTTGTTCTTTGGCTCGTGTGGCCCTCCCATTGCGGCGGCCTCTGTTGTTGCAGAGCACCGGCTCTGGGCGCATGTGCCCCAGAGCTCCGGCTTGGTAATTGGACACATTGGTCCAGCCGCTCCGCGGCACGTGGGATCTTCCCAGGCCAGGGCTCGAACCGGCGCCCCTTGCACTGCAAGGCAGTGTCCTTACCCACTGGACCACCAGAGGAAGCCCTGGCGCGTGGATTCTTAACCACTGAGCCATCAGGAAAGTCCAGAATACATTGCTGAATATGTAGATGCAGATGCTGTTGCATCCATCCATTATACATAGGTACACACATAGATGCACATACCTATGTATAAGGCACACATAATTGGGTGTGCACACACAGGAAACTCATCTGTGTACACGATGTAAAAATAGCGTGTGTGCTCAGTCATGTCCAACTTTTCAACCTAGTGGACTGTAGGCTGGCTCCCAGGCTTCTCTGTCCATGAAATTCTCTAGGCATGAATACTGGAGTGGGTTGCCATACACGGGTGTACATCTGTAGAAAGATTTGCATATACAGAGATACACAGATATGTACACGCACATATATCGTTTAAAGAACTTGTTAGACAGATTCCTTCTCTAGAGGACAGAGCTTGAAGCATGTGAGAGGGAGCATGTAGGGAGAGACAAAAATGAGCCATTAGTTTGGCAAGAAACAGAATTTTTAGAGTTGGAAATAATGCTAGTATTTATATGGAGAATATAGTACATAATGGGGCTTCCCTGGTGGCTCAGCTGGTAAAGAATCCACCTACAATGTGGTAGACCTGGGTTTGGTCCCTGGGTTGGGAAGGTCCCCTGGAGGAGGGATTGGCTACCTACGCCTGTATTCTTGCCTAGAGAATTCCATGGACAAAGACACCTGGTAGGCTACAGTCCATGGAATCACAAACAATTGAACATGGCTGAGCTACCAAGCACACAGACACATGGTATATAGTGTTCCTGAATCCAAAACCAGTGGTAAATTGATGAATTTTGTATTAAGGTGATAGTCTTTATTTTAAGAAGCATGCCCTTTAGAATATGAAAGTGTTAATGGTTTTCAACATACTGGCCTGATTCCAAAGCTTGAATTTCACTCTAGGGAGCCTAGCCTCCTTAGTGGCAGGCAGCCCCTCAACCAGGCGGGCCTCAATTAGCATCCGAAATGGCAGCTGGAGAAGACAGACACTCACGTGACCGGTTCGGTCATTCTTTCTTTGTTTCAAATGGCAACAGATGCACAAAGGTCCCTTTTGTTCTGTGTTGGACTTCTGCCTTACACATTGCGTTCCTGGTAGATTTTCCAATAGTGAAGGCAGGCTGTCCAAACATGGTCAGATTGGGATTTCAAACAGTAAAGGTTGTAAGAGAGATGGAGAGAATTTTTAATTTGCTCACATTGATTGCAGACAGAATCGATGATCAGATAGTATTCCCAGAACTTTTCTAAAGACTGATGCATAAATAAAATCTGTTCTGGGACAGATAAAGGAAACCCTTATTAGCCCACTGGGCTTATGGTCACATTGAACTAAGGAATTTAATTTCGGGAGAGCGTTGATTAGGAACAGGGACAGCCTTAAATTCATTCTTTCTGATCAGCCCCTGAAGCGAGATTGAGGGTATTCTTTGTAGTCTGGAGCAAGGCATGGCTTATCATGAGGCTTACTGCCTAAATTGGTCTGGGGCGCTGTGTTTACGCAGCTCCTGGGTGAGGTTAAAGCCACTTGGCTCCATGGTCAGCACTGTTATTGATGACTGCATCCATGGAGGCTGTGAGCTAAAACAGGAGATAGGAAGAGCTGGTCCAGGTCACTGCGGCCATTATCAACTTTCTTTACTTTGTTTTTCTTTGTGCCTTTGTCCTTCCTGCATCTGGTGTATGCTGGTACCACACTCAGCTTGCTTGTCCTTCTCTCCTCCCCCAAATATTTATTGGGCATCTACTGAATTAGCTACCTGCTTGGCAGTGGCAATAGAGCAATGAACAAAACAAAAATCTCAGCCCTCATGAATTTTATCTATTAATGAGAAGGCAGATAATAAAGAAATAATTCTACAGATAAATAGGGAATGACAACTGTGATGAACTCACTGTGCTGTGACTGCTCTAACCTTAGTGTGGATTACTACGTTGAAGAAAGATGATTAGTTTGAGATACTAACAAGGCTTCCCTGGTGACTCAATGGTAAAGACTGTACGTGCCAGTACGGGAGACGCAGGAGATTCGGATTTGATGTCTAGGTCAGGAAGATCCCCTGGAGAAGGAAATAGCAACCCAGTCCAGTATTCTTGCCTGGAAGATCCCATGGACAGAGAAGCCTGGTGGGCTATAGTCCATGGAGTCACAATGAGTAGGACATGACTTAGTGACTAAACAACAGCAGCAACAACAACAATGAACAAGACCCTGGGACACCCTTCCAGGCTGAAACCTTGAGCTGCATGCGCAAAGGCCATGTAAACGAAGCAAATGCACACCCTCAGAGGAACTGCAGCAAAGCTATGCAGCTGGAACTCCGAGGGCAAGGGCAAGATAGGTGGTGGAGAGGGAGGTTGGGCCAGAGGGCCTCACCTGCTGGTCTGTCGAGGCCATGTGAAGATCCTAGTAGCAGTGAGGAGTCATTGAATTGAAGGAGCTGATAAATACCTTCATCCCGTGTGAGGACCCTATTGAAATATATGCATTTTAATTTGTCAGGAAAGAAGTCACTCTTAAACCAGCAGCTTCCATACTTGGCAGTTGGTAAACACACAGGTACTTGTGGCCACATCCTCCGAGATTCTGCTTCACTGGGTCAGGGTGGAGGCAGAATAATAGTTTATTAAGCAGACTCCATAGGTAATTCTGATTCCAGCAGTTCGTGAGCTGCACAGGGGAGGGCCCTAGTTGTGAAAATCTCCTGGTGCTCCTCAGTGGAGCAGGTACAGAAGGTTGTCTCTGAACATCTTGAGGACAGAGGGTGTGACTCTTCTGGTGACGAGAATGCTCATAGCAGCCAGAAATAGTCCAGCCAAATAGGCTGAATGGGAGTCAGCCTCTGCATACCTCCCCAGCCCCTCCCTTTTTCTCTCAAATCATGGCACATCATGGGGGAATCATTGATATATACTGGCTCATTCTATTTTTAGTGCAATAAATACCTGCACAGAAACATAAAGTTGTTATGCATAATTCAAGAAGCATCTCAAATTAGAAATTTCACCAAACACTTGTAAATTCATGTCATGTCTTCCATATGACCTTGAAATTACAGGATAGTCTTGTCAGGGGCCACTTAAATGTGGAATTTTGAATCAAAATCGAGCAAAGAGAAGTCATAAAACAAAGGCATTCGAAAGATCATGTTCAGAGGAGCCAAGAAGATAAACATGTCAATCAACAGCTTTTCCTGTCAGCTCCTCTGAACGCCTGATCCCGGACTCCCTAATGTTATAAAGTCATCCGCAGCCCAATTAGCTGTGCATTTATAATCTCCTAGTACCCTCACATCAACACAGAGAAGTGATGAACTATTTTGGCATCCATGGTAGTGTTATTAATCAGGAGGCATTCCTCGGGTATTAATGACTGGACATGGTGGGCAATTGTATAATGAATTCTGCAGTATTTTAACAATTGATTTATGACTATTTTATAAGTTGAAGGTTTACTAATGGAAGATTAAGTGATACAATTCTGATTATGAAAAGGTGATCAGATAGATGTTGAAAAAGTCAGCAATGCTATCCAACCTTCTCATCCTCTATCGTCCCCTTCTCCTTCTGCCCTCAATCTTTCCCAGCATCAGGGTCTTTTCCAAAGAGTCAGCTCTTTATATCAGGTGGCCAGAGTATTGGCGCTTCAGCTTCAACATTAGTCCTTCCAGTGAATATTCAGGGTTGATTTCCTTTTCAATTGACTCGTTTGATCTCCTTGCAATCCAAGGGACTCTTAGGAGTCCTCTCTAGCACCACAATTCGAAAACATCAATTCTTTGGTGCTCAGCCTTCTTTATGGTCCAACTCTCATATCCATATATGACTACTGGGAAAACCATAGCTGTGAATATATGGACGTTTGTTGGTAAGGTGATGTCTCTGCTTCTGAATATGCTGTCTAGGTTTGTCAAAGTTCTTGTTCTAAGGAGCAAGCATCTTTTAATTTCATGGCTGCAGTTACCATCTGCAATGACTTTCTTGGAGCCCAAGAAAATAAAATTATTTACTGTTTCCACTTTTTCCCCGTCTATTTTCCATGAAGGTCTGCATGTTTACGTCTTGAATGTGGAATTTTGAATCAAAATCGAGCAAAGAGAAGTCATAAAACAAAGGCATTCGAAAGATCATGTTCAGAGGAGCCAAGAAGATAAACATGTCAATCAACAGCTTTTCCTGTCAGCTCCTCTGAACGCCTGATCCCGGACTCCCTAATGTTATAAAGTCATCCGCAGCCCAATTAGCTGTGCATTTATAATCTCCTAGTACCCTCACATCAACACAGAGAAGTGATGAACTATTTTGGCATCCATGGTAGTGTTATTAATCAGGAGGCATTCCTCGGGTATTAATGACTGGACATGGTGGGCAATTGTATAATGAATTCTGCAGTATTTTAACAATTGATTTATGACTATTTTATAAGTTGAAGGTTTACTAATGGAAGATTAAGTGATACAATTCTGATTATGAAAAGGTGATCAGATAGATGTTGAAAAAGTCAGCAATGCTATCCAACCTTCTCATCCTCTATCGTCCCCTTCTCCTTCTGCCCTCAATCTTTCCCAGCATCAGGGTCTTTTCCAAAGAGTCAGCTCTTTATATCAGGTGGCCAGAGTATTGGCGCTTCAGCTTCAACATTAGTCCTTCCAGTGAATATTCAGGGTTGATTTCCTTTTCAATTGACTCGTTTGATCTCCTTGCAATCCAAGGGACTCTTAGGAGTCCTCTCTAGCACCACAATTCGAAAACATCAATTCTTTGGTGCTCAGCCTTCTTTATGGTCCAACTCTCATATCCATATATGACTACTGGGAAAACCATAGCTGTGAATATATGGACGTTTGTTGGTAAGGTGATGTCTCTGCTTCTGAATATGCTGTCTAGGTTTGTCAAAGTTCTTGTTCTAAGGAGCAAGCATCTTTTAATTTCATGGCTGCAGTTACCATCTGCAATGACTTTCTTGGAGCCCAAGAAAATAAAATTATTTACTGTTTCCACTTTTTCCCCGTCTATTTTCCATGAAGTGTTGGGACTGGATGCCATGATCTTACAGTCTTGAATGTTGAGTTTTAAGCCAAGCTTTTTACTCTTCTCTTTCCTTCATTAAGAGAGTCTTAGTTCCCCTTCACTTTTTGCCATTAGAGTGTCATCATCTGCATATCTTAGGTTGTTGATAGTTTCTCAGCAGTCTTGATTCCCACTTGTGCTATATCCCACCTGGCATTTCACATGATGTATTCTGCATAGAAGTTAAAAAACCAGGGTGACAATGTATATTTTGACATACTCCTTTCCCAATTTGGAACCAGTTTATTATTCCATGTCAAAACTGTTACTTCTTAAACCACATACAGGTTTCTCAGAATTTTCCACAGTTTGTTGTTATCTACACAGTCAAAAACTGAATTATTCAATGAAGAAGAAGTATACATATATTTTGGAATTCTCTTCTTTTCTGTGATCCAGTGGGTATTGACAATTTGTTCTCTAAATCCAGCTGTACATCTGGAAGTTCTTGGTTCACATACTGTTGAAGCCTAGCTTGAAGAATTTTGAGCATTTCCTTGCTAGCATGTAAAATGAGTGCAGTTTGAACATTCATTGGCGTAGCCTTTCTTTTGGATTGGAATGAAACTGACCTTTTTCAGTCCTTGGCCACTATTGAGTGTTCCAAATTTGCTGGCATTTTGAGTGTAGCACTTTAACGGCATTATCTTTTAAGTTTTTAAATAGCTCAGCTGGAATTCCATCAGCTCCATTAGCTTTGTTCATAATAATACTTCCCACGGCCCATTTGACTTCACATTCCAAGCTGTCTGGCTTTAGGTGAGTGACCACACCATTGAGGTTACCAGATTGTTAAGACCTTTTTTGTGTAGTTCTTCTGTGTATTCTTGTCACCCCTTCTTAATCTCTTCTGGACGTTTGTTGGTAAGGTGATGTCTCTGCTTCTGAATATGCTGTCTAGGTTTGTCAAAGTTCTTGTTCTAAGGAGCAAGCATCTTTTAATTTCATGGCTGCAGTTACCATCTGCAATGACTTTCTTGGAGCCCAAGAAAATAAAATTATTTACTGTTTCCACTTTTTCCCCGTCTATTTTCCATGAAGTGTTGGGACTGGATGCCATGATCTTACAGTCTTGAATGTTGAGTTTTAAGCCAAGCTTTTTACTCTTCTCTTTCCTTCATTAAGAGAGTCTTAGTTCCCCTTCACTTTTTGCCATTAGAGTGTCATCATCTGCATATCTTAGGTTGTTGATAGTTTCTCAGCAGTCTTGATTCCCACTTGTGCTATATCCCACCTGGCATTTCACATGATGTATTCTGCATAGAAGTTAAAAAACCAGGGTGACAATGTATATTTTGACATACTCCTTTCCCAATTTGGAACCAGTCTATTATTCCATGTCAAAACTGTTACTTCTTAAACCACATACAGGTTTCTCAGAATTTTCCACAGTTTGTTGTTATCTACACAGTCAAAAACTGAATTATTCAATGAAGAAGAAGTATACATATATTTTGGAATTCTCTTCTTTTCTGTGATCCAGTGGGTATTGACAATTTGTTCTCTAAATCCAGCTGTACATCTGGAAGTTCTTGGTTCACATACTGTTGAAGCCTAGCTTGAAGAATTTTGAGCATTTCCTTGCTAGCATGTAAAATGAGTGCAGTTTGAACATTCATTGGCGTAGCCTTTCTTTTGGATTGGAATGAAACTGACCTTTTTCAGTCCTGTGGCCACTATTGAGTGTTCCAAATTTGCTGGCATTTTGAGTGTAGCACTTTAACGGCATTATCTTTTAAGTTTTTAAATAGCTCAGCTGGAATTCCATCAGCTCCATTAGCTTTGTTCATAATAATACTTCCCACGGCCCATTTGACTTCACATTCCAAGCTGTCTGGCTTTAGGTGAGTGACCACACCATTGAGGTTACCAGATTGTTAAGACCTTTTTTGTGTAGTTCTTCTGTGTATTCTTGTCACCCCTTCTTAATCTCTTCTGCTTCTGTTAGGTTCTTGTCGTTTCTGTCCTTTATTTTGCTCATCTTCACGTGAAGTGTTTCCTTGGTATTGCCAGGTTTCTTGAAGAGACCTCTGGTATTTCCCATTCTGTCATTTTCCTCTGTTTGTTTGCATTGTTAATTTAGGAAGGCTTTTTTATCTCTCCATGCTGTTCTCTGGAACTCTGCATTCAGTTGACTGTATCCTTCCGTTTCTCCTTTGCCTTTCGCTGCTCTTCTTTTCTCAGCTATTTTTAAGGCTTCCTTAGACAACCATTTTCCTTCTTACATTTCTTTTTCTTGGGGATGATTTTGGTCACCACGTCCTGTACAGTGTTATGAACTTGTGTCCATAGTTCTTCCGGCATTCTGTCAGATCTAATCCTTTGAGTCTGTTTGTCACTTCCACTATATGATCATAAGGGATTTGATTTAAATTGTGGTTGAATGGATTAGTGTTTTTTTCTTTACTTTCTTCAGTTTGAACCTGAATTTTACAATGAGGAGCTCAGGCCAGCCAATAGGGAGGGAGCACAGCCCCACCCATCAGCAGACTTAGAGATTTACTGAGCATGGCCCTGCCCACCAGGACAAGACCCAGTTTTCCCCACAGCCAGTCCCTCCCAACAGAAAGCTTGCACACACGTCTTTTCCTCGTCCATCAGAGCAGAGACTGAAGAAACAAGAACTAGAATCCCACAGCCTCCAGGACTAGAACCACAACCACAGAAAGCTAACAGAAATGATCACGTGGCTCACAGCTCGTGTAACTCAGTGGCGCTCTGAGCTGTGCTGTTCAGGGCTGCCCTTGACAGGCGGGTAACGGTGGAATGTTCTGACAGAACGTGGTCTGTTGGAGCAGGGAATGGCAAGCTGCTTCAGTGTCCTTGCCTCAAGAACCCCACAAACTGTATGAAGCAGCAAAACGTCACAGAGCTGGTAAGAAATCAGACAATCTGGTGGTAGAGCCTGGTATAAACTCCTATTACCCTCAGGTCCACACAGGGTTACTGGTTTTCATATTTACTGTAAAGCCACTAATCAGAAGGCGTTCACTTGGAATGAATGGATGGATATGGTGGACAGTTACCCACTGCTGCAATGTGAAATATACACTATATACAGAATGCATAAAGTGTTGAGATCCAATTCTAGAATATCATATCTGTTGATATATATATATGTATATGTGAATTTTATATAAATATTTCTATATATATATATATGTACATAGTATGTCCCCATATAATAAGAGGAATAAGCATTTTTCCTAAGCTTGTTTGCTCAGTTCTCTTCCTCTCCTGATGTGTCTGGTATAAGCTGAGCCAATTTGATGGCCAACCCTGTTTCGTAAATACTAAGAGGAAGGAGAGGGGAAAGTGATGGAGTTAGTATTTTGTGAATTTGGAACAGTAAGTAGTAGCTAAACGGTGATTCTTTCTACATCAAGTGGCAGAAGTAGGGAATGTGGCACAGAAGAAAGATTTGATGTGGTTCTTTTGTAGGCCTGTGTTGGTCAGGGTGCAGGCTAAGCTGTTATAACGGAGAGACCTCAAATACAGTGACTTAAACAAATTACAAGTTAATTTATCTCTCATTTTGTTACCAAAAGTGGGGTCTGATTGCTAGCTGCTCTAAAACCAATAAAGAGGCAAGTTTGGTGGGAAGGAAAAGTTGCTTTATTTTGGAGGCTGGCAATGAGGGCAGGGGAGGGGTGGTGAGAGGGTGGTGGGTTGTGGGGAGGGGTGGTAAGGGCAGATTCCTGTCCAAAGGCCGATTTCCCCACTGACAGTCAGTGGGCAGGAGGGTTTTCGGGGGGAGTTTCAGGGGTGTATAGACAGAGGGAGGTGATTTCATGCAGAAACAGCACAGTCAGCTCTGACAGTCGTCTTAAAATTAGTCACCAGTGGTCTGACCAGCAGCATCGTGCTTGTTTCAGGTAGTCTTCAGTTCCAGGGTCAGTTTGTTCCCATTTCTTTGAGGTCAGTTCTCAGAATTGTGGCAGCTGATGTCATGAGTATGTTCTGGTCACCGTGTAGTTAACTTCTTGCACCTGGTTGGGGGTCCCAGTGTCTATAAGACAACTCACAGGATATGGCTCCACATAATGTCTATATCCCTCGGGGAGGAGCTAAAGGTCCTTGACTTTGTTCAATGACTGAACTATGGTTATTTCATTTGTTTGACTAGTTTCCTTTGATTATGTATTGTCTCATTTCTCAGATTAAACTTATTCTTTGGCTAAACATTTTCTACAGACAAAATGTAGTCAGAAGACATGATTGGGGGAGAGGACCATAGGATCCTGCTCCGTTTCAGCATTTCCATCTAGAAGTGTCTGGTCCAGGATGGAGGGCAGTTCTGTAGCCGCAGCACGCGGATCGCATCTCTGGTTTTAAACTGGTTTCCCTGCTATCACCATCACTTTGGTGTGTCAGCCACTGGGAAGTGGGGACTAACGAAGCGAGGTCTTGTTTAGTCTTCTTAAATGAAAACACAGAAGTGCTGCATGTCCTGTCCCCGAGTCACTGAGGAAGAGTGCGCAGCTCAGTTGTTCCCAGCAACAGCTCCCAATTCTGTTAGTGAACTTGGGGAGAATGGCTACCAATGGGCAACTGCCCATGAGGTAAACACTCAGGGCCAGTGATAGACTGTAATATTCGCCGATAAAGGAGTGTGATAGGGTGAACACCTTGAAAAAATCAAGCAAAGTTATAGCACTCTGAGCTAGTAACATTGTACTGGGGGAATCAGTACTTCTTTTGAGAAAGTGTAGCGTGTCAACCTGAGAACTCTTTTTTTTTGGCCACTTCTATGATCTTTCATTTATGTCCATCTTTGTTCTTTGGCCTGTGTGGGCCTCCCATCACAGTGACTTCTGTTGCTGCAGAGCACCGGCTCCGGGTGCATGCGCTCCAAGCTCCGGTTCGGTAGTTGGACACATCGGTCCAGCCGCTCCACGGCATGTGGGATCTTCCCAGGCCAGGGATCAAACCGGTGCCCCTTGCACTGCAAGACGATGTCCTTAACCCATTGGACCACCAGGGAAGTCCCCAAGAACTCTTAATCTAAACATTTTGTTCATTTTTTTAACCTGTTTCGATATTGAAGTTTCAGTTTTCCCTGCAGGATGAATACGAAGATAGGGCTGCTGATGCATTGACCAAGTTGGGAGGTAGTTGCTAAGGGCTGATCTTTGTGACTGTGGGGCTTCCCTGGTGACTCAGTTGGTAAAGAATTGGCCTGCAGTGCAGGAGACCTGACTTGGATCCCTGGTTCGGGAAGATCCTCTGGAGAAGGGCATGGCAACCCACTCCAATATTCTTGCCTGGAGAATCTCATGAACTGAGGAGCCTGCTGGGCTATAGTCCATGGAGTTGCAGAGTCAGACATGATCAAGCAACTAGCACTTTCACTTAATATGTCCCCATTATCTTTATACTTTCTTTTTCCCTTTAGAGCAAACAAGATACTAACATAAACTTTTCCTAGTCTTCTGACCAAGTGCAGTCTACCTGATGACTTAGACGAGTGACAGTGTGATGGTTCATAGATTGTTTCTGTTATGGGCCAATGTGTCTCTAATTTAGAAAGCATTTTTGGCCATACCTTACCTCAAGACCCTCCAGAAAATGAGTTATTCTGGACAGGTGAGTTTTTTTTTTTCCAAAAAGCAATTTAGTGTTACAAGCAACAAAGTTTAAATGCTCACGGAAGAGGAAATGAACAACAGAACACAGGCTTTCACAAGGAAATCCAAAGAAAGCCTTGTTGAGGAAAGATCGAAAGAAACTGAATGAGGTCGGGATGGTCGGTGTGACCAGGCAGGTTCTCCAGGTGACGGGACACCACTGTGTTGGTGCTTGGGGTTCATGACAGCTCTTTAGGACTCCTCCACTTTCCGCTTAGCTCAAGGTCTCACTGCATTCTGCATACGTGCAGTGGAAAGACAGCTGTGTGCTTATAGCCATTGGGAAGTCTTATTTTAGCATCATGCCGCCCTGGACCTTGTCTTGCTTCAAGTTTGTACCCTGCATGAAGCTCTCTTCTTGCCTCTGGCCAGATACTGTCAAAAGATGGTTTATTTCTCAGATTTTGTTTCTCACCCCCATGTATTGAGTCACAAATCCACAGGGATTAAGCTTTGCACCCCCAGCCATTCAACATTTTGTTCATTTTTTTAAGCTGTTTCGATATTGAAGTTTCAGTTTTCCCTGCAGGATGAATACGAAGATAGGGCTGCTGATGCATTGACCAAGTTGGGAGGTAGTTGCTAAGGGCTGATCTTTGTGACTGTGGGGCTTCCCTGGTGACTCAGTTGGTAAAGAATTGGCCTGCAGTGCAGGAGACCTGACTTGGATCCCTGGTTCGGGAAGATCCTCTGGAGAAGGGCATGGCAACCCACTCCAATATTCTTGCCTGGAGAATCTCATGAACTGAGGAGCCTGCTGGGCTATAGTCCATGGAGTTGCAGAGTCAGACATGATCAAGCAACTAGCACTTTCACTTAATATGTCCCCATTATCTTTATACTTTCTTTTTCCCTTTAGAGCAAACAAGATACTAACATAAACTTTTCCTAGTCTTCTGACCAAGTGCAGTCTACCTGATGACTTAGACGAGTGACAGTGTGATGGTTCATAGATTGTTTCTGTTATGGGCCAATGTGTCTCTAATTTAGAAAGCATTTTTGGCCATACCTTACCTCAAGACCCTCCAGAAAATGAGTTATTCTGGACAGGTGAGTTTTTTTTTTTCCAAAAAGCAATTTAGTGTTACAAGCAACAAAGTTTAAATGCTCACGGAAGAGGAAATGAACAACAGAACACAGGCTTTCACAAGGAAATCCAAAGAAAGCCTTGTTGAGGAAAGATCGAAAGAAACTGAATGAGGTCGGGATGGTCGGTGTGACCAGGCAGGTTCTCCAGGTGACGGGACACCACTGTGTTGGTGCTTGGGGTTCATGACAGCTCTTTAGGACTCCTCCACTTTCCGCTTAGCTCAAGGTCTCACTGCATTCTGCATACGTGCAGTGGAAAGACAGCTGTGTGCTTATAGCCATTGGGAAGTCTTATTTTAGCATCATGCCGCCCTGGACCTTGTCTTGCTTCAAGTTTGTACCCTGCATGAAGCTCTCTTCTTGCCTCTGGCCAGATACTGTCAAAAGATGGTTTATTTCTCAGATTTTGTTTCTCACCCCCATGTATTGAGTCACAAATCCACAGGGATTAAGCTTTGCACTAGCCTCCAGCCCAGCTTCTTAAAATGGTGGTGCAGAGGACGCCGTTTCATTCCTGCTTCTGTGGTTTGAATTGTGGGAATTGGAGATGTTTGCCTTCCCAAGGCCCAAGTTACTGCAGAAGCCCTGGGTCCCCAGCTAAAGCTGGAGCTGTGATATTGTAAACCTTTCATGCCTACTCAGTGCCAGCCTTGGGACCTGCAGGACTATGAAGAGTGTTTATAGGCCCTAGTTTTGTACTGAGTGATTTGTTGGGCCTTAATAGGAAAAGTCAGCAGTCTGTTTCCAACACCTACTGCTCATGTAGTTACAGTCCAAGTTTCTATTTTGTACGTGTACATTCTCTTTAACAGGAAAGAAAACGGGCTTTAGGCAAACCACTGAAGTGAGAAATGCAATCTCATTTGCTCTTAATCCCAATGAGCCAATGAAGCTATTTACTGAAAAGGCCATGTAAGACTCTTTGGTGTTAATATTGAAGAAGACGAGTGATAAAATAAATGGTTAATGGCCTGGAGCCAGCCCTCTCGTGTGTGCTGACTGATACGGGCCCGTTCTGATCCAGAGATAATGACAGGACCCCCTTTCGGTTGCTTTCGACTTCTCATTGGCACCAGGGGAGTGAGTTTGGCAGTCACTGTTTTAAAAGGACGGGAATCACAGCAGAACATTTTATTACTGTATTAATGAGCACAGTGTGGGGCCGTGGGCAGGACAGTGTGTGTGTGTCTGTGCAAGAGTTGGGGAGTGTGGGGAGAAGGAAACCCAGCTTTTATTTGTCATTATCACATTACTGGAGGGTGTTAATGGACCCCAGGATAATGCTTGGATAGAGTTTTCCTTCATTATTGTTTTAAAACTCTTTAGGGAAATCACTCTCAGTGGTAAAGAATCCGGTTGTCAAGCAGGAGGCATAGGTTCGATCCCTGGGTGGGGAAATCCCTGGCAGAAGTAAATGGCAACTCCCTCCAATATTCTTGCCTGGAAAATCTCATGGACAGAGGAGCTGGGCGGGCTACAGTCCACGGGGTCGCAAAAGAGACGGACACGACTGAGCGACTAAACAACAGCTACATGGGGAATCACTCAGCTGTGAGTAGAAGCGGACTGTCTGAGTGTGAGTGTGGTATTACCTTCCCCTCCCTGTTTTCTCAGCATCTGACTGTCAAGTTGAATGGTATCTTTGAGACAGTTTTTTTTTTTTTTTTTTTTTTTTTACTATTGATTTGGCTGTGCCGGGTCTTAGTTGTGGCACGGGGATCAAGTTTCCCCACTAGGGATCCAACCCCAGCCCTCTGCATGGGGAGCTTGGAGTCTTAGCCATGGGAGGACCAGGCACGTCCTCTGAGAGAGTCTTATTTGTCATGGACATGGTCTCTTCCTTGTTCTTTATCTATTTCATGGTGCAGAAATCTTTTTTTTTTATCAGTACCACTGTGGAAAAGCCATATAGTTATTTGTTTCAGTGAAATTTTCTCGTATGATTCTGATCTGGTCTAATAAACACAAATGCAATCTCATTTGCTCTTAATCCCAATGAGCCAATGAAGCTATTTACTGAAAAGGCCATGTAAGACTCTTTGGTGTTAATATTGAAGAAGACGAGTGATAAAATAAATGGTTAATGGCCTGGAGCCAGCCCTCTCGTGTGTGCTGACTGATACGGGCCCGTTCTGATCCAGAGATAATGACAGGACCCCCTTTCGGTTGCTTTCGACTTCTCATTGGCACCAGGGGAGTGAGTTTGGCAGTCACTGTTTTAAAAGGACGGGAATCACAGCAGAACATTTTATTACTGTATTAATGAGCACAGTGTGGGGCCGTGGGCAGGACAGTGTGTGTGTGTCTGTGCAAGAGTTGGGGAGTGTGGGGAGAAGGAAACCCAGCTTTTATTTGTCATTATCACATTACTGGAGGGTGTTAATGGACCCCAGGATAATGCTTGGATAGAGTTTTCCTTCATTATTGTTTTAAAACTCTTTAGGGAAATCACTCTCAGTGGTAAAGAATCCGGTTGTCAAGCAGGAGGCATAGGTTCGATCCCTGGGTGGGGAAATCCCTGGCAGAAGTAAATGGCAACTCCCTCCAATATTCTTGCCTGGAAAATCTCATGGACAGAGGAGCTGGGCGGGCTACAGTCCACGGGGTCGCAAAAGAGACGGACACGACTGAGCGACTAAACAACAGCTACATGGGGAATCACTCAGCTGTGAGTAGAAGCGGACTGTCTGAGTGTGAGTGTGGTATTACCTTCCCTCCCTTTTTTCTCAGCATCTGACTGTCAAGTTGAATGGTATCTTTGAGACAGTTTTTTTTTTTTTTTTTTTTTTTTACTATTGATTTGGCTGTGCCGGGTCTTAGTTGTGGCACGGGGATCAAGTTTCCCCACTAGGGATCCAACCCCAGCCCTCTGCATGGGGAGCTTGGAGTCTTAGCCATGGGAGGACCAGGCACGTCCTCTGAGAGAGTCTTATTTGTCATGGACATGGTCTCTTCCTTGTTCTTTATCTATTTCATGGTGCAGAAATCTTTTTTTTTTATCAGTACCACTGTGGAAAAGCCATATAGTTATTTGTTTCAGTGAAATTTTCTCGTATGATTCTGATCTGGTCTAATAAACACAACAGCAAGTTTATATTGTGAATATTAGTCTTGTAAAACTTGGTTCCAGGCCTTGGTCTCTCTCTCTCTCTTCTCTCCAAAAGTTCACTTCTTGTCCCCATGGCCTAGAATCCTCCGTATTCAGATGAGGGCCACATTTAAATCCTCAGCCCTGACATTTCGAACTGCTCATATCCTGTGTTCAACCACCAACTTGACTGATTTCACACTTCATCTGCACACAGTGGCAATTCTCATCACTTGCCAGCACCAACGCACGTGAGGTTGCTGTACTGTATAAGATTTCTTCTTTTTCCTTATCCAGTCTAGATGAAAGTCTTGTTGGTTCTTTGTCCAAAATGTGATCTTTGAAAAAAGTGTAAATCCCATGTTTTTCACACTCCTTAGAAGCTACCCATTGCACTAAGGCTCACGAGACCCGCTCTGATCTGGCCCTTTCTGCCTCTGTGTCCTCATCTGGGCACTGGCCCTTGACACACTGACCTCCTTATCACCTGACATGCTGATGTCCTCATCTCTCTTCAATGGCTCCTTCCCAGCCTTCAGGACTCGACCTAAATGCTGCTTCCTCTCTGGACTCAGTCCTCCTGTGCTGAGTGATCTCAGCCCTCCCTCTGTTCAGTTTGGCCCCTCATCCCACCCCGCCTCTCAGCTATGTTATGCACACAGGATGCATCATCTCTCCTTGACTCCTAAGGCTTAGACTTGCACTGAGCACAGTTATGATTTAAGATTTATTTATTTATTTATTTTTGGGCGGGGGTCGGGTTGGGGAGTGAGGGGAGCTGACGGGCCACTTCTATTGGTCTTTCATTTCTCTATTTTCATCCGTCTTTGTTCTTTGGCCCGTGTGAGCCTCCCATCGCGGTGGCCTCTGTTGTCACAGAGCGCCGGCTCTGGGCGCATGCGCTCCAGAGCTCCGGCTCGGTAATTGGACACATGGGTCCAGCCGCTCCGTGGCACGTGGGATCTTCCCAGGCCAGGGATCGAACCGGCGCCCCTTGCACTGCAAGGCGGTGTCCTTATCCACTGGACCACCAGGGGAAGCCCACAATTATGATTTAAACAAATATTTATCCATGAACATTTTCAGAGAACTCTGATTGTACAAAGTTGTGGTCAGAATGGAGGAATCTAAGGCCACAAACATGAGAAGATGATGAAGTGTCTTTCCTTAACAAAAGGTTGGAGAACCCCTGAAAGAGAACCCCTTTAGCCAGAAAGTCTCATTTTCTTTTCTCTATTTCCGCTTTCCTTGTCTTTGTGTATGAGTCTCTTCTGTCTCATGCAGTTTCTATCTCATGCTTTGGTTTTCTTTTTCAATCTTCTTTCCTCTGTCCCTCCATCATTCCTTTTCCCCTCCTTTCTTTTATATTTTCATTTCTCTTTTATATTAATTAATAATTAATTTTAATTCTCCTTTGTTGCTTTTAATTTAAGCCAGACTTTTGATGGAGGAACTTCATAGCCTCCCATGTTGCATCAGTTCTCGTTTCTGAAAAGACCCTAGAAAGTGCAGGTGTTGACCTAAGCTTATTCTCAAACAGCTCTGCATACAGAACCAAGGCATCAGTCTCACGCTGACGTTGCCAGTTTTTATCTCTCTTCAATGGCTCCTTCCCAGCCTTCAGGACTCGACCTAAATGCTGCTTCCTCTCTGGACTCAGTCCTCCTGTGCTGAGTGATCTCAGCCCTCCCTCTGTTCAGTTTGGCCCCTCATCCCACCCCGCCTCTCAGCTATGTTATGCACACAGGATGCATCATCTCTCCTTGACTCCTAAGGCTTAGACTTGCACTGAGCACAGTTATGATTTAAGATTTATTTATTTATTTATTTTTGGGCGGGGGTCGGGTTGGGGAGTGAGGGGAGCTGACGGGCCACTTCTATTGGTCTTTCATTTCTCTATTTTCATCCGTCTTTGTTCTTTGGCCCGTGTGAGCCTCCCATCGCGGTGGCCTCTGTTGTCACAGAGCGCCAGCTCTGGGCGCATGCGCGCCAGAGCTCTGGCTCGGTGATTGGACACATGGGTCCAGCCGCTCCGTGGCACGTGGGATCTTCCCAGGCCGGGGATGGAACCGGCGCCCCTTGCACTGCAAGGCGGTGTCCTTATCCACTGGACCACCAGGGGAAGCCCACAATTATGATTTAAACAAATATTTATCCATGAACATTTTCAGAGAACTCTGATTGTACAAAGTTGTGGTCAGAATGGAGGAATCTAAGGCCACAAACATGAGAAGATGATGAAGTGTCTTTCCTTAACAAAAGGTTGGAGAACCCCTGAAAGAGAACCCCTTTAGCCAGAAAGTCTCATTTTCTTTTCTCTATTTCCGCTTTCCTTGTCTTTGTGTATGAGTCTCTTCTGTCTCATGCAGTTTCTATCTCATGCTTTGGTTTTCTTTTTCAATCTTCTTTCCTCTGTCCCTCCATCATTCCTTTTCCCCTCCTTTCTTTTATATTTTCATTTCTCTTTTATATTAATTAATAATTAATTTTAATTCTCCTTTGTTGCTTTTAATTTAAGCCAGACTTTTGATGGAGGAACTTCATAGCCTCCCATGTTGCATCAGTTCTCGTTTCTGAAAAGACCCTAGAAAGTGCAGGTGTTGACCTAAGCTTATTCTCAAACAGCTCTGCATACAGAACCAAGGCATCAGTCTCACGCTGACGTTGCCAGTTTTTATCTTTAGGTGGCCGGTTGGTCTACAGATTTTGGAATTCTGAATATGAGGACAAGCCTTTCCATCCAGGCCAGTCTCATGAATTATGTTACCTATATTGATTTCATACGATTAAGGAAAAGAGAAAAATCATGACCATTTGCTCAGCATGTCTTATAAGCATGTTAGAAGCGTCATTGTTTGAGTGTGGAGTCAAAGAAATTGTACTGTCTTTTCAGCAACTCTCATATGATCACCTATAAAGCCCTGAAGAACTTCTTTTCTAAAAACGTGAATTCTGTTTTATTTCCAATTCCTGATGCCCCTTGGTAAAGAGCACACTTCCTGCTCTCTGCACGTGGGCTATCCTGAGGGCTGCTCTAACCCAGCTGCGATCTTCTCAGTGGGCTTCCCTGATGGTTCCGCAGTAAGGAATCTGCCTGCAGTGAAGAAGATGAAGCAGGTGTGGGTTTGATCCCTGGGTCGGGAAGATCGCCTGGAGAAGGGAATGACAACCTACTCCAGTGTTCTTGTCTGGAAAATTCCATGGACAGAGGAGCCTGGTGGGGTTACAATCCATGGGGTTGCAAAGAGTCAGATATGACTGGAGTGACTGGGCACACACAGCATGCATGTACACTTTTCAGTAGGAGGAGTGCCAAGCATCTTCCCCTCAGACTTGACCAAAGGGAGGTGCACACAATTTCCTAAAATTACACTCATACCTGGAAGGAGCTTCCAGGCACTGTTCTCCTTCGCATGAGCTGTACACTACTGCAAATACCATGCTTGTTTTATGTTGGGGACTCACTTTAGGGTATTAGGTGACATAATCAGAAATGACAGAGAAACATGTGACGCTCTGCTACAAAGATTCATTTTTTTTTTAATAGTTTACAGTATTGTTAAGCAAATAAAGCTAATAGAGAAACTTGTATCCAAGTTGTCTCCAAGAACTTCATGAATTTCACGAAGGTGTCTCTAAGAGCTTATGATGAGTGAGGGAATATGGCCTAAATATCACAGAGTTGCCTATACTTTTAAAAATAGAAGCGTAGAATGGGCCTTCAAGCTCACATGGGTGTCTCTAATTCAAGGTGATTGTTGCCTTCAAAAGAGTGTTATTTATGCAACTTAGATTAGTTTTTCTATGAGTCCAGTGGTTCATAAGTGGAAGCACATGTCCAGATTGCTTAGGGAGTCTTTTTTAAAACACATACCTACAAGGGACCCAGCCCAGACTATAGATTCTGAATCATTCGTGTTGAAGCCTGAAAATATATACCCAGAAAAAACGCCCCTGCAAATTGTGAAGCATTTGATTTCAAATAGTTAAGGATCACAGTTCAGGAAGACACAGGGGCCCCAGTGCTCACTGCAGCACTGTTCACCCTAGCCAGGATATGGAAACAACCTAAATACCCATCGACAGATGAACAGATAAAGAAGATGTGGTACATATAAAAAATGGAGGAACAAAATTGGGTCATTTGCAGAGATGTGGATGGACTTAGAGTGTGTCTAGTGAAGTAAGTCAGAAAGAGAAGAACAAATTGCATATCAACTCATATGTGTGGAATCTAGAAAAATTGGACAGATGAACCTATTTGTAGGGCAGAAATAAGAGACACAGACATAGAGAATGGACACGTGGACACAGGGTGGGAAGGGCAAGGTGAGGTGAACTGGGAGATTAGGATTGACATACCTCCATTATCATGTGACAAGTAGATGGCTAGTGGGAACCTGCTGTATAGCACGGGGAGCTCAGCTCAGTGTTCTGGATGACCTAGAGGGTGGACTGGGGAGAGGTGAGAGGGAGGCTCAAGAATAAGGGTCATGTATGTACACATAGCTGGTTCATTTTGTTATTCAGCAGAAACTAACACAGAATTGTAAAACTATACTCAAAACCCACAAAAACAGACAAAAAACCCCCCAAACTAGTGAAGGACCACTGCTCTTGACTGAAAGTTTGAAGTAGCACAAACCGAGGATGACCCATCCCTGTAAGCATAAGACTGAATACAATGCCTGGTTTGTAGAAGTGAGCACAGGAAATATTCACTAAGAAAATGAAACTGAACTATTTAGAAAGCCATATTGTGTATTACTGCTCATTCATTTAAATTTCTACTGGCTCAATAAATTAATTCTTGAAAAGAAATTTTAGAATACCTGTCTGAGAGATACATCTAATGGAGAATTAGAGAACATTCTGTTGTCTAAATGCTTATTAAGGAGACAGATACCAATATTTCTGATAATTTAATGTCCAGATTGCTTAGGAGTCTTTTTAAAACACATACCTACAAGGGACCCAGCCCAGACTATAGATTCTGAATCATTCGTGTTGAAGCCTGAAAATATATACCCAGAAAAAACGCCCCTGCAAATTGTGAAGCATTTGATTTCAAATAGTTAAGGATCACAGTTCAGGAAGACACAGGGGCCCCAGTGCTCACTGCAGCACTGTTCACCCTAGCCAGGATATGGAAACAACCTAAATACCCATCGACAGATGAACAGATAAAGAAGATGTGGTACATATAAAAAATGGAGGAACAAAATTGGGTCATTTGCAGAGATGTGGATGGACTTAGAGTGTGTCTAGTGAAGTAAGTCAGAAAGAGAAGAACAAATTGCATATCAACTCATATGTGTGGAATCTAGAAAAATTGGACAGATGAACCTATTTGTAGGGCAGAAATAAGAGACACAGACATAGAGAATGGACACGTGGACACAGGGTGGGAAGGGCAAGGTGAGGTGAACTGGGAGATTAGGATTGACATACCTCCATTATCATGTGACAAGTAGATGGCTAGTGGGAACCTGCTGTATAGCACGGGGAGCTCAGCTCAGTGTTCTGGATGACCTAGAGGGTGGACTGGGGAGAGGTGAGAGGGAGGCTCAAGAATAAGGGTCATGTATGTACACATAGCTGGTTCATTTTGTTATTCAGCAGAAACTAACACAGAATTGTAAAACTATACTCAAAACCCACAAAAACAGACAAAAAACCCCCCAAACTAGTGAAGGACCACTGCTCTTGACTGAAAGTTTGAAGTAGCACAAACCGAGGATGACCCATCCCTGTAAGCATAAGACTGAATACAATGCCTGGTTTGTAGAAGTGAGCACAGGAAATATTCACTAAGAAAATGAAACTGAACTATTTAGAAAGCCATATTGTGTATTACTGCTCATTCATTTAAATTTCTACTGGCTCAATAAATTAATTCTTGAAAAGAAATTTTAGAATACCTGTCTGAGAGATACATCTAATGGAGAATTAGAGAACATTCTGTTGTCTAAATGCTTATTAAGGAGACAGATACCAATATTTCTGATAATTTAATGTGAAACTAGAGAACAAAGTGGAGAGATGAAAAATACCTTTATAATTACTATCTGAATTTACCTATTTTATGTGTAAAAATGTCTTTTAGAATAAGAATTCTGATGGCACCCCTACATTGTACCAGATTCTATTTGTCTGTCAGAGTTGATGAGCAGTGTGTTTTAGTAAGCTGGAATTTGTGTATGCTAATAATGGCTCTTCTTCCAAGTAGACTCACATGACAGTACATTCTGGAAATTCCTCTTTGGGACTTGTCTGTGCTACTCTGGTCCTATATGTAGCTATGTCATAGATTCTTACTTGCCACTTTTCTGAGACTTCTCTCTTGCACTTAAGGAAGTTTCAGTAAAGGCAGTTTGACAGGTAACCATCCAAGACCTAAAATAATCAGGGACCTGCACGTGACAGTGCATACCCGAATGTGGGTGGACACTGTCGAGCCGGGAGTGGGCTGGGATGGGGGATCTTGCACATGCATGGGATGAGGTCTGAGCTATGATAACAGGAGGAGGAGGCTGTCCCAGGTGGAGGTCTGTGGGCACGTTCGCAGAGTTGGGGTGATCAGGGTGTGTGAAGGCTCTGGGAGATGTGCGGTGTCTAGATGATGTGGGGCCATGACCAAGAAGTAGAAAACTCTATAGAGAAGATGCGTTTGCCTCCTTTTCCTTCTGTTTCACAGGTGATTTACCATAAAGTTTTCAGTAGGAAATATTAGGAAGAGAGCAACTACTTCTCTCTGGATGTGCAAGCCCCCCTTTTCCCTACGTTACTCCTGCTCTAAAACCCACAAAAACAGACAAAAAACCCCCCAAACTAGTGAAGGACCACTGCTCTTGACTGAAAGTTTGAAGTAGCACAAACCGAGGATGACCCATCCCTGTAAGCATAAGACTGAATACAATGCCTGGTTTGTAGAAGTGAGCACAGGAAATATTCACTAAGAAAATGAAACTGAACTATTTAGAAAGCCATATTGTGTATTACTGCTCATTCATTTAAATTTCTACTGGCTCAATAAATTAATTCTTGAAAAGAAATTTTAGAATACCTGTCTGAGAGATACATCTAATGGAGAATTAGAGAACATTCTGTTGTCTAAATGCTTATTAAGGAGACAGATACCAATATTTCTGATAATTTAATGTGAAACTAGAGAACAAAGTGGAGAGATGAAAAATACCTTTATAATTACTATCTGAATTTACCTATTTTATGTGTAAAAATGTCTTTTAGAATAAGAATTCTGATGGCACCCCTACATTGTACCAGATTCTATTTGTCTGTCAGAGTTGATGAGCAGTGTGTTTTAGTAAGCTGGAATTTGTGTATGCTAATAATGGCTCTTCTTCCAAGTAGACTCACATGACAGTACATTCTGGAAATTCCTCTTTGGGACTTGTCTGTGCTACTCTGGTCCTATATGTAGCTATGTCATAGATTCTTACTTGCCACTTTTCTGAGACTTCTCTCTTGCACTTAAGGAAGTTTCAGTAAAGGCAGTTTGACAGGTAACCATCCAAGACCTAAAATAATCAGGGACCTGCACGTGACAGTGCATACCCGAATGTGGGTGGACACTGTCGAGCCGGGAGTGGGCTGGGATGGGGGATCTTGCACATGCATGGGATGAGGTCTGAGCTATGATAACAGGAGGAGGAGGCTGTCCCAGGTGGAGGTCTGTGGGCACGTTCGCAGAGTTGGGGTGATCAGGGTGTGTGAAGGCTCTGGGAGATGTGCGGTGTCTAGATGATGTGGGGCCATGACCAAGAAGTAGAAAACTCTATAGAGAAGATGCGTTTGCCTCCTTTTCCTTCTGTTTCACAGGTGATTTACCATAAAGTTTTCAGTAGGAAATATTAGGAAGAGAGCAACTACTTCTCTCTGGATGTGCAATAGCCCTCCTTCAGACCAGCTGTGCCCATCTTTACTGAGACACTGAGAGACACTTTGCTCCTAATTACAAACTTGAAGTGTGTTTCCACTCTGACTTGGGTCAGTCTTCCATCATAACCCTAATGCTTGTGAATGGAATGAAATCTTCTGCTGCTGTTTCGAACCCATATTCTGCCTCTTAAAAACATCCCTTTCACTGTCATAGTGCTCTGCCCTTTGCAGATTTGTTGTTCCTGGATGCTGTTCAGGGTCCAAGAATCAGGGGGCGGTCCTGTTGCCCCATGCCCAGGCAGCCTCACTGTCTGCCTATGTCCCATTCTGATGACAAGTCCCTGTGCTCACTCTTCCTGGCTGTTATTATCTTTCCTTTGTAAGAAAATTGGGGATTTAGAGAGACAGGGCTGTCTAGAATCATTTCTACTCCCCTGTCTTAAGCACGTTTTCTAGGTAATGCAGGAATCTTTCTTCTAAGTGATGCAGGTGTTAATTAAAAGTTGTTCATTTTGTGGAGAAGGAAATGGCAACCCAGTCCAGTATTCTTGCCAGGGAAATCCCATGGACAGAGGAGCCTGGCGGGCTACAGTCCATGGGGTCGCGAAGAGTTGGAAATAAAGGAATCTGGATAGTCCCTTCCCAGTGCTCCAAAAAGTTAGGTCTTGTTCAGAACCAGAAAGCATAAAGTCAAGGTCCTGAAGCAGCTGAAATAAAACCTTTGATGAAAAAAAAAAAAAGTTGT
Source organism: Tragulus kanchil (assembly GCA_022376925.1). NCBI lineage: Eukaryota > Metazoa > Chordata > Mammalia > Artiodactyla > Tragulidae > Tragulus > Tragulus kanchil. Next base: position 57,850,492 of record JAIOJX010000026.1, read on the forward strand.
TCATTTTGAAGTTAAAAATTGTTGCCAAATAGATGAATATTCTTACTAGAAAAAGGTACATTATCTTCATTGTTGTTGTTCAGTCACTAAGCCATGTTTGACTCCGTGCAACTCTATGAACAGCAGCATGCCAGGATTCCCTCTCCTCCACCATCTCCTGGAGGTTGTCCAAACTCACTCGTGGGCACGTTCGCAGAGTTGGGGTGATCAGGGTGTGTGAAGGCTCTGGGAGATGTGCGGTGTCTAGATGATGTGGGGCCATGACCAAGAAGTAGAAAACTCTATAGAGAAGATGCGTTTGCCTCCTTTTCCTTCTGTTTCACAGGTGATTTACCATAAAGTTTTCAGTAGGAAATATTAGGAAGAGAGCAACTACTTCTCTCTGGATGTGCAATAGCCCTCCTTCAGACCAGCTGTGCCCATCTTTACTGAGACACTGAGAGACACTTTGCTCCTAATTACAAACTTGAAGTGTGTTTCCACTCTGACTTGGGTCAGTCTTCCATCATAACCCTAATGCTTGTGAATGGAATGAAATCTTCTGCTGCTGTTTCGAACCCATATTCTGCCTCTTAAAAACATCCCTTTCACTGTCATAGTGCTCTGCCCTTTGCAGATTTGTTGTTCCTGGATGCTGTTCAGGGTCCAAGAATCAGGGGGCGGTCCTGTTGCCCCATGCCCAGGCAGCCTCACTGTCTGCCTATGTCCCATTCTGATGACAAGTCCCTGTGGTTACTCTTCCTGGGGGTTATTATCTTTCCTTTGTAAGAAAATTGGGGATTTAGAGAGACAGGGCTGTCTAGAATCATTTCTACTCCCCTGTCTTAAGCACGTTTTCTAGGTAATGCAGGAATCTTTCTTCTAAGTGATGCAGGTGTTAATTAAAAGTTGTTCATTTTGTGGAGAAGGAAATGGCAACCCAGTCCAGTATTCTTGCCAGGGAAATCCCATGGACAGAGGAGCCTGGCGGGCTACAGTCCATGGGGTCGCGAAGAGTTGGAAATAAAGGAATCTGGATAGTCCCTTCCCAGTGCTCCAAAAAGTTAGGTCTTGTTCAGAACCAGAAAGCATAAAGTCAAGGTCCTGAAGCAGCTGAAATAAAACCTTTGATGAAAAAAAAAAAAAGTTGTTCATTTTGAAGTTAAAAATTGTTGCCAAATAGATGAATATTCTTACTAGAAAAAGGTACATTATCTTCATTGTTGTTGTTCAGTCACTAAGCCATGTTTGACTCCGTGCAACTCTATGAACAGCAGCATGCCAGGATTCCCTCTCCTCCACCATCTCCTGGAGGTTGTCCAAACTCATGTCCATGGAGTCCATGATGCCATCCAACCATCTCATCCTCTATTGCCCTCTTCTCCTCCAGCTCTCAATCTTTCCCAGCATTCGGGTCTTTTCCAATTTGTTGGGTTCCTCACATCAGGTGGCCAAAAGTATTGGCGCTTCAGGATCAGTCCTTCCAAAATAATTATACCACTGATGCACAATCCTTACAGTATTAATTCCTCATTCCAACTGGAGGCTATTATTTATTCCATATTTATTGCTATCAACACTATACAAATGGCTATACTTGACGTAAACATCATCATTCAGTGAGAAATCTGACACATTTGTGCTTTTGTGATCAATATTCAACTATGATTGGTCCCGGTTTATCAGGTGATTAAAACCACGTGACTAAAATTGATACATGCAGTCAGATTGGTGATCAAGTAGACATTTAGTAATAAACTCAATATATAATGTGTCCCATGTCGCAAGCCCACTGTGAGGACACTGAGGGCAGGTTCATAGCAGGGTGGATCTTTGGGGAGATTTAGTGCTTGCAAATACTCAAAAGGAGCCAGGAATATAAAGAGCTGGGAGATGCAAATTAGTGACTCCCAGGGAAAAGACAGTCTTGAAAGCAGGGTTGGAATTCAAACAGAGTGGCCCCAGAGGCCAGGGAAAGGATCTCAGGTGATGTTGGAGTGCCTGGGTATCAGGCTTTCCTTGTGGTGCTTGGGAAGAGCGGCCTACCTTCAAGGCCTAAGGTCCAAATGGCCACTGGCTGTGTGCTTTATTTATTGACCTGTGCTGTGCGTAGTTGCTTAGTCGTGTCCAACTCTTTGCAACCCCATGGACTGCAGCCCACCAGGCTCCTCCATGGGGATTCTCCAGGCAAGAATACTGGAGTGTGTTGCCATGCCAGGGGATCTTCCCAACACAAGGACTGAACCCAGATCTCCCACATTGCAGGCAGATTCTTTACCATCTGAAGCCCAAGAATACTGGAGTGGGTAGCTTATTCCTTCTCCAGGGTATCTTCCCGACTCAGGAATTGAACCGGGGTCTCCTGCATTGCAGGCGGATTTTTTACCAGCTAAACTACCAGGGAAGCCCATTCCTTGGCCTACCTCACTGCATTTTGTTTTGTTTGCCAGAATTGACTCTTGTGTAAACTATATTCATAGTCTTGTCAGAACAATGTTGGTCAAGCTTTACATTCTTTATTGTCTCTGTTCTTGCAGGTTTTGTGAATGATTCTGTTACTAAATCTATCGTGGCTTTGCGCTTGACTCTGGTGGTGAAAACCAGTACCTGTGTGCCTGGGGAGAGCCATGCTAACGACTTGGAGTGCTCAGGAAGAGGAAGGTGCACCACGAAGCCGTCAGAGGTGAGGGGACACCTGGGAGCTTTGAAATGACATATTTACATAAGAGGATATTTACACATAAAGACAGACACACGATGAAAGAAGACAAAGCAAGTGCATTTGCTGAAAATCTCCATGAATTTCTGGTTTCAGTTATTTGTATGCAATATACAGATATATACATTTCCGTGTAATTTTCGAAATAAGTACTAAAAAATTTGGGCAGTGCTGGACCTCTTCTTTTTCGTACCAAGTAGAGTTTTGTGAGAAAAGAGAAGCTAAGACAGAGTCATTTATTTCCCCATTGTGACCTAATCTGAGACTTTGCATGGGCCTAGTGCTGACAACAGCGTTACAGACGTGAGAGAAAAGTAAGAGAAGAAACGGGGAGGAGACAGGGCGAGAAGGCTGACTCACCCTGCCTGGTGTTTGTGGATCAGAGCCGTCAGCACTGGAAGGCCTGAACCCTGGGAGGTACCTGGTGGTCCAGTGGTTAGGACTTCATCTTCCAAAGCAGGTGATGTGAGTTCATTCCCTGGTTGGGGAGCTAAGATCCCACGCGCCTCTTGGCCAAAAACCTGAAACATCAAACAGAAACAATATTGTAGGAAATTCAATAAAGATTTTAAAAAATGGTCTACATCAAAAGATCTTATAAACCAAAAAGACTTGAGACTTGTCCCCTCTTCTCTTTAGCATCTAAAGTCACATTGGCAGGGGGAAGGGGGCAAGATGTCCTGAGTAAAGGGATCCTGGACTCAGCCTAGCAGAGGATCAGCCATCACTGAAGTCAGTCTCCGTCCATAGAGGACTCCCTTAGAACAGTGTTGGCATATGGAGTTCAGGGTTCACCTGATGAGGTGAGAGACTTTGCACCTTAGAAGAGGCCTTTTTCCATCTCGGGGATGCCAGGGCAGCACCACTTGCTGTGTCCAACTCCTGCATCCTTTCCTTTGTTCTCCTCTCCCCATTTCTACACACATCTCCATCAGGGTTCATATTATGTGAAACGGGGTTCCCTAAGTCTCCAAAGAGCATGGTTTATTGTAGACCGATTTGGAGGGTAGCACGGGTGAATTTTCTTTGGTGACTCCCCTAGTGATAGTTTCCGTACATTCCGCAACACTGGTGTGGACTTCAGCAAGGGGAAAGGGCTGGGGCTAATGGACAGGAGGGCTGTTGGAGAACTTTCAAGTACTGCTGATGTTGTCCCGGGAAACCTGTTATTCTCATGTCTTATGTGTGACTTAAATATGCCAATTTCTTGTAAGATATCCCTGGGCAGAATGTGGACAGGAACCCAAGATTGTAGCAGGGATAATAATTTCTGCTATATCCTTCAATTAAAAATAAATAAATTTAAAAACAAATGTATTACATGATAGCTTCATGATGCCACAGGTGGATATGTTATCTTTATTTTATAGATGAACAAACTGAGAGAGATCAAGCCACAGTTCCAGGCCTCTTAGCTGGTAAATGTTCTAATCAGGTATTTTTTAATGAAGCTCTGTGTGACTCCATAGCCTGTTATCTTCTCTTAAAATATTATATTTTAAAATTTTAAAAATTTCTGCTCCATTTTTGAAAAGGGACACGTGTGAACCAAAGCCAGATCCCTTGGGGAGCGGAGAGGGACTGTGTGGAGCCAGGAGGTGACGCCTGACATTTCTGTCTCCAGCCCAACCTGCCCAGCAGATCCCCTTTCCTTCTCTCTTGGCCAACTTGGATGTGCCTTTCTTTGTCCTGAAGGGAAGCTTTGTTTATCCACTTATTCTATGAAAACAAGAATAAAAATTATTTAGTGTTTGTTTTTCTGTGAGCATCAGGGCTAGGGAGATGTACAGAAATGTCAAAGTGATGGAAGCCGTGGGTCACTTTTTTTTTTCTTTCCCCCATCATGCTTCTTTTTGTTTTCTATTTATTTTCATAGATCTTTTTTTATTCGTTGACATGTGTGGGCCTCCCATTGCAGTGGCCTGTCTTACTACAGAGCAGTGGCTCTGGGCGCATGCGCTCCAGAGTGCTGGCTCCTAATTGGACACACCGGTCCAGCTGCTTCGCGGCATGAGGGATCCTCCCGGGCCAGGGATCAAACCGGTGTCCCTTGTACTGCAAGGTGGACTCTACCCACTGGACCACCAGGGAAGCCCCTCGTGGGTCACTTTTTTGATAAGGAGGTACTAGAAGAGAGGAACATGAGATGCTGAGGAAGGCCATCCTCTTGAGGTAGAAAATTGTCAGACCTGAGAGAGGCTGCAGAGAGAATGTACACAAGTCTTTGCCAAATTCATTCTTTTTTTCTTCATATATATGTTTTATTGAAGTATAGTTGACTTACGGTGTTTCAGGTACACAGCAAAGTGGTTCAGTCATATGTATGTACACATATTACTTTTGAGATTATTTTCCATTATAGGTTATTACAAGATATTGCTTATATTTCCCTGTGCTATACAGTAAACCTTTGTTGCTCACTGCATATCTGTTTTTTTTCTTTTTTCCTATCTATTTTTTTAATTAGAAATCTAGCATTCTAGTCATAGTAAGTCAAATAAATAGAATCAAAATGTCATACATTTATTAGTTTGGCAAAAATTCATATGCTTTCTAAAATATTATACATATTATTTATAGATATGTACACAGAAACTTTTCTACTGCCCTTGATAAAGGCTGAGAAAGAACAGGAAAAAAGACATTAAAAAAACCCATTATTTTACTTGTTTACTGTAGTGAGCCTCAGTTGAGGCCCTCGGGAACTTTCATTGCTGTGCACGGACTCTCTAGTTGTGATGTGCAGGCTTAATTGCCCCATGGCATGTGGGATCTCAGTTCCTGGACCAGGGATGCAACCTGTGGCCCCTGCATTGCATGTTCTTAACCACTGGACCATCAGGAAAGTCTCCTGAAATTCATTCTTTATTTCCAGTGAGCAATTTGGCAGCCTGATTAGCCCTCAACAAGGCCATATGGATGAAAGAGAAGTGTCTTCGGTGAGGAGCCAAGGGCTGTGCTTAGAATCTTGGACTGATAGAGAACAATGATTCCCTGTGAGCTTTCTATGACGGTGTGATCCTTGTGGGGACACTTTTCATCTGAAAAACACTTGCCATGTAATCTTAAAACATGCACGTTGGTGGCATGTATCTTGCCCATGGGTTTCATTTGAATGAGAATTTAGCTTAGAGGCTCTGCCGCTGGTGACTTAGAGTGAACTTCATTGCAAAGGTGGTGGAAGTATTTAGCACCTGGCAGGCAACTTGGCAAATGTTGCCAGAGCTCTTTCTTTCTTTGAGAAAATGACTCAAAAGCCTTGGGATCCACACTAATGTCAGCACAGCTTCTTGTGGGTTCCAGCGTCTTTGGAGAGCTGTGGGTGCCTTGCCCGGCGATAACGACACCTCCACCCTCTGCCCGCACCTCCCAGTCCCACACCAGGTGCTTTTAAAGTGTCCTTGATCTTGTCAAAGCCTGCATTTACCTTCAGTGAATTTTAGGTAACTGTGAGCAGTCCTCTCAGCTGAGACACAATGATTACCCCTGGTGACTCTAAGCAAGTGATCAGGCTGGAATTACCATGCCCGCTTATAGACCTACCACAGTGTTATCTCAGAGAGAAATGTCTGGAAGCCATTCTTCCTATTCCCCCAAAGCTGAACGAGCCACAGCAGGTATGGGAATGGAAAGGTGGGGTGTCTTTTCCGTGTCTACTTGAGTTCTGTGGTTTTATGCGATTGTTGTCAAGGCTGTTGAAGTGATTTAGGAGTAGTTTGCTAGTAATAAAAGAATGTCATTCTCAAGTTTCTTTCTTTTTACTGTTTCTTAAAATTGGAAGATATATAGTCCAGCCTTCCACCAATACAAGAATCTGCTCCGTCGTACAAAACAAAAATTTGATTTGATTGTGTTTTTTTACTTTTTTTTTTCTTTAAATTGAGATCTGGCCCCTGCATTGCATGTTCTTAACCACTGGACCATCAGGAAAGTCTCCTGAAATTCATTCTTTATTTCCAGTGAGCAATTTGGCAGCCTGATTAGCCCTCAACAAGGCCATATGGATGAAAGAGAAGTGTCTTCGGTGAGGAGCCAAGGGCTGTGCTTAGAATCTTGGACTGATAGAGAACAATGATTCCCTGTGAGCTTTCTATGACGGTGTGATCCTTGTGGGGACACTTTTCATCTGAAAAACACTTGCCATGTAATCTTAAAACATGCACGTTGGTGGCATGTATCTTGCCCATGGGTTTCATTTGAATGAGAATTTAGCTTAGAGGCTCTGCCGCTGGTGACTTAGAGTGAACTTCATTGCAAAGGTGGTGGAAGTATTTAGCACCTGGCAGGCAACTTGGCAAATGTTGCCAGAGCTCTTTCTTTCTTTGAGAAAATGACTCAAAAGCCTTGGGATCCACACTAATGTCAGCACAGCTTCTTGTGGGTTCCAGCGTCTTTGGAGAGCTGTGGGTGCCTTGCCCGGCGATAACGACACCTCCACCCTCTGCCCGCACCTCCCAGTCCCACACCAGGTGCTTTTAAAGTGTCCTTGATCTTGTCAAAGCCTGCATTTACCTTCAGTGAATTTTAGGTAACTGTGAGCAGTCCTCTCAGCTGAGACACAATGATTACCCCTGGTGACTCTAAGCAAGTGATCAGGCTGGAATTACCATGCCCGCTTATAGACCTACCACAGTGTTATCTCAGAGAGAAATGTCTGGAAGCCATTCTTCCTATTCCCCCAAAGCTGAACGAGCCACAGCAGGTATGGGAATGGAAAGGTGGGGTGTCTTTTCCGTGTCTACTTGAGTTCTGTGGTTTTATGCGATTGTTGTCAAGGCTGTTGAAGTGATTTAGGAGTAGTTTGCTAGTAATAAAAGAATGTCATTCTCAAGTTTCTTTCTTTTTACTGTTTCTTAAAATTGGAAGATATATAGTCCAGCCTTCCACCAATACAAGAATCTGCTCCGTCGTACAAAACAAAAATTTGATTTGATTGTGTCTAATCATTTTCATATCTTTTGTTACATCATCCATCAAAACAAAAGCAATTCTGTTAGTTCCACACTACTCTTGTTTGGTAGTAGAAGTCATTTCTCTTTTCTCCGAGGTGCTTTCCCTGGGGGATATTTCACAGTTTCAAGGGATGGATTGTTGAGGAAGCTTTTTTTGCTGTCTTAAAAATCACACCAGCCTGGGAAAGTCTTTCTAAATGCTTACTATACCCTGTAGGAGCTATTTTTTGGCGGGGGTTGGAGGGGGAGGGGGGAATAGTTGCTTCACAATGCTGTGTTAGTTTCTGTTGTACAAGAAGTGAATCAGCTGTGTTGTGTTAGTTGCTTAGTCATGTGTGACTCTGAGACCTCATGGACTGTGGCCCATCAGGCTGTTCTGTCCATGGGATTCTTCAGGCAAGAATTCTAGAGTGGGTAGTCATTTCCTTCTGCAGGGGATCTTCCAGATCCAGATATGTATACATATATCCCCTCCATCTTGGATTTCCTGGACATCCTCATCTCACGCATGGAGACCCATGTAGGTCATCCCAGAGCATGGAACTGAGCCCCCTGAGCTCTACAGAAGGTTCCCACTATCATTTCACACATGGGAGTGCATATACTCTGAGAAAACTATAGTTCAAAGAGACATATGCACCCAAGTGTTCATTGCAGCACTATTTGCAATAGCCAGGACATGGAAGTCACCTAAATATCCATTGACAGATGAGTGGATAAAGAAGTTGAGGTCCATATATACATATGGACTATTATTCAGTGTTAGAAAAGAACCAAATGGGTCATTTGTTGAGATGTGGATGAACCCAGAGTTTGTCATACAGAGTGAACTAAGTCGGAAAGAGAGAAACCAATAGCATATATTAGTGCATGTAAGTAGACTGTAGAAAAATGGTACAGATGAACCTATCCGCAGGTAGGAATAGAGACACAGATGTAGAGAATGGTCAGGTGGACATTGGTGGGGAGGTGAGAGTGGGGCTAACTGGGAGATTGGGCGCTCTCTAGTTTTGAAAGCTGCTTTTGTTACAAGGGTTGATTCTGATACATTATGTAAAAACCGTTTGGCTGTTGACCATAACTTCTTCTTAAATTCTGTCACCAAGGTTTGTGGCTGCCTATTTGATGATTCCTTAGTTAACTTGAAAGTGATTGTCATGGCTCTTCTGCCTATTTGATGATTCCTTAGTTAACTTAAAAGTAATTGTCATGGCTCTTTGCTGATGTGGACCTTAAGTTTTCTTTAGATCAGTTAGGTTCCATGACTCTATCTCTGAAGAACAAGAAATGTGTGCTAATCGGAGTTCTCTAGAGAAATAGAACCAATAGGATGTATCTGCATATGTCTATGTGTGCCAGTGTGTGTGTATGGATGTGTATAGAATGTAAAATATAAGTAATTTTAATATTAATATTATCTATGTACACATATATACACACAAGAACACACATATATAAATCAATCAGTTAAAAACATTTATTTTAAGGAAAAGGTTCATAGTGGTTGTTCAGTCACTAAATTATGTCCAACTCTTTGCGACTCTATGAACTGCAGCATGCCAGGCTTCCCTGTCTTTCTGTCTCTGAGAGTTTGCTCAAAGTTGTGTCCATTGCATCAGTGATGCCATCCAACCATCTCATCCTTTGTTACCCCCTTTTCCTCCTACCCTCAGTCTTTCCCAGCATCAGGGTCTTTCCCAGCATCAGGGTCTTTTTCAATGAGTTGGATTTTCACATCAGGTGGCTCAAGTATTGGAGCTTTAACTTCAGCATCCTTCCTTCCAATGAATATCCAAGGTTGATTTCCTTTTGGATTGACTCTTTTGATCTCTGTGCCATCCAGGGGACTCTCAAGCATCTTCTCCAGCACCGTGGTTTGAAAGCTTCATTTCTCCGGCACCCAGCTTTCTTTATGGTCCAGCTCTCACATATGCACATGACTACTGGAAAAACCATAGCTTTGAGTTCATGGCAAAGTGATGTCTCTGCTTTTTAATATGCTTTTTAGATTTGCCATAGCTTTTCTACCAAGGAACAAGCATTTTCAAGTCATTCTGTTCATTGTGGCTGTACCATTAATGGAGTCTTGGGAAATCCAAAATCTGATAGGGGAGGCTGCTGGGCTGGAGATTCAGGGAAAAGTGTTTTAGTTCTTGCAGAGTCAGCCTGTGGGTAAACCAGGAGTAGCTCATGTTGTAGGTGAAACGTGAAGGCAGAATTCCTCTTACTGGGGAAGGTCAGCATTTTCGTCCCTTCAGGCCACAACTGATTGGATGAGGTCTGCCCTTATTATGGAGGGCAATCCACTTTACTCTAAATTCACCAATTTAAATGTGAATTTCATCCAAAAACACCCTCACAGAAGCATTCAGAGTAATGTTCAGTAAAATTATCTAGGTACCATGGCCAAGCCAAGTTGACACATAAAATTAACCATTACAAGATTCTCTCCATTTTTTCCCCGTCTGATTCATTATGGTTCTATTTCTAATCAATTGCATCCTTTGCCCACAAAGTTAAAGGATTGGTTTTGAACTTTAGATCTCCTGAGATTCACCTGAAGCTGTTGACAAAAAGCCATATTCCAGGCCCACAACTTAGATTAGGATGCCTTTTGCTGGTCAGCCAGCCACTTCTCATGCAAAAATCTATGATGGGCCATCATTCTGGAAATAGAGGTGTCAAGAGCAGTGCTTAGCATCTTCCTGTTCTTGCTGATTCCCTAAAACAAAAATGTGCTACATTTTATTCAAAGATGTTACTGCTAATCATTTCAAGATCACATGGAGCTAGTAAAAATATAAATGCTGATAAGTGAAATAATGGTTCAGTCCACATCCCAAATCTTTCCTATTAATTGACCCTTGTCTATGTTGATAGGCCTCCATCCTTAGAAGGTTCTTTAGAGATTTCTAGTTCCTACTTTCTGAATCCATCATCCTTAGACTGTTTACATTGGAAACTAGAGCTACTCTAGTAGCCACTGAGACTTCGCTGGAAAGAGAGGTGGGCTGTCATTATGGCTAGAAGCCATTTTCCATCCGTCTAGAGTCAATGTCTTAATTTTGGCATGAGGTGTGTGGGCTTGTGCACGATCTAAGCACTGGCAAAGAGGCTTCTGAAGATTCCTGGCTTTCTGTGACCTCTCTCCCCACTCTTGGAAGTGAAAGGCTCAAGCCCTGGGAAGCCCTGGTCTTCCTACAACTCAGTTCTTCTGGTTGGGTTGGACTTAGAGATGAGGCAGTGATCTGAAATAGTTGCTTTGTCTGTTGCTTGGTAACACACACTGTCCTTGTTCTACAGCCCATGAGATCTAGGTAGGGTGCACTGTCCTTTCCAGGAGCCTATCTGCCTCATATCAGCACCCCTGTCTGTCTTTTTCTCTTTAAAAACCTTTTGCCTTTGGTAGAGCTCCTGGTAAATTCCCATTTCTGAGGGTTGTTTATTTCAGCTCTGACTCCAAGAGCAGAGTGATGACCCAGCCATGAGTTGGGTTCCTGGCATCCTTTCCAGCTTCTAGCCTCAGCCTTCTCATAATCTCTACCCCCCCACCCCCACCCCGATTCCTCCCTCATTTCTCCACAGTTTCGCTCATGCTCTTTCCTCCATCAGTAATGCTCAACTGTTGTACCACCCTGCCCCAGCCCTCTGCCTCCTGCCCAGTTGTATTTCATGTACGGCTCAAAATATTTTTCCTTCCAGAAACTGTAGGATTCTTAACCATAACTCTCCCTTTCCCCCAACTTTCCCCTAGCAACCATGAATTTGTTCTGTAAGTCTGCGAGTCTCTTTCTGTTTTGCAAGTAAATTCTTTTGTAGCCATTCTTTTTAGATTCCACATATGAAGGATATCATAGGGCTTCCCAGGTGGTGCTAGTAGTAAATAACCTGCCTGCCAATGCAGGAGACATCAGAGACTCAGGTTCGATGCTTGGGTCGGGAAGATTCCCTGGAGGAAGAAATGGCAACCTACTCCAGGATCCTTGCCAGGAAAATTCCATGAACAGAGGAGCCTGCAGGTTCCATGGGGTCACAAAGAGTTAGATAGGACTGAGTGACTGAACATGATAAGGGATGTTATAGGATATCTCTCCTTCTCTGTCTGACTTACTTCACTCAATATGACATTCTCGCTGGGTCCATCATATTGCAAATGGCACTAAACAATGGTCTTTCATTACATTAGTACCAAGAGCTATAATTTAGATACAAGTCCATGTCCAGACAGACTGATCCTCAACCATTGACACAGCACCAGCCAGGCTGCATTTCCTTTTATGATCTCTGTATTTAGTATGCTTCTAATATTTATTATTCTATTTTTAGTTTTCGCAAAAGTACTTTGTCTCTCAAAGGCCCACAAAGTAGTTTCTGGAAATATAATCATCTGTGGGTAAAACCATTTATCTTTTATCAGCATATAAATGTATCTCAAACTCGTTCATTTTGGCATCAAGCATCTCTGCTCTGGGCTTTTCCAGTGGCTCAGCAGTCAGGAATCCACCTGTAGTGCAGGAGACACAGCAGGCATGGGTTCGATCCCTGGGTCAGGAAGCCCAAAGCATAGGTGCTTCCTCTAGCTCACAAATCTAGTCTCTGGCTCAGAAGTCTTTAAAGAGCTCTGTCAATAAGCAGTTTGTTCAGAGACGAGAAAGGTCCCCCCTCCATTTGGAAGAACAACTTCTTAGAATAAATTAGTCTTTTTCTCTGTCATACCGCTAACCACTGGCTCACCAAGTATTTCGCCATCTACTAGTATGCTACTCTGACCTTCTCATGCTGTGTTTCGTTTCCTACTTACAGGAGACATACCTCTCCAGTGCTGGCAAAGCCATGGGGGACTTCACCCCACCACATACTGAACAGAACTTTTAAAAAGCAGCTCCACGCCCTGATGTCTGGCTGTTGTTTTGATACTGAGCAGGATTCAGTGAGCGTCTTTTTTGTGATGCTTTGACAGGCTCTCTCTGTGCTCTCATCCCGTTTCTTTCTCACATCCCTACCGGGTCTCAGTCCCTTTTTGAGGTTTCATGAGGGCCTTTATGTTCGCTAATGATGGTGGTAAAAATAGCTCTGAGAGAAGTGAGAAGTGAGTGCCCCTGGTGTGCTGCTACTTTCTAACCTAGAGAGGAGTTTGCCAGTGGTTTCAAAGCAAGAGGAGGATGGCATCAGAGATTCCGTTGGCTCAGATGATCCTGACCTGCTTCTCTAAATGACAGGGAAAGGACTGGCAAAACCACTTAAAATGCGCCCAAGGAGTTCCATCAACATTCTGGGTCACCCTGTCTATGAGGAGGCCTTAGATCAGAGAAGATATTCTGAGTCATGAGTTTGTAAACGGAGTACACCATGTCCTTTCCATGGTCCCCTGTTTACCAAACACAGAAACCAAATTACATATCTCACCGGAAATGCAGAGAACTGGTTTTCCATCACATTTTTGTTCTTTTATTTATTTGGTACACTTAGTTCGTAAATGATTTGAGCATCTCCCATGCGGAACTCACCTTGCTAGTTGTTACATTTATTTTGGACATCCCCGGAACCGTGCCCATTTTCCCCCCAGTGGCTCAGCAGTCAGGAATCCACCTGTAGTGCAGGAGACACAGCAGGCATGGGTTCGATCCCTGGGTCAGGAAGCCCAAAGCATAGGTGCTTCCTCTAGCTCACAAATCTAGTCTCTGGCTCAGAAGTCTTTAAAGAGCTCTGTCAATAAGCAGTTTGTTCAGAGACGAGAAAGGTCCCCCCTCCATTTGGAAGAACAACTTCTTAGAATAAATTAGTCTTTTTCTCTGTCATACCGCTAACCACTGGCTCACCAAGTATTTCGCCATCTACTAGTATGCTACTCTGACCTTCTCATGCTGTGTTTCGTTTCCTACTTACAGGAGACATACCTCTCCAGTGCTGGCAAAGCCATGGGGGACTTCACCCCACCACATACTGAACAGAACTTTTAAAAAGCAGCTCCACGCCCTGATGTCTGGCTGTTGTTTTGATACTGAGCAGGATTCAGTGAGCGTCTTTTTTGTGATGCTTTGACAGGCTCTCTCTGTGCTCTCATCCCGTTTCTTTCTCACATCCCTACCGGGTCTCAGTCCCTTTTTGAGGTTTCATGAGGGCCTTTATGTTCGCTAATGATGGTGGTAAAAATAGCTCTGAGAGAAGTGAGAAGTGAGTGCCCCTGGTGTGCTGCTACTTTCTAACCTAGAGAGGAGTTTGCCAGTGGTTTCAAAGCAAGAGGAGGATGGCATCAGAGATTCCGTTGGCTCAGATGATCCTGACCTGCTTCTCTAAATGACAGGGAAAGGACTGGCAAAACCACTTAAAATGCGCCCAAGGAGTTCCATCAACATTCTGGGTCACCCTGTCTATGAGGAGGCCTTAGATCAGAGAAGATATTCTGAGTCATGAGTTTGTAAACGGAGTACACCATGTCCTTTCCATGGTCCCCTGTTTACCAAACACAGAAACCAAATTACATATCTCACCGGAAATGCAGAGAACTGGTTTTCCATCACATTTTTGTTCTTTTATTTATTTGGTACACTTAGTTCGTAAATGATTTTTGAGCATCTCCCATGCGGAACTCACCTTGCTAGTTGTTACAGCGGATATGGAAGGAATCAGCTGCTGTTTGGTCGCTCAGTCGTGTCTGACTCTTGTATCCCCATGGAGTGGAGCATACCAGGCTCCTGTGTCCTCCACTATCTCCCAGGGTTTGCTCAAATTTAAGTCCACTGGGTCAGTGATGCTGACTAAGCATCGCCTAAGAAGGAACCAGACACAATTACTGATGGCAAGGAACTCACTGTCTGAGACACCCCTCGAAGCATCCAGTGGTCCCAGGTCTGAGTGGGACATTTCTCTGACTCCCAGAACATATCTGCAAGCGTCTCTCAAAGCACACATCTCACTGGAAAAGAATCCTACAAGGACCTCCTGTGCAGCACAGGAAACTGTTCAGTGTTATGTAGTAGCCTGGATGGGAGGGGAGTTTGGGGAAGAATTGTCATTTAGTCCCTAAGTCATGTCTGACTGTCTCTGTGACTCCGTGGACTGCAGCCTGCCAGGCTTCTCTGTCCATGGGATTTTCCAGGCAAGAAGACTGGAGGGGGTTGCCATTTCCTTCTCCAGGGGACCTTTTTGACCCAGGAATTGAACTCATGTCTCCTGCATTGGCAGGCAGATTTTTTAACCACTGCACCACCTAGGAAACCCCTGGGGGAGAATGGGTACATGTATACGTATGGCTGAGTCCCTTTGCTGTTCACCTGAAACTATTACAGTATTGTGAATCAGCTATGCTCGTATGCAAAATAAAAAGTTATGGAAAGAGCCATTGCTACCTTAATAGGCAGAAAGATGATCATATTTTTTCCTGCAATTGAATATGATAGCGTGTTAATATTTGAGTCATTTATTATAAATTATCTAAAACATTGTAAAATTATGTCCCAAAGGATAGATGTTTCATCTGGCTTCTGACATCAGCATTTTCCAGAATGCTGAGATGTATCCCCACATGCTAACAGACAGTTGTAGAGGCACCCCTGTTTACCAAACACAGAAACCAAATTACATATCTCACCGGAAATGCAGAGAACTGGTTTTCCATCACATTTTTGTTCTTTTATTTATTTGGTACACTTAGTTCGTAAATGATTTTTGAGCATCTCCCATGCGGAACTCACCTTGCTAGTTGTTACAGCGGATATGGAAGGAATCAGCTGCTGTTTGGTCGCTCAGTCGTGTCTGACTCTTGTATCCCCATGGAGTGGAGCATACCAGGCTCCTGTGTCCTCCACTATCTCCCAGGGTTTGCTCAAATTTAAGTCCACTGGGTCAGTGATGCTGACTAAGCATCGCCTAAGAAGGAACCAGACACAATTACTGATGGCAAGGAACTCACTGTCTGAGACACCCCTGCGAAGCATCCAGTGGTCCCAGGTCTGAGTGGGACATTTCTCTGACTCCCAGAACATATCTGCAAGCGTCTCTCAAAGCACACATCTCACTGGAAAAGAATCCTACAAGGACCTCCTGTGCAGCACAGGAAACTGTTCAGTGTTATGTAGTAGCCTGGATGGGAGGGGAGTTTGGGGAAGAATTGTCATTTAGTCCCTAAGTCATGTCTGACTGTCTCTGTGACTCCGTGGACTGCAGCCTGCCAGGCTTCTCTGTCCATGGGATTTTCCAGGCAAGAAGACTGGAGGGGGTTGCCATTTCCTTCTCCAGGGGACCTTTTTGACCCAGGAATTGAACTCATGTCTCTTGCATTGGCAGGCAGGTTTTTTTTTTTTACCACTGAGCCACCAGGGAAACCCCTGGGGGAGAATGGGTACATGTATACGTATGGCTGAGTCCCTTTGCTGTTCACCTGAAACTATTACAGTATTGTGAATCAGCTATGCTCGTATGCAAAATAAAAAGTTATGGAAAGAGCCATTGCTACCTTAATAGGCAGAAAGATGATCATATTTTTTCCTGCAATTGAATATGATAGCGTGTTAATATTTGAGTCATTTATTATAAATTATCTAAAACATTGTAAAATTATGTCCCAAAGGATAGATGTTTCATCTGGCTTCTGACATCAGCATTTTCCAGAATGCTGAGATGTATCCCCACATGCTAACAGACAGTTGTAGAGGCATTATTCACTGGTGACTTTCCAAATATATTAGGGTGAGGATTATGTATGTCACTGGTGACATTTCCAGGGTCATTCCTTGGTGACTTAGATAGTAAAGAATCCCCTTGCAATTCAGGAGACCTGGGTTTGATCCCTGTGTGGGGAAGATCCCCTGAAGGAGGGCATGGCAACCCACTCCAGTATTCTTGTCTGGAGAATCCCCATGGACAGAGAAGCCTTGTGGGTTATTGTCCATGGGATCTCAAAGAGTAGGACATGACTGAGTGACTAAGCACAACATTTAGAGTGGAGGGTAGTTTTAGAGGCCTCCTTACCTATTTTGTTCCAAGCACCAGGAAACTGAGGTCTAAGGGAGATTTAAGCTATTTGCCCAAAGCCCAAGAGCTAATTCATAGTATTAGTTGAAGCAGGACAAGAGTAAAGGGAGGTTTCTGGAGCTTTGCTCTAGGGCTCCCCCTGCTGTGCCTCACAGCCTCTGCAGGACCTTCAGTGTTAAAACAGTGAGTCTTCAGCACCTGTTTTTAGCATCTTCATGTGAAATTTAACAGTTTACTTCAGGGAAAACCAGGCAGCATTATGTAGAAACCTTTTCAGATAATTTGAGCTCTTGACCTGCTGATGCAGCGCTTCTCCAGCTTTCATGCACACACAGGCACATCTTGTTAAATAATGCAGATCTGGACCCTGTAGGTCTGGGGTGGGGCCTGAGCTGCAGTGGTGGTTTAGTTGCTAAGTCATGTCCAACTGTTGCGACCCCATGGACTGTGGCCTGCCGGCTACCTTGTGAAATGCCACCGAAATCAGACCAAGATATTAGAGGCTGCTGTTCTCAAGACCTTCCAAATAGACTTTGGAAGATTCAGAAACCTTGGTCCCATGGTTTTCCTCGGCCTCAGTTACAACAGGGGACTAAGCTCTATAGGATTCTCTTGATCTAGAGCAAAGTTTGAGAAACTCACCCGATAGGTGAGATGAAGGACACAAGGAAAAAGAAAGCTCTATGGGCGTGGCTGGTAGCCTTTTCCACGTAGCCTCAAAACTGTTCTTTTAGATTACAACCCTTCCCCGGATTTGTGGAGGGGTAATTGACTTATATCACTGCTTTAGTTTGAGGTGTACAACAGGATGATCTGACTAGGTATCTATTGTGAAATGATTGTCACAATAAACATAGTTACCATCCACTGCCACAGGTCCACCTTTTTTTTTTTCTCGTGATGAGAATTTTGAAAGTCTGTTCTCTGAGCAACTTTCAGATGTGGAGTGCACTGTTGTTACCGATAGTCACCTCGCTGTACATACATTACATCCTCGGGACTTAAAAAGTTTCAGTTGGAAGATAAAATAGTTCCAGGACTATTTTTTGCAGCCCCTGATTTTGCAATGTATTTGTTACAACTCTCTTGTTTTTTGTTTTTTTTTTTTTTTAATTTAGTGTATTTCTTTTTGGTTGTTCTGGGTCTTTGTTGCTCTGCGGGCTTTCCTGTAGTTGAGGAAGTGGGGTCAACTCTGTAGGTGCTGTGCTCAGGCTTCTCATGGTGGTCGGGCCCTACGTGCATGGGCTTTAGTAGTTGTGACTTCTGGGCTCTAGGACACAGGCACAGCAGTTGTGGTGCATGACTTAGTTGTGGGACATGTGAGATCTTCCCAGATCAGGGATTGAACCTGTGTCTCCTGCATTGGCAGGTGGATTCTTTACCACAGAGCCACCTGGAAAGCCCATAAGTCTTAGTCTTTACAAAGAGGAGAGATATTTGTTCCATAACTCTGTATTGGAGACAGATAGCTATTATTCTTAGATTTTAATGACTATTTTAGAATATAGAAATAAGGCTCTGACTAGACTGGATGCCTGAGAGAGGGCAATCATCCCTTTAGAACTTGGTGGATTGTTCTTTGTCTTTCTTCTCCCAAAGGAGCTTATCTTTGTGTCCTAGTTTCCAGTCCATAAGTCAGCGAGCTGAGTGGGAGCCCCTGGGAATAACGCAGCTAAATGGCTTTGGCTGTGCCGTCTAGTGGGACTGCTTTTCTTTAGGGACCTGAAAACTATTAGCCATGCTTGCTCACAAAAAAGGAGTTTATTCTACTTACCATCTTGGAGAGTCGTTTGCATATATGTGTGCTCAGTTGTGTGCAACTCTTTGTGATCCCATGGAATGTAGCCTTCCAGGCTCCTCTGTCCATGGGATTTTCTAGGCAAGAATACTAGAATGGGTTGCCATGCCCTCCTCCAGGGGATGTTCCTAGCCCAGGGACTGAGCCCACATCTCCTACATTGCAGGCAGATTCTCTACCACTGAACTACCTGGGAAGTCTGCAGAGTCATTTATTTTTCCACATTCCTCATCCAGTGTTCTGAGAGCACCTCGTAAGTGGCAGGCATGGAGCTTCACTCCCACAAAACAGAGTGAGGAGACCATTTAGAGACTCGGTTTATTTCTAGGGAATGAGAGATAAGGCAGATTCAGAAAAGATCTTGCTTTGACTGGAAACTGGCCAGGAAACCCACCATCTCTGGGGGCGGGTGCAGCACAGACATCCCCCAACACTGTCAGGCTGTCCTGAGCCGTCATTTGGCTTTCTTCCCTCAGATTGCTTTCTCCTTGTACTCCAAGAATAGTCCCGAGAAACCTTGCCCAAATCTGCATGTCTGTTGCTCACCAGCAATTGGGAACTCATCCTGTGCTCAACGTCCTTTCACGTAATGGGCTTTCAGAGGCTAAGATCAGCATTTCATTGAGCCACACGCATATGTCTCTCCCAAGTTAACACTGGAGGAGAATTTCTAGTTTCATGATAATTCTGCAGTTAAATAGGGCATTTTCTATTCGATAAAGGATGGAGAAGTGGGTTGGAAGGGAATGAGAATCCTCAGCCTGAATACAAAAGCAGCTCTGAAACAGAGAATCAGATCAAGGCCCCTGCCGACCCCTTGGGGTCATTGCTGTGAGTGTAGTCGACCATATTCTATACGCCGGGTGCTGGTTTCTGTGCAGTTCTTCATAGAAGATTCAAGCTGTGTCTTAGCCTCAGACAGAGCTAACTGTGTCTGTGCAGGGACGTTAGGGCACCTAGGTGGGGGAAAGGGTGCAGAGAATGCTGGTACGACTGTTTCCCAGGAGTCAGCAGAGGCCCCGGAAAATGTGGAAGGTTCCAGAGCTGTCCAGAATTCCAAGGTCATTACTATGTAGGACATCGGACGTCAGTTACACATCTTGTTTTCACACTGTCACATTTTGATGGGAAACTGGGGGAAACAAAGCAGGTGAACAGAGTGAATACACACAGCAGCTTATATAATATTGTGTATACTTTGCTAAAGTAGTCATGGAGTGTCCCTGATGACTCCATGACAAAGAATCCACCTGCCGATGCAAGAGACGTGGGCTCAATCCCTGGGACGGGAAGATCCGCTGGAGGAGGACATGGCAACCCACTCCAGTATTCTTGCCTGGAGGATTCTGTGGACCGTGGAGCCTGGCGGGCTCCAGTCCATAGGGTTACAAAGAGTCAGACACAATGGAGCAACTCAACAGCAAAAAGTCATACATGCGTGTTGAGGTCTGTATCTGCGGAAGGACTTTAAACATTTCAGTTTTTCCTCTTCCTTCTGTCTTCACGTTATAATTTAGTAAGTGTTCTCTCAGAGTCACTGGTGTGTTTTTGGCTTTTATTTCCTATTAACCATTTCCATTTCTTTACATGCTTTATTACATTTTACTTTTATTCTTTTCTTTGTTATTATCTGGTCTCATTTTGACTTAGTGTGTATTTTAGTACTAGTAAGCAGAGTGTAATAGGTAATCACCTTCAAGTGGTTGCAGGAGCAGAGAATTTAACAAAGTCCTATAAATCAAGGAAATTGCACATTTATGAAAGAAGCATTAATGATTAGTGGAAACTAACATATTTTTAAAAAATATTTATTTATTTAGTTAATTTATTTGGCTGTGCCGCGTCTTCACTGGCACAAAGGAACTCTTAGTTGCAGCATGTGGGATCTAGTTCCATGTTCAGTTCAGTTCAGTCCCTCAGTCATGTCTAGCTCTTTGGGTCTCCATGGACTGCAGCACGCCAGGCTCCCCTGTCCTTCACCATCTCCTGGGGCTTGCTTAAACTTATGTCCATTGACTCAGTGATGACATCCAACCATCTCGTCCTTTGCTGTCTGCTTCTCCTTCTGCCTTCTGTTTTTCCGAGCATCGGGGTCTTTTCCAGTGAGTTGTCTCTTCACATGTGGTGGCCAAAGTGTTGGAACTTCAGCTTCAGCATCAGTCCTTCTGCTGAATATTCAGGGCTGATTTTCTTTAGAATTGACTGGTTTGATCTCCTTGCAGTCCAAGGGACTCTCAAGAGTCCTCCCCAACACCACAGGTGGAAAGCATCAATTCTTTGGTGCTCAGCCTTCTTTACGGTCCAACTCTGACATCTGTACATGGCTACAGGAGAAACCGTTAGTTTCCTGACTAATGATTGAACCTGGCACTCCTGCATTGAGAGTGCGGAGTCTTAGCCACTGAACCATCAGGGAAGTCCCCAAACTTACATATTAATATTAAAGTGATGGTATATGCTGTGAAAAGCACTGGCTGAAATGATGAAAGCACAGTCAGTTGCAGAAGTGTTGAGTCTGGAAGGGAAGATGCGTGGGGTTAGCTTGAACTTGGATTGGGTTAAGGAAGGGGCTGCCCCATAGGACAAGCTCACACACTGTGCAAACTTGTACTTCTTTAAGCTTGAATTATTTTTATTAATTTTAAACCAAAGTTTGATCCTCTATTTTTAGGATTTCTTCACACAAATTGGAAAAAATCATTTGTGACATCGGAGATTTGCTTTATTTCCTATTAACCATTTCTTTACATGCTTTATTACATTTTACTTTTATTCTTTTCTTTGTTATTATCTGGTCTCATTTTGACTTAGTGTGTATTTTAGTACTAGTAAGCAGAGTGTAATAGGTAATCACCTTCAAGTGGTTGCAGGAGCAGAGAATTTAACAAAGTCCTATAAATCAAGGAAATTGCACATTTATGAAAGAAGCATTAATGATTAGTGGAAACTAACATATTTTTAAAAAATATTTATTTATTTAGTTAATTTATTTGGCTGTGCGCGTCTTCACTGGCACAAAGGAACTCTTAGTTGCAGCATGTGGGATCTAGTTCCATGTTCCGTTCAGTTCAGTCCCTCGGTCATGTCTAGCTCTTTGGGTCTCCATGGACTGCAGCACGCCAGGCTCCCTGTCCTTCACCATCTCCTGGGGCTTGCTTAAACTTATGTCCATTGACTCAGTGATGACATCCAACCATCTCGTCCTTTGCTGTCTGCTTCTCCTTCTGCCTTCTGTTTTTCCGAGCATCGGGGTCTTTTCCAGTGAGTTGTCTCTTCACATGTGGTGGCCAAAGTGTTGGAACTTCAGCTTCAGCATCAGTCCTTCTGCTGAATATTCAGGGCTGATTTTCTTTAGAATTGACTGGTTTGATCTCCTTGCAGTCCAAGGGACTCTCAAGAGTCCTCCCCAACACCACAGGTGGAAAGCATCAATTCTTTGGTGCTCAGCCTTCTTTACGGTCCAACTCTGACATCTGTACATGGCTACAGGAGAAACCGTTAGTTTCCTGACTAATGATTGAACCTGGCACTCCTGCATTGAGAGTGCGGAGTCTTAGCCACTGAACCATCAGGGAAGTCCCCAAACTTACATATTAATATTAAAGTGATGGTATATGCTGTGAAAAGCACTGGCTGAAATGATGAAAGCACAGTCAGTTGCAGAAGTGTTGAGTCTGGAAGGGAAGATGCGTGGGGTTAGCTTGAACTTGGATTGGGTTAAGGAAGGGGCTGCCCCATAGGACAAGCTCACACACTGTGCAAACTTGTACTTCTTTAAGCTTGAATTATTTTTATTAATTTTTAAACCAAAGTTTGATCCTCTATTTTTAGGATTTCTTCACACATGGAAGACTTTGGAGATTTGAAAAAACAGTATCATATTGTGACATCTAAAAGCAGAACACGAATTTGACTCTTGCTTGAGGGCTGTTTGAAGTTGCTAAAATAAATAAATAATACATTTTTATCTAGTTTAGCAACTTCCATATTTAGATAATATTATGCTTCCATTTCTGTCATGAGAACAATTCATTTTGCAATTTAATGAAAAATGCCCCATTATATTTAGCTTCGTTTAAATTCACAGGATGCTAAATGAGACATCAGTTCCACTGCTGTTTCCTGGTAGAAAGGATTTTCTGCTCATCACAGCCCTGTGACATTTTCCTCATCAGGATTATTGGATGGGGCTGTGAGGCTCTTGGGATGACTTAATTTCAGAAAGAGTTGAAATTTTGTTTTATTTTATATATTATAATTTTTAATATTTATTTATTTGACTTCACCAGATCATAGTTGTGGCTTGCAGGATTGTCATTGTGGAATGTGGAATTGTTAGTTGTGGCATGCGAACTTTTAGTTGCAGCATGTAGGATATAGTTCCCTGACCAGGGATTGAATCCAGGCCCCCTGCATTGGGAGTGCAGCATCTTAGCCACTGGACCACCAGGAAAGTGCCTGAAATTTTAAAATCTTGTAGTTCTTCCAAAGGTACTAGCATTTCGGTTTTGTTTAGGTCAGAGAGAAGCCCATCAAGCATTATTATTATTATTATTATTAGTTTAAATTTTGGCCTCTCGTATTGGTTCTTTATTTGTTTTCATCCATCTTTGACCTGTGTGGGCCTCCCGTTGCAGTGGCCTTTCTCGTTGCAGAGCACTGGCTCTGGGTGCTTGTTCTCCAGAGTGCTGGCTTGTAATTGCTCCGTGGCACATGGGATCTTCCTGGGTCAGGGATCGAACTGGTGCCCCTTGCACTGCAAGGCAGACTCTTTACCAACTGGACTAGCAGGGAAGCCCAAGCCTTATTATTAATATCATTATCTAGAGAAAATTCAGAGAAGGAAATGGTGACCCAGTCCAGTATTCTTACCTGGAGAAGTCCAGGGAAGGAGGAGTTAGGTGGGCTGCAATCCATTAGGTCACACAGAGTCAGACACAACTGAAGTGACTAAGGAGCAGCAGAGAGAACTCAAGGTGACACTAGATATCTGTGTGCTTAAAGAGATCATGTGGTTTCTGAACTTGGTTCAGGTGATGTCAGCCTGGGCTTCCACATGTTTATGGACCATTCTGATGAAGTAGGAGGCTTTTGTGGCCCGGTGGAGGCCATTGGGCATGGGACAGATCAGAGGTCAAGATCTGACTTTCACTTACTGAAATTTCCTCACTTATTCTCTAGAGCTTCAGTATCTGATGACTGGAAATAAGAAATATCCCTATCCCAAGCCCCTGGAGACCTTGGGCAAGACCAGGTCTTATAGAGGTACTGGAGAAAATCCTAATGGAGTTTAAAATGAGATCATACATGTGAAAGCACTTTGTAAAGTGTTTTGGAAATAAAAGTGGCACGGTGTACAAACCATGAAAGTGGCATTTGTTGTCTCCATCAAGAGCCACCTTCCTGTGGCCCTTGCTGCTCTTGGCTTTCAATCCTGTTATCTTTGGATGTCTTTGCCTTCCTTCATCCCCTTTTGAACTCCCCAGGATTAATGCTGGCCTGCACAACAGATTTTAATTGACTTTAGTGGAAATCACTTGGGGCTAGACTCACTTCTTCTTAGAGCTCTTATTTTAAAGGCAAATTATTGGGAGAAAGTTGATGCTTAAGTTTCTGAATCCAAACCACCAACATATGCTCGATATACTAGTGTTTTCTGTTTTATTTTGTCTTTAAGATCTGTCCTGTGACAGAGGGGATGCAATTGGCTACAAAAAATGGGTGATTGGTTGTTTGTCTTTCTTGTTACCCGTTTTTTTTTTTCAAAGCACTGTTTAGCTAAATGTATTTTTAACTTTGAAGCTAAAAAATAAAGTTGTTGACAAATACTAATTTTGGCCAGAAATGCTCATGAACATATAATGGTAAGAAGAGCCTTGATAAAAGGATCTTCTAAAGTACACTAATAGTTACCAGCCAGCATGTAGTAAAGTTTGATTGAGCATTATGAACTGGATTTGGAGAAGTCCAGGAAGGAGGAGTTAGGTGGGCTGCAATCCATTAGGTCACACAGAGTCAGACACAACTGAAGTGACGAAGGAGCAGCAGAGAGAACTCAAGGTGACACTAGATATCTGTGTGCTTAAAGAGATCATGTGGTTTCTGAACTTGGTTCAGGTGATGTCAGCCTGGGCTTCCACATGTTTATGGACCATTCTGATGAAGTAGGAGGCTTTTGTGGCCCGGTGGAGGCCATTGGGCATGGGACAGATCAGAGGTCAAGATCTGACTTTCACTTACTGAAATTTCCTCACTTATTCTCTAGAGCTTCAGTATCTGATGACTGGAAATAAGAAATATCCCTATCCCAAGACCGTGGGAGACCTTGGGCAAGACCAGGTCTTATAGAGGTACTGGAGAAAATCCTAATGGAGTTTAAAATGAGATCATACATGTGAAAGCACTTTGTAAAGTGTTTTGGAAATAAAAGTGGCACGGTGTACAAACCATGAAAGTGGCATTTGTTGTCTCCATCAAGAGCCACCTTCCTGTGGCCCTTGCTGCTCTTGGCTTTCAATCCTGTTATCTTTGGATGTCTTTGCCTTCCTTCATCCCCTTTTGAACTCCCCAGGATTAATGCTGGCCTGCACAACAGATTTTAATTGACTTTAGTGGAAATCACTTGGGGCTAGACTCACTTCTTCTTAGAGCTCTTATTTTAAAGGCAAATTATTGGGAGAAAGTTGATGCTTAAGTTTCTGAATCCAAACCACCAACATATGCTCGATATACTAGTGTTTTCTGTTTTATTTTGTCTTTAAGATCTGTCCTGTGACAGAGGGGATGCAATTGGCTACAAAAAATGGGTGATTGGTTGTTTGTCTTTCTTGTTACCCGTTTTTTTTTTTCAAAGCACTGTTTAGCTAAATGTATTTTTAACTTTGAAGCTAAAAAATAAAGTTGTTGACAAATACTAATTTTGGCCAGAAATGCTCATGAACATATAATGGTAAGAAGAGCCTTGATAAAAGGATCTTCTAAAAAGTAGCACAATAATAGTTACCAGCCAGCAGTAGTAGTAAGAGACAGTTTTTGTTTTTAATTATGAGAATCTTTATTATGAACTGGATTTAAAAAGCACCTTTTTAAAAATGAAAGTAAGTACACATGGGTATGGGCTTCCCTGGTGTATCAGATGGTAAAGAATCTCCCAGCAATGCAGCAGATTGAGGTTTAATCCCTGGGTCTGGAATTTCCCCTGGAGAAGGGAACAGCAACCCACTCCAATATTCTTGTCAGGAGAATTCCATGGACAGAAGAACTTGGTGGTCTTCTGAGAGACCTTGGGGTCACAAAGAGTGAAACATGAGTGAGCAACTAACACACACACCAGACATGGGTACAATTTAGTTGCCCATGCTTTGGACAGAAGGCTGTGGACTGGGAATCCAGACTTAATGTGAGATTCAAGGACATCTGGGGCTTCCCAGGTGGCTTGGTGGTAAAAGAATCTGCCAGTTCTGTCCCTGGGTTGGGAAAATACCCTGGAGAAGGAAATAGCAACCCACTCCAGTATTCTTGCCTGGAAAACCTCATGGACAGAGGAGCCTGGCAGACTACAGTCCATATGGTCACAAAGAATCAGACATGGCTGAGCTACTGAGCACACACACAGTCAAGGACATCTAGGAAGTTCCCTTCATCCTAAATTTCCTTGACACACCAGCCTGGCAGGATGCTTGGAATTCTAGTATTTTAATTCCTTGTAATAAAGGCATGATTTCCTATTTAAATGCAAATGTTCCTCAAACGGTATCACATTAAGGTATTATCTATTATTAAAACTGGAATAACAACTTAAGCAGTGGCTGATGCTTAAGGAATCCAAACCACCAACATATGCTCGATATACTAGTGTTTTCTGTTTTATTTTGTCTTTAAGATCTGTCCTGTGACAGAGGGGATGCAATTGGCTACAAAAAATGGGTGATTGGTTGTTTGTCTTTCTTGTTACCCGTTTTTTTTTTTCAAAGCACTGTTTAGCTAAATGTATTTTTAACTTTGAAGCTAAAAAATAAAGTTGTTGACAAATACTAATTTTGGCCAGAAATGCTCATGAACATATAATGGTAAGAAGAGCCTTGATAAAAGGATCTTCTAAAAAGTAGCACAATAATAGTTACCAGCCAGCAGTAGTAGTAAGAGACAGTTTTTGTTTTTAATTATGAGAATCTTTATTATGAACTGGATTTAAAAAGCACCTTTTTAAAAATGAAAGTAAGTACACATGGGTATGGGCTTCCCTGGTGTATCAGATGGTAAAGAATCTCCCAGCAATGCAGCAGATTGAGGTTTAATCCCTGGGTCTGGAATTTCCCCTGGAGAAGGGAACAGCAACCCACTCCAATATTCTTGTCAGGAGAATTCCATGGACAGAAGAACTTGGTGGTCTTCTGAGAGACCTTGGGGTCACAAAGAGTGAAACATGAGTGAGCAACTAACACACACACCAGACATGGGTACAATTTAGTTGCCCATGCTTTGGACAGAAGGCTGTGGACTGGGAATCCAGACTTAATGTGAGATTCAAGGACATCTGGGGCTTCCCAGGTGGCTTGGTGGTAAAAGAATCTGCCAGTTCTGTCCCTGGGTTGGGAAAATACCCTGGAGAAGGAAATAGCAACCCACTCCAGTATTCTTGCCTGGAAAACCTCATGGACAGAGGAGCCTGGCAGACTACAGTCCATATGGTCACAAAGAATCAGACATGACTGAGCTACTGAGCACACACACACAGTCAAGGACATCTAGGAAGTTCCCTTCATCCTAAATTTCCTTGACACACCAGCCTGGCAGGATGCTTGGAATTCTAGTATTTTAATTCCTTGTAATAAAGGCATGATTTCCTATTTAAATGCAAATGTTCCTCAAACGGTATCACATTAAGGTATTATCTATTATTAAAACTGGAATAACAACTTAAGCAGTGGCTGATTTTAGTAGGCTGGAGAAGAGTAGGTAATTCTAGAATCCAGCTGGAGGCATTTGGTTCTCAGAACAGAGACCTGAGTTTGTGGGTGCTGAGATTTGTTAGACTGATCAGCAAATCAGAGTGTTGTGTTTGGTTTGCAATTCTTCTTTTTTTTTTTTTTAAGATTTATTTATTTTATTTATTTATTTACTTTGGGCGGGGGTCGGGTTGGGGAGGGAGGGGAGTGGCTGGGCCATCTCCACCGGTCCTTTTCATTTCTCCATTTTCATTCGTCTTCGTTCTTTGGCTCCTGTGGGCCTCCCATCGCGGTGGCGTCTGTTGCTGCAGAGTGCTGGCTCTGGGCGCATGCGCTCCAGAGCTCCGGCTTGGTGATTGGACACATCAGTCCAGCCGCTCCGCGGCACGTGGGATATTCCCAGGCCAGGGCTCGAACCGGCGCCCCTTGCACTACAAGGCGGTGTCCTTACCCAGTGGACCACCAGGGGAAGCCCGGTTTGCAATTCTTCTTAAGTTTAGAAACTGGGCAAGGCTGGTGGCATTTGAACCATTCTTCTGACAGATATTATATGTCAAATAAAGAAAACTAGTTTTACTTTTTTGTTGTTCTACTGCACAGCATGTGGTATCTTCGTCCCCTGCCCAGGGATTGAACCTGTGCCCTTTGCCTTGGAAGGCAAAGTCTTAACCAGTGGACTGCTGGGGAAGTTCCAGAACTAGTTTTATTTTAGAGGAGCCATTGGAGAAATGCTCATCCGATGGCCTGTAGGACCTTGAATCTCCTTCCATAGCTAAAACCCATTTGTACAGCTCTCAGAGAAGACAGAAATTAGGGCTCACTCATGGAATTTTTTTCCTTTCTAACCCACGCATTCAAAAATTATAATTAGAGGGGCTTCCCTGGTGGTCCAGTGGGTAAGGACACCACCTTGCAGTACAAGGGATGCCGGTTCGATCCCTGGCCTTGGAAGATCCCATGTGCTGTGGAGCTGCTGGACCGATGAGTTCAACTACCAAGTCGGAGCTCTGGAGTGCATGTGCCCAGAGCTGGTGCTCAGCAGCGAGAGAGGCCACTGCGATGGGAGGCCCACACAGGCCAAAGGACAAAGATAAGTAAATGAAAGATCAATAGAAGTGACCCAAAAAAAAAGAAAAAAAACCATATATTTAGAGAAAATGCTTTGAGATTGGCTTCTCCACTGGGGACTTTCATGTCTAATAACAACACTACTTGGTGCACAGCCTTCATCAGAGCCTGTACGCATGAACCAGGAAGTGAGATGAAGGTTTCCCCAGCGCTTTTGTGGATCTGTGTTAGCCAAGGACTTCCTGTGACATGGACACTTCACTACCATCCCCTGATGATGGTGGGCCTGACCCTCTAAGGAATTAAGCATGCATCTCCTGGGGGTCTTTTTCCAGTAAAGAACCGAAATCTATTATCTGAGGAGTCATAAATGAATTTAAAAAGAAATTCATTCAGATGGTTAAAATATGACATATTAACCAAGAAAAATTTGAAAGGAAGATCTGAACAGTTAGTGTTCAAAATGTATGTGTATATTTTTTTTGATTCAGAATTGGAGAATTACATTATCACCCAAAAGAAACTGCTTCATGAGAATATTATGGGTTAATAAAATCATTTTGAAGCACCCAGGATTCACCTTGCCTGTGAACTTATCTGATTCTTTTGCTACCCTTGCATTAGAGCTTTTGATGAGTTTCTTCTGCAAATTGTTAGAATGATTCTAATTATCCTGGAGAAACACATCCATTAGATATAACCTGCCATTTGTTCAATGTTAAAATCATGAAAGCAACAAACATTTAGTGAGATAAGATTTAATTAAAATGAATGATAAGACCTTCCCACCTCTGTTGGTGTTATTTCAATTCATGTGAGTGTAAATTCAATAAAGTAAGAAAAACATCCATCAGATCAGGGACTCTATATAAATGAAATCAGTCACAATAAAATGAGAAGATAGTTCTTTTGCCCTTCAGTAGTGAAGAAATATTTTTAATTAAATGCTATGGTGTCAACGATTATATAATCAAGACAGACCTCTTGGAATTCAGGCTATGATACCAATAATAATAATAAGGTGAATCTGTATTCCTGTGTGTATTCGTATTTCAATAGGAGAGCAAGGGGCTGAAAAATTGCTTTCATCCTCCATAAAGAAGGCTGAACTGATCCTTTATACCAGCTCTGCTGTGTTTAACTTTTTTGTTTACCTGCAGTCTCTTTCTTGGGGTTGAATTTGTGACTTTCCACAGAAGTATGTGAACTATAAAATAACCTATTAAGAGGAAAGTAGATCTGAAGGTCGAGGCAAAGGAGAATTCTAGGTCCAATAGAAGAGTAAAGATAGGTTAAAGTTATAAATGTAGAGAGGAAGGCTCATGGCTAAAGACAGGAATTGGGAAGTGTGTTGGGCAAGCCATGATCCATGAACGTAATAGCCCATATGTGTGGAGTCCAAAGGGAATGAGGATAAACAGGAAACAGGGATGGAGGACGGAGAGAGGAAAGATGAAAGAGGGACCACATGCAAGAGTGGAGCACTAAAAAAAAAAAAAAAAAAGTGGAGCACTGAAGCAGGTGTCCCACAGGTGGAGTTCTTCAGGCCTGTCATTCCATCTCAGGGTCTTGAGTGTTAGATGGTGACAAAGGTCTTGAAAACTTATTGGTTCACTCCCCAAAGAACAAAAGATGCCACTCAAAAGTGACTGATGGATAGACCCAGAGCAATCAGGCTATTTGAACAGGCAGGGCAGGGAGCTGGGGGTTCTCTGGAAGGATCAGGTGCTGTACCTTTGCCTGGACCAAGTGCAAGTGTGCCTCCTGCCTGGTCTCCGTATCCATTTGAGCCCTTGACCTTCCCTGTCTCCAAGACGTGTGAAGAGCTGGTGCAATCTTAAGGGGGAAGAGAGAGACTGAGGGTATTGGTGATTGTGGTGGCGGTGGTCTAGTCACTGAGTTGTGTCCAACTCTTGCGACCTATGGGCTGTAGCATGCCAGGCCCTCTCTCCATGGGATTTAGGAATGTTCCTGACCCAGGATTAAATCTGTGTCTCGCATTGCTGGTGGATAAAATGAGAAGATAGTTCTTTTGCCCTTCAGTAGTGAAGAAATATTTTTAATTAAATGCTATGGTGTCAACGATTATATAATCAAGACAGACCTCTTGGAATTCAGGCTATGATACCAATAATAATAATAAGGTGAATCTGTATTCCTGTGTGTATTCGTATTTCAATAGGAGAGCAAGGGGCTGAAAAATTGCTTTCATCCTCCATAAAGAAGGCTGAACTGATCCTTTATACCAGCTCTGCTGTGTTTAACTTTTTTGTTTACCTGCAGTCTCTTTCTTGGGGTTGAATTTGTGACTTTCCACAGAAGTATGTGAACTATAAAATAACCTATTAAGAGGAAAGTAGATCTGAAGGTCGAGGCAAAGGAGAATTCTAGGTCCAATAGAAGAGTAAAGATAGGTTAAAGTTATAAATGTAGAGAGGAAGGCTCATGGCTAAAGACAGGAATTGGGAAGTGTGTTGGGCAAGCCATGATCCATGAACGTAATAGCCCATATGTGTGGAGTCCAAAGGGAATGAGGATAAACAGGAAACAGGGATGGAGGACGGAGAGAGGAAAGATGAAAGAGGGACCACATGCAAGAGTGGAGCACTAAAAAAAAAAAAAAAAAAGTGGAGCACTGAAGCAGGTGTCCCACAGGTGGAGTTCTTCAGGCCTGTCATTCCATCTCAGGGTCTTGAGTGTTAGATGGTGACAAAGGTCTTGAAAACTTATTGGTTCACTCCCCAAAGAACAAAAGATGCCACTCAAAAGTGACTGATGGATAGACCCAGAGCAATCAGGCTATTTGAACAGGCAGGGCAGGGAGCTGGGGGTTCTCTGGAAGGATCAGGTGCTGTACCTTTGCCTGGACCAAGTGCAAGTGTGCCTCCTGCCTGGTCTCCGTATCCATTTGAGCCCTTGACCTTCCCTGTCTCCAAGACGTGTGAAGAGCTGGTGCAATCTTAAGGGGGAAGAGAGAGACTGAGGGTATTGGTGATTGTGGTGGCGGTGGTCTAGTCACTGAGTTGTGTCCAACTCTTGCGACCTATGGGCTGTAGCATGCCAGGCCCCTCTCTCCATGGGATTTCCAGGGGAATGTTCCTGACCCAGGATTAAATCTGTGTCTCCTGCATTGCTGGTGAATTCCTTACTTCTGAACCACCAGAGAAGGTAGTTTTGATGATCTTGTGTGTATGCATGTGCATCTGCTCAGTTGCTTCAGTTGTGTCAGACTCTTTGCCATCCTGCTGACTGTCACTGCCAGGCTTCGCTGTCCATGGGGTTCTCCAGGCAAGAATACTGGAGTGGGGTGCTGTGCTCTTCTCCAGGGATCTTCCTGACCCAGGGATCTTAACTGTGTATCGTATGTCTCCTGCACTGGCAGGCAGATTCTTTACCACTAGTGACCCTGGAAGCCCTTGATGATCTTACCCAAGCCTGATTTCTCATCTCTATCTATTTATCCGGGTCCCCACATCTAGCTTGTGATTTGATTTGTTGTTTTTCATCACCTGACTCACACAGGATCTGGGATGAGGGACCAGTCCACCACTCACTGCTCCTGTGTCACTGGTAGAGTCATTTTATCTGTAAGTGGTACGCTGAACCCCTTTGTTATTGGAGAAGGGTTCTCGGATGTCTGTTGTATCACTTTAGATCTTACAATAGTTAAAATTTTAAAGCCAACAGCATAAATAATAGAATCTTTGAGTTATAGCACATCTCTTTTCATTTTCTCTTATTTATTGACCTGAGGTCCAACAGAAAATCAAGTCATAAATAATATAAATTTCTTGCCCAAGGTCAAAGAGATCGAAGAACCAGGAATAGGATCTCACCAGATCATGCAGTGTTTTTTCTTACTACTCTGCATGGTCATCTGTGGCTCAGTTTGACTGTAGTTTCTTTTACAGAGAGGGGAGATCCTGGAACCAGATTTCCTGGGTTCACATTTTGGTGCTACTCTGTTATGGCAGCCTTGGCAAACTAATAGCGAGAACAAGGAAGAAACCCACAAGGTGGTTGTTCACACCTAGCGTGGTGTGGAATGGGCTTCTCTGGGGGCTCAGGGGTAAAGATCCTCCTGCCAATGCAGGAGACTTGGGTTCAGTCCCAAGTGTTGGGAAGATCCTCTGGAGAAGGAAAAGGCAACCCACTCCAGTATAACATCACTGACTCAATGGTCATGAATTTGGGCAAACTCCAGGAGATAGTGGAGGACAGAGGAGCCTGGCAGGCTACAGTGCATAGGGTCTCAACGAGTCCAACGTGACTTAGTGACTGAACAGAGTGGCATGGAATCACTTGGAGAAGGATAGTGACCATGG
Source organism: Tragulus kanchil (assembly GCA_022376925.1). Classification (NCBI taxonomy): domain Eukaryota; kingdom Metazoa; phylum Chordata; class Mammalia; order Artiodactyla; family Tragulidae; genus Tragulus; species Tragulus kanchil. The sequence continues at coordinate 57,883,254 of JAIOJX010000026.1, forward strand.
TGGTTTATGGCTTATTTGGGACTGAAACCCGGGTCCAGCAGATGTTAAGAGCTGAAGGGGCCTTTAAAGGTCATCTCCTTTGAATGCTTTCTCAGTGAGCAAGGGCTGGCCTTGTTCCTTTTCCTAGAATGTTGTTTGAACCCTGCAGTTTCTTGCATTTCTCAGTATGTTAAGTTGTAAAGACCTCTTTACACTGAGACCAGACTCGCTTCCCTCTGCCTCAGACTAGCTGTGTGACTCTGAAGGCTTACATTCTCCCAATCTGTTTCCTCATTGGTGCAATAAAAACAGTACCCATCCTGCAAGATCCTTTTGAAGATTAAGTGAATCCTTATAGTGTACTTGGCATATGGTGGGAGGTTTCTTCAGTAAATGATGGTTTTGAACCCTTCCCTGTTCCCATCAGTTTTCCATCATTGGAAAAAGTTATTCCTCGTTTATTATCTTTGCTTTACATTTCAAAATGTAATTTGTACTGAGTTTTCCTGCCCAGGGAACTTGAAGAAGAAAACGTTGAGAAGGTTCTTTATTCTTCAATGAATCCATCTCATCAATAATTTATACCTCAAAATGTCCATTTTATTAAAGCCTTTTCTTTATCATTTGCTTTTGATGGAGCCAAGGAAATAACTAGGAGGCTAAGTTGAATTTTAAAATAAGAAAGGAGAATGGTATGCCAATTACTTGTGGGATCAGGCTAATTTGTTTTTCAGGGAAATTCAATAAAAGATGAGTTTTCAATGACATCCATTTTTTAAAAAAGTCAAATGCTACTTTTGTTAGTGGATTAGAATTTTGCAACAAATCATACACAGATGTTAGTGAACTGGAGATACAAAGCTGATTACGGGGAGATCTTATCCCTAATTGTACTGAGAACTCATAAGTTGTAGGGACATGGCTGGAAACTTTTTTTTAATTTTACATATTTTAAAAATTTATTTTTAATTTATTTTAAAATTTATTTTATAATGTGTTGGTTTCTGCCATACATTAACATGAATCAGCCATACATACAGTCAGGTGTACATATGTTCCCTTTCTCTTGAACCTCCCTCCATCCCCTTCCACCCCTCTAGGCTGTCACAGAGCACTAAGTTGAGCTCCCTATGTTATCAGCAACTTCCCACTAGCTTTCTGTTTTACATACGGTAACGTATGTTTCAATACTACTCTCAATTCATCCGGCCCTCTCCTGTCTCCGCAGTGTTCATAAATCTGTTCTCTGTATCTGTGTCATAATTCTTGCCCTGAGAAACTGCTTGTTGGACACCTCCATGCTGCTAATCCATACACTGAATTTTAGGAAGAAAGTCTTTTACAAAATTTCCTGAAAGACAGTTACTTTCTTCTCCCTTGTGTAATGAAGTAAACTTCAGAGTCTTTTGCAAGGAAAGCACATGGCAGTCTCATGTATTATTATTTCTATTCTTTCTTAGAATTTACTGTTTAAGCCAAAGAAATGAATTCTAGGCGTCCATGAATGTCAAGTCTTGAATTCACTCTTTAGATGATCAGCATATTTCTGATTTAAAAAGCTGCTATATTTGCAATTAATAAACCTGAAGCAAAGAGCAATAGTGTATCTAAGACTAACGGGAAAATAAGATTATGAACTATAAGCAATGAGACTACATTGTTTAAATTAAATGTGAATAATAGAACAGTAAGACCCAACCGATGGACAAGAATTTTAAAAATGTAATTCATAGGGAGCTTTCCTTTGCAATGGCTCACTGTGTCCCCAACAAGAGGAAACAGTTTGTGGATGGACTCCAGGTGTGGCCTGGGATCAGGAAAAGGCATTGATAGGGACTTTTACATCCTAAATAGAATTCTCAAATAGTCTCAGATTTTATGTCAAAATCATCCTCTCTGCCACTTGAAATACTAAATCTGGGTTTAGTAAACATCTAAATTTTATGTGTCTAAAAGAACAGGCTAGACTGATCTTCTAACCCTTTGGTTATAGCTCATCTACATTTAATGAAATGAAAAATATGTGCTATAGTTACCATTTTCTATCAAAGTTTTAGTGTTTGTCAGCTATGCAATTTCAGACCCAAATGATCACCTGCTCTAGTTCCTCGAACTGGAATAATAGGTCCTTGACTTAGAATGACCAGAATGAGGCTTTTGTGACCTCTATCTCCACAGATTCAGGGCCGATGCATTTGGGATGATGGGCAGCTCAGGCTAGAATCTGATGCTGCATTGTTCCATGAGTTCGGCAGGATTCATTGTCTTCCTTCCCTCAAAGGTCCATTTAGAGCAACATAAGCACTTGATCAAGGAGCTATAGAAAACCATTACTGGGAGGATCATCTTCATGGGCAATTGTTCCAATATTAAGTGGGAGTAAAAAAATTCCTGAGCTTTCCTACATTAGGAAACAGACACTACTTCTTGACCTTGCTATGTAATTACTAGTTTAGGAGGTCTTCTGAATTTTCACTGACAGGCTCTATAAGCAGGAATTCCATTCTCCCTGCCATGACCTGGGCTGTGTTGTGCCTTGCTCATGAACCTTGCATGCTGGAAGCTAAGAGGCAGCCATGCCTTCCCTTGATACTGGAATGGCTGAGCCTTCTGTTTTAAGACGACTGGTTGTTTAGAGGGAAATAGGCTCAGTTGCATGATTCGTATTGGCCTCAGAGGAAGATGTGTCAGTCCCATAGGACAAGCAGAGCTTCTACTGGTGCTTGGATAGGAAAGGAATTTCTAGAGGGGAATTCTAGGCGTCCATGAATGTCAAGTCTTGAATTAAAGCATATTTCTGATTTAAAAGCTGCTATATTTGCAATTAATAAACCTGAAGCAAAGAGCAATAGTGTATCTAAGACTAACGGGAAAATAAGATTATGAACTATAAGCAATGAGACTACATTGTTTAAATTAAATGTGAATAATAGAACAGTAAGACCCAACCGATGGACAAGAATTTTAAAAATGTAATTCATAGGGAGCTTTCCTTTGCAATGGCTCACTGTGTCCCCAACAAGAGGAAACAGTTTGTGGATGGACTCCAGGTGTGGCCTGGGATCAGGAAAAGGCATTGATAGGGACTTTTACATCCTAAATAGAATTCTCAAATAGTCTCAGATTTTATGTCAAAATCATCCTCTCTGCCACTTGAAATACTAAATCTGGGTTTAGTAAACATCTAAATTTTATGTGTCTAAAAGAACAGGCTAGACTGATCTTCTAACCCTTTGGTTATAGCTCATCTACATTTAATGAAATGAAAAATATGTGCTATAGTTACCATTTTCTATCAAAGTTTTAGTGTTTGTCAGCTATGCAATTTCAGACCCAAATGATCACCTGCTCTAGTTCCTCGAACTGGAATAATAGGTCCTTGACTTAGAATGACCAGAATGAGGCTTTTGTGACCTCTATCTCCACAGATTCAGGGCCGATGCATTTGGGATGATGGGCAGCTCAGGCTAGAATCTGATGCTGCATTGTTCCATGAGTTCGGCAGGATTCATTGTCTTCCTTCCCTCAAAGGTCCATTTAGAGCAACATAAGCACTTGATCAAGGAGCTATAGAAAACCATTACTGGGAGGATCATCTTCATGGGCAATTGTTCCAATATTAAGTGGGAGTAAAAAGATTCCTGAGCTTTCCAACATTAGGAAACAGACACTACTTCTTGACCTTGCTATGTAATTACTAGTTTAGGAGGTCTTCTGAATTTTCACTGACAGGCTCTATAAGCAGGAATTCCATTCTCCCTGCCATGACCTGGGCTGTGTTGTGCCTTGCTCATGAACCTTGCATGCTGGAAGCTAAGAGGCAGCCATGCCTTCCCTTGATACTGGAATGGCTGAGCCTTCTGTTTTAAGACGACTGGTTGTTTAGAGGGAAATAGGCTCAGTTGCATGATTCGTATTGGCCTCAGAGGAAGATGTGTCAGTCCCATAGGACAAGCAGAGCTTCTACTGGTGCTTGGATAGGAAAGGAATTTCTAGAGGGGGAATTCATATACAGAGACCCAGTGACGTGCACCCAGTGCTCTCCACAACATGCCTGTGGTAAATGCAATAACAGATCCCGAAGCTGGATGCTGAAATGTGATTCTAATATTTCAGAGTTTTATCTTTTGTTTCTTGAGATTTAGCCAAACTCTTAAAAACAACAAATATTTTATTCTGGAAGATTTCAACCTATATGAAAGTAGAGAAAGCCATTTGGCTAACCATCATGTCTGCACTGCCTACTTTTCAGCAATTATCAACTCATTAGCCAGAGTTTTGACCTAGCAGATGTTCAGACATTTAACTCTGAATTGCCCAGATGTTGTTTGGAATCAGGCTGGTCCATGACAGAAATTGAAATTGGCTTTGAGGGTGCATTAGCCTAAAGAGGCTTAAATAATCTCCACTTTCACAGGTGTAGCCCCACTTTTTTGGGGGGTTTGGGAATGACCTCTAATCCTGTTTTAGCGCCCCATTAGTATGAAGGTGTGGATGAAGAATGCATATGAGGCTCTGATTCTATTTTAATAGAGCACAAGATCATCAGAGATAGATGAGGAAGCAGGAGAAGAGGACCTTCGTCCTGCACAGAACTGTCACTTAAGTTTGCCTTTAAAGAGCAGACTATCGAGTTCCCTTAGGTCTATGAATGCTCAAATGCCCATGGGGACACCAGGGGCTTCCAGTTTTAGTGAAGAATCACTCAAAGCTTCCACCTCTGCCCATGAGTGATTAGACACTTTATGTATAAGAGATGTATTCAGTCCTCAGGAAGGATGTTTTTGCTCAATTTTTGACACTTATTTGAGTGAATTTCATATTAATTCTTACAGTTGAAGGAAATTAGGATCAGAGAACAAAGATAACGGTCAATGATACTGTTAGGGAGACAGCCAGACAGCAAGGAAGGAGGTAGAGACACTATAGAGATCTGAGTTAGAAATAAAATATAGCTGTTGTTGGGGGTTATTTTAGAGTAAGAATGAAGGGCATCTGCACATGGGTGTATGGAACCCACAGATCATCACTGTGACACTAAGACAATACATAGCTTTGTGTGGAACAGGATTTGAAATTGGATGATGTGAGTTTAAGCCTTCACCTTACACTTACCAGCTGGGAGACCTTATGTAATTTAATCTCACCTTTCTGTGAAGCCTGTCCTCAACTCCTAAAAGTGGATCTGGGAGGACCCACCTGACAGACGTGCAGATTCAAGAGACAATTCAGTATGAGCAAGCTCTATAAGCAGTGAGTTTCAGTGTCTAATTGGCTGAGATTTTTATGTTCGTACTGATGTTACTGGGACACCAAAAAGAGAGTGTGTTTTCTGCATACTTTGTTTAAAGGAGAAAGTAAATTAGAATAAATTCTGACTCTGAAAGAGAGAAATTAAACTCCTCAAAAAAACTCTTTCTTGGGGCTTCGCTGCTGACTCAGTGGTAAAGGATCCACCTGCCGATGTAGAAGACATAGGTTCAGTCCCTGATCTGGAAAGATTCCATATGTGGTAGAGCAGCTAAGGCTGTGCACTACAATTATTGAGTCTGTGTTCTAGAGCTTGGGAGCCCCAATTACTGAAGCCTTTGTGGCCTAGAGCCCATGCTCTGAAACAAGAGAAGCCACAGTGAGAAGCTTGAGTACTTCAGCCAGAGGGTAGCCCCCACTTGCCACAACTAGAGAAAAGTTGGAGTGCAGCAATGAAGACCTAGTACAACAACAAAAGTAATTAATTAATAATAAAAAAAGCAACAACTTCTCTGTTGGTACTTCCTTGGTGGTTCAGTGATTGAGACTCTGGACTTCCACTGAAGTGGGCATGATCTTTGGCTGGGAAACTAAGATCCCACAAGCCATGTGGTGCAGCCAAGAAACAGACAAACAAACAATCAGGAAAAACACTCCCCACTGAAAAAAGACAAAAACAAAAAGTAATTTTCTTCTCTGGGATGATTTGTTCATGACAAGTGACTTTGCTGAGAGGTAAAAAATGCAGAGAATGAGACAGAAAAAAATAACTTTGGGCCAGATTGCCAGGGATCCGTGTGCCATATTGGGGAGTTTATTTATTTATTTTAAAATACTTATCTATTCATACAGTTGGCTCTGTATTTTGTAAACTATTGAAATATAAAAATACAAAAAATCAAGTTAGGTCAGAAAAAATATAAATTAGGAAGCGATATTCAAGATGGAAACAGGAAAAAACCCTGTGGATCACAGGGCCTTAGTGTGTTGTTAAAATTGAACTTCCAGCAGACTGTGAACCTGCTGCAGCCAAGTCAGAAAGAAGAGAGAAATGGGCAGTGAGATGATTCCACCCCTTCATGAGAACAGAACTTCAGTTCTTATGACTAGCAAATTTTTAACCGAGTGAATTTTCTTTGGAAGGACTTTGTAAATGAGGCAGAAAATGGGATATGGCACATAATATTCTTGCTAATGTCCTCATGGTAAATGCAATAGCAGATTTAATAGGGATGTTTCTTATAGGACTTATTTCTTCCCCTTTTCTACTTAATTTTCCCCCATAGTAATTTGTTACCAGAGTCATTAATTTTTTCTTTTTTTAAATATATTTTTATTACACCAATTACACCCAAACCATTTTATATGGGGGTATAGCCGATTCACAATGTTGTGATAGTTTCAGGTGAACAGTGAAGGGATTCAGCCATACATACGCATGTATCCATCTCCCCCAAACCCCTCTCCCATCCGGGCTGCCACATAACATTGAGCGGAGTCTGATTCATTAATTATTAATCGTTATAGTTATCATTAGTCACTCTCACTGGAACATAATCTCCATGAGAGAGTCTTGTTCACTTTCGTGTCCCCAGAACAATACCTGGCTCTTCGTAAGTTCTCAGTATACATGGGTGAGTGAGTGCAACAACTTCTCTGTTGGTACTTCCTTGGTGGTTCAGTGATTGAGACTCTGGACTTCCACTGAAGTGGGCATGATCTTTGGCTGGGAAACTAAGATCCCACAAGCCATGTGGTGCAGCCAAGAAACAGACAAACAAACAATCAGGAAAACACTCCCCACTGAAAAAAGACAAAAACAAAAAGTAATTTTCTTCTCTGGGATGATTTGTTCATGACAAGTGACTTTGCTGAGAGGTAAAAAATGCAGAGAATGAGACAGAAAAAAATAACTTTGGGCCAGATTGCCAGGGATCCGTGTGCCATATTGGGGAGTTTATTTATTTATTTTAAAATACTTATCTATTCATACAGTTGGCTCTGTATTTTGTAAACTATTGAAATATAAAAATACAAAAAATCAAGTTAGGTCAGAAAAAATATAAATTAGGAAGCGATATTCAAGATGGAAACAGGAAAAAACCCTGTGGATCACAGGGCCTTAGTGTGTTGTTAAAATTGAACTTCCAGCAGACTGTGAACCTGCTGCAGCCAAGTCAGAAAGAAGAGAGAAATGGGCAGTGAGATGATTCCACCCCTTCATGAGAACAGAACTTCAGTTCTTATGACTAGCAAATTTTTAACCGAGTGAATTTTCTTTGGAAGGACTTTGTAAATGAGGCAGAAAATGGGATATGGCACATAATATTCTTGCTAATGTCCTCATGGTAAATGCAATAGCAGATTTAATAGGGATGTTTCTTATAGGACTTATTTCTTCCCCTTTTCTACTTAATTTTCCCCCATAGTAATTTGTTACCAGAGTCATTAATTTTTTCTTTTTAAATATATTTTTATTACACCAATTACACCCAAACCATTTTATATGGGGGTATAGCCGATTCACAATGTTGTGATAGTTTCAGGTGAACAGTGAAGGGATTCAGCCATACATACGCATGTATCCATCCTCCCCAACCCCTCTCCCATCCGGGCTGCCACATAACATTGAGCGGAGTCTGATTCATTAATTATTAATCGTTATAGTTATCATTAGTCACTCTCACTGGAACATAATCTCCATGAGAGAGTCTTGTTCACTTTCGTGTCCCCAGAACAATACCTGGCTCTTCGTAAGTTCTCAGTATACATGGGTGAGTGAGTGAACACAGGTATGACAAATTTTTTTCAAAGTAAGCTTCCTACCACTGTCCAAAGCAGTTTTATTACTGTACAAATGGATTATTTGACTTCAAGCTGTTTGAGAAAAATTGAGATTCTGCATTAGTTTAAAATATTAATCTGAGAGTCATTTTTCATTCTACTTGAAAAATATTTTTTACCTATAAATATACAGTAATTTTGCAAGGAAGTACCTCTCTGTAACTTAGGTACGCTACTAATTTTAAGTAAGTCCATTTTGTCTCTTATTCAGTTAAAATCAGTTGGATATAGGTTTGTGCCATCATAGTGTGTTAAACGTCTCAAGGTTGATAGAATAGTTTACAAATGTCAGTAATCAAACACAATATTTTTACACCAAATACACTAAAGACATAGTTTCCTAATAAATATTTATGGCGTCTTACAATTCAAAGTCTTGAAAGTCTTTTAAAAATTCCTTTTACTATTATAAGAACGTTCTTTGTTCTTTAAAAATGAACTTTGGAAGAAATCTAATGTTACGGACAGCGTGACACGGAATACACATAGATTTAACTAAAATTTTATGGTCATGAGTATGTAAACTGTTGTTAATCTTCCTCATCCATCAATGAAAGTTTAAGAATCAGTTCAGTGCTTTGCTCGGTCAAAACAATTATTTTAAGAATTTCTTAACATTTCTGTCAAGCTTCCTGCTTAAAACAAAATGTGTGGCTTTCATGTGCTTTCTACTTATTCCCATTTTTCCAATTACTTTTAAATATATTTTTATCACACCAATTACACCCAAACCATTTTATATGGGGGTATAGCCGATTCACAATGTTGTGATAGTTTCAGGTGAACAGTGAAGGGATTCAGCCATACATACGCATGTATCCATCTCCCCCAAACCCCTCTCCCATCCGGGCTGCCACATAACATTGAGCGGAGTCTGATTCATTAATTATTAATCGTTATAGTTATCATTAGTCACTCTCACTGGAACATAATCTCCATGAGAGAGTCTTGTTCACTTTCGTGTCCCCAGAACAATACCTGGCTCTTCGTAAGTTCTCAGTATACATGGGTGAGTGAGTGAACACAGGTATGACAAATTTTTTTCAAAGTAAGCTTCCTACCACTGTCCAAAGCAGTTTTATTACTGTACAAATGGATTATTTGACTTCAAGCTGTTTGAGAAAAATTGAGATTCTGCATTAGTTTAAAATATTAATCTGAGAGTCATTTTTCATTCTACTTGAAAAATATTTTTTACCTATAAATATACAGTAATTTTGCAAGGAAGTACCTCTCTGTAACTTAGGTACGCTACTAATTTTAAGTAAGTCCATTTTGTCTCTTATTCAGTTAAAATCAGTTGGATATAGGTTTGTGCCATCATAGTGTGTTAAACGTCTCAAGGTTGATAGAATAGTTTACAAATGTCAGTAATCAAACACAATATTTTTACACCAAATACACTAAAGACATAGTTTCCTAATAAATATTTATGGCGTCTTACAATTCAAAGTCTTGAAAGTCTTTTAAAAATTCCTTTTACTATTATAAGAACGTTCTTTGTTCTTTAAAAATGAACTTTGGAAGAAATCTAATGTTACGGACAGCGTGACACGGAATACACATAGATTTAACTAAAATTTTATGGTCATGAGTATGTAAACTGTTGTTAATCTTCCTCATCCATCAATGAAAGTTTAAGAATCAGTTCAGTGCTTTGCTCGGTCAAAAACAATTATTTTAAGAATTTCTTAACATTTCTGTCAAGCTTCCTGCTTAAAACAAAATGTGTGGCTTTCATGTTAGCTTTGAATTCATTCAATTATACTTTAATTATATATATATATATTCAATCAGCACTAACTCAAAAATATTTGATTTCAGGCGTTTCATAATTTATTTTCACAAGCAACATATTTTCCGTGGAACATGCCAGATGAATTCTGTGCAAAACGTATCCCCCAAATGACCAAAGAAATTTATCTGTAAAATGGAATGACTGGATGCAAACCAAGTAAATTTTGGAGGACAGCTGCCAAAAATAATGACATGGAGTAATTTATCACAGTGCTGAGGCCCAGTTTGGAACTGTGTGCACTGTGTATGCATAGCTTTTATATTCAAAGGCGGTCACGACTCTGTGGAGGGGCTGAAGGGGGTCTGGACAGTCTCCTGAAAACATCAAAGTGATGCACCACTATCCATTTGAGGAAGGATGAGCTTTTCCTCAGAAGACAGTTCTATTTTTTTATTTTTAAATTTTTCTTATTTTTAAAATTTTTTTATTGAAATATGAAAGTGTTAGTCCCTTCGTTGTGTCCAACTCTTTTCGACCCCATGGACTGTAGCTCGCCAGGCTCCTCTGTCCATGGGATTCTACAGGCAAAAATACTGGAGTGGGTTGGCTGTTCCCTTCTCCAGGAGATAGTCCCGGCCCAGGGATCAAACCCACATCTCCTGCATTGCACCCGGATCCTTTACCATCTGAACCATCAGGGAAAGGTGTTAGTCAAGTATAGTCGATTTACGGTGCTGTGGTAGTTTCTGGTGTACAGCAGTGACTCAGTTATGCGTATGTGTTCTTTTGCACATTCTTTTTTTGCATTATGGTTTATTATAAGATATTAAATATAGTTCTCTGTGCTATACAGTAAGCTCTTGCTGTTGCTCTATTTTTATATATAGTAGTTGGTATCTGTTAATCCTAAACTCCTAATTTATTCCTTTGCCATCCCCTTTCCTTTGGTGCCCATCAATTCGTTTTCTATGTCTGTGAGTCTGTTGATATTTTGTAAATAAGTTTGTATCACATTTTAGATTCCATGTATAAGTGATATCATATGGTAGTTGTCTTTCTTTTTCTGGCTTGCTTCACTCACTATGGTAATCTCTGGGTGCACCCATGTTGCTGCAAATGGCATTGTTTTGTTCTTTTTTATGGGTGCGTAATATTCTATTGTATGTATATACCACACCTTTTTGTAAAGATGTATTTATTATTTATTTTATTTTCAGGCTGTGGTGGGTGTTCATGGCTGCACGTGGGCTTTCTCTAGTGGTGGTGAGCAGGGGGTATTCTTTGTTGCAATGTGCAGGCTTCTCCTTGTTGTGGATTACCGTTATGGAGCATGGGCCCTAGGCTTCTCTTTGTTGTGGAGCATGGGCTCTAGGCCCATGCATTTTAGTAGTTGTGGCTGGAGAACTCTAGAGCTCTGGCTCAGTAGTTGTGGCACACTGGCTTAGTTGCTTCACAGCCTGTTGGATCTTCACTGACCAGGGATCAAACCGGTGTCCCCTGCATTGCAAGGAGGACTCTTTTTTTTTTTTTTTTTAAAGACTTATTTATTTATTTATTTTTGGGCGGGGGTCGGGTTGGGGAGGGAGGGGAGCGGGCGGGCCACTTCTATTGGTCTTTGGTTTCTCTGTTTTCATCGGTCTTTGTTCTTTGGCTCCTGCGGGCCTCCCATCGCGGTGGCCTCTGTCGTTGCAGAGCGCTGGCTCTGGGTGCATGCGCTCCAGAGCTCCGGCTCGGTGATTGGACACATCAGTCCAGCCGCTCCGTGGCACGTGGGATCTTCCCAGGCCAGGGATGGAACCGGCACCCCTTGCACTGCAAGGCGGTGTCCTTATCCACTGGACCACCAGGGGAAGCCCGCAAGGAGGACTTTTAACCCACTGGACCACACGGAAGCTTCTGTACCACGTGTTATTTATTCATCTGTTGATGGACATCTTGGTTGCTTCCATGTCTTGGCTATTGTAAATAGTGCTGCATTGAACATTGGGGTGCATGCATCTTTTTCGAATTAGAGTGTCCTACAGATGTATGGCCAGGAATGGGACTGCTGCATCCTTTGACACCTCGTTTTCTATGTCTGTGAGTCTGTTGATATTTTGTAAATAAGTTTGTATCACATTTTAGATTCCATGTATAAGTGATATCATATGGTAGTTGTCTTTCTTTTTCTGGCTTGCTTCACTCACTATGGTAATCTCTGGGTGCACCCATGTTGCTGCAAATGGCATTGTTTTGTTCTTTTTTATGGGTGCGTAATATTCTATTGTATGTATATACCACACCTTTTTGTAAAGATGTATTTATTATTTATTTTATTTTCAGGCTGTGGTGGGTGTTCATGGCTGCACGTGGGCTTTCTCTAGTGGTGGTGAGCAGGGGGTATTCTTTGTTGCAATGTGCAGGCTTCTCCTTGTTGTGGATTACCGTTATGGAGCATGGGCCCTAGGCTTCTCTTTGTTGTGGAGCATGGGCTCTAGGCCCATGCATTTTAGTAGTTGTGGCTGGAGAACTCTAGAGCTCTGGCTCAGTAGTTGTGGCACACTGGCTTAGTTGCTTCACAGCCTGTTGGATCTTCACTGACCAGGGATCAAACCGGTGTCCCCTGCATTGCAAGGAGGACTCTTTTTTTTTTTTAAAGACTTATTTATTTATTTTTTTTGGGCGGGGTCGGGTTGGGGAGGGAGGGGAGCGGGCGGGCCACTTCTATTGGTCTTTGGTTTCTCTGTTTTCATCGGTCTTTGTTCTTTGGCTCCTGCGGGCCTCCCATCGCGGTGGCCTCTGTCGTTGCAGAGCGCTGGCTCTGGGTGCATGCGCTCCAGAGCTCCGGCTCGGTGATTGGACACATCAGTCCAGCCGCTCCGTGGCACGTGGGATCTTCCCAGGCCAGGGATGGAACCGGCACCCCTTGCACTGCAAGGCGGTGTCCTTATCCACTGGACCACCAGGGGAAGCCCGCAAGGAGGACTTTTAACCCACTGGACCACACGGAAGCTTCTGTACCACGTGTTATTTATTCATCTGTTGATGGACATCTTGGTTGCTTCCATGTCTTGGCTATTGTAAATAGTGCTGCATTGAACATTGGGGTGCATGCATCTTTTTCGAATTAGAGTGTCCTACAGATGTATGGCCAGGAATGGGACTGCTGCATCCTTTGACACCTCTGTTTTTAGTGTTTTGAGGAAACTCCATACTGTTCTCCATAGTGACCGCATTGATGTACATTCCTACCGATAATGTAGGAGGATTCCCTTTTCTCCACACTCTTACCAGCATCTGTTATTTGTAAGCTTTTAAATTTGGGCCATTCTGGTATCTTATTGTAATTCTGATTTGCATTTCCCTAATAATTAGTGGTGTTGAACATCTTTTCTTGTGTCTATTGGCCATCTTGTAAATAGGTGCTTTCCTTTGGAGAAGCATCTATTTAGGTTGAAGACAGTTCCAGAAAAGGAGTTTCCTATTATAAGACTTCCTTTTTAAGAGTCCTCTTGATGAGCTTTCCTCAGCTTTCAACTGTTAATATAGCCTCTACAAATACACAAAAAGAAAATACTCACAACATCATAAAAAAAAGATAGGAATTCAATTACTGCTACAATGTAGGGGGAACTTCCATTTGCCACAAAAAGGTGTGAGATGATGGGAATAGAAGGCAGAAAATTTATCTCTAACTTAAGCAGAAAAAGCTGCTGCTTTTATTTCACTTGTTTTGGTTTCTAAGATATTATTGAAGAGTGTGTCTTTAAACTGAAGATTTTATTATATAGTTTATAAGGATTTGTCGTATTCCCTTAACAACAACAACAAATTCAACTAACAAAAGAAACACACCTACATAAAAATCTGGCTGTCTGAGTTGAACTAAATGTCATGTTTGACTGACTGGCTTCTTGGTAGGTTGCTGAGGTCAGAGTTCCATTCACTCCTGGTTTAATCCCTTGTGACATCCTTTTATGGTGTAAACTATGATCTCACCAGGAAAGGGACAGTTTTTCTTAGAAAAGAAGTCTGTGGGGATAGGGCAAGTTAGATGGAAGGCACAGAAGTATAAGTAGCATGCAACCATAAAATACATGTAGGATGAACATACAAGTCGAATTCAGCCATAAAACAGTTTGACTTACTGACCTATGTGGACTTTCCTTCTAGGAATGTAAGGAGCGAGTAGTAGGGACTTTAAACATTCAGTTCATATACTGAGAGGTTAGAGATAAAAAGTTGATTTTTTTAAAAAAGAAGCTAAAATGTGTGTATGTGTGTGTGCTCAGTCATGTCCAACTCTTTGTGACTCCATGGACTGTAATTCATCAGGCTCCTCTGAGCATGAAATTTTCCAGGCAAAAATATTGGAGTCATTATTTCCTACTCCAAGAGGCTAAAACAGCATTTGATAAAAATTGATCTTAATTCCTAGGGCTCTGTGCTGTGCTGTGCTTAGTCACTCATTCTTGTCTGACTCTTCGTACCTCATGGACTGCAGCCCATCAGGATCCTCTATGGGGATTGCCCAGGCAAGAATACGCTGAGTGCGTTACCATGCCCTCTTCCAGGGGATCTTCCCAACCCAGAGATCGAATGCAGGTCTCCTGCCTTGCAGGTGGATTGTTTACTGTCTGAGCCACCAGAGAAGCCCAGGCATACTGGCGTGGGTAGCCTGTCCCTTCCCTGGGGGATCTTCCTGACCCGGGAATCGAACTGGGGTCTTTTGCATTGCAGGTAGATTCTTTACCAGCTGAGCTACCAGGGAAACTCCTCTAAGCATTCTACTTAGTGGTAAATTCTGCACGCTTCCCTATGATACCAAAATTGTTCTGGATTCGCCGTCAGTGTAACCATGAAGGCTAGAGAAGAGAAGGCATAATTTGCATTTGGGCAATTGGTGCTTCCTTTTGTGTGTATGTGCAGCAAGTTGTGTTATCTAGAAAACCCAAGAGAATCAACTAAAACCTCTGACCTGTAATGAGAACCAGGGTGAAGACAGGTACTAGTATTTTACTCATCAGTAGCAGATATGATGGGTATTATAAGAAAGGGATGAGGAAAGGATCTCATTAGCAATAGCTGTGAAGAAACCTATATATTTGAGAGTAAGTTAATCAAGAGATGGACAAGAAATGTAAAACTTGATTAAGAGACAAAAATCAAAGAGAAGAAAGGACAACCTTTTTAGGGAGAATGTGATATAGTGTTTGGTGGGGAGGTGGGTACTGGGTGGGATTCTGAGAGTCTCTGTAAGACCAAAGACCTACCCTCACCATCCCCCTTCACTGAACCCTCTCCTTCCCCCCCACCAACAACAGAGTGAGGGGGACGGGACTGTGAGAGGCTGTGCGTGGGGCTGCGAAACACCTGCCTGACATTGTGGGGCTTAGGAAGAGCTGGAAAAGATGCCTTGGGCTGCCTTTTTTTAAAATTTTTTCAAACTTACAACTTTTTATTTTGTATTGGAGTATAGCCAATTAATGGACTTCCCTGGTGGCTCAGTGGTAAAGAATCCACCTTCAGTGTAGTTTGATGCCTGGGTCTGGAAGATCCCCTGGAGGAGGGCACGGCAACCTGCTGCAGTATTCTTGCCTGGAGAATCCCATGGATAGAGGAGCTTGGCAGGGTACATTCCATAAGATTGCAAAGAGTTCTGAAATGACTGAGTGGGCATAGGCAATTAACAATGTTGTAGTAGCTTCAGATGAAGAGCAAAGGAACTCAGCCATACATATACAGGTATCCATTCTCCCCCATGTATCTGTTCTTCCCAATTAAAAAAATTTTTTTAAGCAATAAATTTAATTTATACTGTTCTCCTTTGCCTCCTCCCCTCCATTCTTATGAGAATCTCCAGTCAAATCTACACAGGCTTTGGACCCAGCTCTGTGTCTACTTTAGATACATCACCACCCTCAGGCCAGTGCTAGAAAGAGAGCAGGAAGGCTCAATTTTCTTAAGATTATATGACTGCCTCGGAAATGAAACTTCCAATCAAATTCAGTTCTCTGGGGACTGCCCTGGTGGTTCTGTGGTTAAGGCTTAGTTCCTTGGATGGGGAACAAAGATCCCATATGTCACGGGCAAGTAAGCCCACTCAGCCACGAATGACCCTGTATGCTGCAACTGAGCCATGATGTAGCCAAAGAAATAAGTACATAAATATTAAAAATCCAGTTCTCTGGTCTGAGTCATGGTGTTTTACTAGTATAACACACCAAACAAAATGGTTCCTTTTATTTTCCCTTATACTCAGGTCATCTGAGGTTGGAGGTAAGGCTGGGTTTTAGGGAGAATGTGATATAGTGTTTGGTGGGGAGGTGGGTACTGGGTGGGATTCTGAGAGTCTCTGTAAGACCAAAGACCTACCCTCACCATCCCCTTCACTGAACCTCTCCTTCCCCCACCAACAACAGAGTGAGGGGGACGGGACTGTGAGAGGCTGTGCGTGGGGCTGCGAAACACCTGCCTGACATTGTGGGGCTTAGGAAGAGCTGGAAAAGATGCCTTGGGCTGCCTTTTTTTAAAATTTTTTCAAACTTACAACTTTTTATTTTGTATTGGAGTATAGCCACTTAATGGACTTCCTGGTGGCTCAGTGGTAAAGAATCCACCTTCAGTGTAGTTTGATGCCTGGGTCTGGAAGATCCCCTGGAGGAGGGCACGGCAACCTGCTGCAGTATTCTTGCCTGGAGAATCCCATGGATAGAGGAGCTTGGCAGGGTACATTCCATAAGATTGCAAAGAGTTCTGAAATGACTGAGTGGGCATAGGCAATTAACAATGTTGTAGTAGCTTCAGATGAAGAGCAAAGGAACTCAGCCATACATATACAGGTATCCATTCTCCCCCATGTATCTGTTCTTCCCAATTAAAAATTTTTTAAGCAATAAATTTAATTTATACTGTTCTCCTTTGCCTCCTCCCCTCCATTCTTATGAGAATCTCCAGTCAAATCTACACAGGCTTTGGACCCAGCTCTGTGTCTACTTTAGATACATCACCACCCTCAGGCCAGTGCTAGAAAGAGAGCAGGAAGGCTCAATTTTCTTAAGATTATATGACTGCCTCGGAAATGAAACTTCCAATCAAATTCAGTTCTCTGGGGACTGCCCTGGTGGTTCTGTGGTTAAGGCTTAGTTCCTTGGATGGGGAACAAAGATCCCATATGTCACGGGCAAGTAAGCCCACTCAGCCACGAATGACCCTGTATGCTGCAACTGAGCCATGATGTAGCCAAAGAAATAAGTACATAAATATTAAAAATCCAGTTCTCTGGTCTGAGTCATGGTGTTTTACTAGTATAACACACCAAACAAAATGGTTCCTTTTATTTTCCCTTATACTCAGGTCATCTACGAGGTTGGACTTTTTTTTTTTTTTTTTTAAATCACTGCTGTCTTTTTTTTCCCACTATTTTTTTTTATTTATTTCTTTTTTGGTTGGTGCGAGTCTTTCGAGGTTGTACATTGAAGCTCATTTCCAAGGTGATTGGGTAAATCCTCTCAGTACTCTGGAAGTATGGGTGTGGTAACACATTGGTGATGAAATGTCACCCACACTATCTATGCTGAAGGCTTTTAGTTGGAGTGACATCTAATTTAATGGCTGTGGCACGATATATCTGCTCTAGCAAAGTTGTCATTTCCGTATCAGGTCAGAAAAAACTCTGTTTCTTTGCCTAAAATAATTATTCTTTCCATTTCCAGTTTAGGAAGATTGAAAACTGTTGGGATACCTATCAATAAAAATACGTGTTTGAAATGAAACTGTAAAGAAATAGGCTATTTCTCTGAAAGCTGTGATTTTAATCAGTTCCTGGTGTAAGCGATAGGATGAAGATCCTCCGTGTTGGTATAATTATAAAAATGAGAAATATGTTTGAACTTTGAGCTCCACAACGAAGGCACATGTTTTAAAGGACTCAGGTAACCTTCTATGTTTGTGTTTTAGGCGACCTTTTCCTGTGACTGTGATGATCAATACACGGGTACTTTCTGTGAAGAATTCGATGCCTGCCAGAGGAAACCCTGCCAGAACAATGCCAGCTGTGTGGATGCGAATGAGAAACAGGATGGCAGCAACTTCACCTGTGTCTGCCTTGCTGGTGAGGCTTCCATAGTTAACAGTTAACAATGTGTCTCTCTAGAGGAGACACTTACCGATTAACGATGGTCAAGCAATACAGATGTTGGACAGGTGCCTTTTAGGTCTCATGGAGTCCACCATCCAGCTTGACGTCATGGGGAACAAAGATCCCATATGTCACGGGCAAGTAAGCCCACTCAGCCACGAATGACCCTGTATGCTGCAACTGAGCCATGATGTAGCCAAAGAAATAAGTACATAAATATTAAAAATCCAGTTCTCTGGTCTGAGTCATGGTGTTTTACTAGTATAACACACCAAACAAAATGGTTCCTTTTATTTTCCCTTATACTCAGGTCATCTACGAGGTTGGACTTTTTTTTTTTTTTTTTTAAATCACTGCTGTCTTTTTTTTCCCACTATTTTTTTTTATTTATTTCTTTTTTGGTTGGTGCGAGTCTTTCGAGGTTGTACATTGAAGCTCATTTCCAAGGTGATTGGGTAAATCCTCTCAGTACTCTGGAAGTATGGGTGTGGTAACACATTGGTGATGAAATGTCACCCACACTATCTATGCTGAAGGCTTTTAGTTGGAGTGACATCTAATTTAATGGCTGTGGCACGATATATCTGCTCTAGCAAAGTTGTCATTTCCGTATCAGGTCAGAAAAAACTCTGTTTCTTTGCCTAAAATAATTATTCTTTCCATTTCCAGTTTAGGAAGATTGAAAACTGTTGGGATACCTATCAATAAAAATACGTGTTTGAAATGAAACTGTAAAGAAATAGGCTATTTCTCTGAAAGCTGTGATTTTAATCAGTTCCTGGTGTAAGCGATAGGATGAAGATCCTCCGTGTTGGTATAATTATAAAATGAGAAATATGTTTGAACTTTGAGCTCCACAACGAAGGCACATGTTTTAAAGGACTCAGGTAACCTTCTATGTTTGTGTTTTAGGCGACCTTTTCCTGTGACTGTGATGATCAATACACGGGTACTTTCTGTGAAGAATTCGATGCCTGCCAGAGGAAACCCTGCCAGAACAATGCCAGCTGTGTGGATGCGAATGAGAAACAGGATGGCAGCAACTTCACCTGTGTCTGCCTTGCTGGTGAGGCTTCCATAGTTAACAGTTAACAATGTGTCTCTCTAGAGGAGACACTTACCGATTAACGATGGTCAAGCAATACAGATGTTGGACAGGTGCCTTTTAGGTCTCATGGAGGTCCACCATCCAGCTTGACGTCATTGGGAATGGAGGAAGAAAGTTGCCGTGGGGATAAACATTGTGTTCCGTGGCTGTTTTTCTGACATTAGGATGCTTCTCTCTTAGCCTTCTTCCGTTTCTGTTCTGGCATAGTGATAGTCCTTGTCAAATAGAGGCCTGGATGTTTCAAAGACAATTCTGCAAGTATGTTCTGAGTGTGGGCTGGAGCTATGCTAGGTGATTTTGCTAAGTAACTTAAGAAGAATTTAGGCTAAACTATGCAGGTGGTTAGGTAATGCCACCCAGTCTTCTCCTTTCTTTAGTTGCCTTTTGTTCATGAATGTTCATGAGTCCAAGTTCCTGGAACACCATGCTACACAAGGGGACAAGTCTTTAATATTCCTTGGTTAGTATGGGGGGTTCACAGATCCTACATGAGACTTTCAGATCCTCAGAGCACAAAGAGTGACTCTTTAGAAAGAACAGTGGGCAGTGTGTCCACAGACTTCAGTTCTCTGGTGATCATCTTATTGACTTATTGCTGAGCCAACTCAGTTATAAACCCTCCAGGAGCAGGAGTGGCGTTTTACCAGTGGACATTTTGATATAACTGTTTTGATGCAGCTTAAAAGCAAACACCAAAGTACTTTTTTTTTTTTTTTTTTTTTTAGCATTAATGATGTGTAAAATTGACATCGTCTTCCCCTTTCCATCTCGTCCTGTTGCCGACCTCTGCCACTGGGTAGGGACTCATGGTGATGTAAGAGGTGGGCTTGGAGTAAAGTGGGAGTTGGGGCAATTAAGTGCTCATTGTAAGGGCCATCAATGCAGAAATTCATAAATAAAAGAGTGAAAGTCCTTCACTCATCCATCCCAGTCCAAAATTTATAAAATAGTAAGGGTAGGTTAACACTTTGGCGTATTTTTTCCAGACTAGTGTTTGTGTGTGTGTGTGTGCATGTATGTGTGTGTGTCTTTGTGTGAGAATGTGTATTTACCTTGCAGACCAGATGATTATTTTTCCATGTTAAAAAACCACCCCCCCCCAAAAAAACACTCCCACATTAAAAAAGTGATTATAGTATACATACTGGTTTACGACTCAGTTTTTTCAGTGTTTATCATAAACATCCTTCCATGTCAGTATATATAGTGACAGTCGCTCAGTTGTGTCCAACTCTTTGCGACCCCATGGACAAGCCATGGAATTTTTCAACCAAAAATACTAGAGTCGGTAGCCTTCCCCTTCTCCAGGGGATCTTCCCAACCCAGGAATTGAACCGCAGTCTCTCACATTGCAGGCGGATTCTTTACCATCCGAGGCACCAGGGAAGCCCCAGTATATATAGGGCTACCTTATTCATTTTAATAATTTCATAGCATGTCTCCTAACTTTGTATCTCCAAGGCCAGATTGCTGTCTACTTGCCGTCTCAGACGTTCCAGGCCGCCTTGGCTTGGTTGTTCCCGAACTGAGCTTATCACCTCCCTGGTTCCACCCAGCTCAACTTCCGGTGTTTCCCGCCTATTTCTGTGAGCCAAATGGTTACCCTAGGTAGCCCCTCCCCGCCCTTTCTGCCTCCAAGTGTTCTGCATCTTAACACATAAAGACTTTTCAAGTCATCCCGCTCTCTTTAGCCCCTCTGCCATTGTCCCTAGACTACTTGCCTTTGCTGCTTGTCCGTGTGGCTGAGATAACCTCTCACATTACCTTCATTTACTCTTGTCCATGCTTCACGCTGGGGCCAGGGTGATCATGCCTCAGTGAGCCCTGGTTTCTATTATGTCAGTCTACCCATACTCTATGTTCTCCTGGGTGGTTGTTTTTCACTGCAGATCTGATCTGATACAGTTACTTTCCTCTTAATTCCCTTCTTCCCAGGGCTCTTGGGAGGGAGACCAGAATTCTCAGCCAGCCTCATTCTCCTTCATGAGCTGTCGCTCACCCACCTTCCCAGTCCCATCTCTCCCCACTGGTCACCTTGCTCAGGGACCAGCCACCTCGGTTTTCATCTCCCTGCCTGCTCAAGCTTCTGCAGGGCCACCTCCTCTGCTTTGTGCCTGGACAATTCTCCCTGCTGCCTCCCTTTTGCCAGGTTGCTATTTTGGACCTCATTAACTGTCCCTTTTCCCCGGAAAGTCACAGTTGAATGCTTCAGTCTAGGTCTCCTTCCCTTTTCCACTGTTGTAGTTGGGCTTTCCTTTCCTTCCAGCTCTCACCTGTTTGCGGTGGATGTGTACACGTGTGATTTTTTGATTTCTGCCCATCTCGTCACCTGAATCAGTCCCATGAGAGCACGGCCTGAATTAGTTCTGTTCGACATTGTGTCCCGCTGTGTCTGATGAGTCCTGGATGCTTAGACAGTGTGTTGATGAGATGAATTAATGAAGGGCATGAATGGGACCTCATGTTTTAACCCATTCCTCTGTTGATGGGTCTTTAAGAGTTTCCATTTCTCTGTTATAAGTGATGCTAGGACAAATCAATATCCTTCTATAAATAGTCTCGATCAGGGCTGGTAGGTGGAACTTGTTCCTGTTAGGACTGAAATGATTTCAGTTTGGTGTTTTATCCAGGTCTGTTCTCAGAGGAAACTTCTTCTGCTTCTCAAGGAACTCAAGTGCACAGATTGGAATGACAGGAATGCTTGGTTTGTGAAACTCTCTCATCTTGTCCAGAGCATACTTTCATGTTTACTTAGCTATTTTAATATTAAGTAGTCACTGGTGGAATCATCACCATAACCAGAAACTAGACCTGATGACTAACCACATAGTCTCCTCATCGTTAACAGCTATCAGTTAGTTCAGTTCACTCGCTCAGTCATGTCCGACTCTTTGTGACCCCATGGAGTGCAGCACTTCCCTGTCCTTCACCACCTCCTGGAGCTTGCTCAAAATCATGTCCATTGACTCAGTGATGCTATTCAACCATCTCATCCTCAACTAGAAAAGTAAACTTTACAAAATATAATTAGAATGCCCTTTCATCAAAAGAGCCCTCATCAGTGCATCCCTCAGTCTCCGTTCCCCATCCAGAGTTAATAGTCATCCTAAAGCTTGAGTTGATCTGTTCTTTGTCTTTCTTTTTATATATCTTAATATTTACGTACCTTCCAGGTGGTGCTGTGATAAAGAATCCATCTGCCAATGCTGCACTGCATGGCTTGTGGGGTCTTAGTTTCCTGACCAGGGATTGAACCTGTGCACCCTGTAGGAAGCATGGAGTCTTAACCACTGCACCACCAGAGAAATCACTCTCCATATGCTTTTTACTGTAGTACACACACATGTGCATACACAGATACGAATGCGCACACTAATAGCTGTTCAGTTTTATAGAGAAGCCTGGTATGGTACAGTCCATGGGGTTGCAAAGAGTCAGGCACGACTTGGTGATTGAACAACAACGTTCAATGTTAACTACACGCCAGGGCTGTGCTAAGGACTTTCCAAGGCTACTGTTAGAATAATCTCTGAGTTAAATACTCAACTATACTGATTTTGTAGATGAGAAATCTAAGGCACAGGGAGTGCTGTAATTTGACCAAGATTATTAGGGTGACACTGTACTGCTATAACATACCAATCCTCAAATCTCATGGCTTCCAGGGAGAAGTTTATTTCTGCTGTGTCCTGGTCTGAGGAAGATATTTGATCACCAGGAAGCAGCTCAGGAGCCTGGAGGGTCTGTGGGAGGCTCTGAGCAGTGCCTGGATGTGTGTTCTATCCCTTCCGCTACCCCCTGTTTGCCAGAACCTTGTCACTTGGTCCCTAGAGGCTTTGCCTGGGAAAGGAGTCGTGTGGTGAACATGGTCGTGGTCTGCCTGTGGTCTCCTCCATGTTGAGTACACATGCCAGTACCTGTTGCACTGGAACTTGAACTCCAGTCCCCTGCCTTTCTCCCAAAGCCCATGTTCTTGATCATCTCACTACACTCTTCCTGTATATGCAGCCATGTGGTGAGCTGAAGACTTTCTTGTTATAAATATGTGATTCAAGGCCATGTCATGCTTTCAACTTTCTCCTATCAAATAGGACTTTTCTGAGGAGCAGAAATATTAGGCCATTTTGTCCCTAAAGGGGGACTGGATGCTTGAAAGGAAGACTTTTCTGCTTCGTTTAGTTCTGAATGTCCTTGAAACACTTAGGCTTCCACAGAAAAGCTGTATTTCCTTTGTGAAAAAAAGTATTTACAGGTTAATTAACATCAATTAATTGACCTCTGAGCTCCAGCTCTGTGTGTGAAAACCTTCCAACAGCGGGAAGTCTATTTTCATTTGAAAATACATCCCGTTGTGCTTTCATTTTTGCAAGTGTGATCATGAGGCGTAATCTTGTTTGGTGAATGAATTAATTCAAGCCAGGTTAGTTTTACATGTGCATACACAGACGAAGCCTAAGCTGTTCAGTTTTATAGAGAAGCCTGGTATGGTACAGTCCATGGGGTTGCAAAGAGTCAGGCACGACTTGGTGATTGAACAACAACGTTCAATGTTAACTACACGCCAGGGCTGTGCTAAGGACTTTCCAAGGCTACTGTTAGAATAATCTCTGAGTTAAATACTCAACTATACTGATTTTGTAGATGAGAAATCTAAGGCACAGGGAGTGCTGTAATTTGACCAAGATTATTAGGGTGACACTGTACTGCTATAACATACCAATCCTCAAATCTCATGGCTTCCAGGGAGAAGTTTATTTCTGCTGTGTCCTGGTCTGAGGAAGATATTTGATCACCAGGAAGCAGCTCAGGAGCCTGGAGGGTCTGTGGGAGGCTCTGAGCAGTGCCTGGATGTGTGTTCTATCCCTTCCGCTACCCCCTGTTTGCCAGAACCTTGTCACTTGGTCCCTAGAGGCTTTGCCTGGGAAAGGAGTCGTGTGGTGAACATGGTCGTGGTCTGCCTGTGGTCTCCTCCATGTTGAGTACACATGCCAGTACCTGTTGCACTGGAACTTGAACTCCAGTCCCCTGCCTTTCTCCCAAAGCCCATGTTCTTGATCATCTCACTACACTCTTCCTGTATATGCAGCCATGTGGTGAGCTGAAGACTTTCTTGTTATAAATATGTGATTCAAGGCCATGTCATGCTTTCAACTTTCTCCTATCAAATAGGACTTTTCTGAGGAGCAGAAATATTAGGCCATTTTGTCCCTAAAGGGGGACTGGATGCTTGAAAGGAAGACTTTTCTGCTTCGTTTAGTTCTGAATGTCCTTGAAACACTTAGGCTTCCACAGAAAAGCTGTATTTCCTTTGTGAAAAAAAGTATTTACAGGTTAATTAACATCAATTAATTGACCTCTGAGCTCCAGCTCTGTGTGTGAAAACCTTCCAACAGCGGGAAGTCTATTTTCATTTGAAAATACATCCCGTTGTGCTTTCATTTTTGCAAGTGTGATCATGAGGCGTAATCTTGTTTGGTGAATGAATTAATTCAAGCCAGGTTCTTGTCACCAGAGAACAAAACTTCCACAAAGTCTCTTCACCGAGGCATTGTCTTGATGCCATGCTCATTTATCTTGAGAATGTTTCTTGGTAAGTAAAAATATTCTTTTCAGTAAAGAAGCTTCTGCTCCACATTTGCTAATGTTTTGATATTTTGCTTTGCTTTCTACATCAAGCCAGTACAAAGAGGATTTTTGCATGATCGGTAATCGAGAGATATACCAATATGGTGGGCTGGATGTTGCTGTAGTTTTCATTTTGATTTT
Organism: Tragulus kanchil; assembly: GCA_022376925.1. NCBI lineage: Eukaryota > Metazoa > Chordata > Mammalia > Artiodactyla > Tragulidae > Tragulus > Tragulus kanchil. The sequence goes on from JAIOJX010000026.1 coordinate 57,908,058, forward strand.
TATGACGATTTCTTAGAAGCAGAAGGTGATTTACTTAAAGAGTGAAACATTGATAAGTGTCATATGCATGTATGTACAATATAAGATGAATTGTAGATAAATGTCAGTCAAATTTCTATTTGGGAGAAAATTTTTATCAAGGGTGACTGATATTTTTCTGGAGATTTTTGGGCAGAAAAGCAGGTAATTGTCAGTAGCACAAAATACTGTAGAAGAATCTAATTCTTCTACAGTATTGGATTTCATTGACTTTGGCAACAGCTTGGTCCATGCCATTGGCAGCCTCCTGTTTATGCTGAGGTGAGAAAGGCTCCTTGGAAGTTTTGAGATCTTCCTAACACAACACGCGGGGACAGAGGCAAGGATGGGTGCCTGGAAGTTACCGGATACACAGAAGGGCAGCCCATATGTGGAGATAGTCACAGCTGCTCGCTTTTTATGTGGCTACCGGCAGATGGCCAGCAATTCCCTTTTTTTTGATAAATATGTGATTCAAGGCCATGTCATGCTTTCAACTTTCTCCTATCAAATAGGACTTCTGAGGAGCAGAAATATTAGGCCATTTTGTCCCTAAAGGGGGACTGGATGCTTGAAAGGAAGACTTTTCTGCTTCGTTTAGTTCTGAATGTCCTTGAAACACTTAGGCTTCCACAGAAAAGCTGTATTTCCTTTGTGAAAAAAAGTATTTACAGGTTAATTAACATCAATTAATTGACCTCTGAGCTCCAGCTCTGTGTGTGAAAACCTTCCAACAGCGGGAAGTCTATTTTCATTTGAAAATACATCCCGTTGTGCTTTCATTTTTGCAAGTGTGATCATGAGGCGTAATCTTGTTTGGTGAATGAATTAATTCAAGCCAGGTTCTTGTCACCAGAGAACAAAACTTCCACAAAGTCTCTTCACCGAGGCATTGTCTTGATGCCATGCTCATTTATCTTGAGAATGTTTCTTGGTAAGTAAAAATATTCTTTTCAGTAAAGAAGCTTCTGCTCCACATTTGCTAATGTTTTGATATTTTGCTTTGCTTTCTACATCAAGCCAGTACAAAGAGGATTTTTGCATGATCGGTAATCGAGAGATATACCAATATGGTGGGCTGGATGTTGCTGTAGTTTTCATTTTGATTTTTATGACGATTTCTTAGAAGCAGAAGGTGATTTACTTAAAGAGTGAAACATTGATAAGTGTCATATGCATGTATGTACAATATAAGATGAATTGTAGATAAATGTCAGTCAAATTTCTATTTGGGAGAAAATTTTTATCAAGGGTGACTGATATTTTTCTGGAGATTTTTGGGCAGAAAAGCAGGTAATTGTCAGTAGCACAAAATACTGTAGAAGAATCTAATTCTTCTACAGTATTGGATTTCATTGACTTTGGCAACAGCTTGGTCCATGCCATTGGCAGCCTCCTGTTTATGCTGAGGTGAGAAAGGCTCCTTGGAAGTTTTGAGATCTTCCTAACACAACACGCGGGGACAGAGGCAAGGATGGGTGCCTGGAAGTTACCGGATACACAGAAGGGCAGCCCATATGTGGAGATAGTCACAGCTGCTCGCTTTTTATGTGGCCTGGGAGCTTCCTTGGTGGCTCAGATGGTCAAGCATCCACCTGCCAACACAGGAGACACGGGTTTGATCCCTGATTCAGAAGATCCCACATGTGACAGAGCAACTAAGCCTGTGTGCCACAACTGTTGAGCCTGTGCTCTGGAGCCTGGGAACCCCAGCTGCCTGACCCACGTGCCCTAGAACCTGTGCTCCACAGTGAGTGAAGCCACCACAATGAGAAGCATGTGCACTGCAACTAGAGCGTAGCTCCTACTCGCCACAACCAGAGAAAACCCCGTGGGACAGTGAAGACCCAACATAGTCAAAAATAAGTAAATACATAAAATCAGATAAAAAAATCAGAGCAGAAGCTCCAGTTCTGTTGACACATGCCTGACACATAGTAGGTACTCCATAAAGACTTGTTGAGTGAATGAATGATGAATGAATGAATTGAATGGGATGAAATTCTATCTAGGACATCTAAGTATGGATCGGGGGCTGGATTCCCTTCTCTCTTTGTACATGTGCTGTTTTTCCCTCCCACGTGAGACTGTGGCTGGCCTGGGGTGGGGGGCGCTGTTCAATAGAACAGTGACTATTTCTCCATCCCAGATCGGTTCCACACACTGCTCGTAGTAGACACAGACTTTAACTTCATTAATCAGAATTTGTTTTTGTAAAAGCCTCCTAAGTCCCGAGAAGGTGGTTTTTTTCTCCTAGGAGCTACTTCTTTTTTCAAAAAGAATGGCTGTGATGCATGTTCAGAACCACCACTGCCAAAATATCTGTAAGCATTGTATAAAGCAAGTCTCAATATCAGAGCACTTCATTGGTCTAATAGGTGGTTTCAGCCTGTTTTTTAAAACCTCATCCTTTCCGAGGCAAGGAGAACACACTACGTGTTCCCAGCCCAGCTTCCTCTTTTAAACGCTGAGGGTGGCTCACTTCAGAGTCGAGGAGCCTCTGACTGTGAGTGTGAAGTGGGTCTGCTCCCCTTGGAGATGAATCCCCAGGAGAATTGGCTGGGTCCCCACAACCTGCCTTGCTCATCTGGAGTGCTCAGTCCTGGAGCAGATGAACACAGGTTTGAAGAGGTGGGTTAGTTCAGTTTCAGGATGGACAGAAGCTTGGAATGCGCCTCAGAACCCACCCTTGCTATGCTTGTCTTTCTTTCCTCCTCCCGAATCTTACGCTTCCAACAGCTTCTTTCTTGGAGACACGGGTTTGATCCCTGATTCAGAAGATCCCACATGTGACAGAGCAACTAAGCCTGTGTGCCACAACTGTTGAGCCTGTGCTCTGGAGCCTGGGAACCCCAGCTGCCTGACCCACGTGCCCTAGAACCTGTGCTCCACAGTGAGTGAAGCCACCACAATGAGAAGCATGTGCACTGCAACTAGAGCGTAGCTCCTACTCGCCACAACCAGAGAAAACCCCGTGGGACAGTGAAGACCCAACATAGTCAAAAATAAGTAAATACATAAAATCAGATAAAAAAATCAGAGCAGAAGCTCCAGTTCTGTTGACACATGCCTGACACATAGTAGGTACTCCATAAAGACTTGTTGAGTGAATGAATGATGAATGAATGAATTGAATGGGATGAAATTCTATCTAGGACATCTAAGTATGGATCGGGGGCTGGATTCCCTTCTCTCTTTGTACATGTGCTGTTTTTCCCTCCCACGTGAGACTGTGGCTGGCCTGGGGTGGGGCGCTGTTCAATAGAACAGTGACTATTTCTCCATCCCAGATCGGTTCCACACACTGCTCGTAGTAGACACAGACTTTAACTTCATTAATCAGAATTTGTTTTTGTAAAAGCCTCCTAAGTCCCGAGAAGGTGGTTTTTTTCTCCTAGGAGCTACTTCTTTTTTCAAAAAGAATGGCTGTGATGCATGTTCAGAACCACCACTGCCAAAATATCTGTAAGCATTGTATAAAGCAAGTCTCAATATCAGAGCACTTCATTGGTCTAATAGGTGGTTTCAGCCTGTTTTTTAAAACCTCATCCTTTCCGAGGCAAGGAGAACACACTACGTGTTCCCAGCCCAGCTTCCTCTTTTAAACGCTGAGGGTGGCTCACTTCAGAGTCGAGGAGCCTCTGACTGTGAGTGTGAAGTGGGTCTGCTCCCCTTGGAGATGAATCCCCAGGAGAATTGGCTGGGTCCCCACAACCTGCCTTGCTCATCTGGAGTGCTCAGTCCTGGAGCAGATGAACACAGGTTTGAAGAGGTGGGTTAGTTCAGTTTCAGGATGGACAGAAGCTTGGAATGCGCCTCAGAACCCACCCTTGCTATGCTTGTCTTTCTTTCCTCCTCCCGAATCTTACGCTTCCAACAGCTTCTTTCTTCCTCTCCCTCCACTCCCCCTCCCGCATTGCATCCCTGACTTCTTGTCTGTAAGGACTGGAGGTCTCAGCTCGAAACCAGTCCCTCAAACAAGCAGGGATTTCCTGAGTCCTTGCTCCTGCTCTGTCTGCTCTCCTCTGTCCCCCTTCTCCACCCCTTCTCTTCCTCTCCTTCCTCCTTCTCCTCCCCCTCCTGCTCATCCTTCCCCTGTTCTTCTCCTCCTTGCCTTCCTCCTCATTGTTCTCCTCCTCTCCCTCCTCTTCATCCCCCTCTTCCTTCCCTCTCTTCTCACTTCTCCTTCTCCCCTGTACTCCTCTCTCCTCACTGTCCTCTTCCTCATGGTCCTCTTCACCCTCCTCCTCCTTCCTCCCCCCCTCTCCTCTTTTTCATCTCCAGTTCATAATTTTCTACCCACTTATTTAAGCTTTCTTTCTCTTTATATCATGAACCGACTTCTCCAGATTCATCAGCAGTGTCCTCGCTGATGTCTAGGGGCTCTTTTATCAGCCCTCCTCTCTCACCTGGCTAACAAAGCACTGCCCTGTGTCTGTTCTCCTGGGACCTCTCCAGTCCTCCTCCCCTTCTTCCTTTCCTCATTCTACCTCCAGAGCTCAGCCCTTACCGCTGCCTTCAGTGGCCTGCTCCTTCCTAGGGCAGCAGTTGCTCATTCTGAGCTGTTGCCTCTAAGTGGATGGCCTCCAGATCCTTCCTTCCAGCCTGGCCAGTCTAATAGGTGGTTTCAGCCTGTTTTTTAAAACCTCATCCTTTCCGAGGCAAGGAGAACACACTACGTGTTCCCAGCCCAGCTTCCTCTTTTAAACGCTGAGGGTGGCTCACTTCAGAGTCGAGGAGCCTCTGACTGTGAGTGTGAAGTGGGTCTGCTCCCCTTGGAGATGAATCCCCAGGAGAATTGGCTGGGTCCCCACAACCTGCCTTGCTCATCTGGAGTGCTCAGTCCTGGAGCAGATGAACACAGGTTTGAAGAGGTGGGTTAGTTCAGTTTCAGGATGGACAGAAGCTTGGAATGCGCCTCAGAACCCACCCTTGCTATGCTTGTCTTTCTTTCCTCCTCCCGAATCTTACGCTTCCAACAGCTTCTTTCTTCCTCTCCCTCCACTCCCCCTCCCGCATTGCATCCCTGACTTCTTGTCTGTAAGGACTGGAGGTCTCAGCTCGAAACCAGTCCCTCAAACAAGCAGGGATTTCCTGAGTCCTTGCTCCTGCTCTGTCTGCTCTCCTCTGTCCCCCTTCTCCACCCCTTCTCTTCCTCTCCTTCCTCCTTCTCCTCCCCCTCCTGCTCATCCTTCCCCTGTTCTTCTCCTCCTTGCCTTCCTCCTCATTGTTCTCCTCCTCTCCCTCCTCTTCATCCCCCTCTTCCTTCCCTCTCTTCTCACTTCTCCTTCTCCCCTGTACTCCTCTCTCCTCACTGTCCTCTTCCTCATGGTCCTCTTCACCCTCCTCCTCCTTCCTCCCCCCCTCTCCTCTTTTTCATCTCCAGTTCATAATTTTCTACCCACTTATTTAAGCTTTCTTTCTCTTTATATCATGAACCGACTTCTCCAGATTCATCAGCAGTGTCCTCGCTGATGTCTAGGGGCTCTTTTATCAGCCCTCCTCTCTCACCTGGCTAACAAAGCACTGCCCTGTGTCTGTTCTCCTGGGACCTCTCCAGTCCTCCTCCCCTTCTTCCTTTCCTCATTCTACCTCCAGAGCTCAGCCCTTACCGCTGCCTTCAGTGGCCTGCTCCTTCCTAGGGCAGCAGTTGCTCATTCTGAGCTGTTGCCTCTAAGTGGATGGCCTCCAGATCCTTCCTTCCAGCCTGGCCAGTCGCCCCGTCCCAGTGCCTTCACTGGGCTTGGAGTGATGCTCTGCTAACCCTCAGCCCCCCACTTAGACTGACTCCAGACCCTCCTCCCTTGGCGTCCCCCACAGACGTTCAGGCCTCGCTCTCCCGCATGCCTCCAGGTCCTATCAGCCAGCGGTGCCATGGCTGCCCTTGTCTCTCGGGCTGGAAGCTCAGTCCTGACTCTGGCCTCCCTCTTCTGGTTTATTTCTGGACAGTCTCCAGTTGGCGCCATTTGTGACGGTTCTCCCATCTGCCCTGTATGCTGCTTCCTCTTCCAGTGCCCTGGTTTAGACCTTGTCAACTGCTGCCTGAATGATTGTTATGAGTCTGTCACCCTCCTCCTCAGCCACGCTGCCTTGCTTCCACCTGCAGTGCAGTATTCCAGAAGCCTAGCACTGGAGCCCAGTCGGGTGAGGGCAAAGCCTGCTCCCACTACTTGCTCTCTGTGTGGCTTTGGGAAACTTCGTCTCACTGAGTCTCAACTTTCTCTCTGTAGATCAGGCTGGGTGGCAGAATCCACAGCCCACCATTGTTGAGCCCATAGTCGGATGCCTTGCACAGAGCCCTTCCGCTGCTTCCTCTGGCTGGAGCTTTGGCCTCAGCATCGTTTGTGGCTTCCCTCTCTGGAGGGAGGAACCATAGGGAATCCTCAGTACATCCATTTGTCCTCTGCTAAGACCCAGGAGAGCTGGACCTGGATGGGTCACTTCCTGCTATGGTCTTTGCCTCAGGGCCAGCCTGGCTTTCACGGTCTTTCCAAACGAGCCTTATGAAGAGGCAAGAAAAGACACGTGAGGAATAGATGAGTGTGGGTTTTAAAGTCTACAATCCTGGGTCTCACTGTAGGCTGAGTCTCTCATCTCTACTTTACTCCTCTGAGCCCAAGTTTTCTTGTATGTAAAATGGAATAATGGTAGTGACCTTATAAGGGTTAAAGAGAACACACATACATGTGCAAACATATATGTACACACACACACACATATATATATATATATATATCTACACATGAACACGCACATGTATACGTAAACACATCTATGCATCCACATGCATATACCTGGCAGGTGATTCATAAAAGATCCCTGGTTTGTAGCCTCTAACCATGAGTAAGAGGAAACCCATGAGAAGGATTGGAGCATGCCTTTTTCCTCCTCTCCCTGAGGCTGTGTCCATCCTCCTGTGCCCGCTTTTGGCTGTCCATTTGGAGTTGCCTCGTTCTGTCCAGACCAGAGCCCCTGTTCTGAGGGAAAAGGGAAGGAAGTTCTCAAGCTCTCTTCCCAAATTATATCAAGTGAAAACAAGAAGGAACAGCCACAGCACTCTTTTGTCATGGCTGTGCTGCACTCAGAAACCTTCAAAGATGCCATGCCAGTGACCCTGGCTCCTGTGCACGTGGATCTGAGGCTGTCAGGGCCTGGCCTGCCCCCAGACTTCGTCCCCCCACCTGCTCCAGGCTGTCCAGCGTCACGCGACCCCACATGGGCCTGACTCGATACCAAGTCCTGGATTTGCTCCCACTGTGTTTCATTGTTTCCTGTGAATGTGTCTTCTTTCCTCATCTGGAGAGTAAGCTGCCTGCAGGCAGGAACAGTGTCTAAACATCTTTTAGATTCTCCGTTTGTGAATGTTCACTCCCTCCAAATTCTTCCTAAAAGAATAAGTGAATGACTCCTCTATGCATGTGTGCATGCTCAGTTGCTCAGTTGTGTCCAATTCTGTGTGCATTCATGGATTGGAGCCTGTCAGGCTCCTCTGTCCATGTTTGCAATGGCTCAGTTGCTCATTCCTTGTGTGCAATGGTCTTTGCCTCAGGGCCAGCCTGGCTTTCACGGTCTTTCCAAACGAGCCTTATGAAGAGGCAAGAAAAGACACGTGAGGAATAGATGAGTGTGGGTTTTAAAGTCTACAATCCTGGGTCTCACTGTAGGCTGAGTCTCTCATCTCTACTTTACTCCTCTGAGCCCAAGTTTTCTTGTATGTAAAATGGAATAATGGTAGTGACCTTATAAGGGTTAAAGAGAACACACATACATGTGCAAACATATATGTACACACACACACACATATATATATATATATATATATCTACACATGAACACGCACATGTATACGTAAACACATCTATGCATCCACATGCATATACCTGGCAGGTGATTCATAAAAGATCCCTGGTTTGTAGCCTCTAACCATGAGTAAGAGGAAACCCATGAGAAGGATTGGAGCATGCCTTTTTCCTCCTCTCCCTGAGGCTGTGTCCATCCTCCTGTGCCCGCTTTTGGCTGTCCATTTGGAGTTGCCTCGTTCTGTCCAGACCAGAGCCCCTGTTCTGAGGGAAAAGGGAAGGAAGTTCTCAAGCTCTCTTCCCAAATTATATCAAGTGAAAACAAGAAGGAACAGCCACAGCACTCTTTTGTCATGGCTGTGCTGCACTCAGAAACCTTCAAAGATGCCATGCCAGTGACCCTGGCTCCTGTGCACGTGGATCTGAGGCTGTCAGGGCCTGGCCTGCCCCCAGACTTCGTCCCCCCACCTGCTCCAGGCTGTCCAGCGTCACGCGACCCCACATGGGCCTGACTCGATACCAAGTCCTGGATTTGCTCCCACTGTGTTTCATTGTTTCCTGTGAATGTGTCTTCTTTCCTCATCTGGAGAGTAAGCTGCCTGCAGGCAGGAACAGTGTCTAAACATCTTTTAGATTCTCCGTTTGTGAATGTTCACTCCCTCCAAATTCTTCCTAAAAGAATAAGTGAATGACTCCTCTATGCATGTGTGCATGCTCAGTTGCTCAGTTGTGTCCAATTCTGTGTGCATTCATGGATTGGAGCCTGTCAGGCTCCTCTGTCCATGGAATTTTCAAGGCCAAAATACTGGAGTCTGTTGCCATTTCCTTGGGGCTCTTCCCGACCTGGGTCTTGAACCCGTGTCTCTTGTGTCTCCTGCATTGGCAGGTAGATTCTTTACCAACTGTGCCATTCTTTGAGTTAATTACGCAAGCTTAGAATTCAATGGATAACTAGCTTCAGGCCAGTCTTTTAATTTGTCTGCTTCATGGTATCATTTTTTGATTAATGTTTTCTCCCTTTTTTTTTTTTAAACATTTATTTTATTTATTTATCTTTTGGGGGGTTGGGTGGGGAGGGAGGGGAGCAGGCGGGCCACTTCTATTGGTCTTTCATTTCTCTATTTTCATCCATCTTTGTTCTTTGGCTCCTGTGGGCCTCCCATCGCGGTGACCGCTGTCGTCACAGAGAGCCGGCTCTGGGCGCCTGCGCTCCAGAGCTCCGGCTCGGTAGTTTGACACATCAGTCCAGCCGCTCTGCAGCACGTGGGATCTTCCCAGGCCAGGGATTGAACTGGCGCCCATTGCATTGCAAGGCAGTGTCCTTACCCACTGGACCATCAGGGAAGCCCTGTTTTCTCCCTTTTGATTTCAATTTCTCAGAACATATGTTAAGTTCTTTCTTGAAACCTCTCCCCCTTTGTAATCACTAGATTAGAAGACAGAGGTGTCATTTATAGTTCAGTCTATTTTACTATTTCAATTAATATTTCTTATTTGGGCTCTATAGAATTTGAAAAGAGATTATTAAAAACTGATGAGTTATCTTCGTCCCCCACCTGCTCCAGGCTGTCCAGCGTCACGCGACCCCACATGGGCCTGACTCGATACCAAGTCCTGGATTTGCTCCCACTGTGTTTCATTGTTTCCTGTGAATGTGTCTTCTTTCCTCATCTGGAGAGTAAGCTGCCTGCAGGCAGGAACAGTGTCTAAACATCTTTTAGATTCTCCGTTTGTGAATGTTCACTCCCTCCAAATTCTTCCTAAAAGAATAAGTGAATGACTCCTCTATGCATGTGTGCATGCTCAGTTGCTCAGTTGTGTCCAATTCTGTGTGCATTCATGGATTGGAGCCTGTCAGGCTCCTCTGTCCATGGAATTTTCAAGGCCAAAATACTGGAGTCTGTTGCCATTTCCTTGGGGCTCTTCCCGACCTGGGTCTTGAACCCGTGTCTCTTGTGTCTCCTGCATTGGCAGGTAGATTCTTTACCAACTGTGCCATTCTTTGAGTTAATTACGCAAGCTTAGAATTCAATGGATAACTAGCTTCAGGCCAGTCTTTTAATTTGTCTGCTTCATGGTATCATTTTTTGATTAATGTTTTCTCCCTTTTTTTTTTTTAAACATTTATTTTATTTATTTATCTTTTGGGGGGTTGGGTGGGGAGGGAGGGGAGCAGGCGGGCCACTTCTATTGGTCTTTCATTTCTCTATTTTCATCCATCTTTGTTCTTTGGCTCCTGTGGGCCTCCCATCGCGGTGACCGCTGTCGTCACAGAGAGCCGGCTCTGGGCGCCTGCGCTCCAGAGCTCCGGCTCGGTAGTTTGACACATCAGTCCAGCCGCTCTGCAGCACGTGGGATCTTCCCAGGCCAGGGATTGAACTGGCGCCCATTGCATTGCAAGGCAGTGTCCTTACCCACTGGACCATCAGGGAAGCCCTGTTTTCTCCCTTTTGATTTCAATTTCTCAGAACATATGTTAAGTTCTTTCTTGAAACCTCTCCCCCTTTGTAATCACTAGATTAGAAGACAGAGGTGTCATTTATAGTTCAGTCTATTTTACTATTTCAATTAATATTTCTTATTTGGGCTCTAGGGAAATGGAATGAAAGAGATTATTTAAAAGCAGCAGTGCATGATGCTTATTAGTCATTAATTACTTTGTAATGAGTATCCTTGGCATTCCTGGCTCTGTGGTTGGGGCTGTGGATAAAAGTCACCAACACGTGCTCTTTAAGAATAGGACAGTGTCTCTGTTCCTTAAAAAACTAGGACTAGAACCACCATATCATCCAGCAACCCCACTATTAGGCTTATACCCTGATGAAATCAAAACTGAAAGAGACACCTGTACCCCAGTGTTCACTGCCACTCTACACAATAGCTAGAACATGGAAGCAACCTAGATGTCCATCGATGAATGAATGGATAAAAAAGCTCTGGTACATATATACAATGGAATATTTCTCAGCCATCAAAAGAAATGCATTTAAGTGAAGTAAGTCAGAAAGAGAAAGATAAATATTGTATACTAACCCATATATATGGAATCTAGAAAGATGATACTGGTAAACGTATATGCAGAGCAGCAATGGAGAAATGGACATAGAGAACAGACTTAGGGATGTTGGAGGGAGGGAGGAATGAGCGAGATGTATGGAAAGAGTAACATGGAAGCTTACATTACCATATGTAAAATAGATAACCCATGGGAATCTGCTGTAAGACTAAGGAAACTCAAACAGGGCCTCTGTAACAACCTAGAGGGGTGGAATGGGGAGAGAGATGGGAGGGGAGTTCAAATGGGAGGGAGCTTGTGTAGACCTATGGCTGATTCAGGTTTATGTATGGCAGTAAACAACAAAACTCTATAAAAGTAAAATAAAAATAAAACTTTAAAAAAGTAAACAAAAAAGAAATAGGGCAGCGTCTCTGGGAACAGTACAGTGACAGGGGCAGTAGTTGAGCCTAGGGGCTCTCACACACATGAAAAGAAAAAACCCCTGTCAACATGCAGCCAGTAAAGACTTTTTGATGTCAAATAATACTTGACTTTCGCTTTCTGACCTTTGTTTCTTTGCAGTCTGCGTGTCGAACTCCTAAATGAATAATATTAATATTTGATGTTTAAAAAGCTGCTGCTAGTTTTCCAGATGAGTGGTTCTTAAACTTTAGCATCAACCTTGCTTTAGAGTCAGCTGGAGGGCTTCTTAAAGCTTTGGACTCCGTCCCCTGAGTCTCTGGTTCTGTGGGGCTAGGGAGATGCTGGTGACTTTGCCCTTGTGGTAGGATCCCAGCTGTCGCTGGTCTGGGGACCACACATGGAGAACCACTGCCCCACACTGCCTGTTAAAAACTGAGAGATCAAACAATAATGGCGTAATGTTTGGCAGTGTTAAAACCCTAAAGTATTCAGGGACTTCCCTGGTGGTCCAGTGGTTAAGACTCTGTGTTGCCAATGCAGGGAGTGCAGGTTTGATTTCTGATTCGGGAACTAGGATCCCACATGTCTCAGGGTGAAGCCAGAAATTAAAAGCTTAAGTTATTCATTCATTCAAAAATATTGAGCTTTACCCACAATGTGCCAGGCTTGGTATAGGCTATTGTGGGTTGAAGGGTGCACTTGATGGAAATGGCTTCTACTCTTTGGGGTTGATCTCATTCCATTCCTATCTTGAGAACCAGATTTGATCATTATCCCCGTTTCACCCAGGAGGGGAATGAAGGTCAAAGTCAGCCCGTTGACACTTCCACTCAGCTGATCATTCACCACCCTGGCCTCTGACACTCCAAGCTACTGTCCTTCCCACTGTGCCTCTTGTTAGATGTGATTCCTTTTTCCTTTTCTAACCTCGAGGTTAATTTTCCTAATTCTGCTGAATGGTCACTTTCTTTCTTGCTTTTCTTTCTATTGCATATCCCCATTTTAATTATATATATACATATAAAATATATATATATATTAATATATATCATATATTACATATATATGATATATATATATTAAATATATATATTTTAAGTTTTGGTCTCTTTATATTGATTATTTATTTATTTATTTTTTTATCCATCTTAATTCTTTGGCCTGTGTGGGCCTCCCATCACAGTGGCCTCTCTTGTTGCAAAGCACTGGCTCTGGGCGCATGTGCTCCAGAGCACTGGCTCATAAATGGACACACTGGTCCAGCTGCTCCGTGGCATGTAGGATCCTCCTAGGCCAGGGATCGAACTAGTGGCCCTTGCACTGCAAGGTGGACTCTTTACTCACTGGACCACCAGAGAAGTCCTCCATTTTGATTATATTTTAGTGATTGCCTTTTGCAGATGGGCCTCCTATCGCTTCCTTTCTTTGCCTTTGATCTTAAAATCATGTTTGCATTTGCTCAGATGTGTTTGCTTTTCCCCTGCCAGAAGATATTACTAGTTTTTTTTTCCCTGTTAAATAACTTCTGCCTTCTGACGTTGAAATTAGATGTCTTGCGGACTGAATGTCTTGATGGCGCACGGATTCCTGCTATTTATTGCTTGCTAATATTAGACACTTCATCTCTGCTGTGGCAGCTGGGGCCCATCCGGCCGCTCTGATCCCCCCAGGGTGAGAGCTGAGGCTGGTGGGCTCTGTCAGTGGCATCAGGCTTTCAGTACAAATCCAGCGGCTTCATCTCACTGCACAGGCCAGGCTATTAAAAGACCAGAACTGTTAAAAATAGCTCTCACCACAATTCCCACCTGAGAGGCTTTCAGCAGAGCTCTGCAAAGAAACAATTAGATTCTACCTCGTAGAGCCAGAGTGACTGGAGAAGAATATTTCAGTGGAGAAATCATAAAGATCATACACAAAAGCCATTGTTGCAGAGAAGGAGAATGTTTCAAAAGGAACTGGTCAGTTGCATATTTTATTTTTTTAATTGTCTGACTCATTTAGCCAACTTTGTTTATGCTTCATGCAATTTGCCATTGAACTCTGGAAGGTTTTCCTTCATTTGAAGAGTACAGCCAGACATAGTGATTTGGGGGCAGACTGGGGGATATAGTGTTTTCCTTATGTTGCTGTCAGTCAAATGACACCCCTAGGATGTCGTTTTCTTCAAATCATTCTGATATTTACAGAGAAACATAGCTATTTTTCTCTTTATACACACTAATAAATTATGATTACATTTTATACTTAACCACAACATAGTGTAACATGAAATACTCCCAGGGTGTGTTAGAAGAAATGTAATCTGGTTGTGCAACCCATTGAATGAATGAGTCAGTTCAATGCATTTCCTTAAAGGTGCCAGGTCATCTCCTCCGTCTGTTGGGCTTCACTCAGTAGCACATGGACTTTATTTCATCTGACACCATTTCTCATGGTCAGACTGCTTTAAATATACTAAGGCTCCATCTAGAGCGTTCTTGATCATACTGTATGTCCTTGAATGTCATCTTTATAATATATGTATCCTAAGCCACAACTTTAATACTTATGTCTTGTTGGTTACATGAGAATTTTATCCAAAGAGATGATAGAACCTCTCTGATTCCTTAAGAGATCAGTATTTCCAAGAGTATTTGTTTTTGAAGCAGTTATTTTGCTTAGGAGTTGACTACCGCAATTGCAAATTCCTCAATACCTTAAAAGTTTTGTTTTTTTTTTTAAAGATTTATTTATTTATTTATTTTGAGGGGGGGAGTGGGAAGGGAGAGGAGCAAGTGGGCTACTTCTATGGGTCTTTCATTTGTCTATTTTCATCCATCTTTGTTCTTTGGCCCATGTGGGCCTCCCATCGCGGTGGTGTCTGTTGTCGCAGAGCACCGGCTCTGGGCACATGCGCTCCAGAGCTCCGGCTCGGTAATTGGACACATTGGTCCAGCCGCTCCACGGCACGTGGGATCTTCCCAGGCCAGGGATCGAACCGGCGCCCCTTGCACTGCAAGGCTGTGTCCTTACCCACTGGACCACCAGGGAAGCCCCTACCTTAAAGTTGTTAGAGTCAAATAATTTATTTTAAAATGGTCTTTAGCTTTCCAGGAGTTATAAATTTCTTATGGATTCTGATTTTTTAAAAATGTTCTAAAGTTGTTGTTTCCCTGTTTTATAAAGAATTGCTGTCTGTTTAAGGGCAGATAAGAGGCATTGGAGGGTTTTCCTTATGTTGCTGTCAGTCAAATGACACCCCTAGGATGTCGTTTTCTTCAAATCATTCTGATATTTACAGAGAAACATAGCTATTTTTCTCTTTATACACACTAATAAATTATGATTACATTTTATACTTAACCACAACATAGTGTAACATGAAATACTCCCAGGGTGTGTTAGAAGAAATGTAATCTGGTTGTGCAACCCATTGAATGAATGAGTCAGTTCAATGCATTTCCTTAAAGGTGCCAGGTCATCTCCTCCGTCTGTTGGGCTTCACTCAGTAGCACATGGACTTTATTTCATCTGACACCATTTCTCATGGTCAGACTGCTTTAAATATACTAAGGCTCCATCTAGAGCGTTCTTGATCATACTGTATGTCCTTGAATGTCATCTTTATAATATATGTATCCTAAGCCACAACTTTAATACTTATGTCTTGTTGGTTACATGAGAATTTTATCCAAAGAGATGATAGAACCTCTCTGATTCCTTAAGAGATCAGTATTTCCAAGAGTATTTGTTTTTGAAGCAGTTATTTTGCTTAGGAGTTGACTACCGCAATTGCAAATTCCTCAATACCTTAAAAGTTTTGTTTTTTTTTTTAAAGATTTATTTATTTATTTATTTTGAGGGGGGGAGTGGGAAGGGAGAGGAGCAAGTGGGCTACTTCTATGGGTCTTTCATTTGTCTATTTTCATCCATCTTTGTTCTTTGGCCCATGTGGGCCTCCCATCGCGGTGGTGTCTGTTGTCGCAGAGCACCGGCTCTGGGCACATGCGCTCCAGAGCTCCGGCTCGGTAATTGGACACATTGGTCCAGCCGCTCCACGGCACGTGGGATCTTCCCAGGCCAGGGATCGAACCGGCGCCCCTTGCACTGCAAGGCTGTGTCCTTACCCACTGGACCACCAGGGAAGCCCCTACCTTAAAGTTGTTAGAGTCAAATAATTTATTTTAAAATGGTCTTTAGCTTTCCAGGAGTTATAAATTTCTTATGGATTCTGATTTTTTAAAAATGTTCTAAAGTTGTTGTTTCCCTGTTTTATAAAGAATTGCTGTCTGTTTAAGGGCAGATAAGAGGCATTGGAGGGTTTTCCTAGTGGCTCAGTGGTAAAGAATCTGCTTGCAATGCAGGACACCCAGGTTCGATCCCTGGGTTGGAAAGATCTGTTGGAAGAGGGCATGGCAACCCATTCCAGTTTTCTTGCCTGGAGAATCCCATAGACAGAGGAGCCTGGTAAGCTATGGTTCATAGGGTTGCACAGAGTTGAACACGACTGAAGTGACTAAGCAGCAGCAGGAGGCAAGGGTTTTTTTAGTCTGAAGGACCAAGGTTTGACTGACCTAAACTCGGGCTTCTCAGTTCTGACATTAGGGATATTTGGTGGCTGAGTAATTCTTTGAGTATCTTAGTGTTTAGCAGCATTCTCTGGCTTCTACCTGTCAGATGCTGGAGCGTCCCCAGGGGTGGGACAATAAGCAGTGTCTCTGGACATTGTCACATATTCCTGGGGGAGAGTGTCAGCTAGTGGAGAACCACTGACACAAGAAATTAAACTTGGGTAGGGGCTTTGGCTTCCTTTCCCTGGAGAAGAAAATGGCGACCCACTTCAGTATTCTTGCCTGGAGAATCCATGGACCAAGGAGGCTGGCAGGAGTCGCAAAGAGTCTAACACGACTGAGCGACTAACACTTTCACTTTCAGGGGCTTTGGCAGGAGGAAGGAGTTCTGTTTCAGACCTGTTGCTGCTCTGCTGCAGGGAACTGTGGAAGATGCTGAATGCTAGCTGGAGAAGCGAGACGAGCGAGTCAGCCAGGTTCCACCCATCCCAGTCTGGTGGGGGCAGGGGGGTCCTTCAGTGGGTAATTGCTCCATTGTGTTTCTCCAGATTGGAAGCCAGACCATGGCAGAGTACAAGGTGTGTTTTTTTTTTTTTTTTTGGCCACTTATATTGATCTTTCCTTTATTTGTTTTCATCCATCTTTGTTCTTTTGGCCTGTGTGGGCCTCCCGTTGCAGTGGCCTCTCTTGTTACAGAGCACCAGCTCTGGGCACATGCACTCCAGAGCTCTGGCTCAGTAGTTGGACACATCGGTGCAGCTGCTCTGCAGCACGTGGGATCTTCCAAGGCCAGGGATTGAACTGGCGCCCCTTGCACTGCAAGGCAGTGTCCTTATCCATTGGACCACCAGGGAAGCCCCACAAGGTGATTTTTGATAACACATTTTTGAGATAAATTTTTACTTTACTAGCTACACATTTATTTTAATGGGTGTTGGAAAAGAGAGTGATAAGCACATGTTGCCTATGCCGTTGTGAGTGTTATTGTTTAGGGAGAAGTCAAATC
Organism: Tragulus kanchil; assembly: GCA_022376925.1. NCBI lineage: Eukaryota > Metazoa > Chordata > Mammalia > Artiodactyla > Tragulidae > Tragulus > Tragulus kanchil. Next base: position 57,924,852 of record JAIOJX010000026.1, read on the forward strand.
TAACTTGAAAAGTGTATAGCTGTTGTTAGGGCAAAAGCTTTAAGCAAATTGGTTCATTTGTACCAGGAAGTGTTTAAGTGCTTAAGGATTCAGCGATCGGGACAAGACAAAGCCCTGATTCTCAGGTACTTTATGGTCTCTAGAGGGAACCAAAAAAGAATATCATTTCATGTCATGATAAATATGTTATAATGGAGCATGCAGGAAGACCACAAGTGACTCCAGAGTTGAAGCCTTGATCCTATGGAATCACATTGTAGATGGGGAGGTAGCCACTAGATGTGTATTTTTTTGAGTAGTGCATGCAGTGCTAAGTTACTTCAGTTGTGTCCGACTCTCTCTCTCTCTTTTTTTTAAAGGTTTATTTATGTATTTATTTATTTTGGGCGGGGGTCGGGTTTGGGAGGGAGGGGAGCGGGTGGGCCACTTCTATTGGTCTTTCATTTCTCTATTTTTATCAGTCTTTGCTCTTTGGCCTGTGTGGGCCTCGCATCGCGGTGGCATCTGTTGTCACAGAGCACCGGCTCTGGGCGCATGCGCTCCAGAGCTCCGGCTCCGTCATTGGACACATCAGTCCAGCCGCTCTGCGGCATGTGGGATCTTCCCAGGCCAGGGATCGAACTGTCGCCCCTTGCACTGCAAGGCGGTGTCATTACCCACTGGACCCTATAGATCATAGCCCATCAGGCTCCTCTGTCCATGGAATTCTGCAGGCAAGAATACTGAAGTGGGTTGTCATGCCCTCCTCCAGGGGATCTTTCTGACCTAGAGATTGAACCTGAGTTTCATACACCTCCTGCATTGACAGGAAGGTTCTTTAGAGATAAGTACTAAAGTAGAGGATAAGAGAGCTTCCCTCATGGCTCAGACCGTAAAGAATCTGCCTGCAGTGCAGGAAACCTGGGTTCAGTTCCTGGGTTGGGAAGATCCTCTGGAGAAGGGAATGGTTGTTCACTCCAGTATTCTTGCCTGAAGAATTCCATGGACAGAAGAGCCTGGCAGGCTACAAGCCCCGGGGTCGCAAAGAGTTGGACATGACTGAACGGCTAACACTTTAAAAAGACATAAGGTCTGAGCAGGCAGTTTCTGAGTAGAGACCTCACTAGTGGGTTGGGCAGCCACAGAAGAGGGCGGATAAGAGGGAACAAAGTGATGGTGGACCGAGCTTCTTAATGTCCTAGAATGGCTCTTACAGGAAAGTCTATCTTATATAATCTTTTGTGGGTTTTTTTTCCCTTGCAAGATTAAACTTACAAACCACAGTGGTTCTCGAGCCTTGTCAAGCATCTCAATATGTGTTGCTTTAATCCTGTTTTTCAACTTAAAATTCATTAAAAGGTTCAGTTACTCAACTAAGCATTGTAATTGGAATCCTAATGATGGATGCTCTCGTGTGTCACACTTTCTACAGGGTGACACCTTCTTGGCACAGTAACACATTCAGACCAGCCTAAGCCAGATGCCCAGTGGCAGTCCCAGGGCTCAGATCTCTGTCATGACGTCCTCATCTGCTTATCTGGCTCCATCTCTTTCTGGGTTAGAAGACTCAACCTACTAAGGGAAGATCTATATTATTTTTATTTGATTCCAATTCTTGACCCAGATGAGTTAGATTTTGTGCTTAGAAGACCCAGGTTGTTTCTAGGAGAGAGATTTTCAGCTGTCTTCAAGACCTGGGCATCCAGGGAAGTTCTTCCCGTACCAGTGATGAACACACATGGCCCATCCTTTTCCTTACTGTCTCCAACTACAGTTGGCTCTGAGCTGGGCCCTCCAAATGGGGCTGATTTCCCAGCCTATTGCACAGCCCTTGGGTTCAAGAGAAATCTTCACCTAATTGTTCCAATTTTGTTTGGAACCTCCACAAAGATCGTAGCTAGCTTCTTTTTGTGTTTAGTTGGATTTTGCATTTCTTTAGATTCCCTAAACATTTGCTTATCTCCCTAACAGGTTCTAGAGGCGACATACGTATAATTCTGTTAGGTCCTCCTTTCCTTTGTGTAATTCAGTTTTAAAGTCTCCTCTCTTATCTCTTGATTTTATAGGTGAGATTCCACTAAGTGTCCACCCCACCTCAGCCCCTCCCCAAGTTAGCGTCTAACTTTCTTCCCAGTAGTCTCTCTGTTACACAGCAGTTTAACATTAATTAACACCACTTGTGTCTTCCCAGGGTAGGGTCACAACTCCTTGGGTTGAATCGAGTATCTCTCTCATGTCCATGTGTGGGCCTGAGGCCACAGCGCTAACACAATGCTAAAGACTGAAAAGGAGCTGGACAAGTTTGGCCCAGGGCTGCAGCACTTTGGTCGTGGGAAAGAGTGGGAAGATGAGGGGACAGAGGTCAGGTCATGCGGTGGTCTTTAGCCATGGGACGAAGTGTTTCAGGTTTATGCCAAGCTTCTGGGGAAGCCACCCTGAATATTCATTGGAAGGACTGATGCTGATGCAGAAACTCCAATACTTGGGCCACCTGATGCGAAGAACTGATTCATTGGAAAAGATCCTAATGTTGGGAAAAATTGAGGGCAAGAGGAGAAGGAGGCGGCGGCAGAGGATGACATGGTTGGATGACATCACTGAATCAATGGACATGAATTTGATACATTCGTGTGTGTGTGTGTGTGTGTGTGTGTGTGTGTGTGTGTGCTAGAGCAGAGCCACCCTGCAGTGGTAGCAATGGCCACCACTTCCATCCATTGTGTTGATGTCATCACTATCTGACTTGACCATCTTCTAACAAGATCCTCTCGGTGCCTGTCACTGCTTTGGTAAAGAAACATTACCAATGTTTTTTTTTGATAAAGAAACATTATTCATGACTGGCGTATTTACTTCATTCCTCAGAAAGAGACAGGTTTTCAGCAGGATTGAAGGGAGAATCTGGGCAAAGCTTTAGTGGTCTAATTTTGTCATTTGGAGTCTGACCAGTGCTTGAGACCAGTAGTGATACCTGGCCCCATGTGGATAAGAATCAGGTTCTGAACTATGGCTCAGCACAGCCATAGGCTGGTTATGGTTTACAGCTGACCAACTGGCCACGTGCAGCTAAAGATGCTGGAAATCCTATAATCCCATAGTCCTAGCCCTGCCCCTCTCCCTTTTAGTCTTATTAATTCTGAATTTTAGGTCCTCCTTTCCTTTGTGTAATTCAGTTTTAAAGTCTCCTCTCTTATCTCTTGATTTTATAGGTGAGATTCCACTAAGTGTCCACCCCACCTCAGCCCCTCCCCAAGTTAGCGTCTAACTTTCTTCCCAGTAGTCTCTCTGTTACACAGCAGTTTAACATTAATTAACACCACTTGTGTCTTCCCAGGGTAGGGTCACAACTCCTTGGGTTGAATCGAGTATCTCTCTCATGTCCATGTGTGGGCCTGAGGCCACAGCGCTAACACAATGCTAAAGACTGAAAAGGAGCTGGACAAGTTTGGCCCAGGGCTGCAGCACTTTGGTCGTGGGAAAGAGTGGGAAGATGAGGGGACAGAGGTCAGGTCATGCGGTGGTCTTTAGCCATGGGACGAAGTGTTTCAGGTTTATGCCAAGCTTCTGGGGAAGCCACCCTGAATATTCATTGGAAGGACTGATGCTGATGCAGAAACTCCAATACTTGGGCCACCTGATGCGAAGAACTGATTCATTGGAAAAGATCCTAATGTTGGGAAAAATTGAGGGCAAGAGGAGAAGGAGGCGGCGGCAGAGGATGACATGGTTGGATGACATCACTGAATCAATGGACATGAATTTGATACATTCGTGTGTGTGTGTGTGTGTGTGTGTGTGTGTGTGTGTGTGCTAGAGCAGAGCCACCCTGCAGTGGTAGCAATGGCCACCACTTCCATCCATTGTGTTGATGTCATCACTATCTGACTTGACCATCTTCTAACAAGATCCTCTCGGTGCCTGTCACTGCTTTGGTAAAGAAACATTACCAATGTTTTTTTTTGATAAAGAAACATTATTCATGACTGGCGTATTTACTTCATTCCTCAGAAAGAGACAGGTTTTCAGCAGGATTGAAGGGAGAATCTGGGCAAAGCTTTAGTGGTCTAATTTTGTCATTTGGAGTCTGACCAGTGCTTGAGACCAGTAGTGATACCTGGCCCCATGTGGATAAGAATCAGGTTCTGAACTATGGCTCAGCACAGCCATAGGCTGGTTATGGTTTACAGCTGACCAACTGGCCACGTGCAGCTAAAGATGCTGGAAATCCTATAATCCCATAGTCCTAGCCCTGCCTCTCTGCCCTCCACAGTTCTCCACTGTTATTTCTCATCTCCAGTTGTACTGAACTCAGACATGCCAATATGTGCATTCTCTGTAGTCTAGCTAGTTACACAGAGTCTCTTTCTTTAGAGGTTCATGTTTCCCATATTTTAAATATATTTAATATAATGTTTTTAAAGCTCAGGAATAGAAAGCAATGATACAGTGACTGATCCTTGACCAGTGTTCCTCACTGGAGAGAACAGCTGGCATCTGAGTGAGAAAACTGTTATTCTGGACCATCTCAGGCAGTACAGAGCTTAACATCTCCACCCCAGAAAGCCAGTGTGACCCCCAGATCATTATGACAGTCTCTAAACACACACATCACAAACAGTGGTTTATTCTCTTAGACTGAAATCTTATTAAACTTGCTTACAGTATTGGAGCAGTTAACAGCACTGAAGATTCCTTTTTGCTTATAAGTTTAATTTAATATTAGATCTATTAGATAAGAACAAATTAAAAGCATTGGAAGTTGTGTGTATTATCAGACAATGTGGTTCTTTAAAATAAATTGTTGATAGTAATATAGAGTGTTTAAATTTTAAGTGAGACCAGATGTTCATTAAGGAGGGTGTTAAAAGTGATCCTTTCAAAAGTCACTTTTAGTTAGGGATGTGTAATGAATTAGTCTTTTTTTTGGCGGGGGGTGGGGGGGCATGGTTTGGGGAGGTAGAGGGGTGGGTGGGCCACTCTACTGGTCTTTCATTCATCCATTTCCATCCATCTTCATTCTTTGACCTGTGTGGACCTCCCATTGCAGTGGCCTCTGTTGTCGCAGAGCACCGGCTCTGGGCGCATGCCTCCAGAGCTCCAGCTCAGTAATTGGACACACTGGTCCAGCTGCTCTGCGGCACGTGGGATCTTCCCAGGCCAGGGATCGAACCGGTGCCCCTTGCACTGCAAGGCGGTGTCCTTACCCACTGAACCACCAGGGAAGCCCTGAATTAGTCTTTATAGGTGAAATGAAAAAATTTTTAAAGATACCCACAGGGATGGTATGAAAATATGAGGAGACTAGATGAAAGTAAACAGACAGAATGTTATTCTGAATTTAGACGTTTTATTCAAAAATGTATTCATATCAAATTTTTATAGTAAGATATTCTGTTCTGTTCTGGAATAGTTTTCTCTCCTGGTATTTGGAATTTTAGCTTATGTGATTATCTTACTTTTCTCACACCCATGAATTAGCTAGAGTCCTCTAGATTGTTTATGTATTTTTTAATGTGGATCATTTAAAAAAAATTTTTGGCCTCTTTTATTGTTATCATTTTCATCCATCTTTATTCTTTGGCCTGTGTGGGCCCCCCATCGCAGTGACCTCCCTTGTTGCAGAGCACCGGCTCGGGCGCATGCGCTCCAGAGCTCCGGCTTGGTAATTGAACACATCGGTCCAGCCGCTCCGTGGCACGTGGGATCCTCCCAGGTGCCCCTTGCACTGGCAAGGCAGACTCCCTACCCACTGGACTACCAGGGAAGCCTGACATGGACCATTTTTAAGGTCTTCATTGAATTTGTCACAGTGTTGTTTCATTTTTACGTTTTTTTTTTTTTTTTTTTGGCTAAGAGGAATGTGGTATCTTTTCTTGCCTACCAGGGATTGAACCTGCAAGTCCTGTGTTGGAAGACAAAGTGTTAAACACTGGACCACCAGGGAAGTCTTCCCTAGACCATTTTAAAACACATAAGGAAGAGTAGAATTGCAGACAAAGGCCTCCGTGTTCACAGTTTGTAATTTAGACTACCTTGGCAGGTCAATGAAGCTCAGACAAATAAATCATCACTCTCCTAACCTCATTAATTTAATTTTGCAAATCTCAAATATGGTCTTAATGACAGTCCTTCAAAACTAATAGTTCAGAAAGACAACTTTTTATGTACTTTATGTACATCCTGGAAAGATCAAAATGTTACAGTATAACTATAATTTTGTAGGAGATATCTGTGCATAGATATTTTGGATAGGAATTTTCTCCAAAGTATTAATAATTCTGTTACTCAACATGACTGAGGGTAACTTTTTTGTCTTTCTATTTTAAATCTTGCATTTTCCAAATTCTCTTTCATAGTTGCTTTCTACTTTAAGCTAAAATACACAATGCATGTTATTTCTGAAATTTGCCTTTCGGGAGGGTTTTCATTTTCTTTTTTTTTTTGTAAAAGGTCTTAGTTTATTCTTTCATGAAAAATCTGCACAATCACCACAGATACAGTCACTGCAGAATCTTTACTCCTTCTGTTGTCCAATCTCCAGCTCACTTTTTGCCAGCACCAACATTGGCCTTTGCGGTCCCCCTGACTTTCTTCATTCTGTTCTTCCGTTCCTTGCGCTGTTTTCTTGAGGTCTTTTTCTTCTCATATAGGCCATGTCTTGCAAGCCTGTGTTTGGGCTCATTCTTCTTTGCGTAATCCAAGGAATCGTAAATCATGCCAAAGCCAGTTGTCTTGCCACCACCAAAATGGGTCCTGAATCCAAATACAAAGATGACATCTGGTGTGGTCTTGTACATTTTGGCCAGTTTTTCCCGAATTTCTGTCTTAGGTACTGTTGCCTTTCCAGGGTGAAGGACATCAATGACCATTTGTTTCCGCTGAAGCAGTCGGTTGGTCATGAACTTCCTAGTCCGGATAGTTACTGTGTCGTTCATGATGGCGGCTGCTCCTCACGCAGTCAGGGAGAAAAGAAAAGCTTCATTTTCAAAGTTTTTACTCAGCAAGACAAAGTGTTAAACACTGGACCACCAGGGAAGTCTTCCCTAGACCATTTTAAAACACATAAGGAAGAGTAGAATTGCAGACAAAGGCCTCCGTGTTCACAGTTTGTAATTTAGACTACCTTGGCAGGTCAATGAAGCTCAGACAAATAAATCATCACTCTCCTAACCTCATTAATTTAATTTTGCAAATCTCAAATATGGTCTTAATGACAGTCCTTCAAAACTAATAGTTCAGAAAGACAACTTTTTATGTACTTTATGTACATCCTGGAAAGATCAAAATGTTACAGTATAACTATAATTTTGTAGGAGATATCTGTGCATAGATATTTTGGATAGGAATTTTCTCCAAAGTATTAATAATTCTGTTACTCAACATGACTGAGGGTAACTTTTTTGTCTTTCTATTTTAAATCTTGCATTTTCCAAATTCTCTTTCATAGTTGCTTTCTACTTTAAGCTAAAATACACAATGCATGTTATTTCTGAAATTTGCCTTTCGGGAGGGTTTTCATTTTCTTTTTTTTTTTGTAAAAGGTCTTAGTTTATTCTTTCATGAAAAATCTGCACAATCACCACAGATACAGTCACTGCAGAATCTTTACTCCTTCTGTTGTCCAATCTCCAGCTCACTTTTTGCCAGCACCAACATTGGCCTTTGCGGTCCCCCTGACTTTCTTCATTCTGTTCTTCCGTTCCTTGCGCTGTTTTCTTGAGGTCTTTTTCTTCTCATATAGGCCATGTCTTGCAAGCCTGTGTTTGGGCTCATTCTTCTTTGCGTAATCCAAGGAATCGTAAATCATGCCAAAGCCAGTTGTCTTGCCACCACCAAAATGGGTCCTGAATCCAAATACAAAGATGACATCTGGTGTGGTCTTGTACATTTTGGCCAGTTTTTCCCGAATTTCTGTCTTAGGTACTGTTGCCTTTCCAGGGTGAAGGACATCAATGACCATCTGTTTCCGCTGAAGCAGTCGGTTGGTCATGAACTTCCTGGTCCGGATGGTTACTGTGTCGTTCATGATGGCGGCTGCTCCTCACGCAGTCAGGGAGAAAAGAAAAGCTTCATTTTCAAAGTTAACAAAATATTTGGAGTTTATGTAAGGCTTCTTGACTGCATGGGTATTCCAATAGATTCAGGTCCTTATCTTCTCATTGCACATATATGGTTATGTTATTATCTAACAAAATCACCATTGCATCACAGAGAAAAGTTTACTGAGTTGGGTTTGCGCTTCAAACTGGAATTAAGATGAATGTAGAAAGGTGCTTAATGTTTATGTGTGTCAACCTCCTTATCTTTAAAATGAAGGAATAGAGTGTGAATTGAACATGGAGGGCCTTCTCACTGTAAAATACTACAAATTAAAAAATGTGAATACCTCCCTGGCAGTTTTATTAGTGGTGTTTTTTAAAGTAGGTACTGGGATGACCTTGGGAAGGTATCTGTCATCTCAGTGGTCAAGCAAGACAGATGGAAAGGAGAGGGAGGGACGAATGGAGAAAGTGGCATGGAAGCATACACGCGACTGTATGTAATACAGACAGCCACTGGGAATTTGCTGTAGGACCCAGGGAACTCAAATCGGAGCTCTGTAACAACCTAGAGGGGTGGGATGGAGTGGGAGATGGGAGGGAGGTTCAAAAGGGAAGGGGCATATGTACACTTATGGCTGATTCCTGTTGATATAAGACAGAGACCAATGCAACATTGTAAAGTAATTATCCTCAAATAAAAAATAAAAGTTTTAACAAGTCACAAAAAAGACATTATAGAGCTTGTTTTTCCTTAGGCCAGAAGAAAGGGACAGGGGTGTTCATTTTCAGCTTCTGAAGGTTCTGACTAATATTTCAAAATAAAATGCAGATGTAATGATGTAAAAAAATCTTGCTTTACAATAAAGATGTTTGCAAAGCAAATGACTTTTGAGCTATGATTCTGAGAGAGGCAGATGCAGAGAACGGACGTGAGGGGGAAGCGAAGGTGTGATGACTTGGGGGATTAGGACTGACAGACACTCCTTACCGTTTGTAAAAGAGTGAAATGTGGAAACCTGCCATGTAGCACCGCTCAGCTCAGTGCTCTGTGATGACCTAGGGGTGGGATGGGGGAGGCGGGAGCGAGGCTCGGGAGGGAGGGGATATGTGACTACTTATGGCTGATTCACGTTGTCATACAGCAGAAACTAGCACACCAATGTAAAGCAATTATTCTCTAATAAAAAAATTAATTGCTCTGTTTTTTACTGCAAAACCAAATTAGGTCAAGGAGTACCTGGGAGATTCGCTTAAGGATGCTGCCTTGGTTGGATAGATACTGGTTGACGCCATCAATTTGTGGGGTGGTTCATCATGGTTTGGGGACAAAATGTTTTATACATGTCTGTCTTGTTTTCTTCAGGTTATACTGGAGAGCTTTGCCAATCTAAGATTGACTATTGTGTCCTAGACCCATGCAGAAATGGAGCAACATGCATTTCTGATCTCAGTGGATTCACCTGCCAGTGTCCAGAAGGTAAGTATGACTGTGGGAATAATTTTCGTTTTTCCATTTTAAATCACAGATTAATTTGATGACCTTTGTACTTCAATTTTCTGAAACACTGTACTCAAGAGAACTTCTTGCTTTGTTCCATTTATAAAACAAGATAAAGGATGACTTCCCCCTCTTTTTTTTAAGCTCTGTGTTAAAATAGCTTGGAAATTATGTCTGAATATGAGACATAATCCCAAATTTTCTTCAAGTTTCATTTATATATTGAAAATGAATAATTTATAATGATATAGAATTTCTAATGGCAAATTTTACTTAAGATTTCTATTTTTTAAATTATGCATTTGATTTTTGATACCATTTACATTTAAACATTTTCACCATAAAGATCACCTGTTTTCATCTTTAATTCAACTTTATTATGTCTTGGATACATCTAGTTTCCTGGAAAGCCACATCTTTAGAGCAACATTTATTTAAAAAAAAATAGTCACACTGTTTTCAGTTTCTCCTGAAGAAGCAGGCATATAGTCCCAGTCATGGAGCAGGTGTTCAGGCACAATGCTTGGAGGGATGTTATGGAAGGAATTGCTTTTTGTTTGTTTGTGCAGGAAAAAGTTGTTTAAAGAAAAAAAAGGAATAGAGAAAGTTTCCAGCAAAGACACTGGAAGGAGGACAGAAGAGTACCCCCAGAAGCTAGTTTAGGCGAGGCATTTTGTACTTTTCCTGTTGGTTATTAACAGTAAATCAGAAGAATATTTTAAGGTGATAAAGGTCTTACCAGACCCACACCTACCACATACATCTTTAGATAATATAGGTACAAGCTAAGAAGGAGAAGCATGTCCTTCAGCAAGATACATTATTGTTTTAATTATTAGCTCTGGGCTTAAAGAAATTCTTAGGTAAAATAGATTCTTGTCATAGGCGTGGCAATCAAGGTGAAGGCACCTTGGCTAACAATGTTTGTCCCCTCCCCCACCTCCTTGGAAACCACTGGCCTCCTTACCAAGTCTGCCTGTTCACTCCTTTCATTCCCCCCTTTTTCTTTTAAGAGAATTATATTGTCAGGAAGAGGGCTATATATCTCTTCTGAAACTTCTGGAAGGAATGACTTTAAGTCTTTAATATTATAAGAATAACACACTAGGTCATTAAAAACAAGTTTTAAATCACAGATTAATTTGATGACCTTTGTACTTCAATTTTCTGAAACACTGTACTCAAGAGAACTTCTTGCTTTGTTCCATTTATAAAACAAGATAAAGGATGACTTCCCCCTCTTTTTTTTAAGCTCTGTGTTAAAATAGCTTGGAAATTATGTCTGAATATGAGACATAATCCCAAATTTTCTTCAAGTTTCATTTATATATTGAAAATGAATAATTTATAATGATATAGAATTTCTAATGGCAAATTTTACTTAAGATTTCTATTTTTTAAATTATGCATTTGATTTTTGATACCATTTACATTTAAACATTTTCACCATAAAGATCACCTGTTTTCATCTTTAATTCAACTTTATTATGTCTTGGATACATCTAGTTTCCTGGAAAGCCACATCTTTAGAGCAACATTTATTTAAAAAAAAATAGTCACACTGTTTTCAGTTTCTCCTGAAGAAGCAGGCATATAGTCCCAGTCATGGAGCAGGTGTTCAGGCACAATGCTTGGAGGGATGTTATGGAAGGAATTGCTTTTTGTTTGTTTGTGCAGGAAAAAGTTGTTTAAAGAAAAAAAAGGAATAGAGAAAGTTTCCAGCAAAGACACTGGAAGGAGGACAGAAGAGTACCCCCAGAAGCTAGTTTAGGCGAGGCATTTTGTACTTTTCCTGTTGGTTATTAACAGTAAATCAGAAGAATATTTTAAGGTGATAAAGGTCTTACCAGACCCACACCTACCACATACATCTTTAGATAATATAGGTACAAGCTAAGAAGGAGAAGCATGTCCTTCAGCAAGATACATTATTGTTTTAATTATTAGCTCTGGGCTTAAAGAAATTCTTAGGTAAAATAGATTCTTGTCATAGGCGTGGCAATCAAGGTGAAGGCACCTTGGCTAACAATGTTTGTCCCCTCCCCCACCTCCTTGGAAACCACTGGCCTCCTTACCAAGTCTGCCTGTTCACTCCTTTCATTCCCCCCTTTTTCTTTTAAGAGAATTATATTGTCAGGGAAGAGGGGCTATATATCTCTTCTGAAACTTCTGGAAGGAATGACTTTAAGTCTTTAATATTATAAGAATAACACACTATTCGAAGAGTTTTCCCCCCTTAAAGCCAGCATGATGCAAGCTGGTTTGATGTAAGCTCCTGATGCACAGAAGTGACGGTGACAATTACGTGGAGTCGGCTGACAGCCTTTGCAGAGGTTAAATGTAGGGCCTGCATGCATAGGGCACCGTCTCTGTACTCTGAATAACCTGACCTGCCCCCTGGTGGAGAGGCTGGCATAGGGTGGTGGTTCGATGGATGTTGATGAAAAGGCCACTGACCTCCTGGGTAACCCAAGGGTTCGAGGTTGCCAGGAGCAGCTGCCGTCATTGGCAGGCACTGTCTCGTACCGTTTCATAATTTGAAGCCCAAACAGCGACTAAGGAAGTGGATTCTGTGTCCTGGCTTCTGCCGCCCTGGGCGGGGGCCGGAGCGGGTGGCTGTGACTGTGGTCCGCCTGGCGAGCCCCCAGTTGTGTGTGCTCATGATGGGCCTGGTTACTATGACGATGGAGTGAAACATTCTGGAGAGTCTCCACTCTTCACTCAAGGGTCTGTCTTCAGCAAATGGGAAACCTGGAAATGTTGGCAGAGAGACAAGTGGGTCAGCAGCCGCAGTTGTCACCTGTGTAGAGAGCGCTGGGCAGGTTCTCAGCGCTTTGACACTTCCTGGGCTGTCACTTAACTCTGGCTGTGGTCTGTTCTTAGAGTCAAGGGCAGGCTTCAGGGTCAGTCTTATTCTATGTGCATGCTCAGTGGTGTCCGACCCTTTGAGACCCCATGAGCTGCAGCCCACCAGGATCCTCTGTGCATGGCATTTCCCAGACAGGAATACTGGAGTGCGTTGCCATTTCCTCCTCCAGGGGAGCTTCTTAACCCAGGGATGGAAGCTGCGTCCCCTGCGTCTCTTGCATTCTAGATGGATTCTTTACTGTGGAGCCACTGGGGAAGCCCTCAGTGACTGACTGACTGCTGGTCAGCCACTAGTCCTGTCCCCCTAACCCTTGCCACCCCTGATCCATCCTCCTTTTTCTTTCCTAAATAACTGAGGGCCCTGAGAACCCTGCTTTCCTCACAGGGACAATCCTGGGATCCAGTGGGATTTGGGGGAGAGGTATTTGAAACCTTCAAAGGGCGTTATTACCATATTTTTTCTGCCAGCAGGTTCAGATGGGACCCAGAAGCTCTGAGAGGTAGTGATTTGCACAGGGTCATACCCATGGTAGTAAAGGCAGACCTTGAGCCACAGCCCGGAAATTCTGTGTTCACTCATGTTTTATTTCTCTAGTTGGTAAAGTTTGCCGAGCACATCTTCCATGCCAGGCATTGGACTAGGTGCTGGGCTGTAGGGTCAGCAGTGGTGTGGAAACAGCTAAGTCCATAATTACAAGAATAATGAGTGTTTTGAAGACACACAGCAAGCATCTGTTCAGCCTTGGGGACCCAGGAGAGATGCCCACATACAGAGAGTGAATGAGGAGGAGGAAGAGGAGGGCAAAGTTGAGGGCATCCCCCCTGCCCCACCGCCAAGGAGCAAAAGGAAGTGGGAGGAAAGTGGGTGATGAAGGCTGAACTCTCAAGGCTGTAGAACTCTGGCTGGAAGCAGGGTGCTTCATATTCAACCCAGAGGGGCAAGCAGAGGCTTAGGTTTGATGCCCGTTTACCTCTTGCTGACTGGTTCTGTCCCTGGGCAAGTGAATTCATACATCTCTGTGTCTCAGTTTTCTCATCTGACATTATGCACACTTCTTAGGGTCCATGAGGATGAAATGAGAAAATGCTTAGTTAGATAAGGTGCTTATTGGCACAGCGTGCCTGGCCAAGTGCTCAGTAAACATTAGACAACTTATTATAATTGTTTTCCTAATAATGACTACTACTAAACCATTGAATAATTTAAACAGGAATTTGTAATTTTGGAGTCATGTGGAATGTGAGTTGGAGAGAGACAAGAGTGGGAATTAGAAGAGTTGTGAGAGTTTGGGAAGTCAATCTTGCCTGTTAGGAAGGAAAGGGAGAGTCGAAAATGCAGAGATACCGATGAATTTGGGAGAATTTGGGAGGGAAGCAGAAGGGGCTAGAGAAGGATGGATATGGAGAGGGAGAGATGGGAGGGGAAGAAACATGGATGAGAAGTGTTCTATTTTGGACATGTGGAGTGGGAGAGATGGCAGCTGGGCAGGTGCTATGAGTCTGGGAGTGAGCGGGGACGTCTGGGCCTGTCTCTCTACAGCGACCTTGGTCTATAGATTGTACTTTAAACGGTGTTGATAGGCTTGTCTAGGGATCTTCTCCTTTATCCACTAGCCCATCAGTTCCTCCATGCAGTCTTGATAAAGCCTAGACAAGAGGTGAATTGCAATGATGGAGATAAACTTCCATGCAGTGCTTTGAAGACTTTCATCCACAGGTTTACGTTCACTGAGGGCTGACCTGGGAAAGGGGCTTTAGTTGTAACTCAGAAGGATTCACTGCAGTGTTCTGAAGCTTCTCAACAACTGGCACATTAAAAGCAGCCCTTCCCATGGACCTGTTCTTAGGATGACTGTTGTAGAAATTATTTATAGAGCAATGTGTACTTAAAAAAAACCCTGTGTCTCCAAGAGTTTTCTCATATCAGTCACACTGTGAAAACACTGTTTGAAAGTGTTTCAAGTCCACACAATGTTCTGAAGTTTGGAGATAGCACTTGACCCCTACCTGCCTCCTTTTTTTCTCCCCAATGATTAACATTTTGGCGTGTTTGCTTTGTAGTATGTATTTATTTATGTATATAGTTGGTCATTTTGCAAAGTGATCTGAAAGTAAACTATAGGCATCATCACATTTTATTTCAAAATAAGTAAGTTTCTGTTTTCTAAGGATAAGAACATTCTCCTTTATATTGGCGATACCACGCCAAAGAAAATTAGTAATTATTTTCTAATATTACTTGCTATCTGCCCCGTTTTCACTTGCTTCTTTGCCTATATTGTTTCTGTCTACCCCACTTCCCTGTGGGATTCTTTGCAGGTGGGAAGTGTGTTTTATTCATCTCTCTCTCAGTAACTCCCAGTGTCCTATCACAGAGCTTTTAGTTCTGTATTTTATGCTAGAGGTGGTCAACAAATATTTGTTAGATAAATTAATTATACAAATTCACACTTAGGTTACATCCATGTCCTGGCTTTTGAATTGGGAGATAAGGATTGACACGTATACACTGCTATGTATAAAGTGGATAACTAATGAGAACATACTGTATAGCACAGAGGGGAAAAAAAGAAGGTACTTTTTGTAGGATATATATTAACTTTAAAAACGCATTCCAGTATACGTTAGGTGTGAGCTTTCCAGGTGGCTCTAGGGGTAAAGTACCCGTCTTTCAGTGCAGGAAACATGAGAAAAGGGTTTAATCTCTGGGGGTGGGAATGGGCAACCCACTCCAGTATTCTTGCCTAGAGAATCCCATGGATAGAGGATCCTGGAGGGCTATAGTCCACTAACTACATAGGACTGAAGCAAATTAGCAGCAATATTCTGTGACTTTGGCCACAATAAAAGAAAAAAACAGTAAAAATGTCAACAGTTAGCTATACTTATTTGATCTTCACAGCAGTCCTATGAAAAAATACTATCAAGATTTCTATTGAACAGCCTGAGAAGCTGAAACACAAGAGGGTGAATAACTTACCAGAGATCGCGCAGCTAGACATGTACCCCTAGGCAACTTGGCACTATCACTCTTAACCCTTGGCCTATACTACTTCTGAATATATATTTTAAATAAATTTAAAATTAAATAGTTTTAAAATAAAATAGTTTATTTTAAAAGATGGTCTTTGTAACGACAGTCAGATGTCAGACACATTGAAAGTGTGTTGGGTTCTCAAACTTCCAAAGTCCCTCCTAAAAATTCTTAAGTATGGAAAAAACTAGAACTCTGCACCCCCTTTTTTGTTAAGTATAGTGAAATCCTTTTATGACAATCCCTCCCACTCCAGAAAGCCCTTACGGCCGGTTTTCCCTCTGGATAGCGCTTTCAACACTGCCCCCCGCCCTGCTTTTCATCTTCATCGTATTTTTACCCCACTTCCCTGTGGGATTCTTTGCAGGTGGGAAGTGTGTTTTATTCATCTCTCTCAGTAACTCCCAGTGTCCTATCACAGAGCTTTTAGTTCTGTATTTTATGCTAGAGGTGGTCAACAAATATTTGTTAGATAAATTAATTATACAAATTCACACTTAGGTTACATCCATGTCCTGGCTTTTGAATTGGGAGATAAGGATTGACACGTATACACTGCTATGTATAAAGTGGATAACTAATGAGAACATACTGTATAGCACAGAGGGGAAAAAAAGAAGGTACTTTTTGTAGGATATATATTAACTTTAAAAACGCATTCCAGTATACGTTAGGTGTGAGCTTTCCAGGTGGCTCTAGGGGTAAAGTACCCGTCTTTCAGTGCAGGAAACATGAGAAAAGGGTTTAATCTCTGGGGGTGGGAATGGGCAACCCACTCCAGTATTCTTGCCTAGAGAATCCCATGGATAGAGGATCCTGGAGGGCTATAGTCCACTAACTACATAGGACTGAAGCAAATTAGCAGCAATATTCTGTGACTTTGGCCACAATAAAAGAAAAAAACAGTAAAAATGTCAACAGTTAGCTATACTTATTTGATCTTCACAGCAGTCCTATGAAAAAATACTATCAAGATTTCTATTGAACAGCCTGAGAAGCTGAAACACAAGAGGGTGAATAACTTACCAGAGATCGCGCAGCTAGACATGTACCCCTAGGCAACTTGGCACTATCACTCTTAACCCTTGGCCTATACTACTTCTGAATATATATTTTTAAATAAATTTAAAATTAAATAGTTTTAAAATAAAATAGTTTATTTTAAAAGATGGTCTTTGTAACGACAGTCAGATGTCAGACACATTGAAAGTGTGTTGGGTTCTCAAACTTCCAAAGTCCCTCCTAAAAATTCTTAAGTATGGAAAAAACTAGAACTCTGCACCCCCTTTTTTGTTAAGTATAGTGAAATCCTTTTATGACAATCCCTCCCACTCCAGAAAGCCCTTACGGCCGGTTTTCCCTCTGGATAGCGCTTTCAACACTGCTCCTTCACCTCCTTGCTCTTCTCTGCTGTTTCATCTTCATCGTATTTCCTTCAAGGATCCTTCTCCATCTGATCTAAGGCTGAGTCCTTAGAGGTTGAATTCATTCCTGGGTACCAGTCGCTTTGACTCCTGTCTTCTTTATAGTCTCTCTTCAAAAGTTCAAGGTTGTGGAGGCCTGAGAGACAGCTTGTGCTATAATGATCACATTAGCTTACCTTCCAGAAGGTATCTGCGCTTGTCCTATACTTACCTTTTTGTGCTTCAACGAGCCTTGTCTTTTCTTTGAATTTCAACTTAATTTTTGTTAGGTCACCATTGGAAATGTGCAATTTTGGATTTTGGTTTGGCAGGGTTGATAAGAAACAAGTAAAGTTGTCGTGAGTGTTCTCTTCTGTTTAACTTACTGAATGATAACAACAAAGAAGTAATTGGGAGGTGGTTTGCTTGCCTCTGAATATACTCTTTACTCAATATTGTCTTTATGGTTGGCTTAGAACGTTGAGGCCTTTAAATTTTGAAATAAATGCATTTTACATCTGAGAGGTCCAATTATAGACACTTACCATCACTGCCTATTGGTATTTAAATATGTATATGTAAATATGTGCGTACATATAAAAACACAAATGGGTACAATCTATATATTGCTGTCTAGCTGTCATCTTTGCTTCAGCATCTCATTTAAAATTGTTTTTCCTCGTGAATTTGAAGTAGACTAAAGGCTAAAAAGAAATCAGGAGCGATGAGAACATTCGGCAGTAAAGCACACTCAGCCGTCCTGCCTGTGTGACCATTTGCATCTTGTTGGCACATCTCATGGAATCTGATGACCTTCTTGGCATCCACCTGTTAGAGAAGACAGATGCTAATTAGAGATGAAGTGAGAATATGGGGATTCATGACTCCTTTGAGGAAATACTTCAATCAGTATATTTAAAAAACATTACTGTAAAGATATTTCCTGGTGTGACACCCTTGGCTAGGATTAAGACAAATAATTTGTATGAACTGCCCTTGTAGTATGATTATAAAGGCAAATATTGCCACCAGGAAGAGGAGTCACGTGTCAATCCTCTCTCTCATAGAATGCGATGTTGGATTCACCATCAGACATGCAGATATTTAATACAATTTTTTAAAAGTTTTATTGAAGTATAGTTGATTTACATTGTACAACTTCTACTGTATAGCAACATGAATCAGTTATACATATATATATACATTATTTTCGTGTTCTTTTCCATTATGATTCATCAGAATATTGAATATGGTTCCCTGTGTGATGTAGTAGGACCTTATTGATTTATTATATATATAATAGTTTGTATCTCCTAATGCCAAACTCTCAATCCATCCACCCCCCTACCCTCCCTTGACAACTTCAAGTCTGTTCTCTGTGTGTCTGTGACTCTGTTTCATTCATAGATAAGTTCATTTGCATCATATTTTATTTTTTAAAGTTATTTCTTTGTTTGGCTGCACCAGACTATAGTTGTGGTGTGCAGGATCTAGTTCCCTGATCAGGGATTGAACCTGGGCCCCTTGTATTGAGAGTGTGGAGATTCCACATATAAATGACATATGGCATTTTTCTTCCTGTTTCCACTTAGTATGATAGTCTCTAGGTCTCATTGAGGTTGCTGTAAATGGCATTGCTTCATTCTTTTTTATGGCTGAGTAATATTTCATTGCATATATGTACCACATCCTTTTCCCATTCATCTACTTATGGGCATTTAGTTTCTTCCATGTCTTGGCTATTGTAAGTAGTACTGTGCTGACCATAGGTGTGCATGATATTTTTTGTCCAGATATATGCCCAGAATTGGGATTGCTGGTTGGTTGTGGTTTTAGTCATTGTGTCTTAACTCTTTTGTGACCCCGTGGACTTTAGCCTGCCAGGTTCCTCTGTCCATGGGACTTCCCAGGCAAGAATACTGGAGTGGGTTGCCATTTCCTTCTCAAGGTGATCTTCCCGATCCAGAGATTGAATCAGAGTCTTCTACATTGGCAGGCGGGTTCTTTATTGCTGAGCTGCTAGGGAAACCCACTTATTCATTTGCTCTGTTCCTAAAATGAGTTTTATTGTAGGTGTAGAGAAGCTTTTCAAGACCTAAAGTTCTTGTTGAAACTTGTCCAAAGCTCGTTGTAGTTTTTTTTTTTTTTTTTAAGATTTATTTACTTATTTTTTATTTTTGGGCGGGGGTCGGGTTGGGGAGGGAGGGGAGCGGGCGGGCCACTTCTTTGGTCTTTCATTTCTCTATTTTCATTCATCTTTGTTCTATGGCTCCTGCGGGCCTCCCATCACGGTGGCGTCTGTCGCTGCAGAGCACCAGCTCTGGGCGCATGCGCTCCAGAGCTCCGGCTTGGTGATTGGACACATCAGTCCAGCCGCTCCACGGCACATGGAATCTTCCCAGGCCAGGGATCGAACTGGCGCCCCTTGCACTGCAAGGCGGTGTCCTTACTCACTGGACCACCAGGGGAAGCCCTCGTTGTAGTTTTTGATTTGTATTTCTCTGATAGTGAGAGATGTTGAGCATCTTTTCACGTGCATGTTGGCCATCGGCACAGACCTGCGGGTCACGTAACAGGAAAGCTCCATGCCAAGTGTGGAGAGCTGCCGTCCTGTGGTGTGGAGGTCAGGGGACCTGAGTCTGGGCAGTGTGCCACTGTCCCATGTGGCACAGTTTCTCTGAGATTGTCTCAGTGCCTGATGGGCAGTGGAAAAGTGGCATGGTTAGGGATGTGTGTTTGCGGGGGTCACAATGCTTGGGTTTGAAGTCTGGATCTACTTCTTTTATAGCTTTTTGCTCCTCTGAGGCTCGTTTTCCTCATTTAGAGAAGGAGAATGATACTTGTATATCCTTTATCAGTTGAAGAATAGAAAAAGCCCAGAAGCCCTTCTTAGTCTGGGCTTGGCAGATGGGAAGTCCTGAAGGAATGTCAGCTGTGACGATGACGATGGAGATGGTGCTGATGTTGGCACTGGCGGTGACTTCAGTCATGGCCCCTTGGGGGAAGCCATGTCACTTTTATCTCTTCCAGCCGTGCCTCCTTGTTGTAAAAGGGTTCACTTATATCTTTAAGGGCCCCTACTCTTAGAGTCTTTGGTTTGAATATATCAGTTTGAGAACCCCTCGCTCGGCAATAAATCCATTTTTTCCTTTCAAGTAATATTTATATAGAGAAGTCTCATAACCTCTAAGCGACTCTAAGGAAGATTTGAGTCTAAAACTCAGTGTTGGTCTAAAGGCCCTGCAGGTTAAATCCCATTGCAACATGCTCCACGGGTTGATCCAAACTATTTTTATTTTTCTACATTTTATAGCTTTGAGTAATCTAGCCGTATAAATCCTTTTGCCCCACTCAAATGTCAGGGTAATGCTTTTTCATCTTAAAGGGATTTATAGGCAATAGCCACACGTGTCATAAAATTTATCTCTGAGATAGTTTGTATTGTTCAGAAACTGGGCATGTTACCCCATAAGGATTGAGTACTTCTATATTAATAGTCCTGGGATTTGGTTGTTTTCCCCAGCATCCTGGTATGTATGATCTGCTGAAAGTACTCTCTTAGGATCATATAAAACTGCATGTATTTATTTAGGAAACATGCAACATGTCCTCATAAAAGCCCCAAATAAAGTATTATACTTATTCTTTCAAAATTTGGCCTTATCCCTAAATTACCACTTCATTTGAGAGTCGTAATAGCTGAGATCCTTGGAGTTCCAGGTGGTATATGGTTTCATCTTTTGGAAGCAAAGCAGGGTATTAAGGCTTATTAAGTGTGAGTAAAATTTTATTTCTGTATTTGGCACATGCTGGTTAATTTTTGATTTAGAGTTAAGTTTCTGTTCCTCTTGTGTTCTCTTTCTTTTTCCCATGTGGCACAGTTTCTCTGAGATTGTCTCAAAGCACTGCAAAGAATTTTGCTTGCCTGCTTCTCCCATTAGCAGTGGGAACCACTTTAGAGAGTGATGGAGCCTGTTCCTCAACTTTATTTCTGTTAATACTTCTCCTTTGGGAACTATTCTGATACTCAGTTTGGTGCTGGCAGTTGGCGGTCAGAAGGGACCGTGTGTTGAGTGAATGAAGACATAAATAATGATAACTTGGTGCTTTTCTTTTGAAAAAGAGGTAGGATATGCCTAGACCCTGATGCTGGGAAAGATGGAGGGCAGGAGAAGAGGGCAGCAGAGAATGAGATGGTTGGATTGCATCGTGCACTCAGTGGACATGAGTTTGAGCAAACTCTGGGAGATAGTGAAGGACAGGGAAGCCTGGCATACTGCAGTCCATGGTGTCGCAGAAAGTCGGACACAACTGAGTGACTGGATAGTACCTAGACAGGTTTCCACAAATTCTGATTTCCTAAGGCATGTGTCCACTCATATGTACATGGAGATTATTTACCATTATTGCAGGTAAACACCTTTCAACTTCAACTCTTTCCTCTTGTGACTCATCATAATAACCACATGGCATTAGCAGTAACAATAACACTCCTGATGGTACCTGCAACTTCGGAGTGTCTACTGTGTGTTAAAGTGCTGTGTTTGGCACTTGAAGTTGTTTAACAAAATGTAGTGATTAGCAGCCAGGGTTGCGCAGCCTTGGTGGACCCAGGGTTCGAGCCCAGCTTTCGAGCCCAGCTTTGTCTGGCTCTGGAGTCCATGTTCTCTCTGAGGCTCCAAGCTCCTTCTCTGGTCAGCTTCTGCCTTGTGTCGAGTTCTACCTGTGTGACAGTTCTTTGAGTGCAGGTCTGCCTTTTCTCCTGGGACTCCAGGCTTTCTCAAGGCAGGAATGCTCCACTTTTTTGTATCCCTGGAGCACCAAGCCCTGGAGTGCCTGTGAGCCATGTTGAATTTCCAAATGAGTAAACAACGGGAAATGGTGGCAACAGTTTCACTTCATCTGGAAGGAAACTGTAGCCAAGATGGATTAACCAGTGTTCACTGATGTATCCGGAATGGTGGTTCGATTTGGCACATGCTTTAGGGCTGTTCCTCTTGTGTTCTCTTTCTTTTTCCCATGTGGCACAGTTTCTCTGAGATTGTCTCAAAGCACTGCAAAGAATTTTGCTTGCCTGCTTCTCCCATTAGCAGTGGGAACCACTTTAGAGAGTGATGGAGCCTGTTCCTCAACTTTATTTCTGTTAATACTTCTCCTTTGGGAACTATTCTGATACTCAGTTTGGTGCTGGCAGTTGGCGGTCAGAAGGGACCGTGTGTTGAGTGAATGAAGACATAAATAATGATAACTTGGTGCTTTTCTTTTGAAAAAGAGGTAGGATATGCCTAGACCCTGATGCTGGGAAAGATGGAGGGCAGGAGAAGAGGGCAGCAGAGAATGAGATGGTTGGATTGCATCGTGCACTCAGTGGACATGAGTTTGAGCAAACTCTGGGAGATAGTGAAGGACAGGGAAGCCTGGCATACTGCAGTCCATGGTGTCGCAGAAAGTCGGACACAACTGAGTGACTGGATAGTACCTAGACAGGTTTCCACAAATTCTGATTTCCTAAGGCATGTGTCCACTCATATGTACATGGAGATTATTTACCATTATTGCAGGTAAACACCTTTCAACTTCAACTCTTTCCTCTTGTGACTCATCATAATAACCACATGGCATTAGCAGTAACAATAACACTCCTGATGGTACCTGCAACTTCGGAGTGTCTACTGTGTGTTAAAGTGCTGTGTTTGGCACTTGAAGTTGTTTAACAAAATGTAGTGATTAGCAGCCAGGGTTGCGCAGCCTTGGTGGACCCAGGGTTCGAGCCCAGCTTTCGAGCCCAGCTTTGTCTGGCTCTGGAGTCCATGTTCTCTCTGAGGCTCCAAGCTCCTTCTCTGGTCAGCTTCTGCCTTGTGTCGAGTTCTACCTGTGTGACAGTTCTTTGAGTGCAGGTCTGCCTTTTCTCCTGGGACTCCAGGCTTTCTCAAGGCAGGAATGCTCCACTTTTTTGTATCCCTGGAGCACCAAGCCCTGGAGTGCCTGTGAGCCATGTTGAATTTCCAAATGAGTAAACAACGGGAAATGGTGGCAACAGTTTCACTTCATCTGGAAGGAAACTGTAGCCAAGATGGATTAACCAGTGTTCACTGATGTATCCAGGTGATTTACTGGTTGGATTCATTGCAAACTCAGTAAGAGTGAGAGGGACCAGGAAATTGAATTTCAACGTTTTACTTTCATTGCCCCATTTGTGTGTAGTTTAGGGATCACCTAGAGACATGGGCAGAGTTCAGATACAGAATCTTGGGGCCCCCTTCTCTGGTTGTCTTCTTTCCCAGAACTCTTCTTACTCCTCATGGGGTGCCTGTCCTGGGCTCCTTCCCCTGGTTCCTTTGGACAGACATAGCAGATTTGATGTTACTGTCTTTTAAAAATGAATCAGTTAGCTAATTAATTTTTGGCTTCACAGAGTCTTAGTTGCTGCATGTGGACTTTCTCTAGTGGCAGAGGCCAGGAATTACTCTTCGTTTTGGTGTATGAGCTTCTCATGGCTTTGGGTCCTAGAGCACAGGCTTCAGGAAATGTGGCTCCTGGGCTCTGGAGGACAGGCTCAATAGTTGTGGCACATGGGGTTAGTTTTTCCATGGCAGATGGGGTCTTCCTGAATCAAGGATGGACCCCATGTCCCCTGCATTGGTAGGTGGATTCTTAAGCACTCGACCACCAGGGCAATCCTGATCTAGAGTCTTGGTCCACCTGGGCCGTAGCTACAGTTGAGGATATCTGCAAGGTGGGGCTTCCTGGACCTGAAACAGCCCATGCTGATTCTGCTTCTGTATTTCACCTTCTCTCCACAACCTGCTTGCTTTTGTTCACTGTCAGAGCCGTGAAGTAGTGGCAGGTTTTTTTTGGTCTGAAATTTAGAATTATTTGTGGACCAGTCTGTTCTTGGGTTTGGTTCAGATGGTAAAAAGTCTGCCTCCAGTGCAGGAGACCTGGGCTCGATTCCTGGGCCAGGAAGATCCGCTGGAGAAGGACAGGGCAACCCACTCAGTATTCTTGTCTGGAAAATCCATGGACAGAGGAGCCTGGTGGGCTACAGTCCATGGGATCGCAGAGTCGGACACAACTGAGGGACTAACATTTTCGCTTTCTGTTTGTTCAAAGCTTACCTTTCCACATCAGAAGCAGACTGTCCTTACAGATGTCCTTAAGAACAACAATGATCCTTTCCAAAAAGTGCAAATACCTTAGAAATAAATGGAATTTTAGTTTTTTTCCCTGCAACAGATTTTATCTCTTTATGCATTGACTTGACTTGTGAGAGTCTCTCACTCATGTCCAACTCTTTGTGACCCCATGGACAAACCATGGAATTCTCCAGAGGGTTTCCCTTTTAGTGGCAGAGCGCTCAGATACAGAATCTTGGGGCCCCCTTCTCTGGTTGTCTTCTTTCCCAGAACTCTTCTTACTCCTCATGGGGTGCCTGTCCTGGGCTCCTTCCCCTGGTTCCTTTGGACAGACATAGCAGATTTGATGTTACTGTCTTTTAAAAATGAATCAGTTAGCTAATTAATTTTTGGCTTCACAGAGTCTTAGTTGCTGCATGTGGACTTTCTCTAGTGGCAGAGGCCAGGAATTACTCTTCGTTTTGGTGTATGAGCTTCTCATGGCTTTGGGTCCTAGAGCACAGGCTTCAGGAAATGTGGCTCCTGGGCTCTGGAGGACAGGCTCAATAGTTGTGGCACATGGGGTTAGTTTTTCCATGGCAGATGGGGTCTTCCTGAATCAAGGATGGACCCCATGTCCCCTGCATTGGTAGGTGGATTCTTAAGCACTCGACCACCAGGGCAATCCTGATCTAGAGTCTTGGTCCACCTGGGCCGTAGCTACAGTTGAGGATATCTGCAAGGTGGGGCTTCCTGGACCTGAAACAGCCCATGCTGATTCTGCTTCTGTATTTCACCTTCTCTCCACAACCTGCTTGCTTTTGTTCACTGTCAGAGCCGTGAAGTAGTGGCAGGTTTTTTTTGGTCTGAAATTTAGAATTATTTGTGGACCAGTCTGTTCTTGGGTTTGGTTCAGATGGTAAAAAGTCTGCCTCCAGTGCAGGAGACCTGGGCTCGATTCCTGGGCCAGGAAGATCCGCTGGAGAAGGACAGGGCAACCCACTCAGTATTCTTGTCTGGAAAATCCATGGACAGAGGAGCCTGGTGGGCTACAGTCCATGGGATCGCAGAGTCGGACACAACTGAGGGACTAACATTTTCGCTTTCTGTTTGTTCAAAGCTTACCTTTCCACATCAGAAGCAGACTGTCCTTACAGATGTCCTTAAGAACAACAATGATCCTTTCCAAAAAGTGCAAATACCTTAGAAATAAATGGAATTTTAGTTTTTTTCCCTGCAACAGATTTTATCTCTTTATGCATTGACTTGACTTGTGAGAGTCTCTCACTCATGTCCAACTCTTTGTGACCCCATGGACAAACCATGGAATTCTCCAGAGGGTCTTCCCAACTCAGGGATCAAACCCAGGTCCCCAGCATTGCAGGCAAATTCTTTCACGCCTGAGCCACCCTCTCTTTAGACCATAACCTTTGGAGGACCCTAGAATGAAATTTTTGTCTCACTTAGATCCAAGTACCATGTGATCTAGTCTCGGGTCTGATTCTGAACTGTTTAAATCTGGGCTCTGACTCCTACCTGCATGGAGTGGAGTCCCAGTGGAGCTCACCGAGGCACCCAGGTCTGTGAGAAATTGAGCAAATAAAGCTGGGAAAGTAAAAGAATGCATTTGTGACCTGATCATATTCTATATTTGGTTCAGTAAACCTTTCCTCAGGTCTTTTTTCCAATCTAGTTCTCCTCTTGTGTGACCTAATATCATATTGTGACAAGAAAAGGAAGCTGAAGACAGATATTGAGGCTTCTCCTTACATAATGCAGCCCCTTTCTGCAGGCATTTCCCGTTGCTCTTCTTTCACACTGACCCAATTATATTTGATTGTAATTTCTACGAAGAATTTGTCATTTCTGGGGCCCCTCCCTCACTTTCGACTTCTAACTAGTCTACACTTAGCAACATTTCTGGTCACCACGAGCCAAAGCCTCCCCTGGGGATTACCTGACACCTCTGGCCACAGTCACAGCGTTCAACTATGACTGTCTTTTTGTGACTACCCAGAACTTCATATAACATGTTATGTAATTTTTAAATCATTTTTTGATTATCAAAAATATCTACACATACATAAGCTCAAAGGAAAAACAACCTACAGTTTCTATCCTCAGGAGAGATCATTTTGAATTTAAGGCACACATCTTTGAAATCTTTTTGTTGCACGTTTTAGAAGACTGAAATTGGTTAATCAGCAGAGTCGGACACAACTAAACTAACATTTTCGCTTTCTGTTTGTTCAAAGCATTTCATCAGAAGCAGACTGTCCTTACAGATGTCCTTAAGAACAACAATGATCCTTTCCAAAAAGTGCAAATACCTTAGAAATAAATGGAATTT
The DNA here is from genome assembly GCA_022376925.1 of Tragulus kanchil. Lineage (NCBI taxonomy): Eukaryota > Metazoa > Chordata > Mammalia > Artiodactyla > Tragulidae > Tragulus > Tragulus kanchil. The sequence goes on from JAIOJX010000026.1 coordinate 57,951,141, forward strand.
TAGTTTTTTTCCCTGCAACAGATTTTATCTCTTTATGCATTGACTTGACTTGTGAGAGTCTCTCACTCATGTCCAACTCTTTGTGACCCCATGGACAAACCATGGAATTCTCCAGAGGGTCTTCCCAACTCAGGGATCAAACCCAGGTCCCCAGCATTGCAGGCAAATTCTTTCACGCCTGAGCCACCCTCTCTTTAGACCATAACCTTTGGAGGACCCTAGAATGAAATTTTTGTCTCACTTAGATCCAAGTACCATGTGATCTAGTCTCGGGTCTGATTCTGAACTGTTTAAATCTGGGCTCTGACTCCTACCTGCATGGAGTGGAGTCCCAGTGGAGCTCACCGAGGCACCCAGGTCTGTGAGAAATTGAGCAAATAAAGCTGGGAAAGTAAAAGAATGCATTTGTGACCTGATCATATTCTATATTTGGTTCAGTAAACCTTTCCTCAGGTCTTTTTTCCAATCTAGTTCTCCTCTTGTGTGACCTAATATCATATTGTGACAAGAAAAGGAAGCTGAAGACAGATATTGAGGCTTCTCCTTACATAATGCAGCCCCTTTCTGCAGGCATTTCCCGTTGCTCTTCTTTCACACTGACCCAATTATATTTGATTGTAATTTCTACGAAGAATTTGTCATTTCTGGGGCCCCTCCCTCACTTTCGACTTCTAACTAGTCTACACTTAGCAACATTTCTGGTCACCACGAGCCAAAGCCTCCCCTGGGGATTACCTGACACCTCTGGCCACAGTCACAGCGTTCAACTATGACTGTCTTTTTGTGACTACCCAGAACTTCATATAACATGTTATGTAATTTTTTAAATCATTTTTTTTGATTATCAAAAAATATCTACACATACATAAGCTCAAAGGAAAAAACAACCTACAGTTTCTATCCTCAGGAGAGATCATTTTGAATTTAAGGCACACATCTTTGAAATCTTTTTGTTGCACGTTTTAGAAGACTGAAATTGGCTCTCACTGTGCATTGTCTTTTGTAATGAGTTTCTAAAAGTGAACAGTGTGTATTCCAAACAGTCTTCTGTATTGTTAAATTATTTTTTTAAAGACTGGTTATTCATGGCTGCATTTTATTCCATCGTACCATTGTGGCATAATATACTTAATAAAGCACTTCATTATTCACATGTCATTAATTGATTACCTGACATGTGGCAGCTGATCACAAGGGATCTGAGAGTGACCAAGACAGTGGGGCGCCAGCTTGTGGGGCTTATGGAAGAGCAGGTGTTAGGACAGGACCAGGAGTCTGACAAGGCTGTGCTGGGTGATTGGGTGGTTGAGAAAAAGGATGCCTGGGACCAGACCGCAGCCTGGAAGGAAAGTTGGAAGCGTTCCAAGGAAGATGATGTTTCCAGCCAAGACAGGAAGGAGAAGCAGCAGCAAGAGGGCTATGGGCAGAGGCAAGAGCCTCCCAGGAAGAATCAGCAGCCCTGGGGCAGAGGAGAGGGATGAGGGGCATATTTGAGGAACAAAAGGAAGTTCTGCAGAGCTAAAATGTGCAATGTGTTGGAGGGAAGATAAAGACAGAGACGTCCTAGGAGCCAAATCAGGCAGGCCTTTAAAAAATTGTTTTAATTCATTTTATTTAATTTAAAAAAAAAAAATTTTTAAGTTTGGTCTCTTTTATTGGTTTTTTGCTTATTTATTTTCATCCATCTTTATTCTTTGGCCCATCAGGCCTCTTAATTGCAGTGGCCTCTCTTGCCACAGAGCACCAGCTCTGGGCTCATGTGCTCCAGAGTGCTGACTTGTAATTGGACACACCGGTCCAGCAGCTCTGCAGCACGTGGGATCTTCCGGGGCCAGGGATCAAACCGGTGCCCCTTGTACTGCAAGGTGGACTCTACCCATTGGACCACCAGGGAAGCCCCCATTTTATTTTTTTATTGGAGTATAATTGCTTTACACTTTGTGTTTCTTCTGTACAGCAAAGTGAATCAGCTTACACAGATCTCCTCCCTCTTGAGCCGCCCTCCCACCACCCCGTCCCATCCCCTAGGCCATCAGAGAGCACTGAGCTGAATGAGCTGTCTTTTACACGTGGTAGTGTATATAGGTCAATGCTATTCTCCCAATTAAACACTATGGAAGAACTGTTGGACATCTCCTGAGAGTAACTCCATGAATAGTCTTAGCAGGGGAAGGGTAGAACTTGAGTTCTGGGAGAGATCAGGACTTCCCTGGTGGCTCAGTCCATAAAGAATCTGCCTACAAGTGCGGGAGACCAGCTGCCATGCAGGAGATTCGAGTTCAGTCGCTGGGTTGGGAAGATCCCATGGAGGGCATGGCAGTCCACTCCAGTATTCTTGCCTGGAGAATCTCCTGGACAGAGGAGCCTGGCGAGCTACAGTCCAAGGGGTGGCAAAGAATCGGACACAACTGAGCAGCTAACACCTGATTCCATTATCCTCTGCCTTTCACCTGCTTCGGTAGCATGTAGCTGATGTCTATTTACTTGTCTACTTGTTTTCTTCACTAGAATGTAAGGTCTTTAGCAGTGCCTGGCACCTGGTTGATCTCAATTAGTACAGGTTCGATAAATGAATGCCCAAAGGAAATCATAGAACGTTCTGACTAAATGTCTAAATTTCCATTGTTAATAGCCAATTATTTTTGCTCATGTAACTCATCTACTTTAAATGTTTCATCTCTTCTGCCTTCTTTCTTTTAGGCTAAACTGGGGAAAGTTGATTTAAGAGTCTTCTACTTCCTGATTATTTTTCATTTTCCTGTCTTAGATCTAAATTTACATTTCTGCTCTCCTGAAGAGAAAGTCCTTAAGGTGGTTTTTACTCTCTCTAATGGATTTTTTTTTAAATGAAAAGTCCCATTTTATATGTAATTGCTGTGGGCCTTTTACGTCTGCAGGCTTTGTACATTTCTCTTCCTAGATATTCCCCCCTTTTCCTCTTTATCTTACATAACTGTCCGCTTTCTTAGAACCAGAACAAATGTGGTCTCAATTAAGTTTTCCACAACATCAGCCAAAACCTCTTCTCTGATCTAAATATTACAGGAAAGTATGAATTGCTTTAGCTTACAAAAGATCTCCTCCCTCTTGAGCCGCCCTCCCACCACCCCGTCCCATCCCCTAGGCCATCAGAGAGCACTGAGCTGAATGAGCTGTCTTTTACACGTGGTAGTGTATATAGGTCAATGCTATTCTCCCAATTAAACACTATGGAAGAACTGTTGGACATCTCCTGAGAGTAACTCCATGAATAGTCTTAGCAGGGGAAGGGTAGAACTTGAGTTCTGGGAGAGATCAGGACTTCCCTGGTGGCTCAGTCCATAAAGAATCTGCCTACAAGTGCGGGAGACCAGCTGCCATGCAGGAGATTCGAGTTCAGTCGCTGGGTTGGGAAGATCCCATGGAGGGCATGGCAGTCCACTCCAGTATTCTTGCCTGGAGAATCTCCTGGACAGAGGAGCCTGGCGAGCTACAGTCCAAGGGGTGGCAAAGAATCGGACACAACTGAGCAGCTAACACCTGATTCCATTATCCTCTGCCTTTCACCTGCTTCGGTAGCATGTAGCTGATGTCTATTTACTTGTCTACTTGTTTTCTTCACTAGAATGTAAGGTCTTTAGCAGTGCCTGGCACCTGGTTGATCTCAATTAGTACAGGTTCGATAAATGAATGCCCAAAGGAAATCATAGAACGTTCTGACTAAATGTCTAAATTTCCATTGTTAATAGCCAATTATTTTTGCTCATGTAACTCATCTACTTTAAATGTTTCATCTCTTCTGCCTTCTTTCTTTTAGGCTAAACTGGGGAAAGTTGATTTAAGAGTCTTCTACTTCCTGATTATTTTTCATTTTCCTGTCTTAGATCTAAATTTACATTTCTGCTCTCCTGAAGAGAAAGTCCTTAAGGTGGTTTTTACTCTCTCTAATGGATTTTTTTTTAAATGAAAAGTCCCATTTTATATGTAATTGCTGTGGGCCTTTTACGTCTGCAGGCTTTGTACATTTCTCTTCCTAGATATTCCCCCCTTTTCCTCTTTATCTTACATAACTGTCCGCTTTCTTAGAACCAGAACAAATGTGGTCTCAATTAAGTTTTCCACAACATCAGCCAAAACCTCTTCTCTGATCCTAATATCATTCCTTTTCCTCCGCTGCCCAGCCAAATCTTGGGCTTTTCTTTGAATCCCAGCTCAAAACCCAGCTCTCCCAGGAGGGTTCCTGGCCTGCCCTACCCCTGTAATAATCCTTTCTTTGGAACCATGGCATTCTAGAGCCTGCGCGGCACACGCTGATCTTTTGTTGACAGCCTGGGCTGGTCCCTCCAACCTCACGCTGCACTGGAATCATTCAAAGGTTTCCAGAAAGAAGAAAAAATGACCTCAGGTTGTTCCTGAATTATCCTAGAGGTGCCCCTCTGGTCTCTTTAATTAAAGAACACGTTTCTGAGAGTCAAAGGTCTTCTTTACCCTTGCTTCCCTCTGCTGCTCAGCAAGGCACTTGGCTGAACTACACCATCACCTTTCAGCCTGATTCAGTGATAACTCATTTCTACCTCTGTCGTTAAAAAGCAAATACCCACTCATCTTTTCATGTTTCCTCATTGTAACTCCCCAAACTTAAACCATTGTGATCAATCCTGTTTGACTACCTACCCTAACATATGATACATCTGTTAGAGATGTCTTCTGTCGTTCACCCTTTCATTCATCTCCCACACAAATATTTACAGAGTGGCCGCCATGCTGGTTGCTGGGGCTTGAGGGTGAGAGGATCCAGCCTGACCCCTCATCTAGGAAGTCCATGGGAGACAGATGATAGGTAATGTACAAATTCAAAGTGGTCCTGTGAAGTAGTGAGCAGGGCACTGTGATACAGAATAAGCAAGGGGAGATCAGAGAAGACCTCACATTGTAGCTGAGAACCCACACCTAAGACAGAAGCAGCTGTGAAGCAGGTAGGAGCAGCAACGTCCGGGCTGTGGAGATGGCATGTTGCAAGGCTCTATGTGGAGAGTAGCTTGTCTTTTGGGGAACCAAAGGACGCCAGGGTGCTGGGTTCTAGAGAGAGAAGGGGGCCAGAGGGGTCAGCTGAGTAGCCTGTAGGACATGACACATATGGTAGTGAGGTCAAATTTTATTCTAAGAGCAGTTGGAAGCCATGATAATATTTGCCTTTTAAGTAAATAATGCTCATTGCTCTTTGGAGAATTGATGGTGGGGTAAGATGAACAGGGAATCTCATCAGAAGAAATTTTTGTAATAGATGAGGAGAGAAATAATTGTAACTTTGGCTAGGATGGTGACAGCACAGATGAAACATAATGTTCAGGTTCACAAAGGGAGTTAAATTAATATCCACTGATTGATTCAATGTGGGGATTAAGGGAGAGGAAGCATCAGGTGTGATTTCCCGGTTTTCAGCTTGAACCATCTGCCAAGACGGTGAAATCACGAGTTAGGTTTTCAATGCCCATGCACAGCATTTCTTAGATGGAAATTGTCTTTGCACTGTCAGCAAAAATGCTAGGATTGCTTTATCCATATTCCCCTTATTAATATTGCAGAAACTTCTGACATCGCAATAGCTTTTCTAAACAGAGTGACTTTATTGTCTTGTAATTTAAAATCTTCTGGAAATGTTTTCTTTTGGTCTTAAATATCTGATTTGCATAACGTGTATATCTCAAGGGTGTTGATTTTTTATTTACATAGTAAATGTGGAACAGGCACGTTCATATAAACATTGGCTCAAATACAAAATTCGAAGCAACAGTCCATTAGTTAAATCATAGGGTTTTTTTTTGCATTAGCCCTTCATTCCTTAGATATCTTTTGCAGTTCTGCTTTATTTTCCATTTTAATCCTTAAATCTTTCATCCTTCTCGGAACTTGCTTCTTGTTGCAATGAGTTGTTTTAAATCTCTTGGCTGCGGATATTACTTCCCTGTGTTTGAAATAGAGATTTTCTCTGGAGCTATTGTGTTTTCGTTCCAACATTTCCTGATGTCCATCACGTGAGGTTCATGTGGCTTGCAATAAACTCTTCCAAACAAGAAATATCACCATCTTTGTCATTGTCTCTGCACCTTTTGGTTAATATGATCAAATAGCTTTTCATTTTCTACTCTTCAAGTTAGATTGCAAATCCAGATGTTACTTGTCCATCAGTATTCAGTTAGGACTACATATCACCTTTCTGTTATGGTGATTTCATAATCTTCTAGTGGCTTCAGAGACATTTTATTATTATTCCTATTACTTATGTTACACTATTCCACCAAGCTATGTTTCATTTGGTCTATATAGAATTCTTCATATTTTGGAGTTTGAATGTATCCAGGAGTGTAGCTGAACCCAAGCATGTTAAATTTTGTTTTCCAACATCCTGTAATAGATGAGGAGAGAAATAATTGTAACTTTGGCTAGGATGGTGACAGCACAGATGAAACATAATGTTCAGGTTCACAAAGGGAGTTAAATTAATATCCACTGATTGATTCAATGTGGGGATTAAGGGAGAGGAAGCATCAGGTGTGATTTCCCGGTTTTCAGCTTGAACCATCTGCCAAGACGGTGAAATCACGAGTTAGGTTTTCAATGCCCATGCACAGCATTTCTTAGATGGAAATTGTCTTTGCACTGTCAGCAAAAATGCTAGGATTGCTTTATCCATATTCCCCTTATTAATATTGCAGAAACTTCTGACATCGCAATAGCTTTTCTAAACAGAGTGACTTTATTGTCTTGTAATTTAAAATCTTCTGGAAATGTTTTCTTTTGGTCTTAAATATCTGATTTGCATAACGTGTATATCTCAAGGGTGTTGATTTTTTATTTACATAGTAAATGTGGAACAGGCACGTTCATATAAACATTGGCTCAAATACAAAATTCGAAGCAACAGTCCATTAGTTAAATCATAGGGTTTTTTTTTGCATTAGCCCTTCATTCCTTAGATATCTTTTGCAGTTCTGCTTTATTTTCCATTTTAATCCTTAAATCTTTCATCCTTCTCGGAACTTGCTTCTTGTTGCAATGAGTTGTTTTAAATCTCTTGGCTGCGGATATTACTTCCCTGTGTTTGAAATAGAGATTTTCTCTGGAGCTATTGTGTTTTCGTTCCAACATTTCCTGATGTCCATCACGTGAGGTTCATGTGGCTTGCAATAAACTCTTCCAAACAAGAAATATCACCATCTTTGTCATTGTCTCTGCACCTTTTGGTTAATATGATCAAATAGCTTTTCATTTTCTACTCTTCAAGTTAGATTGCAAATCCAGATGTTACTTGTCCATCAGTATTCAGTTAGGACTACATATCACCTTTCTGTTATGGTGATTTCATAATCTTCTAGTGGCTTCAGAGACATTTTTATTATTATTCCTATTACTTATGTTACACTATTCCACCAAGCTATGTTTCATTTGGTCTATATAGAATTCTTCATATTTTGGAGTTTGAATGTATCCAGGAGTGTAGCTGAACCCAAGCATGTTAAATTTTGTTTTCCAACATCCTTCCCTCTGCCACCGTAACTAATTTGCTTTGCGTATCCTGGCAGAGAAATTCTCAAAAGCATTTACCTTAAGAGACTGTTGATGGCCTGACCAAAGTTCTTCAATAGTCATGTTAATAAAAAGAAAAGCTTTCCCCAGAACTCTCTAAAATAATTACTTTTAGGCTTGTAGCATTATTCAGGAACAAGAAAATGCAGAAAAAGGTCCTCCTACTATTGGAGAGTTTAAAGCTCTTTCTGTTATGTGTGTCTGTGTGTATGTGTTAAAAGAGAGAGGATGGAGGATGAGGCAGAGGAGAAAATAGACTCTTGGTCCATTTTTAGAATGTTTCTTGAAAAGATTAAATATATTCTGGCTGAGTCTCAGCTTCAGATGATCCAAGGCCATATCTACCATGTGGTGTGAAACATCTTTCTACCAGCATTCTCAGAACTGCCCTACATTCTGGAAATTCAGGGCAGACCTTCGTTTTACACCCGTCTTTGCTGTAGCTTTGGGTCAGCGACTTCCATATTGTTATTCAGAGAAATCAGTTCATATTCCATTATATCTGAGTTTGGGATCACTTCTGAAGGGTGCTTATATTTATAAATAGCTAGATATGGACTGTACAGTGTTTTTCATCTGTGCTGCAGTTTGATTTTTGAAATTACGTTCATGCAGTATTCAAACTTTCTGTGATCAGCATCGTGTTTACAAGCCAGTTTGGATTCAAACTTTTAAAACCATTCTACAGTAAGATCCCTGTAACATGCATTGTAGCAAGAAGCATAAACTAGCAGACACCTGGCTTTGATCAACACATTGGAAGGTCGGGCTTACATTGGTTGCCATTGTGGCTCTAAATTTGATTATTTGGATGTTTTTTTAAGTATTTGGATGAGTTTAAAGATGACTTCTTATTTTAGAAGGAAGTTGGTAGGTAAGGTGGTATATGATATGTTTACTCCTTAGAATGTTTTGTCTCTATGTAAATAATACATAAAAAAATCTTGTATTTGATATTGGAAATACTGAGAACTAGTCAGTCTTGGGACATTTCAAATGCCCTGAGTTCAAAATTCATCACTGCTAATTTCTGTTTTCTAAAGCTGTCTTAAATTTAAGAATTCAGGACACCAACAGGTCTAATCTGGCTCTAATTCTTTATGGTAGCATACTGCCATCAACTTCGCAGTGCTTTTATGCAAACTCCTGTGCCAGGTAGCCTACCATGGGGCTTATATATGTGGTTTCAGATAGACCTTTGAACCTTTGTTTTCCCACTTACTGTGTGTCCCTGGGGCACCGGTTCCTTCCTATCAAGTCTCTGGGCCTTGTTCTGTAAAGGTGGATAATAGTAGACCCTAATTAAGTCAGAGATTGTGATAAGTAAAAAATAGATACCGATTGCTTAGCATAGTGTCTGGTATATAATAAGGATTCAGCATTTGCTGTTACTGTTAACACAAGAATTTGTCTTTTTCTCTTTGCTATCACAACTTTAACTACTTTATATACCCAGTGAAATCTCTTCTGTAATCTCCATTCTTACAAATGAGGAAACTAAGATGTAGAAGAGCTAGTTAGTTGATTGTGCTGATACAGTTTATCAATCAGAATTTGATTTATTGAATTGCAAATAGTAGACACCCAATAATCCTGATTTGATTAATGTAGCTGTATACTATGTTTTGAGGTCTGCTAGTGTAAATTCTCCAAATTTGTCCCTTTTATTCAATATATTTTGAGTATTTTAGATTCCTTGCATCTTGATAAAAGTTATAGAGTCATCTTGTTAATTTGTTCCAAGAAATCCACATGAGATTTTGATTGGTTTTGCAGCAAGTCAATTTACAGCTTAATAATATTGAGCATTCCAATTCATGAACACAATCGCACTAAGTGTTTAGTTGCTCAGTCTTTAAGACCCCCATGGACTGTAACCCACCAGGCTTCTCTGTCCATGGGATTCTCCAGGCAAGAATCCTGGAGTGGGTTGCCATGCCCTCTTCCAGGGATCTTCCCAACCCAGGGATTGAACCCAGGTTTCCCACATTGCAGGCAGATTCTTTACCATCTGAGCCACAAAGAAAGCCCCCCATACAAGGAGATTCAAGCTTTGGTTTCCTGACTCTGAATTCTTTGTGCCCTAAGAGTCTGAGATGAGGATGCAAGCAGGGTCACCATCTAATGAGGACTCTTTCTCACTTGCAGAAAGTTGCCTTCTTTGTGTGTCCTCACATGGCAGAGAGAGGAAGGTCTGGTTACATCTTCTTCATACAGGGCCCTAGTTGCATCATGGGGCTCCACCCTTAACCAATCCTAATGACTTTCCAAAGGTTCCCCCCACTCCTAATGCCATCTCATTGTGAGGTAGGGCCTCAGCCTGTTAATTCTGAGGGGACACAAACATTTGGTCCATAACAAATAGCATTTTGAAAATTGGCTCAGCACTAAATCTGTGAATCAGTTCCTTTTCTAACGTTCATTAATGATTTTATGGGCCAGGAAAATTTATCCCATAATTGCCTGTATCCTAATAAGGATTCAGCATTTGCTGTTACTGTTAACACAAGAATTTGTCTTTTTCTCTTTGCTATCACAACTTTAACTACTTTATATACCCAGTGAAATCTCTTCTGTAATCTCCATTCTTACAAATGAGGAAACTAAGATGTAGAAGAGCTAGTTAGTTGATTGTGCTGATACAGTTTATCAATCAGAATTTGATTTATTGAATTGCAAATAGTAGACACCCAATAATCCTGATTTGATTAATGTAGCTGTATACTATGTTTTGAGGTCTGCTAGTGTAAATTCTCCAAATTTGTCCCTTTTATTCAATATATTTTGAGTATTTTAGATTCCTTGCATCTTGATAAAAGTTATAGAGTCATCTTGTTAATTTGTTCCAAGAAATCCACATGAGATTTTGATTGGTTTTGCAGCAAGTCAATTTACAGCTTAATAATATTGAGCATTCCAATTCATGAACACAATCGCACTAAGTGTTTAGTTGCTCAGTCTTTGAGACCCCCATGGACTGTAACCCACCAGGCTTCTCTGTCCATGGGATTCTCCAGGCAAGAATCCTGGAGTGGGTTGCCATGCCCTCTTCCAGGGGATCTTCCCAACCCAGGGATTGAACCCAGGTTTCCCACATTGCAGGCAGATTCTTTACCATCTGAGCCACAAAGAAAGCCCCCCATACAAGGAGATTCAAGCTTTGGTTTCCTGACTCTGAATTCTTTGTGCCCTAAGAGTCTGAGATGAGGATGCAAGCAGGGTCACCATCTAATGAGGACTCTTTCTCACTTGCAGAAAGTTGCCTTCTTTGTGTGTCCTCACATGGCAGAGAGAGGAAGGTCTGGTTACATCTTCTTCATACAGGGCCCTAGTTGCATCATGGGGCTCCACCCTTAACCAATCCTAATGACTTTCCAAAGGTTCCCCCCACTCCTAATGCCATCTCATTGTGAGGTAGGGCCTCAGCCTGTTAATTCTGAGGGGACACAAACATTTGGTCCATAACAAATAGCATTTTGAAAATTGGCTCAGCACTAAATCTGTGAATCAGTTCCTTTTCTAACGTTCATTAATGATTTTATGGGCCAGGAAAATTATCCCATAATTGCCCTGTATCACAGGCATCTCCATAAGGTATACTGAGATACACCTTGAATTCATTTTTGCTTTGTCATCATCCTTTATAACAAAATGGCTTTTTATATTACTTTATCTTTTTCAGACTAGATAATATATTAAATGTGACTTATCTCTTCAATATATGCTAAAGGCGTATTGGGATTCTCTGAAAATAAAAGACATTCAGCCTCATCTTGTTTTAATGTTTTCTTGAATTAGTAAGAAACAGTTTAACAATAATTAAAAAATTTGGGATTCCTGATTCAACTATAGTGAGCCTTTTAGAGATTCCATTCAACAAACATTTATTGATCCTCTCTTTAGTTAAATTTTCTTCCAGTACATATTCAATTCCTTGTTTTTTAAAGATTTTTGATGTGGACCACTTTAAAGTCTTTTGCGCGGCCGCGCACAGAGGAGAAACGGTGCCGGGATTGCCTGTGGCCAAGCCATGGGAAGATTGGAGAAGAGTGAGCCTGCTGCCGGCCAACCCAGCCCCCCGGGGGACGCAGGAGACAATCGGACGCGGCAGGGGTTCCGTCAAAGCAGTTCCGTTTTGTTAGCGCAGACTCACAGCTTTTATAGGCAAGTGAAGGGGGTTTTGCACAGGACTTCCTATAGATTACACCAATCAAGCTAAAGGTCAAGCAATCATCCACGAGCACGGAAACCAGGGGAACCAATCAGAAATTTTGACCATCACTTAACAATTTAGATCACGCCCTCGTCTCTTCCTGTAGACGCCATCTTAGCTCCAAACCGCAAACATGTGCTTAAACTTCCTTATGCTTGCAACGGTCCTCTTTCAATTCAGAGCCCCACAGTCTTTGTTAAATTTGTTAAAATATTGGTCTGTTTTATGTTTTGGTTTTCTGGCCAAGAGGCATCTTAACTCCTTGACCAGAGATCAAACTGGAACCCCCTGCATTTGAAAGGCAAAGCCTTAACCACTGCACCACCAGAGAAGTCCCTCAGTCTTATTTTTAAGTCTTTTACATAAAAGCAAACAAAACTAAAGATCTTCCTCTGGCTTACATTCCTATTTAGATCCTATTTAGATTCAGTGCTGTGTCTCCTGTTCCCTGTATCAGTTAGCTTCTGCTGTGTAACAGTTCACCTCAAAGTTTAGTGGTTAAAACAACATTTATTTTGCTCATGATTGTTGTGAGTTTGCAGTTTGGACTGGATTTCAACTGGTCACAGGAAAGATTTATTGGTGGCTAACTGGTCTAGGGTGGCCTCACTGGGCTGAATGCTTTGCTTCACGGGGTCTCTTGTCCCCCAGTGGTCTAACCTGGGCCAACCTACCTGGCTTCTAGGCAGGATTCGGTGACATTTCAGACAGCTTTTCTTTTGATGTTCTCTTTTCTGATGTTTTCAATGACACTTTCCTCTCCCGGTTTCCCACCTATTTTTCTTAAAATGTATCCATCCATTTGTCCATTTGTCTATCCACCCATCTGTCCATCTGTCTGTCTGTTCTTCCCCTGGGAATCATAAGCCTCTCTTGGGAACCTCCTCTTGTATTTTCCACTGCAGCTGTAACAACACCATCCACAATGTTCTCCAATATGAAAAACCTATGAATTATAATTTTGTGGATTTTGTCACCACCTTACACATCCACAACCGAGCGTCATTTTTGCTTTGACCCAGCTGCTTCATTCTTTCTGGAGCTATTAGTAATTGCCCTCTACTGTTCCCCAGGAGCATAGTGGATACCTTTTGACCTGGGGAAGAGGGCTTATCTTTGGGTGTCCTATATTTTGCCTGTTCATGGAGTTCTTTCAGGATACTGGAAGGGTTGCCAGAAATTTTGACCATCACTTAACAATTTAGATCACGCCCTCGTCTCTTCCTGTAGACGCCATCTTAGCTCCAAACCGCAAACATGTGCTTAAACTTCCTTATGCTTGCAACGGTCCTCTTTCAATTCAGAGCCCCACAGTCTTTGTTAAATTTGTTAAAATATTGGTCTGTTTTATGTTTTGGTTTTCTGGCCAAGAGGCATCTTAACTCCTTGACCAGAGATCAAACTGGAACCCCCTGCATTTGAAAGGCAAAGCCTTAACCACTGCACCACCAGAGAAGTCCCTCAGTCTTATTTTTAAGTCTTTTACATAAAAGCAAACAAAACTAAAGATCTTCCTCTGGCTTACATTCCTATTTAGATCCTATTTAGATTCAGTGCTGTGTCTCCTGTTCCCTGTATCAGTTAGCTTCTGCTGTGTAACAGTTCACCTCAAAGTTTAGTGGTTAAAACAACATTTATTTTGCTCATGATTGTTGTGAGTTTGCAGTTTGGACTGGATTTCAACTGGTCACAGGAAAGATTTATTGGTGGCTAACTGGTCTAGGGTGGCCTCACTGGGCTGAATGCTTTGCTTCACGGGGTCTCTTGTCCCCCAGTGGTCTAACCTGGGCCAACCTACCTGGCTTCTAGGCAGGATTCGGTGACATTTCAGACAGCTTTTCTTTTGATGTTCTCTTTTCTGATGTTTTCAATGACACTTTCCTCTCCCGGTTTCCCACCTATTTTTCTTAAAATGTATCCATCCATTTGTCCATTTGTCTATCCACCCATCTGTCCATCTGTCTGTCTGTTCTTCCCCTGGGAATCATAAGCCTCTCTTGGGAACCTCCTCTTGTATTTTCCACTGCAGCTGTAACAACACCATCCACAATGTTCTCCAATATGAAAAACCTATGAATTATAATTTTGTGGATTTTGTCACCACCTTACACATCCACAACCGAGCGTCATTTTTGCTTTGACCCAGCTGCTTCATTCTTTCTGGAGCTATTAGTAATTGCCCTCTACTGTTCCCCAGGAGCATAGTGGATACCTTTTGACCTGGGGAAGAGGGGGCTTATCTTTGGGTGTCCTATATTTTTGCCTGTTCATGGAGTTCTTTCAGCAAGAATACTGGAAAGGGTTGCCATTCCTTCCATCCATTGGCCACATTTTGTCAGAACTCTTCACTAAGACCCATCCATCTTGGGTGGCCCTGCACGGCATGACTTACAGCTTCGTTGAGTTACACAAGCCCATGACAAGGTTGTTTTTTGTTGTTGTTGTTGTTTTTTTACAACAAGGTTTTGACCCATGAAGGGGATTATAATTTTAACCGCTTCTTATTGAATACTGTTTTATCAGTCACCATACCAAATGTTTGCCATAGGTTTTTGCATCTAAGCATCATAAAAATCGTATGTTGTAGGCATTGCTGTCCCCATTCTACAAAACACATGAGGTTGAATAAGTCCTTGCCCACAGTCCCACAGTTTCGTGGGCAGAGATGGTTTTTGAACCCAGTCCTTTCAGCTCGGATGCTTGTGCTTAACATTTAGGCACATTGAGAAAGCACATATACAGTGCCCAGAGAAATGACTTATCAACATTTTCAAATAGTATGGTTTCACACCAGAATCTAGATTTCAGATATTTCAAAATTCAGAAGATATGATAAGTGGCCTTATATTCCAATGGCAGCAGTTGGCTGCTCCTTTGTGAAACCATCCTTTTCCAGTTTTCCACAGTCCCCACCAATCCCTACCGCCTCGTAACTGGCCCACTTCCTTCAACCTTGTGGTCTGCTGGAGTCCTGCTGGTGTTTGAAGTTTTGACTCCTGTTATGTTGTGTCCTTATGCCCCACCCACTCTTCAGTTCTTTTACCATCCGTGTGGTCCCTGACCTGACATTGTAATGTTATTTTAAAATCACTGTCCAGTCTGTCATTAGCTTGGTAGACAGGATATTTCACATTTCTGGGTCACCATTTTCTCATCTGTAAAATAGGACTGTTAATAGTTCTTGCATCATGCAGTTACCCAGGGTTAAAACCCTCTACCGTCATTTTGTTGACCCAGCTGCTTCATTCTTTCTGGAGCTATTAGTAATTGCTCTACTGTTCCCCAGGAGCATAGTGGATACCTTTTGACCTGGGGAAGAGGGGGCTTATCTTTGGGTGTCCTATATTTTTGCCTGTTCATGGAGTTCTTTCAGCAAGAATACTGGAAAGGGTTGCCATTCCTTCCATCCATTGGCCACATTTTGTCAGAACTCTTCACTAAGACCCATCCATCTTGGGTGGCCCTGCACGGCATGACTTACAGCTTCGTTGAGTTACACAAGCCCATGACAAGGTTGTTTTTTGTTGTTGTTGTTGTTTTTTTACAACAAGGTTTTGACCCATGAAGGGGATTATAATTTTAACCGCTTCTTATTGAATACTGTTTTATCAGTCACCATACCAAATGTTTGCCATAGGTTTTTGCATCTAAGCATCATAAAAATCGTATGTTGTAGGCATTGCTGTCCCCATTCTACAAAACACATGAGGTTGAATAAGTCCTTGCCCACAGTCCCACAGTTTCGTGGGCAGAGATGGTTTTTGAACCCAGTCCTTTCAGCTCGGATGCTTGTGCTTAACATTTAGGCACATTGAGAAAGCACATATACAGTGCCCAGAGAAATGACTTATCAACATTTTCAAATAGTATGGTTTCACACCAGAATCTAGATTTCAGATATTTCAAAATTCAGAAGATATGATAAGTGGCCTTATATTCCAATGGCAGCAGTTGGCTGCTCCTTTGTGAAACCATCCTTTTCCAGTTTTCCACAGTCCCCACCAATCCCTACCGCCTCGTAACTGGCCCACTTCCTTCAACCTTGTGGTCTGCTGGAGTCCTGCTGGTGTTTGAAGTTTTGACTCCTGTTATGTTGTGTCCTTATGCCCCACCCACTCTTCAGTTCTTTTACCATCCGTGTGGTCCCTGACCTGACATTGTAATGTTATTTTAAAATCACTGTCCAGTCTGTCATTAGCTTGGTAGACAGGATATTTCACATTTCTGGGTCACCATTTTCTCATCTGTAAAATAGGACTGTTAATAGTTCTTGCATCATGCAGTTACCCAGGGTTAAAATGAAATAATGCATGTGAAGGCCTAAGCATCTGGTACATCTCTGCCAAAAGTGGATGCTGGCCGTGACTGCTATTATAACCATTTTTCATTCATTCATTCAGCATTTGAAACTGTTCTAGGCATTTGGATATATATCATTTCAGAACCCACAAAAACTTGGTGAAGAAAATAATTTCAGTCCTGTTTTTGAGGTGAGGTGGGAGATGAGGGAAGTTGGGACTGCCCTAGTTGTTCAGTCTGTCACATGATATGTGTTTAAGTATGTTCTTTACATTCATCTAATGAAGAATGGAGTTACATTGCAAAGGGACTTTTTGGAGAATTCAAGTGTTACTGAAACCGATTGTGTGGTACATTTTTAGTATGATATTTAAAATTTAAAAGCTACAGGAAAGCTTATAAAATGTTGAATAGCATTGGAGGTTTTTTGAATTTTCTATTTCTGTACAGAAAAATATCAAGTTGATTCTGCCAATTTATGAGTGATGCTTTAAAGTGTGGAAACTATTTTTGTTTGTTTTGTATATTCATGTGTCCTTAACAACAAAGATTGCCAATATTGCTGAGAGTTCTGTCTGAAGATGGTTGATAGAAATTTAAATCTAGATAAGAGACGTGTAATAGAATATTGAAATAAAAACAATATGAGTGAAGGTATTTAAATTTATTTCTAAAATTTGAATAGTCTTCATTTTATATCCAAACTGATCTTAAAATATTCAAAGAATAGATTTTACCCAAGCATTATTAAAGACCTACTTGGACATACAGAGCTTCAGATTCACACGTGTGTGTGTGTGTGTGTGTGTTTCTGCTTTATAGCAAAGTGATTTAGTTGTATATTTATTTCAGATTCTGTTGTAGTTCATTACAGGATATTTAATATGGTTTTCTGTGCTATACAGCAGGAGTATGTGTAATTTTTTAAATTGGGGAAATACTGAAACACACACACTAAACAAACAAAAAAAAATCACCTGCTCAATAAATACGTTTAAAATAAAAAATTGAAGCTTAATTGAGGTATAATTTACATATAAATTTCATTCATTTTAAGAGTACAGTTCAGTGTTTTTTAGTAAATATACAGAGCTGTGCAGCCATCAACACAACCCACAATCGAGTGTTAGAACATTTCCTTCAAACCCAACAGACTCTCTCATGCCCATCTTCTGCCAGTGCCTCTTCCCACCTCCGCCCCAGGCAACTATTCATCTACTTGCTATATTATATCTATAGATTTATGTTTTCTGGACATTCTTTATACATGAATGTATACAACATACGGGCTTTTGTGTTTAGTTTCTTTCACTTAGCATGTTTTTCAGGTTCATTCATGTTGGCACCGGCCTCCCTGGTGGCTCAGTGGTAGGGAATCAACCTGCCATGCGGGAGACACAGGAGATGCGAGTTGAATTCCTGGATCAGAAGGATCCCCTGGAGAAGGAAATGGCAACCCACTCCAGTATTCTTGCCTGGAGAATCCCATGGACAGAGGAGCTTGTGGGCTACTGTTCATGGGGTTGCCAAGAGTCAGACACAATTTAGTGACTAACCAACAAAATTTATTTCCTCTTTGTTGCCAATAGTATTCCATTGTATGGCTACACCCCAGTTTATTTTTCCATTGCAATAATCAAATTGTTAAAAATTATATATTCAAGAAACTGCTAACAGTAGGTGATTCTAGAGAAGGAAGTGAGTGAGGGACAAAGGAGTAAATGTGGGAGAATGATTTTTTCATGTTTCCTCTTCTCTATGGATTTATTTTTTAAATTCAGGATTATATTTTTATTAAAACAAAGTAAGGGATATCTTCCTCTAGCAATGTTTATTAAACAAGAAATGAAGTCCCACCATTGATCCCAATCCCACCCTCCTGAAGGCAACCCTCATTAATTTATTTTTGGCATCTTTCTAATCTATAGATACACAACGGTACATATTGGATTGGCTAAAAAGTTCATTAGGATGTGCCATCGGCCGTTACCAATCAGATGAGCATTTTGGCCAACCCAATACATGTATATCCCTGTACATCCATATACCTAAGCAGTCGTCTATTTTATATTCCAACAGAATGGAAGGACCTTGGTTACCAAAGCTAAGAAAACCCACCTTGGTTGGATTGTGCATTATTAATCAATTCACAATGAAGGTTTTAGAAGAGCGTCCCCAGTTTCTTGATGATTAAGTGGAATGCGGTGTATTTTTCACCCCTCCGCCATTCTGTATCTTTTCGCAGGCTACCTGGGCTCTACCTGCGAGGAGAAGGTGGACCCATGCGCCTCGGGACCTTGCCAGAACAACGGGACCTGCTACGCGGATGGGCTGAGCTTTGGGTGCAGCTGCAGCGCAGGCTTCACGGGCCCGGTGTGCGCGCAGCTCGTGGACTTCTGTGCACTCAGCCCCTGCGCCCATGGCACCTGCCGCAGCGTGGGCACCAGCTATAAATGCCTCTGTGACCCAGGTGGGTATGCTGCCCGGGGGAAAGTCCTCCTGTTCCCCAGTCTCAAAGCCTTTTAGCTTCTCTTTTGCATTTGAGTGCAGGTTGGCTTGCTGCATGGGTTTGCTTGCCCATGTAAGTGGACCACACTCGTGTATGGCACCCTTTCTGTTTAAACTTCCCTTAGGCAGACTTTGAAAAATACTCTTGTCCCTTTTCATGAGCATTTCACCGTCATTGTAGAAAAAGATAAAAATACAAGTCATCAAAATGAATAAACTTGAAAACAAGCTTAAACGTTTGGTTTTTGTTTAGTCACTAAGTTGTATCTGACTCTTTTTGAGACCCCGTGGACTGATAACAGCTTAATTATTTTGGACAATTGACTATAGGTCACTCCAGAGCGTTTACTGTATTACGTCTCTTTCATCTGATTCGGAAGTGAGTGAGGGACAAAGGAGTAAATGTGGGAGAATGATTTTTTCATGTTTCCTCTTCTCTATGGATTTATTTTTTAAATTCAGGATTATATTTTTATTAAAACAAAGTAAGGGATATCTTCCTCTAGCAATGTTTATTAAACAAGAAATGAAGTCCCACCATTGATCCCAATCCCACCCTCCTGAAGGCAACCCTCATTAATTTATTTTTGGCATCTTTCTAATCTATAGATACACACGGTACATATTGGATTGGCTAAAAAGTTCATTAGGATGTGCCATCGGCCGTTACCAATCAGATGAGCATTTTGGCCAACCCAATACATGTATATCCCTGTACATCCATATACCTAAGCAGTCGTCTATTTTATATTCCAACAGAATGGAAGGACCTTGGTTACCAAAGCTAAGAAAACCCACCTTGGTTGGATTGTGCATTATTAATCAATTCACAATGAAGGTTTTAGAAGAGCGTCCCCAGTTTCTTGATGATTAAGTGGAATGCGGTGTATTTTTCACCCCTCCGCCATTCTGTATCTTTTCGCAGGCTACCTGGGCTCTACCTGCGAGGAGAAGGTGGACCCATGCGCCTCGGGACCTTGCCAGAACAACGGGACCTGCTACGCGGATGGGCTGAGCTTTGGGTGCAGCTGCAGCGCAGGCTTCACGGGCCCGGTGTGCGCGCAGCTCGTGGACTTCTGTGCACTCAGCCCCTGCGCCCATGGCACCTGCCGCAGCGTGGGCACCAGCTATAAATGCCTCTGTGACCCAGGTGGGTATGCTGCCCGGGGGAAAGTCCTCCTGTTCCCCAGTCTCAAAGCCTTTTAGCTTCTCTTTTGCATTTGAGTGCAGGTTGGCTTGCTGCATGGGTTTGCTTGCCCATGTAAGTGGACCACACTCGTGTATGGCACCCTTTCTGTTTAAACTTCCCTTAGGCAGACTTTGAAAAATACTCTTGTCCCTTTTCATGAGCATTTCACCGTCATTGTAGAAAAAGATAAAAATACAAGTCATCAAAATGAATAAACTTGAAAACAAGCTTAAACGTTTGGTTTTTGTTTAGTCACTAAGTTGTATCTGACTCTTTTTGAGACCCCGTGGACTGATAACAGCTTAATTATTTTGGACAATTGACTATAGGTCACTCCAGAGCGTTTACTGTATTACGTCTCTTTCATTACTGGATTCTGAGGTTAATGGAGTGGTTTTCATTTTCATGGGCACACAAGGCAGAATACAGTCCATTCAGCATTTTATCATCATTTAAAATTCTTCCTTGGGGCATGGTCCATGTTAGAGGACTTTTGGATTCCTGTGTAAGTGTTCACAAGGTCCATCATTTATTTTCCAAATGTCTTCCTCATTTGTATCACTGATTGTTTACTGTGAAAACTTTTAGACTGAGAAGTCAGGGTGGTTGCTAGTTTGTGCCTGGGTAGCCTCCTGATGTGGTCTGAAAAGAACCCACACAGGCAGCTCTGTCTTTCCTCTGGTTTCTATTCTGCCCGTGTCTGCATCCATGCACAAGCTGGCTCTTTAGAATGCTTCCCAGCACAAGGATTCTCACCCCACATTTCTGGCCCAGGAACAGGGCTGACCAGTCCCCCAATTGGCTTGACTCCTGGCTCTGCCTGTGCAGTGCCCTCTGGCTAGGGTGTCTGCTCCCCTGCCACCCCATCTCACCTGCAAAGTTCCCCTTCTGAGCTTAAATCAGCTTTCCTTCCTCAGAGTTTCCAGTCACCCACAAAGTCCCTTTCCTGGTCTTTAAAACATTGTATTAATTGTCCTTGTGTGTTTTATATGTGGGATCTATCGAGGGCTTCCCTAATGACTTGGTGGGTAAAGAATCTGTCAGCAATGCAGGAGACATGGGTTTTTATCTCTGGGTCAGGAAGATCCCCTAGAGAAGGAAATGGCAACCCACTTTAGTATTCCTGCCTGGGAAATCCTATGGACAGAGGAGCCTGGCAGGCTAAAGTCCGTATGGGGTTGCAAATAGGCAGACATGACGTAGTGACTAAACAGACAAAATAAAAATTTTTAACTTTGAACCTTTGATAGGAGCCGCTTTTCCCTGGGGGCCAGTGTTCTTCTGTGTACCTGGAAGGCATGTGCCATGGAAAACAAGCTTAAACGTTTGGTTTTTGTTTAGTCACTAAGTTGTATCTGACTCTTTTTGAGACCCCGTGGACTGATAACAGCTTAATTATTTTGGACAATTGACTATAGGTCACTCCAGAGCGTTTACTGTATTACGTCTCTTTCATTACTGGATTCTGAGGTTAATGGAGTGGTTTTCATTTTCATGGGCACACAAGGCAGAATACAGTCCATTCAGCATTTTATCATCATTTAAAATTCTTCCTTGGGGCATGGTCCATGTTAGAGGACTTTTGGATTCCTGTGTAAGTGTTCACAAGGTCCATCATTTATTTTCCAAATGTCTTCCTCATTTGTATCACTGATTGTTTACTGTGAAAACTTTTAGACTGAGAAGTCAGGGTGGTTGCTAGTTTGTGCCTGGGTAGCCTCCTGATGTGGTCTGAAAAGAACCCACACAGGCAGCTCTGTCTTTCCTCTGGTTTCTATTCTGCCCGTGTCTGCATCCATGCACAAGCTGGCTCTTTAGAATGCTTCCCAGCACAAGGATTCTCACCCCACATTTCTGGCCCAGGAACAGGGCTGACCAGTCCCCCAATTGGCTTGACTCCTGGCTCTGCCTGTGCAGTGCCCTCTGGCTAGGGTGTCTGCTCCCCTGCCACCCCATCTCACCTGCAAAGTTCCCCTTCTGAGCTTAAATCAGCTTTCCTTCCTCAGAGTTTCCAGTCACCCACAAAGTCCCTTTCCTGGTCTTTAAAACATTGTATTAATTGTCCTTGTGTGTTTTTATATGTGGGATCTATCGAGGGCTTCCCTAATGACTTGGTGGGTAAAGAATCTGTCAGCAATGCAGGAGACATGGGTTTTTATCTCTGGGTCAGGAAGATCCCCTAGAGAAGGAAATGGCAACCCACTTTAGTATTCCTGCCTGGGAAATCCTATGGACAGAGGAGCCTGGCAGGCTAAAGTCCGTATGGGGTTGCAAATAGGCAGACATGACGTAGTGACTAAACAGACAATATAAACTTTGACCTGAAGGACAGGCAGGAGGGCACAACTCTTTGTGTACATCAGTGCTTTCCTGTCAGAACCGTTGGGTAGATAGGAGCCGCTTTTCCCTGGGGGCCAGTGTTCTTCTGTGTACCTGGAAGGCATGTGCCATGGTACCTTCAAGGTGAGGAGGAAGACTGTGCAGCATGATGCCCTTGCCTGTTCACAAGGTGGGGCCCCAAGACGCTTTGTGTTTGCAAATGAAACAAGCGGCCCTTGTGCTGGGCAAGCAGTCTTCCTCATGTCACAACTCATGAGCCCACTGCTCCTAGTGCTCAGGCAAAAATACTGAAGTGGGTTGCCATTTCCTCCTCCAGGGGGTCTTCACGACCCAGGGACCAAACCCTCATCTCCTATGTCACCTATGCTGGAAGGCAGATTCTCTACCGCTGTGCCACCTGGGAAGCCCTGTGCCGAGGTTTACAGGCTCCTAAATAGAAAATATGCCTCTTAGTGTCTCTCCGTCCACACAGGGATGAGTAGCCCAGCATGGGGAGAGGACTCAGGAGACCCCAATTTGTTGACTATCACTGTAGGGCTTTACAAAACATTTCTGGACCTTGGTGCTCATTTTTCTCAAACAATGTCTTAGAGGTTCATCAGTTCATCACAGACTAGACCTGGGGCAAGTTACTAACCTCATCCTTCTGGCTTTTACTGTTTCTTTGTTATTTATTTATTTGTTTGACTGCTGCAGGTTTTTGTTACAGCACACAAGATCTTCAATCTTTGTTGCGGCTTGCAGGACCTTTTATTTTACTTATTTATTTTTTTAATTTTTAATTTAATTTAATTGTTTTTTTTTTTAACAGGGTTTTGCTGCAGGACCTTTTTTTTTAATGGACTTTTCAATTTTTATACAATTTTAAAAAGTTACACTCTGTTTACAGTTATCATAGATTTTGGCTATATTCTCCATGTTGTAAAATACATCTGGATGCTTGCAAGATCTTAGTTCCCTGACTAGGCATTGAACCTTGGTCCCCTGTAGTGGAAGTGTTTAGTATTCCTAATTGGACAGAGGAGCCTGGCAGGCTAAAGTCCGTATGGGGTTGCAAATAGGCAGACATGACGTAGTGACTAAACAGACAATATAAACTTTGACCTGAAGGACAGGCAGGAGGGCACAACTCTTTGTGTACATCAGTGCTTTCCTGTCAGAACCGTTGGGTAGATAGGAGCCGCTTTTCCCTGGGGGCCAGTGTTCTTCTGTGTACCTGGAAGGCATGTGCCATGGTACCTTCAAGGTGAGGAGGAAGACTGTGCAGCATGATGCCCTTGCCTGTTCACAAGGTGGGGCCCCAAGACGCTTTGTGTTTGCAAATGAAACAAGCGGCCCTTGTGCTGGGCAAGCAGTCTTCCTCATGTCACAACTCATGAGCCCACTGCTCCTAGTGCTCAGGCAAAAATACTGAAGTGGGTTGCCATTTCCTCCTCCAGGGGGTCTTCACGACCCAGGGACCAAACCCTCATCTCCTATGTCACCTATGCTGGAAGGCAGATTCTCTACCGCTGTGCCACCTGGGAAGCCCTGTGCCGAGGTTTACAGGCTCCTAAATAGAAAATATGCCTCTTAGTGTCTCTCCGTCCACACAGGGATGAGTAGCCCAGCATGAGAGAGAGGACTCAGGAGACCCCAATTTGTTGACTATCACTGTAGGGCTTTACAAAACATTTCTGGACCTTGGTGCTCATTTTTCTCAAACAATGTCTTAGAGGTTCATCAGTTCATCACAGACTAGACCTGGGGCAAGTTACTAACCTCATCCTTCTGGCTTTTACTGTTTCTTTGTTATTTATTTATTTGTTTGACTGCTGCAGGTTTTTGTTACAGCACACAAGATCTTCAATCTTTGTTGCGGCTTGCAGGACCTTTTATTTTACTTATTTATTTTTTTAATTTTTAATTTAATTTAATTGTTTTTTTTTTTAACAGGGTTTTGCTGCAGGACCTTTTTTTTTAATGGACTTTTCAATTTTTATACAATTTTAAAAAGTTACACTCTGTTTACAGTTATCATAGATTTTGGCTATATTCTCCATGTTGTAAAATACATCTGGATGCTTGCAAGATCTTAGTTCCCTGACTAGGCATTGAACCTTGGTCCCCTGTAGTGGAAGTGTGGAATCCTAATTACTGGACCACCAAGTAATTTCTGCAGGACCTTTCAGTTGCAGCAAGTGGGATTTGCTTTCCTGACCAGGGATCGAACATGTGCCCTCTCCATTGGGAGTGCAGAATCTTAGCTCCTGAACCTCCAGGGAAGTTCTGACCACATCCTTCTGTTGACCATGATCTTCTGTTGTGTGTAAGGGTGTTATATGAGAGGCATGCGGCACATTTCCTGTTGCTTTCTATCCATGTAGATTCCAACAGTTTTCTTCAGATTAAAAAGGTGAAGTGTCTCTCATTAAAGCTCCTCTTTTTCCACCTACTGTCCTCTGCTCAGACCTCATTTGTGTCCATTTGGAGGTTTTCACTTGGTAAAGTCAATGCCCAGCCTTTAAGAAGCCTTGAAAAGCCCGAATAAATGCATGTCCTGTTTCTGGATGCCTGCACTCAGTAGGCAGTCCTTCTGGGTAGAGCCTTGGAGTTGAGTCAATACTCTTGTTGAACTGGGGAGATAGCATTGCTTTTAGAGGGATTGCTTCTTCAGATCATTAGGTGACATTGTGTGAAATAAAAAAGGCATCTTAACATCTGGCAAGAATTTACATTTTAAGAGGTAAAAATGACAGTTCTCTGAATGCAAAATTTCCAGTCTTAATCTTTCGGAGCATATAATTGCTTTACCAATAGTTTGCATAATAGAAGAATCTCATGAGAGTGGGTGAAATTGGGTGTTGAGCCAAAGAGCAGCAAGCCCAGTCCTCTTTGTAGAGAATGAGGGGACCCTGTTTCAGAGAATGGCAGCAGATTGAAATCATGTCAGGTTGATAATTAGCTCCCATCTGACAAAATGCCATTTGGATGTGACTGAAAATCAGATTTACCAGGTGCTTTATTTTCAGACCTCATTTTTAGCTTATCAGGCTAAGATGCTTTGATGGGATTTTAGTATTAAATAATAAAATGTCAGCAGTGAACAGTCATGGAAAAGTTATCTTTTGGGGACCGTGTTAAATGATAGGTCACACGTACGCTGAGAAAATTACAAATTGAAATCTCCCAAGGATGGAGAAAATGAGAGTATGGAGTCTAACAGACATTGTGGGAAGCAGGGCCACCATGCCTGGAGTTGCCAGGGACCTGCCATAGCCCTTGCAGGTGGAAGATGCTATCTAGTGTGTCCTGTAAGCAGTGGTGGCATCTTAGCTCTGAACCTCCAGGGAAGTTCTGACCACATCCTTCTGTTGACCATGATCTTCTGTTGTGTGTAAGGGTGTTATATGAGAGGCATGCGGCACATTTCCTGTTGCTTTCTATCCATGTAGATTCCAACAGTTTTCTTCAGATTAAAAAGGTGAAGTGTCTCTCATTAAAGCTCCTCTTTTTCCACCTACTGTCCTCTGCTCAGACCTCATTTGTGTCCATTTGGAGGTTTTCACTTGGTAAAGTCAATGCCCAGCCTTTAAGAAGCCTTGAAAAGCCCGAATAAATGCATGTCCTGTTTCTGGATGCCTGCACTCAGTAGGCAGTCCTTCTGGGTAGAGCCTTGGAGTTGAGTCAATACTCTTGTTGAACTGGGGAGATAGCATTGCTTTTAGAGGGATTGCTTCTTCAGATCATTAGGTGACATTGTGTGAAATAAAAAAGGCATCTTAACATCTGGCAAGAATTTACATTTTAAGAGGTAAAAATGACAGTTCTCTGAATGCAAAATTTCCAGTCTTAATCTTTCGGAGCATATAATTGCTTTACCAATAGTTTGCATAATAGAAGAATCTCATGAGAGTGGGTGAAATTGGGTGTTGAGCCAAAGAGCAGCAAGCCCAGTCCTCTTTGTAGAGAATGAGGGGACCCTGTTTCAGAGAATGGCAGCAGATTGAAATCATGTCAGGTTGATAATTAGCTCCCATCTGACAAAATGCCATTTGGATGTGACTGAAAATCAGATTTACCAGGTGCTTTATTTTCAGACCTCATTTTTAGCTTATCAGGCTAAGATGCTTTGATGGGATTTTAGTATTAAATAATAAAATGTCAGCAGTGAACAGTCATGGAAAAGTTATCTTTTGGGGACCGTGTTAAATGATAGGTCACACGTACGCTGAGAAAATTACAAATTGAAATCTCCCAAGGATGGAGAAAATGAGAGTATGGAGTCTAACAGACATTGTGGGAAGCAGGGCCACCATGCCTGGAGTTGCCAGGGACCTGCCATAGCCCTTGCAGGTGGAAGATGCTATCTAGTGTGTCCTGTAAGCAGTGGTGGCATCTGGAGATGTCATTTGGATGATGACCAGCGTGGGAAGAAATGGCTGGTAGAAAGGAAGGTGGTTTGCCTGAATGCACTGATTGTGGCCTCTGCCTGATACACTTGAGTTATTCTTCCAACTTTGTTTTTTTTTTATTGTAGTATGATT
Source organism: Tragulus kanchil (assembly GCA_022376925.1). NCBI lineage: Eukaryota > Metazoa > Chordata > Mammalia > Artiodactyla > Tragulidae > Tragulus > Tragulus kanchil. The sequence continues at coordinate 57,977,782 of JAIOJX010000026.1, forward strand.
ACTGTTTGTCTTTTTATATAGTTCATGGAGTTCTCATGGCTAGTATGTTAGAGTGGTTTGCCATTCCCTCCTCCAGTGGATCATGTTTTGTCAGAATTCTCCACTATGACCTGTCTGTCTTAGGTGGCCCTGTAAGGCATGGCTCATACTTTGGCCACCTGGTGCAAACAACTGACTCATTGGAAAAGACCATGATGCTGAAAAAGATGAAGGTAGAAGGAGAAGAAGGCAACAGAGGATGAGATGGTTGGATGATATCACCAATTTGAAGGATATGAACTTGGGCAAATTCTGGGAGATGATGAGGGACAGGGAAGCCTGGCATGTTGCAGTCAATGGGGTTGTGAAGACCTGGGTTTAATCCCTGGATTGGGAAGATCCTCTGGAGGAGGGCATGGCAACCCACTCCAGTATTCTTGCCTGGAGAATTCCATGGACAGAGGAGCCTGGTGGGCTATAGTTCATGGGGTTGAAAAGAGTTGGACATGACTGAGTGACTAAGCACAGCATGGCACAGCATAAAAATTTTCTATGTTTTTTTTCTATTTTTTACATATGCCTTACGTGTGGGCTGCATTTCTCGTCTGAATGAGCCAGGAAGACACAGTTGGCATCGCTTCCTTCGTTAAACTCAAGACTTGGCAGTATCAGCACTCTGATAGTGTCTGCTGGAAACAATCTAAGATGAGATCTAACGGCCAGAACTTTAATAGCAGTAAAGGAAAATGTACACCTACAACGATATGAACACATTTAGCTTGATCATGAAAGGCTAATTGCACTATGATTCTTGAATAACTACAGTAGACAACTTTCATCTTTTATTAACCAGAAAACCTTATCAGGCTGACTCGGGTGAAGACATTCCTTGAGTTTAACCTGCTGTAGGAGGGGCATGATTTGGATATTACCGTATTCTTGAGAGTTGTTGCTTTTACCGAATATATTGTCTCCTTTCTGCATATCCTAATACAGTTATCAGGCCCTTCTTTTATTACATTACAAAATATGATAACTGCTCTCACCCTTGGGCTCCAAGATAGAATCTTGTCTGCCTAGCTGCAGCAACTCTTCATAGTCTGTCCTCCACCTCAGAGAATGTTTCAGTCTCTGCATTGACATCATGATGAAACCAAGAAGTGCCTGCCATCTGGGAGCTTGTTGGACACTTTCAAGCAGGCCTCAGAGTTGTTAGGAGCTGGCCTGGTGCTGGGCTGTGGTGTCTCCTGTTGGACGTAGGACATACATGCTCACACAGAACACGGTCCTTAGACATGGTCACTTGTTTAGTTGCTAAGTCGTGTCCAACTTAGAATGAGACACGCAGGACCATTACATAATTTTGTCTAAGTACAGAGAAAAACAAGGTCAGCATGCAATCCTCCAAATAGGAAACATCCTCTTTTATTACAGAGAAAATGAGGGCCAGCTGATTCTTCACCAGCTACAGCTCTAGCCTTGCCCTTGTCTGCTCCCACCCATAGACAAGATTTATTGAAATAATTGCAGAGTTGCTTCTGCTTTCCAGCAGCATTCAGAGTGAATCCTATAACAAGCCCTGTCTAATGCCCTCCAACTGAGACACCCCGAGATTCCCCATGTGATGTGAGTGCTCCCTCAATGCAATGAGTAAGAAACCTAATTGGCTCAACTGCAGTCTTGTCCCTGGTGGCCTTTGGTGTGAGAGCATGGGCAGGACTTAATACTCAAAATATTGAGGGTTCCAATGGATTTAATGTTCACAGTAAGAATAGTTCAATCAGAATTTCCATTGAATTGAACACTGAAATATTGTTTGGATGGGGAAGGCATGGGGCTGGGTAGAGTAGGGGCTAAGTTCAGAGAATAGGAGATCTAGTGGGCTGCAGGATTAGATCCCTAGATGCAGTGATGGGCAGTATGTAAGGCTTGCAGGAAAAGGAGATCTAGGGGTGAACACATTAGCTGTCTGAACTATATTGCTCCTTTCTGCATCAGGCTGACTCGGGTGAAGACATTCCTTGAGTTTAACCTGCTGTAGGAGGGCATGATTTGGATATTACCGTATTCTTGAGAGTTGTTGCTTTTACCGAATATATTGTCTCCTTTCTGCATATCCTAATACAGTTATCAGGCCCTTCTTTTATTACATTACAAAATATGATAACTGCTCTCACCCTTGGGCTCCAAGATAGAATCTTGTCTGCCTAGCTGCAGCAACTCTTCATAGTCTGTCCTCCACCTCAGAGAATGTTTCAGTCTCTGCATTGACATCATGATGAAACCAAGAAGTGCCTGCCATCTGGGAGCTTGTTGGACACTTTCAAGCAGGCCTCAGAGTTGTTAGGAGCTGGCCTGGTGCTGGGCTGTGGTGTCTCCTGTTGGACGTAGGACATACATGCTCACACAGAACACGGTCCTTAGACATGGTCACTTGTTTAGTTGCTAAGTCGTGTCCAACTTAGAATGAGACACGCAGGACCATTACATAATTTTGTCTAAGTACAGAGAAAAACAAGGTCAGCATGCAATCCTCCAAATAGGAAACATCCTCTTTTATTACAGAGAAAATGAGGGCCAGCTGATTCTTCACCAGCTACAGCTCTAGCCTTGCCCTTGTCTGCTCCCACCCATAGACAAGATTTATTGAAATAATTGCAGAGTTGCTTCTGCTTTCCAGCAGCATTCAGAGTGAATCCTATAACAAGCCCTGTCTAATGCCCTCCAACTGAGACACCCCGAGATTCCCCATGTGATGTGAGTGCTCCCTCAATGCAATGAGTAAGAAACCTAATTGGCTCAACTGCAGTCTTGTCCCTGGTGGCCTTTGGTGTGAGAGCATGGGCAGGACTTAATACTCAAAATATTGAGGGTTCCAATGGATTTAATGTTCACAGTAAGAATAGTTCAATCAGAATTTCCATTGAATTGAACACTGAAATATTGTTTGGATGGGGGAAGGATGCTATGGAACAAAAGACTGGGTAGAGTAGGGGCTAAGTTCAGAGAATAGGAGATCTAGTGGGCTGCAGGATTAGATCCCCTAGATGCAGTGATGGGCAGTATGTAAGGCTGAAAATGCTGACTGGGCAAAATTGGGGAGATCTAGACAGTGAGGAGTTTGGAAAAGGAAGACTTGGAAACACTTTGCATTAGCGATATACACATATGTGCACTGATCTGTGTTTTAGAAAGATGATTTTGGTAGAGTTAGGTAATGACTAGAAGGACTGTGTGACTTTTCTAAAAATTATTCTAATGGAGTTAGATCTTACAGTAAAGAAAAGATGATGAGAGTGAAGATCAGTCAGAAAACTCAGGTGAGTGGAAGTGAGGTCTTGCTCATATGGTGGTGGAAATGGAAGGAGGACATGACATCTGTTTGAGGAGTGGAATCATCCAAGTTTGGTTGTCAACTGAATGCAGGTAACAGAGGTGAGGGGGGCTTCCCTGTGACTCAGACAGTAAAGAATTTGCCTGCAATCCAGAAGATCTGGGTTTGGTCCCTGGGTTGGGAAGATCTCCTTGAAAAGGGAATGGCTACCCACTCCAGTATTCTTGCCTGGAGAATCCCATGGACAGAGGAGCCTTGCGACCCACAATTCATGGGATTCCAAAGAATCAGACACGACTGAGCAACTAAGCACACACACACACACACACACACACACACACACACCAGAGGTGAGAGTGGAGTCAAAGGTGTCACTGAAACTTTAATTGAAGAAACTCAGAGAAACAGGGAATGTGTTTTGTTCCTGGTGTGTGGGTGCTGGAGAAAGTCCATGGAGCTGTGAAGGTCGATGGGGCGAGAGCCATCGACGGGAAAGACTGGTGAGAGTGTTGGGGGGTTCTTGCCTGAGGTAGCAGAAGAGGCTGGCAGAGGTGGCGTGCAGCGAAAGGGTCTTTTGGAGAAGGCAGAGCCCTGGAAGTCTGTGGGAGGGGAGGCTGAGAGAGCGGCCCCTGCGCAGGGGTCAGGCTTGCCGAGGCGGCCAGACACTAAGGCCTCTGTGCTGACGGTGCTCCCAGTAACCACAGGGGCCATTCTTCTTCTCTATTTCGTTTTGATTCTAATTTGGGGGAGTGTTCTGGGAGACCTTGTGACATTTGCCTTCTTTAGGTGAGTGACCCAAGAGTTTAATACGAGGGCAGGGGAGACAGTGGAGATGAATGAAGGGCACTTGCTGGTGCAGCATAAGGAATTTTGATGAGATTCTTGACATTCAAAGTCTATCCGCAATCTGTTTAACCTCGCGTTAAATGGCTAATCCATATGTATGGATGCGTTAATGAACTGGCCTTTAATTAGGAGGGATTTCTGCTCCCTGGACTCCCCTTCAAGTTCAGATGGTTCAGAATTCACTCTTGGCTGAACTACTGGGCAAGTAGGAGTTTGCATAGACTGCGAAGATGGCAGAAATCATTTTACATCTTCTTACCTGCAATGAAAGAAATGGCAGCCGATAACAGGTCACGTCATGAACCAGGGCATTTCTGAGGATGGTTCTATTTGAAGAACTGCCAGCACATAATTTCAGGAAATAACTTCAAGTTCGTGGCCATGGAGGTCAGATGGGGACTTATTTAAAGCTATTTTGTAACTGAGCCATTGACTCCAACTTTGTGGTTGGAAGTTATTACAATCCATTATCACTAACATTTTTTGGACTTGCTGAGGATGTCTGGGAGTCTGGAATATAGAATTGATGTTTGGCATGCCTCGCCTCTTATACCAGGTGTGCTGGAAAGGGCTCTGGTCTTAGAGTTGAATAGAACTGAATTTCAATGCCAGTTTTATCACTGAAGAGCTATACAATTGGCCTCTTAGCCTTCCTTTTTCCTTTTTAAGAGGGATTTAAAAAGCTTGTTTACGTTTATCCCCATTTTAAAGAAGAGGAAAGGAAGGCTAACGGGCCATTTGTACAGCTTGAGCTCAAGCGAGATGATGCAGATGGTGGGGCAGAGCTATAATAATGCTAATGTTGGTTATTTCCCTGGGGATTTTCCTGGGGAAGACCATTAAGGAAAGCATTCAATCTGTGCTCTGATTCTTTTCCAGGGAGGTTCAGGGCTGGAGTAAGACTAGAGATGGTATCAGTTTTTGCAGCCTTGGTGGGCATTCTTTTTTTTTTTTTTTTTCACTTTCTTTTGTTTTCTTCCTAACCCTAACCCTAAGGTGAGAGCATTCTTGAGTGATGGGTTAGGTTCAGCTTTGTGTGGAACTAAGGGATTGCTTCCTGCTTTGACTCTGGCTGGCTGCAATGATAACGATTTCAGTGCCAGCGTCTGGGCAAAGCTATTTAATTGCAGTGGCTACTTGAACCCCCAGGGTCCTTATGACATGGGCCTCAGATGGTTGCCATTTCTCTGCCCTAATGAGGGATGAGACTGAGATGGGCACCAGCAGCTCCGTCATGGCAGAATAAACAGGTAACGGGGTCAAGCTGTGATCCTGACTCACGCAGGGTAAGTAACTGGTTGAGAAAAGGAATTCACTCTTGGCTGAACTACTGGGCAAGTAGGAGTTTGCATAGACTGCGAAGATGGCAGAAATCATTTTACATCTTCTTACCTGCAATGAAAGAAATGGCAGCCGATAACAGGTCACGTCATGAACCAGGGCATTTCTGAGGATGGTTCTATTTGAAGAACTGCCAGCACATAATTTCAGGAAATAACTTCAAGTTCGTGGCCATGGAGGTCAGATGGGGACTTATTTAAAGCTATTTTGTAACTGAGCCATTGACTCCAACTTTGTGGTTGGAAGTTATTACAATCCATTATCACTAACATTTTTTGGACTTGCTGAGGATGTCTGGGAGTCTGGAATATAGAATTGATGTTTGGCATGCCTCGCCTCTTATACCAGGTGTGCTGGAAAGGGCTCTGGTCTTAGAGTTGAATAGAACTGAATTTCAATGCCAGTTTTATCACTGAAGAGCTATACAATTGGCCTCTTAGCCTTCCTTTTTCCTTTTAAGGGGGATTTAAAAAGCTTGTTTACGTTTATCCCCATTTTAAAGAAGAGGAAAGGAAGGCTAACGGGCCATTTGTACAGCTTGAGCTCAAGCGAGATGATGCAGATGGTGGGGCAGAGCTATAATAATGCTAATGTTGGTTATTTCCCTGGGGATTTTCCTGGGGAAGACCATTAAGGAAAGCATTCAATCTGTGCTCTGATTCTTTTCCAGGGAGGTTCAGGGCTGGAGTAAGACTAGAGATGGTATCAGTTTTTGCAGCCTTGGTGGGCATTCTTTTTTTTTTTTTTTTTCACTTTCTTTTGTTTTCTTCCTAACCCTAACCCTAAGGTGAGAGCATTCTTGAGTGATGGGTTAGGTTCAGCTTTGTGTGGAACTAAGGGATTGCTTCCTGCTTTGACTCTGGCTGGCTGCAATGATAACGATTTCAGTGCCAGCGTCTGGGCAAAGCTATTTAATTGCAGTGGCTACTTGAACCCCCAGGGTCCTTATGACATGGGCCTCAGATGGTTGCCATTTCTCTGCCCTAATGAGGGATGAGACTGAGATGGGCACCAGCAGCTCCGTCATGGCAGAATAAACAGGTAACGGGGTCAAGCTGTGATCCTGACTCACGCAGGGTAAGTAACTGGTTGAGAAAAGGAAACCTTTAACTGGATTTTCAAGTGGTAGTTGTCTTAATAGCTGTTTCAAATGAGCACGTGAAGTTGGTGTTTGTCAGGACATGGATTCAGCTCTGTTGACCTATGTCGACAGAAAAGACAAACAACTTGAGAGTTGTGGGTTAAGTTTTATTTGGGGGTATGATTAGGACTGCAGCCCGGGAGACAGCACCCCAGATAGCTCTGAGAAACTACTCTGAAGAGGCTGGGGAGGAAAGCCAATATAAGGGCTTCAGCATGGGGGAAATTCAAATGCCATCAAGTAAAAAGTTTCCAAAGGGTTTTTTGTTTTACAAATGGTTTGGGTCTGACAGGCAGAAGTTTAAGGGTTTTGTTTTACAAATGGTTTGGGTCTGTCTAGCGCTTTTCTAGGTGTGAGGAGATGCAAAGATTGAGATGATAAAATCTATTCCTAAAAGTCATTCACCTATCTAAAGACCTGCCCCACCAGATTCCTTGGAGCACAGAGTGCCTCTACCCCACCCTGATCTCCATCAGGGGGTATTGAAGGTCAGCAGCTCTCAATAGTACCCGCTCTGGTCTCTGTAGAGGCAGAGGGCAAATGTCCTTGTTGTCCAGTCATTGGCAATGTAATTGGTAAATGCTGGTTTATAGTTGACACCTATGTGATACGCTTTTTCAGTACTGACTTTGCCTAGAAGAGCTTCTGTCTCTGAGAACTTAACTACATTGAGACTCTGCTGAACACTGAAATATTCTCTTATTTCAGCCCAGATTATAGTATTTCTTTGTGTTTGTGTTCGTGTGCGTGTGTGTGTGTGTGTGGCATGAGGGATATTAGTTCCCTGACAGGGATCACACCCAGGCTCCCTGCAGTAGAAGTGTGGAGTCTTAACCACTGGGCTGCCAGGGAAGTCCAGTATTCCTATTCTTATTTGAGGATGAGTAAACTGAGGCCTTGAGTGTTTAAACAACAGGAGAAATAGAAGAAATAGGGCCCAGATTTAACCTGAATTTGCCTAACACAAAGTTCTTGACCAAGAGGCAAGGGACCTAGCTGTGTCTTGTAGTTAATATCTTTCAGAAAAACTTTTTTGGCCGACGTGGGCACTCACTTTTGCTGGATGCAGTCACAAGAACAAGCTTCTAAACCCCCTCATCTTAGCACAAATTCTGAGATGGAGCTCTTAAGAGGACACCTCAAGGCTATGCTTGATAAATGGCCTTGGTTTGGGTCCAAGGAGCGAGCAGCACAGAGAAGCACAGCTCTGACTTCCAAGGAAATTGAACTGCTTGTTAGATGGTGAGTCTCTTCCACTTTTGTGTTGCTGCAGATTCAGTAGCTGCGCAGTTGATGCTGCAGGTTCAAGGCTGATGCTCAGGACTCACAGTTGATGCTGAGGGCAACCTGTGACTGAGACCAGTGAGTTCATCTGACCTGATGTCTGATTGGTGAACCTAATTAAAGAAACAGCCCTTGGTGCTGCTTTTATATGTTTAAAACATCGAATTTTCCAATACAGAAAAATCACAAAATTTCTATTTGCTTCAAAGAGGAGCAAAAGTGCAGATAACTTCAAATATTTTTTAAAAATTATTGTCTTGGACTGTTTCGTCTCTTGACTTTATTCTTTTTTAGTGATATTGTTAGTTGCTCAGTCGTGTCCAGCTCTTTGTGACCGATAGCCCACCAGGCTCCTCTGTCTATGGGATTTCCAGCAGATAAGGGCTTATAGTTGACACCTATGTGATACGCTTTTCAGTACTGATTGTAGGATCCAGAACTTAACTACATTGAGACTCTGCTGAACACTGAAATATTCTCTTATTTCAGCCCAGATTATAGTATTTCTTTGTGTTTGTGTTCGTGTGCGTGTGTGTGTGTGTGTGGCATGAGGGATATTAGTTCCCTGACAGGGATCACACCCAGGCTCCCTGCAGTAGAAGTGTGGAGTCTTAACCACTGGGCTGCCAGGGAAGTCCAGTATTCCTATTCTTATTTGAGGATGAGTAAACTGAGGCCTTGAGTGTTTAAACAACAGGAGAAATAGAAGAAATAGGGCCCAGATTTAACCTGAATTTGCCTAACACAAAGTTCTTGACCAAGAGGCAAGGGACCTAGCTGTGTCTTGTAGTTAATATCTTTCAGAAAAACTTTTTTGGCCGACGTGGGCACTCACTTTTGCTGGATGCAGTCACAAGAACAAGCTTCTAAACCCCCTCATCTTAGCACAAATTCTGAGATGGAGCTCTTAAGAGGACACCTCAAGGCTATGCTTGATAAATGGCCTTGGTTTGGGTCCAAGGAGCGAGCAGCACAGAGAAGCACAGCTCTGACTTCCAAGGAAATTGAACTGCTTGTTAGATGGTGAGTCTCTTCCACTTTTGTGTTGCTGCAGATTCAGTAGCTGCGCAGTTGATGCTGCAGGTTCAAGGCTGATGCTCAGGACTCACAGTTGATGCTGAGGGCAACCTGTGACTGAGACCAGTGAGTTCATCTGACCTGATGTCTGATTGGTGAACCTAATTAAAGAAACAGCCCTTGGTGCTGCTTTTATATGTTTAAAACATCGAATTTTCCAATACAGAAAAATCACAAAATTTCTATTTGCTTCAAAGAGGAGCAAAAGTGCAGATAACTTCAAATATTTTTTAAAAATTATTGTCTTGGACTGTTTCGTCTCTTGACTTTATTCTTTTTTAGTGATATTGTTAGTTGCTCAGTCGTGTCCAGCTCTTTGTGACCGATAGCCCACCAGGCTCCTCTGTCTATGGGATTTCCCAGGCAAGAATACTAGAGTGGGTTGCTATTTCCTTCTCCAGGGGAGCTTCCCAACCCAGGAATCGAACCTGGGTCTCCCACACTGCAGGCAGATTCTTTGCCATGTGAGACACCAGAGAAGTTCTCTTTTTATAGTCATGGTTTCAAATATTTATGTATTTCTGATGAGGAGGCAGTCTAGAAACATACCAGCATTCAGAAAATCCAATCTGGGTTCCAAAGGATATAGTTTAAAATATTTTTTAAATGAAAAGACTCTACTAGCTATAAAAAAAAATGGGCGAATGTAGAGCAGTACTATTCCAGTACATAAATAACTATGATTCCAGGACTAATCTCATGAAGACAAACCATTGTTCCTTTTTATAGCTTTGAGCTAATGACAGCAAAACTCATGCTATTGTAGAGTATTACTCTTCACAAAGCTTTTTAACAATCAGTGCTCAATGTCTTGCTTGGGTTTCTAGGACCAGTAGGAGACAGAGAAAGTACAACGTGCATGAAACATCAGTTACTGATGTCAGTGGTGTGTGTACAAGCATTTTTTTTTTTTTTTAATTTGCCAAAGAACGTCAGAAATCTGCAATTTAATGAAAGCTTATTCATTTCCTGTTTATTTCCTTCCCTCAAAGGAAAAAAAAGGTTGCTGTTCCTATGACCCAGGTGGGAAGTGCAGGCCTGGAAGCACAGCCGTGTGATGGATGTGTCAGCCTTCAGCTCTGGTCGTCTCTCTTGATGGGTGCTTCTCTGGAGCATCCAGTGTGTAGTAGCTCTCTGACCTTTGTGCTGGTTATTGTGTTCATGGATGCCTTCAATGCTGTTTCTCTTCACCTGGCCTTGGTAATATCCTCCTCATCTTGCCTCTTTGTATTTGACTTCTGCTTTTTTTCGTTCTCTGCCTGGGACCGCTCTGATGTCCAGAACTTCCCACCAGCTTGCCTCGGTGCCAGTGATATGCCATCCTTGTCAATGAGGGAGCATCTGCTGGGCCTCGGAACCCCCAGGGCTCTAAACCTACTGACAATGCGCCCTTGTTAGTGACGTGGGATGCATAGAGTGGCTGATGGTGGCCTGCGGCCTGAGTCCCAATTAGACCACAAGTAACAATGTTCACCTGCATGTTCCACTCTTTTCCTGGCCTTCTAGCCTGCAGTGAGTTTTTAAATTCTCCATCTATTTGGACTCCTATAGAAACCTGGAGACAATGCCCTGCATTTCTTCCACTGTTTCTCTATCACAGCCATGGGTTTCAGTTTGAAAGCATACAATGAAAGTTGCTGCTTGATCTGAGGACATGTACAAAATGACTTCAGTTTTAATGATGCTTCAGAGCTCTTAAGTAAGCCTGAAGCGTATGGATACATGACCTCCTTTTCGTTTCAGCACATGGTCAACTCAGGCACTCACTGATTTTTCAGAACAGCGTGTCCCCTCCAGTGTCACCCAAGCACTTCCTTACGCAATGCCATTTAAAATCCCATTTGGCTTCAGAGGGTTGCCTTGAGGGGCTCTCAGCTGTTAGGACTGAAATGTTAGTGAGGTGCTGATGACTTCCAGGGTCACAGTTTTCCTCTAGGACATTCTTTTTCTCAAACTTTCAACCCTTTGCATTGGGGTAGAGCCAATTAACAATGTTGTGATAGTTTCAGGTGAACAAGCGAGGGAATGCCCATTCTCCCCTAAACCCCACTCTCATCTAGGGTGGCATGTAATATAGAGTTCCATGTGCTATACAATAGGCCCTTGCTGGTTATCCATTTTGAATTTAGCAATGTGTACATGACCTTCGCAAACTGTATATATATATATATTTGTGTGTGTGTGTGTGTGTGTGTGTGTGTGTGTGTGCGCGCGCGCTGATTTGAAGAGAAGAAAAGCTGAAAAACAAAACCAGTATAAAGCCAGTGATTGCTTGAGGGAGAGTTAAGGCCCCACTGAATTTGCTCCTCAGTGATAGGGAGTGTCTAGGAGACAACTTCTCTTCACAGTTCTGTGTAGATTGAGCCTTATTCCTGCTGTATTGCAACAAAGCTTCATTTTCCACTTTAGATTATTAATGCATATATTCTCCTCGTCTCTTTTTTTTTTAATTATAAGGTTTTTTTGCCTCTGAGTCATCATTTTATTATTATTATTATTATTTTTCATCCATCTTTATTCTTTGGCATGTGTAGGCCTCCCATTGCAGTGGCCTCTCTTGTTGCAGAGCACCGGCTCTGGGCGCATGAGCTCCAGAGTGCTGGCTCATAATTGGACACACTGGCCCAGCTGTTTATGGCATGTGGGATCTTCCTGGGCCAGAGATTGAACATGGCCCCTTGCAGTGCAAGAGGCGAACTCTACCCACTGGACCACCAGGGAAGCCCTCTCCTGGTCTCTTAAGGCACCAAATAAAACCCACACTCTTATTTTCCACTGCTTTATGACCTCCTTACTGAATAAATACCTTATTATTAGGCGTCTTTAATATTCATTCAATAGAGGAAATATATATATATATATATAATTTAGGATTTATTAAAATCATTGAGTCCTGGCTGCAATTTATTTACATTGTGAAATGTTCTTTGTAATCCAGTTGCCTCGAGGTCCAGTTGGAGTGGTTAATCTTCTCCATGAAGCTCTTGCGTCAGCTTCAACCCTTAGGAGTTTACGGCCCTCGGGGATGGCCGCCAAGCGGGAGGGACGTGTGCGATTCTAAAACTACTCATGAATGACTGTGACCCTGCTCCATAATGTTTAATAGTCTTTAGTATTCAGCATGTTTACTTGAGAATGACAGTGACTAATGGGGAGTTAAAAGTTTGCACCTTTGCATTGGCTGTTTGAATGTCCCCAGTGATGTGAGTATGAAAGTAAACATGCCCAGGGGGAGAAAAATCTACAGTCTGCGTCTAGGCACTAGAACTTTCTTGAAAAATCCCGATCACAAGATTTGTCTTCCGTCACACAAATACCTTGGCACCAAACGATATTTCCATGAGACTGCACTTTCTCACTAGAAGTAGCACAACTTTGTCAGATCATGTTTCCTAATTTTTGGTTCATGAACACCATTGCAGATTGTCATTTCCTTAGCCTGTTTACATTAAAAATTGTTTTTTCAGCTTTATTGAAATTTGCCTGATGTATAGCTTGTTTAAGGTGTATAGCATGTTGATTTGTTGCACGTGTTCATTACAGAACCTGTAGAATGTTAGTTCACACCTTCCTAATTACTGTGTCTTTTTGGGGGTGAGAACATTTAAGATCCACACTCGTAGCAATTTCAAGGCATATGATTATTACAAGGCATGTTATTATTATTACAGTATTATTAACTCTCATCACCATGTTGCACATTGGGGCCTCAGAATGCATTCCTCTTATAACTGGAAGCTTACACCCTTGGACCTGTCTCTCCTTGTTTCCCCACCCCAGCCCCCACAGCCACCCCTCTCCTCTCTGTCTCTGAGTTCACCTGCCATTTTCTGAGAGGGTTCTTTTCAGCTCAAATGTTGTTCCCCTGGGTTAAGGAAGCTGCAACCGTGGATGCAGGAAAGAAAATTGTGCTCGCTCATCTGAATTCAGCCTTCATTTTTCTCCTTCTGCATACATACCTTCATAATTTCTCCCAGTCGCACAGTGAGTAATTATGAATGTTTGCCGCTCCTGTACTCTTATATTGCCTTTCCTGATCTTGACCTTCCTTTTCAGTTGTGGCATCTGCTGTTGGTTTGGGATTTCTTTGCATTGCTTTCTTCCCTGAAGCAAATCCCAAAAGGAGTGTCATTTCATTTCGTCTCCTGTCTGTGGCTGGCAGGTTATCTGACTGCACGTTTCACTGTCGGTTTATTTCTATGCCTGTGACTGGTGCACATTCTGACTGTGTTTCATGGTTGGTTTATTGATATGCTGAGAGTAAGCCAAGACTATTACAAAGCATTGCTGTGCTGTATCTAGCTGTGGCCATAAATAACTCTTACCCTTTCCTTACATTTTTGAGAATTGGAACTTGGTGGGAGACATTGTATGCATTGCTATTCTATAACTCAGGGACTCTCAAACTTAAGTGTGCTGATCAGAATCAGGTAGAAGGCTTATTTAAATCTCAACATTGTGTGCCCCACTTGCAGAGTTTCTGACCTGCTAGGCCTTAGGTGGGACTTGCATTTCTAGCAAGTTCCGAGGTGCTGATACTGCTTGTCTGGGGACCACACTCTGGGGACCATCGGCCTCGTGTGATGAGCATAGACACAATCCCTCATGAGGGCAAACAGCTCAGGAGAGTATACTGTGATCATGGGGTAAGTAGCAAGTTAAAATCAAATTTAACCCAGTAGTTTGTGAAATAAATTTAAAGGAATGAAGTATTTAACGCATTTTGCTATACTTTAATCTTTAAAATTCCTCTTTGTTCACATACATACTTGCATGAGAATAGTCCTCTAGGTTGTATGTTCTCTCCAGAGTGCCTGTTACAGTCTTGAACTTTGATTTTGCTCTGTTACCCATCTGTTGTGTCTGCTGGGCTTCACATCTATCTTGGTATATTTGTCTTATAATGAAAATTGCTAGTCTATGAGGGCCCCCCTCCTTGTTTCCCCACCCCAGCCCCACAGCCACCCTCTCCTCTCTGTCTCTGAGTTCACCTGCCATTTTCTGAGAGGGTTCTTTTCAGCTCAAATGTTGTTCCCCTGGGTTAAGGAAGCTGCAACCGTGGATGCAGGAAAGAAAATTGTGCTCGCTCATCTGAATTCAGCCTTCATTTTTCTCCTTCTGCATACATACCTTCATAATTTCTCCCAGTCGCACAGTGAGTAATTATGAATGTTTGCCGCTCCTGTACTCTTATATTGCCTTTCCTGATCTTGACCTTCCTTTTCAGTTGTGGCATCTGCTGTTGGTTTGGGATTTCTTTGCATTGCTTTCTTCCCTGAAGCAAATCCCAAAAGGAGTGTCATTTCATTTCGTCTCCTGTCTGTGGCTGGCAGGTTATCTGACTGCACGTTTCACTGTCGGTTTATTTCTATGCCTGTGACTGGTGCACATTCTGACTGTGTTTCATGGTTGGTTTATTGATATGCTGAGAGTAAGCCAAGACTATTACAAAGCATTGCTGTGCTGTATCTAGCTGTGGCCATAAATAACTCTTACCCTTTCCTTACATTTTGAGAATTGGAACTTGGTGGGAGACATTGTATGCATTGCTATTCTATAACTCAGGGACTCTCAAACTTAAGTGTGCTGATCAGAATCAGGTAGAAGGCTTATTTAAATCTCAACATTGTGTGCCCCACTTGCAGAGTTTCTGACCTGCTAGGCCTTAGGTGGGACTTGCATTTCTAGCAAGTTCCGAGGTGCTGATACTGCTTGTCTGGGGACCACACTCTGGGGACCATCGGCCTCGTGTGATGAGCATAGACACAATCCCTCATGAGGGCAAACAGCTCAGGAGAGTATACTGTGATCATGGGGTAAGTAGCAAGTTAAAATCAAATTTAACCCAGTAGTTTGTGAAATAAATTTAAAGGAATGAAGTATTTAACGCATTTTGCTATACTTTAATCTTTAAAATTCCTCTTTGTTCACATACATACTTGCATGAGAATAGTCCTCTAGGTTGTATGTTCTCTCCAGAGTGCCTGTTACAGTCTTGAACTTTGATTTTGCTCTGTTACCCATCTGTTGTGTCTGCTGGGCTTCACATCTATCTTGGTATATTTGTCTTATAATGAAAATTGCTAGTCTATGAGGGCTTTATGCCTACCTCCCCTCAACCAAACTCCTCATCTGTCTCCTCACCTCAACTACAAACTAAATCATTTTCCATGTCTTTATATATTATAAACATCCTAGATAATCCATTGAAGTTATAGGATTATTTCATTGAAGTATTCTACTTATTGTTTATAATGTAACACAGATACCGCAGTACTCTTTAAAATCGAATTGAGAATACTATCTTGTTGTTATACTTAATCTTGAATCTTGGTGCTGTAGTCATGGCGCTATAAGCATTTGCATTTAAAAATAATTTTTATAGAGAGTTGTTAAGGAAAATAGGCTTCTTTATCATGGGTGATTTTAACTGTAGCTGCTGTATATTCAGAGAACATATTGGTAAATTTGTAAACTATCAAGAAATAGATGAATGTTAAGCTTTATCACTAAAGGAAACATTATTTCTTCTTTAAAAGCTTGTCTCCTCTCATGTATAAATCTCCCCATGGTAAAACACATCTTTACGCCACACTTTTTTTTTTAAACTCCCGGATGCCACTTTTTTTCCCCTTGTAGCTGATATAGATCATAGGTAAAATCCACCCTCTAGTGGCCAAAAGCATCATGAAACAAAGACATTTATAAGACCAGGTTAAAAAATTAGGAAGAGATTGATGTTTTTCATGTAACTTAGTCCTTAGGTGGGACTTGCATTTCTAGCAAGTTCCGAGGTGCTGATACTGCTTGTCTGGGGACCACACTCTGGGGACCATCGGCCTCGTGTGATGAGCATAGACACAATCCCTCATGAGGGCAAACAGCTCAGGAGAGTATACTGTGATCATGGGGTAAGTAGCAAGTTAAAATCAAATTTAACCCAGTAGTTTGTGAAATAAATTTAAAGGAATGAAGTATTTAACGCATTTTGCTATACTTTAATCTTTAAAATTCCTCTTTGTTCACATACATACTTGCATGAGAATAGTCCTCTAGGTTGTATGTTCTCTCCAGAGTGCCTGTTACAGTCTTGAACTTTGATTTTGCTCTGTTACCCATCTGTTGTGTCTGCTGGGCTTCACATCTATCTTGGTATATTTGTCTTATAATGAAAATTGCTAGTCTATGAGGGCTTTATGCCTACCTCCCC
Organism: Tragulus kanchil; assembly: GCA_022376925.1. Classification (NCBI taxonomy): domain Eukaryota; kingdom Metazoa; phylum Chordata; class Mammalia; order Artiodactyla; family Tragulidae; genus Tragulus; species Tragulus kanchil. The sequence continues at coordinate 57,993,994 of JAIOJX010000026.1, forward strand.
TCAACCAAACTCCTCATCTGTCTCCTCACCTCAACTACAAACTAAATCATTTTCCATGTCTTTATATATTATAAACATCCTAGATAATCCATTGAAGTTATAGGATTATTTCATTGAAGTATTCTACTTATTGTTTATAATGTAACACAGATACCGCAGTACTCTTTAAAATCGAATTGAGAATACTATCTTGTTGTTATACTTAATCTTGAATCTTGGTGCTGTAGTCATGGCGCTATAAGCATTTGCATTTAAAAATAATTTTTATAGAGAGTTGTTAAGGAAAATAGGCTTCTTTATCATGGGTGATTTTAACTGTAGCTGCTGTATATTCAGAGAACATATTGGTAAATTTGTAAACTATCAAGAAATAGATGAATGTTAAGCTTTATCACTAAAGGAAACATTATTTCTTCTTTAAAAGCTTGTCTCCTCTCATGTATAAATCTCCCTATGGTAAAACACATCTTTACATCACACTTTTTTTGTTAAACTCCCGGATGACATTTTTTTTCCCCTTGTAGCTGATATAGATCATAGGTAAAATCCACCCTCTAGTGGCCAAAAGCATCATGAAACAAAGACATTTATAAGACTAGGCTAAAAAATTAGGAAGAGATTGATGTTTTTTTCATGTAACTTAGTCCTGAAGGCAACTTTGAGAGGAAATTTCTAGAAATGTCTAGATGCGCATGGTTAAAATAATTCCTAAGATAATGGACAAGCTTAAGGTTCAACTGCCTTTAGATTTGCAAGTGTTTCTGGGTAAGTGGACTCGTTGCTGAGTTCTTTGGACTTCTGAGTCCCTTCATGAGCATAGTCCCGAATCAGCTATATCATCAGCAGGACATTTTTTCATTTGTTCTTAGTGTTTGAAGGAGAGTGGTAACTATTGATTTTTTTTTTTTTTTTTTATAATTTTTTGGCCTTCTTTATTGGTTTTTTATTTATTATTTTCATCCATCTTTCTTTTTTGGCCTGTGCAGGCCTCTCATCATAGTGGCTTCTCTCCTGCAGAGCACTGGCTCTGGGCACATGTGCTCCAGAGCTCTGGCTTGCAACTTTACACACCGGTCTAGCCGCTCCGCAGTATGTGGGATCTTCCCAGGCCAGGAATTCAACTGGTGCCCCTTGCACTGCAAGGCGAACACTTTACCCGCTGGACCACCAGGGAAGCCCGTAACTATTGATTTTTGTAAGGACTAAACTAACTCAGAGTAGTGGTTGTTTGCTTTTCTGTCATATATTTGATGTATTTATATACTTTGCATTTATATATTTCTTTTTAAAAACTTTTATTGGCGTAGAGTTGCTGGACATTATTCTGTTAGTTTCTGCTATACTGCAGCGTGAACCAGTTACTCGTATCCACATATCCCCTCTCTTTTGGAATTCTCTTCCATTTAGGTCAGCACAGAGGACTGAGTAGAGTTCCCTGTGCTATACACTAGGTCCTCATTAGTCATCTGTTTTGTACATGCATGCGTGCTAAGTCACTTCCGTCATCTCCGACTCTTTGTGACCCTGCGGACTGTGGCCTGCCAGACTCCTCTGTCCTTGGGGATTCTCCAGGCAAGACTACTGGAGTGGGTTGCTGTGCCCTTCTCCAGGGGATATTCCCAATCCAGGGATGGGACCCATGCCTCTTAGTCTCCTGCACTGGCAGGCGGATTCTTTACCCCTAGTGCCACTATCCTAGTGTGTTTACCTCAGTCTCCATCTCCCGATTCATCCCGTCCATCCTTTTCCCACTTGGTATCCGTATGTGAAGGCTGTTTCTTCTGTCTTAAAAAGTCTCCTCTTCTAATAAGCCTGGATTTCCTTCTCCGTCCTCTATGAGAATTGCCCTCACCTCCCTCCCTTCCACCTAAAACTTACCTTTAGTAAAGTCAGACTTTTCCTAGTGTGATGAGTGCTCCTGCTATCCAGTTATGGTTATCATTTGCCTTGGTCATCAGCAGCCTACCTTGGAGTTGCAGTTCCAGAAAATACCTATCAAGTATCATATTATCCCTTTGCATTACACAAGTATTAATAACATATTTCCATCATGGGAAATTAGAACACATGAGCATGCATATTTAAAATACAAAAACGTCATCCCTCCTTTTCACTGCCCAACAAAAGCCACTCTCAATTTTAGAATACATTTTCCCAGGCATTTTTATTGTATTTGTACAAATCAGGCATTTGTAAAGGAAAAAAACCACATTTTTTCATTTTTATGTGTACAAAGGTTATTTTGCCCTATGATACCACTTTCCTGGAAAATTCAACTCACCTGCTGTGACTGAGCATCTCCTATAGTCACCCACCTGTGTGCTGAGGAAATGAGGAGAGAACAGACAGTTGTGCAAGAGAAAACACAGTTTGGGATCAAAGATTGAGCAGTGAGTCAACGTGTGACTGCCAAGCAGGACGTCAGAGCCAACACAGAGGGTCATCTCAGGGGTGAGGCTGAGCAGAGGGAAAGGGGAGGTCTTCTAAAAGTCAAAGTCAGACACGACTGAGTGACTAAACAACAAATCGGACTCTTATTTCATACATGGACAATTCAGGCATTTGAGCTCCTCGTGGGTGAAAGCTGGGCTAATTAATCATGGAAGGACAAAGCTGGTGCTATTTGTGTTTTTCCATAAAGTGGTCTTTGCTGCCTGTGGGAAGCAGAGACTCAGGGTAACCTTGCTGTTACTGAGTAGGGTTCTTAGCCTTCCCGATCAGTAGAAATTGACTAGAGGCCAGACAAGAAGTTCAGGCAAGGCTTTATTGGGGCTCCTGGTGCAGTGAGACTAAACACATTCCTTTGCTTGCTTGCTCTCTGAGGTAGGGGTAGGGTAACTTTTTCCTTATCTGAGGACAAGATAGAAGTGTGTCCAGGGGTTGAGCTGGAGGAGTGGTTTAGGTATTATGCCCACCCTTAGGTATTTGTGTGCAGGAGACATGCAGTACCCTACTTTTGCTCCAGGCTTTTCAAAATCAGCAGTTGGGTAGTTTGGTCTCTTTGTATCTTTTGGATCCAGAATTTGCCCCACTGTACACACACCCTGAAAGTGATTTCCAATATCAGTTATGTTATCCCAGCCATTTTTAAATTCGTATTTTTTTGTACACAAGTATTAATAACATATTTCCATCATGGGAAATTAGAACACATGAGCATGCATATTTAAAATACAAAAACGTCATCCCTCCTTTTCACTGCCCAACAAAAGCCACTCTCAATTTTAGAATACATTTTCCCAGGCATTTTTATTGTATTTGTACAAATCAGGCATTTGTAAAGGAAAAAAACCACATTTTTTCATTTTTATGTGTACAAAGGTTATTTTGCCCTATGATACCACTTTCCTGGAAAATTCAACTCACCTGCTGTGACTGAGCATCTCCTATAGTCACCCACCTGTGTGCTGAGGAAATGAGGAGAGAACAGACAGTTGTGCAAGAGAAAACACAGTTTGGGATCAAAGATTGAGCAGTGAGTCAACGTGTGACTGCCAAGCAGGACGTCAGAGCCAACACAGAGGGTCATCTCAGGGGTGAGGCTGAGCAGAGGGAAAGGGGAGGTCTTCTAAAAGTCAAAGTCAGACACGACTGAGTGACTAAACAACAAATCGGACTCTTATTTCATACATGGACAATTCAGGCATTTGAGCTCCTCGTGGGTGAAAGCTGGGCTAATTAATCATGGAAGGACAAAGCTGGTGCTATTTGTGTTTTTCCATAAAGTGGTCTTTGCTGCCTGTGGGAAGCAGAGACTCAGGGTAACCTTGCTGTTACTGAGTAGGGTTCTTAGCCTTCCCGATCAGTAGAAATTGACTAGAGGCCAGACAAGAAGTTCAGGCAAGGCTTTATTGGGGCTCCTGGTGCAGTGAGACTAAACACATTCCTTTGCTTGCTTGCTCTCTGAGGTAGGGGTAGGGTAACTTTTTCCTTATCTGAGGACAAGATAGAAGTGTGTCCAGGGGTTGAGCTGGAGGAGTGGTTTAGGTATTATGCCCACCCTTAGGTATTTGTGTGCAGGAGACATGCGCAGTACCCTACTTTTGCTCCAGGCTTTTCAAAATCAGCAGTTGGGTAGTTTGGTCTCTTTGTATCTTTTGGATCCAGAATTTGCCCCCACTGTACACACACCCTGTTATTATTAGTCCCGTACAGTTTCTTTGTATTTTGTCGCTGGAGGAGAAGTATGTCCAAGGGCAAGCATTGCCACCCGGCAGAGTCTCATGTCCCAGCCTGGTCTCCACATCCGTTGATGTCATGTCGCTCAGGGCCTTTGCTGCACACTCGAGGCAGGACAACTGTCTCAGGATGAAAGCACCCATGTTGTCTTTTTTTTTTTTTTTTTAAAGATTTATTTATTATTTATTTTGGGCGGGGTCGGGTTGGGGAGGGAGGGGAGCGGGCGGGCCACTTCCATTGGTCCTTCATTTCTCTATTTTCGTCCGTCTTTGTTCTTTGGCTCCTGTGGGCCTCCCATCGCGGTGGCGTCTGTCGTTGCAGAGCTCCGGCTCGGCAATTGGACACATCAGTCCAGCCGCTCCGCGGCACGTGGGATCCTCCCAGGCCAGGGATGGAACCAGCGCCCTTTGCACTGCAAGGCGGTGTCCTTATCCACTGGACCACCAAGGGAAGCCCCCACGTTGTCTTTTAAAAGCAGATTTTCGTTGAGGTCGGCAGACCTGGTGACCACATAGTGTGTTTATTAGGTACCTACTCTCTGCCCTACCCTATGCTACATGCTTTCTTGTGTTCCCAATCTCATGTTTAATGCTAAGGGCACGTCCTCCTGAGCGGGCAGGAGTCCCTCTTTTCATAAGTGACCTTTGTTGCCACAAAGGCCCATGAGTTACCTTGACAGCATTTGGGCCAGTGATGCCTGGATAGCTGAGATCTCCGACCTATAAACACTCACAACGTTGGAGGTGACATAAGTGTCTAGTCAGAAGAAAGTAGTGTCAAAATCATTTGACTTCAATAGAAGATACGTGAGAAGTAAGACTCCTACAGTGTCCCCGTGTCTCTCAAACGTGCAGATTGCCCCTGTGCCCTACCATTGTGGTGACCCTTCAAGAACTGTGACCTAGGTCATCACGCCGGGCGGTGATGCAGCCCCGCAGGTGACCCACAGTGTTGGTGGACCCTCCCTCTGCCCACTGTCGTTCCACCACGTTCTGGACCATTTTCTCTTTCTCTTCTCTCTTTAGGGGTTTCCTTCTCGGCCTTCTTTTGTTGTCTCCATTGTGTTCCCTGTAGGTCTCTGCTCCCCTTTCCTCTGGCTCTTCTCCCATCCTTGCCGACCTCTGTTCTCTCCCCCTCTGCCCCCCTGCCCCATGACTTCTTGTGTCTTCTAACCTAGGAACTTTCCTCGGAACAATACAAGCCACATCCTCAGCGCCATGTTCAGGGCTTGGCAACATGGCCAGAATTCAGCAAATATTTGTTCACATGAAGGGATTTTTTTGTTCCTTCAAATTGCTTCTGTTTTCCTGGGAGAAACTGTCATGACCTTTTCTTCAGTGAAGGCTTAATTCTAGAAAGTGGTTCCACACTCCTTTCCATCCCCTATCCCTACCTGCCTCTTGTTAATGGGATTCTGTTGTGTCTGAACACGCCTAGGACAAAACTGGTCCATAGAAAGCAACTCAGTAAGTGTTGATTCCTCAATTCCTTCTGAAAGATATTGAAACATCCCTGGCTAAAAACAAGCCACCAACACAGATTCATCCTCAGCCTTTCCCTCTTCCTCACATTTCACATTGTATTTATTACCAAGTATTGCTGTTTTAGTTTTAAAAAACCACATGTGTTTTCTTTTTCTTTTTTTGGCTGTGCCGTGCTGAATGTACAATCTAGGTTTGCTGACCAGGGGTCGAACCTGTGCCCTCTGCATTGGAAGTGCAGAGTCTTAACCGCTGAACCTCCAGGGAAGTCCCTGCTTTAGTGTTTACATGGCTCTGGACATGTATTCTCCAGCTGGGACTGCCGCACCTTCATTCCAGCCATGTTTTTCTGGGGACTATAGGAGTAACCTCTTAACTGGTTTCTCTTCATAGGTTCTTGCAGGTCTTTCCATTTTCCGAGAGGTGACTGGAGTCACCATTCTGAAATGCAAAACTTGATTTTGTCATTTAACACCCACCCCAACTTCCACATTCACCCCCGCCCCCAGCACACACATGTCATTAGAGGTACCACCTGGTCTGGAACCTGCCTACCTCTTATTTCTCCTCGGCCGTTTGCCCTTCCGTCAGCTTAGCCCATCTTCAGAAGGAGTCCCGAGCCGTGCTTCCTGCACTGTGTGACTTCCACACACCCTGGTAGCCTCCTTGAGTTTCTCATTGCTCCTCCCACCTCATTGATGTGACACGCCCCTGACCTTTCAGCTCCCTGTCCCTTCCTCAGAGGTCAGCCGCCCTGGAGCTCAGCCAAGCTCAGCTGTCCCGTTTCTTGTTCCTCTTGGCCCCCAGGCCGTTCATTGCTTACACTCAGTTATTTTACATGTATTCACGTGTCTGTATGGTGTCTTTCCCCTTTAAATGATCCTGGTAGAGAGATATTGTCTATTTTCATCAGGTCATTTAATAACTATGTCTTGAATTAAAGAGTGAATTGATGGAGGAGACAAAGAAGAGCCTCAGAGAGTCACTGACCTTCACCACATGCCTAGGGAATGCAGCAGGTCTTGGCAGTGACGGAGAATATAGACTTCACTGCTTGAACAGTCAGGAAATGACTTAGAGCTTGCTCTTGATTATCTATTCTTTCAGAAGACAGGGAAGGAGGCGGCAATTTGTAGATGGCTCAATAACAAATACTAGGGAGGTTGGTGAATCTTAACACTTTAACTGGCCTCTATCTATCGTCCTTTCCAGTTGTATGTTTGTATCAACAGAGAACCACAGCAATGGAAATACTGACTGATCTGCATCTTTTCACATCGATTGTCTCTCTGGCCCAGGAGCCCCTAGCAATGAAAGGGCAAGAAATTAAGGTATAAAAGAAAGAAGCAACATCAGCACCAGTGTTCTCCACAGCCAACTAATGCTTTGTATTTACTTATTCAGCTCCCTGCATGTTCACAGATATTTTCTTTGGGTGTATATGTGTGTGTGTGTAACGAGCATAATTAGTCCATGGAGGTCTGTAAAATATCAATATAGCAGGTCTTTTTAGAACAGAGCATTTCAACTCTGTATAAGATTAATTTGAGCAGAGATTCTTGCCCGTACTTTCCTGTTTTTAAAGATTCCTACTGTAAATGTACCGGCAAAGTGAGAGAATCACATACACAGTACGGTTTCCCTTGGCATGAAGTTCTCTGCACCATGAGGTGATTGCACTGCTTGACCCTCCACAGGGGCTGGCTCTGTGGCAGTGAGTTTAGCCACAATTAGAAGGCTCAGAGACAGTTGTATTAAAAGAATAGGATTATTGTCTCTTTGACCATATCTTTTAACTACTGTGGGTGGGGTGTTTGGAAATCTGATCTTCTGGTGACTGGTATAGACTTGAATCGGGGGGTCTTAGGTTTTCACATTTTCTCCATTCAACCTGAAATGAGAAGGAAACAGCCTTTGAATCCAACATGATGCCTCTAAAGAAAGAATGATTCTCTCCCTACTCACTTCAGTCTGAGCTGAAAGCAAAGCAAAAAAATCAAACTAATACCTAAAACATTTCAAATGCACTGTGGCCCTGAGCTCAACCTAAGCCAGTGGGGGTAGGGTGCTTAATGTGGCTGCCCCTAGCTGTCCTGAGGAACGGCCTGCCTTTGTGGTTCTTTTGTTGTTGCTGTTGTTTGTGAGTGCTGTGCTAAGTCGCTGCAGTCGTCTCGGACTCTGCGACCCCATGGACAGTAGCCTGACAGGCTCCTCCATCCGTGGGATTCTCCAACTCAAGGGTCAAACTGGTGTCTCTCGTTTCACAGGGAAGGAGGCGGCAATTTGTAGATGGCTCAATAACAAATACTAGGGAGGTTGGTGAATCTTAACACTTTAACTGGCCTCTATCTATCGTCCTTTCCAGTTGTATGTTTGTATCAACAGAGAACCACAGCAATGGAAATACTGACTGATCTGCATCTTTTCACATCGATTGTCTCTCTGGCCCAGGAGCCCCTAGCAATGAAAGGGCAAGAAATTAAGGTATAAAAGAAAGAAGCAACATCAGCACCAGTGTTCTCCACAGCCAACTAATGCTTTGTATTTACTTATTCAGCTCCCTGCATGTTCACAGATATTTTCTTTGGGTGTATATGTGTGTGTGTGTAACGAGCATAATTAGTCCATGGAGGTCTGTAAAATATCAATATAGCAGGTCTTTTTAGAACAGAGCATTTCAACTCTGTATAAGATTAATTTGAGCAGAGATTCTTGCCCGTACTTTCCTGTTTTTAAAGATTCCTACTGTAAATGTACCGGCAAAGTGAGAGAATCACATACACAGTACGGTTTCCCTTGGCATGAAGTTCTCTGCACCATGAGGTGATTGCACTGCTTGACCCTCCACAGGGGCTGGCTCTGTGGCAGTGAGTTTAGCCACAATTAGAAGGCTCAGAGACAGTTGTATTAAAAGAATAGGATTATTGTCTCTTTGACCATATCTTTTAACTACTGTGGGTGGGGTGTTTGGAAATCTGATCTTCTGGTGACTGGTATAGACTTGAATCGGGGGGTCTTAGGTTTTCACATTTTCTCCATTCAACCTGAAATGAGAAGGAAACAGCCTTTGAATCCAACATGATGCCTCTAAAGAAAGAATGATTCTCTCCCTACTCACTTCAGTCTGAGCTGAAAGCAAAGCAAAAAAATCAAACTAATACCTAAAACATTTCAAATGCACTGTGGCCCTGAGCTCAACCTAAGCCAGTGGGGGTAGGGTGCTTAATGTGGCTGCCCCTAGCTGTCCTGAGGAACGGCCTGCCTTTGTGGTTCTTTTGTTGTTGCTGTTGTTTGTGAGTGCTGTGCTAAGTCGCTGCAGTCGTCTCGGACTCTGCGACCCCATGGACAGTAGCCTGACAGGCTCCTCCATCCGTGGGATTCTCCAACTCAAGGGTCAAACTGGTGTCTCTCGTTTCCTGTGTTGGCAGACAGATTCTTTACCACTAGCGTCACCTGGAAAGTCCCTGTTGTTACTTTTCCCACATAATTTTTTAAGTTGATAGGTTGTATTTTAATTGTTATTCAGTTCAAAAAATTTTCTTTTTCTTTTTTGGGGGACCTCATGGCTTGTGGAATCTTAGGTCCCTGACCAGGGATCTGACCTGCTCCCTCTGCAGTGGAATCATGGAGACTTAACCACTGGACTGCCTAGGAAGTCCTTGTGCTTGTGTTTTGAAGGTCCAGTTAGCCTTCCTTTTCTGAGGCAGCAGGAGGCATGTAACTCTCCAGAGGCAGTGCAAAGGCATGCAGGGCTGAAACGTGTTACACAAAGTGTGAAGCCATCTGGTTCCAACTCAACTCAAATCGTTTGGGATTTTTCCCTGTGGGATGTGATGAGTGAGGTGGGGGAGCAAGGAGCTCCAGAGGAAACACAGTGTGGGGCCAGGAGCCTGTCCCATGCTGGTATTAAGATGCTGTCTTGGGATGATGTGGAGAGAAAGGACCAAGAAAGGTGGCAGAAACCTTTCAGTGGGGAAGGGAGAGAAACAAGTGCCTCTTCAGCCTGTGCCTTTGCTGAGTCGGTCAATCCTGGTGATCCTGGGTCTTCCCAGGCGGACACAGGTGAGTCCCACTGTACTTGCAGAACGTTTGACAGCATTCTCAGTAGCTTAAAAATCACCAGGTGAGGGGCTTCCCTGGTGGTCCAGTGAGTAGAGGGTCCACCTTGCAGTGTAAGGGATGCCGGTTCAATCCCTGGACCAGGAGGATCCCATGTGCCGTGGAGCAACTGGACTGGTGTGTCCAGTTATGAGCCAGTGCTCTGGAGCACATGTGCCCAGAGCAGGTACTCTGCAATGGGAGAGGCCACTGCAATGGGCTGAAGAATGAAGATGGATGAAAAATCAATCAATCAATCAATCAATCAATAAAAAGGCCAGAATTTAAAAATAATCACCAGGCAGGGTCTCCATGCTCTCTCCTCTCTTTATCCGATCGCGTCTAGCATGTTTCCAGCCTCGTCAATGGAGTGCCTGTTTGCTTCTGCAGGATGGCACTGCTGGACAGAGCCACCCCACTGCCTGGTGTTACATCAGACCCACGATCGCAGACTGACTGCTCAGTTTTGCCCCTCAAATCGTTTTTCCTGATGAATTCACTCTGACTCTGCACAACAACAGTTTCAAACCTTCACATCTTTAAAACTCTTCAAGTCGCAATCATATTATAAAAAAGATCTAGGACAGTGGTTCTTTAAAGGGTGTTTTTGTTCTCTGGAAGACATATGGCGGTATCTGGAGGTGTTTCTGTTTGTCACACGGAGGGAGGAGTTGTACTCCGGGAATCTAGTGGAGCAGAGACCAAGGATGCTGCTCAACATCCTACAATGCACAGGACAGAGCTCTTGACAGTAATGCCCTGGTCCAAACTGTTGATAGTATCCCAGTTGAGAAATCCTGGTTCTGGGTGTTGGTCTGGTCCCCCTTCATATTTTGAAACCCTAGTCCCCCAGTGTAACTGTGTTTGGAGATAGGGCCTTTAAAGAGGTAATTAAGGTTCTTTGAAGTTATCAGAATGGGGCTCTAATCTGCTATGACTGGTGTCATCTGAACATATAAGATGAGGAGGAGATACGGGGAGGTGTGGCCATAGGAGAAAGACTACCTGAAGACATAGTGAGAAGGCAGTGTTGTGTTTATACAGTCATCTAGGACTTCCTGCCCCCAGAAGTCTAAGACAATGCATATATGTTATTTAAGTCACTTGGTCTGTGTTATTTTGTTTTGGTAGCGCTAGCGGATTAATATACTCTCACATGTTTTTTGGAACAACCTGGAAAAGTAAAAAGAACACAGAATTGCCTGGGTGACCTTAGACATTAGATGTAGTTTCTTTACCTCTCTGATTCAGTTTTTTTTTTTTTTTTTTTTGGCCTCTTATTGGTTTTGTATTTATTCATTTTCATCCATCTTTATTACTTGGCCTGTGTGGGCCTCCCATTGCAGTGGCCTCCCTTGTTGCCGAGCACCAGCCCTGAGCACACATGCTCTAGAGCACTGGCTCATAACTGAACACACCAATCCAGCTGCTCTGTGCCATGTGGAATTGTCCCAGGCCAGGGATCGAACTGGCACCCCTTGCACTGCAAGGCGGACTCTTTACCCATTGGACCACCAGGGAAGCCCCTCTGATTCTTTTTTTTTTTTTTTTAAGATTTATTTGTTTGTTTTGGGTGGGGGTCGGATTGGGAGGGAGGGGAGCAGGCAGGCCACTTCTATTGGTCTTTCATTTCTCTATTTTCATCCGTCTTTGTTCTTTGGCTCCTGTGGGCCTCCCATCGCGGTGGCGTTTGTCCGTTGCAGAGCGCCGACCCTGGGCGCATGCACCCCAGAGCTCCAGCTTGGTAATTGGACACATCGGTCCAGCCACTCCGCGGCATGTGGGATCCTCCCAGGCCAGGGATTGAACCGGCGCCCCTTGCACTGCAAGGCGGTGTCCTTATCCACTGAACCACCAGGGGAAGCCCCCCTCTCTAATTCTTAATCCCTCATTTTTCAGTTGGGACTCGTCATGCTCATCATTTAGGATATTATGAGGGCTAAATAAGTTAACACAGGTAAAGGGCCCAATAGGAAGCAGGTACCCCAGGAAGCAATAAACCTCTGTGGGTAGAGACCTTGCCATTTTGTTTTGTTGTCTCAGTACATCAGCTGAGTGTTGTAATGAGAAACTGGTAGGGAATGCTGCTTTGGATAGAGTTTCTGAAAAATTATCTGAAGAAGTGATTTTTATTCTGTTTGGTTTGCTCTTATAGGTATGCTTTATTGGTGATTTAAATTCTTCAAGAGCTATTGCTCTTAAAAAGTGATATTCTAAAATGGGAAATAGCCATTAGTACAATCTTTGCTTGATTTATCTACTATATAAATATATACACATATATATGCTGGTATCATACATTCCGGGAAAACTCAGTATCTCTTAAAAGCCATTGTGCATTTAGAGCAATTGGGTTCTAGGCCTGGAAAGCTGTAAACAGGGTTTTCACCTACAGGAAGGTCCAGTGGGATGGTCCAAAGTTGTGAAGGAGGTTGGGCCACTGTTGGTAGTGCAGGGGAATCCCAGACATTTCAAGGTGTTCAATATCTCTGCCCCACCACTCATCACATTCTAGTAGAACCCCAAGTCATTGTGATAAGCAATCCTTCCCACTCCCTAGTTTCCAAAACAACCTCTCAAGAGCAGTACGGCCCCCATTGAGAGCCAGGGTTTTGAGGGTCTGCGGTGGCCTCCTGACCCCCTAGCCAGCTGTCACTCTTGCTCTCGCTGACACTGTTAACCAGCCCTCCACGACTCTCTCTTCTCTCTGGGCTTCAATGCCCACCCTCCTTGGAGTTTCCCCCTCTTCTTCCCTTATCTCTGCTCTGGTCTTGCTCTCCACCTGCCCATCCAGAGACCTCAGTCTCTTCTTTTTTCCTCTCCATCTTTTTCATCGATGAAAACGTCAACACACCTTGTAGGCATCTGGCGCCCAAAGTGCTATTTCTGTGCTATTTCAGCTGATTTTCCCAACTGCCACGTGGACCTGGCTAAGTGAACCCCAAGATGAATGTGTCCAAAATCCTGCTGGTCAACTTCCTCTAGAACTTGTTATTCCTTTGGGCATAGCTGTTGTATTCACAGCAACATCATCTACTCACGCAGCCTAGACACGACAGCTGTCTTAACCTCTCTTTCTCACTCCCCACATCCATTTGGTTGCTTGGTTCTCTCAAATCTCAGAGAGTGATTACAGCTGAATATTCTAGATCAAGGTCTGCAAAGATAGAACATCGGTGATGAAAAGCAGTGCCCCGGATGGGGCTACTCTGAACCCACCCTGCTGCTTTGGATAGAGTTTCTAAAAACAAAAGTGACTGTTTGGTTTGCTCTTATAGGTATGCTTTATTGGTGATTTAAATTCTTCAAGAGCTATTGCTCTTAAAAAGTGATATTCTAAAATGGGAAATAGCCATTAGTACAATCTTTGCTTGATTTATCTACTATATAAATATATACACATATATATGCTGGTATCATACATTCCGGGAAAACTCAGTATCTCTTAAAAGCCATTGTGCATTTAGAGCAATTGGGTTCTAGGCCTGGAAAGCTGTAAACAGGGTTTTCACCTACAGGAAGGTCCAGTGGGATGGTCCAAAGTTGTGAAGGAGGTTGGGCCACTGTTGGTAGTGCAGGGGAATCCCAGACATTTCAAGGTGTTCAATATCTCTGCCCCACCACTCATCACATTCTAGTAGAACCCCAAGTCATTGTGATAAGCAATCCTTCCCACTCCCTAGTTTCCAAAACAACCTCTCAAGAGCAGTACGGCCCCCATTGAGAGCCAGGGTTTTGAGGGTCTGCGGTGGCCTCCTGACCCCCTAGCCAGCTGTCACTCTTGCTCTCGCTGACACTGTTAACCAGCCCTCCACGACTCTCTCTTCTCTCTGGGCTTCAATGCCCACCCTCCTTGGAGTTTCCCCCTCTTCTTCCCTTATCTCTGCTCTGGTCTTGCTCTCCACCTGCCCATCCAGAGACCTCAGTCTCTTCTTTTTTCCTCTCCATCTTTTTCATCGATGAAAACGTCAACACACCTTGTAGGCATCTGGCGCCCAAAGTGCTATTTCTGTGCTATTTCAGCTGATTTTCCCAACTGCCACGTGGACCTGGCTAAGTGAACCCCAAGATGAATGTGTCCAAAATCCTGCTGGTCAACTTCCTCTAGAACTTGTTATTCCTTTGGGCATAGCTGTTGTATTCACAGCAACATCATCTACTCACGCAGCCTAGACACGACAGCTGTCTTAACCTCTCTTTCTCACTCCCCACATCCATTTGGTTGCTTGGTTCTCTCAAATCTCAGAGAGTGATTACAGCTGAATATTCTAGATCAAGGTCTGCAAAGATAGAACATCGGTGATGAAAAGCAGTGCCCCGGATGGGGCTACTCTGAACCCACCCTCCTGATCTTTGATTTTATTTTAAATTCGGAAGTAGCCTAATTTTTCTAGACCCTGGGCATACTGCCCTGAGCTAATTTGTTTGCCTGAATTAATTACCAGCAGAGGGTGGCAGTCTCATTTTCATAGAATCCTTCTGTTTTGGAAGAGATACCTTTTTCTTCAGACAGTCCGATTTTAGGTTCTTTGGCAGTGTAAAGAGTGCCTTGACATTTCCATAAAGACCTTTAAATGTTACCGTCTCAAAAGCAACAGTTTTAGAATGTGAAACCTTTATTTTTTTTTTCCCCCAAGAAAGAAAAACATCACTATCTTAATTGTCTCAGTGAAATAACTTCATCGTTTGCTCTTCATGTTGCTAGTGGAAAAAGATGATGAGACTGTTTTCAAAAAACAAAAACAGTTCTGGAAGATCTCAGGACATGTGCTTTTGATTTTCATCTGTATAAATAATACCACAATTCAGAGATCAAAGTTGCTTGTAGAGGTATGTGTTATCCTTCTGAGCTGACTTTTGAAAAATCTTCTGGGAAAGCAAATGCAATCGAAAAGATGCTGCTGGTGGTCGTTACTCCACACTGAGAAGAAGGCAAAACATACTGAACACTTTACATATATATATATATATTCTAAAAATTGTGATAAAACTCAGATAATGTGAAGTCAATTCTGTTAACAAATTGTTAAGTATACAGTGTTAACTACACACACATTGTCATTCAGCAGATTTCTGAACCTTTTCATATTGTACAGCTGAAACTCTACCTCCATTCAGCAGCAGCTCCCTATTTCTCTTCTCTTCCACCCCAGCAACCACCTGCCCCTGTGAGTTTGACTACATTATATTCCTCATTTCAGTGGACCATGACATATTTGCCCTGTGACTGGTTTATTTCATTTAGTGCATGGTCTTATGGTTCATCCATGTTATAGTTATATAGACAGGGACTGAATAACATTTCCATCATATGTATATATGGTATCACACTTTCTGTCTCCATTCATCTGTTGATGGACTTTTAGGTTGTTTCTGTCTCTTGGCTATTGTGAAGCATGCCACAATGAACATGGGAATGAAAATATATCAATATTGTCAAGATTTAACTTTTAGTTCTTTTGGATAAATAACCAGAAATAGGATTATAGATCATATAGTAAATCTATTTTTCATTTTTGAGGAAACTCTATTTTTTTGTTTTATAAAGCAACTGTGACCTTTTACATTCCCACTAACAGTATATGAAGGTTCCCATTTTTCCACATCCTCGACAACACATTTTATTTTCTGTTTTTGTTTTCTTATGGCCATCTTAGCAGGTGTGAGGTGATACTTCCTTGTGGTTTTGATGTTCATTTCCTTGATGATTAGTAATGTTGAGCACCTTTTTGTACACCTGTTGACCATTTATATTATCTTACACAATTCACAAAAAACAATACCAAGTGAATTGAAAACTTAAATCTGAGACCTGAAACTATAAAACTCCTGCAAGAAAACATAGGGGAAAATCTTCACAAAATTGGTCTTGTAATTGATTTCTTGGATATGACATCAAAACCATGGGCACCAAAAGCTAAAATAAAGTGGAACTGTATCAATCTAAATCTTCTGGGAAAGCAAATGCAATCGAAAAGATGCTGCTGGTGGTCGTTACTCCACACTGAGAAGAAGGCAAAACATACTGAACACTTTACATATATATATATATATTCTAAAAATTGTGATAAAACTCAGATAATGTGAAGTCAATTCTGTTAACAAATTGTTAAGTATACAGTGTTAACTACACACACATTGTCATTCAGCAGATTTCTGAACCTTTTCATATTGTACAGCTGAAACTCTACCTCCATTCAGCAGCAGCTCCCTATTTCTCTTCTCTTCCACCCCAGCAACCACCTGCCCCTGTGAGTTTGACTACATTATATTCCTCATTTCAGTGGACCATGACATATTTGCCCTGTGACTGGTTTATTTCATTTAGTGCATGGTCTTATGGTTCATCCATGTTATAGTTATATAGACAGGGACTGAATAACATTTCCATCATATGTATATATGGTATCACACTTTCTGTCTCCATTCATCTGTTGATGGACTTTTAGGTTGTTTCTGTCTCTTGGCTATTGTGAAGCATGCCACAATGAACATGGGAATGAAAATATATCAATATTGTCAAGATTTAACTTTTAGTTCTTTTGGATAAATAACCAGAAATAGGATTATAGATCATATAGTAAATCTATTTTTCATTTTTGAGGAAACTCTATTTTTTTGTTTTATAAAGCAACTGTGACCTTTTACATTCCCACTAACAGTATATGAAGGTTCCCATTTTTCCACATCCTCGACAACACATTTTATTTTCTGTTTTTGTTTTCTTATGGCCATCTTAGCAGGTGTGAGGTGATACTTCCTTGTGGTTTTGATGTTCATTTCCTTGATGATTAGTAATGTTGAGCACCTTTTTGTACACCTGTTGACCATTTATATTATCTTACACAATTCACAAAAAACAATACCAAGTGAATTGAAAACTTAAATCTGAGACCTGAAACTATAAAACTCCTGCAAGAAAACATAGGGGAAAATCTTCACAAAATTGGTCTTGTAATTGATTTCTTGGATATGACATCAAAACCATGGGCACCAAAAGCTAAAATAAAGTGGAACTGTATCAATCTAAAAACTTCTGTCCAGCAAAGGGAGCAATCAACAAAAGGCAGCCTTCATAATGGGAGAAAATGTTTGCATACAGTATCTTTACTAAGTTATTAATATCTAAAATTCTTGCCAAAAGAAAGACTTTCTGTTGACTTTAGCTAAGGAATCAGCAAACTTGTGCTGTAAGGGATCAGCGAGTAAATATTTTGGACTTTTCACGCCATATGATCTCTGCTGCAACTACTCAGTCTATTATCGTATAAAGGCAGCATATGATACATATGTGGATGAGTTGATTTTTGCAAGATCTTGTGTCTCGATAGAACTTTACTTATAAAAACAGAGAGAGATGGATTTGGCCTGTGGACCACAGTTGGCTAATCCCCGATAGAGCAGGCTTTCTCTGTCTGTCTCTATTCACAGTTTAGGTGGGTGGGTTTTTTTGGGGGGCTGTTCTGTAGATCATAGGATGGTTTGCAGAATCCTTACACCAGAAGCAAGACCCTCTTCTCCACTATAGTTGTGACAACTCGAAATGTCTCCAAACATTACTAAGTATCTTCTCAGGGGAAAAATTGCTGTTGATAGAGAAACTCTGATCTAGATGATTGAAATAATCTGATGAAGGATGATAGGAAATATTTCCATAAAACTACAAGAAGCCTGGGGAGATAGAAGAATGGAAATACATAGTGTATTTGTCTTGAGAAGGTCAAGGTCCTATTCAAGGAGCTGCTATCACTGCCAAAATGTGGAAGGCAATTCAAAAACGACTGAAACGGCGACTTATTTGAAAAGTGTTCCATAAATAATGCAAACATGAGCTTAACCTACTTTAGTGATAGGCACCAGAAATGGAACAGTTCAACATATTAGTCTGTGCTCATGGAACATTCTGAGCTCTAGGGCTGGCTCTGAGCTGCTGGAAAGGAGCTCGTGGTTCCAGTGCCCACTTGAGCAAGCATTTATTTTTTCTGCTTATCTGAATTCAGAACCAACACAGGCGGAGTGATTTCTGAAAGTGCTCACATGTTTATCATTGTTTGGACAGGGTTGGACGAAAATGGCCCGGTTTCACTGCACATTGGCAGGAATACATGTTTTTTTGAAAGTTAAAAGCAGCCTAACATTCATGAGTGAATCTCAAAGAATGTTGTCTTCTTGTACTTTAGAATGAACACCTGTTTTGCAAAAAGGAGAGGAAAAGCCATCTTTCTTGAGAAATTGTTGGTTTCTTTTTCTTTGTGGCTATTATTCTATTTTCAACAGTTAAAAAATTTAAACACAATGTACCATAGTATAATTTAGATAATTGTAATTTTAAACAACAAACAGAAAACACCCCACGTTTCATCAGGAATTTCAGTTAAGTCCTTTTTAGCTGAGTTTTGTTCCTGACTTGAAAAACAAAGGAAATCATGGTTCCTTTTCTTCTTGAATAAAACTCTCTCTAGCTAAATATATTTTTTAATTGATTGGTGGAAATAAGTGTGGCTATTAGTCCTATATGTATTGCTACCTCCTGTGTGACCATAGCAGATGCATTCAATATCCTATGCCTCCTGATTCCTAATATCAGTGGATATTGCATAATAATAGGGTCATCTGGTAGACCAGTGGGATCACTTGTTTTATAGTTGGGTTTATGACTAAAGGTGACAAGAACGTCCTCATAACCTTCACAGAAATCCACATTTCAGCATACCCCAAGAGACCCAACTCCTTCAGTCCTGTCTACCTGTGCCTCACTTTCCAGTGAACACCCAATGCCTTTCTGGCAGGCTGGTCTGGTGTGCATTCAGATGGTACCAGTTTAACTGCATGTCTTTCTCTGTGTCTCTCAGGCTACCATGGCCTCTACTGTGAGGAGGAATACGATGAGTGTCTCTCTACCCCATGCCTGAACGCTGCCACCTGCAGGGACCTTGTCAACGGCTATGAGTGCGTGTGCCTGGCAGAGTACAAAGGTGAGTAACATGGGGTGAACTTGTGCCAGCTTGACTCTCCATGATGTCATGGATTTCTCCACACACGTGCATAAACCTCTGACTAGAGCATGAAATTGTATAGAATTAGAATCAGATGCTCACAATGGAATGATTCATGAGACTAAGGAGAACAGTATGCAAGTTTCTGGTTTCCTGTTGATAAAACGAAAAGCTTCTCCAGCCCTTTCCTTCTTCTCATAACCTTACGCTCTTCTCCACTGAGTGTGTAAAAACCTGAAGATAACAAGGGATGTCAGGTGGACTGTCAGCCACAGGTCAGAGGCTGCAGCCTTGGACTCAGGGGAGGAGCGTGTCTGCCCTGAAGTGCTCTCTGGGCGAGGAGAGGGTGCTGTGCTTTTCACTGAGAGGAGGCGGGTGGGGTCACATGTTGGCACAAAAAAGTTCATTCTCATTAAATGAGTCATTAAAGGGGAGGCAAGCGCTGGCTCATTTGAGTGGACATGTGTCAAAGTCACTCTGAAAACACAGCCGACACTGATGGAGAGTTTATAACATTCTCAGGCGGTGCTAGTGGCAAAGATTCTGCCTGCCAATGCAGGAATCTCAAGACCTGGGTTCAGTCCCTCGGTTGGGAAGATCCTCTGGAGAAGGGAATGGCAACCCACTCTAGTATTCTTGCCTGGAGAATCCCATGAACAGAGGAGCCTGAAGGGCTACAGTCCATGGGTTGCAAAGAGTCAGACACGACTGAGTGAGGAATGCCACTTTTGAAAAATAACATCCAGACCCCATTTTAAGTCCTTACATGGGTGAACTCATAAAAAAGACCAGATAGTAGGGCTTCCCTGGTGGTCCAGTGGGTAAGGACACCGCCTTGCAGTGCAAGGGGCACCAGTTTGATCCCTGGCCTGGGAGGATCCCACGTGCCGCAGAGCGGCTGGACTGATGTGTCCAATTACCGAGCCAGAGCTCTGGAGCACATGTGCCCAGAGCCGGTGCTCTGTGACGACGGAGGTGGCTGGGATGGGAGGCCCACGCAGGCCAAGGAGCAAAGATGGATGGAAATAGATAAATGAAGGATCAATAGAAGTGGCAAAAAAGAAAAAACAGACCAGACAGTAACCTAAGAGGAGGTGGTGTCAGTTCTCAGGAGCCCTTCCATCTGCCTTCCTAATGGGTTTATGATGTGCCTTCACTGGAGCCCCATACCCCAGTCAGCACTGTGTCAGGAGTCTTACATTTCTCTAAGTCACGACTTCAGCACTGGTACAGACACTTGTAATGCCTTTAAGGGCTATATTTATATCCATTTCACTTAACCTCTTGTCCACACCACAACTTGCATACTATCCATCTGCTAGCAATCTTGCCTTGTAGCCAACATTGCTTTCTGTGGACGGACCCACCTTTATTTAGAGGGCTTTCTGGTGAGCCTTGAGGGATTTCAGGGCACATGGATGAACCTGATCTAGGCCCTCAATGGAAGGGCTGAACCCGGGTCTCGTCTTTGCTTTACGTTCGGCAGACCTGATGCTTCTCCTGGAGTAGATAGAGCTGAACTCTGCCAGCTCCCGTGAGGACAGGCCTGCTGGCTTCACCCAGCTGGATTTCAGTCTAGGTGGATCTGAGCATCAAGAAATAGGGAATCGTCTCAAGTCTGGAAAGAGAAAAAGAGCAATGAACTCAGAGGCCTAGGTAGCTCATCCTCATTGTGCCATTGTTCTCATAGATGACCCTGGATAAACCTCTTCAACTGACTTGTCTTTATTTCATTTGTTAAAAGAAAGGGCTCTGATGCTTACTGGGAACTTTTTTTTTTTTTTTTTTTTTAATTTTTGGCCTCTTTTATTGGTCCTTCACTTATTTATTTTCATCCACCTTAATTCTTTGGCATGTGTGGGCCTCCCGTTGCAGTGGCCTCTCTCGTTGCAGAGCACTGGCTCTGGGCGCATGCATCCAGAACACTGGCTCGTAATTGGACACACCTCTCCAGCCACTCTGCGGCACATGGGATCTTCCCGTGCCATGGATCGAACTGGTGCCCCTTGCAGTGCAGGGTGGATTCTTTACCCACTGGACCACCAGGGAAGCCCTACTGAGAGGTTTTGAGATTCTTCAGTGACTGCATTAGTAATGGTAGATATGCTTCAAAAATTTAAACTCCAAACTTCTTTCATTGATGATAGGATTTTATGGAGTAAGTTTCATTTTTAGACCTAGAAGTGAAGCAAAAAGAAAAAACAGACCAGACAGTAACCTAAGAGGAGGTGGTGTCAGTTCTCAGGAGCCCTTCCATCTGCCTTCCTAATGGGTTTATGATGTGCCTTCACTGGAGCCCCATACCCCAGTCAGCACTGTGTCAGGAGTCTTACATTTCTCTAAGTCACGACTTCAGCACTGGTACAGACACTTGTAATGCCTTTAAGGGCTATATTTATATCCATTTCACTTAACCTCTTGTCCACACCACAACTTGCATACTATCCATCTGCTAGCAATCTTGCCTTGTAGCCAACATTGCTTTCTGTGGACGGACCCACCTTTATTTAGAGGGCTTTCTGGTGAGCCTTGAGGGATTTCAGGGCACATGGATGAACCTGATCTAGGCCCTCAATGGAAGGGCTGAACCCGGGTCTCGTCTTTGCTTTACGTTCGGCAGACCTGATGCTTCTCCTGGAGTAGATAGAGCTGAACTCTGCCAGCTCCCGTGAGGACAGGCCTGCTGGCTTCACCCAGCTGGATTTCAGTCTAGGTGGATCTGAGCATCAAGAAATAGGGAATCGTCTCAAGTCTGGAAAGAGAAAAAGAGCAATGAACTCAGAGGCCTAGGTAGCTCATCCTCATTGTGCCATTGTTCTCATAGATGACCCTGGATAAACCTCTTCAACTGACTTGTCTTTATTTCATTTGTTAAAAGAAAGGGCTCTGATGCTTACTGGGAACTTTTTTTTTTTTTTTTAATTTTTGGCCTCTTTTATTGGTCCTTCACTTATTTATTTTCATCCACCTTAATTCTTTGGCATGTGTGGGCCTCCCGTTGCAGTGGCCTCTCTCGTTGCAGAGCACTGGCTCTGGGCGCATGCATCCAGAACACTGGCTCGTAATTGGACACACCTCTCCAGCCACTCTGCGGCACATGGGATCTTCCCGTGCCATGGATCGAACTGGTGCCCCTTGCAGTGCAGGGTGGATTCTTTACCCACTGGACCACCAGGGAAGCCCTACTGAGAGGTTTTGAGATTCTTCAGTGACTGCATTAGTAATGGTAGATATGCTTCAAAAATTTAAACTCCAAACTTCTTTCATTGATGATAGGATTTTATGGAGTAAGTTTCATTTTTTATAAATGACAAAATTATTAATGGCACGTACTCTGAATTTGTCTCTTATGTTCCTGGCTTGGAATCATTGCTCAGGCTGTCATGACTGAGAAATAAAAAGTGAAATTGTATATGATGACTTGCTAGTAACTCCATAAATTCATGGACTGTGATCCTAGATTTTTACCCCCTTCCTCTGTTTTTGTTAATGGGTATTCCCAAATTTTGTTGCTTCCCTCAAGTCTCATATTAATTCACTCATTCATCTTCATGGAATGAAAGAGATGTTATTATTTAATTTGAGATTTCCCTACTTTTCCACATCCTACAGCAGTGGTTCTCAAACTTGAGCGGTTGTTAGAATCTGCTGGTGTGTTTCTTAGAATAGAGTCTATTGATTCAGTGTATTTGGGCACGGCCCAGGAGTTTGACTTTCTGGTAAGTTCTCAGATAATGTTGATTTGGTGCTTCTTGCTCCCCTTTGAGAAACCCCACCCTCCAAACTCTTGGACATTCACAACCGTTCAAATTTGACTATCCTTCAAATTAACCATCGGGTGCTCCCCATTCTGCTCAAGGTTAATCCTTCCATGTATGTTCCTCATTCCACCCCTTCTATTTTTTTGTGACTTTCCTCCATCAATTACAGATGCCCTGCTGTGAATGACTCAAGAGGGTAGAGTTGACTTGAGATGACTCAAGATTCTGGAAGGGAATCTCAAACAGATTTGAGGATGTGGGCTTTCAAGACAAGGGTGTGGTGCCAAGAGCTTTTATACACTCAGGTGTAGGGCATAGGGTTCTGGAGAGAATGGAACTTTTCCAATGACTTCTCCAATGAGTAGCCTGCCAGGCTCCTATGTCTGTGAGATTCTCCAATCAAGAATAATGAAGTGGGTTGCCATGGCCTTTTCCAAGGGATCTTCCTGAATCAGGCATTGAACCCACAGTTCTTTTTTTTTTTTAATAACAGGATTTTAGCAACCTTTTTAATTTTTAAAATTTTATTTATTTATTTATTTTTGCCTTTTCTGGGTTTTCACTGCTGCTGCAGGCTCCTCTCTAGTTTCAGGGAGTGGGGGCCACCCTCTAGCTGAGGTGAGCAGGCTTCCTTTTGTGATGACTTCTCCTATTGCGGAACTTGGGCTCTAGGGCACTTGGGCTTTAATAGTTGCAGCACATGGACTCAGTAGTTATGGCCCCGAGACTGTAGAGCACAGGCTCAGTAGTTGTGGCTCACATGCTTAGTTGCTCTGCAACGTGTGATTGAACCTGTGTCCTGCTTTGGCAGGTGAACTCTTCACCACTGAGCCACTAGGGAAGCCCCCACATTTCTTATGTCTCCTGCATTGGCAGGTGGGTTCTTTACCCCTAGTGCCACGTGGGAAGCCACATGTATAAAACCTAACAAAGTAGCAATAAATGAAAGAATTTCTAAACTTTGAGTGATGGGCAGGTGTTGCGATATGGGTTGGAAGGGATTAAAAGAAAAGCAGAAGGGGCAAATTTATGCCCTCAATCCAGAGAAAGGTCACAAGATCCTGGATCTGTCTCTCCTTAGGGGGAGGGTGGACTTTTTCCCCCCATTTTGGAAGCATTTTTCCCAACAAGTATTTACATTTAAGAAGTCCGTATAAACTTAGGAAACTATCAGATGAGTGAGCGTTAGTTCTTTTTTTTTAAAATTTTATTTATTTATCTTTTGGGGGAGTGGGATGGGGAGGGAGGGGAATGGGCGGGCCATTTCTATTGGTCTTTCATTTCTCTATTTTCATCCGTCTTTGTTCTTTGGCTCCTGTGGGCCTCCCATCACGGTGGCCTCTGCTGTTGCAGAGTGCCGGCTCTGGGCACACACACGCCAGAGCTCTGGCTCGGTAATTGGACACATCTGTCCAGCCACTCCGCGGCACATGGGATCTTCCCAGGCCAGGGATCGAACCAGCGCCCCTTGCACTGCAAGGTGGTGTCCTTACCCACTGGACTACCAGGGGAAGCCCGAGCGTTAGCTCTTAACTAGCCCTCCCCTTTGGACTTATACCTTGGATAAGTGATATGTTGAGGGGGAGATTGGTACTTTAACTTCTTACTTTACATATGTGCTTTTTACATGGTGATTTTTAATCTTTTCTGTTTTTAAAAGTGTAAATAAATGAATTTAACTTCCTGAAAAGAATAAGTGCAATAGAAGGTCAGGCAAGAAGAGCTAAAAGCATTTTGAAAAAAGAAAGGGGAACTTCTGCCAAATGTGGGAATTCATAATGCTGCAGTTATTATTACATTCCCATGGTATGGGTGCAAGAATGAACAGTTAACCAAAACTGAATAAAGGACTAGAAACCCTCATCTATAATAATATATATATCACTTAACAAGAAATTGCTATGAATGGGAAGGGAATTCAGTTTTAAGAAATGGTGCTAGAAAAATTGAGTTTCTAAACACACACCTACAAAAAAGAAATGTCCTCCCCCCACATTTCTAAATAAGTTCCATATGGATTTGAAAAAAGGAAAAAAATCTAACTCTTGTTTGACTTTGCATCCTCCTCTACTTATTTGTCCCCTTCCTCCTCTTTCTTTTACAACAAAATTTCCTTAGACTTGGTGTAGATGATGCCTCTATATCCTTAAATTTTCTTTTCTTAACACTTCTCACTTTGAATCTCATTTTGCCAAATCGATTTGTTGTTCAGTCAGTCAGACCCGTCTGACTCTTTGCAACCCCATGGACTGCAGCACACTAGGCCTCCCTGTCCTTTACTGTCTCCTGGAGTTTGTTCAAACTTATGTCCATTGGGTCGATGATGCCATCCAACCATCTCATCCTCTGTTGCCCCCTTCTCCTCCTGCCCTCAGTCTTTCCCAGCATCAAGACCTTTTCCAGTGTGTTGGCTCGTCACATCAACTGGCTAAAATCCTGGAGATTCAGCTTCAGCATCAGTCCTTCCAGTGAATAGTCAGGGTTGATTTCCTTTAGGATGGACTGATTTTGATCTCCTTGCTGTCCAGTAACCTAAATGAAGACTGAAATCCCAAAGCTTTGGGGATTTTTGCCAGCCACCTCCGGCACATGGGATCTTCCCAGGCCAGGGATCGAACCGGCGCCCCTTGCACTGCAAGGTGGTGTCCTTACCCACTGGACTACCAGGGGAAGCCCGAGCGTTAGCTCTTAACTAGCCCTCCCCTTTGGACTTATACCTTGGATAAGTGATATGTTGAGGGGGAGATTGGTACTTTAACTTCTTACTTTACATATGTGCTTTTTACATGGTGATTTTTAATCTTTTCTGTTTTAAAAGTGTAAATAAATGAATTTAACTTCCTGAAAAGAATAAGTGCAATAGAAGGTCAGGCAAGAAGAGCTAAAAGCATTTTGAAAAAAGAAAGGGGAACTTCTGCCAAATGTGGGAATTCATAATGCTGCAGTTATTATTACATTCCCATGGTATGGGTGCAAGAATGAACAGTTAACCAAAACTGAATAAAGGACTAGAAACCCTCATCTATAATAATATATATATCACTTAACAAGAAATTGCTATGAATGGGAAGGGAATTCAGTTTTAAGAAATGGTGCTAGAAAAATTGAGTTTCTAAACACACACCTACAAAAAAGAAATGTCCTCCCCCCACATTTCTAAATAAGTTCCATATGGATTTGAAAAAAGAAAAAAAATCTAACTCTTGTTTGACTTTGCATCCTCCTCTACTTATTTGTCCCCTTCCTCCTCTTTCTTTTACAACAAAATTTCCTTAGACTTGGTGTAGATGATGCCTCTATATCCTTAAATTTTCTTTTCTTAACACTTCTCACTTTGAATCTCATTTTGCCAAATCGATTTGTTGTTCAGTCAGTCAGACCCGTCTGACTCTTTGCAACCCCATGGACTGCAGCACACTAGGCCTCCCTGTCCTTTACTGTCTCCTGGAGTTTGTTCAAACTTATGTCCATTGGGTCGATGATGCCATCCAACCATCTCATCCTCTGTTGCCCCCTTCTCCTCCTGCCCTCAGTCTTTCCCAGCATCAAGACCTTTTCCAGTGTGTTGGCTCGTCACATCAACTGGCTAAAATCCTGGAGATTCAGCTTCAGCATCAGTCCTTCCAGTGAATAGTCAGGGTTGATTTCCTTTAGGATGGACTGATTTTGATCTCCTTGCTGTCCAGTAACCTAAATGAAGACTGAAATCCCAAAGCTTCCAACTCTACGTTCCTTTCTTGTTGCCCCGTGGCCACTGGGTTCCTCTTGAAACTCACCCTCCTGTAGCTTCTGCAGTTCTCTTCCTCTCCCCTGCACCCCAACACCTCCAACCCTAGTCTTCCCTTTGGTCTTTTGGAATGAATTCCTGTGTTCCAGACACCATGAACGGGGTGGTTCCCAGGCTCCCCTTCTTGGCCCTTTCTCTCTCCTCCCCTTTGCCATCATCCAGTCCTGTGTCTGTATCCACTGTCTGAAATGCTGATCTCCAAACAGGCATGACTTCGCCTTCCTGAACCTTCCAGGCATTTTCTTGATACTTGGTATAGACAGTTATGGTCAGCCTTGTAGCCAGCTTTTTCTGGCTCTAGATTTTCCCTAACACTGCTGACTCCTGAACAGCAGTGACTACCCAGGCTCTTTGTTTTTGTTGTTAATTTATGGTTTTTTTTTTTTTTTTTTTTTGGCCACAACTCAAGGCATGTGGAACTTCCCTGACCTGGGATTGAACCCATGCTCCCTGCAGTGGAAGAGCAGAATTTTAACTTCTGGACCACCAGGGAGGTTCCTTTTTTTTTTTTTTTTTTTCATTTCTTCTTCTTTTTAACTTATCAGCACTTTGTGGCTCACACAAAGTAAACGCTCCACAGCTATCTGTACTTGAATGGAAACTACTGCTTAACAGACTAGTAAAATAAACCTAAGCAACTTGAACTTTTTCCCAGTAAGTTTCCACTGTGGATTATGAAATCGTTAGAAGCAAAATGCACAGAGGGACTCAGAGTGATCTCTCTTCAGACTTACTGAAATGCTGATGATTCTTTAAAACTAGTTCACAGGTAATTCACCATGGGACTTTGGTTAGCATTCGTCATCGTATGTTGCCAAAACATCAATTACAGCACCACATTGTATTGAATTAAATATACAGAAAAGAAATACAGTGGTCAAGACGATCCATTTGAATTTTTGGTGACAGAAGTTAGAAAGAAAATACTTCAATTTTTAATTAAAATAAAATAATTATGATTATGAATAGCAAAAAATGATTTTAATTATGAAAATAAATACTGTTATTTATGTTTGATTTAGAATTTGTTAGCAAGTTTTACTTGTTTTACTTTATTTTATTTAAATTTTTTTTTTATTAGAGTATTGCTTTTCAATGTGTGTTGGTTTGTACTAGCAAAGTGAATCATCTGTACATATACATACCCCCTCCCTTTTTTCTTTCCTTCCCATTTAGGTCACCATGGTGCATTAAGTAGAGTTCCCTGTGCTAAATAGTAGGTTCTCATTATACCAATTTTATACATAGTATTGGTAGTATACAAGCTCTATTTTAAATAGCGATGAAATATTCCCTTATTACTTCTGATGTGAGGCTACTATATGAACATATTTATTTGTGTAATTTTCATACTTTCTGAATATTTTGGCGGGGGGGATAGTGTCTCAGAAGTAGGTTTATTGGGTTGTAAATTTGACCTCATGGTACTTAACAATTGATTTTTAAAGTCTGCAGAAATGTTTCATTGAAAAGATGAGAACTCTCTCTTTGTTGGCTAGAATTATTTCCTCTGTGTAACCAGTGGACAAGAATTTCTGGATTGTATACCTAACCATTCTCAAGTACCGTGACTGATAGAAAAACGGATAAGTCAGGATTTCTTCATTTATCAGCCTCTTATTTAACCAGGAGAGCCGACTGAGACTGGCCTACAGGGAATAATGTGGCGAAGATTGAGGTGTCAATTGTAATTTCTGAAACAGCTTAGAAAAGGTTGAGCTGTGTGAGGTTGAAATCCTGGAAAGATTTGCTTGGAGGAAATGAGTTTGAATAAAATAAGATGATGTCTTCAAATAAATAGGAGGTTCAGAGAACACTTCCAGCTAATTTTCTTTACCTGACTTAATTTTCTTGGAGATAAACTAAAGGTTTTTCAGTTTTGAAAATATTGATCATAACCAGAATCATGATGACAACAGAGGTTTGTAATTGTAGCGTGATTCTTTGAAATGTTGCTCATTTTAATGCTAAAATTAACGGCTAAAAAGAGCCCTGTTGGAATAAAGATTTCTTCCGAAACATTGCCTCTCTATCCCTTAATATGAAAAGTATGAATTTTTATTAGTTTTGACTGGATTACAGTTTATTTTGCTTGAGACTAAACATTAGTTGCATAATAGTGTGTGCTCCGTCCCTTGCCAATAGGTGATGCATGTGTCATTCTGCAGACTTAGTTTGAAGTGTTGGATCTGGTTTTCCCTGACAGAATAGGGTGTTTCTGAGGCAGATTTGGAATGGCTTCTCGCTCCTCTGGCAACCCTACCTGTGTATCAGCCAAAGTACACAGACTGTCACCCCTCCTGGGAGGACAGGACTCTGATGGTATAGCCATAATTTCTTCCCTCCAGTCAGACGTGGCCTCTGCTCTAAAGGACCTCAGAGATATAGGGGGAATCAGATGGCAACACAGATGAGTGATGATTTCATACCATGAACTCTGGAACCATGGAATCTCCTCATGACCTCAGTGGGGCAGAAGAACAGTGTTCTGTCTTAGTGGAGTCAACTTCAGCTTTCCGTGAGCTGGGCTTAGGCACTGAGAATGTTCCAGAGAAAGAGCAGCTTGGGAGAGACAGTGAAGGAAGGTGTCGTGGTCAGAGGACACCCATCGCTGTGCAGGGGCTTCAGGGCGCAGGTGCGGGGAGCCCAGAGGCCCTGAAGAGCAGAGTTGGAGAGGATGTATCCTGGGCATCTCAGTGGTATTCATGACCTTCTCTTCTCTGCATTCAGGATTCTAGCTCGTAGTGGTTGGTTCAGTTTTGGTCAATGAGCTGAGCACCATGATACATGTTTCTTACACGAAGGGCTTAGCAGGGCTCAACATCTAGAGACATGAGTCTGCAAAATGCTCTCGGGAGACCTTCAAGACCATCTTGCTTGAAGTTATCATGTTGCCATGAGGCTTAGCTTTTGTCCCATCTTCCTGCCAGAAAACTCTCAATGAATCTCAAGTGACTGAATATCTTATCCTCAGAAAAAGAGAAATAACAAAGGATAAAATCATTGCCCTGAAAACACCCAAAAGATTGAAGTGTTTTTGCATAAAATGCTTTTCGTGATTCTTTGAAATGTTGCTCATTTTAATGAAAATTAACGGCTAAAAGAGCCCTGTTGGAATAAAGATTTCTTCCGAAACATTGCCTCTCTATCCCTTAATATGAAAAGTATGAATTTTTATTAGTTTTGACTGGATTACAGTTTATTTTGCTTGAGACTAAACATTAGTTGCATAATAGTGTGTGCTCCGTCCCTTGCCAATAGGTGATGCATGTGTCATTCTGCAGACTTAGTTTGAAGTGTTGGATCTGGTTTTCCCTGACAGAATAGGGTGTTTCTGAGGCAGATTTGGAATGGCTTCTCGCTCCTCTGGCAACCCTACCTGTGTATCAGCCAAAGTACACAGACTGTCACCCCTCCTGGGAGGACAGGACTCTGATGGTATAGCCATAATTTCTTCCCTCCAGTCAGACGTGGCCTCTGCTCTAAAGGACCTCAGAGATATAGGGGGAATCAGATGGCAACACAGATGAGTGATGATTTCATACCATGAACTCTGGAACCATGGAATCTCCTCATGACCTCAGTGGGGCAGAAGAACAGTGTTCTGTCTTAGTGGAGTCAACTTCAGCTTTCCGTGAGCTGGGCTTAGGCACTGAGAATGTTCCAGAGAAAGAGCAGCTTGGGAGAGACAGTGAAGGAAGGTGTCGTGGTCAGAGGACACCCATCGCTGTGCAGGGGCTTCAGGGCGCAGGTGCGGGGAGCCCAGAGGCCCTGAAGAGCAGAGTTGGAGAGGATGTATCCTGGGCATCTCAGTGGTATTCATGACCTTCTCTTCTCTGCATTCAGGATTCTAGCTCGTAGTGGTTGGTTCAGTTTTGGTCAATGAGCTGAGCACCATGATACATGTTTCTTACACGAAGGGCTTAGCAGGGCTCAACATCTAGAGACATGAGTCTGCAAAATGCTCTCGGGAGACCTTCAAGACCATCTTGCTTCGAAGTTATCATGTTGCCATGAGGCTTAGCTTTTGTCCCATCTTCCTGCCAGAAAACTCTCAATGAATCTCAAGTGACTGAATATCTTATCCTCAGAAAAAGAGAAATAACAAAGGATAAAATCATTGCCCCTGAAAACACCCAAAAGATTGAAGTTGCTTATTATCTTGGGTGTTTTCATCAAGTATATCTTATTGAAGGCTTTTAAGGTTAAGATGCTTAAATATTTAGCTTAGAATGTGCTTTTCAGCCTTATTTGAGGAATGTGACAATTTGTGTGTTAGTGTATCAGTTACACGAATACTTTAAGGTTAGTTTGGCGAATGTGTTAAAAATCCAGGAGAGAGTATCCTTGATTGCTCCTACTTTAGATCTAATGGAAATTTTTTCTTTTACATTTCTTTTAGATTTTCTTTGAGATTTAAATACATCTCTGAACTTTGATATGACTGTATTTCCCATTACAGTCAAAAGCCTTTATTGTCATTTGGTTCTCAGTGATCAGCTTCATAAGAAATTGTTGTTCAGTCACTAAGTCGTTTCTGACTTTTTGTAACCTCATGAACTGCAGCACGCCTTGCTTCCCCAAACTTGTAAATATGTGAATTCTTGGTTTTTTTTTTTTTTTTTTTTAAGTGTTTGACCTCTTTTATTGAGTTTTTATTGATTTATTTTCATCCATCTCCATTCTTCGGCCTGTGTGGGCCTCCCATCACAGTGGCGCCTCTCATTGCAGAGCACTGGCTTCTAACTGGACACACTAGTCCAGCTGCTCCACGGCATGTGGGATCCTCCTGGGCTAGGGATCGAACCGGTGCCCCTTGCACTGCAAGGCAGCCTCTTTACCCACTGGACCACCAGGGAAGCCTGAATTCTTGGTTTTTGATAAACACTTTGAAGCAGAAAACATTCTTTTGCATTTTACTCTTTCAGTTCAGCCTGTGCTGCTTGGGAGTCATGGGAAGATGGAAATAGAGACTTCTGGATCAAGAGGCTGTACATACACAAGTGACGAGCAAATACCAGTTTTATGCTTTAATCTTTAGTTTTTTTAATTAATTAATTATTTGGTTGCACTGGGTCTTCATTGCTGCACAAGGGCGTTTCTCTCGTTTCAGTGAACAGGGGCTACTGTTATTGAGGTAGGCAGGTTTCTCACTGAGGTGGCCTCTCTTGTTGCAGAGCACAGGCTCTAGGTGCACAGGCTCAGTAGTTGTGACACATGGGCTTAGTTGCCCCCACAGAATGTGGAGTCTTCCTGGACCAGGGATTGAACCCATGTCCCCTGCATTGGCAGGCACACTTCTGACCACTGGACCACCCAGGAAGTCCAGTCTTTAAATTAGTTTTACCTTGAATATTTACTGTGCATCCTGGGTTTATTAAGGATGATGAGTCAGGAAGGTGCCATCAAGTCTCTGGAGGCAGAGAAGGAGTGAGGAGCTGTTTGGGGGCTAGGAGCAGGCCAAACTCTAAAAGGCACTTTAGGAAAATATGTGATAGAATATTGTTCATAGGTTGGATATGAAGGGTAAAGGATAAAAATAAATGAAAACCCATCCATTCTAAAATGCTTCACCAGGCTCTGATAAATCTTTAGTGTGACTACAGATAGGTGCTTCAGTTTTCTTTTTCTCTTGTGTTCCCTGGCCCCCTTTCCTGCGCCTTGCTTCTTAAGGCATTGAAAATTGAAAAAGAAAGGAGAGAAAGAAAATTCTAGCAAGCATAATTTCGTTGTCAAAATGATGAGTCACTGGGTGTGGAAGTCCTTTGTATAATATGAGTGAAGGAAGGAAGTAGAAATTAAGTAAATATCCTGTGCTTATTTGCTGTATGCTTATTTTTTCTCGAGGGCATCAGGAAGGGTGGGTGTATCATTATATACATTTTTACACGGAATATAATTTATTTTCCTCTCCAAAGGGGAGGGGAACAAAGAGAGAAATGAGTCTACTCATTCATCTAACACTCCGGTGAAACACCAGAAATTCCACCTTTCAAAGAGCATTGGGATTTTAAAATTCTTTTTAAAAAGAAAATGAAAAATACTATATCCTACTCATTGTTAAAAATTCCAACAATGTGGAAAGAAATGCACAAAGTTCAAAGTAATTCATTGTTTCTTTTAGTTCAGCTTCAAGGCTTGCACGCATACATGAACTATTGTTTTAACACCAGTGGGAACTGGTTTTGCTATAAAGACTTTTTTTGAGTGAGGGGGCCGGGTTGGGGAGGGAGGGCGGCGAGCGGTCCACATCTATTGGTCTTTCATTTATCTATTTTCATCCATCTTTGTTCTTTGGCTCCTGTGGGCCTCCCATCACGGTGGCATCTGTCGTTGCATAGCGCTGGCTCTGGGCGCATGCTCTCCAGAGCTCCAGCTTGGTAATTGGACACATTGGTCCATCCGCTCTGCTGCACGTGGGATCTTCCCAGGCCAGGGATCGAACTGGCTCCCATTGCACTGCAAGGTGGTGTCCTTACCCACTGGACCACCAGGGAAGCCCACTATAAAGACTTTTATTCAGTGCCTTTTTTGTTGTTGAATGAGTTCAGAGCTCCATAGTGTGTTGTATATTTCCATGACTGGCTGAGCTCCATTGCATGAACTACTTAGCGAGCACAGAGTCACATTCAAGTTACCAGTATTGTTGGGTCCCTCCCTGCCCCAATTTGGTGACCTTGTATTTGGGAATTTGTCTCTTATTATTGATCGAGGCTCACCTTACACGTGTAAAGCACAGTAGACGGGTCTGAAACACAGTGTGTGCATAACATGTCGCCTTTCATCTGTAGTCAACTGGTTAGGTCTTTGGGGATAAAGTCTAAGGACCTCCTCTCCCCTGCATTTTCCCAAAAATACAACTGGAGCTTGTTTAAATATCTGACTCCAAGTCTTTACTTTCAGGATAGTGTTTATCAGTTGTATTGACATTTTATGTAGACTTTCTGGCTACGTTCTATTTCTTTTGGAGACTTAGAAAGCATGTGCAACTGATAAATTTTATCTTTCAAAGTTTTAACTTTTTGTTGCCCAGGCTTTGGGGTGTGTGGTCAGAGAAAACACAAAGACTATATGGTGGGATTTATGAACAGGTACTGAATTCGTTATTTTCTCATGTGTGTTTTCACACTTAATGTCAAGGGTGGGCCTCCCTGGTGGCTCAGTGGTAAAGAATCCACTGGAGACATGGGTTTGATTCCTGTGTCAGGAATATCCTTTGGAGGAGAAAGTGGCACCCACTCCAGTGTTATTACCTGGGAAAACCCACGGACAGAGGATCCCGGCGAGCTGTCATCCAGAGGGTCACAAAGAGTCCTACACGACTTAGCGACTAAACAATAACAGAAGTCAAAGGTGGGCATGGGAATACATGTGCATGTGTGCACATAGGTGTGCACACACCCACGCACTGTCTGGGAATCAGCCTTCACACTCTTCAAGGCTGTGCAGGCCTTTCCTTTCAAACACCGTGGGAGCTGGAGACCTTAGTAAATCACCCCTTCTGCCTCTGTGTCTCTGCAGGAATCCACTGTGAATCCTACAAGGACCCCTGCGCTAACGTCAGCTGTCTGAATGGAGGCACCTGTGACAGCGACGGTCTAAATGGCACGTGTGTCTGCGCCCCAGGATTTACAGGCAAGTGAGCTGGGAACTGAGTTTTCAAATTGACTGCAAATCCCTGAGATGGCAGCTGTTGAAACAACCCAGAAACCTTGATGCATTCATTATTGCAAAATATGAATTGCACTTCAGAATGTAAGGCATTGCTTGGGTGGAGGCATTGCTTGGGTGGAGACCTGTTTTAAAACAGCTTACTGTGTTGTCATTAAGCGAGGCCCTTCGGAAGTCAGCGTTTGGTTCAGAGACTTGTTGAGACTGCCTTTGCTGTAAACATTTGCAGACCTGTAGCTTTGAAGCATGAGAAATGAGCCTTTACACTCACACCTGAAAAAGCGTCAGTGCTAAAGAAGGTGAGAAGGAGAAAGGAAGTGTCAAATGTGTTTTCCTGTAGAAATTGCGTTCTGTGACCACATTTATTTCTGTTGAAAGATACAGCGGTGTCTGGATTTTGAATATTGGAGTGGTGGGGGGGGGTCAGGGGGAGATTGTTGCTGTTGTTCAGTCGATTCATTGTGTCTGACTCTTTGCAACCCCGTGGACTGCAGCACACTAGGCTTCTTTGTCCTTCACCATCTCCTGGAGTTTGCTCAGACTCATGTCCTTCCCCCTCTCATCATTTGAGTCCTCCTGGTGGCTCAGTGGTAAAGAATCCACTGGAGACATGGGTTTGATTCCTGTGTCAGGAATATCCTTTGGAGGAGAAAGTGGCACCCACTCCAGTGTTATTACCTGGGAAAACCCACGGACAGAGGATCCCGGCGAGCTGTCATCCAGAGGGTCACAAAGAGTCCTACACGACTTAGCGACTAAACAATAACAGAAGTCAAAGGTGGGCATGGGAATACATGTGCATGTGTGCACATAGGTGTGCACACACCCACGCACTGTCTGGGAATCAGCCTTCACACTCTTCAAGGCTGTGCAGGCCTTTCCTTTCAAACACCGTGGGAGCTGGAGACCTTAGTAAATCACCCCTTCTGCCTCTGTGTCTCTGCAGGAATCCACTGTGAATCCTACAAGGACCCCTGCGCTAACGTCAGCTGTCTGAATGGAGGCACCTGTGACAGCGACGGTCTAAATGGCACGTGTGTCTGCGCCCCAGGATTTACAGGCAAGTGAGCTGGGAACTGAGTTTTCAAATTGACTGCAAATCCCTGAGATGGCAGCTGTTGAAACAACCCAGAAACCTTGATGCATTCATTATTGCAAAATATGAATTGCACTTCAGAATGTAAGGCATTGCTTGGGTGGAGGCATTGCTTGGGTGGAGACCTGTTTTAAAACAGCTTACTGTGTTGTCATTAAGCGAGGCCCTTCGGAAGTCAGCGTTTGGTTCAGAGACTTGTTGAGACTGCCTTTGCTGTAAACATTTGCAGACCTGTAGCTTTGAAGCATGAGAAATGAGCCTTTACACTCACACCTGAAAAAGCGTCAGTGCTAAAGAAGGTGAGAAGGAGAAAGGAAGTGTCAAATGTGTTTTCCTGTAGAAATTGCGTTCTGTGACCACATTTATTTCTGTTGAAAGATACAGCGGTGTCTGGATTTTGAATATTGGAGTGGTGGGGGGGGGTCAGGGGGAGATTGTTGCTGTTGTTCAGTCGATTCATTGTGTCTGACTCTTTGCAACCCCGTGGACTGCAGCACACTAGGCTTCTTTGTCCTTCACCATCTCCTGGAGTTTGCTCAGACTCATGTCCATTGAGTCAATGATGCCATCCAACCATCTCATCCTCTGCTGCCCCCTTCTCCTCCTGCCCTCAGTCTTTCCCAGCATCAGGGTCTTTGCCAACGAGTCAGCTTTTTGCATCAGGTGGCCAAAGTATTGGAACTTCAGCTTCAGCATCAGTCCTTCCAGTGAGCATTCAGGGTTGATTTCCTTTAGGATTGACAAGTTGGATCTCCTTGCTGTCCAAGCAGCTCTCAAGAGTGTTCTCCAGCACCACAGTTTGAAAACATCAATACTTAGAGCATTCAGCCTTCTTTACAGTCCATCCCTCACATCCATACATGACTAATGGAAATAGCAAGAGATACTGTTGAATTATTAGTGAAGGTGAAGACAGGAGAGATGTCGGCAGGGGACGTGAAAACATCTGATGGCAAAGCAGATGGGGAGAACAGGGCTGGGTTCAAGAGGAGCCTTGGAGGCCACTGGGCTCTGAGTGGGAAAAGTCACTTGTGGACGAGGGGGTCCTGCCTAACAACGATTCAGAGTCATCCCTCGAGGATTTCAGGGAGTTGTAAACACCCCAAGCAGATGTGAGGTGTTGTATGCATGAGTATATGCTGAGGGGAGGCACTCAAGTTTTCATCAGATCCTCTAAAGAAATTAGGACTCCAAGGAGGACCCCACCATGGAGTCCTAGAAACCTCTAGTTCCTCTCACTTCCTCCTAGCGCCAACACTAGGCTGCTTGCACCTGCCTACACCCATTCACCTTTACCCTGAAACGTTCTCTGCACTGATGCTTTTGAGACAATAAGACATGCCTGACTCTTTTGTGATCCTATAGACTGTAGCCCATCAGGCTCCTCTGTCCATGGAATTCTCCAGGGAAGAATACTGGAGTTTCCGTTTCTTTCTCCAGGAATCTTCTCAACCCAGGGATCAAACCCACATCGCCTGCACTGGCAGGCAGATTCCTTATCACTGAGATACCAGGGAAGCCGTGAAGAGACCTTTTAAATGAAAATCTAATCCTGTCTCTCTCTACTTGAAATCACCTACTGGCATTTCATTTTCTTTAAGAAGAAGATCAAAGCCCTTAACTGTATCATCAAGACCTGGGAGGTCTGGCTGCATCCCATCCTTCCAGGATTATCCTGGGCCCTCCTTGCCTGCTTATTCCTGGACAACCATGTCAGGCTCTTCCCAGTTATGTTCTTCCTTTCTCTCTCCTGCCCCTCAATCCCCTCTGCCTCCTCTACCCCCATACATATTTTTTGTTGTTTAGTCACTAAGTCATGTCTGACTCATGCTCTAGCTGAAAAATCTGCCCCCTAGGCATTTGCCCATGATTCTTCCTGTGATCACGGCGAGCAGGAGGACTCTTCCAATTGAAGCATCGCTCTAACTGGTCTTTGAAAATAACATGCCTGTTTTTATTCAGCCCTGGTAGTTCTTAAAAATGCGGGGGACTATAGAGTATTCCCTGAAGTTATTTGGAAAGTTATACTATTAATGTGTTTTACAGGACACTGAGAGATATTTCACGGACAAAACATCAGTGGCAAAATAATTTGAAACATGGTATGGTATGTGCCATGTGAGGATTCATAAGGGATCATAAAAGAGATTCATAAAATATGACTCACAGACTGGAATCAAGATTGCTGGGAGAAATATCAACAACCTCAGATAGGTAGATGATACCACTCTAATGGCAGAAAGTGAAGAGAAACTTTTAAAGAGCCTCTTGATGTGAGTGAAAGAGGAGAGTGAAAAAGCTGGCTTAAAACTCAGCATTCATAAAACAAAGATCATGGCATCTGGTCCCATCACTTCATGGCAAATAGATGGGAAAAAAGAGGAAACGGTGACATATTTTATTTTCTTGGGCTTCAAAATCACCATAGATGGTGACAGCCATAAAATTAAAAGATGCTTTCTCCTTGGAAGAAAAGGTATAACAAATCTAGACGGTGTATTAGAAAGCAGAGACATCACTTTACCAACAAAGATCTATATAGTTAAAGCTGTGGTTTTTCCAGTAGTCATATACAGATGTGAGAGTTGTACCATAAAGAAGGCAGAGCACCAAAGAATTGATGCTTTTGAACCGTGGTACTTAAGAAGACTCTTGAGAGTCCCATGGACAGAAAGGAGATCAAACTAGTCAAAAAACCTTTTAAAGGAAATCACCTACTGGCATTTCATTTTCTTTAAGAAGAAGATCAAAGCCCTTAACTGTATCATCAAGACCTGGGAGGTCTGGCTGCATCCCATCCTTCCAGGATTATCCTGGGCCCTCCTTGCCTGCTTATTCCTGGACAACCATGTCAGGCTCTTCCCAGTTATGTTCTTCCTTTCTCTCTCCTGCCCCTCAATCCCCTCTGCCTCCTCTGCCCCCATACATATTTTTTGTTGTTTAGTCACTAAGTCATGTCTGACTCATGCTCTAGCTGAAAAATCTGCCCCCTAGGCATTTGCCCATGATTCTTCCTGTGATCACGGCGAGCAGGAGGACTCTTCCAATTGAAGCATCGCTCTAACTGGTCTTTGAAAATAACATGCCTGTTTTTATTCAGCCCTGGTAGTTCTTAAAAATGCGGGGGACTATAGAGTATTCCCTGAAGTTATTTGGAAAGTTATACTATTAATGTGTTTTACAGGACACTGAGAGATATTTCACGGACAAAACATCAGTGGCAAAATAATTTGAAACATGGTATGGTATGTGCCATGTGAGGATTCATAAGGGATCATAAAAGAGATTCATAAAATATGACTCACAGACTGGAATCAAGATTGCTGGGAGAAATATCAACAACCTCAGATAGGTAGATGATACCACTCTAATGGCAGAAAGTGAAGAGAAACTTTTAAAGAGCCTCTTGATGTGAGTGAAAGAGGAGAGTGAAAAAGCTGGCTTAAAACTCAGCATTCATAAAACAAAGATCATGGCATCTGGTCCCATCACTTCATGGCAAATAGATGGGAAAAAAGAGGAAACGGTGACATATTTTATTTTCTTGGGCTTCAAAATCACCATAGATGGTGACAGCCATAAAATTAAAAGATGCTTTCTCCTTGGAAGAAAAGGTATAACAAATCTAGACGGTGTATTAGAAAGCAGAGACATCACTTTACCAACAAAGATCTATATAGTTAAAGCTGTGGTTTTTCCAGTAGTCATATACAGATGTGAGAGTTGTACCATAAAGAAGGCAGAGCACCAAAGAATTGATGCTTTTGAACCGTGGTACTTAAGAAGACTCTTGAGAGTCCCATGGACAGAAAGGAGATCAAACTAGTCAATCCTAAAGGAAATCAACCCTGAATAATTTGTTGGAAGGACTGATGCTGAAGCTAAAGCTCCAGTATTTTGACCACCTGATGCAAAGAGTTAACTCATTGGAAAAGACCCTGATGCTGGGAAAGATTGAATGCAGGAGAAGAGGGTTTACAGAGGATGAGATGGTTGGATAGCATCACCAACTCAGTACACATGAGTCTGAGCAAACTCTAGGAGATGATGAAGGATAGGGAAGCCTATTTTTTGTGGGGAGCAAGTGTTTTTATTTTTGGTGATCTCTAAATGATGATTTTACCCAGTGTTTTCTTCTAGGGTTTTTAAAAATAGATTTTGCTTTTGGGTTTAGGTCTTTTTTTTTTTTTTTTTTTAACCTTTATTTTACTTTTAACTTTCACAGAGTTTTGTTGTTTACAGATATGTATGTTCTCAGATTAGTCATATGTATATCCCCCCCTTCCCTC
Organism: Tragulus kanchil; assembly: GCA_022376925.1. Taxonomy (NCBI): domain Eukaryota; kingdom Metazoa; phylum Chordata; class Mammalia; order Artiodactyla; family Tragulidae; genus Tragulus; species Tragulus kanchil. Next base: position 58,033,352 of record JAIOJX010000026.1, read on the forward strand.
CCCTCCCGACCATCATACAGCACCCCTGAAGGATCCCCTTTTCTCACAGAGCAATGACTAGAGCTATTTTCTTCACTTATGATAGTACAGGCCTTCATGCTACTTCCTTTACGCCTCTCACCCACTGTTCCTTCCCCACAATGTCCATATGTCCACTGTCCATGTCTGTCTTTCTGTTGCTTCACTGCATGTGCCATCATCACCATCCTACTAGATTCCATATGTATGTGTTAATATACTGTATTTGTCCTTCTCTTTCTGACTGACTTCACTTTTTATGATACGTTCTAGATCTTGAGTTTTTTTTTTTTTTTTTAAATTTCTGTATGGTGTTACTTTAAGGATGAAAGTTTATTTTTTTTCCCCATATGAATATGACGTTAGCATCTTAGCTTGCCAAATTCATTAACGTATTTTTAAGGATGTGATTGACTATATATGTTTCTTTTTTTCCCTTTGCCTGCTTTTTCAAATCAAAGTGTTTATTTTGAGATCATGGAAACTGCATAAACAGTTTTAGTAAATAATACAGAGGGATCCAGTGTACAGTTTACATACTTGGCCACAGGGACAGCCTGTTGAACAACTACGCTTCAGTCGCAGGGTATGGTGTCATGCCCAGGTTACTGAGATAGACACAGTCGAGATATAGATCATTTCCCTCCCAAGGATTCCTTATACTACCCTTCTATAGCTACACCTACCTCTCTTCCACCACAGGAAGATTTCCTTAATCCCTGGGAACTGCTAATCTGTTCTGCATCTTTATAACTTTGGTATTTTAAGAATATTTTGTACATGGAATCATACAGCATATAACCTTTTGAATTTTTCTGCTCAGCATAGCATAATTCTCTGAAGATTCATCCAGATCATTGTGTATATCAAGTTTCTTCTTTTTTATTGTGGAGCTGTGTCCCATGGTATGAATATACCACAGTTTGTTTAACTGTTCACTTATTGAAAGAAATCTGGATTCTTTCCAGGTTTGAGCAACTTTGAAGAAAGCTGTTGTAAACTCTCATTTACAGGTTTTTGTGTGAATGTAAGTTTTTTCTTTTTTTTTCCTGGAACGGTTGCCCAGGAATTCAAGTGCTGGGTCATATCATAGTTGATGTTGCATTTCCAAAAAGAAAAGAAAAAAGCCAAGTGTTTCTGGGGTGACTTAACCATTTTTTTCTCTTGCCGTCAACAACTCATAGTGATGCAGTTTCTCTCTCGCCTTGTCAGCATTTGGTGTTGTCTTCATTTTCTTTTATTTTAGCCATTATGATATGTTTAGTGATACCTTGTGGTTTTTACAATTTTTTTTTTTTTTTTGGCCAATCCTATTGGTCTTTCATTTATTTCAATCTTTGTTCTTTGGCCTGTGTGGGCCTCCCATCACAGTGGCCTCTCTCACTGCAGAGTGCTGGCTCTGAGCACATGCACTCCAGAGCTCTGGCTGGGTAGTTGGACACATCGGTTCAGTTGCTTCTCAGCACGTGGTATCTTCCCAGGCCAGGGATCAAACCGGCGCCCCTTGCACTGCAAGGCGGTGTCCTTACCCACTGGACCACCAGGGAAGCCCACCTTGTGGTTTTAATTTGCATTTCCCTAATGATAAATGAGGGCTTAGAAGATAAAGAGTCCTCCTGCAATACAGGAGAAACTGATTTGATCCCTGAATTGGGATTATCCCCTGGAGGAAGAAAATGGCAACCTACTCTTGTAGGCTTACCTGGAGAATTCCATGGACTGAGGAGCCTGGCAGGCTACAGTCTGTGAGATTGCAGAGTCAGAAATGACTGAGTGACTGATGCACGCACAGAGGATAAATGACGCTGGACACCTTTCTGTGTGATTATTTGAATCTGTATCTCCTCTCTGGTGAAGAATCTCTTCATGTCCTTTGTTGACTTTCTAATCATATCCCACATATCAAAGCTATATACTATCAGAATGATTTCTGACCACTGATGTTGACCTTGTTCACTTAACTGAGATAGTGTTTATCAGGTTTTTCCATATAATGCTACTCTTCCCCCCTCTTTGCGAATTTTCCTCTTTGAAAGGAAGTTATTGTATGTGAATCACACTTAAGCAATGGGGAGTTATTCCTCACTTCTCTGAGGGAAGAGTAGCTATGTAAACTGTGTGAAATTCTTCTGTAGGAGAGATTTGTCTGTTTTACCACCTTTATTTGAGCCTTTATTAATGTCAGTGTGGTTTTATGGATATTTATTTTATACTTTATGTTAAGTCCAAAACATTTTTATTTATTTTGGTGCTCAGAGTGTTCCAGATTTGGACATTGGGAATGCTTTCATTCGGCTCCTGTGTCCCTTTGATATACTCCATTGTTGTGTTGTTCATGGTGGTTGTGTATGTGTTTTATATGCTTTCTGGCACTAAAGATGCCCCTGTCTTATCTTGTATATTCCTGGCTCCAGTGTTAGAATCAGCCATCTCTCCAAGAAGCCCTGGTTCCTTTTACTGGAGAATGGTACTAGAAACCAAAATCTGGGCACAAGCTGTGGTCAGTATTCTTGGCATGTCATTTTTTCTAGATCCTCTCAGCTGACATAGCAAGGTAATATGTGTGTATACTAACTCCTGTATTTATAAATATTGTCATGTGTAACCATCTATATCTGAATTAAGCTAAATGTGAATTTACACTAATTTCTCCAGTTCTAGTCCATTACTACATGAATCATTCCAGCCTTCTCCTTTGCTTATCTGTAAATTCCCATACCAAAAGCAAGATGCCTGGCTCTTACCATCCAATATCCTTTTTCTTGTTGAATTCCTATATAGATGTAGAGCAGTATCAGAATTGTTAACCTATATTTGTGTGGGGACTTCCCTGATTGTCCAGTGGTTAAGACTGCACTTCCACTACAGGGGGCCTAGGTTCATTCCCCAACCAGGAATTAAGCCACTAACATAGACACAGATTCTTGTGGAAACCAACTTTCTAGACTATGGTACAGTGTTGTGGTATAGCTCCTTCTGCCTTCAGTCTTCTGCCCATTCCAGGGTTGCTTGAGTCAGCACTGCCCCTCACCCCCCAGTGAACTTGTTTCATATATTTGTAAATACCCTTAGATTATTTTCTTCACAGTCTGTATTCTTTTCTGGAATCTTCCAACTGGAGGGCTTTCTTTTGTTTCTGTTTTTCATATAGAAGTACAATCTCAAGCACCAATTGTTGAAAAGGCTACTTTTCCTTAATTGAATTGCTTTTGAACATTTGTCGAAAATCAGTTGGCTGTATTTGTGTGGGACTGGTTTGGATTCTCCCTTCTTTTTTATTGATCTGTGAATCTATTCCTCTGCCATAACAATTCTGACTTTATTGCCATGCATTCTTCATTACTGAGTTGTGTCCAGCTCTTTGCAACCCCATGCACTGTAGCCCACCAGGCTCCTTTGTCCATGGGATTTTCCAGGAAAGAATACTAGAGTGGGTTGCCATTTCCTTCTCCAGGCAATCTTTCATTCGGCTCCTGTGTCCCTTTGATATACTCCATTGTTGTGTTGTTCATGGTGGTTGTGTATGTGTTTTATATGCTTTCTGGCACTAAAGATGCCCCTGTCTTATCTTGTATATTCCTGGCTCCAGTGTTAGAATCAGCCATCTCTCCAAGAAGCCCTGGTTCCTTTTACTGGAGAATGGTACTAGAAACCAAAATCTGGGCACAAGCTGTGGTCAGTATTCTTGGCATGTCATTTTTTCTAGATCCTCTCAGCTGACATAGCAAGGTAATATGTGTGTATACTAACTCCTGTATTTATAAATATTGTCATGTGTAACCATCTATATCTGAATTAAGCTAAATGTGAATTTACACTAATTTCTCCAGTTCTAGTCCATTACTACATGAATCATTCCAGCCTTCTCCCTTTGCTTATCTGTAAATTCCCATACCAAAAGCAAGATGCCTGGCTCTTACCATCCAATATCCTTTTTCTTGTTGAATTCCTATATAGATGTAGAGCAGTATCAGAATTGTTAACCTATATTTGTGTGGGGACTTCCCTGATTGTCCAGTGGTTAAGACTGCACTTCCACTACAGGGGGCCTAGGTTCATTCCCCAACCAGGAATTAAGCCACTAACATAGACACAGATTCTTGTGGAAACCAACTTTCTAGACTATGGTACAGTGTTGTGGTATAGCTCCTTCTGCCTTCAGTCTTCTGCCCATTCCAGGGTTGCTTGAGTCAGCACTGCCCCTCACCCCTCAGTGAACTTGTTTCATATATTTGTAAATACCCTTAGATTATTTTCTTCACAGTCTGTATTCTTTTCTGGAATCTTCCAACTGGAGGGCTTTCTTTTGTTTCTGTTTTTCATATAGAAGTACAATCTCAAGCACCAATTGTTGAAAAGGCTACTTTTCCTTAATTGAATTGCTTTTGAACATTTGTCGAAAATCAGTTGGCTGTATTTGTGTGGGACTGGTTTGGATTCTCCCTTCTTTTTTATTGATCTGTGAATCTATTCCTCTGCCATAACAATTCTGACTTTATTGCCATGCATTCTTCATTACTGAGTTGTGTCCAGCTCTTTGCAACCCCATGCACTGTAGCCCACCAGGCTCCTTTGTCCATGGGATTTTCCAGGAAAGAATACTAGAGTGGGTTGCCATTTCCTTCTCCAGGCAATCTTTCTGACCGTAGGACTCAACCCTGTCTCCTGCATTGGCAGGTGGGTTCTTTACCACTGAGTCATCTGAGAAGCATTATTACTGTAGTCGTATAATAATTACTGAAATCAGGTAGAATGAGTCCTTTCAATTACTCTTTTTCTTACAAAGCCATTTGACCTATATAAATATTTTGCCTTTTCATATAAACTTCAAAATAATGTTATCTATATCTACAGAAGATTTTGATGAAGTATTGATAGTAATTATTTTAAACTTGTATATTAATCTGGGAAGAACTAGTATATTAACTGTTTGGAGTCTTCTCATCCATGAACAGCAACAGCAAATCCATGAACACATGTGATGCTCCATTTATTTAGATCTTTGATTTTTTTCATCATTGTTTCGGTTTTTAGTGTATAACTCCTATACTTGTACAACTAAAAAATTTTCTCTCTCTCTTGAGAGATTATAAATAGAATTGTAGTGTGCAAAGGTTCATGACTAGTGTGCAGATATACAATTGATTTTGTGTTTATTTGTATCCTCTCATGACTTTGTTGAGCTTATTAGTTTTAGGATTTAGGGGATAGATTCCTTGGGATTTTGTACATAGATGGTTATGTCTTCTGAAAATTGAGACATTTTATTTCTTCCTTTCAGATTTGTTTAAGTTTTCTTTTCTTTCATTATTACACTGGCTGGACCTTCTCATACTAGTTTGAATAGGAGTGGTGATAGTAGACGTTCTTACTTTGTCCCTAGTCTTAGGGAAAAGCATTCATTTTTTCACCATTAAGTATAATGTTATGTGTGTGTATGCATACTCAGTTGTGTGCAACTCTTTTGTGAACCCATGGACTATAGCCCACCATGCTCCTCTGTCTATGGAATTTTTCTGAGAATGCTGGAGTGGGTTGCCATTTTCTTCTCCAGGGCGTCTTCCCAGGGATCAAATATTCATCTTCTGCATTGACGGGCTGATTCTTTACCACTGTGCCACCTGGGAAGCCCAAGTCTAATGCTAGTGATAGTATTTTTTAGATATTTTTAAAATCAAATTTAGGATGTTACTTGTTTGCTGATAGCTTTAATTAGGAATGACTGCTAAATTTTGCTGAACACTCTGCATCAAATGATGTTAGCGTATGATTTTTCTTCTGTAGCTTATTAATATGATGGGTTATACTGATTGATTTTCAAATATGTTATAGTGTTTAATTCTTTTTCTATATTGCTGAATTCTATCCTCTTATATTTTGTTCAGGATTTTTATACCTGTATTCACGAGGAATATGTAGTTTTCTCTTTTTGTTAATATTGTCTTTGATAAGATTTTTATATTTAGAAGTTCTAATTACATTTTTATATCTTCCATTTTTATCCTCATTTTCTCTATGATTTTCCTCACATATTGAACAAATTTCTTATTTATTCACCACCATCTTCTACTGACATATCTGGATCTCTGAATTTTGACTGATTTCCCTTCTGGCTATGGATCCCAAGTTCTTGCCTTTTTTTTTTTTTTTTTATTCTTTTTTGCTCATCTCCTATTTTTTGTCTGAAAGCTGGTGATTGGGAGTTAAGTTTTGAAGTTATTGGAGTTCTCTTAAAAGTGATGGCCTTCGTTGGGGCAAGTAGGTAAGTTACTTGCCAACTTGACTGATTCTTTCAAGGTTTGTTTTTATGTTTGGGAAGGTGAAACTCTAGTAGCATTTGCCCCAGGGATAGTTATATCCTACTGCTAAGGTGTGACCTTTTCTTCTGTGAATGCCCTGGGGTGGGGGCAGTCAGTGAAGTGTGAAACCTACAAAATACTTCCCTGTCCTCTGTAGGCTGTTGGACTGTTCATCTTTCCTCTCCTCTGCTGTGCGGTAGCGCTCCAGCTGACCCATGCACAGAATTTAGCAATAAACTGAAAGGGTGCAGTGAATCTCTGGTGCTCCTTTTGTGAATGGCTCTATCTTCTGTGGTGGTCTTTCCTATAAATTATAGCTACTTGTGTATTTACCTCACTTTAGTCATGTCTGACTCTTTGTGATCCTATAGACTCTAGCCCACCAGGCTCCTCATGGGGCCTCAGTTGCTGTGCCCTGGGAAGCCCAAGTCTAATGCTAGTGATAGTATTTTTTAGATATTTTTAAAATCAAATTTAGGATGTTACTTGTTTGCTGATAGCTTTAATTAGGAATGACTGCTAAATTTTGCTGAACACTCTGCATCAAATGATGTTAGCGTATGATTTTTCTTCTGTAGCTTATTAATATGATGGGTTATACTGATTGATTTTCAAATATGTTATAGTGTTTAATTCTTTTTCTATATTGCTGAATTCTATCCTCTTATATTTTGTTCAGGATTTTTATACCTGTATTCACGAGGAATATGTAGTTTTCTCTTTTTGTTAATATTGTCTTTGATAAGATTTTTATATTTAGAAGTTCTAATTACATTTTTATATCTTCCATTTTTATCCTCATTTCTCTATGATTTTCCTCACATATTGAACAAATTTCTTATTTATTCACCACCATCTTCTACTGACATATCTGGATCTCTGAATTTTGACTGATTTCCCTTCTGGCTATGGATCCCAAGTTCTTGCCTTTTTTTTTTTTTTTTTATTCTTTTTTGCTCATCTCCTATTTTTTGTCTGAAAGCTGGTGATTGGGAGTTAAGTTTTGAAGTTATTGGAGTTCTCTTAAAAGTGATGGCCTTCGTTGGGGCAAGTAGGTAAGTTACTTGCCAACTTGACTGATTCTTTCAAGGTTTGTTTTTATGTTTGGGAAGGTGAAACTCTAGTAGCATTTGCCCCAGGGATAGTTATATCCTACTGCTAAGGTGTGACCTTTTCTTCTGTGAATGCCCTGGGGTGGGGGCAGTCAGTGAAGTGTGAAACCTACAAAATACTTCCCTGTCCTCTGTAGGCTGTTGGACTGTTCATCTTTCCTCTCCTCTGCTGTGCGGTAGCGCTCCAGCTGACCCATGCACAGAATTTAGCAATAAACTGAAAGGGTGCAGTGAATCTCTGGTGCTCCTTTTGTGAATGGCTCTATCTTCTGTGGTGGTCTTTCCTATAAATTATAGCTACTTGTGTATTTACCTCACTTTAGTCATGTCTGACTCTTTGTGATCCTATAGACTCTAGCCCACCAGGCTCCTCTGTCCATGGGGTTCTCCAGTCAAGAATATTGAAGTGAGTTGCTGTGCCCTCTTCTTGGGGATTTTCCCAACTCAGGGATTGAACCTGTGTCTCTTGTGTCTCCTACAATGGCAGACAGGTTCTTTACCACCGGTGCTACCTGTGAAGTCTGAGCCTCTACAAATTCCAATAATGCACCTCAGTGCAGTAAAACCATTGTGTTCTAAATTGGTTTCAGGCAAAAAACCAGGATGGTCATGGTACTCGGGTGTTTTCTTTCTCTTCTCTCACCAATCAGTCAGGTACTGCCTGTTGTCGAATGTCTTAAAGGATTGTTAAAATATATATGTTTGTCCACTGGTCTAATTATTTACAGTGGGAGGGCATGTCAGGTTCCGGAGGCTCCATTCTTGTAGAAGTTTCAAGTAATTATTTAGATTTATTTCATCTGAATTAAAATGCTTGTTAAGTATGAAGGAGTTATAGCGATAGTGCCTATTCCAATGCCTGGCACATAATGGGCTGAAATTTCATACTAGATATTATGGTTATACTAGTTTTCATTGATATCATTCAGTATAGGCTCTGTTAACCCAAGAATTTACTCATAGCAGTGACTTTTGCTTTCTTACCATTTTCATTTTAAATTACCTGAGGAAAGCATACAGAATTAAGAAGTACGCTTGAAAATTTGCATCAATACTACCAAAAGTGATACCTGCTATATAGATTGCCTCTTAGAGAGTAGTAGATTGAAAAGCAATTGGAAAAGATTTACAGCTCAGACTCTGATTTCCAGCGTTAGTCAACTAGAAATTTCATTTTGTATTCTCTTTACAAATGTTATTCAAGCACAACGATGATTTAAAAGTAATTGATTTTCCCGACTCAAATAAAAAAATAAGCAACTCAACGAAAAAGTAATCTGGTTCTAGCCAGCAAAAGCATAAAGATTTATTAAGTTAACTATGAGTTGAGAAAGATGATATAATGTACTGAGGACTCTTCTACTAAAATAAGCTAGAATGCATATTGCTTGGAGATGGAATGGTGAGGTGTTGAAAGGCACATAAAAATATAATAGTCTTAATGCACAGAAACATAAACCCAACTTATTCCCTATGTGCTGAATCGCTCAGATGTGTCCAATTCTTTGTGGCCCTGTGGATTGTAGCCCACCAGGTTCCTCTGCCCTTGGAATTTTCCGGGCAAGAATACTGGAGTGAAGTGCCGAGCCCACCTCCAGGGCATCTTTCTGATCCAGGGATCAAACCCACGTCTTTTGAGTCTTCTGCATTGGCAGGTGGAATCTTGACCACTACCACCACCTGGGACGCCCATAATTTGCAATAAATCTTTACATACTTTGCATAAGACTAATAACCAAGTGCATGATTACTCTGAGGCAAAGAACAGTCATCTTTGATTTACTCCTGGTTGAAATTTGCCTTGAGTGGCTCCACCATCAGAATCGCCACATATTCCTACTCCAAGCATGCAACACTATGAAGACCTCAATTGTTGCCAACTAAGGGATAACAATCCAAGTAGACATGTTGACATGTTCATCTGTAAAATAGACCAGCAGATCTAAAGATATCTTTGAACTGTGAATTGCCCCACGGTTCTTCCTGAGCACCTATCCTGTAGAAAGAGCTGCTGGGTACTTGGGGTCCTGACTGGCATGGAGCTTTATCATAAACTCATGTCATTGAATCCCAAGGATAGCTCTAAGAGCAATGGTAATGGAAACCATACTGGGATAGGTTTGGAACTCTCCCTGGGTCCCAGGTTCGATTCCTGGGTCTTACATAGTCAATAAATGTCTATGGAACAAGTTCATCCTGTCTCCCCCTGCCATTCTCTACTCCTACCAAGTCCTTCCAAATTGGTGACTCCCAACAAGAGATAAATCTGAGGATCTTGGACTTTTCTTAACTATATAAGAGCCACTTGGAGGTCCAAGAACCAAAACCTGCATTAGGGGTGCTCTGGACCCTGGGCTTGGCATTTATCTCTCCAGGAAAGCTCTGAATCAGAGCAGAACTGGACTGACAGCTCTAGGACCACCTAGAATTTAGAGAGTTTGGTTTAACACTGACTGTAGACTTCTGGAGCAGGATGGGGCTTTTAGCTTTGTTAGGCTTGCAACCCAATACAGTATTCTTGCCGGGGGAATTGCATGGCCAGAAGAGCACGGTGGGCTACAGACCATGGGGTCGCAAAGTCTCCAACATGACCAAGCAGCTAACACTTTACAACTTCCCTTTCAGGCTATGGAAGTAGGGAGAAGTCAGGGCATTTCTCTAGCCATTGCTACAAAGGTAACAAAGCATCTTAGTTCAGAATTCCCAGTATTCAGATAGGTAAGGAAAGACAGCTGTTGTTTAGTAAACACCTCAATTAAGCTTGTCTTTCTAAATGGATGGGGAGCAGTACTGATGTGTGTATTTGCCAAGGCCTTTGATTTCATCCTTTTATCGTTTCTTCTCAGCATGCTCTTGTTTTATGTCTCTTCAACTAGTCTACCATGTAACGCCATTTCTAATAGTTTAGTCTGTGGCCTTTTCCAGTCAGAATGATTGCCCCATTAATAGCAAGACAACCTTTGAAATAGGTTAGTACGAGGCAATCAATTTCATGTCTTTCCTATTGACCTAAATGACTATATTTATTGCAGGAAACAAATTCACTTAGACACTGCTGAATTGTAATCAACCTAGTAGGACCTGGACATAGTAAATGTTTCATTTGACAGATTTTACTTTAAAAATAAAATAGATGCCAGGTATGAAAAAAGTGTGAAATGAAACAGACGTGAACTATTTTGGTTTGAGATTTCGCCTCTGAAATTGTCTCTTGAGTGGCATATGGTGGTTTTATAAACACGAGGTAAACCAGTGGCAGATAGAAAAGCACTTTATTACTAATTAAATAAGCCTGGAAGCAATTACCCAAATTTACACTGAGACAGTGCCTTTGAAGATAGACAAAATATTTGATTTTGCTCCTTTGCTTTAGTTATGATGGTAGTAGTGCTTGGAGATTTTTTTTTAAATATCGCTTTTTTCATTTATCTCAGCAAATGGAGGTATATTTAGAGTTGGAAATCTACATGTACACACTGCTGTGTTTAAAATGCAACCTACTGTATAGCACAGGGAATTCTGTTTAATGTTTTGTGGCAGCCTGGATGGGAGGGGAATTTGAGAAAGAATGGATACGTGTATGTGTGTGTGTGTAGGGCTGACTCCCTTTGCTGTCCACCTGAAACTGTTACAACATTGTTAATCAGCTGTACCCCAATAGAAAATAAAAAGGTTTTAAAGAAAAAATAGCAAGGGGTTTCTAAAAAATACTTTTTCTTATTTTCAAACTTCTAAGTATTTGCCTCAGTTTGAAGTCAGGGCATTTCTCTAGCCATTGCTACAAAGGTAACAAAGCATCTTAGTTCAGAATTCCCAGTATTCAGATAGGTAAGGAAAGACAGCTGTTGTTTAGTAAACACCTCAATTAAGCTTGTCTTTCTAAATGGATGGGGAGCAGTACTGATGTGTGTATTTGCCAAGGCCTTTGATTTCATCCTTTTATCGTTTCTTCTCAGCATGCTCTTGTTTTATGTCTCTTCAACTAGTCTACCATGTAACGCCATTTCTAATAGTTTAGTCTGTGGCCTTTTCCAGTCAGAATGATTGCCCCATTAATAGCAAGACAACCTTTGAAATAGGTTAGTACGAGGCAATCAATTTCATGTCTTTCCTATTGACCTAAATGACTATATTTATTGCAGGAAACAAATTCACTTAGACACTGCTGAATTGTAATCAACCTAGTAGGACCTGGACATAGTAAATGTTTCATTTGACAGATTTTACTTTAAAAATAAAATAGATGCCAGGTATGAAAAAAGTGTGAAATGAAACAGACGTGAACTATTTTGGTTTGAGATTTCGCCTCTGAAATTGTCTCTTGAGTGGCATATGGTGGTTTTATAAACACGAGGTAAACCAGTGGCAGATAGAAAAGCACTTTATTACTAATTAAATAAGCCTGGAAGCAATTACCCAAATTTACACTGAGACAGTGCCTTTGAAGATAGACAAAATATTTGATTTTGCTCCTTTGCTTTAGTTATGATGGTAGTAGTGCTTGGAGATTTTTTTTTAAATATCGCTTTTTTCATTTATCTCAGCAAATGGAGGTATATTTAGAGTTGGAAATCTACATGTACACACTGCTGTGTTTAAAATGCAACCTACTGTATAGCACAGGGAATTCTGTTTAATGTTTTGTGGCAGCCTGGATGGGAGGGGAATTTGAGAAAGAATGGATACGTGTATGTGTGTGTGTGTAGGGCTGACTCCCTTTGCTGTCCACCTGAAACTGTTACAACATTGTTAATCAGCTGTACCCCAATAGAAAATAAAAAGGTTTTAAAGAAAAAATAGCAAGGGGTTTCTAAAAAATACTTTTTCTTATTTTCAAACTTCTAAGTATTTGCCTCAGTTTGAAGCATCCTGTATTCAGCTTTGATGAGATGTCTTTAAGAGGTGTACTTATTTTGTATTGACTCATAGTATGGCGTTAAATCACACAAACATGACTTTGGATGGGTAACTTCTAATAACAAACTATTTCTTGTAAGTTGGCCTTCGAACCACAGTGACATCAGCCCGTGTTCTGGTTTGTTAGTTTAAACCAGGTTAGGGATACCCCAGATGTTGGGTGTAGCATAGTGAGGAGCGTCAGGGTGTTCCTTGTGGATGGACCTGTGCAGTAGTGAGGTCCCCTTTGGCACCGTTTGTCAAGGAAAATGGGAGCAGACAGACCTGGGCTCCCCCAAGACATCACAGCTGTCTTTCTTTAGGTGGACTTGATGCTCTCCCTGAAGCATATCACAGGATTTGGAAAGAGACTGCATTTGCATCACTGGCTAAGGCTAGGCACACAGCTGTGCCCTAGAACCATCCAGAAAATAGTCAGACGTCCAGACAAGCACAATCAAACACTTGGCTCCAAAAAAAAAAAAAAAAAAAAATCATAAACTGTGAGTTTTTTGGCTTTCTGGAGTTTCAGAAAAACAAATAAGAAGATTCAGCTAACTCCATCCAAAACAAAGTAGATTTCTTCAATAAAATCAGAAACCCAACACTGTTTTCCTGATAAACCTCAAAAGGATTATTCTGACATGGGAATCAGCTTCAGATAACAAATTTGATAGATTAAAGGAGATTCTTTTTACCGGTGACATTTCTTTTCTTTTTTAACTCAAATTTTACTCGAGTAAAGGATGCCGTATCTGGAATTCTGAGAGAGTTCTGAACTTTATGCAAATAGCCAATTGGGCTGCAGTGCAGGAGAACATATGTGTTCAGTCACATCAGTTGGGCCTGACTCTTTGCGACCCTATGGACTGTAGCCTTCTAGGCTCCTCTGTCCATGGGATTCTCCAGGCAAGAGGACTGGAGTGGGTTGCCATGCCTTCCTCCAGGGGATCTTCCCAACCCAGGGATCCAACCCATGCCTTTATATCTCCCGCACTGGCAGGCGGGTTCTTTACCCCATGGAGAGCATGACCTCAGTCATAGATCTTTGCTCAGCCAGAGCAGTGATGGGGAGACAAATCTGCTGTGGCAGCTAGCTGGCTCACTGCTGCTTATCTTTATCTCCTTAGGTGAAGAGTGTGACATTGACATCAATGAATGTGACAGTAACCCCTGCCATCACGCCGGTACCTGCCTGGACCAGCCCAGTGGTTACACCTGCCACTGCCCGCGTGGCTGGGTGGGAGCAAACTGTGAAATCCGTGAGTATTTCTGCAGCTCAACCACTGTGATCTCCCTAACATTTTCATTCATTGAGAAGAGGAGACTGACTGTATCCAGGCAGCCGAGTGCCACTCAAAGAAGAGGCATTGAGACCCAGAGGGTGACCCTGAGCCCCCTGTGCCTCCTTAGTCCTGGTTGAATACTTTTGCTCACTGTGCTAGGCTGCTCCCCCTCCTTTCTGATCCTTAATCCAGCTTTTCCTCCAGGATGAGAATGCGCCAGTGTCATCCAGAGTTCAGGCTGCAGACAGCCAAAAATGTGCTTAGCAGAGAAGCATTAGAATCCTATCAAAAAAGAGAGTCTTTCTGTTGAAAGCATGAATTTAAAAAAACCCACAAAGAATGTAAATTCACTTTGCATTCATGTCTTTGAACATATTAGGTTCCATCAATTGCCTGGAGAGAAATCCAGGGAGGATGAGCATCAAGGAAAACTAGAAAAATATTTTGAGCTGTTTAAAGGTGTTCACATGGGATCTTTAACAAATTTGATAGATTAAAGGAGATTCTTTTACCGGTGACATTTCTTTTCTTTTTTAACTCAAATTTTACTCGAGTAAAGGATGCCGTATCTGGAATTCTGAGAGAGTTCTGAACTTTATGCAAATAGCCAATTGGGCTGCAGTGCAGGAGAACATATGTGTTCAGTCACATCAGTTGGGCCTGACTCTTTGCGACCCTATGGACTGTAGCCTTCTAGGCTCCTCTGTCCATGGGATTCTCCAGGCAAGAGGACTGGAGTGGGTTGCCATGCCTTCCTCCAGGGGATCTTCCCAACCCAGGGATCCAACCCATGCCTTTATATCTCCCGCACTGGCAGGCGGGTTCTTTACCCCATGGAGAGCATGACCTCAGTCATAGATCTTTGCTCAGCCAGAGCAGTGATGGGGAGACAAATCTGCTGTGGCAGCTAGCTGGCTCACTGCTGCTTATCTTTATCTCCTTAGGTGAAGAGTGTGACATTGACATCAATGAATGTGACAGTAACCCCTGCCATCACGCCGGTACCTGCCTGGACCAGCCCAGTGGTTACACCTGCCACTGCCCGCGTGGCTGGGTGGGAGCAAACTGTGAAATCCGTGAGTATTTCTGCAGCTCAACCACTGTGATCTCCCTAACATTTTCATTCATTGAGAAGAGGAGACTGACTGTATCCAGGCAGCCGAGTGCCACTCAAAGAAGAGGCATTGAGACCCAGAGGGTGACCCTGAGCCCCCTGTGCCTCCTTAGTCCTGGTTGAATACTTTTGCTCACTGTGCTAGGCTGCTCCCCCTCCTTTCTGATCCTTAATCCAGCTTTTCCTCCAGGATGAGAATGCGCCAGTGTCATCCAGAGTTCAGGCTGCAGACAGCCAAAAATGTGCTTAGCAGAGAAGCATTAGAATCCTATCAAAAAAGAGAGTCTTTCTGTTGAAAGCATGAATTTAAAAAAACCCACAAAGAATGTAAATTCACTTTGCATTCATGTCTTTGAACATATTAGGTTCCATCAATTGCCTGGAGAGAAATCCAGGGAGGATGAGCATCAAGGAAAACTAGAAAAATATTTTGAGCTGTTTAGAGTGAGGTGTTCTCTACAGATGGACTCACAGAAGTTTGACAGTGTCAGAATCAGGGCTCTATGTTAATATGAAAATCATGTATGTACTAGGATTGACATGAAAATGAGAACCGCACTGGGACTGGGTTTTGTTTTGTAAATTTCTAAAAACTCAACTTTGAAAGATATTTTCCTTTTGATTTAAATTAGTCAAGGGACTTGAGTTTGCGTCCTTCATAAAGGCTCCCTCCTGAGCCTTATTTCGTCCTCCTCTTCATCAGCAAAGATAGTTCATCTGCCATGTGAATTTGGAAAGTGGCAGCTACATATGCATAGCCCTGTCTGTCCATCTGCCTCCTGGGCTGGCCTGCCTGCTGCCTCTTCTCCTTCATGTTGTAGTGTTTCAAGAACAGGCCCCTCATTGGTGGTCCAGCATGGGCTTGTCTACAAACTGTTAATATGTGTCTGAAGTGGAGGGTGGTCAGTATCTGGAAACCTTATCCATAAATATGGATCATATTCTTCAACATCAACTTGACAGGTAATGAAGGTGCTATTTGGGCTCCTATCTGCTCCCTCTTTGTCTCTCATCTTGGCTAAGGGTTTGAGAGAGCAAGAGATAAATTCATTTTAGGACTTCCCCTCAATCATTTCAAATACCTGAATGCAGAAGGGTCTTAGGATCAACTATCCTTGCTCACAATGGGCAAGCAAGACTCTGTTGTTGAAGAAAAGGAAGGAAAGAGATTCCAGTGGTACAAATGCTAAGAGCTGTGATCTGAGGCAGGACGTTAAGACTAAAGTAGGTCTGGGAGGGTAAGTCCATCTGCTGAGATTGGTTGGTGGAAAGGATCTCAGACTTGGCCAACAGGACCTTGAATCTTGTCCTGGCTGGGCCACTTCTTTTGTTAGTGGTGCTGACCCTCAGAGGGCTTATCCATAAAATTGGACTCCTTTTCATTCTAAAATTTGGTAATTTTGTGAAATGACAAATTTCATGGCTCGTGGAATAGTAGTAATATCTATGTTTAGTTTTAAAATTTTCGTTGTGAAGATAAATATAGAGGAGAGTATGGATAAGAAGTCAGGAACACAAAGGATGCCCTTGAGAAGTTTTGAAGTAAAATCTTATAATTATAAAAAAGTCTAAATTTTGCTTCTGGTATTATAAGCACTATATTATATTATAATCTATAATTATAATATAATATAGTATTATAATACATAGTATATATATAGTATAGTATTATCATACATAGTATTATATATATAGTATAGTATATATATATAGTATTATAATATAATACAGTATTATAGACAAAATATATACAAGGATGGAATAATCAGGATAAGAGGTGACTTCATGTTCTAGGGACAGCATGTTCTAGCTCTGTGACTGGGACAAAGTAATGTATCCCAGCCTCGTCTTTCTCCCTTGTAAAATGATGATAGAAGAGTGGTCGTGAGGATTCAAGGAGACAAATTGATGCAGATCTCTGACATGCAGTAGACACTAGATAAATGCTAGTTGCCTTTTTCTTTCTATGCTAAGGTAGCTTTTTTTATATATTGTTAATTATATGAAGTGTGTGTTTTTTTTATTTTAATTTTTTTAACACTAAAAGCATTTTGTATTGGGGTTTAGCCAATCAACAATTTTGTGATAATTTCAGGTGAACGGTGAAGGGGCTCAGCCATACATATACAGGTATCCATTCCCCATCAAAATCCCCTCCCTTCCAGGCTAGTACATAATATTGAGCAAAGTTCCATGTGCTAAATAATAGATTTTTGTTTGTATTCCATTTCACGCTTTGCATTTCTAGCTAACGTAGCTCCTGTACCTTGAGCCAGCTGGCCAGGAATCACCTTTGACAATTATGTGTTTAGATGACCTATGCCCAGAGCACAGGCCCCTCCAAGTGTTGGATGTGATGGCACATCCTGGTACACACCTGGGTTCCCTGTTCTCCCCAAATGGCACTTTGCATCTGTTGATCTCACTTGCACCTCTCCATTCAGCCAAAGGTGTTAAAACAAATGTTCGCACAGATACAACTCTGCCAGGTCCCATTGTTGGATGCCTCTATACATAAAATTGGACTCCTTTTCATTGTAAAATTTGGTAATTTTGTGAAATGACAAATTTCATGGCTCGTGGAATAGTAGTAATATCTATGTTTAGTTTTAAAATTTTCGTTGTGAAGATAAATATAGAGGAGAGTATGGATAAGAAGTCAGGAACACAAAGGATGCCCTTGAGAAGTTTTGAAGTAAAATCTTATAATTATAAAAAAGTCTAAATTTTGCTTCTGGTATTATAAGCACTATATTATATTATAATCTATAATTATAATATAATATAGTATTATAATACATAGTATATATATAGTATAGTATTATCATACATAGTATTATATATATAGTATAGTATATATATATAGTATTATAATATAATACAGTATTATAGACAAAATATATACAAGGATGGAATAATCAGGATAAGAGGTGACTTCATGTTCTAGGGACAGCATGTTCTAGCTCTGTGACTGGGACAAAGTAATGTATCCCAGCCTCGTCTTTCTCCCTTGTAAAATGATGATAGAAGAGTGGTCGTGAGGATTCAAGGAGACAAATTGATGCAGATCTCTGACATGCAGTAGACACTAGATAAATGCTAGTTGCCTTTTTCTTTCTATGCTAAGGTAGCTTTTTTTATATATTGTTAATTATATGAAGTGTGTGTTTTTTTTATTTTAATTTTTTTAACACTAAAAGCATTTTGTATTGGGGTTTAGCCAATCAACAATTTTGTGATAATTTCAGGTGAACGGTGAAGGGGCTCAGCCATACATATACAGGTATCCATTCCCCATCAAAATCCCCTCCCTTCCAGGCTAGTACATAATATTGAGCAAAGTTCCATGTGCTAAATAATAGATTTTTGTTTGTATTCCATTTCACGCTTTGCATTTCTAGCTAACGTAGCTCCTGTACCTTGAGCCAGCTGGCCAGGAATCACCTTTGACAATTATGTGTTTAGATGACCTATGCCCAGAGCACAGGCCCCTCCAAGTGTTGGATGTGATGGCACATCCTGGTACACACCTGGGTTCCCTGTTCTCCCCAAATGGCACTTTGCATCTGTTGATCTCACTTGCACCTCTCCATTCAGCCAAAGGTGTTAAAACAAATGTTCGCACAGATACAACTCTGCCAGGTCCCATTGTTGGATGCCTCTATCCTTGACCTGACCACAAGAATGGAGAATGAGTGTATAAGATTCGTGATGACACACAAGTGGAGCTGGAGCTGCTGAGAGAAATGATTCTGAATCCAAGAAATGGATACAAGGACCAGGAATGAAAGGAAAGTTTGAATCATGAGTGAGCAGAGATGACATAAGAGGTCTCTAGTCCTCTATGAGCCATGGAACCACTGGTATCTAAGTTTCTTTCTAACCTTGAACATCTGTGATTTTCTGAATGCCTGAAAGATATAAGGTTAGGTTGATAAATCTCAACAGGAAAGCTCAGAAGGAGAACGACGGTGCAGTTAGAGTTATAGACCGTCCTGTTGTTTGAGAATTGGCTAGTTCTATACACTGAGTCAATCCTTATAGTAAATCAACCCTGAATATTTGTTGGAAGGACTAATGCTAAAGCTGAAGCTCCAATACTTTGGCCACCTGATGCAAAGAGCCAACTCATTGGAAAAGATGCTGCTGCTGGGAAAGATTGAAGGCAAAAGAAGAAGGCAGCAGAGGATGAGATGGTTAGATGGCATCACTGATTCAATGGACGTGAGTTTGAAGTAACTCTAGGAGATAACAAAGGACAGAGAAGCCTGGATTGCTGCAGTCCTTGGGGTTGCAGAGAGTCAGACAGGACTTAGTGATTAAACAATATATATTGAGCAGTTGAATTAATGACATTTTGCAGTTGAGAATTAGAGGAACAGGGTATTTTGGATTTATGCATTCAGTGAATAATTAAGGGCCTCCTGTTGTCAGGTGTTAAGCATAGTGCCCAGAATATAAAGATAAATGAAGCAGCCCTAGGCTTTGGGACCTCATATCCAGGATCGATCTTCACATGTGATGAGAGTTGCTATATAAGACTTTGCTCAGGCAGCTCCGGGAACCAAGGCAAGGAGCAAAGTTGGATATCTGGGACTTCTTCCTCAAATACATGGAATTTAATAATGGTTGAAGAAACTCATCAAATAGTTATATGAGCAGTCTTTATCATGCAAATAGATTCAGTTCTTTGGTTCAACAAATGTTCGCACAGATACAACTCTGCCAGGTCCCATTGTTGGATGCCTCTATCCTTGACCTGACCACAAGAATGGAGAATGAGTGTATAAGATTCGTGATGACACACAAGTGGAGCTGGAGCTGCTGAGAGAAATGATTCTGAATCCAAGAAATGGATACAAGGACCAGGAATGAAAGGAAAGTTTGAATCATGAGTGAGCAGAGATGACATAAGAGGTCTCTAGTCCTCTATGAGCCATGGAACCACTGGTATCTAAGTTTCTTTCTAACCTTGAACATCTGTGATTTTCTGAATGCCTGAAAGATATAAGGTTAGGTTGATAAATCTCAACAGGAAAGCTCAGAAGGAGAACGACGGTGCAGTTAGAGTTATAGACCGTCCTGTTGTTTGAGAATTGGCTAGTTCTATACACTGAGTCAATCCTTATAGTAAATCAACCCTGAATATTTGTTGGAAGGACTAATGCTAAAGCTGAAGCTCCAATACTTTGGCCACCTGATGCAAAGAGCCAACTCATTGGAAAAGATGCTGCTGCTGGGAAAGATTGAAGGCAAAAGAAGAAGGCAGCAGAGGATGAGATGGTTAGATGGCATCACTGATTCAATGGACGTGAGTTTGAAGTAACTCTAGGAGATAACAAAGGACAGAGAAGCCTGGATTGCTGCAGTCCTTGGGGTTGCAGAGAGTCAGACAGGACTTAGTGATTAAACAATATATATTGAGCAGTTGAATTAATGACATTTTGCAGTTGAGAATTAGAGGAACAGGGTATTTTGGATTTATGCATTCAGTGAATAATTAAGGGCCTCCTGTTGTCAGGTGTTAAGCATAGTGCCCAGAATATAAAGATAAATGAAGCAGCCCTAGGCTTTGGGACCTCATATCCAGGATCGATCTTCACATGTGATGAGAGTTGCTATATAAGACTTTGCTCAGGCAGCTCCGGGAACCAAGGCAAGGAGCAAAGTTGGATATCTGGGACTTCTTCCTCAAATACATGGAATTTAATAATGGTTGAAGAAACTCATCAAATAGTTATATGAGCAGTCTTTATCATGCAAATAGATTCAGTTCTTTGGTTCTAATTTTTTTTATAAACTATTATTTTTAAAAAACAAAACTAATTTGGGATGAACATAAACCGTACATGAGCGTCCCTGGTGAGTCAGTGGTGAAGAATCTGCCTGCCAATGGGGTAGATGTGGGTTTGATCCCTGGGTCAGGAAGATTCCCTAAAGAAGGAAATGGCAAGCCACCTCGGTATTCTTGCCTGTGAAATTCCATGGACAGAGGAGCCTGTTCAGGTGCTGTACACTTGTAACTCACACATTATATATCAACTATGCTTCAATAAGAAAGGGAAACAAAATAAAATGAATTAATCTTCCTTCCCATCAAGACACTCCCACTGCACTCCCCAAAGGTAACAGTGTTACCCATTTATTGTAGATTCTTTTAATCACTATATAAATCCTATTTTCTCCCATACAGAGGGGACCGTTCTATACATATTCTTTAGCATCTTGCGTTTATGCTTAATAATATATCCTAAATACTTATTCGTGTTGATTCATGCAGACCTTCCTCACTTTGTAGCATTATGCATTATGCAGTATTTCCATTTCTAAAATTTAAGACTACTCTTAATCAACACACAACTCATTTTCAGGTTTTTGGTATTAAAAACAATAGTAGAGTGAAAATTCTTATATATGTATACTTGTATGAGAATATCAAAATATTAGTAGGATAAATTCTCAAAAATGGAGTAATCAAATGAAGGGGGTCCTTGAATTTTTCACAAGCATTTATTTATGTATTGACTCTACAAAGAAACTTTTCCTCTTGGCAGCAGTGGTGTTGGGGTCTGAGGTTGATTTGCAAATCATAATCATTTCTTTTTAAGCTGTATTAAAATACAGTAATAACTAAAGATCACACCATTGCCTGTGGATACTGGAGGGCTACCCCCGCATCAAGGGGTGCTGTCACCTCCTCTCTCGACCACTCAATGCCTTGCTGCTTGGAGCAAGGAGCCACCCCCTCCCTCTTCCAGCCCCTAGCTCTGTCCATGGGATTTTCCAGGCAAGAATATTGGAGTGCATTACCATGTCCTCTTCCAGAGGATTTTCCCAACCCTGGGATTGAACTCAGGTCCCCCGCATTGCAGGCGATACTTTCCCAACTGAGCTACAAGGGAATCCCATCTGCTGCTTGATCATATCCAGTGTACCCTGATTCACGGACCTGACATTCCAGGTTCCTATGGAATATTGTTCTTTACAATGTCTGACTTTACTTTCACCACTAAACACATGCACAGTTGAACATGGTTTCCACTTTGGTCCAGCCTCTTCATTTTTTCTGGGGCTATAAGTAATTGCCTTCTGCTCTTCCCTGGTAGCGTATTGGACACTTTCTGACCTTGAGGACTCATCTGGTGTCATACCTTTTTGCCTTTTCATACTGTTCATGGGGTTCTTGTGGCAAGAATACCAAAGTGGTATGCTGTTCCCTGCTCCCGTGGACCACGTTCTATTGGAACTCTCCACTGTGGCCTGTCCATCTTAGGAGGCCCTCCTGGTCGTGGCTCATAGCTTCAATGAGTTACACAAGCCCCTTCGCCATGACAAGGCGGTGATCCATGAAGGGATTTTAAGTACAGAGGTTGTCAAATTAGCCTAGCTAGATTTACCTGGGTAAAATGAAAGAAGCACAGCTATAGGAGATGGACTTGGAATTAAAATTTTCAATCGAATGGGGTCCCTGTTTGGTGGAGGGGAGTTGGTTAGTGGATCTAGTTTTAGCCTCAGCTTGTCCACTGCCTGCCTGGCTTGCCTTGAGCAGAGGTGCTGAGTCCAGCCCCTACTTTAGGACCAACTGAAACATTCAAGGCGACAGCACTTCAGAAAATACAAAGCCTCAAGCACGTTGAGCTTAAGCTGAAATGCAAATGCTCGCTGGCACCAGTAGCGTGATATTTTCCCTGAATAGAGTGTATGTGTGCATTCCTGAATATACACCTGCCGTGGTGGGTGAGGTTATGCCGTCCAGCATGTTCTGGTGTGTGATTCTTACCGGAGCTTTGCGGCAGCCAGAGTAGTAAATGACTCATGCACTGGAACTTCCGGGATGTGGTGGAGTGATGACTTATGGTTTGGGAGATAGCAGCTGCAGCCACCTGCTGTTGATACATCCTCTGCCTCACAGACCAAATGCTGAATGTGTTCAGATCCAGTCTGGCTACCAACCCGATTACTGTGCAAAGCAGCCATATTTACCCATCTAACAAGTTTTGGATGACAGGTAGAAAGAGCGAACGGAAAGGCCACAGTGGAGAGACAGAGGTTTCAGGAGAAATTTGAAAAAAATGTTCTCAAAAGTCTCAATAGCTTGGAATTCAGAGTTTGGGGGTATAGAGCAGATGGTCAGAAATGCAATTGATTTAGGAAGATCATCAGGCCTGGGGAGTGAGTCCAGCACATAACCTAGGACAGTTTTGTTTTTCTGCTGTTGCAGCCCTGTGTGGTTGCACACTGGATGTGTATATGCTGTCGGTGTGATGCGTAAGCTATTTACACAAGTGTGCATCGAGAATTCCTGTGGCAGCCACAGCGATCAGATCTGTGCTCCACCAATCTGGAGTTAGAGACAGTATTGGCTGGCCTTGTGATGATGCTCAGTGAGTGTTATAGCACACCCTGTGAGCGCTGGGCTCCAACCTACAACTGGATTTTCCAGAGAATGTCAAAATACTTGAAAATCAAGTGAGTCATGTTCCTTTTCAGCCAGAAAGATGACTTGTCTCTTTCTATGTACACCAGGTATTGCCAGACGGATGGCTGCCAGTTGGATCGAGTCTCGGTTTCACAAAACACCTCCTCTCCTCCATTGTGGGCATTTGTTTGCAGTGATTTATGTCCTTCTGTCTGCCTGTGTGTGACTTGGCTCACACAGTGCCATGAATGCATGAACGGGCAGTCTTCTTGCTCTAAGGACTGTGTGAGCTTGGACAGGCAGGCTCAGATGGCAAAACCGGTATTCAAGGGCTGTGGTGGAAAACTCATAAGCCAGATGATCTAGACACAAACTCAAAGGTCACCTCATTGGCCAGTCTTCTCAAGCTCTTAGGAACTATCCAGGCTCATGACATGGCTCAGTTTCCCACTAGGAAAATGGTTTCCTTCTAGGAAAGTGGTCTGCACATTCAGATGCCTGTTTGACTGTTTATTTGTGTTATTCTGCAGATCATAACTTTTCAAGGGAAAGAATAACTGACTAGTGTCACTGAAGGTGTCTCTAAGATGAGATTTTGAGGACTCAGAGGTCACAAATATTCTCACCTAAAACAGAACAGTAGATGAAGACTTCACAGGAAAACAGGCCTATTTCCATCCACCCCTTGAATCTCATTTCCAGGCACCCAGAGTCCTAAAGTGGAAATGATGGCCCAGAGTGGGGAGGGGGAGGTAGTAGAGTGAGTACAGTAGAGAAAACAACCCTTTTCCCACGTAAGCTTGGCTTCTCTTTTGGTCTTACCAGGAAAGACCAAATAATACTGGAGGTTTTACTCCAGTATTCTTGCCTGGAGAATTCCATGGGCAGAGGAGCCTGGTGGGCTACAGTCCATGGAGTCACAAAGAGTCAGACAGGACTGAGTGACTAACACAGCACACAACACCCCCTTTTCACCTCCACAGCTTTCTTTCAAATCCTGGTCACAGTATATGAACCACTGTATTTGTATTTAGGTCTGTAAACAGGACATAGTTTGACACTCTTGATCTGTACCAGACACAGAGTTTATGTCCCATCTACCTGCTTTTCTCTTGCCCGTCCAGGCTGGTGTTTTTCCAGTGGGCACAGAGCAGTGCTCAGTAACGCTCAGCTCAGAGTGTGCCTTGAGGACAACATCCTCCTCCTCTGTGTCCTTCCCTCTTCCACGATCACAGGGCCCACCACTGCCCTTCATGTGCCCTTTCTTAGTTTTCTTTACATGTTTCCTAATGTATGCTCCCAAAAAGCCCAGAGGGTATATGTTGTAACTGTTGTCTTATGAATGAAGAAACTGAGGCTCAGGAAGGTCAAGCCAGTGTTACAGCTGGGGGCTTGCCCTGGTGATTCAGTGGCTAAGAATCCACTTGCCAGTGCAGGGGACATGGGTTCGATCCCTGGTCCTCAAAGATCCCACATGCTTCAGAGCAACTAATAAGTCCTTTCGCCGCAACTGCCAAGCCCCAGCTCTAGAGGCTGTGTGCGGCAACTGCTGAGCTCAAGTGCCACAAGTAGTGAAGTTCGCACACCCTGGAGTGCGCCCTCCACAGCCACCACAATGAAAAGTCCTCCAACAAGAAGCCCTTCCAAAAGTTGAGGGGTTGCAAAAGTCAGGCACAACTTAGTGACTAAATAACAAGAACAATAAAACCATCTCACTAAGAGTTAAATATTTAGGTCCTTCCCTATTTTTCCACTTTTATGAATTGTATTATCTTTTGGTACTGTGGGGAGGATATATGGAGATTGAGGAATTCTAGCTATGTCTGTAACTTTTTTTTTATTTTTATTTTTTTAAATTATGTAAGTATGGTAACACATTTACAGGAAACTTGGAAAGTATAGAACAAAGTTAGATATATTTCCACTGTTATATTACAATTATTTTTTAAGTAGATAAATTAAGATTTTTAGTTGGAATTTCAATATCAAACTTTCAAAATTTAATAGAATGCATATACAGAGAAGTAGAAGGATATTTGCAAAGCACTGTGAACCAATTCAAAGTAATTAATATTTATAGAATTTTCACACAGCAGTAAGATACAAATTCTATTCAGGTTCCCATAGATGTAAACTAGGAGGCACTAGACATACCCGGGGATATAATACAAGGTACAAATATATCACGGTCTAAAAGTATGGAAATCATACAGAGTCTGTTCTCATATCACTGTGGAATTACGTTAGAAATCAGTATTAAAAGATATTTGGAAATAACCGGCATATTTTGAAGTTCAGGGTGATGTTTACCAAGAGAGATATTCGACTTAGCCATTGAAAGCCTCAATAAAGTTAGACTGAAAAAAACACAGAGGGTGATTGTGGAGAAGAAAGCATTTAAGTGAGAAATTTGTATCAAAATGTAAAATTAATATTAAAGACACTTTAAACAAAATCCTATGTATTAGGTAGTTTAATGTCCACTTTTAAATGATGAGTGTATCCAAGAAACCAAAAAACCCTTGGTGCAGGGGACATGGGTTCGATCCCTGGTCCTCAAAGATCCCACATGCTTCAGAGCAACTAATAAGTCCTTTCGCCGAACTGCCAAGCCCCAGCTCTAGAGGCTGTGTGCGGCAACTGCTGAGCTCAAGTGCCACAAGTAGTGAAGTTCGCACACCCTGGAGTGCGCCCTCCACAGCCACCACAATGAAAAGTCCTCCAACAAGAAGCCCTTCCAAAAGTTGAGGGGTTGCAAAAGTCAGGCACAACTTAGTGACTAAATAACAAGAACAATAAAACCATCTCACTAAGAGTTAAATATTTAGGTCCTTCCCTATTTTTCCACTTTTATGAATTGTATTATCTTTTGGTACTGTGGGGAGGATATATGGAGATTGAGGAATTCTAGCTATGTCTGTAACTTTTTTTTTATTTTTATTTTTTTAAATTATGTAAGTATGGTAACACATTTACAGGAAACTTGGAAAGTATAGAACAAAGTTAGATATATTTCCACTGTTATATTACAATTATTTTTTAAGTAGATAAATTAAGATTTTTAGTTGGAATTTCAATATCAAACTTTCAAAATTTAATAGAATGCATATACAGAGAAGTAGAAGGATATTTGCAAAGCACTGTGAACCAATTCAAAGTAATTAATATTTATAGAATTTTCACACAGCAGTAAGATACAAATTCTATTCAGGTTCCCATAGATGTAAACTAGGAGGCACTAGACATACCCGGGGATATAATACAAGGTACAAATATATCACGGTCTAAAAGTATGGAAATCATACAGAGTCTGTTCTCATATCACTGTGGAATTACGTTAGAAATCAGTATTAAAAGATATTTGGAAATAACCGGCATATTTTGAAGTTCAGGGTGATGTTTACCAAGAGAGATATTCGACTTAGCCATTGAAAGCCTCAATAAAGTTAGACTGAAAAAAACACAGAGGGTGATTGTGGAGAAGAAAGCATTTAAGTGAGAAATTTGTATCAAAATGTAAAATTAATATTAAAGACACTTTAAACAAAATCCTATGTATTAGGTAGTTTAATGTCCACTTTTAAATGATGAGTGTATCCAAGAAACCAAAATAAGGAAAATTAGAAAATATCTGTGGTAGAATAAATATGAAAAGAGAATTTACCAGAATTTGTTGCAGGCAGCTGAAGCTGCTCAGTGCAATTAAAGAGAGCACAGAGTCTTGAATAAGGTATGAAAACAAATAATGGACACTAGCATAAAATTTTGCAAAATTTGAACAAAATTGGTAGGTTAGTTAATAATACTGTATCATTTGTTAGTGTCCTGATTTTGTTTTTAACAACATAGCATTTCTTTATATTCTCAGAATTGGGTTAGAAGTTTCAAGCCTCATTTGAAAAATGTTTTAAATGACTAAGATAATGAATTTTTTATATTTTTAGCAGTTGCACTGGATTATG
Source organism: Tragulus kanchil (assembly GCA_022376925.1). Lineage (NCBI taxonomy): Eukaryota > Metazoa > Chordata > Mammalia > Artiodactyla > Tragulidae > Tragulus > Tragulus kanchil. The sequence goes on from JAIOJX010000026.1 coordinate 58,060,458, forward strand.
TTTGTAACATTTCATTTAAAAAAGAAACCTTAAAAGTATAAAGCAAAGAAGGTCAAGTGTGAACATGTATTAACTTTGAGCAGGGACTACATGCATATCTGTGCTTATTTCCTGAACTTTTTTTCTAAATGTGTGATTGTTGATAATCTAACATTTGAAAATTGTGTGCTGAGATGAACATCCTTGTACACAGGGTTTTATGTATTTATAGGACCATTTCCTCAGCCAAAATTCTGAAAATTGGAATTTCTTGGTCAAAGGATACTCTGTGTTGTCTCCACTGGTGGTGTGTATCCGTTCACACAATCCCCATTTCTGTACCCTTGTCTACTGTGGTTATCAAAATTTAAAAATAATAGTCGGGACCTGATACTAAGACTTATGTATTTTTAAAAAAGATCATTATGATGCTAAACAGTTTTATACTTGTATTTCCTTGGTGAATTCCTTTTTATATTCTTTACCCATTTTTCTATGGCATGTTCTTGGTTTTTCTTAATGATCTATAGGAGGCCCTTATATATTAAGGATATTCATATATAAAGTTTTGATTTTTGTCTGATTATCCATAGAATATAATTCTTCATAGTTTGGATGACCCTTATATTTTAAGTTTCTGATGCAAGGACAGGGGAGTTCTTCCCCTTCAGAAGGCCACAGATGACACCCCAACATTTGCTAATTTCTGCCTTCAGATCTCCAGTGGAAGTCTGGCCATATGGCAGAGAGCCTCACCAACATGCCTCGGCACTCCCTCTACATCATCATTGGTGCCCTCTGCGTGGCCTTCATCCTGATGCTCATCATCCTGATCGTGGGGATCTGCCGCATCAGCCGCATTGAGTACCAGGGCTCTTCCAGACCAGCTTACGAGGAGTTCTACAACTGCCGCAGCATCGACAGCGAGTTCAGCAACGCCATTGCCTCCATCCGGCATGCCAGGTGAGCAGCGGGAGTCTGCATGCTTGATACCAGGGTTACATCATACGCAGGACTTTACATCTGCAAGGAGGATTCCAAATATTAAAACATAGATTCAAGGTAGTATTGGGGGACCCAGTAATTAGACTGATTGATCGGTAAACCCTTTTAATTTGCTGCTAACTTTCTGTTTTCATTGACTACATTCACTCATTTAATCTGTGTGTATCTCTACTATACACATTTGATTCTTCCTCACTTGTGTATGAAACATTTTTTGATGATTTCTTTTTGGCATGTGTTTAGCTCTGTGGTTCTTCAAACAATGTGAGTATAAATGATCACATTTGATTGAAGGGCTTAGTTAAAGAAAGTCAAACAGGAGTCATTCTGTTGTTAGAGTTCCTATTGTATAAAATAGTGTCCTCTCCTGCATGAAAGATTCCTGGAGAGGCAGGAGTTAGTGTGGTATCAGAGAGAAAACCTGAGTCCGGGTCCGGGAGAAACATTGTTAAGCCCAACTGCTCCACTGCCTGATTGGAGTCTAGACAGATGATTCAACCATCCACAAATACAGTTCCCTCATCTATAGGAAGGGAGAACTACCTCCTTAAAGAGTTATGACAGTCAAATTGAATTATAAATAGTAAAGGATTATATAAACAGATGACACCATATTTACTTCTTCAGATCTGTTACAACATGGAAAAGTATCAGCTAATCTAAGTTTGTTGATTTTTGCCAGGAATATTTACTGTCAAAATATAGTGAGACTGTGTGTTAGAAATACCATCTTTTCCTTTAATTGGTAGAACAATCCAAAGTACACAATTTGGAAAGTCAAGTGTGCTATAGCAAAAAGGCAGCTGAGCTCAGTGTCTTAATATTATACCTCCAAGGAACTATTAGCTGTTTAATCTTTTTTGGGATGTCGTGACTGTTATTGGTCAATACACAAGGAGATCCAAATTCTGTCTGAATGGAATGGAAGTTCATAAGGTCAGAAAGTTAGCTTTCTTCAAAAGAAAACCCACGTGAGGGAGGAGAATATACTGCAGGACTAAGGCATCTCACAAAGGGGCTCTGTGGCGACTGGAGGGGTAGGATGGGGAGAGAGGTGAGAGGGAGGTTTGGGGGTGAATATGCATACGCCTATAGCAGATTCAGGTTGATATATGGCACTAGACAACAAAACTCTAAGAAAAAAATAAGGGCTGGGCTTGCCTGGTGGTTCAGTAGATAAGGACACCGCGTTGCAGTGCAAGGGGCGCGGGTTCGATCCCTGGCTTGGGAAGATCCCATGTGCCGCGTAGTGACTGAACCCATGTGTCCAACTACTGAGCCAGAGCTTTGGAGTGCATGTGCCCAGAGCTGGTGCTCTTCAGCGAGAGAGGCCACTGTGATGCGAGGCCCACAGATGCCAAAGAATAAAGATGGATGAAAATAAATAAATGAAAAAAAGAAAAATCAGTAAAAAGAGGCCAAAAAATTTTTAAAAAATGGGGGGAACCTCCAAACCCAAGGCTGATATTTTAGGATGAGTCCAGTGGCAACAAAAACCAGCACTAGCTTCTAGGGAAAGGATCCAGTGGAAGTGAAAGGTTGGGGGACTTGAAGCCTCTGCCCCAAAACTGAGGGCACTTTTTTGTGGAAGCTGCTCTAGCCCTATTTCCTTAACTTTGAAAGAGAAGAGAGGGTTCAGCCCTCTTCTAGATCAGGCTCAACAGGTCAGCCTCATCCTGGACTACTTTTAAGAGTCAGCAACATAGCTTCCAGGGAAACCCTGAGATGAATCCCTGCACATCTGATCTTAATTGTTTAGTATCCTGAATATTTACTGTCAAAATATAGTGAGACTGTGTGTTAGAAATACCATCTTTTCCTTTAATTGGTAGAACAATCCAAAGTACACAATTTGGAAAGTCAAGTGTGCTATAGCAAAAAGGCAGCTGAGCTCAGTGTCTTAATATTATACCTCCAAGGAACTATTAGCTGTTTAATCTTTTTTGGGATGTCGTGACTGTTATTGGTCAATACACAAGGAGATCCAAATTCTGTCTGAATGGAATGGAAGTTCATAAGGTCAGAAAGTTAGCTTTCTTCAAAAGAAAACCCACGTGAGGGAGGAGAATATACTGCAGGACTAAGGCATCTCACAAAGGGGCTCTGTGGCGACTGGAGGGGTAGGATGGGGAGAGAGGTGAGAGGGAGGTTTGGGGGTGAATATGCATACGCCTATAGCAGATTCAGGTTGATATATGGCACTAGACAACAAAACTCTAAGAAAAAAATAAGGGCTGGGCTTGCCTGGTGGTTCAGTAGATAAGGACACCGCGTTGCAGTGCAAGGGGCGCGGGTTCGATCCCTGGCTTGGGAAGATCCCATGTGCCGCGTAGTGACTGAACCCATGTGTCCAACTACTGAGCCAGAGCTTTGGAGTGCATGTGCCCAGAGCTGGTGCTCTTCAGCGAGAGAGGCCACTGTGATGCGAGGCCCACAGATGCCAAAGAATAAAGATGGATGAAAATAAATAAATGAAAAAAAGAAAAATCAGTAAAAAGAGGCCAAAAATTTTAAAAAGTGGGTGGAACCTCCAAACCCAAGGCTGATATTTTAGGATGAGTCCAGTGGCAACAAAAACCAGCACTAGCTTCTAGGGAAAGGATCCAGTGGAAGTGAAAGGTTGGGGGACTTGAAGCCTCTGCCCCAAAACTGAGGGCACTTTTTTGTGGAAGCTGCTCTAGCCCTATTTCCTTAACTTTGAAAGAGAAGAGAGGGTTCAGCCCTCTTCTAGATCAGGCTCAACAGGTCAGCCTCATCCTGGACTACTTTTAAGAGTCAGCAACATAGCTTCCAGGGAAACCCTGAGATGAATCCCTGCACATCTGATCTTAATTGTTTAGTTAATCTTTCCTCTTGCACAAAGGGCCTTGAGGTTTATTACAGTGGTGTTATTAAAGGGCAGTGTATGTACAGTGGGTCCTGGCATATGGTGCTTGCATGCAGGCTCAGCCACGTCCAACTCTTTGTGACAACATGGACTGTGGCCCACCAGGCTCCTCTGTCCGTGGGATTTCCCAGGCAAGATTACTGGAGTGGGTTGCTGTTTCCCTCTCCAGGGATCTTCCTGACTCAGGAATCAAGCCCATGTCTCCTGCTTGGCAAGTGGATTCTTTACCATTCAACCACCTTGGAAGCCCTGGCCCAAGGTAGACCTGACTAAAATGTATGGTCTGAAATGAATGCATGATCTCGGTGAGGGGTTGGCACACTATGTCTTGACCTGCCTGAGAGGTAGGTTCATCCAAGGGCACCAACTTAGTAAGTGGTACCAGCCTACAGGTGTTTTTGAAGTATTTTGAAATTATTGGAGAAGCAGTAGAGGGTATAAAAAGGAGAGAATAAACAAATTCCTTTTGGACTCAGAATTTTTCCCAGAGGGGCTTGGTTCACCAGGAAAGAATAGAATGCGTGGTTCCCTATGGGAGATGTATCGGAAGACCTAGGGAACTCAGATTCCTCCCCCTACTCCCCTGCCCTGAAAGAAATCTGCCGTTAAAGTCCTTTTGCATCTGCAAGGATGAATAGTTTATCTCAGCCCTGGAATAGGTTACGATAAGATTCTTCTGGGCTTCCTGCTTGTATAGCCCACTGCAAAGATATTTTACTGAATACTTTCAGAAGGAAAGGGTAAACTTGAAAGCATGCACAAGTCTGGTTCTTATTTGGAATGGATTTTTATCGAAAATATTTACTGCAAAGTTCCTAACCAACAAGCTCCCGCATGCACCAGTGACTGCAGATAAAAGCATTCTACGTTAATACAATACCTTCCCACATACCTGGGAACATTCCCATCTGAACATTTAATCATCCTGACCTGTGCTTTCTACAGCCTGGGTCCCCAGAGGCCCTGCAGATGCCGTTAAAAATCTGCCGTTAAAGTCCTTTTGCATCTGCAAGGATGAAGATCCCCTTTTGTTTCCTTTTCCTGAAAAGGCAGAGTCCTTTAGTTCTACTCCAGTTCCTAGTTTTGAGCAGCAGCCTATAGCTAATGTGCATTTTATGGCCTGTCACCTGGCCACTATGCTGGAGGTGACATTGGATCAGAATGACTGCAGCCAGCAACTGTGTGGGACCAACGCTGACTGGGTCCTCAGTGACGTTCCCCTGTCACCCAGGTAGCACCTGGTGATTCTGATGTCAGCAGCCAGTTGGCTGGTGCTGGTAATGGGCTGAGAAGCAGGCCCCGCACCTCCACCCTTGCCCTAAGACTCATCTGCTTGCATGGGAAGTCACGACTCACCAAATTCTGCCTCTGAGGTTCCACTTGGTGGCTGATTGCTCACAGATCTACCTGCTATGTGTCCAATCACAGGAAATAAAACAGAGAGATGGGGGGCTTCCCAGTGGGTAAAGACACAGGGGCGCCGGTTCGATCCCTGGCCTAGGAAGATCCCACGTACGGCGGAGCGGCTGAACCGATGTCTCCAACTACTGAGCCAGCGCTCTGGAGTGCATGCACCCAGAGCCAGTGCTCTGCAGTGAGAGAGGCCACTGCGATGGGAGGCCCACACAGGCCAAAGAACAAAGAATAAATGAAAGAACAATAGAAGTGGCCCCCAAAACCCCCCCAAAAAACAAAAACAGAGAACTGGGAAAGGACAAAGTCGCTCTTTCTCAAAGAGCATCTTCCGATGTGGGCCTTTTTTTTTTTTTTAAATCATTTTGCCACAGTGGATCTTAACTGTGGCAGGCGGCATCTTTAGTTTTGACATGCAGGATCTAGGTCCCTGACCAAGGATCGAACCAGTGCTTCCTGCATTGGGAGCTCTAAGTCTTAGCCACTGAACTGCCTGGAAAGTCCCTGATGTTGCCTTCTTAAAGCTTACATCCACCTTCTCTTCTCCAAGGTATTGTTTAGCTGTTGACTTCCAGAGGAACATGAATTAGAAGAATGTACATGCTTTGATCTCCTTTGAAACTGGTTTCAGTGTCTTTTGTTTCTGTAGTAAAATAAGGTGCACAGGATTGGTCACCAGCTGTGATGTTGGAGTGTTGGTTGCACTGATACTGTGGCTGTACAACTGCTATTAGTGCTTCTACGATGGTAGCACAGCCAGACATGGTGCTCAGTCTTTTGAAGAGGTGACTGTGGGCAAATCTTATAGTCTTCATCAATGGCTCATAAAACATCTCAGACTTTGTGGACCATGTGGTCTCTCTGTCTTTGCCATGGCAGATATCCCCTGTCCCAGTGTCCCACCCAGGTAGCACCTGGTGATTCTGATGTCAGCAGCCAGTTGGCTGGTGCTGGTAATGGGCTGAGAAGCAGGCCCCGCACCTCCACCCTTGCCCTAAGACTCATCTGCTTGCATGGGAAGTCACGACTCACCAAATTCTGCCTCTGAGGTTCCACTTGGTGGCTGATTGCTCACAGATCTACCTGCTATGTGTCCAATCACAGGAAATAAAACAGAGAGATGGGGGGCTTCCCAGTGGGTAAAGACACAGGGGCGCCGGTTCGATCCCTGGCCTAGGAAGATCCCACGTACGGCGGAGCGGCTGAACCGATGTCTCCAACTACTGAGCCAGCGCTCTGGAGTGCATGCACCCAGAGCCAGTGCTCTGCAGTGAGAGAGGCCACTGCGATGGGAGGCCCACACAGGCCAAAGAACAAAGAATAAATGAAAGAACAATAGAAGTGGCCCCCAAAACCCCCCCAAAAAACAAAAACAGAGAACTGGGAAAGGACAAAGTCGCTCTTTCTCAAAGAGCATCTTCCGATGTGGGCCTTTTTTTTTTTTTTAAATCATTTTGCCACAGTGGATCTTAACTGTGGCAGGCGGCATCTTTAGTTTTGACATGCAGGATCTAGGTCCCTGACCAAGGATCGAACCAGTGCTTCCTGCATTGGGAGCTCTAAGTCTTAGCCACTGAACTGCCTGGAAAGTCCCTGATGTTGCCTTCTTAAAGCTTACATCCACCTTCTCTTCTCCAAGGTATTGTTTAGCTGTTGACTTCCAGAGGAACATGAATTAGAAGAATGTACATGCTTTGATCTCCTTTGAAACTGGTTTCAGTGTCTTTTGTTTCTGTAGTAAAATAAGGTGCACAGGATTGGTCACCAGCTGTGATGTTGGAGTGTTGGTTGCACTGATACTGTGGCTGTACAACTGCTATTAGTGCTTCTACGATGGTAGCACAGCCAGACATGGTGCTCAGTCTTTTGAAGAGGTGACTGTGGGCAAATCTTATAGTCTTCATCAATGGCTCATAAAACATCTCAGACTTTGTGGACCATGTGGTCTCTCTGTCTTTGCCCTGTTAAAGTACCAGAGACTTTCTGAATGGACACAACTGTGTTCCAATAAAACTTCATTTAAACAGGCAATAAGCTGCTTGCTATTGGTTTACAGACTGCAGTTTTCTAATCCCAGGTCTCATGGTGTAATTTTCTCTGGTTTCCAACTTTTTTTTTTTTTAATAATTAAGATTTCCCTTTAGGATAAGGAAAAACAATGCATTGTTTTAAAAAAAGATATGCCTGAAAACTCCTACCATAATATAGGTGAACTCTGATGTTGGTTTAGTGCCTGACAGTTTAAAATGGAATTCTATAGGTGTTAGGGGATTCCTTAACATCTGCTTAATTCTAAGACACAAAGGAAATATGAAAAGCTGTTTGCATGGGAAATTTTAAGTAGGAATGCACATCTGTTTTGCGCTAACTCTGAGCTTGCCACTGTGATAGAAGATTGAAGAAAAGTCCTATTTCTCTTTACTGTGTGTTTTTAAACCATCTTAGCCTCCATATGGTGGGTCCTGCACTGTGGAGTGGAGACTTCCATGTCTTACCTAAGGAATTTGGAGGCTTCTCAGTAGCTAGTTAAGTCTTAGTGCAGCAATTCCAGTTCCAGTGGTGCTGGGGGCATTAGTCGTACTTTAACCAGGTTCCCTTTGTAACCAATACTACACTTTGTGACCCCAGTAGTGCTATGCACACAGCTGAGCTTCCTTTGTAGAACAAAGCAATGTTCTTTGTCCTTGAGTTGACTTTGTGTGTCTGCAGTAGACACGTGGCAGCTCTTGGGTGACTTCAGCTCTTGCCTAGTTATGCTCGGTGAATCTGGAACACTCAGCCTCAAAGCGGCCTGGTCAGTGTCTAGCCCCATGACAACAATTTAAGGTCATGGCCTTTTGAACTACAGTTTGTGGATGGATTGCCTAATATGGAGGCATTGAACTTTCTAAGTTTGGAGGAAACAGATTATTCTTCAAACTGGAATCACATAAAAAACCAAAAACAAATATTATAAGCCAATATTCAGCCTATTAAGTTACTTGGATTTTTCCTCTTGGCCAACCAGTTGATTCAGGGTGATGTGTAATTCACTGATCCTCTCTAGGAGTTCCCACAGGAAACCATACCATGGCTGCCATGTTTGGAAGTGGAGAACTTTAAACTGGGATTTCCTGATTTTAAAAATTAATTAGATTAATATCATTCGTAAGTATATCAAGCTATTTTATTAGGAATGTCAAAATCCTTGTTCCATAAAGTGGCCTCTGAAATGTTCAGACTTGGGAGAAAGTGTTAAGAGCCAATTGGCTTCGAGATTGCTGCCCCTTCTTTGTCCTCAGATTATGCAGAGCGCAGTCAGTTTGGATCATCAGATCTCAAGCTGTAGTCCAATCCACATTTATGCCCACATAACTCTATATCTTCACTGAGGCTAACTTTTAGGCGTGATTTTGTTGAAGGTTTTTTTTTTTTTTTTTTTTTGAGAAAAGTACTTGTTAACATTTAATGAATTTCCCAGCATGTGACTTGAAGCCACCAAAACACAAGCTCCACCTACACCCTAATCTTCTCCTCAGCTCTTCTGCTAAAGAATTTGGTCTTCAGGATGACAGGCTGCTTTTGGAGCTTTCCCTTTCCCAGAACTTTGTTGTAACCTGATCACACCATGTCAGTGATAGGAGCAGCTCCAGTCTTGTTCTTGGCGGCATTTACCCACGTCTGCTCACTGACTAAGTGTCAGTAGGAAAATGGCAGTTTTAAGTCTTAGTGCAGCAATTCCAGTTCCAGTGGTGCTGGGGGCATTAGTCGTACTTTAACCAGGTTCCCTTTGTAACCAATACTACACTTTGTGACCCCAGTAGTGCTATGCACACAGCTGAGCTTCCTTTGTAGAACAAAGCAATGTTCTTTGTCCTTGAGTTGACTTTGTGTGTCTGCAGTAGACACGTGGCAGCTCTTGGGTGACTTCAGCTCTTGCCTAGTTATGCTCGGTGAATCTGGAACACTCAGCCTCAAAGCGGCCTGGTCAGTGTCTAGCCCCATGACAACAATTTAAGGTCATGGCCTTTTGAACTACAGTTTGTGGATGGATTGCCTAATATGGAGGCATTGAACTTTCTAAGTTTGGAGGAAACAGATTATTCTTCAAACTGGAATCACATAAAAAACCAAAAACAAATATTATAAGCCAATATTCAGCCTATTAAGTTACTTGGATTTTTCCTCTTGGCCAACCAGTTGATTCAGGGTGATGTGTAATTCACTGATCCTCTCTAGGAGTTCCCACAGGAAACCATACCATGGCTGCCATGTTTGGAAGTGGAGAACTTTAAACTGGGATTTCCTGATTTTAAAAATTAATTAGATTAATATCATTCGTAAGTATATCAAGCTATTTTATTAGGAATGTCAAAATCCTTGTTCCATAAAGTGGCCTCTGAAATGTTCAGACTTGGGAGAAAGTGTTAAGAGCCAATTGGCTTCGAGATTGCTGCCCCTTCTTTGTCCTCAGATTATGCAGAGCGCAGTCAGTTTGGATCATCAGATCTCAAGCTGTAGTCCAATCCACATTTATGCCCACATAACTCTATATCTTCACTGAGGCTAACTTTTAGGCGTGATTTTGTTGAAGGTTTTTTTTTTTTTTTTTTTTTTTGAGAAAAGTACTTGTTAACATTTAATGAATTTCCCAGCATGTGACTTGAAGCCACCAAAACACAAGCTCCACCTACACCCTAATCTTCTCCTCAGCTCTTCTGCTAAAGAATTTGGTCTTCAGGATGACAGGCTGCTTTTGGAGCTTTCCCTTTCCCAGAACTTTGTTGTAACCTGATCACACCATGTCAGTGATAGGAGCAGCTCCAGTCTTGTTCTTGGCGGCATTTACCCACGTCTGCTCACTGACTAAGGTCCACAGTCTATCCAGGTTGACAGTTGGGCAGAAGCTCTGGTTCCTCTTTAATGCCTTATGCCAACTTTCCCAAAGTATCCTGGGTGATACTGGTCAAAGTTGATCCTGTGGTGGTGCATGCCACCAGGATTGCCTCGGCCTCCTGGGAGGTTCTGGTGTTTACCGATGCAGCCGTGGCTGTGGTTCATGTGGCCCCTAAGTTTCCTGATCTTCCTTCATCTGGATGGCATGTCAGTGGCCTAGACAAAAGAGAGCTTGTAGAAGCTTTTTAAAAATTGCTACAAGAGCCGTGGTTTCTTGGTGGCAAAAATGCTTTAATTCTTTTAAAAAAATTATTTTTAATGTATTTATTTATTTGGATGTGCTGCATCTCAGTTGTGGCATGTGAACTCTTAGAGGCAGCATGTGGGATCTAGTTACCCAACTAGGAACTAGAGAGCATGGAGTCTTGGCCACTGGACCTCCAGGGAATCCCCTAATTCTCTGTCTCTGCCTGACACCCTGTCCTGAAGGCCAGTAAATCTTGAGTGAACTGGAATTCAAAGATGGATGAGTGTTTAAAAATAAAAGATCATGTGAAGAACTGCAATGTGTTCTCACTTCCCACTTGATTGTACTTCTCATCTCTGTACGTGAGAAGACAGACTTTGCAAGCTATAAAAAGAAGAGATAGGAAAGGTGGAGAGATGGGATTAAATCCATGGTAAATATGTCCCAAGAAATCCTTGGGGGTGCATCCTGGCAATCCTGTTAAAATGTGAGATTCTTTAAAAAATTTCTTTTTTAAATAGGCTTCATTGGATTCGAAACAGTTAAAAAATGTTGTTTATAAAAGAGAGGAGGGTTGGTGGGCTAATGGGGCAGATTGTTTAAATCATATTGCACTCCAGGGGCCTTTATGGAAGGTGAGGTCGTAAAAGGAAGAGACCACCCAGAAGTTGAATTGACTTTGTTTTAATAATCGGCATTTCAGCACTGGTTTGGTGGGAGGTCCTGAAGTTGGATTTTGATACTCCTGGCTTCTGAGCTGCTGTTAAGGGCCATTGGATATACACAAGTCTGTTGGGACAATGGCTTTATGCTCAAAGCAGCAATGGCCTTTGTGTCCATGTGGGGCTGGGGAGTGACAGATGGCTGGGACGGGGGTTGGGGGGCACACAGATCCAGGACCAACACTTCACTGTTGGAAGCATTCCTCCCTCTCCCTTTCTCCTGGTCTTGGAACCTCAGGTGGCCTCTGAGCCCCACCCCTCCCCAGTCCTTCTGCAAGTCCCAAGGAAGAGCCCATTCACAGTCTGGGGAAGCCCCCCAGCCATTCTGCATTCCAGGCTTCAGAGTGGATGTAAAATAAACTTGACTCTCCAAACCGCTCTGGGTCTGAGAAGAAAAAGAAAAATCCATACACGTTCTCTCAAAACCTATTGAAGAGACATCACACCTGATTGCTTTTCCAAGATTTAACCTACAAGCTTCAGTGTTAATTTGAACTCGACATTCTGTGAAATCCATTTTTTGCCTCCCACACCAGTGGCTAATATTTATATTCATTCATTGTTAATATCAGGAAATCTTAAATGGCTGTACTTGCTAGAGAGGATATTTTAGAGTATTTTTATAGTTCTGTTTGATTCTTGAATATAAGGTATTGGTACCATTTACCTTTAATAGGACTTGAGAAGCCTATGTTTCTCTAACCAGACTCCTCACTCTGTGCAATTTCAGGTTTGGAAAGAAATCCCGGCCTGCAATGTATGACGTGACCCCCATCGCCTACGAGGATTACAGCCCTGACGACAAGCCCTTGGTCACACTGATTAAAACAAAGGATTTGTAATCTTTTCTGGGGATTATTTTTCCAAAAGATGGGCTACTACATTCATTTCAATATTTTTAAGAAAATGAAAAGCTTAAGAAATTTAAGATGTTAGCTGCTCAAGAGTTTTCGGTAGAATATTTAAGAACTAATTTTCTGCAGCTTTTAGTTTGAAAAAAATATTTTAAAACTGGAATTTGTGAAATCTGTAGACTACGTTTTAACGTACTTTTCGCTCTCTAAACTGTAGGCTTTGACTAGTGTGTACACTTTCCACAGTAGATATTCTCATGAACGAGATTGATTTCAGCAGTTTGTTACGGAATCAGTCTAATTGCAGACAAGTTTGTGTTTCACGTGTGAGTGCTGGCTTTATGAGTAGAGTTAGGAAACACATGTAGTATGAACTATATAATACAGTATACCTGTTACTTAACAAGAAGTCTGAAATGTTTGTTCTGTGAAAAAGAAACTAGTTGAATTTATTATTCCTAACCTGAATGAAATTAGCCTTTGCCTTATTCTGTGCATGGGTAAGTAACTTATTTCTGCACTGTTTTGTCGAACCTTGCAGAAACTGGAAACATTCTCTTGAGTTTGTTATTTTTTTGTCATTTTTGTAACAGTCATGAAGCTCCACCTTGAAACCATACATAATGACAGGGCCTAGGGAGGCAAGTTATGATCAAATCAAATCTGTATTTCCTTTTACAAGTCAAGGGTTTTATATTGTGAGTAAACTAAATTTATGTTGAAGTTGTTCCTTGCTAAGAGGTAGTAAGAGCATACCTGTTCCTTCAGTAGTGAGCATTTCTCATAGTGCATCTTTATTTATATCCAGGACAATTTTGTGGCTGTATTTGATTGATATGTGCTTCTTCTGATTCTTGCTAATTTCAAAGAATATTAAATAAATGTTACCAAGTCAAGGATGCATTTTTCTCTTTCTTTTTTAAAATTATATAAAACATTTGGATTTGATACTGATTATCAAACAATCCTACTGTTTTCTTACATTTTAAGTAATCTGAGGAATACATTTTTGTGGCTTCTGGAGACATTTCCATCCAGGAGCTCTCCTAAACCTCCTAAATGTTAGTGAACAATTGTCTTATAAAGTGAAAAAAATAATAAGAATTCTCATTGTAACTCTTGTATCAGGATTTGCCAGCAAAATGCAGTATGTATGACTAATGAGGTACATTGAAATCCAGAAATGCTTCTGGACATGAAAGTTGAAGAAACATCTTATGTAGGCTACTCTTCTGTTGGGATCAAATGAAATTTTGAAATTGATTTTCAGCTCTCTAAACTGTAGGCTTTGACTAGTGTGTACACTTTCCACAGTAGATATTCTCATGAACGAGATTGATTTCAGCAGTTTGTTACGGAATCAGTCTAATTGCAGACAAGTTTGTGTTTCACGTGTGAGTGCTGGCTTTATGAGTAGAGTTAGGAAACACATGTAGTATGAACTATATAATACAGTATACCTGTTACTTAACAAGAAGTCTGAAATGTTTGTTCTGTGAAAAAGAAACTAGTTGAATTTATTATTCCTAACCTGAATGAAATTAGCCTTTGCCTTATTCTGTGCATGGGTAAGTAACTTATTTCTGCACTGTTTTGTCGAACCTTGCAGAAACTGGAAACATTCTCTTGAGTTTGTTATTTTTTTGTCATTTTTGTAACAGTCATGAAGCTCCACCTTGAAACCATACATAATGACAGGGCCTAGGGAGGCAAGTTATGATCAAATCAAATCTGTATTTCCTTTTACAAGTCAAGGGTTTTATATTGTGAGTAAACTAAATTTATGTTGAAGTTGTTCCTTGCTAAGAGGTAGTAAGAGCATACCTGTTCCTTCAGTAGTGAGCATTTCTCATAGTGCATCTTTATTTATATCCAGGACAATTTTGTGGCTGTATTTGATTGATATGTGCTTCTTCTGATTCTTGCTAATTTCAAAGAATATTAAATAAATGTTACCAAGTCAAGGATGCATTTTTCTCTTTCTTTTTTAAAATTATATAAAACATTTGGATTTGATACTGATTATCAAACAATCCTACTGTTTTCTTACATTTTAAGTAATCTGAGGAATACATTTTTGTGGCTTCTGGAGACATTTCCATCCAGGAGCTCTCCTAAACCTCCTAAATGTTAGTGAACAATTGTCTTATAAAGTGAAAAAAATAATAAGAATTCTCATTGTAACTCTTGTATCAGGATTTGCCAGCAAAATGCAGTATGTATGACTAATGAGGTACATTGAAATCCAGAAATGCTTCTGGACATGAAAGTTGAAGAAACATCTTATGTAGGCTACTCTTCTGTTGGGATCAAATGAAATTGCCTTGCAAACAGCACCTGGGTCCTTAGAAACGGGAAGGCAGCTTACAGCCTCCTGTGTTCAATTTCATTTTGCATCTAATTGCTACACTGGAGTCCCAGACTCTTTTTTTTTTTTTTAAAAAAAGAAAAAAACCTACTTCATCTTCTCATGGAAACATTTGGTAAGATCAAGAGAAGCTCTGAAACCAGGCACAAGGGAGAGTTTGGGCAAAAAAAGAAGTATTTAAGGAGCTTTTCTTTCTTTCTTCCCTTAAAACATCTGTCCCCCATCATAAAAGTGACATAGCCATACACCCACACTCTGATTATTAAATGATGCAGTGTGGTATGGTAATAGTTTTAGTTTAATTGTTTGGAGGTGAAGTAAAAACATAATATGAGCAAGGCTGGTTGAGCATCCATGAGCACCCAGAGGTCTTTCTTACATCTTCCAGGGGATGACTTGATTGTGGAGTGCACACACCCCTCCATCCCCAGGATACAGCCTGGAAACCACGGAAGTTAAATTCCATTTCCTGTGGCCTCCGCCCAAGGGCACTGTCAAGTGCTACCCTGACCTTCATCTGAAGCTGCTTCCATCACAGCCTCTCAAATCACTGTCAATCTTCCAAACTTTTTTTAAACTCTTTTTAAAATGTTATTTTTATTTGGAGGATAATTGCTTTATGATGCTATATTAGTTTCTGCTGTAGAACGATGTGAGTCAGCTATACGTGTACGTAACTCCCCTCCCTTTTGGACCTCTGTCTCCCCACTGATTCCACTCTCTGGGTCATCACAGAGCACCAGGCTGAGCTCCCTGTGCTTTCCAGCAGCCTCCCACTGGTGGTCTGTTTTGCTCATGGCTAGTGTGTGTATGTCACCTCTACTCTCTCAATTCATCCCACCCTCCTCCTCCTCCACTGTGTCCACAGCATCCTGTACTTCTTTGTCTCTGTTCCTGCCCCACAGGTAGGTGCATCTGTACTGTTTTTTTCTAGGTTTCATATGTATGCATTAATATGGACTACCAAATTCTTAAATTCATTAGATGCAATGCCCCTTCAAGGATTTACATGAAAAACTAAATGGTCTTTTATCAGTGATAATTGTCTTTTTAAAGCAATTTAATAGAGCCACTCATTCAGATTGGAAGCTGACTTGTCTGCCTTAGGAAGGTCTGCAACCAACCCCAAACCCATTTAAAGACCTTCACTTTTTAATCTGGACACTCGGTAATAATACCTCTCGCTGAGCACTTGTTCTGTGTCAGGCAGATGGTGAGCAACAAGGGCTGTACAAAAGGATTCTGGCCCTCAAGTTCACAGCTTGTTTTGAACCAGACCGTCATCTAATAAATGAGTACAGAGTTACACTTAGAAGAGCACTGTGAAAGAAAGATAAACATGGCCATTCGGCAGCTGATTTGTAGCAGGGTGGATTGGAACCTTGCTTCACCTGTTTTCTTGCCAACAAGTTTGCACACATGACTCTCTGAGCCTATCTTTGTTGTTTTGGTGTGTGTGTGTGTTGAGGGGAGGTCAATGAACTTTTATTTTATTTTATTTCAAAAACTTTGTATTTTATTAATTGTGAACTGTGGGGCTTCCCTGGTAGCTCAGCTGGTCAAGAATACGCCTGCAATGCAGGAGACCCAGGTTCGACTCCTGGGTCAGGAAGATTCCCTGGAAAAGGCATAGGCTACCCGCTCCAGTATTCTTGCCTGGAGAATTCCATGAACAGAGCAACCTGGCAGTCTACAGTCCATGGGGTCACAAAGAGTCAGACACAACTGAGCCCACTCACATACTCCCCTGATATTACACATAGTAGTGTATATATGTTAATTCCAGTCTCCCAGAAAGATGTATGTTTCTTCTGTACATCTATGCCTCTACTTCTGCTTTGCAAGTAAGTTCATCAATACCAGAGCCTATGCTTTTAAAATTGTGCTGTATATGTATTTATCACTCAACGAGCCATAGGGTAATATGGGATGAATCATTTTACCAATCATTCTCTTGATAAATCAGAGTCAAGGGATGTGGGAAGGAAGAGGAGAGGGGGCTTGGAGGGCCAGTGAGAGTCCTGGTGTGGACAGCCTGAATGACCAAACTTCAGAGTCCAGAATTTTCCTAGAGTTCATGAAGAGTCATGAATGGCTTTAACCAGGGAAAGAAGAGTCTTATAATGCTACAGATAGAAAGGGCACAGGCCTTGAAATTGTTCATAACAGGGTTCAATGAACTCAAATAAGATACGAATTACTCTTCTAGTTCAGTGTCTTCAGCTACGAAATAGGAATAAAAGTAGCTAATTTAGAGCAGGGGTTGGTACACTATGGCCCACAGTCCAAATATGCCCAAAGCTGCTTTTTGTACAGCCTGTGCTCCAGCTAAGAGTGACTGTGGTTTTTTTTTTTTTTTTTTTTTTAACTTTTTTTTTTTGGAGTGGAGGGCAGTTGGGGAAGGACGGGAGTGGGTGGGCCACGGGCCACTTCCATTGGTCTTTCATTTATCTATTTTCATCCTTCTTTGTTCTTTGGCCCGTGTGGGTCTCCCATCGCGGTGGCCTCTGCTGTCGCAGAGCACTGGCTCCGGGCGCATGCGCTTCAGAGCTCCAGCTCGGTAATTGGACACATGGGTTCAGCCGCTCTGCGGCACGTGGGATCTTCCCAGGCCAGGGATCGAACCAACGCCCCTTGCACTGCAAGGCGGTGTCCTTACCCACTGGACCACCAGGGAAGACCGACTGTGGGTTTTAATGAGATTTTTACTTTAGGTTTTGATGTATGCGAAAGTTATGAGAGTATTCCATGGGTTTTCTGTTTGTACCACACAGGTGACTCTATGGGTAAATAATTCACCTGCCAATGCAGGAGCCAGAGGAGACTTTGGTTCCATTCCTGGGTCGGGAAGATCTCACAGAAGAGAAAATGGCAGCCCATTTCAGTATTCTTGCCTGGGACAATCCTATAAACAGAGGAGCTGGTGGGCTACAGCCCACTACAGCTCTTTGGGTCACAAAGAGTCAGACACAACTGAGCGCACACACATAGCATAACATAGTTTTCCTTATTATTAACATCCTACATTGCTACAGCACGTTTGTAACTACTCATAAACTATTGCTGATGTATTACTATTAAAGTCTCTACTTAATTCAAATTTCTTTATTTTTTACTTAATGTGTATTTTCTCTCCCGGGATTTCTGCATTGCATTTAGTCACCACGTCTTCTGAAGCAACTTTTAGCTATGACATTTCCTCAGACTTATGTTGTGTTTGATAATTTTGACAGTTTTGAAAGGTACTGTCCAAATATTTCATAGAATTGGGATTTTGCTAATGTTTGTTGTTTTTTTTTTTTTTTTTTCAAGATCAGACTGGGGTAATAGGTTCTGGAGAGGAAGTCCATGGAGATAAACTGCCATTGTCTTCATGTCATATCATGTCTACAAACTATCGATATGGCTAATCACAACTGATGTGAATTTGACCACCTGACTGAGGTATGTTCAGCAGGCTTCTCTGCTGCCTTCCTCCCTTCTTCTCTCCCTTCCTCCCTCCTGTCCTTTTTGAGTCACTATGTGCAACTGCACATAAGGAGTTGGGAAGTATGCTCCACCTCTTCAAGGACGGAGTAGCTAAGAAAATATTTGGGATTCTTCTGCATGGATGTGTCTATTGCTCTCTCATTTATTTATTTATTCAATAAGTTATACTAATATGCCCTCATGGATACTTATTACACACTTGGGCTATAATCTGATATTTTTTTATCTGTCTTTGGCCACTGAGACTTCTTCCAGTTGGCTCCTGTCTGCCTCCCTTTGACACACCCCATCATTGTGTGTGTGTGTGTGTGTGTGTGTGTGTTAGTACTTCCTTATTTTCTGTCATGACAAGATGCTTCAGGCTCATCTTATCTATGGGTGTCCTCAATCCTAGAGTCAGCTACTTCTCCAAGGGGTTTTCTCCTTGAAGACTGATTTTTATAGATGACTGAAGTTGATTTGATGATAACAAATGCTAACTTTGAACCCCAGTTAAGCAAAATGTTCCCTACTCCAAAAAGACTGCATTCTTTAGTAGAGTTGTATTGGAAAGGTTGTACTCAATTTTTCTTATATTTTGAATGGAACTAATAACCAAATTGTGAACCTTTGCTTCCTCTCTTGCTATTTAGATATGTACACAATATGCTTGATTTTACATCTTGCACAGCAAAGTTTAAAATTCTTGCTATTTGGCCCTTTCCAGACAAAGTTTGCTGACTTTGGCTTTGGAGCAGCTTTCTGTAGTGTTAAGTGAAGTAACATACTTAAGAATAAGCACCATGCTAGCACAGGGTAGGCATGTTGTGGTAGATATGTGTTATGTGTATCTCCATTCTCACTGGGGATGGTGAACTCTTTCAGGGTGATGACCCTGTCTTACTCAGCTTATCACCCCATTACCTGGCTTGGTGCCTCGCCTTCAGTGGATCTTAAGTGCATTGGAAATTGAAGTAACTGCCTTGTCTTCAGTCATATCATGCAAAATAATGGCTAATCACAACTGATGTGAATTTGACCACCGGACTGATGGATGTTCAGCATGCTTCTCTGCTGCCTTCCTCCCTTCTTCTCTCCCTTCCTCCCTCCTGTCCTTTTTGAGTCACTATGTGCAACTGCACATAAGGAGTTGAAGTATGCTCCACCTCTTCAAGGACGGAGTAGCTAAGAAAATATTTGGGATTCTTCTGCATGGATGTGTCTATTGCTCTCTCATTTATTTATTTATTCAATAAGTTATACTAATATGCCCTCATGGATACTTATTACACACTTGGGCTATAATCTGATATTTTTTTATCTGTCTTTGGCCACTGAGACTTCTTCCAGTTGGCTCCTGTCTGCCTCCCTTTGACACACCCCATCATTGTGTGTGTGTGTGTGTGTGTGTGTGTGTTAGTACTTCCTTATTTTCTGTCATGACAAGATGCTTCAGGCTCATCTTATCTATGGGTGTCCTCAATCCTAGAGTCAGCTACTTCTCCAAGGGGTTTTCTCCTTGAAGACTGATTTTTATAGATGACTGAAGTTGATTTGATGATAACAAATGCTAACTTTGAACCCCAGTTAAGCAAAATGTTCCCTACTCCAAAAAGACTGCATTCTTTAGTAGAGTTGTATTGGAAAGGTTGTACTCAATTTTTCTTATATTTTGAATGGAACTAATAACCAAATTGTGAACCTTTGCTTCCTCTCTTGCTATTTAGATATGTACACAATATGCTTGATTTTACATCTTGCACAGCAAAGTTTAAAATTCTTGCTATTTGGCCCTTTCCAGACAAAGTTTGCTGACTTTGGCTTTGGAGCAGCTTTCTGTAGTGTTAAGTGAAGTAACATACTTAAGAATAAGCACCATGCTAGCACAGGGTAGGCATGTTGTGGTAGATATGTGTTATGTGTATCTCCATTCTCACTGGGGATGGTGAACTCTTTCAGGGTGATGACCCTGTCTTACTCAGCTTATCACCCCATTACCTGGCTTGGTGCCTCGCCTTCAGTGGATCTTAAGTGCTTGACTTGATTGAAAGGCAAAATGCAGAATGGGTTAAATGTGGAAGGAATAGAAAACTGTGGGGGGGATTAATTAAGATGCAACAGTCTCCTTTTCCAAGACACACAGATGGACAATAGGCTCATGGGAAGATGCTCAGCATTGCTAATCATCAGGGAAATGCAGATCAAAATCAGAGTGAGCTGTCACTTCACACCTGTCAGAATGGCTGTCATCAAAAAAGCAACATAACAAATGTTGGCAAGGATGTGGAGAAATGGTAACCCTTTCATTCACTCTTGGTAGGAATGTGAATTGGTGCAGACACTGTGGAAACCAGCATAGGGACTTCTCAAAGCACTGAAATTAGAATTAAAATTTGACTTCGCAGTTCCACTCTTGGGTGTTTATCTGAGAAAATGAAAGCACTAAACTGTTCCCATCCTTAGGATCCTTAAGAATTCACCTTCTATCTCACATGTGCACCAGGTGTGTTTCCAACTAAATGTTGGTTTCTTCTTGAAAGGACTTTCTGATAAAAACTCCCAAGAAAGTTAAATGATCCATTTGTCTTGCCATCTACTCCACTGCTTAGTTTCCTCTGACCGCAGGTAGCAGACAACCCAACACATACCACACAAACTTTAACTTAAACCAGAAGGAGATCTTATACCTGGTAGTCTAGAAGCAATGTGAGCTTCAGGATCAGCTTCATCTGGAAATTCTGGCTCATTTTATTTTTTATTATTATTATTTTTTGCAGTTCATTTGGTCCTGTCTTCCTCTGTGTAATGACATCATTAGGCTGCTTCTCTTACGATGCCAGAATCGCTCTGATGGTTTCTGCTATTTGGCCCTTTCCAGACAAAGTTTGCTGACTTTGGCTTTGGAGCAGCTTTCTGTAGTGTTAAGTGAAGTAACATACTTAAGAATAAGCACCATGCTAGCACAGGGTAGGCATGTTGTGGTAGATATGTGTTATGTGTATCTCCATTCTCACTGGGGATGGTGAACTCTTTCAGGGTGATGACCCTGTCTTACTCAGCTTATCACCCCATTACCTGGCTTGGTGCCTCGCCTTCAGTGGATCTTAAGTGCTTGACTTGATTGAAAGGCAAAATGCAGAATGGGTTAAATGTGGAAGGAATAGAAAACTGTGGGGGGGATTAATTAAGATGCAACAGTCTCCTTTTCCAAGACACACAGATGGACAATAGGCTCATGGGAAGATGCTCAGCATTGCTAATCATCAGGGAAATGCAGATCAAAATCAGAGTGAGCTGTCACTTCACACCTGTCAGAATGGCTGTCATCAAAAAAGCAACATAACAAATGTTGGCAAGGATGTGGAGAAATGGTAACCCTTTCATTCACTCTTGGTAGGAATGTGAATTGGTGCAGACACTGTGGAAACCAGCATAGGGACTTCTCAAAGCACTGAAATTAGAATTAAAATTTGACTTCGCAGTTCCACTCTTGGGTGTTTATCTGAGAAAATGAAAGCACTAAACTGTTCCCATCCTTAGGATCCTTAAGAATTCACCTTCTATCTCACATGTGCACCAGGTGTGTTTCCAACTAAATGTTGGTTTCTTCTTGAAAGGACTTTCTGATAAAAACTCCCAAGAAAGTTAAATGATCCATTTGTCTTGCCATCTACTCCACTGCTTAGTTTCCTCTGACCGCAGGTAGCAGACAACCCAACACATACCACACAAACTTTAACTTAAACCAGAAGGAGATCTTATACCTGGTAGTCTAGAAGCAATGTGAGCTTCAGGATCAGCTTCATCTGGAAATTCTGGCTCATTTTATTTTTTATTATTATTATTTTTTGCAGTTCATTTGGTCCTGTCTTCCTCTGTGTAATGACATCATTAGGCTGCTTCTCTTACGATGCCAGAATCGCTCTGATGGTTTCTGTCTGAATATACTCTCGTGCCCTGTAGAGATGTGTACCAACTCAACCCATCTCTACTTTACTTTGTTTCCTTTTCTCTTACACGTTTTCCATCACACTTGATACGGAGTTACTTTTTCAATTGTTTATTTTCTAGGCTTTCTTCCTGCTAGAATTTGAAATCCATGCTCTGTATTAACAATGTCTAGAATACTGCTTGACACATAATGGCTACTTAAGAAATGGTTGTTGATAAGTGAAAGCCAGCTCTTAGTGGCCCAAACTAGATCTTGTGCACACTTTGGAATTGTTCTTTGTGACCAGCTACATGACACACACTCATTGGTGAAGGTCCTGGTTTCTGAGCTCGTCACTGTTGAAGGGCCTGAGATGGTCTGGAGCAGGAAAAGTGTTCCTCACCTCTGCAAACATGGGCTACACAGGGAGTGGTGGGGTGGGAGACACCCCCGAACAAAATGGAAGTTCTCTTACAATGAGGAAAGGTGAGGCTGGCACCAGGAAGCCACCAGAGATGTCCTCCGTGTCTTCATATAGGTAAAGGAGTGACCAGAGTGAGTGAGGAAGAGGAAGAAGCATCAGTCTGGTGGTTTACAAGCCTGAACCCTTCCCTTAACTCTTTCTCTAACAAGCTAATGGAACTGAGTGAGTCATGTCACTTCTCTGGGACTGTGCTTTGTCATTATTGATAATGAGAAATTGGAACAGTTTCAGGGCTGTGTCTTGACACTAAACTGTTCCCATCCTTAGGATCCTTAAGAATTCACCTTCTATCTCACATGTGCACCAGGTGTGTTTCCAACTAAATGTTGGTTTCTTCTTGAAAGGACTTTCTGATAAAAACTCCCAAGAAAGTTAAATGATCCATTTGTCTTGCCATCTACTCCACTGCTTAGTTTCCTCTGACCGCAGGTAGCAGACAACCCAACACATACCACACAAACTTTAACTTAAACCAGAAGGAGATCTTATACCTGGTAGTCTAGAAGCAATGTGAGCTTCAGGATCAGCTTCATCTGGAAATTCTGGCTCATTTTATTTTTTATTATTATTATTTTTTGCAGTTCATTTGGTCCTGTCTTCCTCTGTGTAATGACATCATTAGGCTGCTTCTCTTACGATGCCAGAATCGCTCTGATGGTTTCTGTCTGAATATATTTCGTGCCCTGTAGAGATGTGTACCAACTCAACCCATCTCTACTTTACTTTGTTTCCTTTTCTCTTACACGTTTTCCATCACACTTGATACGGAGTTACTTTTTCAATTGTTTATTTTCTAGGCTTTCTTCCTGCTAGAATTTGAAATCCATGCTCTGTATTAACAATGTCTAGAATACTGCTTGACACATAATGGCTACTTAAGAAATGGTTGTTGATAAGTGAAAGCCAGCTCTTAGTGGCCCAAACTAGATCTTGTGCACACTTTGGAATTGTTCTTTGTGACCAGCTACATGACACACACTCATTGGTGAAGGTCCTGGTTTCTGAGCTCGTCACTGTTGAAGGGCCTGAGATGGTCTGGAGCAGGAAAAGTGTTCCTCACCTCTGCAAACATGGGCTACACAGGGAGTGGTGGGGTGGGAGACACCCCCGAACAAAATGGAAGTTCTCTTACAATGAGGAAAGGTGAGGCTGGCACCAGGAAGCCACCAGAGATGTCCTCCGTGTCTTCATATAGGTAAAGGAGTGACCAGAGTGAGTGAGGAAGAGGAAGAAGCATCAGTCTGGTGGTTTACAAGCCTGAACCCTTCCCTTAACTCTTTCTCTAACAAGCTAATGGAACTGAGTGAGTCATGTCACTTCTCTGGGACTGTGCTTTGTCATTATTGATAATGAGAAATTGGAACAGTTTCAGGGGCTGTGTCTTGACTATCATACTTTTGTTTGGATCCACAGATGTGTTTTTGTTTGTTCTATACTGGGTGTATAAATCTGAAAAAAGAAAAAAACACTGGTATAGATGATCTCATTTATAAAGCAGAAATGGAGACACAGATGTAGAGAACAATCGCATAAATACCAAGAGGGAGGGGAAAGGTGGGATAAAGCTGGAGATTAGGGTTGACATTGATTATTATTTTATATTATATATGTTATTATACATTGATGCTATGTATAAAATAGATAAGTAATGAGAACCTACTGCATAGCACAGGGAACTCTAGTTGGTACTCTGTGGTGACCTTAATGGGAAGGAAATCCAAAAAAAGAGGGATATATGTTGCTTTGTAGCTGATTCACTTGCTGTATAGCAGAAACAAACACGACATTGTAAAGCAACTATACTTTAATAAAACTTTTAAAATAATTAAAAAACTAAATATAATGAGAGCTGGTCTCTGTCTCAGTCTCTCTCTCTGTCTCTCTTTCTCCCTCTCTCTCTGTCTCTCTCTCTCACGCACACACATACTACCACATGGCACCAAGTGGCTGAAACTGAAATGAAGCTGCCCCTTTAAGACAGCTGTACACAATCCCTTCCACTCCCTATCATCCCACTGGTACTGAAAGTAAATGGAAGTTACCCCTTACAGTCTTATTTGTCCTGTTGTTTGTTTTTTTTTTTTTTTGGTTTATTCTCTTTTTGTGGATAAACATTTTCTGTAGCCATGCCTTCAAAGTAGGTAAACAAGGATTGTATTGAGTGGAGTGTGTCTTTAAAGGAAACTGTGAGCATAATTCCTTCTGTTGTTGTTTTAAAGTTATTTGTCTTTGTTGCAACCCTGCTGACTCTCGTTACATAGAAGAAAATGGAAGTTCTCTTACAATGAGGAAAGGTGAGGTTGGCACCAGGAAGCCACCAGAGATGTCCTCCGTGTCTTCATATAGGTAAAGGAGTGACCAGAGTGAGTGAGGAAGAGGAAGAAGCATCAGTCTGGTGGTTTACAAGCCTGAACCCTTCCCTTAACTCTTTCTCTAACAAGCTAATGGAACTGAGTGAGTCATGTCACTTCTCTGGGACTGTGCTTTGTCATTATTGATAATGAGAAATTGGAACAGTTTCAGGGGCTGTGTCTTGACTATCATACTTTTGTTTGGATCCACAGATGTGTTTTTGTTTGTTCTATACTGGGTGTATAAATCTGAAAAAAGAAAAAAACACTGGTATAGATGATCTCATTTATAAAGCAGAAATGGAGACACAGATGTAGAGAACAATCGCATAAATACCAAGAGGGAGGGGAAAGGTGGGATAAAGCTGGAGATTAGGGTTGACATTGATTATTATTTTATATTATATATGTTATTATACATTGATGCTATGTATAAAATAGATAAGTAATGAGAACCTACTGCATAGCACAGGGAACTCTAGTTGGTACTCTGTGGTGACCTTAATGGGAAGGAAATCCAAAAAAAGAGGGATATATGTTGCTTTGTAGCTGATTCACTTGCTGTATAGCAGAAACAAACACGACATTGTAAAGCAACTATACTTTAATAAAACTTTTAAAATAATTAAAAAACTAAATATAATGAGAGCTGGTCTCTGTCTCAGTCTCTCTCTCTGTCTCTCTTTCTCCCTCTCTCTCTGTCTCTCTCTCTCACGCACACACATACTACCACATGGCACCAAGTGGCTGAAACTGAAATGAAGCTGCCCCTTTAAGACAGCTGTACACAATCCCTTCCACTCCCTATCATCCCACTGGTACTGAAAGTAAATGGAAGTTACCCCTTACAGTCTTATTTGTCCTGTTGTTTGTTTTTTTTTTTTTTTGGTTTATTCTCTTTTTGTGGATAAACATTTTCTGTAGCCATGCCTTCAAAGTAGGTAAACAAGGATTGTATTGAGTGGAGTGTGTCTTTAAAGGAAACTGTGAGCATAATTCCTTCTGTTGTTGTTTTAAAGTTATTTGTCTGGGTTTGGTATGCAACCCTCTCTGCTGACTGGGCTTCGTTACATTATTTTCCTGGCCTCAGAGGATATTTTTTTTGGGAGCCCAAGGCTAGGTAGATAATTTTAAGACCATTTTAAAAGTTGTTTTTTAAAAAGATATTCTT
Source organism: Tragulus kanchil (assembly GCA_022376925.1). Taxonomy (NCBI): domain Eukaryota; kingdom Metazoa; phylum Chordata; class Mammalia; order Artiodactyla; family Tragulidae; genus Tragulus; species Tragulus kanchil. Next base: position 58,086,213 of record JAIOJX010000026.1, read on the forward strand.
GTCTTTCAATGAAATATTACATGAAAGTGTGATATATAAATGCAAATAAGTAAGATAGTCGGATGGAATTTGGTTGAGTTATCTGGTCCCTAGCCCCTTTCACCTCATGTGCTTGCTCTGTGTCAGTGTTCTCGAAGGTGGTAGGGGAACTCGTAAGAATCCGTAGAAGACTGTCTGAAAGTCACTGGGCTAGACAGATTAATTTATCTTCAAGATTCTTCACCTTCCCACCCATCTAAGAGGTGTTTATGTGTGAGCAGGGATAGGGCTGGTGAGGACGTCAGATATAATTACTAGCTATGGACCACAGTGACATAATACTCATCCCATGGATTTTTTTTATTGATATGTCATTGATTTATAATATTATATTAGTTTCAGGTATGCAGCAAAGTGGTTCAGTTAAATATATATTGTATAAATCATATAAATTTGTATAAATATATACATATATATATATATATATATATATTTATCACACATACAACTATCTCTCTCTGTCTCTGTGTATATCTTTTCCATATTCTTTTCCCTTATAGATTATACAAAATACTGAATGTAGTTCTCTGTGTTACATAGTAGGTCCTTGCTGATTATCCATTTTATATAGTAGTGTGTATCTGTTAATCCCAAACTCCTAATTTAGCCTTCCCACACATTTCCTTTGGTAATCCTATTTGGTTTTCCTTGCTGATTCATGGCACCAAGTGGCTAAACTGAAATAGCTGCCCCTTTAAGACAGCTGTACACAATCCCTTCCAAAGTACTGAAAGTAAATGGAAGTTACCCCTTACAGTCTTATTTGTCCTGTTGTTTTTTTTTTCTTTTGGTTTATTCTCTTTTTGTGGATAAACATTTTCTGTAGCCATGCCTTCAAAGTAGGTAAACAAGGATTGTATTGAGTGGAGTGTGTCTTTAAAGGAAACTGTGAGCATAATTCCTTCTGTTGTTGTTTTAAAGTTATTTGTCTGGGTTTGGTATGCAACCCTCTCTGCTGACTGGGCTTCGTTACATTATTTTCCTGGCCTCAGAGGATATTTTTTTTGGGAGCCCAAGGCTAGGTAGATAATTTTAAGACCATTTTAAAAGTTGTTTTTTAAAAAGATATTCTTGTCTTTCAATGAAATATTACATGAAAGTGTGATATATAAATGCAAATAAGTAAGATAGTCGGATGGAATTTGGTTGAGTTATCTGGTCCCTAGCCCCTTTCACCTCATGTGCTTGCTCTGTGTCAGTGTTCTCGAAGGTGGTAGGGGAACTCGTAAGAATCCCGTAGAAGACAGTCTGAAAGTCACTGGGCTAGACAGATTAATTTATCTTCAAGATTCTTCACCTTCCCACCCATCTAAGAGGTGTTTATGTGTGAGCAGGGATAGGGCTGGTGAGGACGTCAGATATAATTACTAGCTATGGACCACAGTGACATAATACTCATCCCATGGATTTTTTTTATTGATATGTCATTGATTTATAATATTATATTAGTTTCAGGTATGCAGCAAAGTGGTTCAGTTAAATATATATTGTATAAATCATATAAATTTGTATAAATATATACATATATATATATATATGTATATATATATACACACATACAACTATCTCTCTCTGTCTCTGTGTATATCTTTTCCATATTCTTTTCCCTTATAGATTATACAAAATACTGAATGTAGTTCTCTGTGTTACATAGTAGGTCCTTGCTGATTATCCATTTTATATATAGTAGTGTGTATCTGTTAATCCCAAACTCCTAATTTAGCCTTCCCCACACATTTCCCCTTTGGTAATCCTAAATTTGTTTTCTTTTTCTGTTAATATATTTCTGTCTTGTATATAAGTTAATTTGTATCATTTGTGATAGATTCCATATATAAGTGATGTCACATGATATTTTCCTTTCTCCATTTGACTTACTTCATTTACTATGATAATTTCTAGATCCATCCATGTTGTTGCAAATGGTATTATTTCATTCATTTTATGGCCGAGTAATATGACACTGTATAAATATGTATCTTATTTATCCATTCATCTGTTGATGGAGATTTAGGTTTCTTCCATGTCTTGGCTATTGTGAACAGTGATGCAATGAACATGGGTATGTGTGTATCTTTTCAAATTAGAGTTTTCTCCAGATATATCCCTGATCCCATGGAGGTTAATGGCTAGAAGGAAGATAGAGATTTGAAATGCATCACTGTTTCACATTCTAATACCAGTATGTTATGAGAGCTTCTAACGGGAAGAACCTACTAGATTTCTATACAAGTCAGGGAAGTTATCTTGATATGCAGCATCAAAATCAGGTCTGAAGGATGGTTAAGAATTACCCAAATGAAGGGAAGATATGTGAAGTCTCTGAAAACAAGAGTAGGCACTTCTGAAAAACTGAAAAAACTGAGTCAGGCCAGAGCCTGCCAGGCTACAGTCCATGGGGTTGCAAAGAGTCAGACACGACTGCGCGACTTTCACCTCATTTCACTTTAGAGTAGCAATCTGCAGGGTCCAAATAAGCATGAATTTCTGTATGACCCAGCAACTTTACTCCCAGATAAATATCCCAGAACAATGAAAGCATGTGCTAAGAAAAGTCCTGTACAATAATGCTTGTACCAACTTTATTCCTCAATACGGTAGTCCTCAATACAGTAGGATACCACCAAAAACATAAAAAAGGGAAGAACTACTGAAAATGAATATTGTGGGCATAAATGTTGAGTCAAAAAAGTCAGACATAGCAGAGGACACAGAGCACGATTCTGTTTATGTGAGACTTCAGATTAGGTGGAGAAGGAAATGGCAACCCACTCCAGTATTCTTGCCTGGAAAATTCCGTGGAGGGAGAAGCCTGATGAGCTACAGTCCATGCACATAGTTGGACACAACTGAAGTGGCTAGGCAGCAGCAGTCAGATCAGATAAAACCTGTTCATTGTGCTAAAAATCTGAATAGCAGCTGCCTCTTGGGTAGAAGGGATAGGGGGATAAACTGGGAAGGGACCAGAATGATGTTTCTGAGATATGGAAACAGTCTGCATCTTGATTCAAGTGACAGTAACAGGAAGATTTACAAAAGAGTAACAAAAGAGGATGAAGTTGTTGGATGGCATTACCAATTCAATGGGCATGAGTCTGAGAAAACTCAAGGAGATCATGAAGGACAGGGAAGCCTGGTGTGCTACAGTCCATGGGGTCACCAAGAATCAGACAGAACTTAGAGACTGAATAACAAAAACAAAAGAGCATACATTTGTCGAGGGTCATCATACTATAGACTTAAAATCGTGCAATTTATTGTACACAAATTTTTAGAAGTCAATACAATTTTTTAAAAGTTCACTAAAAAAAGTGCAAAAAAGAGAGGGGGTAGATTGCAGATGGACAGGTGGGCAGAGACCAGAAGACTTCTAGGGTGGAAGATAGGGGTGTTTTGTGCCAGGACAGGAAGAAAGCAGAGGTTACGTGTTGGTGGGGAAGGATGACCTGGCTACAGGGGGTTCAGCAGAAATGAAATTCACGTAGTGCATCGTCAGCCTCAGCTTCTGGATTGTATCAGAAGTTCCATGATTTTGTAATGTAAGTTTTGCTTGGATGAACGTCTATGCTAGTTATTACAGTTTTCTAATCCACAAATTAAAGCTTAACTCACAGATACAGTCCCGGGGGAAGAGACCACCAGTTGTTGTCATTTTTCTGTTGACTTATTTGAAAATCTCCAAATTGCTCAAGAGGATGTCCACAAAATTGAAATCCTTTTATTATTAAACTAGTCTATGTGGAAACTACTCCATGGCCAAATTATCTTTTAATAAGGCAATTTCCTACTTTCTCAAGTCAAAAGGCCCCTTAAGAATTTGATTTGAAATTCTGATATTGTGGTTTCCTTATAATGGACCCAAGTGACTCTTGCAGCCTTTTGGAAATGTGATCTCCATGGAGAATTTTAGTTTAACTCATTATAGTTTGATCTTTCTTGCAAAGAGGTGGATGTGCATCCCTTCAGGACAGAAAGGGTATAATAAACATCAGAATGGTCCTTAGATCAAACTGACTTTTAGACAGACTATTTAACACACACACACACAAAGACACAGACACTGACATTCTATGGAGGAGTAGAATTTCAAAATCAGTGAAGTAAACTAGGGTTTCTTGAACTCTGCACTATTCATATTTTGATTTGGATTGTTCTTTGTCATGGGGCTTTCCTTTGTGTTGTAGGATGTTTAGCAGCATATATGACCTCTACCCAATAGACGCCAATTACATCTTCTAGTTATGACAACCAAAAATGTCTCCAGATATTGTCAAATATCCTTGGAGGCCAAATCATCCTTGGTTGAAGACTGTTGAAGTAGACAATCTCTCATTCCTTTTTCATTTCCTCATCTCTCCATTCATTCTCTCACTCATTCAGTTCAGCCTATTCATTTGTGTTATAAATGTTCTCCAAGAATATGTGTGTTGTGCAGGTGGTATTCTAGATACTCCTGACCCACCGTGTCTGGTGATTGGTCTAGGGGTGGGGTGCCAACAAAGTGTACTAATTCTAAAGTGTATGTCTTGGTTTTTTCATGATACAGGGGTTCAGCAGAAATGAAATTCACGTAGTGCATCGTCAGCCTCAGCTTCTGGATTGTATCAGAAGTTCCATGATTTTGTAATGTAAGTTTTGCTTGGATGAACGTCTATGCTAGTTATTACAGTTTTCTAATCCACAAATTAAAGCTTAACTCACAGATACAGTCCCGGGGGAAGAGACCACCAGTTGTTGTCATTTTTCTGTTGACTTATTTGAAAATCTCCAAATTGCTCAAGAGGATGTCCACAAAATTGAAATCCTTTTATTATTAAACTAGTCTATGTGGAAACTACTCCATGGCCAAATTATCTTTTAATAAGGCAATTTCCTACTTTCTCAAGTCAAAAGGCCCCTTAAGAATTTGATTTGAAATTCTGATATTGTGGTTTCCTTATAATGGACCCAAGTGACTCTTGCAGCCTTTTGGAAATGTGATCTCCATGGAGAATTTTAGTTTAACTCATTATAGTTTGATCTTTCTTGCAAAGAGGTGGATGTGCATCCCTTCAGGACAGAAAGGGTATAATAAACATCAGAATGGTCCTTAGATCAAACTGACTTTTAGACAGACTATTTAACACACACACACACAAAGACACAGACACTGACATTCTATGGAGGAGTAGAATTTCAAAATCAGTGAAGTAAACTAGGGTTTCTTGAACTCTGCACTATTCATATTTTGATTTGGATTGTTCTTTGTCATGGGGCTTTCCTTTGTGTTGTAGGATGTTTAGCAGCATATATGACCTCTACCCAATAGACGCCAATTACATCTTCTAGTTATGACAACCAAAAATGTCTCCAGATATTGTCAAATATCCTTGGAGGCCAAATCATCCTTGGTTGAAGACTGTTGAAGTAGACAATCTCTCATTCCTTTTTCATTTCCTCATCTCTCCATTCATTCTCTCACTCATTCAGTTCAGCCTATTCATTTGTGTTATAAATGTTCTCCAAGAATATGTGTGTTGTGCAGGTGGTATTCTAGATACTCCTGACCCACCGTGTCTGGTGATTGGTCTAGGGGTGGGGTGCCAACAAAGTGTACTAATTCTAAAGTGTATGTCTTGGTTTTTTCATGATTTAGGGTGATCCAAGGTTTTCTTTGCAATACGATAATGTGTACTCAGTATTCCAATAAAAAATAGCTGGTCACTGAGAGAGGGGTGGAGGAGGGATGGAGCCAGGGATATACATATGACTAATCTGGGATTATACATATCTGTAAACAACAAAACTCTGTAAAAAGAAAAAGTGAAATTAAAAAATAGCTGGTAAAACAACAAAACTCTGTAAAAGTGAAAAGTAACATAAAAATAAATCAATAAATTTTATTGAATAGATTGAGCACAAAAGGCAATAAAATGATACAATCAGTAAAAAAAAAATAGCTGGTCAAAAGTACTGATTAGTTTGTGTAAATTATCTTCTTTAGTGCTCACAGCAATCCAATGAGGTGGGAATTTTTTTTTAATTTTTATTTGACTTTTTACTTTTACAGAGTTTTGTTGTTTACAGATATGTATGATCCCAGATTAGTCATATGTATATCCCCCCATCCCACCTCTCCAGGCTGTTGCCCCTTCAAGATCCACTTTTCCCACAGTGCAATGACAATAGCTGTTTTTTTCACATATGATAGTATAGGTTTTCATGCTACTTCCTTTATGCCTCCCACACACTGTTCATTCCCCATGATGTCCATATGTCTATTCTCCATGTCGGTTTTTCCATCACTTCATTGCATGTGTTATCATTACCATCCTATTACACTCCATATATGTGTGTTAGTATATTGCACTTGTCTTCCTCTTTTTGACTTACTTCACTTTTTATGATAGGTTCTAGACCCAACCACCTCATTAGAACTGATTCTTCTGCATTTCTGTTTACAGCTGTGTAGTATTCCATTGTATATATGTACCAGAGCTTTTGGATCCATTTATTCGTCGATGGACATCTAGGTAGCTTCCATGTTCTAGCTATTGTGTAGAGAGCTACAATGAATACTGGGGTACAGGTGCCTCTTTCAGTTTTGACTTCATCAGGGTATAAGCCTAAGAGTGGGATTGCTGGGTCGTATAGTGCTTCTATTTTTAGTTTTTAAAGGAATCTCCATACTGTCTTCCATAGCAGTTGTATCAATTTACATTCAAGGCGGGAATTTTTGTACCTTTCATTTAAAGCTGCACTAACTAAGTCAGAGAGAGTTTAAATAGCTTTCCAAAAGTCTCGTTTAAGACATGGAACCAGAGCTCCTGTTCATAATCACCATCCATCCATCCATCTAGCCATCTCTCCCTCCCTGCCTCCACCTACCTACCCACAAATTATTCATTAGACTGTCGATCCAGCCGACAATCAAACAGGTCCAGAGAGGGAGAGTCACGGCTAAGAAAGAAAGATTATAGAAAAGATGGGGTCGAGAGGGCCAGCAACACAACAGAACACTCTGTTAGCCACTGACCTTGCACAGCCTCACAGTTAATTAGACAGAAGGTAGGCTGTGTTCTGCTGAAGGAGCCAACCTTGGGAGCACACAGCAGCATTCCCACGCTTAGAGGCTATAAGGCATGGCCAGGGCTCTCACGGCCCCCGACATTAGACCTTCATTATTCATGAATTCAGCAAATGTTTATTAAATGCCAATTACATGGAAGGAAGTCCTTCTCTTTAATAAAGCTGTTGCCCTTCAAGATCCACTTTTCCCACAGTGCAATGACAATAGCTGTTTTTTTCACATATGATAGTATAGGTTTTCATGCTACTTCCTTTATGCCTCCCACACACTGTTCATTCCCCATGATGTCCATATGTCTATTCTCCATGTCGGTTTTTCCATCACTTCATTGCATGTGTTATCATTACCATCCTATTACACTCCATATATGTGTGTTAGTATATTGCACTTGTCTTCCTCTTTTTGACTTACTTCACTTTTTATGATAGGTTCTAGACCCAACCACCTCATTAGAACTGATTCTTCTGCATTTCTGTTTACAGCTGTGTAGTATTCCATTGTATATATGTACCAGAGCTTTTGGATCCATTTATTCGTCGATGGACATCTAGGTAGCTTCCATGTTCTAGCTATTGTGTAGAGAGCTACAATGAATACTGGGGTACAGGTGCCTCTTTCAGTTTTGACTTCATCAGGGTATAAGCCTAAGAGTGGGATTGCTGGGTCGTATAGTGCTTCTATTTTAGTTTTTAAAGGAATCTCCATACTGTCTTCCATAGCAGTTGTATCAATTTACATTCAAGGCGGGAATTTTTGTACCTTTCATTTAAAGCTGCACTAACTAAGTCAGAGAGAGTTTAAATAGCTTTCCAAAAGTCTCGTTTAAGACATGGAACCAGAGCTCCTGTTCATAATCACCATCCATCCATCCATCTAGCCATCTCTCCCTCCCTGCCTCCACCTACCTACCCACAAATTATTCATTAGACTGTCGATCCAGCCGACAATCAAACAGGTCCAGAGAGGGAGAGAGTCACGGCTAAGAAAGAAAGATTATAGAAAAGATGGGGTCGAGAGGGCCAGCAACACAACAGAACACTCTGTTAGCCACTGACCTTGCACAGCCTCACAGTTAATTAGACAGAAGGTAGGCTGTGTTCTGCTGAAGGAGCCAACCTTGGGAGCACACAGCAGCATTCCCACGCTTAGAGGCTATAAGGCATGGCCAGGGCTCTCACGGCCCCCGACATTAGACCTTCATTATTCATGAATTCAGCAAATGTTTATTAAATGCCAATTACATGGAAGGAAGTCCTTCTCTAATAGCTTTTGAGGTATTTTTGTGAGGGAAGGAGAGGAGTGCCATGGCAACAGTGGGCCAGAAATTGTTCACAGTCCTGTGTATCACAAGCTTCACCAAGGATGGTGTGTCTGTATCTTTTAACAGTAGTGGGTCCAGAGAAGCTCCCTTCAAGTCTCAGTTCAGAAGGTGAAGGAAAGGCGTTGGCTCTGAGCTTTGCACTTGAGAAGAGGTTTTCCCTGGGGCAGGTTGAGGTAGGGTCTTTGATGTTGTCTTCTCTATACCCCGCCTAGGCTGCTCCCGGCCAAAGATTCTGTGCAGGAGATATGCTGGCACCGTCAGAGAGACAGCCAAGCATTGCATGTCAACTCAGGCTTCCTGAGGTTAAGAGGGGAAGTGTGTTTGGAAATTACTTCATTAGACCCAGAAAGACTAGAAGATGACTTTCAGAAGGTCAGGGGAAATGAATGCTATGAAGCAACAAAAGATGAGTTCATGCAGCTTGAAGGATGAGTGGCACTATTCCTGGCATGTAGGACAGACTTCATAAATAGTACCTCATTATCACTTCTAATGGGCCCTGGTCTCCCTTGGCCATTGGTTCAGCTGTGCACACAGGGGTGGTTCATGAAGAGATCAGGAATTGGCTTCAGGACAGGCTGCTTTATGTAACTGTCTGTTTACCACATGCACATGTTAGTACAACTCACTTACAGACGACTCACCAGTGCTTCAGCTATGAACTCTGGAGATGAAGTGCAGAAAGCTTTCCGGACAGGCTGATACGCACGTGGAAAGACATCCTCGCCTCAGATCAGGCAGTGAGGGACATGGCTCATGCGCTTTGTTGTTTATATAAGTTGTTAGGTGTGCTGCAAATGGATTAACTTTAATTCTTCAATAGGCCTAGACACTAATGATGAGAAATACTTATGATAGACTAAGAACTGCCATCCAAACAATTTTCAATGTGGAATCATATAATTTGGAGCTAGTGGCTAATCCTAAGGTACACGGGGGTTAAGTTGAAGGCACACACATGTTGGTTGCTTTTCAAGTCTTTTACTTTCAGGTTTGAGCAGTGCTAACCTTTCTTGAAAAGCTATGGTTATTTGCGTCTACTCTGGTAAAGGATGGGTGATCTCCACACCATTCCTCCACGGTACCTCCCTTGCAGACAATCACCACTTAACATGCAGCCAAGACTAGTTTCCAATATTTTCTTCCATGAAAGAGTCATTCCCAGATCAACTGTTTCCAAGGCACCAAATAGATTTTTTCTTCAACCCCTTCTGTTTTTGAAGGTGTTTATGCAGCTAGGGTGAAACTCCTGTCTTTTATCTTTTTCCCACTCACCACCGACATCCATCACTCACTGAGTGATGATCTCTTACGCCCCTTCCTGCGGCTCTCCTGCTCCCTTACATGGGGGTGATGGTGCTTGAGGAGCATCAGTGAGTTCTTCCTAGTCCACCAAGCTCTCCTACCAATTCCTTTATTTCCGTGACTCCAAATGAATGCGTTCGCATAGAAATGACAGTTTCCCAAGCTTGCCGGATTGTGGAAATCACTAGCATTCTTGTGAAAATAACTGACTTCAGGAACTTCTTCAGTAGACAATGAGCCACAAACCTCTGTGCTGGGCCTGCCTTGGGCTAAATGCTGGACAAGTTCAAGTAGATGGCTCAGGTGGATTGTTTTTGAGGTACCACAACTGGGAACGGGGTGGGGATGAGGGTTGTATTGATAACTTTAGGAAAAGAGGTGGGTAGGGGGTATAGACTGTAGAAAGACCAGTCACACTAATCTGGGAACATACATATCTGTAAACAACAAAACTCTGTAAAAGTTAAAAGTAAAATAAAAGTTATTTTAAAAACAAAGGAAAGAAAGACCAGTCACAGCTTTCTGTGGACCCATAGCTGGGCCTTTGGGTCAGCTTAGAGTAGGAAGAATTCAGTCTTGGAGAGATGGCAATAAAACAGATGAAGGCTTCCCTCATGGTTCAGTGGGTAAGGACACCACTTTGCAGTGCAAGGGGTGCCGGTTTGATCCCTGCCCTGGGAAGATCCCACGTGCCACGGAGCAACTGGAAGAATGTGTCCAACTACAGAGCCGGAGCTGTGGAGCGCATGTGCCCAGAGGTGGTGCTCTGCAGCGAGAAAGGCCACTGTGATGGGAGGCCCACACAGGTCAGAGAACAAAGGTGGATGAAAATGGATAAATGAAAGACCAATAAAAGTGGCCAAAAAACAAAACAAAACAGTTGATTCCTGGTTATTTCTGCTCGACCCCTGATGGTCCTCCTTAAACTCTGCTGTCAGTTTGGGCATTGCCATACAATCAGCATGAGAATTTGTGTTGACCAATTCACCCTCAGGGACTGGGGCCTTTGGTGAACTTTCAAAGGTCCACTCTCCCTGGAGGTGAACTTGCAAGTGGCCAGGATGAGGGTCAACAGAAGAAATTTGTTCAGCACAGTTGCACATTTAAATCTAGACGTGACAGAAAGTAACCCTGATCTCCCAGGTTCTGAAAATCTCAGCATTTTAGTCAATAAAGTGTACCTTCAATTTATACGCCTTTAAAAAAATAGGTCTTTCTGTTCAAAATGCTCTTAGACTGAAAGAGCGAATCTCAGATCCCACCATGGCAGAGAAACGGATCCAGGCCAGTAGGCAGAAGCAAGGCTGCTTGCCTCGGGTTTGTTCTTATCAGACTGGAGGGTGCAGCCCAGTGATCCTAACTGGCTGCTCAGTCTGTGAGCATAAGGACGAAGTGGCAGCATCTGGCAGTCAGATGTGCCTGCACACAAACTTCACTCCACTAGGCTTCTCTCAGCCTTGCACCAAGAGTGGGTTGTTTGTAAGCGATTCATTACATAAAACTTGCCAGAAGCCACTGCTCTGCCATCTTGCCTATTTTTTTAAGTTAAGTGAAAGATTCTTTAAATTCTATAGTGCTTTCCAGCTTTCAGAAGTTTCACATACACAATTTCAAATAGTCCCATAATAACCTCTTTATGTCCCTACTCCGGTATTGTCCTTGCTCCTTCCCTCTCACCACTGGTGACCACTAGGTTGCTCTCTGTGCCTGTGGGTCTGCTTTTTTGTTTTATTCACTAGTTTTTAGATTCCACATGTAAGTGATGTCCTACAATATTTGTCTTTCTCTGCTTGACTGATTTCACTTAGTGTAATGTACTTCAAGTTCACCCATGTTTCAGTAAATGGCACAGTTTTGTTCTTTTATTTTTGTTGAGTAATATGCCGTGTGTGTATGTGCTCTGTGCTCAGCTGTGTCTGACTTTGCAGCACCATGGACTGTAGGCCACCAGGCTCCTCTGCCCATGGAATTTTCCAGGCAACAATACTGGGGTGGGCTGCCATTTCCTCCTCTAGGAACTCTTCCTGACCGAGGGATTGAACATGTGTCTCTTTGCCTCTCCTATACTGGCAGGCAAATTCTTTACCACTGAGCCACTGGGAAGCTCTGCTCTCTCTCTCTCTATATATATATATGTGTGTGTGTGTATGTGTGTGTATATATATATATATATACACACACATATATACATATATATATATATACACATATATATATATATGTATATATATATCACATCTTCTTATCTGTCTATTTGTCTTCTTATCTACTCATCTTTTGACGAACACTTAGGTTGCTTCTGTATCTTGGCAATTGTAAATATACTGCTATGGACTTTTTCCATCTTGCCTTTGCTCGACACTTTTGTTCTTAGATTTGGGAGTGCCTTTCCTTTTTCCTAAATGATGATGAGAACTGGGCATGCAGTGTACCCTTAGAGAGATCCTCTGCATTCAGAGGTGTCGCCAGAGAATACTCCCAAATAAAGGTGACTTTGCAGGAAGGTAACTTCCCTTGTTAGCCAGTGAGCTCTAACTTATCCAAATACCCAGGTTCCTCAGGGAACTGATCTTTTGTCTTCAGACACATATTAGTAAGGTATTGTAAGGTATTGCAAAGGCCTCCTATTCCCAGTTCCTCAAAGGGAACTGATCTTTTGTCTTCATGCTGGGACAGCCCAAAACCTTGCCAGAAGCCACTGCTCTGCCATCTTGCCTATTTTTAAGTTAAGTGAAAGATTCTTTAAATTCTATAGTGCTTTCCAGCTTTCAGAAGTTTCACATACACAATTTCAAATAGTCCCATAATAACCTCTTTATGTCCCTACTCCGGTATTGTCCTTGCTCCTTCCCTCTCACCACTGGTGACCACTAGGTTGCTCTCTGTGCCTGTGGGTCTGCTTTTTTGTTTTATTCACTAGTTTTTAGATTCCACATGTAAGTGATGTCCTACAATATTTGTCTTTCTCTGCTTGACTGATTTCACTTAGTGTAATGTACTTCAAGTTCACCCATGTTTCAGTAAATGGCACAGTTTTGTTCTTTTATTTTTGTTGAGTAATATGCCGTGTGTGTATGTGCTCTGTGCTCAGCTGTGTCTGACTTTGCAGCACCATGGACTGTAGGCCACCAGGCTCCTCTGCCCATGGAATTTTCCAGGCAACAATACTGGGGTGGGCTGCCATTTCCTCCTCTAGGAACTCTTCCTGACCGAGGGATTGAACATGTGTCTCTTTGCCTCTCCTATACTGGCAGGCAAATTCTTTACCACTGAGCCACTGGGAAGCTCTGCTCTCTCTCTCTCTATATATATATATGTGTGTGTGTGTATGTGTGTGTATATATATATATATATACACACACATATATACATATATATATATATACACATATATATATATATGTATATATATATCACATCTTCTTATCTGTCTATTTGTCTTCTTATCTACTCATCTTTTGACGAACACTTAGGTTGCTTCTGTATCTTGGCAATTGTAAATATACTGCTATGGACTTTTTCCATCTTGCCTTTGCTCGACACTTTTGTTCTTAGATTTGGGAGTGCCTTTCCTTTTTCCTAAATGATGATGAGAACTGGGCATGCAGTGTACCCTTAGAGAGATCCTCTGCATTCAGAGGTGTCGCCAGAGAATACTCCCAAATAAAGGTGACTTTGCAGGAAGGTAACTTCCCTTGTTAGCCAGTGAGCTCTAACTTATCCAAATACCCAGGTTCCTCAGGGAACTGATCTTTTGTCTTCAGACACATATTAGTAAGGTATTGTAAGGTATTGCAAAGGCCTCCTATTCCCAAGTTCAGACATACAAACCCTTAGCCATATGAAGAGCTTGAAATTTGTCTGAAGGTTCTTGATGAGGGCTTATCCTCTATGTCCACATGACATTCTTATGCTGGGCAGTCCATCTGTTCCCAATAGGGAGCCTTAACAGCTCTTGGTCCATACAAGTCCCCTCTGCTTGGCTTATCTGAAGTTGCAAGGTTTTCCCCATGTGATTTCCATTCTGGCAGCAATTCAGGCATGCAAAATTGCTGTGGACAGAGCATCCTAATTTGAGGTTTTGTAGAGTAGAGTGCAGAAGGAGAGGTCATGTTGGTTCTCCCAGTGGACTGTCAGTCCCCTGCCGTGCAGTCCAGTGCTGAGCACATTGCTTCCCTAATTCTTACAGTCCTTCCAGGTCCTTGAGTTATAGGATCTGTTTTCCACTTATTGTCCCAAATATCCAGAAATTCCCTGCCTATCTCTGGTTAATGTGCAAGTGCTTTAGAAAGAATTGCTTTCAATGAATATATTTTCCAAATTTATTTGCATTTTAATGATTAGGTGACTTTTCAAAAAGATGCAGAAGACTTTATGGTTTACCCAAATATATCACTTTCCCTTTGTGCCTTCTTCCATTGCCTATCTTCACAAACATCCTTAAAGCAACAGTAATATTCTTTTTCTATAAGAAGTTTAGAAAGGTCAATATGAAAAGTCCTAAAGTTCACTAGACTATTGTGGAAAGAACATGGATGATATACAGAAGAAATACAAATGTAAAATATAGAAAGGAATTCCAATTCACTTGTAAGGGAATAGCTAAGACAAATTAAGGGCTTCCTTGGTGGCTCAGACAATAAATAATCTGCCTGCAATGAGGGAGACCTGAGTTTGTTTCTGGGATTGGGAAGGTCCCTAGAAAAAGGGAACAACTCCCCACTCCAGTATTCTTGCCTGGAGAACCCCGTGAACAGAGAAGCCTGGCAGGCTACAGTCCATGGGGTCTCAAATAGTCAGACACGACTGAACAGCTTTCACTTACGCAAGACAAGCTAAGATAACAATGAAGTGCCACTTTCCTCTTGTAAAAATAGCAGAGTACAAAGTGCGATGGTGACATCACAGGAGTGATAAAGGGGATCCTCTCCTCCAGGGGAGGGGCAGCACAGCTCTGAAATTAACAGGATGGAGGGGCCCAGAAAGGGAGGATGGGGCTTTTGGATACTATGTCCACATGACATTCTTATGCTGGGCAGTCCATCTGTTCCCAATAGGGAGCCTTAACAGCTCTTGGTCCATACAAGTCCCCTCTGCTTGGCTTATCTGAAGTTGCAAGGTTTTCCCCATGTGATTTCCATTCTGGCAGCAATTCAGGCATGCAAAATTGCTGTGGACAGAGCATCCTAATTTGAGGTTTTGTAGAGTAGAGTGCAGAAGGAGAGGTCATGTTGGTTCTCCCAGTGGACTGTCAGTCCCCTGCCGTGCAGTCCAGTGCTGAGCACATTGCTTCCCTAATTCTTACAGTCCTTCCAGGTCCTTGAGTTATAGGATCTGTTTTCCACTTATTGTCCCAAATATCCAGAAATTCCCTGCCTATCTCTGGTTAATGTGCAAGTGCTTTAGAAAGAATTGCTTTCAATGAATATATTTTCCAAATTTATTTGCATTTTAATGATTAGGTGACTTTTCAAAAAGATGCAGAAGACTTTATGGTTTACCCAAATATATCACTTTCCCTTTGTGCCTTCTTCCATTGCCTATCTTCACAAACATCCTTAAAGCAACAGTAATATTCTTTTTCTATAAGAAGTTTAGAAAGGTCAATATGAAAAGTCCTAAAGTTCACTAGACTATTGTGGAAAGAACATGGATGATATACAGAAGAAATACAAATGTAAAATATAGAAAGGAATTCCAATTCACTTGTAAGGGAATAGCTAAGACAAATTAAGGGCTTCCTTGGTGGCTCAGACAATAAATAATCTGCCTGCAATGAGGGAGACCTGAGTTTGTTTCTGGGATTGGGAAGGTCCCTAGAAAAAGGGAACAACTCCCCACTCCAGTATTCTTGCCTGGAGAACCCCGTGAACAGAGAAGCCTGGCAGGCTACAGTCCATGGGGTCTCAAATAGTCAGACACGACTGAACAGCTTTCACTTACGCAAGACAAGCTAAGATAACAATGAAGTGCCACTTTCCTCTTGTAAAAATAGCAGAGTACAAAGTGCGATGGTGACATCACAGGAGTGATAAAGGGGATCCTCTCCTCCAGGGGAGGGGCAGCACAGCTCTGAAATTAACAGGATGGAGGGGCCCAGAAAGGGAGGATGGGGCTTTTGGATACTCTCTGTGGAGTTTGCCTTAGTTGGCATGTGCCCAGGACTGAGGAAGACACAAAGATTAGCCAAAGTAAAGAACGGTGATGCGAGGAAGACCTTCGGCACTCCTTGGCCTAAGAAGAAAACCAGCCAGGGCACACTCCAGGTAGGTGTGATGTCTGCAGAGAGCGCAGAGGATGGAGAGTATAGATGTACTCTAGGGAGGCAGACGCAGTGGGGCTGGAGGGTGGGCATGGCTGAGGGTTAGTCCAGTACTCTCCCAGGCTTTAGGTCGCCATGTGCATATGTGTCTGTAGTGTATGTATAGATGAAGAATAAAACTGAAATCACAGCCATGCCTTGTTTTTAATCTGCTATTTTTTTTTTTTTACAAAATAGTATTGGGTTATTCAACCAAAAAATTGACTTGATTATTTTAAAACTTATGTATATAGTATTGATATTTACCTGTTTACATACTGTTGTAAATAAGAAATTATTTACAATAGTTTAATAGTAAAAAAAAAAACTATTGCAAAAAATTACTTCCTATGTTAGAGTCAACATTTCTGAACTTTTTAATTGGAAAATAAGAATGGTCACAGTTCCCATATAATCTCCTATACGTTGAGAAGAATTCTAGGTTAAAATTCTAAGACTTCTGTTTCTAACTCTCTCTAAGTAACTGGTATTTAACTAACTATCTTGCTTCAAACAACTATAAAACTAAACAAAATATATGAAGCATCAGTTGTTATGTTTTTTGAATAGCTTTTTTAGCCTTTTATTTTGCATTGCAGTGTAGCCAATTAATAGTGTTGTGATAGCTTCAGGTGAACAGCGAAGGAACTTGGCCACATATTCCTGTGCCCATTCTCCCTAGAAAAGGGAACAACTCCCCACTCCAGTATTCTTGCCTGGAGAACCCCGTGAACAGAGAAGCCTGGCAGGCTACAGTCCATGGGGTCTCAAATAGTCAGACACGACTGAACAGCTTTCACTTACGCAAGACAAGCTAAGATAACAATGAAGTGCCACTTTCCTCTTGTAAAAATAGCAGAGTACAAAGTGCGATGGTGACATCACAGGAGTGATAAAGGGGATCCTCTCCTCCAGGGGAGGGGCAGCACAGCTCTGAAATTAACAGGATGGAGGGGCCCAGAAAGGGAGGATGGGGCTTTTGGATACTCTCTGTGGAGTTTGCCTTAGTTGGCATGTGCCCAGGACTGAGGAAGACACAAAGATTAGCCAAAGTAAAGAACGGTGATGCGAGGAAGACCTTCGGCACTCCTTGGCCTAAGAAGAAAACCAGCCAGGGCACACTCCAGGTAGGTGTGATGTCTGCAGAGAGCGCAGAGGATGGAGAGTATAGATGTACTCTAGGGGAGGCAGACGCAGTGGGGCTGGAGGGTGGGCATGGCTGAGGGTTAGTCCAGTACTCTCCCAGGCTTTAGGTCGCCATGTGCATATGTGTCTGTAGTGTATGTATAGATGAAGAATAAAACTGAAATCACAGCCATGCCTTGTTTTTAATCTGCTATTTTTTTTTTTTTTTACAAAATAGTATTGGGTTATTCAACCAAAAAATTGACTTGATTATTTTAAAACTTATGTATATAGTATTGATATTTACCTGTTTACATACTGTTGTAAATAAGAAATTATTTACAATAGTTTAATAGTAAAAAAAAAAACTATTGCAAAAAATTACTTCCTATGTTAGAGTCAACATTTCTGAACTTTTTAATTGGAAAATAAGAATGGTCACAGTTCCCATATAATCTCCTATACGTTGAGAAGAATTCTAGGTTAAAATTCTAAGACTTCTGTTTCTAACTCTCTCTAAGTAACTGGTATTTAACTAACTATCTTGCTTCAAACAACTATAAAACTAAACAAAATATATGAAGCATCAGTTGTTATGTTTTTTGAATAGCTTTTTTAGCCTTTTATTTTGCATTGCAGTGTAGCCAATTAATAGTGTTGTGATAGCTTCAGGTGAACAGCGAAGGAACTTGGCCACACATATTCCTGTGCCCATTCTCCCCTAGACTCTCCTCTCAGCCAGGCTGCCACATAACATTGAGCAGAGTTAACCTGTTTATTTTCAGTTTAACATATTTTCAGGAGCATTTTCCCTTCATTGAACATAGGATTTAAAGTCACCGTTGAAAGGTTTGCTTTTTTAATTGGAGCATAGCTGCTTCAAATGTTGTATTTAGTTTCTGCAGTACAGCAAAGTGGATCATCTATATATGTACATACATCCACTCATTTTTGGATTTCCTTCCTGTTTAGGTGACCACAGAGCACGGAGTAGAGATATCTGTGCTATCCAGTGGGTTCTCATTAGTCATCTATTCTATATGTAGTAGTGTGTCTATATCAATTTCAGTCTCCCAGTTCCTCCCACTCCCTCTTCTCCCTTTGGTGTCCACACACTTGTTCTCTATTTCTGCTTTGCAAATAAGTGCATCTGTACCATTTTCCAAGGGAGACCAGCCATGACCTGAATTAAAGACCAGCCCCTGTCACTTGCTCCATATCTTTCCCACTTGGTTTTCTCTTACCATCGATCACTATAAAATACACAAGTGTGCAGTACCTCCCGTAAAACTGGAAGCTGTAGGAAAGCATAGGGCGTCTCTCTTCTACTTACATCTGTCTTTTCAGTGCCTGGACTTCAGACGTGTGTGTGTATTCAGTCACTTAGAGTCATGTTGGAGTTTTTCAACCCTATGGTCTGTAATTCTCCAGGCTCCTCTGTCCATGGGATTCTCCAGGCAAGAAAATTAGAGTCAGTTGCCATGTCATCCTCAAGGAATTCTCCAGATCGAGGGTTTGAACTTGTGCCTCTTGTGTCTCCTGCACTGGCAGGTGGAGTCTTTACTACTAGGGCCACCTGGTGAACCCTCAGCCACAAACAAGGTAGCTTTATTGAATGAATGATTGAATGAATGAATGCAAATAATATAGCCTATCAAATGGGTACTATCTAAAATTTAAAGGTAGTTCCCAAGTTTACTGAGAAATAATTGAGAGATATAATCATATATGTTTGAAGTATACAACATGATATATGTGTATATATATTTATATGTAAGATGATGATTGGTAACAAGACAATTAACACACCATCATCTCACATAAATAAGTCTTATTTTGTGTTGACAAGAATGTTTAAGATCTGCTCTCAGCAATTTTCAAGTTTACAAGTGTATTATTAACTATAGCCACTACCCTGTATATTAGATCTCAGAATGCTTTCATCATATGACTGAAGGTTTCTATACCCTTCTGTCTATGTCTCCCCTCACCCTCCTACCCCAGTGGTACACACGTGTGCTACCATAGAGAATTTGTACTCGTTTGGCCCATTTCACTTTGCATAATGCCATCAAATTACATCCATGTTGTCTTGGGCGATAGGAGTTCCTTCTTTTTATGGCTGCATAATATTCCTTTGTGTGTTTATACTGGCTTTCCCATGTGGTTGGTACTAGTGGTAAAGAACCAGCCTGCCAATGCAGGAAACACAAGAGACACAGGATCAATCCCTGGGTTGGAAAGGTCCTATGGAGGCACTTCATTTTCTTTATCCTACCATTCACTGAAGGACATTAAGGTTTTTCCGTATCTTGGTCATTGAGTTGCTGCAGTGAACGTGGGCACACATATCTCTTTGTACTCCTAAAATTTTAATGTATGTTTATCCTTGGACATTCAGAGGAAACTGGAAGCTGTAGGAAAGCATAGGGCGTCTCTCTTCTACTTACATCTGTCTTTTCAGTGCCTGGACTTCAGACGTGTGTGTGTATTCAGTCACTTAGAGTCATGTTGGAGTTTTTCAACCCTATGGTCTGTAATTCTCCAGGCTCCTCTGTCCATGGGATTCTCCAGGCAAGAAAATTAGAGTCAGTTGCCATGTCATCCTCAAGGAATTCTCCAGATCGAGGGTTTGAACTTGTGCCTCTTGTGTCTCCTGCACTGGCAGGTGGAGTCTTTACTACTAGGGCCACCTGGTGAACCCTCAGCCACAAACAAGGTAGCTTTATTGAATGAATGATTGAATGAATGAATGCAAATAATATAGCCTATCAAATGGTTACTATCTAAAATTTAAAGGTATTTCCCAAGTTTACTGAGAAATAATTGATAGATATAATCATATATGTTTAAAGTATACAACATGATATATGTGTATATATATATTATATGTAAGATGATGATTGGTAACAAGACAATTAACACACCATCATCTCACATAAATAAGTCTTATTTTGTGTTGACAAGAATGTTTAAGATCTGCTCTCAGCAATTTTCAAGTTTACAAGTGTATTATTAACTATAGCCACTACCCTGTATATTAGATCTCAGAATGCTTTCATCATATGACTGAAGGTTTCTATACCCTTCTGTCTATGTCTCCCCTCACCCTCCTACCCCAGTGGTACACACGTGTGCTACCATAGAGAATTTGTACTCGTTTGGCCCATTTCACTTTGCATAATGCCATCAAATTACATCCATGTTGTCTTGGGCGATAGGAGTTCCTTCTTTTTATGGCTGCATAATATTCCTTTGTGTGTTTATACTGGCTTTCCCATGTGGTTGGTACTAGTGGTAAAGAACCAGCCTGCCAATGCAGGAAACACAAGAGACACAGGATCAATCCCTGGGTTGGAAAGGTCCTATGGAGGCACTTCATTTTCTTTATCCTACCATTCACTGAAGGACATTAAGGTTTTTTCCGTATCTTGGTCATTTTGAGTAATGCTGCAGTGAACGTGGGCACACATATCTCTTTGTACTCTCTAAAATTTTAATGTATGTTTATCCTTGGACATTCAGAGGACTTTCAACTTTCTACTCTTGTCTGTAAAACTCCAGTGACTTTCTCTGTACATAAATCTTCACTGGTTTCACTAAGAAGTCCCTCTGGTCAGACCTCAGGGTGTGACATTGCAGGAAAGATGAAGGTGCTCATCATGGAGCTATCTCTTAAGAGATTCGGTTGTTTGGTACCCGTTGTAGAGTATAGGGTCCAGAATACACTGGAATGTATCCAGAGCTCGAGATGTGTTTAAGGAGTGAAGTAACTAAGCAGCCAGTGGAGCCAGAGGAGAGGGACCCCTCCATGCCATCTCCTAGGTCCTCCAGGAGTGTCGGGGCCAGGGCAGCTTGGTGCCGTGAGAACTGTTCCTGGTGACCAGATGGTCTCCTCCCTCACGGAGGCCTGTGGGTGGATGGCTGCCACATGAGTCACTGTGGCCACTGAGAACCACCAAGGAGCTCAGGCAGCCTAATGAACTGGGCTCTTTGCCCCAGAAGGCATTTTGTGGATTCTAAGGATCAAAGGGGACCTGAGTGAAGAAATGGGATTTCATAGTCTTAACCGCAGAGGTGACAAATGTCTTCCAGAGTTTTCTGGGCTGTAATCAATTATGTTTGGGGCAAGACCGCAGGAGCATCTTGGCAGAGGGCATCTGGAGTGCCAGGAGGGAGGGAGGACAAGGGATAATTGGTTATGTGTGCTGGTGGGAGGCTGAAATCTCCCAATGCTGGCTGGAACTTGGGGCTGGCAAGGCGGCGGCTCACTCCTCAGACAGAAGAGAGCCAGCATTCATCCCACTTCCTTCCTGTGTGCTCTTCTGAAAATCCCCGTCATCACTTTTTTCTTCCCTCGCCCACATGTTGCTTGTCTTGGATTTGGGGTCTATTTGAATGGGAGTCAGTCTTGGCTTAACTAACTCCGAACGTGTAGAACGGAGCCCCTTATTTTCCATGGGTACCAATTTATGGGTTAGAAACCAAAGAGAAAGAGTAGCAAACTAGGAACATGTGGGTTGGGAAGGACCATCTGCTTATGGAATTGTGAGGTTGGGTTATAGGATATTAGCACTATTACAGGAATCATTCTCTGTAGGAAGTTCCTAGCTAACACATCACAGATGGGCCTAGAGGTTTTGAGCCCTGAGAGGTCAAACTTATTGGATGACTTCCTTAAACCCTTTCAGCATGTCTAGGGCTGAGATCAAGTCACCAACGGATGGCTGCTGACCAAGGATCCTCCCAGGACCCCGTCTTCACATTTCACAGCAGGGATACAGGCCTCCTGCCCCAGGATAGGTAGTTTGGCCCCAAGGCTGGCCTTTCTTTTCTCATCATTTTGGTGTCTGCTGTTTTGGCTGCAAGACTGGCACTCTGACTTAGTCTGTGTGAATTTTAAATCCTGGGCAATTTTTTCAGATGTGGATAATGTTTCTCAGCTTCCTGATTACCTTTCTGTCCTCTGGGAGGCAAGCAGCAGAGGGAAGAGAGGGGAGAGCAATGTTACAGCAGGAGCCCCTCTATCATTTTGAAAGATGCCAAGCATCTCATGGCCCTGAGTGAAAGAAACTGATGTTTATGGGAAGGGACTTGCTATTATTTGGGAGCATTTAAGCTTTCATCAGGGTCTAGTCAAGGGATCAACTGTTTATCCTGTGTATCTGTGTGCAAAGCCAAATGAACGTATGTTCTGGCAAACTGTGAGTTAAACATAGCCAAACATTAGGAACTAGTCATACCTACCACCGACTCCACTTGCTTTGAATAAACAGCCTCTTGTTTCTCTCTTCAAATTGACAACAGAAGTCATAAGTGACAGGCCCAGGGCTGTGATGAGCCAAAAGATGTCACCTGCCTGTCTCCTGGATCCTGTCTGAAAACTGGACAAATTTGGGATTGAAGGTTACCAGTCAGTGCACAGAGCTAGGCAGCTTGACCTTGAAGAGAATATTCACAGTCAGAGATTTTCCCTAAAGCTCAACTGTCAAATTTTGCTTCACTAGGGTGGGTGGCTTGATTAAACTCAAGACCCCATGGGTACCAATTTATGGGTTAGAAACCAAAGAGAAAGAGTAGCAAACTAGGAACATGTGGGTTGGGAAGGACCATCTGCTTATGGAATTGTGAGGTTGGGTTATAGGATATTAGCACTATTACAGGAATCATTCTCTGTAGGAAGTTCCTAGCTAACACATCACAGATGGGCCTAGAGGTTTTGAGCCCTGAGAGGTCAAACTTATTGGATGACTTCCTTAAACCCTTTCAGCATGTCTAGGGCTGAGATCAAGTCACCAACGGATGGCTGCTGACCAAGGATCCTCCCAGGACCCCGTCTTCACATTTCACAGCAGGGATACAGGCCTCCTGCCCCAGGATAGGTAGTTTGGCCCCAAGGCTGGCCTTTCTTTTCTCATCATTTTGGTGTCTGCTGTTTTGGCTGCAAGACTGGCACTCTGACTTAGTCTGTGTGAATTTTAAATCCTGGGCAATTTTTTCAGATGTGGATAATGTTTCTCAGCTTCCTGATTACCTTTCTGTCCTCTGGGAGGCAAGCAGCAGAGGGAAGAGAGGGGAGAGCAATGTTACAGCAGGAGCCCCTCTATCATTTTGAAAGATGCCAAGCATCTCATGGCCCTGAGTGAAAGAAACTGATGTTTATGGGAAGGGACTTGCTATTATTTGGGAGCATTTAAGCTTTCATCAGGGTCTAGTCAAGGGATCAACTGTTTATCCTGTGTATCTGTGTGCAAAGCCAAATGAACGTATGTTCTGGCAAACTGTGAGTTAAACATAGCCAAACATTAGGAACTAGTCATACCTACCACCGACTCCACTTGCTTTGAATAAACAGCCTCTTGTTTCTCTCTTCAAATTGACAACAGAAGTCATAAGTGACAGGCCCAGGGCTGTGATGAGCCAAAAGATGTCACCTGCCTGTCTCCTGGATCCTGTCTGAAAACTGGACAAATTTGGGATTGAAGGTTACCAGTCAGTGCACAGAGCTAGGCAGCTTGACCTTGAAGAGAATATTCACAGTCAGAGATTTTCCCTAAAGCTCAACTGTCAAATTTTGCTTCACTAGGGTGGGTGGCTTGATTAAACTCAAGACCCCCAGTCCAATCTGAATTTAAAACCACAGCATGGGCTTCCCTGGTGGTCCAGTGGTAGGGACACCACCTTGCAGTGCAAGGGGCGCCAGTTTGATCCCTGGCCTGGGAAGATCCCACGTGCTATGGAGTGGCTCGACTGATGTGTCCAACTGGAGCTGGAGCTCTGGAGCTCTGGAGCTCATGTGCCCAGAGCCGGCGCTCTGCAGCAAGAGAGGCCACTACGATGGGAGGCCCACATGGGCCAAAGAACAAAGATGGATGAAAATAGATAAATGAAAGACCAATAGAAGTGCCTCCCCCGCCAAAAAACACCACAGCATACTAAAGATTTGGTATGTCTTATGTAATATTTGGGACATACTTATGCTAAAAATTTATTAGTTATATGAAATTCAAATTTAACTAAGTCTCCTGTACTTTTATTTGTTAAATCTGGTAACAGTAGACTCAAAATGGAATCAAATGAGAATTTCAGAAAATATTAAAGCCTGTTGTTGAGTCATTAAGTTGTGTATGATTTTGTAACCCCATGGCCTGCAACCCACCAGGCTCCTCTGTCCATGGGATTTCCCAGGCAAGACTATTAGAGTGGGGAGCCATTTCCTTTTTCAGGGGATCTTTCCGACCTAGTGGTTAAACCCACATCGATATTGGCAGGTGGATTGTTTACCAGTAAGCCACCAGGGAAGTCTGTTAAAGGCTGGGTCTCACCCTTTTAATTTAATTGGTTTCAATTGGGCCTGAACATTTGGAAATTTTAATGTGCAGAAGGACCAACAGCCACTGGACTACAACCGTGACTTCTAAACTGTTCTCAGTGTTGGAAAGTCTCAGGTGCTTTTTCATCTCAGCCATCAAAATTCCTTTAATGTTATGCTTTACTTAATTTAATGTTGTGGGCTAGTCAACTACATGGAGACTCAGTTTTCTCCACTATAGATGGGGTATGAAACCAGGTTAACACCTAATCCTCAATATTATCCATCAAATTGGTGCACAGAGCTAGGCAGCTTGACCTTGAAGAGAATATTCACAGTCAGAGATTTTCCCTAAAGCTCAACTGTCAAATTTTGCTTCACTAGGGTGGGTGGCTTGATTAAACTCAAGACCCCCAGTCCAATCTGAATTTAAAACCACAGCATGGGCTTCCCTGGTGGTCCAGTGGTAGGGACACCACCTTGCAGTGCAAGGGGCGCCAGTTTGATCCCTGGCCTGGGAAGATCCCACGTGCTATGGAGTGGCTCGACTGATGTGTCCAACTGGAGCTGGAGCTCTGGAGCTCTGGAGCTCATGTGCCCAGAGCCGGCGCTCTGCAGCAAGAGAGGCCACTACGATGGGAGGCCCACATGGGCCAAAGAACAAAGATGGATGAAAATAGATAAATGAAAGACCAATAGAAGTGCCTCCCCCGCCAAAAAACACCACAGCATACTAAAGATTTGGTATGTCTTATGTAATATTTGGGACATACTTATGCTAAAAATTTATTAGTTATATGAAATTCAAATTTAACTAAGTCTCCTGTACTTTTATTTGTTAAATCTGGTAACAGTAGACTCAAAATGGAATCAAATGAGAATTTCAGAAAATATTAAAGCCTGTTGTTGAGTCATTAAGTTGTGTATGATTTTGTAACCCCATGGCCTGCAACCCACCAGGCTCCTCTGTCCATGGGATTTCCCAGGCAAGACTATTAGAGTGGGGAGCCATTTCCTTTTTCAGGGGATCTTTCCGACCTAGTGGTTAAACCCACATCGATATTGGCAGGTGGATTGTTTACCAGTAAGCCACCAGGGAAGTCTGTTAAAGGCTGGGTCTCACCCTTTTAATTTAATTGGTTTCAATTGGGCCTGAACATTTGGAAATTTTAATGTGCAGAAGGACCAACAGCCACTGGACTACAACCGTGACTTCTAAACTGTTCTCAGTGTTGGAAAGTCTCAGGTGCTTTTTCATCTCAGCCATCAAAATTCCTTTAATGTTATGCTTTACTTAATTTAATGTTGTGGGCTAGTCAACTACATGGAGACTCAGTTTTCTCCACTATAGATGGGGTATGAAACCAGGTTAACACCTAATCCTCAATATTATCCATCAAATTGGTCCAAAGGTCAAAGAAGCATGGGCTTTATCCCAGAGGGTCTGAAACAACTAGTCACAAGCCAGAAAATGGTTTTGAGTTTCCTTGATTTATTCTTAAAATTTCCCGTGACTTTTATGTTGTCCTCTTTATCATACATGTGAGTATCTTAATATAAAAAGAAGAAATTATTTTTTCCTCTACAATATTCACATAAAGGTGACAATGAAGGGAGATGAACTCTATCTCACAATGTCACAAGCCTCCCTGTTCACAGGAAGATCTCCTACAGGAAGTGCACCTGAAGTTATGCTCCTGTGTGCTGTGGAGTTTGGGTCAGTGATTTCATTCCAAGACAGAGTTCACTACCTTTCCTCACTTGGAGAAAAACAAGAGACCTTGGTGTTAAGCCCAGGAGAGCTTGCTAGTCACCCAAATCTCCTTCTGGTTCAGTAACTGAGATGATGAACAGGGACAGGCTCGAAAACAGCCCCAACCTTAGAAACAGCCTGACGCTCCATCTGTATGAGGCCAGGTGAATAAGCATGGTGTTTCATCAATGGAATTTTGCATATATAATAAAAAGAATTAGTTACACTTTTGGGGGGTGGGCGTTGACCTGAAACGATGTTCATTCTCTATAGTTAGTTAAGAAATCAGATTATAAATTAACATAGCTTGAAAAATTATCGAAGAGATGGGCTTGCATGGGTTGGGATTGGGGAGCCTATTACATTTACTGCATGTGTGCTCAGCTGCTCAGCCATGTCCTACTCTTAGAGACTCCATGCGTTGTAACCCACCAGGCTTCTCTGTCCATGGGATTCTCCAGGCAAGAATACTGGAGTGGGTTACCATCCTCTCCTTCAGGGGATTATTCACATTTAGGGATCGAACCTGTGTCTCCTTCATTGCTGGCAGCTTCTTTGCTTCTGAATCACCTGGGAATATTGTTATATTTACTAGGGCCAGCTTTACTAGACTCATTGTAGCACCATCTACAGGCTTCACCTGGAGCTGGTTGAAATGCAGAATCTCAGGCCTCAACCTAGATCTCCCAGCTGAAATTGGTCATTGAACAAGATGCTCAGGTATTTCGAACACACGTTCAATTTTGAGAAGCATTGTGTTAGACCACTCTGGGTTGCTCCAAGTGTCAGAACTACTCTGTATTATTCTTGCAGCACATGAATGAAATTAATTTCTTTGAATGATTATTTCTGAGGTTAATTGTCCATAGAACGTTTGTTGTAACCGTTATTTGAATCCATGTATGTTTCTACCACCTGTGCCATTTCTCTGCAGAGTGTGGTGTCAGCTATACATGCTTTGGGTCCAGCGATTTCTTTGACCCACGTTGGTCTCAGCTCTCACATCGGCCCGTGTCAGCACGTACCTCCCAGTGTGGCCCCGAGGGATCAGAGCTGCGTGCGGCTGCAGATGCACACATGTCACTCAGGGCTGCCTGGCTGTCTCCTGTGGCTCCAGTGCCTGGGTGGAGAACAGTCAGCCCTTTCATGAGCTGCCCATATTTGCTGAGTGGTAGAAAGGCTTTGCAGAGTCCGGTCTGGTCAGTGAGGAAACTGGCTAGACCAGGGAAATGCTATGGCCTATTGAATTGTAAATAATGTTGAACAGATCCCTCCTTCTAGCTGTTTCCAGAAGAGTCTGTCATAGCCTGTTCAGGGTGGGGGTTCTCAGAAGAAAGTCTTTGCTACATAGCTGGAATTTTGCATATATAATAAAAAGAATTAGTTACACTTTTGGGGGGTGGGCGTTGACCTGAAACGATGTTCATTCTCTATAGTTAGTTAAGAAATCAGATTATAAATTAACATAGCTTGAAAAATTATCGAAGAGATGGGCTTGCATGGGTTGGGATTGGGGAGCCTATTACATTTACTGCATGTGTGCTCAGCTGCTCAGCCATGTCCTACTCTTAGAGACTCCATGCGTTGTAACCCACCAGGCTTCTCTGTCCATGGGATTCTCCAGGCAAGAATACTGGAGTGGGTTACCATCCTCTCCTTCAGGGGATTATTCACATTTAGGGATCGAACCTGTGTCTCCTTCATTGCTGGCAGCTTCTTTGCTTCTGAATCACCTGGGAATATTGTTATATTTACTAGGGCCAGCTTTACTAGACTCATTGTAGCACCATCTACAGGCTTCACCTGGAGCTGGTTGAAATGCAGAATCTCAGGCCTCAACCTAGATCTCCCAGCTGAAATTGGTCATTGAACAAGATGCTCAGGTATTTCGAACACACGTTCAATTTTGAGAAGCATTGTGTTAGACCACTCTGGGTTGCTCCAAGTGTCAGAACTACTCTGTATTATTCTTGCAGCACATGAATGAAATTAATTTCTTTGAATGATTATTTCTGAGGTTAATTGTCCATAGAACGTTTGTTGTAACCGTTATTTGAATCCATGTATGTTTCTACCACCTGTGCCATTTCTCTGCAGAGTGTGGTGTCAGCTATACATGCTTTGGGTCCAGCGATTTCTTTGACCCACGTTGGTCTCAGCTCTCACATCGGCCCGTGTCAGCACGTACCTCCCAGTGTGGCCCCGAGGGATCAGAGCTGCGTGCGGCTGCAGATGCACACATGTCACTCAGGGCTGCCTGGCTGTCTCCTGTGGCTCCAGTGCCTGGGTGGAGAACAGTCAGCCCTTTCATGAGCTGCCCATATTTGCTGAGTGGTAGAAAGGCTTTGCAGAGTCCGGTCTGGTCAGTGAGGAAACTGGCTAGACCAGGGAAATGCTATGGCCTATTGAATTGTAAATAATGTTGAACAGATCCCTCCTTCTAGCTGTTTCCAGAAGAGTCTGTCATAGCCTGTTCAGTGGCTAGGGGGGTTGGATTCTCAGTGGAGGACCCAGAAAAAAGCTCTGTTGGCTTTGCTAATAGGAAAAACAAATAGGATAAACAGTTCTCCTCTGACGGGCAGGCTGGAAGCAGCCCCACTGGACTCTTTTCTGGACACGTCAATATCCTCTAACCCATCTGAAGGGAGACATAGAGAAGAGGAGAGAGAGAATTGCGGTGTAGGACCAGGAAATCTGTAACCCTGAATCTCTGGCAGGAACCTCATTTTTCAGAAGAGGAGAGAGGTCTCTAAACAGTCTAATGGACTGTCACAGAGGATCCCACTGCTGTATCCTTTGAGGTCGCCCCATTGCCCCCACCAGAGCCAACTCCAGACTTAACCCAATGGCCCAATACGATCCCCTGATCCCAGGGAGAAATGATGCATGGAAGATGCTGGGTTTTAAATGAGTGATATCCACTCACAGGGTTACATTGTGCCCATGTCTAATGAATACAATGAAGGATGAAACCTTTGCCTCCCCTGGGAGAGAACCAGTGGCCCTGGATGACCCAGCCTGGCTGCTCCTGCTGGGCTGACAAAGATGAATGGGAGGACAAGTTTTGCTTTTGATGAGACCCAATGAGGTGACGTCTGCATTTTACCGAAGGTCACATGCAAACACGGTGCCCTCACCAGAAACCAGAGTGTAAACACAGATGCAGAAGAAGCACAGATCCCAGGAATGACCAGTTACTTAGGACATTTGGAAAGCACAATGGACCCCCACATCGAGAGCCACTGGTCTCTCTGAGTCTGCAGTATGGATTTTTTATCCCACAGTTTATAATCTGAATGTTCTTCATTGAAACCTGAATTTTCTTTTAACATAAATAAGCTGTGTCTCCTTCCACCAGGCTCTGCACCTCAACAAAATATCTGTTGTCCTCTGGTTTATTGCCTGGGAATGAGTCATGCTTTTTTAAAGCATGGAAAGAAAACTAATAGAGGGAATCTTATTGTGGGAATTGAGGGTCAGTGCAGAGAAGAGAGGCACTAAAATGGAGAAGGTTCTCTGGGGGCACCTTCAAACCCTTGCCCCACGTGAGCACCTGATGGGGTTTTATTAGGACACTGAGTTGCTGAGCTACATCTGGAAAAGACTGTCAGTAAAATCAATTCAGCATCATCTGTTACAGATGAGTTCCCCAGACACCAGGCTATTGACCAGTCCATACACGAGCTGTCCCCCATCCCCGGAACTGGCTGAGCCTTCTTCTCGTTACTTTAGCCTCAGTTTGGCCACCTCTGTCTGAAAGGTCCATGCTACCCTCATAAACGTGGCCCCCAACCTAATGAATCTTAACAAGGAGTCACATTTAAAGAAAAAGTAGCCCATCAGAAAACAGGATCATGAGGAGGACTTCCCTGGTGGTCCAATAGTGAATGCTTGGCATCTTTGTTGGAGGGGGCGAGAGTTTGAGCCTTGGTCAGGGAACTAAGATCTCACTTGTCACTCAGCCAAAATGTCAAATAAATAAATAAATACAATTAAAAAAAATAAACAAATGAGGTCAGATCACTGGGTGTTGTCTAAAGAAATTTTTTTAAAAAAGGAAAAAAACAAGATCATGAAAGCCAGTTTTATCTTTGGGACAGACTTTGAAGAAAATACCTAAATCTGGGTGTGATGGGGCTAGGACTCAGGGTGAAGACCAAGACACAGCAAGGCTCTTTGAAAACTCCCTCTTGTACTCTTGTTCCTCTCAGTTTCTTTCGCTTGAATTTCATCTCTTCCTTCTCAAACGCATCTCCCCAATGAACACATTCCCCAACTTGACCTGATAATCCTGTGACTTTGTAGTTTCATAGTTCTCAACCGAGAGAAAAGCCTGCCTAGGTTTTAGTCTCCATTTCCACATTTGTAGTCACCTGTTCCTGGGTAAGTTACTTAGTCTATTTCTACATTTATAAAATAGAGAGTAAGTTGAGATTATACAAGTACTTAGAACTATGCCTGCTAGGGACAGTACTAGTACTAGGTCAGTATTTGCTATGTTCTTACTGTTGTAACATTATTACTATTAATTTGACCTCCCCCCAATCCACACTTTTCAAAAGCTAATAGTGCCTCCCTTCCTAAGTGAAATTTTTTAGTTACCCTCTCTTTCTATGTTCCATCTATCCAGTCCCCTAGACCTTCCCACTAGAGCAGCGGAGGGATGGGAAGGAGCAAAGGCAGTGGATCCTCATGTAGCAGTACATTTTATTTGATACATCTGCATGCTAGACTCCTATTCATCCGTCCAAACCCAGGTATTACGTCCCTGTGACCTCTTTTACTCTTCCTTCCCTTTCCTGAACCACCTCAATACTCTCTCCTGCTGCACATGGCACCCACAGTCAACATCAGTTGCTTGTCTTTCTATCTGTACCACGAAGTCCTTGAGCAGAGGGAACATGTCTCATCTCTCGTTCTCTCCCTAGCATGGTATCTGACACACAGAAGGAGCTCAGTAAAGTTAGCTGAAGACAATGAAGGAGCACTTCCATTGCTTTGGGGGAGGCAGCAGGATTGTGAATTTTGAGAGGTCACAGAGGACAGTGCCAAATAAGCATGCAGGTTGTGTGACCACCCATCCCACAGTGCAGATTTCTTAGTATCACTTCCTAAGTGGATGGAGACACCCTAGAGAGACACCTCCTGCATGCATGCTAAGTTTCTTCAGTTGTGCTTGACTCTTTTTTGACTTTATGGACTGTAGCCCACTAGGCTCCTCTGTCTGTGGAATTCTTCAGGCAAGAATACTGGAGGGGGCTGCCATGCCTTCCTCCAGGGGCATCTTCCCCACCCAGGATGGAACCCTCATCCCTTACATCTCCTGCATCAGCAGGTGGATTCTTTACCCTAGAGGCATCTGGTAAGCCCTAGAGATGCTTCACCTTCCCTAATCATGCTCTGAAGGGCTCCTCTTCTGAGGAACATATGAGAGTAATGAGCATTGTTGACAGTAAATATAATCATCTAATGACATTCATGAGTGTCTGAAACACTTGGCATAGTACCTGAGAGAACATGATATCCATTTTCCATTTATTTCTTGAAATGAATCTGAATCATTTAAAAGTAATAACAGACCAAGCACTCCCACCAACAACCATAAGTTGAATAAACATTTCGTCTTCTACTGCATCTCTGAGCCTATGTGTACCAAGGCTTTCCATCGTATATATAGGCCAAAAAGTTCCTCTCTGATTGAATTTGCTGTTTAAGAAGATTGGAACTCTAGAAGAAGAGAGGCCTCTTTGGAGCCTTGCTTGTCAGGGAACTAAGATTTCAATAAAGATACAACCAGCAGCTTCCTTGGCAATACAGTGTTAAGACTCCCTGCTTCCAATGCAAGGGGCTCAGGTTGAATCCTTGGTTGGGGGTTCTGAGATCCTGCAGGCCACAAGACAAGCCTGTATGGAGCTACAATTGAGGGGACAGTTGTGTTCTCCCACCTAATCCAAGCAATCTTGTCTTAGGAGAAGGAAATGCTGGACATACACGCCAGAGGTACTGGAAAGATGGTGGTTATGAACGATGGGACAAGTGAGTATGCCTGGTCTTTCAACATCAGGGAACAAGGGGACATAAGTGCTTCAGGTGCTGGGAGAGGATTCCCACTAAGAGGGACCCTGGGTCAGACCGGACCCACACAGAGGATAGGAAGAGGACCTTCCCTGCAGAGAGATCATCTAACTGTGTTTTCTTGTGGAAAAAAAAAAATGGAGACACAAGCCCTCAAGAGGAGAGTGAGGTCACAATTCTCATGAACTCAAGTGTGAAAAGTGGGACACTTTCTCCTCAGTGCTTGGTGCAAGAGTGCTACATGAGCTTCTTGGAATTAAATTTAGTCTGAATAACTTAGGTCTCAACTTTCCCTTTTCATAATACACAAAAGGCCGGAAGTTAACACATGGCACTAGTGACCCAGGCCTTTGCCATGGCTCCACCTTCACATGCCAGAACAGGACAGCGGCTCTCAGCAAAGCTCCTGTGGGGAAGTTCCAAGTGCCTACACAGCAACTGTGCGGTGCCAGCGCTGGGCTTGTCAGCCCCAGAAAAAGCTTACAAAAGCTGAAGTGAGGGCGTTCCTCCTTTCCAGGGCTCGTACTCAGAGTTCAGAAACCAAGTAGGAAGTGAAACCACAGAACCATCTGTAAGTGAAAAAATAAAGAAATGGGAAGGCAGGAGGAGGAAGCATTAAAATGTACCCTGATCTGAGGGCTGATGGTAGATCCACACCAACAGGCTTGATGAAGAGAAGCCCTAGTAGCATTAAGAACCAAAAGGTTATTTCAGCAAGCATCTTTGGAATGACTCTTCCATGCCAAGTCCTCTGCAAGGTACTGGCAATATAGAAATTCATTAGACCCCAAGCTCACGGCCCACCCAGGGACTGTCTTCAAAGTACTCAGTACATTCAAAGGAGTACGTTCAACCCCTGGCATCTATACAAGGCCCAGGAATTTTAGAAGCAGTGATCTCATAGCTCATGGGCTTAATGAAGGTACAGCTCCCACATTGGCAGTTCTTTGAAATTTAAATAAAATAGATACCATTCTCTAAGGTCATGACTAGTCAGAAACTTCTCCAAAATTCCTGTCAACTTCTAGACTCTCACAGGTTCATGGTTCCTTCTGACTCTGAGAACCTGAACGATGTCAAACTTGTGAGACTCTGTGTGTCTCACTTTCTACAGTTTTTCTTTTCCCTGCTTCAACCTGACCCAGAGCTCATCTGTTTCCTACAAAAATATTTCACATGAGCTGGGGCTCATATTAAAAATCAGTGGTATGGAGACGGACACAGAAGAATAGGAATGAACTACCACCAGGCAGAACAGACACTGTCCGTAAAACTCTCATATGGCTACTGGTCTACACATCAGCTCTTCCCAAAAGCAAATGTAGGCACAATTGACCTTAATAAAGGTATATGGTCCTGACTTTTACACTTAAATGATTCATAATGTAATACTGAAAAGCTTCACTAGTAGCTCAGTGGTAAAGAATCCACTTACAATGTAGGAAAAGCAAGTTCGACCCCTGCGTCAGGAAGATCCCCTGCAGAAGGAAATGGCAACCCACTCCACTATTCTTGCCTGGGAAATCCCATGGACAGAGGAGCCTAGCAGGCTATAGTCCACAGGGCTGAAAAAGATTCAGACACAACTTGGTAACTAAACAACAACAATGTCATATTATACTGTCCTATCTTTAAAGAACTTTCAGCCATTTCATCATGGGGATTTCTCACTAACTGTCTTTCTCAGAAATTCCCAACCCGATGCTCTTTATAATTTTATGCCCATCTTAAAAAAAATCAATTTGAATGACATACCCAATGACATGCAATGGATCAGGACACACTCATTTTTAAGAGTACATTTCAATGAGCTTTAACAAAGTTTGAAACTTTTAACCAACTCAACCAAGGTGTAGAATGTAGCCATCATCTAAAAAGGTTCCTCATTCTCTTTTTCAGTCAGCATCACCCCAAGCTGTCTTTCCAGGTGGTCATTGATCTGCATAAGGTCATTCTAGCCTTGAATTTACCTTTTCTATACTGTGCTTGTTGTTGTTCAGTCACTCAGTCATATCTAGTCTTTACAACCCCAAGGACTCCCACATTGGCAGTTCTTTGAAATTTAAATAAAATAGATACCATTCTCTAAGGTCATGACTAGTCAGAAACTTCTCCAAAATTCCTGTCAACTTCTAGACTCTCACAGGTTCATGGTTCCTTCTGACTCTGAGAACCTGAACGATGTCAAACTTGTGAGACTCTGTGTGTCTCACTTTCTACAGTTTTTCTTTTCCCTGCTTCAACCTGACCCAGAGCTCATCTGTTTCCTACAAAAATATTTCACATGAGCTGGGGCTCATATTAAAAATCAGTGGTATGGAGACGGACACAGAAGAATAGGAATGAACTACCACCAGGCAGAACAGACACTGTCCGTAAAACTCTCATATGGCTACTGGTCTACACATCAGCTCTTCCCAAAAGCAAATGTAGGCACAATTGACCTTAATAAAGGTATATGGTCCTGACTTTTACACTTAAATGATTCATAATGTAATACTGAAAAGCTTCACTAGTAGCTCAGTGGTAAAGAATCCACTTACAATGTAGGAAAAGCAAGTTCGACCCCTGCGTCAGGAAGATCCCCTGCAGAAGGAAATGGCAACCCACTCCACTATTCTTGCCTGGGAAATCCCATGGACAGAGGAGCCTAGCAGGCTATAGTCCACAGGGCTGAAAAAGATTCAGACACAACTTGGTAACTAAACAACAACAATGTCATATTATACTGTCCTATCTTTAAAGAACTTTCAGCCATTTCATCATGGGGATTTCTCACTAACTGTCTTTCTCAGAAATTCCCAACCCGATGCTCTTTATAATTTTATGCCCATCTTAAAAAAAATCAATTTGAATGACATACCCAATGACATGCAATGGATCAGGACACACTCATTTTTAAGAGTACATTTCAATGAGCTTTAACAAAGTTTGAAACTTTTAACCAACTCAACCAAGGTGTAGAATGTAGCCATCATCTAAAAAGGTTCCTCATTCTCTTTTTCAGTCAGCATCACCCCAAGCTGTCTTTCCAGGTGGTCATTGATCTGCATAAGGTCATTCTAGCCTTGAATTTACCTTTTCTATACTGTGCTTGTTGTTGTTCAGTCACTCAGTCATATCTAGTCTTTACAACCCCAAGGACTTCAGCATGCCAGGCTTCCCTGTCCTTCACTATGTCCCAGAGCTTGGTTCAAACTCCTGTCCATTGAGTTGGTGATGTCATCCAACTATCTCCTCCTCTATCATCTCCTTCTCTTCCTGCCTTCAGTCCTTCCTAGCATCAGGGTCTTTTCCAATGAGTTGGCTCTTCACATCAGTGGGCAAAGTACTATAGCTTCAGCTTCAGCATCAGTCTTTCTATGCTGTACAAACAGGATCATATTGGATATATTATTTTGTGCTTGTGAATCTATTCATGAGATGTAATTTCATTGAACAAATATACTATAATTTGTACACCCATTCACTTGCAAATGGCATTTGAGTTTTCCTCCTTTTTGACTATTCCAACAGCTACTCTGATCACATGTGTACAAGACTTTCATGTGGAAATATGTTTTTATTTCTCTTGAGTAAATATTTAGAAGTGAAATTGTTGAGTTGTGTGGTGTGGATTTAACTTCATGAGAAACTGCCAAATTGTTTTCCAAAGAAGTTGCACAATTTTACATTCCCACAAGAAATGCAGAGGAGCTCCAGTTGTTTTATATCTTTATCAAAACTGAGTGTCACCAGTCTTTAATTGTAGCCATTCCACTGAGTATGCAGCTGTGGCATCCCATTATTATTTTAATTTGGCTAATGACATTGAGCTAAATTGATAAGAAACCACTGAGGATGGTGACTGTAGCCATGAAATTAAAAGCATGAAATTAAATTTCTTGCTCCTTAGAAGAAAAGCTATGACAAACTTAGACAGCATATTAAAAAGCAGAGACATCACTTTGCCAACAAAGTTCCGGATAGTCAAAGCTCTGGTTTTTCTAGTAGTTATACATGGACGTGAGAACTGTACCATAAAGAAGGCTAAATGCTGAAGAATTCATGCTCTTGAGTTGTAGTGCTGGAGAAAACTCTTGAGAGTCCCTTGGACTGCAAGGAGCTCAAACCAGTCAATCCTAAAGGAAATCAACCCTGAATAATGATTGGAAGAAATGATACTGAAGCTGAAGCTCCAGTACTTGGCCACCTGATATGAAGAGCCAACTCACTGGAAAAGACCCTGATACCGGGAGAGGTTGAGGGCAGAAGGAGAAGGGGCAACAGAAGATGTGGGGGTTAAATGGCATCTTTGACTCGATGGACATGAGTTTTAGCAAACCCCAGGAGATAATGAAGGACAGGGAAGCCTGGCTTGCTGCAACCCACGGGGTCAAAAAGACATAACAGAGCTACTGAACAACAACACCACTAAGCATCTTTTCCTGTTTCTTGATCATTTGTATGTATTATGCTTTGTAACATGTCTGATAAAATCTTTTGCGTCTTTTAAAAATTGAGTTGCTCATCTTTTATTTTATGTAGAATTTCTGTATATATTTCCTAGGAACAAGTCTTTTGTTTCTGACCTGTTTTTCAGATATTTCTCCCACTCTGTGACCCACATTTTATTTTCTTCATGCCGTTTTTCGTAAATATATTTTAAGTCAATTGACTCTCCCCCCACATCATGCCTATTTTATTTTTATATATTTATTCTCATCCCTCTTTTGTTCTTTGACATGTGTGGGCCTCCCATCACAGTGACCTCTCTCATTGCAGAGCACCAGTTCTGGGCACATGTGCTCCAGAGTGCTGGCTCATAATTGGACACACTGGTCCAGCCGCTCCATGGCACATGGGATCTTCCCAGGCCAAGGACCCTTGCACTGCAAGGCAGACTCGCTACTCACTGGACTACCAGGGAAGCCCTGCATGCTGTTTTTTGATGAGAAGTTTTTACTTTCGATGTAGTTCAATTTTAAATTTTTCCTTTATGATTTTTATGCTGTGTCTTACATAAGAAATCCTTGCTTGCTCCCAAGTCAAGATTTTCTCCTGTGTTTCTCTGCAGATATTTTTATATATTAGCTCTTATATTTCAGTCTGCAATTTTATAATTGGGTTAACTTTTGCAAATGGTATCAAGAGCTAAACTTTTTTTAATAAATGGGTATACAGTACCAACGGTTGGAAAGAAAATTTTTGTGAATAACCTTGATATTTTTGTGAAAAATCAGTTGACCATATGTGAGTGAGTTTCTTTCTGAATTCCATTCTATTTCGGTGTTCTATATGTCCATACATACACCACATTATCTTTTTAGTGTAATTTAATATTGTTTTGGAATGAGATGGTATAGGTTCTACAATTCTGTCCTTTTCTTTCAATATTGTTATGAATGTTATGCTATGAATACTGTTCTAAGCCCTTTTATTTCCAGATATGTTTTCTAAAAAAAAAAACTTCTGGGAGCTTGGTTGGGATTACATTAAATATGTAGATCAATTTTAGGAGAAATGGTATCTTAACAATACTGATTGTTAATAAAATGGTATCTTATAAAAGTTTCAAATACATGAATATATTGTATCTGTTTTTTAAAGATGTTTAATTTCTCTCCACATTTTAGGTAATTTTCAGAATATAGAACTTCTACATGTTTTATTAAATTTGTCTATGATTATTTCATGTTTTGATGTGTCTATATGTTTTAAATTTCACTTTTCAACAATTTATTGTGGTTAAATAGAAAGATAATTAATTTTTATGTAAGTTTTTCACCTGAATCTTTTCTAAGTTTGCTAATTAGTGCCAGTAGCTCTCCTGAAGATGTGTTATTATTTTGTGTACACATAATCATGTAACAATATTATCTAGGTTGTTGAATTTGTGGTATAAACTAGTTGATGTTATGTTTAGTCACTTAGTGGTGTCCGATTCTTCATGATCTCATGAACTGTAGCCTACCAGGTTTATTTGTCCATGGAATTCTCCAGGAAAGAATAATGGAGTGGGTAGCCATTCCCTACCCCAGGGGATCTTCCCGACCCAGGGATCAAACCCAGGTCTCCTGCATTGCAGGCAGATTCTTTACCATCTGAAAAAATCCAGAAATCCCTTGTTCATATTATTATCTTATCATTAGTCTTATAATAGTTGTAAGATTTGTATGATGTTCTCTTTTTATTCCTGTTGTTAACAATTTGTATTCTCTCTCTTTTTTTCTTAATCAGTGTAGCTCTCTACTTTTTTTTTTTACTCTCTACTTTTCTAAGTGAAATCTGCAGAAGCATTAGAGCCACCTAGAAGCTTACTAGAAATGAATACTCTCAGGCTCTACTTCAGACACGCTTAGTTAGCAACTGGGATCAAAGCTCAACAACATGTATTTTAACAGGTATTCCTGGTGATTCGAATACACACCAGGTTGGAGAGCTACTGCTTTAAGAAGTTTATCAATTTTAAAATTTTAAACATTTTCGATTTAGTTGAATTTCTTTATCATTTTTTCATTTTCTGTTTCATCAGCTTCTGCCCTAATCCTTAGTCTTCCTTCCTTCCTTTCTTTCCCCTTCCCTCTTCTTTCTTTCTTCTTCTAGTTATGTTTAATCTGTCCCTCTTTCTCTCTCTTTTTAAAGAAGTGTACACTAAGAGGATTGATTTTAGACCTCTGTTCTTTTTCAATGTAAGTCCTTAAGGGTGTAAATTCTAAATACTGCTTTAACTATATTCCATAATATTTGATACAATTTGCTCACATTTTTACTTAATTCAAAATATTTTCTAAATTTAAGTGCTATTTTTTTGCCCTGGTACTTTTCCTATGCTTTGAGGTTAATTTTCCGGAAAGCTTTCTGTTATTGACTTGTAATTTAAGTCCTTTGTAATCACATAATATAATCTGTATGATTTCAGTCCTTTTAAGTTTGTTTAGAAATGCTTAGTGCTTCAACGTATGATCTGTATTGATGAATTTTCCTTGTTATTGGAAAAGTGTTCTGTAAATGTCAATTAGGTCAACTTGCCTGGTAAGATTGTGCTTACTGATTTTCTGGTTAGTTGTTCTTTCTGTTACTGAGAAAGAAGTACTGAAATCTCCAACTACAGTTGTGCATTGCTCTACTCCCTTTACATCAGTCTTTGCTTAATTTATATTAAATCTCTTTAATTAGATATATACAGTGCTGGGATTGTTATGTTTGACAAACTGTTATCATTATGAAACCATAATTACTCCTGGTAATATTCTTTATTATCTTATCATTAGTCTTATAATAGTTGTAAGATTTGTATGATGTTCTCTTTTTATTCCTGTTGTTAACAATTTGTATTCTCTCTCTTTTTTTCTTAATCAGTGTAGCTCTCTACTTTTTTTTTTTTCTCTCTACTTTTCTAAGTGAAATCTGCAGAAGCATTAGAGCCACCTAGAAGCTTACTAGAAATGAATACTCTCAGGCTCTACTTCAGACACGCTTAGTTAGCAACTGGGATCAAAGCTCAACAACATGTATTTTAACAGGTATTCCTGGTGATTCGAATACACACCAGGTTGGAGAGCTACTGCTTTAAGAAGTTTATCAATTTTAAAATTTTAAACATTTTCGATTTAGTTGAATTTCTTTATCATTTTTTCATTTTCTGTTTCATCAGCTTCTGCCCTAATCCTTAGTCTTCCTTCCTTCCTTTCTTTCCCCTTCCCTCTTCTTTCTTTCTTCTTCTAGTTATGTTTAATCTGTCCCTCTTTCTCTCTCTTTTTAAAGAAGTGTACACTAAGAGGATTGATTTTAGACCTCTGTTCTTTTTCAATGTAAGTCCTTAAGGGTGTAAATTCTAAATACTGCTTTAACTATATTCCATAATATTTGATACAATTTGCTCACATTTTTACTTAATTCAAAATATTTTCTAAATTTAAGTGCTATTTTTTTGCCCTGGTACTTTTCCTATGCTTTGAGGTTAATTTTCCGGAAAGCTTTCTGTTATTGACTTGTAATTTAAGTCCTTTGTAATCACATAATATAATCTGTATGATTTCAGTCCTTTTAAGTTTGTTTAGAAATGCTTAGTGCTTCAACGTATGATCTGTATTGATGAATTTTCCTTGTTATTGGAAAAGTGTTCTGTAAATGTCAATTAGGTCAACTTGCCTGGTAAGATTGTGCTTACTGATTTTCTGGTTAGTTGTTCTTTCTGTTACTGAGAAAGAAGTACTGAAATCTCCAACTACAGTTGTGCATTGCTCTACTCCCTTTACATCAGTCTTTGCTTAATTTATATTAAATCTCTTTAATTAGATATATACAGTGCTGGGATTGTTATGTTTGACAAACGGATTCTGTTATCATTATGAAACCATAATTACTCCTGGTAATATTCTTTATTCTGTAGCTTCCTTTGTTCACTGTTGATATTGTCACTCTAGCTTTCTTTTTATTAATAAAAAGAAAGAAAAAAATGTTTTTAATCATATACCCATTTCCACCCCCTTCCTTTTACTTATCTATGTAATTATACTTTTTTTTTTTAAAGATTTATTTATTTATTTATTTTGGTTGGGGTGAGGTGGGGAGGGAGGGGAGCGGGCGGGCCACTTCTATTGGTCTTTCATTTCTCTATTTTCATCCGTCTTTGTTCTTTGGCTCTTGTGGGCCTCCCATCGCGGTGGCGTCTGTCGTTGCAGAGCGCCGGCTCTGGGCGCATGCACTCCATAGCTCCGGCTTGGTAATTGGACACATCGGCCCAGCCGCTGCACGGCATGTGGGATCTTCCCAGGCCATGGATCGAACCGGTGCCCCTTGCACTGCAAGGCGGTGTTCTTACCCACTGGACCACCAGGGAAGCCCCCCTATGTAATTATACTTTAAGTGACTTCCTAGACAGTATATATTTGGGTCTTGCTTTTTTGTTCATTTTGACAATCTACCACTTAATTCTGGTGTTTCAATCATTTGTATTCAGTGTAATCATCAATTAAGTTGTGTTGATATTGCCCATTTTACTATTTGTTTATGCTTGTCTAATTTGTCCTTTTTGGGCTTTGCCTGCCTTGTTTTTTCATATTCCACTTATTCCCATCCAAGGACTTACACTATTTGTTGTTGTCCATTTGTTGGACACTATTTGTTGACCATTTGTTGTTGTTTTGTCTCCCAGTCAAGTCCTACTCCATGGACCTGTGACCATGAACTGCAACACGCCCAGCCTCCCTGTCCTTCACCGTCTCCCAGAGCTTGCCCAGGTTTGTGTTCATTGCATAGATTATGTCGTATGTTTGCCATAGGTTTGCCATAGATCTCTTAAAAAATCATTGTCTACCTTCAAATATGTTATATCACTTCATGAAAAAGACAGTGTATTTCTGATTTACCCCTCATGCTTGGTGCTATATACATTTTACTTCTACATATGTGTAAGCACATGTGTGTGTGTGTGTGTATATATATATATATATATATACAGGTTTAAACAGTGGATTATTTTTTAAATAACTTAAAAATGAGAAAAATTCATTGACATTTATTCATACATTTCCCATTTCTGGAACTCCTTCTACTTTTCCAAATTTCTCTTGGACTCAGAGAGGTTGTTTTAACATTGATCTTTGGGGAAAATTGGCAGGAAGCTAGGCAAAAGAGATATGGAGTAGTAATCAGCTCCTAGAAGGCCCTTAGTGCCATCTGGGACTTTACCTGAAAGAAACGAAGGTCATGTGATCAAATCTGGATTATAGGAAGACCATGCTGGCATCAGTGGAGAAATTTAAACATCTTGAGTGTACTCAGTTGTCTATTGAAATATATCAGGTAAAACTGCAATAAATCAGAGAGAGTGGTGCACACCTGGAGTGACGGGAGCTCCATGGAGAGACAGAAGAGAGGACGACTTCAAGAGATGTTTAAGAGCTAAAATGAATTGCACTAGGTCGTTGACTTGATATTTGGAGGAGAGGCATGTGGAGAAGTGTGAACAGCATCTAGATTTTTAGTTTGGGTAGCCAAACATGGTCACGCCTTCTGCTGGGATGGACAATTCAGAAAGGTCTGAGGAGCAAGATAGTGAGCTCAGTGTTGAGGGTAGAGTGCCTCAGCGGTTTGTGGGAACCCTATATGGAGATAGACGAATCTACAGATCTGTGAAAAAGTGACAGTTGGGGCTTTACGATATAGCATCTGTGGGCCTAGATCATATTAGACCATTTACCTAGGACAGAATTTGTCAAAGTGTGTGGCTGTGAACCACCTCTGTCTGAATTTCACCTGCATTGCTGAAAAATGTTAGCAGACTCCCAAGCTATGAGTAGGGTCAAGAACTGACATAAGCAAGCCCCATGGTTGATTCCTTAGCTTTATATATATATATATAAAAAAAAAACCTGGTTCAAAGAGTAAGAAGAAGTTGAATACATAATGCTTCCATCTTATATTGTTTTTTCCCTCCCATACACAAAAAGTGTGTGAAATCTCAAGAATTCCAGCTGAGAGATATCTGGTGTTGGATATCAAGTGGAGGATGCTGAACCCAGAGTAAGTAAACAGATCTGTGAAATGAAGTGAAAGAGTTTGTGGTGGAAATGGACTCCTATTCTCAAGCTTCAAAAATAGATGCTTTGGAGGTGGTGGAAATTATATAAGAAATGATAGGAGAAGGTGACAAAACTGCTGATAATTTAAAATATTAGGATGATTTATGTAAGCAAGCAGTATGAGACTGTCTTTCCTTATAAAACATAATCATGTGACATAAGAACACAAGGATCGCCCATCTGGATTAAATCTACTGTCGCCTCAGCATCCTGTCTCTCCCAATGGGATAGAGGGTGAATTCTTGGGCTCCATGATGTCCTTCCTGAGATCAGCCCTCAAGGTTAGAATTTCACCTTCTGAATTTCTGACTGTATCCAATATTGACAGTGAGTCTTCCTGTTGTATAAAGATTTATGCAAGTACTTACATCAAGTACTGAAAAGACAGAGGAAGATGCTTAACTGAAGTGATGGCATGTTTTGCATGAACATGGTGATCTTATTTATGAAACATAAAGAAAGATGTTTTACTTTTCAGATTGCTTAATATCATTTCTTGATTTCTCCTTGTAATATTTTTGGGGATTTCAGAAATATGGAGACCATGCTTAGCACATGAAAGTAATAATTTGAAGGCATTTAAATAAAGGTGCATGAGCTATAGTTAGCTTCTAGTGCATAGAGTTACAAAAGAAAGTGAAAATAATAACTGCAGTCACTGACATATATAAGATGCTCAATGCCTTGTTTGAAGTACTTTGTATACATATTAGACCATTTACCTAGGACAGAATTTGTCAAAGTGTGTGGCTGTGAACCACCTCTGTCTGAATTTCACCTGCATTGCTGAAAAATGTTAGCAGACTCCCAAGCTATGAGTAGGGTCAAGAACTGACATAAGCAAGCCCCATGGTTGATTCCTTAGCTTTATATATATATATAAAAAAAACCTGGTTCAAAGAGTAAGAAGAAGTTGAATACATAATGCTTCCATCTTATATTGTTTTTTCCCTCCCATACACAAAAAGTGTGTGAAATCTCAAGAATTCCAGCTGAGAGATATCTGGTGTTGGATATCAAGTGGAGGATGCTGAACCCAGAGTAAGTAAACAGATCTGTGAAATGAAGTGAAAGAGTTTGTGGTGGAAATGGACTCCTATTCTCAAGCTTCAAAAAAATAGATGCTTTGGAGGTGGTGGAAATTATATAAGAAATGATAGGAGAAGGTGACAAAACTGCTGATAATTTAAAATATTAGGATGATTTATGTAAGCAAGCAGTATGAGACTGTCTTTCCTTATAAAACATAATCATGTGACATAAGAACACAAGGATCGCCCATCTGGATTAAATCTACTGTCGCCTCAGCATCCTGTCTCTCCCAATGGGATAGAGGGTGAATTCTTGGGCTCCATGATGTCCTTCCTGAGATCAGCCCTCAAGGTTAGAATTTCACCTTCTGAATTTCTGACTGTATCCAATATTGACAGTGAGTCTTCCTGTTGTATAAAGATTTATGCAAGTACTTACATCAAGTACTGAAAAGACAGAGGAAGATGCTTAACTGAAGTGATGGCATGTTTTGCATGAACATGGTGATCTTATTTATGAAACATAAAGAAAGATGTTTTACTTTTCAGATTGCTTAATATCATTTCTTGATTTCTCCTTGTAATATTTTTGGGGATTTCAGAAATATGGAGACCATGCTTAGCACATGAAAGTAATAATTTGAAGGCATTTAAATAAAGGTGCATGAGCTATAGTTAGCTTCTAGTGCATAGAGTTACAAAAGAAAGTGAAAATAATAACTGCAGTCACTGACATATATAAGATGCTCAATGCCTTGTTTGAA
Organism: Tragulus kanchil; assembly: GCA_022376925.1. NCBI lineage: Eukaryota > Metazoa > Chordata > Mammalia > Artiodactyla > Tragulidae > Tragulus > Tragulus kanchil. Next base: position 58,130,876 of record JAIOJX010000026.1, read on the forward strand.
GTACTTTGTATACATTTATTCCTTTCATGTTCCTAAATGATCTCCTAAAGGGCTTCCCTGGTGGCTCAGTGGTACAAAGAATCTGCCTGCCAAATAGGCATCGTGGGTTTGATCCCTGGGTCAGGAAGATCCCCTGGAGAAGAGAATGGCAACCTGCTCCAGTATTCTTGCCTGGAGAATTCCATGGACAGTAGAGCTTGGCGGGCTACAGTCCATGGAGTTTCAAACAGTCAAACACGACTGAGCAACTAAACAATAACAAAGGCTCTACTTGAGCTAGGCACTATCATGATCCCCACTTTGTAGATGGAAAAGGTGAGGCACTGAGGTCACCCCAGTTGCAAGCTGAAGAACTGAAAAAATACTTCAAGTAAAATTTTAGTTAACATGAAATTACACAAGTAACTGAGGTTAAAAGACATATTAGAAAATATATATCTATGTTGAAAATGAAAAGGCTTCCAATGGAGCTAATATTTTAGTTTCCTTCCTGGAATTTTACCGTCTGATGATTCTAATCACCAAATGATGAGTCAGACAAAGTCCCATGAGCCCTTTGACAAGTATCATGCCCTGTAATAGTGAAGTTTTGCCTGTAGATGCACAAGAACAGGGGGCTTCCCAGGTGGTTCAGAGGGTAAAGAATCCGCCTGCAATGCAGGAGACATGAGAAGTGCAGGTTCAGTCCTTGCGTCAGGAAGATACCCTGGAGGAAGGGATGGTAACCAAGTCTAGTATTCTTGCCTGGAGAATCCCATGGACAGAGGAGCCTGGCGAGCTATAGACCATAAGGTTACAAAGAATTAGACACGACTGAAGCTACTGAACACGCACGCATAAAATAAGAGAGCATAAAATGTAGTTAAAATAACTGAGAATGCAAAACGAACCCAAGGTCAACCCAAATGAAAATGAGAAATAAAGCTGGAGAAGTTTCTTAGAAAATGGGAACCAGAAAGGCAAGGGGAAGTCTCTGGAGTCGCTTAAAATCTTTCTGACAACAGAAGGAATTAAGGGTTTACTGGGAAACCAGCATCTGCGGTTGAATGCTACTGAGGATGCTTGCTCCTGGACCAGATGGGATCACTGCCAGGTGTAGCAGGCTCCCTGGAGGGAAAATCCCGCCTTTGTTAAAGGATGGTCGTGAAATTTAAGAAAAAAGGGAAATGACAAAGCCTGTAGTAAAATAAGTATTGCCCACTTTTGTAGACTCTTTAACTACAGTGAATTTAGACGATAAAAATTCTTGCAAGCATTTATTGCCTTTACACGAGGAGAGCTGGCTGGCAGAATGAAGCACAAGGCCCACTGAAGCAGTGAACACCCAGGGAAAGGCCGGCTACTTGGAGCCCTCCTTCAGAGAGATGGGGCTCACCAAACAGTCAAACACGACTGAGCAACTAAACAATAACAAAGGCTCTACTTGAGCTAGGCACTATCATGATCCCCACTTTGTAGATGGAAAAGGTGAGGCACTGAGGTCACCCCAGTTGCAAGCTGAAGAACTGAAAAAATACTTCAAGTAAAATTTTAGTTAACATGAAATTACACAAGTAACTGAGGTTAAAAGACATATTAGAAAATATATATCTATGTTGAAAATGAAAAGGCTTCCAATGGAGCTAATATTTTAGTTTCCTTCCTGGAATTTTACCGTCTGATGATTCTAATCACCAAATGATGAGTCAGACAAAGTCCCATGAGCCCTTTGACAAGTATCATGCCCTGTAATAGTGAAGTTTTGCCTGTAGATGCACAAGAACAGGGGGCTTCCCAGGTGGTTCAGAGGGTAAAGAATCCGCCTGCAATGCAGGAGACATGAGAAGTGCAGGTTCAGTCCTTGCGTCAGGAAGATACCCTGGAGGAAGGGATGGTAACCAAGTCTAGTATTCTTGCCTGGAGAATCCCATGGACAGAGGAGCCTGGCGAGCTATAGACCATAAGGTTACAAAGAATTAGACACGACTGAAGCTACTGAACACGCACGCATAAAATAAGAGAGCATAAAATGTAGTTAAAATAACTGAGAATGCAAAACGAACCCAAGGTCAACCCAAATGAAAATGAGAAATAAAGCTGGAGAAGTTTCTTAGAAAATGGGAACCAGAAAGGCAAGGGGAAGTCTCTGGAGTCGCTTAAAATCTTTCTGACAACAGAAGGAATTAAGGGTTTACTGGGAAACCAGCATCTGCGGTTGAATGCTACTGAGGATGCTTGCTCCTGGACCAGATGGGATCACTGCCAGGTGTAGCAGGCTCCCTGGAGGGAAAATCCCGCCTTTGTTAAAGGATGGTCGTGAAATTTAAGAAAAAAGGGAAATGACAAAGCCTGTAGTAAAATAAGTATTGCCCACTTTTGTAGACTCTTTAACTACAGTGAATTTAGACGATAAAAATTCTTGCAAGCATTTATTGCCTTTACACGAGGAGAGCTGGCTGGCAGAATGAAGCACAAGGCCCACTGAAGCAGTGAACACCCAGGGAAAGGCCGGCTACTTGGAGCCCTCCTTCAGAGAGATGGGGGCTCACCAAACAGGATGGGGTGGCCAAGTGGCCTCATTAGCTGGAAGAAGAGAAAGTCCTTCCTGGGGAAGGCAACTTAGGGGCCACTGTGAAGGTGACTGAACACACGCCTTTGCTGGAGTCTGGCTTTTGACTTGGGGGTTTAAGAAAGGAAATTGGGTCGTATCAGTGAGAGGCCAGGTTCCCACTAGCGTCCAGTGTAATCACTAGCAGAAGGCAGTGGGTAGATTGAACAGTGACGTGGGTGGCCAGATATAATGTTAACAAAACTAAAATGCAGTTTCAACTCAAAAGTGATGGAGAGGGACTTCCTTGGTGGTCCAGTGGTTAACACTTCACCTTCCATGTAGAGGGTATGGGTTTGACCAATCCCTGGTTGGGGAGCTAAGACCCAACGTGTGTCGTGGCCAAAAAATCAAAATGTAAAACAGAAACAGTATTGTAACAAATTCAATAAAGGCTCAAAAAAACCTGTAACAATCTGCTTTAAAAAAAAAAGTGAGGGAGAGTTATATTCAATGTAATTCAACACAGAATAATCTCGGTAGAAAAGTGGTAAAAAAATCTAGAGGACATCAGGGTGTAGGATCCATTAAAAGGTTAATACAACACTCAAATGGTAAAATACGTGAAAGAAAGAGGGAAAGAAATGAATAGTCTTTCAATGCGGTCACACTGTTTTAATACAGCTATACCCACATGATACCTACCGATTGTGTGGCATCTTTGCTGGAGATTTTAAGAAATGTGTTTTTATAAGCAGAGGGATAATCTGATTCAAAGCCAACTGATACTCATATTTCCTAAGGATTAAAGAGTAATGCCTTTTAAACTACATTTTAATAAGGAGATTGGGGCATGATAAATAGAGGGCATTTAATCTATTTGGGAAAGATGATGTCTGAAATGTCTGGGACCAGTAGGCAGTTTCCAAATGTAGGTAAAATAAATAAATATTTGAGTGAGAAATGTCTCAGCTGTTAAAGCAGAGAGACAAGAAAATATAAATGTGTTTAATTTTATTTTTAAAATCTTTAGGAAGAAGTAGAATGAAAAAATTTTAAGTATGTATATATAGTTTTTCAAATGAAAATGGCAAAGGTTGAGGAAACAGAGTTATTGGCATAATTCAATTTAAAATGCATTGAAATGAATTTATTCAAGACCCAAATCATGTGATTTCCAGTTTTATTGAAATTGTGAATTGGAAGATGTTTCTAAAAACATGCAATCTCAAATGGTCTCATTATTGCACAAATTGCAAATGTTGATGAAAGGTGCAGCATGAGAAGTATTCTTTAGCTCCCCTAGATCCTGGCCCAGCTTCACGCAGCACCAGGTAAAATCACCTGCTACCAACAGGCTTGGGTCTGCCCAGTAGAACCACTGAGGATCTGGTCTGTATTGATTTAGTATCTCCTTCGTTAAAGGATCAGGAAGTGAGGTAGGGTTAGAGGCAGTGTCTGTAAATTCAAAGACAGTTTCCTAGCCTGTTTCTTTACGCCCACACCAAAGTCTAATCCAGCCTCTGTATCTTGACACCAAGTTAAATCTTGGAGCTCTCAAATCCCCCCATGAGACTCTCGCTCTGATGTGTGTAGATCTCTCAGCCTTTAACTAGGCCACATCTTGAAAGGGTCACCATCCCTGCCCCTACCACCCCGGACGGATGCCAACCCTGCTCCAAGTGGCTGCCTCGTGCACTGCCAATGGTTCTCTGTAGTGGCCACTCTTGTCTCCTTCTTTCCTCTCAGTCCCAACAGGCCTTGTACTTGTGTGCAGCTTTAGACATCTTTAATGGAAAATAAGGCATATTTTAATTCTTCAGGGACTGATCATTTTCATTGACAGAGAAAAACCTTTTTACTAAAGATCTGGAGCCAACACTGTCAAAATCCGTTTCAGTCAGGGTTCTCCAAGAAACTGAGGCAGTAGGGGGCTTAATGTGTGTGTGTGTGTGTGTGTAAATATATTTGGAGGGCTGGCAAATCCAAAATCTGTAGGGCAGACAAGGAGAGATAAGGCTGAAATCCAACTTATATGCCAGGTGAAACACCTTCATTTCTTGCTTTCAGTAGGGCGACTTGTAGGGAATAAATGCAAAGGCAACTACTTACAATCAAATACCAAACATTTTTTTTCTTTTTTCCCCATCATGCCTCTTTCTTATTTATATTTATTTTTCATCCATCTTTTATTCTTTGGTATGTGTGGATCTCCCATTTCAGTGGCCTCTCTTGCCGCAGAGCACCAGCTCTGGGCACATGAGCTCCAGAGCGCTGGCTCGTAATTGGACACATTGGTCCAGCCGCTCCATGGCATTTGAGATCTTCCCTGGCCAGTGATCGAACCGGTGCCCCTTGCATTGCAAGACAGACTCTTTAACCACTGGACCACTAGGGATGCCCTAAATACTAAACATTTTTGTCAGGAAAATAAAAAATTCCTTTATTAAGAAAGAATATTTTAGAAAATATATTCTCTCAGTGAATCTGGCTCCCAACCTGGTTTAAACTTGATTTTAAGGGATAGTATTAACAAGAACAAAACTATCAAATTGGAAGAGGAAATGTATTAAATTATATAAAATTTATTTGTTTGGAAGACTTACAAAGCTAAATTAAAGTATTTCTATAAACTGGAGACCATTCTGTAGACTGAGATAGGAGAAGGAGAATGTGAGGAATGTGCAGATTTAAAAGAACATGTGTGGGTCAATGAGGTACGTGAAGACAAAGGCTAGATACACCGAGACTGTCAAGATTGTATGTCCTTAAAGATCACAGCATACATGCCAGCCAGAAACTTAGTTTGAGTCAGAACAAGTGGTCAGAGATCTCAATGAAAGAAACAATGTCTTCTTGCCCAGGAATGGAGTTCTTGCCTCAGGCTAACGATTTATCATGAGCAGACCCACCTGCAAACGAATCATAAAATAGGAATACAATCTGCAAATTTCCACTTTGGAGATAGCATTTGGGGTTAATTTGGAAGGGGCCAGAGAAGAGACGATGGGGAAGGATTTGGATTGAAAATGAAAATAGGTATTCCTTTCTACTGAAGTGCATCTTGGACAGGTATGTGCCTGCTATTTATCTTGTCATTCACCAGTATAAGTAAGCTCAATGGATTCCTGGCTTACCTGGCACTCTGTTTGGATGGGACCCAAAAAGATTAAAAATATCTGGGTTTTAATGCTATAATGCTATTTTAGGGTAACAGATTTTTTAAGAGAAATTTATGGCATTCAGAATAGTGGAGGAGTGTGGATTGGTATGGCTACACAGGAAGCCTTGGAACAAAATCATTCTCAAAAAGAGCTTGCTTTAGAAGTAGATGGAACAACCAGAATATGGTAAGAATACTGTCAGAAAATGAAGTCAAAATTAGCAGTGATTTGAGAAAATTAGTAAGGATGGAGAGTGGATGTATTAGGTTAAGAGTCAATAGGATGGGGAAATCCAACTGCTTGGGGCACATGATGAAATTGTAACTGATAATGGGAGGGACAGTAATAAAAGTAGTTTGTTTTATACTCTCATCATAAGATGTCAAGAAAGGTTTAAGGTAAGCAGGAAAACATTGAGTGTTTAGGAACTTCAGGTGACTTCACTTTATGAAGGGCTAAAATGAACAAGCCTGTGTGTGAGCTCAGAGTTACTATAAGCAATCTGCACCACCTGACCCTGGAGGATGAAAGCAAGGCCAGGAGATTAGTGATGAACAAATGTTCTTCCAGTTTTTGAAAAAGAGGAATTCTGCAAATGACACACTGGCAAATCTGATTTTATTCCAGGGAAAGCTTCTAAAATAGAATATTAAACAGATGGCTTCTGAGCACTGAGAAGAGGAAGCAGTGACTCACTAGGGAAAGTCATGCCAAACTCATAATCATTCTCTTTTTTTATTATGATTACATACACTCCTAGATTGGTGGAACACTTGGGGAAACCTCTAGAAAAGCCTGCCTTAAATTCAAAAGAACATTTGCCAAAGACTCTCATGATTACTTGATAAACACAGTCATGAACTGTTCGTTGAGTGTTGGGACAGTCAGGTGAAATTGGTACTGGCTGAATAAGAACCTCCAAAAACTGTTGATTAATAGTTTGGTAACAATAGGAGGAAATGCTGAAGGGGAATATCATGCGACGTGGTTCTTGGCTGACTTCAACATGCCATCAATTGCCTGACCCAGGACATAGAAAGCCACATAAAAAAAAAAAAAGCCACATAAAATTTGCAGATAACACAAAGCTGAGTGAAAAAAAAAAGAACTAAACTGACAGATGTAAGAATTGAGATTCAGACTTATTTTAACATCTGGCACTCCAGGGGGAAACCAATGAGATGAAATTTAACAAGGGCACGTGTAAAATCCTATACTTAGAATTTCATGAGTATGTAATGATAATGACCTAAATTTCAGACCCCTCAGGCTCTGACTACAGGATCCAGGTATCTGCTGTTTTGCCCACTAGCATGCCCCTTGAATTTCCTTGGCCTTATGTAAAAGAAGAAATCTTTTATCAATATTTCCAGCCATGCTATTGTACTAGCTCTGAAGTTATTATTGCAGTTCTTACTTATATACATGTTTTAGCCCTTCCTGCCCCATCCAACTGCTTGGGGCACATGATGAAATTGTAACTGATAATGGGAGGGACAGTAATAAAAGTAGTTTGTTTTATACTCTCATCATAAGATGTCAAGAAAGGTTTAAGGTAAGCAGGAAAACATTGAGTGTTTAGGAACTTCAGGTGACTTCACTTTATGAAGGGCTAAAATGAACAAGCCTGTGTGTGAGCTCAGAGTTACTATAAGCAATCTGCACCACCTGACCCTGGAGGATGAAAGCAAGGCCAGGAGATTAGTGATGAACAAATGTTCTTCCAGTTTTTGAAAAAGAGGAATTCTGCAAATGACACACTGGCAAATCTGATTTTATTCCAGGGAAAGCTTCTAAAATAGAATATTAAACAGATGGCTTCTGAGCACTGAGAAGAGGAAGCAGTGACTCACTAGGGAAAGTCATGCCAAACTCATAATCATTCTCTTTTTTTATTATGATTACATACACTCCTAGATTGGTGGAACACTTGGGGAAACCTCTAGAAAAGCCTGCCTTAAATTCAAAAGAACATTTGCCAAAGACTCTCATGATTACTTGATAAACACAGTCATGAACTGTTCGTTGAGTGTTGGGACAGTCAGGTGAAATTGGTACTGGCTGAATAAGAACCTCCAAAAACTGTTGATTAATAGTTTGGTAACAATAGGAGGAAATGCTGAAGGGGAATATCATGCGACGTGGTTCTTGGCTGACTTCAACATGCCATCAATTGCCTGACCCAGGACATAGAAAGCCACATAAAAAAAAAAAAAGCCACATAAAATTTGCAGATAACACAAAGCTGAGTGAAAAAAAAAAGAACTAAACTGACAGATGTAAGAATTGAGATTCAGACTTATTTTAACATCTGGCACTCCAGGGGGAAACCAATGAGATGAAATTTAACAAGGGCACGTGTAAAATCCTATACTTAGAATTTCATGAGTATGTAATGATAATGACCTAAATTTCAGACCCCTCAGGCTCTGACTACAGGATCCAGGTATCTGCTGTTTTGCCCACTAGCATGCCCCTTGAATTTCCTTGGCCTTATGTAAAAGAAGAAATCTTTTATCAATATTTCCAGCCATGCTATTGTACTAGCTCTGAAGTTATTATTGCAGTTCTTACTTATATACAATGTTCACAATAATTGAGCCCCTTCCTGTCTTCCCAGACTCCATGAACTTGTTCTTCAGTCTCCCTTTCTCCCTGGCTTTCTCCCTGAATCACCTGCTCAACACTTACCCATATGGATCTTCATGATAGTTGATGTTACGAAACTCACCAACCACCCTACACCAGCCCTGCTTTAATCCTTGTACTTTATCTTGCATTCTGTTGGGGCTTTTGTTTGCAAAAATTGCTTCTAAGTTCGATTACACATGTATGTGTTAACATACTCTGCTCATTTTTGTCTTTCTGATTCACTTCACCCTGCATGCAAATCCTAGGTCCATCCACATCCTTACAAATGGGATAATTTTGTTCATTTTGTGGATGAGTAATATTCCATTGTATATATGTGCCACATCTTTATGCATTCCTTTGTTGATGGACATTTAGGTTGCTTCCATGTCTTGGCTATTGTAAATAGTGTTGCAATAGACATTTGGCTGCATGTATCTTTTGGAATTATAGTTTTCTCCAGATACACGCCCAGGTTCTGCAAAGCAGCAATAGAGACAGAGATGTGGAGAACAAATGTATGGACACCAAGGGAAGAAAGGAGGGGTGGGACGAACTGGGAGATTGGAATTGACATATATACACTACTTAGCAAATAATGAGAACCTACTCCACAGCCCAGGGAACTCTACTCATTGTTCTGTGGTGACCTAATTGGGAAGAAAATTCCCCAAACAGGGGATGTATCCAAACACATAGCTGGTTCACTCTGCTACACAGAAGAAACTAAAACAATTGTATAAAGCAACCACACTGATAGGGACAGAGTAGAATAGGTAGGTGGTTGTAGAGTCCTAGTAGGGGATGGTAGGTCAAAGGGAGACCTGAGAAAGGTTGGGAGGCCAATGAGTTGACGATAACTCAGGAGAGCTGCTCCTTGTTCAGTAAAGCATGCTTGACTGGGTATAAACAACTGATGAAGGAGGAGTTGGTGAAGAAGAAACCAATGATGTATGCCTTGCATCTGTGTCTACTTGAGGGGCGCGAACTTCTACCATTCTATATATATGGCTGCCCACTCAATCGAAGGGAGAGCAGAGCAGAGCTTTCCCGCCTGCCTGCTTGCACCTCTTACAAGTACCCAAATCAATCCTTTTCTTGTCTATCACTCTGCTTCTCACTGAATTCCTTCTGCATTGAGGCACGAAGAACCTGAGCCTCAGTATGTCCAGACATCGGGTGAGTGTTGAATTAAGTGCCGGCCGCATGGGTTCGATTCCCAGACAGGGTTTTGGCCAGGATTGAATCCTGACTATGTGAGTTCAAGTCCCAAACAGGGTTTCAGCTGGGGTTAAGACTTAGCCATGTGAGTTCAAGTCCCAAACAGGGTTTTTGGCTGGAATTCAAGCTCCAGCCACGTGCGTTCAAGTCCCAGGCAGGGTTCAATCAGGTCTGGGCCCTGGGTTTAAGTGTCAAATCAAGGTAAAACCCTTTCAATACTGCAATAAAATTATTTAAAAAAACCTTACTTCTAAGTCTTCTGTAAGATTTGAATGCACCTCAAGCTCTTTACTCTCACAGACTGGTTGGAAATCTATAGTTTTAGTCCCAAACCATAAAAAAGCAATCAGCTAGATTGAAGTTGAAACTGAAGAAATGACTGTGGTCTCCATGGAAGCAGATATAGAGTAAATGAAGCAGAGGGCTAAGGGAGCTTATTGGCAATAGACATGTATCTTTTGGAATTATAGCCAGATGGTTCTGCAAAGCAGCAATAGAGACAGAGATGTGGAGAACAAATGTATGGACACCAAGGGAAGAAAGGAGGGGTGGGACGAACTGGGAGATTGGAATTGACATATATACACTACTTAGCAAATAATGAGAACCTACTCCACAGCCCAGGGAACTCTACTCATTGTTCTGTGGTGACCTAATTGGGAAGAAAATTCCCCAAACAGGGGATGTATCCAAACACATAGCTGGTTCACTCTGCTACACAGAAGAAACTAAAACAATTGTATAAAGCAACCACACTGATAGGGACAGAGTAGAATAGGTAGGTGGTTGTAGAGTCCTAGTAGGGGATGGTAGGTCAAAGGGAGACCTGAGAAAGGTTGGGAGGCCAATGAGTTGACGATAACTCAGGAGAGCTGCTCCTTGTTCAGTAAAGCAGGCTTGACTGGGTATAAACAGCTGATAAAGGAGGAGCTGGCGAAGAAGGAACTAATGATGTATGCCTTGCATCTGTGTCTACTTGAGGGGGGGCAGTCTTCTATCATCCTATATATATTGCTGCCCACTCAATCGAAGGGAGAGCAGAGCAGAGCTTTCCTGCCTGCCCGCTTGCACTGCTTACAAGTACCCAAATCAATCCTTTTCTTGTCTATCACTCTGCTTCTCACTGAATTCCTTCTGCATTGAGGCACGAAGAACCTGAGCCTCAGTATGTCCAGACATCGGGTGAGTGTTGAATTAAGTGCCGGCCGCATGGGTTCGATTCCCAGACAGGGTTTTGGCCAGGATTGAATCCTGACTATGTGAGTTCAAGTCCCAAACAGGGTTTCAGCTGGGGTTAAGACTTAGCCATGTGAGTTCAAGTCCCAAACAGGGTTTTTGGCTGGAATTCAAGCTCCAGCCACGTGCGTTCAAGTCCCAGGCAGGGTTCAATCAGGTCTGGGCCCTGGGTTTAAGTGTCAAATCAAGGTAAAACCCTTTCAATACTGCAATAAAATTATTTAAAAAAACCTTACTTCTAAGTCTTCTGTAAGATTTGAATGCACCTCAAGCTCTTTACTCTCACAGACTGGTTGGAAATCTATAGTTTTAGTCCCAAACCATAAAAAAGCAATCAGCTAGATTGAAGTTGAAACTGAAGAAATGACTGTGGTCTCCATGGAAGCAGATATAGAGTAAATGAAGAAGAGGGCTAAGGGCTGAAGTCTGAGGGAAAGCAAGACAGTAGTGGTTAGAGCAAAGAGAGACTGCAAGAGCAAAAGAGAGGACAGCCAGCAAGGTGGGAGGACCACCAAGAAAGTTAATATCACAGAAGGTAAAAATGGGGACTTCCCTGCAATCCCATGGTTAAGAATCCTCTTGCCAATGCAGGGAACATGAGTTCAGTCACTGGTTTGGGAACTAAGATCCCACACACAGTGGGGCAACGGAGCTCAAGCTCCACAACAAGAGAGCAGCTCCTGCTCACAACAAATAGAGAAAGTCCATGCACTGCAGCGAAGACCCAGTGCAGCCAAGAATAAAAATAAAAGCAAGCAAGCAAGCAAAGATATGGACAGTTTTCAGGAGGAGGGAATGACTGATAGTCCTCATACTGTCAAAATGTCAAATAAGACGAAAAATATGAAGTATTTCATTGCATTTATCAAATGCTAGAGCATCATCAGCACTGGAAAATGTGGTTTCTTGGAGAGAAATGGAGTAGAAGGAAAATTGCTAACGGTTAAGAGGGATGGGGTGTAGGGAAATGGAAATGGTGAGAATTACTCTTGAATAAAGGAAAGAGAATGATAGGACAGTAATTAAAAAGGGGCAAATGATGAGAGGTGGAAAGTGTATATGGGTGCATGTGTGTGCAGGTACATGTGTGTATGCTCAGAGCTTACATATAAGGCAGAGAATATGTTATTAGAGCAAGAAATGGAATATTCACAAAGAAAATATGTTTCTGATGGAAGAAAATCCCCTCAAATCTTCAGATATGTCTTCCTGTTTCTTCCTCTTGTAATCTTTTCTTTTTTATTCCATTTATCAGGTCGGGGGTTAAGTGTCAAATCAAGGTAAAACCCTTTCAATACTGCAATAAAATTATTTAAAAAAACCTTACTTCTAAGTCTTCTGTAAGATTTGAATGCACCTCAAGCTCTTTACTCTCACAGACTGGTTGGAAATCTATAGTTTTAGTCCCAAACCATAAAAAAGCAATCAGCTAGATTGAAGTTGAAACTGAAGAAATGACTGTGGTCTCCATGGAAGCAGATATAGAGTAAATGAAGAAGAGGGCTAAGGGCTGAAGTCTGAGGGAAAGCAAGACAGTAGTGGTTAGAGCAAAGAGAGACTGCAAGAGCAAAAGAGAGGACAGCCAGCAAGGTGGGAGGACCACCAAGAAAGTTAATATCACAGAAGGTAAAAATGGGGACTTCCCTGCAATCCCATGGTTAAGAATCCTCTTGCCAATGCAGGGAACATGAGTTCAGTCACTGGTTTGGGAACTAAGATCCCACACACAGTGGGGCAACGGAGCTCAAGCTCCACAACAAGAGAGCAGCTCCTGCTCACAACAAATAGAGAAAGTCCATGCACTGCAGCGAAGACCCAGTGCAGCCAAGAATAAAAATAAAAGCAAGCAAGCAAGCAAAGATATGGACAGTTTTCAGGAGGAGGGAATGACTGATAGTCCTCATACTGTCAAAATGTCAAATAAGACGAAAAATATGAAGTATTTCATTGCATTTATCAAATGCTAGAGCATCATCAGCACTGGAAAATGTGGTTTCTTGGAGAGAAATGGAGTAGAAGGAAAATTGCTAACGGTTAAGAGGGATGGGGTGTAGGGAAATGGAAATGGTGAGAATTACTCTTGAATAAAGGAAAGAGAATGATAGGACAGTAATTAAAAAGGGGCAAATGATGAGAGGTGGAAAGTGTATATGGGTGCATGTGTGTGCAGGTACATGTGTGTATGCTCAGAGCTTACATATAAGGCAGAGAATATGTTATTAGAGCAAGAAATGGAATATTCACAAAGAAAATATGTTTCTGATGGAAGAAAATCCCCTCAAATCTTCAGATATGTCTTCCTGTTTCTTCCTCTTGTAATCTTTTCTTTTTTATTCCATTTATTCTTCTTTCAACTGCATCCTTTTTCCTTTGAAGATCAGGGGTCTTGATTGATTGATTATATTCACACCACTATCATCAAAGTATGTTGCCTTGATGAGACTCAGGGTTATGTCAAGCCTGAGTGGAGGTATGAGGTAACTTTGAATAGCGGCTGCTCCAAACACATGCCAATAGCAGAATTATAGTGACCTAGTCACTGTGCTTTGTTAGTATCAGAGAAAACTCTTGAGAGTCCCTTGGAGAGAAGGGATATCAAACCAATCAATCCTAAAGGAAACCAACCCTGAATAACCATTGGAAGGACTGATGCTGAAGCTGAAGCTCCAGTACTCTGGCCACCTGATGCAAAGAGCTTATTCATTGGAAAAGACCCTGATGCTTGGAAAGACTGAGGGAAAGAGGAGGTGGGGTTGCAGAAGATGGAATGGTTGAATGGCATCACTGACTAAATGCACATGAGTTTGAGCAAACTCTGGGAGATAGTGAAGGTCAGGGACGTCTGATGTGCTGCAGTCCATGAACTGCTGAGAGTCAGACATGACTTAGTGGCTGAACTACAACAAAAATATCTTGGAGATGTGTACTAATTAAGATGAGCCTTGGGCTATAGCCCAATAAAAATGTTTTTGATGTTAAAAAACTAAAATAAAAAGATGAGCCTTGAAGCAAAGACAACCTCCAGATGGAGGAGGGTTCTGAAAAGTATGTCACATGTGGAAACTTCAGAGGATGCGTGGCTTTTTACCACAGAAGAGAGCACCAGGTTGAGGGAGAAAGGTAGAACAGACTTGTTCCATGTTTCTCTGAGGGCAAATTTCAGGACCAAGGAACACAAGTCATAAGAAACTGAATTTAGTTTGATGTCTGGAAGAACATGCCGTGACAGTCCCCGGAATTGTTGTTGTCTCCCTATTGTTAGAAGTTTGAGTCGAGTGACCTCACATCAGGGTGGATATGACTCCTTATCTCCAGGATGGCTTTTAAGTTCTTTCCTAAAAATTTCCAGCAAAAGTCCTGATTTTTGCTTGTCAATCTGTAACTTTTCTTCTGTGCTTTTGTTTGTAGAAATTTGAGACTTTGTCACCAAACTGTCCCCTATGCAGCATCTAACCTGAGTGACTTCTTTCTTTATCAGTGCAGTTGAGAGGCACTGCCCAAGGTGTATGCATCTGTCAGAGCTTTCCTTGTGGGTCAGTATTTACTGATATAACAAATATATGTGTATGTTTCTGGTAACATCAACTAAAAGTTAAATGCATAGAATGTTACTTCCAAAGCTGATATACTATATAATCTTTATAAACATGTCATAAAGTAAATAGTTAATTTGGGCTGTTTATTTCTGGTGATCAATACTGCCTTCTCTGTCACTGTAATGTTTACATGAATTGAGTAAATTAGAATCCTATGCAGGCCAGTTTAGCTTGATAATTTCTCTTCCTGAATCTGCTTGGTTTTCATTTCTGGTTCCATGTCCTAGAACATCACCTCTGATTGTCTTTTCTTTTCTTTTTTTTTTTAAAGATTTATTTATTTATTTATTTTGGGTGGGGGTTGGGTTGGGGAGGGAGGGGAGCGGGCGGGCCACTTCTATTGGTCTTTCATTTCTCTATTTTCATTCGTCTTTGTTCTTTTGGCTCCTGTGGGCCTCCCATCGCGGTGGCGTCTGTTGTTGCAGAGCACCGGCTCTGGGCGCATGTGCTCCAGAGCTCCGGCTCAGTGATTGGACACATGGGTCCAGCCGCTCCGCGGCACGTGGAATCTTCCCAGGCCAGGGATCCAACCGGCGCCCCTTGCACTGCAAGGCGGTGTCCTTATCCACTGGACCACCAGGGGAAGCCCTGATTGTCTTTTAAAGAAGGCACCAGGTTGAGGGAGAAAGTCTTGCATTTCTTGAGGGCAAATTTCAGGACCAAGGAACACAAGTCATAAGAAACTGAATTTAGTTTGATGTCTGGAAGAACATGCCGTGACAGTCCCCGGAATTGTTGTTGTCTCCCTATTGTTAGAAGTTTGAGTCGAGTGACCTCACATCAGGGTGGATATGACTCCTTATCTCCAGGATGGCTTTTAAGTTCTTTCCTAAAAATTTCCAGCAAAAGTCCTGATTTTTGCTTGTCAATCTGTAACTTTTCTTCTGTGCTTTTGTTTGTAGAAATTTGAGACTTTGTCACCAAACTGTCCCCTATGCAGCATCTAACCTGAGTGACTTCTTTCTTTATCAGTGCAGTTGAGAGGCACTGCCCAAGGTGTATGCATCTGTCAGAGCTTTCCTTGTGGGTCAGTATTTACTGATATAACAAATATATGTGTATGTTTCTGGTAACATCAACTAAAAGTTAAATGCATAGAATGTTACTTCCAAAGCTGATATACTATATAATCTTTATAAACATGTCATAAAGTAAATAGTTAATTTGGGCTGTTTATTTCTGGTGATCAATACTGCCTTCTCTGTCACTGTAATGTTTACATGAATTGAGTAAATTAGAATCCTATGCAGGCCAGTTTAGCTTGATAATTTCTCTTCCTGAATCTGCTTGGTTTTCATTTCTGGTTCCATGTCCTAGAACATCACCTCTGATTGTCTTTTCTTTTCTTTTTTTTTTTAAAGATTTATTTATTTATTTATTTTGGGTGGGGGTTGGGTTGGGGAGGGAGGGGAGCGGGCGGGCCACTTCTATTGGTCTTTCATTTCTCTATTTTCATTCGTCTTTGTTCTTTTGGCTCCTGTGGGCCTCCCATCGCGGTGGCGTCTGTTGTTGCAGAGCACCGGCTCTGGGCGCATGTGCTCCAGAGCTCCGGCTCAGTGATTGGACACATGGGTCCAGCCGCTCCGCGGCACGTGGAATCTTCCCAGGCCAGGGATCCAACCGGCGCCCCTTGCACTGCAAGGCGGTGTCCTTATCCACTGGACCACCAGGGGAAGCCCTGATTGTCTTTTCTATTTTGCTAAATCAGGCAAAGTATATTTTCTACCTTTTTCTTTTATTAGGAGGGTTACATTTTTATTTATTTGTTTTTTGTTTTTCTTAGTTCAGGTCTTTAGGAACTGAATTAGTCTGATTTTGGAAGGTAAAATCAGGGGTGGGCAGCTGATCAGTAACTGAAAATATCACAAAATCATGTTATATACATTCCTTAATTAAGAGCCACTATAAAGTGCTACAAATGGCTATTAAAAATTATTGGGTTATTGTTTTGCTTAAGCTAAACAGAAAAAAAACCCCTCCATTCAAATAGAAACTAATTCAAAATGCTTTTTTCCCTTCATCTTTCAGAATATTAAAAATAAAGTTATAAAGACTAAGTAGCTCATAAATGCTTTAAAGGATACAGTTTAATTGTTTACTATAGTTAAACATTTACTCCAAGGCAGAGAAGAGTTTTTATATGCAGAACTCTAGGCTAACTTGAAAGGTTGATGTTAATTTCATTTGATTTTCATAATAACTAAAATTTCTCTGGATTTCAGTGGAGCCCAAAGGGTTGGTTAGTGACAGATGACAAGATCTACAGAATTTCCCATGTGGATCATTTACTTGTTCATTACAACTGAACAATTTATTAATGCAATTGATCCATGGATGATTGTTCAAACTTACCTTTTTTTTTTTTTTTTGTAGACAAAAGTTTGAATTGCAGGATCCCAAAGTTTAGTTCATGATGTTGAATTCTTTTAATGTTTCATATGTTGTTATGGATTTAATTGTGTTAACCCCACCTCAGTCCCCCAAATTCGCATGTTGAAATTCTAACCTCCAGTAGCTCAGAATGTGACTATTTGGAGGCAGGGCCTTCAAGGTGGTATTTAAGTTAAAATGAGTGAATGAGTGTTAGTGGGCCATGATCCAATCTGACTAGTGTCCTTATAAGAAGAGGGGATTAGAACACAGAGATGCCACAGGCCTGTGAGCACAGAGAAAAGACTGGGAAGACACAGCAAGAAATATTTTTGTGAACCAAGAAGAGCAGTCTCAGAAGGACTCAAACCTGACAACATTTTGACCTTAGGCATCTAACTCTGAAAAAATAAATACCTGTGCTCTAAGCTACCTAGCTTGTGGTATTTTGTTATGGCTTTCCAAGAAAGCTAATACGCTACTCATATCAACTTTCAACTTGTCTTATCCATCAACTAGGATTTGTTGGATTATGATAAGTAATGAACAAATTTAGACCAAGGCTGAATTTCCATACCCAGAAAAAACTAAAATTTTTGAACTAGGAATCTTATTTACTCTAAGAAACCTATAATATGAAAGATTTTTCGGGTTTATGACAGGGATGAAGATGCTCATTTTCAAAGAAGCAAACCTCTGATTCTACCTCTACACATTTCCTTTCATGAAGAATCAAAACTCCTCATCTGAAACACTGAACGTTTGCTGATAGTGATGTTAGAAGCTGGTGACACCAGCATTCTTTGTTTCTTAGAGTTTACTGTTTACGCACCTGGAATCCATCAGTTGTCTACTTAGCATTTCTTGCAGCCAGATGGTCTGTTCAGCACTTTAGCCAAATGCTCTGTTCTCTCTATATCTGTTTTCTCCTCTTGAAGGATGCTTCCCTCTGGCCCTGACTTTGTTGTAGACTGGTTCTAAAGTGCTAGAGGTCTCTTTGCACAAGGAAAGGCTTGCTTGTCTAAATATTACTATTAATAGTCATTATCAGAAATAAGGAACATCGTGATAGCATGAGAGAAAGAGGAACTAGCTCTGGTTGGGTGCCAAGCAAAGCAGCTGTGTGGGATAGACAGGGAGCTCCAAGCTGCTAGACATGCAGGAGAACTGCTCCTCACTGTTTTATGTTTCATTGTGTTAATCCCACCTCAGTCCCCCAAATTGCATGTTGAAATTCTAACCTCCAGTAGCTCAGAATGTGACTATTTGGAGGCAGGGCCTTCAAGGTGGTATTTAAGTTAAAATGAGTGAATGAGTGTTAGTGGGCCATGATCCAATCTGACTAGTGTCCTTATAAGAAGAGGGGATTAGAACACAGAGATGCCACAGGCCTGTGAGCACAGAGAAAAGACTGGGAAGACACAGCAAGAAATATTTTTGTGAACCAAGAAGAGCAGTCTCAGAAGGACTCAAACCTGACAACATTTTGACCTTAGGCATCTAACTCTGAAAAAATAAATACCTGTGCTCTAAGCTACCTAGCTTGTGGTATTTTGTTATGGCTTTCCAAGAAAGCTAATACGCTACTCATATCAACTTTCAACTTGTCTTATCCATCAACTAGGATTTGTTGGATTATGATAAGTAATGAACAAATTTAGACCAAGGCTGAATTTCCATACCCAGAAAAAACTAAAATTTTTGAACTAGGAATCTTATTTACTCTAAGAAACCTATAATATGAAAGATTTTTCGGGTTTATGACAGGGATGAAGATGCTCATTTTCAAAGAAGCAAACCTCTGATTCTACCTCTACACATTTCCTTTCATGAAGAATCAAAACTCCTCATCTGAAACACTGAACGTTTGCTGATAGTGATGTTAGAAGCTGGTGACACCAGCATTCTTTGTTTCTTAGAGTTTACTGTTTACGCACCTGGAATCCATCAGTTGTCTACTTAGCATTTCTTGCAGCCAGATGGTCTGTTCAGCACTTTAGCCAAATGCTCTGTTCTCTCTATATCTGTTTTCTCCTCTTGAAGGATGCTTCCCTCTGGCCCTGACTTTGTTGTAGACTGGTTCTAAAGTGCTAGAGGTCTCTTTGCACAAGGAAAGGCTTGCTTGTCTAAATATTACTATTAATAGTCATTATCAGAAATAAGGAACATCGTGATAGCATGAGAGAAAGAGGAACTAGCTCTGGTTGGGTGCCAAGCAAAGCAGCTGTGTGGGATAGACAGGGAGCTCCAAGCTGCTAGACATGCAGGAGAACTGCTCCTCACTGTTTGGGCTATAGCATCATTTCCCAGGAGATGATGACATTGAAGAAACCCTGAGAGGTTCTAGGTGCTGGAACATGAATCCATGTGCTTTAGTACAAAACCAACTCTTTCCTTAGGATGACTGTGTTTCCAAAGGTTCCCAAGGACAGTAGTGACTACATTATGTCCTTCTGAGGCTTTCAAATGAGACTGTGTGCTCATGTGGCTGAATATTTTTGCTCTCTTTGGGTCTAGGGGCAATAGCCCTTCTGGGTCTCCCTTAGAGGTTCACTTGGGAGGGAGACTGTGAAATTGCTCAGTTGTGTCTGACTCTTTGCAACCCAGGGATGAGTCATGGAATTCTTCAGGCAAGAACACTGGAGTAGGTAGTCTATTCCTTCTCCAGGGAATCTTCCTAGCGCAGGGATCCATCCCAGGTCTCCTGCACTGTGGGCAGATTCTTTACCATCTAAGCCACCAGGGAAGCCTAAGAATCCTGAAGTGGGTAGCCTATCTCTTCTCCAGGGGATCTTCCTGACCCATGACTTGAATCAGGGTCTCCTGCATTTCAGGAGGATTCTTTACCAATTGAACCACAAGGGAAGCCTACTTGGGAGGGAGAAGCATCTCAAATCACAGCAAAGGGATCTTTCTCTTTCTGAATATACCAATAGCCAACTCTAGGCACATGCTGCAAAATGACACTTCATTAGTTACATACTGTGTAAAGCAACCAAAACTATAAGAGCAAATGCAGTTATATTCAATAGGAGAGCATGGAACAAAGCCTTAATACTTGATGTGGTATCCACATGGTTTAACTCTTTCTCTCCTGAGGATGTTGTGAATGGAACCCAGAGCTTCATGGCTAGACTCATGCAGATGAGTGTACTTGGCAGAGGAAGATGCTGCTGGGTTTCAGGTAGTGCTGGTGTACCTTCCTGGTTCTATAACATACAAGAGAAGAGGGCTTCGAATATGTAGGTGGTTGCAGGATAAAATCACAGGGTACCTCCAGGACTGCGCTCTCTTCTTTTCTAAGCAACATGGATCTGCTTAACTGCACAACAAACCATGGAATGAAGTCTGGGGAAAGTGGGATGTTTCCAAGAATTGTCTCAGGTGTCAGGATGACTCAGAGAGAGAACCTCTAGGTAAGGTGGCAAGACCAGGCTCTCACTCTTACAGGCAGTATTCAAGATGAAGCTAAGGTTGGAAGTCTAGGAGGGAAATTCCCTCTTGCCTGACAGTTTGCATGTCCCAGGTAGCTCAAATGGCAAAGAATCTGCCTGCAATGAGGGAGACCCGGTTCTATTCCTGGGTCAAGAAGATCCCCTGGAGAAGGGGATGGCAACCCACTCTAGTATTCTTGCCTGGAGAATTCCATGGACAGAGGAGCCTGGTGGGCATCAGTCCATGAGGTCTCAAAGAGTTGGACGCAACTGAGAGACCAACACACTTGTGTACCCCTGGAGCTTGGCTGATATTTAATTTCAGAGATTGTCTGGTTAGACTTTCAGATTCAAGCAAATTTTGTGGTTATTGTTTTTGAGTCCAAAAGTATGGAGAAAATCTTCTATTCTTAGAAGTCTTCTTTCTCTATAACACATCTGCTTTTTGGTTGGGTGAAAAATGGATGAGTGCAAGAAGCCTCTCTACCACCCCTCCACCCAAGAACAATAGCAAAGACTCAAGTGATTTCTAATGGAAGAAGTTCTGAAACTCTCAAGATGCTTTTCCTTCCTCAGCTGGAGACCTGGAGTACAGAGCAATAATGTGGATTTTGTCTTAGGTAACTGCCAAGGGAAGTGAGTAGAGAGATGGAGTAACAGGACTTGGAGAGGAAATTTTCAAGAGGAAATAGGATGTCTAATGAAGAATTTTATTACCTTTTTTTTAAAGATTCCCTTCCCCATCTCTTTGTGAAGTTTTCAGTAAAATCTAAATAATTTGCCAGTGGACAAAGTGGTTGAATCTGTCTGGTAGACTGAGCAATAGGCTGTTGTCTCATGATGAGGTGTGTGTGTGTGTGTGTGTGTGTGTGTGTGAGTAGAAGATGAGAGCTGGGAAGACTAAGCCATCCAAAAGAGACCTGCCACATCTGATTACACCATTTTCGCCAGCTGTCTCTCTGTGCCTAGTTAAATCTTCTATAAACCATGCTAAACCTTTTCTATATGGGATATCACTTAATTCTCACTATATTCAAACAAGGCAGACAGTCCTGTGTTTTCTGTTAAATTTGTGTCTATAGCCTTTCTCTAGAGATAAGAGGCAGTGAGCATCTCTTGGGTGGGTAGGATTGTGTTTCATTTATCTTTGCATCTCTGCTTTCCATCATGAGGTTTGGCAAAGGTAGAGTATTTGTTCCTGCAATGAGGGAGACCCGGTTCTATTCCTGGGTCAAGAAGATCCCCTGGAGAAGGGGATGGCAACCCACTCTAGTATTCTTGCCTGGAGAATTCCATGGACAGAGGAGCCTGGTGGGCATCAGTCCATGAGGTCTCAAAGAGTTGGACGCAACTGAGAGACCAACACACTTGTGTACCCCTGGAGCTTGGCTGATATTTAATTTCAGAGATTGTCTGGTTAGACTTTCAGATTCAAGCAAATTTTGTGGTTATTGTTTTTGAGTCCAAAAGTATGGAGAAAATCTTCTATTCTTAGAAGTCTTCTTTCTCTATAACACATCTGCTTTTTGGTTGGGTGAAAAATGGATGAGTGCAAGAAGCCTCTCTACCACCCCTCCACCCAAGAACAATAGCAAAGACTCAAGTGATTTCTAATGGAAGAAGTTCTGAAACTCTCAAGATGCTTTTCCTTCCTCAGCTGGAGACCTGGAGTACAGAGCAATAATGTGGATTTTGTCTTAGGTAACTGCCAAGGGAAGTGAGTAGAGAGATGGAGTAACAGGACTTGGAGAGGAAATTTTCAAGAGGAAATAGGATGTCTAATGAAGAATTTTATTACCTTTTTTTTAAAGATTCCCTTCCCCATCTCTTTGTGAAGTTTTCAGTAAAATCTAAATAATTTGCCAGTGGACAAAGTGGTTGAATCTGTCTGGTAGACTGAGCAATAGGCTGTTGTCTCATGATGAGGTGTGTGTGTGTGTGTGTGTGTGTGTGAGTAGAAGATGAGAGCTGGGAAGACTAAGCCATCCAAAAGAGACCTGCCACATCTGATTACACCATTTTCGCCAGCTGTCTCTCTGTGCCTAGTTAAATCTTCTATAAACCATGCTAAACCTTTTCTATATGGGATATCACTTAATTCTCACTATATTCAAACAAGGCAGACAGTCCTGTGTTTTCTGTTAAATTTGTGTCTATAGCCTTTCTCTAGAGATAAGAGGCAGTGAGCATCTCTTGGGTGGGTAGGATTGTGTTTCATTTATCTTTGCATCTCTGCTTTCCATCATGAGGTTTGGCAAATAGAAGGTACTTGAGAATATTTGTTCAGTCGAACTGAGCAAAGGAGGTATGATTGAAGATACAGACTGAAGCTAGACTGTAGAAATTTGATTGACAGAGCAAGTGAGTATTTCATCTCAATTGTTGAGGTTGTTGGGGACGTGATAGGATGGGTCAACGAACATGTAAAAGTTTTGTCTTGGCTAATCAACTTCGGGGCTTCCCAGGTGGTGCTAGTAGTAAAGAATCTGCCTGCCAGTGCAGGAGGCGTAAGAGACATGGGTTCGATCCCTTGGTCAGAAGGATCTGCTGGAGAAGGAAATGGCAATCCACTCCAGCATTCTTGTCTGAAGAATCCTATGAAGAGAGGAACCTGTCGGAATACAGTTCATAGGGTCACACAGAGTCAGATATGACTAAAATGACTTAGCACTCATGGTCAGTTTCCAGTAGGTGAGAGTTACATTCTAAAACTTGAGTTGAATGGAACTCAGCCTTGTATCTTACAGGAAAACTTATTTTTCTTGATGTCTAATTATAATGATTTATTTTATATAATTGGTTTACTAAGGATCAGTCAAAGGTAAGCCCAAGGGGTATCTAGAAGCTAATGTTTCTCTCCGAGCTGTCCTTTGGTTTGTAAAATAAAATAGATACAACAAAACTTATTAAACCTCTGAGTAAAGTTAGTATACAATCTTAAACGTTCTATAAAAACATGGTTGTTTGCCAATCCATAATAAAGATTTTCCTTCTGGGTTATTAGAAGAAAAGAATGGTCTCATAGATAGCTCTCTGCTGTAGTATTTTCTACCATGGAAAAGATTCTCCTTTTGTTTATCTTGCCCAATTTGGCAAAAATAGAAGGATCACAGAGCTGTGGTAGTCATCACTGGTTGCAAAACATGAGAATCCACTGCCCCAAAGTCTCCCAACTTGAGTGTGTCTCTGCAATAGGAGTTCATACACTTACTTCAGTTTTTCTGAAAACTTAACAGAAACCATGTATTTTCTTAGAATAATATCACGCAGGCTAACTGAAATAAGCTTATTTGTTTTTGACAAGCATTTATCAGTTTGCTGTGCTAACTTTGCTCATGTTTGCTGATTGGAAGCCCTGATTAGCAGTTAAAATTGTCAGTTCCAAGGTTGCCTCAGGGGACTTGTTCCAGGACCGTAGGTGGATACCAAAATTTGAGGATAGCATAGATTGATGTGGTTCAGTTAGCCCTCTGTATCTGACAGTTTCACATCCATGGATCCAACCAACCTGCAGATGTGGAATCTGTGGATATGTAAGACCAATTGGGATATATATCTCTATATATGCCTTTGAATAAAGAAATGAAAGGACACTTAGGTTGTTATTTTATACTAAGTTATTTTGATATAAGAACATTTTCAAATAAATATTCTTCAGGACACATGCAAATAAAAATTGGCCTTGGAATGAAATGTTGGGAAGCAATTTTATTCTCTTTCCTCACTTTTACTGATGAGGCCATTGAGGTCTGAGGGTTAAGTCCACCCCAAGGCCTGTGGTCCGGGATCTCTCTCACCCCAACATTTGTTTAATCTTCTGGGATGCCTCATATCCTCTGTTGAGTTGGTTGAAGATATATCTCCCCAAATATTTGTGTTTGGTATGAGGAATATGTATTGTCGAAATCTATTGCTTCCAGTTTTCCAGTGAATCTAGGGGAAGGCAAGGTCTTTTATTTCTGGTATCACAGGAGGGGTAAGACAGGGTGCCTGAGGACGTGGGGGTGGGATAATGGAGCAGAGGTGACGACAAAAACCTGCCAATGAGACACCTGTCAGGATGTCCTTTAAAGAATCATCACCAAGACCTCACTTGGATGCGTTAGTGTTCACTCTCTCACGTATCAGTAGTGTCCTTCTAAAAACTGTTTTTCCTTTTCTTGGGTTATTAGAAGAAAAGAATGGTCTCATAGATAGCTCTCTGCTGTAGTATTTTCTACCATGGAAAAGATTCTCCTTTTGTTTATCTTGCCCAATTTGGCAAAAATAGAAGGATCACAGAGCTGTGGTAGTCATCACTGGTTGCAAAACATGAGAATCCACTGCCCCAAAGTCTCCCAACTTGAGTGTGTCTCTGCAATAGGAGTTCATACACTTACTTCAGTTTTTCTGAAAACTTAACAGAAACCATGTATTTTCTTAGAATAATATCACGCAGGCTAACTGAAATAAGCTTATTTGTTTTTGACAAGCATTTATCAGTTTGCTGTGCTAACTTTGCTCATGTTTGCTGATTGGAAGCCCTGATTAGCAGTTAAAATTGTCAGTTCCAAGGTTGCCTCAGGGGACTTGTTCCAGGACCGTAGGTGGATACCAAAATTTGAGGATAGCATAGATTGATGTGGTTCAGTTAGCCCTCTGTATCTGACAGTTTCACATCCATGGATCCAACCAACCTGCAGATGTGGAATCTGTGGATATGTAAGACCAATTGGGATATATATCTCTATATATGCCTTTGAATAAAGAAATGAAAGGACACTTAGGTTGTTATTTTATACTAAGTTATTTTGATATAAGAACATTTTCAAATAAATATTCTTCAGGACACATGCAAATAAAAATTGGCCTTGGAATGAAATGTTGGGAAGCAATTTTATTCTCTTTCCTCACTTTTACTGATGAGGCCATTGAGGTCTGAGGGTTAAGTCCACCCCAAGGCCTGTGGTCCGGGATCTCTCTCACCCCAACATTTGTTTAATCTTCTGGGATGCCTCATATCCTCTGTTGAGTTGGTTGAAGATATATCTCCCCAAATATTTGTGTTTGGTATGAGGAATATGTATTGTCGAAATCTATTGCTTCCAGTTTTCCAGTGAATCTAGGGGAAGGCAAGGTCTTTTATTTCTGGTATCACAGGAGGGGTAAGACAGGGTGCCTGAGGACGTGGGGGTGGGATAATGGAGCAGAGGTGACGACAAAAACCTGCCAATGAGACACCTGTCAGGATGTCCTTTAAAGAATCATCACCAAGACCTCACTTGGATGCGTTAGTGTTCACTCTCTCACGTATCAGTATCCGTGTCTTACTCTTGGGACTCTCTGAGCCTCACTGCTTCCTTCTGAGAACTCAGGATGCAAAACCACAGCGGGGACCTCCTCAGAGAGAGTGGAGCCTATTTGCTAAGACATCAGCCTGCACAGTGTCCTCAAACCACACTGTCAAACATTCCCTTAACCAGTATTTTCTCCGCTGTCATGAAAGAAAATATTGAAGAGGAGAAACACGCTTTTTAAGGGAAACAAATTGCTGTTATTTGAATCAAGGGAAAGTACACAGCCAGCCTGCATTTTGGCAAGACAGATCACATGTAAATTGTGGCTAATTCTAGAAATGGAATGTTGGAGACGCATTACCAGTGTCTGAAGGGAAAGAATGGAATATGTAAAACGCTGACCTTTTTGGAGGACAAAATAAAAGATGTGAAAAATATTGAGAGCTTGTTTTTCAAGTTGTTTGCTTCTATTTTGGTTAAAATAAACTCAAGGTCTGTGGTGAGAAACAGATTTAGGAAAAGTTGAAGTAAGTGAAAGAGGATGGAAATGTGACATTTCAGGGTAACATCCTTTTGGAAAAGAGCATGCACAGCAGTGTCACCTCCACACAGAACAGTGTGTGAAATACCATCAATCCTCCTCCACGAGTGGCTCATCATCATGATAGCCCAGGCCCTGCTTGTGGTCACATGTCAACCATGTCCTGAGGCGTGACGGAGATCTGGCCCAGGCAAGGCCTTCTATCTTCTTTTCTTCTTTTCTTGGCATTTTTACCTCGGATGGGAAGTTCATTTTTCAAAATAATTAAGTGCAATTTAGGAATGTTGAGGTTTTCAAGATCCATCTGCTCTCTTTTCCCCCCTTTTCTTGTGCGCTTCAGGAGAATCTGACTCTTTGTGACCCCATGGACTATAGCCAGCCAGGCTTCTCTGTCCTTGGAATTTTCCAGACAAGAGTACTGGAGTGGGTCGCCATGTCCTCCTGCAGGGGATCTTCCTGATTCAGGGGTCGAACCTGGGTCTCCTGCATTGGCTAGCAGGTTCTTTACCACTGAGCCACCTGGGAAGCCCCACTGTAGAGTAAATGGGGAAGGGCTTCTTTCATAGGTGCTGCAAACTACTCCACACAACTCTGACGGAAGGAATCCATGTCCAGCCTTCCCTAACCCCTACTGAGCCCCCGGCATGTCCATCTAGAAGGTGGAGATCAAGAACCACCATAGGGCACCAGTCTACCATTGTTTTTATGTTTCCCCAGAGATGGTCTCTGGCATCTAAGCAAACCAGAGCTTGCTGCCTTTCCTTTATGCCCACATGCTTTGTGCTTTTTCTGTATGATTTTTCTTTACAAATTTGAAAAGCTATGATCTCTTTCTTTCTTTTAAGAAAACACATGCAATACAAGCTGGGGGACTATTCAAAGGAGCTCTTCCCTAATGTGATTCCCAGATTTTGAAATTTTGAGCTGTGAGCCTTTCTAGAGCCAATGCTGACAGAATGTCCTGGTGTCTCCAAGCCACAGCAGTACAGACTGCAGATACTTGTTTACAGGTTTGTGGTCTTGGTTCCTTCGGCATAAGAAATTCAGAAGAACACAGATGTCCCTCTTGCCCACAGTGGCTGGCTAGATGCACGTGCAAGCACCCAAATTCAGAATGCTTCTGGGTGGATGAAACTGAGAGTCAGTGTCTTAGAAGAAGCCATGAAGGCCATTTAAGAGGCTCATGCTTGATGGTTAAGAGCATGGTTTTCAGAAACTGAACTCAGAGTCAAGCAATGAATTTTCACCAGACTATGTAGTAATAAAATTGTTTATATTTATTCACAATGTTGTAAATCTTTCTAGGTGTCAGCAACTGTGTGAGTGTTGGTGTGTACACACCCTGTGTGTATATAAGCACCTTGTGTGTATACATGCATATATACATATGCTGTTGTTTTTGTTCAGTCATTAAGTCATGTCTAGCAGTTTGAAATTCCATGGACCGTGGCCCACCAGGCTCCTCTGTCCACGGACTTTCCCAGATAACAATACTGGAGTGGATAGCCATTCCCTTCTCCAGAAATTTAACCCAAGTCTCCTGCTTGCTAGGTGGATTCTTCACCACTGAGTCACCTGGGAAGCCCACACATACATATATGTGTAAGTGTTGCTCAGTTGTGTCTAATTCTTTGCAACCCCTTGGACTGTGGCCTGCCAGGCTCCTCTATCCATGGAACTTTTCAGGCAAGAATACTGGAGTGGGTTGCCATTTCCTTCTCCAGGGGATCTTTCTGACCCAAGGATCAAACCTAAGTCTCCTGCATTATAAGCATATTTTTTACTGTCTGAGCCATGCACACACACATGTATATATATATATATATATATATATATATATAGTGTATATTACATATGTAATTTATCCTTATAGCCACCCTAAAAGGTAGAGACTATCAGGACCTTCTTTGTATACATTAGGAAAAACCTTCATAGAGCTTAAATAACCTGCCTAAGTCACAAAGTTATTTGGGGGCAGAACCAGGGAAAGCCTAGGGACCCTAATGCCAGAAGCTGTGCTCGGATTCATAGCTTCCTGTTGTCTTCAGGGTGCTTCTCAGAGCATCACTGCAGAGAAACCTGCTCTTCTGGGAACTGTTTGTTTCAATTCTGAGTAAGGTAAGGAGCTCATAAATAGATCACATTCCTCAGCACACTGTTCAACTCATAGGATCTTTTTTTCACAGTAAGACTTTAGGGGCTCCTCTGGCGGTCCAGCGGCTCAGACTTAGCCTTCCAATGCCATGGGGTCAGGGGGCAGTCTCTGGTGGGGGACCTAAGATCCCATACGCCTTGGAGCCAAATGAATAAGACCTAAAACAGAAACAATATTGGAACAAACTCATTAAAAACTTTAAAAATGGTCTCATAAAAAATGCTTGATGGTTAAGAGCATGGTTTTCAGAAACTGAACTCAGAGTCAAGCAATGAATTTTCACCAGACTATGTAGTAATAAAATTGTTTATATTTATTCACAATGTTGTAAATCTTTCTAGGTGTCAGCAACTGTGTGAGTGTTGGTGTGTACACACCCTGTGTGTATATAAGCACCTTGTGTGTATACATGCATATATACATATGCTGTTGTTTTTGTTCAGTCATTAAGTCATGTCTAGCAGTTTGAAATTCCATGGACCGTGGCCCACCAGGCTCCTCTGTCCACGGACTTTCCCAGATAACAATACTGGAGTGGATAGCCATTCCCTTCTCCAGAAATTTAACCCAAGTCTCCTGCTTGCTAGGTGGATTCTTCACCACTGAGTCACCTGGGAAGCCCACACATACATATATGTGTAAGTGTTGCTCAGTTGTGTCTAATTCTTTGCAACCCCTTGGACTGTGGCCTGCCAGGCTCCTCTATCCATGGAACTTTTCAGGCAAGAATACTGGAGTGGGTTGCCATTTCCTTCTCCAGGGGATCTTTCTGACCCAAGGATCAAACCTAAGTCTCCTGCATTATAAGCATATTTTTTACTGTCTGAGCCATGCACACACACATGTATATATATATATATATATATATATATATATATAGTGTATATTACATATGTAATTTATCCTTATAGCCACCCTAAAAGGTAGAGACTATCAGGACCTTCTTTGTATACATTAGGAAAAACCTTCATAGAGCTTAAATAACCTGCCTAAGTCACAAAGTTATTTGGGGGCAGAACCAGGGAAAGCCTAGGGACCCTAATGCCAGAAGCTGTGCTCGGATTCATAGCTTCCTGTTGTCTTCAGGGTGCTTCTCAGAGCATCACTGCAGAGAAACCTGCTCTTCTGGGAACTGTTTGTTTCAATTCTGAGTAAGGTAAGGAGCTCATAAATAGATCACATTCCTCAGCACACTGTTCAACTCATAGGATCTTTTTTTCACAGTAAGACTTTAGGGGCTCCTCTGGCGGTCCAGCGGCTCAGACTTAGCCTTCCAATGCCATGGGGTCAGGGGGCAGTCTCTGGTGGGGGACCTAAGATCCCATACGCCTTGGAGCCAAATGAATAAGACCTAAAACAGAAACAATATTGGAACAAACTCATTAAAAACTTTAAAAAAATGGTCTACATAAAAAAAAAAACAGTAAAGTTTTAATGAAAAATGCAATGTATTGATTTGCATTTCTGCACTCACACCTTAAAAAACTTCAAACTCTTCTTCTGAGTGTATCTGGTCTACAAGGGATTTCTTTGGCTGAAATAGTAATACCTATTAAATTTAAATCACCACCAGGGCTAAGGAATACCTACCTCGAAGGGTCCTGTGGACTATTCAATGAGGAGATGTGCACAAATGACATCAAATAAAATGTTCTCAAAGTTCCTTTCTACCTTGACCTTCTCATCTCTTTTCTGCCTCCTCAAATTCTTTCTACAAAAGAAATCTCAGTGTGAAGAAAGAAAAGTTAGCCTAAGAAGGTTAGAAGTGAAAGCTCTCAGAAACTTCTATAATGCTATTTCTAGTAAATTCAACATGAAGCATTACTTTAAAACCTTTCCTTAGCATATTAATTCTCACATTCTTACCCTTTTCATCAGGAAAAGAATTTCTCCATAATAAATTACTCTGGGAGTCAGTTCCATGTCTCTTCCTTTTTCACCTTGAAAACCACTGGGATAGAACTGAAAGCATGAATAATAACCCCTTGCTTATTAGAAGGTTTATTTTTCATTATGGGAATAGCTTGAAATACATATGTATGTAGACTTATGTATATATAATTTTATACTGTATATGTCATATTATAAATATATATTAATCTCTGTAGCCTGCAGTAAGGACAGTTCTTTTCACATCCATCTGTTTCACATTTCAGTTTCAGTGCTTGGAAATACACAGAGTCTTTCGGTACCTTAGGTCCCATGTCCCTAATCTTGGGGTTGTCCTGTGCATGCATGCGAAATCACTTCAGTCGGGTCCAACTCTTTGTGACCCTGCAGACTGTAGCCTGCCAGACTCTTCTGTCCATGGATTTTCCTTATGTACTAGAAACCTCCTCCAGGGGACCTTCCTGAGCCAGGGATCGAACCTGTGTCTCTTAGGGGTACCTGCACTGGCAGGCAGGTTCTTTACCACAGTGCCACCTGGAAAGCCTTCATATTGTCCTATCATTCTATACTTACAAAAATAATTGACATATACTGACATCTACCTTTGCAGTTCTATTGCTTAAGTAGGATGGAAGGAGATCTTTCTGTGTTGGAGTCACACATGTAGTGGTGATCCAAGTCAAATTCTCTGTTCTTCTGAGTGTATCTGGTCTACAAGGGATTTCTTTGGCTGAAATAGTAATACCTATTAAATTTAAATCACCACCAGGGCTAAGGAATACCTACCTCGAAGGGTCCTGTGGACTATTCAATGAGGAGATGTGCACAAATGACATCAAATAAAATGTTCTCAAAGTTCCTTTCTACCTTGACCTTCTCATCTCTTTTCTGCCTCCTCAAATTCTTTCTACAAAAGAAATCTCAGTGTGAAGAAAGAAAAGTTAGCCTAAGAAGGTTAGAAGTGAAAGCTCTCAGAAACTTCTATAATGCTATTTCTAGTAAATTCAACATGAAGCATTACTTTAAAACCTTTCCTTAGCATATTAATTCTCACATTCTTACCCTTTTCATCAGGAAAAGAATTTCTCCATAATAAATTACTCTGGGAGTCAGTTCCATGTCTCTTCCTTTTTCACCTTGAAAACCACTGGGATAGAACTGAAAGCATGAATAATAACCCCTTGCTTATTAGAAGGTTTATTTTTCATTATGGGAATAGCTTGAAATACATATGTATGTAGACTTATGTATATATAATTTTATACTGTATATGTCATATTATAAATATATATTAATCTCTGTAGCCTGCAGTAAGGACAGTTCTTTTCACATCCATCTGTTTCACATTTCAGTTTCAGTGCTTGGAAATACACAGAGTCTTTCGGTACCTTAGGTCCCATGTCCCTAATCTTGGGGTTGTCCTGTGCATGCATGCGAAATCACTTCAGTCGGGTCCAACTCTTTGTGACCCTGCAGACTGTAGCCTGCCAGACTCTTCTGTCCATGGATTTTCCTTATGTACTAGAAACCTCCTCCAGGGGACCTTCCTGAGCCAGGGATCGAACCTGTGTCTCTTAGGGGTACCTGCACTGGCAGGCAGGTTCTTTACCACAGTGCCACCTGGAAAGCCTTCATATTGTCCTATCATTCTATACTTACAAAAATAATTGACATATACTGACATCTACCTTTGCAGTTCTATTGCTTAAGTAGGGGATGGAAGGAGATCTTTTCTGTGTTGGAGTCACACATGTAGTGGTGATCCAAGTCAAATTCTCTGTTCCTCTCATCCTAAACAAATTGGAGAGCTGGCCGCCTAAGTCAATCTCTCCAAATTCAGACAAATTCAGTATGTGCTTCAAGTTATCATTTATCTCCTGGTTTCCATGTGAGTCAGCAACTAACAAACACTGAACCGTACTGCAGACAGGGTGAGCCCACACTCGTTGGCACCAGAAAGCATCTAGAAGACGTGTCTTTCTTTGAATCTACCAATGCTCACTTCAACTCCAAGATTACAGCCTGGGGAATCACTCTCGGAGAAAGACCTAAGGTGCACTTTTTCACGTGAAGAGATATGTTGGCTTCAGCTCATGTGATGAATGCTGCCCAGACAAGGGTCACCTCCAGCCATGGGGACCCCATGCCCTAGCCCAGCAGCTCCTCCAGCCATCAGGCCCCCACTTCCCTCGCATCTGTAGCTACTAGAAAGATTGAAGGCTCTAGGGCTGTGCTGGCCAGTGCAGCAGGCGCTAGTCATATGCCATGATTTAAATTTAAATTCATGAAAATGTCAAATTTAGCACACTAGTCACATTCCAAGTATCTAATAGCCATCCGTGGCTAGTGGTCACTATACTGGACAGTGTAAGTACAAAATGTTTCCATCACTGCAGAAGGTTCTACTGAACAGCCCTGCTTTAGAGTGGGTCTCATCTGTCAGTGTGCATAAGGATTGCCTTGCTAAAAGTGTGGATTCTCAAATTTCATTCTCAGGGGGGAAAATTCTCCAAAGTTAGGTCCCATGTCCCTAATCTTGGGGTTGTCCTGTGCATGCATGCGAAATCACTTCAGTCGGGTCCAACTCTTTGTGACCCTGCAGACTGTAGCCTGCCAGACTCTTCTGTCCATGGATTTTCCTTATGTACTAGAAACCTCCTCCAGGGGACCTTCCTGAGCCAGGGATCGAACCTGTGTCTCTTAGGGGTACCTGCACTGGCAGGCAGGTTCTTTACCACAGTGCCACCTGGAAAGCCTTCATATTGTCCTATCATTCTATACTTACAAAAATAATTGACATATACTGACATCTACCTTTGCAGTTCTATTGCTTAAGTAGGGGATGGAAGGAGATCTTTTCTGTGTTGGAGTCACACATGTAGTGGTGATCCAAGTCAAATTCTCTGTTCCTCTCATCCTAAACAAATTGGAGAGCTGGCCGCCTAAGTCAATCTCTCCAAATTCAGACAAATTCAGTATGTGCTTCAAGTTATCATTTATCTCCTGGTTTCCATGTGAGTCAGCAACTAACAAACACTGAACCGTACTGCAGACAGGGTGAGCCCACACTCGTTGGCACCAGAAAGCATCTAGAAGACGTGTCTTTCTTTGAATCTACCAATGCTCACTTCAACTCCAAGATTACAGCCTGGGGAATCACTCTCGGAGAAAGACCTAAGGTGCACTTTTTCACGTGAAGAGATATGTTGGCTTCAGCTCATGTGATGAATGCTGCCCAGACAAGGGTCACCTCCAGCCATGGGGACCCCATCCCCCTAGCCCAGCAGCTCCTCCAGCCATCAGGCCCCACTTCCCTCGCATCTGTAGCTACTAGAAAGATTGAAGGCTCTAGGGCTGTGCTGGCCAGTGCAGCAGGCGCTAGTCCTATGCCATGATTTAAATTTAAATTCATGAAAATGTCAAATTTAGCACACTAGTCACATTCCAAGTATCTAATAGCCATCCGTGGCTAGTGGTCACTATACTGGACAGTGTAAGTACAAAATGTTTCCATCACTGCAGAAGGTTCTACTGAACAGCCCTGCTTTAGAGTGGGTCTCATCTGTCAGTGTGCATAAGGATTGCCTTGCTAAAAGTGTGGATTCTCAAATTTC
Organism: Tragulus kanchil; assembly: GCA_022376925.1. Taxonomy (NCBI): domain Eukaryota; kingdom Metazoa; phylum Chordata; class Mammalia; order Artiodactyla; family Tragulidae; genus Tragulus; species Tragulus kanchil. The sequence goes on from JAIOJX010000026.1 coordinate 58,164,531, forward strand.
ATTCTCAGTAGGTTCGGGGGTGGGGCACCTAACAATTTAAACAATTACCAAGCAGTAATTGTTTCAAGGGGAGGTCTCCTGGTCTGATTTTGACAAATACTATCCATTATGGTTAAAAATATTTACTATCGTCTGAAACAGTATTTTTAAAACTACACTAAATAAAACCATTACAAATTTTTTTGCAGTCCTTCATGGATGAATATAATAACAAGAAATCATTAGAAAAATAAAAATTTTAAATAAAGCATATAACATACAAATTTAAGATTTTTTGTTATTAGTATTAGATTTAAAGAATGTAAAATTAATCTGACAACATGCTCCATGACTACCTTAGTGTTTACTCTCAATTTCTGGAATTGTCTGTTCTTAGACCATACTTGGAGAAACAGTGGACCTATATCATAAAGGAACAAATGCAGGCTTATTCACTTTTCAAACAAAGATGAGGGATAACTCAGGGCTTCATATTTATTTCTTGCAACCTCATGTTTTTCTCCATTAACAAATTTAATCTCTGTTTAGATTTCTTATGTCACTGGGTGTGGGAAGCCTTGCTTAGAAAAAATGTGTGTGTGGTTTTTTTCTAAGATAGAATAAAACACTGGCTACTCTACTTTTCTGGAGAAAGACATGGCAACCCACTCCAATATTCTTGCCTGGAGAAGCCCATGGACAGAAGAGCCTGGCGAGCTACAGTCCATAGGGTCGCAAAGAGCTGGACATGACTGAAGTGACTTAGCACACATCCAAGTTTAATGATACAAAAGCTCAGGAAGGAATTATGGGAGGAATAATGGATGATGACTGTAGTAAAAGAGAGCAAGATCCATACCTGTGGAGTTCAGAAAAAGGAGGAAGAGAAGAAGGAGAAGGAGAAGAAGAAGAAAGTGGTATGTGACTAGGAAGCTGCTTTTGAATCTCGTCGTGACACAGATCCAGTCATTGGTAATCTCCCCACGGCTCCTAGTGTTCATTTGTGCTTGTTGGTGGTGACTGATGGTGTTTCCTTCCCCCAGCACTTAATGAGTAGCCTTTGTGTGTCCCTGGAGGATGAAGAATGAGACATCTGTTGCTGACTGATGTTTAAAGCACTCACTTGTGGAAGCTGTGGGGAGCAGACTGGCTTCCCAGGTGGGCTGAGGCGAGAGAAACCTCGGGGTGGGGCACTAACAATTTAAACAATTACCAAGCAGTAATTGTTTCAAGGGGAGGTCTCCTGGTCTGATTTTGACAAATACTATCCATTATGGTTAAAAATATTTACTATCGTCTGAAACAGTATTTTTAAAACTACACTAAATAAAACCATTACAAATTTTTTTGCAGTCCTTCATGGATGAATATAATAACAAGAAATCATTAGAAAAATAAAAATTTTAAATAAAGCATATAACATACAAATTTAAGATTTTTTGTTATTAGTATTAGATTTAAAGAATGTAAAATTAATCTGACAACATGCTCCATGACTACCTTAGTGTTTACTCTCAATTTCTGGAATTGTCTGTTCTTAGACCATACTTGGAGAAACAGTGGACCTATATCATAAAGGAACAAATGCAGGCTTATTCACTTTTCAAACAAAGATGAGGGATAACTCAGGGCTTCATATTTATTTCTTGCAACCTCATGTTTTTCTCCATTAACAAATTTAATCTCTGTTTAGATTTCTTATGTCACTGGGTGTGGGAAGCCTTGCTTAGAAAAAATGTGTGTGTGGTTTTTTTCTAAGATAGAATAAAACACTGGCTACTCTACTTTTCTGGAGAAAGACATGGCAACCCACTCCAATATTCTTGCCTGGAGAAGCCCATGGACAGAAGAGCCTGGCGAGCTACAGTCCATAGGGTCGCAAAGAGCTGGACATGACTGAAGTGACTTAGCACACATCCAAGTTTAATGATACAAAAGCTCAGGAAGGAATTATGGGAGGAATAATGGATGATGACTGTAGTAAAAGAGAGCAAGATCCATACCTGTGGAGTTCAGAAAAAGGAGGAAGAGAAGAAGGAGAAGGAGAAGAAGAAGAAAGTGGTATGTGACTAGGAAGCTGCTTTTGAATCTCGTCGTGACACAGATCCAGTCATTGGTAATCTCCCCACGGCTCCTAGTGTTCATTTGTGCTTGTTGGTGGTGACTGATGGTGTTTCCTTCCCCCAGCACTTAATGAGTAGCCTTTGTGTGTCCCTGGAGGATGAAGAATGAGACATCTGTTGCTGACTGATGTTTAAAGCACTCACTTGTGGAAGCTGTGGGGAGCAGACTGGCTTCCCAGGTGGGCTGAGGCGAGAGAAACCTCAGGCACCGGCACACTCAGCAAAATTAATAGTGATTTGTCAAGGGCATAAAAATAATGAGTCAGGGTCACATTTCCCATTTGGTTTAAGTGTTCAAATCAGGGCCTAAAAACAATCCCATGTTGCAGTCATTGCTAATTTTCCTATCTCTTTTTATCTGTAGATTTTCTTGTCATGGAGCTGTGGAGGAAAGCTGGTCATTTGTCCTACAGTTTCCACATTCTGGATTGTGCTGCCTGAAGTTCAGTTGTGCTGAGCACTGAAAACTTCTCTTATTCCCTGTATTTTCTGCAAAATGGTGGTAAGATTTAGTATCAGCACTATCCAACAGAAAGGTGATTCGAGCTACATATGTAATTCTAAATTTTCAAATGGATGCCTAAAACAATAAAAAGAAACTGGTGAAATTAATTTTGTAACATTATCCAGGACATTCTTGTGCTTCTATTTAGTCGTGTCTCTTTGGGACCTTTGGGACTATAGCCTTCCAGGCTCCTCTGTCCATGGGATTTTTCAGACAAGAATACTGGAGTGGGTTGCCATTTATTCCTCCAGGGAATCTTCCCAATCCAGGGATCGAACCGTGTCTCTTGCATTGCCAGGTGGATTCTTTACCCATTGAGTCAGCGAGGAAGCTCTTGGTCAGGATAATTAACATATAATAAACTCAGAGTTTCTCAGGTGGTTTGTTGGTAAAGAATCCGTTTGCCATTGCAGGAGACACAGGAGATGTGAGTTTGATCCCTGGGTTGGGAAGATCCCCTGGAGAAGGAAATGGCAACCCACTCCAGTATTCTTGCCTGGAAAACTCCATGGACAGAGGATCTTAGCAGAGTATAGTCTATGGGGTCAAAAAGAGTCACACACAACTGAGTAGAAGCAAACTCTACTTAATGTGTGCAATATGAAGCCATTGCCACAATTAAGATAGTCAACGTATTTGTCATCCCCCAAAGCTTCCTCATAGTACTTGATAATTCCTTTTGTCCAGTTTTCAGTATTCATGGGCAATAACTTACCTGTTTTCTGTCTGTAGATAAGCTTGTGTTTTCTAGGGTTTCATATAAATAAAATCAAATAATATGGCCTCATTTTTATCTTTTTTCACTTCACATACTTATTTTGAGGCTTGTGTATATGAATGCATGTATCAATGATTTGTTCCTTTTTCTTAGTATTATTCCATTTCATTAATATACTGATATATCACAATTTGTTTATCCACTAACCTGTTGAAGGACATTTGTTTTCCTGTCTCTTTTTATCTGTAGATTTTCTTGTCATGGAGCTGTGGAGGAAAGCTGGTCATTTGTCCTACAGTTTCCACATTCTGGATTGTGCTGCCTGAAGTTCAGTTGTGCTGAGCACTGAAAACTTCTCTTATTCCCTGTATTTTCTGCAAAATGGTGGTAAGATTTAGTATCAGCACTATCCAACAGAAAGGTGATTCGAGCTACATATGTAATTCTAAATTTTCAAATGGATGCCTAAAACAATAAAAAGAAACTGGTGAAATTAATTTTGTAACATTATCCAGGACATTCTTGTGCTTCTATTTAGTCGTGTCTCTTTGGGACCTTTGGGACTATAGCCTTCCAGGCTCCTCTGTCCATGGGATTTTTCAGACAAGAATACTGGAGTGGGTTGCCATTTATTCCTCCAGGGAATCTTCCCAATCCAGGGATCGAACCGTGTCTCTTGCATTGCCAGGTGGATTCTTTACCCATTGAGTCAGCGAGGAAGCTCTTGGTCAGGATAATTAACATATAATAAACTCAGAGTTTCTCAGGTGGTTTGTTGGTAAAGAATCCGTTTGCCATTGCAGGAGACACAGGAGATGTGAGTTTGATCCCTGGGTTGGGAAGATCCCCTGGAGAAGGAAATGGCAACCCACTCCAGTATTCTTGCCTGGAAAACTCCATGGACAGAGGATCTTAGCAGAGTATAGTCTATGGGGTCAAAAAGAGTCACACACAACTGAGTAGAAGCAAACTCTACTTAATGTGTGCAATATGAAGCCATTGCCACAATTAAGATAGTCAACGTATTTGTCATCCCCCAAAGCTTCCTCATAGTACTTGATAATTCCTTTTGTCCAGTTTTCAGTATTCATGGGCAATAACTTACCTGTTTTCTGTCTGTAGATAAGCTTGTGTTTTCTAGGGTTTCATATAAATAAAATCAAATAATATGGCCTCATTTTTATCTTTTTTCACTTCACATACTTATTTTGAGGCTTGTGTATATGAATGCATGTATCAATGATTTGTTCCTTTTTCTTAGTATTATTCCATTTCATTAATATACTGATATATCACAATTTGTTTATCCACTAACCTGTTGAAGGACATTTGAGTTGTTTCAAAAGTTTAGCTTTTTGTGGACATCCCTGGTGTTCTGGTGATTAAGAATCTACCCAACGCAGAAGACACTGGTTTAATTCCTGGTCTCGGAAGATCCCACATGCTGTGGAGCAACTAAGCCCGTGTGTCACAACTACCATGTCCACACGCTTCAATTACTGAAGCTTGTGCTCCTAGACCCTGCATGCCTCAATAAGAGAAGCTGTTGCTGTGAGTAGCCCATACACCATAATGAAAGAGTAGCCCCTACTTGCTGTAAGTAAAGTAAGCCTGCAAGCAGCAATGAAGACCCACTGCAGCCAAAAATAAATAAAATAAAAATGTAAAAGAATTTGAGTCACCCCCGTGCAGCTCCGTTGTGGCAGTGTGCCCACGGCCGCCCGTGCCCGCTCAGTTCCCTAGTACCTGCGACTCCCGGCCTCGAAGATGCCTGAGGAAGTGCACCATGGGAAGGAGGAGGTGGAGACCTTTGCCTTCCAGGCAGAAATTGCCCAGCTCATGTCTCTCATCATCAATACCTTCTATTCCAACAAGGAAATTTTTCTTCGGGAGTTGATCAGTAATGCTTCTGATGCTTTGGACAAGATTCGCTATGAGAGCCTGATAGACCCTTCCAAATTGGACAGCGGTAAAGAACTGAAAATTGACATTATCCCGAACCCCCAGGAGCGTACTCTGACTCTGGTAGACACGGGCATTGGCATGACCAAAGCTGACCTGGTGAACAACTTGGGAACCATTGCCAAGTCTGGCACGAAAGCGTTTATGGAGGCTCTTCAGGCCGGTGCAGATATCTCCATGATTGGACAGTTTGGTGTTGGCTTCTATTCTGCCTATCTAGTGGCAGAGAAGGTGGTTGTGATCACAAAGCACAACGATGATGAGCAGTATGCCTGGGAGTCCTCTGCTGGGGGTTCCTTCACTGTGCGTGCGGACCACGGTGAGCCCATCGGCAGGGGTACCAAAGTGATCCTCCACCTGAAGGAAGACCAGACCAAGTATTTGGAAGAGAGGCGGGTCAAAGAAGTGGTGAAGAAGCACTCGCAGTTCATAGGCTATCCTATCACTCTCTATCTGGAGAAAGAACGTGAGAAAGAAATCAATGATGATGAGGCAGAAGAAGAGAAAGGTGAGAAAGAGGAGGAAGATAAAGATGATGATGAGATAAAGATTGAAGATGTGGGCTCAGATGAGGAGGATGACAGTGGCAAAGATAAGAAAAAGAAGACCAAGAAGATAAAGGAGAAGTACATTGATCAGGAAGAACTGAACAAGACCAAGCCCATTTGGACCAGAAACCCTGATGACATCACCCAAGAGGAGTATGGGGAGTTCTACAAGAGTCTCACCAACGACTGGGAAGATCACTTGGCAGTGAAGCACTTCTCTGTAGAAGGTCAGCTGGAATTCAGAGCACTACTGTTCATCCCCCGTCGGGCTCCTTTTGACCTCTTTGAGAACAAAAAGAAAAAGAACAACATCAAACTCTATGTCTGCCGAGTGTTCATCATGGACAGCTGTGATGAGCTGATTCCAGAATATCTCAACTTCATCCGTGGGGTGGTTGACTCTGAAGACCTTCCTCTGAACATCTCCCGAGAGATGCTCCAGCAGAGCAAAATCCTGAAGGTCATTTGTAAGAACATAGTTAAGAAGTGCCTTGAGCTCTTCTCCAAGCTGGCAGAAGACAAGGAGAACTACAAGAAATTCTATGAGGCATTCTCTAAAAACCTGAAGCTTGGAATCCACGAGGACTCCGCTAACCGCCGCTGCCTTTCTGAACTGCTGTGCTATCACACCTCCCAGTCTGGAGACGAGATGACTTCCCTCTCGGAATACGTCTCTCGCATGAAGGAGACCCAGAAGTCCATCTATTACATCACTGGTGAGAGCAAAGAGCAGGTGGCCAACTCTGCGTTCGTGTAGCGAGTGCGCAAGCGTGGCTTTGAGGTGGTGTACATGACAGAGCCCATCGACGAGTACTACGTGCAGCAGCTCAAAGAGTTTGATGGGAAGAGTCTGGTCTCTGTGACCAAGGAGGGCCTGGAGCTGCCCGAGGACGAGGAGGAGAAGAAGAAGATGGAGGAGAGCAAGGCTAAGTTTGAGAACCTCTGCAAACTCATGAAAGAGATCCTGGATAAGAAGGTGGAAAAGGTGACCATCTCCAACCAGCTTGTGTCTTCCCCCTGCTGCATTGTGACGAGCACCTATGGCTGGACGGCCAACATGGAGCGCATCATGAAAGCCCAGGCACTTCAGGACAACTCGACCATGGGCTACATGATGGCCAAGAAGCACCTGGAGATCAACCCTGACCACCCCATCGTGGAGACCCTGTGGCAGAAGGCCGAGGCTGACAAGAACAAGGCCGTCAAGGACCTGGTGGTGCTGCTCTTCGAGACTGCACTTCTCTCTTCCGGTTTCTCGCTTGAGGATCCCCAGACCCACTCCAACCGCATCTACCGCATGATCAAGCTCGGCCTGGGCATTGATGAAGACGAGGTGACGGCCGAGGAACCCAGTGCTGCTGTTGCTGATGAGATCCCTCCCCTTGAGGGTGATGAGGACGCCTCTCGCATGGAAGAAGTAGATTAGGCATTTCCTAGACTTTGCTCCCTCTGTACAGCATCCCCACGGCTCCCCCAGCAGCAGCCCCAGCAACCCTGGCCCACGTGGTTCCCTCTGCTGACCTCTAGTGGTTTTATTTCTGTCCTTCTGTTTAAGACAGGTTACAAGAGCCTCAAACTGTCCCTCTCCACGTTTGACATGGGGTTTGAATGTTGTGTGTTGTGTTTTATTTTGTTCTGAAATTAAAGTATGCAAAATAAAAAAAAATGTAAAAGAATTTTAGCTAGTTTAAATACAGCTGCTGTGAACTTTTGTATAAGTGTTTATAGACCTAGACTTTCTTTTCCCTTGGGTAAATTTCTAGGAGTGGAATAACTGCCTCATGTGGGGGGTGTTTGTTTAACTTTTTAAGAGACGAGATGACTTCCCTCTCGGAATACGTCTCGCATGAAGGAGACCCAGAAGTCCATCTATTACATCACTGGTGAGAGCAAGAGCAGGTGGCCAACTCTGCGTTCGTGTGGCGAGTGCAAGCGGGGCTTTGAGGTGGTGTACATGACAGAGCCCATCGACGAGTACTACGTGCAGCAGCTCAAAGAGTTTGATGGGAAGAGTCTGGTCTCTGTGACCAAGGAGGGCCTGGAGCTGCCCGAGGACGAGGAGGAGAAGAAGAAGATGGAGGAGAGCAAGGCTAAGTTTGAGAACCTCTGCAAACTCATGAAAGAGATCCTGGATAAGAAGGTGGAAAAGGTGACCATCTCCAACCAGCTTGTGTCTTCCCCCTGCTGCATTGTGACGAGCACCTATGGCTGGACGGCCAACATGGAGCGCATCATGAAAGCCCAGGCACTTCAGGACAACTCGACCATGGGCTACATGATGGCCAAGAAGCACCTGGAGATCAACCCTGACCACCCCATCGTGGAGACCCTGTGGCAGAAGGCCGAGGCTGACAAGAACAAGGCCGTCAAGGACCTGGTGGTGCTGCTCTTCGAGACTGCACTTCTCTCTTCCGGTTTCTCGCTTGAGGATCCCCAGACCCACTCCAACCGCATCTACCGCATGATCAAGCTCGGCCTGGGCATTGATGAAGACGAGGTGACGGCCGAGGAACCCAGTGCTGCTGTTGCTGATGAGATCCCTCCCCTTGAGGGTGATGAGGACGCCTCTCGCATGGAAGAAGTAGATTAGGCATTTCCTAGACTTTGCTCCCTCTGTACAGCATCCCCACGGCTCCCCCAGCAGCAGCCCCAGCAACCCTGGCCCACGTGGTTCCCTCTGCTGACCTCTAGTGGTTTTATTTCTGTCCTTCTGTTTAAGACAGGTTACAAGAGCCTCAAACTGTCCCTCTCCACGTTTGACATGGGGTTTGAATGTTGTGTGTTGTGTTTTATTTTGTTCTGAAATTAAAGTATGCAAAATAAAAAAAAATGTAAAAGAATTTTAGCTAGTTTAAATACAGCTGCTGTGAACTTTTGTATAAGTGTTTATAGACCTAGACTTTCTTTTCCCTTGGGTAAATTTCTAGGAGTGGAATAACTGCCTCATGTGGGGGGTGTTTGTTTAACTTTTTAAGAGACTTAGACTGTTTTCCAAAGTGGTTGTTTCAACATTCCTATTAGCAGTAAGTCAACATAATTTTTATACATTTAATTTAAATCAATATATCTAAAACATTATCACTTCAACATATATTCAAATTTTATTACAGAAATATTTTATTGTTCATACTGTCTTTAAAATACCATGTATATTTTGAATTTGTTTATAGCATATTCCAATCCCAAATACCCACATTTCAAATGCTTAGAAATCGTGTATCTAATGTTTCTACTGAGCTTCCCTGGTGGTTCAGATAATAGTCTGCCTGCAATGCAAGAGACTCAGATTCGATCCCTGGGTGGGGAAGATCCCCTGGAGAAGGGCATGGCAACCCACTCCAGTATTCTTACCTGGAGAATCCTCATGGACAGATGAGCCTGGTGGACTGCAGTCCATGGGGTCACAGAGTCGGACATGATGGAGCAACTAACACAATGATTCTGTACTATTGTATGTGAACGCCTAAGCACTTTATCGGATTCCTGTTAATTTTTTTTTTAAAACAGGAGTGATTCATTGTTGGTATTGTGTGCTTCTATAAAGTAATGCATCTCTTTTGTGATAGTCTACTTAGCGGATTCAGATGTTTACAAACTGGACTGTGAATCTCCCATCAGCTTTTTATTTCCTTTGAGATACAGTCGATTTACAATATTACATTAGTTTCAGGTGGACAACATAGTGATTCAAAATTTTTATAAACTCCATTAATACTTATTATAAAATATCAGCTATATTCTCCCCATCAGCTTTTTACTTAATGCGTTGAGCAGAAAAGTGTGAAAGTGAAAGCCACTCAGTTGTGACTAACTCTGCAATCCTGTGTACTGTAGTCAGCCAGGCTCCTCTGTCCATGGAATTTTCCAGGCAAGAATGCTAGAGTGGGTTGCCATTTCTTTCTCCAGGGGATCTTCCCAACCTAGGGACCAAACCCAGGTTTCCCTCATTGCAGGCAAATTCTTTACTGTCTGAGCCATTAGGGAAGTCTGTTTTGAGCACAGACTAATTGTCTTCCTAGATCAATAATTTCATTAGGAATTGCAAAATGGTAATATTCGATTATTCCTTCTTCATTTTATTAGCTGAAGTACTTGAAAAATGCTTAGTCACAGCAACTGTGTGCTTACCATGAATATACTCTGTAGAGGTAAATCAAGAGAAACGCTAGACTCTTCCTCTTTATTTACCAGTTTTTATAACGACAACTTGGATCGCTAATATCCTCCAAAAATAAGTAATAAACAGTTTTTAAAATATGTATATTGTCTTTAAAAATATCCTTATAAACTCATAGATTTAAACATGTTTGATATGTATTTATTTCATTGTTAATGTTCAAATTGTTGACCATCTTTGGGCTTTGGGAGCTTTCCCTGAATAGGTCCTGAGACATTTTGACACAAATGAATATTTTTCTGATAGCATCCCTGTCTTGTTGTTTGACAAGATATTACAGGTTCATTTTGTGCATTTCCTTGATCAGCCTTTTGTCTGTTTAAGGAGCTATGGTTATTATAATTTATGGGTCAGATAGTAAAGAATCTACCTGCAATGCAGGAGACCTTATTTGGTTAAAGTAAATGGGGTCACAGAGTCGGACATGATGGAGCAACTAACACAATGATTCTGTACTATTGTATGTGAACGCCTAAGCACTTTATCGGATTCCTGTTAATTTTTTAAAACAGGAGTGATTCATTGTTGGTATTGTGTGCTTCTATAAAGTAATGCATCTCTTTTGTGATAGTCTACTTAGCGGATTCAGATGTTTACAAACTGGACTGTGAATCTCCCATCAGCTTTTTATTTCCTTTGAGATACAGTCGATTTACAATATTACATTAGTTTCAGGTGGACAACATAGTGATTCAAAATTTTTATAAACTCCATTAATACTTATTATAAAATATCAGCTATATTCTCCCCATCAGCTTTTTACTTAATGCGTTGAGCAGAAAAGTGTGAAAGTGAAAGCCACTCAGTTGTGACTAACTCTGCAATCCTGTGTACTGTAGTCAGCCAGGCTCCTCTGTCCATGGAATTTTCCAGGCAAGAATGCTAGAGTGGGTTGCCATTTCTTTCTCCAGGGGATCTTCCCAACCTAGGGACCAAACCCAGGTTTCCCTCATTGCAGGCAAATTCTTTACTGTCTGAGCCATTAGGGAAGTCTGTTTTGAGCACAGACTAATTGTCTTCCTAGATCAATAATTTCATTAGGAATTGCAAAATGGTAATATTCGATTATTCCTTCTTCATTTTATTAGCTGAAGTACTTGAAAAATGCTTAGTCACAGCAACTGTGTGCTTACCATGAATATACTCTGTAGAGGTAAATCAAGAGAAACGCTAGACTCTTCCTCTTTATTTACCAGTTTTTATAACGACAACTTGGATCGCTAATATCCTCCAAAAATAAGTAATAAACAGTTTTTAAAATATGTATATTGTCTTTAAAAATATCCTTATAAACTCATAGATTTAAACATGTTTGATATGTATTTATTTCATTGTTAATGTTCAAATTGTTGACCATCTTTGGGCTTTGGGAGCTTTCCCTGAATAGGTCCTGAGACATTTTGACACAAATGAATATTTTTCTGATAGCATCCCTGTCTTGTTGTTTGACAAGATATTACAGGTTCATTTTGTGCATTTCCTTGATCAGCCTTTTTTTGTCTGTTTAAGGAGCTATGGTTATTATAATTAGAAATGATGGCTCAGATAGTAAAGAATCTACCTGCAATGCAGGAGACCTGAGTTCAATCTCTGGGTTGGGAAGATGCCCTGGAAGAGGGCATGTCAACCTGCTCCAGATTTTCCTACATAGTAAATATTAGAGTGGAAAATGTAATCTAAACATTTTATTTCTTGTCCTCAACAAATGGAATAAAAATCATTTTTTTAAAAAAAGGAGTAAATATGATTTGAAAATATAAAAAAAACCTGTTGTTAAATTAAATGTAAAGTTTAAAGTGTGTTTATATTTTTAAAAATCAAGAAAGTAAAAATAAATGAAACAAGTTTCTATAATAACATTTTGAATAAAAAATAAATATCAAGAAAAGCTGCAGAGCATACAGAAATCAAGCAAATATGCTACTATAATACTAGGTATTTATTCACTATCAAATTTATGATAAAAAAACAGATTTTAGATTTAAGGGAATAAAAGAAAATGATATGGCAAAATTAAGAATATCAGTGTGTAATATATCAGTGAGCTTTAAATATAAGAGTAAGAAATCAATATAAATATCAAATAGAAATAAAAAATCTTAAATAAAAAGAGAATTATTTTATATTGATAAAATTAGAATAAGTAGTAAGTAACTATAAAGGACTCTAGCATTGAAACTGTGTGCCTTAAATAATATAGCAGCAAATTTATGTATTATAAATTGTTTGAAATATAAGAAAAAATGACAAACATGATAGAAATGGGATATTTTGATTATAAAAGTTATTTTGAAAGATAAAATGAGGGCCTATAGAAGTTGAATAATTTACAAAGTAAGATTAAAAGGCATATTAAACATTTTGCCCACAAAAGTAAGACTTTATTTTTTCTAAAGTAAACATGGAGCATTTTCAAAATGCAATATTATAATATTGTCTGAATGCAGCAAAATTAAAAAGAAAAATAATATAAAGTTTTAAATATCTTGACAACTTGTAAACCCAAAATGCTTTTCTTATTTATGTTTTTATATAATCATGAAGAATATTCCTAATAAACTGTATGGGATGCATAAAACTTTGGCAAAGGAACAGCAAACAAATGTGGAAGACTTAATATATGCTAAGTTTAGTGATAAATTTCAAAATGTATATGAAGCAGACAATTGCATGGGAATAGCATATTAACAGATATCTTATAAAAGAAGTATAACTGCTTTAAAAGAGAAAAATGATCAACGTCACTTGAAACTAAAGATATGCAAACTTAAATAATAAAGTGTTTCTGTTTGTCTTTGATTTATTAATAGAAAGAGCTTAATGAAAATATCCAATGCTAATGATACGATTTCTCATACTTTGTTATTGACTATGTATTTGTGCAATGCTTTTTTGAGACAATTTGTCAATATGTATTGATTCACAAAAGTATTCATATCTTTAGTATAATTCTCAATCAGAGAATACTTCCTAAGATTAAAACATGTTGGGAAACTGGAGGATGATCATTGCACTTTTTGCTGTGTGTACATCAAGCTTGTTTTAGAAACGTCTTAAATGGAAGAGAGATCCTGGACAGTCACTCAGGAACTGACTCAGAGGACAGTCTGTGGTGAGTGACAAACCACAGAAAGAGAATGAGATCAGATCAGTGATGAGAGGAAGGTCATTGCCAAGACCCAACCCAAAGACGTGGCATGCAGAGTTCTAGGGATAGAGGAGCCTTTGTGGGTTGTTCAGTCACTCAGTCATGTCCAAATCTTTTCAACTCCATGGGCTGCAGCATGCCAGGTTTCAGTATCTCCCAGAATGTACTCAAACTTCTGTCCACTGAGTCGCTGATGTTAAATAATTTTGGCATGATAGAAATGGGATATTTTGATTATAAAAGTTATTTTGAAAGATAAAATGAGGGCCTATAGAAGTTGAATAATTTACAAAGTAAGATTAAAAGGCATATTAAACATTTTGCCCACAAAAGTAAGACTTTATTTTTTCTAAAGTAAACATGGAGCATTTTCAAAATGCAATATTATAATATTGTCTGAATGCAGCAAAATTAAAAAGAAAAATAATATAAAGTTTTAAATATCTTGACAACTTGTAAACCCAAAATGCTTTTCTTATTTATGTTTTTATATAATCATGAAGAATATTCCTAATAAACTGTATGGGATGCATAAAACTTTGGCAAAGGAACAGCAAACAAATGTGGAAGACTTAATATATGCTAAGTTTAGTGATAAATTTCAAAATGTATATGAAGCAGACAATTGCATGGGAATAGCATATTAACAGATATCTTATAAAAGAAGTATAACTGCTTTAAAAGAGAAAAATGATCAACGTCACTTGAAACTAAAGATATGCAAACTTAAATAATAAAGTGTTTCTGTTTGTCTTTGATTTATTAATAGAAAGAGCTTAATGAAAATATCCAATGCTAATGATACGATTTCTCATACTTTGTTATTGACTATGTATTTGTGCAATGCTTTTTTGAGACAATTTGTCAATATGTATTGATTCACAAAAGTATTCATATCTTTAGTATAATTCTCAATCAGAGAATACTTCCTAAGATTAAAACATGTTGGGAAACTGGAGGATGATCATTGCACTTTTTGCTGTGTGTACATCAAGCTTGTTTTAGAAACGTCTTAAATGGAAGAGAGATCCTGGACAGTCACTCAGGAACTGACTCAGAGGACAGTCTGTGGTGAGTGACAAACCACAGAAAGAGAATGAGATCAGATCAGTGATGAGAGGAAGGTCATTGCCAAGACCCAACCCAAAGACGTGGCATGCAGAGTTCTAGGGATAGAGGAGCCTTTGTGGGTTGTTCAGTCACTCAGTCATGTCCAAATCTTTTCAACTCCATGGGCTGCAGCATGCCAGGTTTCAGTATCTCCCAGAATTTACTCAAACTTATGTCCACTGAGTCGCTGATGCCATCCAACCATCTCATCCTCTGTCACCCTCTTCTCCTCTTGTCTTAGATCCTTCTCAGCATTAGAGTCTTTTCCAGTGAGTCACCTCTTCATATCAGGTGGCCAAAGTATTAGAGTTTCAGCTTCAGCATCATTTCTTCCAATGTACATTCAAGGTTGATTTCCTTTAGGATTGACTGGTTTGATCTCTTTGCTGTTTGAGGGACTCTCAAGAGTCTTCTCTAGCATCATAGTTTGAAAGCATGTTCTTCCGTGCTCAGTTTTCTTTATGGTCCAACTCTCATATCTGTACATGACAGCTAGAAAAACCATAACTTTGACTATATGAACCTTTGCTGGCAAAATGATGTCTCTGGTTTTTAATACGCTGTCTGGGTTTGTTGTAGCTTTTCCTCCAAGGAGCAAGTGGTTTTTAAGTTGGTGGTTGCAGTCACCATCCACAGTGATTTTGAAGCCCAACAAAATAAAGTCTGTTACTCTTTCCATTTTTACCGTCTATTTGCAATGAAGTGATGGGACCAGATGCCATGATCTTAGCGTTTTGAATGCTGAAGAGTCTTAGAATCACCAAAATGGACTGATTGCCTTCCAAGGATTTGTAAGTGGTGAAAGCGTTTGTCACTCAGTCATGTCCAACTCTTTTCGATCCCATGGACTGTAGCCCACTGGAGTCCTCTGTCCATGGAGTTCTCCAGGCAAGTATACTAGAGTGGGTAGTCATTTCCTTCTCTAGGGAATCTTCCCCACCCAAGGATCGAATTGGAGTCTCCTGCATTGCAGGTGCATTCTTTACCGTCTGAGCCACCAGAGAAGCCCTTTTAGGTAGTAGTCATGAGTGTATGTTTTAGAGACAGGTTGGAATCTGGCTAATCAGCTGTGTGACTCTATGTAAATGTACTGTGTTGCAGTGTTCTCTGTCTTAAAGTAGAAGTCTGGCAGGCTACATAATATTTAAGCTTTCTATGACTCAGTTTCTCACTTGTGAAATGGGGCTAACAAGAGCACGTACCTCATAGAATTGTGCATGTTCCAGGTGATGGTGGATTCAAGGT
The DNA here is from genome assembly GCA_022376925.1 of Tragulus kanchil. Lineage (NCBI taxonomy): Eukaryota > Metazoa > Chordata > Mammalia > Artiodactyla > Tragulidae > Tragulus > Tragulus kanchil. Next base: position 58,180,046 of record JAIOJX010000026.1, read on the forward strand.
GCCTAGCAGAATGGCTGGCAAAATTAAGGGTTCAATGTGTGTTAGTTGCTCATTGTGCCAACTCTTTATGACTCTGCCAGGCTCTTCCTTCCATGGGATTCCTCAGGCGAGAAAACTGGAGTGGACTGCCATTCCCTTCTACAGGGGATCTTCCCGACCCAGGGATTGAACCCAGGTCTTCTGCATTGCAAGCAGATTCTTTACCATCTGAGCCACCTGTAAGTATTGTTATGATTCTAACATGGTTAGAATCCTGCTGTCACAGATTTTTTTTTTTTTTTGGCATTGGTAGGGACATTAGAATTATAGTGAACTTTCTGATTTTAAATATTCTATCCATTGCCCACATGAAACTATAATTTATGATGGAAATTCAAATATTTTATGTCTAAATTTCCAGCTACTAGGCAGGTTTAGAATTCTGAGCCTACCTTATGCACTTTGATTTTGGTCTCAGAACATAAAGCTACTGTTTTTCATGATCATTCACTACTGAAGGGAGGCAAAAGGTTGTTAAGCATTAGTGTGGATCAAGTGTAATAATATTCTTTGGGAAATGCTACAGAATAACTGGAAAATGGGCTCACTAGTTAAAATGACAAAGTGGAATTCCATTGGCATGAAACCATGTGTTTGGAATTAGGCCATTCCAAGAAAAGTTGTAACTGATACAAACACCATGCTCTTGGCACCAAGAGTCATTGTTTTACGGGATGAAGTTACCTGTGCTAAGGCCCCATCTGCACTTGCCCACCCCCACCCAATATCAGAATTAAATAGATTTAATTACCAAACACTCCTGCATTGCAGGTGCATTCTTTACCGTCTGAGCCACCAGAGAAGCCCTTTTAGGTAGTAGTCATGAGTGTATGTTTTAGAGACAGGTTGGAATCTGGCTAATCAGCTGTGTGACTCTATGTAAATGTACTGTGTTGCAGTGTTCTCTGTCTTAAAGTAGAAGTCTGGCAGGCTACATAATATTTAAGCTTTCTATGACTCAGTTTCTCACTTGTGAAATGGGGCTAACAAGAGCACGTACCTCATAGAATTGTGCATGTTCCAGGTGATGGTGGATTCAAGGTGCCTAGCAGAATGGCTGGCAAAATTAAGGGTTCAATGTGTGTTAGTTGCTCATTGTGCCAACTCTTTATGACTCTGCCAGGCTCTTCCTTCCATGGGATTCCTCAGGCGAGAAAACTGGAGTGGACTGCCATTCCCTTCTACAGGGGATCTTCCCGACCCAGGGATTGAACCCAGGTCTTCTGCATTGCAAGCAGATTCTTTACCATCTGAGCCACCTGTAAGTATTGTTATGATTCTAACATGGTTAGAATCCTGCTGTCACAGATTTTTTTTTTTTTTTTGGCATTGGTAGGGACATTAGAATTATAGTGAACTTTCTGATTTTAAATATTCTATCCATTGCCCACATGAAACTATAATTTATGATGGAAATTCAAATATTTTATGTCTAAATTTCCAGCTACTAGGCAGGTTTAGAATTCTGAGCCTACCTTATGCACTTTGATTTTGGTCTCAGAACATAAAGCTACTGTTTTTCATGATCATTCACTACTGAAGGGAGGCAAAAGGTTGTTAAGCATTAGTGTGGATCAAGTGTAATAATATTCTTTGGGAAATGCTACAGAATAACTGGAAAATGGGCTCACTAGTTAAAATGACAAAGTGGAATTCCATTGGCATGAAACCATGTGTTTGGAATTAGGCCATTCCAAGAAAAGTTGTAACTGATACAAACACCATGCTCTTGGCACCAAGAGTCATTGTTTTACGGGATGAAGTTACCTGTGCTAAGGCCCCATCTGCACTGCACCAACATATCAGAATTAAAATAGATTTAATTCCACTTTACTTACCTTTCCCACCATGTCCCTCCCATATGATGCTGGAGATCCTTAAAGGGCAAATGATACAGATGCTCCTGCTCTAAAAATAGATGCAAAGCTGCTGAAAAAGTTTGAAACAGGCATAAGTCTTAAAGAATTCAATTAGTGTTACTAATGTACCAGATTATATACTTTAATGGGGTCATTAGCCAAAGAAGAGAATAATAAAATTTTAAAGCTGGAACAAAGTTTAGAGGTTGTTGTTCAGCCACTCAGTCATGTCTGACTCTGTGACCCCATGGTCTGCAGCATGCCAGGCATAGCTGTCTCCTGGAATTTGCTCAGACGCATGTCCACTGAGTTGGTGATGCCATCCAACTATCTCTTCCTCTGAAGATATGAATCTAGGAGAGGTGAAGTGACTTGCTCAGAGTCACACTGGCAGGACTGGAGTTAGTACCCAGGCCTGGACCCTATTCACATTGGTGTGGATATCTGAAGACCGTAAGCTTTCCTACACTTCATGACAACAAAATGGTATTCTAATTATTGAAGGACTGACAGATGTGTATGAAATTTATGAATTAATGGAATATATAGAAGAAAAAATGTAGGGACTCACTTGTCACATACTCTTGCCATTATTAATGAGCCTCTTTAGGAAAAATATCTCAGAATTGTGGAGTGATGGATATCAGCCCTGAAGCTTAGTGCTGAAAAGCTCACTAAAGACTAAAACTGTGGAAACATTACCACTATATCCCTTAATTCAATGCAAGGTTCTAAAGGCTGATTTTTAGCTCCTTTGAAAAATTAAGCATCAGAGAAGGAAGATGAAAATGCTGGCTCAGTGTAGGTGGTCCTAAAGAAGCAAGAGCGACTGCTGATTGTGACAATCTCTATGGCAACATGACTGCTTTGTTTCCCTCTTTACTGAAAACTGGGCAGAGGAGTTCTCAGAGACCCCCTGTCTATCACATGGGTGCCAAGATGTATCCCTCTCTGCCCGTACATGCACGAGTAGCCCTATATCCTCTTGATAACATACTTGTGAAACTGAGTAACTCGTGTCCTTGACTGCTGATTTCTGGAGTTGTGGAATCAGAAGTGATTGGACACTTAACACTAATTGGCTATCATTTAAATTAAAAATTAAATAAACCCTTTTGAAGTCTAATTTGCATAGAAATAAATGCATATGTATTCAGTATACAGTTTGATGATTTTGACTCATCACCACCACAGACAAGGAAATAGAATATTTCATGCCAGAAAGTCCCCTCATATCCATTTGATTTCAATGACTGACCCCCAACCTCAACTAGGAAACCACTGACTTTCTACGGTCGTTATATATTTAACTGCCATATAACGTTCAGTGGAGTTCCCTGTGCCATACAGTAGGTACTTATTAGTTATCCATTTTAAATATAGCAGTGTGAATTTATTCTTTAAGTCAGTGAACATTTTTAAGAGCCTCCATGTTGCCACATGTTCTAGTAATGCATTGCTTTTTGCTGCTTGGAAGTATCCCATTATAAGGATGACCATAATATACTCAACCATTTGCCTATGTATTTGATATTTGGTTGTTTCTGGTTTGATCTATGATAGATAAAGCTGTTGTGAACACTTGGTGCTGTGAATACAAGTTTTTGTGTGGGCATAGTCTTTATTTTCTTGAGTGTGTATGTGTGTGTGTGTATATATATATATATACATACATACACACAGCGAATTGTTGGGTCACACAATAAACACATGTTCAACTTTATAAGAAACTATAAAACTGTTTTCTGAAATGGCTGTGTGATTTTATATCCCCAGAAAGAATGCTGGAGAGTCTCTGTGACTCCACATTTTCCCACAGATTCTTAAGGTAGAAGCTTAGATAACTGGTTCTAAACATGTTTTCCTTTCTAAATATAAGCCTTTAAGACTATATATTCCTTAAGGCTGCATTAGTTGCATGCAACAATTTTGATAGGCTGGTGTTCATTGCTATTTAAATAAAATATTTTAAAATATCCTTTGTGATTTCGTCTCTGAGCCACACATTATTTAACAGTGTATAGTTTAATTTCCAAATACCTCTGGAGTGTTATTGGTTTCCAGTTAACTATGTTGTGGCCAGAGAGCTTATTTGGTATGATTTCCATTCTTTTAAATCACTGAGGCCTAAGTTATGGAGAAGTCTATGAGTATATGGTGTGTCTACATGAGTGAATATTCACGTGTACTTAAAAACAATGTATATTCTGAGTTTGTGGCATGCGGTATCCCATAGAAGTCAATCACATTAAAATAGTTACTTTGCAAAACAGAGTTCAATAAATCTTGAGCAAGGATTCAAGCGGGTCATAGAATTTGAGAATTCAAGATGTCCAAAGCCATCAATCTGTATTCTTTCAAGCGTCAGGGGCTCCCTCCTTCCCAATCAGAATCCTAAACTTGGCACAGCACTTTCTGGAGTGGAGGATTCAATCTTCCTGGAGCTTCCCTGCTCATGTAACTCATTGCTGGATCTGATCCTCAGCTTTCTCCTCTATTTGGGTGTAGGAGACACGTGCTCCTTTATATGCTGGGAAAGAACCCCCCTGGCTATAATCATCAGCTGTATTTCTTTGTCTTTCTCCAATGCATCCACAGCCCTCAGCAACAGTCATCTGATTCAATAATCCTGGTAGTTACCGCTTTCCCTAAAACTCTAATGCCCGAGACACTGCAGTCCTCAGCACATTCCCTTCTGTTTGTATCTCATTTCATTCATCCCAAGCCCATGGATAGTGTCCAGAGATGATCAGTATGTTGTCAATTGCCATTCTGTGGGTGGTTCGGCTCCCAAATTTCCACTTTAAAGTCTGCAAACAAATGAGGGGAACTGGTTTGGACAAAAAGAGAGCCTGAACTTGAGCCAGCTACAACCAAGGCTTTGGCTGATCCAACATGAGATGCTGGGATGGCCTTCTGCAATCATCCTCTGCTGAGGTCTTCAGACCCCACACTGACTGGTCATTGGAAGTGGGGTGCTCATAGGGAAGGAATGTACTGGACAAGTTGGCTCCCTTTGGCTAAAGGCAATGCGTAAAGGGACTCAGCTGTGGGCCATTGGCTCATATCTCAACATTGGCCCACCCTCCTCATTGCCAAGGCTACAAATGCAGTGATTCTGAAGCAGGTAGGAGTCTGGAGGTCACATTAGAACATCCACTACATCATGCCTAACAAATCATTCTTGAATGTTGTCTGCACTTTAGAGAGGTCACTGATGATTTCCTGCTTCTTATCTCTGACACCTACAGTATGTTCAGTGAAAACAAGATAGAGCCATGGTTTCTGCTGCTATACCTGTAAATTCCAGGTAGTTTGTTAAGGGTGAAGATTCTGTTTCTTCTTTACTTCTCTCCCAGTTCTTCCCAAAACAGAGTTCAATAAATCTTGAGCAAGGATTCAAGCGGGTCATAGAATTTGAGAATTCAAGATGTCCAAAGCCATCAATCTGTATTCTTTCAAGCGTCAGGGGCTCCCTCCTTCCCAATCAGAATCCTAAACTTGGCACAGCACTTTCTGGAGTGGAGGATTCAATCTTCCTGGAGCTTCCCTGCTCATGTAACTCATTGCTGGATCTGATCCTCAGCTTTCTCCTCTATTTGGGTGTAGGAGACACGTGCTCCTTTATATGCTGGGAAAGAACCCCCCTGGCTATAATCATCAGCTGTATTTCTTTGTCTTTCTCCAATGCATCCACAGCCCTCAGCAACAGTCATCTGATTCAATAATCCTGGTAGTTACCGCTTTCCCTAAAACTCTAATGCCCGAGACACTGCAGTCCTCAGCACATTCCCTTCTGTTTGTATCTCATTTCATTCATCCCAAGCCCATGGATAGTGTCCAGAGATGATCAGTATGTTGTCAATTGCCATTCTGTGGGTGGTTCGGCTCCCAAATTTCCACTTTAAAGTCTGCAAACAAATGAGGGGAACTGGTTTGGACAAAAAGAGAGCCTGAACTTGAGCCAGCTACAACCAAGGCTTTGGCTGATCCAACATGAGATGCTGGGATGGCCTTCTGCAATCATCCTCTGCTGAGGTCTTCAGACCCCACACTGACTGGTCATTGGAAGTGGGGTGCTCATAGGGAAGGAATGTACTGGACAAGTTGGCTCCCTTTGGCTAAAGGCAATGCGTAAAGGGACTCAGCTGTGGGCCATTGGCTCATATCTCAACATTGGCCCACCCTCCTCATTGCCAAGGCTACAAATGCAGTGATTCTGAAGCAGGTAGGAGTCTGGAGGTCACATTAGAACATCCACTACATCATGCCTAACAAATCATTCTTGAATGTTGTCTGCACTTTAGAGAGGTCACTGATGATTTCCTGCTTCTTATCTCTGACACCTACAGTATGTTCAGTGAAAACAAGATAGAGCCATGGTTTCTGCTGCTATACCTGTAAATTCCAGGTAGTTTGTTAAGGGTGAAGATTCTGTTTCTTCTTTACTTCTCTCCCAGTTCTTCATCCGTAAGACCACTCGCTTGATCTCTGCCACTCCCAGAGGATCTCTGAACCTCTGAAGGAAAGGCTGCTCCATCCAGCAGAGAAGGTTTTACTTGCAGAAGTGCTCCTGAGCTTTGAGTTAAGCAAAGGTCAAATGAATCCTGGGTCTCCCAGGTGATGCTAGTAGTAAAGAATATACCTGACAATGCAGGAGACATAAGAGACATGGGTTTCATCCCTGGGTTGGGAAGATCCCCTGGAGAAGGAAATGGTAACCCACTCCAGTATTCTTTCCTGGAGAATCACATGGACAGAGGAACCCGGCAGGCTACACTCCATAGGGTTGCACAGAATCAGATATGACTGATGTGACTTAGCATGCATGAAAGATAGATCCAGAAGCATCTTTCTTTTCATTGAAGTTCTTTTCTAGATAGCCTAATTTCTACAAGTTCTGGCCAGTACATTTCCTATAGGTTTGAGGACAATAATTCTTGGCTTTGATGTTGAAAGTGGGAAGAAAAAGAAAAAATAGAAGCAAAAGAGATTGGTCTGGTGTGAAATCAGTTCAGATAGAGAAGTGATGAGGTGGGAAGACAGTACAAGCTATGGCTTCACCCTAGTCCCAAAGGGACTGTCTATTGCTAATCACATCAGAACTGTGGCCCAGGGCAACAAGGACCCTTAGAAACCAGACCACAGAAAACAAGAACAGTTGCCCGCCTCTGGGTGGTGGCGGAAAAACTGAGCACCATCCCCATGCCCTTCTCAGCTTCCCCAGCTGTAGTTGGAAAAAATGGCCCCAAAGGCAATGCGTAAAGGGACTCAGCTGTGGGCCATTGGCTCATATCTCAACATTGGCCCACCCTCCTCATTGCCAAGGCTACAAATGCAGTGATTCTGAAGCAGGTAGGAGTCTGGAGGTCACATTAGAACATCCACTACATCATGCCTAACAAATCATTCTTGAATGTTGTCTGCACTTTAGAGAGGTCACTGATGATTTCCTGCTTCTTATCTCTGACACCTACAGTATGTTCAGTGAAAACAAGATAGAGCCATGGTTTCTGCTGCTATACCTGTAAATTCCAGGTAGTTTGTTAAGGGTGAAGATTCTGTTTCTTCTTTACTTCTCTCCCAGTTCTTCATCCGTAAGACCACTCGCTTGATCTCTGCCACTCCCAGAGGATCTCTGAACCTCTGAAGGAAAGGCTGCTCCATCCAGCAGAGAAGGTTTTACTTGCAGAAGTGCTCCTGAGCTTTGAGTTAAGCAAAGGTCAAATGAATCCTGGGTCTCCCAGGTGATGCTAGTAGTAAAGAATATACCTGACAATGCAGGAGACATAAGAGACATGGGTTTCATCCCTGGGTTGGGAAGATCCCCTGGAGAAGGAAATGGTAACCCACTCCAGTATTCTTTCCTGGAGAATCACATGGACAGAGGAACCCGGCAGGCTACACTCCATAGGGTTGCACAGAATCAGATATGACTGATGTGACTTAGCATGCATGAAAGATAGATCCAGAAGCATCTTTCTTTTCATTGAAGTTCTTTTCTAGATAGCCTAATTTCTACAAGTTCTGGCCAGTACATTTCCTATAGGTTTGAGGACAATAATTCTTGGCTTTGATGTTGAAAGTGGGAAGAAAAAGAAAAAATAGAAGCAGAGAGAGATTGGTCTGGTGTGAAATCAGTTCAGATAGAGAAGTGATGAGGTGGGAAGACAGTACAAGCTATGGCTTCACCCTAGTCCCAAAGGGACTGTCTATTGCTAATCACATCAGAACTGTGGCCCAGGGCAACAAGGACCCTTAGAAACCAGACCACAGAAAACAAGAACAGTTGCCCGCCTCTGGGTGGTGGCGGAAACAGATCTGAGCACCATCCCCCATGCCCTTCTCAGCTTCCCCAGGCTGTAGTTGGAAAAGGAACTATATTTACTCATCTACGAAGATGGGCAGGATGTTATTTATGGAGACAGTTTCTCAGAGAGAATGAAGAGGACTATGAGAAAGCAGGTATCTTCACGTTCATCGAAAACTGAGCTTGGTCAAGGAATTGTCTGTGATCATTATATGATTGGAGCACAGCCCACTTCCCGTCTTCCTGTCAGAAAGACTAGAAAAATTAGTAAGGCCTGGCAGCATGGGTCACATAGTCTGATAATAGAACATAGCTGTACACAAGGGAATTGGGAAAGCAAGAACAAAAAAGAAAAAAGTAATTCAGTGGTTTTCTCTATTGTTTTGCCACATGTGGCATGTGGGACCTTAGTTCTGGGACCAGGGATCAACCATGTGTAGTGGAAGCATGGAGTCTTAACCACTGGATGGTCAGGGAAGTCCCAGAAAATAGGTCCTTACGTTAGACTATGAGGCTTCATTTATCTTTTTTTAATTTTTAAAATTTTGGTCTGTTTTATTGGTTTTTTGTTCATTTATTTCCATCTATCTTTTATTCTTTTAGCCTGTGTAGACCTCCAATTGCAGTGGCCTCTCACATTGCAGGGCACCAGCTCTAGGTGCACGCACCCCAGAGCACTGGCTTGTAATTGGACACACCCGTCTGGCCAGTCCACGGCATGTGGGATCTTCCCCGGCCAGGGATTGAACCAGTGCCCCCTTCACTGCAAGGTAGACTCTTTACCCACTGGACCACCAGGGAAGCCCTCAACTATGAGGCTTCATTTTTGTGCCAACTCTGATAAATCAGTTATTAGGACAGAGAAAGATGTGAGGTTTAGCAGGAAAGACTAACAAGTATTAGTGATGCTTTCTGTATTAATTATCTACCCCTACCTAACAAGCCACTCCAAAGCTTTACGCTTAAAAAGCAACCATATTGGGCTTCCCTGGTGGTCCAGTGGGTAAGGACACCACCTTGCAGTACAAATGACACCGGTTTGATCCCTGGCCTGGGAAGATCCCACGTGCCGCGGAGTGGCTGGACTGCTGTGTCCAACTACTGAGCCGGAGCTCTGGAGCGCATGCGCCCAGAACTGGTGCTCTGTGACCAGAGAGGCCACAGAGATAGGAGGCCCATGTGGGTCAAAGAACGAAGATGGATGGAAATAAAGAAATGAAAGATCAATAGAAGTGGCCAAAAAAGAAAAAAAACACCAACTATATTATTTGCTCACGATTCTGCAGGTCAGCAATTTGGGCTGGTCTCAGCCGACTGACTCTTCTGCTGGTCTCCCCGAGTCACCCATGCAGCCACTGTCTCCAGGTGGCATGGTCACGTGGTATGGTTGAGCCGCCAGCTCACTCTCATGCTGTCACCTTGACTTGCTCTCCCTCTAAAGGATCACCATCTCTAGGAGGCTACTCTGCCCTCTTCCAGCCATGACCTCAGATTCAAAGAGAGTAGCAGTAGGAGCTGCAAGATTTTTTGTGATTCAAGTTTAGAAGTGTCACAGTGTCCCTTCTGCTGCATTGTATTGATCAAAGCAAGTTCCACATTCCACACAGATTCAAGATTCAAGAGGTGCAGATAAATGCAAGCTCAAGATGGAGAAATGCAAAGAGTGGCATGATTGGGGCTGTCTTTGAAAATAACCCACCACCTTTCATATATTTGTATTTATTTTTCTTATTTGTTTATTTCTGCTATACCTTGTGGCTTGTGGGATCTTAGTTCCCCAACCTGAGAGTGAACTCAGGTTCTTGGCAGTGAGAGCACAGAGTCTTCACCACTGGACCACTAGGGAACTCCCAATAATTCACTGCTTCTCTAAGTCTGGTGCGGGTATGAGGAGGTCCTGAGTACAGAAATGATAACATACATCCTAGATACTAATGAGTCCCTCAGAAGGAAACCTTCACAGTTGTCTGTGCAAACTAGGTTAAAAGACAAATGGTGCAGGGCTAGTTAATACCTTTGATGTGTGCTACCATTCTCTTACTAGGGTTGCACAGAGTCAGACACAAGTGAAGTGATTTGGCAGGCACAAGAGTTATCTGAACACCCTGATAAGTACGTATTGCTACATATGGACAAGAACCAGTGGCTCTATCACTATGGTTGTTGTTCAGTTGCTCAATCATGTCTGACTCTTTGTGACCCCATGAACTGCAGCACGCCAGGCTTCCCTGCCTTCACCATCTCCCGGAGTTTGCGCGAACTCATGTCCACTGAGTTGGCGATGCCATCCAACACTCTCATCCTCGGCCGTCCCCTTCTCCTCCTGCCTTCAATCTTTCCATCACTATAGGGAACGTTTAAATGTTTTAATGCATTTTTTTTTATTGCTTATCTACAGCTGTTTTGGTGATTTTGAAATCAAGTTAATGTTACTAGAAGGACTTTCTAAGACTTGCTCTGCTAAATGCAATAAATATTGCTGGCTATCTGATTAAATTAGAAATGGAAATGAGCCTTAGGATGGTTTTTCACTTTCATGTGAAAAACTAAACCAAGTAGGTAAAGTCCACACACATTCGAAGTGGCAATGACTGGACCACAGGGAAGGCAGGCCTCTTTGTGAGAATTTGATCATTCAGTAATGAAAAGAGTGAAAGCTCTAATGAGATGGGCATGAACACTTTCTGCACATGTACAGTGTGCCAGGCTTGTTGTACACTTTCACTTGTGCCTGACCTCCAGTAACTCTTAAGTATTATGTAATATTATCATCCTTTTTATAGATGGGAAATCTGAGGTTCAGCAAGGCCAGTGACTTGCCAAAAGTTCTCACCAAGGTGGTTCAAAGGCTAAGATTCAAGCCTTATTGTCCTAGGTACTTTCCAATATTTACTGACGTTGATATACATTTAATACATGTATTAAAATTATGTATACTGTAGCTTACTTTAAACAAATCTATAATCATATCAAGCATTTTAAAGCTGCAATGTAGCTTCATAATTTTCCTCTTTAATGGATGTATAATATTTTAATATTTCTGTGATATATTCACAACTTAATTCATCATTCTCCTTAGTAGACATCGTTAGGTTGCTTACCTTAGGGCTCAGAATCATGAACTAGATTAAATCTGGTTTATACAAATTTAAGGAGGTGGTTAGCATTCTTTTTCTGGACAAAACATTGTGTTTATAATTTATCTTGGCCTTTCTGATTTTTTTTTTTGTGTGGTCCTTTTCCTTGAAATAATATTTATTAATAAGATTAGACATGCTTAGACAATTTCAGGAGATTAAGTACATGAAAGTACACACATACCTATGTGTCTAATATTTCTGTTCACTGCACTGAAACAACTGCTTATTTCAGAAATGATTCCTTGCTCAGAACAAACCTGTTTTTGTTTTCAGGCTCACCAGGAGGCTGAGGTGCCTGGTCTCAGAATGGCCTGGGGAGAGATCAGGATGCACATCCCAGATCTGGCCAGCAGATGTCTCTGTTTCATTCAGCCTCTATTGCCTTTCCTGAATGGAAAGGCTTGGGAGCAAGACTGGAGGTGGGAGGGTTGTCCCTATCTTTTTGTCACCTAGCAGGCTCCACCTCCATGCTCAAGGCCCTGCCACAGGTTCTTGATTCCTGGCATAAAGGTAATCAAAACGAGGGGGTGTTCTCTGAGTTTAAACGTGACCAAATCTGTTTGTGAAGTGGGACTGGTAACTGATAGCGAAATCAACAGAGCCCGAAGTCTATTCTCCTTAAATAGCATCCTACTCTGAACTAAAAGCTGTATTACTGAGTCATAACAATTAATTACACTCGGAGGTGAGAAGACAGGATTTAACGCTCTAATGCGATTTGAATTTAGGCCGTTATCTCATCCCACTGCTATTTAAAACAAAATCACTTTTCCGTGGAAGCATCTGCAACCAAGGATGGCTGCAAAGCTTAAGTCGGAGGACATCCCTGGCAACTGAATGGCCCTGTTTCAGCTTCCTGAGAGGTTTAATATGCACATTTGGATATTTTAGATTTTCGTAATGAAGCGCTTCTCTTTCTGCTTTGGGATTTTTATAAAAAAAGAATTAGGAGGCTGGGGAGGTCTATTATTTGCAGCAGGAATTTTCTAGGTGTGGGAAGTGTGCAAGATGACTTATTGGAAAAGTAAAAATATCATCTCCCAACAGAGACCACATGACTGAGCATCTGAGATGGATTTCCATGTAGGGCTGACATTCCAACACCTCGTCAGAAGGGATTTATTGGTCGATCCAGAGCAGGTAGCAGGAACTGGGGAAATAGCTGAGAAAGCCTTTGTGGTTGTCAGGTGGGGGTGGGAGGTCCCATGGTCCTGGTGTAAGACAGAGACCAGCCTTTCAGAAGCTTCTCTGTATCTCCTAGGACACCAGGCGTCTGCCTGGGTGGGTGGTACCAAGCAGCGACTGTAGTTTGGAAGGAGCTGTAAGGAACTCAGAAAAGAGCCCTGGATAGGTACTGCCACTGTGTGACTCCCCTCTGGGTGACTGTGTGAACCTCGTGCTCTGCAGAGCCTGGGAGACGTGTGTTTTTGTCCCTTGGAGAGTCCTGGGAGAGTCTGGTGAACGGAGTGCTCTGATATCTGGAAATCACTCTGCCTATGGGTGGCCCTGATGCTGGGAAAGATGGAAAGCACAAGGAAAAGGGCAGTAGAGGATGAGATGGTTAGATAGCATTGCTGCCTCAATGGACATGCGTTTGAGCAAACTCTGGAAGATAGTGAAGGACAGAGGAGCCTGGCATGCTGCAGCCCATGGAGTAGCAGAGAATCAGACATGAACAACCTAAAACGTGACCAAATGTTTGTGAAGTGGGACTGGTAACTGATAGCGAAATCAACAGAGCCCAAGTCTATTCTCCTTAAATAGCATCCTACTCTGAACTAAAAGCTGTATTACTGAGTCATAACAATTAATTACACTCGGAGGTGAGAAGACAGGATTTAACGCTCTAATGCGATTTGAATTTAGGCCGTTATCTCATCCCACTGCTATTTAAAACAAAATCACTTTTCCGTGGAAGCATCTGCAACCAAGGATGGCTGCAAAGCTTAAGTCGGAGGACATCCCTGGCAACTGAATGGCCCTGTTTCAGCTTCCTGAGAGGTTTAATATGCACATTTGGATATTTTAGATTTTCGTAATGAAGCGCTTCTCTTTCTGCTTTGGGATTTTTATAAAAAAAGAATTAGGAGGCTGGGGAGGTCTATTATTTGCAGCAGGAATTTTCTAGGTGTGGGAAGTGTGCAAGATGACTTATTGGAAAAGTAAAAATATCATCTCCCAACAGAGACCACATGACTGAGCATCTGAGATGGATTTCCATGTAGGGCTGACATTCCAACACCTCGTCAGAAGGGATTTATTGGTCGATCCAGAGCAGGTAGCAGGAACTGGGGAAATAGCTGAGAAAGCCTTTGTGGTTGTCAGGTGGGGGTGGGAGGTCCCATGGTCCTGGTGTAAGACAGAGACCAGCCTTTCAGAAGCTTCTCTGTATCTCCTAGGACACCAGGCGTCTGCCTGGGTGGGTGGTACCAAGCAGCGACTGTAGTTTGGAAGGAGCTGTAAGGAACTCAGAAAAGAGCCCTGGATAGGTACTGCCACTGTGTGACTCCCCTCTGGGTGACTGTGTGAACCTCGTGCTCTGCAGAGCCTGGGAGACGTGTGTTTTTGTCCCTTGGAGAGTCCTGGGAGAGTCTGGTGAACGGAGTGCTCTGATATCTGGAAATCACTCTGCCTATGGGTGGCCCTGATGCTGGGAAAGATGGAAAGCACAAGGAAAAGGGGGCAGTAGAGGATGAGATGGTTAGATAGCATTGCTGCCTCAATGGACATGCGTTTGAGCAAACTCTGGAAGATAGTGAAGGACAGAGGAGCCTGGCATGCTGCAGCCCATGGAGTAGCAAAGAGTCAGACATGAACAACTGTCCATGTAAAGATGAACAACAACAACAATGCACGAGAAGGGGCAGATCCTCCAGACAGGGGGTGCTAATCCTGAATCCCGACAGTGCCCAAGTAGCTCAGGGGCCAGGCTGTGCACAGAAAGTCCCATATACCCTCTAGCCAACCCCCTGCCAACCCCTGCTGCACCACGGGCCTCGTCTCTCAGGAGCCTTGGGTCCTCCACATACACCTCACGGTCCTTCCCCTCTCTTGGTTCCTTCTGTCCCCAAGCATTTCTTATTGCTTCTCTTTCCACGTCTCCATCAGTCTCCAGACCCAGTTTAGCCTCCTATCCTGCCCAGCTCCCTCCACCTCCATCCCCAAAAGGTTGCCCTTTGCCCATGTGTTGCCCTGGTCAGAGCAGGAACAGGTTAAGAGCTCCAACCTTCAAGTCACTTTGCAGTCACTCACTGGCTGTGTGACTTGAATGGTCACCTAAACTCTGCGAGCCTCATTTGTTTCACCCAAATGACTGGAATGTTCCTACTTGGCCCGTTATCGGGGGCATGGGACGGGCTGGGTTTCTTTAGGAAAGGTGGTTATTCACAGAGGCCAACACCACCCTCCACGCCTGGGAGCCCAGGGCGGTCCTTGGCTTATGGTGGGATTCACAAGAGCTCCCTGAAGCACCTGATGGGTCTCTGGCTGGATGCAGGATGGAGGACTTTGGGCCATCTTCCTCATCCAGGTACAAGAGCTCCAGTCATCAGCCCTGCCCCTCATCCCTCACCTGGCTGATCCATCTTTCCTCTTCTTCCACACCTCCCTGGGGTCTCCCTCTAAGTCTCTCCAATCCCCTTCTGCATCCGTCAGCCCCAGTTTATCTTCTTCCCCACGTTTCTCAGCAGGGACCTAGAACCCTTTCAGGTGTTTTTTCTATCATTGACTATCTCCTTCAACTAAAAGAGAAGCTCAGGAGAGGAAATCACTCTGCCTATGGGTGGCCCTGATGCTGGGAAAGATGGAAAGCACAAGGAAAAGGGGGCAGTAGAGGATGAGATGGTTAGATAGCATTGCTGCCTCAATGGACATGCGTTTGAGCAAACTCTGGAAGATAGTGAAGGACAGAGGAGCCTGGCATGCTGCAGCCCATGGAGTAGCAAAGAGTCAGACATGAACAACTGTCCATGTAAAGATGAACAACAACAACAATGCACGAGAAGGGGCAGATCCTCCAGACAGGGGGTGCTAATCCTGAATCCCGACAGTGCCCAAGTAGCTCAGGGGCCAGGCTGTGCACAGAAAGTCCCATATACCCTCTAGCCAACCCCCTGCCAACCCCTGCTGCACCACGGGCCTCGTCTCTCAGGAGCCTTGGGTCCTCCACATACACCTCACGGTCCTTCCCCTCTCTTGGTTCCTTCTGTCCCCAAGCATTTCTTATTGCTTCTCTTTCCACGTCTCCATCAGTCTCCAGACCCAGTTTAGCCTCCTATCCTGCCCAGCTCCCTCCACCTCCATCCCCAAAAGGTTGCCCTTTGCCCATGTGTTGCCCTGGTCAGAGCAGGAACAGGTTAAGAGCTCCAACCTTCAAGTCACTTTGCAGTCACTCACTGGCTGTGTGACTTGAATGGTCACCTAAACTCTGCGAGCCTCATTTGTTTCACCCAAATGACTGGAATGTTCCTACTTGGCCCGTTATCGGGGGCATGGGACGGGCTGGGTTTCTTTAGGAAAGGTGGTTATTCACAGAGGCCAACACCACCCTCCACGCCTGGGAGCCCAGGGCGGTCCTTGGCTTATGGTGGGATTCACAAGAGCTCCCTGAAGCACCTGATGGGTCTCTGGCTGGATGCAGGATGGAGGACTTTGGGCCATCTTCCTCATCCAGGTACAAGAGCTCCAGTCATCAGCCCTGCCCCTCATCCCTCACCTGGCTGATCCATCTTTCCCTCTTCTTCCACACCTCCCTGGGGTCTCCCTCTAAGACTCTCCAATCCCCTTCTTCATCCATCAGCCCCAGTTTATCTTCTTCCCCACATTTCTCAGCAGGGACCTAGAACCCTTTCAGGTGTTTTTTCTATCATTGACTATCTCCTTCAACTAAAAGAGAGCTCAGGAGAGGAGGAATATTCTTGTCTTCTATTATGCGCCACTGTATTCTCAGAATCCTGCACAGGGCCTGGAGCCTAGTAGATGCTCATTTAACTCCAGTGGGAGGAATGAATGGGATTCTGTGGCCTGGCGCAGTGTCAGTCAAGCTTGAGGTCTTTCCGACGAGATAGATCCCTGCTGACCTAAAGCCTGGGACCCCAGGGGGCAACGCTGGTTCCGGCTTAAGGAAGCCCCCCTCTCCCAGACCCTATCCCACCCGGGGCTCCCTCGGGGGAGCAGGCTGCGGGTTCTGGCCTCCCCACACCCTCTGCGCCGGGATGCAGGGGCCCCCAAGCCAGGGAGGCAGACTCCCGGGCGGGCTCCGGCCCCGGGCATGCTCAGAGCGCGCAGGTCCGGGCGGCGGCGGCGGCGGGGGAGGAGGGAGCGGTCGCCGCCGCCGCCGCCGCCGCCGTGCGCTCGCGGGCCCGGGCGGAGCTGCGCAGTCCTCTCGCAGCTGCGCCAGGACAGCCGGCGCGCGGCCGTGCCCACAAGTTGCCGGCAGCCTAGCGCCGCGCCGCCTCTTCCCGCTCGCAGACCCGGGAGCCCACCCCGCGGCGGTCGCCGGCTCCTGGGCGCACACTCCGCGGACGCCCACCCCAGATGTGAAGCGGGACCGCAGCCCCTCGTCCCCCGGCGCCATCGACAGAGTCTCGCCAGCGTCTGCTCTGCCAAACCCCGCGGCTGGAAGATGTGGCAGCCGGCCACCGAGCGCTTGCAGGTAAGAGGCAGCGGGTGGCTGGGGGCCAGCCTGGGAGCCCAGGGCGGTCCTTGGCTTATGGTGGGATTCACAAGAGCTCCCTGAAGCACCTGATGGGTCTCTGGCTGGATGCAGGATGGAGGACTTTGGGCCATCTTCCTCATCCAGGTACAAGAGCTCCAGTCATCAGCCCTGCCCCTCATCCCTCACCTGGCTGATCCATCTTTCCCTCTTCTTCCACACCTCCCTGGGGTCTCCCTCTAAGACTCTCCAATCCCCTTCTTCATCCATCAGCCCCAGTTTATCTTCTTCCCCACATTTCTCAGCAGGGACCTAGAACCCTTTCAGGTGTTTTTTCTATCATTGACTATCTCCTTCAACTAAAAGAGAGCTCAGGAGAGGAGGAATATTCTTGTCTTCTATTATGCGCCACTGTATTCTCAGAATCCTGCACAGGGCCTGGAGCCTAGTAGATGCTCATTTAACTCCAGTGGGAGGAATGAATGGGATTCTGTGGCCTGGCGCAGTGTCAGTCAAGCTTGAGGTCTTTCCGACGAGATAGATCCCTGCTGACCTAAAGCCTGGGACCCCAGGGGGCAACGCTGGTTCCGGCTTAAGGAAGCCCCCCTCTCCCAGACCCTATCCCACCCGGGGCTCCCTCGGGGGAGCAGGCTGCGGGTTCTGGCCTCCCCACACCCTCTGCGCCGGGATGCAGGGGCCCCCAAGCCAGGGAGGCAGACTCCCGGGCGGGCTCCGGCCCCGGGCATGCTCAGAGCGCGCAGGTCCGGGCGGCGGCGGCGGCGGGGGAGGAGGGAGCGGTCGCCGCCGCCGCCGCCGCCGCCGTGCGCTCGCGGGCCCGGGCGGAGCTGCGCAGTCCTCTCGCAGCTGCGCCAGGACAGCCGGCGCGCGGCCGTGCCCACAAGTTGCCGGCAGCCTAGCGCCGCGCCGCCTCTTCCCGCTCGCAGACCCGGGAGCCCACCCCGCGGCGGTCGCCGGCTCCTGGGCGCACACTCCGCGGACGCCCACCCCAGATGTGAAGCGGGACCGCAGCCCCTCGTCCCCCGGCGCCATCGACAGAGTCTCGCCAGCGTCTGCTCTGCCAAACCCCGCGGCTGGAAGATGTGGCAGCCGGCCACCGAGCGCTTGCAGGTAAGAGGCAGCGGGTGGCTGGGGGCCAGCCTGGAGGAGGAGGTGCGCGGACCCGAGGAGCAGGAGACAGCCTGCAAGGATGTGCCCGAAGCGATCGTGTCAAACACAAGGATTAGAACCTGATGCTGTCGGTTTCACCCAGCGCCGGCACCCGGCCGGGGTAAGGGGGTTGATGAAATTGAAGAAGGCTTAGCTCTGGGCATCACAACTTTTGCCTTGGGGGTTACTGCGCTTGGAGGTTTATATAAGGTTGGACTTTCTGACTAGCGATTTTAGATTGCATTCCACTGACAAAATTTGCTGGTCTGGGGTTAGGATTTTTGCATCCAGATTATGATTATTTTTTGTCTCCAGGAAGGACAGAACAAATGATTTGTGAAAGCGTTTGTTTGCCAGTATCATTTGGAAATATCAAGCTTGGTTTGTCTTGGTCATGGTATGCTACTTATTCGGTTTTATTTTTCCTATTTGTTGGCCCTCTCCCCTCATCTCCCCTGAGCCCAAGCTCCCCCAGATATTTGAAAATCAAAAGTTAAATTCAGCCAGGATTAGTTATGCCCGGGGTCATCCCATTAAAAGTTTTTCGCTGCTGTCTACTGAAATGCCAGACTGCCTTTAATTTGGATTCTGAAGCCAGGGAAATGGGAAGCGGGGGCAGTCAAAGCGAGAAAGTGGGGCGTTTTTCAGAGAAGTGCTCATTCAGTGTACTTGGAACCCCGAAATCACCCTGACTGCAAGGTTTGATGACCGCCTTCACTGGAAAATATTCTGCAGAGGAAGGGCAGCCACACTGCCAGATAAAATCCACTAAATCCTGCAGTTAAACTTTTGGCAGACTCAGAGCCACATTGTTTCATAGTAAACTTTGAAGAAGTGTTTAAGTGGTAAAATACAGCACGGTTGGAAGCAGAATGCATCTCAGGACTTAAGACAGGGAGGCCAGGAGCCCTGGCTTGCTTCAGAAGTTCTCAATGAAAATTCAGAAGGCCAAACACAGACTGTCTGTCAGATGCTAGGCGAAGCTAACTTATGCCTTTAGGTTCTCTTGTTAACCTGCAGAGGGCCTTGGTTTGAGCAGAAATAGATGCCCCACAGTCCATTTCCAAGGCTCTCTGGGCCTGCAGTTTTGGGGGAATGGGTTCATAGTAAGAACTTGAGACACCAGGCCAACCCCCTAGGGTCTCAAACCCAGTGAACAGGAAAAGAGATCTTGAGCGCTGACGACAGGGAGATGGGTGACTGGCCTTCTAACTCTGAGAGTCAACATCGGGCTCTGAACCGTGGGCCAGAGGTGATGCAAGTGTATTTCGGCACTGGCATCAGCTGCCAGTTGTACATGTGCATTTTTCCTTCAGTTCAGGGCAGTGAATTTATGCTCAAGGAAGGAGGAACTGAGCGGAGGTGAAGGATTCCCCATCAGAGTGAGGAGGGGAGCTCTTGGAGAGGATTCATGCAGGTGGCTTTTATGGCCTGGGGATCTGTGCCTCCGCAGAGTTTGTGGGGTTTTTGCCTCTTAAAGTTATTTCTACCAGCCTGTTTCGTGTAGGGACTCCTGTCTGCTCCACAGCACGTGACCCTTGGCAGGGGCTAGGTCTGGCTCACGTTCTGCGTGGCAATCGTTCCTTACTAGAAATGGCCTTCTGGCTCTTATGTGAAATGTACACATGTGTGTTTGGCATGAGCCTGGTTTATTACAGTGTGCATTTGCAATGCTTTTTCTTTCTTTCTTTCTTTCTTTTTTAATCTTCCAAGTGTCAGATTGAAAGAGCAGGGGGGTTCAGATTTTGCCAGCTCAGGTAGATATGGCTTATCACTACGATCAAGTCACCACTGGAAGGTACTTATCAACACAGACCTTAGCTGCCTGCTTCCCAAATTTAAATTAACAACCTGGCCTGGTTCTCTTTGAAAAGTATGTCTCAAGCCTTGTGATCATAAAAGTGGAGAAAAATCTTCCTATTTACAGCGTCTTCCCAATAGCAGCTCTGCTGTTCTTTAAACACAATTTGGGTTTTTTCACTTTTTGCTTCTGGGGGAGGGGATTGTTGAGAGTGAGGAGGTGAGTGAGCTGCTTGTAATGATATTTTATTTACATTCTTTGTGGTTATCTTTATCACGGGCTCTGTTTGCTGTCTGGGATTTTTTATGTCCCAATTTTGCCTTCAAAGCACCACCATATAGTTCCCTTGGTTTCTGATTCCTCAGTGAATGGGATGTTTTCCATGCCCAGATGTTGCGGCCTTGGATATGATGATGAAGAGTGTGTTCACTGGGGAAATGATGAAGAGTCCCAGCATTTAATGGAGTTGAAACCTCACCCTTCCTACACAGATCTTTTTTTTTTTTGGCCACTTCTATTGGTCTTTCATTTATCTATTTTCATCCATCTTGTTCTTTGGCCTTTGTGGGCCTCCTACTGCAGTGGCCTCTCTTGTTGCAGAGCACCGGCTCTGGGCACATGCACTCCAGAGCACCAGCTAGGTAGTTGGACACACTGGTCCAGCTGCTCTCGGCTCGTGGGATCTTCCCAGGCCAGGGATCGAACCGGTGGCCCTTGCACTGCAAGGCGGTGTCCTTACCTACTGGACCACCAGGGAAGCCCTACACAGATCTTTTTAACTGTCTCATATAACCTCATGATTTTTTCCCTCAGTAATAATGCAAGCATTGTAATTTAGATGAGGTGAGTGAAGAAAAGCTTCAAGGAGGTGTTCCTCAAACCTTGTAACAGGACTAAGGAGTAAATTTCTTGTACAGATATCTAGAAACAGAAGAGATGAGGGAAGAAAAGGACATCTCAATGAATTGACTTTGTTAGTTCCTATTGGATGATGCCAGTTCAAGGGGTCTGTGGTCTGGGATTGTGGCTGAACTTTATTTCAGCTAGAGGGTCATTCTCCAACTAATTTGAATCCAGTAACCAGCTCTCTTGCTCAGGAAATGGCCTCTCTGATCAGAGTGGATTACCGTTATCAAACACCGTTCCTTTTGCCAAACCAAATAATACTACTACTTTCTGATTTGAGGCTTTGCTCTTTGACCCAAATCCAGTACAGACAAAGGGACCTGTTGCCTCGGGCAGGGCTGAGCTGGGGAATTTCTCATTCAGTCACACAGACCGCGGGGCAAGTTCACCTGCTCCTCTGAATGTTAAAACTCCTGTTAGATTGGAGCCCTCGCTGGGAGCTTCTGCCATTAAAACTATAATAGGATCAAAGGGGATGTGAAGACTTAAGTTACCACCTCAACTTTTAGAAATGAATAAATATGAATTCTTCCCTTTTTGCCTTCTCCTTTGCACAGCAGACTTTTTTTCTTTTCCTTAGAAAGACTCAGGAGAATTATAAATTTTTAAAGAAGCTGATTGGAAACAGGCGTTTCTCAGAAAAGTGAAAGAGGACTTTCCAGTAGAAAAAGGCTAAGTATTGTTGTTGTTGTTTTTTTTTTAAATAGAGAAGAGATTACTTTGGGCCTCGATATTTTACAGTTTGCATGGGTTGCCTGATTGTCTTCATTTCTGGGCCAGGCAGGTACGTGAGCAGTGACAGACTCATCTACAGAGGAGTGTGGTGTCAGCCATAAGGAACGTGTCTTTCCGCAGAGCATCTGACTTCTGTGCGCTACCAGATATGTGTTTTGGAACCCGGGAAAGGTGGAGAGGAGAAGGATGACTAGAGACTGAGTTTGAAATGAAAGAGACCAGTGTATTTTTGCCTAGGGTATAGTTTTCACAAGGTTGGAGAGGCCGTGGTAATCGAAAGGTAAGGGAGAAAGTTCTAATAGATTCTAATTGTGGAGTCTGTGTGTAACCATATTATCATGGGGCATTCTATAAAGGGTCCAACGGTTTGCCTATTTTGACTGAGATTAAACTGTTTTCATGGCAGATCCAGAGAATACAGAACTTTTATGGATAAAGCTGACTGTTGGCTTCTCAGTCTGGACCAGTTTCTCCCTGACCATTTTATTTATTTATTTTAATTCACATTTTGGTCACTGGCTGTAACTTAGAACCTCAAAAAGAGTGAAATGGGGACGTGTTGTGAGGAAACCGTTTCTGAAGAACCTTTCCTTTGGCTTCTTGTTCAATGTTTATCTGATAGAAAGGTCGATGTTTGTAACTAAAGGCTCTGGAGATTTTAGAAGATCAGGGTGCTTTTTCCCCAGGATCATTTTGTCCTTTGTTTGCTTTATCGTATCAGGCTGATCATACCTTGGCTTGGAGCATCGACTGTTCTAGACTTTTTTTCCCACTTTTCTCCCGATAAGGTAGACAGAAGAACCTTCTGAAAGATCAGCTGGAGACCATTAGACTGGGCCCATCAGGCAGAGAGAAAACCTTGGCAAGTCGGATGCTTTTCCAGGCAGAGCTTGGGGGGGGAAAAAGCGTCTTTATGGTGCACGAGCTGGTTGGCATATGATCTTACCTTTCTTTTCCTTAGAAAGACTCAGGAGAATTATAAATTTTTAAAGAAGCTGATTGGAAACAGGCGTTTCTCAGAAAAGTGAAAGAGGACTTTCCAGTAGAAAAAGGCTAAGTATTGTTGTTGTTGTTTTTTTTTTAAATAGAGAAGAGATTACTTTGGGCCTCGATATTTTACAGTTTGCATGGGTTGCCTGATTGTCTTCATTTCTGGGCCAGGCAGGTACGTGAGCAGTGACAGACTCATCTACAGAGGAGTGTGGTGTCAGCCATAAGGAACGTGTCTTTCCGCAGAGCATCTGACTTCTGTGCGCTACCAGATATGTGTTTTGGAACCCGGGAAAGGTGGAGAGGAGAAGGATGACTAGAGACTGAGTTTGAAATGAAAGAGACCAGTGTATTTTTGCCTAGGGTATAGTTTTCACAAGGTTGGAGAGGCCGTGGTAATCGAAAGGTAAGGGAGAAAGTTCTAATAGATTCTAATTGTGGAGTCTGTGTGTAACCATATTATCATGGGGCATTCTATAAAGGGTCCAACGGTTTGCCTATTTTGACTGAGATTAAACTGTTTTCATGGCAGATCCAGAGAATACAGAACTTTTATGGATAAAGCTGACTGTTGGCTTCTCAGTCTGGACCAGTTTCTCCCTGACCATTTTATTTATTTATTTTAATTCACATTTTGGTCACTGGCTGTAACTTAGAACCTCAAAAAGAGTGAAATGGGGACGTGTTGTGAGGAAACCGTTTCTGAAGAACCTTTCCTTTGGCTTCTTGTTCAATGTTTATC
Organism: Tragulus kanchil; assembly: GCA_022376925.1. Lineage (NCBI taxonomy): Eukaryota > Metazoa > Chordata > Mammalia > Artiodactyla > Tragulidae > Tragulus > Tragulus kanchil. Next base: position 58,203,388 of record JAIOJX010000026.1, read on the forward strand.
TGATAGAAAGGTCGATGTTTGTAACTAAAGGCTCTGGAGATTTTAGAAGATCAGGGTGCTTTTTCCCCAGGATCATTTTGTCCTTTGTTTGCTTTATCGTATCAGGCTGATCATACCTTGGCTTGGAGCATCGACTGTTCTAGACTTTTTTTCCCACTTTTCTCCCGATAAGGTAGACAGAAGAACCTTCTGAAAGATCAGCTGGAGACCATTAGACTGGGCCCATCAGGCAGAGAGAAAACCTTGGCAAGTCGGATGCTTTTCCAGGCAGAGCAAATTGACAGGGAGAAAACAGAGCGAGGCAGGCCCTAATAACAGGCGTCTTTATGGTGCACGAGCTGGTTGTGTGGCACTGTGTTAAGGAGTTTTATTTGAATTATCTAGCTCATTTACTTCCCATAACTGCTTTTATCCCCATTTTATAGATAAAGAAACGGAAAGCCAGAGAGTTTAAATGATCTGGCCAGGGTTTGGCAGCCAGACGTGAACTAAGCTGGAATCTGAACCAGGTGGCTTAGCTTCGGATCTTCTTAAGCAATTTTTTTTTTTTTTTGCTATTCAGAAGTATAAGACAGAGCAGTATACTTATCCATGTGGGTGCTGTTGTTATTAATCAGTTATTAATCAGAATGAGTGGTGGTCTCTTTGGCTGAGACAAGACACTTTCATATTTCTTGTTAAATTGGTGTGGTTGCCTGTGTGGACCAAGGGTGACCCCATATTTTGGTGGGCCCATATCTCTGGCGGGAAGTAAACTGCTGTGTTGTCCTCAAGCTGAAATTCCCAAATGCCATTTAAGAGTCTCTGGAGCCAGAGCACATGGCGTTTATCCAAACTAGAGACCTTGAAAGCTGGCAATAAAGCCGATCACGTCTGCAGTCATTCCCCATTTAGGCCAAAAATGATGGGATGGGGAGGGAGGAAGGAGGTCGCAGAGTTCAAGAGCAATTGCTTAGAAATAAGCAATAGCTGTTCTTACGGACTCACAGGTTTCTCACTAAATCGATCCTACGTTTTGCTGTTCTTTTCAGCCCTCAGAGTTGAGTGAGTGCAGAGCATCGGGCCTTATCCTTTCCTAAAGAAAACTTGGCCTTCTCATTAATTTGAGGTCTCACAGAAGTAAAATGCTCTCTTGCGTCATTAGGTCCCAGAGTCTTGACAAACTAGAGACCTTGAAAGCTGGCAACAAAGCCTGATCACATCTGCAGTTGTTCCCATTTAGACCAAAACTGGGGAAGGTAGGGAGAAGGTAGAGAGTTCAAGCACAAAATTTCTATCAATTGAGTTGCAAAATGCTAGCCTTGGAAGAAAAAAAAAAACTCTGCCCTTTGGTTACCTGTTGCCTAATGGGTTTTTTTCATGTTGATTGTCCTGGGTTATCTTGGAGCATTAGGCAATGTTTTGCGTTTTGTTTGATGTTCCAGGTTCTCTCTCTCCTCCCTCTTTCCTTGCACTGACTCCATTCCATCATATGAGTTCAGCCTATAAATTGAATTCTGGAGCAGCTGACGCTGGACAGTCCCACGGCTCCTGGTAATCAGGGGGTTCCCCCACGGCTTTTTTTTAGCCAGACGTTAAGCTGGAATCTGAACCAGGTGGCTTAGCTTCGGATCTTCTTAAGCAATTTTTTTTTTTTTTGCTATTCAGAAGTATAAGACAGAGCAGTATACTTATCCATGTGGGTGCTGTTGTTATTAATCAGTTATTAATCAGAATGAGTGGTGGTCTCTTTGGCTGAGACAAGACACTTTCATATTTCTTGTTAAATTGGTGTGGTTGCCTGTGTGGACCAAGGGTGACCCCATATTTTGGTGGGCCCATATCTCTGGCGGGAAGTAAACTGCTGTGTTGTCCTCAAGCTGAAATTCCCAAATGCCATTTAAGAGTCTCTGGAGCCAGAGCACATGGCGTTTATCCAAACTAGAGACCTTGAAAGCTGGCAATAAAGCCGATCACGTCTGCAGTCATTCCCCATTTAGGCCAAAAATGATGGGATGGGGAGGGAGGAAGGAGGTCGCAGAGTTCAAGAGCAATTGCTTAGAAATAAGCAATAGCTGTTCTTACGGACTCACAGGTTTCTCACTAAATCGATCCTACGTTTTGCTGTTCTTTTCAGCCCTCAGAGTTGAGTGAGTGCAGAGCATCGGGCCTTATCCTTTCCTAAAGAAAACTTGGCCTTCTCATTAATTTGAGGTCTCACAGAAGTAAAATGCTCTCTTGCGTCATTAGGTCCCAGAGTCTTGACAAACTAGAGACCTTGAAAGCTGGCAACAAAGCCTGATCACATCTGCAGTTGTTCCCATTTAGACCAAAACTGGGGGGAAGGTAGGGAGAAGGTAGAGAGTTCAAGCACAAAATTTCTATCAATTGAGTTGCAAAATGCTAGCCTTGGAAGAAAAAAAAAAACTCTGCCCTTTGGTTACCTGTTGCCTAATGGGTTTTTTTCATGTTGATTGTCCTGGGTTATCTTGGAGCATTAGGCAATGTTTTGCGTTTTGTTTGATGTTCCAGGTTCTCTCTCTCCTCCCTCTTTCCTTGCACTGACTCCATTCCATCATATGAGTTCAGCCTATAAATTGAATTCTGGAGCAGCTGACGCTGGACAGTCCCACGGCTCCTGGTAATCAGGCTCCCTTGTGCGGGGCTACTTGACGCCTCGAATAGCAGCAGTAGAGGGACTCGTTAGTGGTCAGCAAATAAAACCAGTCCAGAAACACTCAATAGCTGCAGTGTGCTTTGCTCAGCACCCCCCAGGGCACAAATCTAAATGGAGGCTTTATATAAGTACAGCAAGAAGAAATAGTTGCGATGTTTGTCCCAAGACTTCCTTAGAGACTAGTGGAATCCATTACCATCATTTTATGTTAACTTAAAAAAAAACCAGTGGTGATCCCAGTTTAGCTGCTGACCAGTGTATTCACCAGGTCCAAACCCTCACGCTGAGAAGTGGAAGAGGATGGTGTTAAGTAAAAAGCACAGACTTGCTGTGTGCCTCTGGCATATTTCAATGCTACCAAAGTCACAGCGAGCTCTCTGGTTGAATTCTGATGCCCCTGGGATCCCTCATCTTGCTGCGGTATTATTTTCCATGTCTGGCAGCCTAGGTCTCCTCCTTCTTTCCTCATATGTTGTAACTGAGGTCTTAATTTGATAAGGGAGGTTCCAGTAGTGAGAAAAACATCACCTCCTTCAGCTCTTTGAAGCGTATCTATCAGGTCTTTTATTACTTGCATCCTTGGCTTTCCCAACTGACATGGCTACTTAGGGACTGAGTTTCAGACTCAACCCCTGGTCTCTATGTCTTACTCATCATCATGGGTTGAGTTGCTTCCCCTCTCAGCAAGACATGTTGAAATCCTAACCCCTTTTTTGGGGCTCTAGTGAGTCTGTACTCATCAAAAATTTCAGACACAGAGGAGACATGAGGAAGAAGGTAGAGTTCAAGCACAAAATTTCTATCAATTGAGTTGCAAAATGCTAGCCGTGGAAGAAAAAAAACTCTGCCCTTTGGTTACCTGTTGCCTAATGGGTTTTTCATGTTGATTGTCCTGGGTTATCTTGGAGCATTAGGCAATGTTTTGCGTTTTGTTTGATGTTCCAGGTTCTCTCTCTCCTCCCTCTTTCCTTGCACTGACTCCATTCCATCATATGAGTTCAGCCTATAAATTGAATTCTGGAGCAGCTGACGCTGGACAGTCCCACGGCTCCTGGTAATCAGGCTCCCTTGTGCGGGGCTACTTGACGCCTCGAATAGCAGCAGTAGAGGGACTCGTTAGTGGTCAGCAAATAAAACCAGTCCAGAAACACTCAATAGCTGCAGTGTGCTTTGCTCAGCACCCCCCAGGGCACAAATCTAAATGGAGGCTTTATATAAGTACAGCAAGAAGAAATAGTTGCGATGTTTGTCCCAAGACTTCCTTAGAGACTAGTGGAATCCATTACCATCATTTTATGTTAACTTAAAAAAAAACCAGTGGTGATCCCAGTTTAGCTGCTGACCAGTGTATTCACCAGGTCCAAACCCTCACGCTGAGAAGTGGAAGAGGATGGTGTTAAGTAAAAAGCACAGACTTGCTGTGTGCCTCTGGCATATTTCAATGCTACCAAAGTCACAGCGAGCTCTCTGGTTGAATTCTGATGCCCCTGGGATCCCTCATCTTGCTGCGGTATTATTTTCCATGTCTGGCAGCCTAGGTCTCCTCCTTCTTTCCTCATATGTTGTAACTGAGGTCTTAATTTGATAAGGGAGGTTCCAGTAGTGAGAAAAACATCACCTCCTTCAGCTCTTTGAAGCGTATCTATCAGGTCTTTTATTACTTGCATCCTTGGCTTTCCCAACTGACATGGCTACTTAGGGACTGAGTTTCAGACTCAACCCCTGGTCTCTATGTCTTACTCATCATCATGGGTTGAGTTGCTTCCCCTCTCAGCAAGACATGTTGAAATCCTAACCCTGGGACCTGTGAGTGTAGCCATATTTGGAATTGAGTCTGTGCAGATGTCACTGAGTAAAGGTGAGGTCATAATGGATTAGGATGAGCCCTAAACTCAATGTCCTTATAAGGAGAGATTGCAGACACAGAGGAGACATGAGGAAGGGGAGCTGTGTGAAGATGGAGGCAGAGGACGAATTTGTGCCACTGCAAGTCAATGATCAAACTAGGCAGTCTTAAACGAAATCAACCCTGAATGTTCATTGGAAGGACTGATTCTGAAGTTGAAGCTCCAGTACTTTGGCCATCTAATGTGAAGAGCCGACTCATTTGAAAAGGCCCCGATGCTGGAAAGATTGAAGGCAGGAGGAGAAGGGGGCAGCCTTCTGCCTTCGTCTGTGTCTGTCACAGTACTTTTCAGGCTGAGGTGTGCCTTACTTTCGTATCCTGGGACTAAATCAGTGTGTTTGTGTAGCATCCTCTTTGTGTGCTGAGTGTGAATTTGTTTTTGGTGGATTTGGAAAATAATGAAAACAGATGTTAGGGAACAATTAAATGCTTTCTTCTTTTTCCCACATCTACTTCTGGTCAATATCCTGGGAAAGTGAAGCAAACGCCGAGAAGAACACATGCCCTGTTGGTGAGGGAGGGCCTCTGGCAGTAACTGGGCTTCAAGATAGTTCACTCTGGAACTTAAGATCACGGACTGGGATGTGGAAGACAGTCACTTTAGGGTGGGTCACAGTGACAGTTTTCTAGACAGCCCAGGACCCAGGGAAGCCCAGGGTTTTATTTTCAAAAAAAATCTGGGTGATTCATCTCTGCAGGGTCTCTGGTAGGGTAGCCAACCTCTGGGATTTACCTCTTCCCAGTTAGGATAATATGGACTTCCCGCATGGCTCAAAGTTAAAGAATCTGCCTGCCAGTGCAAGAGGTGTAAGAGATCTGGGTTCCATCCTTGGGTCAGGAAGAACCCCTGGAGGAGGAAATGGCAACCCACTGCAGTCTTCTTGCCTGGAGAATTCCATGGACAGAGGAGCCTGGCGGGCTACAGTACAGGGGTTCACAAAGAATCAGTTTCAAGTGAACAAATAACACTCAATGACCTTAGGGGTCAACCCCTGGTTTTTGGCTTTAAAGAGGACATAACCCTGGGACCTGTGAGTGTAGCCATATTTGGAATTGAGTCTGTGCAGATGTCACTGAGTAAAGGTGAGGTCATAATGGATTAGGATGAGCCCTAAACTCAATGTCCTTATAAGGAGAGATTGCAGACACAGAGGAGACATGAGGAAGGGGAGCTGTGTGAAGATGGAGGCAGAGGACGAATTTGTGCCACTGCAAGTCAATGATCAAACTAGGCAGTCTTAAACGAAATCAACCCTGAATGTTCATTGGAAGGACTGATTCTGAAGTTGAAGCTCCAGTACTTTGGCCATCTAATGTGAAGAGCCGACTCATTTGAAAAGGCCCCGATGCTGGAAAGATTGAAGGCAGGAGGAGAAGGGGGCAGCCTTCTGCCTTCGTCTGTGTCTGTCACAGTACTTTTCAGGCTGAGGTGTGCCTTACTTTCGTATCCTGGGACTAAATCAGTGTGTTTGTGTAGCATCCTCTTTGTGTGCTGAGTGTGAATTTGTTTTTGGTGGATTTGGAAAATAATGAAAACAGATGTTAGGGAACAATTAAATGCTTTCTTCTTTTTCCCACATCTACTTCTGGTCAATATCCTGGGAAAGTGAAGCAAACGCCGAGAAGAACACATGCCCTGTTGGTGAGGGAGGGCCTCTGGCAGTAACTGGGCTTCAAGATAGTTCACTCTGGAACTTAAGATCACGGACTGGGATGTGGAAGACAGTCACTTTAGGGTGGGTCACAGTGACAGTTTTCTAGACAGCCCAGGACCCAGGGAAGCCCAGGGTTTTATTTTCAAAAAAAATCTGGGTGATTCATCTCTGCAGGGTCTCTGGTAGGGTAGCCAACCTCTGGGATTTACCTCTTCCCAGTTAGGATAATATGGACTTCCCGCATGGCTCAAAGTTAAAGAATCTGCCTGCCAGTGCAAGAGGTGTAAGAGATCTGGGTTCCATCCTTGGGTCAGGAAGAACCCCTGGAGGAGGAAGTGGCAACCCACTGCAGTCTTCTTGCCTGGAGAATCCCATGGACAGAGGAACCTGGTGGGCTACAGTACAGGGGTTCACAAAGAATCAGTTACAAGTGAACAAATAACACTCAATGACCTTAGGGGTCATAATCCTCCTTTCTTGTGCCCACACCTCTTTTTCATGCTGCTGCCTGTGTGACAAGGGAGGGGGAGGAGCCAGGAGAAAGGGGCTTCTTAGTAATTATCCGTTCTTAATGGTACATCTGTCCTGATCCTTTCATGACAAGCCCTTCCTGGTTTCTTTATAATTGTGGATCTGAGGATCAACACATAGATCTTGTAGCCCCTTCTGCCCACTGCTTGCTTGATTTCTTTGCGTCAGGAACTGGCTTTCCCCCAGGTGTATGCAGTGTCCTGGTAATCAGGTCACTTGTAGCGAGGACAGCAGACACTGCTGTTTGCCTTTTATGTCTTCTGAAGATATTCCCTGGACACTCAACTGGGGGCTGTGGTGGGACCATGGGAAGGATGAGGGACCATTTTTTTTTTTTTTTTTGCTTTGGACTAATTGGTAGCCTAGTGTATGAGTTTCTCAGGGCCGCTGTAACAAAGTACCACAAACTGGGTGGCTGAAGCAGCAGAAATGTCTTGTCTCTCAGTTTTGGGGGGTGGATGTCTCAGATCGGGGTGTGGGAAGGGTTGATTCCTCCTGAGGGGTGTGAGGAAGAATCTTTTTCTGAGCGTCCCTCCCAGCTTCCAGTGATCTGCTGGCAGTCTTTCCCATTTCTTGGCTTTCGGCAGCGTCACTCCAGGCTTCACATTGCGTTTGTTCTGTGTGCTTGTCTCTATGTCCCAGTTTCCTCTTTTATGAAGACCCTGGTCTCATGGGATTGGGGCCCACCCTAATCCACTGCGATCTCCTTCTAATTTAACTATTTATATCTGCATTGAGGCTGTTTCCAAATAAGATCACATTCTGAGCTGCTGGGAGAGAGTACTTCCACCTATGGAGGGACACAGTCTGTGGATTTTTTTTCTAATATCCTTCATAGACCATAATATTTCTCCCTATTTGAACCAAACACCAAAAAATAAAAAAAATAAAAAATGATCTTTTTCCAAGCAGTGATATGAATGCAGAATTGAGAGGTATGTACATCTTCTACACGTCAAAGTCACGGCTACTATTTTCGACTTGATTTGATTAAAAATTACAAACTAATATCTACTTAGGGTAACAAGTTAACATACCAATGAAGTATGGAGAGTGTAATCTTGTTCCTATGTGCTCACTCAGTTGTGTCTGACTTTTTGCAACTCCATGGACTATAGCCCACCAGGTTCCTCTGTCCATGGATTTCTCAGTCAGAAGTACTGGAGTGGGTTGCCATTCCCTACTCTAGGGGATCTTCTGGACCCAGGGATCAAACAGGCATCTCTTGTATCTCCTGCATTGGCAGGTGGATTCCTTACCACTGCACTACCTGGAAATTCTACCCCCGGAGATACATGCTCTCTGTCTGGTAGTTATTTTCTCACAATTTCCGTAAATTTTTGAAAACACACGCAAATATATTTTGGGTTGGCCAAAAAGCCTGTTCAGGTTTTTCTGTAAGATGTTAGATGCTACTCAAATGGACTTTTTGGCCAACCAATGTTTAGGTTTATTTTCCCCTTGTGTTTAAATACTATAGTCATTGTACATAGAAAACTAATACTTTCTCTTTACAGAATATTTTTTGGCCATCTCTTTTGGTCAGTCTAGGTAGCTCCAACTTTTCCTCCTTGTGTAGAATGTTGTGATGGAGGTGGATGATAATCTATTCAGTCCTTCCTCTGTCAGGGAGTATTTGGGCTGCACCCATATTGGTTTTTTTCTCCCATAAATAATATTTTTGTAAGGATCTGCGTGTTATTATGTTTATATTTTTCTAGATGAAATTGCTAAGATTGGAGCTGCTGAATCAAAGAGGCCGTGTGTTTTAAATCTTAGCAACTGTCAAGGAAGACCTTTTTCTGACAGTTCTACTTTTTGATCAGAAATTAATGTGATTTTGACAAAAGTACAAAGTAGTAGTTTGCTGGAGAAAGGATGGTCTTTTCAACAAATTATGTAGAAACAATTTGTATGCAGAACAACAAAATCACCAATATCAGCAACAAACTCAAAACTTCAGTCAGTACCTTGTATAGATTGTATAGTAAAATTCACCTGAAATGAATCATAGACCCCCCTGTACCATAAAACTTATAGACAGAAACTGCAGAAAATCCTTGCGACTTTGTATATATCTGTGTAAGCAATACTAAAATCAAGATAATGAACAGATCCATCACAGCCAAATGTTTCTTTGGGTTGGGCAAGTATTTCTTAAAACAATAACACAAACACATTCAGTAAAAGAAAATTTGTGTAAATTGGACTTCATCAAAATTGAAAACTTCTGTTCTTTAAAAGATATTTATAAGACAATGAAAAGATAAGACCCAGACTAGGAGAAAATACTTTCATATCATATATTTATAATAAAGGGCATGTATCCAGGGTATATAAAAGAATTCTCAAAACTCAATACTGTATCAAGATAAACAACCCAATTAAAAAAAATGAGCAAATAATTTGAGCAAAAGTGTTATGGTAGGAAATCAATACATGAAAAGGCATCATTAGTCATTAGGAAAATGCAAATTAAAAGCACCATGAAGTAACACTATACAATTGTAGAATAGCTAAGATTAAAGTGGCTTCGACCATACCAAATATTGGCAAGGATATGGAGGAACTGGACCTCTTAGGCACTGCTGGTGGGGATATAACATGATTGAAAGTAGAATTATAGCTGCCTGAGCCTGGGATGGGAGGAAGGGATTAGAAAAAGACTGGTGGAAGCTTTTAAGGGTGAAGGATGTATTCAGTGTCCTGACTGTGGTGATGTTCTCGTGGGCTTATACATATGTCAAAACCTATGAACGTGTATAGTCTATTACATGTCATTTATACCTACCTGAAACTGTTAAAGTGCATGTGAAATTTTCATTATATTCCAGGCACAGTGCTAGGTGTTGGGGAACTAAATAATAGTTTCTGCTCTCTCTTCTGCAGATTTTCTATAGTTTTCATTTACTTTTCACTGGATATTAAAATTCTAGCCCAGAATGTATTTTCTATTTTCTTAGCGGTCCTTTCTCTCTTTTTCAAACATTTCTTCATTAGAGTTCTTGAAAATCATATTTTCATCAATCTTAGTTTGCTCAAGGATCTGAGAGACACACGTAGTTGAGCAGGAGGAGAAATCCAGGCTGAAAGGTGGAACATTCAAGATGATGCCTTGTAGGGTCTTCCTCATTCAGGATGGCCCCTATCCTCCATCCTGCCAGGGATGTCCTTTTCACTTCTTTCTAGCATGTCGGTTCTCCAGCTGACTGTTCCAGCTGTCTTAATTTTCTGGGCCCTTTGTAGCCCTGTATCCAGGCACCTGGCTCCTGCTCTGGTGGGCAGTAGACCCAGAAAATTCTGCTATGAAAAAGGAGAATTTCTGGGGTAGTGAGTCCTGTGGCTGGCTGGGCCTTCTTCTTGCCATTCTTCCTCTTCTGATAGAAAACACAGAGAGCATACATCCTGCAAAACCATTGGTGGGTTTTGACTCTAGCCTGTGGATGCCACATGCTTAGCAAATACAGGGTCTGAATTTCTTCTGAGATGATTCTTTTTTCAGAAGATGGCAACTAAAAAGTTTTCGATGAGATGCCAAGACTTTACCAAAGGGCACGGAACCTTAGTTTAACCTTAGTTTAAGGCTATTGCAAAACAGTCAGGAACATAACTTGAGTTTAGAAAACATTTTTACCTTCAGGGAAGACACTTTGAGGAATTTGAGTTAATGTCTTTGAAAGTAAAGGGCAAAGAATATAAGACTTTGTTTAATAAATATATAATGGGATCATGCGGCCTCTTGTCCAATCTGAGGGCCTGTTGAGGTGAATAGCAACAGGAGGCATGAACTGCGAGTCGGGCTTCTGGCAAACCAGGAAGTGTGGTCCCTCCTGAGTGCGACATGTAAAATGCCAGATTTCTGCTCCTGTGTTCACTTTGGGATGAAGGAAAGAAATGAAGTGGGTTGAGAGGAGGGCTGGCAGATGGGTGAGAAAGCCAGGCAGAAAGGAGATGGGGAATTGAGGGTAAAGAATGAAAAGACACAAAACAAGGAGGAAAGGGAAGGAAGAGGGTCACACAGGCAGGGAGCATTGCCCTTGGCACACATGTGCTCACCACAAAGGGTAGCTGTCTCTCCTGTGTTCATTGTGGCTGTCGGCTTTGATACATTGTTCCTTTGAGCAAAGGCATCCACTTGTCACACCTGCTCAGGGATGCTGAATGTTTTGGTGGATTATCTGGCTTCCTTGGAAAAACAATGCTTTTCAGATGAAGAGCCTGCAAACCTTTTTCTGGGGGAAGTAGATCCAAAGCTACAGGGAGGGTGGTTAGGGAGAAATGGGCGGTGGTGAAACAATAAGGTTATCCCTCTATCTGACGGGGACCTTTGTTCCAGGACCTCCTGTGGATACCAAAATCTGTGGATGCGCAAGTCCCTTATATAAATTGGCACAATTCAGTCAGCCCTGTGTGTCTGTGGGTGCTGAACCTACAGGTACAGGTGGTGACTGTATTTCTTTAGGCTACAGGTCAGGTTTCCTCTGACCCCTATAAGCTATTAAATAGTGGAAAGACTGTGGGATTTTAATCACAGACGTATGGATACAAATTTGGCTGCTGCATTTATTAGGGATTACTTCAAAGCTTCTGGGGGCTTCCCAGGTAGCTTTAGTGATAAAGAACTTACCTGCCAATGCAGGAGACATAAGAGACGTGAGTTCGATCTCTGGGTTGGGAAGATCCCCTGATGGAGGGTGTGGCAACCCACCCCAGTATTCTTGCCTGGAGAATCCCATGTACAGAGGAGCCTGGAAGGCTGCAGTCCATGGGGTTGCAAAGGGTCAGACACAACTGAAGTGAAAGCACGCATGGAAGACTTCTGATTCATACTTTTTCTTCTTTAAGATGGAATAGCAACATTTAGCTCCTGACTGTCAGTTGAGATGTAGAATGTATGGTGTCTTATATGTTACTGGGAGTCGGTTAGTATTAATTTCCTTCCCTACTCCTGATCCAGAGATGAACTAGTGTCATAGTTTGGAACCAGATAAGTCTGGTGTTCCCTAAGTGTGTTCCATGAAGCAGATGCGCAGTGAGCTGCTCAGATGTGTCTTGCCACAAAGGGTTCAGTCTTTGGATAGGTTTGGGACACTGGGTGAAGTGAAGGGCATCTGTTTACTCTAGCACCTCTTGTGGCCTTCAAGATGCCAATGTCCAGTGAATTTCCATGGAAGGGAAAAGGTAAGGGAGCATCCAGCATCCAGGACACTTCAACACAGAGCTTGAACTTGAAGTTGACAAACTGTGGGCCTGAGGTTTGGCTCTTGCTTACAAGAATGTTTCTTTTGGCCCCTTCAGTGTATATAAAAATTTTATAAATTAGTCTTCAAGATTGAAAAAAATTAGAGGAATTTATAAAGAAAGCTGGACTTTCTGATTCTCTCAAAAACTGGGATGATCCAACCACAGTGGGCTGGGATATTCCCATAGTGACCACTGACCAGCTGCTGCTCCCCTGGGACCTCCAGCTCCACCCAGGCCTTAAGGAGCATGGCTCACTAGTTCCCATTGTTGCCTGCCGGGCCCTGCGGGTACTGGGACTGGGGACCTGACCCAGCTTCCAGCTTAGCAACTTTATTTTACCCGATGGGAGAACTGAATGCCAAGTTCGCATATTGTTGGACTCAGGACCAGATCCTTGGTCTCTTGACTCTCAGAGGCCAAGGGGATTAATAACTGTGTGACTGTTTGTTTAGCATCATCCACTGTTCTCCAGGGGTCCTTCCTAGGTATTGCTAGTGGTAAAGAACCCACCTCCAATGCAGGAGACTTAAGAGACATGGGTTCAATATCTGGGTTGGGAAGATCCCCTGGAAAAGGGCATAGAAACCTACTCCAGTATTCTTACCTAGAAAATCCCAAGGACAGAGGAGCCTGGCAAACTACAGCCCGTGGGGTCACAAAGAGCCCAACAGGACTGAAGTGACTTAGCACCCATGTAGGCACGCTGTTCTCCCAGGCATCACTCTGGGAGGCTGTGCTCCATTCTGGAACTGCCCTTACTCCTCCCATTTTCTGCCCTGGAGCCCTGGGGCCATTTCTGGTGGAAGTGGGAGGCTCTTCCCAATTCTCAGCAAACACATCTCACTCCTGACAACTGAGATCTCTCATTGTCATGGTACTGGCTCTTTGGGGGCTTTTGTGAGAAGCCAACTGCCTCCAGGAAGAAAGGGTAGAATTACAGGGTGGAGAGTTGTTTTAAATTGAATGGGTTCAGTCTTTGGATAGGTTTGGGACACTGGGTGAAGTGAAGGGCATCTGTTTACTCTAGCACCTCTTGTGGCCTTCAAGATGCCAATGTCCAGTGAATTTCCATGGAAGGGAAAAGGTAAGGGAGCATCCAGCATCCAGGACACTTCAACACAGAGCTTGAACTTGAAGTTGACAAACTGTGGGCCTGAGGTTTGGCTCTTGCTTACAAGAATGTTTCTTTTGGCCCCTTCAGTGTATATAAAAATTTTATAAATTAGTCTTCAAGATTGAAAAAAATTAGAGGAATTTATAAAGAAAGCTGGACTTTCTGATTCTCTCAAAAACTGGGATGATCCAACCACAGTGGGCTGGGATATTCCCATAGTGACCACTGACCAGCTGCTGCTCCACTGGGACCTCCAGCTCCACCCAGGCCTTAAGGAGCATGGCTCACTAGTTCCCATTGTTGCCTGCCGGGCCCTGCGGGTACTGGGACTGGGGACCTGACCCAGCTTCCAGCTTAGCAACTTTATTTTACCCGATGGGAGAACTGAATGCCAAGTTCGCATATTGTTGGACTCAGGACCAGATCCTTGGTCTCTTGACTCTCAGAGGCCAAGGGGATTAATAACTGTGTGACTGTTTGTTTAGCATCATCCACTGTTCTCCAGGGGTCCTTCCTAGGTATTGCTAGTGGTAAAGAACCCACCTCCAATGCAGGAGACTTAAGAGACATGGGTTCAATATCTGGGTTGGGAAGATCCCCTGGAAAAGGGCATAGAAACCTACTCCAGTATTCTTACCTAGAAAATCCCAAGGACAGAGGAGCCTGGCAAACTACAGCCCGTGGGGTCACAAAGAGCCCAACAGGACTGAAGTGACTTAGCACCCATGTAGGCACGCTGTTCTCCCAGGCATCACTCTGGGAGGCTGTGCTCCATTCTGGAACTGCCCTTACTCCTCCCATTTTCTGCCCTGGAGCCCTGGGGCCATTTCTGGTGGAAGTGGGAGGCTCTTCCCAATTCTCAGCAAACACATCTCACTCCTGACAACTGAGATCTCTCATTGTCATGGTACTGGCTCTTTGGGGGCTTTTGTGAGAAGCCAACTGCCTCCAGGAAGAAAGGGTAGAATTACAGGGTGGAGAGTTGTTTTAAATTGAATGGATTTCCACGTTTTACTCACAGATATCAACCTGTAAAGGACCTTTCGAATGCTATTTTAGGAAACCTCAATCTGGAAGATATCCCTAAGGGTGGCAACCCCTTTATAATTAAGAATCCCCTTTGCCCCCCAAAACATACCCCAAAGCACCTTGCAGGTGTTTTCTGAACCTCCTAGGAGCAGATCTGCTGCTGTTCCCCCTGGCCTTCCAGGATTTCCGCTGTTCTACGTAACTCTTCGACTGTCCTGCAGCCATAGGGGCTTCTGATTATTTTAGTATTAAAATTACTTGGAACTAACTCAGGTGTTTCCCAAAGTGTGTTCCGTGAAGGAGCCCCGCCTTCAAGGCTCTGTGTGGCTCCTGAGAGCCCAGATGCCCTGCACTCTCTGCGTCTCCAGCTTTCCGTCAACCCTCTGGGTTAGGCTGTCTAATTAGAGGTTTGATCCAGTTCCGTGGTGATCTTCCAATCAAGGTTTGTGATCTTTATTGATAACTATTCTAAAAATTATTGCACACTCTAGTCAGACCCCAAGTTAGATCTGTCTGTCTGTCTGCCTATCTCTAGAGTTAGCTAGCTGTCCTTCTAATTTAATCTATTCTAATTGAATCTAGCCAAAGAAAGGGATGATTCTGGCTGTAGAATACAGAAGTCCTGGTCTGTCTACAAGCTCAGAAAATGTAATTACACAGTAAATACTTCTATAGTTCTGAAAAGGTTGATGTTTAGCCAGGAAGGAAAATATCCAGGTACTTTTGATGTATACACACACACACACACACACACACAGGATGTGGACCATTTTTAAAATTTTTATTGAAGTTGTTACAATATTGTTTCTGTTTTATATTTTGTTCTTTTGGGCGTGATGCATGTAGGATGTTAGCTGGCAAACTACAGCCTGGGGTCACAAAGAGCCCACAGTCTGCCCCTAGGCACGCTGTTCTCCCAGGCATCACTCTGGGAGGCTGTGCTCCATTCTGGAACTGCCCTTACTCCTCCCATTTTCTGCCCTGGAGCCCTGGGGCCATTTCTGGTGGAAGTGGGAGGCTCTTCCCAATTCTCAGCAAACACATCTCACTCCTGACAACTGAGATCTCTCATTGTCATGGTACTGGCTCTTTGGGGGCTTTTGTGAGAAGCCAACTGCCTCCAGGAAGAAAGGGTAGAATTACAGGGTGGAGAGTTGTTTTAAATTGAATGGATTTCCACGTTTTACTCACAGATATCAACCTGTAAAGGACCTTTCGAATGCTATTTTAGGAAACCTCAATCTGGAAGATATCCCTAAGGGTGGCAACCCCTTTATAATTAAGAATCCCCTTTGCCCCCCAAAACATACCCCAAAGCACCTTGCAGGTGTTTTCTGAACCTCCTAGGAGCAGATCTGCTGCTGTTCCCCCTGGCCTTCCAGGATTTCCGCTGTTCTACGTAACTCTTCGACTGTCCTGCAGCCATAGGGGCTTCTGATTATTTTAGTATTAAAATTACTTGGAACTAACTCAGGTGTTTCCCAAAGTGTGTTCCGTGAAGGAGCCCCGCCTTCAAGGCTCTGTGTGGCTCCTGAGAGCCCAGATGCCCTGCACTCTCTGCGTCTCCAGCTTTCCGTCAACCCTCTGGGTTAGGCTGTCTAATTAGAGGTTTGATCCAGTTCCGTGGTGATCTTCCAATCAAGGTTTGTGATCTTTATTGATAACTATTCTAAAAATTATTGCACACTCTAGTCAGACCCCAAGTTAGATCTGTCTGTCTGTCTGCCTATCTCTAGAGTTAGCTAGCTGTCCTTCTAATTTAATCTATTCTAATTGAATCTAGCCAAAGAAAGGGATGATTCTGGCTGTAGAATACAGAAGTCCTGGTCTGTCTACAAGCTCAGAAAATGTAATTACACAGTAAATACTTCTATAGTTCTGAAAAGGTTGATGTTTAGCCAGGAAGGAAAATATCCAGGTACTTTTGATGTATACACACACACACACACACACACAGGATGTGGACCATTTTTAAAATTTTTATTGAAGTTGTTACAATATTGTTTCTGTTTTATATTTTGTTCTTTTGGGCGTGATGCATGTAGGATGTTAGCTCCCTGACTGGGGATCAAACCCTCACCTCTTGCATTGGAAGCATGGAATTTTAACCACTGGACTGCCAGGGAAATCCCTGAAATACTTTTCAAGAAAACATAGTTGTACCTTTGGAATGTACAAAAAAGACTAAAGTAAAACTACCCTCAAATACCAGTCCTATCATGAAGGGAGAGCTTTAATTGTACCTGAAAACCTGGCCTAAGGATAACTACCACCACTGAACCTAGAACTCCTAACTTGGAGCCTTCTGGCAGACTAAGTACGAAGAGAAAGACGATGAGCTACTTAGCTCTCATTACCTAGTATAATAAAATGTACATCAGCTCATTGGGAACCCCAGACTTTTTCCTAAATTGAAAACTGTGGAAACTGCCGTGCAGGCCATCATAACATATACTATTGAACAATAACATTATTTGTAGCTTTTGCTGAAATTGTCCTCAGAAATTGAAAATGGAAACACTTCAGTAGGAGTGCTAAGACTGTTTATGTAGAAGTGGATGTCTGTTTTATTTATTTATTTATTTTTGGCCCATCTTCATTTCTCATCTACGGATACCAGCATCCTGCTTTTACTTTGGGGAACTGTTCTTCTCCTGGGCCAGTGGAGGGAACCCATTCTGTTTAGAGGAGTCTTTTAATCCATGTGTCCTTCTTTAACCTTGGGGTCTATGTATACCCCACATGTCTAGATGAATTGGACAGTTTCTCCAGGGAGTGGGAATCCTGAGTGGAATGGAAGACAGACAGAAAGTAGCCCAAACACATAATTCCGTCCACGGTGACCTGTAGAAAATCTGCTGTCCTCCTGCATGGATCCTGGAAACATCTTGCTACCTGTCCTTTCTAGACTTGGTCCTTCCATCCTTTTTATTTTTTTATTTTTTATTTTTAAACCTTCCATTCTGGCATTTTCTTTCCTTTTTTTTTTTTTTTAAGATTTATTTATTTATTTATTTTGGGTGGGTGGGGTGGGAAGAGAGGGGAGCAGGCGGGCCACTTCTATTGGTCTTTTATTTGTCTGTTTTCATCCATCTTTGTTCTTTGGCCTGTGTGGGCCTCCCATCACGGTGGCCTCTGTTGTCGCAGAGCGCCGGCTCTGGGTGCATGCGCTCCAGAGCTGCGGCTCAGTAATTGGACATCCAGCTGCTCTGCAGCACGTGGGATCTTCCCAGGCTGGGATTCAACCGGCGCCCCTTGCACTGCAAGACGGTGTCCTTACACACTGGACCACCAGGGAAGCCCTCCATCCTTTTTAAAATCCAGTGTTGCTCCAATTACTATTTTGTTCCTGCCAATCACTTGTAACCACAAAACTCTGGTTCATAGTCAGGTAGATTTTTTTCTTGAATCCATGGACATTCAGTCTTCGCATTCCATTTCCCCAAAGGTGACATGTGGAGTGGAACATGTATGTGGAGAGAAGTGAGGACGCCATGCATGCTTGAGGGATCTCTAGGATACCAACTGGAAACCCAAGGATGCACATGCTTTTCTGTAAAAGTTACACATGCTTAATGAAGAATGGATGCAAATATTTCCTCACCTCAGAAGCTCTTATGCGTATACCCCTCCTTTAGTAAATTGTTGTTCAGTTGCTGAGTTGTGTCTGGTTCTTTGTGAAACCATGAACTACAGCACGCCAGGCTCCTCTGTTCTTCACTGTCTCTTGGAGTTTGTTCAGATTCATGTCCATTGAGTCTGTGATAAGTGGCACTTACTAAATATTCCTAATTATTCCACAGTCCTGGCCCCCAGCTTCCTTGGTCTGGCGCATCGCTGGAGAAAGATTTTTGTCCTCGTTGTTTATAAGGGTGTAGCCTTGCTATTGGCATCTGCTATAAATCTTAAGGTTTTTATAACTTGGATGTCATTTTCACCTTCCTGCCAAATCTCCGTGCTGAAAAAGCAGAGTGTCATGTTAAGTAATGATGCTTTTACTGCATCCAAAACAAATAAAGTCATTTTGGTCCACATAATAAAGTGAATCCCTCTTGTCTCCTAGTCTGGGGTAGAAATAGTGTCAGGACACAAACAGCTCTTTTGGCCAAAATAACCGAAAAGTCATGGTCTCAGGCTGTCTGAGCCTCTGTGCTTGTGAAATATTCATAATTGTGGGTTAAAAATGTGATTGGTAAGTTCACTCTAGGACAATGTGGATTCTGGAGCCCAGAAAGTTAAATACCTCCAACTTTGGCAGTCCTGACCTTCTGGGTAGAGAGTGTAGTTCCCTAGTTTTCAGGACCTGCTTTGCCGCTTTGATTTAATACAAGGCGGAAATCTTCAAAACAAAGCTCTCTGGATCCAGGAAAAGTTCATCTGGCATCAGTTAGCCTGGTCATGCCCCACCTCCTTCCCCGCCCTGCCCCCTTGTCTTTTTTTCTGGGAGCTTGATGCTTTGTAGAAAATGAATGGCTTTGCGAAAGTGCAAATTTGGGAGAGTGTTGTACAACCAAGGAAAATTCAAATCGGCATTCCCCCTGTGGGAATCCGCTTGGGGAGACCGAAATTATATTTAAATATTCATTAAACAGCCAGTAGCTGTTTTAGGATGTTGACAGACTGTCTGAATGGTAAAACTCAATGGTTTTTTGGAAGTAAAGCGGTCTCGAGAATGAAGAATACAGAGTCTAAAAAGCCTGCTAATTGATGTGCCCTGCTCTCGGCTGTGTTCATGGCAAAGAGCTCAGGCTAGAGGCTGATTTCTTTACTCCTTGGCCCAGAGAACTGGCATTTTTCATCCTCGTGTAGTTGAATGCCCTTGGTGAACAGAGGCTGACCCGTGAGAGATGTGTGTGCTCTGAACAGGAGGGCCTGCATGCTGGCAGTGTATCTACGAGCAGGGCAGGCGTTCAGTAAAAACTTGGAGGAAGTCTTTTGGAAATAAACTTAATTTGCAGGTTCCTGAGCTTTGCACAAGAGGTAGGCTTGCTCTGTGATTGGGGGCCACATCTGTGTTTTCTCTTTTTTTGGCTTTCTTCTTTTCTTGCTTTGCTCACGATGAATGGGAGTGAAGTTCTTCCCATTCCTGAATTTCTTTGAACTTTCTTGCTAACTGTTGGATCTTTAGACACTTTTTATAGCTTTCCTAAGGGGTGAGCATCACCTCTCCTTTCTCCCACCTTCCTGTTTGAGTGACTGAAGGCTCTCGATGAGCAGGAAGTCACAGCTGAATTGGACAGAAGCAAATTTGGCTGTGGCTTCAAAGCCATTGCTTATTTGGGGGGATTTTTTTTTCTTTATTTTTTTCTTACCTTTCTTTCTTTCTTGGCTTAAGATTAAGAGGATATTATCTTTGCGTTAGATAGTCATCAAAACTCTTCTCTTGGATTGTGGATGAAGAGAACAAATGGATTCATTTTGATTTTAGGACTGGGAGAAATTGATATAATGTTAGTTTCTTGTAAAATGCACTAAAAAGTCTATCTTGGAACCTAGCAGATGCCTGCCTTTGTTATGCTAAAGAACTGAAGCTGTTTATCTTTTTAATTTCAGTCATTAGCCTCTCTCAATAGGAAATGTAACTTTCACTTGAAGCTGTTAATGCATTATGGTAAATAAGAAAATGTGTGCCTGAGAAAATTATTCTTCATCTCTTGCATTTCTGTGGGCAGAAATTTTTAATATAGCATAACAATTTCTTAAGTGTTAGCATTTTTTTTTAACTTCACATTTTAGATAGGAGCAGAAGCCTGCTTTGGAAACTTAAAACTAGATTAAGGTTGGCCAAAGTGGAAAGCAAAGCTGTGACTGTTTCAGCTCACATTCTTGGGATTCTGAGTAGTGGATGAACAGTGGAATCGATTCAACTAAATTGCTCTCATTGGAAAAACACTTATACATATACATATGTATGTATATGAGTGAGTGAGTGAGTGTCACTCAGTCATGTCCAAGTCTTTGCCATGCCATGGACTGCAGCCCACCAGGCTCCTCTGTCCATGGGATTCTCCAGGCAAGAATACTGGAGTGGGTTACCAGGGGATCTTCCTGACCCAGGGATTGAGCCTGTCTTCTGTGTCCCGGGTGTTGGCACGGGACTGCTTTACCACTAGCACCACCTGGGAAGCCCAGTGGTTGGGTGTAATCACATTGAAAACAACACAATCCCCCGACTTGAACAATCAGTTGATGCTGGTCTAATGTAGTATCATGGTGTTTCTAGCTCGTTTTTAGATGAATGGGAGTGAAGTTCTTCCCATTCCTGAATTTCTTTGAACTTTCTTGCTAACTGTTGGATCTTTAGACACTTTTATAGCTTTCCTAAGGGGTGAGTATCACCTCTCCTTTCTCCCACCTTCCTGTTTGAGTGACTGAAGGCTCTCGATGAGCAGGAAGTCACAGCTGAATTGGACAGAAGCAAATTTGGCTGTGGCTTCAAAGCCATTGCTTATTTGGGGGGATTTTTTTTTCTTTATTTTTTTCTTACCTTTCTTTCTTTCTTGGCTTAAGATTAAGAGGATATTATCTTTGCGTTAGATAGTCATCAAAACTCTTCTCTTGGATTGTGGATGAAGAGAACAAATGGATTCATTTTGATTTTAGGACTGGGAGAAATTGATATAATGTTAGTTTCTTGTAAAATGCACTAAAAAGTCTATCTTGGAACCTAGCAGATGCCTGCCTTTGTTATGCTAAAGAACTGAAGCTGTTTATCTTTTTAATTTCAGTCATTAGCCTCTCTCAATAGGAAATGTAACTTTCACTTGAAGCTGTTAATGCATTATGGTAAATAAGAAAATGTGTGCCTGAGAAAATTATTCTTCATCTCTTGCATTTCTGTGGGCAGAAATTTTTAATATAGCATAACAATTTCTTAAGTGTTAGCATTTTTTTTTAACTTCACATTTTAGATAGGAGCAGAAGCCTGCTTTGGAAACTTAAAACTAGATTAAGGTTGGCCAAAGTGGAAAGCAAAGCTGTGACTGTTTCAGCTCACATTCTTGGGATTCTGAGTAGTGGATGAACAGTGGAATCGATTCAACTAAATTGCTCTCATTGGAAAAACACTTATACATATACATATGTATGTATATGAGTGAGTGAGTGAGTGTCACTCAGTCATGTCCAAGTCTTTGCCATGCCATGGACTGCAGCCCACCAGGCTCCTCTGTCCATGGGATTCTCCAGGCAAGAATACTGGAGTGGGTTACCAGGGGATCTTCCTGACCCAGGGATTGAGCCTGTCTTCTGTGTCTCTGGTGTTGGCACGGGAATTCTTTACCACTAGCACCACCTGGGAAGCCCAGTGGTTTGGTGTAATCACATTGAAAACCACACAATCCCCTGACTTGAACAATCAGTTGATGCTGGTCTAATGTAGTATCAGATGGTTTTCTAGCTCGTCTTTCAATTAAAGTGTTTGGTCCAGTGGCATGTGCTGAGAATTGCCAAGAGTACTAAGGAAGACTTTCTCTGTTATTAAAATAAAAATCACATCTGAGTGTTTTGATGTTTAGAAGTTTTTGTTTGTTTGGCTAATTTGCTGTTTGACTAATGAATTATTTGGGAAACTGTCACTTGGTCGATATTGTATATCCTTTTCTCTTCCTCTTTCTACGCATTGCATATGAAAAAATGTGTGGGATGAGGCCAGAGGAACTAAAGTGTTAATGATTAGGCAGAACTTTTTTTTCCTTCTTTTGTGTGGTTGGTGCTTGTGAAGAAAAGGCCTCACCAGATGGTAAGGACCTGCCTTGATTCTTTGGTTCAAGTCATACACCTGCTTCATCTCTCTACATCTTTTAATTCGCCATGGACTGTTTTCCACTCTTTTATGTATTTTGATATCTGATACCTTTGTTAATGTCATTTCCTTAGTTTGAGATGATGAAACTGTCTGTCTTCTGTCTTTCCTGATATCCAGTTGCAATGAATCATTTCTTTCTTTTGCATGTCCACAGTTTGTTCTTATGTCTCACTTATATTCCTTACTTTATTCCAATTTCTTTTTTTTAGAATCTCTGGTGGATTTCCATCTCCTAAAAGCCTGTAAGCCCTAGAGGATGGAGACAAAGTGTTTGTTAATCATTTTATATCTGATTGCACCGGGCATAATGCTTAGGATATAAGTCTGTGAATACCCTTCCAATGAATAAATTTGTTAAGCAGTGCTTACTTGAATTCACGGTATCTTGTAATTTGCCTGCCGTCTCTCTTAATTTCTGTGGAGGGAGACTCCACAAGTAGAATGGTATGCATGCCATTCTAAGTCAGGGAAGATGGTAAATGTAGAGCTTGACTTTTGTATTGAAAGGAAAAGAGGGAAAAGGAGGAAGGGAGAACAGGAGGGAAGAGAGAGAGAGAGAGAAGGTGTCTTGTATTTCTCTTTATTATTAATGAGGAAGCACAGCTTGTGTGCCTATATTAAGCTCTTGGTAAATGTGCTGAATCTCCTTGACATTTAAATCAAAATATCTTACATTGAATCTATCTTGTACCTCAGTTAATGCCTGCTTACTTTAGGCATGTCATCTTTGTTGTATTTAGTCTCTGGAATGCAAGAGATGTCAATAGTCAGGGCTATTCATAATAAATACTAATTAGTTGAAAATATCAAGTGTAGAAACTATCTTGTTTAGAATTATATCTGTTTCTTGATAATTGATCATAGTGAAGTTATAGATGGATCCTTGAATGAAATTATAATCTCTAAGGATACTGATACAAACAAACAATAACTAAATAAGCAAGGAAGAAAGGTCTTCCTTAATATAAAATGCTAACTAATAAATAAAGCAGGAATGGTAGGAGTTAGAAAAATGACCATTTTGCAACTATCTTAGGAATCATTGGTCCAGGAAACTATCAGTGCTGCTACTGCGTAGTCACTCAGTGGTGTCTGCCTCTTTGCTACCCCGTGGACTGCAGCGCATCAGGCTCCGCTGTCCATGGGATTCTCCAGGCAAAGAACACTGGAGTGGGTTGCCACGCCCTCCTCCAGGGGGCTCTTCCCAAACCAAGGATGCAACCCATGTGTCCTGCATTGCAGGCAGATTCCTCACCATTGAGCCATCTGGAAAGCCCTATATATATATAAAAGACCCCATGGACTGTAGCTTGCTAGGCTTCTCTGTCCATGAAATTTCCAGGCAAGAATACTGGAGTCGGTTGCAACTATGACTAGTGAATATTAAAACAGGTTAATGGATGTTTGATGTGAAGTAGGATGTTTGCATCATGTCAAAGTATCTCCTCACAAATTATCAGTTGAAAAAGAGAAAATGTTTTTCAGAAGAGTAATAAGGAGGGCATTGCCTTAAACAAATAATCACAGTTTGCATCATGAAGAATGGAACAAAGCATTATCATGGGCTTCTTGATGCAGCGCTTTGAGAAGGACCACTTGCACACTGTTCCTGTCCCAGGAGTGTATGTCCTACAAAGTAACTGGCTGTGCTCTTCAAAATTCTCAATGCTAAGACAGACAGAGAAAGGCCAAGGCACTGTTCCAGATGTGACAACCAAATTGAGGATCTGATCTTGAGTTGAATCTTCGACAAGGGAAAAAAATTGCATGAAGGTGGTTGGTGATGTGTAATCTTCCTATGGGTGTGCACGAGAATTCTGTTGTTCTTGGGAAACACATACTGACGTTTTGGGGGATGAAGGGGCAGTGACTGGTGTGTTATGTTTCTTATTCTCAAATACACATGAGGAAAGATTGGAGGGAAGGAGGATGGAGATAATGGGGGGAGAGAGAGAGAGAGAGGGAAAAGGAAGGAGAGGGAAATAGGAGGGAAAGGAAGAGCAGAAGAGAGCAAGGAAGAGTAGAAAGAAGGGAGGGAAAAGTGCAAAAAGGGAAAGAAGAAAAGAAGCAGAAGTGAAAGAATGCAAGTAAGACTATATTCTTTTTTGGGGGGGGGGGGCGAGAGGGAGTGGGGCAGGCGGGCCACTTCTATTGGTCTTTCATTTATCTATTTGCATCCATCTTTGTTCTTTTGGCCCGTGTGGGCCTCCCATCGCGGTGGCCTCTGTTGTCGCAGAGCACTGGCTCTGCGCGCATGCGCCCCAGAGCTCCAGCTCGGTAATTGGACACATCGGTCCAGCCGCTCCGCGGCACGTGGGATCTTCCCAGGCCAGGGATCGAACCGGTGCCCCTTGCACTGCAAGGCGGTGTCCTTACCCACTGGACCACCAGGGAAGCCCGCCTCTGGGATTCTTGATGCCAGGGAACTCCGTGCTAGCCCAGGGCTGCTTCCTCCAGACCTCATTCATTTGAGAGAGGAGTGAGAGGAGTGAATGGCTGTCTTTAAACCATTGCTCTTATGCTTTTTCTTTCGTTTGCAGCTGGAGCAAATCCTAAATGATACACTGCACTTTCTAAACATCATGTTTATGGCATTTGTGTTATGTCCCATAGACATATTCATTATAGAAATTCTGTCTTTTTTTGTTTGTTTGTTTTTTTCTGTTTCTATTTTCCCTGCACAGGAGTTTTGTGACTGTGATAAGGACTATCATTCTGTCTTTGAGTAGGAGGGTTAGTATCTGGAGTTTGGTGTACTTTTCAATGCTGAAGGCACTGTCCTTTTTCCTCCCTCGTGACAAACCTTCTCCTTTTTGCAAATTGCTCAGTTGATCTGAAAAGATGGATCCTGAGGACTGCCTCTCCTAGGAGATAGGAGATCTCTTGTCTGACCCAGGCAAGAGACAGACCCAACTGTAGACCAGTTGTGTTGAGGTAAGCACTTGGAAGAATCAGGAAAAAAAAAAAAAAAAAAAGGAAATTTTAACCATTTCCAGTTGCCAAAAACATTTTACTTCAGTGGAAGGATTTGGAACAGATTTTCAAAGTGCTCCTTCTGCCCAGTGATTTTTGTTTAGCAAATCTTTGTGCTTTTTGGAATCCACTCATGTTTTGACTTGTTTAGTGGACAGTTCTTCCTTTGCAACTATTTATTGCTTCTAAGGTCTGTGGTGCCTTCATTCCCACAGATAATAGATGGGTGTGAGTGCCCACAGCACAGCGTAAATAGAGGAACTGACTTTCAGCTTGTTTATTGTTAGACTGGTATGTGAGCAAGGAGGCTTAACTCCTCAATTATATGTAGGTGTGTTTCTGTGCATTGAAATTCAGGAACTTGAAAATGAACCCTGTAGCGATATTGCATGGTGTTAAGTTGTTTCCTTAAAGTATTTATTTGTAAAGGTGTGCATGGATGGAGATTGTATTTACTTGCAGAATTCCTTTAATAGTGGTATTCAGGACCTGGTGGCTCTGTAATTTGGAGCATGCTTTCCTTCTGGTGGGTGGGATGGACTGCTAGTGCCCTCCCGCCATGCTCTGCTGCTCAGCCGTGTCCAGCTCTTTTTGACTCCATGGACTGGAGCCCGCTGGGCTCCTCTGTCCGTGGAATATTCCTGGCAAGAGTAGTGGAGTGGCTTGCTATTTCCTTTTCCAGGGGACCTTCCCAGATCAAGGATGGAGCCTGCTTCTCTTGGGTCTTCGCATTGTCAGACAGATTCTTCACGCTGAGCCATCTACTGGTGCCCTGGCTAACGTAAAAATAATTGATATTCACCTGAATAGAAAGGATGCTATTTGGCATTGACATGGGTGAGGTCTTCCAGCTCTTTGGACTTCCAATAACCTAGATAAGAATCAGTGATTGCTCTGTGTGACCGTCTGGAGGGGTGGGATGGGGGGAATATGCATATGACTAGTCTGGGAACATACATATCTGTAAACAACAAAACTCTGTAAAAGTTAAAAGTAAAATAAAAGTTTTTTAAAAAAATCAGTGATTGCTATTCTATGCATATTTTTATTTTTATTCCTACAGGAAAAAAAAAAAAAAAAGAGAATGAGTAGCTTATTTCTATCACATTATGGTCAGCCAAAGAAAACAAAACACTGAAGGAAACAACTACAAACAAACTGAAGCCAAAATGTAGAAGGGCACATGATAAGAATGACTTAAATATTCTCCTGGCTGAAGTGAGCTTATTGTGATGGAAACAGAACAGGTCTAGGAATTTTCATGTAGATTTCAGCCCCTCTGAAATACTCTGTGTATGACCTTGGGGAAGTATGTAAGCTTCTGAGGCTCAATTTCCCTATTGAGTAAAATGAGTCTAATAATAGAGTTCTTCTGAACGTGAAATGAGAGTGAATATGTGAAAGTGTTTTGTAACCTGTGAAATATGTTCTGATATTGATACATTTCAGCCATCAGCCACTTAAAGGAGTGGTTTGTCCTCCCTGAGACCTCCATTGCTGGTTTTCCTGACATGGAGCGCTGTAGTTTATGCTCCGTTGTTGTTTAGTTGCTAAGTCATGTCTGGCTCTTTTGCGACCCTTTGGACTGTAGCCCGCCAAACTGTTCTATCTGTGGAATTCTCTAGGTAAGAATACTGGAGTGGGTAAACCATTCCCTTCTCCAGGGTATCTTCCCAACCCAGGGATCAAACCTGAGTCTTCTGCATTACATGCAGATTCTTTACCAGGGAAGCCCAGTTTGTGATCAAGGTAACAGTCATTGTCAGAACTTTTATATAATGAGCAAAAATATGTTCTGATTAAAACAAGTAGCATTCCATATCTTCAGGATTATTACTGATAATGAAAACATTATGATATTGAAATTTGGCAAAGTAAAACAAATCTTTTGCCTTTGCACTTAAGCATATAGAGACAGCTGTGGAATTTATCATGAGGCTTGGGATTTCCCTTGTAGCTAGCTCAACTGGTAAAGAATCCAGCTGCAATGCAGGAGACCCCAGTTCAATTCCTGGGTCAGGAAGATCCCCTTGAGAAGGGATAGGTAACCCACACCAGTATTCTTGGGCTTCCCTGTTGTCTCAGATGGTAAAGAATCCGTCTGCAATGTGGGAGACCTGGGTTTTATCTCTGGGTTGGAAAGATTCTCTGGAGAAGGGAAAGGCTACCCACACCAGTATTCTTACCTGAAGAATTCCGTGGCTCGTCCATAAGTCTCAAAGAGTCTGGACACGACTAATCATCTTTTACTTTGGGGCCTGACCAGAAGCTTGGAATAGAGAGGTATTTGTTGAAGAGGGAAGCTTTACGAATTTGTGTGTTCAGAAAACACAGAAAAAGTACAGTGCAAGAGACTTAGTCATGCAAAAGCTTTTGAACAACAGGTGGATTTTTAAGTGCATCCAGGAGGAGATACAAATGCCATAATTAGTTTGGACAGCTCTTTTGAGTGTAAAAAACATGCCTATTGGCAGAGAGGGGCCTTCTTACATGACAGACCTGTGTGTGGGATTTTGATCTTAAACAATTGAAGATCTAGTAACACTCTATTTAAAGTACTCAGAACTTCTGGGTATGGAGCTTTGAAATTTGCCAGGAAGATGTCCCTGTTCCCTGATTCCCAAGCATCAGAGTGATTAAAGTCATAACAGATGTCATGCCTATTGCCAGAAGCAAAGCATGGGTTGGGGAGTATTTTGTAGGGACCTTCTTAGGGGAATTCAGACAGCAAAGTCTGGGAGATGAGGTTCTCAGGGAGGAAATGAGAAAGGAAAAGTACTTCGTTTTGCTTTAAAAAAAAAACAAATGGAAATTGCCCTTGTGGATTAGATACGCTAAGATTCTGAGGATGAAAAGAGATATTTTTTGCTTGTAACAAACACATTATTTGGGCAATACAAACTACACAAATGGTGGCGAGGATAATTGGGATTATTACTGATAATGAAAACATTATGATATTGAAATTTGGCAAAGTAAAACAAATCTTTTGCCTTTGCACTTAAGCATATAGAGACAGCTGTGGAATTTATCATGAGGCTTGGGATTTCCCTTGTAGCTAGCTCAACTGGTAAAGAATCCAGCTGCAATGCAGGAGACCCCAGTTCAATTCCTGGGTCAGGAAGATCCCCTTGAGAAGGGATAGGTAACCCACACCAGTATTCTTGGGCTTCCCTGTTGTCTCAGATGGTAAAGAATCCGTCTGCAATGTGGGAGACCTGGGTTTTATCTCTGGGTTGGAAAGATTCTCTGGAGAAGGGAAAGGCTACCCACACCAGTATTCTTACCTGAAGAATTCCGTGGCTCGTCCATAAGTCTCAAAGAGTCTGGACACGACTAATCATCTTTTACTTTGGGGCCTGACCAGAAGCTTGGAATAGAGAGGTATTTGTTGAAGAGGGAAGCTTTACGAATTTGTGTGTTCAGAAAACACAGAAAAAGTACAGTGCAAGAGACTTAGTCATGCAAAAGCTTTTGAACAACAGGTGGATTTTTAAGTGCATCCAGGAGGAGATACAAATGCCATAATTAGTTTGGACAGCTCTTTTGAGTGTAAAAAAAACATGCCTATTGGCAGAGAGGGGCCTTCTTACATGACAGACCTGTGTGTGGGATTTTGATCTTAAACAATTGAAGATCTAGTAACACTCTATTTAAAGTACTCAGAACTTCTGGGTATGGAGCTTTGAAATTTGCCAGGAAGATGTCCCTGTTCCCTGATTCCCAAGCATCAGAGTGATTAAAGTCATAACAGATGTCATGCCTATTGCCAGAAGCAAAGCATGGGTTGGGGAGTATTTTGTAGGGACCTTCTTAGGGGAATTCAGACAGCAAAGTCTGGGAGATGAGGTTCTCAGGGAGGAAATGAGAAAGGAAAAGTACTTCGTTTTGCTTTAAAAAAAAAACAAATGGAAATTGCCCTTGTGGATTAGATACGCTAAGATTCTGAGGATGAAAAGAGATATTTTTTGCTTGTAACAAACACATTATTTGGGCAATACAAACTACACAAATGGTGGAGAGGATAATTGGGATTCTTAGGAGTGGGTTGTTAAGACCTAATTTTGGTTGCATTAAAAAATTGTGAAGGATTGAGTGTTTTTTTTTTTAAATGAGATGATCTGTGAACTTGGTATTTCGGGAAAGAGGGTCATGAATGTTTGTTGAGGAAACAGTCATGCTTGGTAGTTTTGAGGGACTGTCTGCAGGCAGATTGCATCCCCAGTTCTAGTTTTCACAGCTGGCTGCAGTTGTTTGGATGATGATTAGAATCTGGGATATTGAGTTGTGTATTTGGAAACATTGATGCCAGACTGCTTACAAGTGTAACTGGAAAAAGTTTACTGAGGTTGAGGTCCCTTGGACTTTGCTGAATGCTTGACAAGGAGTCCTGGATTCCCTGCTTTACGTTAAAATCCCAAGTCACATGGAAGTCATGATTAAATCAAATTGCACTAATTTTCAATTAGTTGAAAACTAAAAAGTAACATATTTTGTTTACACAATGCTGTTTTCTGCTTTATATTATGTTTGTATTAGAAATGAGCAATTTGTCCCAGAGAAAGTACACGCGAGGCTTGCTGCCAAGCTCCAATGCCAAACATGAGTTTCGTGATTAAAGTATCCATGGTTCATCTTTGCTTGACAAAAATCAAATTAGGATTGTTTGTTAACTTCACATCATCTGAGAAGAAAGCCTCATAACCAAAATGTATAAGAGCTTGGAAAAGTTGAGAGTTACTCAGCTGGGCTTTAACCAGTATAGCTAGAACTTTGATTTGATAAAAGCAAAGGTTTCTTTCCTCTTGGTATTGGAGGAATGCAGATAAAAATGATCATGATTAAGCCTCACTATTTCTTTGATTGTTGGTTTTGAGTGGTAGGATTTGGTGTGAGGGAAATATTTTGTTCCATTCTTGTTTTTCATCTCAACTTTAATATTCCAATGCCATGTATCTATAGAACGCCAGCTATAGAAATGAAAAGGTGATGTTAATTGATTAGTGCAATGGATGTTTATTGAGCTACTGTGAGCTAGGTACTATGCTGCACTCACGGTCTTGAGAATGCAATAGACATACAGACACATCAATTACAGTACAGTGCATGTGTGTGTGTTAGTCATTCTGTCGTGTCTTACTCTGTGACCCTGTGGACAGGAGCCTGCCAGGCTCCTCAGTTCATGGAATTCTCCAGGCAAGAATACTGGAGTGGATTGCCAATTCCTCCTCCAGGGGATCTTCCCCACCCAGGGATTGAACCCGGGTCTCCTGCATCACAGGCAGATTCTTTACCATCTGAGTCACCAGGGAAGCCTAGTACAGTGCATGCTTGCTGCAACATACACAGAGAGGGGGCAGTTATGAGCCCTGTCCTAGATGGTAATGCTTCTCAGAGTAGGGGGTATAAGCTATGCAAGGATGAAGAAGCATTTGCTAGGTCAAGAAGATTACCCTAGGCTTAGGGAAGAATATATGCAGAGCTGTGAACTCAGGCTTGTCCAGATGATGGTGAACATGTCTTGTGAGACTGGCGAGGGGGAGGGACTTGGAGAAGCCAAGATGCACTAATTTTCAATTAGTTGAAAACTAAAAGTAACATATTTTGTTTACACAATGCTGTTTTCTGCTTTATATTATGTTTGTATTAGAAATGAGCAATTTGTCCCAGAGAAAGTACACGAGGCTTGCTGCCAAGCTCCAATGCCAAACATGAGTTTCGTGATTAAAGTATCCATGGTTCATCTTTGCTTGACAAAAATCAAATTAGGATTGTTTGTTAACTTCACATCATCTGAGAAGAAAGCCTCATAACCAAAATGTATAAGAGCTTGGAAAAGTTGAGAGTTACTCAGCTGGGCTTTAACCAGTATAGCTAGAACTTTGATTTGATAAAAGCAAAGGTTTCTTTCCTCTTGGTATTGGAGGAATGCAGATAAAAATGATCATGATTAAGCCTCACTATTTCTTTGATTGTTGGTTTTGAGTGGTAGGATTTGGTGTGAGGGAAATATTTTGTTCCATTCTTGTTTTTCATCTCAACTTTAATATTCCAATGCCATGTATCTATAGAACGCCAGCTATAGAAATGAAAAGGTGATGTTAATTGATTAGTGCAATGGATGTTTATTGAGCTACTGTGAGCTAGGTACTATGCTGCACTCACGGTCTTGAGAATGCAATAGACATACAGACACATCAATTACAGTACAGTGCATGTGTGTGTGTTAGTCATTCTGTCGTGTCTTACTCTGTGACCCTGTGGACAGGAGCCTGCCAGGCTCCTCAGTTCATGGAATTCTCCAGGCAAGAATACTGGAGTGGATTGCCAATTCCTCCTCCAGGGGATCTTCCCCACCCAGGGATTGAACCCGGGTCTCCTGCATCACAGGCAGATTCTTTACCATCTGAGTCACCAGGGAAGCCTAGTACAGTGCATGCTTGCTGCAACATACACAGAGAGGGGGCAGTTATGAGCCCTGTCCTAGATGGTAATGCTTCTCAGAGTAGGGGGTATAAGCTATGCAAGGATGAAGAAGCATTTGCTAGGTCAAGAAGATTACCCTAGGCTTAGGGAAGAATATATGCAGAGCTGTGAACTCAGGCTTGTCCAGATGATGGTGAACATGTCTTGTGAGACTGGCGAGGGGGAGAGGGACTTGGAGAAGCCAAGATGTAACTGAGGTTCACTTGGAAAGGGCCTTGTATGGAATGTTTATGATCGTAGACTTCACCCTTTAGGCACTGGGAAACCCCTGGTGGCGTATAAGAGACGAAGGACTCAGATCCATCAGTATTAGAAAGATCATTTCTGGTTTGTGGCATAGAAAACAAATTTAAAGCCGGGAAATGAGAACACTATTGGAAATGGTACAGAAAAAACAGGAGGAAAATATCATGTAAAACAGTGGCTGCTGGAGGTGAGAAACTGGCTGAGGGTTTGAGTGAGAGTTAGAAGGCAGAATGGGTTGATAGCAGTTGGGGCAGGGGAGGGACTGTGGAGGGCGGTGTTCAGGTTCCTGGCCTGGGCGACTGAACAGAAGATCCTGCTGCACATGAAGCTGGCCAGGTTTGGTTGTAGGAGGAGCAGATTTCAGGTAGCCGTGAGATATGGTAGGAACAGAATCACGAATTTTCCTTTCCCACCTGTAACTAAATATTTTAGCTTGTGGGCGTGCCGTTTCTGGTTGTTCTGTGGAGTGTGCTGAGTCATAGCAAGTGGTGTGAGTTTTGATTTGAGCTGGTCTCTAATTAGGCAGAGCAGGGAAACTCTATTTTAGTCGTTGGATTCAGGTTTTATCCACCCCACGATGTAAATGCAGAACTCTCTGCCTTTAAGAATAACATTTACTGAGCAGTAGCTGGGTATCTGCTATTGTGCTCAAAAGGTGCGTTCCTACATGCAAAGTTGCTTCAGTTGTGTCCGACTCTTTGCTCAAGAGGTACCTGTTATGAATTTTTAAGGTGAGGAAACGTGTTTATTGAGGTGAAGAAATTTACCAAAATGTAGTGGAGATGGAATTACATCAGGTGTGTATTACATGCAAGTGTATTCTTGTATTTGATTCTTGAAAAAATGATAACTTTTGAGAAAAAAATTGTTCAAGAAATAAAAGAAAAGACTATTTTAACTGTAGCAGAGAAATCGTAAGGTATTTTGGTTTGTATCTGGCCATTTAGGTTGATTATTTAAACTTTTCTTCCCGTATGGGGAAAATACAGCTTGATTTATGCATGTCGTCAATTTTGTACTACTTGAAAGCTCACCAGCTCTTTAGAAAGAAATATACTTTGAGTATCTTTCAGGATTGTAATGGAAGAATTGGATTCCTTGAAAACCTGTGTTTGCATGAAGAATGCTTTCTTTCTATTTGGGCAACAAATTTCCTGTGACTAAGTAAACAGTACTTATTAGGGTTTTTTTTTCTCCTAGGTAAAACACATTATATTTTCTCTTGAACTGAGGGCAAAACTGAAATAGGCCTAACATGCCAAAATGTGAAAACCAGGCCTCCAAGTTCAAGGTTATTAGTAACATTACTGCTTTTTAAAATAAAAGTCAAAATTCCTGTTATGATAGAATGGCAACAGAGTTCAGAGTCTTAAAATATGTCATCCGCCATGTTCATTATAAGAGAAAAAACTCTGTCAGGAAAATGTAACATACAGCCAAGAGAAATACGTGTCAATAAAAACAGACCCTAGTGGTGGTTGTGGCAGACTGCTGGTTGATCCCCTCTTGCAAATCAAGTGGAATATTTTAGATAATAGCAATAAATATAATTAATAGTATTCACAAAGAAATAACAGAACCTAATATTCTCGGCAAATTTTTTCTGTAGGTCAGACCTTCTGTATGCCTTATTCTCTATTAATCCTTACTGTATTCCTGGGGTCAGCACTAATGCAATTGCTTTTATAATGAGGAAATAGTTCAAGAGAAAAGTTGGCCAAGGTCAAGGTATATAGTAGGACAGCCAGGCTTATGATGCTGGTCAGACTAGTCCTAGCAACCGTGCCTTGACCTGCTTAGTAATGCTATCTGAGATTTCAGACAGTGCCTCTCACCGCCCATCTCCGTCGCTCTCTCCGCACCTCCCCTGCTCCATGAGGCTAGAGATTTATTTGTAAATGCAAAAGTGGAGCCAGAGTTCATGTCTTTACATGCTTGTGTCTGTCTTACTCAAATGTATGAGATGAATACATCAGGTGTGTATTACATGCAAGTGTATTCTTGTATTTGATTCTTGAAAAAATGATAACTTTTGAGAAAAAAATTGTTCAAGAAATAAAAGAAAAGACTATTTTAACTGTAGCAGAGAAATCGTAAGGTATTTTGGTTTGTATCTGGCCATTTAGGTTGATTATTTAAACTTTTCTTCCCGTATGGGGAAAATACAGCTTGATTTATGCATGTCGTCAATTTTGTACTACTTGAAAGCTCACCAGCTCTTTAGAAAGAAATATACTTTGAGTATCTTTCAGGATTGTAATGGAAGAATTGGATTCCTTGAAAACCTGTGTTTGCATGAAGAATGCTTTCTTTCTATTTGGGCAACAAATTTCCTGTGACTAAGTAAACAGTACTTATTAGGGTTTTTTTTTCTCCTAGGTAAAACACATTATATTTTCTCTTGAACTGAGGGCAAAACTGAAATAGGCCTAACATGCCAAAATGTGAAAACCAGGCCTCCAAGTTCAAGGTTATTAGTAACATTACTGCTTTTTAAAATAAAAGTCAAAATTCCTGTTATGATAGAATGGCAACAGAGTTCAGAGTCTTAAAATATGTCATCCGCCATGTTCATTATAAGAGAAAAAACTCTGTCAGGAAAATGTAACATACAGCCAAGAGAAATACGTGTCAATAAAAACAGACCCTAGTGGTGGTTGTGGCAGACTGCTGGTTGATCCCCTCTTGCAAATCAAGTGGAATATTTTAGATAATAGCAATAAATATAATTAATAGTATTCACAAAGAAATAACAGAACCTAATATTCTCGGCAAATTTTTTCTGTAGGTCAGACCTTCTGTATGCCTTATTCTCTATTAATCCTTACTGTATTCCTGGGGTCAGCACTAATGCAATTGCTTTTATAATGAGGAAATAGTTCAAGAGAAAAGTTGGCCAAGGTCAAGGTATATAGTAGGACAGCCAGGCTTATGATGCTGGTCAGACTAGTCCTAGCAACCGTGCCTTGACCTGCTTAGTAATGCTATCTGAGATTTCAGACAGTGCCTCTCTCCTCCCATCTCCATCGGTCTGTCCCCACCTCCCCTGCCCCATGAGGCTAGAGATTTATTTGTAAATGCAAAAAGTGGAGCCAGAGTTCATGTCTTTACATGCTTGTGTCTGTCTTACTCATTTGTGACTTACCCCCTCTCCCAAATGAATATCCAAAACTACTTTGATCAAGTAGAGTGAATGTCATACTTTATGGCCTTGTGCAAACACATTTTTATAGCCTGTTTTCTTTCAAAAGTTTATCTCATTCTGGAAGTAACCAATTCACTGACCTTTTATCTTTGGGCTCTGGTTTGTGGTTCTTGAAGCTTTCCAAGATCAGCTGAGTAATGATGTGGTTTGGCTATTTAAACAGTTAATACAGTATCAAACTGGATCATTTTGAAAGCAATTAATGCTTGAATGAAGTCCTTATCCTGCTGAGCTATGGTTTCTCCCTTAAAAAAAACTTTATTGGATGATTAGAGGCAGCCTTTCAAATTCCATTCCTGGTAATTGAAGGATTTATTTTACCTCCAAGATATTTTTGCATTCTGGACCAACAAGGAAATAGAGAGTTTTAAAGAAGACAAAAACGTGTTACACAGAGAGAAAGGGCTCTCTAAATTGAAATTTAGTGTCACCGTTTTTTGCATGAAAGTAGAAACTTAAATGAACCTTCACAGTTACTGATTAATTTAATGCTAGCTCCCACCCCTCCCACCATGCAGATTCCATTTGGTTGAGGAGTCTGAAAGAAGGACATTAATTAAAATTGGAATGATTAATTTTATTATGTGTAAGTCAGAATAAATTAATTCCAATGTCAGTATAAATTAACTCCAGTGTTAATAATTCTATAGACCTCCTTTTCATGAAAGAAAAAAAGAACCTAATATTCTCGGCAAATTTTTTCTGTAGGTCAGACCTTCTGTATGCCTTATTCTCTATTAATCCTTACTGTATTCCTGGGGTCAGCACTAATGCAATTGCTTTTATAATGAGGAAATAGTTCAAGAGAAAAGTTGGCCAAGGTCAAGGTATATAGTAGGACAGCCAGGCTTATGATGCTGGTCAGACTAGTCCTAGCAACCGTGCCTTGACCTGCTTAGTAATGCTATCTGAGATTTCAGACAGTGCCTCTCTCCTCCCATCTCCATCGGTCTGTCCCCACCTCCCCTGCCCCATGAGGCTAGAGATTTATTTGTAAATGCAAAAAGTGGAGCCAGAGTTCATGTCTTTACATGCTTGTGTCTGTCTTACTCATTTGTGACTTACCCCCTCTCCCAAATGAATATCCAAAACTACTTTGATCAAGTAGAGTGAATGTCATACTTTATGGCCTTGTGCAAACACATTTTTATAGCCTGTTTTCTTTCAAAAGTTTATCTCATTCTGGAAGTAACCAATTCACTGACCTTTTATCTTTGGGCTCTGGTTTGTGGTTCTTGAAGCTTTCCAAGATCAGCTGAGTAATGATGTGGTTTGGCTATTTAAACAGTTAATACAGTATCAAACTGGATCATTTTGAAAGCAATTAATGCTTGAATGAAGTCCTTATCCTGCTGAGCTATGGTTTCTCCCTTAAAAAAAACTTTATTGGATGATTAGAGGCAGCCTTTCAAATTCCATTCCTGGTAATTGAAGGATTTATTTTACCTCCAAGATATTTTTGCATTCTGGACCAACAAGGAAATAGAGAGTTTTAAAGAAGACAAAAACGTGTTACACAGAGAGAAAGGGCTCTCTAAATTGAAATTTAGTGTCACCGTTTTTAGCATGAAAGTAGAAACTTAAATGAACCTTCACAGTTACTGATTAATTTAATGCTAGCTCCCACCCCTCCCACCATGCAGATTCCATTTGGTTGAGGAGTCTGAAAGAAGGACATTAATTAAAATTGGAATGATTAATTTTATTATGTGTAAGTCAGAATAAATTAATTCCAATGTCAGTATAAATTAACTCCAGTGTTAATAATTCTATAGACCTCCTTTTCATGACTTGCTTCAGTAATTGAGAGTTTATTAGATGTTCCTAAGAATTCAGAAACACTTTTGTGTATGTGGGGAGGGGGTAGGTATTGAAGGCCAAGAAAATGGATAGTGACTTAAGAAGTGTCACTTAATTTCAGATTTTATTTGTTCTAGGGTAGCCTTTGATTTTGGACAAAATATCTGTTGAGAATGCTGAAAGTTTCTCCTTGTCCCCTTCTGCTGTACCTATATTCTTTTCCCTCTCTGTCTCATACCATATACAGGTCGAAACAAATAACCAGATTTGCTCTTGCTTGAAATGTGAAGACTGTTTTGTTTGTTTGTTTTATTGCTGCACAGCGGGTCATTGCAAATTATTGCTACATCGCTAATCAAAACTGTGTGCTATCTAGATGATAATGCTTGTTAGGGGAGTTTGCTATGCTAATATTTTCAGGGGAAACTTTTTTATTTTCTAGTTTTAACATTTTGGCCTCTTTTATTGATTTTTTTGTTCATTTCTTTTCATCCGTCTTTATTCTTTGGCCTATGTGAGCCTTCCATTGCAGTGGCCTCTCTTGCTGCAGAGCACTAGCTCTGGGCACGTGTGCTCCAGAGCACTGGCTCATAATTGGACACACCGGTCCAGCCACTCAGGAGCGCATGGGATCTTCCTGGGCCAGGGATCGAACCGGTGCCCCTTGCACTGCAAGGTGGACTCTTTACCCACTGGACCACCAGAGAAGCCCTAGGGGACACTCTTAAATGGATAAAAATGGTAAGTGGAAGCGGTCATATCACATTTGGTTACTTTTCTTCTTTTCCATGCAAGTCATTCAGATCTGTAGTGCTCTGTTCATGGGCTGTCTGACACAAAAGCTGTTTTCTACTAAACCGTTTCACATATTCACTGGTTAAGTAGGCACGTTTCTAGAAATTTACATTTGAAAGTAGAAACTTAAATGAACCTTCACAGTTACTGATTAATTTAATGCTAGCTCCCACCCCTCCCACCATGCAGATTCCATTTGGTTGAGGAGTCTGAAAGAAGGACATTAATTAAAATTGGAATGATTAATTTTATTATGTGTAAGTCAGAATAAATTAATTCCAATGTCAGTATAAATTAACTCCAGTGTTAATAATTCTATAGACCTCCTTTTCATGACTTGCTTCAGTAATTGAGAGTTTATTAGATGTTCCTAAGAATTCAGAAACACTTTTGTGTATGTGGGGAGGGGGTAGGTATTGAAGGCCAAGAAAATGGATAGTGACTTAAGAAGTGTCACTTAATTTCAGATTTTATTTGTTCTAGGGTAGCCTTTGATTTTGGACAAAATATCTGTTGAGAATGCTGAAAGTTTCTCCTTGTCCCCTTCTGCTGTACCTATATTCTTTTCCCTCTCTGTCTCATACCATATACAGGTCGAAACAAATAACCAGATTTGCTCTTGCTTGAAATGTGAAGACTGTTTTGTTTGTTTGTTTTATTGCTGCACAGCGGTCATTGCAAATTATTGCTACATCGCTAATCAAAACTGTGTGCTATCTAGATGATAATGCTTGTTAGGGGAGTTTGCTATGCTAATATTTTCAGGGGAAACTTTTTTATTTTCTAGTTTTAACATTTTGGCCTCTTTTATTGATTTTTTTGTTCATTTCTTTTCATCCGTCTTTATTCTTTGGCCTATGTGAGCCTTCCATTGCAGTGGCCTCTCTTGCTGCAGAGCACTAGCTCTGGGCACGTGTGCTCCAGAGCACTGGCTCATAATTGGACACACCGGTCCAGCCACTCAGGAGCGCATGGGATCTTCCTGGGCCAGGGATCGAACCGGTGCCCCTTGCACTGCAAGGTGGACTCTTTACCCACTGGACCACCAGAGAAGCCCTAGGGGACACTCTTAAATGGATAAAAATGGTAAGTGGAAGCGGTCATATCACATTTGGTTACTTTTCTTCTTTTCCATGCAAGTCATTCAGATCTGTAGTGCTCTGTTCATGGGCTGACTACTCACTACATAACACTGACTACTATTGAGGACTGCATGTTTTCTACTAAACCGTTTCACATATTCACTGAGTTTAGAGTAGGTTTCCATTTTTGTTCTCTGGGTGTGAAAGATTTCTCAGTTCCCATGGTGGATACTTTTCTTTCTTACACAAGACCTACTCATGAGTTCTTCTGTGTGTTTTAATTTATTCATATTAGGGGGAGATTTTATAATATTTCAAAAACTTTTAGATCATCATCAGTATTGGGGGTCAGCAACTTGTGTGTGTGTTTGCAGAGGGCCAGGGAGTAAGTATTTGAGGGCCTTGTGGACTATACTCTGCTGTAAATACTTTGAGATTGCAGTATGAAGATATAGAGAGCATGTTAACAAATGGATAGGACTGTGCTTCAGTAAAACTTTATGTATAGCAACAAATGATGGTGGTTTTTTTTTTTTGTTCTGATGGTAGTTTGCTGATTCCTACTCCATAGTAAGAGCTGGAGATTTATCTGCCCTCTATGACTTGCTCTTCTCCTTCCATCCTACTGACCCTTACCTTCTATTCCAAGAGGATGCTCTGTTTTCCTTCTTCCCTGTTTTTGTTCAAGCTGTCTGCCTCACTCTAGCATGCTTTCTTTTCCGAAAACGAATATTTATTTATCTTGACCACATCTGATCTTAGTTGCAGCACATGGGCTCTTTCTTACAGCACACAAGTTCTAGAGCACATGGGCTTAGTTTCCCCACAACATGTGTAATCTTAGTTCCTTGATCTGGAATCCAACCTGTGCTCCCTGCACTGGAAGGCAGATTCTTAACCACTGGATCACCGGGTGGTAGTGGTGGTTTGTGGTGGTTTAGTTGCTAAGTTGTGTCTGACTCTTGTGACCCCATGGACAGTAGTCCACCGGGCTCCTCTGCCCTGGGATCTTCCTGGGCCAGGGATCGAACCGGTGCCCCTTGCACTGCAAGGTGGACTCTTTACCCACTGGACCACCAGAGAAGCCCTAGGGGACACTCTTAAATGGATAAAAATGGTAAGTGGAAGCGGTCATATCACATTTGGTTACTTTTCTTCTTTTCCATGCAAGTCATTCAGATCTGTAGTGCTCTGTTCATGGGCTGACTACTCACTACATAACACTGACTACTATTGAGGACTGCATGTTTTCTACTAAACCGTTTCACATATTCACTGAGTTTAGAGTAGGTTTCCATTTTTGTTCTCTGGGTGTGAAAGATTTCTCAGTTCCCATGGTGGATACTTTTCTTTCTTACACAAGACCTACTCATGAGTTCTTCTGTGTGTTTTAATTTATTCATATTAGGGGGAGATTTTATAATATTTCAAAAACTTTTAGATCATCATCAGTATTGGGGGTCAGCAACTTGTGTGTGTGTTTGCAGAGGGCCGGGGAGTAAGTATTTGAGGGCCTTGTGGACTATACTCTGCTGTAAATACTTTGAGATTGCAGTATGAAGATATAGAGAGCATGTTAACAAATGGATAGGACTGTGCTTCAGTAAAACTTTATGTATAGCAACAAATGATGGTGGTTTTTTTTTTTTGTTCTGATGGTAGTTTGCTGATTCCTACTCCATAGTAAGAGCTGGAGATTTATCTGCCCTCTATGACTTGCTCTTCTCCTTCCATCCTACTGACCCTTACCTTCTATTCCAAGAGGATGCTCTGTTTTCCTTCTTCCCTGTTTTTGTTCAAGCTGTCTGCCTCACTCTAGCATGCTTTCTTTTCCGAAAACGAATATTTATTTATCTTGACCACATCTGATCTTAGTTGCAGCACATGGGCTCTTTCTTACAGCACACAAGTTCTAGAGCACATGGGCTTAGTTTCCCCACAACATGTGTAATCTTAGTTCCTTGATCTGGAATCCAACCTGTGCTCCCTGCACTGGAAGGCAGATTCTTAACCACTGGATCACCGGGTGGTAGTGGTGGTTTGTGGTGGTTTAGTTGCTAAGTTGTGTCTGACTCTTGTGACCCCATGGACAGTAGTCCACCGGGCTCCTCTGCCCGTGGGATTTTCCAGGCAAGAGTACTGGAGTGGATTGCCAGTCCCTCCTCCAGGGTATCTTCCTGACTCATCGATCAAACCTGGGTTTTCTGCATTACAGGTGGACTCTTTACTGATGGAGCCAGCGGGGAAGCCCACGACCACCAGGGAATTCCCTTAGCATGCTTTCTTATGTTATGAAACAGCATTATGAGAACGCTGCTCCATGAAGGTTTCTAGGTTGTGACAGTGATCCAGTTGCAGCCTCTCTACCCTACTGATGACAAGGGGTTAGTCAGTTGTTCTATCAGCTTCTCGTCCCAGGAAGGCACCTCTTGAAGTTGCGCTCTTAGTCGAAAAGGGTAATCTTCTTAGATAAAGGAGGCCATTTCTTGGTAAGGGTGGAGGAGCCGTGATTTTGCTCCTTGGCACAACAAGGCTTGTGAGAGAAGCATCTCCAGGAAGTTCTGACTCATTGCTCCATCTGGAATGGCTTCCCATGGCCCTCCAAACC
The DNA here is from genome assembly GCA_022376925.1 of Tragulus kanchil. NCBI lineage: Eukaryota > Metazoa > Chordata > Mammalia > Artiodactyla > Tragulidae > Tragulus > Tragulus kanchil. Next base: position 58,244,525 of record JAIOJX010000026.1, read on the forward strand.
CTCTAGAAGATTTTGAACCTACCATAATGAAGCGTCTTCTGCTTCTCCCTCCTCTTCCTCCTGTTACTTGCTTTACTTTGGTCTGAGTTTATGTTAGAGAGGCTTCTATTCATAAAAGAGGGCCTCTTTCTTCAAAGTTAACACTTGAAATGACCTCTTCAGTGACTATTTACATGTACATGGTTTTCTTAAAAGCTGATACACATTATTACTGTGTTCAGAGAGCAAGTTGTTTGCAGCCTTGTTCAGGTCATCGCTGGGGTGATGTATTGCCACCAGCTCTCATAGAATTTTATTTTAAGGTGATATTTAGATTTTTCCCTCCAAAATACAGGCTTTGGTTTCATTCCATTGAGGATCTACTGAAGAAGAAGAAGAAAAAGAGAGCTACATACTGCTTTTTTATGTCTGGCTGGCCATAAGCCCCCTTTGTCTTGCTCCCCAGATGCCGGTTTGTCCTCACATTGACTTTCTTTTCATGGAGGTTGTTCTGATCTAGGAGGGTTCCCCAGTTCAGTGACTATCAGCCAGATTCCTTGAATGATTTTAATCCCTTGTTCCTCTGGTCTGTCCATTTGGAGTACCCGATAGCATTACAGCGTCACTGTTAGAACCTTATCCCCTTGCTCCAGAACAAGGCTAATACAGGTCAGCTATTGAGACACTGGAGGAAGAGGAGAATACCAGGGTTCCAGAGGCTATTTCATGAACTAATATCAGCATTAAAAAAAGAAGTGTTCAGAAGTCAGGAACAGTAGTGAAAATAAATCTTAAACATCAACTTTAAGAAAATGTGAGCTTATTATTAAAAAACATCCATCTGACTGCTGTGGCTATACTGTGTCTTTTTCTATGATGTAGTCTCTATGCAGACTGCAGTCTTCAGGCGTCCTGGACAGCAGATTTCAGGACTTCCTGCAGGGTGGCTCCCCTGAGTGTAACTTTCAGGACCACAAGCTCTGGGCAGCTCCTCTGCTCTGTTGGCAGCTCCTTTGAGTAGAGTAGTGGCTGTTTTATTTCTCCTCCTTAACTTGGTCTTTCCCTTTAATCCGTTGGAGAGATTCGCTGCTTCCGAGGGCTTCTTCTGCCACCGGAGTCAATGTTTTGGTGTAGAGGAGTTGGGGTTAGAGAAATGCACCTGTGAACTGAGTGGTAAAGCAAAGCAGAGAAAGCTTCCCTGGCAGTTCAGTGCTTAAGACTCTGTGCTTCCTCTATTGGGAGCCCGGGTTCAATCCCTGGTTGGGGAACTAAGATCCTGCATGCCACATGGTCCAGTTAAAAAAAAAAAGAGCAGAGGGAGGTGGGTTACATAAAATGGTAGCCCATATCTGGAGCTTTGAGACACATTGATGGCAACTCAAATTATGAAAATCTGATTATGTTACCAAGTCCAAGCTTGTACTTCTTACAACACAACAGGTTAGAAAGTTGAGAGACAGGATGTTGGGGCAAAAAAAACAATGCTGTTCAGAAAGCCAACACACTGAGATGGTGGACTAGTATACTGAAGAGCCATCTTAACTTAGAATAGAATTCAGACTTCTTTTCTGTTAAGGGTAAGGGGAAGCAAGAGAGTTCAAGATTACAGGGTAAAGGTGGAGTGCAGACTTATTGGAGACACCTGGCCTACAAGGGAAACACAACAGATTTCTTTGTTCTCCTGCTTGCTCATGTAGGCTGGATCCCAAATCTCCTGCAAAAGCTTCAAATTGTTTGCAGTTATTTTTATTCCACCATTCGTCTCACTGCTTGTTAGCAGGATTTCTGGGCCAAGTGCAAACTCATCTCCCACAAGTAGTAGCCATAACTAGCTTGGAACCGTGGGATGGGAACTCTTTCCGGGAACTTAATGAGGTATTTGGGCACAAGCAACGTTTCTCTGATATTTAACTCTTTGGAAGTGGGGCTAGAGTCATAGAGCATATAGGCTAGAGAAGGAAGGGGGCAGTTCCAACGTGGTGTTATTCTGTTCTTTCTCTGTTATGGGAGAGAACTGACACAAATTTGAGAGCTCAGCTGACAGTGTGTGGCTTTGAAGCCATACATCTTTGGGTTAATTCCTGGCTCTCCTGTTGATCAGCTGAGTGACCTCAGGTAGATTTTACAGAGTGTCTGAACTCTGTTGCCTTCACTGCTAAAATGGGGTTGCCAAGTGGGGAAGGATGGGGAAAGGGATAATTAGGGAATTTGGGATCAACATGTATACATTGCTATATTTAAACTGGATAACCAGCAGGGACCTACTTATAGCACAGGGAACTCTTTTCAATATCACGTGGCAGTCTGGAAGCATGGGGAGCTTGGGGGAGAATGGATGCCTGCATATGTATGGCTGGGTCCTTTTGCTGTCCACCTGAAACTGCCACAACATTGCTAATTGGCTATACCCCAATATAAATGAAAATGTTAGAAAAAAATAAAACGAGGTGACTAATGCTTGCCTTGAAGGTTTAGAGAGACCACAGGTTACATAAATGTTCCATATGCTCAGTTGGGCCTAACTCTTGGTGACCCCCTGGACCATAGGCTCCTCTGACCATGGAACTTTCCAGGCAACAGTGCTGGAATGGGTTGCCACTTCCTACTCCAAGGGGATCTTCCCGACCGAGGGGTCAAACCCAAGTCTCTCTTGTTGCCTGAATCGGCAGGCGAGTTCTTTACCACTGGCTCCACCTGGGAAGCCCTTCTTGCTCGGTGGTGGATATTAAGTACTTGGCAATCATTGTTTGGTCTTGAAAGCCCAAGTGTCATGTCTGTGTGATGGTATATCCCAGGGTGATTTAAAGAGCAAAGGCATCCACTTTAAGGAGGATGCAAACATCAGGATGTGAAAATTACAGAAGAGGCCCACACGTGGGGCTTGGAAGACAGTTCTCTATAGACCAGTGGGACAGCTTGGATCTGTCTCCTGAGGTGGAGAGGCTGTGTGATTTATTTGCATAGAACCGTGGGATGGGAACTCTTTCCGGGAACTTAATGAGGTATTTGGGCACAAGCAACGTTTCTCTGATATTTAACTCTTTGGAAGTGGGGCTAGAGTCATAGAGCATATAGGCTAGAGAAGGAAGGGGGCAGTTCCAACGTGGTGTTATTCTGTTCTTTCTCTGTTATGGGAGAGAACTGACACAAATTTGAGAGCTCAGCTGACAGTGTGTGGCTTTGAAGCCATACATCTTTGGGTTAATTCCTGGCTCTCCTGTTGATCAGCTGAGTGACCTCAGGTAGATTTTACAGAGTGTCTGAACTCTGTTGCCTTCACTGCTAAAATGGGGTTGCCAAGTGGGGAAGGATGGGGAAAGGGATAATTAGGGAATTTGGGATCAACATGTATACATTGCTATATTTAAACTGGATAACCAGCAGGGACCTACTTATAGCACAGGGAACTCTTTTCAATATCACGTGGCAGTCTGGAAGCATGGGGAGCTTGGGGGAGAATGGATGCCTGCATATGTATGGCTGGGTCCTTTTGCTGTCCACCTGAAACTGCCACAACATTGCTAATTGGCTATACCCCAATATAAATGAAAATGTTAGAAAAAAATAAAACGAGGTGACTAATGCTTGCCTTGAAGGGTTAGAGAGACCACAGGTTACATAAATGTTCCATATGCTCAGTTGGGCCTAACTCTTGGTGACCCCCTGGACCATAGGCTCCTCTGACCATGGAACTTTCCAGGCAACAGTGCTGGAATGGGTTGCCACTTCCTACTCCAAGGGGATCTTCCCGACCGAGGGGTCAAACCCAAGTCTCTCTTGTTGCCTGAATCGGCAGGCGAGTTCTTTACCACTGGCTCCACCTGGGAAGCCCTTCTTGCTCGGTGGTGGATATTAAGTACTTGGCAATCATTGTTTGGTCTTGAAAGCCCAAGTGTCATGTCTGTGTGATGGTATATCCCAGGGTGATTTAAAGAGCAAAGGCATCCACTTTAAGGAGGATGCAAACATCAGGATGTGAAAATTACAGAAGAGGCCCACACGTGGGGCTTGGAAGACAGTTCTCTATAGACCAGTGGGACAGCTTGGATCTGTCTCCTGAGGTGGAGAGGCTGTGTGATTTATTTGCATAGAACCAGTCCGCTCATGGTTTGGCCTCATTGGCTGCTCCTGGACTCGGGGAGCTTGCCGTGTCGCGAAGCCCTCAAATCCTCTTTCTAGCAACATGGATGAACTCAGGTGTGGGAGTCCTGTGTTGTTCTTGACACTTAGGGGTTGGATTTCTTTTGGGACATTGGTTGGGTTCAGAACACAGTGCCTGACACAGCTGTGATGTCCCATTGCTGGGAAGTCCTCAAAGTTACAAAGTGAAGAAGAGTTTCCCTGTTTCCGTGATTTTCTTATGAGGAGGCGTTGATGAGACTTTTCAACTTAATAAACATTGCTAAGGGTTACATAAAACAAAGAGAAACAAATCAAGAGGATTGACAGCTTAATCTATGTATCTGTCTGTATGCACACGAGGGCCTGCATATATGTTTATTTATGTTTCTAGAGTGTGTATATATATGCCTGGGAAATACATCCCTTTAGAAATTGCAGTGTGCTCTCTTTTGAAAAGGAGACTTTGATTTGTTATAAAGAATGAAAAAAATTAACATACTTCATCCCCAGTAACACACATGCCTTCACAAACAGATATTACCAAAGCTCTGGAGACAGTAATAAATTCTTCTTGTTGATTTAAATCCCATTAGGGTTCAGGCTTGTGAAACAAATGTTGAAATCGTACAGCTGACAAATCAGACGACATCAGGGGGCTTTATACCACAGGGGCTTAGAGAAATTACTCAGAGAAAACTTCCAGTTGTAAAAAAGCTAAACAAGTTTTGGAGCTGAGTGATGTTTAATTGGAGTGTGTGAGGAGGGCCAAGAAGGGTTTGAATTACAAAACACATGATTTACTGCAGAATTTCAGCACTTTAAAACACCGGTGGTGTCTGCTTCATCGACCAAGGTGGATATTAAGTACTTGGCAATCATTGTTTGGTCTTGAAAGCCCAAGTGTCATGTCTGTGTGATGGTATATCCCAGGGTGATTTAAAGAGCAAAGGCATCCACTTTAAGGAGGATGCAAACATCAGGATGTGAAAATTACAGAAGAGGCCCACACGTGGGGCTTGGAAGACAGTTCTCTATAGACCAGTGGGACAGCTTGGATCTGTCTCCTGAGGTGGAGAGGCTGTGTGATTTATTTGCATAGAACCAGTCCGCTCATGGTTTGGCCTCATTGGCTGCTCCTGGACTCGGGGAGCTTGCCGTGTCGCGAAGCCCTCAAATCCTCTTTCTAGCAACATGGATGAACTCAGGTGTGGGAGTCCTGTGTTGTTCTTGACACTTAGGGGTTGGATTTCTTTTGGGACATTGGTTGGGTTCAGAACACAGTGCCTGACACAGCTGTGATGTCCCATTGCTGGGAAGTCCTCAAAGTTACAAAGTGAAGAAGAGTTTCCCTGTTTCCGTGATTTTCTTATGAGGAGGCGTTGATGAGACTTTTCAACTTAATAAACATTGCTAAGGGTTACATAAAACAAAGAGAAACAAATCAAGAGGATTGACAGCTTAATCTATGTATCTGTCTGTATGCACACGAGGGCCTGCATATATGTTTATTTATGTTTCTAGAGTGTGTATATATATGCCTGGGAAATACATCCCTTTAGAAATTGCAGTGTGCTCTCTTTTGAAAAGGAGACTTTGATTTGTTATAAAGAATGAAAAAAATTAACATACTTCATCCCCAGTAACACACATGCCTTCACAAACAGATATTACCAAAGCTCTGGAGACAGTAATAAATTCTTCTTGTTGATTTAAATCCCATTAGGGTTCAGGCTTGTGAAACAAATGTTGAAATCGTACAGCTGACAAATCAGACGACATCAGGGGGCTTTATACCACAGGGGCTTAGAGAAGTTAGTCAGAGAAAAACTTCCAGTTGTAAAAAAGCTAAACAAGTTTTGGAGCTGAGTGATGTTTAATTGGAGTGTGTGAGGAGGGCCAAGAAGGGTTTGAATTACAAAACACATGATTTACTGCAGAATTTCAGCACTTTAAAACACCGGTGGTGTCTGCTTCATCGACCAAGGTTTATTATTTTTGTCTTTCTTCCCTCCCTCTCCCACCTCCTCTCTCTTTCTCTCTCTGCTTTCTTTCTGGTACTGGAATGCAATATAGTACCTGCTTTTAGCACCAAATATCATTCCAAACACCTTTAATTTACCTGCAGATCCATCGGAAGCTCCTTGACCATGTATTAGAAATGATTACTTTCTTTTAGATTGGCAGAGTTTCCCAGGACAAGGTTAAACACTGCAATTACTCAGAGAAGAGTATGAGCAGTGAATTAAAGTGTCAGAAAAACATCAAATGTTGAGTGCGTGGAGATAGTTGTTTTACTTGATAAAGTCCTAGCAGAGCTTTCTTGCCCTATGTCTTTATAAAAGTCTTGATATATGCCATATGTGTAAATAGAAGAGCTACATAAAACTTAATAGATCACCTGGGTGAAGCTATTGAATAAAACATCTGCTTTCAGCCAAGTTCAGATATGCTCTTTGTAGAATCAGCATGTCATGATAGGGCACCTGAACCAAAGAGGGCTTTTTTTGAAAATTTTTAAGGTGAGGTGTAGCTCTGCCAGGAAAGAAGGCATGTAGAGGAGAAGTCAGGTGGAAGGTGACAGAGGATGAGATGGCTGGATGGTGTTGCCAACTCAAGGGACATGACTTTGAGCAAACTCCAGGAGACAGTGAAGGACAGGGAAGCCTGGTGTGCTGCCAGTCCATGGGGTCTCAAAGAATAGGACATGACTTAGTGACTGAATAGCAGCAACAGGTGGAAGATGAAGCTCCCCGCCTGAAAGTCTGTGGAGAGCCTGTGTTTTTTTTTTTTTTAAAGATTTATTTATTTATTTACTTTGGGCAGGGGTCGGGTTGGGGAGGGAGGGGAGTGGGCGGGCCACTTCTATTGGTCTTTCATTTCTCTATTTTCATTCGTCTTTGTTCTTTGGCTCCTGTGGGCCTCCCATCGCGGTGGCCTCTGTCGTTGCAGAGCGCCGGCTCTGGGCGCATGCGCTCCAGAGCTCCAGCTTGGTGATTGGACACATGGGTGCAGCCGCTCCGAGGCACGTGGGATCTTCCCAGGCCAGGGGTCGAACCGGCGCCCCTTGCACTGCAAGGTGGTGCCCTTACCCACTGGACCACCAGGGGAAGCCCCAAGAGCCTGTGTTTGAATTGTCTGTATGGTAGAACATTTTGCAATGAGGAAAATTATACAGTAATTCACTTATCACCATGATTTGGCCATAATGTTGCCTTGAAAGATTTCTCGTGTTTAGGGCAGTGTAAGGCTGTCCCATCCACTTGCAAGCTGGGGTGAAAATAAACATGAGGCACAGCTGCAGAAAATGCAGTGTGATGTCTTGGAGACAACAGTGCCTTCAAGGGTAGCTTGCTGGCAGGCTTCTGAGAGTAGGGGTGTTGGAGAAATTTTGTGTTCTAGGGCAAAGGTTGGCGTTTATTACAGGTCATTCATTCATTCATGCACCAGTCATTACTCAGCTTCCGTGGGGAGTCTCAGTTTTCCTATATACAGAAGCTTCTGTGGCCCTAGGCTACCCCAGGTGGCACTGGGACGAGGACAGCAAGGGAAGTCAGCCAGACATTTCTGTCATTCCACTTTGATGAGAGGCCAAGCCACTGTCCGCAGAGGGACATTCTAGTGTTTCTTTGAGATAAGGTGTATTTCCTGTATCAGGTAATATAAACAGCCAGACAAGGGATACATTCTCTCCTAAAGGAAAATTGTATTTTAACAGGCTTTGAAACTCCTGTTTTGCTTAAGCCAAAGATATTTATGATGATGAGATTTAAACCACCTATGCATGGTACTTCTGTTAGAAAGGAATCTTTCTGTTAGTCTCTAAGATCATTTCAGGAAAACACTACCAACATGGTTTTAACAGATCCTTTTCTATTTAAATAAGAAAGAGTGAAGATCTCCATCCACATATGTTTCCTGGGAGTTTATAAATTGTATATATACACATAGAAAGGGAATATATGCTCATTAAAGAGCACTTTTAAAACAGAAAACTTATCTATATACTTGCATTCAAAGATATTTATTAAAAGTCCAGTATGTTGCTATTTGCTCTATAATTTCTCATCATACTTTAAAATATGTTCCCATATTTGCAATAGATATGTGCATATTAATAGTATGCATAGAATTTAATTATTTTTGTGATTATGTTACCTACTTAAATCAATGTGAGCCTTTTAGCATGAAGGTAAATATAAATACAAATTGTTACTAGCAGTTGGATTGTTCTAGATTTAATAATTCCAGTGACTTGGATGATTTTAGCTCTCAAAATACTTCGTTTATAGAATGTCACCATTGTAAGACTATAACCTCTTGATTGTAAAAAGACTATGACTGCTTTTTTTTTCTTTAAAGATTTATTTATTTATTTATTTGGGGGGGGGTGGGGAGGGAGGGGAGCAGGCTGGCCACTTCCATTGGCCTTTCATTTATCTATTGTCATCCATCTTTGTTCTTTGGCCCATGTGGGCCTCCCATCGTGGTGGCCTCTGTTGTCACAGAGCACCAGCTCTGGGCACATGTGCTCCAGAGCTCCGGCTAGGGAATTGGACACATCGGTCCAGCCGCTCCACGGCACGTGGGATCTTCCCAGGCCAGGGATCGAACCGGTGCCCCTTGCACTGCAAGGCAGCGTCCTTACCCACTGGACCACCAGGGAAGCCCCAGGGAAGCCCCTATGACTGCTTCTAATAAACATACTTCTAATAGTGAGTTAAGTAGGGATACAATTCCTCATGTAACAAGGGTCAGAATGAGTGACTGGGGTTGTTGGTTTGATTAGCTCCTCAACTCTGCCTTCACAACTGCTGGTTCTTTTTGTCTTTCTTTTCTATCGAATTGGGAGCTTTGCCCTTCTTCCTTTTGTGTTTGCCTCTTGGTGGCAAGATGGCTGCTGTAACTCCAGTCGTCCTATTTGTGTTCAAGGATGAAGAAGGAGCAAGGGGCAGTACCTTCAAGAGGAAAACACAAGGTTTCCCAGGAGTCCCCAGTAGGCTTCGGTTTATATCTTACTGGCTAGCATTATATTCCAAACTTACCAAGTCTATCCACATATCCAGTCTCTCAAGAGGAAGGCGGAGGTCGAGGGGGATGGATAATTGCTGCCCCCACAGGGACTGTGCCCTCAGTACAGTGTAATTGCTGTTCCTGATCTGTCGTCCGTGACAGTGTCACTGTGCGTGGAGCATAACATGACGTCGTTTGACTCAGTGCCTTCCAGTAGACCTTCCTGGGCTGATGAGAATGTTCAATAACCTGTGCTGTCCAGTGTAGTAGCTTTTGTTCACCTGTGGCTATCGAGCACTTGAAAATATGGCTGTTGTGGTGGAGAGACTGGTTTTAAAACTGTATTGAACCCTGATGCATGTGAATAGTCATAGGTCCCTTGGCTAGCAGCTGCCATGTTAGGGTCACACAGTTTGTTCACTAAACCTATCTGAATAATTTCAGGAGCAATGTTGAGATTTGAAAGATCAAACTCTTCTGTGGTTAAGTGTGACTTTATAAAATTAGATATTGCAAAGTGATTGTTTCCCTATGTGTTTGTCTTTATTTTGTACTGGTTTATTTTTGTTTTATAAAGTTAGCCCAAAGATCACTTTCTCTGACTTAGCACAGAGTTCTTTGAAAGAAAATTTCTGTTCTGGAGATTGCTGTTTTATAGTCAAAAAAATAGGACGCCACTGCAAGTTAAAAAAAAAAAATCTAAATGCCCCATTTTTGTCCCCGTCAACGCTATGGCAGTAATAGTGGGACAAAATGATCCTTAACAGTTCTAACAGTTTGGCTCCTTGTTATCCGCTGTTGTATTACCTGAAAGTGTATTTGGCCCCTCATGAAATGGGACCAACTTCTGAAATGGGTGCGTACGTTTTGGATTTAATTTTTTTCCTGGCAAGTTTCATGAGAAAGGAATATTAGAGGAGACCAGGGAGTTTTCAGCACTAGGATTCCTCCCCGCTCTGATTCTCTTGTAGCCATGGGTGTTGGTGGAGGTTCTGGCAGTGCTTGTTGGCCAAAGCCCCGATGGAGAGGAAAGGTCCAAGCTGGAAGGGGACAGACCTCAGATGTGCTAAGGAGAAACATCGCTGGAACTTGGAGGTCTAGCATTTGCTTGGGTCACGCGGATGGAGGCGGAGCCATCCGTGCTCAGTCTTGGTGGGAGATAGGACAGCAACATGTCAGCTTTGCCTCCAGGCTAGAATGTTCCCTGGCCTTGTGGGTTCTACAGTAATGCATCCTTTGCTTTCTGTTATAGTCTGACTGAAAGTGATGATGGTCTCTGACATGAACTTTTATGCCTTTAAACCAACATTCTAGAAAGTTGAGAAGCATGAAGAGTGCTTATTTTTTGACTGAGCCATACTTCCCACTGGGATGTGGACACTGACCTGTAAGTGTCAGACCTACAGTACTTGAAGGACTACAAGTGTGCTCATCAGTTAAAACGAGGACTAAGATTTGAATTAGTGCCTTGGGTGATAAAAAGATGAAGCGCTCAAAAGATTAACTGAGGTGACATTAGGAACAGACGGTCTGCTGAAGAGTGGGCAGGGTAAGGGGATGCAGTGGAGCAGGGGACAATGAGGCATCAGAGACTGGCATCCATGGGATGCTCTTATGGCTTCCAGGCCTGGAAAGGACCCAGTGAGACCTTGGCCTCTGGAGAAGGGCTGCTGAATAGGAGCTTTGGCCCTGGAAGAAGAGTGACAGAGTAAATACTACCCTGTCTCTTCCTCCAGCTGCTTCTCATTTCCTTCCTGTGCTTTGCCTTTACCTGGCACCTCTTAAACCTGGGAGGCAAGCAAAGAACACAATCCACAGAGGGTGGAGAACAACTCTGTAGGGTCAACAAAAGTTGCCAACATGCAACTCTAATGTATCCAGGGCTGCTATGTGTGTACAAACTGCTGAATGCTTACACACACACTGGCCAACCCCATCCATCTGTGTCCGGTTGATTGATGAGAAAACTGAAGCTCAGGGAAGTGATGAAAATTTCCCCAAATTCAACAGTTGGTTAATGATGAAGTCAAGCATTCAGGCTCTTAACTTCTGTGCTGTTGAGAGGGGCCAGGAGATGAATCAGAAAGTGAAAAGTTATGGAAACCAAGCCTTAATGGAGACAGTCATAATCATAATAGTAGGGAAAATATCCCTGCCTTGTATTTCCAAACATCATTGCCTTTGACCCCCACAGTATTCTTGGGGCTATAAAAGGCTCGGTATTACTGTCCTCACTTGACTAATAAAAATGGCAAAGGTTCAGGCCAAATGACTTGCTACAAAACTCTCTCAGAGCTGGCACTTGAATATTGGTTTTTGATTCTGAATCTGTTGGTAAGGCAAGTATACCACATTGCTAATTCGAAGATGCTGGCACCAGGAAAATTTAATTAAATTAAGCCAAACTAAACCAAACAGAAAACATGTTAGGTAGACATTCTGCTTAAGTATTAGCCTCCGTTTTGCCTTCGGGTTCACTATTTCATTTTACCTTTGTTGAAAACCCACAAACAGTGATGGTCTATTATATAAGCAGTAAGTGAACAGTAATGTGTGAATCAAAACCAGGAAAATCATATTTGAATAAATGAGTAGTTTTTTTAAATTATATATGAGAAATACCAAAGTTTATTCCAGAGTTTGATATAAAGGGGATGCAGTGGAGCAGGGGACAATGAGGCATCAGAGACTGGCATCCATGGGATGCTCTTATGGCTTCCAGGCCTGGAAAGGACCCAGTGAGACCTTGGCCTCTGGAGAAGGGCTGCTGAATAGGAGCTTTGGCCCTGGAAGAAGAGTGACAGAGTAAATACTACCCTGTCTCTTCCTCCAGCTGCTTCTCATTTCCTTCCTGTGCTTTGCCTTTACCTGGCACCTCTTAAACCTGGGAGGCAAGCAAAGAACACAATCCACAGAGGGTGGAGAACAACTCTGTAGGGTCAACAAAAGTTGCCAACATGCAACTCTAATGTATCCAGGGCTGCTATGTGTGTACAAACTGCTGAATGCTTACACACACACTGGCCAACCCCATCCATCTGTGTCCGGTTGATTGATGAGAAAACTGAAGCTCAGGGAAGTGATGAAAATTTCCCAAATTCAACAGTTGGTTAATGATGAAGTCAAGCATTCAGGCTCTTAACTTCTGTGCTGTTGAGAGGGGCCAGGAGATGAATCAGAAAGTGAAAAGTTATGGAAACCAAGCCTTAATGGAGACAGTCATAATCATAATAGTAGGGAAAATATCCCTGCCTTGTATTTCCAAACATCATTGCCTTTGACCCCCACAGTATTCTTGGGGCTATAAAAGGCTCGGTATTACTGTCCTCACTTGACTAATAAAAATGGCAAAGGTTCAGGCCAAATGACTTGCTACAAAACTCTCTCAGAGCTGGCACTTGAATATTGGTTTTTGATTCTGAATCTGTTGGTAAGGCAAGTATACCACATTGCTAATTCGAAGATGCTGGCACCAGGAAAATTTAATTAAATTAAGCCAAACTAAACCAAACAGAAAACATGTTAGGTAGACATTCTGCTTAAGTATTAGCCTCCGTTTTGCCTTCGGGTTCACTATTTCATTTTACCTTTGTTGAAAAACCCACAAACAGTGATGGTCTATTATATAAGCAGTAAGTGAACAGTAATGTGTGAATCAAAACCAGGGAAAATCATATTTGAATAAATGAGTAGCAATTTCTAAAAAATATTTTAAATTCATATATGAGAAATACCAAAGTTTATTCCAGAGTTTGATATAAATGCTTAATGTACGGAGCGATAACCAGGCAATGATACGGCAGAGGTGATACTGCTGTTGGATGTTGCCCTTACTAGGTGCCAGGTCCAGTGGAGGGGCTTTCAAAGTGTTACTCCCATTTCATAGATGAGAAAACAGAGGCCTCAGACCTGACTGTGGCCCATGGCAGGCCCTAGCCTTCATCATTCTGACTCCAGATTCAGTGCAGTTGACCACACTGGGGTCTTAGAGTCACTTCTATCCTGGCCATTAGGACACCATGAAGGAAGAAATCGGCTGTTCCTTTTGTAGAAAACCTGTTAGATCTCTATGAAATGAACACTAATGTAGCTGCAAGTCAACCGTAAAACCAACTGGGAAAATACTGGCATCACAAATGACTGTCAGAAGGTTATATTTTATGACACATATTTTAACTGGTGCATAAGAAACCCCATGCAGATAAATGGACGAGGGATATGAATTAGAATGACCACATGAGAATGTGCTTAGTAAACAAATTTGCAAAAAACTCAAGCTGATTAATAATAAAAGAAATGCACATTAAAATAATAATGAGGTGGTATTATACATGCTTCAAATGAATAGCAGTTTTTGTTTGTTTGTTTTTGTTTTTTAAGAGCAAAGCTAGGGAATTTCTGAGCTTGTTGGTGTGGCAGCTGTGGAATGTATATGGCCTCTTTGAAAAAGCAATTTGGCAACAATTATAAAGCATCATGAAATTTCCACACCCTTTGACCCAGCAATCCCACTCTTGGGAATTTATCTCGAGGCAGTTATTAAAAAGACAATGAAAGCCATGTGTAAAACAAATTCATTGCCGTAATCTTCATAATAGCAAAATGTTGGAGGCCACCTAAAGATTGTAAAATAGGGAAGAATTTCAGTAAAATATGGGTCTACATAACCATCAAATCAGCTAGAGCTATACAGTAATATAAGGATACTAGTGAGGTTAAGGAATGAAAACAATTTGTTTATTCTGTGCCTTTAACTGCAATAAAGTCCACATAGAAATTAACATTGAAAGTAAACACAGAAAAACAAAAATATTGAATGTAATGTGATGGGGGGTTCAAGGCTCACCTGAGACCTGTGGACACATTAGATGTTATGCTGGCATGTGGAGTTCTAGGTGTGGGCAATGGAAGCGTCCCAAGATTAGGCTGAATAGGTGATCTTAAGCCAAGTTGAGGAACATTTCGGATACCATCATAAAGAGTTTGAACTTTGTCTTTAGAGGCATGGGAAAGCCATTGAAAATGCCATAACTCATCTGTGTTCGGGGAACTCTGACAGCACCCAGAAATTCAGAGTGGGAGGGAGGCACTTAGGAAGCCTTTTCCTGGTTCTAGTAGGAGGTAGTGAGAGCCTCTAGCAAGTGGGCAGGGCAGGGATGGAGAGGAGCTGAAGAAGCCCTCTGAGTACTTTTGTCAAGTGGGCGAGGAGAAATAGGATGCTGCCTTAGCTTAGGGATGGAGAGGATGCTGTTAAGAAGCCCTCGAGTACTAGGAGAGAGGATCATTTTAAAAAGAAACCCCATGCAGATAAATGGACGAGGGATATGAATTAGAATGACCACATGAGAATGTGCTTAGTAAACAAATTTGCAAAAAACTCAAGCTGATTAATAATAAAAGAAATGCACATTAAAATAATAATGAGGTGGTATTATACATGCTTCAAATGAATAGCAGTTTTTGTTTGTTTGTTTTTGTTTTTTAAGAGCAAAGCTAGGGAATTTCTGAGCTTGTTGGTGTGGCAGCTGTGGAATGTATATGGCCTCTTTGAAAAAGCAATTTGGCAACAATTATAAAGCATCATGAAATTTCCACACCCTTTGACCCAGCAATCCCACTCTTGGGAATTTATCTCGAGGCAGTTATTAAAAAGACAATGAAAGCCATGTGTAAAACAAATTCATTGCCGTAATCTTCATAATAGCAAAATGTTGGAGGCCACCTAAAGATTGTAAAATAGGGAAGAATTTCAGTAAAATATGGGTCTACATAACCATCAAATCAGCTAGAGCTATACAGTAATATAAGGATACTAGTGAGGTTAAGGAATGAAAACAATTTGTTTATTCTGTGCCTTTAACTGCAATAAAGTCCACATAGAAATTAACATTGAAAGTAAACACAGAAAAACAAAAATATTGAATGTAATGTGATGGGGGGTTCAAGGCTCACCTGAGACCTGTGGACACATTAGATGTTATGCTGGCATGTGGAGTTCTAGGTGTGGGCAATGGAAGCGTCCCAAGATTAGGCTGAATAGGTGATCTTAAGCCAAGTTGAGGAACATTTCGGATACCATCATAAAGAGTTTGAACTTTGTCTTTAGAGGCATGGGAAAGCCATTGAAAATGCCATAACTCATCTGTGTTCGGGGAACTCTGACAGCACCCAGAAATTCAGAGTGGGAGGGAGGCACTTAGGAAGCCTTTTCCTGGTTCTAGTAGGAGGTAGTGAGAGCCTCTAGCAAGTGGGCAGGGCAGGGATGGAGAGGAGCTGAAGAAGCCCTCTGAGTACTTTTGTCAAGTGGGCGAGAGGAGAGAAATAGGATGCTGCCTTAGCTTAGGTGGGGTTGCTGTTAAGAAGAGTGGGAACAGAGGCAAGATGCTGGTTCCATTTTGGAGTGTGCTTCATGGCAGCCCTCAGATGGTGGGGATCTAGGTCTTATCCTCAGGAGAGAGGGAAGAGCTGTTGGTGGAGCCTGGGCAGGCAGGCTTGTGGGCATAATTGCAGCTGGAGGAGTGGAAGATGTCTGGGGATTGCTTGTATAAGGAGAGAGGAGGATGGCTGTTGGCAGAACCCTGGGAAGGTTCCAGGTCTAGAGATGGGTGGAAACAGGAGTGGAGGAAGCAGTCAGAGAAGGAGCAGTTGGAGGTACATGTGGAAATGAGAGGTATAGAGTCTTCAGTCTCCCTGATGATTTAGATGGTAAAGAATATGCCTGCAATGCAGGAGGCCTGGGTTTGATTCCTGGATTGGGAAGACCCCCTGAAGAAGGGAATAACCATTCTTGCCTGGAGAAATCCAACGGACAGAGGAGAGTCTGGTGGGCTACAGTCCATGGGATCTGAGAGAGTCAGACACGTCTGTGTGATGAACACGTTCACTTTCAGCATCTGAAGGAGGAGTGAGTATGTGGTGGGCTAAACAGGGCTGCAGGGCCAGAGAACTGAAGCTGTATTGGAGGCTCTGTTGGGTCGTTGGATTTTGAACAGAAGTTACAGTGGAGCATGGAGAGGGAAAGGATCGGGGCAGAACCCAGATTCATGACTTGGAAAGTATGCCAGACTTTAAAAGTCTGCAAGAGTTTCCTGGCATGTGGAGTTCTAGGGGGGATCGTCCCAAGATTAGGCTGAATAGGTGATCTTAAGCCAAGTTGAGGAACATTTCGGATACCATCATAAAGAGTTTGAACTTTGTCTTTAGAGGCATGGGAAAGCCATTGAAAATGCCATAACTCATCTGTGTTCGGGGAACTCTGACAGCACCCAGAAATTCAGAGTGGGAGGGAGGCACTTAGGAAGCCTTTTCCTGGTTCTAGTAGGAGGTAGTGAGAGCCTCTAGCAAGTGGGCAGGGCAGGGATGGAGAGGAGCTGAAGAAGCCCTCTGAGTACTTTTGTCAAGTGGGCGAGAGGAGAGAAATAGGATGCTGCCTTAGCTTAGGTGGGGTTGCTGTTAAGAAGAGTGGGAACAGAGGCAAGATGCTGGTTCCATTTTGGAGTGTGCTTCATGGCAGCCCTCAGATGGTGGGGATCTAGGTCTTATCCTCAGGAGAGAGGGAAGAGCTGTTGGTGGAGCCTGGGCAGGCAGGCTTGTGGGCATAATTGCAGCTGGAGGAGTGGAAGATGTCTGGGGATTGCTTGTATAAGGAGAGAGGAGGATGGCTGTTGGCAGAACCCTGGGAAGGTTCCAGGTCTAGAGATGGGTGGAAACAGGAGTGGAGGAAGCAGTCAGAGAAGGAGCAGTTGGAGGTACATGTGGAAATGAGAGGTATAGAGTCTTCAGTCTCCCTGATGATTTAGATGGTAAAGAATATGCCTGCAATGCAGGAGGCCTGGGTTTGATTCCTGGATTGGGAAGACCCCCTGAAGAAGGGAATAACCATTCTTGCCTGGAGAAATCCAACGGACAGAGGAGAGTCTGGTGGGCTACAGTCCATGGGATCTGAGAGAGTCAGACACGTCTGTGTGATGAACACGTTCACTTTCAGCATCTGAAGGAGGAGTGAGTATGTGGTGGGCTAAACAGGGCTGCAGGGCCAGAGAACTGAAGCTGTATTGGAGGCTCTGTTGGGTCGTTGGATTTTGAACAGAAGTTACAGTGGAGCATGGAGAGGGAAAGGATCGGGGCAGAACCCAGATTCATGACTTGGAAAGTATGCCAGACTTTAAAAGTCTGCAAGAGTTTCCTGGGACATGGGGGTATTCCCAGGGTGCAGAAATATCAGGGCTCCAATTAGGAAACTCCCAGACCCACCGGGACACATTGGCCACCCAACTTACACAAAAATGTCTGTTCTCACTGAGCAATTAAAGCTGGCCGAGGACACCAGATGCATATACATAATGCAGTTGAGTAGCACCACAAGGGAACAAGGCTAAGCCGAGCTGCCAATTTAGTAGGATGGAGAGTTTGGGAATATTTTTGAAAATATTTTTGAGTTGAAGCAATCTGGTGAAATTCAGGGAAAAAGAAGTTGTTTTTCTTGTAAAATTTTAGTTAAGGAAAAAATCGAGGCAGAGTGGCACAATAAAACTGTAGAAAAGAAAAGCACTGATGTAAACATTGACAGTTTTACACTAAATGCTTGCCTTATTTGAGTTTTACAATTATGGTTTTATTTATTTAGCTTTAATTTGACCCCACAGGGAATTAAAAACCCTATAACCACACCTCATTAATTTGCATTCATGGGAAAGTGGTGTACTGTTTGTTCAGTGAAAAAACTGTTTCAAGATAGAGGGCTTGTAGACCCTTGGGCCTGTTCTTGTTGTTTAGTTGCCACGTTGTGTCCAGCTCTTTGCGACCCCATAGACTATAGCCCACCTGACTTTTGTGTCCATGGGGTTTCCCAGGCAAGAAAACTGGAGTAGGTTGCCATGTCCTTCTCCAAGAGATCTTTCCGAGCAGGGATGGAGCCCAGGTCTCCTGCACTGGGAGAGGATTCTTTGTAGTCAAGCCACCAGGGAAGTCCATAGTCCCTCCGCCCTGGAAAAGCCCTAAGTCATCTAGTAGAGCTGATGGTACATGTGGAATCAGTGTTCTCTGGGCTGGGTCCTGACTGCCACCACCTCCTGGATAGTGGAGTTCCAGACCCCCAGTCTCACCAGGACTCCCTAACCTCTCTATGTTGCTTCCCTGGAGAGCATGGTCCAATGGACTCCTGGTTTCCAAGCTCTATGGACTTGGGGCCAACCTCTGGTTCTCTAGGACTCCTTTTTCTCATTCCTTGTACAACTCTTGTTAGCATTGAGTAGAAGTTTTGTGAAGCAAAGATACCCCTCTGTCTGGGGCTCTTTCACCTGAGTCCTTGCCACCGGCTAGGTTTGTACAGGCTTCCCAGGTGGCTCAATGGTAAAGAATCCCCCTGCAGAAGCAAGAGACACAGGTTCGATCCCTGAACTGGGAAGATCCCCTGGAGGAAGAAATGGCAATCTGTTCCAGTATTCTTATCTGAAAGATCCCGTGAACAGAGGAGCCTGGTGGGCTACAGTCCATGGAGTCACAAAGAGTGGGACATGACGGAGTGACCGAGCACACAGTGAGACGTGTACAATCAAGTGAAATTTCTCGGCCTCAGCTTTCTCTGGAAAAGAGGTTTTAAGATGCTCTGTGAATGGCTCAGGGGGTGATCACATGTATTAAACAATCAGTGCAGAGTCTGTACTAATTGTTATTGGTAGCTATAACCCAATCATTTTTTAACTACCTGACCGTTACCTTCCATTTCCTTACCTACAAAAAACAAATCAAAAAAAAAAGTCTGAACTGGATGGTCTCTGATGTCCTACCCAGTTCTTGAATTAAAGCATTCTTCCCTAGTGCTGTTTGAAGCTTGTGCTGAGGTGAATAGTTATGTGTTTATGAGGTGCCTTGAGAGGCTGACTTCAAGGGAAAGTTTCAATTTAACACATCCTGACATTTGAAAATGAGAATTTAGCTGAGAGGAAAAGACTTCAAGAACGTGGCAAAGAAGGGCATTATCGATCAGATCAGTTAACTCTAGGAAGATCTGTACAGAGAGCTTCTGTTCAGCAAATCAATAAATTAGGTAAATGTGGGTTTTTTTCCTACGTGCTTGCTATCCATATCTTTTGGTTACTGTAGCTCCTTTTCCCCTGCTTCTGAATCTTGCCCCTGTGCTTTACATCTTGCCTATCCGTCCACTCCTCTTTTCTCCCTGAATCTCAGGACTCCAAACATGGAATCTGGCTCTGGGTGGGGCCGTCCACTGTATCCCAGGTCCTGGATGTCCACTTTGTCTGCTCTTCCATTCTCTGTACAGAGAGCTTCTGTTCAGCAAATCAATAAATTAGGTAAATGTGGGTTTTTTTCCTACGTGCTTGCTATCCGTATCTTTTGGTTACTGTAGCTCCTTTTCCCCTGCTTCTGAATCTTGCCCCTGTGCTTTACATCTTGCCTATCCGTCCACTCCTCTTTTCTCCCTGAATCTCAGGACTCCAAACATGGAATCTGGCTCTGGGTGGGGCCGTCCACTGTATCCCAGGTCCTGGATGTCCACTTTGTCTGCTCTTCCATTCTCTAAGACCTGTCTGCACTGTCCCACCTTTGGGTGATGTTTCTGCCCTCTAGCTGATTACTGACCCTGACCTTGGCCGCTACCCTGCTCTGTTCTGTCACTGCCTAGGGTTCATTATGTTTCCATTATTGATTACTAAAGTATGTGCAAAAAGACTTTCCCAGTGGTTATAACTCATACAACTTGATCCTCTGTGGACCTGGAATGCATGGAAACAAAAGGAAACGAAACAAGAGAAGATCATTAGTGATTTTTCTTTATTATATTGCTTTTATTGTTATGATTCCCACCTCATCCCTTCCCTCTGAAACAAAATTTTGAAATTCATTGCAAGTATAAGCATTTCAAGAGTCTCTATATGTCATGAATGATTAATTTGTCTTTAGTCATTTGTGTTTCAAGCATCTGCTGTATTCTAGGCAAAGTCTAAGGCCCCTGTCTGCTCATAGAGAGGGGATTCACACTTTAGTGGAGGGGAAACTAATTGGGTAAGGAAAGTAAAGGGCTATTATATAGGTAGGTACACAGGTCTCTGATGTCCTACCCAGTTCTTGAATTAAAGCATTCTTCCCTAGTGCTGTTTGAAGCTTGTGCTGAGGTGAATAGTTATGTGTTTATGAGGTGCCTTGAGAGGCTGACTTCAAGGGAAAGTTTCAATTTAACACATCCTGACATTTGAAAATGAGAATTTAGCTGAGAGGAAAAGACTTCAAGAACGTGGCAAAGAAGGGCATTATCGATCAGATCAGTTAACTCTAGGAAGATCTGTACAGAGAGCTTCTGTTCAGCAAATCAATAAATTAGGTAAATGTGGGTTTTTTTCCTACGTGCTTGCTATCCATATCTTTTGGTTACTGTAGCTCCTTTTCCCCTGCTTCTGAATCTTGCCCCTGTGCTTTACATCTTGCCTATCCGTCCACTCCTCTTTTCTCCCTGAATCTCAGGACTCCAAACATGGAATCTGGCTCTGGGTGGGGCCGTCCACTGTATCCCAGGTCCTGGATGTCCACTTTGTCTGCTCTTCCATTCTCTGTACAGAGAGCTTCTGTTCAGCAAATCAATAAATTAGGTAAATGTGGGTTTTTTTCCTACGTGCTTGCTATCCGTATCTTTTGGTTACTGTAGCTCCTTTTCCCCTGCTTCTGAATCTTGCCCCTGTGCTTTACATCTTGCCTATCCGTCCACTCCTCTTTTCTCCCTGAATCTCAGGACTCCAAACATGGAATCTGGCTCTGGGTGGGGCCGTCCACTGTATCCCAGGTCCTGGATGTCCACTTTGTCTGCTCTTCCATTCTCTAAGACCTGTCTGCACTGTCCCACCTTTGGGTGATGTTTCTGCCCTCTAGCTGATTACTGACCCTGACCTTGGCCGCTACCCTGCTCTGTTCTGTCACTGCCTAGGGTTCATTATGTTTCCATTATTGATTACTAAAGTATGTGCAAAAAGACTTTCCCAGTGGTTATAACTCATACAACTTGATCCTCTGTGGACCTGGAATGCATGGAAACAAAAGGAAACGAAACAAGAGAAGATCATTAGTGATTTTTCTTTATTATATTGCTTTTATTGTTATGATTCCCACCTCATCCCTTCCCTCTGAAACAAAATTTTGAAATTCATTGCAAGTATAAGCATTTCAAGAGTCTCTATATGTCATGAATGATTAATTTGTCTTTAGTCATTTGTGTTTCAAGCATCTGCTGTATTCTAGGCAAAGTCTAAGGCCCCTGTCTGCTCATAGAGAGGGGATTCACACTTTAGTGGAGGGGAAACTAATTGGGTAAGGAAAGTAAAGGGCTATTATATAGGTAGGTACACAGGTTTTTGCCTTTTCATACTGTTCGTGGAGTTCTCAAGGGCAAGAATATTGAAGTGGTTTGCCATTCCCTTCTTCAGTGGACCACATTATATCAGAGGAGATGAGATGAGGTGGTTGGATGGCATCATCAACTCAGTGGATGTGAGTCTGAGCAAACTCCAGGAGATGGTGAAGGAGAGGAAACCCAGCCTGCTGCAGTCCATGGTGTCAGAGAGTCAGACACAACTTAGTGATTGAACAACAACACAGGTTTTGGGGTGTGCAGCAGAGGAGACAGCCACTGTCTGTAGTGGATTTGAGGAGTATTCTCAGAGTGTGCGACATGTAGGCTGAATCTTTTTTTTAATAGTGTATTTTAAAAATGTTTACTTTCTAAATTTTCTTATTTAAATTTTATTTATTTTGGGCCATGCTGCACAGCACACGGGATCTAAATTCCTCCACCAGGGATCAAATTGGTGTCCCTTTCAGTGGAAGCTTTGAGCCCCAACCACAGGACTGACTCTTGAAAGGACAGTCTAAGGGGAAGAAGCACTAAGGCTAAAGCTTGCAGTGAAGGATGGCTTGGCATGCTTACAAAATGGGCAGGTGCGAGGTGACTGGGAGGGTTCAAATGGGAAGGGGGAGGGGGAAAAAGTGGTGGATAGGAAGCGCTTATGGGTGATGTTTCTGCCCTCTAGCTGATTACTGACCCTGACCTTGGCCGCTACCCTGCTCTGTTCTGTCACTGCCTAGGGTTCATTATGTTTCCATTATTGATTACTAAAGTATGTGCAAAAAGACTTTCCCAGTGGTTATAACTCATACAACTTGATCCTCTGTGGACCTGGAATGCATGGAAACAAAAGGAAACGAAACAAGAGAAGATCATTAGTGATTTTTCTTTATTATATTGCTTTTATTGTTATGATTCCCACCTCATCCCTTCCCTCTGAAACAAAATTTTGAAATTCATTGCAAGTATAAGCATTTCAAGAGTCTCTATATGTCATGAATGATTAATTTGTCTTTAGTCATTTGTGTTTCAAGCATCTGCTGTATTCTAGGCAAAGTCTAAGGCCCCTGTCTGCTCATAGAGAGGGGATTCACACTTTAGTGGAGGGGAAACTAATTGGGTAAGGAAAGTAAAGGGCTATTATATAGGTAGGTACACAGGTTTTTGCCTTTTCATACTGTTCGTGGAGTTCTCAAGGGCAAGAATATTGAAGTGGTTTGCCATTCCCTTCTTCAGTGGACCACATTATATCAGAGGAGATGAGATGAGGTGGTTGGATGGCATCATCAACTCAGTGGATGTGAGTCTGAGCAAACTCCAGGAGATGGTGAAGGAGAGGAAACCCAGCCTGCTGCAGTCCATGGTGTCAGAGAGTCAGACACAACTTAGTGATTGAACAACAACACAGGTTTTGGGGTGTGCAGCAGAGGAGACAGCCACTGTCTGTAGTGGATTTGAGGAGTATTCTCAGAGTGTGCGACATGTAGGCTGAATCTTTTTTTTAATAGTGTATTTTAAAAATGTTTACTTTCTAAATTTTCTTATTTAAATTTTATTTATTTTGGGCCATGCTGCACAGCACACGGGATCTAAATTCCTCCACCAGGGATCAAATTGGTGTCCCTTTCAGTGGAAGCTTTGAGCCCCAACCACAGGACTGACTCTTGAAAGGACAGTCTAAGGGGAAGAAGCACTAAGGCTAAAGCTTGCAGTGAAGGATGGCTTGGCATGCTTACAAAATGGGCAGGTGCGAGGTGACTGGAGGGTTCATGGGAAGAAGTAGAAGGTGAAGCTGTAAGATAGAGCTGGAGCAGGTTTAGAGGGCTGCGGAATGCTGGGGTAAGGAGAGAGTCTGGTGTGATAGGGAATTACTCCAAAATCTGAATGGGTTGTGTCTCAGTGGGTGGGATTTGACTGTGAAGAGCTTGGGAAGTAATCATTGATAGCTTCATGTTGGATTGTTGTCCTACATGAATCATGTCGGACTCTCTGCGACCCCATGAACTACAGCATGCCAGGCTCCCCTATTCTTCACTACGTTGGGTATTTCAGTATTCTTAAAAGCTTCTGGAGTCTCATTGACGAGAACAGTCGTGGTTACCCTGACTCCTCTCTACAAGCCACCAGCTATTGCCTTGACCTCCTCCAACTGGCCTGGTGCTTAAGCTGGGTCTCATCTTTTCTCTAGCCGTCTTCCTGCGTACAGGTGGAAGCACCTGTTGCCTTGGCCCCTGCCTCTCTGTCTCCGAGTGAGATGAATGAATCTTGTTCCCTTCAGAGCCACAGCCAAAGGAGAGGCTTTGAGTAGATCAGTTCTGACTGTATTACGTCTGGGTGCTGGTTTTCTTTCCAGAAAGGCACTATCATTAATTAGACCAAAACAAACAAAGCAAATCCTAAACAGCTGAGCTTCTTATTTTCAAAGACCCGTAAACCTCATCAGCATAAAATAAATTAAATTTGGACTTTACGTAGTTCAGACATTCCTTTTGATGGAGTGTCCCACATTTTGTATTACTGTCTGGAATAGAGTTTTCTGAAGTCGTCCCAGATTTCTGATGGGTCACCCTGTAGATCTCAGATTCCTGGATAGAAATGAGCTCGGTACCCAGAAAGTTGCTCCAACCGAGAGCCTAGTGGGAAGTGAAGGACATTTGTGGCCAGCCTCTCCCAGAAACCTGGGATATGGACCTCCAGGCTGTGATTGTATAGTTGTTGTTGTCTGTTGTTGTCCTGTCTGACTCTTTTGGGGCCCCGTGGATTATAGCCTGCCAGGCTCCTATGTCCATGGGGTTCTCCAGGCAAGAATATTGGAGTGAATTCCCGTTTCCTTCTCTAGCCGATCTTCCCGACCCAGAAATTGAACCCAGGTCTCCTGCTTGGCAGATGGATTCTTTACCACTGAGCCACCAGGGAAGCCCATTCGCCTGTTTAAAAGTTCAGTTTGTATCTGAGATGTGTACATTTCAATATATGTTAGTTATATCTCAGTACAAATTCTAATTTTAAAAAGGTATCTTTATTTAAATTTTTTTTTAAATAAGAAATTTGAGCTGTCTTTTTCAGAAGATCTTGAGAATCAAAGGGACAATGTATCACTTGTGGTTTGTGTGTGTGTGTGTGCCAGTTTCCTCCTTTGAACTGTGACAAGCTAGGTTTTTCTTTGGGGTCTTCTGGGAGCTCTTCTAAACACCACATGTCTGGCTGTCAGGGGGCTTCCTGGTGGCTCTGTGATAAAAGAATCTGCCTGCAGGGCGGGAAATGTAGGAGACTGTGGTTCGATCCCTGGATTGGAAAGATTCCCCGGGAGAGGGCATGGCAAGCCACCCCAGTATGTCCTTGCCTGGAGAATCCTATGGACAGAGGAGCCTGGTGGGCTGTAGTGCACAGGGTCACAAAGAGTTTAATATGACTGAAGCAACTGAGGATGCACACACACACCGTCTGTCAAAACTGAGAAAAACCTGTTCACGAAGGGGCGTACCCTCTTCCACAGGGTTCTGCTAGTCACTTACTGGTGCTCAGTGACTTCCAAACCACGCCGGCAGCGGTGGTTCAGGACGTACGTTCACTGCTTAGAAATCATAGTAACAAGGCAGTACAAATGGGCTGTAAACATTTTTAACAGGTTGCAGACCCCTGGTATGTTAATTGGAGATTGCAGGTTCAGTTTTTTAATGTAGACTTTTCTGATTTTATAAAAAAATTCTCTTTTTATGTCTGTGCATGAATTTGGACTTAGGATAAAGTGAATCCTTGGCTAGAAGTCAGATCTCCATAGTTTGTTTTATAATTCAAGGTGGCACCTGTCCATACACATGGCCTTGCCGTGTAGCACCTGTGATGACGTGGTTAAATACTCTGTTACATGCCAGCAGGGCCCTGGTGCCCCTCCCTGGTCCATGCTCTACTTGCGGTCAAGTGGTTTTGTGAGAATAAAGAGACATCCTCTCATCTAGTATACTGATTACTTAAGCATTTCAGACTCTAGGGCAGAATGATCTTAACACTTCTGAAAGATAAATAACTCATTGGGGAAAATGTAGTGCAAATCATTCGATCAACAGCCTGTTTTGTTCAGCTCAAAGCGCTTTCACAATCAATAAAAGACAAGCAATCTAGTAGGAAAATGGTCAAAAGGCTTAAATGAGTAGGGTCACAGAAAGAAAGAAGATGGTCAGCTCATTTAGTTAAAGAACCACACAGTGTAGCAATCGATAGTCAGATTTCTGACACGCTCACCGAAGTGTCAGTCAGTGGTGGTTACAAAGTAAAATAGATCCCAGCACTGTTGGAGCGGGCACGCTGATCACTTTCAGACCCTGCTGCTCTTTGTATGACTTTAAATTGCTGCTGTGATGTTTTGGAGGGTTTGGGTGATGTGTCCAGAAAATGAGGCATGTTCTTTTGACCACAACAGTTTCCCTTCCATAAATTGATTTCACAGCTCCCTCAATATGTGCACATCTCTACAATGACTGTGATAGTCCCAACATTCCCAAACTGCAACCTCAGTATCCATGTATGATGAGTGAAATTATGGAGCCATGGTTTAATGGAATGCTGAAAAGCTTGGAGAAATGAAGGCGAAAGAAGGGAAGGAAGAGAAAGAGGGAGGAGAGGAGAGTGGGAGAGGATGACAGAGAGTGATTGGTTGTGTTGTGTGCTGCTGTTAGGGGAAAATGTTCACCACATAGAACAAAAAGAAGGCTATAAAATAGTAATATGATATTACCATATTTATATAAAAAGGGAAACAGAAAAGAAAAGTCTTAACTGCCTTGAACATTTCAGGAAAGAGCTGCAAAAGAAAGACAAAGTAAAACAATGATAAAAACCTTTCTGGTAGTGATTGACTCTAGGATTTGACATTAATGTTCAGAGAAAGAGGAGGGGTCTTTTATATTTCTCTGTCTACCATTCTGTGTTAATTCATTTTCCTTTTTTACACCAAACATGTGGATGTCTTTAGTTATGGGATAACTAATAAAAGTCCTCCATTCTTTCTCATTTTCTAATAATGCCCTAATCCTTCCTCATATTTGGTTCTAGAACTTTACTTTTTCAAGACTCTAAATACTTGTAGTTTTCCTTTTTTTCCCAGTTGATCAAGCTTCCATAGCCTTGGGCTTCCCTGATAGCTCAGGGGGTAAAGAATCTGCCTGCAGTGCAAGAGGCATGGGTTTGATTCCTGAGTCTGGAAGATCTCTTGGAGGAAGAAATGCAGCCCTCTCCAGCGTTCTTCCATGGAGAATCCCATGGACAGAGAAGCCTGGCAGACTACAGTCCAGAGGGTCGCAAAGAGTCAGACACAACGGAAGACTAAGCACTTCAGTAGCCTTAAGATATACTTCTTAAGAAGTGATTGTGTTTTGAATGACTTGTCCTGAGTACTCACTGGACTCTCCACCACAGGACTGGTCTGGGTGTGAGAACACCCAGCTTATTTCCTGGGTGGAGGAATTCACCCTGTGGGTTCTCAGTCAAAAGCAGTGATTGTGAACATGGACGCTGAGTAAGATGAGTTGGGTTGACTTGGCTCTACCCGCTCCTAGAGGTATGTCAGTGGATATGTTACTTAGCCTCTTCAGCCTCTGTGCTCATCTGTAACATGGGGCTATTAATTATATCTCAATAATGCTAGAAAAAATAATACCAACTTTACTGGGTTAAATGAATGACAAGGCATGCTACTTTTAAAACACTTAGAAGGGAGTTGGGAACATAGTCGTAATCACATCAGATATTATTCTTACATTTTATGGTTATATACCTCCCTTTTATTTTCAGTTTTCTTGCCTTTAAGATGGTTGAACAGAATAAAATGGAACCGCATATCCAGTTCAGTATTTGGTATTTGATACCGGCCTTCTGGTATGCGTGTGTGCATTAGTTGCTCAGTCATGTCTGAGTCTTTGCAGTCCCATGGACGAGCCCACCAGGCTCTCCTGTCGATGGAATTCTCCAGGCAAGAATATTGGAATGGGTTGCCATTCCCTTCTCCAGGGGATCTTTCCAACACAGGGATTGAACCCCCGTCTCCTGCATTGCAGGCTGATTCTTTACCATCTGAACCACCAGAGAAGCCCTTACCCTTTATTAAATCCTACATGACTTAAGGTTGTGTATAGTTGTTATGGTGTTTGACAGTAATTTTACTGGTTTGATTTTTTTTTTGATCAAAGCTTTTCAGCTAGCTTGAGTGATGACACATTACATGACTTACTTATGGGTTTTTTTCTCCACTGACAAAAATCATATATTTCAGTACATTGCAGTATCAAGAATGTGTTGTATAGAGGACCAAGAGTGGAAAGAAGATGTAATGTCTACCTCAGAGAAGCATGGAGAACATATGACTTGTACAGTCTGGGGAGGGGCTGCCCATAAAATGGACTATGTCAGTCAGACACAACGGAAGACTAAGCACTTCAGTAGCCTTAAGATATACTTCTTAAGAAGTGATTGTGTTTTGAATGACTTGTCCTGAGTACTCACTGGACTCTCCACCACAGGACTGGTCTGGGTGTGAGAACACCCAGCTTATTTCCTGGGTGGAGGAATTCACCCTGTGGGTTCTCAGTCAAAAGCAGTGATTGTGAACATGGACGCTGAGTAAGATGAGTTGGGTTGACTTGGCTCTACCCGCTCCTAGAGGTATGTCAGTGGATATGTTACTTAGCCTCTTCAGCCTCTGTGCTCATCTGTAACATGGGGCTATTAATTATATCTCAATAATGCTAGAAAAAATAATACCAACTTTACTGGGTTAAATGAATGACAAGGCATGCTACTTTTAAAACACTTAGAAGGGAGTTGGGAACATAGTCGTAATCACATCAGATATTATTCTTACATTTTATGGTTATATACCTCCCTTTTATTTTCAGTTTTCTTGCCTTTAAGATGGTTGAACAGAATAAAATGGAACCGCATATCCAGTTCAGTATTTGGTATTTGATACCGGCCTTCTGGTATGCGTGTGTGCATTAGTTGCTCAGTCATGTCTGAGTCTTTGCAGTCCCATGGACGAGCCCACCAGGCTCTCCTGTCGATGGAATTCTCCAGGCAAGAATATTGGAATGGGTTGCCATTCCCTTCTCCAGGGGATCTTTCCAACACAGGGATTGAACCCCCGTCTCCTGCATTGCAGGCTGATTCTTTACCATCTGAACCACCAGAGAAGCCCTTACCCTTTATTAAATCCTACATGACTTAAGGTTGTGTATAGTTGTTATGGTGTTTGACAGTAATTTTACTGGTTTGATTTTTTTTTTGATCAAAGCTTTTCAGCTAGCTTGAGTGATGACACATTACATGACTTACTTATGGGTTTTTTTCTCCACTGACAAAAATCATATATTTCAGTACATTGCAGTATCAAGAATGTGTTGTATAGAGGACCAAGAGTGGAAAGAAGATGTAATGTCTACCTCAGAGAAGCATGGAGAACATATGACTTGTACAGTCTGGGGGGAGGGGCTGCCCATAAAATGGACTATGTCAGTCAACATGTTATTTGACTGAGAAACTGATTGGAGGAAAATTGTGAGTGATTTGTTATTCTTTCAAGGACCCCAAAAGGAGAAGCTGGGAAATTAGTATTCCTGGAATCCACACTTTTTCTACTTTTTTGAATTCTAAATTTTGCCTTTGTGTTTGGCTCAGGTCCTCTGAATGTGATTTTCTTAACTGAAAAAACCCAAGCCTGCGGGTGGATGGGTGCTGTGGAGAGACATATCCCTTTTGAAGGTCATGAGAGACATGACCTTCAAAATGGCCTGGGAGCCTGATAAGCCCAATGACAACTGTGCTTGGGTCGGGTGTTGAGCATGCCGTGGGACTGCCCTGTGCATGCGGGACCCCCCATCTTGGCTTACTCATCTCACTCAGTTCTTACAAATATCCTGGAATCTGGACATTTTGCCTGTGAAGAGTGGAAGCGTAAAGGGGTCAGTTTTTCTTGCCCAAGTCACAACGTTGCTGATTCACAGAGCCTGGATCAGATGGAGCCCAGGTCTTACCTGCTCCTTAACTCATGTACCTTTTTTTTCTCTCCCTCTAGCCTCCTTGGTTAACGTCTTTATTTCAGGAACCACTGAGTAGGTATTTAATCTCTTCCCCAGCATCATTAACTTGTGTTGTTGGTTACAAAGGGGATTAGACTTGGGAGTGAGCTTGGGAAAGGAGCTCAGAGTCATGGGGCAGAGGTGAGGGAAGACATGTATTTACTGCTTAGTCAGCTGAGACACAGGCGAGGACAATAGTGATGTGGAGGGTAGATACCTTGCTTTTTATTCTGTCTCACTTGCCTTGCTTTACTTTGAATCAGTAATAGTCACTTTTCTCGTACGTAACAACAACAACAACAAAAACCTCTATTACTTGTCTAGCAGGGTTTGTGTGAAACGTAAATGGCAAAAGCCCATAAAATGTCCCCCATATTTTTTGGCCAAATGCACATGCCCCCCATTCTGCTTGTGTGCATGCTCAGTCACTTGAGTCATGTGTGAGTCTTTGCAGCCCTATGGGCTGTATCTTCTGTCCATGGGATTTTCCAGGCAAGAAGACTGGAGTGTGTTACCATTTCTTCTCCAGGGGATCTTCCTGACCAAGGGATCGAACCTATGTCTGTTCCATTTCCTGCACTGCAGGCATATTCTTTACTGCTGAGCCACCAGGGAAGTCCTCCCACTGTGTTTAGTAAACCTTCAATGGCAGTAATAGCCATGAGGGTCCAGCCCTTGGTAGAGAAACCTTCTAGAATGTCTCTATTCTTCCTAGCATTTTTACAGGGTCACCTTTGCATAGACATATATTTAAAATAGCATGTTGGAAAGCACACTTTTCCAAGTTTAGCCCCCTTCCCTGCTGCAGGTAGAACTTAGAGAGTGGCTTAAGGCTTGCCTCCAGTTCTTAGTGATATTCTCACAGGAGTGCCTGTTTGTGCCATATGGGAACCTGGGCTATGTTTCTTTGGACAGAGGAGGAAAAATAAAGAAGTCACATAGCATGTGACACTGCTTAATCTCATAGCCCTCGCTCTAGTTCTTACAAATATCCTGGAATCTGGACATTTTGCCTGTGAAGAGTGGAAGCGTAAAGGGGTCAGTTTTTCTTGCCCAAGTCACAACGTTGCTGATTCACAGAGCCTGGATCAGATGGAGCCCAGGTCTTACCTGCTCCTTAACTCATGTACCTTTTATTCTCTCCCTCTAGCCTCCTTGGTTAACGTCTTTATTTCAGGAACCACTGAGTAGGTATTTAATCTCTTCCCCAGCATCATTAACTTGTGTTGTTGGTTACAAAGGGGATTAGACTTGGGAGTGAGCTTGGGAAAGGAGCTCAGAGTCATGGGGCAGAGGTGAGGGAAGACATGTATTTACTGCTTAGTCAGCTGAGACACAGGCGAGGACAATAGTGATGTGGAGGGTAGATACCTTGCTTTTTATTCTGTCTCACTTGCCTTGCTTTACTTTGAATCAGTAATAGTCACTTTTCTCGTACGTAACAACAACAACAACAAAAACCTCTATTACTTGTCTAGCAGGGTTTGTGTGAAACGTAAATGGCAAAAGCCCATAAAATGTCCCCCATATTTTTTGGCCAAATGCACATGCCCCCCATTCTGCTTGTGTGCATGCTCAGTCACTTGAGTCATGTGTGAGTCTTTGCAGCCCTATGGGCTGTATCTTCTGTCCATGGGATTTTCCAGGCAAGAAGACTGGAGTGTGTTACCATTTCTTCTCCAGGGGATCTTCCTGACCAAGGGATCGAACCTATGTCTGTTCCATTTCCTGCACTGCAGGCATATTCTTTACTGCTGAGCCACCAGGGAAGTCCTCCCACTGTGTTTAGTAAACCTTCAATGGCAGTAATAGCCATGAGGGTCCAGCCCTTGGTAGAGAAACCTTCTAGAATGTCTCTATTCTTCCTAGCATTTTTACAGGGTCACCTTTGCATAGACATATATTTAAAATAGCATGTTGGAAAGCACACTTTTCCAAGTTTAGCCCCCTTCCCTGCTGCAGGTAGAACTTAGAGAGTGGCTTAAGGCTTGCCTCCAGTTCTTAGTGATATTCTCACAGGAGTGCCTGTTTGTGCCATATGGGAACCTGGGCTATGTTTCTTTGGACAGAGGAGGAAAAAATAAAGAAGTCACATAGCATGTGACAGCTGTAAAACATCTCTCTGTGATAGCTGACTGCTTAATCTCTAGATGAACTTCAGAAAACTGCCTTTTGAAAGGGAATTACAAATTTCTCCAAAAGAAACTTCTGGACACCTGATTCAAGGGCATTGAGGACAAATCTATTTTAAACGTAACTTAGGAAGCACACGGGTAGAGGAAAAAGAAACCAAATAGGGAGAATTCTTTTCTTTTTTTATTTTTTGGCCACTTCTATTGGTCCTTCATCTATTCGTTTTCATCCATCTTTGTTCTCTGGCTTGTGTGGGCCTCCCATCGCAGTGGCCTCTCTCGTCGCAGAGCACCGGCTCTGGGCGCATGCGCTCCAGCGTGCTGTCTTGGTAGTTGGACACATCGGTCCAGCTGCTCTGCAGCATGTGGGATCTTCCCAGGCCAGGGATTGAACTGCTACCCCTTGCACTACAAGGCAGTGCCCTTACCCACTGGACCACCAGGGAAGCCCTAGGGAGAACTCTTTTTTTTTTTTATCTTTGGGGGGTGGGGTTGGGAGGGAGGGGGATGGGCAGGCCACTTCTGTTGGTCTTCCATTTCTCCATTTTCACCTGACTTTGTTCTTTGGCTCCTGTGGGCCTCCCATTGCGGCGGCCTCTGTTGTCGCAGAGCACCGGCTCTGGGCGCATGCACACCAGAGCTCCGGCTCGGTAATTGGGCACATCGGTCCAGCCGCTCTGCGGCATGTGGGATCTTCCCAGGCCAGGGATCGAACTGGCACCCCTTGCACTGCAAGGCGGTGTCCTTACCCACTGGACCACCAGGGGAAGCCCCTAGGGAGAACTCTTAACCAGGTATTTCCTCTTTGTTTTCTATTCCCCTCCCTGCAAAGATGCTAATTGTAAGAAAAAGAGATTGTGAAAAAGGCCTGGCTTTAAAACAGACTTAGTTCTTCTCAGGTTGTTACATCTTAAACTGATTGGGCACCTTCTGTATTTGAGAGACTAAAATTAAAGTTGGTTAAAAAGAGTGATGTTGAAACCCACTAAGTTTCTTATCTGCTAGTGAAATCTTCAGTTGTTTTAAAAATTGTATTCAACCTTGAATTGAAAAAGATGTTCACCTTATTATAATGTACAATTTTCCTAAATTCTGATTAACTGGACTTCCGTAGCGATCCAGTGGGTGAAGAGTCTGCCTTGCAGTGCAAGGGACGCCGGTTCGATCCCTGGCCTGGTAAGATCCCACATGCTGTGGAGCAGCTAGACTGGTGTGTCCAATTAGGAGCCTGCGCCCTGGAGCGCATGCGCCCAGAGCCGGTGCTCAGCAAGGAGAGAGGCCACTGCAATGGGAGGCCCACAGAGGCCAAAGAATAAAGATGGATGAAAATAATTAAATAAAACCAATAAAAGAGGCTAAAATTAAAAATAAAAATTCTGATTAACCAAAATCTGGTAATAATGTCAAACATTTCATTACAGTGCTGTTAGAATGTATGTATAAAGATGCCTTTTGGTGCTCTGTTTCTTTAAAAGCTACAGTCTCATCCATCCCAGGTGCTACCAGGATTGTGTGGCCAGAAGCCTGTGAGAAAGCCCCCTTGGCCTCCTGCCACAAAACCCATTCATCATACTTTTTGGAAGTGATAGCATAGATGCACATATTGAAAATATATTGTGGTACCATGTGACTTAGGGCCTTCCCAGGTGGCGCAGCTGGCAAAGAATCCACCTACCAATGCAGGAGGTGTAACAGATGATCCCTGTGTCGGGAAGATCCTCTGGAGTAGGAAACGGCAACCACTGAAGTATTCTTTCCTGGAAAGTTCCATGGACGTTGGAGCCTGGCGGGGTATAGTCCATTGGGATCGCAAAGAGTTGGCCATGAATGAGCATGAATAAGGATAAGGATGTGGCTTAGGAACAGAGAATCATACATTTCTCAATAACCCATGAGAGCATTTCTCTACTTAAGTTGAGTAGTGTCAGCTTAAGTGACCATATCAGAAGTAAACATGATTAACAAACAACCACATTTTACTTACATACTTTAAGAAAACCACAGGTGTGCAGATAAAGATGTTTTGTTCATCACAGTCCTCTGAAGACATGCTACTTGGAAACATCAGCTTGGTATTTAGACCACTGTTCTTATAAATGTATTGAATGCATAAATGAATGAAGAGCATAAGGAATACAGACATTAGATTAACTTACATGGATGACGTGTTACTGTAATTTTGAATCTAGCAAATGCTTCTTTGCTTAACCCTCTGAATTATGGCTAACTTCCCTCCAAACCACCGATTTTGGTTTTATAATCTCTTTATAGAATCGTGTTGCTTCTTCCTCACCCCAAGTCCTTCCCCCACTTTTGAGGAGAGAACACAACCTCACCACCATAAGCAGTTCTTTATTAGGCAGACTTATTTTGGAAAGGGGTTTTAGAAAACGCTAGTTAATGAAATTTTCAGCAAAGTCTGTCTGCAGCCACAAAAAGCATGATTAAATTTTAATTAAAATATACTTAATTAAATCTTATTGACTGAAAATAAATGGAAAAAGTTATTAACCTCTTTAACTGTTTTCAACCAAGCTTTTAGATGCCCTGCCTGGGGGATACTGCCTGGCAGACAGAAAGCCTGTGTGAAGGGATGGATCTTATTTCCTAACCTACCACGGTTTGGTTCCCTGTTGGCTTCTGGGGCCATATTGGCACATGGTGTTCAGCCTTTTTTTCTCATTTTCCCAGCAAATTATCTGCACATAAATAAACCAAATTATGAGGCAAAAAGCTGTATTCTTTGAATTTCGTTTTTACCTATGAGCAAAAGATATTGGAAAAAATGCGTGAAGCCTTACGACATTCCCACCCTGAGGTTGTTTTTTTTTTTTTCTTTTGGCAAACTTCTTTCTAATCTAGAAATACCCATTTCCCAATGTCTTTCCATATTTGAACCATTTTTAAAAAGATTATTTATTCCCTTTCTGATTCTAGACTTTCTGGGAGGGGTCATCTCAAGTGGAAAGGGCAATAAACACAATTTAATGGAAGGGGCCTCTATAAAAAAGTATCATTTTGTTCTTGGGAGATATTTTGTGATTTGAAAACAGTGAGAAGATATTCAGGATGTTTGTACATTTTCTCCTGTAGTAACTTTTCCTTAATGAAAATGTTGTGATAGTCCTCTTTCTAATCGGAGCTCATTCTGAAGGCTCTGGAAAAATCATAATTTTTGCTCTTAAGAAGTTCGTAAATAAAAATGGAATTCATCTGAATAGTTATGGAGGACCTAGTATAATCAGAATTAAAGGTAAGTATGTCTGCATGCTAGGTCACTTCAGTCATGTCTGACTCTTTGCTACATTATGGACTGTATCCAGCCATGCTCCTCTATCCATGGGATTCTCCAGACAAGCATACTAGAGTGTGTTGCTATTTCCTTCTCCAGGGGATCTTCTGAATCCAGGGATCCAACCCAAGTCTCTTACATCTGCCGCGTTAGCAGGTGGGTTCTTTACCACTAGCGCCACCTGGAATGTGTCAAAGTTGTCTAGGAAAGAAAAATGAAAGCAGAAGGGACAGAAAAATAGGTCAGAAAAACTCAGAAGGGGCAGAAAAAATAGGCCATTTCAAGGAGGATGGAGGATCACTATTTCTCCAAGTTAAAGGTGAGGGATCCAAAAGACTATTAAATAAGTCAAGCTAAACTGCAGTGACTAAAATGTCCTAAAATAGAAAATGGATAAAACACAGTCGGTGTTTGTTTTTCTAGCTCACAATCCAAAGCTGTGTTCCTGGACAGTTAGCTGCCCTCTTCCATGTGGTGATTCAGGGACCCAAGGTTCTTCACTGCCTTGGTTCCACTGCCCTTAGGGCTTGATGTTGTTCATGGAAGTAGAGAGAGAGCATGAGGAGGCACAGCTGCCTTTTTAGAGATTTCCCTGGTTACGGTACCGTGGTAGCTGGGATTGTGTGCTCCCAGTGCAAGGGGCCCTGGTTGAGGAGCTGGATCCCAAACATGCTGCAGCTGGAGAATCCTACGTGCCATGGTAAGGATCCAGGATCCCATGTGCTGCAGCTGGGACCTGACATGGCCAGATAAGTGAATAACAATAAATATTAAAAAGAAAATGTGAAAAGAAGTCAAAAGAAGAAAAAGAAGAGGCATTTATCCTTTCTGCTCACATTTTATTGGCTAGAACTCACCCATCAGTACACTCCTAATTCCAGGGGGATTGAAGAGACATGGGCCAGCCCAGGAAGGAAGGGAAACAGATTCTAATGACAGCTAGCACCTATGTCACAGAGACAATCTAGGTGAAGGTGTGCAAGGGATTGGCCAGTAAGCCCCCTTGGCCTTGCTGATGTATTTCCTTTGGCCAACACAGTGCTGTAGAAGTTTTAAACTCTAACCAATATCAAACGTTCAGGAGACTTAATATGAGTATCTGGCTTTCTGACTCTTGGAAAGTTTGATTCTCTAGCAGTGTTTACCTCTATTATTGCTTCATTCTCGTCTAGAGTTAAGTGGGGGCTCTGCCTTTAGAGTGGACTTGAGTTGTTTTGTTTGCATGGTTCTGGCTGCTCTCTGTCGTCCCCTAAGAAAGCCAAGCACTGATTGCCTTATCTTTTTAAAGCAGGCCTGCTTCCCTCATTCTGCATCATTCCAGGACTGGAAACCAGAACACTGATTCACAGCTCCAAACTCTGCCTCTGTCTCTCTCTCTGTGTCACTCTCTCTCCTAACACCTATTTGACTGTTTATCCATGTACCTACATACTTTTCACCTACCTGTATTTCTCTATTTTTCTCTCTTTCTCTCTCTCTCATTATACCAGATAGATTAGAGGCGACACCCATCTGTAACTTAACTGGGTCTAAGAAATAATGTTTTGTTTGGTTCAGGATGGTTTCAGTGAGTTCACTGAATTGCAGATGCTGTTGAGAGGAAGAGAGAAAGGGAGGGAGAAGGAGGAGGAAAAGACATGAAGGAAACAGTGAAGGGAATGCATTCTATGGGTAAAACAAAAACCCAAAAAACACAGAATAACCCCTTCTAGGTTTCTGCATAAACACCAATCTGCATTCTGCACGAATGTGTTTTCCAAGCCCTGTTATATGCTATCTAAGATTTGTAGTTGGAAATGGGATCTTCACTCTCTAAAACTAGACTAGAGAAATCTATGTTTCTTTTTGTGATAGTTGTTACTAGGGCCAGTTATAGGCATAGATGGGACATGGTAAAGAGATGAGACATAGCAGTGAGCCAAGAGAAAACCCTTCCAGTCTGATTGAAAAGGCTCTTCCTGGGGATTTATGAGACCCGGCTCTAGAGAGACGAGTGTCTGGGTAGTGATCCGGTGCTTCTCTTTCTACTTCACAAAGAAGTGGTAGACAAAGTCAGTGTCTGATGTCACCTGTTAGAGCTCACGCACTGAACTCACAGGCAGGAGGACTCAAGGAAGCCGTCTCCATCACGGCCCAGCTGGCAGTGGTGATTAGAAGAGAAAAATGCCAGGAACTGAAACTTGGATTGCTTTTGATCCAGATAACAGCTAGGGCTGTGAAGTGGGGGAGCATTCAGGCAGGCGAGGGGAGTTTCTGTGAGTTCATCTTCTGAGCCTATAAATGAGGGTAGACCTCCCTGGTAGCTCAGCTGGTAAAGAATTCGCCTGCAATGCAGGAGATCCAGTTTGATTCCTGGATTGGCAAAATCCCCTGGAGAAGGGATAGGCTACCTACTCCAGTATTCTTGGGCTTCCCTAGTGACTTAGCTGGTAAAGAATCTGCCTGCAGTACTGGAGACCTGGGTTCAATTCCTGGGTTGGGAAGATCCCTCAGAGGAGGGCATGGCAAAACTCTAGTATTCTTGCCTGGAGAATTCCATGGACAGAGGAGCCTGGTGGGTTTCAGTCCATGGGTCACAAAGAGTAGGACACGACAGCGCAACTAACCCTTTCACTTTCAATTACAGTGCAGTCTTAAAGCCATATAGCAGCTTACTGTTTACTAAGTAAGCCCTGTTTTAAAAACCCAGTGATAGGTGGTAATGCCTGGTAATCAAGTATCTGAGATGCTAAAGATTGAGATGGAATTTCTAGTCCTCGCTACAGATGGAAATCACTACAGAAGTATTTAATAATACAGACTCCAAAGTTTTATTTCAGGCTTGCATGAAAACAACTCTGCGTAGCTGGGAGGAGGCACAGGATCCTGAATTTTTATCAAGTGATTGTTATGCAGCCAGCTTGGTGCTGGTCTGACCATCCACATCTGAGAAATGCTGGGTGAAGTGACTTGCCTAAGGATGAAGAGCACATATATAGCAGATCCAGGTCCAAACTCAGCTGCATCTTTTACTCTGAATTGAGTTCCTTTTCTGGAACCAGAGTTCAGCTACTGCTTAATAGGTTTGATGATAAACTCATTGTTAAGCATCTCTTGTGCTGAAACAGTGCTCATATGTTTTATTTCATCCTGACTGCATCTTTTACTTTTGAATTGAGTTCAAATTTCTGGTAAGAAAGTGTTGGGAGTGCGTTTTTTATCGAGTCGAGGGAGTCCTTCTGTGACCGGGGTTCCCCCCATCACGGCCCAGCTGGCAGTGGTGATTAGAAGAGAAAAATGCCAGGAACTGAAACTTGGATTGCTTTTGATCCAGATAACAGCTAGGGCTGTGAAGTGGGGGAGCATTCAGGCAGGCGAGGGGAGTTTCTGTGAGTTCATCTTCTGAGCCTATAAATGAGGGTAGACCTCCCTGGTAGCTCAGCTGGTAAAGAATTCGCCTGCAATGCAGGAGATCCAGTTTGATTCCTGGATTGGCAAAATCCCCTGGAGAAGGGATAGGCTACCTACTCCAGTATTCTTGGGCTTCCCTAGTGACTTAGCTGGTAAAGAATCTGCCTGCAGTACTGGAGACCTGGGTTCAATTCCTGGGTTGGGAAGATCCCTCAGAGGAGGGCATGGCAAAACTCTAGTATTCTTGCCTGGAGAATTCCATGGACAGAGGAGCCTGGTGGGTTTCAGTCCATGGGTCACAAAGAGTAGGACACGACAGCGCAACTAACCCTTTCACTTTCAATTACAGTGCAGTCTTAAAGCCATATAGCAGCTTACTGTTTACTAAGTAAGCCCTGTTTTAAAAACCCAGTGATAGGTGGTAATGCCTGGTAATCAAGTATCTGAGATGCTAAAGATTGAGATGGAATTTCTAGTCCTCGCTACAGATGGAAATCACTACAGAAGTATTTAATAATACAGACTCCAAAGTTTTATTTCAGGCTTGCATGAAAACAACTCTGCGTAGCTGGGAGGAGGCACAGGATCCTGAATTTTTATCAAGTGATTGTTATGCAGCCAGCTTGGTGCTGGTCTGACCATCCACATCTGAGAAATGCTGGGTGAAGTGACTTGCCTAAGGATGAAGAGCACATATATAGCAGATCCAGGTCCAAACTCAGCTGCATCTTTTACTCTGAATTGAGTTCCTTTTCTGGAACCAGAGTTCAGCTACTGCTTAATAGGTTTGATGATAAACTCATTGTTAAGCATCTCTTGTGCTGAAACAGTGCTCATATGTTTTTATTTCATCCTGTGCTCATACTGCAAGGTCAGCATTTTCTATTCACAGTTTTCTAAAAAAGTTACATTGGGAGATAATCATTTAACAATATTGTGTCATTTTCTGCTGTACAATAGCACAAATTGGTCATACCTGTCCCCAGCCATCCCATCCCTCTAGGTCATCGGAGTCAGACTGGGCTCCCCATGTTACATAGTAGCTTCCTCCTAGTTGTCCACATTACACATGATAGTTTGTATATGTTAGTGATACTTTGCAGATCAGGATACTGAGGCCAAGGAAAGTTCAGTACCACTTTTTATGCCCCCATGTTTTTGTTATTGGAAGAGTAAAATAAAATTCAAATTTAGCTCATCAGTAGGGTGACCTCATACCAATGCCATACAAGTATTTCTCTAGATTTCTACCCTTTAAATCTTACTCTAAATTGAATCATATAAAACATGTCTTTACATGTTCTATTTATTAAGTCAATAATTATGTTCATAATAGGAAAAGAAATATTAAATAGAAGGGTTGCCATTTCACGCCTAAGGAGAAGCAAGCTATTGATCTCCCATGCCATTATCAGGTGGACTCATCTCCCACCGTGCTTCTCCAAGGATGGGCCAAGGATGCAGTGTGAGTGCCACCTGGGAGCTTGCTAGAAAGAGAGACGATTATCAGGTACCACCCCTCATGTGTTGACCCAGCATCTGTGTTTTAACAAGAGCTCCAGGAATGCCTGCGCACATCAAGTTTGAGAAATACTGAAGAGTCACTGGAAACCAGATACCTTATGGAGAAGTAAACAGGCTCATCATCTGCCAACACAAATGTGAGAAGTGATGATTGACAGAGCAGAAGCCTGGGGCTCAACTCTGGAGAGGGTTTGTAGGTTGAACTAAGGGGACTTATACAAAAAAAAAAAATGTTTTCTTTGGTTGCCTTTGTAGAGTTGTCAGCATATTTATTAAACTCCTATTGTCAGGGTGAACATGCTAGAAGGATCCATTTACCTTGGAACGTAACAGCATAAAACATAGTCCTTCTTATGAGTGCATAGCCAGTGCTTTTTGATCATGAAGTGATTTACTGTTGAAGTTCTGCTGGGAGAACTAGATTTAGGAGACTTGTCAGGACACAGAGTCTACTTAAAGGAAATAATTTTTTTTTTTTTGCCCTGATTATGGTTTCTCTGTTACTTATATCCCTTTCTTGAAGACTCTGAGGGAGACTGTAATGAACATTGAGATTCTAAAAAGCCATATTAATCATCTCTTATTAGTAAGAGTTAGATTATTGGTATTTTTTGGTACTTGTGCAAGGAATCACTTGTTACCAATTTTTGTTTCTTCTGGCAATAAATTATAATTTGTTTTCATGTGTAGTGTCCC
This sequence comes from Tragulus kanchil, assembly GCA_022376925.1. NCBI lineage: Eukaryota > Metazoa > Chordata > Mammalia > Artiodactyla > Tragulidae > Tragulus > Tragulus kanchil. Next base: position 58,285,091 of record JAIOJX010000026.1, read on the forward strand.
CAGAGTGTGACTTACAGAGGAATCTGAGTGATAAAAATCACTTTAACAAATAGTTTTGTGTGTACTTGTATTTTTGGTCTGAGTGGGAAAAATCTACATTTCACCCAAAGCACAGAGGATCTATTTCCGCATCAGCCTAATAATGAGTCAGTAATTGGTGTGTAAGCCCTTCATTCTCCAAGTTTTCTCACGGGGCATAATTTGTCTCTTATTTGTCAAGGATGGGTTCTGAGAAACAACACTGCCATTCATGATGGGCAGAGCAAATGTACTAAAACATTATCATAGCTGGGATTAATGGTCCACTATGGATTTATGTCAAGAATGTTAATGATTTGTTTATGAATAAGTGGGCCTGTCGCATGGTGAAACAGTGGCCTGCAGAATTGCTGAATGGACAGTTTGCTTGCAGAGGATTCTTGGAGGAAATAAATACTCTTGCCAGGCCTTCTGCATCTCTTAAATCGCTGCTGTGAATTAACTTTGGGATTAAAATGGTGGCATTTACCTGACAAGATTCTGGGCTCCAATTGCTGATCTTGTAATTCTAAATTTTCTTGATATAGCACAAAGAAAGAATATCTTTTTAGCGTTGAAAATAACTTATTTTGGGTAAAACATTTTGCAGAAATAGTGATTTTTTAAATATCTGTCATTGAGCAAAATGTCTCCACCACCACCCCATCACCAGATTATGTGTTCGTCTTTGGAAAAGCACGTTAACCCATGGAAGACACGAATTGGCAGTAGATTTTAATTGGTAGATGAATGTCAGTTATTGCCAGGCAAAGCTGAGGAAATGTAGAGCAAATCAAGATTATATAATGGTTCACATACACACACATAGGTTGATATAAAAACTATATGTGTGTGTATAGTTTGTATGTGTGATGGATGTGTATATGTGTGTGGAGGGGCTTGCAGTATAAATGTTTATGATGTAATTTAAGATGTATATGTTAACAACTTTTTAAACAGCCACTTTTTATGAATGATGATGTTGGCTTTCTCTTAAGAAGACATTTTAAACTTAACTGTTAGTCTGTTTATGTAAAAAAGATTAATTTCTTTTTTTTGCTTTGGGATAGCACTAGCATAGTCAGATTTTTCTTACTTGTGTTCGAGGGCCTTAACTTAAATACCAAGGTAGCTTTATAGAAACTTCTAAGTGCAGTCTGGGAAGTTTCATACCACAAATATGACCTAAATGATATGAACACTTTTCTTTTCAGCCTAATAATGAGTCAGTAATTGGTGTGTAAGCCCTTCATTCTCCAAGTTTTCTCACGGGGCATAATTTGTCTCTTATTTGTCAAGGATGGGTTCTGAGAAACAACACTGCCATTCATGATGGGCAGAGCAAATGTACTAAAACATTATCATAGCTGGGATTAATGGTCCACTATGGATTTATGTCAAGAATGTTAATGATTTGTTTATGAATAAGTGGGCCTGTCGCATGGTGAAACAGTGGCCTGCAGAATTGCTGAATGGACAGTTTGCTTGCAGAGGATTCTTGGAGGAAATAAATACTCTTGCCAGGCCTTCTGCATCTCTTAAATCGCTGCTGTGAATTAACTTTGGGATTAAAATGGTGGCATTTACCTGACAAGATTCTGGGCTCCAATTGCTGATCTTGTAATTCTAAATTTTCTTGATATAGCACAAAGAAAGAATATCTTTTTAGCGTTGAAAATAACTTATTTTGGGTAAAACATTTTGCAGAAATAGTGATTTTTTAAATATCTGTCATTGAGCAAAATGTCTCCACCACCACCCCATCACCAGATTATGTGTTCGTCTTTGGAAAAGCACGTTAACCCATGGAAGACACGAATTGGCAGTAGATTTTAATTGGTAGATGAATGTCAGTTATTGCCAGGCAAAGCTGAGGAAATGTAGAGCAAATCAAGATTATATAATGGTTCACATACACACACATAGGTTGATATAAAAACTATATGTGTGTGTATAGTTTGTATGTGTGATGGATGTGTATATGTGTGTGGAGGGGCTTGCAGTATAAATGTTTATGATGTAATTTAAGATGTATATGTTAACAACTTTTTAAACAGCCACTTTTTATGAATGATGATGTTGGCTTTCTCTTAAGAAGACATTTTAAACTTAACTGTTAGTCTGTTTATGTAAAAAAGATTAATTTCTTTTTTTTTTGCTTTGGGATAGCACTAGCATAGTCAGATTTTTCTTACTTGTGTTCGAGGGCCTTAACTTAAATACCAAGGTAGCTTTATAGAAACTTCTAAGTGCAGTCTGGGAAGTTTCATACCACAAATATGACCTAAATGATATGAACACCTAGGCTCCTATATAATAAAATCAATGTATTATGTATCATATTTATTTCATGAAAGGACATCTGTACCTACCAACCAGAGAGCACCCATAATGGTGAATTCCCTTGATTCTTACAGCAGTCTTGACTGTTCGATGGTTATAAAGCTATGGAGTCAAGTCTCAGTGCAGGGTTATTTGAGTCCAGATGTCATGTTCTTTCTGTTGTATCAGAGGATCAAAATCATGTAGCTTCTCTCCCTTCTGTCCTGCTGTCACGACTGTCATGGATGAACTTAACAAATGCTGCTGAATCAAAATGACGGGCACCAGTGGGCATCCAGGTATCAGAAAACCTCTTGGCGCAAATCCAGTCTATCTGATTCTTCAAGAGGCCTGTGATCTCCCCAAAGATCATTTTTTCGTATATCACATCATTAGCTTAGTGCATGTCTGATGGTGCTGGAGTGGAGGAACTCCCTGTTCATTTGTAAGTCGCTCTTATTCCTCTCTAGTCACTTACACTCTGTGTAAGTTATACTCCATCCCTAACTGGCAGCGTTGACAACAAGCAGCAGATAGATAGTCTTGACCTCTTCTTACTGCTGTAAAATTCATCGTAGAAGGGATTGAGAATAGACAAGCGTGCATTAATCAGAACTCTTTCAGAATTAAGAGAAGAACATGGTTTGTCAAGTTTTCAGCTTTATTAAATCCATTGTAATACTGTAATGGACCTCAGTACGGTCTATTACCATGATACACATGGTTGGATTTGAAATGGAGTTGTTACCGGAGACATATTAAACTTACATCCAAAGGAGATGTACTAAGCATCTGTGGTTAACACGGCATTGTTTACATGCTTGGGGACAAGTCCTAGGGAGGTATACTCAGGGAGCAGGTACGTCTATTCATGTGCAAATTGTGATTAGGATTCACCTGTGTGCAGGCTCCTTCATATTCCACTGCTCACATTTGCATCCCTTGAATGTTAGCCACTGCTCGCTAGAAATGCTAAATTTTAGTAGTATAGCATAATATCTCTTAAATACCAAGGTAGCTTTATAAAACTTCTAAGTGCAGTCTGGGAAGTTTCATACCACAAATCTGACCTAAATGATATGAACACCTAGGCTCCTATATAATAAAATCAATGTATTATGTATCATATTTATTTCATGAAAGGACATCTGTACCTACCAACCAGAGAGCACCCATAATGGTAAATTTCCCCTTGATTCTTACAGCAGTCTTGACTGTTCGATGGTTATAAAGCTATGGAGTCAAGTCTCAGTGCAGGGTTATTTGAGTCCAGATGTCATGTTCTTTCTGTTGTATCAGAGGATCAAAATCATGTAGCTTCTCTCCCTTCTGTCCTGCTGTCACGACTGTCATGGATGAACTTAACAAATGCTGCTGAATCAAAATGACGGGCACCAGTGGGCATCCAGGTATCAGAAAACCTCTTGGCGCAAATCCAGTCTATCTGATTCTTCAAGAGGCCTGTGATCTCCCCAAAGATCATTTTTTCGTATATCACATCATTAGCTTAGTGCATGTCTGATGGTGCTGGAGTGGAGGAACTCCCTGTTCATTTGTAAGTCGCTCTTATTCCTCTCTAGTCACTTACACTCTGTGTAAGTTATACTCCATCCCTAACTGGCAGCGTTGACAACAAGCAGCAGATAGATAGTCTTGACCTCTTCTTACTGCTGTAAAATTCATCGTAGAAGGGATTGAGAATAGACAAGCGTGCATTAATCAGAACTCTTTCAGAATTAAGAGAAGAACATGGTTTGTCAAGTTTTCAGCTTTATTAAATCCATTGTAATACTGTAATGGACCTCAGTACGGTCTATTACCATGATACACATGGTTGGATTTGAAATGGAGTTGTTACCGGAGACATATTAAACTTACATCCAAAGGAGATGTACTAAGCATCTGTGGTTAACACGGCATTGTTTACATGCTTGGGGACAAGTCCTAGGGAGGTATACTCAGGGAGCAGGTACGTCTATTCATGTGCAAATTGTGATTAGGATTCACCTGTGTGCAGGCTCCTTCATATTCCACTGCTCACATTTGCATCCCTTGAATGTTAGCATGTTAACCACTTCATGGTAAGAACTCTTCGCTAGAAATGCTAAATTTTAGTAGTATAGCATAATATCTCTGGTACAGAAAGCATATGTAGTTAAATGATCTAATTCTCTAATACTTATATATCTTAGATTTAGGATTTCCTTCCCCCATCCCCTCCACAGATGTGATTATTGATAAGAGTGATTCTAAAGAAAGCTGCAAACCCATTCTATTACCTCCCGGGCCCCAAACCCTTTTATATCAGGAATTTTTCACCTGGCTCTATCAACCTCTAGAGGCCTGTCATCCTCTAGGACACTCAAGTAGAATCGTTAGATTCATTAAAATCGCCAGGGGTTCTTGTTAAAAATGGAGAGGCCTTTCTCCTACTGAGAAATTCATTGTAACCAGCATCCCAAAGAATACTGATGTAGAATGGGCTCTATACATGGACTTCATGTGACAGATGACCAACGAACTTCTGAAATGCTTTTGTAGACTTGGATTCTGTCATTTTTCCAGGGACAGGATCCAAATTGTTACTTAGATTTTGAAAAGGGTCTGAAATCTGAAAAGAATTTATTAGCCATTGTTCTTGTGATTGAAAGGAAGGATATTCATTGTAACCATACAGTTGTTACATTTCGAGCTTGGGAGGTAAATGGACGGAATTCATAGGCAGTGTGATGAAACCATATAATGGGGAAACTATTAGAATGAAACATGTTTACTTTCAAATGAACAAAAATGGACTGCTTTTGGAATATGATTTTATGTACTTTGCCAATAGCACTTAAAATACAATAATAGTTGATGACCAGATGACATTTACAGAAAGAGCAGCTGATGTTATAGATGCGGAAGTACAGTATTATACCTTACTTGAGCCAGGTGACCTGGGCTGTGCAGACCTCTTATGTTCTTTTAGGAGAACAGACAACCTGAGAACCCCTTCAGACAATTGTCCACCTCATCCCAGTACCCTTGGAAGATCTGAGCTCATGGCAAATACCTCGTTCATTTTCATAGGAATAGAATGGCAAGAAGGCATTAGCTAAGCTTAGTTACATGTTATCAACATAATTGTGATTAGGATTCACCTGTGTGCAGGCTCCTTCATATTCCACTGCTCACATTTGCATCCCTTGAATGTTAGCATGTTAACCACTTCATGGTAAGAACTCTTCGCTAGAAATGCTAAATTTTAGTAGTATAGCATAATATCTCTGGTACAGAAAGCATATGTAGTTAAATGATCTAATTCTCTAATACTTATATATCTTAGATTTAGGATTTCCTTCCCCCATCCCCTCCACAGATGTGATTATTGATAAGAGTGATTCTAAAGAAAGCTGCAAACCCATTCTATTACCTCGCGGCCCAACCTTCTATATCAGGAATTTTTCACCTGGCTCTATCAACCTCTAGAGGCCTGTCATCCTCTAGGACACTCAAGTAGAATCGTTAGATTCATTAAAATCGCCAGGGGTTCTTGTTAAAAATGGAGAGGCCTTTCTCCTACTGAGAAATTCATTGTAACCAGCATCCCAAAGAATACTGATGTAGAATGGGCTCTATACATGGACTTCATGTGACAGATGACCAACGAACTTCTGAAATGCTTTTGTAGACTTGGATTCTGTCATTTTTCCAGGGACAGGATCCAAATTGTTACTTAGATTTTGAAAAGGGTCTGAAATCTGAAAAGAATTTATTAGCCATTGTTCTTGTGATTGAAAGGAAGGATATTCATTGTAACCATACAGTTGTTACATTTCGAGCTTGGGAGGTAAATGGACGGAATTCATAGGCAGTGTGATGAAACCATATAATGGGGAAACTATTAGAATGAAACATGTTTACTTTCAAATGAACAAAAATGGACTGCTTTTGGAATATGATTTTATGTACTTTGCCAATAGCACTTAAAATACAATAATAGTTGATGACCAGATGACATTTACAGAAAGAGCAGCTGATGTTATAGATGCGGAAGTACAGTATTATACCTTACTTGAGCCAGGTGACCTGGGCTGTGCAGACCTCTTATGTTCTTTTAGGAGAACAGACAACCTGAGAACCCCTTCAGACAATTGTCCACCTCATCCCAGTACCCTTGGAAGATCTGAGCTCATGGCAAATACCTCGTTCATTTTCATAGGAATAGAATGGCAAGAAGGCATTAGTAACTCAGAGAAGACAAGGTATTAGTACAGGTGAAATAATCATGTTATCAACATAATTGACTTCAATTCTAAGAAAAATTATACTTTGAGGTTCAAAGAGAGAAGTAAATTAAAGCCAAATGGATGCCTGCTCTGGATTCATAGCTTTCTTTTGTCTGTTCTCTAAGACTTCTTGGTAGCAAGGACTTTTTGCAGAGTAGTGATAAGAACCTCATGGTCTTCAGACATAAGTTTTCTGTGCTTCCAGATAGTCAAATTAATAGGTAATTTTTCTTCAGGGACTAGGTCCACTTTTCTTTTTAAGAAATATTTGACAGTTGTTCTCTGGAATTGTCAGGTGCTCTATGTGAGAGAAGGTACACAGCTTCCTTTCTGTGTACCTTTCCATAATAGCAGGTGTCAGGGGAAGTGTGCGTGCTGGGTCACTTCACTCGTGTCTGACTCTTTGCAGCCCTGTCCACTGCAGCCCTCCAGGTCCTCCGTCCATGGGATCCTCCAGGTAAGCACACTGGTGTGGGTTTCCATGTCCTCCTCCAGGATGGAGAGAAAGCACAGGCCTAAAAATACGGTGGGAGCTGCAATAATGTGGTTTTGGTTGGTTAAGACGGGAAAGATCTATCAGCCTACAGTTGTTACATTTCGAGCTTGGGAGGTAAATGGACGGAATTCATAGGCAGTGTGATGAAACCATATAATGGGGAAACTATTAGAATGAAACATGTTTACTTTCAAATGAACAAAAATGGACTGCTTTTGGAATATGATTTTATGTACTTTGCCAATAGCACTTAAAATACAATAATAGTTGATGACCAGATGACATTTACAGAAAGAGCAGCTGATGTTATAGATGCGGAAGTACAGTATTATACCTTACTTGAGCCAGGTGACCTGGGCTGTGCAGACCTCTTATGTTCTTTTAGGAGAACAGACAACCTGAGAACCCCTTCAGACAATTGTCCACCTCATCCCAGTACCCTTGGAAGATCTGAGCTCATGGCAAATACCTCGTTCATTTTCATAGGAATAGAATGGCAAGAAGGCATTAGTAACTCAGAGAAGACAAGGTATTAGTACAGGTGAAATAATCATGTTATCAACATAATTGACTTCAATTCTAAGAAAAATTATACTTTGAGGTTCAAAGAGAGAAGTAAATTAAAGCCAAATGGATGCCTGCTCTGGATTCATAGCTTTCTTTTGTCTGTTCTCTAAGACTTCTTGGTAGCAAGGACTTTTTGCAGAGTAGTGATAAGAACCTCATGGTCTTCAGACATAAGTTTTCTGTGCTTCCAGATAGTCAAATTAATAGGTAATTTTTCTTCAGGGACTAGGTCCACTTTTCTTTTTAAGAAATATTTGACAGTTGTTCTCTGGAATTGTCAGGTGCTCTATGTGAGAGAAGGTACACAGCTTCCTTTCTGTGTACCTTTCCATAATAGCAGGTGTCAGGGGAAGTGTGCGTGCTGGGTCACTTCACTCGTGTCTGACTCTTTGCAGCCCTGTCCACTGCAGCCCTCCAGGTCCTCCGTCCATGGGATCCTCCAGGTAAGCACACTGGTGTGGGTTTCCATGTCCTCCTCCAGGATGGAGAGAAAGCACAGGCCTAAAAATACGGTGGGAGCTGCAATAATGTGGTTTTGGTTGGTTAAGACGGGAAAGATCTATCATCCTCAGAGTCAGAAAAAATGTTATTTAAGCAAACAGGAATATGTTTATCATTCTGTGTCTGTGTGTGTGTGTGTGTGTGCTAAGTCACTTTAGTCATGTACAACTTTTTGCCATCCTATGGATTGTAACCTGCCAGGATCCTCTGTCAATGGGATTTCCCAGGCAGGAATCCTAGAGTGGGTTGCCGTGCCCTCCAGCAGGAGATATTCTCCATCCAGAGACTGAATCCTTGTCTCTTATGTTTCCTGAACTGGAAGAAGTTTCTAGCACCATCTGGGAAGCCCAGTGATTTGTCATTAGGGAAATGCAAATAGAAACTATGGGATCCCTACCGTCTCACATCCACTTGGCTACTACCAAAAAGAAGAGAACAAGTGTTGGTGAGAACGTGGAGAAATTGGAACCCTTGTGCACTGTTCATGGGAATGTAAAATAATACAGCTACTTTGCCATTTGAGGATGGCCATTCCTCAAAAAAATAAAAATAAGGTCATTATGTTATCCATCAAAGGTAGACCTTTATGACTTCCATAAGGTGAAGTAAGTCAGTCACAAAAAGACAAATATTGTATGATTCCATTGATTTGAGGTACTTGGAAGTTGTTGAAATCATAAAGACAGAAAGTAGAAATGTGGTTGCCAGAGGCCGGGGAGAAGGCAAAACGAGGAAGTTACTGTTTAATGGGGACAGGGTTTCCATTTGGCAGGATGGAGCCAGATGGTGGTGATACTTACACAGCAGCATGCATGTACTTAATACTACTGAATGGTACACTTAGTGTGGTTAAGATAGCACATTTTATGTCACTGTGTGTATTTTGTGGACTTCCCTTGACTCAATGGTAAAGCATTTGCCTGTAATGCAGGAGAGGCAGAAGACGCAGATTTGATTCCTGGATGAGGGAGATCCTTTGGAGGAGGGCAAGGCAAGCCACTCCAGTATTCTTGCCTGGAAAGTCTCATGGACAGAGAAGCCGGTAGGGCTACAGTGAGCATTCAGCCTAGGGAAATAGCTAATTTATTTAACAAATGTCCTTCCATGCAGGGTGTCGCCTACGGAGTGGGAGATGGAGTAAGCTCAAATCCATGTTTGTTTCTTTTTCTCTTTGAACCTGATAGTTCTACCAAGTTAAAGTTACCTTTTTGTCCAAATGATTGAAATAATCTAAATTTTTTCTGTTGTTTTTTTTTTTTTTTTTTCTTTTGATGCTAATAGTATTTTCAAAGTATGGGGTTTTCACAGGATAGAAAGGTATGGAAGAGAAAGCAAAATTTATTAATACTCTGCTGTCAAGGCTTTGGTATTTATGTTATATTCCATTCTCTATACATATATATATATATATATATATAGATATAAGCACAGACATATGCTTACAAAACAGGAAAACAGGCCATGCATTCTACTTTGTGACCTGCTCATTTGACTTAGTGTATGTCATTTAACATAATTCCTTGATAGTATGTTTTCTGTTTGCATTTTTAAGTTCTAGGAGAAAAAGGTAATAGGTTGTTAGATAGTTCCCTGAGTGCTGTACCATTCTAACAGTGGAAGTAGATTAAGTCATAAACGATACACACAGTGTGGTCAAAGGTCTATCAGAGTGGGAGCTGCGTGGTAGGCATTGTTGGCAGAGGCAGTGGCAGCTGACAAGCATGGGAAGTGTGGGGCCAGCTGAGACCTTGTATTCTGGAATGCTGAGCCTGTTGGGCCTGGTTCTGAGTTGTTTATTCACTCCATAGTCACATGCCATGAATGCCTCCTGGGTGCGGAAATGTGTGCTGGTGTCTACGGGGTTGAAGGACCATCTTTTCTCTGAGAAGATGCTGGCAGAGTTGGGGAGGCAGAGACAGTTGCTCCCAATCATGCTACAGTTGAATATGGTACTATGTATAAAATAAATAACTTTTGGGAGCTTCCCTGGTGGTCCACTGGGTAAAGAGTCCACCTTGCAGTGCAAGGGGCACCAGTTTGATCCCTGGCAGAGGAAGATCCCACTTGCCGCAGAGCGGCTGGACCGGGGTGTCCAATTACAAGCAGTTGCTCTGGAGTGCATGCGTCCAGTGCCAGTGCTCTGCAGGGAGAGAGGCCACAGCGATTGGAGGCCCACACAGGCCAAAGAATTAAGGTGAATGAAAATAAATCAATAAAAAACCAAGAAAAGAGGCCAAAATTTAAAAAGAGAGAGAAAATATAACTTTTGAGAACCTCCCGTATGGCACAAGGTACTCTACTTAATGCATTGTGGTGTCTTGAATGGGAGGGAAGCCCAGAAAGGAGAAGTTGTATGTATATATATTGCTGATTTGTTTTGCTATGCAGTAGAAGCCAACACAGCATTGTAAAGCAACTATTTGTTGTGGCTTAGTCACTAAGTTATATCTGACTCTTTTTGAGCCCATGGACTATATAGCCCACTAGATTTCCCTGGGATTTCCCAGGCAAGAGTACTGGAGTGAGTTGCCATTTCTTTTTCCAGGGGATTTTCCTGACACAAGGGTCAAACCTGGGTCGCCTGCCATTCTGAAATAGTGTATGTCATTTAACATAATTCCTTGATAGTATGTTTTCTGTTTGCATTTTTAAGTTCTAGGAGAAAAAGGTAATAGGTTGTTAGATAGTTCCCTGAGTGCTGTACCATTCTAACAGTGGAAGTAGATTAAGTCATAAACGATACACACAGTGTGGTCAAAGGTCTATCAGAGTGGGAGCTGCGTGGTAGGCATTGTTGGCAGAGGCAGTGGCAGCTGACAAGCATGGGAAGTGTGGGGCCAGCTGAGACCTTGTATTCTGGAATGCTGAGCCTGTTGGGCCTGGTTCTGAGTTGTTTATTCACTCCATAGTCACATGCCATGAATGCCTCCTGGGTGCGGAAATGTGTGCTGGTGTCTACGGGGTTGAAGGACCATCTTTTCTCTGAGAAGATGCTGGCAGAGTTGGGGAGGCAGAGACAGTTGCTCCCAATCATGCTACAGTTGAATATGGTACTATGTATAAAATAAATAACTTTTGGGAGTTTCCCCTGGTGGTCCACTGGGTAAAGAGTCCACCTTGCAGTGCAAGGGGCACCAGTTTGATCCCTGGCAGAGGAAGATCCCACTTGCCGCAGAGCGGCTGGACCGGGGTGTCCAATTACAAGCAGTTGCTCTGGAGTGCATGCGTCCAGTGCCAGTGCTCTGCAGGGAGAGAGGCCACAGCGATTGGAGGCCCACACAGGCCAAAGAATTAAGGTGAATGAAAATAAATCAATAAAAAACCAAGAAAAGAGGCCAAAATTTAAAAAGAGAGAGAAAATATAACTTTTGAGAACCTCCCGTATGGCACAAGGTACTCTACTTAATGCATTGTGGTGTCTTGAATGGGAGGGAAGCCCAGAAAGGAGAAGTTGTATGTATATATATTGCTGATTTGTTTTGCTATGCAGTAGAAGCCAACACAGCATTGTAAAGCAACTATTTGTTGTGGCTTAGTCACTAAGTTATATCTGACTCTTTTTGAGCCCATGGACTATATAGCCCACTAGATTTCCCTGGGATTTCCCAGGCAAGAGTACTGGAGTGAGTTGCCATTTCTTTTTCCAGGGGATTTTCCTGACACAAGGGTCAAACCTGGGTCGCCTGCCATTCAGGTGGTTTCTTTTACCACCTTTTTCTTTTGTACTGCTGTGCTGCAATAAAAATTAATTAATAATAAAACAAGAAATATGCAACGTACAGAGGACCAGCTTCTCACCAGATAACACTCGCTGGTCATAAGATTTCAGACAAGGGAGAGTTGCTTCATAGCATCCATATGTAGAAGGCCCAAGCTGATGTTAGTCCAGCCATCTGCTCTTTTCTCAGAGTGTATTTGGTAAAAAGGACAAAAAAATAAAGTTTTATTATGCAGTTCCTGGGTATAGCTTTCTGTATGTCTTCACTCAGTTGGCCCCAGTAAAGAAGCAAGGGTCAGGCTGATTTGCTTTGCTTAAGAAGGAATGATACTGTTGATAGTTTCATGCCCGGCCAGGGCCTCTCTTCCCAGTGGACCCAGCATGAGTTGGGAGAATGAAGCAGTAGAGTTGCCACTCAGTTCAGTAGCTTCACAAATGAATCAAATTCCTTCTTCTAAGTTCCTCCTACTGGTAGGATCTGAGCCTCCTGCCAGAATGAGATCAAGTAAGCACGGGATTCAAGTTGACTTCCGAAAAGTGTTGATGATGGAAATTAGATTTGATTGTATGTGTTTGTGTAGCATATGTAAGAGCATTTTCCTATTTGATTTCAAAATTCAATTTCTTTGATTATGACATGTGTTTCATTATACAGGCAAGCTCTGACTTGCCAAATACTGAGATACTGTTAGAATTGATTTGCTTTGGTAGAGTGAAATCCTCATTTTTTACTTTCGATTTTTTAAATTTGAAATTTCTCATTCATCTTAAAGGGATATATTCCATGGAACATTAAGCAGAGTCTTTCGAACTCAGTTGTGTAGATAGTTTTATAGATTTCATAAATCCTAAATTTCCCTGCTGAAGCATATGCTAATTAACCTCAGTTGTGCTTTATTTTATGATCTCTGTCTTTTGTTTCTTTTTGGCCAACCCCGAATGTGTTTTTATTGAAGGTCTCTATGAGCCAGACACTGTGGTCAGGCAATGGTACCAATGTTTATCTGGAGTGAGTTGCCATTTCTTTTCCAGGGATTTTCCTGACACAAGGGTCAAACCTGGGTCGCCTGCCATTCAGGTGGTTTCTTTTACCACCTTTTTCTTTTGTACTGCTGTGCTGCAATAAAAATTAATTAATAATAAAACAAGAAATATGCAACGTACAGAGGACCAGCTTCTCACCAGATAACACTCGCTGGTCATAAGATTTCAGACAAGGGAGAGTTGCTTCATAGCATCCATATGTAGAAGGCCCAAGCTGATGTTAGTCCAGCCATCTGCTCTTTTCTCAGAGTGTATTTGGTAAAAAGGACAAAAAAATAAAGTTTTATTATGCAGTTCCTGGGTATAGCTTTCTGTATGTCTTCACTCAGTTGGCCCCAGTAAAGAAGCAAGGGTCAGGCTGATTTGCTTTGCTTAAGAAGGAATGATACTGTTGATAGTTTCATGCCCGGCCAGGGCCTCTCTTCCCAGTGGACCCAGCATGAGTTGGGAGAATGAAGCAGTAGAGTTGCCACTCAGTTCAGTAGCTTCACAAATGAATCAAATTCCTTCTTCTAAGTTCCTCCTACTGGTAGGATCTGAGCCTCCTGCCAGAATGAGATCAAGTAAGCACGGGATTCAAGTTGACTTCCGAAAAGTGTTGATGATGGAAATTAGATTTGATTGTATGTGTTTGTGTAGCATATGTAAGAGCATTTTCCTATTTGATTTCAAAATTCAATTTCTTTGATTATGACATGTGTTTCATTATACAGGCAAGCTCTGACTTGCCAAATACTGAGATACTGTTAGAATTGATTTGCTTTGGTAGAGTGAAATCCTCATTTTTTACTTTCGATTTTTTAAATTTGAAATTTCTCATTCATCTTAAAGGGATATATTCCATGGAACATTAAGCAGAGTCTTTCGAACTCAGTTGTGTAGATAGTTTTATAGATTTCATAAATCCTAAATTTCCCTGCTGAAGCATATGCTAATTAACCTCAGTTGTGCTTTATTTTATGATCTCTGTCTTTGTTTCTCGAAAAAATTAATTTCATTGTTTTACGGCCAACCCCCGACAATGTGTTTTTATTGAAGGTCTCTATGAGCCAGACACTGTGGTAGGAACCAGAGCAATGGTACCAATACAGTTGTGATGGAAAGCCAGAGAGTTCTTGCTTTCCAGGGACCATTGTTCCCATAGTGAGAGACAGACAGGATGCATACTAGCAAAAATGAAAATGTTGAAGAACATAGTACAATACTCTAATAAAACCTAGCATCAGGCAGTGCTGGTACTTCGGAGAAGCTAACATGAGGTAACGTGACACTTAGTGAAGGCCAGCTTTAGTTCAGGAAGAGATGGGAGGCCTCTTTGAAACCTGAATAATAAAAAGGCAATCTTTTTATTACAAATATCTGATGAAGTCTCATGAATATCTGGGGGAAGTCCACTGCAGGAGGGAAAAACAGCACCTGCTAAGACTTTAGGTTGGAAACAATCTTGGTCTAGAATATTGTGAGGGGATAGGAAATATACAGACAGTGAGAGTGGAAAAATAGTGATGAGTTAGACCTTGTTTGCCATAGTAGGAAGTTGGGAATTTCATCTCCTGCGTGATGGGAAGCTGTTGGTGGTCCTTAAACAGAGAGCTACCAGATAGTCTATTCTTGCAGAAAGAGCATTGTTCTGGATTGTGGAAAACAAAAGTGGAAGCAAAGAGGCCGGTTATGAGACAGTTGTACTAAGTTTGGGGAAGAAATGATGCTCCTTCAGGGGAGACGGTGAGCAAGGGTTGGATTTGGGATCACTTTTGAGTATAGATAGAATTATCAATAGGTAGGGTGTAGACTGTTGGAGAAAGAGAAATTTTCTGGTAGGATTTTAGTTTAAACAGGCAAATTCACTGAGATGGGAGGCAGGAGACAGTGGCAATTCTCTTTGGGGGAAGAACTGTGTATTCTGTTTTGGCCATATTAATTTTGAGATACTGGTTCAGACACCAAGGATACTGAGAAGACAAGGGTATATACAATTCTAGATCACAGGGGAGAGGCCTTGTCTAAGCATATATTGAGAGTTGTTGGAATATGCTGTTTAGTTGCTCAGTCATGTCAAACTTTTTTGCGACCCCATAGACTGTAGCCTGCCAGGCTTCTCTGTTCATAGGATTCTCCTGGCAAGAATACTGGAATGCATTGCCATTTCCTCCTCCAGGAGATCTTCACTACTCAGGGATTAAACCCATGTCCCCTCCAGTGCAGGTGGATTCCTTACGCACTTAGCCACTGAGGAAGCCCTACTGAAATATAGCTGGGGTTTAAAACCATACGGCAGAGTGGTATTGATAGGGACAGAGTGGAATAGATAGGTGGTTGTAAAGTCCTACTAGGGAACTATAGGTAGATGGGTAAAACCTGGGAAAAGTTGGGAGGCCAGTAAGTTAAGGATAACTCAAGAAAGCTGTTCCTTATTCAATAACAAAACTGGGGGGAGCTATATGATGAATAATAAAAAGGCAATCTTTTTATTACAAATATCTGATGAAGTCTCATGAATATCTGGGGGAAGTCCACTGCAGGAGGGAAAAACAGCACCTGCTAAGACTTTAGGTTGGAAACAATCTTGGTCTAGAATATTGTGAGGGGATAGGAAATATACAGACAGTGAGAGTGGAAAAATAGTGATGAGTTAGACCTTGTTTGCCATAGTAGGAAGTTGGGAATTTCATCTCCTGCGTGATGGGAAGCTGTTGGTGGTCCTTAAACAGAGAGCTACCAGATAGTCTATTCTTGCAGAAAGAGCATTGTTCTGGATTGTGGAAAACAAAAGTGGAAGCAAAGAGGCCGGTTATGAGACAGTTGTACTAAGTTTGGGGAAGAAATGATGCTCCTTCAGGGGAGACGGTGAGCAAGGGTTGGATTTGGGATCACTTTTGAGTATAGATAGAATTATCAATAGGTAGGGTGTAGACTGTTGGAGAAAGAGAAATTTTCTGGTAGGATTTTAGTTTAAACAGGCAAATTCACTGAGATGGGAGGCAGGAGACAGTGGCAATTCTCTTTGGGGGAAGAACTGTGTATTCTGTTTTGGCCATATTAATTTTGAGATACTGGTTCAGACACCAAGGATACTGAGAAGACAAGGGTATATACAATTCTAGATCACAGGGGAGAGGCCTTGTCTAAGCATATATTGAGAGTTGTTGGAATATGCTGTTTAGTTGCTCAGTCATGTCAAACTTTTTTGCGACCCCATAGACTGTAGCCTGCCAGGCTTCTCTGTTCATAGGATTCTCCTGGCAAGAATACTGGAATGCATTGCCATTTCCTCCTCCAGGAGATCTTCACTACTCAGGGATTAAACCCATGTCCCCTCCAGTGCAGGTGGATTCCTTACGCACTTAGCCACTGAGGAAGCCCTACTGAAATATAGCTGGGGTTTAAAACCATACGGCAGAGTGGTATTGATAGGGACAGAGTGGAATAGATAGGTGGTTGTAAAGTCCTACTAGGGAACTATAGGTAGATGGGTAAAACCTGGGAAAAGTTGGGAGGCCAGTAAGTTAAGGATAACTCAAGAAAGCTGTTCCTTATTCAATAAAGCAGGAAGAGCTGGGGAAGGAGGAGCTAATGATGTATGCCTTACGTCTACAACTATGTCTGTTTGAAGAAGGAGGTCTTCTACCCTCCTATATATATGTATTGCAGCCCACCCAATCAGGAGGAGCAGAGTAGAGCTTTCCTGCCTGCCCACTTGCACTTCTTACAAGCATTCTATCCTAATAAATCCTCTTCTTACCTGTGACTCTGCCTCTCGCTGAATTCCTTCTGCGTTGAGGCACAAAGAACCTGAGCTTCAGTGGGTCCAGACGTTGGGTGAGTGCTGGATTAAGTCCTGGCCATGTGGGTTCAAGTACCAGACAGGGTTTTGACTGGGATTGAATCCTGACTACGTGGGTTCAAGTCCCAAGCAAGGTTTTGACTGGGGTTAAGTCCTATCCATGAGGATTCAAGCCCCAAACAGGGTTTTGCTGGGTTCAGGCTCCAGCCACGTGGGTTCAAGTTCCAAGCAGGGTTTGATCAGATCTGGGCCCTGGGTTTAAGTCTCAATCTGAGGTAGAACACTTTTAGTATTACCTAGGAGAGAATGTGAGCGCAGAAATGGTCTGAGAACAATGCTTCTTTTTTTGGTGGTGGGGTTGGGGGTTGAGGAGGGCGGGGGGCAGGCCGGCCACTTCTATTGGTCTTTCATTATCTATTTTTTCATCCATCTTTGTTCTTTGGCCCGTGTGGGCGTCCCATCGCAGTGGTCTCTGTTGTCGCAGAGCACTGGCTCTCAGCACATGCACTCCAGAGCTCCGGCTCGGTAATTGGACACATTGGTCCAGCCACTCCATGGCACATGGGATCCTCCCAGGCCAGGGATCGAACTGGTGCCCCTTGCACTGCAAGTTGGTGTCCTTACCCACTGGACCACCAGGGAAGCCCAGAACAATGCTTTTTTGCTGGCTTCTTTTATACTAGACCCTGACATGTTGTGATACCATATCAACTGCTGCTGAGGACAGATGCTTAGAACAGATAATTTTCTTACACTCTGAATGTCTGAAAACTCTTTATGCTACATAGTTGCCTAATAAATTTTCAAGCAGAAACCTCATAGTTTGTATCTTCCTGTGTACTTACAGTGGGGCTTCCCAGATGGTTCAGTGGTGAAAGAATTCGCCAGCCAAGCAGGGGACATGGGTTTGATTTCTGGGTCAGAAAGATCCCCTGGAGAAGGGAATGGCAACCCACTCCAGCATTCTTGTCTGGAAAATCCCGTAGACAGAGGAGCCTGGTGGGCTACTACAGTCCATGAGGTTGCAAAAAGTCGGACACAAAAAAGAGAAGATTAAACAATAGCTGCAGCAGTGATACAGTGGGAAGGGTTGTATATTTGGAGAGTATTTGTGCATAAAGTGTCTAAGAAATGTTTTTTTTTTTTGGCCACTTCTATTGGTCTTTCATTCATTTAGTTTCATCCATCTCCATTCTTTGGCCTGTGTGGGCCTCCCATTGCAGTGGCCTCCCAAGAAATGTTTGATCGAAAAGTGGACATTGTTTTCTTAGGGTGCTAACATTTTATTGCCTCTTCTTACTTCAAACGTGAAAACTATCAGGACTTTTGTCACTGGTTGGATTCGCACCAAGAACTCAGAAAAAAGATTTCATTTCAGCTCTTCAGTGCTACCACCACTTGATAACCTTGAATTTTTACCCAGAATACCAGATACTGAGTTGATTGAGTTTTTCAGAGTTGGTCTTTTTTATCATAAAAGAAGGAAATGAATTTGATATGGTAGTGAAATAGTCATAAAAGGCAAAATGATTCAACAAGTATCAATATTCCATCATTTGAAGGATTGTAAGAGAATGTACAGATTAGGCAAGACATTGGTGGTGTCCTCATCCTCCTCCATTGTGAATCTCAGAAGTAAAACCAAGATGGAGTATATTAACTGTGCTCTGTTATGATAAGAAATGTTGACCTTGTCATGGTAGTGACTTGTAATTGTTTGCCGTTCAACACAATATATTTCACATTTAATGTGAATTGTGTCTATAATTTAAATTATGTTTGATTTGACCTGTGTAACGGCAAATGTTGTTTCACTTGTGCCATAAAAATATAGCATGATTTATAGTATACAATTGTATAAAATAGGTTAAAGCATAAGTCCTAATTCCTATTGTTAAGTGATGCCACATTCTTTTTTTTTTTTTAAACCTTTATTTTGCTTTTAACTTTTACAGAGTTTTGTTGTTTACAGATATGTATATTCCCAAATCAGTCATATGTATATCCCCCCCTTCCCACCCCTCCCAACCATCACACAGCACCCCTGAAGGATCCCCTTTTCTCACAGAGCAATGACTAGAGCTATTTTCTTCACTAATGATAGTACAGGCCTTCATGCTACTTCCTTTACGCCTCTCACCCACTGTTCCTTCCCCACAATGTCCATATGTCCACTGTCCATGTCTGTCTTTCTGTCACTTCACTGCATGTGCCATCATCACCATCCTACTAGATTCCATATATATGTGTTAATATACTGTATTTGTCCTCTTTCTGACTGACTTCACTTTTGATGATACGTTCTAGATCCAGCCACCTCATTAGGGTTGATTCTTCTGCATTTCTCTTTACAGCTGTGTAGTATTCCATTGTATATATGTACCAGAGCTTTTGGATCCATTCGTTTGTCGATGGGCATCTAGGTTCCTTCCATGTTCTAGCTATTGTATAGAGAGCTGCAATGAACATTGGGGTACAGGTGCTTCTTTCAGTTTGATTTTCAGAGTTGGTCTTTTTTATCATAAAAGAAGGAAATGAATTTGATATGGTAGTGAAATAGTCATAAAAGGCAAAATGATTCAACAAGTATCAATATTCCATCATTTGAAGGATTGTAAGAGAATGTACAGATTAGGCAAGACATTGGTGGTGTCCTCATCCTCCTCCATTGTGAATCTCAGAAGTAAAACCAAGATGGAGTATATTAACTGTGCTCTGTTATGATAAGAAATGTTGACCTTGTCATGGTAGTGACTTGTAATTGTTTGCCGTTCAACACAATATATTTCACATTTAATGTGAATTGTGTCTATAATTTAAATTATGTTTGATTTGACCTGTGTAACGGCAAATGTTGTTTCACTTGTGCCATAAAAATATAGCATGATTTATAGTATACAATTGTATAAAATAGGTTAAAGCATAAGTCCTAATTCCTATTGTTAAGTGATGCCACATTCTTTTTTTTTTTTTAAACCTTTATTTTACTTTTAACTTTTACAGAGTTTTGTTGTTCACAGACATGCATGTTCTCAGATTAGTCACATGTATATCCCCCTCTTCCCTCCCCTCCCGACCATCACACAGCACCCCTGAAGGATCCCCTTTTCTCACAGAGCAATGACTAGAGCTATTTTCTTCACTTATGATAGTACAGGCCTTCATGCTACTTCCTTTACGCCTCTCACCCACTGTTCCTTCCCCACAATGTCCATATGTCCACTGTCCATGTCTGTCTTTCTGTCACTTCACTGCATGTGCCATCATCACCATCCTACTAGATTCCATATATATGTGTTAATATACTGTATTTGTCCTCTTTCTGACTGACTTCACTTTTGATGATACGTTCTAGATCCAGCCACCTCATTAGGGTTGATTCTTCTGCATTTCTCTTTACAGCTGTGTAGTATTCCATTGTATATATGTACCAGAGCTTTTGGATCCATTCGTTTGTCGATGGACATCTAGGTTCCTTCCATGTTCTAGCTATTGTATAGAGAGCTGCAATGAACATTGGGGTACAGGTGCTTCTTTCAGATTTGATTTCATCAGGGTATAAGCCTAAGAGTGGGATTGCTGGGTCATATGGTGCTTCTATTTTTAGTTTTTTAAGAAATCTCCAGACTGTCTTCCATAGAGGTTGTATCAGTTTACACTCCCACCAGCAACGCAGGAGTGTTCCCTTTTCTCCGTAACCTCTCCAGCATTTATTGTCTGTCGATTTGTGGATGACGGCCATTCTGACGGGTGTGAGGTGATATCTCATTGTAGTTTTGATTTGCATTTCTCAAATTATTAGTGCAGTTGAGCATCATTTCATGTGCTTTTGGGCCATCTGTATGTCATCGTTGGAGAGGTATCTGTTTAGGTCCTTTTCCCATTTTTTGATTGGGTTGTTCGTTTTTCTGGGGCTGAGTTGTCTGAGTTGCTTGTAGATTTTGGAGATTAATTCTTTGTCTGTTGTTTCATTTGCTATGATTTTCTCCCACTCTGTGGACTGTCTGTTCAGCTTTTTTGTAATTTCTTTAGCTGTACAAAAGCTTTTAAGTTTCATTAGGTCCCACATGTTCATTTGTCTTTTTAGTTCCACTATTCTAGTAGGTGGGTCAGAGAAGATCTTGCTTTGATGTATGTCCCTGAGGGTTTTGCCTATGTTCTCCTCTAAGAGTTTGATGGTTTCTGGTCTTACATTTAAGTCTTTAATCCATTTTGAGTTGATCTTTGTGCATGGTGTCAGGGTATGTTCCAACTTCATTTTCTTGCATGTAGCTGTCCAATTTTCCCAGCACCATTTGTTGAAGAGGTTGTCTTTGTCCCATTTTATATGTTCGCCTCCTTTGTCAAAAATAAGGTACCCATAGATGCGTGGGTTTATCTCTGGGTTCTCTATCTTGTTCCATTGGTCGATATTTCTGTTTTTGTGCCAGTACCATACTGTCTTGATGACTGTTGCTTTGTAGTAGAGTCTGAAGTTGGGGAGGCTGATCCCTCCAGCTCCGTTCTTCTTCCTCAGGATTGCTTTGGCTATTCGAGGTCTTTTGTATTTCCATATGAAGTGTGTGATTCTTTGGTCTAGTGATGCCACATTCTTATCATGTATCTTTTTGTCTGTCTCTCTGTCCTTGGATTCGTACTTTTGGTGTTTCTCTCAGGTTGCATCTTTTGGTACATTTCTAAGAAAAGCAGGACATGTTAATGAAATATATTCAAGGTGCTTGCAGCCTATATAAATGACCTCTTGAATGAATTCTTTATTGTATTTATCAAAATTCTATATTGCTCTGGCTGAAAATGGAAAAAGACATAATCCCAAGGCTGTTCATTATAATGTTATGTTAGCAAGAGTCTGGAAACATCTCAAAATCCATAACAAGAGGACCAATTTAATAAACTGGAATACCTGTGCTCTTTGTACCTTTCAGCTATGGAGATATATTAGTTATCTCTAGTGTCTATGATAAGGTAAAAATAAAAATGTGGAGAAGATTGTGTGTAGTGTCCTATTATTTAAGAAAGGAATGGAGAAATATGAATATATGTGTATATGTATATGTATAGTATGTGTATATGTGCTCATATATGTATGTGTTATCTGTTTACAACACACAAAACCAATTTCTTTGTATAAACCAAAAGAACTAAAAATGGGGTCATTTCAGAGAAAGGAAAGACAGGGTGGAGGAGCCAGGAATAGAAACTAGAATTTTCTAAATATAGAAAAAGTTTGCAGAACTATACACATATTTTACATGATTATAGATAAAATTAAAGCAGAGTAAAATGTGTATTCTCTAAAAACTGAAGGCAAAATTTAAATGGTGAGGTAACTCTCTGTATCAGGTTAGTGATTAAACTTCAAGGAGAATTGCTTCAGACGAGATAGGGCGAGTTCAGGGTGGTATGGCCGTAGTCAGAAGAATTACCTTAAATGACAGGAAATTTTTCATCTTTCTGTATAATTGAAAACAAGATATCACACAATGTCATTTGGAAAGTCAAAGCAATGATTTGCACATGCACTGAAGTAAAATTAACAATGTACCAAAAATATAGATGTAACATTTAGGAATGTTTAAGTAATTTGTGAGCAATGGCAAAAAATTAAAAATATTTAAAATTAATTGTTTTGGCTATTCGAGGTCTTTTGTATTTCCATATGAAGTGTGTGATTCTTTGGTCTAGTGATGCCACATTCTTATCATGTATCTTTTTGTCTGTCTCTCTGTCCTTGGATTCGTACTTTTGGTGTTTCTCTCAGGTTGCATCTTTTGGTACATTTCTAAGAAAAGCAGGACATGTTAATGAAATATATTCAAGGTGCTTGCAGCCTATATAAATGACCTCTTGAATGAATTCTTTATTGTATTTATCAAAATTCTATATTGCTCTGGCTGAAAATGGAAAAAGACATAATCCCAAGGCTGTTCATTATAATGTTATGTTAGCAAGAGTCTGGAAACATCTCAAAATCCATAACAAGAGGACCAATTTAATAAACTGGAATACCTGTGCTCTTTGTACCTTTCAGCTATGGAGATATATTAGTTATCTCTAGTGTCTATGATAAGGTAAAAATAAAAATGTGGAGAAGATTGTGTGTAGTGTCCTATTATTTAAGAAAGGAATGGAGAAATATGAATATATGTGTATATGTATATGTATAGTATGTGTATATGTGCTCATATATGTATGTGTTATCTGTTTACAACACACAAAACCAATTTCTTTGTATAAACCAAAAGAACTAAAAATGGGGTCATTTCAGAGAAAGGAAAGACAGGGTGGAGGAGCCAGGAATAGAAACTAGAATTTTCTAAATATAGAAAAAGTTTGCAGAACTATACACATATTTTACATGATTATAGATAAAATTAAAGCAGAGTAAAATGTGTATTCTCTAAAAACTGAAGGCAAAATTTAAATGGTGAGGTAACTCTCTGTATCAGGTTAGTGATTAAACTTCAAGGAGAATTGCTTCAGACGAGATAGGGCGAGTTCAGGGTGGTATGGCCGTAGTCAGAAGAATTACCTTAAATGACAGGAAATTTTTCATCTTTCTGTATAATTGAAAACAAGATATCACACAATGTCATTTGGAAAGTCAAAGCAATGATTTGCACATGCACTGAAGTAAAATTAACAATGTACCAAAAATATAGATGTAACATTTAGGAATGTTTAAGTAATTTGTGAGCAATGGCATAAAAGGGAAAAAAGGATAGTTGAAAATAAGCTTATTTCTTAAAACAATTTTTTTCATATTTCTGTCCATCACTAGTAAGATATAATAAAAAAAGCAAAAAAATTTGCAAAGATACATTAAAATGTTTTTATTGATCATTTGTTTTACTGATATTTTTATAGTAATTATATTGACATTGTTATTCTTTTATAACATGTATATATTATATATATGATGTTATTACATGTATATAATATATACATGTATTTTTAAAATAGCATATTTGTAATAATGTATGAATAATCATTTTTCTAGTATTTCTGATTGCACGATATCCTATGCTTTATTACTCATTTACTTTATCTTGTGTGTTCATACAGTCACATTTGCATATGTTAACACATAGATAGTAGTATTATATTTTATTATATCTATTATGTTTGTAATAAAAGAAACCAAATCAGTGATTATTTTCATGTCCTTAAGGAACCAAGATTTTAGAAAATATATATTCTAAGAATTAAATGTAAACCCTTTAATCCTAAATTTGAATTGGAATTATCTCTGTTATTTAGCATAATCCTATTTTCATTTCACTACAAAATTCGCATTTATTTTAGTTTCTAAATTCCTTGTTTCTTGGAGGTAATGTCATCTTATAGTCTCTTGAACTTGCAAAATGGTTTTCTAAAATTTTCCTCAAATTTCTAGAGTAAACAGTATGTCAAAGCCTGCTTCTTCATCTAGTTAGTCATAACAGAAATTTGGTCTGAAGAACTTCAAGAAAAAGAATTGCTCTAAAAACTGAAGGCAAAATTTAAATGGTGAGGTAACTCTCTGTATCAGGTTAGTGATTAAACTTCAAGGAGAATTGCTTCAGACGAGATAGGGCGAGTTCAGGGTGGTATGGCCGTAGTCAGAAGAATTACCTTAAATGACAGGAAATTTTTCATCTTTCTGTATAATTGAAAACAAGATATCACACAATGTCATTTGGAAAGTCAAAGCAATGATTTGCACATGCACTGAAGTAAAATTAACAATGTACCAAAAATATAGATGTAACATTTAGGAATGTTTAAGTAATTTGTGAGCAATGGCATAAAAGGGAAAAAAGGATAGTTGAAAATAAGCTTATTTCTTAAAACAATTTTTTTCATATTTCTGTCCATCACTAGTAAGATATAATAAAAAAAGCAAAAAAATTTGCAAAGATACATTAAAATGTTTTTATTGATCATTTGTTTTACTGATATTTTTATAGTAATTATATTGACATTGTTATTCTTTTATAACATGTATATATTATATATATGATGTTATTACATGTATATAATATATACATGTATTTTTACATATAGCATATTTGTAATAATGTATGAATAATCATTTTTCTAGTATTTCTGATTGCACGATATCCTATGCTTTATTACTCATTTACTTTATCTTGTGTGTTCATACAGTCACATTTGCATATGTTAACACATAGATAGTAGTATTATATTTTATTATATCTATTATGTTTGTAATAAAAGAAACCAAATCAGTGATTATTTTCATGTCCTTAAGGAACCAAGATTTTAGAAAATATATATTCTAAGAATTAAATGTAAACCCTTTAATCCTAAATTTGAATTGGAATTATCTCTGTTATTTAGCATAATCCTATTTTCATTTCACTACAAAATTCGCATTTATTTTAGTTTCTAAATTCCTTGTTTCTTGGAGGTAATGTCATCTTATAGTCTCTTGAACTTGCAAAATGGTTTTCTAAAATTTTCCTCAAATTTCTAGAGTAAACAGTATGTCAAAGCCTGCTTCTTCATCTAAGGTTTTAGGATGGCATTCTCTTTTTCTTGTTCTAGAATATCTTAGAAAGTTTCTGTGTGGGTTTCTTTTTTTTTTTAAGAAAAATGTCTAAATCAGGGCCTTCCTGGTAGCTCAGTGGTAAAGAGTTTGCCTTCCGATGCAGGAAACATAGGTTCGATCCCAGATCTGGGAAGATCCCACATGCTGTGGAGCAACTAAGCCCATTAGCCACAACTATTGAGCCTGTGCTCTAGAACCTCGGAGCCACAGCTATGGAGCCCATGTGCTGCAACCACTGAAACCCGTGTGCACTAGAGCCTGAGTTCCACAACAAGAGAAGTCAATGCAAGAAGTCTGCTCACCTCAACTCCCTCTCCCTGCAACTAGAGAAGAGCCTGCAGCAGCAGTGAAAACCCAGAATAACCAAAAATAAATAAAAAAAGAAAAATGTCTAGGTCATAAAGATTGAGTTAGTAATACAACATCTTCAGTTTTTTGTTCCTTTAATTCAAATTACTTAGTTTCTATGTGTGTCTTTTTTTTTTTTTTAACTTCCTCTGACCTTGAGATTAACTGGCCATTTCAAAATTATGTTTTGAAAACTCAGAAAGTTCAATATACCCTTGGAATAGCTGTGGGTCTTCCTGAAGCCCAGAACAACAAATTAAATTTAATTCCCTCTTAGAATTTTCATTAGGTTTTCTGGATCATAGCTCAGTGGCAAGGGACTGGAGATTATTCTTATTATGCAAGGAGGTAATAAGTCCTTTTTGACAGTGTCTTTCCATTTCGCAACTTCAATGCCTCTTCACATTATTGCCTTCTCTCTTGGGAGGCCATTTTGAAAATAACATATGGCTTTCCTTTCACTGTGTGGAATCAGTGTTTAATTTGGCTGGGAGAACAAATTGTACTTGACATCAATTTTACTTGTTTATATTTCTGGAAAAAACACTCTAAAAGGTCATTGTCCAATAAAGTTATAATGTTATTAAGTGCATTGTATTTATTTATTACATGTTAATTAAGCTCTCTCTGTCACACACACATTCACACATGACATGAACATAGCTAAACAAAACCCTTGTTTGTAACACACCAGAGACCTGACTGACAAGAGCAGTAGCATTATCTTTTGTGTTTACATGGAGTCTGTGAGGTAGACGAACAATGGCTACAGATTTGCTGCTATTTCTCCCATCGGGAGGTGGAGTCTAATTCCACCCTCCTCGAATCTGAGTTGGCTTTAGTGATATCATCAACAGAATGTGGCAGAAATGACTTTCTGAGACTTTGAGGCTAGAGCAGAAGAAGTTTTCCAGCAGCCACTTCTGCCCAGGCAGGCCTTTCTGAACATGCTTTCTGGGAGCTCGGAATCCTCTAGAACCTCGGAGCCACAGCTATGGAGCCCATGTGCTGCAACCACTGAAACCCGTGTGCACTAGAGCCTGAGTTCCACAACAAGAGAAGTCAATGCAAGAAGTCTGCTCACCTCAACTCCCTCTCCCTGCAACTAGAGAAGAGCCTGCAGCAGCAGTGAAAACCCAGAATAACCAAAAATAAATAAAAAAAGAAAAATGTCTAGGTCATAAAGATTGAGTTAGTAATACAACATCTTCAGTTTTTTGTTCCTTTAATTCAAATTACTTAGTTTCTATGTGTGTCTTTTTTTTTTTTTTAACTTCCTCTGACCTTGAGATTAACTGGCCATTTCAAAATTATGTTTTGAAAACTCAGAAAGTTCAATATACCCTTGGAATAGCTGTGGGTCTTCCTGAAGCCCAGAACAACAAATTAAATTTAATTCCCTCTTAGAATTTTCATTAGGTTTTCTGGATCATAGCTCAGTGGCAAGGGACTGGAGATTATTCTTATTATGCAAGGAGGTAATAAGTCCTTTTTGACAGTGTCTTTCCATTTCGCAACTTCAATGCCTCTTCACATTATTGCCTTCTCTCTTGGGAGGCCATTTTGAAAATAACATATGGCTTTCCTTTCACTGTGTGGAATCAGTGTTTAATTTGGCTGGGAGAACAAATTGTACTTGACATCAATTTTACTTGTTTATATTTCTGGAAAAAACACTCTAAAAGGTCATTGTCCAATAAAGTTATAATGTTATTAAGTGCATTGTATTTATTTATTACATGTTAATTAAGCTCTCTCTGTCACACACACATTCACACATGACATGAACATAGCTAAACAAAACCCTTGTTTGTAACACACCAGAGACCTGACTGACAAGAGCAGTAGCATTATCTTTTGTGTTTACATGGAGTCTGTGAGGTAGACGAACAATGGCTACAGATTTGCTGCTATTTCTCCCATCGGGAGGTGGAGTCTAATTCCACCCTCCTCGAATCTGAGTTGGCTTTAGTGATATCATCAACAGAATGTGGCAGAAATGACTTTCTGAGACTTTTGAGGCTAGAGCAGAAGAAGTTTTCCAGCAGCCACTTCTGCCCAGGCAGGCCTTTCTGAACATGCTTTCTGGGAGCTCGGAATCACCAGGGAAGATATCTGACTACCTTGAGTTCATTCTGAAGAAGCCATGTGCAACAGTTCTAGCCATCTGTCCCTCTTGAACCTGGCCTTCTCGCCATGCCTGCCCACGCACTGGACATATGAATGAAGCCTTTCGATCAACCTGTTCACCAGCTGAATATCACTGAGCCATCTTAGCATCAGATAGAGCAGAGCAATCACCTAGCTGAACCCTGCCCAAATGCCTCTTTGACCAAATTATGAGATTTATTTTTTTTTTAAAAAGAAGGATATTATTTTAACCCACTAAATTTTGGAGTAATTTGTTATGCAGTAAAAGATAACCAGACTAGATATCAATACTGATCTCTTAACTGCAGTTTGAATATGATGAATAAATAGTCTATTAAAGAAGCAGCGTGGAAGGACATGGAATGTCAAAGTCTAAGTTCTAACTTTGTTCCTAATAATTTGTGTAACTATGAGCAACTTGATCTCTTTGAACTTATTATTTTCAAGTATAAAAAAGAGAATTGTATAAAAATAACAATAAGGGTTGTTGTGATTGTTGAATCTTAATGTTGAGAGTCTCTTGAACTGCAAGGAGATCAAACCTAGGAAATCAACCCTGAATATTCATTGGAAGGATGATGTTGCAACTGAAGCTCTAATACTCTGGCCACGTGATATGACAAGCCAGTTCATTAGGGAAAAGATTTGGATACTGGGAAAGATTGAGGACAGGAGAAGAAGTGGACAGCAGAAGATGAGATGGTTACATAGCATCACCGGCTCCTGAACAAATTCCAAGAGGTAGTAAAGGACAAGGAAGCCTGATGTGCTCCAGTCTACGAGGTTGTGAAGAGTCAGGCACAATTTAGTGACTGAACAACAAGAGCAACAATGATAAGAATAACAAGCCTCGATGTAATAAAAGTAAATACTTACTGAAAGCTATTATACAGAGCACTGAAAGCGAACTAGCTGTTTTAATGCATTATTTAATTTAATTCCCATACTGATTCTGTAAATTATAGGTATTATTATTATTTTATTAATAATACTAGTTTATAGATGGGAACATAGTCTTCAAGAGATCAGGAAGCTTCTCATATATGCTCTATAAAATGTATTTTTAATCTCTAGTTTTCTATTATTCTGTTTCTAAAATCCTTCAAATCAGCACTTGTGAATTAGTATTCCATTTGTGAGTGCTCAAGAATTTCTTTTTTATTGTAATAAAATAAATTTCAAAATTGTAAAGTGAAATAAGTTGTGGAAAGAGAGTGCCTGAGTCTTCAGGGCAGTGCATCTCAATGCTGTTTATATACTGGAACAAAAGAAGGGACTAGACATGCCAAAAGGTTACTCTTTTGGTCTTCAATCATGTTGTATGGAAGACACCCTTGAAAGTGTAGGGTGCACCTTGTAAGGGAAACATACTGGTTACAGCTGTTGCCATATGCATAGTTCATCAGAATGGATCTTGGCAGAGAGGTTCAAAAAGGTATTTCGGTGGCTGTTGGTGAGCTGTCAGGTGTGTAAAGACAGTTTGCCAATTTTCTTGTGTACCATTTTAATTAACAGTGAGCTATAAATTGCCCAATATTTCAATTTTTTTTTGTTTTTTTTTTGTTTATTTTCTTTTTATAAAATTTTCTTTGTTTTTATACTTGTAGTTTCAAAGGTTATGTGTTCATGTTCATTGAAAGAAGGAAGGAAGGAAGGAAAGAAAGAAAACCACTAATATTTATTGGGTAACTTTAATTTGTCAGACATTCTGCTAGGTTCTAGCACCCATGCTATTAGCATAGCACATATGCTGTTACTGGTTTAAATTTCAAAACATCTAACATTTAAATTTGTGGGATTATTTTGGTTTTCCAAAGTCAAAGAGTTAGTAAAGGTAGAACTGGATTTTGAATCCATCTTCTAAATCCTTCCTTTCTGCTATATCTCCAGTCTGGTTGTAAGAGTCAGGCACAATTTAGTGACTGAACAACAAGAGCAACAATGATAAGAATAACAAGCCTCGATGTAATAAAAGTAAATACTTACTGAAAGCTATTATACAGAGCACTGAAAGCGAACTAGCTGTTTTAATGCATTATTTAATTTAATTCCCATACTGATTCTGTAAATTATAGGTATTATTATTATTTTATTAATAATACTAGTTTATAGATGGGAACATAGTCTTCAAGAGATCAGGAAGCTTCTCATATATGCTCTATAAAATGTATTTTTAATCTCTAGTTTTCTATTATTCTGTTTCTAAAATCCTTCAAATCAGCACTTGTGAATTAGTATTCCATTTGTGAGTGCTCAAGAATTTCTTTTTTATTGTAATAAAATAAATTTCAAAATTGTAAAGTGAAATAAGTTGTGGAAAGAGAGTGCCTGAGTCTTCAGGGCAGTGCATCTCAATGCTGTTTATATACTGGAACAAAAGAAGGGACTAGACATGCCAAAGGTTACTCTTTTGGTCTTCAATCATGTTGTATGGAAGACACCCTTGAAAGTGTAGGGTGCACCTTGTAAGGGAAACATACTGGTTACAGCTGTTGCCATATGCATAGTTCATCAGAATGGATCTTGGCAGAGAGGTTCAAAAAGGTATTTCGGTGGCTGTTGGTGAGCTGTCAGGTGTGTAAAGACAGTTTGCCAATTTTCTTGTGTACCATTTTAATTAACAGTGAGCTATAAATTGCCCAATATTTCAATTTTTTTTTGTTTTTTTTTTGTTTATTTTCTTTTTATAAAATTTTCTTTGTTTTTATACTTGTAGTTTCAAAGGTTATGTGTTCATGTTCATTGAAAGAAGGAAGGAAGGAAGGAAAGAAAGAAAACCACTAATATTTATTGGGTAACTTTAATTTGTCAGACATTCTGCTAGGTTCTAGCACCCATGCTATTAGCATAGCACATATGCTGTTACTGGTTTAAATTTCAAAACATCTAACATTTAAATTTGTGGGATTATTTTGGTTTTCCAAAGTCAAAGAGTTAGTAAAAGGTAGAACTGGATTTTGAATCCATCTTCTAAATCCTTCCTTTCTGCTATATAAAATGCCTTGCTGTCCCTTAAAGCCTGCTCTTTAGTTGACAAGATTTATTTTACTTTCATTTGATTTACCAATTCTTTTAAAAATCTTAATCCAATTTAAGAGTGCTGATTCACATATTGCATGGCCTTCCCTGGTGCTCTGAACCTATTAATTTTGGTTGAAGTATTAAGAGTGTCTAAATATAAGCTCATGCATGAACTTGCTGAGTGGATTGAAAAATGCCCCTAAGCCTTTCAGGCCCTAGGTTACAGGGTGTGTATTAGCAGTTGGGCTCACATTTATTCATGGTGAAGATCTCTTTGAGGCACCGATGAATGTATCATTTCCTGTGATTTAGCAGGGATTGCTGGCCTCTGCACTGTGTCAAATGAGCCCTGAAAGAGGAACTCAGATACATAAGATTTTCCTTTCATTCTCTTGAGAGAAAACATTCACCTTGGAAGGTTCCTCCTCTGGGAGGCCCTGGACCAGGTGGTTGAGTCACTGCCTACCTGCATTTGATATCTGTCAACAGTTTCTTCTAAACCAGTGCTTCTGTAATGAGGGCCATTTTGCCCATCTCACAAGAGATATTTGGCAGTGTCTGCAAACAACTGGGAGATGTGATAATTGCCCAGTGAACAGAAGCTAGGGATACTGTTCAGTATCACACAACTCCAGGACATGTGCCACAACAAAGAATTATAGGGTCGATGCGTCAACAGTGCTGAGATTGAGAAAGTGGAGTAGGTTTTCTCAACCCTTTTTAAACATTTTTTTATTATTGCCCTTAAGGAGTAATAAGCATTTCTAGACAGTTTCTCCTAATTAAACCCTCTCCAATCAATTTCAGTATATTACACTATATATCTGCTGTGGTCACAGGACTTCCGAGGTGGCTCAGTGGTACAGAATCTGCCTGCCAATGCAGGTATACAGGTTTGATCCCTGGGCTAGGAAGATCCCTTGGAGGAAGAAATGGCAACCCACTCCAGTATTCTTGCTTGGGTAATTCCACGGACAGAGGAGCCTTGTGGGCTATAGTCCATGGTGTCACAAAGAGTTGGACATGACTTAGTGCCTAAACAATAACAACTTTCTCACAAAGTGATTGATTGCCATGTAATGTGTGCTACCTAAAATCATCTTGTGTACTTCCCTCTTCTGCCCCTTGACTGTCTGCCCCATGGAGTGTCATCAGCAGTCAAATGGAACTATCTGAGGTTTCTTATTTCTCTTTGTGTTCCTAGTACCACGCACCATGCTTGGTGCACACAGAGCAGCAACTGCATGTTTATCTGTCACTTGAATGATTGAATAAAGGTGTGTGTTCACTGACCATGCATTGTCCCAGGTAGTCCATAGGTCTAGTTTGTATGAACCAGAATTGGGTCCGGCTCCCTGGGTGTGTGCTTGGTGAACAGCCTTCAGGTAGATTTCCCCCTCCACCTCCCCTTGACTGAGGGCTACTCTGTGTAAGAATAACCTACACAGCTACACCTGCTTGCTCTGCATAAACGTCAAGGACATGTGGGTTCATAGACACAAAGAGGATGTCTCTCTGTATTCTTCTGAAGATTTAAGGGTAAGCAGAGAATTTCAATCTCGTCATATGTGCCTTAGATATATTCTCTTTGTTCCGAGGAGTGCTTGAGAAGCAGTTACCAGTAATTGTCATTGAAAATAATTGAATGTGGTATTAAATAGACTTTACATAAGTATCTGCTTACTAAAGATCAAAAGACTTGAGGAACAATGATTTCATATGATTATCTCTTGTTCTAGGATGGTTGTTCAGTCTTTAAGCCATGTCTGACTCGTTGTAGGCCCATGAACTGCAGCATGCCAGACTTCTCTGCCCTGGAGTAGGTTTTCTCAACCCTTTTTAAACATTTTTTTATTATTGCCCTTAAGGAGTAATAAGCATTTCTAGACAGTTTCTCCTAATTAAACCCTCTCCAATCAATTTCAGTATATTACACTATATATCTGCTGTGGTCACAGGACTTCCGAGGTGGCTCAGTGGTACAGAATCTGCCTGCCAATGCAGGTATACAGGTTTGATCCCTGGGCTAGGAAGATCCCTTGGAGGAAGAAATGGCAACCCACTCCAGTATTCTTGCTTGGGTAATTCCACGGACAGAGGAGCCTTGTGGGCTATAGTCCATGGTGTCACAAAGAGTTGGACATGACTTAGTGCCTAAACAATAACAACTTTCTCACAAAGTGATTGATTGCCATGTAATGTGTGCTACCTAAAATCATCTTGTGTACTTCCCTCTTCTGCCCCTTGACTGTCTGCCCCATGGAGTGTCATCAGCAGTCAAATGGAACTATCTGAGGTTTCTTATTTCTCTTTGTGTTCCTAGTACCACGCACCATGCTTGGTGCACACAGAGCAGCAACTGCATGTTTATCTGTCACTTGAATGATTGAATAAAGGTGTGTGTTCACTGACCATGCATTGTCCCAGGTAGTCCATAGGTCTAGTTTGTATGAACCAGAATTGGGTCCGGCTCCCTGGGTGTGTGCTTGGTGAACAGCCTTCAGGTAGATTTCCCCCTCCACCTCCCCTTGACTGAGGGCTACTCTGTGTAAGAATAACCTACACAGCTACACCTGCTTGCTCTGCATAAACGTCAAGGACATGTGGGTTCATAGACACAAAGAGGATGTCTCTCTGTATTCTTCTGAAGATTTAAGGGTAAGCAGAGAATTTCAATCTCGTCATATGTGCCTTAGATATATTCTCTTTGTTCCGAGGAGTGCTTGAGAAGCAGTTACCAGTAATTGTCATTGAAAATAATTGAATGTGGTATTAAATAGACTTTACATAAGTATCTGCTTACTAAAGATCAAAAGACTTGAGGAACAATGATTTCATATGATTATCTCTTGTTCTAGGATGGTTGTTCAGTCTTTAAGCCATGTCTGACTCGTTGTAGGCCCATGAACTGCAGCATGCCAGACTTCTCTGCCCTTCACCATCTCCTGAAATTTGCTCAAACTCATGTTCATTGAGTCAGTGATGCCATCCAACCATCTCATCCTCTGTCGCCCCCTTCTTCTATGGCCTTAATCTTTCCCAGCATTAGGGTCTTTTCCAGTGAGTCAGCTCTTCACATCAGGTGGCCAGAGTATTGGAACTTCAGCTTTAGAATCAGTCCAGTGAATATTTAGGGTCAATTTCCTTCAGGATTGATGGGTTTGATCTCCTGGTTGTCCAAGGGACTCTGTTCTAAGACAAGGATGTGAAAATGAACATTTATGTAACAGAAGAGTCTTCTGAGTGGTGCTTCCTTCCTCTCCTTCCTTTCTTTATTGCTTCTCCTCTCGTACTTCTGCACCTTTTCCCTTCCTTCCTTTTTTTTCAGGGGAGAAGTATATGCACCCCATAGTGTCCAATCATGGAAGTATTTTCTCCATGAGTTAGGCATGGATAGATCATAGCTGACCATCAGGGAATGAATGGAAGCCAGTCATAGAAAGCCAAGTCAGTAAGGGTTCAGAATCAACTCTTAGCATTTCTCTGTAAAGATGAAGAAATTTGGAGAGAATGAATGATTTATCTCCAGCACACTGCTCATGGGTTGTGATCCTGTATGCTTTATGATGTATGTGCTGTGTATGAGGTAGGTATGGTTTTAGGAATAATAGGAATAGGAATGGTAAGACTATTCCCAGTGATAGAGTAGTCCCAGTGTGCCATTCATCAAATATTTGTTGAGTCAGTTCGTGGGAGGGATAGGGCAGAAACCTGATTAGAGTGGGTTTTAGAGAGGGTGGAAGGAGAGGAACTGGAGAAGAAGGTAAATGAACTAAGAAAACTCAGCTTTTCTTTATATTGGATGAGAGAAAATAGCCTTTGGCAGTGGGGTCAGGAGAGGTAGGTTCAAAGAGGATATTTTCTGCTTATGGAAGTGATCCTGTAGAGAGGAAAACATAAGTGATGTAAGGAGGGAGAGAATCTGATGTGCCTGAGTGGATAGGAGGGGATGGTGGGATCAGTGAGCAAGTGGACTCATTAGTAAGTGATACTTAAGAGTGTAGGTGGGTATCTATGGCAACTGGAAACAAGGCAGGGTCTCACAGGACAGATACTTAGAGATATTCTCGTCTCTCTGCATAAGCTTTTTAGAGATACAGTATGTGCGTTAACTTCCTCGGGCTACTGCAACAAGGGACCAGAAGTTAAGTGAAGTTATGAACTAGTGAGGGTTCCCAAGGGAACCAGAGCCAAGAGCACATAAATAGATAAAGAGAGTTATTGTAAGGAATTGATTCACACAGTTGTGGGGACTGAAAAGCCCCAAGATCTTCAGGCGGCCCCCTGGAGACCCGGGAGAGCCCACAGTGTAGCTTCAGCCTGAAGCTTGATTTCTAACCTGTGAACCAGGAGAGCCACGTGGAAGTCCCAGTGTGAAAGTTGGAAGGCTGGAGACCTCAGAGGAACTGATGTTTTAGTTTGTTGTCCAGACACTGTTAAAGTTGGATGTCTTTGCTCAAGTTCACCAGACAGGAAGAATTCCCTCTTACTCCAGAGATGACCAGCGTTTTTGTTCTAGACAAGCCTTCACCTGACTGGGCATTGCCCATCCATGCTGGGAAAACAGTGTGTTCTACTGAGAACACCGATTTCAATGCTCATCTCCTCCGTGGAAACATCAAGAATATTGTTGGCCTAAATATCTGGTCATGTCATGGCCCAGTCACATGGATACATAAGATTAACCACTGCAGAAACTTAAAACAGTAGAAATTTATTTTCTCACACTTATGGAGGCTGAAAGTCTGAAATATGGGTGTTAGCAGGATCGGATTACTTCCAATGGTATTGAGGGAGGGTCTATTCTAGGCTGATTCCTTTTCCTGGCTTCTCGGAGTTGCTGGCAGCCCTTGGCATTCCTTGGCTTGGACACAGCATCCCAAACTCTGCATTCATTGTCACATGGCATAGTCCCATGTGCGTCTGTGTCTGAATTTCCCTCTTAGAATGACACTAGTCGTTGGATTAGGGCTCACCTTTATCCAGAATTGTTGCTGTTCAGTCGCTCATTTGTGATCACCTCTTTGTGACCCCCTAGACTGCAGCATGCCGGACTTCCAGAATAATCTCATTCGAATTTGATTATATGTGTGCAAAGACTCTGTTTCCAAATGAGGTCACATCCACAAGTTCCAGAGGTTAGGACTTCAGGCACAGCTTTTGAAGGATACGATCCATCTCACAGTAGGAGCCAACACTCTCAGTTGAGGGTGAGCATGGGGAAGATGGGAGGTTAAAACAGTCAGATAAGAGACTGGGAAAGTAAGGACTTCCCTGGTGGTCCTGTGGTTAAGGCTGCATACTTCCAGTGCAGGCGGTATGGGTTTTATCCTGGTTGGGGAACTAAGATCCTACATGTTGCATGATGCAGCCAAAATTTAAAAAAAAAAAAAAAGATTAAATAATATATGAGAAATACATTTTAAGACACAGAGAGATAGTGTGTGGAAGTCAGTGATTAGTGAATTACAGAGAGTGCTGAGCAGCTCAGAATGTCTGCTTGTGGTTCATGATCATGAGCCCCATGTGAGACCAGCCAGCATGGAGTGTGGGTTTTCCTACCCATGTGCATCTCTGTGTGTGCAGCCTTGGCTTGAGAAGAAAGTTGTTTTTCACCAGAGTTGGTCTTCCATGAGAATCTGATGAAGTCGTCATTAAAGGTGTATGGAGGGACCTATTGTGATGAATGACCATGGATGCTAAACATCAAGAATATTGTTGGCCTAAATATCTGGTCATGTCATGGCCCAGTCACATGGATACATAAGATTAACCACTGCAGAAACTTAAAACAGTAGAAATTTATTTTCTCACACTTATGGAGGCTGAAAGTCTGAAATATGGGTGTTAGCAGGATCGGATTACTTCCAATGGTATTGAGGAGGGTCTATTCTAGGCTGATTCCTTTTCCTGGCTTCTCGGAGTTGCTGGCAGCCCTTGGCATTCCTTGGCTTGGACACAGCATCCCAAACTCTGCATTCATTGTCACATGGCATAGTCCCATGTGCGTCTGTGTCTGAATTTCCCTCTTAGAATGACACTAGTCGTTGGATTAGGGCTCACCTTTATCCAGAATTGTTGCTGTTCAGTCGCTCATTTGTGATCACCTCTTTGTGACCCCCTAGACTGCAGCATGCCGGACTTCCAGAATAATCTCATTCGAATTTGATTATATGTGTGCAAAGACTCTGTTTCCAAATGAGGTCACATCCACAAGTTCCAGAGGTTAGGACTTCAGGCACAGCTTTTGAAGGATACGATCCATCTCACAGTAGGAGCCAACACTCTCAGTTGAGGGTGAGCATGGGGAAGATGGGAGGTTAAAACAGTCAGATAAGAGACTGGGAAAGTAAGGACTTCCCTGGTGGTCCTGTGGTTAAGGCTGCATACTTCCAGTGCAGGCGGTATGGGTTTTATCCTGGTTGGGGAACTAAGATCCTACATGTTGCATGATGCAGCCAAAATTTAAAAAAAAAAAAAAAGATTAAATAATATATGAGAAATACATTTTAAGACACAGAGAGATAGTGTGTGGAAGTCAGTGATTAGTGAATTACAGAGAGTGCTGAGCAGCTCAGAATGTCTGCTTGTGGTTCATGATCATGAGCCCCATGTGAGACCAGCCAGCATGGAGTGTGGGTTTTCCTACCCATGTGCATCTCTGTGTGTGCAGCCTTGGCTTGAGAAGAAAGTTGTTTTTCACCAGAGTTGGTCTTCCATGAGAATCTGATGAAGTCGTCATTAAAGGTGTATGGAGGGGACCTATTGTGATGAATGACCATGGATGCTAAGCTGTAAGGAGAACTGAGAAGACAAGAGAGAGTGGATCATAGGAAATAGATGTCAGATGAATGGGTTGAAGTTCCTGTCTAGTTGAAGATGCTGAGAATCACAGGTACTAATAAGAGATCATGGTCAGAGTTTTGGATGTTTAAAGTGGAGCTGTGGGCTGCTGGTCTTTAGGTACCTAAGGTTTTAAATAAGTTGCCTAAAAGTACCTATCTCTTGTTCTAGAGAGCCTCTTTTATTAGTTTTAACTATGATGTTGTCTTCTTTCCCTAGGCAAATTCAGAGGGTTATTCATTTTGATTACAAAAAGTTATCCATTAATATAGCTGACGCTTGCTCTATTTCTTGTCTTCATCATTTAGGGGAGAAATCTCTCTGCTAATGTCTACAAAGAGAAATGAAGCAGAGTGTCATTTCCGAGCTGATCTGTTGCAGTTCAATGGTTCAGTACTTCTAAGTGTAAAATTAAGATGCTAAGGATATTGTAATTTATGAGTTGGAATCTTTTGATTATCTGTGGAGATGTTTTCCTCAGAGGAATATTTGGAGATAAGGCATCAGTCTAAGTTCTTGGCTTCACTGTCATCTTTTATTACTTTATGATGTGCTAGCAAATATGACACCCAAAGGTATTTCCTGGTGAGTAGCTTTGATCTTGTTAGAGCCTCCCATCAGGCTCTCATTGATTCCTCATGGATGGCAGGAATTGTCTTTCCTGTGGTTAAGGCTGCATACTTCCAGTGCAGGCGGTATGGGTTTTATCCTGGTGGGAATGTTACAGGCATGATGCAACCAAAATTTAAAAAAAAAAAAAAGATTAAATAATATATGAGAAATACATTTTAAGACACAGAGAGATAGTGTGTGGAAGTCAGTGATTAGTGAATTACAGAGAGTGCTGAGCAGCTCAGAATGTCTGCTTGTGGTTCATGATCATGAGCCCCATGTGAGACCAGCCAGCATGGAGTGTGGGTTTTCCTACCCATGTGCATCTCTGTGTGTGCAGCCTTGGCTTGAGAAGAAAGTTGTTTTTCACCAGAGTTGGTCTTCCATGAGAATCTGATGAAGTCGTCATTAAAGGTGTATGGAGGGGACCTATTGTGATGAATGACCATGGATGCTAAGCTGTAAGGAGAACTGAGAAGACAAGAGAGAGTGGATCATAGGAAATAGATGTCAGATGAATGGGTTGAAGTTCCTGTCTAGTTGAAGATGCTGAGAATCACAGGTACTAATAAGAGATCATGGTCAGAGTTTTGGATGTTTAAAGTGGAGCTGTGGGCTGCTGGTCTTTAGGTACCTAAGGTTTTAAATAAGTTGCCTAAAAGTACCTATCTCTTGTTCTAGAGAGCCTCTTTTATTAGTTTTAACTATGATGTTGTCTTCTTTCCCTAGGCAAATTCAGAGGGTTATTCATTTTGATTACAAAAAGTTATCCATTAATATAGCTGACGCTTGCTCTATTTCTTGTCTTCATCATTTAGGGGAGAAATCTCTCTGCTAATGTCTACAAAGAGAAATGAAGCAGAGTGTCATTTCCGAGCTGATCTGTTGCAGTTCAATGGTTCAGTACTTCTAAGTGTAAAATTAAGATGCTAAGGATATTGTAATTTATGAGTTGGAATCTTTTGATTATCTGTGGAGATGTTTTCCTCAGAGGAATATTTGGAGATAAGGCATCAGTCTAAGTTCTTGGCTTCACTGTCATCTTTTATTACTTTATGATGTGCTAGCAAATATGACACCCAAAGGTATTTCCTGGTGAGTAGCTTTGATCTTGTTAGAGCCTCCCATCAGGCTCTCATTGATTCCTCATGGATGGCAGGAATTGTCTTTCTTCACCTGACACATAGCTACTTTGCACAGCATCATTTGTTATTCACCTTTTTGTACCATGGTGACTCAGATGGTAAAGAATCTGCTTACTCTGTGGCAGACCCAGGTTCAATCCCTGGGTTGGGAAGGTCCCCTGGAGCAGAAAATGGCAACCCACTCCAGTATTCTTGCCTGGAAAATCCCATGGACAGAGGAACCTGGCAGGCTAGAGTCCATGGGGTTGCAGAGTCAGATATGACCTACTGAGTAACACTTTCACTTCATTCCAGCCAAACAAGACCATCTGCTAGTTTCTAAATGCAAGTTTTCTGCCCCTGGGTTCTTTCTCTTCCTTTCCTGAGTTTGTTGGCATCTTATTCATTCACTTGACCTTCAAGGCCCTGATCAGAGGGTGCTTCTTTAATGCAACTTCCCTTGAGTCTCAGACAATAGCGCATGTCAGAATCACCTGGAGAATTTGCTGGAAGGCAGATTATCTGGTCCCGTCCCCAGAGTTGGGGCATGAGAACCTGAAATTCCAGTGAGTTCCCAAGTGATGCTAATGCTCTGTCTGGAATCTATACCTTGAGAACCACCATACTAAAAATTTTTTCTTAGTTACATTAACATTTTTTTTCTGCTAAAGCTTTCTTCTGTTACACTGCAAACATAATATTAGCACATAGTTGCTGATCAATAATTATTTGTCTAATGTCTTCGCTGTGCACACAGATTATATGGGTTAGGTCACTTCAGTCATGTCCAACTCTTTGTGACCATATGGCCCGTAGCCTGCCAGACTGTTATGTGGAGAATCATGGTATTCTCCAGGCAAGAATACTAGAATGAGTTGCCATGCCCTCCTTCAGGGGATTTTCCCGACCCAGGGATTGAACCTGAGTCTCTTACATCTCCTGCATTGGCAAGTAGGTTCTTTATCACCAGTGCCACCTGGAAAGAGTACTCATTTTCAATAAACCACAGTGTTTACAATACTCAAAATCATACTGAACATAATTTAATCTTAGATGAGTCAACTGGCACCTCTGCTCTGTTTGATGCATTGCTTAAGTTTTATCCTTATAGTACTAAAATCAAAAAACATTTAAGCCTCCCATCAGGCTCTCATTGATTCCTCATGGATGGCAGGAATTGTCTTTCTTCACCTGTCACATGTTTGCTTTGAACAGCATCATTTGTTATTCACCTTTGTACCATGGTGACTCAGATGGTAAAGAATCTGCTTACTCTGTGGCAGACCCAGGTTCAATCCTGGGTTGGGAAGGTCCCCTGGAGCAGAAAATGGCAACCCACTCCAGTATTCTTGCCTGGAAAATCCCATGGACAGAGGAACCTGGCAGGCTAGAGTCCATGGGGTTGCAGAGTCAGATATGACCTACTGAGTAACACTTTCACTTCATTCCAGCCAAACAAGACCATCTGCTAGTTTCTAAATGCAAGTTTTCTGCCCCTGGGTTCTTTCTCTTCCTTTCCTGAGTTTGTTGGCATCTTATTCATTCACTTGACCTTCAAGGCCCTGATCAGAGGGTGCTTCTTTAATGCAACTTCCCTTGAGTCTCAGACAATAGCGCATGTCAGAATCACCTGGAGAATTTGCTGGAAGGCAGATTATCTGGTCCCGTCCCCAGAGTTGGGGCATGAGAACCTGAAATTCCAGTGAGTTCCCAAGTGATGCTAATGCTCTGTCTGGAATCTATACCTTG
Source organism: Tragulus kanchil (assembly GCA_022376925.1). NCBI lineage: Eukaryota > Metazoa > Chordata > Mammalia > Artiodactyla > Tragulidae > Tragulus > Tragulus kanchil. Next base: position 58,326,214 of record JAIOJX010000026.1, read on the forward strand.
AGAACCACCATACTAAAAATTTTTTCTTAGTTACATTAACATTTTTTTTCTGCTAAAGCTTTCTTCTGTTACACTGCAAACATAATATTAGCACATAGTTGCTGATCAATAATTATTTGTCTAATGTCTTCGCTGTGCACACAGATTATATGGGTTAGGTCACTTCAGTCATGTCCAACTCTTTGTGACCATATGGCCCGTAGCCTGCCAGACTGTTATGTGGAGAATCATGGTATTCTCCAGGCAAGAATACTAGAATGAGTTGCCATGCCCTCCTTCAGGGGATTTTCCCGACCCAGGGATTGAACCTGAGTCTCTTACATCTCCTGCATTGGCAAGTAGGTTCTTTATCACCAGTGCCACCTGGAAAGAGTACTCATTTTCAATAAACCACAGTGTTTACAATACTCAAAATCATACTGAACATAATTTAATCTTAGATGAGTCAACTGGCACCTCTGCTCTGTTTGATGCATTGCTTAAGTTTTATCCTTATAGACATCAATCATAATTTTATGGTACTCCAGAAAAAAATGATATCATTTGAACTTTCTGTAGAAGCTGATAAAGCAGAGATTTAAATGAGGAAGGAGAGTTCAGATTTGGAACTTCTATACTGAGTGCATGTGGATGTAATTACGGCATTTATTAGAACTACAGGAGGTTTAGCCAGACTCTTTGACCTGGCTCTTGTGTTTGACCTTGTGCAGATTTGGGCTTGTGCTGAGCAGGGAAATGGGCAGGGCAGGTTCTGTGAGGGGCTGTCTTGAGGAGAAGAGGGACAAGGTGAGTCTTGGCCAGATTGGATTCTTTTGAAGCAGAGATGCTTGTGGTCAAGAAGGAGTCAGCCTCTTCTGAAGCTTTTGTGCTGCTCCATACAGGGCTAAGTCCTGGACAAACAAATGACCTCCGTGCAGCTGGTTTGCTGAAATCAGCTCAACAGATTGTGTTCTCATACAGCCAGATAAAATCTGGCATTTACTTTGCATCTAATAACTTTTGCTTTTAGGAGAGTTAAAAAAGCTGAGAATCTTGCATGATTGAGTTTTATAATAATGTTGCATTAAGGAGAAAATATCATTTTAATAGATTAGTAATGAGAATGGTTTGGTGTTTTAAAAGGGTTGCTATCATCTGCATATAAATGGTGTAGAAATTTAAGGGTATCTTTTACTTTCATCTTCCTTTTTTGTATTGGAGCATAATTGCTTTGCCATGTGGTAGTTTTTTCTGTACAATGAAGTGAGTCAGTCATTTGTATACATGTATCTCTTCTCTCTTGGACCTCCTTCCCACCCCTACCCTACTCCCACCCCTCTAGGCCAGCACAGAGCACCAAGCTGAGCTTTCTGTGCTTTATAGCAGGTTCCCACTGGCTCTCTGTTTTATGCTTGGCAGTGTATGTATGTCAATACTAATCTCCCAATTTGTTCTGCCCTTTCCTTCCCCACCATGTTCACATGTCTGTTCTCTATGCCTGTATCTCTATTCTTGCCCTGCAAATAGGTTTGTGTGTATCATTTTTCTAGATTCTGCATATATGTGTCTCTCCCAACTTATCTTTGGTGTTTCCTATTCATCACTCATTTTGGGTTTAAACCTTGAGTAAGAAGCATTTCCCACAGTGGGAGTAAGATCATCAAGGTGAGGAGTCTAGACTTTTGCTAATGTCGTAGAAGAAATGGAGGTGAATGAGCTTTGTTTTTCAAGGCTAAGTTCGGCTGATTGGAGGTATGAGGGTCAATTTGCAGGTTCTGTCTTTGATAATCAACCATCCTTTGGTCACCTTTCCACTCTACTCCTCACTTTTACTTTGGACTGTGGGAAGCTCAGGACTCCTTCCCTGTGTGTACAGGGTGGGGTCTCAGGGCCTTAGGCTGAGGAGGGGCAGAATTGAGCTCAGGACAAGAATTACTGAAGATCTTGTGACCAAGTGAGAAGTGACATTTTACCCTCTTTTTCCAAACAGATGCTAAGTAAAGGGGTGAGTGTGTGAATTGGGGAGAGAGCAGACACTCTACATTAAAGAGAGCCATTGGTTAAAGAGATGACACGCAGTTTCTTTGGACAGAGTTTTCACATCTGATCTTTCCAGAGAGGGACTGGCTTGGAGTTGGGGTCTTAGTTTATATAAGGTCTAATTGAGCCTTACCCTGAGTTGATTGGCTCTTGGTGTGGTCATTGCCCATGCTCTGCTGTCTCTCTCCCTATTGACTCATGCCCAGTGCATGTGAATGGATCCACTTCTCTTTTACGTCCTTCTCTGATGCTGCCACACTGTCCCCTCCTCTGAATTTTTAGAGCATGTATATCCTTGACCATGGTTTCCCTGGTGATGGAATGCTTAAAAAAATCTGCCTTTCAATACAGAAGACCTGGGTTTGACTCCTGGATCAGGAAGATCCCTTTGAGAAGGAAATAGTAACCTACTCCAATATTCTTGCCTAGAGAATCCTGTGGACAGAGGAGCCCGCTGGGCTATAGTCCATGGGATCACAAAGACTCACCCAGCAAAAAGTAACCTTGACCGTATAGTTTGGCTCTGAGACCAAAATGGTAAAAATCAGTTTCAATTTGACCCACGCCAGTATCCTTGGTTTGGAGAATCCCATGGACAGAGGAGTCTGGTGGGCTATAATTCATGGGATCACAAAGATTCACACACAATTTAGGAACTAAACAACAAGAAATAGCCTTGACCACATAGTTTGTCTCTATTTGAGACCAAAATGGTAAGAATTAATTTCAACTTAGGCAATTCAAAATGACTTTGTAAGTAATAGAATACATTTACTTGAGTATAATTAATAAACATATACACAAGAATGGGGTATTTTCTTTCTGATCATTTACAGAAGATAAATCATAGAGTTAAAGGCCTGATTTCAGGGAGGATTTGAATAGCTGAGAAAAATGGGTAAACAGTAGAGATTAAAGATGATGAAACAGCAATCAAGAGAAGAATCAGTACCTTTCATTTCCTTAAAAAAATGAAATGAGAGGGGCTTCCCTGGTGGTCCAGTGGGTAAAGAGTCTGCCTTGCTATGCAAGGAGTGCTGGTTCAATCTCTGGTCCAGGAGTATCCCACGTGCTGAGGAACAGCTGGACCAGTGTGTCCTATTACAAGCTAGCACTCTGGAGTGCATGTGCCCAAAGCTGGTGATCTTCAGTGAGAGAGGCCACTGCGATGGGAGGCCCACACAGGCCAAAGAATAAAAAAGATGGATGAAAAGTGAACGATGACTTAGAGGCCAAATAAGGCAAATATACTAAAATCTTTATATGCCACTGTTACTGAAGAAGTCTTTTGAGATTGTAGCTTACTGGTTTAGGCTAGACAAGAACTAATGACTGCTAGACACAGGACTAATGACAGCCAGGACACAGGTGATGGTCCTGTTGTGAGCAGTCACATGCTTGGCCTTCCCTACTGTGATGTTGTAGTCATTCTCCTGAGGATAGAGAAAAGAAAAAAAAAAGTTAACAGTTCATTCATGTCCGACTCTTTGTGACCTCATGTACCGTAACCTGCCAGGCTCCTCTGTCCAAGGAAGTTTCCAGGTAAGAATTCTATACCATGTTGGCCTTTCCTTCTCCAAAGGATCTTCCCGACCCAGGGATCAAACCTGGGTCTCCTACATTGTAGGTAGATTCTTTACCCTCTGAGTCACCAGGGGAGCCCAAGATGCATGCCTCATATGACCTTAATAAATATTTGAGTATATCCATATAAAGTGACCATCAAAGTATGTGAGCAATGTTCTGATTTGTAAAAAGATGCAACACGCTTTAAAATGACATAAAATACACATTTTCAAAAGAACTATGGGATCACAGAGTTGGACAGAACTTAGTGACTGAAAAACAGCAACAGCAACTGGTGTAGACATCCATCTAGGATTATTGGAACTAGCCATGGCTCATCTTTAGACTGTATGCTCTAAGAAGAGATCTTCTGTTAGCATCATCAGTGTTATCACAGTCAATGCAAGTTTTTAAAACTTGACAAAATGTAGGTTTTTACATGTGGGGACTTGGTTTCCAAATAGAAACAACATATAGCACAAGTATTGAAAATGTGTTCTGAATCCAGGAACTAAAAGTCTATATTGCCAGATCAGAGTCTGCTGGGCATGTGACCGTGGACTGAGGGGAGCCCTGAGCCAAATGGAATCAATTAGGATATGCTTGGCTGTGGACCTAAGGGTGTTTACCAAGCCACTTCACTTGGTGGGAGTCAAGTTTCTTTATCTTTCTTGTTTATAATTTAATTTTCTAATTGTCTTTAAGAGAAAAGGTTGTGGGAACTTTGACCTAAAGTGCAAAAATCTAGATTTTTATGAGCGTGCGGAATGCAACGCAGGAAATGAGTGCAAAGAGTGTATGCAGATAAGCACCTGCTTTGAATTTGTAGTTTTGCTGGATATTATTTTTGGGAATAAATGCAGGGAGCTGTGTAGTAGTAAAAGTCATTTTAAGCAATCACACAATTACCCTGTCTCCCTAAAAGTCTTGGTGTTAGCAGGAGACTTTATGGGAGAAAAATCTTCCCCAAACTCACCTTTTGGCTGCTAAACACTGGAAAGCCCACGTGGATCTGTTTCTTGAGAGAGGAAATTAATTAAATGCCTGTCATTTGTTTCAGGCAGTTGTGATATCACATTTATTCATAAAATCCTATAAAAATACCTTTTCTAATAACTCTGAGTCATAATATTGGGTCTTCCATGTTTAGGTCAATATTTGATTGGAGGTGGTGATTGGAGGCAATGATAAAATAGTCTTATTTGTTTTAGATCAAAAAATAATTCAGGATTTAGGACCAGCAGCCCATAGAGAGGGATTAGGGTAGCATGAGAGTGAGAGTGTATTGGAATCATTTATTTATTCCTTTCCTTCATCCCTTATTCTGTTGTCCTCCAGAATGATGGTAGGAACTGCTTGCTTACCATGTATAGTTGAAAATATGCTCCACTTGATTCTGTCTTGTTTTGAACTACTTGTTTGAACTGTTTCAGAGCTAGTGGTCTATTTTCTTTATTACTTGAAAGTAGGTATTGTCTTCCCAGTCTTTGGAAATATAATAATTTGAGATAGTTTCTATTGACAAGCTAATTGACTCATAAACAAGAACAGCCTTAATTAAAAAAAAATATATATAGACGAGCACAGTGCCATCTGTAACCATATTAATGATTCAGTCACTTAAGCTTATGTACCCAACTTGTTTACCCAGCGTTTGCTTGACTTTCTCAGTGTGTAGCCCAGTGAAAAGCAGTGAATAAAAGCCTGGTTAAGATTGTGGTGTGTGAATGTGTAGTGACTTTGCTGGGAGATTTGGGAACTTGGGGTAGTGTTTATAAGCACCGTATTCCAGTTGTGTATTGCTGTTTAACATATCATTTCCAGAATTAGCTGTATAAAGCAATAATGACCAATAATTTCACTCACAGATCTGTAATTTAGGCAGAGCTCTGTGGGGTCAGCTGAGGCAGGTCCACTGGGCTAACAGACCCACTTCAAGGTGGTTTATACATGTGGCTGGCAAGCTGGTGCTGGTTGTTGGCTAGGAGTAGAGCTGGGTCATGCTGTTTCCTCTCTATGTGTTTCTCGTTGGGGCTGTCTGAGTTTCTCTAGTTGATTTGTAGTTGGGAATAAATGCAGGAGCTGTGTAGTAGTAAAAGTCATTTTAAGCAATCACACAATTACCCTGAAATTTTAAAAATAAAACCCCTTTTCTGAAATGGAACCCTTCTGTTTCTTGAGAGAAATTAATTAAATGCCTGTCATTTGTTTCAGGCAGTTGTGATATCACATTTATTCATAAAATCCTATAAAAATACCTTTTCTAATAACTCTGAGTCATAATATTGGGTCTTCCATGTTTAGGTCAATATTTGATTGGAGGTGGTGATTGGAGGCAATGATAAAATAGTCTTATTTGTTTTAGATCAAAAAATAATTCAGGATTTAGGACCAGCAGCCCATAGAGAGGGATTAGGGTAGCATGAGAGTGAGAGTGTATTGGAATCATTTATTTATTCCTTTCCTTCATCCCTTATTCTGTTGTCCTCCAGAATGATGGTAGGAACTGCTTGCTTACCATGTATAGTTGAAAATATGCTCCACTTGATTCTGTCTTGTTTTGAACTACTTGTTTGAACTGTTTCAGAGCTAGTGGTCTATTTTCTTTATTACTTGAAAGTAGGTATTGTCTTCCCAGTCTTTGGAAATATAATAATTTGAGATAGTTTCTATTGACAAGCTAATTGACTCATAAACAAGAACAGCCTTAATTAAAAAAAAATATATATAGACGAGCACAGTGCCATCTGTAACCATATTAATGATTCAGTCACTTAAGCTTATGTACCCAACTTGTTTACCCAGCGTTTGCTTGACTTTCTCAGTGTGTAGCCCAGTGAAAAGCAGTGAATAAAAGCCTGGTTAAGATTGTGGTGTGTGAATGTGTAGTGACTTTGCTGGGAGATTTGGGAACTTGGGGTAGTGTTTATAAGCACCGTATTCCAGTTGTGTATTGCTGTTTAACATATCATTTCCAGAATTAGCTGTATAAAGCAATAATGACCAATAATTTCACTCACAGATCTGTAATTTAGGCAGAGCTCTGTGGGGTCAGCTGAGGCAGGTCCACTGGGCTAACAGACCCACTTCAAGGTGGTTTATACATGTGGCTGGCAAGCTGGTGCTGGTTGTTGGCTAGGAGTAGAGCTGGGTCATGCTGTTTCCTCTCTATGTGTTTCTCTCGTTGGGGCTGTCTGAGCTTCCTCAGTACATGGTGGCTGGATTTCAAGACCTCCTGGTAAAGAGGAAGCAGCTGGAAGCTGCTAGTCTCTTAAAGTTGAACTGGAAGGGCATAGACTCCTCCTTTTTAGGTGAGGGGTGTTGAGGAGTTTGCAGCCATTTTTAAGTTATCACAGACTACTTAACTCTGGCTCTCTACGCTATACATGTTCATATCTTTTGGCCCTTCTCAAGGTGTTTCTCTACCTGTACTGTCCTTCCCTCCTTTTTATTTCTTGCATTTTTAATAGAGGCAAAAATTGGTTCTTGAAATGGGAAAAATTTAGATATTATAATGGGAATATCTATACCACAGAACATAAATGGATGCATAGTATACCTGTCCTATTAAAATGTCATGGGAGTGAAGCAAGCAATTAGAAGAAAAAAGTCTAAAAAGGGCTCCTTAGGTGGGCAGTTATTTTTCTTAAGTTGTTTTTTGTTGTTGTTGTTAATTTTGGCCTCTTTTATTGGTCTTCCATTCATATATTTTTCATCCATCTTAATTCTTTGGCCTGTGTGGCCCTGCCATTGCAGTGGCTTCCCTTGGTGGAGAGCACCAGCTCTGGGTGCATACACCCCAAAATGCTGGCTCACAATTGGACACACAGGTCTGGCCACTCACAATTGGACACATGGGTCCAGGAAGCATGTGGGATCCTCCTGGGCCAGGGATTGAACCAGTGCCGCTTGCAGTGCAGGGCAGACTCTTTACCCACTGGAAGCCCTATTTTTTTTTAAAAGATCTTTTTAAGTGAACCATTTAAAATTTTTTTATTGGATGTATTACAGCGTTGCTTGTTTCATATTTTGGTTTTTTGGCTGGGAAGCATGTGGAATCTTAGCTTCCTGACCAGGGATCAAATCTACACACCTTGCACTGGAAGGCAATGTTTTAACCACTGAACATCCAGGCAATTCCTTAAGTGGGCAATTACGAAAAACTTTAAGAAACACAGCTTTACATTCAGCTCAAATAAGTTATCCTCTCTTCCATAAAACCTATTCTAACCCAATGCCAGAAAACGTAATTGTTTGCTTTTTATATACTTGTAGACATTTCATTTGTGTGTCTGTGTGTATTTTAGCTGGTTGTTTTTGAGCTTTCTCTCCATTACCTGTCTATGAACTTCTTCTATGCATAGTGTCATGTACCAATAAAATGCCTTTAATGATAAAGAATCTGCCTGTTAACGCAAGAGATGCAGGTTCGATTCCTGGGTCAGGAAGATTCCCTTGGAGAAGGAAATGGCAACCCACTCTACTGTTCTTGCCTGGGAAATCCCATGGATGGAGGAGCCTGGTGGGCTACAGTCCATGGGGTCTCAAAAGAGTTGGACATGACTTAGAATCTAAGCAACAACAATCCACATTATTTAGTGAATTAATAAAAGTGGACTAAGGGGAAATTAGGTTCTATAATAGTTTTTAGTCTTCCAGAAAATAAGCCCTTAGATTTAAGTGCATGTAACCTTTTGGAAAGTTCAGGAAACATTGGCAGGGAGCAAGGAGGTAAGGCAGGGAAAGAGAGGAGGCAGTCAACTGTGCCATCACATTGGTTGCTACATGTGAACAGAGCTTACACCTGCAGGGAAAGTCTCAGAACTGTGAAAAACCAAGGCTAAAGCCAAACAGAAACAAAAAAGTATCTGCAACTAAGAGTTAAATATCCTGTAAGGATGGGGAGCTGGGTATTTATACTCTAGCTTTCCACCATTCATTCACTGATTGAGGAGTCCCAGGTGTGCTCATCCACTGCACTCGCTTCTGTGGCTTTGGGGAAAGCCTCAAGCCGAGAGAAGCAGGTACCAATGCTGAAGTCACAGGGCTCCCAGACATAGAAAGTCCTGAGGACTAAAGGCAGGGCACCAGGAGCGTCAGGTGTAGGCTTGCTTTGCACTTTATGACTGTATTACAGCGTTGTTTCATATTTTGGTTTTTTGGCTGGGAAGCATGTGGAATCTTAGCTTCCTGACCAGGGATCAAATCTACACACCTTGCACTGGAAGGCAATGTTTTAACCACTGAACATCCAGGCAATTCCTTAAGTGGGCAATTACGAAAAACTTTAAGAAACACAGCTTTACATTCAGCTCAAATAAGTTATCCTCTCTTCCATAAAACCTATTCTAACCCAATGCCAGAAAACGTAATTGTTTGCTTTTTATATACTTGTAGACATTTCATTTGTGTGTCTGTGTGTATTTTAGCTGGTTGTTTTTGAGCTTTCTCTCCATTACCTGTCTATGAACTTCTTCTATGCATAGTGTCATGTACCAATAAAATGCCTTTAATGATAAAGAATCTGCCTGTTAACGCAAGAGATGCAGGTTCGATTCCTGGGTCAGGAAGATTCCCTTGGAGAAGGAAATGGCAACCCACTCTACTGTTCTTGCCTGGGAAATCCCATGGATGGAGGAGCCTGGTGGGCTACAGTCCATGGGGTCTCAAAAGAGTTGGACATGACTTAGAATCTAAGCAACAACAATCCACATTATTTAGTGAATTAATAAAAGTGGACTAAGGGGAAATTAGGTTCTATAATAGTTTTTAGTCTTCCAGAAAATAAGCCCTTAGATTTAAGTGCATGTAACCTTTTGGAAAGTTCAGGAAACATTGGCAGGGAGCAAGGAGGTAAGGCAGGGAAAGAGAGGAGGCAGTCAACTGTGCCATCACATTGGTTGCTACATGTGAACAGAGCTTACACCTGCAGGGAAAGTCTCAGAACTGTGAAAAACCAAGGCTAAAGCCAAACAGAAACAAAAAAGTATCTGCAACTAAGAGTTAAATATCCTGTAAGGATGGGGAGCTGGGTATTTATACTCTAGCTTTCCACCATTCATTCACTGATTGAGGAGTCCCAGGTGTGCTCATCCACTGCACTCGCTTCTGTGGCTTTGGGGAAAGCCTCAAGCCGAGAGAAGCAGGTACCAATGCTGAAGTCACAGGGCTCCCAGACATAGAAAGTCCTGAGGACTAAAGGCAGGGCACCAGGAGTGTCAGGTGTAGGCTTGCTTTGCACTTTATGACTGAAACAGTAAGAAGAAAGGTGACAAATGATTTTGTCTGGAATGGGGGAAATCTTCCTTTCTCAATGTCAGTCTCCCTGGCTGAAGTTCAGCTCCATGAAGACAGGAAGCACATCTGTCTAATTCTACCCTGTATACCCAGCAGAGTCTGGGATTCAACAAATGAGAGGATTAATGATTAGTGGGTGAGTAAACCAGCACCAGGGTTAAGAAGTGTGCTTTTCATTGTGTTCCATTTCCAGGGAGGTCAGCGCAGGTAAGGCACAAGGAGGTAATGAAAGCCGACAGGTGTCAGGTGTGGTTTGCTTTCAAGAACTCGTAGAAAACAGACTAACCACAGGGTAGAATTGTTTCTGGGGGTGGCCAGGGCTGCTTATTGAACCAAGGGCATTTCCATGACTGTACAGCTTAGACTCAAGATTTTGATCCTCTGAACTCAGACAAGCCCAGGGCGGTCCTACCGACTTTCTTTGTCTCATCCTGAGGCATTTAGTGTTATCTTCTGTACAGGTGCTGTGTAAGCTAGTACAGAAAGTCCATTGCCTACAAAGGAGTTCTTCTGAGGGCTTTAGTTTGTTCTTAAGTCCAATAGACTTAGCCTAGATAGCCAGCTAACACAATCAGCTATATATAGCCGCTTTTCTGCTTGCTTCTGGACATCCTGGACTTGAAATAAAGATACGGTACTACTGTACTCTATACACTATTAGTATAGTACATAGAAGCACAATCACTTGTAGAAGATGCACATATCTGACCAGGTCTACCAGACATGTGAACTGACTTCCATGGTTGGAGAGTGAATGTACATTCTTATCTTTGAAAGTTAACAACTTAAAGACTCGCATTTAGGGGACGTACCGTAATAGTGGCTGGCAGCAGCCAGTGAAATATCTGTGCTCAGAGAGGCTTGAAACCATGGAGAGTCCACATGCTGAGTACCTTCTCTGCCTGTTACAGGTGGAATTGTGCCCATGGACTTGAAGCAGAGGTCATATTGCCAAGGTGACTTTCAGAACACAGTCATCCAGCTGATGGTAGTGGGTGGTAGTGTGGAGTCAAGACGTGGAAGGGAGTGAAGAAAGATGAGAACAAACTGATTTGAGCATGTGTGTAGTTTGATGGCTTTGTTTTTTTTAATTCCAGTTATATTACTTTTATTTACTCAATCATTCATTTATTCATTAAATATTCATTTCATCATGTTGTTTATCAAGTGCTTTTCAGGAGACAAGGATGACAAAGAAGAGACAACCTTAGGGACAGTACCTTTGGGTATTATAGTTGGTACGAAAATACTGTTGTGCAAGGTACGGTTCAGGCATAGAGCTGACAGAGAGGCTAATTCTACCTGAGTTGGGAGGTAAAGAGTTTCAGAAACCCCTTTATAGGTGCAATCATAATTGAGAGGATGGTCAGCACAATTTTAGACTTACTAAAATGTGAAACCTTAAATATCTGAGCTGGAAAGAAACCAGGTGGGAGGAAAGTACCTTTGGAAAGGATAGATAACGCTAATATGTAATCCCTTGATGTGGATTCACTTTTACCCTTTTGGAAACAAACAAAACAAACAAACACAAAAAAAACCTCTGCTGAAGGCACCATATTGAGCAGATGGATTCTCTGTCCTCTGTCGATGACTCTGCATCATGGTGCTCTCCCCTATGCGCTGATCAAAGCGAACTCTGGGCTTGCCAGAACTCTGGCGCGTCACCTTCCTGACCATTTGAAACCCGGGAACAGAGTTATTTTTAGTTTCCTTCCAACCTGCCAAGATAATGTTCAATATGGCATCAACCAAAACATTGTCCTGCACGGGAATTTTGTCTAGAAAAATGGAGTGAAGATAAAACCAAATGCGTGTGGACATAAATGTATGTGTGCTCAGAGCATTACCTGCCATGTTCTGAGGAGCAGGATATTCTTCACTCCACAGAGCCAGCATTTCAAATAGACATGTGCCGGTGCCACCGGGGCCACACTCAGGGCCTGAATGAAGTCTCCTGGGGGAGCGTGAGAAACAGTCATTGCAATCTTATAACATTTGGTTTGGTTTCCAAATCTGTTGTTTTGCCTGATTTCTTTTCATTCTTTTGAAAGTGTGTTTATGCTGTTTTGTTTTTATTCTCTGCTTGGTGCCCTCATTTGTTGCTTGGAAGGAAGACAAGCCCTCAGGGATGTTACAGGCTGTGCCCTTGCTCTGGTCAGGTTTGTAAAGGCTACCTTGTGTTTCCCTCACATACACATGTGCAGCAGAGAATGACCTGGGAAGGCAGCCACTTGATCTCTGACTCATTATGTAAGTTAATTACCAACAACTTATGTTAGATGTTACATAAGATTAACACATGTTGACTTTTCAAATGGAAAAAAAAATATACAAATTAGAGAGCAAAGGAATGAGAAGAGAATTACATGCAATTTAACAGTTTAGAAATGGACTTAATACTTTTGTATATCTGCTTCCACTTAGAAATGGCTGTCTATGGGACTTGGCAGTTCCAGTGGTTGGGACTCTGCATTTCCACTGCAGGGGTTGTGGGTTCAATCCCTGGTCAGGGAAATAAGATCCCACAGGACACATGGTATGGCCAAAGAATATTTAAAAAATTAACGATTATTGCCTAAATATAATTGGAAGAAAATGAGGAGAAAAAGATTAAACCTAGGAGTTTCTGATTCTAAAATTTTCCTTTTACTATGTGGCTTATACTGTTTATTACAAAATTTAGGCCATTGTGCAGTTCTAAAAGATGATGTGGCAGCTACCTTGTCAGCTCTGGAAAAGGGTGCAGGGGTGCAGAAGTGATCTGAAATGACATACTGGGTTGGGAACTGAACTACTCATCAGGTAACGGGACTTCAGGGCTGGTTGTCTTTGAAGCTTGTAGCTCTGGGTGACCTTGGACAAGTTGCTTCACTTCTCTGGGCTTTGTTTTCTTCATCAGTGAAATAAGGGAATTGGTCTAGTTCATCTGGAAGGTGAAGTCTGTATTGCTGGCTAGTTCCTCCCACAGAGTTTCATGACTCATGTTTCTACATTTGTTTATGAGGGAGTACAGAACCAATATATCTCTAAGAAGAGGTGTCTGAGAGGGAGGTAGGAACCTGACCACAATCAGATAGTGGTTGGCATTGGTGAAACCATAAATATCTGAGCAGAAAAGAAAACAGGGTAGGAAGAAAGGCAAGCAGATTTGGAAATGATAGATTATGCTAATAAGTGCTTAAAAACATTTGTATGGCTTCCCAGGTGGTGCACTGATAAAGAATCTGCTTGCCAATGCAGGACATGTAAGAAATACAGGTTTGATCTCTGGGTCAGGAAACGTCCCCTGGAGAAGGGTATGACAACACTCTAGTATTTCTTGACTGGAGAATTACATGGACTGAGGCACCTGGTGGGCTACAGTCCATGGGTTTGCAAAGAGTCAGACTCAGTTGAGCACACATACACACATGTACAACATTTGTGTATCTTCCAAACACAAAGCATTATTCAGTGCACTTAGTTTTTAATAAAAAGCTGAATTGATTTATGCCTTTGCCTGGATGTAGATAGCTGGAAAGAGCATCACTTTCATCCTATCAGCAAGAAAAGTCCAGATCATTTACAGAGTCATAGTTTCTCTTGAATCCATCAGAGAGCTAGGCCCATAGGACATCCAACTAGCCTGAACTATATAGAAAATAAGGTCTCCAAAAAGAGATCATGAGTTATGGCTCTTTTTTGGTAGTGGATGGGAAGAAAATGATCTGCCATTCAAGAAGACAAGGAAAATTCAGCTAAAATTATTAACAGTTTACTAAAGGTCAATTTTAGGCTACCCCAAGAGAACAGAACCTATGGTGGCTTCAAACCCCTGGGTGATTCACACCATCTTGCAGGCCCTTCTAAGCTGACTGCCACTGGGGTTTAGAAGAATGATTAGGAGCCAGGCTGGAGGCCAGAGAAAGACCCCGTTGATGGTATAGCCTGGAGGAGGAATGTGGTTATCGGGACTTCAGGGCTGGTTGTCTTTGAAGCTTGTAGCTCTGGGTGACCTTGGACAAGTTGCTTCACTTCTCTGGGCTTTGTTTTCTTCATCAGTGAAATAAGGGAATTGGTCTAGTTCATCTGGAAGGTGAAGTCTGTATTGCTGGCTAGTTCCTCCCACAGAGTTTCATGACTCATGTTTCTACATTTGTTTATGAGGGAGTACAGAACCAATATATCTCTAAGAAGAGGTGTCTGAGAGGGAGGTAGGAACCTGACCACAATCAGATAGTGGTTGGCATTGGTGAAACCATAAATATCTGAGCAGAAAAGAAAACAGGGTAGGAAGAAAGGCAAGCAGATTTGGAAATGATAGATTATGCTAATAAGTGCTTAAAAACATTTGTATGGCTTCCCAGGTGGTGCACTGATAAAGAATCTGCTTGCCAATGCAGGACATGTAAGAAATACAGGTTTGATCTCTGGGTCAGGAAACGTCCCCTGGAGAAGGGTATGACAACACTCTAGTATTTCTTGACTGGAGAATTACATGGACTGAGGCACCTGGTGGGCTACAGTCCATGGGTTTGCAAAGAGTCAGACTCAGTTGAGCACACATACACACATGTACAACATTTGTGTATCTTCCAAACACAAAGCATTATTCAGTGCACTTAGTTTTTAATAAAAAGCTGAATTGATTTATGCCTTTGCCTGGATGTAGATAGCTGGAAAGAGCATCACTTTCATCCTATCAGCAAGAAAAGTCCAGATCATTTACAGAGTCATAGTTTCTCTTGAATCCATCAGAGAGCTAGGCCCATAGGACATCCAACTAGCCTGAACTATATAGAAAATAAGGTCTCCAAAAAGAGATCATGAGTTATGGCTCTTTTTTGGTAGTGGATGGGAAGAAAATGATCTGCCATTCAAGAAGACAAGGAAAATTCAGCTAAAATTATTAACAGTTTACTAAAGGTCAATTTTAGGCTACCCCAAGAGAACAGAACCTATGGTGGCTTCAAACCCCTGGGTGATTCACACCATCTTGCAGGCCCTTCTAAGCTGACTGCCACTGGGGTTTAGAAGAATGATTAGGAGCCAGGCTGGAGGCCAGAGAAAGACCCCGTTGATGGTATAGCCTGGAGGAGGAATGTGGTTATCATGTACAAAGCATCACCCAGACTGTTCTCCTTAGGAAACATAAGATTTCACAGCCCAGGTAGAACAGCAAATTTTGTTGCTTTCAACGTATCGGTGAAGACTCATTGTATAACCTGTTTTTTTTTCAGTTGCTAAGTTGTATCTGACTCTTTGCAACTCTACTGACTGCAGCACCCCAGGCTTCTCTGGCCTTCATTATCTGCTGGAGTTTTCTCAGACTCATGTCCATTGAGCTGGTGATGCCATCCAACTATCTCATCCTCTGTCATCCTCTTCTCCTACTGCCCTCAATGTTTCCCAGCATCAGGGTCTTTTCCAATGATTCGGCTCTTCACATCAGGTAACCAAAGTATTGCAGCTTCATTTTCAGCATCAGCCCTTCCAGTGAATGCTCAAGGTTGATTTCCTTTAGGATTGACTGGTTTGATCTCCTTGATTAGTAAAGATGTATTTGAGCCTATTTATAATGATTTAAAAGTCACAGTATGAATCTACAATTACTTTTGCCCCAACCTAATATTTGTCTCCTCCGTTGTAAGGAGGTAAAGCCATCAACAAAACCAGAGTGTGGGGATTAAAATAACTGTGATTAGTATATTAAAGGCTCTAGAGAGAAAAGTGAAGAACACAAAGGAATGTAAGGGAAATTTCAGCAAAGAGAAACTGTAAGAATGAATCAAATGAAACTGTAAGGGATAGTAAAGTCAGGGACAAAAATAGCAACACAATAACAGAAATGAAGAGGGCCCCTTTTTTTTAAAAAAAAAAAAAAAATTCTTTATTTTAAAGGTTTTACAGAGTTTTGTTGTTCACAGACATGTATGTTCCCAGATCAGTCATATGCATATCCCCCCATCCCACCCCTCTGGACCATCGCCCCATGCCATTGTGAGCACTCCTATTCCCTTAGCACAATGACAATAGCTGTCTTTTCCACACATGACAGTATAGGTTTCCATGTTACTTTCTCAATGCCTCCCCCTCCCTATTTCTTCCCACAATGTCCATATGTCTATGCTCTGTTTGTTTTTCCATGAGTTCACTCCGTGTGTTATCAAGACCATCCTACTAGATTCCATATATGTGTGTTAGTATACTGTATTTGTCTTTCTCTTTTTGACTTACTTCACTTTTTATGATAGGTCTAAAGCCAGCCTTGCTTTCAACGTATCGGTGAAGACTCATTGTATAACCTGTTTTTTTTTCAGTTGCTAAGTTGTATCTGACTCTTTGCAACTCTACTGACTGCAGCACCCCAGGCTTCTCTGGCCTTCATTATCTGCTGGAGTTTTCTCAGACTCATGTCCATTGAGCTGGTGATGCCATCCAACTATCTCATCCTCTGTCATCCTCTTCTCCTACTGCCCTCAATGTTTCCCAGCATCAGGGTCTTTTCCAATGATTCGGCTCTTCACATCAGGTAACCAAAGTATTGCAGCTTCATTTTCAGCATCAGCCCTTCCAGTGAATGCTCAAGGTTGATTTCCTTTAGGATTGACTGGTTTGATCTCCTTGATTAGTAAAGATGTATTTGAGCCTATTTATAATGATTTAAAAGTCACAGTATGAATCTACAATTACTTTTGCCCCAACCTAATATTTGTCTCCTCCGTTGTAAGGAGGTAAAGCCATCAACAAAACCAGAGTGTGGGGATTAAAATAACTGTGATTAGTATATTAAAGGCTCTAGAGAGAAAAGTGAAGAACACAAAGGAATGTAAGGGAAATTTCAGCAAAGAGAAACTGTAAGAATGAATCAAATGAAACTGTAAGGGATAGTAAAGTCAGGGACAAAAATAGCAACACAATAACAGAAATGAAGAGGGCCCCTTTTTTTTAAAAAAAAAAAAAAATTCTTTATTTTAAAGGTTTTACAGAGTTTTGTTGTTCACAGACATGTATGTTCCCAGATCAGTCATATGCATATCCCTGGTCCCCACCCCCCCAGTTCCCCCCATCCCACCCCTCTGGACCATCGCCCCATGCCATTGTGAGCACTCCTATTCCCTTAGCACAATGACAATAGCTGTCTTTTCCACACATGACAGTATAGGTTTCCATGTTACTTTCTCAATGCCTCCCCCTCCCTATTTCTTCCCCACAATGTCCATATGTCTATGCTCTGTTTGTTTTTCCATGAGTTCACTCCGTGTGTTATCAAGACCATCCTACTAGATTCCATATATGTGTGTTAGTATACTGTATTTGTCTTTCTCTTTTTGACTTACTTCACTTTTTATGATAGGTTCTAAAGCCAGCCACTTCATTAGGACTGAGTCTTCTGCATTTCTTTTAAGAGCTGAGTAGTATTCCATTGTATATATGTACCAGAGCTTCTTTATCCATTCATCTGTCGATGGACATCTAGGTTGCTTCCATGTTCTGGGTATTGTATAGAGAGCTGCAATGAACATTGGGGTACAGGTGCTTCTTTCAGTTTTGATTTCATCAGGATATAAGCCTAATAGTGGGATTGC
This sequence comes from Tragulus kanchil, assembly GCA_022376925.1. NCBI lineage: Eukaryota > Metazoa > Chordata > Mammalia > Artiodactyla > Tragulidae > Tragulus > Tragulus kanchil. Next base: position 58,343,667 of record JAIOJX010000026.1, read on the forward strand.
TGGGTCATAGGGTGCTTCTATTTTTAGTTTTTTTAAGGAATCTCCATACTGTCTTCCATAGAGGCTGTATCAATTTGCATTCCCACCAGCAATGCAGGAGTGTTCCCTTTTCTCCGCAGCCTCTCCAGCATTTATTGTCTGCAGATTTTTTGATGATGACCATTCTGACGGGTGTGAGGTGATATCTCATTGTAGTTTTAATTTGCACTTCTCTAATAATAAGCGAGGTTGAGCATTGTTTCATGTGTTTTTGGGCCATCTGAATGTCCTCTTTGGAGAGGCATGTTGAAGAGGGCCTTTAAGGAGCTCATAAGTAGAGTCAACACAAGCAATGGAAGAATAAGTGAACTTGATGATAGGCTGTTGGCTTGACTGTATTGATTTTGTATGTTATATTTAATTCATTTCTTCTTTGATCTTTATTATTTAGTTTCTTTTACTCACTTTTGCATTTCATTTATTCTTCCTTTTTTTCCCTTAACGATTGAAGCTGAATTTATTGACTAGAGAAATTTCTTTTACATTTCTAATCTATAAATATTTCTAATATAAGCACTTATGCTATAAAATTTCTCTTAAGGACTATTTTAGTGGCATCCCAGGATTTCTGTTGTATTAAGTTTTCATTTTCATTCATTCAAAATAATTTCTACTTTACCTTTTGATTTATTCTTTCATCCATAGGTTATTTAGAAATATGCTGTTTAATTTCCACATATTTGGAAAATGTACAGAGACTTTTCTGTTATTTCTTTGTGTAACCTGAATTCTAAATTTAGTGAGTTTTTTTTTATTTTTGTGGCCCAGAATTTTGCATGTCTTGGTAAATGTTTTATGTACACATGAATTACATTTTCTTTTTGGTAAAGTGGTTTATAGTTGTTAATCATGTTAGGTTCATTGATGGTGTTATTCAAAACTTTTATGTCCTTAAAGATGTTTTTGTTTACCTATTCTATCAATTTTAGAGGAAGAGTTGTTGAAATTACCAACCATAATTGTGTTTTTTATCTGTATTGAAATTACCAACCATATTTGTGTTTTTTTATACTTGTGGTCTGTGCTTTGTATTTGTTTCTTTATATTTAGAGTGTATTTCTTATAGGAAGCAATAGAGTTGGGTTTTGTTTTTGATTCAGTCTCATTGTATCTTTTATTTGGGGTATTAAGGCCATTGACATTTTATATAATATTCTTTTATCCTTTTTCCCCATCATGCCTCTTTTTTTATTTATATTTATTTTCATTCATCTTTCTCATTCTTTGGCATGTGTGGGCCTCCCATTGCAGTGACCTCTCTTGCTGCAGAACACCAGCTCTGGGTGCATGCACTCCAGAGCGCTGGCTTGTAACTGGACACACCGGTACAGCCGCTCAGTGGCACATGGGATCTTGCTGGGCCAGGGATCGAACTGGTGCCCCTTGTACTGCAAGGCAGACTCTTTACCCACTGGACCACCAGGGAAGCCCTGTCTTGTCTTTTTTAATTTTTTTCTCTCCTTTATGTCTTCTTTTTTTATGGTTTCTTTTATCTTCTTTATTATTACATATAACTCTTTGGTCTATTGTTTTAGTCATTGCTTTATGGTTTATAGTATACATCTTTAACTTACCACAACCTACCTTCAAGTGATATGAAACCATGTCATATATACTGTTATATCTTACAATAGTATACTTCCATTTTTACTTTTTCTGACCTCCGTACTAGTGAGACAAATGCATCTTGCTTTTATATATGCTGAAATCTCATACATGTGGTCATTATTTTTAATATTTTTTAAAAATAATTATCTTTGAATGAATTTTAAATAGTAAGAATGAGACTTATTAGTCTGTATAGTTATACTCTTCCATGCTCTTCGTTCCATTTTTAGATCTATAGTTTCATCTTTTCTTTTGCCTGACTTTAACATTTCTTACAGAAAATGTCCACTGGCAATAAATAATTCCCATTTTATTTTACCTTCATTCTATACCCAGAGTTCTTGATGTGCTGTGGTGTAATTTCCTTCTATTTCTTGTGCTTGGGTCTTATTGATATTCTTGTATTTGTGAGTTTATAATTTCCTCAAATTTAGCGAATTTCTAGCTTATTTCCTCAGTTTTCACCTCTCCTTACCTCCCCTCTGGGACTCCAGTTGTACACATATCATGATATTTGAAGTTGTCTCTTTGTTCCTTGATGCATTTTTTCTTCTTTCTGTTTTGTTTTGAATAGTTTCTATTTTTAATAATAAGTCTTCATATTCATGAATTCTTTTCTGTTGTAGAAACTGTTATAGTAGCCCTCAGTGTACTTTTCCCCTTTAAGTTTGTAGTTTTTATTTTTAGAAGTTAGATTTGGATCTTTTTATATCTTCAATATCTCTACTTACCTTTTAGAGTATTTGAAATACAGCTTTAATGCCTTTTTTTTTATGCATGCTAAATTGCTTTAGTCCTATCTGAGTCTTTGAGACCCTATAGCCCACCGCCCTCCTCCAGGGGATCTTCCTGACTCAGGGATCGAACCTGCATCTTGTATGTCTCCTACACTAGCAGCTGGGTTCTTTACCACTAGAGCCACGTCTCTATCACGTACTCACGCTCTGTTAGTTGAATATTCATAATTTAAATAGAAATATGAGTTAATTCAGCTATACTTGAATTTTTTTCTCTAGTAGGTGGAACTTTTGTTCTGTGCTTCTAGCATTGGTGGCTTTTCCACTGGAGGTTGCAAATTCAAATGACTATAAAGTTCAAGCACATCAAGTGTAAGAGTGAAGTTGGAAAGGCATAAAAACATCACTGGTGTATAATATAGAAGAGAAATCTGGTATTGGGGGAAGGAGGGACATGGTGAATGAGAGCATTTGCAACAACTAGCTGGAGTTAATTGTTGCCCTGAGGGAATGCAAGTTGCTTTTGCTGATCTTCTGATCTTTTAAGAAGTGGATATGGAGATTTTAAATCGTATATAGCTCAATTTTTGAATATTACTACAAATTTTAATCATCAAACAGTCCGTGAATCAAATAAAGCTTATTTTTAGGCCAAATATGCCTTCAGGCTGTGAGTTTGGGACCTTATGTTCAACAATGAATTGTTCAACTGTTAACATATAGAAAAATAGTTTAGAAATTGCTGAAACTACTTAAGCGAGTGATATAGCACATATATATTTGTGTGTTTGCATGTATGCATTTCAGATCAATAACAAAAATAAGTAAGTGGATTTACATATACACATTCCCCGGAGTTGAGTCTTTTACAAGCCTTGGGGGTTTTCTGCATACTCTGGGACATGCATTTATTTTTATGCTTCTCCCACATAATCTCTTGAGAGAATCTGTGATGTGAAAAAGAAATGCTTCTGTAATTAAAACTGCATGAATAAATATGGGTGTGTGAACATAAGTATTTTCAGTTAGTTTGATAATAGCTATCACTTTAATAGATGGAGACAGCCTTTTAAATTTAAGAATATCCGGATGGATGCCTTTAAGCTATAACTTTTTTGAATATGGCAGTTATCAAGAAAATTTACAGCAAGAAGGTTCATAACAAATTGATGTATGTCTTTCTTTTCTTACAATACCAAGTCAACACAAATTGCATTAAAAATTAATTCTTGAAATAAAGTAGTACAATTTGATATGTGCCTAGTAGATTTGGGAAGATTATCCAACCCTGCTTTACTTTTGAAAAGAACAAGAGCTGATAGACAAACAAAATCTTTGCACTAAGATATGTTAAATGAAATATGAGTTAATTAAAAAGGCTATACTTGAATTTTTTTCTCTAGTAGGTGGAACTTTTGTTCTGTGCTTCTAGCATTGGTGGCTTTTCCACTGGAGGTTGCAAATTCAAATGACTATAAAGTTCAAGCACATCAAGTGTAAGAGTGAAGTTGGAAAGGCATAAAAACATCACTGGTGTATAATATAGAAGAGAAATCTGGTATTGGGGGAAGGAGGGACATGGTGAATGAGAGCATTTGCAACAACTAGCTGGAGTTAATTGTTGCCCTGAGGGAATGCAAGTTGCTTTTGCTGATCTTCTGATCTTTTAAGAAGTGGATATGGAGATTTTAAATCGTATATAGCTCAATTTTTGAATATTACTACAAATTTTAATCATCAAACAGTCCGTGAATCAAATAAAGCTTATTTTTAGGCCAAATATGCCTTCAGGCTGTGAGTTTGGGACCTTATGTTCAACAATGAATTGTTCAACTGTTAACATATAGAAAAATAGTTTAGAAATTGCTGAAACTACTTAAGCGAGTGATATAGCACATATATATTTGTGTGTTTGCATGTATGCATTTCAGATCAATAACAAAAATAAGTAAGTGGATTTACATATACACATTCCCCGGAGTTGAGTCTTTTACAAGCCTTGGGGGTTTTCTGCATACTCTGGGACATGCATTTATTTTTATGCTTCTCCCACATAATCTCTTGAGAGAATCTGTGATGTGAAAAAGAAATGCTTCTGTAATTAAAACTGCATGAATAAATATGGGTGTGTGAACATAAGTATTTTCAGTTAGTTTGATAATAGCTATCACTTTAATAGATGGAGACAGCCTTTTAAATTTAAGAATATCCGGATGGATGCCTTTAAGCTATAACTTTTTTGAATATGGCAGTTATCAAGAAAATTTACAGCAAGAAGGTTCATAACAAATTGATGTATGTCTTTCTTTTCTTACAATACCAAGTCAACACAAATTGCATTAAAAATTAATTCTTGAAATAAAGTAGTACAATTTGATATGTGCCTAGTAGATTTGGGAAGATTATCCAACCCTGCTTTACTTTTGAAAAGAACAAGAGCTGATAGACAAACAAAATCTTTGCACTAAGATATGTTTAAATGAAAGTTGAATTTAAGTAAAATTTCCTTTTATTCATTCATATGATTACTCTTAATCATCTAACAAATCATTTGCTCTTTATCTAACAAAATATTTTCCTTGCTTTTATGCTTTTCTGGTGAAAGTGCCAGGATAAATATTTAAAAGCATCAGTCTATGAAAATACATTAAAAATAAGCAAAAGATTATTAGATCTTACTAAAGGATGCAAAAGATTATCCCACTTTTTTCCTAACGCATATGTGGGGCCGGACTCTGCCTTTTGTTTTTTGGAGACAAGTGGCATACAACATAAGGAAACTATAACTGAATTCCGTTAATTCTTACAGAACCCTAAAGTAATAAAATGACATGATGAAATGTGATTATGCATGGAATGTCATAGCTCTACTGATTTTTGTACACTTGTGCAAATAAGCATTTGTTTGGGTTATTGAGTTTTTCCATTAATTCCTCTCACTCACTTGTTCCTTGTAGTTCTCTTGAGAACATTTGCAATATTTTTGAAGCTTGATTAGGGCATTACTGAGTCACTAATTTGCAAGTTAAAACTGACCATTAGAGTCAGTCTTCAAAATGCAGAGATGAACCAGGGATTAAAACCTTTAATGTCTTCCCTCTAATTTGAGTAAAAATAGTGTTCTGGTTATCTTAGAAAAAGAGGAGGCAGGATTTGTCTTCCAGAGAAGTTTTGTGTTTTGGATACAGAATCAATACAGAGGTGAGATACACTGGATTTGAATTGGTAAAATATGTAAATCTCAGCCTGCTAAACTGCCAAAGATTAATGTCTAAATAGGAGTAGGAAGCACCAACTGTAAAATTATACAGGGCATGGAGATTACCCCATCTGCATAATGGTGCTTGATTTAGGGGCTCTATTTTAGGATCACGCATAAGGCACCCAGTGTAAAAAGGAGACCTTTGTTTAATTTGTCCTGGGCAGTGCTCTCATTTTCTACAACACTGTTCACTTCCCTTCTCTAAGGATGAATAACACATTTTCTTTATGGAACCTTGTGCATCCGTCATTTGGGAACTGTAGCTTTTCCAGCCTACTCTATTAGATTGCTCTTGTGTTGCCTTTTTATGATTCTACTGGATTATGTTATTTGAGGTTGCATTATCTTTATTACATTTGTTTGACCATGCAAAGAACAAGTGATACTCTATTTGACTTGTTGTAATAAGCGTTTTAAAGTCAGATGAGAAAACAGATGAGAAACAGATACAGATGAGAAAACTGAGTCCCAGGAAGTAGAAGGCTATGCAGTTCTGCCAGAGCTAGTGATAGCAAATGAGTCTTGGCTACTCAGCAAGAATTGGGTATCATTGCACATACAGTATTTGACTGTCTCCTGAGACTTGGGATTCATGTTATTTTTGGCAGCTCAAAGGGATTTACCTGAGACATGAATAACCTAAGGACCATAATACCTTCTTTGGATTATTATTTGGTGCTCAAACATTAAGACTCAGCCTATTCAAATAACTTAAGTGCAAGATTCACTATTTTTTTTAAAAGATAATGTTGCTATTCATTTATGCAGATTAGCATTTATGAAATCCTTTTAACATTTTCATGTCTGTTTTATTTTTGAAGATGATTTTTTTTTTTATTAAAATGTAATTTTGTGAGACTGTTGCACTATGGGGATCAGACACCTAATTCAAGGTCACTTAAGCGTAAAAGGCAGTGTATTGGTTTATGCTGTTCATGGCTAGATTTGAATCAGATGCAGCTGGATCTAGAGGCTCAGCATTGACAAGTCTGTGACTCTCCATTTCTGACTTTTCCTTGTCTCTGGTATTATCATTCACAGACTGACCTTGGCGGGAAAGAAGGTCAGCAGCAGCTCAGGACTCTATTCCAGTTTAGCAACCCTATATATCAACCTCCCAGAAGATTCTTTTCAGTCAGTCTTGAGTTTCCTCTTAACTAATACCTTTGGCCAGAAGTGGGGTACTCACGTGGGTCGGCCTGTACCACATACTCTTTCCCAGTGTTAAGGAGTGGGATATTGTGACTGACAGCCCCATTTCACAAAGTAACATTTAGTAGTGGAGAAGTTTCCCCGAGGGAGGGGCAGAAGAGCGTTCTTATCTGAAGCAGTTTTTCTTTTTTGGGGGCCATTTCTACTGATCTTTCATTTATTTCTCTTTGTTCTTTGGCCTGTGTGGGCCTCCCATTGCAGTGGCCTCTCTCGTCGCAGAGCGCCGGCTCTGGGCACATGTGCTCCAGAGCTCTGGGTCAGTAATTGGACACATCAGTCCAGCCGCTCTTGCGACATGTGGGATCTTCCCAGGCCAGGAATCGAACCGGCACCTCTTGCACTGCAATGCAGTGGTCTTACCCACTGGACCACCAGGGAAGCCACCCCTGAAGCAGCTGTAACTATTACATTTCTACCGGTGAAGGTTTATAAGATAGAGTTACACACAACTGTTAATTTTCTGTAAAAGTGTGCATTATTATAGACTCATTGATGCATCATGTAAACCACATTTTATTTTTCTCTTTACATTCATCTTTTCACAGTGACAAAAAGGACAATGCCATCAAAGTAAACAACCAAAAACCCACACTTTTTAAAAAATAGTATTTTTCTATTCTACTTTCTAATATTATCAGTCTGTTTCTTTCGCTCTTCAAAGGAACTTCTTATGTAGAATTATAGTTGTTAGTCTCTACTTATTGGTGAGAAACTCCCACCAAGCTCACATTTGATTTCTCTTTCAGCTGTGCCTCTCACAGTACCAGCCTCATAAAATGTAATTTTGTGAGACTGTTGCACTATGGGGATCAGACACCTAATTCAAGGTCACTTAAGCGTAAAAGGCAGTGTATTGGTTTATGCTGTTCATGGCTAGATTTGAATCAGATGCAGCTGGATCTAGAGGCTCAGCATTGACAAGTCTGTGACTCTCCATTTCTGACTTTTCCTTGTCTCTGGTATTATCATTCACAGACTGACCTTGGCGGGAAAGAAGGTCAGCAGCAGCTCAGGACTCTATTCCAGTTTAGCAACCCTATATATCAACCTCCCAGAAGATTCTTTTCAGTCAGTCTTGAGTTTCCTCTTAACTAATACCTTTGGCCAGAAGTGGGGTACTCACGTGGGTCGGCCTGTACCACATACTCTTTCCCAGTGTTAAGGAGTGGGATATTGTGACTGACAGCCCCATTTCACAAAGTAACATTTAGTAGTGGAGAAGTTTCCCCGAGGGAGGGGCAGAAGAGCGTTCTTATCTGAAGCAGTTTTTCTTTTTTGGGGGCCATTTCTACTGATCTTTCATTTATTTCTCTTTGTTCTTTGGCCTGTGTGGGCCTCCCATTGCAGTGGCCTCTCTCGTCGCAGAGCGCCGGCTCTGGGCACATGTGCTCCAGAGCTCTGGGTCAGTAATTGGACACATCAGTCCAGCCGCTCTTGCGACATGTGGGATCTTCCCAGGCCAGGAATCGAACCGGCACCTCTTGCACTGCAATGCAGTGGTCTTACCCACTGGACCACCAGGGAAGCCACCCCTGAAGCAGCTGTAACTATTACATTTCTACCGGTGAAGGTTTATAAGATAGAGTTACACACAACTGTTAATTTTCTGTAAAAGTGTGCATTATTATAGACTCATTGATGCATCATGTAAACCACATTTTATTTTTCTCTTTACATTCATCTTTTCACAGTGACAAAAAGGACAATGCCATCAAAGTAAACAACCAAAAAACCCCACACTTTTTAAAAAAAATAGTATTTTTTCTATTCTACTTTCTAATATTATCAGTCTGTTTCTTTCGCTCTTCAAAGGAACTTCTTATGTAGAATTATAGTTGTTAGTCTCTACTTATTGGTGAGAAACCTTCCCACCAGAGGCTCACATTTGATTTCTCTTTCAGCTGTGCCTCTCACAGTACCAGCCTAGTAGGGGTGTTGGGGAAAAGTGCATGATTGAGGTTACCCAACACATTGTGTTACAGTTGGAATCTGAGCTCCATTATTTTTCTATCCTCATTTTAAAGTTTTTTTTTTTAAGTGTCTATTTCTTTCTTTTTTTTTTTTAAACCTTAATTTTATTTATTTATCTTTTGGTGGGGTGGGGTGGGGAAGGAGGGGAGCAGGTGGGCCACTTCTATTGGTCTTTCATTTCTCTATTTTCATCCGTCTTTGTTCTTTGGCTCCTGTGGGCCTCCCATCGCGGTGGCTGCTGTCGTCGCAGAGCACCGGCTCTGGGCACATGTGCCCCAGAGCTCCGGCTCGGTAATTGGACACATCAGTCCAGCTGCTCCGCAGCACATGGGATCTTCCCAGGCCAGGGATCGAACCGGCGCCCCTTGCACTGCAAGGCAACGTCCTTACCCATTGGACCACCAGGGAAGCACCCCCACCTTTTTTTTTTAAAGATTTATTCATTTATTTATTTTGGGAGGGTGGGGTAGGGAGGGAGGGGAGCAGGCAGGCTACTTCTATTGGTCTTTCATTTGTCTATTTTCATCCATCTTTGTTCTTTGGCCCGTGTGGGCCTCCCATCGCAGTGGCCTCTGTTGTCGCAGAGCACTGGCTCTGGGCACATGTGCTCCAGAGCTCTGGCTCGGTAATTGGACACATCTGTCCAGCCGCTCCGCGGCACGTGGGATCTTCCCAGGCCAGGGATCGAACCAGTGGCCCTTGCACTGTAAGGCGGTGTCCTTACTCACTGGACCACCCGGGAAGCCTGAGTGTCTATTTCTTTTACTTTGCTTCCAGGCAAGTAATCAAGGGGGCTGTATATGTGTAACTATCACTTCCGGTCTCTCTATGTGCGTAGTGATTGAACCATTTGGTTCTGACAGTGGTGACAATGCAGACAAGAAGACAGGCCTAGAACTTTCGGGTGCTGAGATTGTCCAACCCTCATAATAATAGGGCCATTTGTGCCATCTTCAAGACATTCCTGTATGGCAGAAGTCAGTCTGAGTGGAGCTGCAACATCATGTACTCTCATAGCATCCCAGCAAAATGGCGGTCAGGGAAGAGAATCTCCACTTGATTCTTACCCCATTTTCTGGGACTCTCTCCCTTTATAGTCTTCATCTTTTGGCTCCAGTTAGTTGCCCACAGAGACAAACCAACTTCAGCTGTCAAACTTAGTGATCTGTGTTGCTCTTCCCAGACCACTTTGTAACACCAAACACATATCCTCTATTGGATGGGAATCAATTAGGAGCAGAGATAGAAACTTTCAGATTAATACCAAGATGACGTTTATGTAATTATAATGAAGATATTTTTACATTTAAAAAATTACAAATCAGGGCTTCCCTCGTGGTCCAGTGGTTAAGAACACCACGTTGCAGTGCAAGGGGCGCTGGTTCGATCCCTGGCCCAGGAAGATCCCATGTGCTGTGGAATGGCTGGACAGATGTGTCCAATTACTGAGCTGGAGCTCTGGGGCGCACGTGCCCAGAGCTAGTGCTCTGCAGCGAGAGGCCACTGCGATGGGAGGCCCACACAGGTCAGAGAACAAAGATGGATGAAAATAAATAAATGAAAGACCAATAGAAGTGGCTCCCCCCAGAAAAAACTTTTTAAAAAATTACAGATCAGTACTCCTTGGGGGACCGAAGTGCAAGTCTCTCTCCCATTTGAAAATGTAGACCTTATCCTGATACAGATTCCCAAACCTCCACTTCCTTTATATTGAATTATATGAGAAATGTTTTTGGCAATTTGTATTTAGGTGAATGTACTTGTGTATTTGGCCTTCTCTGGTGGCTGTATGGTAAAGAATCTGCCTGCTAATGAGGAGATGTGGGTTTGATCCCTGGATAGGGAAGACCCCCTTGGGAAGGAAATGGCAGCCCACTCTAGTATTCCTGCCTGGGGGATCCTACCAACAGAGGAGCCTGGTGGGCTACAGTCCATGGGTCATAACAAGAGTGTAACATGACTTAACAACTAAATAGCAGTAACTTGTATATTCACTTCTTTCAGTGCTGTGTTTATTTCACAAACCATAACATGTCCAGAAATGTCAAGCTGGATGAATTTGTGAAGAGGTATATACCATGTACCCTGGTTTAGAGATCATTATTTTTATATTTGTGCTGTGTATTTTTTTTTTCTCATTTTTATTTAGTGTCTTCATTACCTTGCACACATACTAGTTGGATATATGTGATGTTTCAGTTGATGTTTTAGGTACTTGGGAGACTTCACTGATTAAAACAGTTTCTACATATATGTTGATTATGTTCTAGTGGGTGATAATAGAAAATAAAATATATTTCATAGTGGTAATAGGCAGTGATAAGAATAATAAAGCAGGGGAAGGAAATAGTTGTGAGTATTGATGTGTACTAAGCATAACTACATAATTTATGGGGCCCAGTGCAAAATGAAAATCAATGTCCTTCGTTCAAAAAGTAGAAAAAAAGTACCATTAAAAGTACTAAAAATAAAGCCTTTTCTTTTCTTTCATGAATCTCTCTTTGGAATCATTATTGTGGTTTTTCCTTCTAAAGCTTGCTGTTTAATGGTATTCTAAGTTTGGGTTTTTTTTTTTTTTTTGCCTCTACGTCATCATTTATTTTTCTTCCATCTTTATTCTTTGGCATTTGTGGGCCTCCCAGCACAGTGGCCTCTCTACTTGCAGAGCCCTGGCTCTGGGTGCATGTGCTCCAGAGTGCTGGCTTATAACTGAACACACTGGCCCAGCCTCTCCTTGACATGTGGGATCTTCCCAGGCCAAGGATCGAACTGGTGCCCCTTGCACTGCAAGGCAGACTCTTTACCCACTGGATCACCAGGGAATCCCTCTAGTTTTAAAAAAATTAAAGATTATTAACATGGATTTATCATTCACCATTTACTGAACCCAGGTAAATGAGAGGACAATGGGTGGAAAATGAGATTAGAATCACTTTGGGTTCCTGAATCATGCATGGGCTTGAAGTACAAAGTGAGGACTTCAAATCTTTCAGTGAAAAGAGGGGAAGACTTGGGAATCTTTTGGAAGAAGGGTGAAGACTGATTAGATTTTGACAGGTTCCCTTCAGCTGCTGTGTGGTGAGGCTGACAGTGGAAGGACTGGGTTGGAAGCTGCTATCACAGACCAAACAAAGATAGTGACTGTAGGTAGACAGTGGGGATTAAATATGGTGAGATTCTGGGCACACTTCAGAATGATTGCAAACAAGAATTGAATGGAGAATGGACATTTACTTAGAATTCTGGCCTGGGCAGCAGATTAAATGGTCCAGGGAAAAACTGAATTTTCTAAAGTTCTACATCTGATAGGGACAGTAGAATAGGTAGGTGGTTGTAGAGTCCTAGTAGGGGATGGTAGGTAGAAGGGGACACCTGAGAAAGGTTGGGAGGCCAGTGAGTTGATGATAACTCAGGAGAGCTGCTCCTTGTTCAGTAAAGCAGGCTTGACTGGGTATAAACAGCTGATGAAGGAGGAGCTGGCGAAGCAACCAATGATGTGTGTCTTGCATCTGCATCTACTTGAGGGGGGCAGTCTTCTACCATCCTATATATATGGCTGCCCACTCAATTGAGAGGAGAGCAGAGCAGAGCAGAGCTTTCCTGCCTGCCCGCTTGCACCTCTTACCAGTACCCTATCCTAATAAATCCTCTTCTTGCCTATCACTCTGCCTCTCACTGAATTCCTTCTGCATTGAGGTACGAAGAACCTGAGCCTCAGTGGGTCCGGACATTGGGTGAGTGCTGGATTAAGTCCGGGCCTCGTGGGTTTGAGTCCCAGGCAGGGTTTTGGCCGGGATTGAGTCCTGATTACCCCAAGCAGGGTTTTTGGTTGGGATTAAGCCTTAGCCACGTGGGTTCAGGTCCCAAACCAATTTTGGCTAGGTTCAAGCCACAGCCATGTGTGTTCAAGTCCCAAACAGTGTTCGATCAGGTCTGGGCCTTGGGTTTAAGTCTCAAATTGAGGTAAAACCCTTTTACATCCAATGCAAGACACAAATGGAGAAGACAGAAAACAGAAGTCAACTATGTGTGTTTTTCGTCAGTTCTTTTTCATTCTCTCTAGGCTTTCCTCCAAATACCTCTTTTATCTTGTTTTCACTTATTTTGCTGATTTCAGCATGGATTACGTGTCTAGAATCTCATCCGTACATATCACAGTGGAAGAATCCCTCAGGACAAGGTCCTGCCCACACTATTGCTGCCCCATGTTTTCGTGGCATCTGGTTGGGTGTTTGATATCTCCTGTAGTTTCACTTAAAGATAGTGGTGAGATTTTTCTGGGCACACTTCAGAATGATTGCAAACAAGAATTGAATGGAGAATGGACATTTACTTAGAATTCTGGCCTGGGCAGCAGATTAAATGGTCCAGGGAAAAACTGAATTTTCTAAAGTTCTACATCTGATAGGGACAGTAGAATAGGTAGGTGGTTGTAGAGTCCTAGTAGGGGATGGTAGGTAGAAGGGGACACCTGAGAAAGGTTGGGAGGCCAGTGAGTTGATGATAACTCAGGAGAGCTGCTCCTTGTTCAGTAAAGCAGGCTTGACTGGGTATAAACAGCTGATGAAGGAGGAGCTGGCGAAGCAACCAATGATGTGTGTCTTGCATCTGCATCTACTTGAGGGGGGCAGTCTTCTACCATCCTATATATATGGCTGCCCACTCAATTGAGAGGAGAGCAGAGCAGAGCAGAGCTTTCCTGCCTGCCCGCTTGCACCTCTTACCAGTACCCTATCCTAATAAATCCTCTTCTTGCCTATCACTCTGCCTCTCACTGAATTCCTTCTGCATTGAGGTACGAAGAACCTGAGCCTCAGTGGGTCCGGACATTGGGTGAGTGCTGGATTAAGTCCGGGCCTCGTGGGTTTGAGTCCCAGGCAGGGTTTTGGCCGGGATTGAGTCCTGATTACCCCAAGCAGGGTTTTTGGTTGGGATTAAGCCTTAGCCACGTGGGTTCAGGTCCCAAACCAATTTTGGCTAGGTTCAAGCCACAGCCATGTGTGTTCAAGTCCCAAACAGTGTTCGATCAGGTCTGGGCCTTGGGTTTAAGTCTCAAATTGAGGTAAAACCCTTTTACATCCAATGCAAGACACAAATGGAGAAGACAGAAAACAGAAGTCAACTATGTGTGTTTTTCGTCAGTTCTTTTTCATTCTCTCTAGGCTTTCCTCCAAATACCTCTTTTATCTTGTTTTCACTTATTTTGCTGATTTCAGCATGGATTACGTGTCTAGAATCTCATCCGTACATATCACAGTGGAAGAATCCCTCAGGACAAGGTCCTGCCCACACTATTGCTGCCCCATGTTTTCGTGGCATCTGGTTGGGTGTTTGATATCTCCTGTAGTTTCACTTTGGTGGTTTCCTGATGGATTTTTCCTTCCATTTTACTCAAAGCTTTTGGCCTGCCCTAGCAAAACAGAATGAAACAAAAATTTTGATCCTGGGCTTTCTGTGCAATGGCACCTTGTACAATTCCAAATGATTTAACTGTTCGGCCTTTTTCTGTTTTTCAGCACTTTCAGACCATGCTGAAGTCTAAGCTGAATGTCCTAACACTGAAAAAGGAACCTCTGCCAGCAGTCATCTTCCATGAGCCTGAGGCCATCGAGCTGTGCACCACCACGCCCCTGATGAAAACCAGGACTCACAGTGGCTGCAAGGTATGGTGGGACAGACCAAAGGATACATGGCCTTATGGCACTTGTTTCATAGTGATACATTTTGTTGTAAAGAGTGAAGATATCAAACAACTAACAGAATAAGCACACTGTGATGGCAGGACGAATTTGTACCCTGCTTTATCTTTCCTGATGCTATAGCACTTTTCATCATTTTGGTGGTACATACTAAAGACATTAGCATGTGTGAATAAAATGGTAGTTTCCCTGTATTTTCTGTAGTCCTGTGGAACACTGGGGTGGACAAGAAAAATTCTATCTTTAATAATTCCTCCCTTTGTATTTGCAATCTGAATAAAATATATCTTAAAGACCAAAAAACTAAAACAAGTTTCTCAATAGTCGTACTCTCTGAATCCCTTGGGAGTAAATTTGCATTTTTGTTTTGCTGTAGCTGTTCATGCCTCAGAATCCATTTAAAAAATGTTTTTCATTTATGTAAACCATAATGCTGACTTGGAAAGAGAACTAGAAACGAAGTCCATAATTTTGGTAAGCTTTTGGCTTCCTTCTCACACAATATTCTTTCTCACATGTGTTGATGAATATAGTCATCGCTTTAGAGGTAACAAAGAAAATATGTCTTATGCACATTTTGTCATCAGAAATTTGTTTTGAGTCTTGAAAATAAATTAAGGTGCAGGGAAATGCATGTTTGCTTGTGGATTTCTTTTATAACCTTGTGGTATACTCCTTTCCTTATTACTTTCTGTGTTAGGGAAGCAAAGATGCATTGATCTTTTGAGAGTATTCCATCCTTTCTCCAATTCTTGCATAGTTGTGGTCAGATTGGAGCAATCCTAAGTGATGGTATTTGCACAAAACCTCACACATGGCCATTCATCACACAGGTACTCTGAGCGCTCAGTGTCTGCCTGGCACTGGAAGCAGTGAGAGCAAGATCCCCCTTCCAGTTGGAGGAGGAGCAAATGAAAAGTACAGACAAAAAAACATTGGCTTATGAGAAAGCAAGTCTGTGAAGAACTCGTGGAACAATCTGTAAGGCAGAGGGAACAGGAGAGCTAGTTCCCTGGTCTTGTGCATTTTAGACAGAAAATAATGAGCCAGTGAACCTGAGAAGGAGAGAGAGCTGCGGTTTGTAGTGCAGTTTGGTGGCAGTCCAGGTTTAGGGAGCACTGATATTACAGCAAGAGGTTTAGATTTGTTTTTTTTTTTTTTTTTTTTTTTTAAAGATTTATTTATTTATTTACTTTGAGCGGGGGTCGGGTTGGGGAGGGAGGGGAGCGGGCGGGCCATTTCTATTGGTCTTTCAGTTCTCTATTTTCATTCGTCTTAGTTCTTTGGTTCCTGTGGGCCTCCCATCACGATGGCGTCTGTTGCTGCAGAGCCGGCTCTGGGTGCATGCGCTCCAGAGCTTCGGCTCAGTGATTGGACACATCAGTCCAGACGCTCCGCAGCCCGTGGGATCTTCCCAGGCCAGGGCTCGAACCGGCGCCCCTTGCACTGCAAAGCGGTGTCCCTACCCACTGGACCACCAGGGGAAGCCCTAGATTTGGTTTTAATTATTATGGGGGAGCATCAGAGGGATTCAGGCAAACATGTTAAATGACTCCATTTGAAAAAAAAATTTTTTTTTTTAATGACAACTCCGATAAGCAGAACTTCCATCCTCCAAAATCCAGTGGCCAGTAACTCTGCTTGAGTAGGGGAGAGTGGACTCACACAACGGCCTTTGGTCCCATTTTATGCAGTGTTTTGGTGAATTGATGGTGTGAAGAAATTATAAAACTACTCATTAAGTCAGAAAGTGATAAATCAAATTAGGTTATATTTCCTTTCTAGATTTTCTGACATCATTATGAATTCAGTTCTTGTTGGGGACAATGGTTCTCTCAAAAAAAAAGCAAAAAAAAAGGAAGTCAGTAACACATTTTTGGGCTTAAATGGATGATTTGCACAAAACCTCACACATGGCCATTCATCACACAGGTACTCTGAGCGCTCAGTGTCTGCCTGGCACTGGAAGCAGTGAGAGCAGATCCCCTTCCAGTTGGAGGAGGAGCAAATGAAAAGTACAGACAAAAAAACATTGGCTTATGAGAAAGCAAGTCTGTGAAGAACTCGTGGAACAATCTGTAAGGCAGAGGGAACAGGAGAGCTAGTTCCCTGGTCTTGTGCATTTTAGACAGAAAATAATGAGCCAGTGAACCTGAGAAGGAGAGAGAGCTGCGGTTTGTAGTGCAGTTTGGTGGCAGTCCAGGTTTAGGGAGCACTGATATTACAGCAAGAGGTTTAGATTTGTTTTTTTTTTTTTTTTTTTTTTTTAAAGATTTATTTATTTATTTACTTTGAGCGGGGGTCGGGTTGGGGAGGGAGGGGAGCGGGCGGGCCATTTCTATTGGTCTTTCAGTTCTCTATTTTCATTCGTCTTAGTTCTTTGGTTCCTGTGGGCCTCCCATCACGATGGCGTCTGTTGCTGCAGAGCCGGCTCTGGGTGCATGCGCTCCAGAGCTTCGGCTCAGTGATTGGACACATCAGTCCAGACGCTCCGCGGCACGTGGGATCTTCCCAGGCCAGGGCTCGAACCGGCGCCCCTTGCACTGCAAAGCGGTGTCCCTACCCACTGGACCACCAGGGGAAGCCCTAGATTTGGTTTTAATTATTATGGGGGAGCATCAGAGGGATTCAGGCAAACATGTTAAATGACTCCATTTGAAAAAAAAATTTTTTTTTTTAATGACAACTCCGATAAGCAGAACTTCCATCCTCCAAAATCCAGTGGCCAGTAACTCTGCTTGAGTAGGGGAGAGTGGACTCACACAACGGCCTTTGGTCCCATTTTATGCAGTGTTTTTGGTGAATTGATGGTGTGAAGAAATTATAAAACTACTCATTAAGTCAGAAAGTGATAAATCAAATTAGGTTATATTTCCTTTCTAGATTTTCTGACATCATTATGAATTCAGTTCTTGTTGGGGACAATGGTCTCTCAAAAGCATGAGGAAGTCAGTAGGAACAAATATAAGGAGAAGTTTGGTAAAGTGTGCAAAGCATGTTTAAATGGGAGGGAAAATGAAGTTACAGAGTAGAAAGACTTAACAATGCAGTCCAGATACAAAAGAGGGATGTGTGTGGTGTATATGTGTGTGTGTGTGTGTGTGTGTGTGTGTGTGTTTGTGTGTGTGTGTGTTGGGTAAGGAGGAGGGCATGGGGAAAGAGAAGGAGGAATATTTACTAGCGAATATAATATTTCTGACAAGGAATATAGGGTTCAAGATTCACAGAGTAATTTTTTTCTGTGTACTGCTTTAGACTATGTTCATTTATTTTACTTCTAGACGGATGTTGAAAAAGACATAGAAGGTATTCAGAAGAGAATGGCAAAGAGAGTGAAAGTTGCCCAGGCATCTGTCTGTGGGGCTGTTTAGACAAAGGGAAGTCAACAACGATTTCAGCTGGATACAGGGAAGAACTTATGCATTCAAGGTGAAAACCGTGTTCCACTGGGCTATAAAAAATTTATGACCTCTCCAGCCCCAGAAATCTTGAAGAGGAGATTCCAGGCGTAGATAATCATAATCCTAGACTCAGGGATCTGGGCCAACACCTCTTGAGGTCCTTTCCAGCTTTTTGATTGTGTTTCAAGGAAGAAAACCTCTAGTGTATCATTCTTTAGACTGCGTACTCTAATCCACTTTACATATTTAAATTTTAGCTGCAAATGTACTGGAATCACAGCCTTTCATTGTCTGTCAGGGACAATGCTACCTTTGTGCTCAGAGTCCTAGTCTTTGGTTCCAAAACAATAAAAAAAAGTTAGATTTTTGCGCCTTGAAATTGCAGTTTAAAATCTTCAGACCTCCCTCATTTTTTTCCAGATCATTCCCAGGAACAAAATGTAGTGTTTGCTCTCTGATTCTAGCCACTCACTTAGCTCACAAAATGCCAGCTGCAGGAGGATCTCCCTCCCGGGCTCAGGCCTGCCAGGCATAATGAACACAATGTAGCCAGGGCCCAGCTGCAAAGCCGGCTTTGGGGGAACCCTCCTTCTCCACACAGTGCTGTTTCTCTTTGACTCACAGCTCTCAAGTTGTGCCTGCATAACTTTAGGTTTGGGGAGGGACAGAGGCAGGAGGAAGCAAAGGAAAAAGGAGTTGCAGATGGATGCTGGTGAGCAAGGTCGAGGCCCTGGCTCATCTCAGATTTCCCATTTCCCTCTGATCTGTATTCTCTGTGGGTCCCGGCAGGATGACCCTGCCAGGCTATTCATGTTGTGGGCAGCTGGGCCTTTGTGCATTCTCCTCCTTTGCTGCCACTTTTTTCTCTTTTGGAGTGGAGTTATTTAGCTGTACCATCCACTGCATACCATTAGGATGCTCGTTGGAGCTGTTCAGAGCGTCAGATGCTGTGTCTGATTGTGCAGAGGAGACAATGGCTTATCTTGCCTGCCTTCGCTTGCCTAAACGATGGGATACTAGTTGGCTCTGGTTTGTTAGCAAACATGTATTTAGTTATTAGTCATTGAACACTTGCTGTGTACATGGAATTGTGGAGAAAGGAATCAAAGTAGATATTGTGAGTGAGTAGGTGGCTCAGTGATAAAAATCTGCCTGCCAGTGCAGGAAACACAAGAGACAAGGGTTTGATCGCTGGGTTGGGAAGATCCCCTGGAGGAGGAAATAATAACCCACTTTAGCATTCTTGCCTGGAGAATCCCATGGACAGAGGAGCCTGGTGGGCTACAGTTCATAGTGTTGCAAAGAGTGAGACACGACTGTAGAGACTGAGCATGCACACATTGTCGACCTTTAGTCTGGATTTACCTGGCTGTCTTCCTCTACACCCTCTCAGCGTTGCTGAGGTGGAGCCAGGGTTGTGAGCTAGGTCTTGAGGGATGGCCTCCATAGGGGATGCGCCTCTTGGCTACATGTAGCCTTGGGGAGTTGCTGGTGAACAGAGCTAGTTGAGCATGTGATGTTTCTTTCCCGTTTCCAGCCCCTTATTGTTGATGCGAAAGGCACCCTTGACTTCATTCTGCAGTTTGGCAGCTCTCTAGCTGCCCTGTCCCTTCATCCTTCACGTCAGGCCCCACCATCATCTTACCTGGGTCTGCTTTCCATGTGATGCTCCATTTCCTAAATCTTGCCTTCTTCTGGGCGAGGCCTGTGCACTCACAGCTCTCAAGTTGTGCCTGCATAACTCTAGGTTTGGGGAGGGACAGCGGCAGGAGGAAGCAAAGGAAAAAGGAGTTGCAGATGGATGCTGGTGAGCAAGGTCGAGGCCCTGGCTCATCTCAGCTTTCCCATTTCCCTCTGATCTGTATTCTCTGTGGGTCCCGGCAGGATGACCCTGCCAGGCTATTCATGTTGTGGGCAGCTGGGCCTTTGTGCATTCTCCTCCTTTGCTGCCACTTTTTTCTCTTTTGGAGTGGAGTTATTTAGCTGTACCATCCACTGCATACCATTAGGATGCTCGTTGGAGCTGTTCAGAGCGTCAGATGCTGTGTCTGATTGTGCAGAGGAGACAATGGCTTATCTTGCCTGCCTTCGCTTGCCTAAACGATGGGATACTAGTTGGCTCTGGTTTGTTAGCAAACATGTATTTAGTTATTAGTCATTGAACACTTGCTGTGTACATGGAATTGTGGAGAAAGGAATCAAAGTAGATATTGTGGTGAGTAGGTGGCTCAGTGATAAAAATCTGCCTGCCAGTGCAGGAAACACAAGAGACAAGGGTTTGATCGCTGGGTTGGGAAGATCCCCTGGAGGAGGAAATAATAACCCACTTTAGCATTCTTGCCTGGAGAATCCCATGGACAGAGGAGCCTGGTGGGCTACAGTTCATAGTGTTGCAAAGAGTGAGACACGACTGTAGAGACTGAGCATGCACACATTGTCGACCTTTAGTCTGGATTTACCTGGCTGTCTTCCTCTACACCCTCTCAGCGTTGCTGAGGTGGAGCCAGGGTTGTGAGCTAGGTCTTGAGGGATGGCCTCCATAGGGGATGCGCCTCTTGGCTACATGTAGCCTTGGGGAGTTGCTGGTGAACAGAGCTAGTTGAGCATGTGATGTTTCTTTCCCGTTTCCAGCCCCTTATTGTTGATGCGAAAGGCACCCTTGACTTCATTCTGCAGTTTGGCAGCTCTCTAGCTGCCCTGTCCCTTCATCCTTCACGTCAGGCCCCACCATCATCTTACCTGGGTCTGCTTTCCATGTGATGCTCCATTTCCTAAATCTTGCCTTCTTCTGGGCGAGGCCTTGACCTGGCATCTTCCTAATGGTGTGGGCAGAACCTGTCAAACAGTTAGTCTCCAAGAAAGAGTTCATGATTCATAAGCCACGACTGTTTTTACTTTGCTCTCTTTGAGATTCCTGTGGTTTGTAGAGTGTCAGTGGTCATCCCCTGGCTCTCAGAAAGGATGTGATTGATGTACAGTTTCATGGACTAGAGAGCAGAGTTTCTGAACTAAAGGTATGGCAGGAAATCCTCAATGCCTACCATTTCGTGCACATGTGAAATGGCCAGTCTGAGAAGTAGACTCCAGCAGTACTGCTTATCTTATAAGAGCTGCTGATTTGACTTCAAATAGATTTAAAATTAGCATCATAGGGATACATTTTCTATGCGTATTTTGTATTTATTGGATCAGTTTTGTATGAAACTAGAAATATAGTCATGTTTTCTCACTTTACACACTAGAAGGGAGAAACATTGATTATGTTTCAATTGATTATATTGCTATCCTCTGCAGTGTATTAATGCATATCAACAAGCTTTTATTTTTCAGTGATTTTTAGTTTTGTTCATTTGTAACTTTTCTGATTTTCTCCTTCCTTCTCTCCCTTCCCTCTCCTCTTCTCCCTTCCTTTCGTCCTTCCTTAGTTTCACCTCTCCTTTCTTGCTTCATCCACAAGAATATGTTGCACACCCTCAGGATGTTCAGGTATTCATAGGAACACAAAAGTAAACGATGGAGTTGGATGCTTGTGGCTGAAAGAACAGGAAACCTAATTCAGATTCACTTGAATCATGACACTGATTTGCTTTTAAATCTGAAAATTTCAGTAGAAGGGAAGAGGGCATGAGATGCTAGAGAGGGAAAAAAAGTCTCCCCACTACAAAACGTCACCCAGGCCTCGTGACCTGGTAGGAGACACACATATACCCTGCAGGAGGGAGGATGGTGGCTGATGGAAATGCAGGGCTCAGCTTGCAGAGCAAGGGATGCTTTTCCTTCTGTGTTTCCGTGGTTTCTAATGGAGGATGTTTGTTTGTAGGCAGGATGAGCCTCAGTATGTGTACAGGCTACTCTCTTGTGGTCCTCTCACAGTCATGAATGACCATCAGCTGCCACATGGTTTGGCCTCCTATACTGAGAGGTTTTCATTTTACTGTTGGGGAAGGTGTTCTTATTCACTGGAGAAAACTTCATCTCTCCCCCGACCCCTTTAAAGCTTTTCAGTCCAGGTATCTAATTTGGCAGCCCATTATTCAAAGTTAGAATAGAGAAGCAGAGTCAGGATTTTGGAAGTGATCATGGATTCAAGCTTAAGGAATTCGAGATATCTGTGGGACCATCAGTGGCAGTACCCAAAGGGCTCCCTGTTGAGTGGATTTGGAGCTTCGTGGATGCCTTGAGGATGTCCTCATGGGGAATGGAGCTGGTAGAAGAGGAAGGACTGAGGTGGGCATGCACACATACAAATTTAAACACACATCATCATGCCTTTTCTTTTTTTTTGAGTGAAGAGATGATTTATTCAATGGCTTTTCTTTGGCAGAATCTGATATGATGTTCACACCTCACATGCACACTCTCTTCAGGACTTAACTCCACTATTCAGACATCTCAACATCTGGTGCAAGTGAGGGTCTCATGTTGAATTTGTTGAATCTAGGCACTATGAGTGATATCACCAAAAGAGAAAAATGCTTCCATTATATGATGCCGTTTACTCTGATACACAGTACAGGTACAATTCATATTTAGAGTTGTTGAAACATGACAACCACCTTAGACTGGATTAAATAGGTAAGTACCAGTAACAGGAACACATTGAGCATGACTGGGTGGAGCAAGCACTGTTCTGAGTGCTTTTCATGGTTAACACATTTAATCTTCACGAGTACTTGAGGAGTAGGGACTGTTGTATAATCACCCAGTTTAGGGATGCAGAAGAGAAAGGAAAATCACTGCGAAAGGAGCACTCGGAAAACCAGAGGAAGCCTGCCTTCCCACCGGTCACTGAAATCTCCTCAGCAGGTTCCTCTCTTCATCTACACTCACCTCCCACTCTCTTCACCACCTTGTTCAGTGCCCAGATACATCAGAAAGAAAAATGTATATAACACTGTTAACAGCAGAAGCCCCTGTATGTAGTTTTAGGATTGGTCTTTATACCTATGTTCGAGATACAGGCTTAGACTGTGATACTTAGTGTGGAGGGATATTTTATTTATGATTTTAATGTAAACTTTTTTGGCCATGAGTCCCAATTTGTGACTTTGAATTCTATACTTTGTTCTTCCCACTGACAGCCATGGGGACTTCAGCAAAATTCTTTATCCTTCATGAGTTCGCTTTTGTTATGTGATGACTAAAGTCTTCTCATCCTGGGAAGTGTCTTTGTTTCAGCTAGCAAATGTGTTTAGTGTGTGGATTATTGTTCTGCGTGAATGCCTCTTGAGTAGGATGGCAGACTTCTTTATGACATTCCTCTTTTCCATGATTGATTTGTCCCATTGAGGGCTTCCCTGGGGGTTCTTATACTTTCAGAGGGCTTCCCTGGGGGTCCTTATACTTTCAAAGTATTTATTTCCTGCTGCCCCCGAACACTGTGAGAGCTGTGGTTGAAGATGACCATTTTACTTTAGGGAAGCAGATTTGGCATTAAAGCTTAACCTTGGAATAATGTCAAAGATGATATCTTCCCATATTTCCAAATTTGTAATGTCACTGCCTAGTCCACATCTTTTCTTTAAAAACTCTTGAGAAATCAGAGAAGATTCATTAGTGAAAAATGGGATAATAAGCTAAATGAAAGAAGTTGTAATGTTTTTGCTCCACAATACTATGTAAAATATGTAGTCATTAAAAATTTTGTTGTAGAAATTATATCATTGAGGAAATTATTCATGGTGCACTAAATGAATTTAAAAAGCTGGTTATGAAGTGTTGTTAGATTCTATTTTTGTGAAATAAAAGAAACATAAAATAATTGTATGCAAATATTCGTACAGAAGGATCACACTGAAATATGAACAGAAATGATCCCTGTGTAATCAGATTATACGTAAAACTTACTTTTCTTATTTTTTGCATTTTATAAGTTTTCAACAATGAATAAATATTACTTCAGTTATTACTTTTTAAAAGTAATTATTAAAGAAAAAATTCTTTGGGTGAGAAGGCCACCTGGAAAATTACTTGTAAGGAACCCCATTCTATATGGAGCATTTTGAACTTTTTTGTTCCCTCTAAGTCACCAACTTAGACATATGTGTATTCTCTTGGTCCAAATCAGAATTTCCATTGTTTCAGGGAAAGTGACATTTTTCCATCTAGTGTGTGACTTGTCTGGTGGCAGACTAGTAATTGTAAATAATAGTAAGTAATAGTAATTGTAAGTGCTACTCGTATGCATTTGCCAGGATGGAGTGCTGATTCCCTCAGAGCTGATTGGTGGTAACTTTAGTACCTAAAACAGCAGAAATTTATTCTTTCACAGATCTGGAGGCCAGAAGTCTAGAATCAGTATCACTAGGCAGAAACTACTATGTCAGCAATTCCATGCTCCCTTTGAAGCCTCTCTGGGAGAATCTGCTCCTTGCCTCTTGCAGTTTATGATGGCAGCAGGGATTACTTGGTTTGTGGCCTCATCACTCCAGTCTCCGCCTCCAGGGCAGCACTGCCTTTTTCTCCTCTCCCTTATAAGGACATATGTGATCAGAGGCAAAACCCACCAAACAATCTGGATAATCCCCTCATCTCACAATCTCTTAATTTATTCAAATATGCAAGGATTCTTTTTCCTTTTAAGGTAACATTTACAGGTTCTAGAGATTCGAACCTAATACCTTTGTATGTGTTCAGCCACTCAGAAATGTCTGACTCTTTGTGGCCCTATGAACTGTAACCTGCCAGGCTTCTCTGCCCATGGAATTTTCCATGGGCAAGAGTACTGAAGTGAGTATTTCCTACTCCAGGAGATCTTCCTGACCCAGGGATTGAACCCTCATCTCTTGTGTCTCCTGCATTGGCAAGTAGATTCTTTACCACTAGTGCCACTGTAGAGTCCTCTCTTATAAAATGGGGAATTTTAGAAGAGTAAGAACCTTCAGGCAAAAATGTCACACTCAAAGTTATACATTGTTTAGGTTAAGTTTACTCTTTCTTGGGCCTAAGAAAATTCTTTCATTGAGATTCAGAAAACTGGTTAAAAAATAGAAAAATGAAGAGTTGCTCCTATGGTGGGGCACATTTCTTTGACTTTTTTACTTCCTTAGCAATATTTCTAAAAAAGAAGAGATGTCATAACATTAAAATGGAATCAGTTTTTTTTTTTTTTTATTTTTTTACAGAAAATTGTGAGCATTTGTAATATGTTATGGTTCAGTGTAGTGAGCATGTAAAACATTGCTTGTTTTTTTTTTTAAGTCCACAGTTCAGCCACAGGGAGTGAGAACAGTGTTCTCTCGCTTTTCCCCACAGAGCTGTAAGAATGATTTTTAAAATGATTTGGAAGCTATCATCAGGGTAATGTGTGAGTCTCAGAGAAGTATCTTGTTATGAAGTTATTTTTTCCCTCATGGTTTCCTTTGAAATGGTTTGTCTTTGAAACAATTTGTTGGTTTGGTTCTGAAAATTTAGTTTAATCATTATGTGAATATAGGGTTCATTTGCTCAGAAAACATTTTAATTATTCTTCATGTTTCCCTGGATTAATTCTGTGGATAAAATAGAGTTCCTCTGTGGTAGACTTCATCTGTTAGGCAAAATACAGAAACCACACAGAAAACCAATTAAGTTGGCAAAATCTCATTAATAATATGCTTTATGGTTTCTTTCCAGCAGAGTTGTACTACTTGTTAGAGATGGTTGCCAGGTTATCATTACTTCAAAAGTAAAATCTACTTTACACACATATAATACTTAAGTAGTTAATGTTTAAAAGATATTCTCAATTTTTTATACGTTTTTCTCTGGTATTTTATTCACCTTTTACATTAGAGGTGTCTGTAATGAGGAAATAAAATGTTACAGCAACAGTCAACCTGTTATGGTAGGGTTAGTTTAATGATTGTTTGTTAAATGGAAAAATAAGCATTAATAAGGAAGCATTAGACTACAGAGACTGTGACTATAATCTCACACAAGCTTGAAATTTCTTTGTGTGATTTTTGCCTAAATTAAAAATTCTTTCATTGAGATTCAGAAAACTGGTTAAAAAATAGAAAAATGAAGAGTTGCTCCTATGGTGGGGCACATTTCTTTGACTTTTTTACTTCCTTAGCAATATTTCTAAAAAAGAAGAGATGTCATAACATTAAAATGGAATCAGTTTTTTTTTTTTTTTATTTTTTTACAGAAAATTGTGAGCATTTGTAATATGTTATGGTTCAGTGTAGTGAGCATGTAAAACATTGCTTGTTTTTTTTTTTAAGTCCACAGTTCAGCCACAGGGAGTGAGAACAGTGTTCTCTCGCTTTTCCCCACAGAGCTGTAAGAATGATTTTTAAAATGATTTGGAAGCTATCATCAGGGTAATGTGTGAGTCTCAGAGAAGTATCTTGTTATGAAGTTATTTTTTCCCTCATGGTTTCCTTTGAAATGGTTTGTCTTTGAAACAATTTGTTGGTTTGGTTCTGAAAATTTAGTTTAATCATTATGTGAATATAGGGTTCATTTGCTCAGAAAACATTTTAATTATTCTTCATGTTTCCCTGGATTAATTCTGTGGATAAAATAGAGTTCCTCTGTGGTAGACTTCATCTGTTAGGCAAAATACAGAAACCACACAGAAAACCAATTAAGTTGGCAAAATCTCATTAATAATATGCTTTATGGTTTCTTTCCAGCAGAGTTGTACTACTTGTTAGAGATGGTTGCCAGGTTATCATTACTTCAAAAGTAAAATCTACTTTACACACATATAATACTTAAGTAGTTAATGTTTAAAAGATATTCTCAATTTTTTATACGTTTTTCTCTGGTATTTTATTCACCTTTTACATTAGAGGTGTCTGTAATGAGGAAATAAAATGTTACAGCAACAGTCAACCTGTTATGGTAGGGTTAGTTTAATGATTGTTTGTTAAATGGAAAAATAAGCATTAATAAGGAAGCATTAGACTACAGAGACTGTGACTATAATCTCACACAAGCTTGAAATTTCTTTGTGTGATTTTTTTGCCTAAATTAAAAATTTTTATCAAGCAATATCTATATAGATAAAACTTAAAATAACAATGAAAATGGAACATAAAAATATTTTTTGAACATTTATTTATTTATTTATTTATTTATTTTCATCCATATTTATTCATTGGCATGTGTGGGCCTTCCATTGCAGTCGCCTCCCTCCTCACAGAGCACTGGCTCTGGGCACATGTGCTCCAGAGCACTGGCTCCTAATTGGACACACTGGTCCAGCCGTTCTGAGGTATATGGGATCCTCCCAGGCCAGGGATTGAACCGATGCCCCTTGCACTGCAAGGTGGACTCTTTACCCACTGGACCACCAGGGAAGCCTAAAATATTTTTAAATGCCTTCTTTATCCTTCCCTCAAGCCCTAGTCCTCGTTGAATGGAAAATGATGATTATTTCAACACTTTCTTATATTTACCTTCATATTTTACATATTGTATTTTCACCCATTTTAGATATCTTCTGGCTATTTAGGAAGGTAAAAATTTAGGTCTCTAATAACCCTAGCCACTTTCCTTCTTCTATCTTCCTAATATAATTCCTTCTGAAACTTTAGCTTAGTCAAATAGATGTGTAATAACTAAAACATCTATCATTATACCCTGATTGTATTTTTTAATATATTCTTTTTTAAAAAAACTTTATATTGAGATACAGTTGATTAACAATGTTGTGTTAATTTCAGGTGTACAGCAAAGTGATTCAGTTATACATACACATGTATTTATTTTTTGGTTCATTTCTCTTTGAATTAATAATTTATAAGTTTAAAGTTAGAATCATTTGATATGGACTTTCTTGACGGCTCAGTGGTAAAGACTCCACCTGCCAGTGCAGGAGACACAAGAGACATGGGTTCACACTCTGGGTTGGTATTCTTACCTGGAAAATCCTATGGACAGAAAAGCCTGGCAGACTACAGTCCATGCGTTCATAAAGAATAGGACACAGCTGAGGGCTGAGTATACAGACATAATTTGATATACATTTATACCTAGTTTTCCCCCAATACTGTTAGTTTTGCCATAGACTTACCATTATGTTACACAACTAGTCAGTTATAGAGATTCTGTAAATCTTTTTAATCTTCTCCTAGGGATCTCACACCCAGAGACTTTTGTCCTTCTACATCAAACTAGACTGTTTCTGAGCAGTCTTCATTGCTATAAATCTGAGACTTCTCTCTCCTGTGGAGGATACTCTTCTGTTTTCTCCCCCTGCTTTTTAAAAATTATGCCTGTGCTTTTCCAGAGCACATGTTAAGAAATAAAAGTTGTGTACCTTGTGTGTCTGAAAATTTCTTTATTTTGCTCTCACCTTTTGGAAAATTTGACATGATATAGACACAGAAATTTGAAATAATTTCAGCTTTAAATTGTGAAGGCACTGCCCATTTATTTTGGTGTCTTCTGTGTCGTGGTGTAAACTTTCCACACACCCCCCGCCAATCATTTAATTGGAAGATGGGATGTCTTTTCAATTTGGAACTCCTATTTCTCAGTATTTGAGAGAACCTTAAGTAAAATTTCTACTTCATCTCCTGATTTTGGAACCATTTGAGAAATAAGAAATGATACAGATTGTTAGATTAAAGACATCAATTCTATATACTTACTTGGAAGGATGTAGTTTAGATGTATATGCTCACTGGGTTTTCTAAAGTTTTCAACTCTTGTTGGAACCTCTAGTATGTTACTCTGTTCTTTTGCATTCATTTTGTTCTTATGACTTAAAATGTTCATTATGATCAATTTAGTGAAGTTTGGAGACAATATAAATATTTCAAGTCAGCTTTCCATCTTTATCTCAAAATCTTCTCTGAATTGTTAAACCCTCTCTAAATTGCTAATTTTGACTGTTTAAACTTTCTGTTTTTTATAAGTGATTCAGTTATACATACACATGTATTTATTTTTTGGTTCATTTCTCTTTGAATTAATAATTTATAAGTTTAAAGTTAGAATCATTTGATATGGACTTTCTTGACGGCTCAGTGGTAAAGACTCCACCTGCCAGTGCAGGAGACACAAGAGACATGGGTTCACACTCTGGGTTGGTATTCTTACCTGGAAAATCCTATGGACAGAAAAGCCTGGCAGACTACAGTCCATGCGTTCATAAAGAATAGGACACAGCTGAGGGCTGAGTATACAGACATAATTTGATATACATTTATACCTAGTTTTCCCCCAATACTGTTAGTTTTGCCATAGACTTACCATTATGTTACACAACTAGTCAGTTATAGAGATTCTGTAAATCTTTTTAATCTTCTCCTAGGGATCTCACACCCAGAGACTTTTGTCCTTCTACATCAAACTAGACTGTTTCTGAGCAGTCTTCATTGCTATAAATCTGAGACTTCTCTCTCCTGTGGAGGATACTCTTCTGTTTTCTCCCCCTGCTTTTTAAAAATTATGCCTGTGCTTTTCCAGAGCACATGTTAAGAAATAAAAGTTGTGTACCTTGTGTGTCTGAAAATTTCTTTATTTTGCTCTCACCTTTTGGAAAATTTGACATGATATAGACACAGAAATTTGAAATAATTTCAGCTTTAAATTGTGAAGGCACTGCCCATTTATTTTGGTGTCTTCTGTGTCGTGGTGTAAACTTTCCACACACCCCCCGCCAATCATTTAATTGGAAGATGGGATGTCTTTTCAATTTGGAACTCCTATTTCTCAGTATTTGAGAGAACCTTAAGTAAAATTTCTACTTCATCTCCTGATTTTGGAACCATTTGAGAAATAAGAAATGATACAGATTGTTAGATTAAAGACATCAATTCTATATACTTACTTGGAAGGATGTAGTTTAGATGTATATGCTCACTGGGTTTTCTAAAGTTTTCAACTCTTGTTGGAACCTCTAGTATGTTACTCTGTTCTTTTGCATTCATTTTGTTCTTATGACTTAAAATGTTCATTATGATCAATTTAGTGAAGTTTGGAGACAATATAAATATTTCAAGTCAGCTTTCCATCTTTATCTCAAAATCTTCTCTGAATTGTTAAACCCTCTCTAAATTGCTAATTTTGACTGTTTAAACTTTCTGTTTTTATCTAAAACAGAAAGTGATTCTTAACTTACTTTCAAGTTTAAAGAAATATTGATCAAGTACTTTGAACTTTTCCTCAAATCAGGACTGTGTAAATAAGGTGGCATTGTTATTCACATACAGCTCCCCTTGATTTGAATGGAAAGGTCAATGAACTATGGACCAAATGGTGGCAAATGAGATCAAGATGTTAAAGTGGCAATAAATTACCTAGATTATAAAAAAAGTCATAAACTGTCCTCTTAAATAGGAATAGATGTTGCTTATTACATCTCTGAGTATTTCACCTCCCGACCACCAGCAAGTAAATTATAAAACCCACTGTGACAACAGGTGCAGATGTGTTCCTTGGTGTGCTGGCTGTTCATTTCTTTGTTTTTAATGAAAATATTATACATTCATTTCTTGGCAGGAGAAATACTGTCTAGGCTTCCATGCATACTGAGTTCTCTAAGTGAGGCATTAGTCAGGTTGGCATTTATGAGTCACCAGTCATCTTCCTAAGCCAAATCTAGGAATTACAAAATAATTTACTCAGGAAGTAATGGGGATAAATGAAGCTTATCATCCTGGGAAACAGGAAAGCTACCTTGTGAGCAAATGATCCTGCTGAAATTAGGTAGGACCATTGATGGATGACTCTGTTGTCTTTCATTCTTGTTTTGTGACGTTTGTGAGCAGTGTTAGAATTCTCCATTGTCACCATCTAGCTGCAGCTAGAGTATGTTAGGGCAGGAAAGGTGCTGTCAACTATACAGAGACATCTTACTAGTAACATGTTCATTTGTTTTTCCATGTGTGTGCTCAGTTTCGTCCGACTCATTGTGAGTCCTTTTTACTGTCTTAATTGTCAATAGAAGTAGGTTAAGTGCCTTGACAGGGATGTTGAAGCAAGGTTAAGAAGCAAGGTGTTTTATGAAGGTATGTTTGGTATAAAGAAACTGTCTTCCTTCCTTGTCCCTCTTTTCCTTGCCCTTCTTTTTCTCTTTATTTCACCCTTTCCTTCGGTACTTTTTCTCTGTTATTCCTTTCTTCCTTTTTCTCCCCACTACCCTTTTCCTGCTTCCTTTCTTCCTCCTACACCCTGGATCTCATTTGTCCAGAAAAATTGCAGAAGGGACTCTGATTAGATCAGTTCAAGCAATTCACTTTGGTCTAGGGGTGGAAGGTCCCATACTTCTGTGGTGGAGCTTAACTCAGTTACGTGGACTTCCAAAGGGAAATTGGGTATGTTAGGACTGTGAAAAGGGGAAACAACAGATATATGTCTATAGCAAATAGCATCCTTTGTACAATTATACACAGTGAAATGATGATGTAGAACCTTAGATCTTAGGCCACAGCATGTCTTGTTTCTGCTCCAGGTTTGGTTTAATGATCACCAGATAGTCAAATGAGTATTTTAGTGAATTTGGATACAATGCAGGGAACTTGGTAAGAAAAAGGCTCTTTCTTGGAACCCATTTTGAAGAGAGAACCCATTTTGGGTTCTGATGATGGACAGATATGGGAGGAAAACTGCAAGAAAAATCTGAGAAATTTAGAACAACACGAGTGAACATGGAGGATGTTATGCTAAGTGATGAAAAGTTAAAAATGAAGACAAATACTGCATGTTCTCACTTATAAGTAAAATCTAAACTAGTCAAGCTTATCAGAGTCAAATGGTAGTTGTTAGGAGGTGGGGGTGGTGGGGGTTATGAGGAGATATTGGTCAGAGGATACAAAGTTTCATTTTTGCAAGATGAATAAATTCTAGAATCTAATGGTTTTCTATGGACTTTCCAGATGGCAGTAGGGAATGCAGCCTGTGAATGCAAGAGACCCAAGAGACGTGGGTCCAATCCCTGGGTCAGGAAGATTTCCTGGAGGAGGGCATGGCAACCCATTCCAGTATTCTTGCCTGAAGAACCCCGTGGACAGAGAAACCTGGAGGGCTACAGTCCTGGGGTCGCAATAAGTCAGAGATGACTGAAGTGACTTAGCACACAATGGTTGTTTATAGTTAACGATATTGAATTCTATTGCTTCAAATTTCTTAGAGGGTAATTCCTATGAGTTCTTGCTGTTTAGTTGCTAAGTTGTATCCAACTCTGTGACCCTGTAGATTGTAGCCCACCAGACTTCTCTGTCCATGTGGTTTCTTAGACAAGAATACTAGAGTGGGTTGCCATTTCCTTCTCTAGGGGATTTTTCTGGCCCTGGAATCAAACCCATGTCTCCTGCATCAGCAGGCAGATTCTTTACCACTGTGCCAGTATGGAAGTGTTCTCACCACCCCAAGAAAGACAATCTACCTGAGGTACTGAATATGTTAATTATATTATTGTCATGATAATTTCACATTGTCTCCATTTATCAAAGCCTCAAGTTGGATGTACCTTAAATACTGGGTTGGCTGAGTTTTCTCATAAGATCTTATGGGACGATCTTCCAATGAACTTTTTAGCCAACCCCATATATATTCAATCTTCCTTTGTCAGTTACACTTCAAAACAGTTAAAACAATGCTTAACAACATTTTTATAAGTGCTGAGGGTTTTTTGCATACGCACTGCTCTAATCTGTATACCTGTGACGTGAACATCACTCTTATTTCCTAATTCCTTCTGAGGGTCCAGGATGGCAGTAGGCATGAGCAGGGCATGGAGGATGCTTTCTGGTCTGATTTGATGGTGGAGGCAAAAGACTATTTGCTGTCGTTATCCTCTAGGTTTCCAAGAATGTGTTTGCTTTTCTCCAAGCATGTGATTTCTCACTTCTAGTCCCTGAGGGTCCAGTGCTTTCTTCAGGGTTTGGTGTGAAGGAAACCCGTGTCCTTTTGTTTGCCTCTGGCCATTGCTAGATGTCTGCACAGAGGATAAGCTTTGTCTGCTGTACTTCGACAAAGGCTGATGCGTTTCCTTGTGAACCATCAAAATCTCTGCTTTTTTCCAGTTTGTCAAACAGAACAATAGAGAGCCTGTTCCATGTAACTTTCAATAGCCTTGCTTTGTATACATTTATAAGGTAACTAAGCAAAGTGCTTCCCTTATAGAAAGTGTAGCTCTTGGTTCTGGTCTATGGAGAGTCAGTTACCTGTGTAGTTGATGCAGATGCATTATGCCTAAATCGACGTATTTCGTTCATGCCTGTGTGGAGGTATCTGGGCATCTTTACTGACATTTTGTTTGTTTGTGTCTTTCATCACTTGAAGGCTGATTTACTTCACAGTGTATTGAGTCCAAACTTTTGTTCATTTCTGTCTTCATTCAGGAAATATAATATTTAAGCCATTAACCTCTAATGGGAAACGTCAGACTAAATTTAATGTCCTTGATTTGAAATTCAGTCCTCTGGTAAGAGATAAATATTGTCTTTACTGTTAGAAATTAACTTAAATAGGTTTTATGGTAAAGGATGATAAAAATAATAAATGATGATGCTTTATTTTCCACTCTCAGGGCCCCCTGTTCTTTGCACTAAAGTGTGTGTGTCACAATTAAGCTACTTACCCATACAAATCTGCGTGACATGTTTGATAGAAATCACTTTATTTCCTCTACTCTTTTGTTTCTGAGACTTCCCCAAGTGTATTAAATGGAGCAACTACTTATGAGGAATCAAAAAAGGACACTGCGTTGTACACTTTATTTTACTTGAAATTGATGACATATGCAAAGGTTTGTGATTAGAGAGAAAGGATCATGAGTTTAATTTATTAAAGCTCTTACATGAGAAAAATTATCCCTCATCTTCCGCTAGCATTTTTCCCTTCACTGAGCACAGCTTAGTGGTAGGAAATAGCCATTTGTCTTAAGGGAGTTGAATTTTTCTGCTGCATAGACTTTTAATTTATGGCTCATTTCTTTAAGAACAACATGTTTACCATAAAAATCTGGCCTTGGATGTATGAACCTTTCATTTATTGTTTTCTGTCTCTGCAATGTGTAAATGCTGAGTGAATATTTGTAATATTCTTAGTCAATTTATGTCCCTGAAATTCAGGAAAGCCAGCCAGTAGATTTACATCTAAGAGAAAGTGTCAATACTTATTTGATTTTTTTAAGTGGAGGGTAAATAGTTCATTATCCTTAATTCACATAAAGAAGTATAACAAGCTATTTTTGTAAGAAGGAGATAGGTTTGGGGACATTAATATGGCCAAGTCCAAGAGAGAAGAATATTAGATTTGTGAAATGATTCTCTTTATTAACCAGTGAAATATCAGAAAACTCAGTTACACTAGTCCCATTGCTTCATAAACATTACCCCCAAACAGGTGGCTGGAAGTAGCAAACATTTATCATCTCACAGTGTCTGAGGTTCCGGAACCTGAGTGTAGCTTGGCTGTCTGTCTCTGACTCAGCCTCTCTCCCGTGGCTGCCATCAGTGGGGCTGCTGGCAGGCCTGCCGTCTTGTCTCAAAGCTCCACTGATAGAGCTTCCACTTCTGAGCTCACTCAGGTTGTCATCGGCAGGATTTCGTTCCTTCCAAGTGGCTGGACTCGGGGCCACAGGAAGCCTCTCCTTAGGGTGGGTCTCCAACATGGCAGCTGGCTTCCCCCATAAAGAATATGTGAGAGAGCGGGGGGATGAGCAAGACACGGTACAGCATCTTTTTGTAACAAACTTGGAAGTGGCATTGTAGAAGCTAGTCCACAGAAAGATTCAGTCTGCACTCAAAGGCAGAGTGACTACTAGAAAGTGAGAATGGTTGGGGGCCCTCTTAGAAACTGCTACCACGTCTGCTGACCACTCTTCAGACCATATCCATTAATCAACAAGCATAAATTGAACTTGTTCTTTCCTGTCTAATTATTTGAGCTCTGCATTTCACACTAATTTCTCTTTTCCTGCTTTAAAATGTGCCCTTCCTTAACTCCAGCTCTTGTTTGCTGCTCTGAGTTTCCTTTTTTTATTTTCTGATCAGTAATTCATATAATTGCTATTGTTGCTGCTGTTCATTCACTAAGTCATGTCTGACTCTTTGTGACCCCATGAACTGCAGCACGCCAGTTGTCCCTGTCCTTTACTATCTTCCAAAGTTTTCTCAAACTCATGTTCATTGGAATAAAAACACAATCTAAAAACAATTCACTATAGCTTTGCGGTTAAAGTTCGTCCTTGGTTCAGTGAGGTGCTTTTGTTCCCTGCACCGCTCCTTTGACTCCCATCCCTGTTCAGTGTTGCTTTGAGAAGCTAGACTCACTGGAGACCTGCTGCTCTTTATGTAACCGTAGGTTTTACTGTAATTACACCCTCGTGTTTTTATACAGATCGTTTGCATCAGGTGCCACCAAGGAGGAGGGTGTCACCTCTTCATAAGACAGTCTACTGTGGTATACATTTGCAGACCTCAGAGCTCACACTCTGAAATCGTTCATCAAGGTGGAGGGAGGTGCTGCTGTGTTTTAGGATGGACCAAATCCAACAGGAACCACATTTGGAGAGCCCTGCTTGGACAATGAGAAGTAGAGATTGGCATATATGGAACTAGCTAGTCGCTGCTGGCAGCATCAGCTAGATTCTTTTCCTGAGTATCAAAGAGGAAAAATAGGCAATTGAGTAAGGTGCTGGCTCTTTGTGAACTAATGAAATGTTAATGAAAGTTCTGTATGTGAGGTATGTTGATGTGACAGTCATGCCTAGGCTGTTTGCTATTCTGGCTATAAGCGTTATGAAAGCATATCATTTCTTTATTACCTCGAAGAGACATCTACCCTCCCATGTCCATCGTAGCATCATTCACAGTGACCAAGACGTGGAAACCACCTAGGTATTCCGTGACAGATGAATAAATAGAATGTGATATCTACACACAATGGAATATTATTTAGTCACAAAAAACAAAGAGGTTCTCTGTGATAGCATGGATGAGCCTTGAGGGTGTTATGCTAGATGAAGTAAAACAGAGAAAGGCAAATATTGTGTGTGGACTCTCATATAAGCGAGAAGCAAAGGGCAGACTCAGAGAGACTCAGAAGCAAAGAGCAGACTGATTGACAGTTAGCAGGGAATTGAGGGCAGAAGAAATGGGAAGAGTTGGCCAAAGAGCACAGACTTTTAGCTATAAAGTGAGTAAATTCCAGAGATACAATGTCAGCTTGGTGACTGTATTTAAAAGAATAC
Organism: Tragulus kanchil; assembly: GCA_022376925.1. Lineage (NCBI taxonomy): Eukaryota > Metazoa > Chordata > Mammalia > Artiodactyla > Tragulidae > Tragulus > Tragulus kanchil. Next base: position 58,379,735 of record JAIOJX010000026.1, read on the forward strand.
TCTATTTATACTTGGAAGGTGCTATGAGAATAGATGTTAAATGTTCTCACCATCACAACAACAAAAAACAAAGACAGTAATTATGTGAGATGAAGGATGTGTTCAGTCACCTTATTGTGGTAAACATTTCACAAATATACCTGCAGCAAATCACTACATTGTATATCTGAAACTTACAAAGTATTGCAATTATATTTCAGTAAAACTAGGGAAAAAAAGATAATATGATTTCTGAAGGCAGTCATATATGCATAAATCTTTCTATTTTTTCCTGTGGAATTCCCTCTTGGTCTCAATGACCTGCCTAGTTAATTTGCTTGAATTTGCTTCATGTGGCAGAAGTAGGAGATTAAGGCTTTACTTTGCCTGTGAGATGTTGATGGACAAAGGATGGAGAATTCTTTGTTCTGTGTTTTCTTCCTATTTGTTTTCTGCTGAGAAACAGTGCCTCTTTTAAGATGGGATATTCCAATGAGGCTAATAGGGTTGGGGCTTTTCCTTTCCTAAATGATAATGTGGACGATTCACGTATAGTTAAGTCACTAGGATAATGTAAGCCCACCTCTGGTAGCTCAGTGGTAAAGGACCCACCGCCAAGCAGAAGACGTCACCTCCTAGGCTTTTTTTCCCCATAGCGTTATGAAAGCATATCATTTCTTTATTACCTCGAAGAGACATCTACCCTCCCATGTCCATCGTAGCATCATTCACAGTGACCAAGACGTGGAAACCACCTAGGTATTCCGTGACAGATGAATAAATAGAATGTGATATCTACACACAATGGAATATTATTTAGTCACAAAAAACAAAGAGGTTCTCTGTGATAGCATGGATGAGCCTTGAGGGTGTTATGCTAGATGAAGTAAAACAGAGAAAGGCAAATATTGTGTGTGGACTCTCATATAAGCGAGAAGCAAAGGGCAGACTCAGAGAGACTCAGAAGCAAAGAGCAGACTGATTGACAGTTAGCAGGGAATTGAGGGCAGAAGAAATGGGAAGAGTTGGCCAAAGAGCACAGACTTTTAGCTATAAAGTGAGTAAATTCCAGAGATACAATGTCAGCTTGGTGACTGTATTTAAAAGAATACTCTATTTATACTTGGAAGGTGCTATGAGAATAGATGTTAAATGTTCTCACCATCACAACAACAAAAAACAAAGACAGTAATTATGTGAGATGAAGGATGTGTTCAGTCACCTTATTGTGGTAAACATTTCACAAATATACCTGCAGCAAATCACTACATTGTATATCTGAAACTTACAAAGTATTGCAATTATATTTCAGTAAAACTAGGGAAAAAAAGATAATATGATTTCTGAAGGCAGTCATATATGCATAAATCTTTCTATTTTTTCCTGTGGAATTCCCTCTTGGTCTCAATGACCTGCCTAGTTAATTTGCTTGAATTTGCTTCATGTGGCAGAAGTAGGAGATTAAGGCTTTACTTTGCCTGTGAGATGTTGATGGACAAAGGATGGAGAATTCTTTGTTCTGTGTTTTCTTCCTATTTGTTTTCTGCTGAGAAACAGTGCCTCTTTTAAGATGGGATATTCCAATGAGGCTAATAGGGTTGGGGCTTTTCCCCTTTCCTAAATGATAATGTGGACGATTCACGTATAGTTAAGTCACTAGGATAATGTAAGCCCACCTCTGGTAGCTCAGTGGTAAAGGACCCACCGCCAAGCAGAAGACCCTGATTTGATCTCTGGGTCAGGGACATCCCCTGGAGAAGGAAATATGAACCCACTCTAGTATTCTTGCCTGGGAAATCCCATGGACAGAGGAGCCTGGTGGGCTGCAGTCTGTAGGGTCACATAGAGTTGGACATGACTTAGTGACAGACTTCTTTTTTATCTCCAAGGCCACACAGTCAAGCCATGTCATTAACCTGGCCTTTTCCCTTGTTCATTAGCCTTTGAAGTGGGAAGCAAATTCTGATTCCACTTTTCAGGAGTTGTTTATCCTGAAGCAACATATTCATCTTAGTCTCTCTTGCATCATCTGTAAAATGAGACTGATACTCACCTGGGAAGGTTGCTGTGAAGGTTAAATAAGACAGTGACAGGTATATTGTTCAACATAGGGAATATAGGCAATATAGGCAATATTTTATAATAGCTATAAATAGAATGTAGCCTTTAAAACTTGCATTAAAAATTAATAGTCTCATAGACAGAGCTGAGGTAGGAGAGGGTGGAGCAACATAACGTATATGTTGAAACATATATGTTACCATATGTAAAGCAGACAGCCAGTGGAAAGTTGCTGTATGACACAGGGAGTTTAGCCCTGTGTTCTGTGACCACCTAGAGGTGTGGAAGGCGGGTGGGAGGTGGGAGGAAGGTTCAAGAGGAAGGGGACATTTGTGTACATATGAGGGGACGTATGTGTATTTATGGCTGATTCACATTTTATGTGTTTAACTGTTGGACCTGGGTCATATATGAAATTTTTTTTTCCTGTGGAATCCCCTCTAGGTCTCAATGACCTGCCTAGTTAATTTGCTTGAATTTGCTTCATGTGGCAGAAGTAGGAGATTAAGGCTTTACTTTGCCTGTGAGATGTTGATGGACAAAGGATGGAGAATTCTTTGTTCTGTGTTTTCTTCCTATTTGTTTTCTGCTGAGAAACAGTGCCTCTTTTAAGATGGGATATTCCAATGAGGCTAATAGGGTTGGGGCTTTTCCCCTTTCCTAAATGATAATGTGGACGATTCACGTATAGTTAAGTCACTAGGATAATGTAAGCCCACCTCTGGTAGCTCAGTGGTAAAGGACCCACCGCCAAGCAGAAGACCCTGATTTGATCTCTGGGTCAGGGACATCCCCTGGAGAAGGAAATATGAACCCACTCTAGTATTCTTGCCTGGGAAATCCCATGGACAGAGGAGCCTGGTGGGCTGCAGTCTGTAGGGTCACATAGAGTTGGACATGACTTAGTGACAGACTTCTTTTTTATCTCCAAGGCCACACAGTCAAGCCATGTCATTAACCTGGCCTTTTCCCTTGTTCATTAGCCTTTGAAGTGGGAAGCAAATTCTGATTCCACTTTTCAGGAGTTGTTTATCCTGAAGCAACATATTCATCTTAGTCTCTCTTGCATCATCTGTAAAATGAGACTGATACTCACCTGGGAAGGTTGCTGTGAAGGTTAAATAAGACAGTGACAGGTATATTGTTCAACATAGGGAATATAGGCAATATAGGCAATATTTTATAATAGCTATAAATAGAATGTAGCCTTTAAAACTTGCATTAAAAATTAATAGTCTCATAGACAGAGCTGAGGTAGGAGAGGGTGGAGCAACATAACGTATATGTTGAAACATATATGTTACCATATGTAAAGCAGACAGCCAGTGGAAAGTTGCTGTATGACACAGGGAGTTTAGCCCTGTGTTCTGTGACCACCTAGAGGTGTGGAAGGCGGGTGGGAGGTGGGAGGAAGGTTCAAGAGGAAGGGGACATTTGTGTACATATGAGGGGACGTATGTGTATTTATGGCTGATTCACATTATGTGTTTGTGGCTTCCCCAGTGGCTCAGACATTATAGAATCTTCCTGTAATATGGAAGACCTGGGTTCCATCCCTGGACTGGGAAGATCTCCTGCAGAAGGGAATGGCAACCCACTCTAGTATTCTTGCCTGGAGAATTCCACTGACAGAGGAGCCTCACAGGCTACAATCCATGGGGTCACAAAGAGTCAGACACAACGGAGTGACTAACACACACACATTGCTGTAAGGTAGAAACCAACACAACATTGCAAAGCAATTATCCTCCAATCAATAAAATATAAAAAAATACAATAAATAAATGAAACCACCTTCCTTACAGTTGAAGGATATTTTTTCTTACCAACTAAAATGTTAAATTATCACATTAGAATTCAATAAAACTTGTATTTAAATTTAGAAAAAATTGAAATGAGATAGTAACAGCAGATGACAAATTAAACAGCTATTGTTTTCTTGCTTTCATTTTTATTTATTTTTGATACAATTGTATAATATAGGTGCTCAGTTGTGTCTGACTCTTTTTTGACGCCCTGGCAGCCACTCATCTACCTTGTATCCCCATGAACTTGCCTTTACTGCATATTTCATGTGAATGGATTCTTCCAGTATGTGGCCTTTCTTTCACTTAGCATCATGTTTTCAAGGTTTCTTGGTTTTATTTCCCATAGCCATTTCACCAATGAGGGAAAATAATTCAACAAGTGCCTTTTCTGAATGGTGGGCAAAACCAAGGTCATCTTTGTAGCAGGATGAGCCCTGGGAACCATTAAAACAAACAGAGAAAAGAACAGTGGGAAGGATGCCAGTGGATTCATCTGTAAATGAAATCCTCTTTTGTTCTCTCTGTGTATAGGTAGAACTAAAATGGGTTAGTACTAAAAAAATTCAATTTGTGGAAATTTATCCCTAGATCATAGTAAAAGTAATTAGATTAACCTTTGGAATCAGAAAAAAAAGTTCAGAACAAGAGCTTGGTGAAAAAAAAAATCATATTCATCTCTTGAAAAGAATACTCCATAGCCATAAAAGCCAATACTTCATTGAATACTTAATGATAGAATATATATGTATGTGTGTGTTCAGTTGCTAAGTCGTTCTGACTCTTTTTGACTCCATGGACTGTAGCTTGCCAGGCTCCTCTGTCCATGGGATCTTGCAGGCAAGAATACTGGAGTGGGGTGCCATTTCCTTCTCCAGGGGATCTTCCTGACCCAGGGATTGAAACTGAGTCTCCTGAGCCTCCTGCACTGGCAGGTGGATTCTTTACCATTAGGCCACCTGAGAAGCCCTGACAGGGTATGTATTTAGAGATAAGAACTTTTTCTTACAAAATAGTACTGCTGTACATCTCTCAGATGTTTAACAAATCAGATGATTACTACACATGCTCTATGTGCATCTTCATGAAAAAATTAAGGTCATGCAATTGAAACAGTCATTATCATAGTATGGGGCAAATTTTGAAGAGTGGTGCTGGAGAAGACTCTTGAGAGTCCCTTGGATAGCAAGGAGATCAAACCAGTCAATCCTAAAGGAAATCAACCCTGAATATTCACTGGAAGGACTGATGCTAAAGCTGAAGCTCCAATACTTTGCCCACCTAATGTGAAGCGCCGACTCACTGGAAAATACCCTGAGGCTGGGAAAGATTGAAGGTAAAATGAGAAGGGGACAGCAGAAGATGAGATGGTTAGATAGCATTGTCAACTCAATGAATGTGAATTTGAGCAAACTCTGGGAGATGGTGAAGGACAGGGAAGCCTGGCATAGCTACAGTCCATGGAGTTGCAAAGAGTCAGATATGACTTAGCGACTGGACAACTCTAACAAAGGATAGTAAATATTGTTATTGAATGTAGCTAGTGGAATAACTCCATTCAGGACCATGAAGCCAGAGATCTGTCTTTAGTATAAAGTATAAAGGAAGAACACTCATTGAATGAAGGCTTTCAGATGGGATGATTTTGTCCCCAGGACCAGTTGACAGTATCTGGAGACATCTTTGGCTGTCACAACACAACTGGGGAGGTGCTGCTGGCATCCAGTGGGTAGAGGCCAAGGATGCTGCGAAATATTCTAAAATGCACAGACAGCATCCTTCCCCTTCTTCCTGACCAATAGTAATCCAGTCCACCTGTGAGTAGTGCTGAAGAAGAGAAATCGGTTCATTGGTTACTTCAAATATTTTACATTAGCTCATGGGTAAGTATTAGTAGAAAAGGTCATCACTTGGGTTGCCTTTAGTGGACGTCAAGAATTAATTAACTTTCAAATAACACTTTGCTGACCTATTTATATAAGGACTTGAGATGAACTTGTTCCTCTTACACTTGCTGTCCATACAATTTTGTTTTTAAAAATCTGGACTGTCTACAGATACATCAAAATGATTAAAAAACTTTTACAAAATAGTACTGCTGTACATCTCTCAGATGTTTAACAAATCAGATGATTACTACACATGCTCTATGTGCATCTTCATGAAAAAATTAAGGTCATGCAATTGAAACAGTCATTATCATAGTATGGGGCAAATTTTGAAGAGTGGTGCTGGAGAAGACTCTTGAGAGTCCCTTGGATAGCAAGGAGATCAAACCAGTCAATCCTAAAGGAAATCAACCCTGAATATTCACTGGAAGGACTGATGCTAAAGCTGAAGCTCCAATACTTTGCCCACCTAATGTGAAGCGCCGACTCACTGGAAAATACCCTGAGGCTGGGAAAGATTGAAGGTAAAATGAGAAGGGGACAGCAGAAGATGAGATGGTTAGATAGCATTGTCAACTCAATGAATGTGAATTTGAGCAAACTCTGGGAGATAGTGAGAGACAGGGGAAGACTGGCATAGCTACAGTCCATGGAGTTGCAAAGAGTCAGATATGACTTAGCGACTGGACAACTCTAACAAAGGATAGTAAATATTGTTATTGAATGTAGCTAGTGGAATAACTCCATTCAGGACCATGAAGCCAGAGATCTGTCTTTAGTATAAAGTATAAAGGAAGAACACTCATTGAATGAAGGCTTTCAGATGGGATGATTTTGTCCCCAGGACCAGTTGACAGTATCTGGAGACATCTTTGGCTGTCACAACACAACTGGGGAGGTGCTGCTGGCATCCAGTGGGTAGAGGCCAAGGATGCTGCGAAATATTCTAAAATGCACAGACAGCATCCTTCCCCTTCTTCCTGACCAATAGTAATCCAGTCCACCTGTGAGTAGTGCTGAAGAAGAGAAATCGGTTCATTGGTTACTTCAAATATTTTACATTAGCTCATGGGTAAGTATTAGTAGAAAAGGTCATCACTTGGGTTGCCTTTAGTGGACGTCAAGAATTAATTAACTTTCAAATAACACTTTGCTGACCTATTTATATAAGGACTTGAGATGAACTTGTTCCTCTTACACTTGCTGTCCATACAATTTTGTTTTTAAAAATCTTGACTGTCTATCTCAAAGATAAGAAGCCTGGCAATATATTTGAAGTTAGCATGTTGATACTGACATAGGTCACAGAATCCCATGGAAGCAAGGAATAAAGGGAAATGCCCTGTAGAGTCCTCCAGTCATGCATAAGGGATAGGCTTCTGGCTGAGGGAATAGTGCCACCTACTGAATTGTGTTTGTGTTTTGGACAGGTTCTAATTTATACAGGTTGATACTTGGAAGTGTTACTTTCAATTATTGATCTCCGCATCTTCTTAGGTAGTTACTGCCAGAATGTTAAATAATATTTAGTTATTATTGGATCAAGGTGTAATTAGAAACAGCTGTGAGCAATTGCATGCCATGCAGCTCCTGAAGTAGCAAATGAAATTGAACTTGACGACCTTGAATTGATTACTAGAAATTGTGCCTGGCAGTTAAAACAAACCCATCTCCAGTTTGAACCCCACCAGCCAGTTTCCTTTCACCAAGATAACCGGAAAGGTTAAAAAATGCATTAAGTGCATCATTTCCAAATATCACCAAGTTTAAAAAAGGAAATTAAAACATACAGCGTTTGCTGCAAAAAATTGTCAACATCTTCTCTTTCTTTTCCAAATTTCAGCTTGTGCACATTTAAATCCCTTTGTCTTTTACCCAAGTAAGTTAAAAAAATTCTACAGAGTAGTACATATATTTTGATCTATCTCTTTAATAACTACATTTTTAGATAAGATGGAAAATTATTTTGGAGTATTTATTGATTCCCGGGGAGGTGCTGCTGGCATCCAGTGGGTAGAGGCCAAGGATGCTGCGAAATATTCTAAAATGCACAGACAGCATCCTTCCCCTTCTTCCTGACCAATAGTAATCCAGTCCACCTGTGAGTAGTGCTGAAGAAGAGAAATCGGTTCATTGGTTACTTCAAATATTTTACATTAGCTCATGGGTAAGTATTAGTAGAAAAGGTCATCACTTGGGTTGCCTTTAGTGGACGTCAAGAATTAATTAACTTTCAAATAACACTTTGCTGACCTATTTATATAAGGACTTGAGATGAACTTGTTCCTCTTACACTTGCTGTCCATACAATTTTGTTTTTAAAAATCTTGACTGTCTATCTCAAAGATAAGAAGCCTGGCAATATATTTGAAGTTAGCATGTTGATACTGACATAGGTCACAGAATCCCATGGAAGCAAGGAATAAAGGGAAATGCCCTGTAGAGTCCTCCAGTCATGCATAAGGGATAGGCTTCTGGCTGAGGGAATAGTGCCACCTACTGAATTGTGTTTGTGTTTTGGACAGGTTCTAATTTATACAGGTTGATACTTGGAAGTGTTACTTTCAATTATTGATCTCCGCATCTTCTTAGGTAGTTACTGCCAGAATGTTAAATAATATTTAGTTATTATTGGATCAAGGTGTAATTAGAAACAGCTGTGAGCAATTGCATGCCATGCAGCTCCTGAAGTAGCAAATGAAATTGAACTTGACGACCTTGAATTGATTACTAGAAATTGTGCCTGGCAGTTAAAACAAACCCATCTCCAGTTTGAACCCCACCAGCCAGTTTCCTTTCACCAAGATAACCGGAAAGGTTAAAAAATGCATTAAGTGCATCATTTCCAAATATCACCAAGTTTAAAAAAGGAAATTAAAACATACAGCGTTTGCTGCAAAAAATTGTCAACATCTTCTCTTTCTTTTCCAAATTTCAGCTTGTGCACATTTAAATCCCTTTGTCTTTTACCCAAGTAAGTTAAAAAAATTCTACAGAGTAGTACATATATTTTGATCTATCTCTTTAATAACTACATTTTTAGATAAGATGGAAAATTATTTTGGAGTATTTATTGAATTGGATGGGTCAGATAATTTGTTACCATGGTGACTCACTTTATTGAAATTAACTAGTTTGTCTCATAAAATTACATGCCTCTGCGTAATTTGTTCATTCTTGCTCCTAATCAAATGTTTAATTACATCATAAGCTTGAATTAATTTGTAACTGAATCTAGAGCTCATTTGTACAATATTCAAAAGGAGTATGTATTGGAGAGAAACCAAGACTTTCTAGCGTTTTGTTTCAAAGTTTTAGCAATATATTCTGATAAGTAAACCTGAGAATTTGTGACACATTTCAAGTCCAGCAAAGCATATAGTGATAATGACAGCCAAAAGCTGGATTTCTTCTGTTGATTTATTTATTCTGAATTATGGGTTTTGAAAGACAGTTTTATCATGGTGACTGTTCACTTGATTTCTCTGGGAGGTTGACTGACTGTCACATGAGACAGAGGGACCAGGGCGTGAAGGGGACTCCTTCCAAAGGTTGTCACTTAGAAATGGGAGCTTGTGGTCCTCAGAGTTACTGGAGATGTGACTTAAGAAGATTGTAAAAGACTGTGTTCATCTTTAATCCTTTACCCTCTTAGGGTATCCTTCCATTTCTATAGCCAATTTTAAGCTTGCTTTCTCCCAGAAGTGAGTAATGTGTACACCTTTAAAAAGAGATGATCATACTAAGTGGCCATTAAGTAAATGAAAAACAAGACACCATCTGGATTCCTGGGAAAAACAGAAGTTAATACTCAGGGATGGATTCCAAGAACAATACAGATGTCAGTGCCTATTGTTTTCTACTAAGATTGCTTAACACCCCTCCAGAGAAGGTTTGCTCCCAGACCTCAGGATGACATTATTTGATCATCTCCAGCTTCTCCCTGCTCTCTCCTTGAAACTGTTTGACAGTAATTGATGTTGAGTGAGATAAATATTTCTTACTGCTTTCAACCCAGGCTGAGTCTTGTTGCCTCTTTCAGAAAATGTTAAGCCCCTTCAAGAACTGAATTTTGCCTGATCGACCTTTGTGATTTATTGAGAACTAATGCAGAATCCTGAAACTTGGTTTTAATATTTTCTACTATTATATTTTGATCTATCTCTTTAATAACTACATTTTTAGATAAGATGGAAAATTATTTTGGAGTATTTATTGAATTGGATGGGTCAGATAATTTGTTACCATGGTGACTCACTTTATTGAAATTAACTAGTTTGTCTCATAAAATTACATGCCTCTGCGTAATTTGTTCATTCTTGCTCCTAATCAAATGTTTAATTACATCATAAGCTTGAATTAATTTGTAACTGAATCTAGAGCTCATTTGTACAATATTCAAAAGGAGTATGTATTGGAGAGAAACCAAGACTTTCTAGCGTTTTGTTTCAAAGTTTTAGCAATATATTCTGATAAGTAAACCTGAGAATTTGTGACACATTTCAAGTCCAGCAAAGCATATAGTGATAATGACAGCCAAAAGCTGGATTTCTTCTGTTGATTTATTTATTCTGAATTATGGGTTTTGAAAGACAGTTTTATCATGGTGACTGTTCACTTGATTTCTCTGGGAGGTTGACTGACTGTCACATGAGACAGAGGGACCAGGGCGTGAAGGGGACTCCTTCCAAAGGTTGTCACTTAGAAATGGGAGCTTGTGGTCCTCAGAGTTACTGGAGATGTGACTTAAGAAGATTGTAAAAGACTGTGTTCATCTTTAATCCTTTACCCTCTTAGGGTATCCTTCCATTTCTATAGCCAATTTTAAGCTTGCTTTCTCCCAGAAGTGAGTAATGTGTACACCTTTAAAAAGAGATGATCATACTAAGTGGCCATTAAGTAAATGAAAAACAAGACACCATCTGGATTCCTGGGAAAAACAGAAGTTAATACTCAGGGATGGATTCCAAGAACAATACAGATGTCAGTGCCTATTGTTTTCTACTAAGATTGCTTAACACCCCTCCAGAGAAGGTTTGCTCCCAGACCTCAGGATGACATTATTTGATCATCTCCAGCTTCTCCCTGCTCTCTCCTTGAAACTGTTTGACAGTAATTGATGTTGAGTGAGATAAATATTTCTTACTGCTTTCAACCCAGGCTGAGTCTTGTTGCCTCTTTCAGAAAATGTTAAGCCCCTTCAAGAACTGAATTTTGCCTGATCGACCTTTGTGATTTATTGAGAACTAATGCAGATTCCTGAAACTTGGTTTCAGTGCTTTTTTAAGCGCTAGATAGGATTAATTATTGGGATTCATGTCTGGCGTGAGTATTTTGTGGTGCCTTTTGGGGGAATAGATGTTTTGCTATATATTGTCCTGTAGGGGATAAATATAAAGTCTAGCTGCCATGGTCATTTTTGTGTGTGAAGGGGACTCTTTACTCTTCATATATATATATATTTTTTGCATGGAACAATCTAATATTTATTTAAAGTTTATTTATGCTCAGATATTATAGGGTGAATTATGTCCCTTCAAAATTAATATGTGGAAGTCCTATCTCCCCAGAACCTCTGAATGTGACTTTATTTAGAAATAAGGTAGGGGCCAAGAGTAATTACTTGAAGTGGGGAAGTCCTCTTATCAAATGTGACTCTGTCCTTATAAACAGACTTTGCGTACAGACATGCACACAAGAAGAATGCCATGTACCTATTATCCTGCCACAAGCCAAGGAAATTCCAGAACCCAGGCTGGAGACCTGGAACAGATTCTTTCCTAGCATGGTCCTACTGACACCTTGGTCTTGTACTTCCAGTCTCTGGAACAGTGGAAGGATAAATTTCTGTTGTCTAAGCGACTCCACCTGTGGCACTTCATAATAATATGCCCCAGAAACTAATACACCAGACATTAGGGATGCTGTCATTTCTAGTTGAGTTTTGCTACCTTTTGTGAGCAAGTATTTGGTGCCAGAGCTGAGGTAGGTGCTGGTGACACAAAAGGATTCAAGCTCTCCAGGAATCCAGTCTCTTGAAAGAGGTAAGCAGGAAAGATCTGGGAGGTTCCATGTGCCTCTGAGTTCATAGTCACCAACTTGAACAGACCATGAAATTGCGTTAGAGCTACTACATCCCTAATTGACTTACTCAAGCACATTCCACAGTGAGGATTCAATCTCTGCAGTCCTCATTTCCCCTCCACGGTCCTCCAGTAGAAAAGGACTTTCTATTGCCTCTCATCTTTCTTGAAAATTATATTTTTGGAGACTTTCATATATCTCTATATATCTATATCTATATCTATATATATCTGTAAGGGCTCAGACAGTAAAGAATGTGCTCACCAGTGTGGGAGACCCAAATTTGATCCCTGGGTCGAGAAGACCCCCTGGAGAAGGGAATGGCGACCCACTCCAGCATTCTTCCCTGGAAATTCCTGTGGACAGAGGAACCTGGCAGGCTACAGTCCATGGAGTCGCAAACATTTGGATGTGACTGAGTAACACCCACTCACTCATTCACTCACTCATATACATATAAATGTGTAAGTGTTTTTTTTTTTTTTTTTTAAGGAAGAAAATAAGAGCTTTGCAAAAGGATCAGGTTTTCTTTTCTTGCTTCAGCACCCCACAGGCGTCACTTTGTCCCTGTCCTTTGTGGTTCCACACCCTTCTCCTCTCCTGGATGCGTTGCTGGCACCTACATGCTCTAAAGGGAAAGTTCTGCCCCCCTGGGCACACGCGGGTATGTGGGTGTCTGCAGCCTCCTTGATGGGCTGTGGGCTCTAAAGCTACCTAGACAACTTCTTATCCTGTCCTTCGAGGCATAGTTATTCAGAGCTTCAATTCATAGTTCAGTCACACTGCAGGCTCAAGTGTATTTTGTTTAACGACTTTTAACACCAGTTGGTAAAAGAGAACTGACATTTATTTTAGTGATAAACTGGAACAGATGCAGGATTGCCAATGGCTACTGAAGAGCAGAGTGTCCTTGAGAAATATTTCCTTCTTTGTGTGACTGCTTCAGTGCCTGGGTGGGCGAGTCTTCGCTTCTTTGCTGTAATTTGGGGAGTGATGCTGCTGGATGCCATGGTGACACAAAAGGATTCAAGCTCTCCAGGAATCCAGTCTCTTGAAAGAGGTAAGCAGGAAAGATCTGGGAGGTTCCATGTGCCTCTGAGTTCATAGTCACCAACTTGAACAGACCATGAAATTGCGTTAGAGCTACTACATCCCTAATTGACTTACTCAAGCACATTCCACAGTGAGGATTCAATCTCTGCAGTCCTCATTTCCCCTCCACGGTCCTCCAGTAGAAAAGGACTTTCTATTGCCTCTCATCTTTCTTGAAAATTATATTTTTGGAGACTTTCATATATCTCTATATATCTATATCTATATCTATATATATCTGTAAGGGCTCAGACAGTAAAGAATGTGCTCACCAGTGTGGGAGACCCAAATTTGATCCCTGGGTCGAGAAGACCCCCTGGAGAAGGGAATGGCGACCCACTCCAGCATTCTTCCCTGGAAATTCCTGTGGACAGAGGAACCTGGCAGGCTACAGTCCATGGAGTCGCAAACATTTGGATGTGACTGAGTAACACCCACTCACTCATTCACTCACTCATATACATATAAATGTGTAAGTGTTTTTTTTTTTTTTTTTAAGGAAGAAAATAAGAGCTTTGCAAAAGGATCAGGTTTTCTTTTCTTGCTTCAGCACCCCACAGGCGTCACTTTGTCCCTGTCCTTTGTGGTTCCACACCCTTCTCCTCTCCTGGATGCGTTGCTGGCACCTACATGCTCTAAAGGGAAAGTTCTGCCCCCCTGGGCACACGCGGGTATGTGGGTGTCTGCAGCCTCCTTGATGGGCTGTGGGCTCTAAAGCTACCTAGACAACTTCTTATCCTGTCCTTCGAGGCATAGTTATTCAGAGCTTCAATTCATAGTTCAGTCACACTGCAGGCTCAAGTGTATTTTGTTTAACGACTTTTAACACCAGTTGGTAAAAGAGAACTGACATTTATTTTAGTGATAAACTGGAACAGATGCAGGATTGCCAATGGCTACTGAAGAGCAGAGTGTCCTTGAGAAATATTTCCTTCTTTGTGTGACTGCTTCAGTGCCTGGGTGGAGCGAGTCTTCGCTTCTTTGCTGTAATTTGTGTGAGTGATGCTGCTGGTAGGTTGCCATGGTGACTTGAACCCACTGGGCAGCAGGACAGATTTTCATTATAATGTGTGTGAACAGAACAGCCCAGCTGTGGGTGCTGCTCTTCTGAGGAGCCACCTCCCTTATTAGCTCATGAGGTCCCTGCAAGGGGGTGAGGGGGTGGTAGGAGGTTGGGGTGGTAGATGAGAAAGAAAAGCATTCTGTAGATTAATCTGATTGCTGTTAGAAATGAACTTCTTAATAATCTTCTACATAAACTACTCTTCTGAGATAGTAATGAAAGAACACTTCCAAAATAGCTGGGATCCAATTTAATCTACTTATGCAGAAACTAACGTGCTATCCAGTGGAGAACCACTGGGTAAGGAAATGAAACTTAAAGTACCGATTACCATGGTGACATGTCAATTTGGATGTGTCAATGCACCTGTGATTGCCAATATGGAAATTTTCAACAAAAGAACTTCCTATAGAGTCATCATGGCTCGATGGAAATAACATAGACACAGAGGGTCTTGCAGTCATGGGGACTTCTCTTCAAGTCTCAGTTCTGTATTTACCAAGCTGTACATTCCTGTGCAAATCCATTGCTTTCTCTAAGCTTTAATTTGTTCATCTTTTGAAAATATGATATATATACAAATACAAGGTATATGTAGGCATCAGAGATAATGAATATAGGTGCCTGGGAAATGATAGACACTCAATGCATGGTAGTGATTATTATTATTATTATTTTGTTTTTAGTTTAAAAATGAAGTGAAGGAAAGTTCACAGTTCTTTACCTGCAGTGTTCATGAAATATTCATTAAACAGCTTAGGTTTTCCAAACATTCTCATCCGAGAGTAAGTCCACTCTATTCAAATAAAAGCGTTCCTTGTCTTTGAACGGTTTCTTTTTCCTTATCAAAGATTCTTCTTTGAGCAATGGAAGTAATAAATAAGTCCCTTTGCACACATGAACTTGAAACACTTGGAACTTTGTACAGTTATTCCAGCATTGAAGAGTCTTTCTCTAATTGCTGTGATGTGACAGCTAGTTCAAGGGAGACAATGCAATATCACTATTTAAACCAAGATTTAAAAGTATTTCTCAGCTTGAGTTTTCAGAGGAAATTTAAAGGAAATGTTGTTATTTAGTCGCTAAGTCATGTCCGACCCTTTTGCAGCCCCATTAGCTGTGACCTGCCTGACTTTTTCGCCTGACTGTTTATTGGATTTCTCAGGCAAGAATACTGGAGTGGGTTGCCATTTCCTTTCCCAGGGAATCTTCCCAACTCAGGGATCAAACCCATGTCTCCTGCATTGGCAAGTGGATTCTTTCCCACTGAGCCACTAGGGAAGCCATCTAAAGGGATGCATTTCCCTATACTGGATTTTGCTTTGAATAGAATGTCGTATGATGAAGTTGTAAATGTTGAGTTTCTTTACTGCATAGTGCCAGGGTGAGAAATACTTGGTCAGGAAAAAGCACACCTTCAGCCTGGCTCGTGTCCTTCTCTCTTACTCCTGCTCAGAATGTTACCTTCTGATGGGTTATTTTGCATTTTAGATAGCTTTACTCAAGAAAGAGGTTGTCTTTGTTTGTGCTGCCATAACAAAATACCATAAACTGAGTGGTTTACCTACAATATAAATGCATTTGTTATACCAGGAGACTGACAAATCCAAGATCAAGGTGCTGGTTTGGTGTGGTTTCTAATGAGGATTCTCTTCCTGGCTGCAGATGGCTGCCTTCTTGCTGCGTCCTCATCTGGTCCAAAGAGTGAGCCAGTCTTCTTATGAGGGCACGAATCCTATTGACAAGAGCCCCAACCTCATGACCTAATTACCTCCAAAATCCTGCACCTCTATATGCCATTACATTAGGAACCTGATTTCAAAATAAGAATTTGAGGGGAGTGCAAATATCCAGTCCCTAATGGAGGTGTCCTAGCTTGTGATTGATAAGTTCTAGCCTCTGATAGGAATAAGCTGCCAGTCTTGCTCACTCATAAATTTAAAATTCAGGTCAGTTTTGAGTCTGGTTGGTTTTGGAGGCTTGGGGAAAAACAGAGGTAGAATAATAATAAGCAGGTATAATTTCTATGCCCAATTTATAGAACATAAGACAGAGAGGTTACATCTTTGTGAGGGGACAAAGGAGTCACCCGATCCTTTCATTTTCTTCTTGGACACACAGCTAGATGACATTTTCCAGTCTCCTTGGCAGGTAGGTGTCCCATATGATTGAGTCCTGACCACTGAAATGTGGGCAGAAGAGCTGTAGTCTCAGTCTAATCCTTGCCCATGAAATGTGCAATGTTCTTCCATCGGCTACTGGAAGGTGGGTTGCCATTTCCTTTCCCAGGAATCTTCCCAACTCAGGGATCAAACCCATGTCTCCTGCATTGGCAAGTGGATTCTTTCCCACTGAGCCACTAGGGAAGCCATCTAAAGGGATGCATTTCCCTATACTGGATTTTGCTTTGAATAGAATGTCGTATGATGAAGTTGTAAATGTTGAGTTTCTTTACTGCATAGTGCCAGGGTGAGAAATACTTGGTCAGGAAAAAGCACACCTTCAGCCTGGCTCGTGTCCTTCTCTCTTACTCCTGCTCAGAATGTTACCTTCTGATGGGTTATTTTGCATTTTAGATAGCTTTACTCAAGAAAGAGGTTGTCTTTGTTTGTGCTGCCATAACAAAATACCATAAACTGAGTGGTTTACCTACAATATAAATGCATTTGTTATACCAGGAGACTGACAAATCCAAGATCAAGGTGCTGGTTTGGTGTGGTTTCTAATGAGGATTCTCTTCCTGGCTGCAGATGGCTGCCTTCTTGCTGCGTCCTCATCTGGTCCAAAGAGTGAGCCAGTCTTCTTATGAGGGCACGAATCCTATTGACAAGAGCCCCAACCTCATGACCTAATTACCTCCAAAATCCTGCACCTCTATATGCCATTACATTAGGAACCTGATTTCAAAATAAGAATTTGAGGGGAGTGCAAATATCCAGTCCCTAATGGAGGTGTCCTAGCTTGTGATTGATAAGTTCTAGCCTCTGATAGGAATAAGCTGCCAGTCTTGCTCACTCATAAATTTAAAATTCAGGTCAGTTTTGAGTCTGGTTGGTTTTGGAGGCTTGGGGAAAAACAGAGGTAGAATAATAATAAGCAGGTATAATTTCTATGCCCAATTTATAGAACATAAGACAGAGAGGTTACATCTTTGTGAGGGGACAAAGGAGTCACCCGATCCTTTCATTTTCTTCTTGGACACACAGCTAGATGACATTTTCCAGTCTCCTTGGCAGGTAGGTGTCCCATATGATTGAGTCCTGACCACTGAAATGTGGGCAGAAGAGCTGTAGTCTCAGTCTAATCCTTGCCCATGAAATGTGCAATGTTCTTCCATTCTCCTCCTCCTGCCATTCAGAGGGACAGGCTCCAGGTTCCAAGAAGAGGGTGGAGCCACAGGCTGTAGGAGGACCCTGCTGCTAGGAGGACAGCTATCTGACCAGGAAGCTCAGTCCTGGGGAGTTACTGGAGCAAAAACTAAACGTTTATTGTGTTAAGCCGACAAAATGTTGGTTAAAGAAGTTGTTAGCTTGCTCTGACTAATAATAATACAGTGGAATGGACAAATGCCTATAGGAGGGGGCACCTGGCTTGTGGCCATTTTTCTGGGACTGTGGAGTAATTCACTTCAAACAGATGTGCAGACACTCAAAGGAAATCACATTTCTGGAGAGGGTGGTATTTACATTTGCAGTGCTCTCCTCAGAATCATATTTTAAAATCAAAGTATCTGTTAAGACCTCTTTAATGGTATTTTACACAATGGATGATAGCTTATTTATATCTCAGGCCATCATTTTGGTGATTTCAGGTTCCTAAGTCCTTTTCAAAGATTCCTAAAGTTACATATTATCTCCTAAATGCTAAGTGTTGCATGCGAGTCTGGGACTTCGCTAAAAAATGTGGAATACAAAGATTTTTTTGCCAGACCTTTCCCAGTTGGTTGTGCATCTCAGAAGCCAAAACTTATTACTTTCCAAGTTGTAATTTAAACTTGTTAAATTGCCTCCAGACCCATCTTTTTTTTTTTTTTTTCTTTTGTAGCACAATGGGAAAAACTCAGTGCTTTGGCTTCAGATGCATTTTTCTTTTAATTTTCTCTCTCCAACATCCTACATCCTTTGGGCTTGCATTATCATTATTTCACAGAAACCTTGAGCAGAGGTATCTTTTTATGAAAACTTTTGTTGTTGTCTTCTTCCTTTTTTTTTCTTCTTGAGAGAGAAATTTGCTGTTGCATCTGGTAGGTGGTGTGGCTCTTTTTTGAGAGTCTTTCAAACTCAAGGCGTAGTCACATTTTAAGATCTTTGTGGGATGGCTGTAAGGAGAAATTAGCCTTTGCAACTATGTAGAAAATTGACCTGGCAAACACATTAGAGTTAGATTATCCTCTACTGCTCCCTAAGTAGCACCCAATGAATGTGCAGCCCGTAGCCATCTTGGAAGCTAGCACTTGCTTTGATGCTGAGAGACAGAAGTTCCACATTTGGCTCAATATGCTCTATGGCAAAAGCCTTCAGTGGTACACCAGCTGCCCCTGTGAAGATCAACTTCCTATAGGCATACAGTGCACACAGGGGAATGAGCTCGGTGTGTTCATAGCCAGTATGGTAAACACTCAATGGCCCATATTTAAGTATTGAAGGAATGGGATGATTTTCAGCTTGTCTGTTCTCATCCTTTATTTTCATGGAGATGAGGCTTTAAGGTCAGCTTTTATGGTGTGAGGGGAGAAGGAAATGGAGAGCTGTTTGTACTTGTCAGTATTCCAGGCAGCTCCTGCTTTGGTGTTTTCTTAGAGTTCCAAGAGGCAGAAGAAGGTCAGATCAAGTTTGATTTGCTTTGCCACTTGCCTCGATAATAGATAGAGAATGTATGTGGAGGAAGAACTGGACCAGAATGAAAGCAGCTCTATCTTTGGCTGCCTGCATCAGTCAGGACAGAATGTTATGCTCTGATAACAAACATTCCTCAAGTGTCAGTAACCAAAGCAATTCTGTTGTGTTTCTTACTTATAGTACATACCGACTAGTGCGTGCATATGTTTTAAGTCACTTCAGTCATGTCTGACTCTTGGTGATCCCTGGGGCTGTAGCCTGCCAGGCTCCTCTGTCCATGGGATTAGGGCTCCAGTTCTTGTTATCTGTAATCTGAGACCCCACCTACTGGAGGCTACTGCATATGGAAGTTCACAGGTCTCAGTAATGGGTGATAGAACAAGAAGGACAGCACATGGTTCTTCAGTGCTTTAGCAAAAGAGACAGACGTCACTTTTGCTCAGTTTTATTGGCTAGAGCAAGTCTTACAGCCAGAACTAACCTTGGAGAGACAGGAAAGGGAAACGTCCTGCATACCAGAAGCAGAAACTGGATAGCAGTAAATAGTGGTAATATTTTTCACATTTCCACCTTGCCAGACAGTTTGACATAAGGAGACGTTTAACCATAAGCCAATTATGAAATTGGTCCCCAAGGCAAAATGAAGGGGCAATTTTAGAAATACTGTTTAGGATAGGAGACACACATTCTTCTTCCAACTCAGGAATTTTTTTTTCATTGGTGTATAGTTATAATATTTTGTGAGTTAAAATTGTATAATGTGATTGTCCACAATTTTAAAGCTTATACTTAACTTACAGGTATTATAAAATATTAGTTATATTCCTCATGTTTATGATATATCCTTATAGCTTATTTTATAAATTGTTTGTACCTCTTAATCTCCTGCCTGTACTTTGGCCCCTCCCCTCTCCCTCTTCCCACTGGTAACCACTAGTTTGTTCTTTAGGTCTCTGAGTTTGCTTCTGTTTTGTTCCATTCACTAGTTTGTTCTGGGTTTTTTATTTTTACGTATATAGGGCTTCCCTGGTGGCTCAGATGGCAAAGATATCACAGTGTTTCTCTTTCTCTGTATGAGTTACTCCACTAAACAGAATATCCTTCAAATCCACCCATGTTGCTACAAATGTAGTCATCTCTTTTTAAAAAATAAAAACGCAGCTCAGACTAAATTTTGATTTTTCTTTGCATTTTCTTTCTTTCTTTTTTTTCTTTTTTCTAAATGGCTGGTCAAATATCAGCGGGAAATATGTCCATTGATGGTAGACATAGTCACAAGTATCATTCTCAAGGGTCTGTCAAATGACTAAAGGCAAATATTAAGCATGAAAAAGGACTTTAACATGAAATTATGGAGAATTAAACATGATGGTATCAGATTTACTGCCAGATATAACTTCAGTTATTTCTTGTTTATAACTGTTCAGAGGATTAGCTTTCATGAATTATTGTCTTCTTTTGTTACAAGTAAAATTTTTTTCTTTACCCAAAGTAAGTAAAATGTCAGTTGCCTGGGAGAAGTCAAAAAGAACACCACAACAATAAAACAGAGCCATCCCAGGACAGATGGACAGATTATGATAGGAAAATATATTGCCTAATATCCATCTACTGCAGCCACCAACAAAAACGCAACTCCAGATTTCTCTTTCGAAACTCCTCATTTGGTCAAAAAGAAAATAATAAAATTAAATCAGCATGATGTCTGAAGAGTAAATACTTCATTTTATTTTGTCTTTGCCCCAGGTTTTAATTTAACAAACACATACACAGAAAGTCTCTTATGCTATCCTCGGGCCTTTCTGTGTTTTATTTGTCAGGTAGCAGAGCCTAAGGGAAATAGGACCTGCCAAGGAAGCATCCCCTTAGGGCAGTTCCTTCCCTGACATTGGTCTGCTTTGTTCACTAGCATCATAAAGAAAATATTTACAGACCAGAGAGCTGATCAGGGGTTTGTATCTTGTTTCTCTAGAATATATAAAGAAATCTTACAACCCTATTAAAAAGGATGGAGACTCAATTATAAAAATGTGTACATGATTTAAACAGCCATTTCTTCCAAGAATGTATATGCAAAGGGTCAATATGTACATGGAAAGATGCTCAAAGTCTTTAAATGCTAGGGAAATGCAAACCAAAACTGTCACACCCAAAGCACCCATCACACCTACTAGAATGGTTAGAATCAAAAAGGCAGATAATAAGCAGTGTTGGTGAGGATTCAGGGAAAGTGAAAACCTTATACACTGCTGGTTAGAATATATAATGGCATGGCCATTTGGTCATTGGCAGTCCCTTCAGCAGTTAAACTAGAGTTATTATATCACCTTAAAAAGGTAGAGTTATTTTTTCATCCAGCAGCAATTTCATTCTTGAGAAACAATACCCAAGAGAAAAAAATCCCAAAGAAATGAAAATGTATGCTCCCAGAAAAACCGGTCCACAGATGTTCATAGTAGGCGTATTCACAATAGTCAAAAAATGCTAGTAACCCAAATATTTAGCAACTGATAAATGGATAAGCACTATGCGTTATACCCATTGAATGGAAAATTATTTGGTAATACAAAGCAATGAAGCACTGATACCTGCTATGTCATGGATAAACCTTGAAAAGATCAGGCTAAGTGAAAGCAGCTAGTCACAAAGGACCATGTATCATATGCTTCTATTTATATGAAATGTCCTAATGGGAATGCCTATAGATGTTTGCTTAGGGGCTTTCCGGGTCACTCGGTGGTAAAGAAACCACCCCCAATGGAGGAGACCCAGGTTCAATCCCTGGGTCAGGAAGATCCCCTGGAGAAGGGAACAGCAACCCACTCCAGTATTTTTGCCTGGAGAATCCCACAGACAGAGGATTCTGATGGGCTGAAGTTGATGGGGTCCCAAAGAGTGCATGACAGTGACTAGATTTTTCCTGCCCTGTAAAAGGGGAATCTCCCAAATCCCTTAGGGCAGTTCCTTCCCTGACATTGGTCTGCTTTGTTCACTAGCATCATAAAGAAAATATTTACAGACCAGAGAGCTGATCAGGGGTTTGTATCTTGTTTCTCTAGAATATATAAAGAAATCTTACAACCCTATTAAAAAGGATGGAGACTCAATTATAAAAATGTGTACATGATTTAAACAGCCATTTCTTCCAAGAATGTATATGCAAAGGGTCAATATGTACATGGAAAGATGCTCAAAGTCTTTAAATGCTAGGGAAATGCAAACCAAAACTGTCACACCCAAAGCACCCATCACACCTACTAGAATGGTTAGAATCAAAAAGGCAGATAATAAGCAGTGTTGGTGAGGATTCAGGGAAAGTGAAAACCTTATACACTGCTGGTTAGAATATATAATGGCATGGCCATTTGGTCATTGGCAGTCCCTTCAGCAGTTAAACTAGAGTTATTATATCACCTTAAAAAGGTAGAGTTATTTTTTCATCCAGCAGCAATTTCATTCTTGAGAAACAATACCCAAGAGAAAAAAATCCCAAAGAAATGAAAATGTATGCTCCCAGAAAAACCGGTCCACAGATGTTCATAGTAGGCGTATTCACAATAGTCAAAAAATGCTAGTAACCCAAATATTTAGCAACTGATAAATGGATAAGCACTATGCGTTATACCCATTGAATGGAAAATTATTTGGTAATACAAAGCAATGAAGCACTGATACCTGCTATGTCATGGATAAACCTTGAAAAGATCAGGCTAAGTGAAAGCAGCTAGTCACAAAGGACCATGTATCATATGCTTCTATTTATATGAAATGTCCTAATGGGAATGCCTATAGATGTTTGCTTAGGGGCTTTCCGGGTCACTCGGTGGTAAAGAAACCACCCCCAATGGAGGAGACCCAGGTTCAATCCCTGGGTCAGGAAGATCCCCTGGAGAAGGGAACAGCAACCCACTCCAGTATTTTTGCCTGGAGAATCCCACAGACAGAGGATTCTGATGGGCTGAAGTTGATGGGGTCCCAAAGAGTCAGACATGACTGAGTGACTAGCATACACATAGGGCTGGACAGGGGCTTCCCAGGTGGTGCTAGTGGTGAAGAACCCACCTCTCAATGCAGAAAATATGAGGGACCTGGGTTCGATCCCTGTGTTGGGATGATTCCCTGGAGAAGGGCATGGCAGCCTACTCCAGTATTCTTGTTTGGAGAATCCCATGGACAGAGGAGCCTGGTAAGCTACAGTCCACAGGGTCTCACAGAGTGGGACACAACTGAAGAGACTTAACACACACACCCCACACACAGACAGGGGTGGGCAGGTAGTGAGGGGTGACTACCAGTTGCCTGGGAGAAGTCAAAAGGAACACCACAACAATAAAATAGAATATACCAAAACCACTGAGCTCTACTTTTTGAATGAGTGAATTTTAAGATATGTGAATTATATCTCAATAAAGCTGTTTTTGTTTTTAAAATAAGGTACATTTTGTCTAACTCCAATGCTGAAAGATAACCCTGCCTGCGAGGGTCTTCTGGCTCAGTATTTATAATGCTGTACAGTGGGTTCCAAGTTCTGGTTCAAAGTCGCCTATTGAAGATCTGGTAACGACTCTTGGCTGTTCAAATAATTCTCTTCTAAACAACTCTCCCTTTCTATTCCTAATGGTCCACACTGAGGAGTCGCACTTCTTGCTTCAGGACAGAAGGCTCGCTGAAAGTTCATAATATTTGCTAATGAACTTGCTCAATGAAGTACAGTATGGAAGCCCTCTGACCTGCTTTCCAGTAGTGACCATGGTACATTTGCTTTCCTTCAATAAGCTCTACAAGTGCAGGCTGCCTGCTTCACCAGTGACCACAGCTAGTTGTGTGATGCTGGAACTTTCTAGAGCTATCTCTAATCTGAGTGCCTTTGGTCTAGGCCTTGGTTTCACAAGAAGGTGGCACACACTCTGGCAATCAATCAGAATTCTGCAGGCATGGTGACCTTGGAGGAAGGAGTTTCAAAACTCATTTAGAGGAAAGAGTACCTTTCTACTTGGAATCCTAGTGGAAAACCATTCAGCCATCTCTGCACACTTTGTGTAATGCTGTTAGAATTTTCTCTAGCTGACACATAACATAGATATGACTGTTTAAACCATTAACTCTAATATTGTATGAACTACATTTATTTAAACATTGCAGCATGTAATAAGTTTTGTTGACTTCATTAATAATTGTGTATCAGCCATCTCTCTGCCACTCTGTGTGAAAGAGAGTTGGATGGTTGTCAATTATATAAATTTTTTCTATAACTTTTTGAATTTAGAAACTATCATCTCTATAAGAATTTACTGTATAAAGAAAGCAAATACTGATTCTCTTATAGATGTTTATAAAAATTGCCTTTTTTAAGAAACAGTCCATCTCATTCACTAACTTCATTCAGGAGTCTTCTCAATGGGATATTTTTGCAGTCTCCTTCCCTGATCACCTGTCAAAATCCGCAGGGTCCCTGTTGCTCTCTATTCTCCATTGTTTTCTCTACAGTCATAGTCATAATGTTCTCTGCTGTATCTGTTTCCATATTGTTTATATCCTTCATAGAATATAAGCCTCATTAGAGCAGAACTCTGTTCATCTTTTTTTGTGTTGTCCTCCGGGGTTTATTTATAATGCTGTACAGTGGGTTCCAAGTTCTGGTTCAAAGTCGCCTATTGAAGATCTGGTAACGACTCTTGGCTGTTCAAATAATTCTCTTCTAAACAACTCTCCCTTTCTATTCCTAATGGTCCACACTGAGGAGTCGCACTTCTTGCTTCAGGACAGAAGGCTCGCTGAAAGTTCATAATATTTGCTAATGAACTTGCTCAATGAAGTACAGTATGGAAGCCCTCTGACCTGCTTTCCAGTAGTGACCATGGTACATTTGCTTTCCTTCAATAAGCTCTACAAGTGCAGGCTGCCTGCTTCACCAGTGACCACAGCTAGTTGTGTGATGCTGGAACTTTCTAGAGCTATCTCTAATCTGAGTGCCTTTGGTCTAGGCCTTGGTTTCACAAGAAGGTGGCACACACTCTGGCAATCAATCAGAATTCTGCAGGCATGGTGACCTTGGAGGAAGGAGTTTCAAAACTCATTTAGAGGAAAGAGTACCTTTCTACTTGGAATCCTAGTGGAAAACCATTCAGCCATCTCTGCACACTTTGTGTAATGCTGTTAGAATTTTCTCTAGCTGACACATAACATAGATATGACTGTTTAAACCATTAACTCTAATATTGTATGAACTACATTTATTTAAACATTGCAGCATGTAATAAGTTTTGTTGACTTCATTAATAATTGTGTATCAGCCATCTCTCTGCCACTCTGTGTGAAAGAGAGTTGGATGGTTGTCAATTATATAAATTTTTTCTATAACTTTTTGAATTTAGAAACTATCATCTCTATAAGAATTTACTGTATAAAGAAAGCAAATACTGATTCTCTTATAGATGTTTATAAAAATTGCCTTTTTTAAGAAACAGTCCATCTCATTCACTAACTTCATTCAGGAGTCTTCTCAATGGGATATTTTTGCAGTCTCCTTCCCTGATCACCTGTCAAAATCCGCAGGGTCCCTGTTGCTCTCTATTCTCCATTGTTTTCTCTACAGTCATAGTCATAATGTTCTCTGCTGTATCTGTTTCCATATTGTTTATATCCTTCATAGAATATAAGCCTCATTAGAGCAGAACTCTGTTCATCTTTTTTTGTTTTGTTTTGCTGTTCTGTCCCTAGCACCTTGATCAGTGTCTGGCTTCTCGTTGTTGATACTGTTGAATCACTAAGTTGTGTCCTACTCTTGGCAATCCCACGGACTGTGTTCTATTAGGGCTCACTGTCCATAGGTTTCTCCAGTGGGTTACCATTTCCTCTTCTAGGGGATCTTCTCAACCCAGAGATCAAACGTGCATCTCCTGAATCATCTGCATTGGCAGGCAGATTCTTTACCCCTGAGCCAAAGGTATTTGATAAATATTTATTGAATAAATAAACAAATACCAGACATACTCCTCTCCCCGAAAACAGTTTGAGAAGAGAGCTCCACAGAGCATATGATGAACAGATCCTCCCATTTCTCAATTGTAACTTCTCCTTACCCAGCATCAAGAAACCTAGATCATGCCAATGAAGTAGGGGAAGAAGGAATCTGAAAGGACCTTGTCAACCAACCCCTGTTCTTGATGAGTAGACTAAGGGTCCAAGTGGTGAATGGACTTTCCCTTGATCACAGGAAAGTGACAGAATAAAAACATCAGATGATGCAGTTCCTAGGGGCATGGTTCTTGAAGTCAGAATGTGTAGAAAAACACTTAAGTTACATTAGAATGTTTAGCCCTTCTAATGTTTATTAACCATGAAGGTCATACTACATTTGAATTACAACCCAGATGTCAACTGGGGATCCTGTTCCTTTGAGATTTAACAATAACTGGCTAAAACCCCATTGCTCATGTGGTACACCGATTTGGAGGTGTAAGGAATGAGGGATCTGTGTTCCTTCTTTGTCCCAGTTAGTTCAAGGTCATTGACTTTTCTTATATATATGCTGTCCCTTTGCCACGTCACGGTGCTCCCAAGTAGCTTCTAGGTATTTTGATAAATCAAAGGAGAAACTATACCATTCCTTTCGGAGACAAAGATGGCTTCCCATCAGTGATGGCTCTAAATAAAAGAATAAATAACACATTAAGCGTTGGAGTTATTTTTGCCCACTGACCTCTGCTATTTTAGGGTGTTAACTCTTTTAGGGTGCTAATCTCTTCAGGCATTGTCTTGATAAGGTACTGCATTACTCTTGTAAAGGTGAATGATACAACAGGAAGTACACTGACTTTGCGGGGTTCTTGGCCTTGCCGTGTACTAACAGTCTAGTTTTAGACAAATTAATTATTTTTTGATTTTTTTCAAAGTTGTTGTTTCTTGATACTTAAATAGAGAAACTAGCACATACTCTATGGGCTTGTTGTTGTTGTTTAGTCACTAAGTTGTGTCCGTCGGGCTCCTCTGTAGCCCATGAGGCAATTCTGTCTATGGGATTTCCCAGGCAAGAATGCTGGAGCTGTTTGGCATTTCCTTCTTCAGGGGATCTTCCCAACCCGGGGATTGAATCCATGTCTCCTGCATTGCAGGCAGATTCTTTACCCCTGAGCTACCAGGGAAACCTCACTGTATGGGGTAGTGAGGAATAAATGTGGTTTTATATGTAAAAGCTTTGTTGTAGAATTCTAGCAAATGCTATTTCCATTGCCACAGCACACACTTTTTCGGTAGTTCTGTTTCTTTAGAAAATGACTTCATGAATTCCCCAAGCCTCCTGTCCAAGGTATTTCTTTTAGTAGCTGAAACTCTGAAAATGATATTCCCCCTGGAGTGAAAAAGGTGGTCCAGGTAAAAAAAAAAATCAAATTATATGTAATAAGTTAGAAAGCAACTTGAGAAATAGTCTGCCCCAACTGAATTTTTTTTTTTGGAGCACACAAGTGGCGTTTCATCAAATTGGCTAAATACCTGTGTTCAATACTCTTTTGATACTGAGATATGCCAGATTTCTTTTCATATTTACACTGGTCAAGATCTTGGTTTTTTGCTGATCCCAAAACCAACATTCTGTTGGCAGAGGGCCTACCTTTCTCAGTAGGATTGACACATTTTGCCTTCTGGATGTATTTTTCTTTAAATCCTTTTATGTTTAATACTTTCCTGCAAAGAAACAGTGTGTTAACATTATTTGAATTGGCCAACAAACACATAGGTGGCTTTTGATTGCTTTCTCATTTGTGTGGGCCAGATAATGGTTTCTCTTCCCTGTTCCTCTTGCTATTCCAAAGCATCGCCATCATAGCATCTCAAAATATGGGATCAGTAGGGTTGCTCTTCTCTTTCATAGAAGAAAGATTGGGATGTGGAGCTATTAAATGACTTAGTTTCAAAGTTGGCGAGTATTAAATCTAGGATTTTTTTCTTCTCTGTCTAGATGCTAAGGACCACCTTTAGGCAATCTTCTGATTATACATGCATGTGAATAAGTAGACATGCGGATTCTTTGTTAAGCCCATGGAAATAGAGAATAATATTCTAGTGCTTCCCTAAAATAATACTGTCTATCAACATCGATCCTGAGTGAGGGAGATTTTTCATATATGCCATCATTGTTTTGTTTTGTTTCTCCTTTGTTAACCAATGTCTACATTTGACTCAAAGAATGGGATGGTGTGAATACAGAAGGAAATAGAAAAAGAAAGTGAACAAATCTCATCTCCTTCCCATTGAATCATCCATGTATTTATTTTCTCATCATGTACTTTCTGACTGCTTGCTGTGTGTCAGGCTGTATTTAAATCACTGTAGAAACTAGGGTAAAGAAAATAGGGACTGTTCTAGCCTCATAGAACTTCCGGTTTATTGAGGGAGACAGGCAGGCAGTGGATCATTAACGACTCAATAACTACAACTGCAGTGAGACAAAATGCTTGAAAGGAAAGCACAGGATGCTGTGAGCCATGATCACAGGGGATCTCAGCTGAGCAGGGGAGTTCAGGAAGTCTCCTGAAGCAGTGCCATCAACCAAGACTCTACTGGGTAGGAAGTGGCAGTTGATAGAGGCTTGGTGGCAGAGAGAATGGGGACAGCCAATGCAAAGATATGAGCATGAGCAAGACCCCGAGGCAGCAAACGTCTTGGCGCATTTGAAACACAGAGAGGTTGAAATGAGAGAGCAAGTAGGGGTAAGCAGGTAAGAGCCACTAACGATGTCTGGTCTTGCAAGAGCCCTGGTGATGATGCAGAAGATTTCGACTCTGTTATAGAGCTATGGGAAATTATTTAAAATCTCTGAGCAGACAGGCGCGTCAACACTCTGGCATCAGGAAAAGGAAGGATGCAGGAAGGCAGGGCTGCCTAGGGACCTGTTAGGAGATTTTGACTGTAATATTCCAGGGAGCAGTAACATTGGCTTTGACTGGAGGGTGTGGCAGGGGAGAGATGGTAGATCTGAAGGCATCCTTGATTGGAGATGGGGTCTGAGGGATAGGAAGGTTTTGGTGATGGCTCTTTGGATTGAGGCATGGGAAGCTTGGGGACTTGACCTCATTCCAAAGGATGGCTAGAAGAACAATTTTTTCTGTGTGAGAGGGCAGCAACATGAGTTATCATTTGGAAGAACTGTCTGATATGTGAGCCATTAAAGCAAACACTAGGCTACTCTGGTGGTCCAGTGGGTAAAGAGTCCACCTTGCAATGCAAGAGGCGCCAGTTCGATCCCTGGCCTAGGAATGTCCCACATGCTGCAAAGCGGCTGGCCCAGTGTGTCCCATTATTGGGGGCCAGCCAGTGCTCTGCAAATGCATGGAGGCTATCCCTTGAATCATCCATGTATTTATTTTCTCATCATGTACTTTCTGACTGCTTGCTGTGTGTCAGGCTGTATTTAAATCACTGTAGAAACTAGGGTAAAGAAAATAGGGACTGTTCTAGCCTCATAGAACTTCCGGTTTATTGAGGGAGACAGGCAGGCAGTGGATCATTAACGACTCAATAACTACAACTGCAGTGAGACAAAATGCTTGAAAGGAAAGCACAGGATGCTGTGAGCCATGATCACAGGGGATCTCAGCTGAGCAGGGGAGTTCAGGAAGTCTCCTGAAGCAGTGCCATCAACCAAGACTCTACTGGGTAGGAAGTGGCAGTTGATAGAGGCTTGGTGGCAGAGAGAATGGGGACAGCCAATGCAAAGATATGAGCATGAGCAAGACCCCGAGGCAGCAAACGTCTTGGCGCATTTGAAACACAGAGAGGTTGAAATGAGAGAGCAAGTAGGGGTAAGCAGGTAAGAGCCACTAACGATGTCTGGTCTTGCAAGAGCCCTGGTGATGATGCAGAAGATTTCGACTCTGTTATAGAGCTATGGGAAATTATTTAAAATCTCTGAGCAGACAGGCGCGTCAACACTCTGGCATCAGGAAAAGGAAGGATGCAGGAAGGCAGGGCTGCCTAGGGACCTGTTAGGAGATTTTGACTGTAATATTCCAGGGAGCAGTAACATTGGCTTTGACTGGAGGGTGTGGCAGGGGAGAGAGATGGTAGATCTGAAGGCATCCTTGATTGGAGATGGGGTCTGAGGGATAGGAAGGTTTTGGTGATGGCTCTTTGGATTGAGGCATGGGAAGCTTGGGGACTTGACCTCATTCCAAAGGATGGCTAGAAGAACAATTTTTTCTGTGTGAGAGGGCAGCAACATGAGTTATCATTTGGAAGAACTGTCTGATATGTGAGCCATTAAAGCAAACACTAGGCTACTCTGGTGGTCCAGTGGGTAAAGAGTCCACCTTGCAATGCAAGAGGCGCCAGTTCGATCCCTGGCCTAGGAATGTCCCACATGCTGCAAAGCGGCTGGCCCAGTGTGTCCCATTATGAGCCAGCGCTTTGGAGGGCATGGTCCCAGAGCCAGTGCTCTGCAAAAAGAGAGGCCACTGCGATGGGAGGCCCACACAGACCAAAGAACAAAGATGGATGAAAATAAATAAATGAAAGACCAATTTAAAAATTAAAGAGGCCAAAATTAAAAAACAAACAAACATTAATCTTGGCTGCATTGATCCATGGCTCAGAGCAGAGAACTAGGCTGAAAATGTACGTAGCTCATCTGTGCACAAACGTATAGGTGGCAGATAAAACCAGGTAAGGGATGAGGCCATCAAAGAGAAATATCAGATGAGGCAAGAGGAGGGTGCAAGTCATGTCCCAGGGAATGGATGCTTGGAGTGTTAAGCTGTGCCGTGATAAGCGGTCATGTCCGGTAAGGGTCAGGGTAGGTATGGCAGAGTTGCAGGCTATGCTTAGGGTTCAGGAGAAGAACCTCACAGAGAATACTGAGAACAAGCAACCACAGTGGCAGGTGCAAAGCCAAGAGGAAGTGATGTGGAAGGCAAAGGAAGATGTGCGAGATGCTGCTGAGGATGGGGTAGGATATGGCACCATTAGGGAAGCGGATAACCCAACTCAAGCTGGATTCAGCCAAGTGCAGAGTCTCAGGATCTCGCTTTTCTCTAATGTCGCAATGCCTCACTTCTAAAGTATGAATTCCCCCTACTGAATATTTCTAATGATTAAAATGATTTATTGTTTTGAGTTTCACTTGGAAGCCAGTGGGAAGATAGAATGAAACACATGGAATGATTAAGAACTGAACCCAGTTGATTTGCCTCTGGATTTGGGGCCAGCAGGAAATCCATGTGGTAACATTTTATAAAGGTTGTTTTGAATTACTAAATTGAAGACTTTGACAAAATAAAGTATTGAAAATAGCTTTCCCAGTGTCACTAAACGAAATGGGGCCTGTCTGGTGTGTCCTGGCTGTGAACTGATGTTCCCATGACTTCCTGATAGATGTTTGGGACCTGCCTAAGAATAGGGCAGAACCTAAAGAACACAACTTAGGGACTTCCCTGGTGGTCCAGTGGTAACTACACTTACATTGAAGGGGACGTGAGTTTGATCCCTCATTGGGGAAATGAGATCCCACATGCCATGCAACACAGCCAGAGGATGAAAAGATAAAGAAAGAACTTAATTGAAAGATTTTCTAAATACAAATTAGGAAATGATACAACTTGAAAAATTCATACTGTGTATTTCCTCTCCTTAAATTCTACATTGACATGTGCAGCTTATAGTAAATTTTTGAAAATGCTTAAATTCGGGGTTGATTTTATAGATGCTCAGTCTTAAAGACTGTACAGCTGAATGAACGGTGTAGCTGCTTATTTTGGTTGATTGGTTGAGTTCATGCAAAAGAGCAGCATAAAATATGGAACTGGATTCTCAGTTGGAGAGAAATTTCAGACATCTGTTATTCTTTCAAAGAATTAAGATGACTACAAATCTAAATGCTGATCATTTTTTTTACTGTATCAATAATAGCGTGTGAAAAGTGAATAATGAAAGGAAATAATGAAATTTTACATTTCAAGCTAAACTAAGTCTATCATTGACTAAGAACAGGAGACTCAGTGTTTATAGCTCCAATAAACATTTATGGACAATACATTGTGCCAATTCTTAGAGATTCTTAACACACAGGTCCTTCTTTCAGGGACTTCACATTTAAATAAGTTAGTACACCTAAGTATAAAACAAACAGGTACTTTCTATCACAAAAATGTGTTTTAGGAACTAATAAGAGAAATGTGAAATGGTATAGAGAAGGATTCACAGTGGATTTAACATTGTGAGCTGAGTCACATTGAATAGTCAACGTGCAGAGTAAAGACTCAGGAAGGGGTGATTTGGCACGTGTAGCATGAAGGTGCATCTAGGGGAATGGAAGAGGATGTCAAGGTAGAGAGGACCCAGCTTGTGAGGATTTGCAGGCCAAGCTAAGGAGCTACTGAAGAACTTCTTTACAGTTGCTTAGTAGGTAATTTATGCATCATGGAAAGTTATCTGTGGCAAGAGTTTGAGTAGGGAGCAGGTCTGGAGGCAGGGAGACCGAAAAAGATGCTATTGCAGTGGTCCAGGTGCAGTACAGAGAGATGCAGTGCAGAGAGAAGAAAAAGAGCAGAGAAAAGATGACTGTACCTCTCAAAAGCATCCCTAAGGAGTGAGCAACAAAGATCTGGGTTATAAATCCAAGTGTGTAACTTTTAGAGTTCTCCAGAGAACAGAGAGAAATTTAAAGGAATTGGCTGACATAGTTGTGGAGACTGATAAGTCTAAAATATGCAGGGTGGGCTGGCAGGCTGGAGACCCAGTGATGTGATGATATCACAAGTCAGACTCCAAAGGTTGTCTCCTGGCAGAATTTCTTCCTCCTGAAGGCCAACTATTTTATATTCAGACCCTCCACTAATTGAATGAAGCCTGTCTGCATCGTGGAGGGTAATCCGCTTTATTCAAAGTCTACTGACTTAAATGTTGCATGCATACTCAGTCACTCAGTCATGTCCGACTCTTTTGTAATCCCACACAGTATAGCCCATCGGGCTCCTCTGTCCATGAGATTTTACAGGTGAGAATACTGGAGTGGATTGCCATTCCTTTCTCAAACCCATGGGTTTGATCCCTAGATCCAGAAGATACCCTGGAGAAGGGGATGCGTTTCTTGTATTAGCAGACAAGTCTTTACTACTAGTGATCCATGCTCACACTGCTATATTTAAAATGGATAACCACAAAGACCTACTATATAGCACAGGGAGCTTTGCTCAATATTATGTGGCAGCCTGGATGGGAGAGGATTTGGGGGGAGAATGGATACATGTATATGTTTAAATCTGTTTTACTTTTCGATCAGTATATTCCTTATTAAAAGGCTTATTAAAAGGCTTTTCAGGCTGTCTGCCTGAAACCATCACAAAATTATTAATGGGCTATACTCCAATATAAAACACGAAGTTTAAAATACATGTATAAATTCTTTCACAGAAACATCCAGAATAACATTTGATCAAATATCTGGATACCACAGCCCAGCCAAGCTGACACGTAAAAATTAACCATCATAATAAAAAAAAAGGCTTAGATGATCTTAGGCAAATTTTGTTCAACTTCTGTACATCTAACATCCAGTCTAGCTTTGAACCAAGTAATTTTATTGTTTCTTGCCATGAAGTTAAAAATGGATGTGACCAAATCATTCTGAGATTCTAGCATTTTACTTCTATGTGGTTCCTTTGGTATCTACATCAGCACATCTATATGATGCATGAGGAAGTTGGGTGCCTTGCTTAATTCATACAAAGAGGTGACCCATTGCTGTCATGTTAGGTCCCTATGTTGCCCAGTAGCAATATTCAGCAAAGTGCACAGAAACAAATTTCTATAAATTCAGTCATGTTTGAAACAGGCTAGAAAGTTCTCCTCCTTAAAATATCCCTCAGCTAAGTTCTGGTGGGAAATCAGATATTAGCATACAGTATTGGATTATCCTGTAGCAGAGGTCCTTGGTATGGAGAGAGAATCTTTCAGGATCACAGACAAAGGGGAAAATTACTCATGTTATGAGGCTGAATAAATTGATTCTGAGAAGGAGGGTTTTGTGTGCAGTGGTGGCATCTATGAGCTGATGTCAGGGTCCCCTTGCTTCTGTCTGGGTGTGAGCCATTCAGAGATGGATAGAATGACTCATTTTTCTAAGAAGATGGTAGAAACACTTACCCCTTCTATTTGACACAAGTGTTTCTAGATGTGAAGTGCATCAATACACTGAGCATATTCCTAGGGAGGTTTAGAAGTTTTAGCTATGAACCTAACACTGATGGAAAAATCAGTCATCAGAAGCGTTTTTTGTTATTGTTGGCAGAAACCTAGGAAATTGTCTAATAGACTCAGAAAGGTTTTTTGTCATTCCCTACCTGCTGAGGGTAGAGGTTTTGTTCAGTTTTGTTGAACAAAAAGTGTATGTGGATCAATGTGAGCTAAGAGCTTTGCATGGAGGAAATAGTTTTAGCATTGAAATGACAGATGAGAATCTCTTAATAGGACTACTGAACATTTTTGAATTTATTATCACATGCCATCCAATGGTTGGAGCAAAGTACAATTCACTGTCATACAGCTATAAAGATTTTAGAACCGTCAAACTCTAATCTTCTACCTCAATCACAGCAATTTGAGCATAACATTCATCTTTGAAGCTTTTGGTCAGCTTTTCTCTTTATTTATGAAGCTCACTATAATTTTGCCTCTGACATTTTGAGACAATTCTTGGAAAGATCATTTCCAAGTTATTTCAAATTACTTTTCATTCTTATTTGATGTTGTTGAATTTATCATATCTTCAGGACTTCAGGCTCACTGTTGCCCATGGACAGACTGTTTTAAATCTGTTTTACTTTTCGATCAGTATATTCCTTATTAAAAGGCTTATAGGGATTTCAAATCAGTTCATTAAAATTTTTAATCCTCTGTCTCATTCTGGAATATTATTTCTGTTGTTTCATTGACATGGACACAGAGTATTCACTCTGTGCAGAAAAGAAGATCAGAAAAGGAATTCAATTTCTACTACTTAAGCTGCGTTATAGGGAATCGGAAGTGGCCCAGTTTGAATTCCTTTGCCTTAATCCCTTATCCTTCCTCCATCCTTTATGTTTTTATAAATCAATTGATCACAGACAAAGGGGAAAATTACTCATGTTATGAGGCTGAATAAATTGATTCTGAGAAGGAGGGTTTTGTGTGCAGTGGTGGCATCTATGAGCTGATGTCAGGGTCCCCTTGCTTCTGTCTGGGTGTGAGCCATTCAGAGATGGATAGAATGACTCATTTTTCTAAGAAGATGGTAGAAACACTTACCCCTTCTATTTGACACAAGTGTTTCTAGATGTGAAGTGCATCAATACACTGAGCATATTCCTAGGGAGGTTTAGAAGTTTTAGCTATGAACCTAACACTGATGGAAAAATCAGTCATCAGAAGCGTTTTTTGTTATTGTTGGCAGAAACCTAGGAAATTGTCTAATAGACTCAGAAAGGTTTTTTGTCATTCCCTACCTGCTGAGGGTAGAGGTTTTGTTCAGTTTTGTTGAACAAAAAGTGTATGTGGATCAATGTGAGCTAAGAGCTTTGCATGGAGGAAATAGTTTTAGCATTGAAATGACAGATGAGAATCTCTTAATAGGACTACTGAACATTTTTGAATTTATTATCACATGCCATCCAATGGTTGGAGCAAAGTACAATTCACTGTCATACAGCTATAAAGATTTTAGAACCGTCAAACTCTAATCTTCTACCTCAATCACAGCAATTTGAGCATAACATTCATCTTTGAAGCTTTTGGTCAGCTTTTCTCTTTATTTATGAAGCTCACTATAATTTTGCCTCTGACATTTTGAGACAATTCTTGGAAAGATCATTTCCAAGTTATTTCAAATTACTTTTCATTCTTATTTGATGTTGTTGAATTTATCATATCTTCAGGACTTCAGGCTCACTGTTGCCCATGGACAGACTGTTTTAAATCTGTTTTACTTTTCGATCAGTATATTCCTTATTAAAAGGCTTATAGGGATTTCAAATCAGTTCATTAAAATTTTTAATCCTCTGTCTCATTCTGGAATATTATTTCTGTTGTTTCATTGACATGGACACAGAGTATTCACTCTGTGCAGAAAAGAAGATCAGAAAAGGAATTCAATTTCTACTACTTAAGCTGCGTTATAGGGAATCGGAAGTGGCCCAGTTTGAATTCCTTTGCCTTAATCCCTTATCCTTCCTCCATCCTTTTTATGTTTTTGAAAATCATATTTCACATAAATAAACAACACATTAACTGAAGATTTTCTGGGTCAGAAAATATCGTCCTAACCCTATATCTTCTTATAATTTAATTTCTGAGACAATAAAAATTCCAGATGGCAGTTCTGTAATGGAGACCCATGAGAGAAACCTCAGTCCTTTTTTTTTTTGGCCACTTCTATTGATCCTTCATTTATTTATCTTTTTTCTCTGACCTATGTGGGCCTCCCATTGCAGTGGCTCCTCTCACTGCAGAGTACTGGCTCCAGGCTCATATACTCCACAGCTCTGGCTCTGTGGTTGGACACATCCTTCCAGTTGCTCTGCGGCACGTGGGATCTTCCCAGGCCAGGGATCGAACTGGTGCCCCTTGCACTGCAAGGCTGTGTCCTTACCCACTGGACCACCAGGGAAGCCCCCTCAGTCCTTTCATTTGACACTTTTTCTCCACTTGAAACCTTTCTGTGCCTGTATCTAGAAGTGGCTTTACCCCCACTGCTGGCGCATGCCACTCTGCCATCTTTCCTCGCAGTGTCAGGCCCCGTCCTGACTGTCCATCTGAGCCTGGGCGAGGAGGCGGATGGAGGGGAAACAGGGAAGGGTAGGAGGCTCATGGAAGGGACCCTCTGTTCCCACTGACCCACTGGTACTACGCCTCACACCCCAGCCAGGGCCAGACCCTTCCCCAAGTGTGATAGGCTAGTGTGTATGTAAGAGTTTTGTTTGCTTGTTTTCTCAATTCTCAGCAATATAAATAAGATACAATAGTTAGGACATTTTGGGGGGTAAGTTGAAATTTCAACCCATACAGAAATGATCACTTGCCTTATTGATGTACCTTATGTTTAATGTTTTTTTTTTTTATATATAATATGTATAGGGATTTCAAATCAGTTCATTAAAATTTTTAATCCTCTGTCTCATTCTGGAATATTATTTCTGTTGTTTCATTGACATGGACACAGAGTATTCACTCTGTGCAGAAAAGAAGATCAGAAAAGGAATTCAATTTCTACTACTTAAGCTCGTTATAGGAATCGGAAGTGGCCCAGTTTGAATTCCTCTGCATTCATCCCTCATCCTTCCTCCATCCTTTCTATCTTCTTGAAAATCATATTTCACATAAATAAACAACACATTAACTGAAGATTTTCTGGGTCAGAAAATATCGTCCTAACCCTATATCTTCTTATAATTTAATTTCTGAGACAATAAAAATTCCAGATGGCAGTTCTGTAATGGAGACCCATGAGAGAAACCTCAGTCCTTTTTTTTTTTGGCCACTTCTATTGATCCTTCATTTATTTATCTTTTTTCTCTGACCTATGTGGGCCTCCCATTGCAGTGGCTCCTCTCACTGCAGAGTACTGGCTCCAGGCTCATATACTCCACAGCTCTGGCTCTGTGGTTGGACACATCCTTCCAGTTGCTCTGCGGCACGTGGGATCTTCCCAGGCCAGGGATCGAACTGGTGCCCCTTGCACTGCAAGGCTGTGTCCTTACCCACTGGACCACCAGGGAAGCCCCCTCAGTCCTTTCATTTGACACTTTTTCTCCACTTGAAACCTTTCTGTGCCTGTATCTAGAAGTGGCTTTACCCCCACTGCTGGCGCATGCCACTCTGCCATCTTTCCTCGCAGTGTCAGGCCCCGTCCTGACTGTCCATCTGAGCCTGGGCGAGGAGGCGGATGGAGGGGAAACAGGGAAGGGTAGGAGGCTCATGGAAGGGACCCTCTGTTCCCACTGACCCACTGGTACTACGCCTCACACCCCAGCCAGGGCCAGACCCTTCCCCAAGTGTGATAGGCTAGTGTGTATGTAAGAGTTTTGTTTGCTTGTTTTCTCAATTCTCAGCAATATAAATAAGATACAATAGTTAGGACATTTTGGGGGGTAAGTTGAAATTTCAACCCATACAGAAATGATCACTTGCCTTATTGATGTACCTTATGTTTAATGTTATATATATTATATATCATTATATATTATTTATAATACTTATAATATTGTATAGTCATTTTCATTAATAGATGTACTTTTCCTTATGTTTTCTATATAGCTAGAGAATTTTTTTCCGT
This sequence comes from Tragulus kanchil, assembly GCA_022376925.1. NCBI lineage: Eukaryota > Metazoa > Chordata > Mammalia > Artiodactyla > Tragulidae > Tragulus > Tragulus kanchil. The sequence goes on from JAIOJX010000026.1 coordinate 58,417,846, forward strand.
TGTCATCTCTGATTTTTAAAGTTTCTTAACTTTTTAAATTTAAATGTATTTATTTATTTATTTTTAATGATTTTTTCCCAGAAAGGTGATGCACTTTTGGTCCCTTTCCTTTTTTTTTTTTTTTTTTTTGGCCGCTTCTGTTGGCCTTTCATTTATCTATTTTCATCCATCTTTGTTATTTGGCCTGTGTGGGCCTCCCATTGCAGTGGCCTCGCTCGTCAGAGAGCACCAGTTCCAGGCACATACGCTCCAGAGCTCTGGCTCGGTGGTTGGACACATCGGTCCAGCCGCTCTGCGGCACGTGGGATCTTCCCGGGTCAGGGATTGAACCAGTGCCCCTTGCACTGCAAGGTGGTGTCCTTACCCACTGGACCACAAGGGAAGTCCTGTATTTATTTTTAACTGGAGAATAATTGCTTTACAGTATTGTGTTGGTTGCTGCTGTACATCCACATGAATTGGCCATAGGTATCCGTATGTCCCCTCGCTCTTAAACCTCCCTCCCACCTCCCACCCCAGCCCACTCCTCTAGGTTGTCTCAGAGCACTTGATTTAAGCTCCCTGCATCTCACAGCAAATTCCCACTGGCTGTTTAATTTTACATGGGTTAAGGTACATGTTCCAATGCTATCTCACAGTTTGTCCCCTCTCCTTCCCCATCGTGTCCACAAGTCTCAGTGTTTCTATTTCATCTCTTCTGGCCTTTTAACTTTACCTGTACTGACCCACGGGTACTGACCTTTGCCCCTCACTGATCTGAGCCTGGGCAGCTAGGAACGGGGGGTAGGAGGCTCATGGAAGGGACCCTCTGTTCCCACTGACCCACTGGTACTACGCCTCACACCCCAGCCAGGGCCAGACCCTTCCCAAGTGTGATAGGCTAGTGTGTATGTAAGAGTTTTGTTTGCTTGTTTTCTCAATTCTCAGCAATATAAATAAGATACAATAGTTAGGACATTTTGGGGGGTAAGTTGAAATTTCAACCCATACAGAAATGATCACTTGCCTTATTGATGTACCTTATGTTTAATGTTATATATATTATATATCATTATATATTATTTATAATACTTATAATATTGTATAGTCATTTTCATTAATAGATGTACTTTTCCTTATGTTTTCTATATAGCTAGAGAATTTTTTTCCGTTGTCATCTCTGATTTTTAAAGTTTCTTAACTTTTTAAATTTAAATGTATTTATTTATTTATTTTTAATGATTTTTTCCCAGAAAGGTGATGCACTTTTGGTCCCTTTCCTTTTTTTTTTTTTTTTTTTTGGCCGCTTCTGTTGGCCTTTCATTTATCTATTTTCATCCATCTTTGTTATTTGGCCTGTGTGGGCCTCCCATTGCAGTGGCCTCGCTCGTCAGAGAGCACCAGTTCCAGGCACATACGCTCCAGAGCTCTGGCTCGGTGGTTGGACACATCGGTCCAGCCGCTCTGCGGCACGTGGGATCTTCCCGGGTCAGGGATTGAACCAGTGCCCCTTGCACTGCAAGGTGGTGTCCTTACCCACTGGACCACAAGGGAAGTCCTGTATTTATTTTTAACTGGAGAATAATTGCTTTACAGTATTGTGTTGGTTGCTGCTGTACATCCACATGAATTGGCCATAGGTATCCGTATGTCCCCTCGCTCTTAAACCTCCCTCCCACCTCCCACCCCAGCCCACTCCTCTAGGTTGTCTCAGAGCACTTGATTTAAGCTCCCTGCATCTCACAGCAAATTCCCACTGGCTGTTTAATTTTACATGGGTTAAGGTACATGTTCCAATGCTATCTCACAGTTTGTCCCACTCTCTCCTTCCCCCATCGTGTCCACAAGTCTCAGTGTTTCTATTTCATCTCTTCTGGCTTTTCCAGTGGCAGAGCTGTTCCTACCTGTCTCTGCCCCACGAGAATGCCCTCTCCCTCATGGTAGCCTGGAAACTGCGCCTTGGCTGTGTCTCCTCCTCCTTTACTCAACCTTGCCTTCCTCTGACACAGACCCTTCTGGTCAGATGGGACTGTCATCCTTGTCCTAACCTCTCCTGAATTTGGTTCTGGTGGCTTGTCCTTCCCAGCAGTGGGTGGACCCTCATCACTCCCACGCCCAACTCTGCCTCCAGAATCTCTGACCCCGCTGATTCCCGATTCACCTGCTTGGGCAGGAAGGTACTGGAGACTCCCTGGCACGTGCCTTAGGACAAGGAACAAGGACACAGAGCAGATACCCCCAAAGGATCTTGCTGCTTCTGTTGCAGAACCTTTGAAATCGACCTAAGAATGTTGCTGTGTTTGCAAGACACTGGGTCTGAGTGTGTCTTGCAGGGTGAGAGTTCAGGCTCCTGCCCATCAGGGGAGGCAGACAGTCCCCCAGGTCCTTCCAGGGAGTACAAACAAGGAAAGCATCTTCTCCAGTGACAGGGCCACTAATTGGAGCTCTTGTTAGTGTGTTCTGTATGATGAAGTGGGGTACTTTAAACAACTCGGTATTTAAAGAAAAAAGATCGGTTTATAACACAGGGCAGCTGCAGTGACTGACTCTGCTTTCCTGATGTGTCAGTCCTGGCCAGACCATCTCTGCAGCTGCTGTTCGCTGACTAGATGAAAGGGCTGGAACCAGTGCCCCTTGCACTGCAAGGTGGTGTCCTTACCCACTGGACCACAAGGGAAGTCCTGTATTTATTTTTAACTGGAGAATAATTGCTTTACAGTATTGTGTTGGTTGCTGCTGTACATCCACATGAATTGGCCATAGGTATCCGTATGTCCCCTCGCTCTTAAACCTCCCTCCCACCTCCCACCCCAGCCCACTCCTCTAGGTTGTCTCAGAGCACTTGATTTAAGCTCCCTGCATCTCACAGCAAATTCCCACTGGCTGTTTAATTTTACATGGGTTAAGGTACATGTTCCAATGCTATCTCACAGTTTGTCCCACTCTCTCCTTCCCCCATCGTGTCCACAAGTCTCAGTGTTTCTATTTCATCTCTTCTGGCTTTTCCAGTGGCAGAGCTGTTCCTACCTGTCTCTGCCCCACGAGAATGCCCTCTCCCTCATGGTAGCCTGGAAACTGCGCCTTGGCTGTGTCTCCTCCTCCTTTACTCAACCTTGCCTTCCTCTGACACAGACCCTTCTGGTCAGATGGGACTGTCATCCTTGTCCTAACCTCTCCTGAATTTGGTTCTGGTGGCTTGTCCTTCCCAGCAGTGGGTGGACCCTCATCACTCCCACGCCCAACTCTGCCTCCAGAATCTCTGACCCCGCTGATTCCCGATTCACCTGCTTGGGCAGGAAGGTACTGGAGACTCCCTGGCACGTGCCTTAGGACAAGGAACAAGGACACAGAGCAGATACCCCCAAAGGATCTTGCTGCTTCTGTTGCAGAACCTTTGAAATCGACCTAAGAATGTTGCTGTGTTTGCAAGACACTGGGTCTGAGTGTGTCTTGCAGGGTGAGAGGTCAGGCTCCTGCCCATCAGGAGGCAGACAGTCCCCAGGTCCTTCCAGGGAGTACAAACAAGGAAAGCATCTTCTCCAGTGACAGGGCCACTAATTGGAGCTCTTGTTAGTGTGTTCTGTATGATGAAGTGGGGTACTTTAAACAACTCGGTATTTAAAGAAAAAAGATCGGTTTATAACACAGGGCAGCTGCAGTGACTGACTCTGCTTTCCCTGATGTGTCGCAGTCCTGGCCAGACCATCTCTGCAGCTGCTGTTCGCTGACTAGATAGAAATGGGCTGGATTTGCTTTTCTCATCCCTCGGACCCCGAGACACCAAGCCTTGCCATGAGGCAGTAGATTCCAGCTACTGCATCTGTGTTCTTTGGATACATGTGCTCTAATGAAACATATAAAACATACTTCTGTCAAACAATCATAAAAGTAGATCACGCTTCACTTTTCTGTTCGTGAGGATTATGCCATTTACCCACCCTCAGTAACTCACCCCCGGTGATGATTTTGGGGGTGATATGGGTGGAGGCCCTGAGTTGCCCATCAGCTCTCATTTGATGCCTCTTGGGATGGAGATGAGGTTCTTGCAGGATTACTGGTAGGGTGTAATGATGCTGTTTGTGTCTATGGACTGGCCCGCATGGGAGCCAGCATTCAGCACTACTGCCTGCAATACATTGACACGCCAACTAGTGTATGACTAACACATAGGCTTTTCTATCTCCCTGTGATTGCCTGAAAAATTCCATGCTGTTTTTCTGACTCTGCCACAATCACACAAGCATAAACACCAGTAGAACTCAGAGGTTTCTGCAGCCTGAAGAAGCTTGGGCTTGTGTGCTAAGACACGTTAGTCATGTCAGACACCTTGCGACTCTATGGCTCCTTTGTGCAAGGGATACTCCAGACAAGAATACTGGAGTGGAGGCTTCCCTGGTGGTCCAGTGGATAGGGACACCGCCTTGCAGTGCAGGGGGCACTGGTTCGACCCCTGGCCTGGGAAGATCCCACGTGCCACAGAGAGGCTGAACCGATGTGTCCAACTGCCAAACTGGAGCTGTGGAGCACATGCACCCAGAGCCGGTGCTCTGTGATGAGAGAGGCCACTGCAATGGGAGGCCTACACAGGCCAAAGAACAAAGATAAATAAATGAAAGATCAATAAAAGTGCCCCCCCTCCCAAATACTGGAATGGGTTGCCATCCCCTCCTCTAGGGGATCTTCCTGACCCAGGAATCAAACCTGAGTCTCTTAAGTCTCCTGCATTCAAAGATGAGTTCTTTACCTCTAAAGACACCTGATAAGCCTGAAAAAACTTGTACTGCCTCAATGGCCTGCAGTGGTTTATCTAAAGAAGGTTCAAAGGGTCTTCTCAGATAGGTGATTTAACTGCCAAATTACCACAGTAACTTTACTTATGTATTTATTTATATTTTTGGCTATTCTGGGTTTTCACTGCAGCTAGGAGTGAGGGCTACTCTCTAGTTGAGGTGAGCAGGCTTCTTGATGAGGTGACTTCTCTTGTGGAGCTCAGGCTCTAGGGCACACAGGCCTAAATAGTTGCAGCTCATGGGCTCAATAGTTGCGACTCCAAGGCTCTAGATCACAGGCTCCGTAATTATGACTCACGAGCTTAGTTGTTCCGCAGCATGTGGGATCTTCCCTGATCAGAGATTGAACCCGTGTCTCCTGCTTAGGCAGGTGAACTCTTTACCACTGAGCCACCAGGGAATCCCCACCACAGTAACTTTTTTTTTTTTTTTAATTTTGGCCTCTTTTATTGACACGCCAACTAGTGTATGACTAACACATAGGCTTTTCTATCTCCCTGTGATTGCCTGAAAAATTCCATGCTGTTTTCTGACTCTGCCACAATCACACAAGCATAAACACCAGTAGAACTCAGAGGTTTCTGCAGCCTGAAGAAGCTTGGGCTTGTGTGCTAAGACACGTTAGTCATGTCAGACACCTTGCGACTCTATGGCTCCTTTGTGCAAGGGATACTCCAGACAAGAATACTGGAGTGGAGGCTTCCCTGGTGGTCCAGTGGATAGGGACACCGCCTTGCAGTGCAGGGGGCACTGGTTCGACCCCTGGCCTGGGAAGATCCCACGTGCCACAGAGAGGCTGAACCGATGTGTCCAACTGCCAAACTGGAGCTGTGGAGCACATGCACCCAGAGCCGGTGCTCTGTGATGAGAGAGGCCACTGCAATGGGAGGCCTACACAGGCCAAAGAACAAAGATAAATAAATGAAAGATCAATAAAAGTGCCCCCCCTCCCAAATACTGGAATGGGTTGCCATCCCCTCCTCTAGGGGATCTTCCTGACCCAGGAATCAAACCTGAGTCTCTTAAGTCTCCTGCATTCAAAGATGAGTTCTTTACCTCTAAAGACACCTGATAAGCCTGAAAAAACTTGTACTGCCTCAATGGCCTGCAGTGGTTTATCTAAAGAAGGTTCAAAGGGTCTTCTCAGATAGGTGATTTAACTGCCAAATTACCACAGTAACTTTACTTATGTATTTATTTATATTTTTGGCTATTCTGGGTTTTCACTGCAGCTAGGAGTGAGGGCTACTCTCTAGTTGAGGTGAGCAGGCTTCTTGATGAGGTGACTTCTCTTGTGGAGCTCAGGCTCTAGGGCACACAGGCCTAAATAGTTGCAGCTCATGGGCTCAATAGTTGCGACTCCAAGGCTCTAGATCACAGGCTCCGTAATTATGACTCACGAGCTTAGTTGTTCCGCAGCATGTGGGATCTTCCCTGATCAGAGATTGAACCCGTGTCTCCTGCTTAGGCAGGTGAACTCTTTACCACTGAGCCACCAGGGAATCCCCACCACAGTAACTTTTTTTTTTTTTTTAATTTTGGCCTCTTTTATTGGTCCTTCATTTGTTTATTTTCATCCATCTTAATTCTTTGGCCTGTGTGGGCTTCCTATTGTAGTGGCCTCTCTTGTTGCAGAGTACTGGCTCTGGAGGCAGGTCCTCCAGAGTGCTGGCTCATAACTGGACACACTGGTCCAACCACTCTGCAACATGTGGGATCTTCCCAGGCCAGGGATCGAACTGGTGCCCCTCACACTGCAAGGTGTACTCTTTACCCACTGGACCACCAGGGAAGCCGGACAGTAACTTTTCGTGATAACTTTTTTTAGCAGAGAATGATTTTAAGGATTGAAATCCATTGTGTATATTTGGACCACCAAGATCTGCAAGACTTGGTATTAGTGAACCTCTTCTCATAACATTTTATTACACTGAATTATTATTATTAATAATATTATCACACCAAATTAGCCATGTGATATGATCAAAACACATATATACTCTGCCATTGTAAAACTTACTTGATAGAAGTGTCTCTTTTAGAACTGTCTCATTTTTTCTCTAGTATAGTAAGGATAACCACAGTTTCGTTTCTCCATTATTAAGTCTGATCTGTGGATTCTCCAGAAAGGAAGAGTTCAGGCTTTTTATTTCCCACCACTAAGAGCAGGAAGATGGACTGGCCATCAGTCACACAGCAATGCCCTTGCTCTTGAGCTGGACCACATAACTCTCTCCACAGACTGACCATCCAGGTGCATTTCCATTGCTCACTGACTCCTATTTTGTGCTCCCTGTTGTTGTTTAGTCACTAAGTAGATTCCTTCATCCCTCCCCCAGACTGCCTTTCCCTACCTTGTTTGTCAAGATTGCTCTCACTCATCCTTTATGACTCTGTGTAAACCCCTCTTGTTCCAACAAGTGTTCGCTGCCCCTCCCCCAGGAGCCCTTTTGTACCTGGGGCACCCTTTTGTGTTAGCACTTGCCTCTCCTTTGCTGAAACTGACCACTGATAAACTCCGCTCCCCAATGGGAGGGAGCAGAGATTTCCAGGGGATCCCCGAGACTCAAAGACCAGAACAAGAGCTTCAATAGCAAGAGTATTTTATTGAGTGGGTGCGCACTCAGGTGTCAGCCTGGTCGAACAAGCTGCACACCCTCGTCAAGGATTCTGGGGGTTTTTTATAGGGCAAAATCTCAAATTAACATAGATACATTAGGCAACATATGATTGGCTATATGTTTGGCGGGCACATTAGGCATTACATGATTGGTTACATGTTTGGCGGGCACATTAGGCATTACATGATTGGTTACATGTTCAAAAGTAAACTCTTTCCAGGAAGTCCTGCCAAGTGTTGGAATTTGGTGGGCGGAGGCCTCGTATTGGGAAAGGGCCTCAGGGAGGACGTTTATCTGCCTTTGGGTTGAGCGACTTAATCTGTTGAAACCAGGTTATCTGAGGTTATTTGATTTTCCATTCTTTCAACCACGTCTCTGTTAGTGAACCTCTTCTCATAACATTTTATTACACTGAATTATTATTATTAATAATATTATCACACCAAATTAGCCATGTGATATGATCAAAACACATATATACTCTGCCATTGTAAAACTTACTTGATAGAAGTGTCTCTTTTAGAACTGTCTCATTTTTTCTCTAGTATAGTAAGGATAACCACAGTTTCGTTTCTCCATTATTAAGTCTGATCTGTGGATTCTCCAGAAAGGAAGAGTTCAGGCTTTTTATTTCCCACCACTAAGAGCAGGAAGATGGACTGGCCATCAGTCACACAGCAATGCCCTTGCTCTTGAGCTGGACCACATAACTCTCTCCACAGACTGACCATCCAGGTGCATTTCCATTGCTCACTGACTCCTATTTTGTGCTCCCTGTTGTTGTTTAGTCACTAAGTAGATTCCTTCATCCCTCCCCCAGACTGCCTTTCCCTACCTTGTTTGTCAAGATTGCTCTCACTCATCCTTTATGACTCTGTGTAAACCCCTCTTGTTCCAACAAGTGTTCGCTGCCCCTCCCCCAGGAGCCCTTTTGTACCTGGGGCACCCTTTTGTGTTAGCACTTGCCTCTCCTTTGCTGAAACTGACCACTGATAAACTCCGCTCCCCAATGGGAGGGAGCAGAGATTTCCAGGGGATCCCCGAGACTCAAAGACCAGAACAAGAGCTTCAATAGCAAGAGTATTTTATTGAGTGGGTGCGCACTCAGGTGTCAGCCTGGTCGAACAAGCTGCACACCCTCGTCAAGGATTCTGGGGGTTTTTTATAGGGCAAAATCTCAAATTAACATAGATACATTAGGCAACATATGATTGGCTATATGTTTGGCGGGCACATTAGGCATTACATGATTGGTTACATGTTTGGCGGGCACATTAGGCATTACATGATTGGTTACATGTTCAAAAGTAAACTCTTTCCAGGAAGTGCCGCCAAGCGTTGGAATTTGGTGGGCGGAGGCCTCGTATGGGGAGAATCGTCTGGCGGGAGGGGGCCTCAGGCAGGACGTTTATCTGCCTTTGGGTTGAGCAACTTAGTCTGTTGAAACCAAGTTATCTGAGGTTATTTGATTTTCCATTCTTTCAACCACGTCTCTGCCTCCTCTGCTCTGTGCAGAATGGGGCCATCACTTGTCTCCAGTGCCTTGGTGTCATCTGTCACCCGGGGCAGTGTGTGCATCATAGGCGGTGGCCTCAGAAGGTGATCACCAGCTGAACTGTTATGGGAGCCTTGGGCTCTTCTAATAAACAGAATTAATAATAGATCAAAGCCACAGCTGAAAAGATAATTAAAATATGTACTGCTTCTGATCCCTTGAATTTCTGGGTCTAACTGTTTTTCTGGGAGTCTACCAGTTAGAAAGACTACGTTCAGTAAACAGAGTGAAACACATAAAATATTCTTTTTCATTTTTTTCTTTCTTTCCTTTTTTTCTTTTATTTTAAATTTCAAGATTGTGTACATTTCTTTTGCCGAAGTCAAAAGAGCTGAGAGGGGGTGAAGCATATATGAGCTGGGTGTGCATGTTTCATGGTTTCCTGCCATTCTCATTTTTATGATGGTGTAGTTTCATGAAACTGGTGTTTATTGAGCGCTCTCTTGTTGCCAAGCTGGATGCACAGTGGAAAAAATGTGTTTTTAGAAGTGATGTTCAAGATTAAAAAAAAAAAAAGAAAGGAAGAAGTAATGTTCACTAGTGTTCCATCTGTTCCCTAGCCTTCTCTGGGTCAGTTTCCTTGTCTGTAACTGGGATGATATACACAAGGCTTACCTTCTTCTTTTTTATGTTGTGTACGTGGCTGGGCTTTTGTGAGGACTGGTATAAATAATGGATATGAAGCACTTAGCTCAGGGTCTAGCCTCCTTCCCAGGCGTTCCGCTGGGTCCTGGACATGTGGGTGATTCTGGGCAACTTGGGAACCCAGCCGTCCTTGTAGCAGTGTGACTAGTGGCACCTGAACAATTACAATAGCCAGTGAGCAGACACTTCCTAGAGCTCACACTCCTCGGCCCTCCCCTCTCATATACTGATATAGGAAGTCTTTGTTCCTTTCCATAGATGTGGTCTCAAGAGATTTGTCCTAATCTGTGTTCAAATGGACTATTTCCTTCTGTCTTGAGGAGAGAGATTGGGTTAGTGAGGCTGAATTGGTTATTCAGCTTTTAACAGCCTGCAGCCCAAAGGAAGTGCTTTGTTGCTGATTGAATCTCCCCTTGGGAGGCGGGAAGCTGTTTGAGTGAAGTGTGCCCAGATCAGATTGGAGTCCAGGCTAAAAGAAATGCCCCATCTCCCAGGCTTATGGAAATTCCTTCATGGTGATCATAAACACCAGCTGAACTGTTATGGGAGCCTTGGGCTCTTCTAATAAACAGAATTAATAATAGATCAAAGCCACAGCTGAAAAGATAATTAAAATATGTACTGCTTCTGATCCCTTGAATTTCTGGGTCTAACTGTTTTTCTGGGAGTCTACCAGTTAGAAAGACTACGTTCAGTAAACAGAGTGAAACACATAAAATATTCTTTTTCATTTTTTTCTTTCTTTCCTTTTTTTCTTTTATTTTAAATTTCAAGATTGTGTACATTTCTTTTGCCGAAGTCAAAAGAGCTGAGAGGGGGTGAAGCATATATGAGCTGGGTGTGCATGTTTCATGGTTTCCTGCCATTCTCATTTTTATGATGGTGTAGTTTCATGAAACTGGTGTTTATTGAGCGCTCTCTTGTTGCCAAGCTGGATGCACAGTGGAAAAAATGTGTTTTTAGAAGTGATGTTCAAGATTAAAAAAAAAAAAAGAAAGGAAGAAGTAATGTTCACTAGTGTTCCATCTGTTCCCTAGCCTTCTCTGGGTCAGTTTCCTTGTCTGTAACTGGGATGATATACACAAGGCTTACCTTCTTCTTTTTTATGTTGTGTACGTGGCTGGGCTTTTGTGAGGACTGGTATAAATAATGGATATGAAGCACTTAGCTCAGGGTCTAGCCTCCTTCCCAGGCGTTCCGCTGGGTCCTGGACATGTGGGTGATTCTGGGCAACTTGGGAACCCAGCCGTCCTTGTAGCAGTGTGACTAGTGGCACCTGAACAATTACAATAGCCAGTGAGCAGACACTTCCTAGAGCTCACACTCCTCGGCCCTCCCCTCTCATATACTGATATAGGAAGTCTTTGTTCCTTTCCATAGATGTGGTCTCAAGAGATTTGTCCTAATCTGTGTTCAAATGGACTATTTCCTTCTGTCTTGAGGAGAGAGATTGGGTTAGTGAGGCTGAATTGGTTATTCAGCTTTTAACAGCCTGCAGCCCAAAGGAAGTGCTTTGTTGCTGATTGAATCTCCCCTTGGGAGGGCGGGAAGCTGTTTGAGTGAAGTGTGCCCAGATCAGATTGGAGTCCAGGCTAAAAGAAATGCCCCATCTCCCAGGCTTATGGAAATTCCTTCCTATTATTCTAAAACTGAGATAAACCAAACAATGACAGGGTTCAACCTTGTGGGCTTTTTTACACAAAGATATTTCAAAAGCTTACTTGTTAGCTGTTGTTCAGTCAGTAGGTCATGTCTGACCCTTTGAGGCTCTATGGGCTGCAGCACACCAGGCTCCCCTGTCCTCCACCACCTCCCGAGTTTGTTCAGATTCATGTCTGTTAAATCAGTGATGTGGTCTCACCATCTCATCCTCTGTCTCCCCTTCTCTGTTTGTCTTCAGTCTTTCCCAGCGTCAGGGTCTTTTTCAATGAATTCACATCAGCTGGCCAAAAGTATTGGAGCTTCAATTTCAACATCAGCTCTTCCAATGAATATTCAGGGTTGATATATATGTAAAATAGATAGCAAGTGGGAATTTGCTGTTTAATGCAGGGGCTTCAACCAAGTGCTCTGTGACAACTTAGTGGGGTGGGATGGTGTGGGAGATGGGAGAGATGTTCAAAAGGGAGGGATATATGTGTACCCATGGCTGATTCATGTTGATGAATGGCAGAAACCAACACAGTATTGTAAAGCAATTATCCTCCAAATAAAAATAAATTAAAAAAAGATTACTGACCAATTTAAGAAAAATGCACCCAGAACATGGCCGTCCTTGAGTCCTGGTGATGCCTCAAGTTCTGTTTAATGTTTGGGAATTGACTGCAGCGTACTTGATTCTGTAATTCCAGAGATATTCATGTCTGTGCCTCTCTTTACTTTTCTTGGTGAAGAAATTCAGGTTTCTAGAGAGTTGGGGGTCCACCTAAAACCTCACACCCACGATATTTACAGCTGGCATCTGTGGATAGCCTCCTTAGTCAGGTGGGATGTGAAAGGCCTCATGGCGTCCCAACCCTATAAATTAAGCTTTAGTATTGTACCCATTTTATAGGTAAGTCATTGCTCCAAGGCTTCATAGCTAGGAAGGAATAGAGACACAATGAAAACCTCAGAATCTTGGCAGGGCATTTCTGAGAGCACTGCCTGTTTATCTAAGTCAGAAGTTCACTGTGATAATTAACAATTTCCTGAGTTCAAATCCACAGGGGAGATGCCATAAGACAGCGTGTGATTGATTACCTCCTAATGAGTGACACAGTCAGGATTGCTGTATGAGCTCAGACGAACTTGAGTCTAAGGTGTCTTTAAAAATCAGATAAAACGTACAGTTGGCTACTCAACAGCTTCACAACCCTCTACATTTTCTACCACAAAGTGAATGCCTAGTCTGTTCTTAGTTATATTGTTGCTCATGCTGCTCACTTTAGCATTTCTTGAAAACATTTGCATTTACATTGTTGGTCTGTCAGTCTGATTGATGGCTGTCGCACAGCAGTTATGTTCAAAGGCCGTTCCGTGGGAATTTAGTTGAGATGTTGTCTGTAACGTAGGTTGGACCAAGTGAGTGAGTGACGCTGGCAGAGGAGGTGTATTCACTCATTCCTTCAGCGCAGATTCAGTCTGTCTCACTTGGTACCATTGCTTCAGGGGAGGAAGTGGAAGGATAAATTAGCCAGCTGCCTCAAGGAGTTCAGTGTCTTGTAGAAAATATAAATGAGCCAGTGAAGGTAGAGTTTAATGAACAGGGAGACAACAAGCCTAATAAAAAAATATCAGTCTCATATCTTGCTGTTTTTTGTGATGTCAGGATGGGTAATATTTTCAAGAGTTGCTAATCTGGGAAGAGTTCCTTGCTTTGTAAAAAGTCATATTAGTTCAGACTACTACTTTGAAATCTGGATAGTTTGACACAATGAGCCTTTGTTTCTTGCATCAGCAAAATCCAGTATGTTTGTCCCAGAGGGTCTCTTCTCCGAGGTCTAGGATCTTAGCTCCTGTCACCTGGTTGCTCACTCAGCACACCCAGAGTCCTTGACTTCCTTCTCTGCATCCTTCACGTCTGGTTGACAGATAAAGGAGGAGAGAATGTGGACCCTGCGTGTTTTCCTAAAGGTGACCTACATCAGCACTATGAACACACCTTGCTGCAGAGGCCTGGCGACTGTCCCCTAGCAGAGGGCTCAGGCCCAGTAGAGGACCCTGAGGTTGCTAAGCGTGGGAGTTTCTCCCTCACCTAGAGTTTTTATTTTTAATATAAATCTACCATCTCTGCAGCATGTTCCCTTGTATCCTTTTATGATGAAAGTAAAGAATCTCAGCCTTAAGAGATTAAACTCTGTGAACATATCTGATGAACAAGGTTTATCCCTGCCTGTCAGGCCGTACCTGGTTCTGCCTACTCTGAGCATCAGTCTTGACTCTAGTTAATCAGGTAGGTAATTATTCCATGTGCTAACAACCTCTACATTTTCAAAAACCAGTTGGCTACTCAACAGCTTCACAACTCTACATTTTCTACCACAAAGTGAATGCCTAGTCTGTTCTTAGTTATATTGTTGCTCATGCTGCTCACTTTAGCATTTCTTGAAAACATTTGCATTTACATTGTTGGTCTGTCAGTCTGATTGATGGCTGTCGCACAGCAGTTATGTTCAAAGGCCGTTCCGTGGGAATTTAGTTGAGATGTTGTCTGTAACGTAGGTTGGACCAAGTGAGTGAGTGACGCTGGCAGAGGAGGTGTATTCACTCATTCCTTCAGCGCAGATTCAGTCTGTCTCACTTGGTACCATTGCTTCAGGGGAGGAAGTGGAAGGATAAATTAGCCAGCTGCCTCAAGGAGTTCAGTGTCTTGTAGAAAATATAAATGAGCCAGTGAAGGTAGAGTTTAATGAACAGGGAGACAACAAGCCTAATAAAAAAATATCAGTCTCATATCTTGCTGTTTTTTGTGATGTCAGGATGGGTAATATTTTCAAGAGTTGCTAATCTGGGAAGAGTTCCTTGCTTTGTAAAAAGTCATATTAGTTCAGACTACTACTTTGAAATCTGGATAGTTTGACACAATGAGCCTTTGTTTCTTGCATCAGCAAAATCCAGTATGTTTGTCCCAGAGGGTCTCTTCTCCGAGGTCTAGGATCTTAGCTCCTGTCACCTGGTTGCTCACTCAGCACACCCAGAGTCCTTGACTTCCTTCTCTGCATCCTTCACGTCTGGTTGACAGATAAAGGAGGAGAGAATGTGGACCCTGCGTGTTTTCCTAAAGGTGACCTACATCAGCACTATGAACACACCTTGCTGCAGAGGCCTGGCGACTGTCCCCTAGCAGAGGGCTCAGGCCCAGTAGAGGACCCTGAGGTTGCTAAGCGTGGGAGTTTCTCCCTCACCTAGAGTTTTTATTTTTAATATAAATCTACCATCTCTGCAGCATGTTCCCTTGTATCCTTTTATGATGAAAGTAAAGAATCTCAGCCTTAAGAGATTAAACTCTGTGAACATATCTGATGAACAAGGTTTATCCCCCTGCCTGTCAGGCCGTACCTGGTTCTGCCTACTCTGAGCATCAGTCTTGACTCTAGTTAATCAGGTAGGTAATTATTCCATGTGCTAACTCCCCTCTACTATGTAATATAATATATTCACCAGTTCTGGATTTATGGGTAGCTAATCATCACTTGGATAATTCAGGAAGATTATCCTGAATTATCCAAGTGAGCCTAATGTAATTATTGATGAAGAAGGAGGAGGGAGCGTGGCCCTGTGTGTCTTCACGTGTGTGCATGTGTGTCTTTTAAGTATTATTGTTGCCTGTGTCAGAAGCAAGGAGGCAGTTCTTTTGCTTTGTTTAAACCCAAGTTGCACTGTTGCTGTATGTAAGAAATCTGTTTTATATTATTTGGAAAAAGATGCACTGGGTCACTAGGGAGGCATCATTTTCTTCATAGTTTTCTCATTCTCTTTACACAAAATGTTGCTTGATGTGATTTAAAAAAAGAACCTATGTCAAATTATAAACTACTACATATAAATGTTGTATTAAATTGTTAACATAGGTGATCTTACTAAACTATTACAATCCTAATGAAACAGAGTTTGGAGTATAAAATAATTCTGAGAGTGTAATGTTTTAGGTTTACAATATAAGAAGAAAAGCTTCTATAGAAGAAAGGAGGTGATTATATACCTTCAAATGCCAATGAACTCAGTGAAGTCTTTTCCCCAATTATTTTATGCTTCTTTCAGTCTGGTCCTTTTAGGCAATGAAAGGGTATCTTGACCAAGAGGCAGGTCCTCAGCAAGGAACCCGAAACATTAACCTTTGATCAAATGGTGTGCCTTTGCATGTCACTTTCTCGTGGGCTGAATTTTAGGTTAGTCATGTTCAGTCAGAATGCCATTCTAAAATGGGCTTTAAATTTTGCACTAATGTGCTTACTCCAAGTTTCTAATGGAACAAACATTATCTCACCTCCCTGAATCTCTTATGTATCTTTCTCTTTTGCATGTTTAGTTTAACTTTCATGGAACACCGCAATAAGTTAAGCTGTTGGTGCCCTGCCTTCTGCTATTGAATTTCCTGCTTCATTATGGTCATGTCAAAGCTGGTGGGTGCAACTCTGCACACATAACATGGTTAACAAAAACCACATCTGCTGCCTAACATGTGGGAAAACAGGGAATCAAGTAGGAGCCAGTTCTGTTTCTACCCGCCCTTTACCCAACCTCATCCACTCTGCTACTTCTTTTTGAATTAAAATTAAATTTTTCTGCTGTTGCAAGCACGTATTTTAAGAATTCCTCACCTGGTTTCTAATTGGCTGATTTTCTATTGCAAGATTTGGGGAGTGGGGTTGAAAGAGAGGAAGGCTGATTTTTAAATGGTGCCCTTGGTTGAATGATGTTGCAGAAATCGTGGAGACAAGAGTTCTGAGGCCTGAGATGTTCCCAGCCAATGGCCAGCTTCCTCAGTGCGACCCCAGTGCTCTGGGGAGAAACTGGTTCTCTCCTTGTTTGCTCTGGCAGAAAGTCCTCAGTATCCTTTTAGCATCAGAGAAATGCAGTGGAGCAGAAAGTCAAAAACTGATGATGGAGATTCAGTTGGAAAGAGGAAGAAAAGTGGAAAAACACATCAACATGGTGAGAGCAAATTGCCTCAGGCTGCCAAAGAAAATGGTCTGTTCACTTGTAACTCGCTTTGAATAGGAAGCCTTGTGCCTATAGCAGGAGAATTGCTCTCAGACAGAAGGGAGGAGTGAGTTTTGGAAAGGCAGGTGAGCTTGAAATCAGGAGGAGAATTATGAGGTCGAGGAGATGGCTGTAGGAGCTGATAATTGAATGGAAACAAGGTTGTCACTCTTGCATGTGGAATTTCACTTAGACCATGTTACAATCCCAATTTCTTCTCTGCTAGCCCCAGGAAACAGCATTCACTATATATATTTTTAATATTTGGTTTTAATTAATTAATTTTTATTGGAGTATAATCACTTTTGAGATTCCCTGGTGGCACTAGTGGTAAAGAACCCACCTGCCCATGCAGGAGACATAAGAGACATAATTTGATCCTTGGGTTGGGAAGATCCCCTGGAGGAAAGCATGGCAAACCACTTCAGCATTCTTACCTGGAAAATCCCATGGACAGAAGAGCCTGGCAGGCTACAGTCCACAGGGTCACAGAGTCAGACATGACTGAAGTGACCTAGCACACACACGATTGCTTTACAATGCTGTAGTAGTTTCTGCTGATAATGAAGTGAATGTTTACATATTAACTATATTCACCAGCTGTATGTATACCTATCCTCACTTTGGATCTCCACCCCCCATCTCACCCCTTTAGGTCATCACAGAGCACCAAGCTCAGCTCCCTGTGTTTTAACCATAAAGAAGATGTTTCTTGTGAGAGAAATAGAAAATCTGGGGCACTTATTAGGCACCTACAACTTTAACAAATAGAAAATCCTTGGATGTTTTAACATGGTTTAGATCCAAGGATATTGGACAAATACACTTTAGCTGAAGGCTCTAAGAAGTCCTGTCCTAAAAAAAGTTCCCCATTACAACTTTCCCCAAATTTATTTAACTACAATAGACCTTTCCCTCCTTTTGGCTTCTGCTTTTTAACAGAGGCATTGATTGGTCAAGCAAATTTAGAAGGAATGCTTGTTTATAGTTTTCATTTTAAAAATGAAGAAATGGTCCTGAATAACATGTAATTGACCAAGGTTCCCTATTCTGCAAGGACTGAGCTGAGATTAGAATCCCAGTATCTTTTTGGAAATTTGACCGTTGTTAGCCATTGGCCTCTGAGACTGATATGAATCCCAGTCTCCAGCAGAAGCACTTGGATGCCATGCTGTGTAGACTCCTCCTTCAGTCAGCCCCTGACAGATGGTTTTGCATTTTTTGGAACCTCAGGCTCATGCTTGTGGTAAGAGACCCAAGAGACCCTGGCAGGATAACAAGAGATTGACCTCACAGAATTCCTAGCTCCCATTTCAGGATTCTGATGAATCCTGTGTTCTGTCTAACTTGCAGCAAAGGTTTTGCTTATTGAAAGCAAATCTTTTGAGAACTTCTGCTTTTCTGTAGATTCATACCATTGTGGTTTCAATACAAGTTCCATTTTCTTCAGTAAGAATAGAGCAGAGAGCTTCAGGCTTGTTGGGTTGAGAAAAGAAAAAGGAACTTATAAATGTTATGTATAGGAGAAGATGTGATTAGACGGTGTTTCCACAAAATGGCTTAAAAGAGCCTAATTAGCCATAACAATTAGTTGGAATCTATTCCTAATTATGCTTGCCTCTTTAAGATGCTATTGCATTTTTTCAGAACTGTATTTGTTGTTGCCAACTAAATGAATCCTTTTAGGCGAAAAGCTAGGGTTCATATGCTGTCTGATTCTCACACTTTAGATGGAGATAATTGGCAAATAAAAAAAGTTAGTGACTTCTAATTAAAGGCATAGATTTCCCTTATAACTGTCAAGACAACCTGGATAGCTATGGTAGGTATGGTAGGATAGGTATGGTGATTTCCCAAGTTAATATGCTAATTTTTTTTTTTCTCTTTAGCCTTTTTCCTCAATGTGGGTCATTTAAAGTCTTTATTGAATTTGTTACAATGTTGCTTCTGTTTTATGTATTTATTTATTTTTTTGGCCATGAAGCATGCAGAATCATAGCTACCTGACCCTGCATCAAATCTGCACCCCTGAAAGGCAACATCTTAACCAGTGGACTGCCAGAGAAGTCCCCTATACTCAGAGTTTTAGTCAAAATGTTCTAGACGCTGATTTATATCTCTTCTGACTTTCTTCAGTGTATTCAAAACTCAGCATGGCCATTTGTGGTGGAAAACAGAGGACAGAGGACATACGTCGTGTCTGTGATGCTCTCCCACCAAATCAAACTTGCTCAACTTGAGGGTTTCAGTAAGGCACTGAGAGATGAGCAAAAGTGAGATCTCACACATAAGGTCCACAGAGCTTTGTTTTCCTAAGCACTTCGTGTATTTCTCTCTTGGAAGTCCCTTACAGGCTACATTTTATCTTGTAGCAGTGGTGGACTTCAAACGTGGGTGTTTTGGTAGAAATGTTTTATTTTTTTTAATCAAACAAGAAGTGATTTTAACAAGCTATTTTCATAGCTGAGTTCCAAGTGCTGGAAGTTTATGGCATGTTTCATATGTTCTTACTTTGCTCTCCCCTTGCAACTTGTTTATTTTTCATGACACATCTGAATGCCTTCTTGTAAGCAGGACGGTCTTCTTGAGAGCCAGCTAGGGGGTTATTAGTACAAAGGCACGTTACAGGGATCCTGAGCAAGGGGTTAAGAGACATGGTTCAGAAATTGTTTTCTTTTCTGACCAAACATATGCATGATGTTTTTCTTCCCATGGAGATATAACCCAGACGTGAATTTCTGAAAGCACTGAAGACTTAGGACTCCACAGTGCTTTTGATATTATTCCTCTGATCCTCCTTAGAGAGTGTCACATCATTATCTTTTAGTTGAACCACTAGGTGGGAAAGATAATTCTAAAGCTTAAGTCAAGAACTCTAAGGCAGTCCTGAGTCAGATGTATAACAGTCAAGCTAGCATCTTTATATCACATGGTCAATTTTAGTGAAATTATCCCATGACATGGACCTCAAGTGGGTGAAACTGTCATGTCTTTATTGATGATGTGTTAAGGGAAAATTGCTGAGTGAAGAGTCTTTCTTTTGAGTGAAGACTCCAAATTGTCTTCACTTCATTTAGCATGGATGCTGCCGCCAAAACTAATTATTTAGATAATGCTGACACTGTCCAAAAAGTTCCATCCCTTTTTACTTGATAAAATGAGCATGTAAAGGCATATAGTAGCAAATGCTAGGATTGTGATTTCCTTTCCTAATTCAAATTAATCACATTTTTTGCCAAAGCAAAAGAAGGATCTTTTCATTAGATCCAGCCTCTAAATGAGTATCTGTTTAAACTTGCAAGAGTAATTTAATACAAATATGGCTACTTTGCTTATAGACAATTAGGCCATTTTTCTTATAGACAAAATTATAGACTTTGCTTATGGATATTGTTTTATTATTCATATGACTGTTCTCCAACAATATTTGTTGTGCTTACAGATTTCTCCCATAAAAGTCATATATAAGATAAAGTTCATGTAGTTTATTTTTTCTTACATTGGACTGATCCAAAGATATCTTCTTCAACTCAACACTTGAAAATCAAATCAAATAGAACCAAATAGATCAGAAAAATCCCGTGATTATCACACATGTAAGGGTGAGTGGTAACTTTATGGCTACCAGTGAAAGACATTTTCTGACTATGCCCATATCCAGAAGAAGCATTTTTTAATAAACAACTAAAGAGTTCATTGAATTGGGCAAATGTTGGATGCTGCATGATTGGGGTGTACAGCGTGTGATGTACTGACAGATTCTGATGTCTATAATGAGCATCTTTGTATGAATGGTTTCTGATATGAAAAGAAATTTGCTTATCAATGCAAGAAAAATCATTGGTATGTTAATTTTATGCAAGCATGTCTTCACTTTCTGATTTGAGCCTCCCAATAATGGAATTGTAATTGGATTTCTGAAAGAACACGCATAAAAAGCATTTGAAAAGGAATTTGTTAATCAGAAATTACTCCAAATTTGTGCAATAAAAAATGAAGACACATAATCTTTGTCCAAAAAAATGCAAGATGGGCAATTTTCCCTAAATGTTTTGAGGAAGGATTACCTACCACAACATGAAAACCTCAATGTTGCTTTGAATTTTACCATTAGAGAATTGACAGGTTCATCTCCTTGTGTTAAACATTCTTCTCTAACCTTGGCCTTGAGATGCAAGGTAGAGATAATGTAGTAAATTAATAATATCTGTATCTTTCCTAATATTTCCCCCTTGTTTTATCTCTTTGGGGGAAACCAAAGTCTTTTTGGGTCTGTGTGATTTAGGGATTAGGGAAGGACACAGAAGAGTAGCTTCATTGTCCTATAAAGTACGAAACAGGAGGAACTCACAGCTCTGGGACTCATCAGCTATTTGGCTTTTGCATGTGACTTGATCACTCAGTCATTATTGCCTTTATCTGTACCATGCTGCTATCATCACAGTGTGGTAGGGATTTTATGAAACAAATACATGTTATGTGGACAGCATAGCACCTGGTTCAAAATAAATGGTCACCTTACATCTCTATGGGTTTCCCTGGTGACTCAGATGATAAAGAATCTGCCTGCAATGTGGAAGACCAGACTTTGATCCCTACGTCAGGAAGATCCCCTGGAAAAGGGAATGGCTACCCACTTTAGTATTCTTGCATGGAGAGCCTGTGGATAGAGGAGCCTGGTGGGCTACAATCCATGGCGTTGCAAAAGTTGGACGCAACTGAGCGACTTTGACTCCCTCATGCATCTCTTCAGTCATGGTTCTCTGTCTTTCTATCCTTGTACCATCAGCTTGTAGCAGAAACCCTTCAATGAGTAAGCACTAAATAAATGCATAAATATTAAGACATGAGATTGAGAATTATGAACCCATCCTTGAAATGAGAAACAGCTTACTGGTAAATTTGTCAAATTGATCTGTCTGTGAAGCAATGGATATTTGTAATGACAAGAAATCAGTATATACTGGGGTAATAGGCATTAACTTTAAGCTGGTTGGCTGTGCATGGGGCTTTTAAGGCTAAGTATGATTTAACTGTCCACACAATGGGCATTATGCATCTTTAGTATTTGTTGGTACCAAGTTCATGAAGGACAGAGCAAGTCAGCAGACCCTTGCTAGTGACATATGCCAATAAAGATCTAAAAGGATTCCAGCCGAAAGGTTATTGCCACTCATTGTGACTGTCAAGGCTGATGTGCAGGTTGTCTGATTAATGTGACTATCTGATAAATTTAGGAGATTGATTGATATTTCCTGAAAAGTTAATAACTCATCAATTTTTGTTTTAAAAAGTAAACCAACTTCATGAGTATGTTTTTCCTTTTTTTGTCGTTACTTTATTTTTAAAAATATTTATTTATTTATTTGTGGTTGCTCTGGGTCTTTGTTGCTGTGAGCAGGCTTTCCCTAATGGCCATAAGTGGAGACTACTCTTTATGGTGATTGCACACTTGTCACAGAGGAGGCATCTCTTGTTGCAGAGCACAGACTTTAGGCTCAAGACTTCAGTAGTTAACAGCACATAGGCTCAGTAGTTGTGGCTCACAGGCTTTGGTTGTTCATGGGCTTTAGTTACTCATGGGCATACGGAATCTTCCTGGACGGGGATAGAACCCATGTCCCCTTCATTGATAAGCAGATTCTTATCCACTGTACCACCAGAGAGGTCCTCTTTTTAACTGCAGGAAGTTTTTGTGATTCTTACTTTTCAGTAGATTCTCTTATACATAGTTGCAGCATTTTTAAAGTCAATTGAATGCCCTTTTTGCTAGCTAACATTTCTATGGATTTTAGTACACATGTTTTTAGAGAATAATTTTAATCTTATATTCTAGAATGAAATGAAATATACTTTATCTCTAACAAGTCCTATCATATTAATTGTATCTAACTGGGAGTATGCTTATTTATGTATATTTATGTATTGTAAGAAGCCTAGTAAAAATAATTTACTCTGTGTAAAAGAGCAATAACTTTGGGGAGTCCTGCATAGGGCTTTTTGCTGTTTAAAATGTTTCTCAGAAATAAGTGCAGCAGATAATAGAGAGGCTGGATAAACAATACACAGATGAAGGTGTATCAACCAGTTATCAGAGTGCTCAAATCTGGGACATTGTAGAGGGGCCTTTGAAGAGGGTTTGACCTTAATGTACGCTATCAGCTCTCCCTTTTAGTCCCATCACTACCCTGATTCCTTCAAAGGTCAAAGCTATTTAGCAGTAACACACTGTCTAGCGTGTAGTACATACTTGATAAATTTTTGTTTGATTGAATCATGTAATGAATGCATGAATCAGAATCAGTGGTGACAACCCATCAACTGATTTTTCTCCCATTTCTTGCCTGGCTTCTATATCAGCCCTGATGTACCAAAATGCAGCATCGGGTCACTCGCTAGAATTAATTGCAGAAAACGAAAAGCGCTAAGTGTTTTAAGTGGAAAATGATCTAATACTGGGAATGAAGTACCAAAAAATTTCTGGAAAGGTTGGAGGAGTGGGAGACAGGAGGCCCCTTGCACTGTTGAGTTCCAGAACACTGATCTAAGATGTGGAAGCTGGAAGCTGGAAGCCACTGACAGTGTAATTGCACCTTGACCACTGCCTACCTCTTATGAGGTGGAGACAAGGAGACACAGTTGAAGAAGCTGGGTCATGATCTCCACCTTTTTTCCAGGTGTTGTGAGAGGGTAGGAAGTGAGAGGACCTAATTCTCATGGGTGCCTGACTCAGTGCCTCCAATGTTTTCAAGGACTGAATAAAAGTTGGGCTTCCCTGGTGACTCAGTGGTAAAGAATCCACCTCCCACTGCAGGAGACATGGGTTCAATCCCTGGCTTGGGAAGATCCTCTGGAGAAGAAAATGGCAGCCCATTCCATGATTCTTGCCTGGGAAAGTCTATGGACAGAGGAACCAGGAGGGCTACAGTCCACGGGATCGCAAGAGTCGGACACGACTTAGCAACTAAACAACAACAACAAAAATGAGTTTATCTGTTATTCCACAGTTTCCCAGTTTGTCTTGAATGTTTGTCTTACTTGAATAGACTCTGTTCTTTAATTTCTAAGTTGATTAACTAATTTGATTAGACATAAAATAGCCAAGGAGACATGCATGACTAGGAGGTCAGTATTCAGGTGTTTTGATTGGGGACCACCTGGGAAAATTGTTTGGGGTCATTGTCTTTATTTTAGAGTGAAGTGAACTGAAGTGTCTGGATCGAGTTTAAGCTTTGTACGGTAATTAAAGCTGAGATCAGATTTAACTAGAATGAATGAAACAATAACCTTTGACCAGGAAAGCACAGGAAGAATTGCTCACGTATGTTGCATATTTGGGGTACAAAACTGTTTCAACAGAATGCATGTTTTACTTACCTAGAGAAGCACAATCAATCTCAATTTGAACCTCTGGCTCTCATTTATTTTCCTTCTTTCCTCCTTCTGGCCCTACTTATTCAGCATGGAGTGCTTTACTGCAGTCCACACAGAAATATACCTTTTAGTTGCTGATAACAGATATTTTCCAGCTGGCAAAACAGAAATCATCACTGTGGTCTCAAATCCATATTGCTTTTTTTTCGAAACAAAAACTCCTTTCCTGGGCAAATGACTGAATCAGCTCTCTAGTATTTCAAGTACAAAGCGCTATGATATTTGGAAATTAATTATGTATTCCATGAATGTTTAACATTTCAGCTATTAATTAATATGCCCCCTAGCATTTTACAGATTTCATAAAATACAATCTGCTGGAAGATTTCCCTCGTGTAAAGCATTGGGAAAGCCTTTATGTTTTGACTTAATTAGCGTGACAATAAGAATTACTCACTCAAGGGAAATGCAGGAGTCTAGGGATCAAGGCTATTCCAATGGCTTGATGATTAGCTTTTTTTTCTAAAGAGGCTCCGTCTTTTTTTCAAGGTTGATACCACTAAAATCTTAGTAGAGATTAACCCATAGGGTTTAAGTGATTGAGGATTAAATGGAATTTTGAGGAAAAGGAGATGCCAAAACACATTTTATTCACTGCCTCTCAAAGTGTGTCAATAAGCCAATGCTTTCAGTCATCTTTAAATATGCAGAGGTTTACTGGTATGTGGGATTTAGTTCCCTGACCAGGGATCGAGCCCAGGGTCTCTGTACTGAGAGTCTTAGCCACTGACCACCAGGGAAGTCCCTAACATGCAATGGCTGCAGGCAAATAGCCAGGGAAAGAGCCATTGATGAGCAGTTATGGCTACTTATGGGATAAAACAGAATGAAAAACTATGAAATCTCTTCTTTCTCTTCTTCACTTCTTTATTTTACTTTTGAATGTCCTACATGAAAAACTATGTAAAGCTGAATCAGATTTAACTAGAATGAATGAAACAATAACCTTTGACCAGGAAAGCACAGGAAGAATTGCTCACGTATGTTGCATATTTGGGGTACAAAACTGTTTCAACAGAATGCATGTTTTACTTACCTAGAGAAGCACAATCAATCTCAATTTGAACCTCTGGCTCTCATTTATTTTCCTTCTTTCCTCCTTCTGGCCCTACTTATTCAGCATGGAGTGCTTTACTGCAGTCCACACAGAAATATACCTTTTAGTTGCTGATAACAGATATTTTCCAGCTGGCAAAACAGAAATCATCACTGTGGTCTCAAATCCATATTGCTTTTTTTTCGAAACAAAAACTCCTTTCCTGGGCAAATGACTGAATCAGCTCTCTAGTATTTCAAGTACAAAGCGCTATGATATTTGGAAATTAATTATGTATTCCATGAATGTTTAACATTTCAGCTATTAATTAATATGCCCCCTAGCATTTTACAGATTTCATAAAATACAATCTGCTGGAAGATTTCCCTCGTGTAAAGCATTGGGAAAGCCTTTATGTTTTGACTTAATTAGCGTGACAATAAGAATTACTCACTCAAGGGAAATGCAGGAGTCTAGGGATCAAGGCTATTCCAATGGCTTGATGATTAGCTTTTTCTAAAGAGGCTCCGTCTTTTTTTCAAGGTTGATACCACTAAAATCTTAGTAGAGATTAACCCATAGGGTTTAAGTGATTGAGGATTAAATGGAATTTTGAGGAAAAGGAGATGCCAAAACACATTTTATTCACTGCCTCTCAAAGTGTGTCAATAAGCCAATGCTTTCAGTCATCTTTAAATATGCAGAGGTTTACTGGTATGTGGGATTTAGTTCCCTGACCAGGGATCGAGCCCAGGGTCTCTGTACTGAGAGTCTTAGCCACTGACCACCAGGGAAGTCCCTAACATGCAATGGCTGCAGGCAAATAGCCAGGGAAAGAGCCATTGATGAGCAGTTATGGCTACTTATGGGATAAAACAGAATGAAAAACTATGAAATCTCTTCTTTCTCTTCTTCACTTCTTTATTTTACTTTTGAATGTCCTACAGTATGAAATGTGAGCACTCAGTCACTCAGGTATGTACCTGTCCATTTTCTATTTGCAAGTAAGATGTCAAATGAACTTTCAAGAGAAAAGGTTAAGAGTCTCTTGAGAAAATTATGGAAATGACTGTTGGCAACAATTCTTTGATCCTAAAGGCAGAATAATTTATTTTGATGATTCTAACTTTATAAACTACTATATGGCTAATAAATGGGCTTCCCTGGTTTCTCCAGACAGTAAAGAATCTGCCTGCAATGCAAGAGACCCAGGTTCGATCTCTGAATTGGGAAGATTCCCTGGAGAGGAGAATGGCTATGCACCCCAGTATTCTTGCCAGAGAATCAATAGAAGAGAATTTGGAATGTAATCTCAGGCAGTTTTCATGGAAATAGTGAACTGTCTTTGGGTAATTATTCAGGAGGACAGAAGCACTGAGCTCCAGTGTATTTGTTGCCCCGATTTTTTTTTTCTTTTGTAGTTTATGATAATAAAATGCAATTGGAATTGAGAGCTTAGTGTGATTTTAAAAACTACGGTTAAATTACTGTGTATTCAACTGCTGACACTCTATGTATTTAGGCTCCTCTTCAGCTCTGTGGTACCAAGTTTCTTTCTCTAATGATGGGAAGTTGAGGAGAGTTTATCATTTCTCCTAGGAGGATGTACTCTGTCCTCATCTTTATTTTATCATTAATGCTCTGTTGCTTTTTTTCCTTACATCCCTGTACTCCACTTACTAGGAAGAAATCCTTGGGCCAGGACACTGCCTCCATCCACATTGTATCCTCAGGGCCTGGCATATAGCAATAGCTCAAGAAATATTTCAAAATGAAAGTGGGTATAAGAGAAAAAAAAATCATTGCTGACCTTCCCCAGATGACTTTTCTTTCATACTGAACCACCACTTCTTTCATTAAGCATATTTATAACATTCAAAATATAGTCCCCTATATTCACATCTTCAAGTTGCAGAACCAAGATGCAAATGTGCGTTCTCATGTCCAATCATGTTAACTTAGTTCACGCATCTGGCATACATTGTCACATGCGTGCACCCTCTACAAGTGCTTGTGCTTTTGTGTACTTTACAGTGTAGTATAGAGGACAGTCGTACAGTATCTTTCTTTCAAGCCCAGGGTGTCTGGAAGGGAGCATAAAAGCATCAGTGATGTAGTTGGGATTACGAAGAAACACCAGGAACTGAAACCCAGAGAACAGGCCAAGAGAGACAAGGGGAAGGAGAAGTAACTGAAAAACTGAAGAGCTCCACAATGCTGGAAGTGGCAAGAGGATTTTCTTTATCTGAAGAGGCACCCTTAGTTTTGAGGCATAGGACTCAGACATAGAACACGGATGGCAGAAGCTGTTCACAATGCAATCCAATGCTGCTGTTTCATCCTTTAAGAGAAAAAAAGAGCTACTGTCCAGATATCATTGGATCATTTCTTCAAAAGGAAAGATAGAATTGAATCCAGCGAGCAACCAGAACCTGTGCCATCAGTGTCGGGTTAGCAAAATTGCAGCTTGCCTTCCCTCTCCTGTTGCTGATGATCCTTCAGCTCTGCTCTCTCCCACCTTCTGTCCCTCCTCTGGTCAGTAACTCTTTTTGTCTGTTCACTCAGTGCCAGGCCCTATATGCCAGCTCTTGTACTGTACTACTGCACTTTTCAAGGTAAAGGTTAAAAAATATTTACTTTTTATGTTTGTTTTTATTTATTATTTATGTGAAAAGAATTATAAACTTATTACAGTACAGTACTATATAGCCAATTGTGTTAGTTGGGTACCTAAGCTAACTTTGTTGCTTTGTTGCTTTGTTGGACTTAGGAACAAACTGGAGAAGGAAATGGCAACCCATTCCAGTATTCTTTTTTTTTTTTTTTTTTTAAACCTTTATTTTACTTTTAACTTTTACAGAGTTTTGTTGTTCACAGACATGCATGTTCTCAGATTAGTCACATGTATATCCCCCTCTTCCCTCCCCTCCCGACCATCACACAGCACCCCTGAAGGATCCCCTTTTCTCACAGAGCAATGACTAGAGCTATTTTCTTCACTTATGATAGTACAGGCCTTCATGCTACTTCCTTTACGCCTCTCACCCACTGTTCCTTCCCCACAATGTCCATATGTCCACTGTCCATGTCTGTCTTTCTGTCACTTCACTGCATGTGCCATCATCACCATCCTACTAGATTCCATATATATGTGTTAATATACTGTATTTGTCCTCTTTCTGACTGACTTCACTTTTGATGATACGTTCTAGATCCAGCCACCTCATTAGGGTTGATTCTTCTGCATTTCTCTTTACAGCTGTGTAGTATTCCATTGTATATATGTACCAGAGCTTTTGGATCCATTCGTTCGTCGATGGGCATCTAGGTTCCTTCCATGTTCTAGCTATTGTATAGAGAGCTGCAATGAACATTGGGGTACAGGTGCTTCTTTCAGTTTTGATTTTGTCAGGGTATAAGCCTAAGAGTGGGATTGCTGGGTCATATGGTGCTTCTATTTTTAGTTTTTTAAGAAATCTCCAGACTGTCTTCCATAGAGGCTGTATCAGTTTACACTCCCACCAGCAATGCAGGAGTGTTCCCTTTTCTCCGCAGCCTCTCCAGCATTTATTGTCTGTCGATTTGTGGATGACGGCCATTCTGACGGGTGTGAGGTGATATCTCATTGTAGTTTTGATTTGCATTTCTCTAATTATTAGTGAAGTTGAGCATCGTTTCATGTGTTTTTGGGCCATCTGTATGTCATCGTTGGAGAGGTGTCTGTTTAGGTCCTTTTCCCATTTTTTGATTGGGTTGTTCGTTTTTCTAGTGCTGAGTTGTCTGAGTTGCTTGTAGATTTTGGAGATTAATTCTTTGTCTGTTGTTTCATTTGCTATGATTTTCTCCCACTCTGTGGGGTGTCTGTGCAGCTTTTTTGTAATTTCTTTAGCTGTACAAAAGCTTTTAAGTTTCATTAGGTCCCACATGTTCATTTGTCTTTTTAGTTCCACTATTCTAGTAGGTGGGTCAGAGAAGATCTTGCTTTGATTGATGTCCTTGAGGGTTTTGCCTATATTCTCCTCTAAGAGTTTGATGGTTTCTGGCCTTACATTTAAGTCTTTAATCCATTTTGAGTTGATCTTTGTGTATGGTGTCAGGGTATGTTCCAACTTCATTTTCTTGCATGTAGCTGTCCAATTTTCCCAGCACCATTTGTTGAAGAGGCTGTCTTTGTCCCATTTTATAGTTTCTCCTCCTTTGTCAAAAATAAGGTACCCATAGATGCGTGGGTTTATCTCTGGGTTCTCGATCTTGTTCCATTGGTTGATATTTCTGTTTTTGTGCCAGTACCATACTGTCTTGATGACTGTTGCTTTGTAGTAGAGTCTGAAGTTGGGGAGGCTGATCCCCCCAGCTCCATTCTTCTTCCTGAGGATTGCTTGGCTATTCGAGGTCTTTTGTGTTTCCATATGAACTGTGTTATTCGTTGGTCTAGTTCTTTGAAGAATGCTATTGGAAGTTTGATAGGGGTCGCATTGAATCTGTAGATGACATTTGGTAGTATGGTCATTTTCACAATATTGATTCTCCCGACCCAGGAACACGGAATATTTCTCCATCTGTTTAACTCTTCTTTAATGTCTCTCATGAGTGTCTTGTAATTTTCTTTGTACAGTTCTTTTGTTTCTTTGGGTAGGTTTATTCCTAGATATTTGATTCTTTTGGTTGCAATGGTGAAGGGGATTGCCTCTTTGATTTCATTTTCTAATTTTTCACTGTTTGTGTATAGGAATGCCAGTGATTTCTGTATATTGATTTTGTATCCTGCGACTTTGCTGAATTCGCTGATTAACTCTAGTAGTTTTGTAACCGTGTCTTTGGGATTTTCTATGTATAATATCATGTCATCTGCAAATAGAGAGAGTTTGACTTCTTCTTTTCCAATCTGGATTCCTTTGATTTCTTTCTCTTCTCTTATTGCTATTGCTAGAACTTCCAGGACTATGTTGAATAAGAGTGGTGAAAGTGGACACCCTGTCTTGTTCCTGATCTTAGAGGGAATACTTTGAGTTTTTCACCATTGAGGATAATGTTCGCTGTGGGCTTCTCATATATGGCTTTCACTATGTTAAGATAAGTTCCTTCTATGCCCATTTTTTGAAGAGTTTTTATCATAAATGGATGCTGTACTTTGTCAAAGGCTTTTTCTGCATCTATTGAGTTGATCTTTGTGTATGGTGTCAGGGTATGTTCCAACTTCATTTTCTTGCATGTAGCTGTCCAATTTTCCCAGCACCATTTGTTGAAGAGGCTGTCTTTGTCCCATTTTATAGTTTCTCCTCCTTTGTCAAAAATAAGGTACCCATAGATGCGTGGGTTTATCTCTGGGTTCTCGATCTTGTTCCATTGGTTGATATTTCTGTTTTTGTGCCAGTACCATACTGTCTTGATGACTGTTGCTTTGTAGTAGAGTCTGAAGTTGGGGAGGCTGATCCCCCCAGCTCCATTCTTCTTCCTGAGGATTGCTTGGCTATTCGAGGTCTTTTGTGTTTCCATATGAACTGTGTTATTCGTTGGTCTAGTTCTTTGAAGAATGCTATTGGAAGTTTGATAGGGGTCGCATTGAATCTGTAGATGACATTTGGTAGTATGGTCATTTTCACAATATTGATTCTCCCGACCCAGGAACACGGAATATTTCTCCATCTGTTTAACTCTTCTTTAATGTCTCTCATGAGTGTCTTGTAATTTTCTTTGTACAGTTCTTTTGTTTCTTTGGGTAGGTTTATTCCTAGATATTTGATTCTTTTGGTTGCAATGGTGAAGGGGATTGCCTCTTTGATTTCATTTTCTAATTTTTCACTGTTTGTGTATAGGAATGCCAGTGATTTCTGTATATTGATTTTGTATCCTGCGACTTTGCTGAATTCGCTGATTAACTCTAGTAGTTTTGTAACCGTGTCTTTGGGATTTTCTATGTATAATATCATGTCATCTGCAAATAGAGAGAGTTTGACTTCTTCTTTTCCAATCTGGATTCCTTTGATTTCTTTCTCTTCTTTTATTGCTATTGCTAGAACTTCCAGGACTATGTTGAATAAGAGTGGTGAAAGTGGACACCCTGTCTTGTTCCTGATCTTAGAGGGAATACTTTGAGTTTTTCACCATTGAGGATAATGTTCGCTGTGGGCTTCTCATATATGGCTTTCACTATGTTAAGATAAGTTCCTTCTATGCCCATTTTTTGAAGAGTTTTTATCATAAATGGATGCTGTACTTTGTCAAAGGCTTTTTCTGCATCTATTGAGATGATCATGTGATTTTTGTCTTTCAATTTGTTGATATGGTGTATCACATTGATTGATTTGTGGATGTTGAAGAATCCTTGCATGCCTGGGATGAACCCAACTTGATCGTGATGAATGAGCTTTTTGATGTGTTGCTGAATTCTGTTTGCTAGGATTTTGTTGAGGATTTTGGCATCTAGATTCATCAGTGAAATTGGCCTATAATTTTCTTTTTTTGTGATGTCTTTGCCTGGCTTTGGTATCAAGGTGATGGTGGCTTCTTAGAATGTGTTTGGAAGTGTTCCTTCCTGGGCAATTTTTTGGAAGAGTTTTAGAAGGACAGGCATTAGCTCTTCTTTAAATGTTTGGTAGAATTCACTTGTGAAACCATCTGGCCCTGGGCTTTTATTTTTGGGTAGATTTTTGATCACAGGGTCGATTTCTGAGCTTGTGATTGGCTTGTTCATAGTTTCTATTTCTTCCTGGTTGAGTCTTGGGAGATTAATCTTCTCTAAGAAACTGTCCATTTCTTCCAGGTTGTCCAGTTTGTTGCCATAGAGTTGTTCATAATAGTCTCTTATAATCCTTTGGATTTCTGCATTATCCGTTGTAATCTCTCCTTTTTCATTTTTGATTTTGGTGATCTGGTTCTTCTCTCTCTTTTTCTTGATGAGTCTGGCCAGTGGTGTGTCGATTTTATTGACTTTTTCGAAGAACCAGCTTTTTGTTTTATTTATCTTTACTATTGTTTCTTTTGTTTCTTTTTCCTTTATTTCTGCTCTGATCTTTATGATTTCCCTTCTTCTGCTGGCTTTGGGGTGTTTTTGTTCTTCTTTCTCCAGTTGTTTTAAGCGTAAGGTAAGGTCGTCTGTTTGAGATTTTCCTAGTTTCTTGAGGTGGGATTGTATTGCTATAAACTTCCCTCTTAGAACTGCTTTTGCAGTATCCCATAGTTTTTGCACTGTCGTGTGTTCATTGTCATTTTCTTCTAGGAATTTTTTTATTTCTCCTTTGATTTCCTCAATGATCAGTTGGTTTTTTAGGTATGTGTTGTTTAATCTCCATGTGTTTGTGTTTTTAGAGGTTTTTTTCCTGTAGTTGATCTCTAGTCTCACTGCATTGTGGTCCGAGAAGATGGTTGATAGAATTTCAGTTTTCTTGAATTGACTGAGGATTGATTTGTGGCCTAAGATGTGTTCTATCCTGGAGAATGTTCCATGAGCACTTGAGAAGAAAGTGTATTCTTCTGCTTTTGGATGGAAAGTCCTAAAGATATCAATGAGGTCCATTTCTTCTAGTGTGGCATTTAAGGCTTGTGTTTCTTTATTAATTTTCTGTTTGGATGATCTGTCCATTGGTGTGAGAGGAGTGTTAAAGTCTTCTACTATGATTGTGTTAGTGTCGATGTCTTCTTTTTTGCCAGCTCTTGTACTGTACTACTGCACTTTTCAAGGTAAAGGTTAAAAAATATTTACTTTTTATGTTTGTTTTTATTTATTATTTATTTGAAAAGAATTATAAACCTATTACAGTACAGTACTATATAGCCAATTGTGTTAGTTGGGTACCTAAGCTAACTTTGTTGCTTTGTTGCTTTGTTGGACTTAGGAACAAACTGGAGAAGGAAATGGCAACCCATTCCAGTATTCTTGCCTGGAAAATTCCATGAATGGAGAAGCCTGGAGAGAGTCACAGTCCATGGGGTCTTAAATACATATAAAGGATATATGTATGGCTCAGTGATGAGGAATCTGTCTTCAGTGCAGGAAGCCTGGGTTCCATCCTGGGTTGGGAAGAGCCCCCTGGAGGAGGGCATGGCAACCCACTCCAGTGTTTTTTTGGCCTTTTATTGATTATTTATTTCTTTTCATCCATCTTTATTCTTTGGCCTGTGTGGGCCTCCCATTGCAGTGGCCTCTCTTGTAGCAGAACACTGACTCTGGGCACATGCGTTCCCGAGCATTGGCTCGCAATTGGACACACCGGTCCAGCTGCTCCGCGGCACATGGGATCTTCCTGGGCCAGGGATTGAACTGGTTTTTTAGTTTTTGAGGTGGGATTGTATTGCTATAAACTTCGCTGTTTGCAGTATCATAGTTTTTGCACTGTCGTGTTCATTGTCATTTTCTTCTAGGAATTGTTTTTCTCCTTTGATTTCCTCAATGATCAGTTGGTTTTTTAGGTATGTGTTGTTTAATCTCCATGGGTTGTTGTTTTTAGAGGTTTTTCCTGTAGTTGATCTCTAGTCTCACTGCATTGTGGTCCGAGAAGATGGTTGATAGAATTTCAGTTTTCTTGAATTGACTGAGGATTGATTTGTGGCCTAAGATGTGTTCTATCCTGGAGAATGTTCCATGAGCACTTGAGAAGAAAGTGTATTCTTCTGCTTTTGGATGGAAAGTCCTAAAGATATCAATGAGGTCCATTTCTTCTAGTGTGGCATTTAAGGCTTGTGTTTCTTTATTAATTTTCTGTTTGGATGATCTGTCCATTGGTGTGAGAGGAGTGTTAAAGTCTTCTACTATGATTGTGTTAGTGTCGATGTCTTCTTTTTTGCCAGCTCTTGTACTGTACTACTGCACTTTTCAAGGTAAAGGTTAAAAAATATTTACTTTTTATGTTTGTTTTTATTTATTATTTATTTGAAAAGAATTATAAACCTATTACAGTACAGTACTATATAGCCAATTGTGTTAGTTGGGTACCTAAGCTAACTTTGTTGCTTTGTTGCTTTGTTGGACTTAGGAACAAACTGGAGAAGGAAATGGCAACCCATTCCAGTATTCTTGCCTGGAAAATTCCATGAATGGAGAAGCCTGGAGAGAGTCACAGTCCATGGGGTCTTAAATACATATAAAGGATATATGTATGGCTCAGTGATGAGGAATCTGTCTTCAGTGCAGGAAGCCTGGGTTCCATCCTGGGTTGGGAAGAGCCCCCTGGAGGAGGGCATGGCAACCCACTCCAGTGTTTTTTTTTTGGCCTTTTATTGATTATTTATTTCTTTTCATCCATCTTTATTCTTTGGCCTGTGTGGGCCTCCCATTGCAGTGGCCTCTCTTGTAGCAGAACACTGACTCTGGGCACATGCGTTCCCGAGCATTGGCTCGCAATTGGACACACCGGTCCAGCTGCTCCGCGGCACATGGGATCTTCCTGGGCCAGGGATTGAACTGGTACCCCTTGAACTGCAAGGTGGCCTCTTTACCCACTAGACCACCAGGGAAGCCCCCACTCCAGTGTTCTTGCCGGGAGAATTCCATGAACAGTGGAGCCTGGCTGGCTCCTTTTTGTTAACTCCAGTCACTACCTCCTGACGGTGAGCACTATCCTGATTTCTAACTGCGTAGATTAAGGTGTTCCTGTTGTTGAACAATACAACAACTATTCTTTCCAGTGGTAGTTTATTTTATTTATCTCAGGTCTTAAACAGTGACTTTTAAAATCATTCTGAGCTCCATGGCACCTGATTTGAACAATGCGTGCATTCTCTCGATCGCAAGAGATATATATTTTTTGAATCAAATTTTGGTGAGATAAGTAGATTTTTCCCATGGTAGTGACTGGGGTGGTGGTGGGGAATACTGAGTGTAATATGATGAGCGTTTATGCAGTGAACTTCATCAGCGATGGGTATGCTGTGGTGCCCTAAACTGTGAAACTTTAAATGCATCAGCTGTCTTCCTCACTTAATCTAGAGTTACTTCTAGTTATTTGAAAAGCTAAACTGCAGTAAACATTTAGACAGCGGTTTGTGGTTGGAAATTGGTGGTAGTCATTGGCTGCCTTCTCAGTGTGTCTGTGTGTGTGCGTGTGTGTGTGTGTGAGTACAGTGATGTGTGATGGAAAGAATGTCATGTGGGCACATATACTCTGCAAAAACGAGGTCTGCTGCCCTGAACGATGCTGTTTCTATTTAAAAGAGTAAACTCTACAAATATTGTGTATAGATCACTGTTTCTTTCTCACACCAGAAGCATTTAATCGACACCTTTAGCTTGTCTATCTTTTCTCACTGTTACCTGGACTTCTGTCTTACTGCTAGTAAGGCCTCGGTTAAGTTTCTTACAAAAATAAAACCTAATTTTCTGCTGGATTAGCATTTATGTCATTTAAATTCTCTCTGTTTTACTTTTACAAAACCTCTAAACGTAGTAGAAACTTCAGCATAGAAAAAAAAAATAAAACCAAATAAAATCAGAAATTTTCATCCAGAATTAAAATATAATTAAGCAGCTCAAGAAAAGTTATGTGGAGCCAGGGATTGAACTGGTACCCCTTGAACTGCAAGGTGGCCTCTTTACCCACTAGACCACCAGGGAAGCCCCCACTCCAGTGTTCTTGCCGGGAGAATTCCATGAACAGTGGAGCCTGGCTGGCTCCTTTTTGTTAACTCCAGTCACTACCTCCTGACGGTGAGCACTATCCTGATTTCTAACTGCGTAGATTAAGGTGTTCCTGTTGTTGAACAATACAACAACTATTCTTTCCAGTGGTAGTTTATTTTATTTATCTCAGGTCTTAAACAGTGACTTTTAAAATCATTCTGAGCTCCATGGCACCTGATTTGAACAATGCGTGCATTCTCTCGATCGCAAGAGATATATATTTTTTGAATCAAATTTTGGTGAGATAAGTAGATTTTTCCCATGGTAGTGACTGGGGTGGTGGTGGGGAATACTGAGTGTAATATGATGAGCGTTTATGCAGTGAACTTCATCAGCGATGGGTATGCTGTGGTGCCCTAAACTGTGAAACTTTAAATGCATCAGCTGTCTTCCTCACTTAATCTAGAGTTACTTCTAGTTATTTGAAAAGCTAAACTGCAGTAAACATTTAGACAGCGGTTTGTGGTTGGAAATTGGTGGTAGTCATTGGCTGCCTTCTCAGTGTGTCTGTGTGTGTGCGTGTGTGTGTGTGTGAGTACAGTGATGTGTGATGGAAAGAATGTCATGTGGGCACATATACTCTGCAAAAACGAGGTCTGCTGCCCTGAACGATGCTGTTTCTATTTAAAAGAGTAAACTCTACAAATATTGTGTATAGATCACTGTTTCTTTCTCACACCAGAAGCATTTAATCGACACCTTTAGCTTGTCTATCTTTTCTCACTGTTACCTGGACTTCTGTCTTACTGCTAGTAAGGCCTCGGTTAAGTTTCTTACAAAAATAAAACCTAATTTTCTGCTGGATTAGCATTTATGTCATTTAAATTCTCTCTGTTTTACTTTTACAAAACCTCTAAACGTAGTAGAAACTTCAGCATAGAGAAAATACAAATCAGAAATCATCCAAAAGGAATGGCCTTCTAAAAATAAAGATACAGGATGTTTTTCTTGTTCACTATATTTTTTGAACAGGTCCAGAATTAAAATATAATTAAGCAGCTCAAGAAAAGTTATGTGGATTATAGACTCTATAAAATATTGACTCTTATTTTTAATATTGTTGGTCTGAAAAAATGGTATGATTTTTAAAAATAAAAGTCAAATTTTCCCTTGATTGATTTTTTCTAAATTGTAATCAGTTCTCTCTTGAAGACCTGCTCATGCAACCAGTTTGCCAGTTCACAGTATCATAAAGATTGGCAGGATTTGCTATAATATAGATCAACTGGAATGAAATACATTTTGTGGTCTGATAAACTGTGCCTAATTGGGTAACTGAAGGGCAAAGGAGCATGCTTAATTGGTAAAATTTGCTATTCCATTTATGCTACTGATTCCATGTGTTATGAAGATATCACAAATATTTTAAAGCAGTGTTTCTTCAAGGGTGTATTTGTGGGTATCCTCTGACGACCATTTGGCTGATGTTTCCACAACAGTCATTCACGTCATCCTAAAGCGTCTAAATGTTCCAGAACCTGGATGCCTGGTTGGTTGGTCAGTCAACTCTCTCTTTGTTCATTTCAGTCTAACACACTTCATTAAACACCTCTTCAAAGTACCAGGCATGGGACTGATGGTAAGAATGCAAAGATCAATGAGATAGTTTTCCTGACTTTAAAGACTTAACACCTTCAGGGCAATCAGAGAAATCTAGTATCACTCCCCGAGATCTTTCATGAACTTCCTGAAGGTCTGTGGAAGTCACGTTCAGATCTTGGGACATCTGCATGAAGCCAGGACTTGCTCTTTGTTTTCCATTAGGATAGATGGTGTGAGGATAAGAAAGTTGTGGATACAGTAGGACTATGTACCTTTTCTCTGTTACTGGACTTCTGTCTTACTGCTAGTAAGGCCTCGGTTAAGTTTCTTACAAAATAAAACCTAATTTTCTGCTGGATTAGCATTTATGTCATTTAAATTCTCTCTGTTTTACTTTTACAAAACCTCTAAACGTAGTAGAAACTTCAGCATAGAGAAAATACAAATCAGAAATCATCCAAAAGGAATGGCCTTCTAAAAATAAAGATACAGGATGTTTTTCTTGTTCACTATATTTTTTGAACAGGTCCAGAATTAAAATATAATTAAGCAGCTCAAGAAAAGTTATGTGGATTATAGACTCTATAAAATATTGACTCTTATTTTTAATATTGTTGGTCTGAAAAAATGGTATGATTTTTAAAAATAAAAGTCAAATTTTCCCTTGATTGATTTTTCTAAATTGTAATCAGTTCTCTCTTGAAGACCTGCTCATGCAACCAGTTTGCCAGTTCACAGTATCATAAAGATTGGCAGGATTTGCTATAATATAGATCAACTGGAATGAAATACATTTTGTGGTCTGATAAACTGTGCCTAATTGGGTAACTGAAGGGCAAAGGAGCATGCTTAATTGGTAAAATTTGCTATTCCATTTATGCTACTGATTCCATGTGTTATGAAGATATCACAAATATTTTAAAGCAGTGTTTCTTCAAGGGTGTATTTGTGGGTATCCTCTGACGACCATTTGGCTGATGTTTCCACAACAGTCATTCACGTCATCCTAAAGCGTCTAAATGTTCCAGAACCTGGATGCCTGGTTGGTTGGTCAGTCAACTCTCTCTTGTTCATTTCAGTCTAACACACTTCATTAAACACCTCTTCAAAGTACCAGGCATGGGACTGATGGTAAGAATGCAAAGATCAATGAGATAGTTTTCCTGACTTTAAAGACTTAACACCTTCAGGGCAATCAGAGAAATCTAGTATCACTCCCCGAGATCTTTCATGAACTTCCTGAAGGTCTGTGGAAGTCACGTTCAGATCTTGGGACATCTGCATGAAGCCAGGACTTGCTCTTTGTTTTCCATTAGGATAGATGGTGTGAGGATAAGAAAGTTGTGGATACAGTAGGACTATTATGGTGATTCTAAGCTGTCTGTATCATGAAAATAATCACAATGAAATAGATGCAATCATGACAGCTTATTCACAGAGAACATTTGGTACAGTATTTCATTTTACTAGTTAGGGAGCTTTGTCTTTAAAGAGAGATATTCAGAATCCAGAAAATATAAGGATAGAGCAAAATGGAAGAAGAAAGCATCTTTTTAAAAAAGAGGTGACTTGATTTCCTACTGGCATTAACCATCTCCTTTGAACCGCTAAGGAAAATAAAGCAATATTTTTCTTGGGCCGTATCCTAGGAGAGAAATGAACTGCTTGCTAACTGTGAATTATGCAGCTTTAATGCACTAGAGAAAAAATGTGCTTTTCTCAAGTGGCTTGAGAGTTAATGCCTGGCATTTCATCTAACGTGTGATGCTATATTAGAGTTTGCCACAAAGCCCCCTTCTTGCTCTTTGTTCTTGAAAGGTTTGTCGTCTCTGCTCCAAATTCTGTGAACCCCCCTTTTTTTCTAATGATTATAAAACAAATGTGGTAGTTACCTTGCTTTAGACTGTGTCTTCACATTTGTTATTAATCAAGAACATAATTACGTTTGCAGCAAGGAAAATAAATCATTTATCATGGCAGGCTCAGATGAGACGGTCCCAATTCATATGGTTATAAACCTACCAGCTGAGTCAAATCATTATCAGCAGTTCCATCATTCTGGGTCAACCTGGAGACAAAATGGAGAACTGTCAACACTGTTACTGGTTAGAAAGAAAAGATTTTATTTTTTACCACTTACTGGCATGACGAACAGTGAAATATCCCATAGAGGTATGCCAAGAGAATATTTCCACTTAATATGCAATGACGGCCATGTGGGCATTGAGTACATAAAAATGATAAGAAATAACACAGGAGGTGGCCATTGAGGGAAGATGAGCATTCTTTGGCTTCAGGTCTGACCTTGTGCCCTTTTAACCCCCAGATAGCCATTGGCATGACCTGAGAAGCCAGATCAGACATTGTATGCAGACATTGTTTAGAGGTTGCTTGAAGCAACCACAGTAATAAACACTGGGTCTCTGTCAGCCAGAAGAATGTAAATATTTAAAGGGTCCAATGGGCTGAGCTGTTTTAAGAGCCTTCTGTTTATAGTCATTCCCTGAAGTAAATGTTTCCTATTATACAGACAGCATGTAGTCAGATATTGAACTTCACTGTCTGGCTAAGGGAACACAAAGACTGTAAAACCTGGCAGTCTTGGATTCCTTGGCTATTTCTTCAATATTCAGCCAGCCTTTCCCTCACATCTTTTCTGCCATGAGGGTTGCTCCCATGGCAGGTCCCATGTGGTGCTGGCTTTTTTGAGCTAATGCACATGACTTAGAGTGTTGCAATCTGAATCACCTCTAACTGCCTGCTTGGGTTTTTAAACAGTGATTGTACTTGAAATAAATATGTTAGCTCTGAACAGATAACCTTCAGGTCCCAATAGCTTCCCAGGGTCAATTTCACTTTCATTGGACCAAGAGATCATTTTATAGTAGAATCATTTCTGACAATTCCCAAGGGATGGTAAAACCCCCACATATTAGAGTTTGCCACAAAGCCCCTTCTTGCTCTTTGTTCTTGAAAGGTTTGTCGTCTCTGCTCCAAATTCTGTGAACCCCCCTTTTTTTCTAATGATTATAAAACAAATGTGGTAGTTACCTTGCTTTAGACTGTGTCTTCACATTTGTTATTAATCAAGAACATAATTACGTTTGCAGCAAGGAAAATAAATCATTTATCATGGCAGGCTCAGATGAGACGGTCCCAATTCATATGGTTATAAACCTACCAGCTGAGTCAAATCATTATCAGCAGTTCCATCATTCTGGGTCAACCTGGAGACAAAATGGAGAACTGTCAACACTGTTACTGGTTAGAAAGAAAAGATTTTATTTTTTACCACTTACTGGCATGACGAACAGTGAAATATCCCATAGAGGT
Organism: Tragulus kanchil; assembly: GCA_022376925.1. NCBI lineage: Eukaryota > Metazoa > Chordata > Mammalia > Artiodactyla > Tragulidae > Tragulus > Tragulus kanchil. The sequence continues at coordinate 58,458,080 of JAIOJX010000026.1, forward strand.
ATGCCAAGAGAATATTTCCACTTAATATGCAATGACGGCCATGTGGGCATTGAGTACATAAAAATGATAAGAAATAACACAGGAGGTGGCCATTGAGGGAAGATGAGCATTCTTTGGCTTCAGGTCTGACCTTGTGCCCTTTTAACCCCCAGATAGCCATTGGCATGACCTGAGAAGCCAGATCAGACATTGTATGCAGACATTGTTTAGAGGTTGCTTGAAGCAACCACAGTAATAAACACTGGGTCTCTGTCAGCCAGAAGAATGTAAATATTTAAAGGGTCCAATGGGCTGAGCTGTTTTAAGAGCCTTCTGTTTATAGTCATTCCCTGAAGTAAATGTTTCCTATTATACAGACAGCATGTAGTCAGATATTGAACTTCACTGTCTGGCTAAGGGAACACAAAGACTGTAAAACCTGGCAGTCTTGGATTCCTTGGCTATTTCTTCAATATTCAGCCAGCCTTTCCCTCACATCTTTTCTGCCATGAGGGTTGCTCCCATGGCAGGTCCCATGTGGTGCTGGCTTTTTTGAGCTAATGCACATGACTTAGAGTGTTGCAATCTGAATCACCTCTAACTGCCTGCTTGGGTTTTTAAACAGTGATTGTACTTGAAATAAATATGTTAGCTCTGAACAGATAACCTTCAGGTCCCAATAGCTTCCCAGGGTCAATTTCACTTTCATTGGACCAAGAGATCATTTTATAGTAGAATCATTTCTGACAATTCCCAAGGGATGGTAAAACCCCCACATATTTTGATTGCTTAGCCAGAGAGATGGTTCTGAATCAATCAAGCTTTTTTTTTTTTTTGGCTAGTATCATGTTTTACACATACTTTAGATCATAAACCTTTTGCTCTCAGTTTAATTTTGATTGCCTCAAGTTCTTTGCCTTCATATGGTGTTTATGTGAACATTGATCCAGCTTTCAGGCAGTAAAATGTTTGCTGGTAACATTGATCTCATTTTTCTTTACGTAGCATAGGCAGTGATGAATAGCAGTATAGCAATCACGTTCTATGACCTTGCACTCTTGGTCTGGGTATGGCAGTCACTCCATCATTGGGTCAAATGCATATTGAATGAATGAATGGATGGGGCCCATGTTATCAGAAAATAAGGTGTAAAATTGGATTATGGAAAGGAATGGGTTATTTGAGCAGCAGAGCAGGGATTGCATCTATGGGGTCACGTTTCTTCCCTGGTACCTTTTCCAAATTTGCCGTTCTCAATACTCTTCTCTTCTGATGTTTTTCTTCCTGTACCATTGCTTTGTGAAATTAGGATGAAGCCTCATTCAATTTCAAGAACTTCATGTGCATCAATTAATATATATCAATTGAATGATAATTATTACAAGACATATTGTCATTTTCTGTGACTTCTCTAACAAATTACCATAGACTTTGGGGCTAAAAATAACACCCATGTATTATCTTGCTATGTTCTCATATATCCCAAAAGCAAAAGCAGCATGTAGTCAGATATTGAACTTCACTGTCTGGCTAAGGGAACACAAAGACTGTAAAACCTGGCAGTCTTGGATTCCTTGGCTATTTCTTCAATATTCAGCCAGCCTTTCCCTCACATCTTTTCTGCCATGAGGGTTGCTCCCATGGCAGGTCCCATGTGGTGCTGGCTTTTTTGAGCTAATGCACATGACTTAGAGTGTTGCAATCTGAATCACCTCTAACTGCCTGCTTGGGTTTTTAAACAGTGATTGTACTTGAAATAAATATGTTAGCTCTGAACAGATAACCTTCAGGTCCCAATAGCTTCCCAGGGTCAATTTCACTTTCATTGGACCAAGAGATCATTTTATAGTAGAATCATTTCTGACAATTCCCAAGGGATGGTAAAACCCCCACATATTTTGATTGCTTAGCCAGAGAGATGGTTCTGAATCAATCAAGCTTTTTTTTTTTTTTGGCTAGTATCATGTTTTACACATACTTTAGATCATAAACCTTTTGCTCTCAGTTTAATTTTGATTGCCTCAAGTTCTTTGCCTTCATATGGTGTTTATGTGAACATTGATCCAGCTTTCAGGCAGTAAAATGTTTGCTGGTAACATTGATCTCATTTTTCTTTACGTAGCATAGGCAGTGATGAATAGCAGTATAGCAATCACGTTCTATGACCTTGCACTCTTGGTCTGGGTATGGCAGTCACTCCATCATTGGGTCAAATGCATATTGAATGAATGAATGGATGGGGCCCATGTTATCAGAAAATAAGGTGTAAAATTGGATTATGGAAAGGAATGGGTTATTTGAGCAGCAGAGCAGGGATTGCATCTATGGGGTCACGTTTCTTCCCTGGTACCTTTTCCAAATTTGCCGTTCTCAATACTCTTCTCTTCTGATGTTTTTCTTCCTGTACCATTGCTTTGTGAAATTAGGATGAAGCCTCATTCAATTTCAAGAACTTCATGTGCATCAATTAATATATATCAATTGAATGATAATTATTACAAGACATATTGTCATTTTCTGTGACTTCTCTAACAAATTACCATAGACTTTGGGGCTAAAAATAACACCCATGTATTATCTCACAGATTGTAGATTAGAAATTCTGATAGGCTTGGCTGGGCTCTCTGCTTAGCCTCTATAAACCTAAAAATCAAGATATCAGCTGAGCTGCTTTATCATGTGGAAGACTTGGCCGTTAACTCACTTCAAGGTTATTCAATTCAAAATTCAGTTCCTTGTGGTTGTAGGACTGAGGTCCTTGTTGCTTCTCTGACTGTGAGCCAGGGGTTACTCTCTGCTCCTAGAGGCTGCCAACATTCCTTCTCATGCAGACCCCTCCACCTACAAACTAGTAGCAGAATTAGTTCATGCTTCGAATCTCTCTGACTTCCCCTCTGGCATCCAGTCTGATCACTTCACGGCAAATAGATGGGGATACAATGGAAACAGTGAACCTTTATTTTCTTGGGCTCCAGAATCATGGCAGATGGTAACTACAGCCATGAAATTATAAGATGCTTGCTCCTTAGAAGAAAGGCTATGACAAGAAAGCATATTAAAAAGCAGAGATACACTTTGCTGAAAAGGACATATAGTCAAAGCTATGATTTCTCCAGGAGTCATGTATGGCTGTTAAAGTTGGACTATAAGGAAGGCTGAGTACCAAAGAATTAATGCTTTCAAGCTGTGGTTCTGGAGAAGACACTTGAGAGTCCTCTGGACAGCAAAGAGATCAAATCAGTCAAGCCTAAAGGAAATCAACTCTGAATATTCATTAAAAGGACTGATACTGAAGCTGAAGCTCCAATACTTTGGAGCTTCACCTGATTGAAGAACCATTGGGAAAGACCCTGATTCAGGGAAAGATTGAAGGTAGGAGGAGACAACAGGGGATGAGATGGTTGGATAATGTCACTGATTCAATGGACATGAGTTTGAGCAAACTTAGGAGATGGTGAAGGACAGGGAAGTGTGGTTTTCTGTAGTTGATAGGTTTGCAGAGTCAGACATGGTTTAGAGACTGAACAACTGCCACACTGGGAGCAAAAGAAAATTAGGATGAAGCCTCATTCAATTTCAAGAACTTCATGTGCATCAATTAATATATATCAATTGAATGATAATTATTACAAGACATATTGTCATTTTCTGTGACTTCTCTAACAAATTACCATAGACTTTGGGGCTAAAAATAACACCCATGTATTATCTCACAGATTGTAGATTAGAAATTCTGATAGGCTTGGCTGGGCTCTCTGCTTAGCCTCTATAAACCTAAAAATCAAGATATCAGCTGAGCTGCTTTATCATGTGGAAGACTTGGCCGTTAACTCACTTCAAGGTTATTCAATTCAAAATTCAGTTCCTTGTGGTTGTAGGACTGAGGTCCTTGTTGCTTCTCTGACTGTGAGCCAGGGGTTACTCTCTGCTCCTAGAGGCTGCCAACATTCCTTCTCATGCAGACCCCTCCACCTACAAACTAGTAGCAGAATTAGTTCATGCTTCGAATCTCTCTGACTTCCCCTCTGGCATCCAGTCTGATCACTTCACGGCAAATAGATGGGGATACAATGGAAACAGTGAACCTTTATTTTCTTGGGCTCCAGAATCATGGCAGATGGTAACTACAGCCATGAAATTATAAGATGCTTGCTCCTTAGAAGAAAGGCTATGACAAGAAAGCATATTAAAAAGCAGAGATACACTTTGCTGAAAAAGGACATATAGTCAAAGCTATGATTTCTCCAGGAGTCATGTATGGCTGTTAAAGTTGGACTATAAGGAAGGCTGAGTACCAAAGAATTAATGCTTTCAAGCTGTGGTTCTGGAGAAGACACTTGAGAGTCCTCTGGACAGCAAAGAGATCAAATCAGTCAAGCCTAAAGGAAATCAACTCTGAATATTCATTAAAAGGACTGATACTGAAGCTGAAGCTCCAATACTTTGGAGCTTCACCTGATTGAAGAACCATTGGGAAAGACCCTGATTCAGGGAAAGATTGAAGGTAGGAGGAGACAACAGGGGATGAGATGGTTGGATAATGTCACTGATTCAATGGACATGAGTTTGAGCAAACTTAGGAGATGGTGAAGGACAGGGAAGTGTGGTTTTCTGTAGTTGATAGGTTTGCAGAGTCAGACATGGTTTAGAGACTGAACAACTGCCACACTGGGAGAAAATCCTGTGTTAAAGGATTAGACCCCCCTGAATAATTTCCCTTTCTTAAGGTCAACTGAAAGTAACCTTATTGACACTGGCAAAATCCCATTTGCCCTATAATGTAATGTAACCACTGAAGTAACACCAGGGATTGAAGTCAGAGGATTCATCTTAGAATTCTGCCTAACCACAGTAGGTGAGGGGGAATAAATACCGGATTCACTGCAAAGAAAGTTGTTTTTTTTTTTTTTTCCTTTTTTAATTCACTGACAGGGCTGTGAATACCTCTACACAATATCATTCCTCCTTCTAAGCATCACAATCCAGATTTCAGCCTCATCCTCTTTGCTTCCAGAGTCTAAATGATGCTCTGACTCTCATATGGACTTAGTTACTCAGAGTGTCTTGGCGGCATTTCAGGAGCTCCTGGTCCTGACTCTGGCAGCTCTAGACTGGGAAGTATAATTTTTGAGATGCAAGAAAGAATCCCGAGGTTTTTTACACATTTTCAGTGAGGTTAAGCTTATAATTTTGTGTTTTTCTCAGCTGACGTGATTATTGGCTGAGATTAATCAGTTTCTCTGAAAAACCAGCTGGAAGTACCAGGCAGCAAGTGCTTCTTGATCTACTTCCCTCCCACCAAACTCTCCTGGCTTTGAGAATTCTAGGCTATTTTTCTTGAGCTACTTGGCAAGTTTTTGTGCTTTTAACTCCATGGCCCAGTAAATGCCATGTAGTAAATTCCATGCCCAGTAAAATACACCATCTTCTGCATCTATCATGCCTTTTCTTTGCCCAGTGTTTAACTGAAAGGAGCATGAACTTTTTGCCTTCCCTTGCTGAAATGAACACCTTTCCTGGTAGGAAGTAAGGTGACTTTATAATGTGGGAAGTCTTATTTGTAATTCAGGACAAGGAGGCTTAGGGGATCTCTTATTGCACCTTCTCCCTGCTGCAGTGATTTCATCCTGCTGCCGCAGATGGTTCTTCTTGAAATACTATTTGCATCAGCATGTCAGAACTCTCCCAAGCTCTGCAGTGGCTCTCTGCTGGCTGCTTAACCCATTCAGCACATCCTGGCCAAAGTCATTTTTCTCTGTTTTCCAGATTATAAACCTCTGTTATGCTCGAGTTGTATCTTAATATTTTCTCCCAGGTACTACTTCTGAATCTATCATACACCTTAGTGCTATACATCTTATGTTGTGTTATAATTTTGCTTTGCGTATTTGTTCTTTAGTAACCATGTGCATGTGTGCTAAGTCGCTTCAGTCGTGTCTGACTCTTGGAGACTCTATTGACTGTAACTTGCCAGGTTCCTCTGTTTATGAGATTCTCCAGGCATGGATACTGGAATGGGTTGCCATGCCCTCCTTCAGGGAATCTTCTTGACCCTGGGATAGAACATAAGTCTCAGGTCTCCTGCATCAGTAGGTGGCTTCTTTAGTAGTGGCACTACCTGGAAAGCAGTAACCACATCTACCCTCCCTTTATAACTTTGGGGTTTGCATAGGTCTGCCATGTGGTAAGTATTCAGTAAACATTGGTTGAATGGATTTGAATGTACTGTTACTGTTGTTTAATTGCTAAGCCATGTCCAACTCCTTTGTAACCCTGTGAACTGTAACCTACCAGGCTCCAGTGTCCATGATATTTACCAGGCAAGAGTACTGGAGTAGTCTGCCATTTCCTTCTCCAGGGCACCTTCTCAACCCAAGGATCAAATCCATATCTCATGTATTGCAGAGGAATTCTTTATCATTGACCCACCACAGATCCATAGTTTATTCCATAAATATTTACTGAGTCCCTATTGTGTTCCTGCACTGTACCAATGACAGAAAAATGCAAGATGAATAGAGGTGAATTCTGACCTTGAGAAGATCCTAGGTTCCTGGAGAAAGACATGGATTCCATAATTCTATGATGAGACTTCTTGTTGAGGTGTGTGTGAGGTATGAACACAGAAGTCAAAGAACTTGATGATGGGATAGGAGAAGGCTGGATAAGCACCTGGAGGAGGGGGTGTTTGAACATGTCTTAGCATGAGAGGGCATTGTAGTATGAGGCTTAGAGCTGGGACTGGAAATGGAGAAGCCATTCTGCGGGGAGAACGCAGGATGCGTGGAAGTGTAGCAGTGTATATATTAGGGTGTGGTAATTTTCTTTAGACTTCTGTCTCAGAACCATTGCATTGATGTTTTTAAAGTCGCCTTTTCCCAGTTCCGTTATGCTCGAGTTGTATCTTAATATTTTCTCCAGGTACTACTTCTGAATCTATCATACACCTTAGTGCTATACATCTTATGTTGTGTTATAATTTTGCTTTGCGTATTTGTTCTTTAGTAACCATGTGCATGTGTGCTAAGTCGCTTCAGTCGTGTCTGACTCTTGGAGACTCTATTGACTGTAACTTGCCAGGTTCCTCTGTTTATGAGATTCTCCAGGCATGGATACTGGAATGGGTTGCCATGCCCTCCTTCAGGGAATCTTCTTGACCCTGGGATAGAACATAAGTCTCAGGTCTCCTGCATCAGTAGGTGGCTTCTTTAGTAGTGGCACTACCTGGAAAGCAGTAACCACATCTACCCTCCCTTTATAACTTTGGGGTTTGCATAGGTCTGCCATGTGGTAAGTATTCAGTAAACATTGGTTGAATGGATTTGAATGTACTGTTACTGTTGTTTAATTGCTAAGCCATGTCCAACTCCTTTGTAACCCTGTGAACTGTAACCTACCAGGCTCCAGTGTCCATGATATTTACCAGGCAAGAGTACTGGAGTAGTCTGCCATTTCCTTCTCCAGGGCACCTTCTCAACCCAAGGATCAAATCCATATCTCATGTATTGCAGAGGAATTCTTTATCATTGACCCACCACAGATCCATAGTTTATTCCATAAATATTTACTGAGTCCCTATTGTGTTCCTGCACTGTACCAATGACAGAAAAATGCAAGATGAATAGAGGTGAATTCTGACCTTGAGAAGATCCTAGGTTCCTGGAGAAAGACATGGATTCCATAATTCTATGATGAGACTTCTTGTTGAGGTGTGTGTGAGGTATGAACACAGAAGTCAAAGAACTTGATGATGGGATAGGAGAAGGCTGGATAAGCACCTGGAGGAGGGGGTGTTTGAACATGTCTTAGCATGAGAGGGCATTGTAGTATGAGGCTTAGAGCTGGGACTGGAAATGGAGAAGCCATTCTGCGGGGAGAACGCAGGATGCGTGGAAGTGTAGCAGTGTATATATTAGGGTGTGGTGGCATCAGTGTAATGTGCCTTGTCTGTGAGAGCCACTGATGAAAATAAGGTAGTAAGGGTACATGGAAGGCAGGTTAGAAAAAGACTCGAATGCTTTGAGCTTTGCCAAGTAGCCAGTGAGCACCCTTGAAAGGGTTTTCAAGAAGTAACATGCTGAGATTAGTATTTCACTTTAGTTTTTCATATGAGCCATGGGAAGATGAGACTGTGACAGAATCTACTCCTGGCCAGGAAGCTCGCTGGAGGCACCTGGGCTCTTTGGAGCCCCAGCAGGATAGGCTGGAGAAGATGGAGACAGGGAAGGGCTCGTCTTACCTTGCCCTTCCCTGTTTGGGTGGCTGCACAGCCACCTGGATCTCAGCTCCTACACTCCTTCTGGCAGTAGAATCCTAGGTAAGCCTCCTACCAGGACCCTGCATCCCTGCTTCCGTGCTGACTGCTCCTTCTACATCATATTCCTCTCTACCTCATTGTGGCTTGAACCTCACTGCCTGTTCTTGAATATCTGATACCGTTTCCACTTCAAAACCTTCTCCCTCCCTCAAGTACATTTGGGGAACAATAAATATTTGATAGATTTAATCACTTGGTCCAAGGCTCTGTTCTTTCAATTTCTGGATTTACTGATTCTTGAAAGAATACAGAGAAAGATTTGACTCATCTGATTTCTTTACATGCCACCATTTATCTCCTCAAATAGGGCAACTTGAGATGCTGAAAATCCAGCTATTGAACATAAAGGAGGCATAGGAAACATTTAATACTCAACCTTCTTTCCTATGACTTGAGTGTCATAAACACTCAGTGTCAGTGCTTAAGAAGAGAAGTTGGGGCTTCCCTGGTGGTCCAGTGGGTAAGGACACCTCCTTGCAGTGCAAGGTGCCGGCTCGATCTCTGGCCTGGGAAGATCCCATGTGCCACGGGCGGCTGGACTGATATGTCCAATTACTGAGCCGGAGCTCTGGAGCGCATGTGCCCAGAGCCAGCGCTCTGCAACGACAGATGCCACCGCGATGAAAGATCGAATGCTTTGAGGGCTTTGCGCAGGATGCGTGGAAGTGTAGCAGTGTATATATTAGGGTGTGGTGGCATCAGTGTAATGTGCCTTGTCTGTGAGAGCCACTGATGAAAATAAGGTAGTAAGGGTACATGGAAGGCAGGTTAGAAAAAGACTCGAATGCTTTGAGCTTTGCCAAGTAGCCAGTGAGCACCCTTGAAAGGGTTTTCAAGAAGTAACATGCTGAGATTAGTATTTCACTTTAGTTTTTCATATGAGCCATGGGAAGATGAGACTGTGACAGAATCTACTCCTGGCCAGGAAGCTCGCTGGAGGCACCTGGGCTCTTTGGAGCCCCAGCAGGATAGGCTGGAGAAGATGGAGACAGGGAAGGGCTCGTCTTACCTTGCCCTTCCCTGTTTGGGTGGCTGCACAGCCACCTGGATCTCAGCTCCTACACTCCTTCTGGCAGTAGAATCCTAGGTAAGCCTCCTACCAGGACCCTGCATCCCTGCTTCCGTGCTGACTGCTCCTTCTACATCATATTCCTCTCTACCTCATTGTGGCTTGAACCTCACTGCCTGTTCTTGAATATCTGATACCGTTTCCACTTCAAAACCTTCTCCCTCCCTCAAGTACATTTGGGGAACAATAAATATTTGATAGATTTAATCACTTGGTCCAAGGCTCTGTTCTTTCAATTTCTGGATTTACTGATTCTTGAAAGAATACAGAGAAAGATTTGACTCATCTGATTTCTTTACATGCCACCATTTATCTCCTCAAATAGGGCAACTTGAGATGCTGAAAATCCAGCTATTGAACATAAAGGAGGCATAGGAAACATTTAATACTCAACCTTCTTTCCTATGACTTGAGTGTCATAAACACTCAGTGTCAGTGCTTAAGAAGAGAAGTTGGGGGCTTCCCCTGGTGGTCCAGTGGGTAAGGACACCTCCTTGCAGTGCAAGGGGTGCCGGCTCGATCTCTGGCCTGGGAAGATCCCATGTGCCACGGGGCGGCTGGACTGATATGTCCAATTACTGAGCCGGAGCTCTGGAGCGCATGTGCCCAGAGCCAGCGCTCTGCAACGACAGATGCCACCGCGATGGGAGGCCCACAGGAGCCAAAGAACAAAGACGGATGAAAAATAGAGAAATGAAAGACCAATAGAAGTGGCCCACCCACTCCCCTCCCTCCCCAACCCCCGCCCAAAATAAATAAATAAATCTTAAAAAAAAAAAAAGAGAGAAGTTGGGGGAACAAATTATAAAAACTAAAATGAAACCTGAGAAAATAAGACCCTGGGTAGGACAGTAACAAAAGGAAAGAGACTCAAAGAAAGTGGTTTCATGAAACTTTTTTAGCTCTACTTTATCTTTTGTTCTCCAAGGGTATATTTTTGCCAAGTTGGAAAATGATTTAATAGAGACTTTTTTTTATTGGAAAGGAAAACACCCTAACGAGTAAGTATTTTGAATAAAACAAACCCTTATAAATGATCATGGCAAATCAGAAATGTCCCAATGAGGCTTTTCTGGAGCTAAACCAATTCCAGAACCAATCCTGTTCCCCACCTCCCCACCCCCCCACTTAATCTCAGGCTCAGCCTGAGCTTTGATTTACAAATTTGTTTTTATTTCTGATTTATAGTACCTTAAAAATAAAAACAGAAAGAAGGCTTTTAAATAAAACTCTTGCTGGTTATTTTCAATTTAGTGTCTCCCTCTGTATTTGAAATTGATGTTCCCACAGGTACTCAATATTGCAAACAGTTCAGCCTGAGAAATTAGCATTACTTGTTTTCTTCATTCAATGTTAACAAAGCATTTTCTGTTTAGACCACACTTAACTCAGCATTGCCCACTGTTTCCCTCATGATCCTCTTGCAAAGTGATATTTTTCTTTGCAAAAAGTTGAGGAACAAGAGTACAAGTTCATTATAAGATGATATCAATACACATTTAATTCAGTAGCCAGCCAGTAAAAAGGATTTGCAAATTTTACTTCCCTGGAAAAGGTTGGGTTCAGTATTAACCTCTTCCCTATTATGCCACAGGAATGGGGAGTATTTTGGACCATGATTTTGCCTCTGAAACTCTTAGATTAGTATTTATACTAGTCTTAGAGAATGTATCATCATCTATAGCCTATCCTATAAGCCCAGCAGTGATGCCCGGGAGCCAGCGCTCCCTGCAACGACAGATGCCACCATGGAGCCCACAGGAGCCAAAGAACAAAGACTGATGAAAAATAGAGAAATGAAAGACCAATAGAAGTGGCCCACCCACTCCCCTCCCTCCCCAACCCCGCCCAAAATAAATAAATAAATCTTAAAAAAAAAAAGCAAAGAAGTTGGGGGAACAAATTATAAAAACTAAAATGAAACCTGAGAAAATAAGACCCTGGGTAGGACAGTAACAAAAGGAAAGAGACTCAAAGAAAGTGGTTTCATGAAACTTTTTTAGCTCTACTTTATCTTTTGTTCTCCAAGGGTATATTTTTGCCAAGTTGGAAAATGATTTAATAGAGACTTTTTATTGGAAAGGAAAACACCCTAACGAGTAAGTATTTTGAATAAAACAAACCCTTATAAATGATCATGGCAAATCAGAAATGTCCCAATGAGGCTTTTCTGGAGCTAAACCAATTCCAGAACCAATCCTGTTCCCCACCTCCCCACCCCCCCACTTAATCTCAGGCTCAGCCTGAGCTTTGATTTACAAATTTGTTTTTATTTCTGATTTATAGTACCTTAAAAATAAAAACAGAAAGAAGGCTTTTAAATAAAACTCTTGCTGGTTATTTTCAATTTAGTGTCTCCCTCTGTATTTGAAATTGATGTTCCCACAGGTACTCAATATTGCAAACAGTTCAGCCTGAGAAATTAGCATTACTTGTTTTCTTCATTCAATGTTAACAAAGCATTTTCTGTTTAGACCACACTTAACTCAGCATTGCCCACTGTTTCCCTCATGATCCTCTTGCAAAGTGATATTTTTTTCTTTGCAAAAAAGTTGAGGAACAAGAGTACAAGTTCATTATAAGATGATATCAATACACATTTAATTCAGTAGCCAGCCAGTAAAAAGGATTTGCAAATTTTACTTCCCTGGAAAAGGTTGGGTTCAGTATTAACCTCTTCCCTATTATGCCACAGGAATGGGGAGTATTTTGGACCATGATTTTGCCTCTGAAACTCTTAGATTAGTATTTATACTAGTCTTAGAGAATGTATCATCATCTATAGCCTATCCTATCTCCTACTGTAGCCTTAGGTTTTCAAGGACAAGATCTAAGATTCTTGGGGGAGTTGGTGGCAATGAGCATGATGCTGTGTGTCCAGTAGTTTCTCAGGGGTATTGCTTTGAGGAATCCACAGATGTATTTTCCTTGTGTTGCCTATGTAGCTTTCTCTGCTGGAAGGGAGTGAGAAATAGCTTGGGGAAGAAAGGAGTTATAGTATATTTAGATCATAGAGAGTTGGAGGGAACAATGGAAAATAAGAACCAGCAAAGGTCACACAGATCCTTCGGCATCTGGGCAAGAGTTTAAGGGAAAGATGTGCATGTATTAGAGATGGACATCTCTGTGTTGACAATGGAAAAATCTCGAAAGTCATGAAAGGAGAAATTGTTTCAGAGAGAAGGTTTCAGTGACAAAGAAGAATGGGAAAGAGATGAAGAAAAACCAAAATTCAGCCACAGAGGCTATCCATAGTGGGAGAACTAGTAGGAAACAAAGGCAGGAGATGTAAAACAAGGATGATGTAATCTGTAAAATTAAGAATAAGAGAGAGTTTCATGAGGCTCAGCACAGTGGTCCAGGAGAGTTGTCCAGGAAAAAAATGGGTAGGGGTTTGACCACGGGAAGTTACTGAGGATTGAAGAAAAAGAACCAAAGGATTTGCAGGCATAGAAGCCATTCCTAGGAGGATTAAGGAGAGATTGAGTGTTGAGGAAAGAAAGCAGTGGCCTGAAACTTTACTTAAAACATCTAGGAAGCTTCTTAAAAGTGTAGGTTCTTGCATGTGTACTAGGTCACTTTAGTTGTGTTTGGCACAGTTCTCATGATCCTCATTGCAAAGTGCATAATTAACTCAGCATTGCCCACTGTTTCCCTCATGATCCTCTTGCAAAGTGATATTTTTCTTTGCAAAGTTGAGGAACAAGAGTACAAGTTCATTATAAGATGATATCAATACACATTTAATTCAGTAGCCAGCCAGTAAAAAGGATTTGCAAATTTTACTTCCCTGGAAAAGGTTGGGTTCAGTATTAACCTCTTCCCTATTATGCCACAGGAATGGGGAGTATTTTGGACCATGATTTTGCCTCTGAAACTCTTAGATTAGTATTTATACTAGTCTTAGAGAATGTATCATCATCTATAGCCTATCCTATCTCCTACTGTAGCCTTAGGTTTTCAAGGACAAGATCTAAGATTCTTGGGGGAGTTGGTGGCAATGAGCATGATGCTGTGTGTCCAGTAGTTTCTCAGGGGTATTGCTTTGAGGAATCCACAGATGTATTTTCCTTGTGTTGCCTATGTAGCTTTCTCTGCTGGAAGGGAGTGAGAAATAGCTTGGGGAAGAAAGGAGTTATAGTATATTTAGATCATAGAGAGTTGGAGGGAACAATGGAAAATAAGAACCAGCAAAGGTCACACAGATCCTTCGGCATCTGGGCAAGAGTTTAAGGGAAAGATGTGCATGTATTAGAGATGGACATCTCTGTGTTGACAATGGAAAAATCTCGAAAGTCATGAAAGGAGAAATTGTTTCAGAGAGAAGGTTTCAGTGACAAAGAAGAATGGGAAAGAGATGAAGAAAAACCAAAATTCAGCCACAGAGGCTATCCATAGTGGGAGAACTAGTAGGAAACAAAGGCAGGAGATGTAAAACAAGGATGATGTAATCTGTAAAATTAAGAATAAGAGAGAGTTTCATGAGGCTCAGCACAGTGGTCCAGGAGAGTTGTCCAGGAAAAAAATGGGTAGGGGTTTGACCACGGGAAGTTACTGAGGATTGAAGAAAAAGAACCAAAGGATTTGCAGGCATAGAAGCCATTCCTAGGAGGATTAAGGAGAGATTGAGTGTTGAGGAAAGAAAGCAGTGGCCTGAAACTTTACTTAAAACATCTAGGAAGCTTCTTAAAAGTGTAGGTTCTTGCATGTGTACTAGGTCACTTTAGTTGTGTTTGGCACTATGGACTGTAGCCTGCCAGGTTCCTCTAGACAAGAATACTGGAGTGGGTCGCTCTCCTTCAAGAGATCTTCCTGACCCAGGGATTGAACCCTGGTCTCTTAGGTCTCCTGCATTGGCAAACAGCTTCCTTACCACTATTGCCACCTGGGAAGTGGCTTTATCCAAAGAAACTCTCATTTAGGAAGTCTGGCGTGGGCTAATACAGCTGCATTTTAAATTAACCATTCCTCCTGATTCTGAATTGTAGGTGCTCTGTTCACCACTTTTTGAGATATACTACTGCAGGAGCAACCAGTGTATCTTGACAATTTTTCTTTTTTTTTAATTCAGAAGTGAAGCAGAGAAAGCAAGTTCAATTCAATTGCTCAGTCATGTCTGATTCTTTGTGACGTCATGGACACCAGACTTCCCTGTCCTTCACCGTCTCCCAGAGCTTGTACAAACACATGTCCATTGACTCAGTGATGCCATCTAACATCATCCTCTGTCATCCCCTTCTCCCCCTTCTCCTCCTGTCTTCTATTTTTCCAAACATCAGGGTCTTTTCCAATGAGTTGTCTCTTTGCATTAGGAGGCCAAAGTATTGGAGCTTCAGGGAAACTTCCTTTTCTTTTCAGGGAAAGGAAGGCAAGAGAACAAATCAGTGGGGAGAAGTAACAGTGGGGTGATGCAGTCACCACATTAGGGGAAGTGATTCTGATTTATGCTTAAAGAGGAAGGTACCAGTGGTAGAAGGATAGGAACATGTATGAGACTAGTATCCTTAAGTTATTTCTTGGGGAAAGAAGAAGAATTTAGGAGTTGAGTTGATCTTTAGTGAGAGAGTTTCATGAGGCTCAGCACAGTGGTCCAGGAGAGTTGTCCAGGAAAAAAATGGGTAGGGGTTTGACCACGGGAAGTTACTGAGGATTGAAGAAAAAGAACCAAAGGATTTGCAGGCATAGAAGCCATTCCTAGGAGGATTAAGGAGAGATTGAGTGTTGAGGAAAGAAAGCAGTGGCCTGAAACTTTACTTAAAACATCTAGGAAGCTTCTTAAAAGTGTAGGTTCTTGCATGTGTACTAGGTCACTTTAGTTGTGTTTGGCACTATGGACTGTAGCCTGCCAGGTTCCTCTAGACAAGAATACTGGAGTGGGTCGCTCTCCTTCAAGAGATCTTCCTGACCCAGGGATTGAACCCTGGTCTCTTAGGTCTCCTGCATTGGCAAACAGCTTCCTTACCACTATTGCCACCTGGGAAGTGGCTTTATCCAAAGAAACTCTCATTTAGGAAGTCTGGCGTGGGCTAATACAGCTGCATTTTAAATTAACCATTCCTCCTGATTCTGAATTGTAGGTGCTCTGTTCACCACTTTTTGAGATATACTACTGCAGGAGCAACCAGTGTATCTTGACAATTTTTCTTTTTTTTTAATTCAGAAGTGAAGCAGAGAAAGCAAGTTCAATTCAATTGCTCAGTCATGTCTGATTCTTTGTGACGTCATGGACACCAGACTTCCCTGTCCTTCACCGTCTCCCAGAGCTTGTACAAACACATGTCCATTGACTCAGTGATGCCATCTAACATCATCCTCTGTCATCCCCTTCTCCCCCTTCTCCTCCTGTCTTCTATTTTCCAAACATCAGGGTCTTTTCCAATGAGTTGTCTCTTTGCATTAGGAGGCCAAAGTATTGGAGCTTCAGGGAAACTTCCTTTTCTTTTCAGGGAAAGGAAGGCAAGAGAACAAATCAGTGGGGAGAAGTAACAGTGGGGTGATGCAGTCACCACATTAGGGGAAGTGATTCTGATTTATGCTTAAAGAGGAAGGTACCAGTGGTAGAAGGATAGGAACATGTATGAGACTAGTATCCTTAAGTTATTTCTTGGGGAAAGAAGAAGAATTTAGGAGTTGAGTTGATCTTTAGTGAGAGTTGCGAGTCTGGTTTTGAGTGACAGGTTAATGGAGGAGAACATGAAAACAGTGCAGCAAATAGTGACCTACTTGCCCAGGACTGTTGTCTTCATGATGTTGCTCTGTGCATAGCAAACATTTGTTCTCCTTTGTACCTTTTGCACAGTCATGTGGCTGTCTTGATGGCAGACATGATTCAAGTCACTTCTTAGGGCCTCATTGCATTTAAGCTTCAAAATTCACACATTTAACATGATGCTGTTTTTTTTTTTCCCTGTAAAAGCCTCCATCTATAAATCCATCAGTGTTTACTGATATGTGATACCATGACAGATGGGCTAGGCTTTTGTGAAAAATATGAGTAACTAAATATTATTCTAGTATGTCTATAGAATACTAATATAGATAAAATCTCCCAATGCATATATATTATGTAATTATAAACTCTATGCTTTTAGCTACATGGAGGGAAAAAAATAAAATAATAAGTAATGATTGAACTGTTCTTATATTTCCTCTAAAAAAGTCCAAATCATCATGAAATCTTATTGTATATCTTTTCACCTATTATAGGCTATTACAAGTCATGTAGAGAAAGTTGAATTGTTAGTTTTTTTTCACAATTCGTTGACATAGTTTATTATCAAAATCATATTCATAATAGGTATTTTATATCCTGGACATGTTCTAGACCAGTCTAATGAAATCATTTCTAGCCCAAGTAATTAAAAATGTAGATAAATGCCATCTAACCCTTGGTGTCTATCTAGGCATACTGAACTAAAGGATTGTGAGGAATCATGAGATTTTCTTCAGTGTCAAAAATTATTCTCATCTCCTAAATTCATTAATTCATTGCATTTTGATTTTACTAATAATACTATGTCAAAAATATTATGAAAAGCTCCCATGTATGTTGATTTTTGTGTTGTTTGCTTCTTGTCCTCTGTCCCTCCCCTCCTTTCCTTGCTCCTAGCTTCTTCCAGTCTCCAGTTCTACATCTGTTTTACTCCTGCTATCTTTCTCTCTCATTTAAGTAATGTTTGATCTTAAGGTGTACTTTGCTCTGAATTTTCAGAGATGGGTCAGTGTCCCAGAAAACCTAGAAAAGTGAGTAGCTGTTGATAGAAACCAGCTGTCTTAAACATTACTAACTGAACAGACTGTAGCATTTGCTGAAGCTTCTTGCACTGTTTTTCTAAACAGGTTTTACCATCAAATGTGCCATTTATAAGCCATAATAAGACGTAAATGTAGATCTTAATTTGTTAGTCTGTAAGCCCTTGATTTGTGCTTCAGTGATGTCTATTTTGGAGAAGCTTTAAGAACAATGTATTACATTTATATGATGCAGGGAGATAATATAACCCCATTATAGAGGAATATGTAGTCTCTTACAACAGTGTGGAAATTATGTGGTTTCTGTGTACTTACATACATGGATTCCTCTGGGTCATTTTGCAGTCCCTAAAATAAGAAAATAAAGTTTGTTTTGATTAAAAACTTATATTCTTCAACTCTATTCCCAATAGTCACCGCCTTTAAGAACTCAGATGTTCTGGCTTTCTTCAAAATTGCCTTAAATAATAAAAATTTATTCATCAGTTTGGGATGACTAATGTTAAGTTCAATTTTGCTAAAACCCAGTAGAAGCTTGTTTGGTTCTGCAGTAGTTTTTGCTGATTTATTTAAAAGGTGATTCCAGTTTGCTATACTGCATGATGTCTACACTTCCTGTTGAATATTTACAAGTCAGGACACAGCAATCATATTCATAATAGGTATTTTATATCCTGGACATGTTCTAGACCAGTCTAATGAAATCATTTCTAGCCCAAGAAATTTAAAAAATGTAGATAAATGCCATCTAACCCTTGGTGTCTATCTAGGCATACTGAACTAAAGGATTGTGAGGAATCATGAGATTTTCTTCAGTGTCAAAAATTATTCTCATCTCCTAAATTCATTAATTCATTGCATTTTGATTTTACTAATAATACTATGTCAAAAATATTATGAAAAGCTCCCATGTATGTTGATTTTTGTGTTGTTTGCTTCTTGTCCTCTGTCCCTCCCCTCCTTTCCTTGCTCCTAGCTTCTTCCAGTCTCCAGTTCTACATCTGTTTTACTCCTGCTATCTTTCTCTCTCATTTAAGTAATGTTTGATCTTAAGGTGTACTTTGCTCTGAATTTTCAGAGATGGGTCAGTGTCCCAGAAAACCTAGAAAAGTGAGTAGCTGTTGATAGAAACCAGCTGTCTTAAACATTACTAACTGAACAGACTGTAGCATTTGCTGAAGCTTCTTGCACTGTTTTTCTAAACAGGTTTTACCATCAAATGTGCCATTTATAAGCCATAATAAGACGTAAATGTAGATCTTAATTTGTTAGTCTGTAAGCCCTTGATTTGTGCTTCAGTGATGTCTATTTTGGAGAAGCTTTAAGAACAATGTATTACATTTATATGATGCAGGGAGATAATATAACCCCATTATAGAGGAATATGTAGTCTCTTACAACAGTGTGGAAATTATGTGGTTTCTGTGTACTTACATACATGGATTCCTCTGGGTCATTTTGCAGTCCCTAAAATAAGAAAATAAAGTTTGTTTTGATTAAAAACTTATATTCTTCAACTCTATTCCCAATAGTCACCGCCTTTAAGAACTCAGATGTTCTGGCTTTCTTCAAAATTGCCTTAAATAATAAAAATTTATTCATCAGTTTGGGATGACTAATGTTAAGTTCAATTTTGCTAAAACCCAGTAGAAGCTTGTTTGGTTCTGCAGTAGTTTTTGCTGATTTATTTAAAAGGTGATTCCAGTTTGCTATACTGCATGATGTCTACACTTCCTGTTGAATATTTACAAGTCAGGACACAGCAAGTTGTATACTATTGTAAAGTGATGATGTTAAATTTGCTAAAGACAGGAGAGTATTGATCTTGTAAGAAGACATGTTTACTCCAAACTCCGTAGATATATATCGTGGGACAATGCATTAAAGCACGACCTAATCCTCTTTGGATAAAGCTTAGTTTTACAATAAGTTGTCTTTTAAGCTGAGTATAGTTGTTTAGTCAAATGCTAGTTTGAAGATGATGTAAATTATGCGATTTGTGAAGATTACCCCATTTTAAGTCCCGTAGTTTAGTTTAGGCATCTTGCTAACTCAATTCAGTTAAGTTCAGTCACTCAGTCATATCCAACTCTTTGCAACCCCATGGACTGCAGCACATCAGGCTCTCCTTCACTGTCTCCTGAAGCTAGCTCAAACTCATGTCCATTGAGTTGGTGATACCATCCAATCACCTCATCGTCTGTCATCCCCTTCTCCTCCTATCAGGTGGCCATGGTACCAGAGATTTAGCTTTAACATCAGTCCTTCTGATGAATATGCAGGGTTGATTTTCTTTAAGACTGACTGGTTTTGAAAGGAGCTCATAGGCAGACTTGGTAGGAGGCCAGCAGGTTCCAAGGACAAGGAGGAGGAGGGTGAGGAACAGACATTTTTAGCCAAGGTGCTTTCACGTTGATTTGCACACCTATGACAATAATCTATTTTGCCTAAGAGGTTCTTTTAAGCCCAAGGCTAAGGTGTATAACAATGTATCTTGCTGGAGCGCATGTTTCTCAACTTGTACCTATGTTATCTAAAGATGTATGTTGTGGGTGTGGGTCTGGTAAGACCTTTATTGCCTCAATATATTCTTTTAAACTACTGTTAATAACCAATTGAAAAAGTATAAAATGCCATGCCTGAAGTGGCTTCGCGGACTACTCTTCTATTCCCTTCCAGTGTCTATGCTGGCTTTCTTCAAAATTGCCTTAAATAATAAAAATTTATTCATCAGTTGGGATGACTAATGTTAAGTTCAATTTTGCTAAAACCCAGTAGAAGCTTGTTTGGTTCTGCAGTAGTTTTTGCTGATTTATTTAAAAGGTGATTCCAGTTTGCTATACTGCATGATGTCTACACTTCCTGTTGAATATTTACAAGTCAGGACACAGCAAGTTGTATACTATTGTAAAGTGATGATGTTAAATTTGCTAAAGACAGGAGAGTATTGATCTTGTAAGAAGACATGTTTACTCCAAACTCCGTAGATATATATCGTGGGACAATGCATTAAAGCACGACCTAATCCTCTTTGGATAAAGCTTAGTTTTACAATAAGTTGTCTTTTAAGCTGAGTATAGTTGTTTAGTCAAATGCTAGTTTGAAGATGATGTAAATTATGCGATTTGTGAAGATTACCCCATTTTAAGTCCCGTAGTTTAGTTTAGGCATCTTGCTAACTCAATTCAGTTAAGTTCAGTCACTCAGTCATATCCAACTCTTTGCAACCCCATGGACTGCAGCACATCAGGCTCTCCTTCACTGTCTCCTGAAGCTAGCTCAAACTCATGTCCATTGAGTTGGTGATACCATCCAATCACCTCATCGTCTGTCATCCCCTTCTCCTCCTATCAGGTGGCCATGGTACCAGAGATTTAGCTTTAACATCAGTCCTTCTGATGAATATGCAGGGTTGATTTTCTTTAAGACTGACTGGTTTTGAAAGGAGCTCATAGGCAGACTTGGTAGGAGGCCAGCAGGTTCCAAGGACAAGGAGGAGGAGGGTGAGGAACAGACATTTTTAGCCAAGGTGCTTTCACGTTGATTTGCACACCTATGACAATAATCTATTTTGCCTAAGAGGTTCTTTTAAGCCCAAGGCTAAGGTGTATAACAATGTATCTTGCTGGAGCGCATGTTTCTCAACTTGTACCTATGTTATCTAAAGATGTATGTTGTGGGTGTGGGTCTGGTAAGACCTTTATTGCCTCAATATATTCTTTTAAACTACTGTTAATAACCAATTGAAAAAGTATAAAATGCCATGCCTGAAGTGGCTTCGCGGAATACTCTTCTATTCCCCTTCCAGTGTCTATGCTGGAAACTTATCCTTTCTTACTTTAATAAACTTTTCACTGTACAAAGCTCTGAGTGACCATCACCAAGTCTTTTAATCTCAATGTGAACTCTTCTCCATTGGAGATTAAGGATCCGACACCGTTCACGGTAACCTACCATCATCTATCACCTATCAGTTTGATCTCCTTGCCATCCAAGGGACTCTCAAGATTCTTCTCCAACACCACAGTTTAAAAGCACCGATTCTTAGTCACTCAGCCTTCTTTATGTTCAACTCTCACCTTCGTATATGACTACTGTAAAAACCATAGTTTTGATTACACAGACCTTTGTCAGCAAAGTAATGTCTCTGCTTTTTAACATGCTATCTAGGTTTATCATAGCTTTTCTTCCAAGGATTAAGTATCGTTTAATTTCATGGCTGTAGTCACCATCCACAGTGATTTTGGAGCCCGAGAAAATAAAGTCTGTCACTGTTTCCATTGTTTCCCCATCTATTTGTCATGAAGTGATGGAACTCGATGCCATGATCTTAGGTTTTTGAATATTGAGTTTTAAGCCAACTTTTCCACTCTCCTCTTTTCCCTTAATCAAGAGGCTCTTTAGCTCCTCTTCGCTTCTGCCATAAGGGTGGTGTCATTTGCATACCTGCGGTTATTGATATTTCTCCTAGCAATCTTGATTCCAGTTTGTGCTTCATCCAGCCTGGCATTTCATATGATGTACTCTGCATATGAGTTAAATAAGCAGGGTGACAATATGCATTCACAGAGTTGATTGTGGTTATAAACTAAGAGATACTGAGGTTTCCTCATACTGTGGCCTTTTCGCAATATTCCTCCTGGTGAATTAATCTCTGGGTTAATCACGTTGATTTGCACACCTATGACAATAATCTATTTTGCCTAAGAGGTTCTTTTAAGCCCAAGGCTAAGGTGTATAACAATGTATCTTGCTGGAGCGCATGTTTCTCAACTTGTACCTATGTTATCTAAAGATGTATGTTGTGGGTGTGGGTCTGGTAAGACCTTTATTGCCTCAATATATTCTTTTAAACTACTGTTAATAACCAATTGAAAAAGTATAAAATGCCATGCCTGAAGTGGCTTCGCGGAATACTCTTCTATTCCCCTTCCAGTGTCTATGCTGGAAACTTATCCTTTCTTACTTTAATAAACTTTTCACTGTACAAAGCTCTGAGTGACCATCACCAAGTCTTTTAATCTCAATGTGAACTCTTCTCCATTGGAGATTAAGGATCCGACACCGTTCACGGTAACCTACCATCATCTATCACCTATCAGTTTGATCTCCTTGCCATCCAAGGGACTCTCAAGATTCTTCTCCAACACCACAGTTTAAAAGCACCGATTCTTAGTCACTCAGCCTTCTTTATGTTCAACTCTCACCTTCGTATATGACTACTGTAAAAACCATAGTTTTGATTACACAGACCTTTGTCAGCAAAGTAATGTCTCTGCTTTTTAACATGCTATCTAGGTTTATCATAGCTTTTCTTCCAAGGATTAAGTATCGTTTAATTTCATGGCTGTAGTCACCATCCACAGTGATTTTGGAGCCCGAGAAAATAAAGTCTGTCACTGTTTCCATTGTTTCCCCATCTATTTGTCATGAAGTGATGGAACTCGATGCCATGATCTTAGGTTTTTGAATATTGAGTTTTAAGCCAACTTTTCCACTCTCCTCTTTTCCCTTAATCAAGAGGCTCTTTAGCTCCTCTTCGCTTCTGCCATAAGGGTGGTGTCATTTGCATACCTGCGGTTATTGATATTTCTCCTAGCAATCTTGATTCCAGTTTGTGCTTCATCCAGCCTGGCATTTCATATGATGTACTCTGCATATGAGTTAAATAAGCAGGGTGACAATATGCATTCACAGAGTTGATTGTGGTTATAAACTAAGAGATACTGAGGTTTCCTCATACTGTGGCCTTTTCGCAATACCCTCTCTTTTTCTAGTCAGAGTTATAGATTCCTCCTGGGGGTGTTAATCACATCTAATAAAGCTTAACCTGTCTATATACCCATATATGACAGAAAAAATGTTAAAAAATAAATGACAAAACATCACTGGTTATATATATAGAAGCTGTTAAAGAATGACCAGATGAACCTCATCTGTTCTCAGTTTTCCCTCATCTGTAAAATGGGATAATAATAGCATCTATCTCATAGGATTGCTATTAAATGGCTAAAGAATGTAGAGTCATTAGTAGAGTGCCTGGTAATTAGCAAATGCTCAGAAAATATTACATTATAACTGCAGCAACAAGGACTAAACTTCAACAAGGAGGAAGACCCTCACTGCAGCCAGTGTGGACTTTGCAGTGTGTGTGTGTATTAGTCTGTTAGTCACTCAATCGTGTCTGACTCTTTGCAACGCCATGGACTGTAGCTTGCCAGTCTCCTCTGTCTACTGAATTCTCCAAGCAAGAATAGTGGAATGGGTAGCCATTCCCTTCTCCAGGGGATCATCCCAACCCAGTTTTTGAACCCATGTCTTCTGCACTGCAGGCAGATACTTTGCCACCTGAGCCGCCACGGAAGCCCAGACTTTCCAATGGGGAATGGTAACTTCCCTCCTGGTTAGGTTAGCGACAAACCAACTGACAAGTCAATGGATAAAACTCCTTAATTCAGACATGCCTCTTACTCTGAGTTTTTTTTGTTGCTGCTGTTTTAATCAGAGTGAAGAGGCATGTAAATAACATAATTTTCTCATGTTAATTAGTTTCAGTAATATTTATTTGTTTTCCAAGAAATGCTGGTTATATTGAGTTTTAAGCCAACTTTTCCACTCTCCTCTTTTCCCTTAATCAAGAGGCTCTTTAGCTCCTCTTCGCTTCTGCCATAAGGGTGGTGTCATTTGCATACCTGCGGTTATTGATATTTCTCCTAGCAATCTTGATTCCAGTTTGTGCTTCATCCAGCCTGGCATTTCATATGATGTACTCTGCATATGAGTTAAATAAGCAGGGTGACAATATGCATTCACAGAGTTGATTGTGGTTATAAACTAAGAGATACTGAGGTTTCCTCATACTGTGGCCTTTTCGCAATACCCTCTCTTTTTCTAGTCAGAGTTATAGATTCCTCCTGGGGGTGTTAATCACATCTAATAAAGCTTAACCTGTCTATATACCCATATATGACAGAAAAAATGTTAAAAAATAAATGACAAAACATCACTGGTTATATATATAGAAGCTGTTAAAGAATGACCAGATGAACCTCATCTGTTCTCAGTTTTCCCTCATCTGTAAAATGGGATAATAATAGCATCTATCTCATAGGATTGCTATTAAATGGCTAAAGAATGTAGAGTCATTAGTAGAGTGCCTGGTAATTAGCAAATGCTCAGAAAATATTACATTATAACTGCAGCAACAAGGACTAAACTTCAACAAGGAGGAAGACCCTCACTGCAGCCAGTGTGGACTTTGCAGTGTGTGTGTGTATTAGTCTGTTAGTCACTCAATCGTGTCTGACTCTTTGCAACGCCATGGACTGTAGCTTGCCAGTCTCCTCTGTCTACTGAATTCTCCAAGCAAGAATAGTGGAATGGGTAGCCATTCCCTTCTCCAGGGGATCATCCCAACCCAGTTTTTGAACCCATGTCTTCTGCACTGCAGGCAGATACTTTGCCACCTGAGCCGCCACGGAAGCCCAGACTTTCCAATGGGGAATGGTAACTTCCCTCCTGGTTAGGTTAGCGACAAACCAACTGACAAGTCAATGGATAAAACTCCTTAATTCAGACATGCCTCTTACTCTGAGTTTTTTTTGTTGCTGCTGTTTTAATCAGAGTGAAGAGGCATGTAAATAACATAATTTTCTCCTGTTAATTAGTTTCAGTAATATTTATTTGTTTTCCAAGAAATAAGTCCAAGGGAATGGAGCATTAATATCCCCTGGATGGACAGACAAGTCTAAAAGTAGATGTAGATTTCTGAACATCACAGTTGATGCATGTTGTAGGATCCAGAATTTTTTCCACTGACCTTGTGTGGATGGTTCTGGAAAGTTTGTATGTACCAGCAATGAAAAGTCCGACTGCAATTTTTGATGTTTGACTGCTGACGATTTTTGAGTCTTCTCTGGCATCTGGGAAAGCTGATAAGAAAGCCCAGGTGCTCCCTCTTTTGGTGTCGACAGGAAACCACATGCAGAAACCTCAAACCCTGCCCCTGCCTTTCACCATTATAGAAATCTCAAGCCAGTGCCCTTCCTTGTCTTTTCTTTTTTTTTTTTTTTTTATTTATTTATTTATTTATTTTTGTACATGTATGTTCCCAGATCAATCAGATGCATATCTTCCTTGTCTTTTCAAACTGTTGTTGGACCTGATGTTGAAACCTCCCCTCCACGCTCCACCCCACGAGGTGTTTCATACCATCTTCGTGCATGTGTGGCATCTTCAGTCTCAGCATTCTCAGCAAATTTGGGTGGAGATTCGTCCTCTTCCTGCAGGGTGGCCTCAACAATACAGGATAAAAGGTTTATTATCAGATCTTCTTATCTGCATTTTATGTTATCTGTGCTGTTCCGTGTCTAGTCAGCTCAGTTGTGTCTGACTCTTTGCAGGCGCCTCTCCAAGCAAGAATACTGGAGTAATTTGCCATTCCTTCCTCCGGGAGATCATCCAAACACAGGGATTAAACCCATGTCTCCCATATTACAGGTAGATTCTTTACCATCTGAGCCACCAGGGGAGCCCAGGAATACTGGAGTGGGTAACCTATCCCTTCTTCTGAGGATCTTCCCAACCTAGGAATCGAATCAGGGTCTTCTGCATTGTAGGTGGATTCTTTACCAGCTGAGCTACCAGGGAAGCCCTGATGTTATCCGTATGTTTTTAATATTCTCATAAGGACTTTATTATTTCCTTCTACCAAGGAAAATTTTCTTTTGTTATTTCCTTCTACTAAGTAGGATATTAAGCCTTTACTTGGATTAATAATCTCATTTAATACCCCTAACAGTCATTTGATCCTTATTATCTAATTCTCAGTGACAAAACCAAGGCATAGGAAGACTGAATAATGATCTTAGTATCACATAGTAAATGGCTGAGTTATGATTTGAACCCAGGCAATGTATATAGGGCTTCCCAGATGGTGCAGTGGTAAAGAATCCTCCTGCTAATACAGGAGTCACAGGAGACACAGGTTCAATCCCTGAGTAGGGAAGATCCCCTAGAATAGGAAATGGCAACTCACTCTGATAGGGACAGAGTAGAATAGGTAGGTGGTTGTAGAGTCCTAGTAGGGGATGGTAGGTAGAAGGGAGACACCTGAGAAAGGTTGGGAGGCCAGTGAGTTGACGATAACTCAGGAGAGCTGCTCCTTGTTCAGTAAAGCAGGCTTGACTGGGTATAAACAGCTGATGAAGGAGGAGCTGGCAAAGAAGGAACTAATGATGTATGCCTTGCATCTGTGTCTCCTTGAAGGTGGTGGTCTTCTACCATCCTATATATAGCTGCCCACTCAATCGAAGGGAGAGCAGAGCAGAGCTTTCCTGCCTGCCCACTTGCACCGCTTATATGTACCCTATCCTAATAAATCCTTTTCTTGTCTGTCACTCTGCCTCTCGCTGAATTCCTTCTGCATTGAGGCACGAAGAACCTGAGCCTCAGTGGGTCCAGACGTTAGGTGAGTGCTGGATTAAGTCCTGGCTGCATGGGTTTGAGTCCCAGACAGGGTTTTAGCCAGGATTGAGTCCTGACTACGTGGATGCAAGTCCCAAGCAGGGTTTTGGCTGGGGTTAAGCCTTAGCCACGTGGGTTTGAGTCCCAAGCAGGGTTTGATCAGTTCTGGGCCCTGGCTTTAAGCCTCAAATCTAGGTAAAACCCTTTCAACTCCAGTATTCCTTGCTTGGAAAATTTCATGGACAGAGGAGCCTGGTGGTTAACAGGGCACAGGGGTTCAAAGAGTCGGACATGACTGAACACATGCACACATACAATGTAGGCTCAGTAGCACTGTACTCTGTTATCTTCGCTTTCTGATAAACCTAGTATGAAATTTTTATAAACTACCATTTGTGGGGGAAATCACGCTCACATTGAAAGTGGCAACCCACTCCAATATTCTTGCCTAGACAATCCCATGGACAGAGGAAACTAGCAGGGAGAGTCCTAAAGAATCAGACAAGGCTAAGTGAGCACATACACACATTCTTGCATTTTCTCTTTTCAGCCCTCATATATTTAAAAAAGCTGAGGGCACTCATCCAAAGCTGTATGTACATTGTGGCCTTAAGGAACGCCTCATATCCTGAGGGCAGGACCTGGTTTAACTGGCTCCTTTCCTCTTGAGCAGACATGTTCTGTGCCTCGCAAAAGACCCACAAAGACGTGAAGTATAGGCAAACGTTCAGAAATGTGTGTTTCTGTCTTCTGGTTGCTTTTGTTTTCCTCTTGATTTCTCTTGTGAAATTATTGATTTGTGCTTATGGGCGAAATGTTCTCAGGAAAACACCAGTTTGAATAATAGAACAGATTTTTGAAAAAGAAGTGTCATACTTAAAGGAATATATTGTTCGCCTGATAAAGCAGTAGTAATCTTTTCATGCTTAGCACTTCCATGACTGCTTGTATTACAGGTAGTTGGAATGATACCTCTTTGTATCTGTATGATTTCCTATCCAGGTTGCAGATTTTGAGATTTGAAAGACAACCTTTCCTTGAATTCTGTGTCACCCACTGTACCAACAGACCTTCACACATGGGCATTTCTCAGTAAATGCTGGTTTAGGTGGTGGGTAAACTATCAAACTGTGTCTGAAATGCATAGATTGAACCTTAGGGAAATAGGCACCAGCTTACCTGTGCTCAGCAGTAAAGAATCTACCTGCGATGTGGACATGGATTCTATCTCTGGGTCAGAAAGATTCCCTGGAGAAAGGAAATGACAGCTCCCTCCACTCTTCTTGCCTGGAGAATTCCATAGACAGAGAAGTCTGGCGGACTATAGTTCATGAAGTCTCAAAAGAGTTGCAGACACCTGAGTAACTAAACAACAAAACAATAACAAACAGCCAGGTGTAATCAATCCTGTTCCATTTACCTTATGCCTATAGATTCCAGTCCTCATGGGAAGGAAGGACTATTTTCTCCATTGCCTAGAATTTCTTAGGCAGTAAATTCTAGAACTGTGACTCATTCCTACTCATCAGCATCACATCCAGGGCCATACCCTCTGCTTTGCCTGCCACCACTTGGACTTACTATTGAATGAAGAGGTACCAGAACCCTAAGCTGACCACCCCTTGAAGGAAAGGATGTCTAGATGCATTCAGCTTCATTTGATATAAACTTACCTGAAAATCCTTTGTTTTTAAAAAGATGGGGTATGGGAGAAGATGATATAATTTCTCTACCTCATCCTCCTCTCTCCCTCACCATCTCATCTTAATCCCCTCTCATTAAAGAAAGAGAAGAAATTTTTTTTTAACTTTTTTTTTTGGCCTATAGGTCAGCATTTATTTTTCATCCATCTTTATTCTTTGACCTGTGTGGGCTTCCCATTGCAGTGACCTCTCTCGCTTCTGAGCACTGGCTCTGGGCGCATGCGCTCCAGAGTGCTGGCTCACAATTGGACACACTGGCCCAGCCTCTCTTCAGCATATGGGATCTCCCTAGGCTGATCCGGTACCCCTTGCACTGCAAGGTGGACTCTTCACCCATTGGATCACCAGGGAAGCCCAAAAGAAGAACTTTTGATGATTTTTCTTTAGGAAATAAACTTTAAAAGACATTTAAAAAATGAAGGTAGGGTTGGTTAGTATGAGATATATATTCTTCCTTGAAGAGAAAAAAAGGACAGAAGGTGGGGCTTCTCCTGGGATTTCTGAGAGTACAGAGCTGGTCCTGACTGCCCATGCTGGGGAAAGTATTAATACTTAGACTTTGGAACCAGAAGGTCAGACCTCGGCTGGAGGCCCAGCCTTTATTTTCCTGAAAGAACTAGGCCCTTCTGTGGGCAATTACTGAGCCTCTGTGGGTCTCTTCCTCCTCCTCAACTGCATGGAGGCACTCATTCTCACCTACGACACTGCTGTGAGGAGAAAAAATGGGTGGTGCCTATGAAATTCCTGTTTTTCAAGCCTTCTGCCAGCAGCCCTCCATCTGAGCAGACCTCTCTGTTCACAGAACACAGCAGCCCTTCCTTGCCCCTTGACTGCCTGATGTCATGAGGTAAGCTTATGCTCAGATCCAGACAGGCTTTTGTCCTCTAAGCTTTCTAAGTCAGAAAGCTGTTTCTAGAACTGTGACTCATTCCTACTCATCAGCATCACATCCAGGGCCATACCCTCTGCTTTGCCTGCCACCACTTGGACTTACTATTGAATGAAGAGGTACCAGAACCCTAAGCTGACCACCCCTTGAAGGAAAGGATGTCTAGATGCATTCAGCTTCATTTGATATAAACTTACCTGAAAATCCTTTGTTTTTAAAAAGATGGGGTATGGGAGAAGATGATATAATTTCTCTACCTCATCCTCCTCTCTCCCTCACCATCTCATCTTAATCCCCTCTCATTAAAGAAAGAGAAGAAATTTTTTTTTAACTTTTTTTTTTGGCCTATAGGTCAGCATTTATTTTTCATCCATCTTTATTCTTTGACCTGTGTGGGCTTCCCATTGCAGTGACCTCTCTCGCTTCTGAGCACTGGCTCTGGGCGCATGCGCTCCAGAGTGCTGGCTCACAATTGGACACACTGGCCCAGCCTCTCTTCAGCATATGGGATCTCCCTAGGCTGATCCGGTACCCCTTGCACTGCAAGGTGGACTCTTCACCCATTGGATCACCAGGGAAGCCCAAAAGAAGAACTTTTGATGATTTTTCTTTAGGAAATAAACTTTAAAAGACATTTAAAAAATGAAGGTAGGGTTGGTTAGTATGAGATATATATTCTTCCTTGAAGAGAAAAAAAGGACAGAAGGTGGGGCTTCTCCTGGGATTTCTGAGAGTACAGAGCTGGTCCTGACTGCCCATGCTGGGGAAAGTATTAATACTTAGACTTTGGAACCAGAAGGTCAGACCTCGGCTGGAGGCCCAGCCTTTATTTTCCTGAAAGAACTAGGCCCTTCTGTGGGCAATTACTGAGCCTCTGTGGGTCTCTTCCTCCTCCTCAACTGCATGGAGGCACTCATTCTCACCTACGACACTGCTGTGAGGAGAAAAAATGGGTGGTGCCTATGAAATTCCTGTTTTTCAAGCCTTCTGCCAGCAGCCCCTCCATCTGAGCAGACCTCTCTGTTCACAGAACACAGCAGCCCTTCCTTGCCCCTTGACTGCCTGATGTCATGAGGTAAGCTTATGCTCAGATCCAGACAGGCTTTTGTCCTCTAAGCTTTCTAAGTCAGAAAGCTGTTTCTTAGTTTCCCCACCAACGAAAGAGAAACAAAAACACACTTTCTATCTAAATTCCTGAGTTTCCCTGGGAGCTCAGCTGCTAAGGAATATGCAGGAAACCCCGGTTCAATTCCTGGGTTGGGAAGATCCTCTGGAGGAAGGCATGGCAACTAGTCTTCTTGCCTGGAGAATCCCCATGGACAGAGGAGCCTGGCGGACTAGAGTCCATGGGCTCGCAAAGAGTCAGACACGACTGAGCAACTGAGCGCATCTAAATACCTGCAACTAAAGAAATAACCTAACAGGAAATCTGAGACCCTAATTCAATTACTTGTCAGTTTTTATAAGGGATGCTTGTCCTTCCAGAGTCAAAGCCAAGGTGCTGTTGTCAATACAGGTGAACAGTGCAATCTGGTAAAATGTCTTGGTTTTTTTGTGTGGCATACCACTCTGAGGAATCAAAATGAAAGGGAAGATAAGCGTCACACGCCAGCACTGAAGACAAGCCCTGAAGCCCTCCTGCTCCTGACTCGGCGATTACTTTTCCTAGCCCTCTGCCCTTCTCCCCTCCTCTCTTACACTCCCTTCCCCGGAAGGAAGTCCTCTCCAACTCTGTTCCCCTTCTCAGTCAGAGCAGCAGTCAGCATGGCTCTGTCAGAGCACAAGATACGGTTATTTGTTGAGCTGGGCAGCTGCTCAGCTGACAAAGGTCCAGACCTGATGTCTAAATGTTCCCAGTAAGATGTGGGAATGGCACACCTCAGCAGAAACAGTCGATAGGATGCGCCACACTGGTGTGTAGCCTGCCAGGCTCCTCTGTCCATGGAATTGTCTAGGCAATTATACTGGTGTGGGTTGCTATTTCCTACACCAGGGGGTCTTCCTGACCCAGAGATCAAACCTGCATCTCTTGCATCTCCTGCATTGGCAGGCAGGCACCACTAGCACCATCTAGGAATCTCCAAGGGTGATTATGAGATACACTGAAAATTTTGGCTATAATCAGTTCCTGTGGAGCTAAAAGAAAGCCTGTGGAGATATTTGTGGGAGCTGAGATGCCTCCTCTAGGGGGTCAGGCAGACCACACTGAGGGTTAGGACGGTGTTGTTCCCACTGGCTTTGCTGTGATGAAGCTGTAGCCCTCTGCTTACACAGTGCAAAGGGGCTAGTAGCTTTCTGTTCAGAAAG
Source organism: Tragulus kanchil (assembly GCA_022376925.1). Lineage (NCBI taxonomy): Eukaryota > Metazoa > Chordata > Mammalia > Artiodactyla > Tragulidae > Tragulus > Tragulus kanchil. The sequence continues at coordinate 58,489,561 of JAIOJX010000026.1, forward strand.
GAGTCTTCACTATGCCTATAATATATACCTAAATAGAAACTTGCTCTTTTGCAAAAGTCTGTCTTTGAAGACTCAGAGGATCTGGGAGGAAAATTCTGGGTATGTCTAAATTTAGCCCGGGTGTCCTCACGCTTGGTGAAAAGGGCTCAGCATCATAAACCAATCTCTGACTTCAACTAGGATGCCAAGCGTGCTGCTGTTTTGCCATTGTTTCAGTCTACTCCTTTATGTATAAAAACAAGAGTGGTTTTCAAGAAGTAAATGCTCTAAGTCCTTGGGTAGCTTCTGTGTAGCCTCAAATTTCCACACAGGTGTGACACCCTCTGAATGACTTCCTTGGACCCCTCCAGACACCCCAAAATATTTCCTCTTGGTCACACAGCATTTGGAAAATTGAATTGAAATTCACACCTTTTCCAGATAGATCACAAGATCTTTGAAGGCAGGGAGTGTTTGAGTTTTGTGCTTTCATCACCTAGTGCCTGACTTTAGGTAAACGAATGAATGAATGCACAGGATCTTCAATTCTACTAAATGCTGGCTTTTACTGTGATCATTTTGACAATTTTGTTCTTTTGATGATTTTTTTCCCCCTGTGCGTATGTGTGTGCAGTGTAAAACGTGGCTCTATCTGCTTGATTTCCTTCAGCTGTAATGCAGTTAGAGATAGTAAGGTTGTCTATAAATCACGTGAATTTTGTTGGGTTATATGAAAAAGTGCAAAATATACTGTTTCTGTACTCATGAAATATTTTAGTTGGGGCCAGTATTTGCGTTCATAGTTTGCTATCAAGCACACAAAAAACTTTCATCAACCCTGGGCCAAGACATGTGACCTCTGAAGCAGAACCCTTGGAAGTGTGTTGGGAGAGACTTTGAGAGGTCAAGACAGTAGCTGGAATCTGCTGGATTTGCCAGGCATAACTCAGTTCCTGTGGAGGCTAAAGGGGAAAGCCTGTGGAGATATTTGTGGGAGCTGAGATGCCTCCTCTAGGGGGTCAGGCAGACCACACTGAGGGTTAGGACGGTGTTGTTCCCACTGGCTTTGCTGTGATGAAGCTGTAGCCCTCTGCTTACACAGTGCAAAGGGGCTAGTAGCTTTCTGTTCAGAAAGGAGTCTTCACTATGCCTATAATATATACCTAAATAGAAACTTGCTCTTTTGCAAAAGTCTGTCTTTGAAGACTCAGAGGATCTGGGAGGAAAATTCTGGGTATGTCTAAATTTAGCCCGGGTGTCCTCACGCTTGGTGAAAAGGGCTCAGCATCATAAACCAATCTCTGACTTCAACTAGGATGCCAAGCGTGCTGCTGTTTTGCCATTGTTTCAGTCTACTCCTTTATGTATAAAAACAAGAGTGGTTTTCAAGAAGTAAATGCTCTAAGTCCTTGGGTAGCTTCTGTGTAGCCTCAAATTTCCACACAGGTGTGACACCCTCTGAATGACTTCCTTGGACCCCTCCAGACACCCCAAAATATTTCCTCTTGGTCACACAGCATTTGGAAAATTGAATTGAAATTCACACCTTTTCCAGATAGATCACAAGATCTTTGAAGGCAGGGAGTGTTTGAGTTTTGTGCTTTCATCACCTAGTGCCTGACTTTAGGTAAACGAATGAATGAATGCACAGGATCTTCAATTCTACTAAATGCTGGCTTTTACTGTGATCATTTTGACAATTTTGTTCTTTTGATGATTTTTTTCCCCCTGTGCGTATGTGTGTGCAGTGTAAAACGTGGCTCTATCTGCTTGATTTCCTTCAGCTGTAATGCAGTTAGAGATAGTAAGGTTGTCTATAAATCACGTGAATTTTGTTGGGTTATATGAAAAAGTGCAAAATATACTGTTTCTGTACTCATGAAATATTTTAGTTGGGGCCAGTATTTGCGTTCATAGTTTGCTATCAAGCACACAAAAAACTTTCATCAACCCTGGGCCAAGACATGTGACCTCTGAAGCAGAACCCTTGGAAGTGTGTTGGGAGAGACTTTGAGAGGTCAAGACAGTAGCTGGAATCTGCTGGATTTGCCAGGCAGGTTACAAAACTCTCTGATTTTTCTAACTTCTATTGTTTTCTTTTTTTAAACCACAGAAAGCCCATTTGTAACTTTAAAAAGATACAATGAAAACAAATCTTTTCTCAAGAGGAAATTATGATCTCCATAAACCTTGGAAAAGTAACCTTATGGTTTTAATTCTTTGAGTTTAAGGATTGATATGCATGTGTGTGTGCATTGGATAAAAGTGTTTGTGTTTACTTGAATGGCGGATGTTGAGTGGGGAAGGATTTAAGAAATTGTAACACACGTGGAGGGAGCTCCTATGCCTTTTGACAGCAGAGACCTCCAGCATAGAGCCATGGTAACCATTCTACTTTTTACAGAATCTCTGTTGAAGATATAAGTGGTCAGGAAAGCGGCAGAAACAGTCACCCACATTGCTTATTGTATATGTTACATCTCCTCTGCTTTGGGCAAACTTTTTTTTTTCCTATTTCACTAAAACCTGTTCTAGAACTTAACATTATTTGCCGAAGGAGGACAACTCTGAAATCCTGGATTCTTGCAGGAATCAAAAGAGGAGTTTCCCCCTCAGGGTACTCAGACAAGTAGGTTAAGTTGAAAGCAAAGTTTCTGAACATCCTGGGTGCTTACCACTCAGTCAAGATCCTTCATTCCAAGCATGTTGAGAATATGTTGTCCAACTGTGTGAACTGTTAAAGTAAAATGCAAACTGTCCATATGGGGCCAGTGATGGGCATCTGGTTATGGCTCTCTGGAGCCTGGTCCACTTAAGAGGCTATTCCAGACTTTTTGTACATTTCACAGCCTTCTTAACCACCATCTGTTTGCTACAGAGACTCGCCATAACCCTCCATGACTCCTGCCAGCTCCATTATGCTGGCTTTAGAAAGCTTACATTATTATAAGATGGTCTTTGAAATCAGCATCCAAGTAAAATCGCTTTTACTTCCCTTTCATTATGTTTTGACTCCTAAGAAATGAAAAATTAAAATGAAAAATTCTAATGTGATCATGTCCTTTTTATCGTGACTTTTCAAAATGTCTCTTCAGCAAAGAAAGAATGGCCATTGTTTAAATAATTTTAAGCCTTTAATGGTATTAAAGGCACCTATGGTACCTACCAATAAAGTAGGTACACAGTGGCTCTTCAAAAACTCCAACCAGATAAGCTCCCTCTTTTTTTTTTTTTTTTTATTTTCTGACCTGTCAACCTTTCTTTTGTCAAAAATTAGAAAATGTACAGATTTAGAGATTTAGTTCTGAGGTCATTGTGCTTTAAGGAAGCTGAAATAAAGTTCATTCCTTTTTACCATTCAAAAAGAGTTTCCTGAGAAGTATCATTTAGAGGCACTGACCTCTCTGAGACTCAGTTTCCTCCTTTGAGGTGAAGTGATCCTGAAGTTTATATATATAATCATATGTAAAAACACCTAGCTTTGTGCCAGATGCATTGTATTAAATAAATGTTAATTTCATGTTTTGTCATGAGTGAGAGCTAGATATACTGGCATTTCATTGTGGTCAAGGTGCTTCAGTATTTATTACATGAATTCAAATCATTGTGTTTGATATGTTACTAATCTTTAATGTCGTTCTTTCACTTTAAAAACAAATACAGCTTTAACCAACTTAACCAAACACACACAGACACAGTTACACTCTCACATGCACACACACACACACACACACACACTCACCATTTTCATCAGTTCTACTCTGTTTCTCATCCATAGCCTTATTTTTCATCCATTTCTCTTCTGGAATTTTATCCTATAGAAAACGCACAGTTTAGCGTCAGGAAGAGGCTTCTAAGTTAGCTTTGTTTTGTTTGTTTTGTTTTGAGCTAAGGAATCTTAAAAAAACTTCAAATTTATATTTTAAAAACTATATTGACCCTGAAGAAAAACAGTATTATGTCTTTACAGGTAATTTCACATGTGGCTCCTTTGTGAGGTATTGCCACTTTCTGCGTTTTGGCTACATCACTTTTCATGGATTTTTGAAGTGTACGAATGAACTCTTTTTCTTTGTTGGCTTGTTGTCATGGTTGACAAACATCTTAAGAACATGATACAAATCAATGGTAGAAAAGAATCAGATTCAGCCTCTGCCCCATAGTGCGCCTCCCTTAAAAAAAAAATCTTACAAAAAACTACTACAATTTAATTTAATGAATGTGATCAAAAGCACATTTATTGCTTTGGCATTTTTATCAAGCCTCTTGGAAAGTGCAATAAACTAAGGTTGAATGAAAGTGAGTGGCTGGCAAAGAGCTGTAGTTCTGCAACACATCCTCAGGAATACCACCAGGAATGTTCCAGATGTGTGTCAGCAGGAGTGTCTGACATCTGGGCATCTTCACCGTATAAGCAGCTTATATATTTGAACATTAATTTAGCCAAAAGAGACTACTTTTTCTCCCATTAGCACTCACTGACTTCCTGTTGCTAATGATACTGCTGGGTACCTTCTTTGCTGGAAAAGGAACAGCCACTCACTAGAAACCAAAATGAGTAAAGGAACAAAGGAAGACCATTGAAGAGTTCCTGCTATGATCTCTTTTTCAGAATGTGATGTTTTCCACTAGTGGATTTGAATACTGCAGAGGTAGTGAGTAAAGATTCTGGATGTGTTATTTATTGATTTCCCAAGAAGATATTCGGCAATATATATGTATTTTTTATTTATTTTTTTTGCCACTTCTATTGGTCTTGCATTTCCATCTTTGTTCTTTGGCCCGTGTGGGCCTCCCATCACGGTGGCCTCTGTTGTCTCAGAGCACTGGCTCTGGGCGCATGCGCTCCAGAGCTCCGGCTCCGTCATTGAACACATCCATCTAGCTGCTCCGCGGCACGTGGGCTCCTTCCAGGCCAGGGATCCAACCAGTGCCCCTTGCACTGCAAGGCGGTGTCCTTACCCATTGGAGCACCAGGGAAGCCCCTCGGCAATATTTGATTGTGTAACTGTCCTGAGATGATGTGATGGAGAAACAGAATTGGGAAATAGTTCTCTGGTGTTCAGGTGTTCAGGTAGGAAAGCCCTGTGCAAGCTTATGGGGATTATATTTATTCTGGATACTCTTTACTAAGTGAATACATAGCCTTTGAGCAGGGCCTAATTGACCTTGATAATTGTAGCCTGCCCAGGAGGAAGAGAGACTGCATTTCTAATTGCCTTTTAGTTCCTTTGTAAACATTTAGGTCAGCAAAATATCACGGTCCCATTTTCAGTGCATACTGAATACTGATTTTCAAGATCTTCCCCTTTCAAGGAGGAGAATATAGATAGAAAATGAACATGGGTAGAAAATGCTGTGTCCATCTCTGTGCAACGATACTTCTGAGATGAGTACTATTCTATTAGCATGTATGAATTCTCAAGAGCCTTCTCAGCTTCTCTCTGGAACATTGAAACAAAGATACACAGATAGTTCTTAAAGTTAAGCAGTTTTGCCAACTAATGGAGTCTGAAATATCATTTTAACCAGACTCTCATTCACTAGTGATATTTACAACATAATAGTTAGGTAATTTATTTGTTAAATCCTGTTATTTTCAAAGATAATTTCAGTTATCATGGTATAGGACATTTTATCACTTATATTAATTCTGTTTTCAGTGTTTATTTTGATAAAGTGGTGGTGGGGGGAGCTTGTTTGCAATAGGAAGGAGCACTCAAAAGAACCAAAGATAAAAAAATGAGCCGTTTTATCATTTTTTGTATATTTGGTTGTTTTTGTTTACTTCTGGTTTTGCTTTAGTGGTATTCATCACATCTTGGGGTCATTATAGAAAACAATTTCTGTCTGTTGTGTTAATATTACTTTCCACTTGGATAAAAACATCCTGGAAAATACCATGTCCTGTGAAGCCAGTAATTCTTTGGTTGAATAGACAATTTTGCCTGTCTGTCCTACAATGAAAAGAGTAGATTTTGCCTGCTTTTCTCGGTCATGTAGCTCTCGCGCACGTGGGCTCCTTCCAGGCCAGGGATCCAACCAGTGCCCCTTGCACTGCAAGGCGGTGTCCTTACCCATTGGAGCACCAGGGAAGCCCCTCGGCAATATTTGATTGTGTAACTGTCCTGAGATGATGTGATGGAGAAACAGAATTGGGAAATAGTTCTCTGGTGTTCAGGTGTTCAGGTAGGAAAGCCCTGTGCAAGCTTATGGGGATTATATTTATTCTGGATACTCTTTACTAAGTGAATACATAGCCTTTGAGCAGGGCCTAATTGACCTTGATAATTGTAGCCTGCCCAGGAGGAAGAGAGACTGCATTTCTAATTGCCTTTTAGTTCCTTTGTAAACATTTAGGTCAGCAAAATATCACGGTCCCATTTTCAGTGCATACTGAATACTGATTTTCAAGATCTTCCCCTTTCAAGGAGGAGAATATAGATAGAAAATGAACATGGGTAGAAAATGCTGTGTCCATCTCTGTGCAACGATACTTCTGAGATGAGTACTATTCTATTAGCATGTATGAATTCTCAAGAGCCTTCTCAGCTTCTCTCTGGAACATTGAAACAAAGATACACAGATAGTTCTTAAAGTTAAGCAGTTTTGCCAACTAATGGAGTCTGAAATATCATTTTAACCAGACTCTCATTCACTAGTGATATTTACAACATAATAGTTAGGTAATTTATTTGTTAAATCCTGTTATTTTCAAAGATAATTTCAGTTATCATGGTATAGGACATTTTATCACTTATATTAATTCTGTTTTCAGTGTTTATTTTGATAAAGTGGTGGTGGGGGGAGCTTGTTTGCAATAGGAAGGAGCACTCAAAAGAACCAAAGATAAAAAAATGAGCCGTTTTATCATTTTTTGTATATTTGGTTGTTTTTGTTTACTTCTGGTTTTGCTTTAGTGGTATTCATCACATCTTGGGGTCATTATAGAAAACAATTTCTGTCTGTTGTGTTAATATTACTTTCCACTTGGATAAAAACATCCTGGAAAATACCATGTCCTGTGAAGCCAGTAATTCTTTGGTTGAATAGACAATTTTGCCTGTCTGTCCTACAATGAAAAGAGTAGATCCTCTTCTGATACATAGGGGATTCTGCTTTTCTTTTCTTCACTTCGGGTCATGAACATTCAGAAAATATGAGTCTCTCATGTTGGAGTATATTAGAGGATGGGCACTAGGGATACTGCTGTGAATTTATTTTAATCATGTGGGCAGTGCAGTTTACTGCCTTGGAAACTTGAGCAAGTGTGTGAGTGTCTTGGATTGTCACATTGCTTGATTGTTGTATTGGGTAGGAAACAAAGAAGAAAATCAAGTGAAACAGATTAATTTGGTGTTGTAGTCAGAGATAAATTTTTCTTTTTTAAGGAGGCTCGTTTATATGTTATTTCGCTGAGGCCATATTAATATGTTACATTTACCATTTCAGAGTCCAGTTTCCTAAAGAGATGAAAGGATTTAATAGCTAGATTAATAGGCAGATTTGAAGGAGGTCAGTGGACCCAAGGAGGAGGAGGTGAGGGGCAAAAAGAAGAAGGACAAGAATTTTCCTAACCTGAAATGTTTGCTATGATAAGATCAACCCAAAACTAAGTTTATTGTCTTATGTTGACCACTGTGGGCCTAGAAAGGCCTTTACACCAGTATGTCTCACCTAGCCTGGAGACTATCCCTGGCTAATCTCATGTTGTGGGTGTAGGAATGGAATGCCTTTACGACCTTAAGCTGTTGTTTTGATAGCCGACTGGAAAATACAAATTGCCATGCTTAAACTAGCAAAGGGGGTACTCATCTATCCCCCCTTCCAGTGTCTATGCTGAAAGTTCTTCCCTGTCCTTTCCACTTTAATAAACTTTTCACTGCATGAAGCTCTGAGTGACCATCGCCAAGTCTTTTTGTTCCCAATGTGGATTCTTCTCTATTGGAAATCAAGAGTCCGACACCTTTCACGGTAACATACCATCATCTATCACCTATCAGAGAGACCAATTAACTGTTTGAGTTACTCTGATTCCTAGAGAGATATGTTCAGAGGTCAAAGCCAGGTAGGTAGTATGCTTGATGAAAGACAGTGTTGCTGCATAACAAATCTCCCCACAGCCAACAGCTAGTTAAACAGCAGTATTGTGGACATACATGGCCAATGGTTTGGCCATTGGTTAGGACCATGAATAAGCAGTCTCTTGCAGGCTGGGTCTTTCTCTGTGACTTTGTACCTCCACAGTATTCTTATTCTTTGGTTAGTCTGCTTTCAGGAATTATGAAAAGAATCTCTGAGAGCAGTGCAGTTTACTGCCTTGGAAACTTGAGCAAGTGTGTGAGTGTCTTGGATTGTCACATTGCTTGATTGTTGTATTGGGTAGGAAACAAAGAAGAAAATCAAGTGAAACAGATTAATTTGGTGTTGTAGTCAGAGATAAATTTTTCTTTTTTAAGGAGGCTCGTTTATATGTTATTTCGCTGAGGCCATATTAATATGTTACATTTACCATTTCAGAGTCCAGTTTCCTAAAGAGATGAAAGGATTTAATAGCTAGATTAATAGGCAGATTTGAAGGAGGTCAGTGGACCCAAGGAGGAGGAGGTGAGGGGCAAAAAGAAGAAGGACAAGAATTTTCCTAACCTGAAATGTTTGCTATGATAAGATCAACCCAAAACTAAGTTTATTGTCTTATGTTGACCACTGTGGGCCTAGAAAGGCCTTTACACCAGTATGTCTCACCTAGCCTGGAGACTATCCCTGGCTAATCTCATGTTGTGGGTGTAGGAATGGAATGCCTTTACGACCTTAAGCTGTTGTTTTGATAGCCGACTGGAAAATACAAATTGCCATGCTTAAACTAGCAAAGGGGGTACTCATCTATCCCCCCTTCCAGTGTCTATGCTGAAAGTTCTTCCCTGTCCTTTCCACTTTAATAAACTTTTCACTGCATGAAGCTCTGAGTGACCATCGCCAAGTCTTTTTGTTCCCAATGTGGATTCTTCTCTATTGGAAATCAAGAGTCCGACACCTTTCACGGTAACATACCATCATCTATCACCTATCAGAGAGACCAATTAACTGTTTGAGTTACTCTGATTCCTAGAGAGATATGTTCAGAGGTCAAAGCCAGGTAGGTAGTATGCTTGATGAAAGACAGTGTTGCTGCATAACAAATCTCCCCACAGCCAACAGCTAGTTAAACAGCAGTATTGTGGACATACATGGCCAATGGTTTGGCCATTGGTTAGGACCATGAATAAGCAGTCTCTTGCAGGCTGGGTCTTTCTCTGTGACTTTGTACCTCCACAGTATTCTTATTCTTTGGTTAGTCTGCTTTCAGGAATTATGAAAAGAATCTCTGAGAGCAGTTGCTGAGATTTCATTGGAAATGAAGACCAGTATCTGTTGTGAATAGATATGCTCCATCACTCAAAATAATAAACTGTGTGTAGAACACAGATAACATGCCTTTTCTGGTTAATCAAGAGTTCACTGGAGAAAAACAGACAGAGCATAGACATATGGACATTGTGGGGAAGAAATAGGGAGGGGGAGGCATGGAGACAGTAACATGGAAACCTATACTGTCATGTGTGGAAAGGATAGCTATTGTCATTGTGCTAAGGGAATAGGAGTACCTACAATCACTTGGGGTGATGGTCTGGAGGGGTGGGAGGGGGGGAACTGGGTTGGGGGAGGCTCTAGGGATATGCATATGAATGATCTGGGTACATACATGTTGGTAAACAACAAGACTCTGTAAAATCTTAAAATAAAGAATTAAAAAAAAAAGAAAATAAAAATAAATATTAAAAAAAAAAAGAGTTCACTGGAATTTTTCTGGATTTGAATTCCAGATCTTAATAAATTGTGTCCACTTAAGCCATCCAACCTCTTAGTCTCAATGTGAACTAGAAACCTTAACTTACAAAGTTAAAGTTGAGTGTAATACCCTATATGGACATGCTTTGCACAGTTTTGAAGTGTTACACATGAGTTACTATTGAAACCAGGCCCTATGCTGATAAAAGATCTAACACAACATTTATGGCTATATTCTCAGATCCTATCCTGGATTTTAAAACAAAATGGCAGAAATGTTGATGAGTTTACTTGTTTAGCTAAAAGCATGGTATTATCTTCAAGGTATTACATAGTGTACTTAGTGTTTTGAGCTGAATATGTGTTATATATACAGATAGAAGATACTAGTATTTGATTTTCTTCTGGTTTGAGTTTATGAGCAAGAGAAACTGTTATTATGGTCAGAGTCAATTTCTAATTATCCACATATAGATTAATCAAATAAGAAGATACCTGAGACAGACCTACCTTTGATCTTTTTCTTGACAGTATTTTCTCTTCAGCTTTTTTTTTTTAATTCCCTCTTTTCAAATATGCCTTAGCAGGACACAAGGAAGAAATTTTAAGCATGTTAAATTACCCCTGTTTTTCTCTCCCTCTTCTTCCTCAGAGAAAGTTGAAGCAAAGTCACAGGTAGACTGGGGTTTGACATCAATCTCAGGAAGGTAGCTGTTCTTGAGGAGCTGGAAAGAGTTGCTGAGGAATTGCAGAAAGTAACAGATGTCAAGAAACTAAGTTACTTGAAATGCTTTGGCTCTCTTTTCCATGTATCAGGCATCTGTGTAGAGTCTCACAGTTGAAGATTTGTAAATTTTGTAGTCACGAACGCCAGTCATGAATGATAAGCATAAAAGACCACGATGAGAAATTGGGAATTATTCCTATTGAGTCATCATGTCTTGTCGATCATTTTCTGTGAAAAGTCTAGTTTTCCTCCTTCTCTCCATTTGCACTGATACTGACCTCTGTCCTGAACTATGACTTTATCCTTCAGGATATGTTTCTAGGAAATCAAAATGCTGACTTTTATATGGACATAAAATGAACATGTGAGTGGAATTTATGATACTCATCAATCAGTGAGAGAACCAGGCAGATGTTATAGCCAGTTCAAAGAGAAGCTGAAGAACCAGCTTACTGATAGATCAAAAATATGTACTAATGGAGGCAAAATCTCCACCCATCCTCCAGGGGGCATGGGAGTTAGTCAAACCGCTTCTGGATAGGACAAATTTACTTTGCGCTGCTATCACTTACAACTCAGAGTTGTAAAATACTCTCATAGAACCAGAATTTGGTAACTCAGAGGGCTGTACTTGAGAGCTTTTCATAGCCTGTTTAAACGTGATACTATTACTTGGTTTGAGTCTTATGAGCAAGAGAAACTGTTATTATGGTCAGATTTTTCTGAATATGTGTTATATATACAGATAGAAGATACTAGTATTTGATTTTCTTCTGGTTTGAGTTTATGAGCAAGAGAAACTGTTATTATGGTCAGAGTCAATTTCTAATTATCCACATATAGATTAATCAAATAAGAAGATACCTGAGACAGACCTACCTTTGATCTTTTTCTTGACAGTATTTTCTCTTCAGCTTTTTTTTTTTAATTCCCTCTTTTCAAATATGCCTTAGCAGGACACAAGGAAGAAATTTTAAGCATGTTAAATTACCCCTGTTTTTCTCTCCCTCTTCTTCCTCAGAGAAAGTTGAAGCAAAGTCACAGGTAGACTGGGGTTTGACATCAATCTCAGGAAGGTAGCTGTTCTTGAGGAGCTGGAAAGAGTTGCTGAGGAATTGCAGAAAGTAACAGATGTCAAGAAACTAAGTTACTTGAAATGCTTTGGCTCTCTTTTCCATGTATCAGGCATCTGTGTAGAGTCTCACAGTTGAAGATTTGTAAATTTTGTAGTCACGAACGCCAGTCATGAATGATAAGCATAAAAGACCACGATGAGAAATTGGGAATTATTCCTATTGAGTCATCATGTCTTGTCGATCATTTTCTGTGAAAAGTCTAGTTTTCCTCCTTCTCTCCATTTGCACTGATACTGACCTCTGTCCTGAACTATGACTTTATCCTTCAGGATATGTTTCTAGGAAATCAAAATGCTGACTTTTATATGGACATAAAATGAACATGTGAGTGGAATTTATGATACTCATCAATCAGTGAGAGAACCAGGCAGATGTTATAGCCAGTTCAAAGAGAAGCTGAAGAACCAGCTTACTGATAGATCAAAAATATGTACTAATGGAGGCAAAATCTCCACCCATCCTCCAGGGGGCATGGGAGTTAGTCAAACCGCTTCTGGATAGGACAAATTTACTTTGCGCTGCTATCACTTACAACTCAGAGTTGTAAAATACTCTCATAGAACCAGAATTTGGTAACTCAGAGGGCTGTACTTGAGAGTCTAGATAGTGCATAGTTTTCCACTGAGGCACAGCATTTTTCTGTATGACGATGGTAACTTTGTGGTTGACTTTGACCCCATCCACTAGATTAAACTTCCGGAAGCATTGCTCTCATTATTTGACTTGCCCTGGCCAAATTTTCCTTGGCATTGGTTCTGTCTAGTCTGAACTCTTACCATTTATCAAGTTCTTTCATAATCTCTTACATTTCCAGCATTGCATGCCACTTTTTTCAAAAATACCGAGCCTACTTTAGCCAGACAACCTTCTGGCCTGCACATGTGCTCATGTTTAATTCCTCAGCCAAACCTTCTGTGGAATCTTTCCTTTTAAACCTACTCAATCCTTTGTTCAAGGTCAGTTCACTTCAACCTTACTAAATCTTGTCTCTTATGTTGGATGTATGGATTATAACAAACAAGCCAGCACTGAATTACCTGTTGCTTTGTATTATCAGGGATCACTTTGTATTTGTTGATTCCAACTTGGTTTGAAAACTCTTTTTTTAATTTTATTGAACTATAGTTGATTTGTGTGTGTGTTAGTAACTCAGTCATGTCCGACTCTTTGCAACTGCATAGTCTGTAGCCCACTAGCTTCCTCTGCCCATGGAATTCTCCAGTCTAGAATACTAGAGTGGATAGCCATTCTCTTCTCCAGGGAATCTTCCTGACCGAGAGATTGAACCCAGGTCTCCTGCACTGCAGGTGGATTCTTTACCACTGAGTTACCTGGGAAGCCCCCAGAGTTTATATACAATTTCTGCTGTACCAGCAAAATATTCAGATATATGTATATACTTTTTTCATATTCTTTTCCATTGTGGTTTATCACAGGATACTGACTATATTTCCCTATTGTATATGGTGGGATCCTGCTATCATCCTATATATACTAGTTTGCACCTGCTAGTTCCAAGGTCCCAATTTTTCCCTTCTCAACATCCCCCTCCCTTGGCAATCACAAGTCTATTTGCTATGTCTATGAGTTGGTTTCTGTTTCATAGATATGTTTATTCATGTCATATTTTAGATTCATATGTACATATTATCATATGATATTTGTCTTTCTCTTTATGACTTACTTCATTTAGTATGATAATCTCTAGGTCCACCCATGTTCCTGCCAATGGCATTATTTTATTCTTATATTTGTTTAACTATTATTCCATTGTGTATATTCCACATCTGTTCATCTATTGATGGGCAGTTAGGTTGTTTCCATGTCTTGGCTATTATAAATAGTGCTGCTATGAACACTGGGATGCATGCATCTTTTTGAATTGTAGTTTTGCCTGAAGTAGGATTGCTGGATCTTATAGCAACCCTATTTAGTTTCTTGAGGAACTTCCGTTCTGCTTTCCATAGTGGCTGTAACAATTTACATTTCCATCAACAGTGTAGTAGTTCCCTTTTCTCCACACCTTCTCTAGCATTTGTTGTTTATAGATTCTTTTGTCACACCTCACTTTGGTTTCCCAAGTGGTAAAGAACCCACCTTTCAATGCAGGAGATGTAAGAGAGGTGGGTTCCATCCCTGGGTTGGGAAGATACCCTGGAGGAGGGCATGTGAACCCACTCCTGCATTTTTGCCTGGAGAGTCCCATTGATGGAGGATCCTGATGGACTGCAGTCTCTGGGGTCACGTAGACTAGGGTACGACTGAAGTGACTTAGCACAGCAAAGTCACCTTGCCTAGCAATTTTATGAGCATTTACTCCCCTCCATTATATACTTACTGATTTTGATTACCATCCATTTGTATGAGTAAAACAATAGTTGATTAAATGGGGAGAGCTGGAGAAAATTTTCATTTCTTAAAGTTGTTTTAAGATGCAGCAGACTTTTTCTGAACCTTAGTGCTAAAACCTTCTTCTGAGATATCCTGAAGCCTTGGTCACGGATCCACTTCGACTGATGGCTTGGGTTTTTACTATCATTTTCACTTCAGAAAGAATATGTTTCTTGGGAACAGTCATTTGTTATTTCATTGTTAAACACCTGTTTATTGTATCTATAAACCACACAATTACATTGTATACTATGTTCAGAAGCAGCTGTCCAATTTGGAAGGTAAAAGGTTAATTTCTGTTGGTGTAAAATGGAATTTGTTTGGACTCTGCATGACGAGCAGGTGGGTGCCCGAGGCTATTTCTTCCAGGGTCCTGGGAGACTTGTCTTTAGGCTGATGAAGCTCTGGGAGTGGCAGGTGCCCGGGTTCTAATTTGGACTACAGCAGATAAGAGCATGCGATTTTTCTCTCTCTCAAGGCAGAGATTTTGCTTGTGTTACTCACTTCTGTCTCTGCATGCCTACAGTAGCATCTGGCATAGTTTAGATGCTCAGGAAATGTTTGTTTTCGAATGAACAAATGCTTTTTTTTTTTTAAATTTTCTAATCAGTACAATGTATTTGTAGTTTCTGAATTTACAATTTTTGAAAACCCTGTTTTGGTGGTGTTCAAACTATTCCCTTAATGTGTTCTCAGTTGCTCAGTTGTATCCAACTCTTTGTGACCCTATGGACTGTATAACCTGCCAGGCTCCTCTGTCCATAGGATTTTCCGGGTAGGAGTACTGGAGTGGATTGCCATTTTTTCATCCAGGGTGTCTTCATGACACAGGGACTGAACCCTGTCTCTTGCATCTCCTGTTTTGCCAGGTGGATTATTTACCATAGGTGCCAGCTGAGAAGCCCATTTTGGTGGTGTTCAAACTATTTTGCTTAATAGATTTAGAAAATCAGATAAGAATCTTAGTTTTATGAGAAATGCCCAGTCAAGAAAAAGACAATTTGAACCAAAATACGCCACATGTGTGTTATGCATTTATATACATTTACATGCCTCACAGATGTTTTCATTAATAGAAATCTATTATAGTCCTAGAAAGGGTCATATTATATGTATGTTTGCAAATGTTCTACTAGATTTTTGTGGCACAAGATTTTGTTGTTTCAAATCATTGTGGACTAAAATGCCACTTAAAATGATTTTCTTACTGATAGGCAGTTTTCACAAGGATTACTTTTGGTGCCCAAAAAAGAATATAAGTTGTTTGAGACAAAGATGGGTTTTAATCTTAGAGCTCTTTATTTATTTGGAAAAGTAATTTCTGTTTTGTTCAGAAGCAGCTGTCCAATTTGGAAGGTAAAGGTTAATTTCTGTTGGTGTAAAATGGAATTTGTTTGGACTCTGCATGACGAGCAGGTGGGTGCCCGAGGCTATTTCTTCCAGGGTCCTGGGAGACTTGTCTTTAGGCTGATGAAGCTCTGGGAGTGGCAGGTGCCCGGGTTCTAATTTGGACTACAGCAGATAAGAGCATGCGATTTTTCTCTCTCTCAAGGCAGAGATTTTGCTTGTGTTACTCACTTCTGTCTCTGCATGCCTACAGTAGCATCTGGCATAGTTTAGATGCTCAGGAAATGTTTGTTTTCGAATGAACAAATGCTTTTTTTTTTTTAAATTTTCTAATCAGTACAATGTATTTGTAGTTTCTGAATTTACAATTTTTGAAAACCCTGTTTTGGTGGTGTTCAAACTATTCCCTTAATGTGTTCTCAGTTGCTCAGTTGTATCCAACTCTTTGTGACCCTATGGACTGTATAACCTGCCAGGCTCCTCTGTCCATAGGATTTTCCGGGTAGGAGTACTGGAGTGGATTGCCATTTTTTCATCCAGGGTGTCTTCATGACACAGGGACTGAACCCTGTCTCTTGCATCTCCTGTTTTGCCAGGTGGATTATTTACCATAGGTGCCAGCTGAGAAGCCCATTTTGGTGGTGTTCAAACTATTTTGCTTAATAGATTTAGAAAATCAGATAAGAATCTTAGTTTTATGAGAAATGCCCAGTCAAGAAAAAGACAATTTGAACCAAAATACGCCACATGTGTGTTATGCATTTATATACATTTACATGCCTCACAGATGTTTTCATTAATAGAAATCTATTATAGTCCTAGAAAGGGTCATATTATATGTATGTTTGCAAATGTTCTACTAGATTTTTGTGGCACAAGATTTTGTTGTTTCAAATCATTGTGGACTAAAATGCCACTTAAAATGATTTTCTTACTGATAGGCAGTTTTCACAAGGATTACTTTTGGTGCCCAAAAAAGAATATAAGTTGTTTGAGACAAAGATGGGTTTTAATCTTAGAGCTCTTTATTATTAGGTTAGCCAAAAAGTTCGTTTGGACTTTTCCATTACATTCTATGGAAAACCTGAAGAAACTTCTTGGCCAACCCAATAAATAGCACTCCTACTTATAAAGAAAACTTTCAGATTGCTTAAGTAAAATTCTACTGATTTCTTGTTCCCAGTGCATTGTTGTTTTAGTCACAAAGTTGTGTCCAACTCTTTTGTGACCCTGTGAACTGTAGCCCACCAGGCTCCTCTATCCATGGGATTTGTCAGGCAAGAATACTGGAGTAGGTTGCCATTTACTTCCCCAGGGGATCTTCCTGACCCAAGGATTGAACCCAAGTGTCCTGCCTTGGTAGGTGGGTTCTTTACCACTGAGTCACAATGGAGGCCCTTCCCAGTCAATCAGTCTTCTCATGGTACTAACTCCTGAAATTATTATTGATGCTTTTCTTCCTTCATGTCAACTAGATGCCAGGTAACCTCCAGGTAGTTTTCAGTTCAATTTTTTTCCTTCCTATTTGAGCTGAGTGTCTCCCACAGATCAAATTAGACAATGGCTAGCCAAGTAAATGTATTTCATGAAGGGGAGCTTCTGGAGCAGAAAAGTGCCCAACACATAAATCTGACTTCGAAGTAGCAAGTGCTTTATTGATCTCCATTTGTTGAAAAAGAAGCTGTCAAAGCCAATTCTCAGCTATTGGGTAGGAAGGTCTTTGGTAGCAAGAATAAATGATCAACCAGTTCTTCAGAAGAGTGGAAACCTATTATGGAGTCTTATGGCTAAGCGTGTTCATTGAAGTAGGACAGTCTTCCAGTAGTCATGTACAAATGAGAGAGTTGGACCACAGAAAAGACTGAGCAAGGAAGAGTTGATGCTTTCTAATTGTGGTGCTGGAGAAGACTCTTGAGAGTATCTTGGACTGCTGGAAGATCAAACCAGTTAATCTTAAAGGAAATCGGCCCTGAATATCCACTGTAAGGACTGATGGTGAAGCTGACGCTCCAATACTTTGGCCATTTGATGTGAAGAGCGAAATCATTGGCAAAGACTCTGCTACTAAGACAGATTGAAGGCAAAAGGAGAAGAGGGCAGCAGAGGATGATGAGATGGTTGGGTGGCATCATTGACTCAATAGATATGAATTTGAACAAACTCTGAGAGATAGTAAGGACGGGGAGCTTGGCATATTGCAGTCTATGGGGTCATAAAGAGTTGGGCATGACTTAGAGACTGAACAACAAAAGATAGGCAGTCTACCGGGTATGAGTAGAGTTTCTCCCCATACTGAGCATCATAAGAAAATCTAAACCTTCTTTGACAAGAACATTCAAACATGAACAGTCTCATACATATATATGCATTTTTATGTGATTCCCCCTCCCCCCAGTAGTCTTGAGAAGATGATTTCCTGTGTGTACATTTTTTTGGTCCTTGTAACCTTTGGAGCGACATTTACATTAGGTTCATTTCTATTACTGAATATTTCAACATTATAATATTGTTAAATTACCCTAGCAAAATTATCCTTTGCTAATTGCTGTGCAGGGCAGGAACTCATCAGTGTCCTTTGGACATGATCAGCAATGGGAGCCTGAGCCAGGAAGGTTCCAGATATTTGGGGAGACTCTGAGCTCACACATTTGTTTGTCCTTCCATTGAGCTGGCAGACTAAAGGATGCTCTTGACCTATCACTAGACAACTAGAGTTTTTCTTAAGGAAATTATTTGGTCCAAGCCTGTGTATAGACAAGATGGAAAGGATTTAGGGAAATGTTGCAGGAGGGATATGTTACCTACCAGCAGCCTGGAAAGCAGGGAGAAAGAGAAATTGGAAACTGAAGGAGAAGAGTCCAGGTTAAACTAATAAACTGGGCCACATTAGCTTGTAAGAGTCATAAAGGCAACCTCCTCTAGCCCTGATTTTTTTTTTTTTTACAGTGCGCTGGACATTTATTCACATCATCTCATTTAACTTCTTCCTTGTCACAATCCTCTATTGCAGATATTATTATTTTTTTCTTATTCCATAAAGGATTGTCTTTTTTTCTCACTGCTGCATCCTCAACCTCTGACAGAGTGTAAACATGCAAACATTTGCTAAATAAACCCTCATTTTGTAGGTGACGAAACCAAGACTGAGTAATTTTCAGTTTTCAAAGACCATGCATCAGTTAATTAGCCCAACTACTTGCTATAAAATCCATGATTCAGATGGCAATAAGGTTTCAGATATCTTTGGATCCAAAAGCTATTGTTCTTTTTTTGCATAAAATCTTGTTAATCACTCAGTTGTGTCCTACTCTTATTGACCCCATTGACTGTAGCCTATCTGGCTCCTCTGTCCATGGGATTCTCAAGGCAAGAATACTGGAGTAGGTATCCATTCCCTTCTCCCAGGGTATCTTCCTGACTAGGGATTGAACCCAGGTATCCTTCATTGCAGGAAGCTTCTTTATGATCTGAGCAACCAGGGAAGCTTAAATGGAATATAAATTTATCTCTTTTCCTTTTTTGTGTCTTTGCTTTTTGTGGAATTTTACAGAAAGTTTGAATTTATTTCCTCCATGTAAGAGGAAAAAGGAAAGGAAAAGGAGTTAGCATATGAAATAGTCATTAAGTTGGACTACGGTTCCTACAGAGCCCAGGAATCTTGGTGATAGATAGGTAGGAGTGTCTGTAGAGAACCCTAAAAGAAGATTAGAAACCCAGGACGACTGGAATGAGACTACTGTTTCTCTTGGCTTTCCAGCCTAGTTTCTGTTCAAGGTTTGCTCCTGTATTGTATGCACTGCCAGTCTGCCAGTTAATCTCTTCTGCATAGCCAATGATTATTTTCTTCATAGGAAATATTAAGAGAGACTCAAAAAAATTTATGCTTTAAAATTCTGTAAAAAATAAAAAATAAATTAAAGAAAAAAATCTATGATTTGAAGAACAGTGATTGACATTTAATATTGTGATTTCTTTTGGTTTTAAGTTTTGACCCTTAGACCGCTGCCCACCTTATCATAGTGTCATGACTTATTCCTTAGAGAGCCTTCAGTGACTTATCTACAACTTCTTTCTAGCTTGAAGTGGGACACTGATGGGTTTGGATGGGTAGTGATGGGGCAGGTGTGTCTCTGTAAGTGTCCTGTAGAACGATAACATACAGACACACACCAGCACTTAAGCAGTGTGACCACAGCTTCATGGATCCACCGTTATTTGGTAATTACCATACTGGACACTGAGGCCATGGGTAAACATGCAAACATTTGCTAAATAAACCCTCATTTTGTAGGTGACGAAACCAAGACTGAGTAATTTTCAGTTTTCAAAGACCATGCATCAGTTAATTAGCCCAACTACTTGCTATAAAATCCATGATTCAGATGGCAATAAGGTTTCAGATATCTTTGGATCCAAAAGCTATTGTTCTTTTTTTGCATAAAATCTTGTTAATCACTCAGTTGTGTCCTACTCTTATTGACCCCATTGACTGTAGCCTATCTGGCTCCTCTGTCCATGGGATTCTCAAGGCAAGAATACTGGAGTAGGTATCCATTCCCTTCTCCCAGGGTATCTTCCTGACTAGGGATTGAACCCAGGTATCCTTCATTGCAGGAAGCTTCTTTATGATCTGAGCAACCAGGGAAGCTTAAATGGAATATAAATTTATCTCTTTTCCTTTTTTGTGTCTTTGCTTTTTGTGGAATTTTACAGAAAGTTTGAATTTATTTCCTCCATGTAAGAGGAAAAAGGAAAGGAAAAGGAGTTAGCATATGAAATAGTCATTAAGTTGGACTACGGTTCCTACAGAGCCCAGGAATCTTGGTGATAGATAGGTAGGAGTGTCTGTAGAGAACCCTAAAAGAAGATTAGAAACCCAGGACGACTGGAATGAGACTACTGTTTCTCTTGGCTTTCCAGCCTAGTTTCTGTTCAAGGTTTGCTCCTGTATTGTATGCACTGCCAGTCTGCCAGTTAATCTCTTCTGCATAGCCAATGATTATTTTCTTCATAGGAAATATTAAGAGAGACTCAAAAAAATTTATGCTTTAAAATTCTGTAAAAATAAAAATAAATTAAAGAAAAAAATCTATGATTTGAAGAACAGTGATTGACATTTAATATTGTGATTTCTTTTGGTTTTAAGTTTTGACCCTTAGACCGCTGCCCACCTTATCATAGTGTCATGACTTATTCCTTAGAGAGCCTTCAGTGACTTATCTACAACTTCTTTCTAGCTTGAAGTGGGACACTGATGGGTTTGGATGGGTAGTGATGGGGCAGGTGTGTCTCTGTAAGTGTCCTGTAGAACGATAACATACAGACACACACCAGCACTTAAGCAGTGTGACCACAGCTTCATGGAACTCTTCCAGATCCACCGTTATTTGGTAATTACCATACTGGACACTGAGGGTATACTTCTGTTAGTATTTGGAAAGATTGACTTTTTATTTTTTGAAAAAAAAATTTAATGTGGACCATATTTAAAGCATTTACTTAATTTCTTCTACTTTAGGTTTTGTTTTGTTTTGGCCACTAGGCATATGGGATCTATGCTTCCCAATCGAGGATTGAATCTACAAAGCCTTAACCACTGGAATGCCAGAAAAGTCCCAAGATGGACTTTTTAGAAGAAAATCTTAAGGACCAGTGGCTTGATTTGGCTGAATAAAAAACCGTCTATATGTTTATAGCCCGTCTAACTTCAGAATAATGGATTTGCTGCAACAGCGGTTCTGAGTCCCTGACTTCCCAGTACAGAATTGGTGCCATTTTAGAGCTCTGTTGGAGAGATCCTGCATTTTGACAGCTAGAGAAATCAGCAAGGTTTTCATCAGTCATGGCCCTCATCCTGCACTGCACTGTAATGGGTGTAGGAGATGAGAAGCTAATGACCACATGCTCTAATGGGCAATTTCTCAGATAGAGCTTCAGGGTCTTTTGTAAGCCAGGCTGCTTCTCACAATGTCTTGTCTTGCTTCAGGGAATACACTTCTGTTGAGATTCACAAAAAGATAACCTAAAGAAACAGGATCTGTCATCTTGGAGAAGTTCTCTTCTGCATAGCCAATGATTATTTTCTTCATAGGAAATATTAAGAGAGACTCAAAAAATTTATGCTTTAAAATTCTGTAAAAATAAAAATAAATTAAAGAAAAAAATCTATGATTTGAAGAACAGTGATTGACATTTAATATTGTGATTTCTTTTGGTTTTAAGTTTTGACCCTTAGACCGCTGCCCACCTTATCATAGTGTCATGACTTATTCCTTAGAGAGCCTTCAGTGACTTATCTACAACTTCTTTCTAGCTTGAAGTGGGACACTGATGGGTTTGGATGGGTAGTGATGGGGCAGGTGTGTCTCTGTAAGTGTCCTGTAGAACGATAACATACAGACACACACCAGCACTTAAGCAGTGTGACCACAGCTTCATGGAACTCTTCCAGATCCACCGTTATTTGGTAATTACCATACTGGACACTGAGGGTATACTTCTGTTAGTATTTGGAAAGATTGACTTTTTATTTTTTGAAAAAAAAATTTAATGTGGACCATATTTAAAGCATTTACTTAATTTCTTCTACTTTAGGTTTTGTTTTGTTTTGGCCACTAGGCATATGGGATCTATGCTTCCCAATCGAGGATTGAATCTACAAAGCCTTAACCACTGGAATGCCAGAAAAGTCCCAAGATGGACTTTTTAGAAGAAAATCTTAAGGACCAGTGGCTTGATTTGGCTGAATAAAAAACCGTCTATATGTTTATAGCCCGTCTAACTTCAGAATAATGGATTTGCTGCAACAGCGGTTCTGAGTCCCTGACTTCCCAGTACAGAATTGGTGCCATTTTAGAGCTCTGTTGGAGAGATCCTGCATTTTGACAGCTAGAGAAATCAGCAAGGTTTTCATCAGTCATGGCCCTCATCCTGCACTGCACTGTAATGGGTGTAGGAGATGAGAAGCTAATGACCACATGCTCTAATGGGCAATTTCTCAGATAGAGCTTCAGGGTCTTTTGTAAGCCAGGCTGCTTCTCACAATGTCTTGTCTTGCTTCAGGGAATACACTTCTGTTGAGATTCACAAAAAGATAACCTAAAGAAACAGGATCTGTCATCTTGGAGAAGTTCTCTAGCCAAATGACTTATTATTTTGGCATTCTTTCATATTTTCCCCCTTCCATAATGAATATTGATAGGGTTTGCAAAGCTTAATTAGACATCATGTGTACATGTAGGTATGGATCTGTATATGTTTATACTGTTATCTTGGTGCAGCTTTTTTTCCCTAAGAGTGTGGTAAGCTGAATTTGATTGCTAGAGAATTAGGTGCTTCTGGGAATAGGTCATTCAATATCAAGTGACCATAACGAAGCAAGTTCTTCCCAGAGTTTTATGTGCTTTTGGTGGATGACTTTTCCTGATTTCCCTTGCTCTGATGGAATTTTAAAGCAGAATGCATATGGTCAGGAAGTTTCTTCTGATCTTCTGAATGCTAGAAAATGAATTTCAGGTTTTCTGAGATGTTAAAGTTGGGAAAGAAATTAGAACATACCTCTTGTATCATCTTATAGTGTAGTAACTCTTGGTTATTAGTTATAAGAGCTACAGATAATAGCTCACTAGGTAATACAGAAGTAGTTGACATGCATTTGGCTGCTTGTATTGGCTTATGGGCGTGTTTCTGATGTTCTGGAATTGTGTTCCATTTTAAATAAGCAGCAAGGATTGCCATTGTCACCAGAATTACTATAATTGTTCTGAACATATTGGCCAGTGGAGTGAGATGTAAAGCAACTAATGTGGTGTTAGTCACTCAGTCGTGTCAAACTCTTTACAACCCCATGGACTGTAGCCCACCAGGTTTCTCTGTCCATGGCATTCTCCAGGCAAGAATACTGGAGTGGGTAGCTATTCCTTTCTCCAGGGGACCGTCTTGACCCAGGGCTAGAACCCAGGTCTCCTGCATTCTAGGCAGAATCTTTACCATCTGAGCCACCAGGGAAGCCCAATATAAAACAAGGTACGATATAAGTATTGAAAAGAAGATAACCCTGCACTGCATTTTGACAGCTAGAGAAATCAGCAAGGTTTTCATCAGTCATGGCCCTCATCCTGCACTGCACTGTAATGGGTGTAGGAGATGAGAAGCTAATGACCACATGCTCTAATGGGCAATTTCTCAGATAGAGCTTCAGGGTCTTTTGTAAGCCAGGCTGCTTCTCACAATGTCTTGTCTTGCTTCAGGGAATACACTTCTGTTGAGATTCACAAAAAGATAACCTAAAGAAACAGGATCTGTCATCTTGGAGAAGTTCTCTAGCCAAATGACTTATTATTTTGGCATTCTTTCATATTTTCCCTCTTCCATAATGAATATTGATAGGGTTTGCAAAGCTTAATTAGACATCATGTGTACATGTAGGTATGGATCTGTATATGTTTATACTGTTATCTTGGTGCAGCTTTTTTTCCCTAAGAGTGTGGTAAGCTGAATTTGATTGCTAGAGAATTAGGTGCTTCTGGGAATAGGTCATTCAATATCAAGTGACCATAACGAAGCAAGTTCTTCCCAGAGTTTTATGTGCTTTTGGTGGATGACTTTTCCTGATTTCCCTTGCTCTGATGGAATTTTAAAGCAGAATGCATATGGTCAGGAAGTTTCTTCTGATCTTCTGAATGCTAGAAAATGAATTTCAGGTTTTCTGAGATGTTAAAGTTGGGAAAGAAATTAGAACATACCTCTTGTATCATCTTATAGTGTAGTAACTCTTGGTTATTAGTTATAAGAGCTACAGATAATAGCTCACTAGGTAATACAGAAGTAGTTGACATGCATTTGGCTGCTTGTATTGGCTTATGGGCGTGTTTCTGATGTTCTGGAATTGTGTTCCATTTTAAATAAGCAGCAAGGATTGCCATTGTCACCAGAATTACTATAATTGTTCTGAACATATTGGCCAGTGGAGTGAGATGTAAAGCAACTAATGTGGTGTTAGTCACTCAGTCGTGTCAAACTCTTTACAACCCCATGGACTGTAGCCCACCAGGTTTCTCTGTCCATGGCATTCTCCAGGCAAGAATACTGGAGTGGGTAGCTATTCCTTTCTCCAGGGGACCGTCTTGACCCAGGGCTTGAACCCAGGTCTCCTGCATTCTAGGCAGATTCTTTACCTTCTGAGCCACCAGGGAAGCCCAATATAAAACAAGGTAAGATATGGGTATTGAAAAGAAGATAACCCTCTGTAAAGGCAAAAAGGGACAAGATATTGAGCATGTCATTTATCAAGGAATAAATAAACATATAAAGCATTAATATTATTTGCAAGAAAAATAACAGGATAACATTTTTCATCTATTAGATTGGCAAAAGTGCTAGAGATGACTATCACCATTGTTGAAAAATGTCTGGTATGTGTAATGAGTCTCATGCACAACTACTGGGAGTACAACTTGGCAAAATGTTTCTGAAAGGCAATTTTAAAATATACATCAAAACCTTAAGAGCATTCATATTCATTGCTGCCATGGTCCTACTTCTAGGAATTTACTATAGACAAAGTGTCTCCTTTTGCATTGCTAATCCCTTTGAGAATCTGATTAAAGTGATGACTCCTCTCGTGGAAAAATGGAAATGTACAGTCAAGTTTACATTTAATTTCTTGGGTCATGTGCTGAATGCCAAACTCCATCAAAATTACAGTACCTTCTGTTGAAATAGTAATTTTGCATAACATCCAATATGACTTTCCTAATGGCTCAAGGGTAAGGAAGCCACCTGCAGTGCATGAGACTAGTTTTTGATCCCTGAGTCAGAAAAATTTCCTGGAGAAAGGAATGGCTACCCACTCCAGTATTCTTGCCTGGAGAATCCCATGGACAGAGGAGCCTGGGGTCTACAACCCATGGGTTGCAGTTATAAGGGGAGCTACAAGAGTAATAGCTCACTAGGTAATACAGAAGTAGTTGACATGCATTTGGCTGCTTGTATTGGCTTATGGGCGTGTTTCTGATGTTCTGGAATTGTGTTCCATTTTAAATAAGCAGCAAGGATTGCCATTGTCACCAGAATTACTATAATTGTTCTGAACATATTGGCCAGTGGAGTGAGATGTAAAGCAACTAATGTGGTGTTAGTCACTCAGTCGTGTCAAACTCTTTACAACCCCATGGACTGTAGCCCACCAGGTTTCTCTGTCCATGGCATTCTCCAGGCAAGAATACTGGAGTGGGTAGCTATTCCTTTCTCCAGGGGACCGTCTTGACCCAGGGCTTGAACCCAGGTCTCCTGCATTCTAGGCAGATTCTTTACCTTCTGAGCCACCAGGGAAGCCCAATATAAAACAAGGTAAGATATGGGTATTGAAAAGAAGATAACCCTCTGTAAAGGCAAAAAGGGGACAAGATATTGAGCATGTCATTTATCAAGGAATAAATAAACATATAAAGCATTAATATTATTTGCAAGAAAAATAACAGGATAACATTTTTCATCTATTAGATTGGCAAAAGTGCTAGAGATGACTATCACCATTGTTGAAAAATGTCTGGTATGTGTAATGAGTCTCATGCACAACTACTGGGAGTACAACTTGGCAAAATGTTTCTGAAAGGCAATTTTAAAATATACATCAAAACCTTAAGAGCATTCATATTCATTGCTGCCATGGTCCTACTTCTAGGAATTTACTATAGACAAAGTGTCTCCTTTTGCATTGCTAATCCCTTTGAGAATCTGATTAAAGTGATGACTCCTCTCGTGGAAAAATGGAAATGTACAGTCAAGTTTACATTTAATTTCTTGGGTCATGTGCTGAATGCCAAACTCCATCAAAATTACAGTACCTTCTGTTGAAATAGTAATTTTGCATAACATCCAATATGACTTTCCTAATGGCTCAAGGGTAAGGAAGCCACCTGCAGTGCATGAGACTAGTTTTTGATCCCTGAGTCAGAAAAATTTCCTGGAGAAAGGAATGGCTACCCACTCCAGTATTCTTGCCTGGAGAATCCCATGGACAGAGGAGCCTGGGGGGTCTACAACCCATGGGGTTGCAAAAGAGTTGGACAGGACTTAGTGACTAAACAGCAATATCCAAAATACTTTTATTTTAAAAAATTACAAAGAATTCAAAAAAACAAAAATCTGACTATTCATATTCAAAGTATATTTCATGTATAACATTTTAAAAAACAGTAAAATTTTACCTTTATAAAAATTAAAATATAGCAAGCACATATTACTATTTTAATACATGTCATCAGCTGCTGTTGCTTCTGCTCTTCCGTTTGACTCTGTGGAGTTGCTGGGATTTCAACCCCTTCCTGTCCTTGTTAGCACCCCTGAGTGGAACTTTCAGGATTAGTCTTTGAGTTGCTTCTCTCCTCTGGCTAGGGCCTTGGAGTTGCAAGTTTTTCTTTGTCTCCTCTTTCCAATCAAGAATGAAGACATGTAAGTCAGATTGTGGTGTTAATTCACTTGCCCAGGACTTGAACCCAGCCCAAACTTATAGTCTTGCAACTGAAACCACACACCTGGTTTCAGGACTTAATGAAGCTCAGGTTCTTAATGTTTCATCACAGAAAGACTTCAGTAAGAGATCAAATGATAGGTAAGAAGTGAATTTATTTAAAGAGAAACACAATTCACAGACAGTGTGGACCATCTCAGAAGAGATAGTGCCATCAAAATATAGTGTGGCAAACTTTTATGTGCTGGGTAATTTCATAGGCTTATGGGTGGGAGGATTATTCCAACTGTTTTCGGGAATGGGTGAAGATGTCCAGGAATTGGGCTGCTACCTATTTTTTGGTCTTTGATGGTTGGTCTGAACAGTCATGGTAATTTTCCTTGAGCTGATTAAAGTGATGACTCCTCTCGTGGAAAATGGAAATGTACAGTCAAGTTTACATTTAATTTCTTGGGTCATGTGCTGAATGCCAAACTCCATCAAAATTACAGTACCTTCTGTTGAAATAGTAATTTTGCATAACATCCAATATGACTTTCCTAATGGCTCAAGGGTAAGGAAGCCACCTGCAGTGCATGAGACTAGTTTTTGATCCCTGAGTCAGAAAAATTTCCTGGAGAAAGGAATGGCTACCCACTCCAGTATTCTTGCCTGGAGAATCCCATGGACAGAGGAGCCTGGGGGGTCTACAACCCATGGGGTTGCAAAAGAGTTGGACAGGACTTAGTGACTAAACAGCAATATCCAAAATACTTTTATTTTAAAAAATTACAAAGAATTCAAAAAAACAAAAATCTGACTATTCATATTCAAAGTATATTTCATGTATAACATTTTAAAAAACAGTAAAATTTTACCTTTATAAAAATTAAAATATAGCAAGCACATATTACTATTTTAATACATGTCATCAGCTGCTGTTGCTTCTGCTCTTCCGTTTGACTCTGTGGAGTTGCTGGGATTTCAACCCCTTCCTGTCCTTGTTAGCACCCCTGAGTGGAACTTTCAGGATTAGTCTTTGAGTTGCTTCTCTCCTCTGGCTAGGGCCTTGGAGTTGCAAGTTTTTCTTTGTCTCCTCTTTCCAATCAAGAATGAAGACATGTAAGTCAGATTGTGGTGTTAATTCACTTGCCCAGGACTTGAACCCAGCCCAAACTTATAGTCTTGCAACTGAAACCACACACCTGGTTTCAGGACTTAATGAAGCTCAGGTTCTTAATGTTTCATCACAGAAAGACTTCAGTAAGAGATCAAATGATAGGTAAGAAGTGAATTTATTTAAAGAGAAACACAATTCACAGACAGTGTGGACCATCTCAGAAGAGATAGTGCCATCAAAATATAGTGTGGCAAACTTTTATGTGCTGGGTAATTTCATAGGCTTATGGGTGGGAGGATTATTCCAACTGTTTTCGGGAATGGGTGAAGATGTCCAGGAATTGGGCTGCTACCTATTTTTTGGTCTTTGATGGTTGGTCTGAAACAGTCATGGTGCCTATGGTTGTGTCATTTATCTTGCTGATGTGTTACAGTTGAGTGTATACTGGGTTGCCATTCCCTACTCCAGAAGATCTTCCAAACCCAGGGATTGAACCTGAATCTCTTGCATTTCTGCTTTGGCAGGCAGATTCTTTACCACTGGGAACCACCTGGGAAGCCCATCTTGGACCGGTTTGGTTCCAATAAGTTTCTGTTATGTCTTTTTAAAGTTTGTTCTCTGCCTCCTTCCCTCCTGCTTCAAGGAGAAATATTTATAGAACAGAATAAATACATGCCAGCACAGGATGGATCTAACTCCTCTTTCAAATTGAGAGACCTATCCTCTTCAGAGGGTGCCTGATTTCAGAACCAAAGGAGAGTTTGCAAACCATGTGAGTAGGTACTGAGCTTAATAGTAAAGAGGCTTGGGAAATGTTTATAGTGCTATTCCAAAGAGACCCTTAGGTTAGGAGACACTCCATGACTTACATCCATTTGGAGGTTTTTCCTTAATGAGAGGCAATAATTGACAAGAATTGAAAACATTCAGGGCTTTCTCTAAAGAGAAGGGATCATGAGTAGCAGAACTGTAGGTTGTGAACAGGGAAGAGAGCACAGGTGGTGGTGGATTGGTGCATCC
The DNA here is from genome assembly GCA_022376925.1 of Tragulus kanchil. NCBI lineage: Eukaryota > Metazoa > Chordata > Mammalia > Artiodactyla > Tragulidae > Tragulus > Tragulus kanchil. The sequence continues at coordinate 58,518,561 of JAIOJX010000026.1, forward strand.
TCCCTTTATTAGAGAAACAGAACCTGGAAAATATGTGTATGGATAGATAGAAAGGTCAAGATGCAGATCGCATTATCTCTATTTACCCATCCTTTGGAGAGAGACTGTTTACCTATTGCCATCCAGCTTGCCTCTTCAAAACTGCTCATGGCATGAAAGGTTTGGACCACCAGCTAGGAATCCACAGAGAGGATGGAGAGGGCGCGTAGGTTAGGCTGTGATGACAATGTTCATCTCAGTGACAGCTGAAGAGTGCTCTGCTCATTCCAGCATGCCCCTGTCAGTCACAGTGGTCTCCAGGACCCAGCTGGCTTCTGTCTAGAACATCCCAGATAAAGATTAATGAATATACTTATCTAGATAAAGATTTTTTTTCTTGAATGGGTGAAGATGTCCAGGAATTGGGCTGCTACCTATTTTTTGGTCTTTGATGGTTGGTCTGAAACAGTCATGGTGCCTATGGTTGTGTCATTTATCTTGCTGATGTGTTACAGTTGAGTGTATACTGGGTTGCCATTCCCTACTCCAGAAGATCTTCCAAACCCAGGGATTGAACCTGAATCTCTTGCATTTCTGCTTTGGCAGGCAGATTCTTTACCACTGGGAACCACCTGGGAAGCCCATCTTGGACCGGTTTGGTTCCAATAAGTTTCTGTTATGTCTTTTTAAAGTTTGTTCTCTGCCTCCTTCCCTCCTGCTTCAAGGAGAAATATTTATAGAACAGAATAAATACATGCCAGCACAGGATGGATCTAACTCCTCTTTCAAATTGAGAGACCTATCCTCTTCAGAGGGTGCCTGATTTCAGAACCAAAGGAGAGTTTGCAAACCATGTGAGTAGGTACTGAGCTTAATAGTAAAGAGGCTTGGGAAATGTTTATAGTGCTATTCCAAAGAGACCCTTAGGTTAGGAGACACTCCATGACTTACATCCATTTGGAGGTTTTTCCTTAATGAGAGGCAATAATTGACAAGAATTGAAAACATTCAGGGCTTTCTCTAAAGAGAAGGGATCATGAGTAGCAGAACTGTAGGTTGTGAACAGGGAAGAGAGCACAGGTGGTGGTGGATTGGTGCATCCTCCCTTTATTAGAGAAACAGAACCTGGAAAATATGTGTATGGATAGATAGAAAGGTCAAGATGCAGATCGCATTATCTCTATTTACCCATCCTTTGGAGAGAGACTGTTTACCTATTGCCATCCAGCTTGCCTCTTCAAAACTGCTCATGGCATGAAAGGTTTGGACCACCAGCTAGGAATCCACAGAGAGGATGGAGAGGGCGCGTAGGTTAGGCTGTGATGACAATGTTCATCTCAGTGACAGCTGAAGAGTGCTCTGCTCATTCCAGCATGCCCCTGTCAGTCACAGTGGTCTCCAGGACCCAGCTGGCTTCTGTCTAGAACATCCCAGATAAAGATTAATGAATATACTTATCTAGATAAAGATCTTTTCTTGACTTACAATGGCATTGAGTGCATGCTAAATCACCCAGTTGTGTCTATTTGTGATTCCAGCCCACCGGGCTCCTCTGTTCATGGAATTTTCCAGGCAAGAATACTGGAGAAGATTGCCATTTCCTCCTCCAGGGGATCTTCCTGACTCAGAGATTTAACCCACATCTCCCATGTCTGTCTCCTGCATTGGGCAGGTGGATTCTTTACACTAAGCCATCTGGGAAGCCCTATAATGAGATTACATCTTGATAAACCCATCATGAATTGTAAACGTTAGAAGTCAAAAATCCATTTAATACACCTAACCTACCAAGCATCATAGTTTAGCCTTGCCTGCCTAAAATGTGCTCAGAGCATTGACACTAGCTGGCAGTTGGTCAGACTCATCTAACACAAAGCCTTTTCTGTAATAAAGTGTTGACTATTTCATGTAATATATTGAATATTCTACTGAGAGTGAAAAACAGAATGGTTGTCGAGGTCCAGAATGGTTGTAAACATATCGGTTGTTTACCCTCATGATTGTCTGGCTGACTCAGAGCTATGGTCACTGCCACTGAACAGCATCATGAGACAGGATTGCACTGCAGGTCTGGGAAAAGAGCAGATTTCAAAATTCAAACTACCATTTCTGTCAGATGCATGCTGTTTTTGCAGCATCATAAAGTTAAAACATTTTAAGTCTAGCCATTGCAGGTTGGGGATCTGCTGTGTATTATATATATAATTAAGAAAATTATTCTAAGGAATATTCTAAGGAATTGACTTATATGGCTGTGGAGGCTAAGAATTCCCCAAAATTGCACTCGACACACTGAGACCCAGGAAAGGTGATGATGTAGTTCCAGCCTGAGTTGAAATCTGAAGGCAGGAGAAGACCAGTGTCCCAACTTGAAGACAGTCAGCCAAAGAGAGCAAATTCTTTTGTTTTTGCTGTTGTTGTTGTTGTTCAGTTGTGTCCAGTTCTTTGTAGCCTCATGGACTGCAGAACGCTAGACTCCTCTGTCTTTTACTATCTCCCAGAGTTTGCTCAAATTCATGTTCATTGAGTTTGTGTTGCTATTTAACCATTTCATCCTTTGCTGCTCCCTTCCCTTTTGCCTTCTATCTTTCCCAGCATGAAGGTCTTGAGATTCCTGTGAGTCAGCTCTTCACATCAGGTGGCCAAAGTATTGGAGCTTCAGCAGCAGACCTACCAGTAAATATTCAGGGTTGATTTCTTTAAGATTGACTGGTTTGATCTCCCTTCTGTTCAAAGTACTCTCTGTTACTCCACCTTTTATTCTATCCAGACCCTCAGTGGGAAGTGGGTGACTTATTCTGGGGAGGCCTATAAGCTTTACTCCAATGATTCACATGTTGCTCTTCTGCAGAAAGACTCTCACAGATACAGCCAGAATAATACTTGAGCTGGTCTCTGGTCACTCCAGGACGCATTTGAGTAGGAAATGAATAGTTACACCACCTTCCTGGTAAAATGAGGAAGGATGAGCTGAGCCAGCAGCAGCTCTGTTAGTGACAGAGCTCTGTCCTTCTGCACATCCACGGACGGGCCTTTAGCTCCCTGTGGTTCTCATCACATTAAGCGTCTCAGCCTCCTGGTGTGGTTAGTGATGGAGAGAAAGTGAGAACATGGATGCACACAGAAGCCACTGGAAGAACAGAACAAATTAAAACAAAAAAATCAATAAGAGAAGACATATATGGAAGATCCAGCAAATTTACAGGGAAAGCATTCACCTTTACAAGGTGACACTGAAGCAATGAAAATAAGTTCTCCTACCTTTGTTTTCCACAGATTCCCTTCCGATGCTATTCACTGGTCTCTCCCTTGAGTTGTCAGGCTGCATTTTCTGGGCTGACATTTTCTGTTAATCTGGGCTGATGGCCTCCATGGCCCTTTGCTTCTCCCGAGCAAATCAGAGGAAAGTGGTCCTGAGTCTGGCTACTGGATAGTGATTGCACCTTTTCACTCCTGGTACTACTCCACTGTGGCTGAAAATAAGACTCTCTTGACAGCTGAGCAGGTGCTTCTTGAAAAATAACAGAAGAGCTTCTCGTTTTTCCTAAATCCATCAAGATGTGAAACCTTTGCTTCACTGCAAGTGCACTCTTCCTAAAATGCAATGTATCAATACTTGCTGAAGTGATCGTTCCTAAGGTTCTGCTTCATTCTTTATTCTTATTACCTAACATTTCAAAAAGAAACTTCCTTCTTTTTTTCTCCCCTCAAGAATATACTCATAAGAGGTGTCTTTAAGCAGACATCCTTCTAAGCTACAATGCATAAACCTTTGTAAGTACTTGCTTCTGTATTTCTAAACATCTGATATTACTCTCCTTTCTTAAAAAGAAATCCAGAAGGAAAATTCTATAGGAATTTTTTTTACAGTGTGAGAGTTTTGATATGGAGACAAAACACAATATTTTCAAAGAGTTAGAGAGCATAAAAGCTATGTTCCCAAGATAACTTTTAACTAAGAGTATAGAATTATGATGATGGTAGTGATTAAAAGTTATTTTTACATCATGTGTTGGTTTCTATTTGGAAACAGAAGGTAAATGACATTTCAAGCTCTTGAGTCTTCACACATTTAATTGCTAAAGGTATTGCTTGCTTACGAAGATAATTTAACGTATTATATGCCTGCTTAAATCCTTGGATTAAGGTCCCCTGGGAAGATTAGAGTAGAATTAGTCATGTCACTAAGATAGATCCAGTTCCCAGGTGATTCAGTGGTAAAGAATCTGCCAGCCAAGCATGAGACCCAGGTTCAGTCCTGGGGTTGGGAAGATCCCCTGGAGAAGGAAATGGCAACCCACTCCAGTATTCTTGCCTAGGAAATCCCATGGACAGAGGAACTTGGACTACAGTCCATAGGACTGCAAGGAGTTGGACGCAGCTTAGTGACAAAATAGCATCAGTGCTAAAAAGATAAATCCAATCAGCATGAGGGGGTGGAGTTTCATCACAAACAGGTTCTTGGATGGATAAATATTAATACAAACTTACTCTTCAGGATATGAACATTGCTTAGTTAACTATGTATGATCATTAAGAAACTTTTTCCTTATTTCCTTTCCTTATTTTTTATAGGACCTGGTACTACTCCACTGTGGCTGAAAATAAGACTCTCTTGACAGCTGAGCAGGTGCTTCTTGAAAAATAACAGAAGAGCTTCTCGTTTTCCTAAATCCATCAAGATGTGAAACCTTTGCTTCACTGCAAGTGCACTCTTCCTAAAATGCAATGTATCAATACTTGCTGAAGTGATCGTTCCTAAGGTTCTGCTTCATTCTTTATTCTTATTACCTAACATTTCAAAAAGAAACTTCCTTCTTTTTTTCTCCCCTCAAGAATATACTCATAAGAGGTGTCTTTAAGCAGACATCCTTCTAAGCTACAATGCATAAACCTTTGTAAGTACTTGCTTCTGTATTTCTAAACATCTGATATTACTCTCCTTTCTTAAAAAGAAATCCAGAAGGAAAATTCTATAGGAATTTTTTTTACAGTGTGAGAGTTTTGATATGGAGACAAAACACAATATTTTCAAAGAGTTAGAGAGCATAAAAGCTATGTTCCCAAGATAACTTTTAACTAAGAGTATAGAATTATGATGATGGTAGTGATTAAAAGTTATTTTTACATCATGTGTTGGTTTCTATTTGGAAACAGAAGGTAAATGACATTTCAAGCTCTTGAGTCTTCACACATTTAATTGCTAAAGGTATTGCTTGCTTACCGAAGATAATTTAACGTATTATATGCCTGCTTAAATCCTTGGATTAAGGTCCCCTGGGAAGATTAGAGTAGAATTAGTCATGTCACTAAGATAGATCCAGTTCCCAGGTGATTCAGTGGTAAAGAATCTGCCAGCCAAGCATGAGACCCAGGTTCAGTCCTGGGGTTGGGAAGATCCCCTGGAGAAGGAAATGGCAACCCACTCCAGTATTCTTGCCTAGGAAATCCCATGGACAGAGGAACTTGGACTACAGTCCATAGGACTGCAAGGAGTTGGACGCAGCTTAGTGACAAAATAGCATCAGTGCTAAAAAGATAAATCCAATCAGCATGAGGGGGTGGAGTTTCATCACAAACAGGTTCTTGGATGGATAAATATTAATACAAACTTACTCTTCAGGATATGAACATTGCTTAGTTAACTATGTATGATCATTAAGAAACTTTTTCCTTATTTCCTTTCCTTATTTTTTATTGTCTTTCTTTTTTTATTATAGCAATCCTAGTGTAAACTTTTTTCTTTTTAAATTAGGATTTAGCCAGGGGCAAATGTACTCATATATCAGACATTAAATTTTCTAGTTTGAAATAACTTTAGGACAAAAAATGAAGTTATTATAAACTATTTTTATATGTACCTTTCTCAAATGTTTATTTGTTGATCATTCATTCACCCCAACTCAGTTTTACATGCTTTTTTTTTTTAAATTTTGGCCTTTTTTAATGGATTTCTTTTTTTTTTTTGATTATTTATTTATTTATTTGTCATCAATCTTTATTCTTCTGCCTGTGTGGGCCTCCCATCTCAGTGGCCTCTCTCACTGCAGAGCATCAGCTCTGGGTATATGTGCTCCAGAGTACTGGATCCTAATTGGATACACTGGCCCAGCCGTTCTGCAACACGTGGAATCTTCCCGGGCCAGGGATAGAATTGGTGTCCCTTGTAGTGCAAGGTGGACTCTTCACCCATTGGACCACCAGGGAAGCCCCCCAACCCAGTTTTGTGATAAAAAGTGATACCCCTATACCTTGGGGTGTAGTTCTTAGAAGCTAGGGTGTTTATTTTATATAAGCATTTTTATGTATCCTTATATCTATCTACATCTATATCTATATCTATATCTATATTCATGTTTGTAAGGTCACTCTGATAAAATGCCAAAATCAGAGACAATCATGATTTGTGATCAGGGAGGTCACAGAAATGATGTCGTGTCCTTCACAGTGTATGTTACTTTGTCACTTGATTGTGATGGAATCTACTAAGTTTCTCTCCTGAAAATTGATTACTCTCCATTTGGGGGCTTCTCAGGTGGTTCAGCAGTAAAGAATTTGCCTGAAAAGCAGAAGACACACGTTTGAGCCATGGGTCAGGAAGATCCCATGGAGAAGGAAATGACAACCGACTCCAGTATCCTTGTCTGGGAAAATCCCATGGACAGAGGAGTCTGGCAGGCTACTGTCCATGGGGTCCCAAAGAGTTCAACACGGCTTTAGTGACTATAACCACCACTACCACCTCCATTTTGTAATTATTAAGTGTATTGTTGGGGGATACTTAGAAGCTATATAAATGTTCAATTTCTTGGCAGACAGTTAGTCCCTTGTCTTAGAATCCATTTTTGCTTCTTTTTGCTTGAAACAAATACTATTACAGTGGTTGCCAGATGGTGATTTTCTGATCTCCTTATCTCTATTATTAGTTTTTAAAAATTGTTTATTTATTTATTTTCATCCATGTTTATTCTTTGGCCTGTGTGGGCCTCCCACTGCAGTGGCCTCTCTCACTGCAGAGCACCCACCTTGGGCGCATGTGCTGCAGAGTGCGGGCTTGTAATTGGCCACACTGGCCCAGCCGCTCCGCAGCATGTGGGATCTTCCCAGGCTAGGGATCAAACCGGTGACCCCTGCACTGCAAGACGAACTCTTTGCCCACTGGACAACCAGGGAAGCCCCAATTATTAGTTTTTATTCTGTTAAAAAGCTTTTCTTCTTTCCCATTAACTTATTTCTTTATCCAATCATCTCAACATTGATTCATGAATTCCTATTTTGTGGATGGTAGTCAGGACTATCACTGTTTATTTCGACGGTCAAATTATTTTCAGTTTGGTTAACAGGAGTCACTTTAAAAGCTGGTGCCCTGCTTTTTTGGACATATTTCTGTCATTCTTTGAGTACTTTCCTACATTGTGGCACAGTATGGTATTTCAGGATTATCTCATACATTTCATGTGCCAGTCCTGGAATCAGTTCTTTTATTTCTCTAAGGAGGGCTGGTTCCTTTGAGCAGAGAATGATATTTAGAGAGCAGAATCAGGGTCTCAGGTGTGTGCCTTGCTACTTGCATGACACTGCTTGCAGAATATCTCAGTGGTCACTGCTGAGAAATAGGAGTGTCTGTGTGAATGTATACAAACATAGGTTTCCATTTTTTCTGGAATACTTGATAATTCCATGTTTACATAGCTTCAGAGTGCCTCTCTTGTTGCAGACCTCCACTAGTCATCGAGGAAGAGCTCTAGACTTACAGCCAGTAGATTGGTATGTTTGTTTGCTGTCTTAACATTATTCTTTCTAAATGTGTAATGCCTTTTCTGGTCCATTCTTAACCAGTTGTGTGCTAAGGAAAATGAATTGATAAAGTGCTACAAGGACAAAAATTGGTGACATTTTTCACCTGCCACTAGGGTTTGTCCCTTGAATCCATTTGTCAGGATAACCCTCAAGCAGTGTGCTGGATATCGATTTATCATTTAGAGACTTTTCTCACTGTGAACGTTTTAGACCCTGGAGAGCTCTGCCAAATTTCTCTTTCTTTCTGGTGTATTCCACTGATTAGAAAGCAGAAGAGGAGATAGGAGACTTGTCACAAAATAAATTGTTCTTGTGCCACTGAGTAGAACAATGGTTTAACCATCCTTGGTCCAGCAACCAGAAGGGCCCAGATGAGGGAATGTATGTTTTAATGTGGTGTCATTTTTATTAAGTGGCTTTGTCTTTCAAAGCACACTTCAGTGCCTTCTGGATGAATTGCTTCTGTCTTTGACAGTGACAATGACAATATTTCCAAGCTTCACATATCCAAGAGCCAATTGACAGGACAAATTGCACACTGGGACTGCTTGGTAAATGCAGGATGGGACCCAGCATCTCAACGCAGTCTGCATCAGTGGAACTAAGTTGTAATATGAATAACAGAAATAAATCTGTCACTTAAACTTCTAATTGTGAGACACATGCTGTATTTAACAGCTGAAGCAGTATTCGTCTCTTTGTTAGAATGCACAAATAGCACATAATTGTTTCTTGATATTGGGTTTTAGTAAATTTATTTTGTCCTCTGTGATATAAATTTACATAATAAAAAGAATGCTATCTCCCAGTGAAATTTTTATTAATATTTTTATAGGTTCTGTCAGCATAACTCATGCAAATGCTTAGGAAGAACTACTAAACAACAAAAAAGTATTCTCAATATATGAGACATTAGAAAAGCTACTGAAATAAATAAATAGCACTAAACAAAGACATATGCATGAAAGTGCTCTAGAGAATATGTTTTAGAAAATCTACCTTCTACTGCCAGCATTGTTGCTACTGTTAAAAAAAATATTAAGAGTAAGTCTGTAAGCCTTTCTGAGTCATCACTGTCCTCTCTATTAAAGTCAGAGGCAGGCTTAATGCTAGGCAGCCATGTGCACCCACTGCCTCTTGGTCAGTGGATCAAGCCTGGTCAAACAGATATAAGACACAAAACTGAAGGATGGCCTTATGGGGAATGGCCGCAACTGGTCCTCATCCTTGTCTAGGCATGGGACAACTGGGTCTCCTAGTATCCTGATGAGGATGAAGATGAGGAAGAGCTCAGGCCCCCAGAATGGTACCTAAGATTCACTCTGGAGAAGAAAACCCTGGTTTTGAACCAGAATCATCTGGGGTTTTTAGGGATGACTCACATGGACCTGAAGTGCTGAGGAGTAGGACCGTCAGGCTGTTGCAATGAGAAAGGATGCCTATGTCTGCTTTGATCTGAGGCTGAGGGCCATGCCGAGTCCTGTTCACCATGGCATCTAGCTCCCAGAGCATTTACACATTCCATGTCATCTGGCGAGCTGGTATCAATACCTGACCCACAGAGAGCAGGTGGTCAATTTAGCAGATGCTTAATGTTTGCTCTTCAGAATTATTCTTTGAAATATCGATTGTTTGCTTTGTAAAAAACAATTTCCAATTTCTTTTGGAATATGATATCTGAATATTAAGTGTGCATTTTTCTCTCCACCTTTCAATTATTGATGTTAGCATTATAATTTAAATCCCTGAGTTATGCAAACACATCTCAGGTAAGGTCAGTTTGACTCTGATTCCAGCCACCTTTTAGAATGTTTAACAAGCCCTGATGGAGTGTCTGCTGTCACCTTTCCATGTCCCTGACCAGAACTTGGTCTCAGTATGAACTGTTGAAGGAATGGTCAGAGAGATGTAAATGATGTAAGAATGTGATAATAATGAAAAAAAAAAAGGTTCAGGTCCTTTTCAGGGGCAAATATAGAGTATCTGCCTTGGGATGAAAACCTTCATTTCACATCTTGTTCTTTCAGGAATCAGCTGCGTGATTCAGGGCAAGTCTCTGCAACACAAACCCTTGTGCTATTAGCTTGGTTGGAATGGCCCAATTTTGTTCTGAAAGTCCATAATGCTGATAATATGTCTTTGAATCATTAGAAGTGTACTGCAATATGACTATGAGTACTTTGAGGGTAAATCCTTGGGAAAACTTGCTCTTTTTTTTTTTTCCAAAATTTTCAGTTTATTACCACATGTTTGAGAGTGCAACAATGTATGACATTTAGAGCCTAAATAACAAAGGAAAATGGTGATAAATTAACCGTAATTCACAGTGTTTTTTTTTCTTTATTTTAAAGATTTTACAGAGCTTTGTTGTTCACCGACATGTATGTTCCCAGATCAATCATATGCATATCCCTGGACACCACCCCCCCCATCTAGTTCCCCCCCTCCCACCCCTCCAGACCATCGCCCCAAGTGATTGTAGGCACTCCTATTCCCTTAGCACAATGACAATAGCTATCTTTTCCACACGTGCCATTATGGGTTTCGATGTTACCTCCTCTATGCCTCCCTCTCGCTGTTCGTTCTCCACAATGTCCTTATGTCTATTCTCTGTCTGTTTTTCCGTGAGTTCACTGCGTGTGTTATCATGACCATCTTACTAGATTCCATATATATAGGTTAGTATACTGTACTAGTCTTTCTCTTTTTGACTTACTTCACTTTTTATGACAGGTTCTAGAGCTAGCCACCTCATTAGGACTGAGTCTTCTGCATTTCTTTTAACAGTTGAGTAGTATTCCATTGTATATATGTACCAGAGCTTCTGGATCCATTCATTCGTCGATGGACATCTAGGTTGCTTCCATGTTCTGGATATTGTATAGAGAGCTACAATGAACATTGGGGTACAGGTGCCTCTTTCAGTTTTGATTTCATCAGGATATAGGCCTAATAGTGGGATTGCTGGGTCATAGGGTGCCTCTATTTTTAGTTTTTTAAGGAATCTCCAGACTGTCTCCCATAGAGGCTGTATCAGTTTACATTCCCACCAGCAATGCAAGAGGGTTCCCTTTTCTCCACGCCCTCTCCAGCATTTATTGTCTGTCGATTTATTGATGATGGCCATTCTGACGGGTGTGAGGTGGTATCTCATTGTGGTTTTAATTTGCATTTCTCTAATAATAAGCGAGGTTGAGCATCGTTTCATGTGCTTTTGGGCCATCTATATGTCCTCTTTGGAGAGGCGTCTCTTTAGATCTTTTTCCCATTTTTTGATTGGGTTGTTTGTTTTTCCGGGGCTGAGTTGTCTGAGTTGCTTGTAGATTTTGGAGATTAATTCTTTGTCTGTTGTTTCATTTGCTATGATTTTCTCCCACTCTGTGGGGTGTCTGCTCAGCTTTTTTGTAATTTCTTTTACTGTACAAAAGCTTTTAAGTTTCTTTAGGTCTCACGTGTTCACTTTTCTTTTCAGTTCTGCTATTTTAGTAGGTGGGCCAGAGAAGATCTTGTTTTGATTGATGTCCTTGAGGGTTTTGCCTGTATTCTCCTCTAAGAGTTTGATGGTTTCTGGTCTTATATTTAGGTCTTTAATCCATTTTGAGTTGATCTTAGTGTATGGCGTCAGGGAATGTTCTAATTTCATTTTTGTGCATGTAGCTGTCCAATTTTCCCAGCACCACTTGTTGAAGAGGCTGTCTTTGTCCCATTTTATAGTTTCTCCTCCTTTGTCAAAAATAAGGTACCCATAGGTGCGTGGGTTTATCTCTGGGTTCTCGATCTTGTTCCATTTGTCTATAGTTCTGTTTTTGTGCTAGTACCATACTGTCTTGATGACTGTTGCTTTGTAGTAGAGTCTGAAGTTAGGGAGGCTGATTCCTCCAGCTCCTTTTTTCTTTCTCAGGATGGCTTTGGCTATTCGAGGTCTTTTGTGTTTCCATATGAACTGTGTTATTCTTTGGTCTAGTTCTGTGAAAAATGTCAATGGTAGTTGGATAGGTATTGCATTGAATCTGTAGAAGATATTTGGTAGTATGGTCATTTTCACAATATTGATTCTTCCGACCCAGGAACATGGAATATCTCTCCATCTGTTTAAGTCTTCTTTAATGTCTCTCATGAATGTCTTTTAATTTTCTGTGTACAGTTCTTTTGTTTCTTTGGGTAGGTTTATTCCTAGGTATTTGATTCTTTTGGTTGCAATGGTGAAGGGGATTGCCTCTTTGATTTCGTTTTCCCATTTTTTGATTGGGTTGTTTGTTTTTCCGGGGCTGAGTTGTCTGAGTTGCTTGTAGATTTTGGAGATTAATTCTTTGTCTGTTGTTTCATTTGCTATGATTTTCTCCCACTCTGTGGGGTGTCTGCTCAGCTTTTTTGTAATTTCTTTTACTGTACAAAAGCTTTTAAGTTTCTTTAGGTCTCACGTGTTCACTTTTCTTTTCAGTTCTGCTATTTTAGTAGGTGGGCCAGAGAAGATCTTGTTTTGATTGATGTCCTTGAGGGTTTTGCCTGTATTCTCCTCTAAGAGTTTGATGGTTTCTGGTCTTATATTTAGGTCTTTAATCCATTTTGAGTTGATCTTAGTGTATGGCGTCAGGGAATGTTCTAATTTCATTTTTGTGCATGTAGCTGTCCAATTTTCCCAGCACCACTTGTTGAAGAGGCTGTCTTTGTCCCATTTTATAGTTTCTCCTCCTTTGTCAAAAATAAGGTACCCATAGGTGCGTGGGTTTATCTCTGGGTTCTCGATCTTGTTCCATTTGTCTATAGTTCTGTTTTTGTGCTAGTACCATACTGTCTTGATGACTGTTGCTTTGTAGTAGAGTCTGAAGTTAGGGAGGCTGATTCCTCCAGCTCCTTTTTTCTTTCTCAGGATGGCTTTGGCTATTCGAGGTCTTTTGTGTTTCCATATGAACTGTGTTATTCTTTGGTCTAGTTCTGTGAAAAATGTCAATGGTAGTTGGATAGGTATTGCATTGAATCTGTAGAAGATATTTGGTAGTATGGTCATTTTCACAATATTGATTCTTCCGACCCAGGAACATGGAATATCTCTCCATCTGTTTAAGTCTTCTTTAATGTCTCTCATGAATGTCTTTTAATTTTCTGTGTACAGTTCTTTTGTTTCTTTGGGTAGGTTTATTCCTAGGTATTTGATTCTTTTGGTTGCAATGGTGAAGGGGATTGCCTCTTTGATTTCGTTTTCTGATTTTTCATTGTTTGTGTATAGGAATGCCAGTGATTTCTGTGTGTTGACTTTGTATCCTGTGACTTTGCGGAATTCGTTGATTAGCTCTAGTAGCTTTGTAACCGTGTCTTTGGGATTTTCTATGTATAATATCCTGTCGTCTGCAAAAAGAGAAAGCTTGACTTCTTCCTTTCCAATCTGGATTCCTTTTATTTCTTTCTCTTTTCTTATTGCTGTTGCTAGCACTTCCAGGACTATGTTGAATAGTAGTGGTGAAAGTGGACACCCCTGTCTTGTTCCTGATCTTTGAGGGAATGCTTTCAGTTTTTCACCATTGAGGATAATGTTTGCTGTGGGCTTCTCATAGATGGCTTTTATTATGTTGAGATAGGTTCCTTCTATGCCCATTTTCTGAAGAGTTTTTATCATAAATGGATGTTGTACTTTGTCAAAGGCTTTTTCTGCATCTATTGAGATGATCATGTGATTTTTGTCTCTCAGTTTGTTGATATGGTGTATCACATTGATTGATTTGCAGATATTGAAGAATCCTTGCATGCCTGGGATGAACCTGACTTGATCGTGATGTGTGAGTTTTTTGATGTGTCGTTGAATTCTGTTTGCTAGGATTTTGTTGAGGATCTTGGCATCTAAGTTCATCAGTGAAATTGGCCTACAGTTTTCCTTTTTTGTGTTGTCTTTGCCTGGTTTGGGTATCAGGGTGATGGTGGCCTCATAGAATGTGTTTGGAAGTTTTCCTTCATGTGCAATTTTTTGGAAGAGTTTTAGAAGGACAGACAGTAGCTCTTCTTTAAATGTTTGGTAGAATTCGCCTGAAAACTTGCTCTTTGAATCTATACAATGAAGAGACTAAAGAAGAGTAGAATAACAACTTAAACAATTTTAAAAGTAGAATAAAACCTAAATTTTACTGTAAGATTTCAATGAAGGCACATCAGTTTGACGGGTCTGAAATGTCCCATCAAACGAGAATGAAAGTACAACTGTCGAGTGAGGCCAGGCACTTTATCTGTCTGGTCAATGTAGAGTATCCTCAGCATTCTAGCTGCCATTCCATCATGTTCGGGAGGCAGAGTGACCTTGTATCTCCCACCTCCCTGACTTCCTAGTACCCACCTTGTTCCTCTCTCTCCCCTAGCACTCTTCCAAAGCTGTTAACCTGCCTGGTTCTTACCACAGTAGCATCTCAAGAAGCCAAACTATCTAAAGACTAGTAACCCTTACCAACTTGGGCCAAGAAATTTGGGTTAGTCCCGGTTAATCCTTTTTTTCTGATTTTGGTTATAGGAATGCCAGTGATTTCTGTGTGTTGACTTTGTATCCTGTGACTTTGCGGAATTCGTTGATTAGCTCTAGTAGCTTTGTAACCGTGTCTTTGGGATTTTCTATGTATAATATCCTGTCGTCTGCAAAAAGAGAAAGCTTGACTTCTTCCTTTCCAATCTGGATTCCTTTTATTTCTTTCTCTTTTCTTATTGCTGTTGCTAGCACTTCCAGGACTATGTTGAATAGTAGTGGTGAAAGTGGACACCCCTGTCTTGTTCCTGATCTTTGAGGGAATGCTTTCAGTTTTTCACCATTGAGGATAATGTTTGCTGTGGGCTTCTCATAGATGGCTTTTATTATGTTGAGATAGGTTCCTTCTATGCCCATTTTCTGAAGAGTTTTTATCATAAATGGATGTTGTACTTTGTCGAAGGCTTTTTCTGCATCTATTGAGATGATCATGTGATTTTTGTCTCTCAGTTTGTTGATATGGTGTATCACATTGATTGATTTGCAGATATTGAAGAATCCTTGCATGCCTGGGATGAACCTGACTTGATCGTGATGTGTGAGTTTTTTGATGTGTCGTTGAATTCTGTTTGCTAGGATTTTGTTGAGGATCTTGGCATCTAAGTTCATCAGTGAAATTGGCCTACAGTTTTCCTTTTTTGTGTTGTCTTTGCCTGGTTTGGGTATCAGGGTGATGGTGGCCTCATAGAATGTGTTTGGAAGTTTTCCTTCATGTGCAATTTTTTGGAAGAGTTTTAGAAGGACAGACAGTAGCTCTTCTTTAAATGTTTGGTAGAATTCGCCTGAAAACTTGCTCTTTGAATCTATACAATGAAGAGACTAAAGAAGAGTAGAATAACAACTTAAACAATTTTAAAAGTAGAATAAAACCTAAATTTTACTGTAAGATTTCAATGAAGGCACATCAGTTTGACGGGTCTGAAATGTCCCATCAAACGAGAATGAAAGTACAACTGTCGAGTGAGGCCAGGCACTTTATCTGTCTGGTCAATGTAGAGTATCCTCAGCATTCTAGCTGCCATTCCATCATGTTCGGGAGGCAGAGTGACCTTGTATCTCCCACCTCCCTGACTTCCTAGTACCCACCTTGTTCCTCTCTCCCCTAGCACTCTTCCAAAGCTGTTAACCTGCCTGGTTCTTACCACAGTAGCATCTCAAGAAGCCAAACTATCTAAAGACTAGTAACCCTTCATGCGACACAACTTGGGCCAAGAATAGAATCTAAATGGGGACTTTTTACAGTCCAGGTTAATGCCATATGAATGGAAGAACCTTTTTTAAACCCAAAGAAGTTTTCCAATTCATCAGAATCATTCCCAGAGGTCCAAGCACGTTCTCCTCCCTGGTGCCAGCCATGCCTCCATAACCCTGAGCTCTGTAAACTCAATTGTAAGCATCATATGTTTAGTTGGAATGTCAGCCCCAAGAGGGCAGAGACTTTTATCAGTTTTATTCACTGATAGACCCCCTGGTTCTTAGTAGGTGCTCAGTGATTAGTTATCAAATAAAAATACATAAATTTACTTTTCAAGTTCAAAGCTTACCACTTTAATTTTTCTCACAATAGCTTAGATTTCACTGTGAACAGAATTACTCCTTTAATATTGCCTTCATGGCATAAAGCCTGCTATACAGGTTCAAGGTCATGGTTAGCATCACTCTAGTCTTTGTGTTGCGGATTGTTAGGTCACTGGCATATTTATCTATCCCCACTCTTCAGACTGCTTAGTGGATTCTTGCTCCTCTGTGACCAGCCAGAAAGGAGTAGATTCAAGCCTGCATCATAAATCTCTGGATTTTGTCCTTTGCCTTTTCTCTGAAATGTGCAAAAGGGAGTTAGTGTGAGAACAGAAGGGCTTGGCTCTGGCATCTGGCCCAGGAGTAAGAGCGGCTCTTCTTTTTCTCGTCTTCTGCCTTGTGACCGAAAGGCTATTAGAATTCCCAGTTACGTCTTCTCCATCCTGTGTTCAGAGCATGTTGTTTTATATCAGCTGGGGAAGCTCTTTGAATCTATACAATGAAGAGACTAAAGAAGAGTAGAATAACACTTAAACAATTTTAAAAGTAGAATAAAACCTAAATTTTACTGTAAGATTTCAATGAAGGCACATCAGTTTGACGGGTCTGAAATGTCCCATCAAACGAGAATGAAAGTACAACTGTCGAGTGAGGCCAGGCACTTTATCTGTCTGGTCAATGTAGAGTATCCTCAGCATTCTAGCTGCCATTCCATCATGTTCGGGAGGCAGAGTGACCTTGTATCTCCCACCTCCCTGACTTCCTAGTACCCACCTTGTTCCTCTCTCTCCCCTAGCACTCTTCCAAAGCTGTTAACCTGCCTGGTTCTTACCACAGTAGCATCTCAAGAAGCCAAACTATCTAAAGACTAGTAACCCTTCATGCGACACAACTTGGGCCAAGAATAGAATCTAAATGGGGACTTTTTACAGTCCAGGTTAATGCCATATGAATGGAAGAACCTTTTTTAAACCCAAAGAAGTTTTCCAATTCATCAGAATCATTCCCAGAGGTCCAAGCACGTTCTCCTCCCTGGTGCCAGCCATGCCTCCATAACCCTGAGCTCTGTAAACTCAATTGTAAGCATCATATGTTTAGTTGGAATGTCAGCCCCAAGAGGGCAGAGACTTTTATCAGTTTTATTCACTGATAGACCCCCTGGTTCTTAGTAGGTGCTCAGTGATTAGTTATCAAATAAAAATACATAAATTTACTTTTCAAGTTCAAAGCTTACCACTTTAATTTTTCTCACAATAGCTTAGATTTCACTGTGAACAGAATTACTCCTTTAATATTGCCTTCATGGCATAAAGCCTGCTATACAGGTTCAAGGTCATGGTTAGCATCACTCTAGTCTTTGTGTTGCGGATTGTTAGGTCACTGGCATATTTATCTATCCCCACTCTTCAGACTGCTTAGTGGATTCTTGCTCCTCTGTGACCAGCCAGAAAGGAGTAGATTCAAGCCTGCATCATAAATCTCTGGATTTTGTCCTTTGCCTTTTCTCTGAAATGTGCAAAAGGGAGTTAGTGTGAGAACAGAAGGGCTTGGCTCTGGCATCTGGCCCAGGAGTAAGAGCGGCTCTTCTTTTTCTCGTCTTCTGCCTTGTGACCGAAAGGCTATTAGAATTCCCAGTTACGTCTTCTCCATCCTGTGTTCATAGCATGTTGTTTTATATCAGCTGGGGAAAGGAAGTCTCCTACAGACAAAGACAAAAACATTTTTCATATCTCAGGAAAGACCTCTGGAGAATCTTTGTTCTTGACGTGTCATCTCAGAAAAACCCGATCGTAAACTGAACCACAGTTGAGCCTGTAAAGTCAGGAAGCTGGATTTATCCAGCCTAGAAGATTGAAAAGCACAGAAAACCAGGTGCCGGGGTTCTTAGGTCATCATTATCTCCTACCCTCCTTCAGGGACCTCTGTTATCACCCTTCCCATCTGATAGTGCAGTGCATCTTAGTGAGATGATTCTGGCTCTTAAACAAGGGCTTTTCAGGTCAGAATGAAATGTGCATGGATCACCAAGAGGAAGGAATGGAATGATGCTGGCTCAGCCAGAAGGATGCACGTTGGACAACCAGGGTTTGTTTTGCCACCGAAGAGGGAATGGTGATTCATGAATGGAGAGCTGGCCGCGGTGTTGGAAAACTCATGGATGGGAAGGAGAGATCCTGAGGACAGTGCTGTCTCCTGATCAGACACTGTTAATGCTGCAGACACTTTGGCAGAGCCCTTGGCTCCATGGCCTCCCTGTATTTTCACATGCCCAGAATATCCTCAGACACTTCAACTGGGACTGGGCAAAGCCCATTCACACACAGTACAGACATCTGTGTCTGGGCACCGGTTTATGCCGTTGAATGACACAGAGAAGTTAATTTTTATTCATTCTTCATAAAAGCCTTATACATGGCATAAAGCCTCAAGGTCATGGTTAGCATCACTCTAGTCTTTGTGTTGCGGATTGTTAGGTCACTGGCATATTTATCTATCCCCACTCTTCAGACTGCTTAGTGGATTCTTGCTCCTCTGTGACCAGCCAGAAAGGAGTAGATTCAAGCCTGCATCATAAATCTCTGGATTTTGTCCTTTGCCTTTTCTCTGAAATGTGCAAAAGGGAGTTAGTGTGAGAACAGAAGGGCTTGGCTCTGGCATCTGGCCCAGGAGTAAGAGCGGCTCTTCTTTTTCTCGTCTTCTGCCTTGTGACCGAAAGGCTATTAGAATTCCCAGTTACGTCTTCTCCATCCTGTGTTCATAGCATGTTGTTTTATATCAGCTGGGGAAAGGAAGTCTCCTACAGACAAAGACAAAAACATTTTTCATATCTCAGGAAAGACCTCTGGAGAATCTTTGTTCTTGACGTGTCATCTCAGAAAAACCCGATCGTAAACTGAACCACAGTTGAGCCTGTAAAGTCAGGAAGCTGGATTTATCCAGCCTAGAAGATTGAAAAGCACAGAAAACCAGGTGCCGGGGTTCTTAGGTCATCATTATCTCCTACCCTCCTTCAGGGACCTCTGTTATCACCCTTCCCATCTGATAGTGCAGTGCATCTTAGTGAGATGATTCTGGCTCTTAAACAAGGGCTTTTCAGGTCAGAATGAAATGTGCATGGATCACCAAGAGGAAGGAATGGAATGATGCTGGCTCAGCCAGAAGGATGCACGTTGGACAACCAGGGTTTGTTTTGCCACCGAAGAGGGAATGGTGATTCATGAATGGAGAGCTGGCCGCGGTGTTGGAAAACTCATGGATGGGAAGGAGAGATCCTGAGGACAGTGCTGTCTCCTGATCAGACACTGTTAATGCTGCAGACACTTTGGCAGAGCCCTTGGCTCCATGGCCTCCCTGTATTTTCACATGCCCAGAATATCCTCAGACACTTCAACTGGGACTGGGCAAAGCCCATTCACACACAGTACAGACATCTGTGTCTGGGCACCGGTTTATGCCGTTGAATGACACAGAGGGGAAAGCTTTTCATTTTTTTTGCTCTGTTTGTTTATTTCTCTCTGAATGATTCATTCTTCATAAGCTTCTTGCCCAAAGCCTGTTTCTACAACCATGGGAAAGATTCCAGGATTTGTTACCAATGGGTTGTGACTCCTCCTAAAGAATCTTGTTGTCTTCTTTCAAGTCCCAGCACCTTGGGAGGTTATATCTTGAAAAATATCTGTCTACCATTTTGGACATTTAGGGAACAATTTCGTGACTCTGTGTTTCTCATCTCCTTTGTGGCTATGAAAGTCTGTGGCTCCTGAGGACAAGGCCCAGAAGGGACTTATTCATGGAGAAAACATTCGTGTCTTTCAGAGACGTGCAGGATCACAGGGTTCTCATTCACAGACCCTCCATTGGTGCTCAGCTATGTCGGTGGTAGAAGCGCGAGGCAGCCTTCACACTGAGCCCTGTGTTCTCGCTCACAAGGAGGACGTGCCTGGAGAGGGGTATGAAAGCAAATCTCCCACACGAGAAAGACTGTGGCAAGAAGGGCTCTCTCTATATGTGTACTTGGAGTAAATCCCTACTGGAGTGTTGACATAAAAGGATTCATGGCTAAACCTCCATATTTCAGGGTTTCTATTTATTGAGACACATGTGCTCTGTGGTCCCATAACCACAGAGGGCGTGGCTGCAATGCATAGCATCACTAAGTGATATTTTGAGAGAATTGATTTTTTAAAAAAGATTTTATTCTATTTCCCTTGAAAAACAGAGCCATAAGGCACATTTCTATTAAATTCAATATAAAAGATTAAAGAAAAAGTCACTTTAAAGCTTGAATAGTTTTTTTTTTTTTCTTTTTTTTCAGTGACTTATAGTCAACAGTATGGGTGAATGCCAGACTCTGGAGAACTTAATGGGAAAATTAGGAAATCTACCGGCAGGTAGTCAGTAATTGACTTATTAGGGGAATGTGCTTAGGGGCAGGATTCCGGAACTCGGGCCAGTAAGTATGATAGCAGGACTGATTTAAAGGGGTTGTTCTGAGGGGAGACTGTCTTGGTACATCATTTTATCATTTTGCATTCCATTTTCAAGGAAAATCTACTTAGAGAATGTTTTTTATTCCCGTTCTAGGGAAACTCTATTCAGATCATTCTTTTCCTATATGTTTTTTTAAAGCAGAGGTCCCCCACCTTTTCAGCACCAGGGACGTGTTTTGTGAAAGATAGTTTTTCCACAGACAGGGGAGTGGGGAGAGGGCTCGATAGTGTTGGGATAATTCAAGCACATTACACTGATTGTGCAGTTTTTTTCTATTATTGTTGCATTAGTTCCACCACAGATCATTAGGCATTAGATCCTGAAGGTTGGAGCCCCTGCTTTAAGCAGTACCAGTTATTGACCTTTTTTTTTGCATTTATGTAATATCATGGGATTTTAAAAGCTATCAACCATCCAAAGATAACTAAGTAGAATTTCATTGACTTCCCAAGGTTTACCCGGTGGCATAAATTAGACCCTCTGAATTATGCATTGTGTTAGCCACACCTTACAGGAAGCTGTTCATTACTGGGGTTGTTTAGGAAGGTCTGGACAGGGTGAGCTTATTCTTATCAAAGAGAAGACACAGCCAAGGGCCTTGCTAAAACCCGGGCATCGTCAAGCAGCAGGACTAGAGCTGCTATCACTGGAGAATCGCTGATTCTCTGGCGTTTTAGATGCATGTTTGCTAATTCTGTGCTTGGAGGAAGGGTGTGTTCTGTTCACTGCAGCCTCTGTGGCCTCCATTGCAAATCCCAGTTGAGAGCAGACATAAGTTGCAGTGCCCCAGTGAACAGTTGGTGTCAATGTTGGCCCTTGTCAGTATCGCAGTTGAGAGGCATCATCGCATAATCCACTCTTAGCCTGTCTCCATCTGTAGGCTTAGTAGTACTTTGTGAGATGAAGCTAATGGAATATTCAGGATTAGTGCTGGTAGAACATGTTTATGCCTCTCTGTTCACAGAAAAGTTTTGGAAGAATGCCAAAAGTCTGCTGCTCTTTACATTAAAAGCTTTTTTTCCCCCTTTGATTTCATTATAAATTAATATATGTGTGTTTGAGTTTTAGAAAACAGATAATATACACATGGGCTTTCTCAGTGGCTCAGTAAAGAATTCACCTGCCAATCCAGAAGATCCTTCAGTTGGGAAGATCCCTTGGATAAGGAAATGGCTACCCAAGCCAATATTTGTGCCTGGGAAATCTCATAGAATATAAAGAGATAAAACATAATAAATATTTGTAAAAGTATATAATATGTATTTACATAAGGTTTGTAAATATATAATATATTACCTTATTCTTTGTGTTCAGTTTTATCTGAGTAGTTTGGGTGTTTGAATCTTATTTTCTGGAGTTGTAAAAGAAGAATAAAGTTTTAGGAAGTACCAGGGCTTGGAAGGGAGTGTCATTTATAAAAGCACCAGATGGTAGAGTGCTGCGCTTTCTTTGAGAAGACGTGTGGCTTCTAGGTGGTTCATACAAAGCTAAAGATTTCTCTTAGAGCCCCAAGAAGGAAAACTAAATAAGTGGCTGAAAAGTGACATTACATGTAAATGACTCTCTTGTAATAGCAAAGTGGTCTGAGGACTGAACAGGCTGTCTTTTCTGTACAGGTTTCCTCACAGATAATGACAATGTTGCTGAATTCCAAACACTTTGTAGTGTACCCAGAGATGCCATCTGATCTAAGGTTCTTGTCTTTCAAAACAGGTTGGGAGATTAGGAATGGCATATATACACTACCATGTATAAAACAGATAGCTAGTGGAAAGTTTCTGTATAGCACAGGGAGCTCAGCTAGGTGCTTTCTGATGACCTAAAGGGGTGGGATGGTGGAAGATGGTGGGAAGGAGTCCAAGAGGGAGGGCATATATGTATACATAGAGCTATTCACTTAGTTTTACAGCAGACACTAACACAACAATGTAAAGCAATTATATTCCAATTAAGAAAAAGCAGGTTAGTGACAATAAAATTCCATTCAGACCTACAAGGCTGTTGATGGATCTAATAGATACAAAGTGCTTTTTGCGTATAGTGTGGTGCAAATATTCCTTATTACTATTCAGTGTGTGGCTTGATTTGGCTGCAGACCTATATAAATGACATAGGTCTTTATCCATAGAGACTTTATACTTAGTGTATAGTGTGTTAT
Organism: Tragulus kanchil; assembly: GCA_022376925.1. Classification (NCBI taxonomy): domain Eukaryota; kingdom Metazoa; phylum Chordata; class Mammalia; order Artiodactyla; family Tragulidae; genus Tragulus; species Tragulus kanchil. Next base: position 58,541,009 of record JAIOJX010000026.1, read on the forward strand.
TTAGGTGATACTAGTGAAAACAAGCCAAGATTACTTTCCTAGTACTAAGAAATTACATCTATGTATACATTGAACCTCAGTGTTTTAATTTTTTTTGCTATTTTTAAAAAAGTTTTTGGCCTCTTTTCATTGATTTTCCATCCATTCATTTTCATCCACCTTTCTTCTTTGGCCTGTGTGGGCCTCCCATTTGCACTGGCCTTTCTCATTGCAGAAGACCATTATTCTTTGTGTTCAGTTTTATCTGAGTAGTTTGGGTGTTTGAATCTTATTTTCTGGAGTTGTAAAAGAAGAATAAAGTTTTAGGAAGTACCAGGGCTTGGAAGGGAGTGTCATTTATAAAAGCACCAGATGGTAGAGTGCTGCGCTTTCTTTGAGAAGACGTGTGGCTTCTAGGTGGTTCATACAAAGCTAAAGATTTCTCTTAGAGCCCCAAGAAGGAAAACTAAATAAGTGGCTGAAAAGTGACATTACATGTAAATGACTCTCTTGTAATAGCAAAGTGGTCTGAGGACTGAACAGGCTGTCTTTTCTGTACAGGTTTCCTCACAGATAATGACAATGTTGCTGAATTCCAAACACTTTGTAGTGTACCCAGAGATGCCATCTGATCTAAGGTTCTTGTCTTTCAAAACAGGTTGGGAGATTAGGAATGGCATATATACACTACCATGTATAAAACAGATAGCTAGTGGAAAGTTTCTGTATAGCACAGGGAGCTCAGCTAGGTGCTTTCTGATGACCAAAAGGGGGTGGGATGGTGGAAGATGGTGGGAAGGAGTCCAAGAGGGAGGGCATATATGTATACATAGAGCTATTCACTTAGTTTTACAGCAGACACTAACACAACAATGTAAAGCAATTATATTCCAATTAAGAAAAAGCAGGTTAGTGACAATAAAATTCCATTCAGACCTACAAGGCTGTTGATGGATCTAATAGATACAAAGTGCTTTTTATGCGTATAGTGTGGTGCAAATATTCCTTATTACTATTCAGTGTGTGGCTTGATTTGGCTGCAGACCTATATAAATGACATAGGTCTTTATCCATAGAGACTTTATACTTAGTGTATAGTGTGTTATTTAGGTGATACTAGTGAAAACAAGCCAAGATTACTTTCCTAGTACTAAGAAATTACATCTATGTATACATTGAACCTCAGTGTTTTAATTTTTTTTGCTATTTTTAAAAAAGTTTTTGGCCTCTTTTCATTGATTTTCCATCCATTCATTTTCATCCACCTTTCTTCTTTGGCCTGTGTGGGCCTCCCATTTGCACTGGCCTTTCTCATTGCAGAACACCAGCTCTGGGCGCATGTGCTCCAGAGAGCTGGCTCCCAATTGGACACACCAGTCCAGCCGCTTAGCACGTGGGGTCTTCCTGGGCCAGGGATGGAACCGGTGTCCCTTGCACTGCAAGGCAGACTCTTTACCCACTGGACCACCAGGGAAGCCCATTTTGACTTTTTTTTTTTAGAAATGTCTGAATATAAATACATAGCATTCATTGTTTTTTTATTAAATTCTTGGAACTAGTCCTCTCAGTTCTATGCTTCTGTCAGACAAACTTCCAAAATAAAACTCTATTTCCCTTAAAACCTTTAGTATTTAAGTAATAAATATTTACGGATGTAATACATTTTCTCCTTAGCTGTCACAATTTTACAATTACTAATTTTACTGTTACTGCTTTCCACTGAAGGGAATCATAAACAACTTATTAAAGTAAGGTTTTAAAACTCATTCTTTAATTATATCATGATAGAAGTCATTATAGTTTTTTAAAATTGTGTGTATGTGAGAGAGGATGAGAGCAATGAAAACACATCAAAGGAGATTCTCTCCCTCCAGAGAGTGTTTCTATTAAATATGACAAATATAAACATAGGTATTACTAGTCTCAGGGGACAGTAAAAAGGGATACTTTTCACTTAAGATCTCAAATTTCCTTCTTTTGCTTTTCCGCTCTCAAAAGTGAAGATGTCATGGAAAGGAGGGTATTGATCACAGTACATTCTGGATGAGCCCTTAAGACACGTGAGGCTGAGTGAAAGAAACCAGACACAGAAGGTCACATATTTTGTGATTCCACTTGTATGAACTCTCTAGAATCATAAATCTCTAGCACAGAGATCAGATTGGTGGTTGCGAGGGGCTGGATTGAGGGGATAATGGAGAGTGACTGCTTAATGGGTATTGGTTGGGAGTAACGAAGATACTTTGGATCTCAACAGAGCTGATAGTTGTATAACATTTCCACTGCTACATGCTACTGAATCATACTTTCTGATGAAAGTTGAATCTCACCTCAAATTGAAAAATAACTTATCAAAAATAAAGATGTCATTGATTTTCCATCCATTCATTTTCATCCACCTTTCTTCTTTGGCCTGTGTGGGCCTCCCATTTGCACTGGCCTTTCTCATTGCAGAACACCAGCTCTGGGCGCATGTGCTCCAGAGAGCTGGCTCCCAATTGGACACACCAGTCCAGCCGCTTAGCACGTGGGGTCTTCCTGGGCCAGGGATGGAACCGGTGTCCCTTGCACTGCAAGGCAGACTCTTTACCCACTGGACCACCAGGGAAGCCCATTTTGACTTTTTTTTTTTAGAAATGTCTGAATATAAATACATAGCATTCATTGTTTTTTTATTAAATTCTTGGAACTAGTCCTCTCAGTTCTATGCTTCTGTCAGACAAACTTCCAAAATAAAACTCTATTTCCCTTAAAACCTTTAGTATTTAAGTAATAAATATTTACGGATGTAATACATTTTCTCCTTAGCTGTCACAATTTTACAATTACTAATTTTACTGTTACTGCTTTCCACTGAAGGGAATCATAAACAACTTATTAAAGTAAGGTTTTAAAACTCATTCTTTAATTATATCATGATAGAAGTCATTATAGTTTTTTAAAATTGTGTGTATGTGAGAGAGGATGAGAGCAATGAAAACACATCAAAGGAGATTCTCTCCCTCCAGAGAGTGTTTCTATTAAATATGACAAATATAAACATAGGTATTACTAGTCTCAGGGGACAGTAAAAAGGGATACTTTTCACTTAAGATCTCAAATTTCCTTCTTTTGCTTTTCCGCTCTCAAAAGTGAAGATGTCATGGAAAGGAGTGGGGTATTGATCACAGTACATTCTGGATGAGCCCTTAAGACACGTGAGGCTGAGTGAAAGAAACCAGACACAGAAGGTCACATATTTTGTGATTCCACTTGTATGAACTCTCTAGAATCATAAATCTCTAGCACAGAGATCAGATTGGTGGTTGCGAGGGGCTGGATTGAGGGGATAATGGAGAGTGACTGCTTAATGGGTATTGGTTGGGAGTAACGAAGATACTTTGGATCTCAACAGAGCTGATAGTTGTATAACATTTCCACTGCTACATGCTACTGAATCATACTTTCTGATGAAAGTTGAATCTCACCTCAAATTGAAAAATAACTTATCAAAAATAAAGATGTCATAAATACCATACACAGAAAGCATGTTTTCATTAAATCAAGAACCTTATGCTGTGTTTCCTCCCAAAGCCATCTTTATTATGTAACTCAAATCTAAAATTACAAAGAGCTGTTCTAGCAGTCAGCTCCATGGAGAGTTCAGGCACTTGCAGAATCTTTCTGAGTCATTTCCCCCCTGCAATCAAGGATTGTCAGTTTGATCTCTGGATATCATTCCCATCTGTCTCCACGGTCCTTTCTACTACTTCCACTCCTAACTCAGGCCACCCTTGCCTCCTGGTTGTGCTGTTGCAACACATCCTGCCTGAACATTCTGCTGCTAGGTAGCCCTCCCACCTGTCTGTCTTCTTGGCATTAGTAAAGTCTTCCAAGTTCACAACTTCTATTGTATCCAGATACTTGTTGGACCATGGATCCTCAGCGGCAGTCCATCAAGAACAGAGAAGACCCTACTCCTCAGACTGTGAAAGACCAGTTTTCAAAGTTCAGGCTGTTTTTATCCAGTGGTCATAGACTGCCTGTCTCTTCTTCAGTGCTGTCGGAGATCAAATGTGTGATTAGGCCAAAGTACCCATGTGCCGAAGCAGGTGAGCACTGTCCCCACTCCAGTGCTGGCCTTCTTGTTTCTTCCTCCTCTTCTTCATCATCTGGTTGCTGGGTGCAGCAGTTGTGTTTCGAAGCCCTGATGCCTTGAAATCCATTGAATCCCTTCCCAGAGGTGTTCCTTGAGCATGGTCACTGCCATCACTGCCTCTGTTAAATGCTCAGTGTACCATGTGAAATGCCAGGCTGGATGACTTACAAGCTGGAACCAAGATTGCCAGGGGAAATATGAACAACCTCAGATATGCAGATAATATCTGAGAAAGCAAAGAGGAACTAAAGAGCCTCTTAATGCAGATGAAAGAGGAAAGTGAAAAGGATGGCTTGAAAGTCAGCATTCAAAAAACTAAGATCATGGCATCTGGTCCCATCGCTTCATGGCAGATAGAAAGGGGAAAAGTGGAAACAGTGACAGATTTTTATTTTCTTGGGCTCCAAAATCAATGCAGATGGTGACTGCAGCCATGAAAGTAAGACACTTGCTCCTTGAAAGGAAAGCTATGACAAGCCTAGTGTCAACAATGTATTAAAAGCAGAGACAACACCTTGCCAAGGTCTGTATAGTTAAAGTTACGGTTTTTCCATTAGTTATGTACAGATTGAGAGTTAGACCATGAAGAAGACTGAGTGAGGAAGAATTATGCTTTCTAATTATGGTGTGGAGAGGACTCTTGAGGGCTCCTTGGACTGCAGAGAGATAACACCAGTCAATCTTAAAGGAAATCAACCCTGACTGTTCATTAAAAAGACTGATACTGAAGCTCAGCCTTCAATACTCTGGCCACCTGATGCGAAGAGCAGATTCATTGGAAAAGACCCTAATGCTGGGAAAGATTGCAAGCAAAAGGGGAAGGGGTCAGCAGAAGATGGTTGGATGGCATCACCAACTCGGTGGACATGAACTTGAGCAAACTCAAAGAGATAGTAAAGGACACAGGAGCCTGTTGTGCTGCAGTCCATGGGATCACAGAGTCAAACATGACTTATCAACAACACAAACTCTGTGGTACCACTTTGCCTGCCCTTTCTGCTGTCTGCCTCACATCATAGCTGTATCTGTGCATGGACAAAGGGCTATCAGTTTCTCCAGAACCACTCATTCAGTGAACTGTGGAGCTACTATTTATTCTCAACTTTACTGACCTCAAAGATGATGCTCTGAACAAATACTTGGCTACCTTCTTCCCACTGATTTTGACTCTCTCCATCCTCCTTCTCCCCCATGCCCACCTAGCACCTTGCCATTGTGCATAATAGGTTCCTGAGAAATATTTCTAGGAGAATGAATTGCATCTGTACATCTTTTCTAAGAAGTTATCTTTGTGAAGGGACAGCACAATGAATTCTTAAACTTTAAGAGAGAAGCAAAGCACAAAAAGATGCAATGGGACTCAACATGTGTGTCCTGAAATTTTGCATGTGGTCTTTATCATCCAGAAGAAATTATTTGCAATGATTGTGGCTTTAAGCATTCAAAAAACTAAGATCATGGCATCTGGTCCCATCGCTTCATGGCAGATAGAAAGGGGAAAAGTGGAAACAGTGACAGATTTTTATTTTCTTGGGCTCCAAAATCAATGCAGATGGTGACTGCAGCCATGAAAGTAAGACACTTGCTCCTTGAAAGGAAAGCTATGACAAGCCTAGTGTCAACAATGTATTAAAAGCAGAGACAACACCTTGCCAAGGTCTGTATAGTTAAAGTTACGGTTTTTCCATTAGTTATGTACAGATTGAGAGTTAGACCATGAAGAAGACTGAGTGAGGAAGAATTATGCTTTCTAATTATGGTGTGGAGAGGACTCTTGAGGGCTCCTTGGACTGCAGAGAGATAACACCAGTCAATCTTAAAGGAAATCAACCCTGACTGTTCATTAAAAAGACTGATACTGAAGCTCAGCCTTCAATACTCTGGCCACCTGATGCGAAGAGCAGATTCATTGGAAAAGACCCTAATGCTGGGAAAGATTGCAAGCAAAAGGGGAAGGGGTCAGCAGAAGATGGTTGGATGGCATCACCAACTCGGTGGACATGAACTTGAGCAAACTCAAAGAGATAGTAAAGGACACAGGAGCCTGTTGTGCTGCAGTCCATGGGATCACAGAGTCAAACATGACTTATCAACAACACAAACTCTGTGGTACCACTTTGCCTGCCCTTTCTGCTGTCTGCCTCACATCATAGCTGTATCTGTGCATGGACAAAGGGCTATCAGTTTCTCCAGAACCACTCATTCAGTGAACTGTGGAGCTACTATTTATTCTCAACTTTACTGACCTCAAAGATGATGCTCTGAACAAATACTTGGCTACCTTCTTCCCACTGATTTTGACTCTCTCCATCCTCCTTCTCCCCCATGCCCACCTAGCACCTTGCCATTGTGCATAATAGGTTCCTGAGAAATATTTCTAGGAGAATGAATTGCATCTGTACATCTTTTCTAAGAAGTTATCTTTGTGAAGGGACAGCACAATGAATTCTTAAACTTTAAGAGAGAAGCAAAGCACAAAAAGATGCAATGGGACTCAACATGTGTGTCCTGAAATTTTTGCATGTGGTCTTTATCATCCACTAAGAAGAAATATTGATTTGCAATGATTGTGGCTAAATATCCTCACTCAGTTCTCACCATTTGCATAAACCTTTTCTGGCCTTTTCTGCAGAAAGTTCATACTGTTTACATCTGTGCCTTTGGTTTTGAGCCAAATTACATACTTGTTGCTGTTCAGTCAGTAAATTTTGTCCAAATTTTTGTGGCTCCATGGACCTCAGCACACCAGGTTATATGTTTCCATAATGCATCTGCCAAGTGTGTAAACCAATTTTTAAAAGGACACTATTTGAATCATTTGGAATTACTTTTCTTCAGTTAGTACTGTTTGTGTAGCTATCTGGTTAACCTGGGTTCTAATTTTAACCTATGTGTAAATCTTTCATTTTTATTGCCAGCTATAGTCAGATGTCCATCAGGTGGGATAAATTGGGAGAGTAGCAGAGTAGCATTGATGTATATACACTACTATGTGTAGAATACTTAGTGGGAAGCTGCTGCTTTGTGATGACCTAGAGAGACAGAGTGGAGGGTAGGAGGAAGGTGCCAGAGGGAGGGGATATATGAGTACATGTAGGTGATTCATTTTGCTCTATAGTAGAAACTAATACAACATTGTATAGCAATTATACTCCAATAATAAAAATTGCTTAGGTTGGAAAACAACTTGGGTCACTGCTCTATTTTTAAACATTACCTTGGCAAGAAAACAATCATGTTTTAGACTATCATTTAAACAGAACACTTTTTGTGTCGTTAGCATTTGCTCAAAATAAGTAGCTTAAGTGAAATCAAACAATGAGAGATTCACAGAGAGAACCAGACTAGGAGATAAGTTTAATAAAGATCTTGTTTTTCAGAGGCAACATCCTTTTGACTCTTTCTTACCATTAAATTCTTTGTCTGTTTGGTCAAAAATCAACTTCAGATGGATTTATGATTTCAAAGAAATGCCAGGTTATGGAAAGATCATAATCATTCATCCTAATTTGAGTTTAAAAGGAGGTTGGGGGAAGGAGAGTAGTCCTCTAGAAATTAAAGTTTTAAAATTTAACCCTATTTTTAAAATTGCAGTACCTTTGCCAAGGAGTCAACTTGTTAGGGACAAACAAATATAAATTTTGACAACAGTTATTATTTTTTAAAATAGGTATTTATTTATGTATTAGCTGTATTAGGTCTTAGTTGCTGTGTACAAGCTCAGTAGGTGGTGGCACTTGTTGCCCTTTGGAATGTGGGATCTTAGTTCCTTAATCAGGAATTGAACCCATGTACTCTACATTAATTAAAAGGCAGATTTTTAACCACTGGACCGCCAGGGAAGTCCCAACTGTTCTTCTTTTAAGGAGCCAGAAAGATATCTTTCCATCCTTCTAGGGTGAAACCATGATTGTTTGGGAACTTGAGTAAACAACTAAAACCAAGAGCCTACTCTTGACCTCTCTTTTTTTCTTCTTTTCCTTTTTGCAGGTGACCTATCTGGGTAAGGTGCCCACCACAGGCATGCAGTTTCTGTCAGGCTGCACAGAAAAACCAGTTATTGAGCTCTGGAAGAAGCACACACTCGCCCGAGAAGACGTCTTTCCAGCCAATGCCCTCCTGGAAATCCGACCGTTCCAAGTGTGGCTCCATCACCTTGACCACAAAGGGGAGGCTACAGTGCACATGGATACATTCCAGGTGGCTCGCATTGCTTACTGCACGGCTGACCACAACGTGAGCCCCAACATCTTTGCCTGGGTTTACAGGGAGATTAATGATGACCTGTCCTACCAGATGGACTGCCATGCTGTTGAGTGTGAGAGCAAGCTGGAGGCCAAGAAGCTGGCCCATGCGATGATGGAGGCCTTCAAGAAGACTTTCCACAGTATGAAGAGCGATGGCCGGATCCACAGGAACAGCTCCTCAGAAGAGGTGTCCCAGGAATTAGAATCTGACGATGGCTGAGTGAACTGCGGAAGCTTCAGCAAAGGCAGCATTGGTCAAGGAATTCAAGACAACAGATGCATTAGCAACAATTCGAATTTGGAATGAAAAGACTGCCAAATTATTGGCCGACCAAGCTTTTTAAATTCAGAAGAGCATTCTAAATCTAAAGAAATGTATTATTAAAGCAATTAAGTTACGTTGAAATCTGCTGCTGCTGTGACTATGAGGAGGGTGGGAATGTGGATGAGGAGGAAAGCTCTAGACTTCTCTCTCTCTTTTTTTTTTTTTTGGTCTCATTTTTCAGTGCCTCCCTGTAGGAGTTTTCCATGTCAATTTTCACCACTCTCAGGCAATTGCACTGTGGCTGTTATTCAGTGGACCATTCCAACTTGCCTTATGAAACCCAACAAGAATGCACTTGTAGGATCCCTGGTTTTTTGGGGGAGGTATGAGTGCTGATGCTGGTGAGGAGGACTCCAGACTAAAGGAACAACGCCGATCTCCTGTCCCCTGACTGGTTTCAGAGTCTCTCCTCAGTAAGCAGATTGACACAGCTTTATTGAGCTTTACAACTAACAACCTGATAGTTGGCAGTTAATTCACAGTTAAAGGCGATGCTTTTATTGCATAGTATATCCAGTAGTACCCTCTTATTGTATTCACCTCAACTATTTTCTTAGACTATTGGAAATAACTAATAGCCCCTTTCTTCTGCCCACCGCATCCACCCACTCTGCCCTTCCAATCCGTGCCACCATCCCTACAGAATTGCAGTTTCAACCTACACAGCAGGACACCCAAAGGGAAGACAATAGCCAAGCAGATGAAAGAAACAAAATGGGAGCTTCAAATGACCACCACCACCACAGAAAGTTTGCAAAAAGGGAATTGAGTAATCTGCGAGTAGACAAGCCCTTGCAGGCCATTCTTTCTTCATCAACCCCTATGATAACTTATTTAGTTAATGGTCCTGTCCAATGAATCTTTCATGGAAAACTTTAAATCTGAGTTGGTATCACTAAGGAAGCTTTGACCCATTACTCAACATGGCACTCAAGTAGAGAATGAATTCTACAAAACAGACTTATGCAGAGAAACTATGTCCATTCTCAAAGGAAACCTGACCTTTTTCTCTTCCCGTTGGATTGATCTCTTAGGGTCAGAGCTACCAGTTTGTTGGGTATTTCTAATGAGAACTTTTCACTAAGACAGCCTAAGTTTTTTTCTCAGTTTGATGAATCTTTAAATATAAGAAATGCAGATAGTCAACATTAAGTGACATTTTGAAAGCATTGGTGAAAATCCACACATTTAAGGCCAAGAGCAGATGAACAGTTTTTCCAGGCATTGCTGCTCCTTTCTAAACGTCTGTTTCGAATCCTGGTAATCATGTCAGGGGCCCTGGAAACACCTTCCAGAAGCCTTAAATGAGAGTTGATTGAATCCAGATAGCAGTGGCGTCAGCATTTTGGTCTGTGTATCTGTGTGTCTGTGTATGCATTTGTGTACGTGTGCCCCTGAGCGTGGGTCCTGTCTTACAGAATGTAGAATAAGCATTTTGGGGGTCTGATACGTGTGCTTCCTGTCCCCTGACTGGTTTCAGAGTCTCTCCTCAGTAAGCAGATTGACACAGCTTTATTGAGCTTTACAACTAACAACCTGATAGTTGGCAGTTAATTCACAGTTAAAGGCGATGCTTTTATTGCATAGTATATCCAGTAGTACCCTCTTATTGTATTCACCTCAACTATTTTCTTAGACTATTGGAAATAACTAATAGCCCCTTTCTTCTGCCCACCGCATCCACCCACTCTGCCCTTCCAATCCGTGCCACCATCCCTACAGAATTGCAGTTTCAACCTACACAGCAGGACACCCAAAGGGAAGACAATAGCCAAGCAGATGAAAGAAACAAAATGGGAGCTTCAAATGACCACCACCACCACAGAAAGTTTGCAAAAAGGGAATTGAGTAATCTGCGAGTAGACAAGCCCTTGCAGGCCATTCTTTCTTCATCAACCCCTATGATAACTTATTTAGTTAATGGTCCTGTCCAATGAATCTTTCATGGAAAACTTTAAATCTGAGTTGGTATCACTAAGGAAGCTTTGACCCATTACTCAACATGGCACTCAAGTAGAGAATGAATTCTACAAAACAGACTTATGCAGAGAAACTATGTCCATTCTCAAAGGAAACCTGACCTTTTTCTCTTCCCGTTGGATTGATCTCTTAGGGTCAGAGCTACCAGTTTGTTGGGTATTTCTAATGAGAACTTTTCACTAAGACAGCCTAAGTTTTTTTCTCAGTTTGATGAATCTTTAAATATAAGAAATGCAGATAGTCAACATTAAGTGACATTTTGAAAGCATTGGTGAAAATCCACACATTTAAGGCCAAGAGCAGATGAACAGTTTTTCCAGGCATTGCTGCTCCTTTCTAAACGTCTGTTTCGAATCCTGGTAATCATGTCAGGGGCCCTGGAAACACCTTCCAGAAGCCTTAAATGAGAGTTGATTGAATCCAGATAGCAGTGGCGTCAGCATTTTGGTCTGTGTATCTGTGTGTCTGTGTATGCATTTGTGTACGTGTGCCCCTGAGCGTGGGTCCTGTCTTACAGCATGTAGAATAAGCATGGAGTTGTATTGAGGGGGAGCGCTCTTGAAGATACGCTTGCTGCTTCACAACAAATGTAAACTACTCTTTAGCATAAATGCATTCATTCTTTAATAAAAATATGTTTGCATTAATAAGGATGAGGAGTTTCATATTTTATATGGTGTTTCTTTTTTAAGAAAACCATGAGGGACAAAATAGATCAAATTGAGTAAATGTCTATTTTACACATGAAAGTAGTAGTCACTCAGCTGTGTGTGACTCTTTCAACCCCATAGACTGTAGCCCACCAGGTTCCTCCGTTCATGGACTTCTCTGGGCAAGAATACTGGAGTGGGTAGTCATTCACTTCTTTAGGGAATGATTCTCTCGACCCAGAGATCAAACCCAGGTCTCCTGCATTGCAGGCAAATTCTTTACCATCTGAGCCACCCGGAAGCCAAGTTTTATGCATGGTAGAGTACATATATGAATGCTCCTGTCTCAGTTTATCTAACCAGGCACAAGAAGAGGGGATATATGTATACGAATAGCTGTACGTTGTTGTACAGCAGAAAGTAACACACCGTTATAAAACAATTATACTCCAATTTAAAGATAAAGTTAAAAAATTTAAAAAGATATCAAACAAATAGGGAATTCTGTCTTAAAATATGTTAAAACTCGGTCATCAATAACCTATTCCTTGATATGTTTAAAAACATCTTGTTTTGCTTTTCAATACTGTACATATAGGTACAGACTGGCCCATCACTGAGATGGTAGGATGTCACCATGGAAAGTTATTTAGTGTGATGGTCTTATTTCAGAGGAGTGTCTTCTGAAATATTTTGCAAGTGATGGCCATTTATAAAACCTCATGCACCTCTCAGGAGAACCTGCACTGAAATCATGGAAGTTAAACTTGGGGTGATTCCTTCTGACAGAACTGGTTAAAATGTCTTCTCAAGACCATTTCTCAGAACAGCCCCATTAAGGGGGCTGAGCATTTCAGCATGTCAACGTTTTGCCCCATGGAAACACCTTCCAGAAGCCTTAAATGAGAGTTGATTGAATCCAGATAGCAGTGGCGTCAGCATTTTGGTCTGTGTATCTGTGTGTCTGTGTATGCATTTGTGTACGTGTGCCCCTGAGCGTGGGTCCTGTCTTACAGCATGTAGAATAAGCATGGAGTTGTATTGAGGGGGAGCGCTCTTGAAGATACGCTTGCTGCTTCACAACAAATGTAAACTACTCTTTAGCATAAATGCATTCATTCTTTAATAAAAATATGTTTGCATTAATAAGGATGAGGAGTTTCATATTTTATATGGTGTTTCTTTTTTAAGAAAACCATGAGGGACAAAATAGATCAAATTGAGTAAATGTCTATTTTACACATGAAAGTAGTAGTCACTCAGCTGTGTGTGACTCTTTCAACCCCATAGACTGTAGCCCACCAGGTTCCTCCGTTCATGGACTTCTCTGGGCAAGAATACTGGAGTGGGTAGTCATTCACTTCTTTAGGGAATGATTCTCTCGACCCAGAGATCAAACCCAGGTCTCCTGCATTGCAGGCAAATTCTTTACCATCTGAGCCACCCGGAAGCCAAGTTTTATGCATGGTAGAGTACATATATGAATGCTCCTGTCTCAGTTTATCTAACCAGGCACAAGAAGAGGGGATATATGTATACGAATAGCTGTACGTTGTTGTACAGCAGAAAGTAACACACCGTTATAAAACAATTATACTCCAATTTAAAGATAAAGTTAAAAAATTTAAAAAGATATCAAACAAATAGGGAATTCTGTCTTAAAATATGTTAAAACTCGGTCATCAATAACCTATTCCTTGATATGTTTAAAAACATCTTGTTTTGCTTTTCAATACTGTACATATAGGTACAGACTGGCCCATCACTGAGATGGTAGGATGTCACCATGGAAAGTTATTTAGTGTGATGGTCTTATTTCAGAGGAGTGTCTTCTGAAATATTTTGCAAGTGATGGCCATTTATAAAACCTCATGCACCTCTCAGGAGAACCTGCACTGAAATCATGGAAGTTAAACTTGGGGTGATTCCTTCTGACAGAACTGGTTAAAAATGTCTTCTCAAGACCATTTCTCAGAACAGCCCCATTAATCAAACAAGGCAGAAGGCCACAGAGTCTGTGATCTTGAGCAATGCCCTTTGTGAAATCAGTCACAAATATAAAGGCTTCGAAAGTGAAAATATGGGTGCCTGCTAAAGAGAGGAACTCAAGGAAGAATTACTACCTCATTCTCCAAGGAAAATGGCATTTTCTTTCAAGTTGAACTTTTCTCATTTTCAGGTTCACGCTATTGTCCTTGAATATGCTCTGAAGAGGGAGAGGAAAAAAAGAATCCAGCCAGCATATATTTCCAAATAATGCCATTTTTCCTCTCAGTAAAATTTAGATTGCAAGGGCACATATGGTTATTTATTGCAGAAAGCATTTGCTGGTATTGTTTTTTCAGGGTACCAAGTGTGACGTGCAATGTAATCAGCTCTGATAATGTTGGCATGAGCTTGTGTTTAGCAATTAGTAAGCAATTTGGAGATAAATACAGGACGACATCTTTCAAATAACTAATGAAGTCTTCTGGGACCACCAATACTAATTCTCCTCAGAGGAGTGACTCAGAATTGCATTATTTTTTTTTAACCCTTTGTTTCCTCTGTTTCTGTACTACACTTTCTATGCCAGTAGTCATGAAGCATTTTGTGAACAATAAACTCATAAGCCCCTCAGAAGGATCCTGTAGCTGGATACAGCCTTTAATTTAGAGATGAGGAAACTGAGATTCAGAGACACTGGATACCTTGGCCAAGGCAGCACAGCTCAGGCGTGTTTGACAGGGACTAAGACCCACTGACTTATGATCCAGGGCAGCGCTCTATTTTGGGTGTTTTATTTCCATTCCTTTTAAAACCCTTCAGCTTATTTTAAATTAGCATACTAAGCCACTAGAAATAAACATCCTTTGCTATTCATTTTCTGAAGTATTTTTATAGCAATAGAAAAGGTTTTAAAAGCAAACAAAGGCCCAAGAAATTTTATTTAAACACAAATAACATAGTATGAGATTTTTGCGTCAGTATTTTATTTGCCATGGTCAATGGACAAAATACTCTGTCTACCAAGATGAATGCTTTGTTTTGTTTTTCTTAGGATATGTTAAAACTTTGAATCAAATCCTTCTATTACAGGATTTTATAGCATCCTATAGAAGATCTCCTGGAAGAGGACATGGCAACACATTCTAGTATTCTTGCCTAGAGAATACCCATAGACAGAGGAGCCTGGTGGGCTACAGTCCATAGGGTTGCAAAGAGCTGGACACAACCACAGCCACTTAGCATGCATGCATGTAGCATCCTATAATTTCCCTTCATGTCATTCATTGAAGTTTCCAATTACACAGTTATATATATAAATATGTAATATCTTTATAAGCCTCTTGAGTGGAAGTGTCTTCCCCCACCCCCTCCACTGAGAGCAGAGGCTTTATTTACAATGATACACAAAGAGGATTTAGCAAAAGATACTCATCCTCCTTGTCTTATCTGCAATGGGCTGAATTTCAAGAACAAAACCCAAACATCCCAGGGAAGCATGAGGTGAACTCTGTCCTCAGATCTGTTTCCTGCTCCCCAGCTCTTAGGAGGGCAGTTGGGAGTATTTTCTTAGCATCTGGGAGTCAGACTCCTGTATCCCACTGAGGAACACAACAGGAAGTGTCTTTAAGATGGAAATTTTTTCTCCTTTGTTCACATCTTATCCTCAGGTTCTATCACAGGGCTGATCACCTGAGAGGAACTCAGTAGGTTTCTGTTAGCAGAATGGAGAGATAGAAGGAAGCAGAAATCGTTGTGTGAGGCTTTGCACAGAACCCTGGAAGGAACCCTAGATTAGAGAAAACTGTGATTCAGAGACACTGGATACCTTGGCCAAGGCAGGACAGCTCAGGCGTGTTTGACAGGGACTAAGACCCACTGACTTATGATCCAGGGCAGCGCTCTATTTTGGGTGTTTTATTTCCATTCCTTTTAAAACCCTTCAGCTTATTTTAAATTAGCATACTAAGCCACTAGAAATAAACATCCTTTGCTATTCATTTTCTGAAGTATTTTTATAGCAATAGAAAAGGTTTTAAAAGCAAACAAAGGCCCAAGAAATTTTATTTAAACACAAATAACATAGTATGAGATTTTTGCGTCAGTATTTTATTTGCCATGGTCAATGGACAAAATACTCTGTCTACCAAGATGAATGCTTTGTTTTGTTTTTCTTAGGATATGTTAAAACTTTGAATCAAATCCTTCTATTACAGGATTTTATAGCATCCTATAGAAGATCTCCTGGAAGAGGACATGGCAACACATTCTAGTATTCTTGCCTAGAGAATACCCATAGACAGAGGAGCCTGGTGGGCTACAGTCCATAGGGTTGCAAAGAGCTGGACACAACCACAGCCACTTAGCATGCATGCATGTAGCATCCTATAATTTCCCTTCATGTCATTCATTGAAGTTTCCAATTACACAGTTATATATATAAATATGTAATATCTTTATAAGCCTCTTGAGTGGAAGTGTCTTCCCCCACCCCCTCCACTGAGAGCAGAGGCTTTATTTACAATGATACACAAAGAGGATTTAGCAAAAGATACTCATCCTCCTTGTCTTATCTGCAATGGGCTGAATTTCAAGAACAAAACCCAAACATCCCAGGGAAGCATGAGGTGAACTCTGTCCTCAGATCTGTTTCCTGCTCCCCAGCTCTTAGGAGGGCAGTTGGGAGTATTTTCTTAGCATCTGGGAGTCAGACTCCTGTATCCCACTGAGGAACACAACAGGAAGTGTCTTTAAGATGGAAATTTTTTCTCCTTTGTTCACATCTTATCCTCAGGTTCTATCACAGGGCTGATCACCTGAGAGGAACTCAGTAGGTTTCTGTTAGCAGAATGGAGAGATAGAAGGAAGCAGAAATCGTTGTGTGAGGCTTTGCACAGAACCCTGGAAGGAACCCTAGACACTCTTTACCACTTCCTTCAAAGGTGAGCAGGTGGCTTTTTATAAAAGGAAAACATCATTCCTTACCTAATTTCAGAACACACTTATGGCTGCTTATAGATAGAAGAAGAATGTTCAAACTGAGTTACATGATTGAAATAGAGCAAACACTATCCCAGGGAAATAGACAGGTAATGTGTTTTAAGGCAGCTGCATTTAGTAGATTACAGAATTCTTGTCATACACTTGATTTTGTTTCTTTCTCTGAAAGAGAAGGGAATGACAGGGGAAGACATTTTAATTTTCTGATAGCATGAAGCATATGAATTTAACTCTTTCTGCCCAAATTTATACTTCAGAGAATACTTTGTCCTGTCTGATTTTTTTCCATTTTGGCTTTCCTTCTCTTCTTCCTCTTTCCTACCTTAACTAATGAATTATGTACATCATACCATCCCAGACTATCTCTGATTTTAGCAGGATAGATCTTATATGCTCTAAATCTGAGATCACATGTTTTAGCTCATAGTCCATTATTGATGCAAAATTTGACAAGATTGTCAGCTCCTGAAGATGATCTTATTGCTTTTGTTTATTTTTTTTTCTAGTCAGATGGCACACGATAATAACTTAATGCTCCATAGCCTACTATTTCTTAGGCATTCCTAAAAATGTTATATCTTCTCATCTCTTTAGTATACACTAGATTAAACTGCCGTGAAGGGAAAGATACCCTCAACTGTCGTATTTTTATTGATCTTGAAGAAGCTTTCCTGTTAAATATCAAGGTTGGGCTTTTGGAGTAATTCTATGGGATGCATTGTTCAACCTGAGAACTTTCTTTGCTTTTTTGAAGAGGTGCCAGCTGGTAGTAGTCACCAGAAAAGTACTATGTTTGTTACATAAACCAAGCTTAGAAGGAAAAACAACTGATGGGTAAAGCAAATTACTAACAGAAAGACAAAATCTAAACCATTTTAATTTGGACATTTACAAATAAATTATATTTGTTGAAAATTAATCTAAGATATGGTCTTGTACACTTGAGCAAAGCTGGCATTCACAGAGAGATTTGGGGACCTGCTTCTCAGGGCCTGTCCTACTAAGATTAGCTTGGGTTTTGTTTTTGCATCCCAAGTTAGGCTTTGAACAGAATCTGAATAGTTTTTTGCTTAGGAAACTTAATGACTTCCATTTAAAAATGTTCTCAACTTTTTGCTTTTCAATAGCTTGGTTTAGAGGCTGCTACAAGAAAGAGTTGATGTATTCTGAAAATAGAATTACTGAAGTATTACTGATTTTTTTAGCTCTTTCATGAAATTCCCCAATAATATTCCATACTTTCATATCTGAAACTTCATTTGACAACTATTTTCTTAATGTTTTTATCCATTTATCTAAACATACATAATAGACTGAGGTTGAGTCACTTGAAAACATTACTATTTCACATTATTATTGTGAAATGAATTTGTGACATTACATGGGACCTGCTTGATTTCAAACCTGTCATTATGTGGCCTGATTACCATTCCAAAATGTTCTTTGTCCTTGGACGGCAAAGCTTAGGAGAAACATTTAAGGAAACGTCTACCTGCAAGGAAGAGTCAAAAGTTGACTTGATTCCAGGGTCACTTTTTAATGTAAAGTGAAAGTCGTTCAGTCATGTCTGACTCTGTGATCCGATGGTTGGTAGACTGCCAGGCTCCTCTGTCCAAGAAATTCTCCAGAGAAAAATCCTGGAGTTGGTAGCCTTTCCCTTCTCCAGAGTATCTTCCCACCACAGGGATCAAACACAGGTCTCCTGCATTGCAGGCAGATTTTTTACTGTTTGAGCCATCAGGGAAGCTCTTTGGGATCAAATAAGACCAAGGCTCATCACAGGTCTGAATACAATGGTTCTGATAACAGTTTTGCACACAAAAAAATATAGTAATAAGCTTTATGATGTTTGTAATTGAATTGCCTTCATGTAGATGCTATTATGGTTATAAAAAGATTTTAATTGGGAGATTAGGAAGGAATTAGACCTTTAATTCAGCCTTTCACCAAGTTATCTATTGCCGTTCTGTATTTTAATTGCAACAGATTTCCTAGGCTTTTTTAGAGCCACACTTTTAGAAATTAGCACAGTAAAGCTTCATTAATTTACCTAGAGCCAATTAAGAGTTTGTGGGTTTGGCCTTGAAAAGCTCAAGTTTCATGCTTATTTTTAATAAGCAAATAAATAAGATGAATTAACGTTGTTATTGAAAATGTTTGCCTGTGTTGGAAAACACTGTTTCCACACATTCAAATAACAATTTACTAGACTTATTTGCATGACTTCCATTTAAAAATGTTCTCAATTTTCATAGCTTGTTAACTTACAAGAAAGAGTTGATGTATTCTGAAAATAGAATTACTGAAGTATTACTGATTTTTAGCTCTTTCATGAAATTCCCCAATAATATTCCATACTTTCATATCTGAAACTTCATTTGACAACTATTTTCTTAATGTTTTTATCCATTTATCTAAACATACATAATAGACTGAGGTTGAGTCACTTGAAAACATTACTATTTCACATTATTATTGTGAAATGAATTTGTGACATTACATGGGACCTGCTTGATTTCAAACCTGTCATTATGTGGCCTGATTACCATTCCAAAATGTTCTTTGTCCTTGGACGGCAAAGCTTAGGAGAAACATTTAAGGAAACGTCTACCTGCAAGGAAGAGTCAAAAGTTGACTTGATTCCAGGGTCACTTTTTAATGTAAAGTGAAAGTCGTTCAGTCATGTCTGACTCTGTGATCCGATGGTTGGTAGACTGCCAGGCTCCTCTGTCCAAGAAATTCTCCAGAGAAAAATCCTGGAGTTGGTAGCCTTTCCTTCTCCAGAGTATCTTCCCACCACAGGGATCAAACACAGGTCTCCTGCATTGCAGGCAGATTTTTTACTGTTTGAGCCATCAGGGAAGCTCTTTGGGATCAAATAAGACCAAGGCTCATCACAGGTCTGAATACAATGGTTCTGATAACAGTTTTGCACACAAAAAAATATAGTAATAAGCTTTATGATGTTTGTAATTGAATTGCCTTCATGTAGATGCTATTATGGTTATAAAAAGATTTTAATTGGGAGATTAGGAAGGAATTAGACCTTTAATTCAGCCTTTCACCAAGTTATCTATTGCCGTTCTGTATTTTAATTGCAACAGATTTCCTAGGCTTTTTTAGAGCCACACTTTTAGAAATTAGCACAGTAAAGCTTCATTAATTTACCTAGAGCCAATTAAGAGTTTGTGGGTTTGGCCTTGAAAAGCTCAAGTTTCATGCTTATTTTTAATAAGCAAATAAATAAGATGAATTAACGTTGTTATTGAAAATGTTTGCCTGTGTGGGAAAACACTGTTTCCACACATTCAAATAACAATTTACTAGACATAGTGTAAGCTGGTACAACTGAAAGTAAGGCTTTGATTGCTCTTTCAACTTATTGTTCTTTATTTATTAAAGTGGGTTCTCCACAAAGCAATAGATAGTTCATACTGTTCTAGAATTCAGAGCACTTAGTGGTAATGAAATGCCTCTTTTTTAAAAAGCACACATTATTTATATGTATCTTTACCTTCAATTAGTATAAAGGTTTGGTTTTAACCGTGACCCACCAAAAAAAACGTTTTAAAGTGACTAACTCTTCTTGTATCTCATAGAAACATCACTATTAAAACAAATGAAATAGAAGTTATTTTCTGATCACTAGCTTGAATAATTTTCTCTTTGTTACTATATTTTCTCTTAAATTATCAAGATGCTAAGTCTTTGTGAATCACCTTAAGAGGCTCAGTAACTTTTCAAGATCATATAAAGTATCAATTACTAGCAATTATATTTAGTGGCTGATCTGTATCTGAAGATTAGCATTTAATAGTTTTTTTAGATCTGTGAATGTGTGTATGACATAGTGATCCATCTCCAAACTATTTAATCATCAGGTTTGCCTCACCACTGTGGTGTATAAGCTTCTGAGAGTGAGAACACACAGAGTGGAAGTTGTGGTAGAGAAGACCAGAGGTCAGCATGGGAAACCAGCCCATGTTTCCCTAGCAGAGCATGAGCCTTAGCAACAGGTACAGGGTCAGTTCAGAGCAAGATGCACCTTTTTATAATCCATCACCCAAGAAAGACAGGTACCAGGCTGTATAATAAAGATTTTAATTGGGAGATTAGGAAGGAATTAGACCTTTAATTCAGCCTTTCACCAAGTTATCTATTGCCGTTCTGTATTTTAATTGCAACAGATTTCCTAGGCTTTTTTAGAGCCACACTTTTAGAAATTAGCACAGTAAAGCTTCATTAATTTACCTAGAGCCAATTAAGAGTTTGTGGGTTTGGCCTTGAAAAGCTCAAGTTTCATGCTTATTTTTAATAAGCAAATAAATAAGATGAATTAACGTTGTTATTGAAAATGTTTGCCTGTGTGGGAAAACACTGTTTCCACACATTCAAATAACAATTTACTAGACATAGTGTAAGCTGGTACAACTGAAAGTAAGGCTTTGATTGCTCTTTCAACTTATTGTTCTTTATTTATTAAAGTGGGTTCTCCACAAAGCAATAGATAGTTCATACTGTTCTAGAATTCAGAGCACTTAGTGGTAATGAAATGCCTCTTTTTTAAAAAGCACACATTATTTATATGTATCTTTACCTTCAATTAGTATAAAGGTTTGGTTTTAACCGTGACCCACCAAAAAAAACGTTTTAAAGTGACTAACTCTTCTTGTATCTCATAGAAACATCACTATTAAAACAAATGAAATAGAAGTTATTTTCTGATCACTAGCTTGAATAATTTTCTCTTTGTTACTATATTTTCTCTTAAATTATCAAGATGCTAAGTCTTTGTGAATCACCTTAAGAGGCTCAGTAACTTTTCAAGATCATATAAAGTATCAATTACTAGCAATTATATTTAGTGGCTGATCTGTATCTGAAGATTAGCATTTAATAGTTTTTTTAGATCTGTGAATGTGTGTATGACATAGTGATCCATCTCCAAACTATTTAATCATCAGGTTTGCCTCACCACTGTGGTGTATAAGCTTCTGAGAGTGAGAACACACAGAGTGGAAGTTGTGGTAGAGAAGACCAGAGGTCAGCATGGGAAACCAGCCCATGTTTCCCTAGCAGAGCATGAGCCTTAGCAACAGGTACAGGGTCAGTTCAGAGCAAGATGCACCTTTTTATAATCCATCACCCAAGAAAGACGCCATCATGTAGTTATCTTCTCGAAAGGTAGATGGTTTTTCTCACAGTCCACCTTAAGAAAGCAGCCATAACTTTTGCCAATATCTTAGTTCTTGAATGTATTTGTTTTCAGACGTGAAATATCAAACAAGGGACACAGACGCCAGGGAGATACCCTGGAGAAGGAAATGGCAACCAGCTCCAGTATTCTTGCCTAGAAAATCCCATGGATAGAGGAGCCTGGTGGGCTACAGTCCATGGAGTTACAAGTCAGTCATGACTTAGACACTAAATAATACAAAAATAATAGCATCTAAAGTGGCCAAACTTTTAGACTCCAAATTAAAGCACCTGTGACTGATTCATCACATTCAAACACCATTGTATGAAAAACTGTGTTTTAAAGAATTGGTAGCATTACTTCCTGAGAGGCATTTCTTCTTTACTATTCTTGAGGAAAAGGTGTGATAACACTGCATGCATTAGGAAGCCTCAGAAAATGGCAAAAAAAAAAAAAAATCTTAGGATCCCAGAGATGCTAGAAAACCCTGGAACCTAAAGGTAAAACCTAGCAACACTCTCGTGCTGAGGTGGACCTCCAAGGCAGAAGTCTTGTTTATTTCTTCGGTTTTCCTGCTCTCTTGACATAGACCTTTCCCATGACCAGAAGTGTCTTGGTGGGGATGGGTGATGTCAAAGAATAGCAACTCCTGAGGAAAAGAAGAGAGAGCCCCCGCATCCACACCATTGGTCTCAGTCAGACAAGCTCTGTGTTCTCAGATCACTTTGTCTTCTGTCTGCTAAGTGCCTCCCAAGGGCACTGTATCCCTTGAAGACCATGGTAAAAGAAGCTTTCTGGATTACCTTCTGTCTGGGCAAGGAGAAAGAACCAGCTTCTTACATGAACACAGAATTTCCAGCCTCACCCCTCTTCACAGCCTCTGGAGCTCCTATGGTTGTAAAAGTCAAATGTGATTATCCCAGACTTTTCCTTAAAATTTTCCATGACCTCCTCATTGTTTACAAGACAAATGAATGAATGTCCACCCTCTCTCCTTCCCTTCTATGCACCTTCCTTAAGTTCATAGGTTAGTATGATAAATAAGCTCCTTCAAGAGCAAGCTGTCTCTCACTTGCTAGTCCAGGCTCAGAATGAAACACGTGTTTGCACTGCCCTGGGCAAAGAACATTTCAGGTCTCAGTTTCCTCATCTGTAAAGTGAGAATAATGGGCACCTAACGCGTGCAGTTGCACTGAGTGTTCACTAGTGAATATACATGAAACACTCAGCCTCGTGATGGTGCCCTGTGAGTGTTCAGTTGATGCCCACTATTTCAGGGCTTTCATGTTTGCCTCTCACTCCTCCACCGAGACTTGTTGGATGGCATAAAGAGTTTTTTGCAGTTGTCCCAAAGGGCCAGATCCTGGGCCTTGGCACACTCTGCTGCCCTCTTTTGTTGATTTTGCTCCTTCCTCCGGGTTTGTGCAGACTTTGTAAAGACATTTTTACAACGGCCTTGACACAAGGTTATTATTGGCTTTTTGGATTTACTTGACACCTGATCTGGGAGCTCCTAGATCAATGGTTTGCTAAAGATCTATCCTTACAATGGCATGTGTAATTGAAAATGTTTTCATAGTCAAACTAAAAAGCTGAAAAAAATAGGAGAAATTAATTTCAATAATATAATTTATCTAACCCAACTGTCTAAAATATTACCATTTCAACACATAATCGAAAAGTATGAAATATAATGAAATATTTCATATTCTTATATAAAACGTTTTGGTTTTCAGTACATATTTTACACTCGATATCACATCAAGTGCTCAGTCACCTGCCCAGTGCTGTTGTCTGAGACCACGCAGTCCAAGAAGCTGAGAATCATGGCCTAATGCATCCACAAAGCCCATTTCAGGGGCTGTCCCAGAGAGGGGCTTTTAGCTGAGGTTTTAATTAATAAAGCAGTGGACATGCATAGTTCCGTGGTGTATGTCAGTGTATTTATTTGCCAGGACAGTCATAACAAAGCACCACAGACTGGGTGGTTTACACAACTGTGGTCTTGCAGTTCTGGAATTTAGAAGACTGAGGTCAAGGTGTTGTTTCTGAAGCTGTAAGGAAAAATCTGGTCTATGTGTCTCCTCATTGTTTACAAGACAAATGAATGAATGTCCACCCTCTCTCCTTCCCTTCTATGCACCTTCCTTAAGTTCATAGGTTAGTATGATAAATAAGCTCCTTCAAGAGCAAGCTGTCTCTCACTTGCTAGTCCAGGCTCAGAATGAAACACGTGTTTGCACTGCCCTGGGCAAAGAACATTTCAGGTCTCAGTTTCCTCATCTGTAAAGTGAGAATAATGGGCACCTAACGCGTGCAGTTGCACTGAGTGTTCACTAGTGAATATACATGAAACACTCAGCCTCGTGATGGTGCCCTGTGAGTGTTCAGTTGATGCCCACTATTTCAGGGCTTTCATGTTTGCCTCTCACTCCTCCACCGAGACTTGTTGGATGGCATAAAGAGTTTTTTGCAGTTGTCCCAAAGGGCCAGATCCTGGGCCTTGGCACACTCTGCTGCCCTCTTTTGTTGATTTTGCTCCTTCCTCCGGGTTTGTGCAGACTTTGTAAAGACATTTTTACAACGGCCTTGACACAAGGTTATTATTGGCTTTTTGGATTTACTTGACACCTGATCTGGGAGCTCCTAGATCAATGGTTTGCTAAAGATCTATCCTTACAATGGCATGTGTAATTGAAAATGTTTTCATAGTCAAACTAAAAAGCTGAAAAAAATAGGAGAAATTAATTTCAATAATATAATTTATCTAACCCAACTGTCTAAAATATTACCATTTCAACACATAATCGAAAAGTATGAAATATAATGAAATATTTCATATTCTTATATAAAACGTTTTGGTTTTCAGTACATATTTTACACTCGATATCACATCAAGTGCTCAGTCACCTGCCCAGTGCTGTTGTCTGAGACCACGCAGTCCAAGAAGCTGAGAATCATGGCCTAATGCATCCACAAAGCCCATTTCAGGGGCTGTCCCAGAGAGGGGCTTTTAGCTGAGGTTTTAATTAATAAAGCAGTGGACATGCATAGTTCCGTGGTGTATGTCAGTGTATTTATTTGCCAGGACAGTCATAACAAAGCACCACAGACTGGGTGGTTTACACAACTGTGGTCTTGCAGTTCTGGAATTTAGAAGACTGAGGTCAAGGTGTTGTTTCTGAAGCTGTAAGGAAAAATCTGGTCTATGTGTCTCCTCTAACTTCTGGTGGTTTCCTGCTAAGCTTTGGCATTCCTTGGCTTCTGCTCCATCACCTTGCTCTATGTCTTCTATGTGCTTCCTGTCTGTGTGTACATGTGCATGTGTGTTGTCTACCTGTCTCCAAATTTACCCCTTTAATCAGAACACCAGTCATACTGGATTAGGGCTTCATTTTAACTAATTACATAGGTAATGACCCTGTTTCCAAATAAGGTCACATTCTGAGATACTGAGGATGAGGATTTTAATGTATAAACTTGGGAGTGGACACAACTCAATCCATAACAATAAGGCTGATAATAAACATCCAGTCATGTTTGGGGATCATGGCTCAGAGGAGCAGAGCAGGGCTTGGCTTTGGATCACTGTGCTCTGAATTGAACACTTTTCCACCTCCTGCCGGTGCGGGGAGCCCACATTGTCTGTTCTTGGTTTCTCTTGGCCAGCCACGATTGTGATTGTGTTATCAAGGCCAGCGTGGACTCTTGTTTGATGTATATTTTCATTTAAATGGTTTGTTTTTTTTTTAATAAATCTTTTTTTTGGGGGGGGCGCACTTCTATTGGTCTTGCATTTATTTCCATCTTTTGTTCTTTGCCCTGTGTGGGCCTCCCATCGCGGTGGCTTCTCTCACTACAGAGCACCGGCTCTGGGCACATGTGCTCTAGAGCTCCGGCCTGGTAATTGGACATATCAGTCCAGCTGCTCTGCAGCACGTGGGATCTTCCCAGGCCAGGGATTGAACTGGTGCCCCTTGCACTGCACCCACTATCAGAGGCCATGATCAGAGCACTTGGAAAACCTTGTCTTTCTTTGTTTTACCAACTGGACCACCAGGGAAGTCCCCATTTAAATGTTTTGAAGTTCCTTGTAGAATAAAATTTACATGGTTCTTAAATACACAGACATTCAAGGAGATGAAATTCCTCTGTATTTGTCCTTTCCCATCGTATGCTTTTCTGTTGTAATTGTTTCCTTTTATTGCATCCATATGTGGTCTTGCAGTTCTGGAATTTAGAAGACTGAGGTCAAGGTGTTGTTTCTGAAGCTGTAAGGAAAAATCTGGTCTATGTGTCTCCTCTAACTTCTGGTGGTTTCCTGCTAAGCTTTGGCATTCCTTGGCTTCTGCTCCATCACCTTGCTCTATGTCTTCTATGTGCTTCCTGTCTGTGTGTACATGTGCATGTGTGTTGTCTACCTGTCTCCAAATTTACCCCTTTAATCAGAACACCAGTCATACTGGATTAGGGCTTCATTTTAACTAATTACATAGGTAATGACCCTGTTTCCAAATAAGGTCACATTCTGAGATACTGAGGATGAGGATTTTAATGTATAAACTTGGGAGTGGACACAACTCAATCCATAACAATAAGGCTGATAATAAACATCCAGTCATGTTTGGGGATCATGGCTCAGAGGAGCAGAGCAGGGCTTGGCTTTGGATCACTGTGCTCTGAATTGAACACTTTTCCACCTCCTGCCGGTGCGGGGAGCCCACATTGTCTGTTCTTGGTTTCTCTTGGCCAGCCACGATTGTGATTGTGTTATCAAGGCCAGCGTGGACTCTTGTTTGATGTATATTTTCATTTAAATGGTTTGTTTTTTTTTTAATAAATCTTTTTTTTGGGGGGGGCACACTTCTATTGGTCTTGCATTTATTTCCATCTTTTGTTCTTTGCCCTGTGTGGGCCTCCCATCGCGGTGGCTTCTCTCACTACAGAGCACCGGCTCTGGGCACATGTGCTCTAGAGCTCCGGCCTGGTAATTGGACATATCAGTCCAGCTGCTCTGCAGCACGTGGGATCTTCCCAGGCCAGGGATTGAACTGGTGCCCCTTGCACTGCACCCACTATCAGAGGCCATGATCAGAGCACTTGGAAAACCTTGTCTTTCTTTGTTTTACCAACTGGACCACCAGGGAAGTCCCCATTTAAATGTTTTGAAGTTCCTTGTAGAATAAAATTTACATGGTTCTTAAATACACAGACATTCAAGGAGATGAAATTCCTCTGTATTTGTCCTTTCCCATCGTATGCTTTTCTGTTGTAATTGTTTCCTTTTATTGCATCCATATCTGGTAATTGTTGGTTTTTGTTGTCTGCTGAGAGAAATGAGATTGTGAGAGAAAAGTAGTTTACGAACTAAAAAAATAAGAAAGTTTGAAACAGGCAGGATAGTCTTTTCTGTGTGTGACAACATGAGCCAACTCTTGAGGCCAAGCTTTCCAGGCCAACCTTTGTCTAAGCCAATGCCCTCATGGAGCTCCTTGTGTTTTTCACTGGGAATTGGTGTTTTCCAGGCATCTCAGTATAATCCAGCTAAAATCCCCACATCACAAAAAGAAGACGCCTTTGGAGGCCAGAATTTGGAATTTGCCAATAACTTGGGAACTCTGGCGCATTTTTGACTCTGCAGCTCCAGATCATGTGGCTGTGCCTCACTTTTTTTTTTATAAGTGTGTGCTCTGTGCCACACTGAAGATTCAGATTCCTCAGGTTTCCCCAGCATTTAAAAAGCAGCTTCCATGGCATGTGCTAAGATGAGCTTATACCAGTCTTTCACTGGCCAGCAACCGAAGGACTTCTGTGCAACTGAGAGAATTTATTACTAAGTATTATTTTCCAGACTGATTATTCAATTCTTTCTTTGAAAGGTCAGACTTAGTTATATTATGATTAAAGATCCCTTTTTATAAATTGCCTTTTTTTCCCTAATGGGCCATGATCAGAGGACTTGGAAAACTTTGTCTTTCTCCTTTTCTCTGCAAATTTAATGAGCCTTGCAATTCCTTTCAACTTAGTAGTTTCAGTTGTGCTAAAATTTTTCTTTGTTTTTAGGCAAATCCAACTGACACTGTATAAATAGCTAGTCTTATTTGGTGGTTGTCTTAGGAAACATTTAAATATTAGGACCTGGGATTTGAACTGATTTATTCTAGGGTTTCATTTTTATGCTCAGAATATCCCAGAAAAAGAAAGCACAGGAGCACACATTTCCTGAACACATTGCTAGAGTGAGAGTCAGGTACCAGATGGTAATTAGTAAGTTATCTCCTTCAGGCTCGACACTGTCAATTTGTAGCTTTGTAGACTCCACCAGGGCTGAGGATGGAATTTAAAGAGCGAAGAGCATTTTGAAGGAACTAAAATAATGAGATCTAATATTTTGAGCATATACAAGGTGCAAAACAATTTGTATCAACTTGTGTAACTGCCACAGAACCCCTAATGGTAAAAATTATTTTCCCCCTATTATAGATGAAGAGTTGACTTTGAAAATGCTTCAACAAGTTGGCTGAAGTCCATCCTTACTAGGGAGCAGACTTTGTCCTGAGCGCAGGACATGTTGATTCCCAAACATGGGAGATGTTTGGAAGATGTTTGGTCCAAGGACACTCCCAAGTCACTTCCTCCTGCCATGGTCCAGCCACCTCAGCTTTGGGTCTTCCCAGATTGAGTCCAAAGCTGTTCCCACAGGTCCAAGGGCCTCATGCTCAGACCTGAGGGCCCAGTAGCTCTATCTGTTGATGCTCCAGTCACTAGTGACTTTGGATGGTCTCGTTTTCAATACTTGTACTGCCAGCGAGACCCTGCTTATCAGCAAGATGGCCCCTTTTCGCAAAATCAGATTGCCTAACTTGCCCTGCAGCGACTTTGATGGTTCTTTTTGATCCCTTCCTGGCAGCCAAATGTTTTTACTTCTGTGCAACTAGAATTATCATTCAGACTGATTATTCAATTCTTTCTTTGAAAGGTCAGACTTAGTTATATTATGATTAAAGATCCCTTTTTATAAATTGCCTTTTTTTCCCTAATGGGCCATGATCAGAGGACTTGGAAAACTTTGTCTTTCTCCTTTTCTCTGCAAATTTAATGAGCCTTGCAATTCCTTTCAACTTAGTAGTTTCAGTTGTGCTAAAATTTTTCTTTGTTTTTAGGCAAATCCAACTGACACTGTATAAATAGCTAGTCTTATTTGGTGGTTGTCTTAGGAAACATTTAAATATTAGGACCTGGGATTTGAACTGATTTATTCTAGGGTTTCATTTTTATGCTCAGAATATCCCAGAAAAAGAAAGCACAGGAGCACACATTTCCTGAACACATTGCTAGAGTGAGAGTCAGGTACCAGATGGTAATTAGTAAGTTATCTCCTTCAGGCTCGACACTGTCAATTTGTAGCTTTGTAGACTCCACCAGGGCTGAGGATGGAATTTAAAGAGCGAAGAGCATTTTGAAGGAACTAAAATAATGAGATCTAATATTTTGAGCATATACAAGGTGCAAAACAATTTGTATCAACTTGTGTAACTGCCACAGAACCCCTAATGGTAAAAATTATTTTCCCCCTATTATAGATGAAGAGTTGACTTTGAAAATGCTTCAACAAGTTGGCTGAAGTCCATCCTTACTAGGGAGCAGACTTTGTCCTGAGCGCAGGACATGTTGATTCCCAAACATGGGAGATGTTTGGAAGATGTTTGGTCCAAGGACACTCCCAAGTCACTTCCTCCTGCCATGGTCCAGCCACCTCAGCTTTGGGTCTTCCCAGATTGAGTCCAAAGCTGTTCCCACAGGTCCAAGGGCCTCATGCTCAGACCTGAGGGCCCAGTAGCTCTATCTGTTGATGCTCCAGTCACTAGTGACTTTGGATGGTCTCGTTTTCAATACTTGTACTGCCAGCGAGACCCTGCTTATCAGCAAGATGGCCCCTTTTCGCAAAATCAGATTGCCTAACTTGCCCTGCAGCGACTTTGATGGTTCTTTTTGATCCCTTCCCTGGCAGCCAAATGTTTTTACTTGGCCCAATCAGGAAATACATTTCAGTCTTCCTCTTCTTTTATGCACAACAGGAATCTGACCCTGAACCTGAATCATGTGAGATTTAAGTGAGACAAAAATAGAAGTGAATGGTCATTGAGAGCTCACCATGTATCCAGATTTAAGCTTTTTATCATCATTTTCTAGTGTTGCCTCACAAAATCCATATGCAGAGGGACAATGATTATCCTTATTTTATAGTTGAAGGAAGTTAAGTTTAGAGAGATATTTTGTCACCATTCCAGGGTGGTGGTCTGACTTTGAGTCTGCATCTTTTCCAGCTTCTCAGGTGAGTAAAGACATGTAGCTCAGGTCCTGGCACAGGGCATCGTCCATTTGGAGATGTCACAAAGGTATTTCTATAGCCTGGCTCTCTGCTCATCACTTCTATCAGGCTGACACCTTTCCTCCTAGTGAAGTAAATTATACCCTGGAGCCCCCTTCAAAGGCTTTATTCCCCAAGGATGGAAAATAGAGAAGACATCTTCCAATGTCTTGGGCACTTCCGTATCATCTCTTTTAATACCACACACCTTTAAACTATTTTGAGATCTAGAGAGATAAAATGATTTCTCCCACTTTACACAAAGTTAGACAGACTAACACTCAATTCTTGGTACAAATGGCATCTTCCCAATTCTCTGTATAAAGGGGACCTTCTATAACATGACAGATATGTTCTCCAAATTGTTTGAGTTATAGGTATCTATACTACACACCATTCTTTTCATTTTCCTTTAAAGTATTTGATTTCTCATCCAAGAAGTACAATAGGGGAAATGTAGAGAATGCATCGTGAATTAAGGACCCTAGTGCTATTATCCATTAGCACTACACAAAATTAGACTATACAAAAAAAGTACTAAAACAGACTGGACTGGGCATTCTCAGATCTTAACAATGGAATCTTTGCTTCTCACACATTGGTATAAATGTATCATTTCTTCCACTGCCATTTAGCCAAACATACCATTTACTCCAATAGATCTTGAATAATAGAGCAATAATTTTCATGACTTCATTAAAATGGAGGCCACTGTATCATAATTACTGTGTAATCCTTAAAATCATACAATTTGGGGGCTTCCCTGGTGGTCCAGTGGGTAGAGAGTATGCCTTGCAGTGCAAGGGCTCTGATTGATCCCTGGCCCAGGAAGATTCCGTGTGCCCTGAAGCAGCTGGTCCAGTGTGTCCAGTTACAAACTGGCACTCTGGAGCACATGTGCCCAGAGCCCATGCTCTGCACTGAAAGAGGCCACTTCAATGGGAGGCCCACACAGGCTGAAGAGTAAAGATGGATGAAAAATAAATACATAAAAAAATCAATAAAAAGAGGCCAAAATTAAAAAAAAGAAAAAGCCATACCATTTGGGAGGAATTCTCTAGCAGTCCATTGGTTAGAACTTTCACTGCTAAGGCCTGGTTCAATGCCTGGATAGGGAACTAAGATCCTGCAATTCTCACAGCATAGCTAGGAAAAAGAAAAACAATTCAATTTTCAGGACCTATTACATCAATATGGCATCAGCATTTTGTACAAATAAGCCTAAGAAGTCTCTCTTGTTCTAGAGTGTAACCTCTTCATCATTTTATCTTTGATTTCTCAATTTTAAAAGAGAATGTTCATATTCATGACCAGATTGTTATTTCCAAGGAACATTCAAAGAGTGTTCTCTTTTATGGGCTTCCCGGGTGGCGCCAGTGATAGGGAACCTGCCTGTCAATGCAGGAGATATTTCAGTTGTGGGTTCAGTCCCTGGGTTGGGAAGATCCCCTGGTGGAGGAGGGCATGGCAACCCCACTCCAGTATTCTTGCCTGGAAAATTCCATGGACAGAGGAGCCTGAAGAACAACAGTCTATAGAGTCACAAAGAGTCAGACATGACTGAAGTCTTAGCATACCACATTCTCTTTTATAACTTCATTTTACAAGAAAACATGTTGATAATAGAGAAAAAGGGAAGCAGTAATCTCAATATATCATCGTGTCCAGAGCAAATTTCTCATGTTGATATGATCAGGGAATGGCTAATACTTTCAAAATTTTCCTGTTTATCAATAAATATGCAATGCCTTTCATATACATATATAAATCTATTCATATACACATATATTTAATATATATGATTATGTATGTATATTAGTATATGTACATATACAAGTATAATCATATTCATATATGATTCACCGAGGAATTTTTTCTGTTGCTCTTTAATTCTTTGATTTTTAAAGAAAAAAAACACAAAGCACAGTATTGGTTTCCTTGGTGAAAATTCTTCCCAGAAGACATAATATGGTGTGAGATATTTAACAGCAGGTCATTTCTACTGGAAAACATGCCATCTGGAATCAAAAATTTGTGGAAATGCATGTCAGTATGATTGTGCTGTCCTAGGTTAATGATGTTGGTAATTGCATCATCAAAGTAGTTGTTAGTAGGAAATGTAAGAGCATTTGGAAAGAACATTTCACTGCTAAGGCCTGGTTCAATGCCTGGATAGGGAACTAAGATCCTGCAATTCTCACAGCATAGCTAGGAAAAAGAAAAACAATTCAATTTTCAGGACCTATTACATCAATATGGCATCAGCATTTTGTACAAATAAGCCTAAGAAGTCTCTCTTGTTCTAGAGTGTAACCTCTTCATCATTTTATCTTTGATTTCTCAATTTTAAAAGAGAATGTTCATATTCATGACCAGATTGTTATTTCCAAGGAACATTCAAAGAGTGTTCTCTTTTATGGGCTTCCCGGGTGGCGCCAGTGATAGGGAACCTGCCTGTCAATGCAGGAGATATTTCAGTTGTGGGTTCAGTCCCTGGGTTGGGAAGATCCCCTGGTGGAGGAGGGCATGGCAACCCCACTCCAGTATTCTTGCCTGGAAAATTCCATGGACAGAGGAGCCTGAAGAACAACAGTCTATAGAGTCACAAAGAGTCAGACATGACTGAAGTCTTAGCATACCACATTCTCTTTTATAACTTCATTTTACAAGAAAACATGTTGATAATAGAGAAAAAGGGAAGCAGTAATCTCAATATATCATCGTGTCCAGAGCAAATTTCTCATGTTGATATGATCAGGGAATGGCTAATACTTTCAAAATTTTCCTGTTTATCAATAAATATGCAATGCCTTTCATATACATATATAAATCTATTCATATACACATATATTTAATATATATGATTATGTATGTATATTAGTATATGTACATATACAAGTATAATCATATTCATATATGATTCACCGAGGAATTTTTTCTGTTGCTCTTTAATTCTTTGATTTTTAAAGAAAAAAAACACAAAGCACAGTATTGGTTTCCTTGGTGAAAATTCTTCCCAGAAGACATAATATGGTGTGAGATATTTAACAGCAGGTCATTTCTACTGGAAAACATGCCATCTGGAATCAAAAATTTGTGGAAATGCATGTCAGTATGATTGTGCTGTCCTAGGTTAATGATGTTGGTAATTGCATCATCAAAGTAGTTGTTAGTAGGAAATGTAAGAGCATTTGGAAAGAACTGTTATGCTTAACCTTTGGTTAAGGTTTCTGGTAAGTGCTTCACGCATTTCAAAGTAAGAGAGACTGAACCAAGACTATGTAGCTGCCCCCATATGCTGGTTAATATGCAGAAAGGAGGGTAGAGGGAGACTTGAGTATTACTGTAACTGAGAAAACCATTTTGTCAGGTTATACTTAAATAAACCCACAATGCACTGACTCACAGTCCTCTTGGCTTCAGGGTCATGGTTGTCCTATTGTTCCTCATATATTCACATGGATGGCCTTTGCACACGTTATTCACATTGCCTGGAGCAGTGCTTCCACCTTCATGGGTTTAAGTACCCTAGTCTTAAACCCATGCTCTGTGACACAGAGAATCCTTCTTTAGTCTTTGAAGGAGTGGTCAAAAGGCCCACATTCTAGTTTTGTGGCACCATGTGTATTTTCTTCCAACGATTTATCATGGTTGTAATTGTGCTTATATTGGCATGACTCTATGAACAATGGCCATCCTTTCCTCTCTAGATTGTAAGTTCTCTAAGTGCCTACCACAATGCCTGCTCCTTAGTCAGGATCCACAAATACCTTCTGAATGAATAAATGACTTGGCCTTAGAGTATGATAACTGTGGCCTTGGCCCACCTTGCTGAGGTTCACCGCAAGCTTCACTAAGCAACTGAGGCTTGGCTGGTGGGGCCGCAGTCTTTGCTGGCTGCCTTCAAGAGCGGTAACTGTGGGACAGAGATTTCATCTGTTTGAAACTATCTGGGGATCAAAGTCTGAGCAATAGAGCAACTGATTCCTTACTCAACAGAGGCAAAATGACTTCAAAGAGATTTCCTCATGGGAAAGATTGGGCAAGAGTACAGAGCAGGGTCAAAGCCTAGTTGTAGGAAATGTCAAATCTCCTGTTCTAACTTTATGAAGCTCTGTTGCCTACCTAATTGCAATTCTTTTTCTTCCCAGAAGACATAATATGGTGTGAGATATTTAACAGCAGGTCATTTCTACTGGAAAACATGCCATCTGGAATCAAAAATTTGTGGAAATGCATGTCAGTATGATTGTGCTGTCCTAGGTTAATGATGTTGGTAATTGCATCATCAAAGTAGTTGTTAGTAGGAAATGTAAGAGCATTTGGAAAGAACTGTTATGCTTAACCTTTGGTTAAGGTTTCTGGTAAGTGCTTCACGCATTTCAAAGTAAGAGAGACTGAACCAAGACTATGTAGCTGCCCCCATATGCTGGTTAATATGCAGAAAGGAGGGTAGAGGGAGACTTGAGTATTACTGTAACTGAGAAAACCATTTTGTCAGGTTATACTTAAATAAACCCACAATGCACTGACTCACAGTCCTCTTGGCTTCAGGGTCATGGTTGTCCTATTGTTCCTCATATATTCACATGGATGGCCTTTGCACACGTTATTCACATTGCCTGGAGCAGTGCTTCCACCTTCATGGGTTTAAGTACCCTAGTCTTAAACCCATGCTCTGTGACACAGAGAATCCTTCTTTAGTCTTTGAAGGAGTGGTCAAAAGGCCCACATTCTAGTTTTGTGGCACCATGTGTATTTTCTTCCAACGATTTATCATGGTTGTAATTGTGCTTATATTGGCATGACTCTATGAACAATGGCCATCCTTTCCTCTCTAGATTGTAAGTTCTCTAAGTGCCTACCACAATGCCTGCTCCTTAGTCAGGATCCACAAATACCTTCTGAATGAATAAATGACTTGGCCTTAGAGTATGATAACTGTGGCCTTGGCCCACCTTGCTGAGGTTCACCGCAAGCTTCACTAAGCAACTGAGGCTTGGCTGGTGGGGCCGCAGTCTTTGCTGGCTGCCTTCAAGAGCGGTAACTGTGGGACAGAGATTTCATCTGTTTGAAACTATCTGGGGATCAAAGTCTGAGCAATAGAGCAACTGATTCCTTACTCAACAGAGGCAAAATGACTTCAAAGAGATTTCCTCATGGGAAAGATTGGGCAAGAGTACAGAGCAGGGTCAAAGCCTAGTTGTAGGAAATGTCAAATCTCCTGTTCTAACTTTATGAAGCTCTGTTGTCTACCTAATTGCAATTTTTTCCAGTCTAGTTACAGGCATGCACCCAAAGATAATAGTAATTACTGGAGTTACAAGCTGTGAATACACCAAAATGTCTGGAAGATGGTTTACTGCTTTTTACTTTGATGGGGGTCTAGAGAAGTCCAATGACTTGCCCACAATCCTTGGACTAGTGGCTTGGTCAGGGATGGAATCCAGAATTCTTTCCATTAGGCTAGCCTCCTGCATCTGGTGATAGCAAGTCTGCTGCTTATATGCCTTGGGCCCCTCACTCATATGGGTGGATTGCCTTGCCACCCAGAAGAAGGAAGGGTGACCTTTGGATCTCAGACTTTAATTTCCCAAACATAACAAGCCATGTTAAATGTCCAAAGTAGCTTTGGAATGCAGATAATTTGTTATTCTACACCAACCCTCCGCAGTTCATGGGGTCACAAAGGGTCAGACACGACTGAGAGACTACCACTTTCACTTTCACACTTTCATACTATAGAGCATGAAACTGATCTCCAGGAAATGTACCTCCCCAAGGGCTCCTGGATCCGAAGGGCTTAGATTCATACCCAGTCAGTCTGGATCCAGAGTTCATGAAGACTTGGTTTAGAGACAAACGTACAACGTGGATTTCACTTTTTAAATTTGTTTATATACTACTCCTTTCCCCAAAGGCTTTGAATATTTTACAGAGGTAAACATTATCCCACATACAAAATATGTGAATAAATAAGGAAAGGTAAATTGATAGGTTGAATGCCTCAAATCTTTTGAACACTTGACTAAATGTGGGTTTAAAATACTTGGCCATCGGTGTCCTAGTGGTGTAGGAAAAGTGGCCTTGGCCCACCTTGCTGAGGTTCACCGCAAGCTTCACTAAGCAACTGAGGCTTGGCTGGTGGGGCCGCAGTCTTTGCTGGCTGCCTTCAAGAGCGGTAACTGTGGGACAGAGATTTCATCTGTTTGAAACTATCTGGGGATCAAAGTCTGAGCAATAGAGCAACTGATTCCTTACTCAACAGAGGCAAAATGACTTCAAAGAGATTTCCTCATGGGAAAGATTGGGCAAGAGTACAGAGCAGGGTCAAAGCCTAGTTGTAGGAAATGTCAAATCTCCTGTTCTAACTTTATGAAGCTCTGTTGTCTACCTAATTGCAATTTTTTCCAGTCTAGTTACAGGCATGCACCCAAAGATAATAGTAATTACTGGAGTTACAAGCTGTGAATACACCAAAATGTCTGGAAGATGGTTTACTGCTTTTTACTTTGATGGGGGTCTAGAGAAGTCCAATGACTTGCCCACAATCCTTGGACTAGTGGCTTGGTCAGGGATGGAATCCAGAATTCTTTCCATTAGGCTAGCCTCCTGCATCTGGTGATAGCAAGTCTGCTGCTTATATGCCTTGGGCCCCTCACTCATATGGGTGGATTGCCTTGCCACCCAGAAGAAGGAAGGGTGACCTTTGGATCTCAGACTTTAATTTCCCAAACATAACAAGCCATGTTAAATGTCCAAAGTAGCTTTGGAATGCAGATAATTTGTTATTCTACACCAACCCTCCGCAGTTCATGGGGTCACAAAGGGTCAGACACGACTGAGAGACTACCACTTTCACTTTCACACTTTCATACTATAGAGCATGAAACTGATCTCCAGGAAATGTACCTCCCCAAGGGCTCCTGGATCCGAAGGGCTTAGATTCATACCCAGTCAGTCTGGATCCAGAGTTCATGAAGACTTGGTTTAGAGACAAACGTACAACGTGGATTTCACTTTTTAAATTTGTTTATATACTACTCCTTTCCCCAAAGGCTTTGAATATTTTACAGAGGTAAACATTATCCCACATACAAAATATGTGAATAAATAAGGGAAAGGTAAATTGATAGGTTGAATGCCTCAAATCTTTTGAACACTTGACTAAATGTGGGTTTAAAATACTTGGCCATCGGTGTCCTAGTGGTGTAGGAAAAAGAAAAAAGAAGAATAAGAAGGGAAGAATTCTCTCTATTACAGGAGAGAATTATAAAAGAACAAAGAAGAAAATCTAGAATCTCCATCCATCCATGTGAGGCAAGATTTGAAAAAAACTGTTAAGTATATCCATTGAGTTGCAAGAGTTTATTATATATTTTATGGATTAACCCTTTTCAGTGATATGATTTGCACATATTTTCTTCCACTCTGTTGGTTGCTTTTTGTACTCAGTTGATTATTTCCTTTGCTACTCACAAAGGTTTTTTTTGTGTGTGTATTGTAGTTCTAATTGTTTAGTTTTGTTTTTGTCACCTATACTTTCAGTTTTGTATTCATGAAGAAAAAGATGCCAAGACTGAAATCATGGTTTTTCTTCTATGTTTTTTTCTAGGGAGTTTTACAATTTCAGTTCTTCCATGTAAGTCTTTAATCTACTTGAAGTTGATTTTCATGTGTGGCATAAGAGTTTAATTTCGTTCTTTCACATGTGAACATAGAGTTTAGTCAACACCATCTGTTGGAGAGAGTATCCTTTTGCCACTGTGTATTCTTGTGCCCTTGTCCAAGGCCTTTTCCTGTTCTAGCCACTCTCCAGCCTGCTCCATAGTAAAGGATTACATCCATCTGCTCACTTGCCCTCTGGCAGCATCTGGTTTTAGCTGATGAGTATCACTGGCCAGAGGATCAGTGGAGGTTGGGAGAGGGTGATGTCGGTTATTAATTCCTCTGGGTTTTTCCCTGGAAAGTCATTCTGAGCCAAAATAACAAGAAAAAAAGTTCCCAAAGCTGTCTTTAGCACTATTATTTTTATGTATAAACATTATTGGTACTGGATTTAATTTTTCTGTATAAGATTTGAGGTAGGGATTCATTTTACTTTTCCCTATATGGCTACTAGCTGACACACCAGTCTAATTCCAGTTCCTTCCTACTGATTTGATATGCTATCAGATATTAAGCATTTCAGTTTGCTTGATATCTTTATTTTTATATTTTTGTGATAGGCTTTTATTTTTTGTTCTATTGGTTGTTCTCTTAAATATGATATTATCTAACATCTGTTTCATTACATACAATTTACTTATTTCTTAATTTGAATGATCATGAAAATTTTCAATATTTGGCTCTTTCTCCTTTCCCTCCCTTCTTCAAACTTATGTAGTTTTAATTGAATATATTAGTTCCTTCAGTGTTTACCTTTTTATCTTTAAACATATACTTCCTAAAGTTTCTTTATTGCAAGGATAGATAACTTATCATCAATACCCTTAAATTCAATATTGACCTTATATTCCAGTGTTTACTGGGACATAATATATGACTTCAATCTGTGGAGACATAGTATTTGGGGGAAAGTTTTTTTTTAAATATAGCTTTAAAAGCTCTTTTTGTCTTTCACCATATTGACTTTCTTCTTTGAGGGAATCGACTAAACTTTTAAAGCTTTGTCTCCATCTCAGTTTTGTTTGATTACTTTTTCTCATTCTGTGTTGCCCATAATTTAGTGTATTCTCCTTTATGTTGTTACAGAAAGGACTTAGGATTAGGCTTTTTCTTCTTTTTCTTCTGTTTTATTTCCTCTTTTTTTTGGTCTTCCTCTATTTTCCCTAAATTCCTTTGGCTCATATTTGAACTCTTGTTTTATAGAGACAATAGCTAAGTTTTTCTCTCTTTTAAATTCATGATAATATGTTTAGTTACAGTATTAGTATTAATTTGCTGTTTATCACATAATTCTGGTGAGTCTATATTCATCTGTCATTTGCTTTTCTGTTCCTTGCTTAAGCTGCCATAACAAAATGCCACAGACTGGGTGGCTACATAGAGGTCTATTTTCTCATAGTTCTGGACGTTGAAAGTCTGAGATCAGACTGTGCTGACGTGGCGAGAACTTTCTTCATGGCTTGCGGACAGTCACCTTCCAAATGGGTCCTCATATGGCTGAAAGAGGCATAGCCCCCTGATGCCTCTTCTTATAAGGGCACTGGTTCCATCATGAAGACTGTACCCTCAAAACCTCATCTGAACCTAATTACCTCCCAAAGGATCCCTCTTTATACATCATCACATTGGGAAATAGGGCTTCAGCATGTAAATTTGAAGGGACCCCCAGATTTAGTTCATAACAGAGTCTTTTTTTTCTTTCATAATACCTTTGTATGTACACTGTACTTGTTTGTTTTAAAGTTTATAGAGTATTATATGTCTCAGTGTTTTTCAAGGTATGGTTGGAAGTTTCTTGCTGGTCCCAGCAATCTTTTTTAGGGATTTTGCAAGGTCAAAACTATTTTGATAACAATACTGCAAACTGCAACCTTATTTGCCTTTTCATTATTTTGACATTTATACCAATGGTGCAAAAGCAATGGTGGCTTAAACTTTTGGTCTTTAGCACAAATTAAGGAAGCAACACAAAATGTACTGGTTGTCACTGTAGTTCTTACATTGATAAGTTCACAGTTTAAAAAAAATTCTTAGTTTTAGTTTTCTGTAAGAATGTTTTTAATGAAGCAGAAATACTTGTTAATTCTATCAAGTCTTGTATTTTAGCTAAATGTCTTTAAAATATTCTGCACAATAGAATGAGAATTGCACGTAGAGCACTTCTGCTGAGTATGAATGTCTGATGATTGTCTCAAAGAAAATAAGCTCCTTGTTCATGGAATGCCACCTTCCCATGAAAAAGGAACTGACAGAAAATCTAAAATTATTCAGATTTGAGCATTTGGCAGGTACTTTCTCAAAAATAAATCAAGGGAGACTGTCACATGAAGGAATATAAGTGACAATATTTGTCACTGATAAAAAGTGTCAGACTTTCCAGCAAAAACTACAAGTTTGGAAAAACTTTGTGGTACCATTCTAAACTTGAGAGTGTCCCCAAACTGAACATTTCTGGTGAGTTTAGTAGTGATGTTAACAATATGATTTCTTAGCATTGCACAATGAAATGAGTCAACATTTAAAAGATCTGCATTATTCAGTGAACCTGATGACCAGTGCATCATGTTACAAAATCATGCATGGCTAAGAGTCATTCTAAGTGCAAATTAGATCAATGGGTTTTAATACAATAGAGTAAGAAATGTTCATTGTTGTGGTTTCATATTCCACACTGCACCATATTCTTAACTACCCTTTAAGAAATGACAACTTTTTAAGCGTTTTAGCATTAAAGAAGAATATCCAAAGTTATTTGAAAAGACTTATTAAAATACTGTTCCTTTTCCAACTACAGATTGTGTAAAGCCTGATTTTCTTCATACATGCCAACCAAAGCAACATGTCTCACCAGATTAAATGCAGAAGCATATGTTATAATCCATCTTTCTTTTATTCATCCAGGCCTTAAAAGATTTTTTAAAATGCAAAACAATACCCTCTTCTCTCTAATTATTTTATTTTGGCTTATAAAATATAGCTACATTGCATTAAAATTCATGCTAAAGTTTAAAGGGTATATTATTCATTTTAAATGAATTAGAAAAATAAAAGCTCTTTGAGATCCTCAGTAATTCTCCAAGTGTGATGAAGTTCGGAGATCACAACATTGGAAATGCATTGGTGTAGTTAAAAGTGTGGACTCTGGGGCTTCCTGGTGGCTCAGTGATAAAGAGTTCACCCACCAATGAAGGAGACGTGAGTTTGATCCCTAATCCGGGAGGATCCCACATGCTACGGAGCGACTAAGCCGGTGAACCACAACTAGTGAGCCTGTGCTCTAGAGCCTCGGAGTCGCAACTATTGAGCCCATGTGCCACAACTACTGAAGCCCGTGTTCCCTAGAGCCTGAGTTCCACAACAAGAGAAGTCACCCCAACAAGAAACCTGCTCACCTCAACTAGAGAGTGGCCCCTACTTCCTGCAACTAGAGAAGAGCCTGTGGCAGCAGTGAAGCCCAGAATAGCCAAAAATAAATAAATAAATAAAATTAAATAAAAACAAAAGCTGTTCAGGATTTAAAAAAAAGAAAGGTGTGGACTCTGGGGCTAGATCTTCTGGGTCTGCCTATTGACTACTCCTTTCCAACTACTTGACCCTGGGAAACTTACCTAAACTAGGTTAAGCGAACCTAGGTCAATTAACCTCTCTGTGTTTCAGTTTTCTCATACCCCAAATGGAAATAAAAGAAATGCCCAATTTATAAGGTTGTTGTGAGGATTAAATATATGTAACATGCCTAGCATGCTGCCTTCACAAAATAATGAAACGTATATGACACTGGGCAATTCTAATGATCATATTTACTAAAGTTTGATTGACAGAATATTTTTTAAGCAGCTATTTCATTAAATTTCATTAATAAAGTAGCAAATGGCCACATTGTAAGCTAGTTATCTCCTCATAATTCAAGCTTGTATTTGTGAGTTACTGTTGCCTTTGCTACTGCCCAGTTTGCTGAGATGAGCTGATTGAGGGCTCGTCAACAGGGGAAGTCTCTCCTTCACCTGCTTGCTTGGCTAATAGAGTTGAGTTGGGAATATTTGATTTACCAGGTAATTCTTCATTAATATCTTATTTCCTGCTTCTCAGAACTTCATGCCTTGAGGCTCCTATTCCAGCCACACTGCTGCTTATCCAGCCACACTATTACTGCTCTTTGATCTTTGCTGAATCTAGTAGCACTTATAATGTGTTTTAGAGTTACAATTTTATTTCGTGTCATCAATGATGGATTTCGCATTTCACCTTAATAGTTATTCTCTCATTTTTCTTGTCACTTTTAGGTCATTTTCAAGAAAAAAGTTGGAAACAAAAAGACAAATCTTTCTTGCATACATAAGACTAGGGATCTGATTTTTTTCGTTTTGGTTTTTGTCTTGTTTTAATTTTGAGTTTTTGTTCATCATGGAGTTTTTGGCATCATTTTTTTTTATGTTTTTGACCACACCTCGAGGCATGTAGCATCTTACTTCCCCAGCCAGGGACTGAACCCATGCCCGTGCAGTGAACATCTGGAGTCTTAACCCTGGACTCAGGGAAATTTCAAAACTTTTCATCCCTTTAGCCAAAATAAAATAAATAAATAAAAACAATAAAAACAAAAGCTGTTCAGGATTTAAAAAAAAGAAAGGTGTGGACTCTGGGGCTAGATCTTCTGGGTCTGCCTATTGACTACTCCTTTCCAACTACTTGACCCTGGGAAACTTACCTAAACTAGGTTAAGCGAACCTAGGTCAATTAACCTCTCTGTGTTTCAGTTTTCTCATACCCCAAATGGAAATAAAAGAAATGCCCAATTTATAAGGTTGTTGTGAGGATTAAATATATGTAACATGCCTAGCATGCTGCCTTCACAAAATAATGAAACGTATATGACACTGGGCAATTCTAATGATCATATTTACTAAAGTTTGATTGACAGAATATTTTTTAAGCAGCTATTTCATTAAATTTCATTAATAAAGTAGCAAATGGCCACATTGTAAGCTAGTTATCTCCTCATAATTCAAGCTTGTATTTGTGAGTTACTGTTGCCTTTGCTACTGCCCAGTTTGCTGAGATGAGCTGATTGAGGGCTCGTCAACAGGGGAAGTCTCTCCTTCACCTGCTTGCTTGGCTAATAGAGTTGAGTTGGGAATATTTGATTTACCAGGTAATTCTTCATTAATATCTTATTTCCTGCTTCTCAGAACTTCATGCCTTGAGGCTCCTATTCCAGCCACACTGCTGCTTATCCAGCCACACTATTACTGCTCTTTGATCTTTGCTGAATCTAGTAGCACTTATAATGTGTTTTAGAGTTACAATTTTATTTCGTGTCATCAATGATGGATTTCGCATTTCACCTTAATAGTTATTCTCTCATTTTTCTTGTCACTTTTAGGTCATTTTCAAGAAAAAAGTTGGAAACAAAAAGACAAATCTTTCTTGCATACATAAGACTAGGGAT
Source organism: Tragulus kanchil (assembly GCA_022376925.1). Taxonomy (NCBI): domain Eukaryota; kingdom Metazoa; phylum Chordata; class Mammalia; order Artiodactyla; family Tragulidae; genus Tragulus; species Tragulus kanchil. The sequence goes on from JAIOJX010000026.1 coordinate 58,583,999, forward strand.
CTGATTTTTTTCGTTTTGGTTTTTGTCTTGTTTTAATTTTGAGTTTTTGTTCATCATGGAGTTTTTGGCATCATTTTTTTTTATGTTTTTGACCACACCTCGAGGCATGTAGCATCTTACTTCCCCAGCCAGGGACTGAACCCATGCCCGTGCAGTGAACATCTGGAGTCTTAACCACTGGATCTACAGGGAAATTTCAAGGAGTTTCTTTTAATATTAGCAATCCCTATGTTATGATACTACTCTAGTGGCAGAAAGTGAAGAGGCACTAAAGAGTCTTTTGATGAGGGTGAAAGAGGAGAGTGAAAAGGCTGGCTTGAATTGTACATTCAAAAGACTAAGATTATAGCATCTGGTTACATCACTTCATGGCAAATAGAAGGGAGAGTGTGGAAACAGTGACAGATTTTATTTTCTTGGGCTCCAAAATCACTTCAGACAGTGACTGTAGCCATGAGATGAAAAGACATTTACTCCTTGGAAGAAAAGCTATGACAAACCTAGTGTGTGTGTGTGTGTGTGTGTGTGTGTGTGTAAGCCTAAATTGCTTCATTTGTGTCTGACTCTTTGCAATCCTGTGACTGTAGTCCACCAGATTCCTCTGTTCATGAGATTCTCCAGGAAAGAATACTGGAGTGGCTGTCATACCCTCCTCCAGAGGATCTTCCTGACCCCGGGATCAAACCCATGTCTCTTGCGTCTCTTGCATTGGCAGTTGAGTTCTCTACCACTAGAACCACCTTGGAAGCCCAGACAGCATAGTAAAAGCAGAGACATCACTTTGCTGACAAAAGTCCTTATACTCAAAGATATGGTTTTCCAGTAGTCAAGTATGGATGTGAGAGACCATAAAGAATGTTGAGCTCCAAAGAAATGATGCTTTCAAATTGTGGTGCTGGGGAGGACTCTTAAGAGTCTGTTGGACTGCAAGAAGATAACACTAGTCAATCCTATAGCAAATCAACCCTGAATATTCCCTGTAAGAACTGATGCTGAAGCTAAAACTCCAATACTTTGACCACCTGATGCAAAGAGTTGCCTCATTGGAAAAGCCCCTGGTTCTTGGAAAGATTGAGGGCAGCACGAGAAGAGGGCAGCAGAGGACGAGATAGATAGTTAGATAGGATCACCTGCTCAATGGAAGTGAACAAACTCTTGGAGGTAGTGGAAAACAGAGGTGCCTGGTATGCTTTAGTCCATGGGGTTGCTAAGACTTGGACACAACTTAACAACTGAACAGCAACAAATGTTAACACAACTCATGGAGAGAATCTCTTTGTGTTCTGAGTATGTGTTTTGACTTCTGAAAAGACAGAAATTATAGGGGAAGAGTAATATAAAGATTTTCCTGTATTATTAAGTGATATTTGTGGCTTGATGCTATTCTCTCACTGAAGGAAGGATAGTGTGGAATCTAAGGTGGTTTCAGCTACAAAGTCAAGCCGTAAGTCATAGCATACACATATACTATGGAAACTGCATGTCAAAGCAAACATTTTCTCCTGAAAAACTCAGTTTGGGGAATTTCTCCTAATTCTCAACCCAAGATCAGCAGGAATAACTTTCATGTGATATGTCTCTTTTCCTTTTCCAGAAATCACATCATTCATTTGAACTCAGCCTTACTGTTCCCAACAAGATATATATAAAGAATGGAAAAGAAATAATTTGGAAACATTTAAAAGGGAAAAGAGAAATTGGGTGATTTTGAGAATGATATTTAATTGAAATAGCTTTCCTCAATTATACACCTTTGTTTTTTCTCTGGTGTTTCAGACTTACGAAACATGGTTTTAATTTTGAATCCTACCTGTTATTAAATGGTTTTCCACCAAACCAAAAAAAAAGGAAAAGAATATGTAATGGATTCCAGATTCAGTGCAGCTTCAAGAAACACAAGATATTTTAGAGCCCTGGGGGATAGTGAAATTCTAGAAAGACTTCAAAGTAAACCCGTAAGAACAAATGCTCAAATGCACATCTTGTGCTCTCTTGGCTATTTTTCTAACTGTGAAAGAGATCAGCCTTACTCAACCATAGAAACAGGTGAAAAGTGGATGGTTAATCTAGCAGAACAGTTTCCATTGCTATACTTAGGGTTACTTTTTCCCTCTCCTCCAACCAATCTAGAGGTAGAACATGATTAATTTCTATGGTTCTATCTTGGTTGCAGAATGAGTGCCAAACTGAATTTTCATCATATTACTGTTTAATTACTGCTGTCTTTATGTGGCAGTGACACGTGGTGGGGGAAGTGCACTGCAGACTTGAGGGGGACAGGCCAGGCAGGGCTGATGAGATTCCGTGAACAGCCTTGTTCATGCTTCTCCCTGCTGATCATTGGTGGGAGCTCAAGAGAGGTTATTGACTCTGGTGAGTCTGGATTTAATTTTTTAATTGGAACAGATAACAACTGTCACAAATATGAGACTGATGACCAATGCTATTGCTATAGGTAATAAAGCACATTATTCAATACTTAAGAGGCCAGAAAAAGAAGTACCTGGCAGAGAAAACCAGTTGGATTAGGAAAGTTAGATGTTGGCAGGAACCTGCTGGATTATTTCTCTGTAAGAGTTTACCCAGAGCTAGATCAGTCTCTGTCCCTGCTTTAAGATGACCTTCCACATTCCTTCTCTGAACGACACTGGAGATTTCTGAATTTTCAGAAAAATGAGATTAAAGAATTTGACACTTAGATCCAAGATGTGCTAATCACATTTTCAGGGACCTGGCCACTGCATGTATTGGGATCCTATACTGTCATGAAGGTAACTATGGAGAACGACATAAAACAAAACTTACAAAGGCAAGATGGAAAAAGAGTGGTATTGGGTGATTTAGGTGGAAGAGGAAGCTGAGTTAAGGAATCTCAATGAAAACTAGATAACCTACAACATACCCTCCCAATGTCCTTATCAAGGAAGAAAATGCTGGTTTCATTGGTTTATATGACGTGAGTTTTGGGAACCATATGTTTGGGTTCAAATCCCATCTTCTCTACTTTTTTAATTTTGTTGTTGTCACTCGGTCATATCTGACCCTTTGCAATCCCATGGACTGCAACACACCAGACTTCCCTATCTTTCACCATCTCCTGGAGTTTGTTCAAACTCATTTATTTATTTCTGTTTATTGAGTCAATAATGCCATTAAACCATCTCATCTTCCGTTGCCCGCTTCTCCTGTACTCAATCTTACCCAGAATCAGGGTCTTTTCCAATGAGTCTGCCCTTTGCATCTGATGACCAAAGTATTAGAGCTTCAGCTCCAGTATCAGTCCTTCCAGTGAATATCCGTGGTTGATTTAACTAGATATTACATATATGGCATCTCTCTGTACCATCTTTATATATATCCTGCAAATATAAAACTATTCTATAATGAAATATTTATTTAAATGTGGCACCTCTACTCAGCCATAAAAAAGAATGAAATAATGCCATTTGCAGCAGCATGGATTCAACTAGAGATTATCACACTAAGTGAAAAAGAGGAAGCCAAGTACCATATGATATCACTTATGTGTGGAATCTATAATGTGACACAAATTAATCTATCTGTGAAGCAGAATCATAGACACAGAGAACAGACTGGTGGTTGCCAAGGGAGAAGAGTTTGGGGGAGGGATAGAGTATGAGGTTGCAGTTAGCAGATGTAAGCTTTTATATATAGAAAGAGTAAACAGTAAAGTCCAGATGTATAACACAGGAAACTATATTCAATATCCAATGATAAACCATAATGGAAAAGAATATAAAACAATTGAATCATTTCATTATACAGTAGTAACTAATATATTATAAATTAACTATACTTCAAAGAGTGTTGGACCTGGCCACTGCATGTATTGGGATCCTATACTGTCATGAAGGTAACTATGGAGAACGACATAAAACAAAACTTACAAAGGCAAGATGGAAAAAGAGTGGTATTGGGTGATTTAGGTGGAAGAGGAAGCTGAGTTAAGGAATCTCAATGAAAACTAGATAACCTACAACATACCCTCCCAATGTCCTTATCAAGGAAGAAAATGCTGGTTTCATTGGTTTATATGACGTGAGTTTTGGGAACCATATGTTTGGGTTCAAATCCCATCTTCTCTACTTTTTTAATTTTGTTGTTGTCACTCGGTCATATCTGACCCTTTGCAATCCCATGGACTGCAACACACCAGACTTCCCTATCTTTCACCATCTCCTGGAGTTTGTTCAAACTCATTTATTTATTTCTGTTTATTGAGTCAATAATGCCATTAAACCATCTCATCTTCCGTTGCCCGCTTCTCCTGTACTCAATCTTACCCAGAATCAGGGTCTTTTCCAATGAGTCTGCCCTTTGCATCTGATGACCAAAGTATTAGAGCTTCAGCTCCAGTATCAGTCCTTCCAGTGAATATCCGTGGTTGATTTAACTAGATATTACATATATGGCATCTCTCTGTACCATCTTTATATATATCCTGCAAATATAAAACTATTCTATAATGAAATATTTATTTAAATGTGGCACCTCTACTCAGCCATAAAAAAGAATGAAATAATGCCATTTGCAGCAGCATGGATTCAACTAGAGATTATCACACTAAGTGAAAAAGAGGAAGCCAAGTACCATATGATATCACTTATGTGTGGAATCTATAATGTGACACAAATTAATCTATCTGTGAAGCAGAATCATAGACACAGAGAACAGACTGGTGGTTGCCAAGGGAGAAGAGTTTGGGGGAGGGATAGAGTATGAGGTTGCAGTTAGCAGATGTAAGCTTTTATATATAGAAAGAGTAAACAGTAAAGTCCAGATGTATAACACAGGAAACTATATTCAATATCCAATGATAAACCATAATGGAAAAGAATATAAAACAATTGAATCATTTCATTATACAGTAGTAACTAATATATTATAAATTAACTATACTTCAATAAAAATGAGTGTTGATACATACATTCCAACATAAAAAATGTGGTAACGTGGTATCTCTTGTTCAAAAATCAGGATAGCACTGGGGGAATGCATGAACAAGAATCTGTCTCAGAGAGACAGGAAGGTAGAAATATGGTATAGAACAGACTCTGCATGGGTCAAGACTCCAAGTCCTTTGGTGAATGCTTCATTGACCCTGTGAACTTTGTTTGCAAAACCAAAATTCAAAATTTCAAGATGGTGACTGCAGAGCATGGACCCCTAGCACAAAGTTCCCTTTTGAGCTTGGGGTGCTGTTGTGACTGCACTGGTCACGTGCTCAAAAAGGTGGCCCTGCTCCATGTATGTCCTTGGGCTCAACAGCCCTTCCATGATCTCACCAAAGAAAAGCATAGAAAAAACCATTATCTGCAAGTAGGAATTCTTAATTGTTTTTGTTCCATGGATTCTTCTTGGGGAACCTGGAGAATACTGCTGACCTCTTCTTAAGATGATTTTTATGACAATACTACATGATAGGCAGAGTCTTTCAAATATGCCTCTCTATGGTGCATGATCACATTTTTTGCAGATTCTTTTACATTATAATAACTAGCCAACTATAGTAATTCTGTGCTCAATAGTCTTTTTCTACCAAGCAGTTAAGTCACATATTATCATATTGGTGATGCAAATACCTACAATGCATTCCACTACATCCTGCTTATAATCACATGTTGATCAATATTTGGATAGAGTTTAGTCAAACACCATTCCACAATACAATGTTCTTTTTTTGAATTAAGCAACAAGAGCTTTTACATTAACATTTAAAAAAAATGAAAACGACTCTGAAGTTTTGGAATTTCTGTTGTCTTGGAGAGTGCAGAAAAGAACTGAATTCATTACTAGCTGGGTTCCCTCGGATTGGTTGAAATTGTATGACTAAAAAATGAAGAGAAAAGGAGATAGAACATAAAAGAGAATGAAAATAAAATGTGATAGAAGACAACACTTCATTGTCAGAAGTTTCTAGCACAGTATTTTAAGACTGAAAATAAAATAGTAGAAATTGTTAAATTTTACATAGAAGTTATAAAAAGAGACAATTTTTGCCATCAAAATTAATGTAATTTTATTCATAGTCAACTGAACATTGAGAACCCTCCAGTGGCAAGCATACAGGAAGCAGTCCCATGACAGGCAGGCTTGAACAGTTTCACTCCAGTCTCCCCTTGTTTCCTGTGCAATGGAAAACTTGACTGACATATCTCTTGTCATGACAGGATGAATGGGCTGTTAGGTCATTGACAGCTGGGCCTATAATTTGAGGTGGTTATGGAAGTACCAAAACTGCTTCCTATCAAGGTTGTGCAGAAGAACCAAGAGTAAAACACTGAATAAGGTGAGCATTGATAAACTTCTTCTGAAGTATCTCACAAAGTGTGATTATTTGATTTATTGCAGAAGTACAAGCCCAGCTGATTTACATGTGGGCTATATGGTTGAGTCCCGAGCCCATTTTGCTGGCCTTCAATAAAGACTGGAAAATACATCTAGGAAAGACGATAAAAACTCCTTTTGCAAATCCTTTCATTCCTTGGAGGAACACAATCATTTTTTATTCATATCAATTCTTTCATCTGAGGATCATGAAGTGTGACCTCAAATGTTTTCCAGATGTCTAATGGAATGTGTGTTAGAGGAAGATAATTTTGTTTGCTCTACAAATTCAGCTCTGTTACTAACACTGCAGAAGGAAACAAACAAATGGAATCTGAGAGCATATTTTCTGTTGTGTATCAGTTTATATAAAAGTAAAAGTAGAAAATATATAGCAGCATATAGTCAAAGTGAAAATGTTAGGGACTTTCCTGGTGGCTCAGATGATAAAGAATCCACTTATAGTGTTGGAGGCCCGAGGTGGATCCCTGAGTCAAGAAGATTCCCTGGAGTAGGAAATGGTAACCCACTCCAGTATTCTTGCCTGTAGAATTCCATGGAGAGAAGAGCCTGGTGGGTTACTGTTTGTGGGATCAGAAAGAGTCAGAAATACTATCCAAGAAAACAAAAACAAAAAACTTTTGTAATTCTCTCCCTTTGACTACTTTTGATCCTAGGCGTGAATGCCCTAGACCCTTTTGGAAGTTATTTAATTAGTTAGTTAATTTTTGATTCAATAAGTATATACTATTTTTGCCCCCTTCTCCACCCCACTCAAAGACTTTAGCCTTTCTACTGATTTATTACTTAGCTATGGTATCTAAAACATTTTGCTTCTTAAAATATTAAAGGTCTATATCTTACTTCTGAAAGTGCTCAAGGTAGCTAGTCACCTTTATTAAGGTAAGAAGGTCATGGTAATTTTTTTCTTTGCCTATAACATGGAATTCTGCCTGTGTCCGTGAATACAAATGATCTCACTTCCTGCTTATGCAGCTGATGAGGAGGCCATGAAATTCAAAGGAAACTCACTTCCCAGTTCTTCAAATTGACATCACAAATTCCCGACTCTTTGTAACTTGGCAGTTGAAGTGTAAGGTAATATCTTAAAGAGAAGAAATCCCAAACTTACGTTGATAAACTCTATGAGGGCCCCCTTTTATGGTTAGGAGTCCCGAGCCCATTTTGCTGGCCTTCAATAAAGACTGGAAAATACATCTAGGAAAGACGATAAAAACTCCTTTTGCAAATCCTTTCATTCCTTGGAGGAACACAATCATTTTTTATTCATATCAATTCTTTCATCTGAGGATCATGAAGTGTGACCTCAAATGTTTTCCAGATGTCTAATGGAATGTGTGTTAGAGGAAGATAATTTTGTTTGCTCTACAAATTCAGCTCTGTTACTAACACTGCAGAAGGAAACAAACAAATGGAATCTGAGAGCATATTTTCTGTTGTGTATCAGTTTATATAAAAGTAAAAGTAGAAAATATATAGCAGCATATAGTCAAAGTGAAAATGTTAGGGACTTTCCTGGTGGCTCAGATGATAAAGAATCCACTTATAGTGTTGGAGGCCCGAGGTGGATCCCTGAGTCAAGAAGATTCCCTGGAGTAGGAAATGGTAACCCACTCCAGTATTCTTGCCTGTAGAATTCCATGGAGAGAAGAGCCTGGTGGGTTACTGTTTGTGGGATCAGAAAGAGTCAGAAATACTATCCAAGAAAACAAAAACAAAAAACTTTTGTAATTCTCTCCCTTTGACTACTTTTGATCCTAGGCGTGAATGCCCTAGACCCTTTTGGAAGTTATTTAATTAGTTAGTTAATTTTTGATTCAATAAGTATATACTATTTTTGCCCCCTTCTCCACCCCACTCAAAGACTTTAGCCTTTCTACTGATTTATTACTTAGCTATGGTATCTAAAACATTTTGCTTCTTAAAATATTAAAGGTCTATATCTTACTTCTGAAAGTGCTCAAGGTAGCTAGTCACCTTTATTAAGGTAAGAAGGTCATGGTAATTTTTTTCTTTGCCTATAACATGGAATTCTGCCTGTGTCCGTGAATACAAATGATCTCACTTCCTGCTTATGCAGCTGATGAGGAGGCCATGAAATTCAAAGGAAACTCACTTCCCAGTTCTTCAAATTGACATCACAAATTCCCTGACTCTTTGTAACTTGGCAGTTGAAGTGTAAGGTAATATCTTAAAGAGAAGAAATCCCAAACTTACATAAAGTTGACTTTCTGTGCTCCACGAAATGACATGATGTTCCCCAACCATAAAACACTTTGAGTCATCTGACCCCTTATTCACTCAGTAGTTCCATTATTTAATATGATGGGTTGTCAGAAAGAAAATTTATAGAGTTGTTGGAAACACATTGACTTCAAGTCCCAAAATCATATTTTTTTGCTTCAGGTGCTTGCTGAATATAAAATAATACATGTGAATTTGGCTCCAACCAGCACATGTTGGTTTTTCTTCACTGATTTTCCCTCAAATGTTCTCACTTGAGTGTTGTGAACTCCTTTCTGCCCCTTCTGGACCATAATTTAGTGATTGTATTACAAGCAACTCTTCAAGATAGGGTTTCCAATTTAAGAACAGGATACACCAGAAAGATGAGACAAGAGAGAACATGATAAATATTTTAATCCTGGACTTGGCTTTCTCTAGATTCCAGTTAAGTCACCAGTGGTTATAACCAGCTTAGTAATTTGGTAGTAATAAAGAATGGATAGTATGGTCAACTAATATAGTGCTCGCATTAATATCTACCTATCTATCTGTCTATCTATCTAGCTGTCTGTATATTTACCTATTATCTACCATCTATCTCTACTCTTAGAATGTCTCTGAAAATGAGTCCATAAAATAATGAGTTTAATAATTCACGAATAGGCAGCCAGTGATGCCTGCAGTGATGCAGGTCAGTGGTATCTCATCTTCCCAATTGGCTCACCTGTGCCCCCGTGGTGTCCACACAGCAGAAGAGATGCCCTAGCCTCTCCTACAGCACACTTACCTGCCCTGTGACATCTTGCTGTTGGGGGATTCACAGAAAAAACCATTCAGGTATAAATATTACTGCTATTCTTTAGCAGGAATTTAATTTCTTGAAAAAGTGACATTTTATTATTATATAGCAAAAAATAATTTTATTATGTGATAAAAAGATTATTTTTTTATTATTAATGCTATTATTAGAAAAGAAACTCTTAGAAACAAACTCCAGTGAGTATGTCTGAAAGATCCACAGCAATTTTCACCACCATTAAAATAAAAACAACAAGACTGAGACAATAGTAATGCCTAATAGCTGCTACTGCAGATAGCCACTTGCATTAGTCTCTGAGCTCTGCCTGGCATTATTTCTTTTACTCTTCTATGCAAATAGTGGAACAAATGATCAGATAACTTGCATGCATTGCCAATGACACACAGTTAATGAACAAGTAAGCATTTGAACACAAGGATCTTCTCCACTAGGCTGTTTTCTTCATCTTCCCCATCACGTCAACTTTCATTGCTAGTTTGTCAATACATCAGCAGAAAAACACATTTTAACTAGTGATCAGCCTTCTCAGAAATTCTATTGATAACAAAAACAATAGTAATAATAGTGCATGCCACACACACACACAGAGTACCAATCTCAAGAAACTTTCATGAGTAGTTAGGGAAAATGAAGTTATTTCTCTCTAGAAAAATCTTGTATACCTAACCTCTCAAAATTAATTAAAGAAAGTAAAATAAAGAAAAATGATCATAATCTATTTAAAGACAGAAATAACTTGTTAACAGTCTGGGGGAAAAAAGCAGACAGAAAAAAAACATAATAATAGGTTTTCAGATACTTGGAAAAGACCAATTAATTCTCATTTTCTCTGTAAGCAGAAAAAAAAGAAATCTGGCCTAAAATATAGCATGGATGAAATTAACAACTAATAGTTGTGGAATTAAGACTTAGGATAGAATGTTGATGTTGCTGTGGGCTACGAGGTCTATTAGTCTTAAAAATAGAGAACTCATTATTTCCTGGAAATAATTCTTATCTTGTGCCCCGTGGTGTGCACACAGCAGAAGAGATGCCCTAGCCTCTCCTACAGCACACTTACCTGCCCTGTGACATCTTGCTGTTGGGGGATTCACAGAAAAAACCATTCAGGTATAAATATTACTGCTATTCTTTAGCAGGAATTTAATTTCTTGAAAAAGTGACATTTTATTATTATATAGCAAAAAATAATTTTATTATGTGATAAAAAGATTATTTTTTTATTATTAATGCTATTATTAGAAAAGAAACTCTTAGAAACAAACTCCAGTGAGTATGTCTGAAAGATCCACAGCAATTTTCACCACCATTAAAATAAAAACAACAAGACTGAGACAATAGTAATGCCTAATAGCTGCTACTGCAGATAGCCACTTGCATTAGTCTCTGAGCTCTGCCTGGCATTATTTCTTTTTACTCTTCTATGCAAATAGTGGAACAAATGATCAGATAACTTGCATGCATTGCCAATGACACACAGTTAATGAACAAGTAAGCATTTGAACACAAGGATCTTCTCCACTAGGCTGTTTTCTTCATCTTCCCCATCACGTCAACTTTCATTGCTAGTTTGTCAATACATCAGCAGAAAAACACATTTTAACTAGTGATCAGCCTTCTCAGAAATTCTATTGATAACAAAAACAATAGTAATAATAGTGCATGCCACACACACACACAGAGTACCAATCTCAAGAAACTTTCATGAGTAGTTAGGGAAAATGAAGTTATTTCTCTCTAGAAAAATCTTGTATACCTAACCTCTCAAAATTAATTAAAGAAAGTAAAATAAAGAAAAATGATCATAATCTATTTAAAGACAGAAATAACTTGTTAACAGTCTGGGGGAAAAAAGCAGACAGAAAAAAAACATAATAATAGGTTTTCAGATACTTGGAAAAGACCAATTAATTCTCATTTTCTCTGTAAGCAGAAAAAAAAGAAATCTGGCCTAAAATATAGCATGGATGAAATTAACAACTAATAGTTGTGGAATTAAGACTTAGGATAGAATGTTGATGTTGCTGTGGGGCTACGAGGTCTATTAGTCTTAAAAAATAGAGAACTCATTATTTCCTGGAAATAATTCTTTAATACTTGAGAAATAGTATGCCACCATGTTTAAGAGTCAGAGTTCTATAATCTAACCAGCCTGGTTTACCTCTTGGCTTGACCATATTTATGAGCTGTGTGAATTTCAACAAGTTACTTAACTTAAGCTCCTTAGATATCACTTTCCTCATTTGTATAGATGGGGCATATTATCATAACAAAAATGTGGATCGTGCTTTTAATAAGTGGTTGGCACCTAGCGAATATATCTTAGCTATTTTTGTTACTATTGTATTGAGATGTGATCTGGCTTGAAGACAGTATTGTAAGTTCCATTGTATTTCCATCTATCTTCAGGCAAAATGTTGTGGAATGGACATTTCTGCCTGGGGAATGTGGAGTATGGTGAGATGGCAGCCAGTCTCCAGTGGTAATGGCACCTACAGGAGCAACCCAGACTTTTTTGTGGTGCAGTCTTGGTCATTCCTAAATTCCTTTGGCTCTTGTCTGTACCCCAACCTTGGTTCCCTTGTCATTCTAATCAGTTTATTGTATTTCTATCAGCTATATCCATAGCAATTCTGCAGGACCACTCCCCAGTGCTCATTGGAATTATACATGGATATTTGTTTCAAACTCCTATGGAAAGGAGGTTGGCTCTTCTAGGCTGGACTTAATGGGACCTGACTCCAAGCTGTGCTTAAGTGCAGATTTATTTCACCATTCCTCATCTTTGCTTGAAAGGCAGTTACTGAGTGCTTATCCTTGTGAAGGTGAGAGCAAGAATGCTTGAAGGCCCGAGCAAGCAATGCAGATAATCTTGAAACTTAAAAAGAAAGTAAAATAAAGAAAAATGATCATAATCTATTTAAAGACAGAAATAACTTGTTAACAGTCTGGGGGAAAAAAGCAGACAGAAAAAAAACATAATAATAGGTTTTCAGATACTTGGAAAAGACCAATTAATTCTCATTTTCTCTGTAAGCAGAAAAAAAAGAAATCTGGCCTAAAATATAGCATGGATGAAATTAACAACTAATAGTTGTGGAATTAAGACTTAGGATAGAATGTTGATGTTGCTGTGGGGCTACGAGGTCTATTAGTCTTAAAAAATAGAGAACTCATTATTTCCTGGAAATAATTCTTTAATACTTGAGAAATAGTATGCCACCATGTTTAAGAGTCAGAGTTCTATAATCTAACCAGCCTGGTTTACCTCTTGGCTTGACCATATTTATGAGCTGTGTGAATTTCAACAAGTTACTTAACTTAAGCTCCTTAGATATCACTTTCCTCATTTGTATAGATGGGGCATATTATCATAACAAAAATGTGGATCGTGCTTTTAATAAGTGGTTGGCACCTAGCGAATATATCTTAGCTATTTTTGTTACTATTGTATTGAGATGTGATCTGGCTTGAAGACAGTATTGTAAGTTCCATTGTATTTCCATCTATCTTCAGGCAAAATGTTGTGGAATGGACATTTCTGCCTGGGGAATGTGGAGTATGGTGAGATGGCAGCCAGTCTCCAGTGGTAATGGCACCTACAGGAGCAACCCAGACTTTTTTGTGGTGCAGTCTTGGTCATTCCTAAATTCCTTTGGCTCTTGTCTGTACCCCAACCTTGGTTCCCTTGTCATTCTAATCAGTTTATTGTATTTCTATCAGCTATATCCATAGCAATTCTGCAGGACCACTCCCCAGTGCTCATTGGAATTATACATGGATATTTGTTTCAAACTCCTATGGAAAGGAGGTTGGCTCTTCTAGGCTGGACTTAATGGGACCTGACTCCAAGCTGTGCTTAAGTGCAGATTTATTTCACCATTCCCTCATCTTTGCTTGAAAGGCAGTTACTGAGTGCTTATCCTTGTGAAGGTGAGAGCAAGAATGCTTGACTAGCAGGCCCAACTGAGCAAGCACATTGCAAGTATATCTGCTAACATTCCATAGGTCAACAAAAGTCAAGGGATTAAGCCCAGTCTCTTTGGTGCTGAAAAATACACACCTCCTCTTGTAGAAGGCACTGCCAAGTCACAGAGAGTAGATACTGCAAAGGCTAAGCTGTGCATACATGGAAGGGTGAAGAATTGAGGACATAAAAAAGTAATTGATCATGGATGGGTTCTTTAATATTCTTTTGGTTAAAGTATTTTGCTTAAATTAGTGCTCAGTTCTACTTTTGTAACAAAGGATATATGTACATATATATGTATATATATGCACAAATATAAGCAAAGATTTATAGTGCAAATTTATTAAGGAGCGAATTTCATTTCTTAAGAGAGTTTGGGTTTTTATCTGGCCTTTATAGGTCTGAAAGTGTTTAAAGCAATGGGAATTTAGTGTCAGCCAGTGTTAAAGGATAGGGATCTGGCAGCCTACGACATATGGTCTCGACATGAATTATTAAATCAATGCCTGTTGTGAGCTGGAATTTGAGTACCGATTGAAGGCCACTAAATGACCACAGCTATACAGTAGTATGATGACATGCACGATCCATAGAATGCAGAGTGGGGTATTCATACTAGCAGCACTGAATACTTCCAGTGGTTTAGTCAATAAGTCATGTCCGACTCTTGCAACCAATGAACTGTAGCCTGCCGGGCTCCTCTGTCCATGGAATTTCCCAAGCAAGAATACTGGAGTGACTTTTCATTTCCATCTCCAGGTGATCTTCCAGACCCAGGGATCAAACCCAGTTCCCCTGTGTTGCAGGTGATCTCTTGCATTGCTGACAGATCCTTTACCAACTGAGTCACCAGGGAAACCCTGGATACTTTTACAAAGAACCATAAATTCAATTATTGTATTCTTGTCTCAAGGCATGGACTCAAAACTGAGAACTTTTCTATAACTGCTAAAATAATCTGTTTTATATTTATTATATCTGCAGTGCTGAGGGCACGCATTGAGAGAGAAGGGGCTTCTGGGAATTTGAATGGTAGCATCAGGAGTAACTGGGATTCCTCAAACCTTGCAAGGCTACTGAGCCAGCGTGCCACCTGAAACAAACTCATTTTCACTGTCTAAAGAGATTATCTCAGACTGGCTGAAAGATACCACATGTCTCTTCTGTCTATTTGGCTAAAGACCTCCATTTTCCTCATTTCCTTGTCTCTCACCTCATGTCCTGTCCAGACCTATGGATGGAGTCAGATTGCAGCATGTATAAAGAATCTGAGGAAATCTCACAGCAAAGAACATCACACTTTTTTTGGTTAAGTTGTATCAGCAAAAAGGCTGAGCAATATGTGTGGGAATGGATCCCAAGGTACTAGAACAAATAGGGAAGGAGATAAATATAATTCAGACTAATTTATTTTAAAATCTGGAAGGCACAAGAAACTCTGGATTCGATATGTCAAAACAGTGAAAGTGGTTTTAAATGTAATTTGAGATGTTATAAATTCTTCTATGTAACAAGGAGGGAGACCTGCTGGGGTGGATGTATTGTGCATGGTCTTCTTACCACTCATGTTCTACCTATAGTGCATAGGAAGGTACAAAAGAACTACCCTTCCTGTGGCCTAAGAACGTATAAGGGAAATACTAGTGTTTCTAAAAAATAATGCTTATTCTCAGAAAGCTCATGATGCTGGTGGAAGACAGTGAAGTTGAAATGCACTCTGATTTTTAGTGTTGTGAAAGTATGTGGAATGTCACACACAAATAAATAGCATCTGACAATTAAAAGCACAGTGGAAAAGGCACTCATACATTCTGAATGGGAGGCAAACTAATTGCCCTGACCCAGAAAGTGAGCTTTGATTGTGATTTTCAAATCATGGAGTTCTAGGGACTAAAATTAAGGATAGCTCATTAAGAAGATGTTTGATTTATATAACTTGAACAAAATATGAAGGAAAACAATGAGATCTCCTTGAAAGTCACAGCTTTTTATCAAATTCCTAGATATGAGCCAGTTTCCAGATCCGAAGTCCTAGTAAATTGAGTACTTAAGGACTGGTAAAGAATTACCTTAGGGCGTCCCTGGTAGCTCAGTGGTATAGAACCCTCTGCCACTGCAGGAGAAACAGGCTCTATCCCTGGGTTAGGAAGATCCCCTAGTGTAGGAAATGGTGACTTGCTCCCATGGACAGAGGAGCCTGGTGGGCTATGATCCATGGGGTCGCAAAAGAGTCAGACACAACTTAGCAACTAAACAACAACAACAACAACAACAAAGAATGACCTCACCGTAGCATCAAATGCATGCACTATGGACCTTTGCTTGGTCTACCTTAAAGCTATTTGTAGTCATTCAACAAGACTGCATTGAGAGACTTGGTTTTCTTCTTAATAGCTTCAGAGAGATACAAAAAGAAACTTCAGTCATATTTGTAATTTGAAAGGTCAAATGATAGAAATTTGACCTGAGCCTGTCTCACTTTAGGTCCGCATTTGAGCTCATCTTACAGTTATGTTTCTGATTGCTAGACATACAAATAATCAGCAACAATGAGAATTCTCGCACTGCTTTGTTGATCCGTAGAGTAAGTGTTCTATTTGTAACAAAGGCTCTCAGTCCTTACCAATATTGTAAATATAAAATTCTGAGTAGAGGAGGCATTGGTGAGCACACAGGGCCACCATTAACTTCTCAAACAAACAAAAAATCTACATTAAACCCATACCCACAGCATAACTAGAAAAAAAAGAACATCCAAACTTCATATCACTTAGAAAATTAAACACCAAATTCTCGCAAGTATCTTCTACGTTTTCTACCACACCATTTGGGTAACACAAAGATGGTTCTGGAAAAACTGCATTTAAGGAGTATAGGGGAGTTTGTGGAAAGTCTGAAATTGAATGAAAAATTACAGCAAAACAAACTCCATGCAGATACAAGCATATTAAAATAGTACACTGTTTCAGAGTACAGTTTACAGAGAAGGTGAGTATGACTATTATATGAGTATACATTATATATATATATATATATATATATGTAATATATGAGTATTAACTAAATTTTAGTGGGAGAACTTTTTTTTAAGCATAAGAGTGAGGAAGAGGATTTATATGACTATTCCATGTACAGAGGTAGACTGTGGAGAACATTGACCTTTTCTCTGCCCAGCGTCTAAACTTTGAATCATGGAAGAATGAGTTTAAATCTGAGGGCATTCAAGGAACATTTGTGGTCAGCTGCCGCAGACTCAAGTATTCGAAGAGGAATGACATCAGCAGCCTGTGGTAGGATTTTGGCCCTGTCTTGCATCTCTTGGTCACTGACTATTTTCCAAGCTTGGTTTTGTAGATTACTAATCATTTTGTGAGCTACCCAGTATAATTCTAATCATCCATGTCTGATTAAATTATTATATATAAAGCAAGCCAGCTATTATAGCAAAGAATCTCACAAATGCATTGTCTGTCATGTAAGTCTTGATGAATGTAATTCAGAACTCTCAGGCAACTTCTATCTCCAGTCTCTTGCAGGGAATTAGACTCTGTCTTGAAATTCATGTCTCTAGAGTGTTATAGTCTTAGTTTTTGAAGCTGGATCACCAGCATATATCCACCTTCCACCTTGTGAAAGGAGGAGGCAAATTGTGGAGGGCAAGGGATTTTATTTTTATAGGGTGTAGAAGTTATAGAGATGTTTTTTTCTTGCATTTGATCTTCGAAAATTTAGTCACATGACCACTTTTAGCTAAAACGAAGGATAGAAAGAGTTTTCAGCTGGGAGGCTTTGTGCCTTCCTCTTCAGTGGAGGAAACGTCTCTACTGGTAAAACAAGAAAGAAAAAAATCAACCTAGGGGATAGTTAGAATGGTAGGCTACATGTGGATGGACTCAGTTGCTATTGCCTGCAACTGGACACCCATGAATAATATGTGTGTGCTCAGTTACTCAGTCATTCTCTTTTGTCAACCTGTGGACTATAGCCTGCCATGCTCCTCTGTCCAGGCAAGAGTACTGGAGTGGGTTGCTCCTTCCTTCTCCAGGGGATCTTCCCAACCCAGAGACTGAACCCAGATCTTCTGCATTGCAGGCAGATTCTTTAGAGCTATAGATCAGCTATAGATCAATAAAACATGAAATAAAACAAAAAGTAAACAAAAAGTAAAATAAAAAACAAAACAAGGTGTAGTCTTTGTTCTTCCCTCTTTGTGCCCATTTGCTCAGGTACACAGGCATATACACATATCATGCCTATTTCTAAAAGGATTTGAAGTGGCTTAAATTTAAAAAGTGCAAGTAAAAGGAAAGCAAAATCCACTATCACAAGAAGAGTTTAAAAAAGAAAGAAATCAATGAAAGAATGGAAATGGAATTGGGATAGGAAATCATTAACCAGAAGAAAGAAATCTACTGCAAATGAGCAGAGTCACATGAATCTTCCCAACATCTAATCAAAGAGAGAGCCCTGGACGCTCAAATGGGTGTGAGCACACATGTATGCACACACGTGTGTTTTTGGAATGTACAGTACTGGATATATAAGTCAAAAAAGATCAACCCATCACTGCAGACATCATAAAACTTTGCTCACAGTATTAAAAGTGAGTGATCTGGAAGAGAATTAGTGTAGCATAGCAATGGAAACTTAGAGGCTATTAATTAAACATTTACCTATGATGTTCACTTGAAAAGCTTTTCATTTTGATTTGACATGATCACCTATAAATTTAACCTGACCGGTTGTTGGTCACACCATCTCTCTTCCTTACTGATAGAGTAGAAGTATTTATACAGTCATTAGAAATATATTATCCTATTGAAATTAAAGCTATTTGGTGAATAATACTTGATATTTAGGCAGATATTTGGAGAGGAGGTAACACTGCTGACAAATTATTCCTCATTGATTCTGTAGAAAATACTTCCAGAGACAAACTGGTCATCTTTGTTTTTATATAAGACATCTTTTTTATTTTATTTTTTTACATTTTTGAATCAAAATTATTTAGGCAGGTGACATTTTAAAATAAAAAACTTTCTTTTTAGAATAGTATTAAGTTTATAGAAAAATTAACAGAATTGAGAATATGATCTCATATTCCCTGTACTTAGTATCCTTATTAGCATATTAAATTGGTACAGTATACTTGTCACAATGAATGAACCAAAACCGATGCATTATTAATAACTTATCTATACTTTATTCAGATTCCCCTAGTTTTTATTCAATGTCATTTTTTTGGTTCTGGGGGCCCACTCAGGAAACTACATTACATTTAGGTACTGTGTCTCCTTAGTCTTCTCCTTCTGAGTTTCTAAGGCTTTCCTTGAGTATAATGGCTTTTATAGTTTGAGGAGTCTTGGTCAGGTATTTTGATTCAATTGGGATTTGTCTAGTGCTTTCCTCATGATTACTCAGAGGTTATAGTGTTTTGACAAGGATCAGTTTGCTCTCCTGTAAAGTCCCTCTTTTCTTGTTTCTTTCTCCATCTAGCTTTCTTTGGAAGGAAGTCATCAGTTAGTATGCAAAGCCCATGCCTGAGTGGGATGTTATGGTCCGCTCCATGATGGCCGATTAGCCAGAGACATTATCTGAAATTCTCCTGCATGGGCAATTCCTCTCTTCTCCCTCTGTTAATTTATGCAACATTTATCTGTATCTATATAGATTTCTGAAAACTTATTTAGTGAGTTACTCAGTAACTCTGTTTAATTAAACAAATGCATTGATGGGCATATGGACACACCATGATCCAATCCAATATAGTTTTTCTTATTAAATTTATAATACCGCCATCAACAATACACACACACACATTGATATAACCTCTGTAAATTTTCCTTAGGAAATCAAAAGTAATATAGGACAGTGAGCAAAATAAAAACCTTTTACAATTTCTAAGATTTTACGAAATAAGATAATGAAGAAGTGTGCTTTGCTAATGCTGCTTCTCACAAAACCATTCTATGCTTTGAGTTGGTCTAGTCAAATAAAGTGTTGAGATTTGTGGCTCCACAGACAAAAGTCTAAGTAGTATCACAGAAAAAAATGTCAACTTGCTTTAGCTCAGGCAGCAGAGGTTATGAACAGGAATTAATGCACTTTTGTAACTTCACCAACTGTTCTAGGTCACAGTGCATATGCTTTAGTGATTTGTAAGACTTGACTTAGCAACTGGGAGCAGGACAGTTGGTCAAAGCAATTGTCAAGATCTGGTCCCTGTTACTTATAAATCTTTTGGTCCCTGTTAGCATATTAAATTGGTACAGTATACTTGTCACAATGAATGAACCAAAACCGATGCATTATTAATAACTTATCTATACTTTATTCAGATTCCCCTAGTTTTTATTCAATGTCATTTTTTTGGTTCTGGGGGCCCACTCAGGAAACTACATTACATTTAGGTACTGTGTCTCCTTAGTCTTCTCCTTCTGAGTTTCTAAGGCTTTCCTTGAGTATAATGGCTTTTATAGTTTGAGGAGTCTTGGTCAGGTATTTTGATTCAATTGGGATTTGTCTAGTGCTTTCCTCATGATTACTCAGAGGTTATAGTGTTTTGACAAGGATCAGTTTGCTCTCCTGTAAAGTCCCTCTTTTCTTGTTTCTTTCTCCATCTAGCTTTCTTTGGAAGGAAGTCATCAGTTAGTATGCAAAGCCCATGCCTGAGTGGGATGTTATGGTCCGCTCCATGATGGCCGATTAGCCAGAGACATTATCTGAAATTCTCCTGCATGGGCAATTCCTCTCTTCTCCCTCTGTTAATTTATGCAACATTTATCTGTATCTATATAGATTTCTGAAAACTTATTTAGTGAGTTACTCAGTAACTCTGTTTAATTAAACAAATGCATTGATGGGCATATGGACACACCATGATCCAATCCAATATAGTTTTTCTTATTAAATTTATAATACCGCCATCAACAATACACACACACACATTGATATAACCTCTGTAAATTTTCCTTAGGAAATCAAAAGTAATATAGGACAGTGAGCAAAATAAAAACCTTTTACAATTTCTAAGATTTTACGAAATAAGATAATGAAGAAGTGTGCTTTGCTAATGCTGCTTCTCACAAAACCATTCTATGCTTTGAGTTGGTCTAGTCAAATAAAGTGTTGAGATTTGTGGCTCCACAGACAAAAGTCTAAGTAGTATCACAGAAAAAAATGTCAACTTGCTTTAGCTCAGGCAGCAGAGGTTATGAACAGGAATTAATGCACTTTTGTAACTTCACCAACTGTTCTAGGTCACAGTGCATATGCTTTAGTGATTTGTAAGACTTGACTTAGCAACTGGGAGCAGGACAGTTGGTCAAAGCAATTGTCAAGATCTGGTCCCTGTTACTTATAAATCAAAGGATATTTTTTACCAAGTCACAAGTTCTTTATGTAAATAAACCAGATGCCAGTGTAAAATTTGCCTGGGTCTAAGAACATCCAGGTCAAATGATGAAGACAATAAATACATTTTCATATTTCACTTTCCTAATTATTAATAACTCATCTTTAGCCTGTCTGAAAACATGCTACCCATAGCAATTTCTGAAAAAGATTTTCCAAAGAGGTGAACTTGTTCACCACCTGATTGGAAACTTAGAAAAAAAGTTGTAATAGAAAGGGATTAAAAGCAGTGATTGCTAAAATCAGTTTTGTATGTGGTTTATGTAATTGTGGGGTTGCAATAGTTTAAAATGTTGTTCAAGTGATTATTTTTAACTTATCATTATAGAAAATTTCAAGTATATATATATATAAATACCATAAGAATTTCATATACCCATTACTCAGCTGCAACAACTATCAGTCTAAGGCCAATTTGATTTTTCCTGTGTTCTAACCCACTCTCCCCAAGTCTCCTCTACTCAACACTAGGTATTTAGTTAAAAAAAATAAAATCCAAGATCACATATTTTTATTAATAAGTATTTCATCAAGCATATCTAAAAGATAAGGACTTTTAAGGCAAACATAAATGTAATAGCATAATTCCGGCAAAAATGTAACTCTTTAACCTTATCTAATATTCAAACCATGTTCACATTTGAGAGGAATCACTCATTTTTCATTTTACAATAAAATCATATAAACTGAAATGCACTAAAGTTGCTTGACACTGGATGTTAAAATGTATTATTTTATTATTTGTACTATATACCTATAATACATAATATCAAGAGTACTTAATTTTAAAAAAATAATGAAGAAGTGTGCTTTGCTAATGCTGCTTCTCACAAAACCATTCTATGCTTTGAGTTGGTCTAGTCAAATAAAGTGTTGAGATTTGTGGCTCCACAGACAAAAGTCTAAGTAGTATCACAGAAAAAAATGTCAACTTGCTTTAGCTCAGGCAGCAGAGGTTATGAACAGGAATTAATGCACTTTTGTAACTTCACCAACTGTTCTAGGTCACAGTGCATATGCTTTAGTGATTTGTAAGACTTGACTTAGCAACTGGGAGCAGGACAGTTGGTCAAAGCAATTGTCAAGATCTGGTCCCTGTTACTTATAAATCAAAGGATATTTTTTACCAAGTCACAAGTTCTTTATGTAAATAAACCAGATGCCAGTGTAAAATTTGCCTGGGTCTAAGAACATCCAGGTCAAATGATGAAGACAATAAATACATTTTCATATTTCACTTTCCTAATTATTAATAACTCATCTTTAGCCTGTCTGAAAACATGCTACCCATAGCAATTTCTGAAAAAGATTTTCCAAAGAGGTGAACTTGTTCACCACCTGATTGGAAACTTAGAAAAAAAGTTGTAATAGAAAGGGATTAAAAGCAGTGATTGCTAAAATCAGTTTTGTATGTGGTTTATGTAATTGTGGGGTTGCAATAGTTTAAAATGTTGTTCAAGTGATTATTTTTAACTTATCATTATAGAAAATTTCAAGTATATATATATATAAATACCATAAGAATTTCATATACCCATTACTCAGCTGCAACAACTATCAGTCTAAGGCCAATTTGATTTTTCCTGTGTTCTAACCCACTCTCCCCAAGTCTCCTCTACTCAACACTAGGTATTTAGTTAAAAAAAATAAAATCCAAGATCACATATTTTTATTAATAAGTATTTCATCAAGCATATCTAAAAAGATAAGGACTTTTAAGGCAAACATAAATGTAATAGCATAATTCCGGCAAAAATGTAACTCTTTAACCTTATCTAATATTCAAACCATGTTCACATTTGAGAGGAATCACTCATTTTTCATTTTACAATAAAATCATATAAACTGAAATGCACTAAAGTTGCTTGACACTGGATGTTAAAATGTATTATTTTATTATTTGTACTATATACCTATAATACATAATATCAAGAGACATTCACTTTTAAATTTTTGGCAGAAGATAAATACAAACAAAACATAACTTTAAGAGTAGAATAAAAAGAAACTATAAGAAAACAAAAGACTAATATGTTCACAGGAAATAGAGAGCATTCTTGTCTGATGATTTTTGTGTGCATGTGTGAAATAAAAGAAGGGCTTATCTGCTAAGTATGAGTGAAGACGTGACAGAGGAGAGTATAGGGGTTCTAAAATAGTCTTAAGTGATATTTTGTTGAAATGGGAAATGGACTCTCACTGGCAGTCTTTAATACAGATTTTCCTAATATCTCTTAGAATATCCTTGATGGGAAAAATAAAGGAGCAACTTTCAGAAGTCTAAGACAGAAAGTTAAACTATAAAAAGAAGTGACACTCATTAAGGAAGGAAAACTCTTGAAAACTTCATCTCATTGTGCAGTCTGGTGCGATGTCATGGAACAAATACAATATTCTTGATCTAAAACTTCAAATAGATTAATAGATGAAGGAAAGTGAAAGTGTACTAAACTATTGATCTCACATGAAGAGAACCCAAAGTGAACATTTCATTTTGGTCTTTGATATTTAGATAAATGTAAGTTAAGGAAGGCTTAAGAAAAATTTAAAGGGAGCTATTTAAATTATTACTAGCACAGAGACCCTCAAAAACATTGATTAATTTAAGCAAACTGGCTAGCAACAAAGACAAAAAATAATTCATATATTAAAAGACAGAAAAAAAAACATGACTAATTAAAGAAAAGAGGAAAACTTAGAACTATGTGATTATAAATACAAAAGTGAATTGATTAAATCCCCCAATTAAAAGTCAAATGCTCTCAGATCAAAGTATGGTAATTAAATATTGTTTACAAGAAACAGGTTTATAACAGAGAGCAAGAAGATAAGTTTTGAAAAGTGAGGAAAATTGTATCAGGAAAATGTAAAAGTAGAATACTACAGTATTAGTAGTAGGAACACAGCAAACAGGATAAAATCAATTTTCATAATACTAATTTTTCAAAAGTTTCTCTTTTAATTTTAACAAATTCAATTTAAGATGAGTATGCAACGACTAAGAAACTTTTTCACAAGAGCATTAATTTGGTAAAAAATGTTCTCCAATTCAAAATGGAATGGAAAGAAATACCAAATATACAAATGATTTTATCATTGCCATTTCAGTGATTAAAGTAAATAAAATGCAAATGAGTTGATAAAGGGTTTATATAATATAGTTTATAGTATCAATGTATCAGATTGGTGTCAGATACACATCACCTTTTTCAGCACCCACAAAATATTTACAAAATTTGATTATCTATTAAGCTGTAGAAAATTTGAAAGTGAAAAGAGAAAGTCTTAGTCACTAGGTCGTGACTGACTCTCTGCAACCCCATGAACTATAGCTGCCAGTCTCCTCTGTCCTTGGAATAGCTCATGAGAGACATTAAAGAAGAGTTAAACAGATGGAGAAATATTCCATGTTCCTGGGTCGGAAGAATCAATATTGTGAAAATGACCATATTACCAAATGTCATCTACAGATTCAATGCGATCCCTATCAAACTTCCAGTAACATTCTTCACAGAACTAGACCAAAGAATAGCACACTTCATATGGAAACACAAAAGACCTCGAATAGCCAAAGCAATCCTCAGGAAGAAGAATGGAGCTGGAGGGATCAGCCTCCCCAACTTCAGACTCTACTACAAAGCAACAGTCATCAAGACAGTATGGTACTGGCACAAAAACAGAAATATCGACCAATGGAACAAGATAGAGAACCCAGAGATAAACCCACGCACCTATGAGTACCTTATTTTTGACAAAGGAGGAGAAACTATAAAATGGGACAAAGACAGCCTCTTCAACAAATGGTGCTGGGAAAATTGGACAGCTACATGCAAGAAAATGAAGTTGGAACATACCCTGACACCATACACAAAGATCAACTCAAAATGGATTAAAGACTTAAATGTAAGGCCAGAAACCATCAAACTCTTAGAGGAGAATATAGGCAAAACCATCAAGGACATCAATCAAAGCAAGATCTTCTCTGACCCACCTACTAGAATAGTGGAACTAAAAAGACAAATGAACATGTGGGACCTAATGAAACTTAGAAGGTTTAACAGGAAAATATTAGGGTAGTAGGAACACAGCAAACAGGATAAAATCAATTTTCAATACTTTTCAAAATTTTTTTTTTGGAGTATGCAACGACTAAGAAACTTTCACAAGAGCATTAATTTGGTAAAAAATGTTCTCCAATTCAAAATGGAATGGAAAGAAATACCAAATATACAAATGATTTTATCATTGCCATTTCAGTGATTAAAGTAAATAAAATGCAAATGAGTTGATAAAGGGTTTATATAATATAGTTTATAGTATCAATGTATCAGATTGGTGTCAGATACACATCACCTTTTTCAGCACCCACAAAATATTTACAAAATTTGATTATCTATTAAGCTGTAGAAAATTTGAAAGTGAAAAGAGAAAGTCTTAGTCACTAGGTCGTGACTGACTCTCTGCAACCCCATGAACTATAGCTGCCAGTCTCCTCTGTCCTTGGAATAGCTCATGAGAGACATTAAAGAAGAGTTAAACAGATGGAGAAATATTCCATGTTCCTGGGTCGGAAGAATCAATATTGTGAAAATGACCATATTACCAAATGTCATCTACAGATTCAATGCGATCCCTATCAAACTTCCAGTAACATTCTTCACAGAACTAGACCAAAGAATAGCACACTTCATATGGAAACACAAAAGACCTCGAATAGCCAAAGCAATCCTCAGGAAGAAGAATGGAGCTGGAGGGATCAGCCTCCCCAACTTCAGACTCTACTACAAAGCAACAGTCATCAAGACAGTATGGTACTGGCACAAAAACAGAAATATCGACCAATGGAACAAGATAGAGAACCCAGAGATAAACCCACGCACCTATGAGTACCTTATTTTTGACAAAGGAGGAGAAACTATAAAATGGGACAAAGACAGCCTCTTCAACAAATGGTGCTGGGAAAATTGGACAGCTACATGCAAGAAAATGAAGTTGGAACATACCCTGACACCATACACAAAGATCAACTCAAAATGGATTAAAGACTTAAATGTAAGGCCAGAAACCATCAAACTCTTAGAGGAGAATATAGGCAAAACCATCAAGGACATCAATCAAAGCAAGATCTTCTCTGACCCACCTACTAGAATAGTGGAACTAAAAAGACAAATGAACATGTGGGACCTAATGAAACTTAAAAGCTTTTGTACAGCTAAAGAAATGACAAAAAAGCTGAACAGACAGCCCACAGAGTGGGAGAAAATCATAGCCAATGAAACAACAGACAAAGAATTAATCTCCAAAATCTACAAGCAACTCAGACAACTCAGCACTGGAAAAACGAACAACCCAATCAAAAAATGGGAAAAGGACCTAAACAGATACCTCTCCAACGATGACATACAGATGGCCCAAAAACACATGAAACGATGCTCAACTTCACTAATAATTAGAGAAATGCAAATCAAAACTACAATGAAGTATCACCTCACACCCGTCAGAATGGCCATCATCCACAAAACGACAGACAATAAATGCTGGAGAGGCTGCGGAGAAAAGGGAACACTCCTGTGTTGCTGGTGGGAGTGTAAACTGATAAAACCTCTATGGAAGACAGTCTGGAGATTTCTTAAAAAACTAAAAATAGAAGCACCATATGACCCAGCAATCCCACTCTTAGGCTTATACCCTGATGAAATCAAATCTGAAAGAAGCACCTGTACCCCAATGTTCATTGCAGCTCTCTATACAATAGCTAGAACATGGAAGGAACCTAGATGCCCATTGACAAATGAATGGATCCAAAAGCTCTGGTACATATATACAATGGAATACTACACAGCTGTAAAGAGAAATGCAGAAGAATCAACCCTAATGAGGTGGCTGGATCTAGAACATATCATCAAAAGTAAAGTCAGTCAGAAAGAGAAGGACAAATACAGCATATTAACACATATATATGGAATCTAGTAGGATGGTGATGATGGCACATGCAGAGAAGCGACAGAAAGACAGATATGGACAGTGGACATATAAACATTGTGGGGAAGGAACAGTGGGTGAGACGCGTAAAGGAAGTAGCATGAAGGCCTGTACTACCATAAGTGAAGAAAATAGCTCTAATCATTGCTCTGTGAGAAAAGGGGATCCTTCAGGGGTGCTGTGTGATGGTCGGGAGGGGAGGGAAGGGGGGGATATACATATGACTAATCTGAGAACATACATATCTGTAAACAACAAAACTCTGTAAAAGTTAAAAGTAAAATAAAGGTTTAAAAAAAAAAAAAGAAAACGTACTAAATCCTAAATAGTTGAAATTGTGCAAATTTTACTTTCTTATCAAAAAGGCCTTAGGGAAAAAATTTACAACAAGAATCATAACAAAAATATATCTAATTCCGTATTGCCAAAATAACTATAGGGGAAAAAAAGAAGTAAAAAGCAGGTTTGTTTTGACTTATTACTGCTGTATGACACTTTATCTCCGAAATTCAGAGATTTAAAACAATACACATTTTTTTTAAAAAAAGATCTATTTATTTATTTTGGGCAGGGGTCGGGTTGGGGAGGGAGGGGAGCGGGCAGGCCACTCCTATTGGTCTTTCATTTCTCTATTTTCAGCTGTCTTTGTTCTTTGGCTCCTGTGGGCCTCCCACTGCGGTGGCGTCTGTCGTCGCAGAGTGCTGGCTCTGGGCGCATGCGCTCCAGAGCTCTGGCTCGGTAATTGGACACATCAGTCCAGCTGCTCCGCGACAAGTGGGATCTTCCCAGGCCAGGGATCGAGCTGGCGCCCCTTGCACTGGAAGGCGGTGTCCTTATCCACTGGACCACCAGGGGAAGCCCCAATACACATTTTTGATATCACAGTTTCTGTGGGTCAGCAGCAGCGTATGTGGGTGGTTCTTGTGGAAGGTTTCTCGTGAGGCTGCAGTCAAAGTCAGAGCCAAGGCTGTTGTCATCTGAGGCTTTGCTGGACCTGGAAGATTCACTTTCAAGGTGGGGCACTCACATGGCTGTTGCCAGGAAACCTTAGTTTCTTCTTATGTGGACTTCTCCATAGGGCAGTCTGTAACTATGGCTGTTGGTTACTTAGAGAGAGCAATCTGAGAGTTGCAAGCTTTTATGACCTATCTCACGAAGTTACCTCCCAATCCCCCATCCCTGGCTCACTGGCCCCTGGTCCCATGCTCCGATGCTTCAATCCTGTTTGACTCTTTGTGACCCCATGCAACTGGCTCCTCTGTCCTTGGGATTCTCCAGACGAGGATACTGGTGTGGGTTGCCATGCCCTCCTCCAAGGGATCTTACTGACCCAGAGAAGGGATTGAACCTGTGTCTCCTGCATTGCAAGCAGATTCTTTACCACTGAGCCAACAGGGAAGCCCTATAGCCACACCTAACAGGAGGCAAATGAGATTCCACCTCTTGAAGAGAGTGTCACAAAGTTTGTGAACATATTTTAAAGAACCACTTTAAACTATTTTAAATACCGTGATTATAATCATATAGCACATCAATATTTGTGGAATGTAGCTGACGCTTTGGTATTTAAACAGAAAGAATGAAGAATGAGAGAGAAGAAAGAACATTTTCAATTCAAGAGGCTCAGAAAACCACTCTTGTGGTACAAGAGTACCGCATTCCTAGGGGGAATAAAACAGCATTACCACAGATCAAAGCAAAAACTAATGAAGCATATAAATGAATAAAGAACAAGAAATATTGAAATATATGAACTAGAATCCCAATGCTCTGAAAAATTCAATAAAGTGGGCTAATGACTGAGAGGTAAAATGAGCAACCATAGATGCACTGTATTAGAAATATGAAAGAAGATATAACCAGAAATGTAGGAGTTCTTTTTTATTATGAAATAATATTATTTAAAATTTATGTTAATACATGTTTAAATTTCAGTTAAATAGCCAATTTATTGAAAATACAAATTTGTAAAATTGCTTCAAGAAGAATTTTAAGATCTGAATTGACATGTTAACTGTGAAATACATTGAAACTCATTATAAAAAGTGTACCATGTTCTCCTTCTTCAATTTCTGTCCCGAAAATTTTATTCGAAATTCGTGGGGCATCAAGAGCCTGTTGCCAGGAAACCTTAGTTTCTTCCTTTTTTTGTGGACTTCTCCATAGGGCAGTCTGTAACTATGGCTGTTGGTTACTTAGAGAGAGCAATCTGAGAGTTGCAAGCTTTTATGACCTATCTCACGAAGTTACCTCCCAATCCCCCATCCCTGGCTCACTGGCCCCTGGTCCCATGCTCCGATGCTTCAATCCTGTTTGACTCTTTGTGACCCCATGCAACTGGCTCCTCTGTCCTTGGGATTCTCCAGACGAGGATACTGGTGTGGGTTGCCATGCCCTCCTCCAAGGGATCTTACTGACCCAGAGAAGGGATTGAACCTGTGTCTCCTGCATTGCAAGCAGATTCTTTACCACTGAGCCAACAGGGAAGCCCTATAGCCACACCTAACAGGAGGCAAATGAGATTCCACCTCTTGAAGAGAGTGTCACAAAGTTTGTGAACATATTTTAAAGAACCACTTTAAACTATTTTAAATACCGTGATTATAATCATATAGCACATCAATATTTGTGGAATGTAGCTGACGCTTTGGTATTTAAACAGAAAGAATGAAGAATGAGAGAGAAGAAAGAACATTTTCAATTCAAGAGGCTCAGAAAACCACTCTTGTGGTACAAGAGTACCGCATTCCTAGGGAGAATAAAACAGCATTACCACAGATCAAAGCAAAAACTAATGAAGCATATAAATGAATAAAGAACAAGAAATATTGAAATATATGAACTAGAATCCCAATGCTCTGAAAAATTCAATAAAGTGGGCTAATGACTGAGAGGTAAAATGAGCAACCATAGATGCACTGTATTAGAAATATGAAAGAAGATATAACCAGAAATGTAGGAGTTCTTTTTTATTATGAAATAATATTATTTAAAATTTATGTTAATACATGTTTAAATTTCAGTTAAATAGCCAATTTATTGAAAATACAAATTTGTAAAATTGCTTCAAGAAGAATTTTTAAGATCTGAATTGACATGTTAACTGTGAAATACATTGAAACTCATTATAAAAAGTGTACCATGTTCTCCCCTTCTTCAATTTTTCTAGGTCCAGAAAATTTTACTTTGAGTTCTTTCAGATATTCAGTGAGCTGATTACTTGTATGCCATTTAAACTTTTCAAAACATAGGAAATCAGAAAAACTTTCAAATTAATTTTAAGTAATAAATAGGACTCAGGTATCTAAAATGACAAGATCAAAAGAAAATTAATCAATTTTTAGATCAACTTTAATTATAAATACATAGATGATACCCTGAGTGACACCAGAGTTATAGTGGTATAAACATGATGGGAAAACAATATGAATTTGTTGGACTTTTAAAATCAATTCAGTGATTTGCTACTTATAAGTGGTATAGCGAAAACAAAAATACACTGGAGGGCTAAGATAAAAGACTGGACAAATGTGAACTAAGCAAATGTAAAAAACCATGCAATAATTTAACTTAATAGCATTAAAGTTAGATGAGCATAATTAATTATTGGAAAAATATTTAATAGACAAATTGGGGAGTCATCTTCTGTTGATCAAAGAAAACACAATAAAAGCAGAATAGTCTTGAATCTCTAGAATTGAATACATGGTTTCACAATGTGGAAATTTAGGAAAAAACAATGGTACAATTTGTAACAGTTAGGGAAGCAATTCAGTGACTATTTTTGAGAATCTTTGAAATGTTCATCCATTTTTGTATATTTATCCTACTTAGAAAATATATCTTAAGAAAAACAATTCTAAGTAAGAGGATAAAAGAATGAATATATGAACTAGAATCCCAATGCTCTGAAAAATTCAATAAAGTGGGCTAATGACTGAGAGGTAAAATGAGCAACCATAGATGCACTGTATTAGAAATATGAAAGAAGATATAACCAGAAATGTAGGAGTTCTTTTTTATTATGAAATAATATTATTTAAAATTTATGTTAATACATGTTTAAATTTCAGTTAAATAGCCAATTTATTGAAAATACAAATTTGTAAAATTGCTTCAAGAAGAATTTTTAAGATCTGAATTGACATGTTAACTGTGAAATACATTGAAACTCATTATAAAAAGTGTACCATGTTCTCCCCTTCTTCAATTTTTCTAGGTCCAGAAAATTTTACTTTGAGTTCTTTCAGATATTCAGTGAGCTGATTACTTGTATGCCATTTAAACTTTTCAAAACATAGGAAATCAGAAAAACTTTCAAATTAATTTTAAGTAATAAATAGGACTCAGGTATCTAAAATGACAAGATCAAAAGAAAATTAATCAATTTTTAGATCAACTTTAATTATAAATACATAGATGATACCCTGAGTGACACCAGAGTTATAGTGGTATAAACATGATGGGAAAACAATATGAATTTGTTGGACTTTTAAAATCAATTCAGTGATTTGCTACTTATAAGTGGTATAGCGAAAACAAAAATACACTGGAGGGCTAAGATAAAAGACTGGACAAATGTGAACTAAGCAAATGTAAAAAACCATGCAATAATTTAACTTAATAGCATTAAAGTTAGATGAGCATAATTAATTATTGGAAAAATATTTAATAGACAAATTGGGGAGTCATCTTCTGTTGATCAAAGAAAACACAATAAAAGCAGAATAGTCTTGAATCTCTAGAATTGAATACATGGTTTCACAATGTGGAAATTTAGGAAAAAACAATGGTACAATTTGTAACAGTTAGGGAAGCAATTCAGTGACTATTTTTGAGAATCTTTGAAATGTTCATCCATTTTTGTATATTTATCCTACTTAGAAAATATATCTTAAGAAAAACAATTCTAAGTAAGAGGATAAAAGAGATATGTCCACACATAGTCAATATAAAGTAATGATCAAAAGCATGCACTCAGGGCCAGATTGCCTGAGCTGGAAACCTTATTCTACTATAGTAGCTGGATGAATGCTCTGTGCCTCAGTTTCTTCATCTGTAAATGGGAAAAGGTCCCTTCCCTTGGGTTAAGCTAATTAATCCATAAAGCATTTCTCACATACTGATCAGTATTCAGTCAATCCATGAACAACAAATTTAAGGGTGAGGGATAATGACCCTCTGTGCAGTTGAACATACACATATGACTTCACAGCTGCCTCTCCATGGATTTTTTGTCAACCATGGATTGTATAGAACAATAGTATTAAATAAATTTGTGCATAAATGGGCCCACGCAGTTCTAACCCATATTGTTCTTATTAAATTTATTAGTAAACTTAGTATTAATAGAAAAACAATCAGGAAAGAAACAAATTACTCAATATGATATGAGGGAAATCTAGCATATCCATTAAAGAGATATTCTGTAGCTATAAAAAATAGTGGGTAGAAAGAAAACATTAAAATACTAATGACATAATGTTAAGTGTTAGTATTAGTTGCTCAGTCATGTCTGACTCTTTGTGACCCATAGACTGTAGCCTGCCCAGCTCCTCTGTCCATGGGATTCTCCAGTTGCATTCTCGAGTGGGTTGCCATTCTCTTCTCCAGGGTATCTTCCTGACCCACAGATCAAACCCACAACTCCTGCATTACAGGCAGATTCTTTACCATCTGAGCCATCAGAGAATCATTGGCATTACTGAAAATTCTAATGATACAACATTAAAATATCAATGATATAAAAAATACTAATGATATAATGTTAAATAAAAAGAAAAAAACACATGATAATGTTTGTTACACAATACTACCTATATTAGATCTTTTATGGAAGTTTATGCCATTGTTAATTGTTGACTATTGAAATAGAAGATTTATTTACGCATTACTTTCATTCACTCTTCTTTATTTTCTAAGTTTATCTTTTTTGAATTAAAAAAGCCCCAGGCAATTCTTTTTTAAAATTAGATGTTCAGAGTGAATGCTTCATAAAGCATTGAAAAAGGACAATTTGTTAGACCTTTCACTTTTTAATGATTTCTCTCAGTGAGATGATCAAGGTGATTGGAAGAAAATTCAGATCGGGACTCAGGGTTAGTGAAATCTTCTTCATTTCTTTTTGGGTAATTAGACTGGCCCTGGAACCACAATTGCAGAATCACCTTGGCATGACCATCGCACTTTCTGGCAAATGTGTGTTTACTCACTCTATTTATTTTTTGTTACATTATTATAATTGAATTCCTCAGACTTGCAATTTTTTGCTGACTCATTTTTGAAATGCATTTTATTTTTTTGCCACTTTTATCCTGTATATTTGCTTTACTCTTCTGAGGAAGAGGTCTGAGTTGGCCACACTGGAAGCTGATGGCCCCTTTGTGTTCTTCTGTCTTTCCTTTCATCCGTGTCCAGCCCCTCCTACAGTTCAGACACATATTTTGTTGATTTGTATTTGGAGCACTGTTGGTTGAAATGTGCTTCTATTCAGCTCTGATTGTTTCCATAGAGGGCAGGGCAGTGCTGGGGAAGAGGGCTTTTCATGAGCATGTCATGTGAGTCCTGGGCAGCTCAGCTGAATTGTATTGGCCAGATTTGGATCCAGGGGCCACTGTGTCCTTTTTCACTTCTGGTAGATTATCTCCTTCCCCTTTGCTGATCAGAGCAAACAGAACTTTTCATATTGGGCAGGCAAAACTCCTGGCCTCAGAGGATCTGCTTCAGATGAACACTTATGACCAGAAGTGAATGGTTTCAGTGAGGACACTAGAGTTTGTATTAAATAGCATTTCATATGTTTCTTGAGATGTGCTTCACTTTGGGCCCAGTAATTCCAGAGATGTGGCTCATCTCCCCCTGTATTGATCACATGCAATGCTGAGTACCTTATAATTCTTCTTTAAAAACTGGCCATGAATTTAAGCAGCTGCTGCACCCGCAGGAGGGTGACAGAGTCAATCTGGCTTCCTGGGAAGAGTGCTGTCACTGTTTCGTGGAGAGGGTTAGAGAAGCATGTCTAATCTAATTGTCTCCCAGTAATAGAGTCACTTTAAGACAGTCTTTTCTAATGGATTTGTTTCTGGTTTTTTAAATAAGTAGTGTAGTGCCTTCTGAATAATTTAGAAAGGCTGGCTTACTCCTAGTGTTGTGTGGTCTGAACAGTGAGCTGGTGCATGAGTCCCCTTCCCAGTACCAATTCCTGCTTTTTGTTACTCTTCTAGATTCTCTAGGGGTGGTGTAGATTCTCCCCAACCCCAGAACTTCTTGGATGGGTCAGAACAGTGTATTATGCAGGTTAAATTCTATGGCCATTTGTTACTCAAAGCTCATATTTCACTCATTCTTTATTATATTTCTGATCCCTAAATGCTGAGATTAGATGCGATCAAAATGTGTTGAGACAATCCACTTTTATCCTGTATATTTGCTTTACTCTTCTGAGGAAGAGGTCTGAGTTGGCCACACTGGAAGCTGATGGCCCCTTTGTGTTCTTCTGTCTTTCCTTTCATCCGTGTCCAGCC
Organism: Tragulus kanchil; assembly: GCA_022376925.1. Classification (NCBI taxonomy): domain Eukaryota; kingdom Metazoa; phylum Chordata; class Mammalia; order Artiodactyla; family Tragulidae; genus Tragulus; species Tragulus kanchil. The sequence continues at coordinate 58,618,302 of JAIOJX010000026.1, forward strand.
CCTCCTACAGTTCAGACACATATTTTGTTGATTTGTATTTGGAGCACTGTTGGTTGAAATGTGCTTCTATTCAGCTCTGATTGTTTCCATAGAGGGCAGGGCAGTGCTGGGGAAGAGGGCTTTTCATGAGCATGTCATGTGAGTCCTGGGCAGCTCAGCTGAATTGTATTGGCCAGATTTGGATCCAGGGGCCACTGTGTCCTTTTTCACTTCTGGTAGATTATCTCCTTCCCCTTTGCTGATCAGAGCAAACAGAACTTTTCATATTGGGCAGGCAAAACTCCTGGCCTCAGAGGATCTGCTTCAGATGAACACTTATGACCAGAAGTGAATGGTTTCAGTGAGGACACTAGAGTTTGTATTAAATAGCATTTCATATGTTTCTTGAGATGTGCTTCACTTTGGGCCCAGTAATTCCAGAGATGTGGCTCATCTCCCCCTGTATTGATCACATGCAATGCTGAGTACCTTATAATTCTTCTTTAAAAACTGGCCATGAATTTAAGCAGCTGCTGCACCCGCAGGAGGGTGACAGAGTCAATCTGGCTTCCTGGGAAGAGTGCTGTCACTGTTTCGTGGAGAGGGTTAGAGAAGCATGTCTAATCTAATTGTCTCCCAGTAATAGAGTCACTTTAAGACAGTCTTTTCTAATGGATTTGTTTCTGGTTTTTTAAATAAGTAGTGTAGTGCCTTCTGAATAATTTAGAAAGGCTGGCTTACTCCTAGTGTTGTGTGGTCTGAACAGTGAGCTGGTGCATGAGTCCCCTTCCCAGTACCAATTCCTGCTTTTTGTTACTCTTCTAGATTCTCTAGGGGTGGTGTAGATTCTCCCCAACCCCAGAACTTCTTGGATGGGTCAGAACAGTGTATTATGCAGGTTAAATTCTATGGCCATTTGTTACTCAAAGCTCATATTTCACTCATTCTTTATTATATTTCTGATCCCTAAATGCTGAGATTAGATGCGATCAAAATGTGTTGAGACAATGCAAGTCTATCTCTCTGAGATTGTCAAAGAACTTGTGCAATTGGTATGTTCCAATTTTAAACTGGCAATATTAGATGCCACAGCTTTAGAATAAGTTCTCTTCTCTTATTAATTTCCTATAGAAACCTAAATCATCTCGCAGAGATAATAATAATTGTTATAATAATATCTAAGTATAAAATGAGAGTCCCATCACTTCATGCAAATAGAAGGGGAAAAAGTGGAAGCAGTAACAGATTTTAGTTTTTTGGGCTCCAAAAATCACTGCTGATGGTGACTGCAGCCACGAAATTAAAAGACATTTGTTCCTTGAAAGAAAAGCTGACAAGCTTAGATGGTGTATTTGCTGATATCACTTTGTGGACAAATGTCTGTATGGTCAAAGCTATGTTTTTTTGCCAGTAGTCATTGATGGATGTGAGAGTTGGACTATAAAGAAGGCTGAGCTCTGAAGAAATGATGCTTTCAAACTGTGGTGTTGGAGGAGACTGCTGAGAGTCCCGTGGACTGCAAGGAGATAAAAACCCTGAATATTCATTGGAAGGAATGATGCTGAAGCTGAAGCCCCAATATGTTGGCCACCTTGTGCAAAGAGCTGACTCAGTGGAAAAGAGACTGATGCTGGGAAAGATTGAGGGCAGAAAGAGAAGAGGGCAGCAGAGGATGAGATGGTTAAATAGCATCATCAACTCAATGGACATGAACAAACTTCAGGGGATAGTGAAGGACAGGGAAGCCTGACATGCTGTTGTCCATGGGGTTACAAAGAGGTTGACATGACTTAGACATTGAGCAACAACAACAAAAAATGATGGTTAAAGGACAAAATCTTAGTTTTTAACTTCTCCAAGATGATTATCAGCCTAAGTCAATGGCCAGCCAGACTCCATGACCTGTGAACTTAAGCTGAATTGGGAGAACTTTCTCTGCTGGAGGTAAACCTAGGTACTTTATACTTACCTTACCTAGAAGGAAGACTTCCCTGGCAGCTCAGACGGTGCAGACACTGCCTATGAGGCAGGAAACACAGGTTTGATTTCTGGATTGGAACGATTCCCCTGGAGAAGGCAATGGCAACCCTCTACAGTATTTTTGTCTGGAAAATCCCACAGACTGAGAAGCCTCGGCAGGCTACAGTCCATGGGGTCACGAAGACTCAGACACGACTAAGTCACTTTCACTCACTCACTCATCTAGTAGGAAATCTCTTTCTATAAATGTAGAAGGGTGCACTAAAAATGTTGACACCTTCTTGCAAAGCTCATAAATTTGCAATGGTGGAAGTGCCAATCACAGGTTTAATCTGAAATTTGCTTTTTCTCTATCCAAAATCTCTTAATTTTTATTTCTTAAAAGAATGGCTTTGATCTAGTGCCCTAACATTCATACATTCTTGTAAAGGTGTATTTTTTCCTTAAGGGTGCTGTAACAAAGTACCATAAACTGGGTACCTAAACAACAGAAATGTATTGTCTCACAGTTCTGGAGGCTACAAGTCCAAAGTCAAAATGTTAACTGGAGTGGTTCCCCTTGAGGTCTATAGAGGAAGGATCTATGCATTCTAGGCCTCTCTCCTTGATTTTAGATGGCTATCTTCAAGTTCATATGGTATTCTGGCCCATTTGTCTCTAAATTTCCTATTTTTACAAGGCCTTCCTGTGTATTCAGAAAGATCCTCTTGATCTCTAGAATGAGAAATGTGTTGTCTCTTTATCTCTTATCTGGGCAGGGCTCAGGTCCTCCCTGCCCCTGGCTTTACTGTTACCCATTAAAGTCAGTCCAACCATTTATACTGTTCTGTTGTTATTTCTAATTGAAAATGTAAACAGGAGGCTGGTTGTAAGTTGTGTAACCTGGAACCCATCGCTCTCCTGCTCCAATTAATGTCTGAAAGGTTCATATAGGGAAAAATGTTCTTCTCTATAATAAATCTTTGTCTTAGCTATACTGTCTGAAGAGAAGCTTATGAAAAGGCCTGCATATTTTTTGTGAATCAGGCTATTTCTTGCAAAGGTCAAGTTCCTAGTCAACATCTGGCCTGGTCCCTGGGGCCTGAACCACTGATAAAGTGTTTGGATTTGCCCCAAACAGGTAATATCTGAAAGCCACTTGTTTTAAGCTGAATATGTATAGCCATGACTCTATCAAGATAGCTGCTTGTTTGTGAACAAGTCACCATCCAACTGCAATGATGTGTCTATTAAGAATTCCAAGTGACACACCATGAAACTTCATCTATCAGGTCTCAAGATTAAAAGGTCAATTGCAAACTCAGGTTGCCTCCAACTTAACAGTCCAAGTCTCTCAAACAGCAAAGTCAAACGCCCGATTCATATATTACATGTTGAAGTTCAAGGCCAAGAGCCATATGCCCCAAACTTGTCCAATTCTCCATATGTACTATTCTGAGCCACAGATCCCATTCTTTCTTTCTTAGTTTCTGATCATCCACAAAAGATTTGGAGCTTGAGAGGTGCCCAATACATAGCATTCATCTTCCTTATAGAAGTTCTGAATCAGCTGGGAAATAAGACGGATGACTGACCAAAATACTATCTTAATTTACAATAATGCTGATTTTGAAGAATGTGACGTGTGTCTAGGGGAAAATGAGCTTTGTCTAACTGAGCCACCAAATTAGACATACCCACCGGTCACAGGAGGGCTGGACCATCACAGGCATTACCATACTGTGAGACTGTAACTGCAACATTTACAACATGGTAGAACAGAGCAGAGGGCTTCCCAGATGGCGCTAGTTGTAAAGAACCCACCTGCCAATGCAGGAGACATACGAGATGCAGTTCCCATTCCTGGGTCTGGAAGATCTCTTGGAGGAGGCCATAGCAACCCACTTCAGTATTCTTGCCTGGGAAATCCCAGGGACAGAGGAGCCTGGTGGGCTATGGTCCATAGTGTTGCAAAGAGCTGGGCACAATTGAAGTGACTTTGTATGCATGTACACAGAACAGACCAGAATCCATGCTTCCTGACCTGGGTATGATGGTTCTGGAGAGCAAAGGCAAAGGACGTGGAGTGCTCTACATATCTCATTCCTCTCTTGACTTCATCAGTAAGAGGCTTCCTTCTCCAGGAAAAGAGGAAAGTGGAAGTGTCACGGTAAGGGAGCCCCTCTGCATGGAAGGACCTATCAGGCCTTGGGAGAAAGAGATTCTGACAGCCATCTGTACACTCTAAAAAGATCCACAACATAAAAGTTGAGAGTTATGTCTTATTGGGCAGTCTTTCTGAGGACATCAAGCCTGGGAGGCAGCCTCTCAGATAACTCTTAGGAACAGTTGTGTAGAGGTAAGGGAGGAGCTGGGACATATACTATTTTTGCAAAAAAGACCAAACAAATCGGAACACCAAAATATTACTGTTATTTAAAGAAAACGAGATATCTCAAGTGAATGAATTTAGCACTTTTCTATGTATGTGTGTTAAGTTACTTCAGTCATGTCTGACTCCTTATGACCCATGGACTGTAGCCCACCAGGCTCCTCTGTCCATGGGATTCTCCAGGCAAGAATACTGCAGTGAATGCCTTGTCTACTCTAGGGGATCTTCCTAACCCAGAGATCAAACTTAATTCTCTATGCCTCCTGCACTGACAGCCAGTTCTTTACCACCTTGGAAGCCCCCCAGGTGAGAACTCTGTGGGCAGGATTTGACCCTGCATGGGGTAAACCCCATGGGATTACTACTATTAGAGTGGGTAGCCATTCCCTTTTCCAGGGGATCTTCTTGATCCAGGGATCGAACCTAGGTCTCTTGCTTTGCAGACAGATTCTTTACCATCTGAGCAACCCTCAGAGAAGCCCTTTTTATGTATGGAGAATACAAGAGTCTGGGTTCATTGAAATAATTCCTCTTATATGCACCTTACCTACCTAGGGCCAATAGCCTATTTCTTTCCCATCCTGAGTTCCCGCAGGGCTCACCATTGAGGGCAGCAGCAATGGCTAATGATTATAGCATCCTTTGCTTGCTGACATGGAGGCAAAATTTTTCATTCAACATTCCACTCTTACCCCTCATCAACAGTGTAACAAATAAACAACAACAAAAAATCTTTTGTGCCCTGCTTTTCACACTAGCTATTTTCATCTTCCATTTCTGTACTTTTTCACTTTATTTGGGATCTCAGGACTCTTGGGCTGCATTTTAGATATACACAGCCTCCTGAGTGTGGCACTCTGCAGAGGCTAGTTATCCCTGGAAAGTGCTGCCATATTCCTTGATTCTCTATCTAAATGCACCCGTTAGGCATACCACATGCTTTTCACCTGGAAAGCATCTGGTTGGAGTGGTTGGTGTGAGAGGGTTCTGTAGAAGCACAGTGTAAATGGGGCCCTTCTTTGGGAGTGGTGATTTTTATTATATTGTCTGGGGAAAAATAACAAGAAGACAAACAAAACTGCATTCTTTTGATAGATACCGAAATGCACTCCTATTTTGGAATATAGGGTAAAATTTACATGGATTACTAAGTAAATTATAAGGCTTTGAAGGAAATTGAATCTGAGGTTCGTTCCTTTAAGCTGTTCTGCTAGTGTTTCCAAGACACACAGTTACTTTCTGTTGGTGTGAAATGGAGTGTGTGTGCGTGTGTGTGTGTGTGTGTGTGTGTGTGTGTGTGTATTGTGGGTGGGTAGGGATATATGTCATGTTTCAACTCTGGGAAAAGCATTAAAGTGGTAGAAAAAACCAAGGACTTTTGAGTCACATAAAAGATATCTTGCTGTGACATTTGCAAGTGTCCACTGAAAAGAAAAAAGCACAACCTAAAAGCTGAGAGCTATGCTTTATTCAGAGAATAAAACCAACGATTATTCAGAGAATAAAACCAACGACTTAAGTCAGGGACACAGCATCTCAGATAGCTCTGAGAGACTACTTGGGAGAGGCAATGGGGGAGCCAGGATAAATAGATGTTTTTGCAGCAAATACCCAGTATTCAGAACATCAAAAGACTACTCTTAATTAAACAAAACCAAACATCTCATTTAAAGAATTTTGTACTTTCCTATGTATGTGAAGCTGCTCCAGGTTCACAGAAATCATTCCTTTTTTTATGCACCTCAGCTATCTGGGGCCAGGGTCCTGTTCTTTCCCAGCCTGAGCCCCCTCAGGGTACACCTTCCTAGGGGTGGCTGCAGAGACTGAGGATTTGAAGGCAGGCACTATGTTTCCATCCCGAGTTCCCTCAGGGGTCACGGTGGCAGGAGTGGGGCCACGAGGGTGGGGAGAGTAGGAGGCGGCCATAGTGGCTAATGGAATCAATATCCTTGCTTCCTGATACGGCAGGTGGCATTTTTAGTTCACACGAATAACCTAAATGAACTGGGTTCAGTTATCTGTAAACAGAGACACAATTAAATTTTCTCACCTCCTTAGGTTGATGTGAGAGGTGACTGAGATTCTCTAGATGAGTAAGAACTCATTTATAAAGCAGCAACTGCCACCTTGTGCAGCAGGACACGGCGGGGCCTTCCCAGGACAGGCCCTGCCTCCCTTCTCCTTGGCTTTAGTCCCTCTCTGAAGAACCCAGGTAATAGTATCTGATGCAAATTTCCTGATGTGAAAATCCCCCACGAAATAGAAGATGTTAACTACTTGATGGCCATGAGCACACAGCCCCAGGCCTCCCAGAGCCTAAGGACCGATAAAATTAACCACTGTGACACCACTCTGCTGTCTCACTGTCAGCCAGAGAACTGTGCGTGAGCTGATCACAGACTCTGATGCTCCCTCCCTCACGTGGCTTTTAAAATTGCTCGGCTGAAATCCTTCAGGGAGCTCAAGGGATTTTTAGAGCATGAGCAACACATCTTGTACAACCCTGTGATAAACCTTCCTGTGCTCCAAATACCAACGTTTCAGTTTGTGTGGCTTCATTAAGCATGTGCACGGGGCACATGAACCTGGGCTAATTTGGGTTGCTATTGAGAGGGGGACCCTCTTCATTCACTTGTTTATGCATTCAGTTGTTTATCCATGCAGTTGACCATTCGTTCACTTGTTTACTTATTAACCCACAACCATAAGTCTTTCCGAGTCTGTTCTGTACATATATATTTTGTCAGCACAGCAAGCCCTAATGGAATTCATTATCAATGTCAAAGGACTCCAAGTCCATAGCTCAATCATACTAAAAGCATTTGGAAGTATGAAGCAAAATAAAATAAGAGTCACAAATATGTCACTCTTATTGCTATTAATTATAGAAATTAATAGAAAGGAAAGAATGAAAGATTTAAAGGTATTTTTAGAAGGATCAATAATATATATGTTTAAGAAAAAATTTTTTGAAAAGTATTATTTTTATGTAATAAAATAGTTTATATTTTAACTTTCATTATATTTGTGTATTATTATTATTATTATTATATAGTTTCATTATAGAAATACAATTGGGCAAGGAAATGGAACCCCACTCCAGAATTCTTGCCTAGGAAATCCCATGAACAGAGAAGCCTGGTGGGCTACAGTCCATGGATTCAGCAAAGAGTTGGACACCTCCTTAGGTTGATGTGAGAGGTGACTGAGATTCTCTAGATGAGTAAGAACTCATTTATAAAGCAGCAACTGCCACCTTGCACAGGACAGGGCCTTCCCAGAAGTGCTCCTCTCCTGGCTTAGTCCCTCCTGAAGAACCCAGGTAATAGTATCTGATGCAAATTTCCTGATGTGAAAATCCCCCACGAAATAGAAGATGTTAACTACTTGATGGCCATGAGCACACAGCCCCAGGCCTCCCAGAGCCTAAGGACCGATAAAATTAACCACTGTGACACCACTCTGCTGTCTCACTGTCAGCCAGAGAACTGTGCGTGAGCTGATCACAGACTCTGATGCTCCCTCCCTCACGTGGCTTTTAAAATTGCTCGGCTGAAATCCTTCAGGGAGCTCAAGGGATTTTTAGAGCATGAGCAACACATCTTGTACAACCCTGTGATAAACCTTCCTGTGCTCCAAATACCAACGTTTCAGTTTGTGTGGCTTCATTAAGCATGTGCACGGGGCACATGAACCTGGGCTAATTTGGGTTGCTATTGAGAGGGGGACCCTCTTCATTCACTTGTTTATGCATTCAGTTGTTTATCCATGCAGTTGACCATTCGTTCACTTGTTTACTTATTAACCCACAACCATAAGTCTTTCCGAGTCTGTTCTGTACATATATATTTTGTCAGCACAGCAAGCCCTAATGGAATTCATTATCAATGTCAAAGGACTCCAAGTCCATAGCTCAATCATACTAAAAGCATTTGGAAGTATGAAGCAAAATAAAATAAGAGTCACAAATATGTCACTCTTATTGCTATTAATTATAGAAATTAATAGAAAGGAAAGAATGAAAGATTTAAAGGTATTTTTAGAAGGATCAATAATATATATGTTTAAGAAAAAATTTTTTGAAAAGTATTATTTTTATGTAATAAAATAGTTTATATTTTAACTTTCATTATATTTGTGTATTATTATTATTATTATTATATAGTTTCATTATAGAAATACAATTGGGCAAGGAAATGGAACCCCACTCCAGAATTCTTGCCTAGGAAATCCCATGAACAGAGAAGCCTGGTGGGCTACAGTCCATGGATTCAGCAAAGAGTTGGACACAACTTAGCAACTAAACAACAACAACAACAGATTATATTTGATATAATATTTGTGAGGTAACTGGCAAAATAAAAACAGACTCTCAGATAATAAACACTGAGAGAAGGAACCCCATGAGCTCTCCAGGGGCAAGTTCCTCATTTTAGTGGCTCTGAAGATTCAATAAAAGACACCAATGGATGTGGTGGGCAGAATTCTGGGGCATTCTTCCAGCAAATACGACTCAGGTTTTGTGTGGTGACTGATGGAGATGAGAGAAATGGGTTTGGAGGCTTCAGGAAGGAGTGAGCTCATGCTGGTCCATGGTGATTGGTGAAAGTATCAGAAATTGGAGCAGGTGTCGTAGCTCATACTGAAGAAATGGGCCATGCTGGAATGACAAATGGTCTTGTCCTGATCATAGCATTGACTGTGTACTTGCCATGTGCCAGTCCCTGTGTGGCCCATGCCTCCTGCACTTCAGCTCATTTAGATCTCACAGCCCCTCTTTGAGGTCGGTAGTAGTTTTATGATATTTTCTTCAGAAAAGGAAAATGAGATGTTGGTTTAACATAAAAGAATTAATAAAAGGCAAAGTCAGATTTAATAAACTCTGGAGAGATCATTGAGCCATTTCTCTACATTCTTCTGAGTATTACAGAAATTAGTTTGTGGTACACAAGTGTAGAATAGTTGAAAATTTCTCACCACTTTGTAATGAGGCAATGACTTCTGACTTTCTGGAAATAGGTTAGAGTTTGGATGGCATTCTGGGAGGCAAATTTGCATAAGAGAAAAGTAAGAAGGAATCTCAGCTCTGAACATGACTAGTTATCTGAGATCATACAGTTTCGGAAATCTCTGTGTGTTCGATCATAAAAGAAACAGTAAAGGAATTTACTTCCTATGTTAAAATAAATTTATACATTAAGTGCTTAGGTCTGTGTGTGTTCTTCTGGAAAGAACTATCTATACCACAAAAGAATAAAGAGTGAAATGAGACTGGTTTAGAGTTGAAGTTATTCCTCTGACAAGTTAGCATTTAATGCATATATATTAGTTAATCTTTACTTCTAATTTCAAGTGATAGAAAACTCAACTCTAGCTAGCTTAAACAAAATTCAAAAAGGGCCTTGGCTTCAGGCAAAGCCAGAATCCAAAAGTCAAATAATGTCACCAATTTCCCTTTCTCCTACTCTTTAGTTTTGTCTTTGTTGACTTTATTATCAGGCAGACCTTTGACACAGATTAAAATTAGCACTTCTTTTTCAGTCGATCTAATGAAAGCCATAGGAAGGATCTGACTGGGTAATGCACCTACCCTGTGATGAGAGACTGACCTGGGCACTCAACAGCTCCAACATGGGGATGGGCAAAAGGAATGTCCCCAGAGGAAAAGACTCCAGACAAAGACTAACTAATGTGTTTGAACCATACACTCAGCATTTACAAAGGATGAGAGTGTATACAACCTAGTCTTTGCTTTCTGTAAATAAGTTTGGTATTGTTTCTGTGATAAATTTCTATAGCCAAAGCCTATGGTCTTCCCAGTAGTCATGGGTAGATGAGAGAGTTAGACCATGAAGAAGACTGAGCACTGAAGAACTGATGTTTTTGAACTGAGGTGCTGGAGAAGACTCTTCAGAGTCCCTTGGACAGCAAGGAGATCAAAACCAATCAATCCTAAAGGAAATCAACCCTAAATATTCATTGGAAGGACTTATGCTGAAGATCCAATTCTCTGGCTACCTGATGTGAAGCGTTGACTCACTGGAAAAGACCCTGATGCTGGAAAAAATTGAAGGCAAAAAAGGAGAAGGGGTTGGCAGTGGATGAGATGGTTAAATAGCACGATCAACTCAATGGACTGAATTTGAGCAAACTCTGGGAGATAGTGAAGGGTAGAGGAGCTTGGTGTGCTGCTGCCCACGGATGGCAAAGAGTCAAACATGACTTCATGACCAAACAACAACAATAATGTGATAAATGGTTTAAAAAAGGCAAAGGGGGTTGACGAAGATCTTCCTGCATGAGACACTGTTTGCTTCATATCTGAGATCATACAGTTTCGGAAATCTCTGTGTGTTCGATCATAAAAGAAACAGTAAAGGAATTTACTTCCTATGTTAAAATAAATTTATACATTAAGTGCTTAGGTCTGTGTGTGTTCTTCTGGAAAGAACTATCTATACCACAAAAGAATAAAGAGTGAAATGAGACTGGTTTAGAGTTGAAGTTATTCCTCTGACAAGTTAGCATTTAATGCATATATATTAGTTAATCTTTACTTCTAATTTCAAGTGATAGAAAACTCAACTCTAGCTAGCTTAAACAAAATTCAAAAAGGGCCTTGGCTTCAGGCAAAGCCAGAATCCAAAAGTCAAATAATGTCACCAATTTCCCTTTCTCCTACTCTTTAGTTTTGTCTTTGTTGACTTTATTATCAGGCAGACCTTTGACACAGATTAAAATTAGCACTTCTTTTTCAGTCGATCTAATGAAAGCCATAGGAAGGATCTGACTGGGTAATGCACCTACCCTGTGATGAGAGACTGACCTGGGCACTCAACAGCTCCAACATGGGGATGGGCAAAAGGAATGTCCCCAGAGGAAAAGACTCCAGACAAAGACTAACTAATGTGTTTGAACCATACACTCAGCATTTACAAAGGATGAGAGTGTATACAACCTAGTCTTTGCTTTCTGTAAATAAGTTTGGTATTGTTTCTGTGATAAATTTCTATAGCCAAAGCCTATGGTCTTCCCAGTAGTCATGGGTAGATGAGAGAGTTAGACCATGAAGAAGACTGAGCACTGAAGAACTGATGTTTTTGAACTGAGGTGCTGGAGAAGACTCTTCAGAGTCCCTTGGACAGCAAGGAGATCAAAACCAATCAATCCTAAAGGAAATCAACCCTAAATATTCATTGGAAGGACTTATGCTGAAGATCCAATTCTCTGGCTACCTGATGTGAAGCGTTGACTCACTGGAAAAGACCCTGATGCTGGAAAAAATTGAAGGCAAAAAAGGAGAAGGGGTTGGCAGTGGATGAGATGGTTAAATAGCACGATCAACTCAATGGACTGAATTTGAGCAAACTCTGGGAGATAGTGAAGGGTAGAGGAGCTTGGTGTGCTGCTGCCCACGGGATGGCAAAGAGTCAAACATGACTTCATGACCAAACAACAACAATAATGTGATAAATGGTATAAATTAAAATGTGTCAGATACATCACTCATTTGGGGAGTGCTTGACGCAAGAGCATCTTCCTGCATGAGACACTGTTTGCTTCATATCAGTCACTAGCCAATAAGTCTTTATCAAGCAATGCCCATAACCTAAGTATCCTGTTCACACACAGCACAAATCAAATTATAGCACAATCAATACCACAATAATGGAAATCTCTCCTGACAAGCAAAGCCCAGGCCCCAGCTGAAAGCACAGTTTTGAATGATATTCAATAACACTATTGCAGAGTTATCCCTGAATGGAGTTGGAAAATCTTCAAAGAGTGAAGTCAGTTCCACCCACTTGAAGGAACAAAGAAGCCCCCTGCCCCCAGAACTTCTCTTCATGACCTCTGCAGACACAAAGAACTCCTACCTGTGAACTCTGTGGACACAAAGCTCTCCTACCTATAGACTCACCTCAGCCCCAGCCCCTCTCCTCCTCCAGCATCCAGTCCTTTCTCTGGCCCACCTGGCTCTCTTGGATCTCTCTCTGGGCTTGCCTGACCCTCTTGGCTCTCCCTTTCCGCTCTCTATATCTAGGAAGCCAGATCCCTTGTGGTGGTTCCTCTCAGGCCTGAATATGAATAAACTTGCCTGCCTGGGCTCACTGTTTCTGTTTCTTTTATCACTTTTCTTACAGTCCCAAAGCATGGATTGTCTGTAACAGTGTATGGCAGGCAATCTGTGTTGAGTAGATCCTTTTTTATTTTTTTAAATTTAAAAATTTTTCCTTAGTGTCTTCTATTTGGGTGACTTCACTGTTGATTAGCACTGTCTGGGAGACAAAAAGAGAAAAGAAGTCTCTGATTAGTTTGCATGATTATCACTGGCTTGTCAGAAGGAAGAGTGTGAAATCTCAGGATGGATCAAAGATTTTCAAAGGGCATGTCACTGACAGTGTGTTCCCAAGGTAGAAGAATCTGGTAAAAAATCTTCCTGCAATGCAGAAGACCTAGGTGTGATCCTGGGTTGGGAAAATCCCCCATGGAGGAGGAAATGGCAACCCATTCCAGTATTCTTGCCTGGAGAATTCCAAGAACAGAGGAGCCTGGTAAGCTACAGTCCATGCGATCACAAAGAGTAGGATATGAATGAAGCGACTGATCATGCACACATGTATGTGACCATCAGAGGAATTCTAGCTAGGAACATGAAAACAACTTCCCTTTCCTACAGAAAATTGCGCTAAGTAGATATCAAACTACATGCAAGTGCAGACTTCAAACTGATTGGCTTCAAGTCTTACACAGGAAGGTTAAGTCTGGAGAGGTAGTCAGGGGTTGATTGTGCTATTTAAGAAAGCTGGACTTCATCCCACTTGTGGGGAATGTTTAAGATTTTGAAATAGTGATACAATGAGATAATCAGTTAAGAAAGATCATTCTGATGAGGAATCGAGGTTAGAGGAACATTCCAGAACCAGCACCTTTTCCTGCCCCTTCCCCAAAGTTGGGCATATAACCCAATTTTGACCCTTTACATCCTCTTCCTAAAACTTTGAGACTGAAACCTCTGGGCCACTCTGGGTGGGGCTCGCTTTTCCCAGAACTAGTTGTACAATTTTCTATCTGACTAAATGAATACCCTGAGAGCATTCCAGTAACGTATTTTTCTGCTTAACTTAGCCAGTGACTTCTGCTTTTTATAACAGAACTGCTAAAAAGAAATAGTTGCCTTCTATAGTTAGGCCACCTTTCATGGAGATGCCTGTAGACATCTGAGCTTTAACTGCATCCATGAGTAAACAGAAAAGGGTAGTTGCACACCATAATATTAGGCAAGATGGAAGGGGTTGGTTCAGTCCAAGAGATACTAGCAAAGTTATCACAATCATCATCAAATAACAATTTGAGGCTAATAATAACCATTTTTTTCTAAAATTTCTTTCACTTTACCACAATGTGGGCCCTTTTTAAATGTTGCTTTTGTCAACTTGCTCTGTATTAAGTGGCAAGAGTTTTTTTAGAACTGGGTCATCTGTGCACTAGACTTGTTTTCTGTGGAAATGCCAGCCAAATAATCAAAGGCAAACTGGATCAATTAAGTGTATAATAGGCCAAATTTATCCTAGGAGGCCTGTTGTGCTCAGGAGATGATTTATTTGCATTTTGCTTAGCAAAAAAATAAATGTTAAGACCATACAACCAAATGTCAGATGAATCTTCTTTGGAAGATGCCCAGAGGCCCAGTGCCCACTGGAGATGCACGTGACCGCAAGGCATGTACCCAAAGTCTTCCATAGTCCCTGGGCTTGCCTGGAGTACTTTTAAAGAGAATCATCAGCTAAGCACTAAGAGCTGTTTAGAGAGCAAATTTCTAAATCATTATTTAAAGTAATGTTTTACCACATAAGCTTTGGGAAATAGTCATTTACATACCCATAACTGTTACTTTAATTTTGTCTTTTATTTATGCTCTCCTGACTTAACACCTTTCTCTTTTCTTCTTCTTGACATTATTTTTGAGGCAAAGAGCCACTTTTTTCTTTTATTTTCTCCTAATTTCCTTTCATATCTCTGGTTCACCAGGTTTAAGATTGTTCTGGTATATTAACTTTGTACTATTTGGTTTCTAGTTTCCTTTAATGTACAAATCTTCAGCGACCTAAATATTTCTCTTGATAAATTTTAAATCTTGATTAATCGGTTTAAATCTTTTTCTGAAAATAAATGTACTTTTCCTGAAATAGGTTATTACTTTTTTTTTCTAATTTTTTTTTGTTTGTTTATTTATTTATTTTTTACATGTATGTTCCCAGATCATTCATATGCATATCCATGGACCCTCCCCCCACCCAGTTCCCCCCCTACCCAGTTCCCTCCCTCCCATCCCTCCAGACCATCGCTCCAAGTGGTTGTAGGTACTCCTATTCCCCTAGCACAATGACAATAGCTATCTTTTCCACACATGACAGTATAGGTTTCCATGTTACTCCCTCCCACTGTTTGTTCTCCACAATGTCTTTATGATACTTAATTTTATGCTTCAATCAGTGGTTGTCTTTAGTCTTTCTCCTAAGCTTTCTCTTTTCCCTAAACTTTGCTTAGGTTTCCATTCCTTATTCATCATCATTCACTATATAAAATGAAAGGGAAAAAAAAGGTTTCTGGCTGTTCTCAAGTTTTTTCTGTTTACAACACAAGGTTGTGTCAACAGCAACAGATGTTTTGACAGGGAAGTGTTTCACTGCTGGCATCACCCAGGGCCATGCTGTTTAGGTCAATGAGTTCAATAGTTTGAACACAAGTAGTGCTCAAATCAATTCAAAGCAGTTTCTTTATGTTTAACATATATAGTCTCCAGAAAAACCAGTGCACTAGATATTTTTATATGTATTGTTGAGAGTTTAGACTATAGTTTACAAAAGTTCTTTCGGCCAAAGCCTCTCAAGTGAGTGACACAAGATTCTGGACTAGAACACAAACCTCTCAAATTGTATTTCAGTGCTGCTGAGGGGCCTTGGACAATGTTTCATAACTTCGTGTTCAAATTGTGACCTGATCACTCATTTAGTTTTGTGTCTTTGGGAAAGATTAGTAACTTAATTTTCTGCAATTTAGTAATTTCTTGAGAGACTGTTGAATTAAATAAATAAAATTTGTTCCTAAAAACATCCACCTGTCTAAAGGCCTGTCTTACCAGATTCCCTAGAGCACAGAGTGCCTCACTCTACCCTGAACTCCCTCAGGGTGTTGGAGGTCAATAGCTCCCAACATGAGAGCATTCAGTCCCTGCAGAGGCAGATGGCAAATGCCCTTATTATTCAGTCATTGGCAATGTAACTGGTAAATGCCAATTTGTAGTTGGCAGCCTCTTCTGTTCTATTCTCTGGAAAGGACATGGGTATCAAAAGTATCTTTTCAACAACTTGACATATTATAGACTGCCTCTTTTTAACAATGTATAATGGTCCCATTTTATCCAGAGTAAAAGCCATATTTTTGCTAAAATGTACCAGGCCACATACTAACAAAGGTCTGTATAGTCAAAACTTTGGTTTTTCTGGTAGTCATCTATGAATGTCAGAGTTGCACCACAAAGAAAACTGAGTGCCAAAGAACTGATGCTTTCAAACTATGGTCTTGGAGAAGGCTCTTCAGAGTCTCTTGAACAGCAAGCAGATCAAACCAGTCAATCCTAAAGGAAAGCAACCCTGAATACTCATTGGAAGGATGGATGCTGAAGCTGAAGCTCCAGTACTTTGGCCACCTGATTCAAAGAGCTAACTCACTGGAAAAGACCCTGATGCTGGGAAAGATTGAGGGTAGAAGGAAAAGGGGGCAACAGAGGATGAAATGGTTGGATGGCATCACCGACTCAATGGACATGAGTTTAATCAAGCTCTGATGACAATGGACAGGGAAGCCTGGCATGGTGCAGTCCATGGGGTTGCAAATAGCTGGACAAGACTGAGCAACTGAACAACAGCCAGGCCACATGGGACTTTCCAGGTGGCACTAGTGGTAAAAAACCCACCTGTCAGTGCAGGTAGATGTAGGAGACACGGATTTGATCCCTGGATCAGGAAGATCCCTTGGAGGAGGACATGGCAACAAACTCTAGTATTGTTGCCTGGAGAATTAAATGGACAGAGGAGCCTGGTGGGCTACAGTCCATAGGGTCACACAGAGTCAGACATGAGTAAAGTGACTTAGCATGCATGTATGCGCTAGGCCACGTGGTCTAGTTCTTTACTTTTGGCTCAATTTCATAGGCGATGTGCCCAAAGGCTTGACATTCTTCAGTCTTACCTACTTTTTAAATCAGTGTTTCTGGACTGTAGGTCTTTACTGGTGGTACAGACGGTAGACAATCTGCTTGCAATGTGGGAGACTTGGGTTCAGTCTCTGCTTTGGGAAGATCTGTTTGAGTAATAAATAATAACCCATTCCAGTATTCTTGCCTGGAAAATCCCATGGACACAGGAGCCTGGCAAGCTGTTTCTGGCCTACCTTTTCAAAAGCATTTGAGGAGACATCTAGAACACACAAGAACCTTGATCATAATTTTTAAAAGAGTCTCTGGAAGTTTCTCTTTTATATCTTTGATCTTTGCACCTGTGATTGGCTGACAAGATGATTTGTACCTGAGAAGAATTTTCACTTCTGCAGAAACCATACCAAGACTGATGACCTTGAACTACCATTTTTATCTTAGAAGTGAGGCATTTTGTTTATATAATTAAAACATTCATTAGAGACTATTGTTTAGTAAGGGCAAAAATTACAATGGAGTTGGAGAGGACAGCACTTACAACTGGCCATGAATACTGGAACTCAGAATAAAATGCAGTTCATTGGCAAGGTTCTCTATCTGATTGGGCTTACACCAATCACATGTGGTCAAATGGTGGGATCCTTATAGTAGCTATGGGTTTCAGTGCAGTCTTTTATGCCTTTTGTTTTTTCATATGAACCTACTCCAGTGAACACTGGTGTTTATACAGAAACATATGCATCCTAAAAATAGTGATGAGTACCTTGTGGAAGTAATAACCATCTTCTAAATAAAATTCTTCATGACTTTGATGCTGTTAGGAACAAAACATTTCTTTCCCTCTTCACAGAGAACAGATAATTTATAATTAGTTTATTGGTGAGAATGCCTTTCATCTTCTGTACACATTTATGAGGATAATAGCTTTTGGGAAGTCCTATGTATTTCTTAAGCATCTTGTTTGGCATAGTCATGCTTGTGTGTTGTTGAACTTGTGAACCCAGCTAACTGATCTATCTAGCATACTTTGCTAGGCTGTTTTGTAAAGCATTTCAGTTTTGGCATCAGAATAAAACAAACAAACAAAATATGTAGTTGTAATCTCAGGATGTAATAGAAAAAGAAACAGAGTATTATGGCAAGTAATGTATTTAGAATTCTTGTTATATAAATGAATATCCACACACACAAAAATATACAATTTCAGATTTCCATGGTAAACCTTTTTTCACTCGTGGTATTCCTCTGGTCATCAACTTTTCAGTATAAAAAGCAGAATGAGAGCTATGTTCCAGGATAAACAGTGGAGAAATAGTCATTGATGGGAAGTTCTGATAACTGGACGTGAAAGTGAATGCTATGAGTTTGAATTCAGACTTCACTATTTAGAATTATTAAGCATAAAACTCAAGGATGGAAAGACTTGTCAAGCTTCCTTCCTCCAATATTATGTGGGTCTAGATTTAGAGGAACCATTTGACCTCAGTGGAATAATCCAGTTTTAATCTTTTGTGTTCAGTGGAAACACCAAGCTGGGAAACTTTGAATGAACAATTGAATAAATACGTAAGTGCGTCACTACAATTACAAGAGACACATTGTGACAAACATCTTGAATCATAGGAGTTTTTTGCCTCCCCACTATACTCATTCACCATCTGGTTAGCTTCTTTAAAGCTCTTAAGAGCACAAAGTAGGAAGGCATTGTAATCAATTTTCAGTCTAAATATCTATGTGTTCATGTCGATTTGAATGTTGCCAGGATTGGGGGTCATTCCCAACACTTCCCCAGTCCTTACCCCTGAATGCTTTTATCTTGGTTCCAATAGTATCTAGACCAGACTCATGCCTAATGAACCAAATTTATCCTGTTTCTTTCAAGGCCTTCATTGTGATCGTCCTTGGTTCTTGAAGCTTAATGTGCCTTTTTAATAGTGGATAAACCAGTCTCCTCTTATCGTACTAACAGTAGAAGAGAAAATAGACAGTTGACTCACTTACTCAGTTCAATTTATATTTCCTTATCTCTCACTGAAGGAAAAATGTATCTAGTCCTGTGGGAAATATGGTATGAAACATTGTCCTATGGTGACACTGGTATATTATTTGTTCTCTAGGGGTAGGAGTGGCATATTGTGGCAACATATAACAAATGTGATTCTCCAAAAATATTAAGCCTCATTTTAGTTTCTATAATAGCTTTTCTTCTCTTCCTAAGATTATGGCATTTGCAGTTACTTTTCTTGTATTTTCTTTCTTATTCAAGTCACTTAATTCAATGATCGATGATATAGTTCCAAAGAAGGGCTAAAATATCTCCATTTGACCTCCTGTTTGGTGATAGGAACTTTCTGCTTTTGCATTAATGAGTGGACTTTCCCCCTGAAACTCTTGAGTTGAATGCAGAGACTCACTTTAAATTCTATTAGCAGTAAAAATAATCAACAAAATATATGAAATTTAAGATTACAGTGGGTCGTAGGACATGATGGAAGTAACACTTTGACTTTTAAGACTAAGTCAGAAAAGCTTTTTTCTGTTGTTCAGTCATTTAGTCATGTCTGACTCTTTGCCATTCCATGGACTGCAACATGCCAGGCTTCCCTGTCCTTCACTATTTCCTGGAGTTTCTTCAAACTCATGTTCATTGAGTTGATGATGCTATCCAACCACTTCCACCTCAACCTCTATTGCTCCCTTCTCCTCTTTGCCAGAATCTTTCCCAGCATCAGGATCTTTTCCAATGAATTGGCTCATTTCATCAGATGGTCAAGGTATTACTGCTTCAGCCTCAGCATCAGTCCTTTCAATGAATATTCAGGGTTGATTTCCTTTAGGATTAACTGGTTTGATCTTCTTGTAGTCCAAGGGACTTTCAAAAGTCTTCATATCTTTCCCTGATGCTGGGAAAGATACACAGATGACACTGCATATCAGATGATACTGTTCTACAAGTGTTTTAACACAGCAAGAGATAACTATAACAATTCATCAAAGAACAGAGTGTTCCCATAACAAAAACTTAAAATTTGTCACTGTCTTTGAGATGAGGTTGCAAATGGCAAATGAAAGTTTCTTGCAGGTTCTGCTAAGAAAATTTGGAAGGATGTAGAAGAGGATAAAAATAAATGCTGGAAGGTTAGTAAAAGTAATTATTATGGGAATTGGAAAAAAGGTTGACATCATAATTGCATATTCAAATTATCATGTTGATATAGAAAATAGAAAACAAGCCTTGTAAATTGATGGGTTTCCTAATGAAATCCCCGAGTATTCAAAGTACCAACTTGCTTCTCTTAGTCATACATTATAAGGTGTAAAGAAAGAGATCAGGTAAAAAAAGGAAATACTTAGTTTTCAAGCAAAATTTGTCAAAAATGTTAAAAAAAAATCCATGACTTTCTGGGAGGAAAATTTTAACCAATTTTAACTCGCAGCCTTTCCATATGACAAAAGATTCTCAAAGTAAGAAAAGAGCTTGGAGCAAAGATCAAGTTCAGAGTTTCAGAGCATTGTGTGTGTGTGGAGGAGGTGGGGGGATATAATCTTAGAGTAAGGATGAAGCTAATAGGGTGGCTGTAAAACCTTTCGTAAACTATAGAAAGGATATAAGATAGTGCCTTAGGGGTCCATTAAGATAGCTAGGCATCTCAAGGCATTAATTTCTTCAGAAACACTCTCCCGTTAAACTATCTCAAAGAGATTTGTGGATGTTATTTTCCAAAAATGCCAAAAAAAAATTTACTGGAGGAAATATCATTGTTGTTGCTGTTGTTCAGTTGCTATCTATGAATGTCAGAGTTGCACCACAAAGAAAACTGAGTGCCAAAGAACTGATGCTTTCAAACTATGGTCTTGGAGAAGGCTCTTCAGAGTCTCTTGAACAGCAAGCAGATCAAACCAGTCAATCCTAAAGGAAAGCAACCCTGAATACTCATTGGAAGGATGGATGCTGAAGCTGAAGCTCCAGTACTTTGGCCACCTGATTCAAAGAGCTAACTCACTGGAAAAGACCCTGATGCTGGGAAAGATTGAGGGTAGAAGGAAAAGGGGGCAACAGAGGATGAAATGGTTGGATGGCATCACCGACTCAATGGACATGAGTTTAATCAAGCTCTGATGACAATGGACAGGGAAGCCTGGCATGGTGCAGTCCATGGGGTTGCAAATAGCTGGACAAGACTGAGCAACTGAACAACAGCCAGGCCACATGGGACTTTCCAGGTGGCACTAGTGGTAAAAAACCCACCTGTCAGTGCAGGTAGATGTAGGAGACACGGATTTGATCCCTGGATCAGGAAGATCCCTTGGAGGAGGACATGGCAACAAACTCTAGTATTGTTGCCTGGAGAATTAAATGGACAGAGGAGCCTGGTGGGCTACAGTCCATAGGGTCACACAGAGTCAGACATGAGTAAAGTGACTTAGCATGCATGTATGCGCTAGGCCACGTGGTCTAGTTCTTTACTTTTGGCTCAATTTCATAGGCGATGTGCCCAAAGGCTTGACATTCTTCAGTCTTACCTACTTTTTAAATCAGTGTTTCTGGACTGTAGGTCTTTACTGGTGGTACAGACGGTAGACAATCTGCTTGCAATGTGGGAGACTTGGGTTCAGTCTCTGCTTTGGGAAGATCTGTTTGAGTAATAAATAATAACCCATTCCAGTATTCTTGCCTGGAAAATCCCATGGACACAGGAGCCTGGCAAGCTGTTTCTGGCCTACCTTTTCAAAAGCATTTGAGGAGACATCTAGAACACACAAGAACCTTGATCATAATTTTTAAAAGAGTCTCTGGAAGTTTCTCTTTTATATCTTTGATCTTTGCACCTGTGATTGGCTGACAAGATGATTTGTACCTGAGAAGAATTTTCACTTCTGCAGAAACCATACCAAGACTGATGACCTTGAACTACCATTTTTATCTTAGAAGTGAGGCATTTTGTTTATATAATTAAAACATTCATTAGAGACTATTGTTTAGTAAGGGCAAAAATTACAATGGAGTTGGAGAGGACAGCACTTACAACTGGCCATGAATACTGGAACTCAGAATAAAATGCAGTTCATTGGCAAGGTTCTCTATCTGATTGGGCTTACACCAATCACATGTGGTCAAATGGTGGGATCCTTATAGTAGCTATGGGTTTCAGTGCAGTCTTTTATGCCTTTTGTTTTTTCATATGAACCTACTCCAGTGAACACTGGTGTTTATACAGAAACATATGCATCCTAAAAATAGTGATGAGTACCTTGTGGAAGTAATAACCATCTTCTAAATAAAATTCTTCATGACTTTGATGCTGTTAGGAACAAAACATTTCTTTCCCTCTTCACAGAGAACAGATAATTTATAATTAGTTTATTGGTGAGAATGCCTTTCATCTTCTGTACACATTTATGAGGATAATAGCTTTTGGGAAGTCCTATGTATTTCTTAAGCATCTTGTTTGGCATAGTCATGCTTGTGTGTTGTTGAACTTGTGAACCCAGCTAACTGATCTATCTAGCATACTTTGCTAGGCTGTTTTGTAAAGCATTTCAGTTTTGGCATCAGAATAAAACAAACAAACAAAATATGTAGTTGTAATCTCAGGATGTAATAGAAAAAGAAACAGAGTATTATGGCAAGTAATGTATTTAGAATTCTTGTTATATAAATGAATATCCACACACACAAAAATATACAATTTCAGATTTCCATGGTAAACCTTTTTTCACTCGTGGTATTCCTCTGGTCATCAACTTTTCAGTATAAAAAGCAGAATGAGAGCTATGTTCCAGGATAAACAGTGGAGAAATAGTCATTGATGGGAAGTTCTGATAACTGGACGTGAAAGTGAATGCTATGAGTTTGAATTCAGACTTCACTATTTAGAATTATTAAGCATAAAACTCAAGGATGGAAAGACTTGTCAAGCTTCCTTCCTCCAATATTATGTGGGTCTAGATTTAGAGGAACCATTTGACCTCAGTGGAATAATCCAGTTTTAATCTTTTGTGTTCAGTGGAAACACCAAGCTGGGAAACTTTGAATGAACAATTGAATAAATACGTAAGTGCGTCACTACAATTACAAGAGACACATTGTGACAAACATCTTGAATCATAGGAGTTTTTTGCCTCCCCACTATACTCATTCACCATCTGGTTAGCTTCTTTAAAGCTCTTAAGAGCACAAAGTAGGAAGGCATTGTAATCAATTTTCAGTCTAAATATCTATGTGTTCATGTCGATTTGAATGTTGCCAGGATTGGGGGTCATTCCCAACACTTCCCCAGTCCTTACCCCTGAATGCTTTTATCTTGGTTCCAATAGTATCTAGACCAGACTCATGCCTAATGAACCAAATTTATCCTGTTTCTTTCAAGGCCTTCATTGTGATCGTCCTTGGTTCTTGAAGCTTAATGTGCCTTTTTAATAGTGGATAAACCAGTCTCCTCTTATCGTACTAACAGTAGAAGAGAAAATAGACAGTTGACTCACTTACTCAGTTCAATTTATATTTCCTTATCTCTCACTGAAGGAAAAATGTATCTAGTCCTGTGGGAAATATGGTATGAAACATTGTCCTATGGTGACACTGGTATATTATTTGTTCTCTAGGGGTAGGAGTGGCATATTGTGGCAACATATAACAAATGTGATTCTCCAAAAATATTAAGCCTCATTTTAGTTTCTATAATAGCTTTTCTTCTCTTCCTAAGATTATGGCATTTGCAGTTACTTTTCTTGTATTTTCTTTCTTATTCAAGTCACTTAATTCAATGATCGATGATATAGTTCCAAAGAAGGGCTAAAATATCTCCATTTGACCTCCTGTTTGGTGATAGGAACTTTCTGCTTTTGCATTAATGAGTGGACTTTCCCCCTGAAACTCTTGAGTTGAATGCAGAGACTCACTTTAAATTCTATTAGCAGTAAAAATAATCAACAAAATATATGAAATTTAAGATTACAGTGGGTCGTAGGACATGATGGAAGTAACACTTTGACTTTTAAGACTAAGTCAGAAAAGCTTTTTTCTGTTGTTCAGTCATTTAGTCATGTCTGACTCTTTGCCATTCCATGGACTGCAACATGCCAGGCTTCCCTGTCCTTCACTATTTCCTGGAGTTTCTTCAAACTCATGTTCATTGAGTTGATGATGCTATCCAACCACTTCCACCTCAACCTCTATTGCTCCCTTCTCCTCTTTGCCAGAATCTTTCCCAGCATCAGGATCTTTTCCAATGAATTGGCTCATTTCATCAGATGGTCAAGGTATTACTGCTTCAGCCTCAGCATCAGTCCTTTCAATGAATATTCAGGGTTGATTTCCTTTAGGATTAACTGGTTTGATCTTCTTGTAGTCCAAGGGACTTTCAAAAGTCTTCATATCTTTCCCTGATGCTGGGAAAGATACACAGATGACACTGCATATCAGATGATACTGTTCTACAAGTGTTTTAACACAGCAAGAGATAACTATAACAATTCATCAAAGAACAGAGTGTTCCCATAACAAAAACTTAAAATTTGTCACTGTCTTTGAGATGAGGTTGCAAATGGCAAATGAAAGTTTCTTGCAGGTTCTGCTAAGAAAATTTGGAAGGATGTAGAAGAGGATAAAAATAAATGCTGGAAGGTTAGTAAAAGTAATTATTATGGGAATTGGAAAAAAGGTTGACATCATAATTGCATATTCAAATTATCATGTTGATATAGAAAATAGAAAACAAGCCTTGTAAATTGATGGGTTTCCTAATGAAATCCCCGAGTATTCAAAGTACCAACTTGCTTCTCTTAGTCATACATTATAAGGTGTAAAGAAAGAGATCAGGTAAAAAAAGGAAATACTTAGTTTTCAAGCAAAATTTGTCAAAAATGTTAAAAAAAAATCCATGACTTTCTGGGAGGAAAATTTTAACCAATTTTAACTCGCAGCCTTTCCATATGACAAAAGATTCTCAAAGTAAGAAAAGAGCTTGGAGCAAAGATCAAGTTCAGAGTTTCAGAGCATTGTGTGTGTGTGGAGGAGGTGGGGGGATATAATCTTAGAGTAAGGATGAAGCTAATAGGGTGGCTGTAAAACCTTTCGTAAACTATAGAAAGGATATAAGATAGTGCCTTAGGGGTCCATTAAGATAGCTAGGCATCTCAAGGCATATCTTCAGACACTCTCTGTTAAACTATCTAAGGGAATTATCCCATTGCAGCTTCATGAGGGGCCCTGGATAAATAAAGGCTATCTCAAAGAGATTTGTGGATGTTAAGCTTTTCCAGTGGCTTGAGTATCAAAAGATAACTTATAGAAGCCTCATAAAGTTTTAAAGAAATTTACTGGAGGAAATATCATTGTTGTTGCTGTTGTTCAGTTGCTAAGCTGTGTCTGATCTGTAATCCCATGGACTGTATGTAGCACACCAGACTTTTCGGTCCTTCACTGTCTCCTGGCATTTGCTTAGATTCATGTCCATTGAATTGATCTTATCCAACCATCTCATTCTCTGTTGCTGTCTTCTCTTTTTGCCTTTGATCTTTCCCAGCATCATGGTTGTTTCCAATAAGCTGGCTCTTCAGTCAGGTAGTCAAAGTACTGGAGCTTCTGATTCAGCGTCAGTTCTTCCAATGAATATTTAGGGTTGACTGCCTTTAAGATTGACTGGTTTGATATCCTTGCTGTCCAAGGGACTCTCAAGAGTCTTCTCCAGTATCACAATTCAAAAGCATTGATTCTTCAAAGTTAATGCCATTAATTATAAAGAAATGACATTCACATGGGGTCAGAGAGAGACACTACAAAATGGGAAGTACTTGACATCTGTACTTCCACAGGCAGGAAATACAGTGAACTACTGCCTCAGATACAGGCTATTATTCAAGGCAAAGGCAGGATGATCCCGAGCCTGGAACCAAGATCTCAGAGGGAAGAGCCAGGAGATACAGGAATAGAGACAGAATGTTGTGTATTTTTGTTGGGGAAGTTTTCCCCTGATATACCAGGCAGACTTCCATATAAGTGGCTTTGAAAGACCTAGGACTACAGAAAATTGAAATAGTTAGTCACTCAGTCATGTCCTATTCTTCTCAAGTCCATGGAATGCAGCCCCTCAGGCTCCTCAGTTCATGGAATCTTCCAGTCAAGAATACTGGAGTGGGTAGCCATTCTCTTCTTCAGGGGATCTTTCTGAATCTGGGAATGAACCTTGGTCTCCAGAATTGCAGGTGGATTCTTTACATCTGAGCTACCAGAGAAGCCCTTACTGGCTCAGAGGATTCATTGTTTCAGGTTCTGGATCTTTACTCCTTTCCAGAAGCTCACAAATCAAGCTCTGTGAGCTCCTAGAGAATAGTCTCATTTTACCAGGGGCAGACATAACATTAGGCAAACCCATTCACTTGATTCACATAATTAGAATTCTGATTCATCATAATGAGGAAATTCATAGTGAGAAATCACTGTCACTGGAATTTGAATACTTCAAGACTACAATGATCAGAAGATTCTCTCCCTATAGTCAAAGTCATTTCCACAGTTTTATAAAATACAATTTGACGTCTCCTTAGTAAGCCAAAATCATAAAAAAAAAGTGCGTGGTTGACTGGACTCAATTATCTGAGCTGAATACACAGTTACTTTAGGCTTCATCTAATCTTATAATGTCATAATAGAGGTGGTTTTATACTGGGCTATAGCTCCTTGTCATTGTCTCAGTATTTGTAATGCTTGCCAGAAGGATTTGGACATGGACATGACAAGGTTAAATCTTCTTTCTCTCTATGCTGTGTTTGAGTAGAAGCTGATAGTGTTTTCCCTGTGCTACATTCATTTATTCTGCTTCCAAGACTCATCATATACCCCTAATGGTTAAAACATTCTTCTTTTAGACCTGTCAATAA
Organism: Tragulus kanchil; assembly: GCA_022376925.1. Classification (NCBI taxonomy): domain Eukaryota; kingdom Metazoa; phylum Chordata; class Mammalia; order Artiodactyla; family Tragulidae; genus Tragulus; species Tragulus kanchil. Next base: position 58,644,734 of record JAIOJX010000026.1, read on the forward strand.
AATCGATCAGGCTACCTTGAAGTCTTCCATATCTGGGGACCTTTCTGTATTCTGAAAGTGTATATGCACTTTTTTAAAAAAAAAATGTTTCATGTACTTCACTAATACTTCAAAAGCTTTCATTCTCTGCCTGTCCATAAAGCTATATTACACTAGGGAATAATCCATATAACTATGATTCATAGTGTCTAGGAAGTATTCTGTGCTTTTAAATATTAATTCAGATGTGGTGTCATAACATATTAAATTTTTACCTAGCAGCCTTGCATTTGTAATTTTCACTCAGTCATGTCCTATTCTTCTCAAGTCCATGGAATGCAGCCCTCAGGCTCCTCAGTTCATGGAATCTTCCAGAAATACTGGAGTGGGTAGCCATTCTCTTCTTCAGGGGATCTTTCTGAATCTGGGAATGAACCTTGGTCTCCAGAATTGCAGGTGGATTCTTTACATCTGAGCTACCAGAGAAGCCCTTACTGGCTCAGAGGATTCATTGTTTCAGGTTCTGGATCTTTACTCCTTTCCAGAAGCTCACAAATCAAGCTCTGTGAGCTCCTAGAGAATAGTCTCATTTTACCAGGGGCAGACATAACATTAGGCAAACCCATTCACTTGATTCACATAATTAGAATTCTGATTCATCATAATGAGGAAATTCATAGTGAGAAATCACTGTCACTGGAATTTGAATACTTCAAGACTACAATGATCAGAAGATTCTCTCCCTATAGTCAAAGTCATTTCCACAGTTTTATAAAATACAATTTGACGTCTCCTTAGTAAGCCAAAATCATAAAAAAAAAGTGCGTGGTTGACTGGACTCAATTATCTGAGCTGAATACACAGTTACTTTAGGCTTCATCTAATCTTATAATGTCATAATAGAGGTGGTTTTATACTGGGCTATAGCTCCTTGTCATTGTCTCAGTATTTGTAATGCTTGCCAGAAGGATTTGGACATGGACATGACAAGGTTAAATCTTCTTTCTCTCTATGCTGTGTTTGAGTAGAAGCTGATAGTGTTTTCCCTGTGCTACATTCATTTATTCTGCTTCCAAGACTCATCATATACCCCTAATGGTTAAAACATTCTTCTTTTAGACCTGTCAATAAAATCGATCAGGCTACCTTGAAGTCTTCCATATCTGGGGACCTTTCTGTATTCTGAAAGTGTATATGCACTTTTTTAAAAAAAAAATGTTTCATGTACTTCACTAATACTTCAAAAGCTTTCATTCTCTGCCTGTCCATAAAGCTATATTACACTAGGGAATAATCCATATAACTATGATTCATAGTGTCTAGGAAGTATTCTGTGCTTTTAAATATTAATTCAGATGTGGTGTCATAACATATTAAATTTTTACCTAGCAGCCTTGCATTTGTAATTTTTCTGGTAAGCTTATGTTCACAGACTACTCCTTATTTCTTCCTTAATCAAGTCAACCATTGCTACAGCTATGATACTGGCATATCTTACTCTTTGAAATTGCCTCACTTCATTGTGAGTTTGTCATATCTGCAGTAAAGTTTTATTTTCCAAGTCCTTTAGTTTATAAGCATTCAAAATTCAATTTCCCATGGATGTGAAAAGAGGGGGATTTATTGTTGTTTTTGGAACTGATGGGTTACTCATGGCTCTCTGATTCTGTCCTTGCAGTGCTGGATAGTTCTGCCCTTTGATTTCACTGATCTCATTTGCTGATACTATTGATGATTTCATTCATGTAGCTTTGGAAGATGATTCTATAGAGAGTCCTGAATTACATCATAGTTATGGCCTCATATCTTAGAGGAAGAACAATGTTATCTCTCCCTCTGTGCATACATAATCAAAGTTTGTAACTTGCTCTTTTTGTTGTTCAGTTGCTCTTTGTGACCCCGTGGACTGCATCATGTCAGGCTTCCCTGTCCTTCATCATCTCCTGGACCTTGCTCAAACTTATGTCCATTGAGTTGGTGATGCCATTCAACCATTTCATCTCTTTTGCCCTCTTTTCCTCCTACCCTTAATCTTTCCCAGCATCAGGGTCTTTTCCAGTGAGTCGGCTTTTCACATCAGGTGCCAAAGTATTGGAATTTCAGTTTCAACATCCGTCCTTCCAAATAAATATTCAGGGCTGATTTTCTTTAAGATTGACTGATTTGATCTCCTTGAAGTCCAAGGGACTGTCATGAGTCTTCTCTAACACCACAGTTTGAAAGGATCAATTCTTTGGCACTCAGCCTTCTTTATGGTCCAGCTCTCACATCCATACACGACTGTGGGAAAACTCAAAGCATTGACTGTACGGATCTTTGTCCACTCTACCCTGTGAGTTAATTTTTTTTTTTTTTTGAATAGTAAAATGGGATGCTTTAACTGGCTTATATGTTAATAAACTACTAATGATTTATTGGGAGGCAAACTAGGAGAACCACATTAGGATCCATGAAATGGAAGGGAGTGGTTTTCTAAAGGCAGGTTGGACTTTTAGCAGATGGATAGCAAATGACACCATGGGAGCAATATTAACAGGCAGTCACATATTTTTACACACATGATATGTCCAGTAATGATTACAAAGGCACTTATGGTTTCTGCTTTTGCTCCACATATGTGTAATATGTATAAAGTAATTGTGAAATTATCTGAAAACATAATATGTGACCAAAACAATGTTCAATTATAGGGACTGGCAAACTGTAGCTCATGGGCCAAATCTGACTGTCTGCTTTAGTGAGTAAAATCATATTGGAACACATCACACCCATTCCTTTACTGTCTGCAGCTGCTTTCACTCTACAACAGATTGCATAGCTGTGATAAAGACCATTTAGCTTGCAAACTGAAAATATTTACTCTCTGGTCCTTTACAGAAAGTTTTATGACTGCTGTTCTATTAAAAAGATTTTCTTATTAAATTACTCAATTGATCTCTAGTAAAATGAGACAAGGAAGAGGCAGTGGATTAGTTTAATTGTCCAAGTCTGTAGAGGGGATTGATATAGGAATGTATCTTGTATCTTCAGATTTGTCTGAATAAACTGAGATTAACTCATTGTAGTAAATTTTTGTTCTTTCTCACACCCTGATTTCAGAAACAAAGCCTATTCTGAGACATTTCCAGAACTAGAGGCCAAAGAACCGGCAGGAGAAATCTTCTGAATATATCCATGTGCACAGGATGTAGAGATACTTCCATGGGGTTTCAGATGATATCTTCAATAAAAAGCACCTAGCGATGAGTCAGAACTGACATGGCATTTGGAGTTTGTCAATTCATTCATTTTCACTTCACAAGTTAACTTCATTTCTTCGACAGCTTAGGCTGCCATGACAGAATTCCATAAGGATGGGTAGCTTAAACAACAAAAATTTATTATGATGATTCTGAAGGCCAAAAGTCCAAGATCAAGGTGCCAGAGAGATAGGCTTCATTTTGAGGCTTCTTCCCTTAGCTTTTAGGTAGTCATCATTATGTTTTACTACTCATATGATCTCTTCTTTATGTGTGAACAGAGAGAGAGAAAAAGATCTCTGGTATCTCTCTCTCTTTTTTTTTTTTTAATAAGAGCATTAATCCCGTAATGAGTGCCCTACCCTCATGACTCATCTAACCCTTACTGTCTCTTCCCGCCCCCAAATACTATCACATGAGGGCTTGAATCTCCAACATATGAATTAACAGGTTGCAGGGAACACAAATGCTCAGTCCATAATATTTTCAGTGTCAGAATTTTGTATATGCATGTATGATGATGATGATCCATGGTCAGAAAAATGGAGAGAAAGTCACTTTAATCATTCAATAAGTGTTTATCAAACCCATTAGATGTTCTAGTTTTTATCCTTTCCTCATGTATATTTCTTGGCCTCAGTGGTCCACAGTGAAACTCATAATTTTTCAACCCAATTTGGTATACTCAGAGAATGATATATTCATTCCATAATAAAAACCAGACATTCAGGAGTCATCTTTAATACCTCCTTTTCACTTCTGTTGAGTCTTGTCAATTTTACCTTCAATCTATACCTCAAATCCATCCATGTTAAACTATGTCCATCACCCACCACTCTAGTCAAGGAAACCACCTCTTGTCTTTACTATCTGAAATAGTCTCTGACTACTCTCCCTTCTCTCATTCTTACAGTTCTTATTTCTTTATGTTTTGGGAAGTCAGGGTAAGTTTTCAAAACACATCAAAAATATCTGCTTGTATTATCTCAATACCGCAAACACTACTTTGGCAATCTGAACTCATTGTAGTAAATTTTGTCTTTCTCAAAAGAACCCGGCTTTGGAGAAAAAATCTTCTGAATATATCCATGTGCACAGGATGTAGAGATACTTCCATGGGGTTTCAGATGATATCTTCAATAAAAAGCACCTAGCGATGAGTCAGAACTGACATGGCATTTGGAGTTTGTCAATTCATTCATTTTCACTTCACAAGTTAACTTCATTTCTTCGACAGCTTAGGCTGCCATGACAGAATTCCATAAGGATGGGTAGCTTAAACAACAAAAATTTATTATGATGATTCTGAAGGCCAAAAGTCCAAGATCAAGGTGCCAGAGAGATAGGCTTCATTTTGAGGCTTCTTCCCTTAGCTTTTAGGTAGTCATCATTATGTTTTACTACTCATATGATCTCTTCTTTATGTGTGAACAGAGAGAGAGAAAAAGATCTCTGGTATCTCTCTCTCTTTTTTTTTTTTTAATAAGAGCATTAATCCCGTAATGAGTGCCCTACCCTCATGACTCATCTAACCCTTACTGTCTCTTCCCGCCCCCCAATACTACCACACGAGGGCTTGAATCTCCAACATATGAATTAACAGGTTGCAGGGAACACAAATGCTCAGTCCATAATATTTTCAGTGTCAGAATTTTGTATATGCATGTATGATGATGATGATCCATGGTCAGAAAAATGGAGAGAAAGTCACTTTAATCATTCAATAAGTGTTTATCAAACCCATTAGATGTTCTAGTTTTTATCCTTTCCTCATGTATATTTCTTGGCCTCAGTGGTCCACAGTGAAACTCATAATTTTTCAACCCAATTTGGTATACTCAGAGAATGATATATTCATTCCATAATAAAAACCAGACATTCAGGAGTCATCTTTAATACCTCCTTTTCACTTCTGTTGAGTCTTGTCAATTTTACCTTCAATCTATACCTCAAATCCATCCATGTTAAACTATGTCCATCACCCACCACTCTAGTCAAGGAAACCACCTCTTGTCTTTACTATCTGAAATAGTCTCTGACTACTCTCCCTTCTCTCATTCTTACAGTTCTTATTTCTTTATGTTTTGGGAAGTCAGGGTAAGTTTTCAAAACACATCAAAAATATCTGCTTGTATTATCTCAATACCGCAAACACTACTTTGGCCGTACATTTTTCTTCAGGACTGAGCATGGCCTTAGAGGCTTTGTCTTGTCTGTTTCCACCTGCCCTTGCAAACTCTTCTCATCCTTACTTTCCATCCACACTACCTATCTTCTGATTATTTCCATTTACTTTCCTCCTTTCCCTACTGTTTTAGTCCATTCAGACTGCTGTAAAAAAATGTCATAAGCTAGGTGACTTATAAACCATGGAAACTTATTTCTCATAGTTCTGGAAGCTATGAAGTCCAAGATCAAGTTATTGGCAGATGGCTGGCCTGGTGAGGCCCAGCTTCATCACTGACAATGTCTTCACTGTAACCTCATATGGTGGACAATGCAAGGGAATTCTTGGGGATCTGTTTTACAAGTGTACAATCTCATTCATAACCTACTTACCTCCCAAGGCCCTGTCTAAAAGTGCCATCAGACTGGGGATTAAGTTTTCAACACGAGAAATGTGGTGGGGCACAAAATCCAATCTATAGTACTGAATCACTTCTGCTTATATTAAGCTCATTCTCACTTCAAGGTCTTTGTCCTTGCAGTTCTCTCTGCCTAGAATATATATATCTTCACATGGTGGATTGGGCCTTGGCTTCCCAACCTTAGATCAAATGTCATTATCTTAAAGATATCTTCCTCAAATAAAAAATTACTTTTTACAATTTGGGTTCATTTTCTTGGTAACATGCATCTCTTCTTTGTTTTCTTGATTCTTCATTATTTAAAATATTATTTATAGTCTTCCTTTCTCACTAAAAATAATGTGATTGTGTATCCTCAGTGGCTGGCATAATTCAAAAATGAGTAAATGGATGAAAATGTTAAAATCAAAACATGAAATAGCATCATCTCCCTGACCTGACTTTAGAGAAAAAAAATTCACGCTTTAAGGGAAGTCAGTATGATTGAGTAATTAATATATATTCTGAAATAAGTAGCTTGAGTTGAAATTCCATGTCTGCTAATTTACTGGTTACATAATTTAGGTTCACCCTTGAATCCTGACTTTCTTATATTAAAAAAAAATAGCTATAATGTTTACCTTGTAGGCTTGTTATGATAATCACGTGAGTTATCATAAGGAACAAACTAGGAATTCTTCTTGGCACAAGGCCAACTGTCAGTATTTATCATTAGATGAATATTAAATTAACATTTGTTAATAATATTTTATTAGTAAGTATACACTAAAATGAACCCAACAAAAAATTACTGACAAAATGACTGAACATTGTTTGCAATTTTATACTTAAACAAAGAGGGAAAATAACAAAGTCTTTTTAAAATGATTGAAAAATAAGACAGTGCCAAGTTGCTTCAATCACGTCTGACTCTTTGAGACCCCCATGTACTATAGCCTGCCAGACTCCTCTGTCCATGGGATTCTCCAGGAAAGAATACTGGAGTGGGTAGCCATTACCTTTTCCAGGGAATATTTCTGACCCAGGGATTGAATCTGCATCTCATGTCTCCTGCTCTGACAGGCAGGTTCTTTACCACCAGTGCCACCTGGGAAGTTTCTGTTATTTTTCTTGTTTAAGTATAAAATTGCAAATAATGTTCAGTCATATTTTCAGTAAACCTTTGTTAGATTCATCTTAGTATGCACTCACTAATAAAATAAGACAAGGAGGGTCCTAGATTTTAACTAAAATATGAAGACATAACAACTGTATGATACTATGGCAAATCACATCATACTCTCACTGTCCTAAGAAGTAAATGTTATCAATGGTTTAGAGATTTGAAAATAGAGGTGTTATGAAGTGCATTAGCTTGCCCAAGGCCCCTACTTCTTGACCTTTAGAAACAAACCTTGACCAAAGGTCTCTGGACTGTACATTCTGAACTTTTCCAATATGATGTCTCACATATTTTGCTGCCTGTGCATATGTTTGGGGCAGCAGCAAGGCAGGAATCACTCATAAATGAGAAAAGTACTTGGAAATAGATATTTTTGACTGATGCTGTGGCTGAAGTGCCAATACTTTGGCCACTTGAGGCAAAGAGCTGAGTCATTCAAAATGACCCTGACGGTAGGAAAGATTAAGTGCAGGAGGAGAAGGGAACCACAGAAGATAAGATGGTTGGATAGCCTCACCAACTCAATGGATATGAGTTGGAGCAAATTCCAGGAGATAGTAAAGGACAGAGAAGCCTGGAGTGCTGTAGAATGTGGGACTGCAAAGAATCAGACATGACTTAGTGACTGTGCAATGACAAACTGTTTCAGTTTTGTATATATTTTTTAAGCTGCTATACTTTCATGATTTGGTCAGTTTACATTTGGATCCCTATGTGTGTGCATGGCATCATATAATTTTCAGTTCTCAGACTCTAAAGGCATAAACATCTGACCTTTCATGTACCAACATACTGCTTTGGCAGAAGTAAATTCTTGGAACTTACATTATCGATGATAAACATTAACACTAGTTCTTTTGGCCTTGAAGATATCTCTGAAAGATAGGACCACACATGAAACAAAAATAATGATTTAGTCTTTATATCCACCCATTTTTGGCTTTGGTGCTACCGAGGACAGTGGGAGACAGATGGGAGGGGATGGGTGATGACATCTGATTCACATGGAGCTGAATCACATTCACCCCTACAAGGAGACTGATCAGTTCTCCTAATATCTCTCATCCTGGCAGGCAGACGCCGTCCGATAATAACTCAACATTCTTTCTCATTGGAGCCAATTCTGAACTGGTGGTCTGGAGAGAAACTCTGTATTGAATTTCCAAGTAGTTCCAATAGAATCATTTCCAACAGTAATTAGGGCTGATGGAATGCCCAATTTTGAAAAACAGTACCATATTCCAGATTTTTCCAAAAAAGAAAAGTTAGAGTTCAGTTCTTTTGCTTGCATGCCTCTTTTTAAGAGTGTAGAAAGATCTTTTTGCAGGAAAGTACAGTATGCCCTATGTGCACAGAGAATGCCTCCATATTCTCTTCATTTCTGCTACCATGAACCTCCCACAATATTCAGAGTGTCATGGGGAAAGCTGAGACATTGAGGGGTTGACAGAGGGTCCCAGTAACTTCATTTACAAAATGGCATCTTGGTTCTGTTGTTCAATGATGGCTCCATACAGCAAAGTGAGAATCCGAACCTAACTCTTTTTAATGGAGAATTATCTCAGTTGATAGAATGAAAAGACTGCATTATCTGCTGGACTAAGATATTTGGCACTACTCTCATCAAAGAAAGAGACAAAATCCTAATCAGGACAAGGATGAGGTAATGGTACTTGTTTGCAATGAGAGGACCAGTTCTTAATTGTTAGCATATGGCTGGGAAATGTTCTGAGGCATTGGTTTAGTTTGATATTGGCTTAATAACCCTTGATGGGAGCCTAGAAAGTTATAGCAAAAGGAGAGGCAATGTGTCATTTAAAAAGTGACCAGAATCTTTTCTTTTGGGGTTTACAGTTTCTTTTTTAACTTTTTGTAATTCTAAGATGCTTTACAGTAGTGACTGAATATACTTTATCCAATATGGACCAGATGGGGCTGGTGAAAACAGGCTGAAAACACATGTGCGTGAGAAGATGATACTAAGATTATAAGCCATTTCTGTTCATTTGAAAAGACAGAACCACAATTATCATGCTTTTGAGCCAATTCTTACATTAAGAAATTTCTTGAAGAAATTAGATCCTTGCTATTTTTCTCTTTTTACTAGATAAATTCCAAGTGAACTTCTGGTCCTAGATCCCTAAATGCTGTTTTGTTGTTGTTCAGTTGCTCAGTTGTCTTAGACTCTTTAGCAACTTGTGTCAAGACTCATGGATGTGATGGAATTCCAGGTGAGCTATTTCAAATCCTAAAGGATGTCACTGTTAAAGTGCTGCATTCAATATGCCAGCAAATTTGGAAAACTTGATAGTGGCCACAGGACTGGAAGAGGTCAGTTTTTATTTCAATCCCAAAGAAAGGCAGCACCAAAGAATGTTCAAACTACCTCTCAATAGTGTCCATTTCACATGCTAGCAAGATAATGCTCAAAACGCTGTTATCATATAGTTCCTTTAAATAAGTCTAAGGTTCAAGTTTTCTCATTCCAGGAGTAAAAGAATTATTTAAGTTAACAGTGTTAAGGATTAATTACAATGATCACATTCAAGGTTGAAACACTTCCTTACAAAGAACTTATGAGTGCTTTATAAGCTGCATTGTGAATGTGTGTCCAAGTATTACATCACGTACATGTGTGCTCAGTCTTGTCCAACTCTTTGGGACACTATGGACTGTAGCCCACCAGTCTCCTCTGTCAATAGGGTTTTCCATGGAAGAACACTGGAGTGGATTGCTATTTCCTCCTCCAGGGGATCTTCCTCATCCAAGGATCAAACCTGTGTCTCCTGCAGTGGCAAGTGGATTCTTCACCACTGAGCCATTTGGGAAGCCCTTATATCATGTGAGAGGAAGGAAAACTTGAAATCTTACTAGATTATGAAATTCAAAAGTTTATCCATAACTTTTCTGCCCCTGATTGATTTGTACTTTGTACAGCTCTGAAAGGCAACACATCCTGATTTGCATTTGAGGGAAGGGACTACCAATTAATGCATTCAAATCATGAAATGTTAATGAAGAACACACAGGGTTAGTCAGGAGATGATTTGCTAACATGGGCTTGGGTATTGTATACTTGGGCTTGATTTTGATCTTCATTTCTTCACAGATGTGTGATTTTGACAGCTTCTTCAACTTCTCTGATCCTCACTTTCTTGGAACAGAAACAAAATGATAGAGGACTTACAAGTGTTGGCTCTAAAACACACAGTCTGCCTCAGAGGCTGGGTCTGCGACATACCATGGCCAACTGTGTGTGGCACCATTGTTTTGTCAAGACTCCTTGGCCCTCAATTTCCTCATCTATGATGTACAGATAAATATAATGCTTCTCTTATAGGGTCATTTTTTTAAAAAATATTTTTATTTGTTTATTTGGCTGTGCTGGGTCTTAGTTGCAGCACATGGGGTCTTTAGTTGTGGCATGTGGGATCTAGTTCCCTGACAAGGAATCAAACCCTGATCCCCTGCATTGGGAGCATGGAGTCTCACCACTGGAGCACCCAGGAAGTTTATGTTTATTAATCAAGTATTATTCATAAATGCTTAACACAGTGCCTGACACTTCGTAAGAGGCCATGAGTGGCCTCTGATTCACATATTCAACCCACCAGACTCTGTTTCATCAAGAAAGAGAAGGTGACAGTCTGTTCATGTTTGTAGAACCCTTCTTTTTTTAACTGACCATGATACATGAGGTTTTAGGTGTCCTGGACAGCAAATTTTATAAAACTTTTTCCCAGTGAGCTAGTCTAGAAGACTGGGGCTGAATAATAGTTTCAAATGGCAACTGACCTGAAGATTTCATACTTTATTTTCTTATAAAAACTGTAAAGTTCTGGAAGAGAAAGTGACAACTCCCACAAATGCTTGAATGGTGATCCCATTGTGCCACAGATTAATTGGGCCATTCATTAATAGTATTTTAGCAATCAGTATGAATTGAGTAAATATATTTTTGACTCCATGCTTAATTGCTTCCCCTCTGTTGCTCAGTGTTCAAATAACCCTTAGGAATTGCATTCCTCCATTTTGGGGGAGGAAGGATAAATTCCATGACTCAGTCTACACAGGCTGTGTGGCTTGGTTTCTGAAGGATTCAGAGAAGTTGCCCTCTCCTCCTCTACAATTCTATTTTCATTGATTCATTCATTCCTCCATTACCCTTTCATTCATTCATTCTGCACACAGGTACCAAGCACACAGGTGAAGCTCCAGCAGTGAATATATTAAGTCTATGTCCCTTGGTCCTCATGTTCTAGTGGAAGAAACAGGTAGCCAAAATAAATGTATAATCTTATAGGTATAATAGATTCAGAATTCAGGGAACAGAGAGATTTGGCATAAATTGAAGAAAATTTGGAGGTGAAACATAAGTCTTTCCAGTAGATGAACATAGCCCTGAGACAGGGGTTGGTTGAGTGAGTAATAGCAGAGGAGGGACCAGTGTCAATCCCACTTTACAGTCAAGAAACCTCATCATTAAAGAGATGATCCAAGTCAATTAAGGCCCCACAGTTAGAAAATAGCACAACCAGATGCTTCTGGGGTCTTTGCTCCTAACTTCTGTGCTGTTTGGCAGCTCAAAAGTGCTGCACTTCTTTGACATTTAGGGTTCTAAGCGCAGTAGGACAGGACATTCCTCTTTCCTCCTCAGTTCTTCATCCCCAATTAACAAATGCATCTAATTTATTTAAATGCCTCTCAACCTCTTTTTTTGTGTGTTGCTTTCTATGATTTCTCTTCTATATTCTTCATTTCAATGATTTTGAACAGGCTTTCTAAATCAATCTGTGGCTAGGGATGGAAATTAATGTACAGATGGATGCACAGCTGTGGCTTTTTTTCATTTTTTTCCAGTGCAAGAGTGACTTGTTCACTAAAGCGAATAGTCCTGTCCTCCGTGACTTTGTCTGGTGGTAAGTAGCTGCTGTGGTGATGTAGAACTGTTTTTCAAGTCTCTTCCATGAATTAATATGAAATGTACCAAATTTTCATATTACCATACATGAAACAAAAGATTTTTTTTCCTGTTGTTTTTTCTCCTCCTACAGTTATATAGCTTAATCTATCCATGACTGTTGTCAGGCTAAAAATGTCAGATGAAATCAACCCAGCCGATACACTGGAATGCCAACATATTTTCCAGAAAATTGTAACCTTCACTTTGGCAGGGCAAGTCAAGTTCAGTGTTACTCTTCTTGCAATATCACTGACTGAGTGATATTGATTTGACTTGAACTTCTTTTATTTGTGAGAATATATATCCAGGAGAGAAATGGGAATAGTGGCTGCCTATAAGGGGAGAGATTTGTTAAGAGTATACTAGCTTCATTTAACCTATTTTCAGGGCAGGAATAGAGATGCATTCATAGACAATGAACATGTAGGCACCAGGGGTGGGGAAGGAAGGGTGAGTAGAACTGGGAGAACAGCACTGACATACATGCAAAATATGTAAAGTACATTTTACATATATGTAAAATAGCTGTCTAGTGGGATACTGCTGTATAGCACAGGGAGCTCATCTTGGTGCTGTATGACCTGGAGGGCAGGATGAGGAATGGGAGGGAGGCTCTAGGGGGTGAGGATCTATGCATATACATATGGCTGGTCCACATTGTTGTACATTAGAAACCAATACAACATTGTAAAGCAATCATACTCCAACAATAAAAAGAAATAACTTATTTAAAAATTTTAAAACACAGAAAACAGTCGTGCAAATGATTAGAACACAAAGTGGCACACTGCTACTCTTTGATGTCTGGGACTCAGGATTTTTTGCCTTATAAATGGTCTCCTAATGCATTACCTAAGAAGATCAATAAACATATCTCCTAACTGTTCCTTCTGTAGCCCCTAAAAGACTGGTTAAAGTTACAAAAATCACTCTCAAGTTGACTGAAATATGGACATATCTAGTATTTGCAGAATAGACTATCTACTCTGCTGAGGTACAGCAGTTCCCCTAGTGTGAGATTTTAGTTGCAATAATCTTTATCTCGTCAAGAGCCTTGTTTTATTTATTCAACACCACGTGGCACAAGCCCTGTGTCCAAATACTATAGTAGCATGAAAAATTCTGTTCTATTCTTATGCCATAAAATACCACACCCAAATCCCAGAAGATCTGTGGTTTGTGGCATTCTTTGCAAAGGCTGTGAATGGTTCATATTTTAAAATTGTTCTTTATGTGAGATTCTACTGAAAAGCCAAAGATCCTCGCCAAAAAGTAGTCGTAGGAGATGTAGCAGATTCACACGTAATGAGCAAAGCATTGTGAGCTTATTCTAAGAGTATTTACACATTCCAGAGATAATTAAAAGATTCATAAGTATAAAGTCCTTAGTGACAGATATTAATTTTGGGAGAACAGATTCTTACAGTAATGGAGAAAATAATGGTTTATTTTCTTGCAGAGTGCTTAGACTCATTTTGAGGCAAGAAAGGAGAAACGATGTGTTTGCCATTTTGCTGACTTGACTAGATCTAATTAGATATTGATTCTGAACTCTGTGTAGAGAGAAAATGGTGAGAGAAGCTGGAGGAAGGTAATGAGTGAGGATCTAATCTTTCTTGAGCTTCCCCTGAATAAACTCTTGAGTCATAATGAGAAATGAAGAAACAGCCACTTTTTAAAGGAAAATGTCCATTAATACAATATAAGCTCACAAATTTACAGTCTGTTGAAATTCAAAAGATATCTGAAAGATAATAATCTGCTGCTAGATAGAGCCATTAAGTCAAATCCAGACTACCGTATTTCTAAGGGAGTATATTTTCGACCAACTTTAACAGAGTATCTATTAAGCACTTGAAGGCAGCATCCTTTCCTGCAGATTTTAAGTGCTATTTCCACATAAAGTTTGAATCTTAAAGTTATTTATTAATTGTATTACTGATCCATCGAGAATAAGAGACACCAGTCTAATTAACTGTCTGTTCGTCAAATTCTCTAATTACTTATAGGCCAAATAAGTGATATTTTACTATACTGAAAATGACTATAGGCCATTTTTCTGCTTTCTCTGTGTGTGTGTGTGTGCTCAACTGCTCAGCTGTATCTGACTCTTCACTACCCATGCACTACAGTCTACCAGGCTCCTCTGTCCATGGGATTTTCCCAGTAAGTATACTGGAGTGGGTTGCCATTTCCACCTCCAGGGAATCTTTCTGATCCAGGAATTGAACTTGAGTATCCTGCATCTCATGCATTGGCAGGTGGATTCCTTACCACTGAGCCATTTCGGAACCATTTTTTTCTAAGATTATGTGACTGCTCCTCTTTGTAGCAGCAGCAGATTTCATCCTCATGATAATAATGGAAGAGAAAATATTTAAGAGGAAAAATATATGCATCATTTATACTCTGTGTGACTACCAGCAATATAATTAGAACTACTGACAAATGTATGGTTGCTTAACTTTTACGTACAGCAGAAACTAACACAACATTGTAAAGCAACTATACTCCAGTAAATAAATATACACTCCCAAACCCCCAATTACTTATATAGATATATGGTACAGACTGAAATGACAGTATGTGACATTTGCCTTGTTCTATGTCTGTATCTTATTTGAAGAAGGAATAAAATCCAAAGGAGGCTCAATTTTTGTTTCAAAAATGTGTTACCTCTTCACATATGTATCTGAAGAATGTCTTGTTTCATTAAAAAAACAGTGTTGAGAATGATACTTTCCATATATGAAGCTGTATTTTAAATGATACCTTGGATTCTTTATCAAGAAATAGGTTTCAGAACCGAGCTTCAGATTCCTTCATAATAAAGTGGGAAAAGTGCCTGCTTACACAGAAATTCTAAAGGGAAATGAAATGGTCTGTAGGCATGTTTTAATTTCCTGGAAGAAAAGAATGTTCATCTGAAATCGATTTTATGGATGCTTTTTTAGGAAGTAACAAGGAAACCTATAGTGTTATGTGTGGAAAAGATAGCTAGTGTCATAGTGCTAAAGGAATAGGAGTGCTTACAATGGCTTGGGGCGAAGGTCTGGAGGGGTGGGATGGGGGGATCTGGGCGGGTGGGGACCATGGATATGCATATGACTTATCTGGGAACATACATGTCTGTGAACAACAAAACTCTGTAAAACCTTTAAAATAAAGAATTAAAAAAAAAATAAAGCTGCTGTAAAATCTAGTGGATCAAATCAATTCTATTTGACCTGCAAAATTGGCATTGGACCTTCACACACTTACCTGGGTCATCTTCCGTTTTTGACTTTCAATCACACTAGGTTGAGCATAAACATCAGTTTACAAAACCTCACCTAGATTCCAGGGAAATCAAACAAAAAAGGAAGATGAGAATCAATGTCTCCATGTTTTCCTCTAGATTTCCACTGAGTCCCTCTAATTTATCTCAAGACAAGAGCATCATAGAGTGTTACCAATATTTGATCATCTAGAATTGTAGTAAGTTCTGCTAGGCACAGAAAAATTAGTATGTAAAATACATATTAGGAGAAAGTTATGGTTTCTAGTTTTCTGTTTCATTCACCATAGTGAATAGGCTCACAGGATCCTATCTCCCACTGCATATACATAGAAATGATAGATAAGTTGCAATAAAAATATATGGAAACCTCATCTCAAGGAAAGAAATAGACAGCCCAATATTTCAGAGGCTAGAAGGGAAGCAAAGCCAGAGTAATAGAGAGGAATTATGTCTGACAGGTAGGGACACAGACTTCAGGTCAGAAAACTTGGGTCCAAATCCCAGCTGCCACTTATTGGCTTAATTTAATATTAACATCAACAACAAATCAAGCTTGTCAATGATTTGTTGGTCAGAGTAGATACCATAAAGGAAGTTAGGAAAAGTTATACTTAGAAATGAATGCAAATGTAAATATCACATATCCAACTGAGCAGGATGGATCCAAAGTGCCTTGCATAGTGTTCAATCTATGTATTATAAATGAAGACTAAAAGTTAATAATTTAAGACTCCAAGTCAAAATATAACATCAAAACTCTGGAGAAAAGAAAAAAGTAATTATAAAAATAAGAGCAAACATTAGTGAAATAGAAACAAATTAGAAATAGAGAGGATCAACAAAGCTCAAAGTGAGTGCATTAAAATATGGATTAAAAATACACAAATGTATGACAATGTTGAGTTATAAACAATGAAAAATGTTAACAACATAACAGATATTATAAGAGTTAATGTAAAAATATTTTACTACTATGAGTACTAAAACCTTTAAAAAAAAAAAAGAAAGCTGCTGTAAAATCTAGTGGATCAAATCAATTCTATTTGACCTGCAAAATTGGCATTGGACCTTCACACACTTACCTGGGTCATCTTCCGTTTTTGACTTTCAATCACACTAGGTTGAGCATAAACATCAGTTTACAAAACCTCACCTAGATTCCAGGGAAATCAAACAAAAAAGGAAGATGAGAATCAATGTCTCCATGTTTTCCTCTAGATTTCCACTGAGTCCCTCTAATTTATCTCAAGACAAGAGCATCATAGAGTGTTACCAATATTTGATCATCTAGAATTGTAGTAAGTTCTGCTAGGCACAGAAAAATTAGTATGTAAAATACATATTAGGAGAAAGTTATGGTTTCTAGTTTTCTGTTTCATTCACCATAGTGAATAGGCTCACAGGATCCTATCTCCCACTGCATATACATAGAAATGATAGATAAGTTGCAATAAAAATATATGGAAACCTCATCTCAAGGAAAGAAATAGACAGCCCAATATTTCAGAGGCTAGAAGGGAAGCAAAGCCAGAGTAATAGAGAGGAATTATGTCTGACAGGTAGGGACACAGACTTCAGGTCAGAAAACTTGGGTCCAAATCCCAGCTGCCACTTATTGGCTTAATTTAATATTAACATCAACAACAAATCAAGCTTGTCAATGATTTGTTGGTCAGAGTAGATACCATAAAGGAAGTTAGGAAAAGTTATACTTAGAAATGAATGCAAATGTAAATATCACATATCCAACTGAGCAGGATGGATCCAAAGTGCCTTGCATAGTGTTCAATCTATGTATTATAAATGAAGACTAAAAGTTAATAATTTAAGACTCCAAGTCAAAATATAACATCAAAACTCTGGAGAAAAGAAAAAAGTAATTATAAAAATAAGAGCAAACATTAGTGAAATAGAAACAAATTAGAAATAGAGAGGATCAACAAAGCTCAAAGTGAGTGCATTAAAATATGGATTAAAAATACACAAATGTATGACAATGTTGAGTTATAAACAATGAAAAATGTTAACAACATAACAGATATTATAAGAGTTAATGTAAAAATATTTTACTACTATGAGTACTAGAACATTCTATTTCAGCACATTTGGAATTTGGAAGAAATCAATATTTTTCTTAAAAAACATTAAAACATACATACCACAAATGATTCAAGAGAACACAGAAAATCGAATAAGGTCTTTAAAAAATCATATTAGTATTCAAAGCAGCACCTATTCCTCCTCCTTTGAAATGCATGCACAAAAATACACACATTGACTAACACAATAAATAAAGGAAACAGCAGCCCAGACAGTAGGCCAAGTTACAGCACATGTTCAAGGGATAAGTCATTCAAGTTTGATACAAACTCTTCAAAAAACAGTAAGTGAGAGATTTCCCCCCCATCTCTCCCCGCCCCTTCT
Source organism: Tragulus kanchil (assembly GCA_022376925.1). NCBI lineage: Eukaryota > Metazoa > Chordata > Mammalia > Artiodactyla > Tragulidae > Tragulus > Tragulus kanchil. The sequence continues at coordinate 58,662,369 of JAIOJX010000026.1, forward strand.
CTTTTTATGACAATATTATGTCTTTGGATACTGATTGTGTAAAAAGAGAAATAGGACAATCTGACTATGGAATATAGATTCAAGTGCCTAGATCAATCTTTATTTTGGATGATATTAAATAAAACACATCATGATCTGGTAGGGTGTGTTCTGAGGTGCAAGAATGGTTTAACATTAGGAAACCTACGAATGTAAATCAATACATGTCAAGATGCCTTTGGCTTCAAGTAAGAAAGAAGCCAACCAAAATGGAGCAAATATTATTCCTTGAAACATGGGTACGAGGTTGAGCAGTTTCAGAATTAACTCTGGAGCACCATTGTGTCATCAAGAAACCAGATTCCCCTCATCTTTTCTCTCTGCAACTTTCAGTATATAGATGGTCCTCTACATAGTTGCAAGACATTAGTAGAAATACTAAAAATTATATTTAAAAAACCCAAAAAACAAGAAAAAAGAATTAGTCCCTGTCATGCTCTTTTGCCAATTCTCCAGTAGAATATGCTTTATGTGTTATTGTTACAGTGGTATCACGACACTATGTTTAAATCATAACTGGGAGAGATAATAGAAGTACTATAATTTAGTAATAATCAAAATTCACTGTTGGAAATGGTGCTAGTGGTAAAGAATCCAGTTGCCAATACAGGAGAGATAAGAGATGCCACTTGGATCCCTGGGTTGGGAAGGAGAAGGACATGGCAACCCACTCCAGTAGTCTTACCTAGGAAATCCCATGGACAGAGGCGCCTGATAGGCTACAGTCTATGGGGTCGCAGAAGAGTCAGACAGGACTCAGCAACTAAACAAAAACAAGGTAGACTTGGAATAATGGCTTGGGGATAGCCTGCAGTACTAGCACAGAGGAAAATGTAAAAATCAATTTAGTAATTATAGCAAAAAAAGTGAATGAAATTCAACACCAAGTCCTGAGCAAAAGCAACAACAATGAAAATTACTTTAAAAAATGGAAAAGAGAAAGGAAATGACCACGATAGAGTTAATACCCCAAAAGTCTTAGTGTCTTAAAATGTGCATGGAAGAACTAATCAAGAATGATAAACAGCTCTTTTTCCCTTATATTAAGTATTTTAATAAATATTCTCATCCTATACCTAAAATGAAATGATTTGCATCTGAAATGAAATGTAAGGATTGGTGTTTTTTGTGATATATGATCATTTGCATTAAAAATGTTAGAGGATATTTTGCCAAATTAATACAATGCATAAACAGGCTTAAAGAGCTTCTAGATATGAAATCAATATGCATATGTAGGGTATATATGGCCTTGTTACATAGATGAATTTAAAACATAGCTAATGTACAAAAAGATCTAATTTATAATATCAATAGTGAGGTATCTCGCAATAAATCCTTACAAATCCTCATGGAGAGAATTATAGAACTTTATTGCTGAAACTTTCAGTTCTATTTTCTCAAATTCTTAGGTAAAAAGGAAATAAATACTAATTTTATAGGATTGTTTGAAAGGATTAAGTAATGTAATATATAAACAACATTTAAGACTATAAATGATCACTCAGAAATAGAAACTTTTAAATAAATTTTTTGGGAACATTTTGCTATTTTAAGACTCTATAAAATAGCCTCTAAAAGCCCTGGAATTCCTTAGAGCAATTTGAAAACCACAGGTCGGCATTTTATATTTCTCAGGTAATCTAAATCAAAGTTCAACCTGCTTTTTCTGACCCAAGCCAAAGCTGGCCTTTTCCCTTGGCTGTAAATCTGCTCAACCCTTATGTATACAGTGTGTGTCCTTACTACTTGTCAATTTCTGTTTTTCATCTTTTTTTAGGGGGGGGATATTTATAGGAATGTTTTGCCCTCCTCTGAAGAGAACAAATTCTCCAATTTTGTGGATATTCCCTTCTATTTTCTATCTCACAACTTGTCTTTATTCATTTTTTGTGCAAATATTTTAAGTGACTACTCTGTGTCAGGCACAATCCAGGTTCATGGTATAAATCAATAAACAGAATCTACAAAAACTCTTGTCTCAAGGAGAATGCAGTTTAGTAAGGGGAACAAATATTGAAAATTAGACCTAGGAAATTAGCTAGCTATGGCAGAGACTGTCAGCTACCCACCAGAATTATATTATCCATCTTTCTTGGGCGCCAAGGTGCCCTTGCAATTTAGTGTGCTCACATGGTTAAGTTTTTGTCCACATGACATATACAAAGTTAGTGTGCCATTTCCTGACCAAGGCAGATAACAGTCTTCCATATCCTCCTATATTTTCTCTTCTATTGATTGGATACATAAAAAGAGCTGGTCCCTAGGGGATAATGGAGTCACTAGAAGTAGTCAATCACTGACTCACAATTAAAAGAAAAAAAACAGTGCTTCCCTCGAATAAGAAATATTGGTCTGGTCTGTTTCATGTGTGACATATAGACTTTACTGTTTTTGGCTCTTGGATATATTTGGCTTTACTTGTACTGTAGTCTCCAGTATGTCCTGGGTAAAATAACTATGTGGTATGTTTGAAATAATTTGTTACAAAGAAAAAACATATAAGCCAACCAACCAAAAAACAGAGCAAGAGCAAGAGGCACGGGTTTCCAAAATATGAAGTCATTGCTGTTTTAATAGAGTGGTTAGGTAAGGCCCTTTATTGGAAGATGATATTTCAATCTTGAAAGAAGGAAGGGAATTATTTAGCTTTATACATTGAGGAAGAACATTCCACTAATTTCAGCATGATGGCTGTAAAACAGGAATATACTTGGCACGTTCAAGTCATACCTGGGAGATCGCTAGTTATAATATCAATAGTGAGGTATCTCGCAATAAATCCTTACAAATCCTCATGGAGAGAATTATAGAACTTTATTGCTGAAACTTTCAGTTCTATTTTCTCAAATTCTTAGGTAAAAAGGAAATAAATACTAATTTTATAGGATTGTTTGAAAGGATTAAGTAATGTAATATATAAACAACATTTAAGACTATAAATGATCACTCAGAAATAGAAACTTTTAAATAAATTTTTTGGGAACATTTTGCTATTTTAAGACTCTATAAAATAGCCTCTAAAAGCCCTGGAATTCCTTAGAGCAATTTGAAAACCACAGGTCGGCATTTTATATTTCTCAGGTAATCTAAATCAAAGTTCAACCTGCTTTTTCTGACCCAAGCCAAAGCTGGCCTTTTCCCTTGGCTGTAAATCTGCTCAACCCTTATGTATACAGTGTGTGTCCTTACTACTTGTCAATTTCTGTTTTTCATCTTTTTTTAGGGGGGGGATATTTATAGGAATGTTTTGCCCTCCTCTGAAGAGAACAAATTCTCCAATTTTGTGGATATTCCCTTCTATTTTCTATCTCACAACTTGTCTTTATTCATTTTTTGTGCAAATATTTTAAGTGACTACTCTGTGTCAGGCACAATCCAGGTTCATGGTATAAATCAATAAACAGAATCTACAAAAACTCTTGTCTCAAGGAGAATGCAGTTTAGTAAGGGGAACAAATATTGAAAATTAGACCTAGGAAATTAGCTAGCTATGGCAGAGACTGTCAGCTACCCACCAGAATTATATTATCCATCTTTCTTGGGCGCCAAGGTGCCCTTGCAATTTAGTGTGCTCACATGGTTAAGTTTTTGTCCACATGACATATACAAAGTTAGTGTGCCATTTCCTGACCAAGGCAGATAACAGTCTTCCATATCCTCCTATATTTTCTCTTCTATTGATTGGATACATAAAAAGAGCTGGTCCCTAGGGGATAATGGAGTCACTAGAAGTAGTCAATCACTGACTCACAATTAAAAGAAAAAAACAGTGCTTCCCTCGAATAAGAAATATTGGTCTGGTCTGTTTCATGTGTGACATATAGACTTTACTGTTTTTGGCTCTTGGATATATTTGGCTTTACTTGTACTGTAGTCTCCAGTATGTCCTGGGTAAAATAACTATGTGGTATGTTTGAAATAATTTGTTACAAAGAAAAAACATATAAGCCAACCAACCAAAAAACAGAGCAAGAGCAAGAGGCACGGGTTTCCAAAATATGAAGTCATTGCTGTTTTAATAGAGTGGTTAGGTAAGGCCCTTTATTGGAAGATGATATTTCAATCTTGAAAGAAGGAAGGGAATTATTTAGCTTTATACATTGAGGAAGAACATTCCACTAATTTCAGCATGATGGCTGTAAAACAGGAATATACTTGGCACGTTCAAGTCATACCTGGGAGATCGCTAGTGGTAGACTTTTTATTCTAAAGTCAAGTTCAAAGTAGTGTTATGAGCAGAGGAGTGAGACTGGTTTGAATGGATCATTCTGGCCACTTTGATGAAAACAGCTGTAAGGATAGACCTAGTTGGGAGGTTATCACAGTACTAGATGGTAGTTGATAAGGACTCAATCTTTTTTTTTTTTTTTTGGCCACACCCTGCAGCTTCTATGATATTGATTTCCTGACAGGGATCCAACTCACACCCTTGGCAGTGAAAGCGCAGAGTCCTAACCACAGGGCCACCAGGGAATTCTCAGTAAGAATCAATCTGGATTAATGCTGGAGGTAGTGATAAACAACAAGGTTTTGCATACATTTTGAGAGTAGGACCAACAATATTTGTTTAAAAATTGAAATCAGGGTATAAACAAAGAGCAAAGGTCAGGCAAGAATTTTGGCCTGATTACCCAAAGGTATAAATGTACCATCAAACTGAAATGAGGGAGTCATTAAAAGATAATAGGGAAGAGTTCTGATGAAACTGTTAAAATCGAGGGGCCTGTTGATTTCATATTAACATTGAACTATATGTAATTACTGATATTCAAGCTGGTACAAATGTAAATATGACATTTTATATCATTCAACTGGATACAACTCTGAAGTTTACAATAAAGATCTGAAAATTGTTGGTATAAAAGTTGTATTTTAAGTTATGTGATTATATTTGATCACTGTGTAAGTCAAGTTTCACTCAGGAACCAGAAACCACACCACTCTTCTTAGCCATAGGATGTTAATAAAAAGAAATGGTAGCCAGGCATTAGAGAGATGAAAAGGCAGCAAGAAGACACAACATCAGGAAGCAGTTACCATTCCTCTGCTAGAGATGCAAAGGGAAGAGGTTGAGATTGATTAAATGCAAAGTCTTGGAAGAGGGGCTCATGGGTCTCAGACCTCTGAGTAAGTGGCATCATTTTCCTGGTGTTTCATAGAGAACTGATTCTGGTAATATGGGGGAGGAAGAATTCTACAAACTGGGGCAAATTGCTGCTACTGGAATCAGCTACTCTTTCTGGCTATGTCTTTTCCACTGCCATTCAAGTTGCTTCTCCCTCATCTTCCAGTTTAACTCTTTCCCTCATTGTGTGTGTGTTCCAGTTGCTTAGTCATGTCTGTTTCTTTGTGACCCCATTGACTTTAGCCCACCAGGCTCCTTTGTCCATGGGATTTCTCAGGCAAGAATACTGGAGCAGGTTGCCATTTCCCACTTTAGGGGATCTTCCTGGCCCAGGGATTGAACCTGCATCTCCTACATTGGCAGGTGGATTCTTTACCACTGAGGCTCCTGGGAAGCCTCTTTCCCCCATTGGCAGAAGCTAAATGGGACTGGCTGGCAAAGGAGAATGTGGTTTCCAGAATCCAAAGCTCAGTATCACAAAGTCTGATATAAAAGAATAGCTTGAAGATGAGATGCAGGCACTAGATGGACACTCTCACCAAAGAGTGAGTGTAGAGAGCACCCCACGCTATGGGCAACTAGAGTCTCTCACATGAGAAGTTAGGGAGGATGAGGGCAAAGGAAACAGAAGAGTCAGTGGGTAGAATGAAAACTAAACATATGTCTGTCCTTGATATCCTAGTAAATGAACTGCTTCCAAGAAGAGCTGTTTCTCAACTGCATAAAATGTAAAATATCGAGTTGGCTGCTGTGAACTAAGAATTAATGGACTTAGTTATATGTCATTGGTGACCCTGATTGAAGGGATTAAAGAGGGAATTGAAGTAGAAAAATTAGATATTTAAGTATATACAATAATATATATATATAGTATATATGGTATATCACATTATGTATATTAACAATTTACAACAATATCGTAGATATTTAAGTATATTTTGGGGTTGCTGCAAAGGGAAGCAGAGAAATGGAGTGATATTTAGGAAGAGAAGTCAAATAGAAAGATTTCTTGTTTAAATAATGAAAAAAAAGGTAGCATATTAGTTTACTAATGAAATGATCCAGTAGAGAGGTAAATAGAGATACCATAGAAAAGTAAGGAAAATACTCCTGGAATAACATGCTTGGGATGGCAAGAAGGAATGGAATCAACTGCCTGAGTTGGGGGATTTGCTTTAAGTATGGGCATGGGTAGTTTAACTAATGACAGTGAGTTATAAGGACAGACGCTGAAAAGCCTGCAGATGTGGTGGTGGAATCTGTCGACATTCTTTCCCAATTGCTTAAATGATGGCTTAAATTTTTCATGTCATCAACTGAGAGTGAAGACGGCAAAGAACATATGTAATAGTGAAGAGGAACAGAGTCCTGGGATGAGGACAATGTTTAGACACGAATTTCTAGAGCCTAGAGTTTCTTCATCTGAAAAATAGTAACCTTTTGCAAAATAAGTGCTATTTCTTTTATTCTTTGTTTTAAAGGTTTTACAGAGTTTTGTTGTTCACAGACATGTATGTTCCCAGATCAGTCATATGCACATCCATGGTCCCCCCGCCCCACCCAGTTTGCCCCATCCCACCCCTCCAGACCATCACCCTAAGCCATTGTAAGCACTCCTATTCCCTTAGCACAATGACACTAGCTATCTTTTCCACACATAACAGTATAGGTTTCCATGTTACTCCCTCCATACTTCCCCCTCCCTATTTCTTCCCCACAATGTCCCTATGTCTATGCTCTGTCTGTTTTTCCATGTGTTCACTGCGTGTGTTATCAAGACTATCCTACTAGATTCCATATATGTGTGTTACTATACTGTATTTGTCTTTCTCTTTTTGACTTACTTCACTTTTTATGATAGGTTCTAGAGCCAGCCACTTCATTAGGACTGAGTCTTCTGCATTTCTTTTAACAGCTGAGTAGTATTCCATCGTATATATGTACCAGAGCTTCTGTATCCATTCATTCATCGATGGACATCTAGGTTGCTTCCATGTTCTGGCTATTATATAGAGAGCTGCAATGAACATTGGGGTACAGGTGCTTCTTTCAGATTTGATTTCATCAGGGTATAAGCCTAATAGTGGGATTGCTCTATTTGCAGATGACATGATATTATACACAGAAAATCTGAAAGACACTATTACAAAACTACTAGAGCTAATCAACAAATTCAGCAAAGTCATAGGATACAAAGTCAACACACAAAATCACTGACGTTCCTATACGCAATGAAAAATCAGAAAACAACATCAAAGATGCAATCACCTTCACCATTGCAACCAAGAGAATAAAATATCTAGGAATAAACCTACCCAAAGAAACAAAAGAACTGTACACAGAAAATTACAAGACACTAATGAGAGAAATTAAAGACGACTTAAACAATGGAGAGATATTCCATGTTACTGGGTAGGAAGAATCAACATTGTGAAAATGAGCATAATGTTTTGAATGGAAAACATTCAAAGAATGGAGGTTTTTCCATTCTTCAGAGGTCTTTCCACATATACTTGAGATTCTTGACAGATTTTGTCATAAAGGCTTCATGTTGTTGTTGTTCAGTCACTCAGTCATATCTGGCTCTTATGGACTGCAGCATTCCAGGATCCTCTGTCCTTCACTACCTCCCAGAGTTTGCTCAAATTCATGACTCTTGGATCAGTGATACTATCTAACCATCTCATCCTCTGCTGCCTTCTTCTCCTGTTGTCTTCAATCTTTCCCAGCATCAGGGGGTTTTAAAACAGTCAGCTTTTTGCATCTGGTCGCCAAAGAATCGGAGCTTCAGATTCAGTGTCAGTCCTTCCAATGACCATTCAGGGTTGACTTCCTTTAGGATTGACTGGTTTGACTTCATAGCACATATTTTAATGTGATTCACAATTGCCACTGCAATTAAGTAATCCTCATTGGACTGTGAAGTTGTTGGGGCAGGGACTCTTTCATTCCTTGCAAAAGAATGCAATCTAATTGACTCTATTACTGTCACTCAGTACTTGTTGAATTAGGGAATGAATGATGGAAAAGTTGATTTTCACGTCTGCTCTTTGCCCCTTGTTGCAGATTGTTTGCCTGGGAAACAGATTAGGAGATGGAATTTAGTGTGCAGATGTTTATTAGGGAGTATCTTTGGAAGGGAGGAGGAGGAATGGGATCGGGTGCTGTGAAACTTTGATAAGCCTAATAGTGGGATTGCTCTATTTGCAGATGACATGATATTATACACAGAAAATCTGAAAGACACTATTACAAAACTACTAGAGCTAATCAACAAATTCAGCAAAGTCATAGGATACAAAGTCAACACACAAAATCACTGACGTTCCTATACGCAATGAAAAATCAGAAAACAACATCAAAGATGCAATCACCTTCACCATTGCAACCAAGAGAATAAAATATCTAGGAATAAACCTACCCAAAGAAACAAAAGAACTGTACACAGAAAATTACAAGACACTAATGAGAGAAATTAAAGACGACTTAAACAATGGAGAGATATTCCATGTTACTGGGTAGGAAGAATCAACATTGTGAAAATGAGCATAATGTTTTGAATGGAAAACATTCAAAGAATGGAGGTTTTTCCATTCTTCAGAGGTCTTTCCACATATACTTGAGATTCTTGACAGATTTTGTCATAAAGGCTTCATGTTGTTGTTGTTCAGTCACTCAGTCATATCTGGCTCTTATGGACTGCAGCATTCCAGGATCCTCTGTCCTTCACTACCTCCCAGAGTTTGCTCAAATTCATGACTCTTGGATCAGTGATACTATCTAACCATCTCATCCTCTGCTGCCTTCTTCTCCTGTTGTCTTCAATCTTTCCCAGCATCAGGGGGTTTTAAAACAGTCAGCTTTTTGCATCTGGTCGCCAAAGAATCGGAGCTTCAGATTCAGTGTCAGTCCTTCCAATGACCATTCAGGGTTGACTTCCTTTAGGATTGACTGGTTTGACTTCATAGCACATATTTTAATGTGATTCACAATTGCCACTGCAATTAAGTAATCCTCATTGGACTGTGAAGTTGTTGGGGCAGGGACTCTTTCATTCCTTGCAAAAGAATGCAATCTAATTGACTCTATTACTGTCACTCAGTACTTGTTGAGTTACTGAATGAATGATGGAAAAGTTGATTTTTCACGTCTGCTCTTTGCCCCTTGTTGCAGATTGTTTGCCTGGGAAACAGATTAGGAGATGGAATTTAGTGTGCAGATGTTTATTAGGGAGTATCTTTGGAAGGGAGGAGGAGGAAATGGGGTTGAGTCCAGAGAGAGTTAAGCTGTGATATATACTCTATGATAACTTTAGCCAAACCTACAGGGAACTGTGAAGCTGAAATGGCCTGTCAGTGTTGTCCATGTTTAGTTGAAATGGCCCAGCCTCTATAATTCCCCTCCCATTAGTCAGTCACTGGACCTGGGTCAGCATGTGAAGGGTGTGGCCTGGACCCATGGCTGTCTGTAGGAGGTGACAAGATGTCCTTCACTGTAGGGGACCTGAGCTGTGCCACCCTGTGTTTATTGAGTTTGTATGTTCTTTTCCCCCAAATCTTAGTTACAGCAGTATCATAACCATATTCTGCTAAGTCATCTAGATTTTCTATTTCCATGACAAAAGATCACTCTAATATATGTTAAATTCTGCTGTGCTGCTGAAATAGTATTTTTGTGTATAACAAATATTTTTTAAAGATACCTCAAGTGCTTGTTAGAATTGTTCAATAGTTTCAGTGTAAAATTTAGGACAAATGAAGCTTAAAAAACAAACCGGTTTTCTAATCATTTTAGAAATATCCTAAAATTATCCTGTTTCATCATTTTTGCTAGATAGTCCTCTCCCTGTCAACATATGTGGGAGAAGTTATTTTAGATTATTGAAACTCTTGGATGAATAATTTATCAAATTGTCAGCAGCTGCTTTTTTTTTCTAACAATAGATTTGAATGCATCAGTCATCTTTCATTTTTCAAACTTTAAAAAATGTTTAGAATTTGCCAAAAACACATTCATGAGCCTTTTCCACAGTGTATCCTGCAATATCAAATTTGGCAGTGATGTTTTTGGTCTCCCTAAGTACAGCATCAGCACTAAGAGAATTTTTGTCAATATTTAATATTTTATTTACAAAAAATAAAATTTCCATTTGCTGGCAGCTTAGTGACCTCCTGGCTTCAAAGCACATCTCTTTTTTCAGCATTTACCACCGTTAGCTGTAAAGTATAAGCCAAGAAGTGTTGGGCCCCTTTGTTTGGATTTACTTATTGAGTCATCTGGGGGTTACTGACAGATCTCTTTTGCTGCTGCCCCTTTCATTCTAAGGATTAACAGTAATGACAGCATGGTTTCCACCTCTCGGTTCCTTACTAGGTATTTTCCAGGATGTGCACCTAACCAACAAAGAGTATCTGTTTGCTTGGTGCCACTTCAATGGTGATACTGGCTACTTCTTATTTATTCCAAAGACTCAATAAATTCTACCAACTTGAGGGACTAATATGTATAGGAAGCTTTGTGTGCATTATCTTATATTTATTCTCATGTCAGATTTATAAAGACAAGTACTTCAGTTACACTTCTGATAAGAGAAATGTGAGGTTCACAAAACAGTCAGGTGATTTATCCAGAGTTCTATAATAAGGAAATAGCAGATCTCATGCACTGAAGCTGAGGTCAACTCTCCAGTTATCTTGTTAAAATTTGAGTTGAGCCAGTCAAGTTCCATTTTAAAAAGGTTTAAGTACTGTACTTGTCACATGCACAGAGTTGGTGGAAGAAATAATGCAGGTTAGTCCAATGACCAACTTTGAAGTGTATTTGAGGTTATAAGAATGGTAAACATAATATAAATAAGTGTATTTTATTACTTAGTCTTGACCTCTCATTAGACCAATTCTCTTATCAAATGCTATGATAGGGAGCTATGCTTAAAACGATGATGTGGGAGAAGTTATTTTAGATTATTGAAACTCTTGGATGAATAATTTATCAAATTGTCAGCAGCTGCTTTTTTTTTCTAACAATAGATTTGAATGCATCAGTCATCTTTCATTTTTCAAACTTTAAAAAATGTTTAGAATTTGCCAAAAACACATTCATGAGCCTTTTCCACAGTGTATCCTGCAATATCAAATTTGGCAGTGATGTTTTTGGTCTCCCTAAGTACAGCATCAGCACTAAGAGAATTTTTGTCAATATTTAATATTTTATTTACAAAAAATAAAATTTCCATTTGCTGGCAGCTTAGTGACCTCCTGGCTTCAAAGCACATCTCTTTTTTCAGCATTTACCACCGTTAGCTGTAAAGTATAAGCCAAGAAGTGTTGGGCCCCTTTGTTTGGATTTACTTATTGAGTCATCTGGGGATTACTGACAGATCTCTTTTTGCTGCTGCCCTTCTCATTCTAAGGATTAACAGTAATGACAGCATGGTTTCCACATCTCGGTTCCTTACTAGGTATTTTCCAGGATGTGCACCTAACCAACAAAGAGTATCTGTTTGCTTGGTGCCACTTCAATGGTGATACTGGCTACTTCTTATTTATTCCAAAGACTCAATAAATTCTACCAACTTGAGGGACTAATATGTATAGGAAGCTTTGTGTGCATTATCTTATATTTATTCTCATGTCAGATTTATAAAGACAAGTACTTCAGTTACACTTCTGATAAGAGAAATGTGAGGTTCACAAAACAGTCAGGTGATTTATCCAGAGTTCTATAATAAGGAAATAGCAGATCTCATGCACTGAAGCTGAGGTCAACTCTCCAGTTATCTTGTTAAAATTTGAGTTGAGCCAGTCAAGTTCCATTTTAAAAAGGTTTAAGTACTGTACTTGTCACATGCACAGAGTTGGTGGAAGAAATAATGCAGGTTAGTCCAATGACCAACTTTGAAGTGTATTTGAGGTTATAAGAATGGTAAACATAATATAAATAAGTGTATTTTATTACTTAGTCTTGACCTCTCATTAGACCAATTCTCTTATCAAATGCTATGATAGGGAGCTATGCTTAAACAGAACAGATTGAATATGTAGCTTTTTCAAACATTTCTACTCTTTCATTTTAAAACTGTTTATTTTACTTATTACTTGTTTATTTGGCTACACTGTGTCTTAGTTATGGCATGTGAACTCTTAGTTGTGGCATGTGGGATATGGTTCCCTGACCAGGGATTGAACCTGGGCCCCCTGCATTGGGAGCATAGAATCTTAGTCACTGGGCCATCAGGCAAGTCCCTGAACACATACCTTGCTTTCTCCTGAAAAGTACACTACAAAGAGAACAAAGAAACCAAAGGTACCAACCCCACAGACCATATGCCATATGCACTACAAGTTCTATTACACTTGTTGGGTCTTACAGAGCAAATCTGATGCAAGCATGTGACTCATTGGAGAAGTCCCTGATGCTAGGAAAGATTGAGGGCAGAAGGAGAAGAGGGCATCAGAGGATGAGATGGCTGGATGGCATCACTGAGGCAGTGTTCATGAACTAGAGCAAGCTTTGGGAGATGGTGAGGGACAGGGAGGCCTGGTATGAGGCAGTCATGAGGAGTTGGACACGACTGTGTGACTCAACAACAACAGTGCAAATGGCTGGGCAGCTTCACAATTGTGTGGACTTGTTATAAGGCTCATCTTGCTCTGGGCTCCATTAGAACACTCTCAACTAACAGCCTTTCATAGTACTTTGTCAATGACTTGCTTCGTATTCATTATATATGAGTTTATGTTACTTCCAGAATGTAAACGGTCCTTTAGATGCTGTGCCTCCTTTTTAGTGAAAGAAGATGCTAGATGCAATAATTTGTTATCTAGCATTCAACTTTGGAGGATGTGTCTCAACTGGCCTCAGACCTTTCAAGCCCCAGACATTTCACTGAAGTGGCAGGCGGTCAAAATGTTTTAGGTTTGTTTCCTACTCTCTGCTATGCATGTGCTTCTCCAGGGTCTTTGTGCTTCCTCCACAGCACATGCAATCAGCATACCATCATCAGTATGATGAATTAACATCATCTCTTGTGCAATGCAAGATGATAAAGTGTCTCTGGATTGGATTTTACCAGAAGGCTATAGATTTGATGTATCCCCAGAGTAGTCCAGGGAAAGGGTATTACTGTTTCTGTCAGGTGAAAGCAAACTACATGTTGGAGTATGTATTAGTGTGGAAAAGCACTCATCAGACTAACAGCTGCATACTTGGTAATGAAGATTGGGTCTGATTTGCTCCAGCCAAGAAACTACATCATATTCAATTTAAGTTGCCATCTGATTAATTTTTCAGTAATCCATTACATTCCTTTTATACATAGGCTAGCTAGAATAAGTGGTTGGGAAGAGGTTGGGATCTCTGTAATTTTCAAGAAAGGCAGTTTTCATTTTAATTTATTATTTTAACAGGCAGAGGCAGTTCTAGAGATTTCCATTTGACTTTTCCTACTACAAAAGGTTTCTCTTGGTGCATCAGGGACACAATATGTGAACTCTGCCAGTTATTGAGTATGTCTTTTCCAACAATACTTTTCCTGCTTTCCAGGACTAGAAAAATAACCATGGAGTGGGTTTAGGACCCCAAGAGATGTGTTGTGAACCACATCAAAGGCAAACTCCATTAATCACCTGGATTTCATAAGCTCTTACTCTGGACTTTAATAAACCTTAATCTTACTTGAGTCCCTAGGAATTAGCATCAGTTAAGCCTTGTAATTAAGTATAGTCTAGTCAGTTAAGTCAGTGTCTAGTAATCCCCCCAGTTTCTGAGTATTTTCTTTGATTCAATTTACTGCTCTGCTAAATTACTCTAGGTCCCATTAGAGAAGACCTGGAAGAAAATATACTGTGTAACATTTTGGCATTTTATCAGGAGATTTCTTTAAGGAAAGCCAGGCTTCCATTCAATGGATTCTGAGTCAGTGAACTGGATCACGTCTAGAAATTGGCTAAGACATCTTGATTCTTTTGTGGTGATTCAAGTCAGATTTTTGTTCACAAGGGTAAGAGTTCATCACTTGGAGAAAACAAATAAGGCTTCTGTAGACTGTCTATACGTTTCTACGCTAGGAATACCACTAATAACTTTGCAAGTCAAATCATTCTGATTACAGCTTCAGTTCTAGTACCTATGATAGGGACTGTGCACATCTCATCTCTATAAATTAAGCCCCATCCTTTGGCTCCTGCCATTCTGGAATCCCATCAGTCCTGTTGGATTAACAAACTTTAGTTTTATAACATCTCACTCTTGTTCCTAGCTTGAAGATATCGTTCACTAGAAAGCTTATCATGGATTTTGATGCTTCTCTCACAAATACATTTCTCAAAACTCTGGTGAAGGGAAATAACTTCTGGAATATGCTGGGTTCATGGTTAAAGTTTAAAAAGAAGATGAAAATGATATTACTCTGACATTTCCATAAACTTTTAGCTAGCTTCCTGAAGCCTTAGATTCCTTTTCCAAACCTTTCTTCTTAAGAATACCAAAGAATTCTTTGGTATTTCAACTTCATTTAGCAAAGGCCACTATTGTCTTCAAAAAAACCATTAGATCCAGTCTATGCAACTTAAAATATCTCATTGGATCTAGACTGTCTGGATTGCATACAATAAATTCAGCCCAATCCAATATTTTCAATTTTATATCATAGTCTATCTTCAGGATCCATTCTCATATATATTATTCAGGTTTATTTCAACATAAATTGTGAAAAGTTGACATTCTTTTCGTGTTTATAAAACTTCCAGCTAGCTCACATATTATTCCTATTTTTTTGTAGCTTGCTGGGATTGGAATCTGGTTGAAATCTTGAAACAACGAACAGTGATGAGGGTGAGTCTTGAGGATCATCATGCTCCCTGCAAGTCAGCCACATTAGGACAACTTAATAGGAATTTTTAGATAAGAGGGGCTAATATTCTCAGATACGGAAGGAAAGACTTTTCCTCCCATCAAGTCTGGCCTAGTGGATTTGGGTGTTTAAAGTATATCTTTATATATCTCACTGTAATTTTCATGTATCTCATTTCAATTTTCAGAATCTCATCCCTTTCTAGCTTTAACACAAGTGGCACCACAAGATTCTGAACTTGGTTTGTCCACCAGTAAATTGTATTTTGAATTTGTTTTTCAGAAATTATGGCCCTATAGCTACAGGAGCTAAGAAATTTGTTTAGGAAGTTATAGGAGAGTTTTGGTTCTTTATCTGAGCCAAGGCCTGGAAATTTTCAGTTCCAAGCTCATCTTTTTCTTATTCTCCATTCATTGGCTCACTCAGAAGCCATCAGTAAAACTCACAGTTTTGCACTCTAATTACCACTATAGTATTCTATTAATTTAACCATTGTATCTTTTAAAGACGAAAACCTTCCAACTGGGTTTTCATTCCTGATGACTAGTGGTGCTCAGTTACAGTCAAATGGCCTCTGAAGATCCTGTGACTTCCCATTTGCTACAGGGCATCTACCATCATTATTTTTATTTTGGAACCTAGTTCTGTCAGAAAACCACATTCAGATTCTCATCTTTAAGGCTTTATTTCCCCGGGATCAACCCTATCACCAACAACCATATAAGTCAGGGTTTGGTCAGGGAAACAGAAAGTTTTTTCTGAGTTATGAACCTAGAATATTTGTATAGAGTTAGGAAGCTGTGGTACTGAGGGAAGGACTGGATTGGATGAGAGAGAGAGTGATCACTAAAACTGTCACTATAATTCAGAAGCAGCTGCAGAAGGGTGGGGGATGGGACAGTTAGACTGCATCTGAAGCAGCATAGTGACACCTGACACCTTTTATAAACATGTCAGAAACCACTCTAAAGCTCATGTCTGCACACACATCTGACCATTCCACCTTCCCAGAATGATTGATTCTGGTGCCTTTCAGATACCAATGGCACACATACTAACTTGGGACACACTGCATATCATAGGTATTCATTTCTTTCGATGAAGCCATAGCCAGCGTAGACAGCTCACTGGGTAAAATGTCAGGTGTCAGTTTTACCTCAAACATGATCTTGGCTGGTTATCCCCAGGACTGAGTAGAGAAGTGTGATTTCTGCTTTCCATAGTAAATTCTGGACCTGGATACCTTGGAAGTTCCAGCAGGTCCAACATTATTTAGATAGAGATTAAGTGTTAAAGGCAAGTGTCAGCTTGAGGTTGTGTTAGAAATCAGAGAAGGGAGAGCTTGGCTTTGTACATAGAGGATATACAAAGAACTGTATCCAAACTTATTGAGATCCTTAAAGGATAACTGTCAAAGTTTGGAAAATCTTTTGCTTAAACATTCTTTTGGAAGAAGTGATGTTTGGAGTGGAACTTACTCTGCTTTATTGTTGTTTAACATTTGTCTCTACATATTAACCAAAAGCAGTCCATCCTAGAAATTAGAAGTTTTCTAGAAAAGTAGAATTGCAGAGCTTATTAAACATGCACACTTTGGAAGCAGATTTTTCTGGTTCGGGTACTTTTTCTGCCTTTTGCTAGCTACATTCTCGAAACATTCCATTTAGGCATTAGTTTCTCTTGCTTAGAAATGAAGTTGAGACTCCCTACCTCATGATTTAGGAGGATTCAAAGAACTGATAATGCCCATACATTGCCTAACAAATTTCCAGTACATAAAATATTAGTTATCATTCTTAGGAATATGTTTGGACTTTTTTTTCAAAATATATCACACAAAAGCATGTTTCTACAACTTGAAAGAGTATGTATGTGTGTACCATCGAGAACTTAGGAAATTTCAAATCATAGCATGACAATATTCAGACTTTTATCTCTTGGTGCTCTTTGAAGGGGAGATGATTAGAAGCAGCATACAACTGTTGAAAGGAATACATAACATTATGTAAATAAAGTGCCTCTGCAGAGACTCTGACGTAGTGCAAGCCTATTGCCAAGTTGCAGCCTGGAGGAGCTATAAGGGACCGCGGGTTCATCATCTTTGTGTCCCAAGGCACTCAGAGAACGGTTCAAACAAATGTTACTCTTATTAGCATCATTATAGGACAAGATTAAACAAGAGCAAGGATAAAGGTCAGAGTTCTCTTATGTCAAGTTTTTAAAATTTTACTGATAAGAATATGAGGCTTACTCAAGTCATGCAAGTGTCATTCTCTTAGCCAGTAATGAAGGACTCCTTATTTTCAAGTTTTCCCTCTACTCCATGTTGATGATAACCTACTGTGTTAGTTTGCTAGGGATGTCAAAACAAAACATCACAGAGAGAGGGGCATAAACAACAAAAATGTATTTTCTCACACTTCTGGAGACTGGAAGTCTAAAGTCAAGGGGCTGGCAGGGCTGGTTCCTCCTACAAATTCTCTCTTTGGTTTGTGGATGATTGCTTTCTCACTGCGTGAAATCTTAAACATCTTTTGGAAGAGTGATGTTGGAGTGGAACTTACTCTGCTTTATTGTTGTTTAACATTTGTCTCTACATATTAACCAAAAGCAGTCCATCCTAGAAATTAGAAGTTTTCTAGAAAAGTAGAATTGCAGAGCTTATTAAACATGCACACTTTGGAAGCAGATTTTTCTGGTTCGGGTACTTTTTCTGCCTTTTGCTAGCTACATTCTCGAAACATTCCATTTAGGCATTAGTTTCTCTTGCTTAGAAATGAAGTTGAGACTCCCTACCTCATGATTTAGGAGGATTCAAAGAACTGATAATGCCCATACATTGCCTAACAAATTTCCAGTACATAAAATATTAGTTATCATTCTTAGGAATATGTTTGGACTTTTTTTTCAAAATATATCACACAAAAGCATGTTTCTACAACTTGAAAGAGTATGTATGTGTGTACCATCGAGAACTTAGGAAATTTCAAATCATAGCATGACAATATTCAGACTTTTATCTCTTGGTGCTCTTTGAAGGGGAGATGATTAGAAGCAGCATACAACTGTTGAAAGGAATACATAACATTATGTAAATAAAGTGCCTCTGCAGAGACTCTGACGTAGTGCAAGCCTATTGCCAAGTTGCAGCCTGGAGGAGCTATAAGGGACCGCGGGTTCATCATCTTTGTGTCCCAAGGCACTCAGAGAACGGTTCAAACAAATGTTACTCTTATTAGCATCATTATAGGACAAGATTAAACAAGAGCAAGGATAAAGGTCAGAGTTCTCTTATGTCAAGTTTTTAAAATTTTACTGATAAGAATATGAGGCTTACTCAAGTCATGCAAGTGTCATTCTCTTAGCCAGTAATGAAGGACTCCTTATTTTCAAGTTTTCCCTCTACTCCATGTTGATGATAACCTACTGTGTTAGTTTGCTAGGGATGTCAAAACAAAACATCACAGAGAGAGGGGCATAAACAACAAAAATGTATTTTCTCACACTTCTGGAGACTGGAAGTCTAAAGTCAAGGGGCTGGCAGGGCTGGTTCCTCCTACAAATTCTCTCTTTGGTTTGTGGATGATTGCTTTCTCACTGCGTCCTCATGCTGATTCTGAAGTACATACACATCAATGGTACCTGGTCCTCTTCCTACAAGGCTCCTGGGCCCTATTGGATGAGGGCCCCATCCTGATAACCTAATAAGTGTTACCCAAAACTGTCACTCAAATCAAGTTCTGTCTGACTGCTCTGTCCATGGATTTCTCCAGACAACAATACTGGAGGGAGTAGTCATTCCAGGGCTTCCCTGGTGGCTCAGACTGTCGAGAATCTGCCTTCAGTGCAAGAGACCAGAATTTGATCCCTGGGTTGGGACTATCTCCTGGAGGAGGGCATGGCAACCCACTCTAGTGCTCTTGCCTGGAGAATCCCCGTGGACAGAGGAGCCTGGCAGGCTACAGTCCATGGGGTTGCAAAGAGTCAGACATGACTGAGTGACTAAGCCCACAGCACTGATAACCTAATTTAACCTTAATTACCTCTTTAAAGGCCCTGATACATACTGGGGGTTAAGGCTTCAACATAGGCATTTGTAGAGGAGGGGGGCACATATCAGTCCTTAATGCTTACCATGAAAACATTGCTTTTCCAATATTGTTCTAATATTCTAGGTTGAAACTTTGCTGGATATGTCTGTGTCTAGATCTATATAGACCACATATGTAAAAAGCCAACCCATTTTGGCCATCAACCTTCATGACTAAGTGAATCTGCCAAAGAGAGTAAATAAAAATCATATTTTTATAACAATTAAAATGTCAATACAATTGCAAATTATCAGTAGTTTTGTTACATTTGAATAACAAATATATTTCTGGTTAAATGGAAAGAATCATTAATTATATTTCTTATCAAGGTTTTATTTCAAAACTAAACAGCAGTGATGAATGTGTCTGCATAAGTATTTCCTGCATTAACTTTAAAAAAGTTTAGTTATCCAGGTATAGTATCAGAAAAGAAAACATCTGGATGGGGAGCATGTCCAACTTTTTGTGACCCTGTGGACTGTAGCACTCGCAGGCTCCTCTGTCAATGGGATTCTCCTTGCTTTTTCCTACTCCAGGGGATTTTCCCAACCCAGGGATCAAATACACCTCTCTTGTGTCTCCTGTGTTGGCAGGTGGGTTCTTTACCATTAGCACTGCCCGGGAAGCCCATTAGATAGTTATATTTTGTGAAAGTTGCTCAGTTGTGTTTGACTCTTTGCAACTCCCGTGGACCATAGCCTTCCAGGCTCCTCTGTTCATGGAATTCTCCAGGCAAGAATACTGCAGTGGGGGCTTCTCTGGTGGTCCAATGGGTAAGGACACCGCCTTGTAGTGCGAGGGGCGCTGGTTCGATCCCTGGCCTGGGAAGATCCCATGTGCCACAGAGCGGCTGGACCAATGTGTCCAACTACCAAGCAGGAGCTCTGGAGCACATGCGCCCAGAGCTGGTGCTCTGCAGCAAGAGAGGCCACTGCAATGGGAGGCCCACACAGGCCAAAGAACAAAGATGGAAATAAATGAAAGACCAATAGAAGTGTGCCCCACCCCACCCCTCTGCAAAAAAAAAAAAAAAAAATAAGAACACTGCAGTGGGTTGCTGTTTCCTTCTCCAGGGAATCTCCCCAACCCAGGGATCAAACTCAGGCCTCCCACATTGCAGGCAGATTCTTTCCTGTCTGAGCCACCAGGGAAGCCCATATTATACAGTTATAGATGGGGACAAAGATTACAGAGATGCCCTGGGGTTAAAGATATAAATGCAGATAAAGGCAGACACACCTTTAGATATAGATATTTCTATATAAGGCTGCACATTTGTTGCACAGCAAAACATTTCATTCTTATACATGAACCTATATGAAGGCAAATCCATTTCTTTTCACAAACTTATGTCCAAAGTATCAGACAAGTCATTTACAGAGCCTACTGAGGGCACAGAAATGTCAGGCTCACTAAAAAGGAAATCCATGTAATGGGTTTAACAGTTGGGAACCACTTTCTTGCATGAAAGAGCATGGCAAGTATTTTCCATAGATGCTATAATTATTTTATATTGTAGTTGAAATGCATAGCATTTTGTTGACTGATCAGAACTGACACTCAAGGGCAGATGCACCCAGGAATCAGACTGTCTCCAGAAGTAGACAGGGCTGCTTCCCCCATGGCTCCATTCTATAGAACAGGAAATTGAAGCCTGTAGAGATGAGTGGTGTTTGAAAATTCAACTGATGAGGAAGTGGTAGAAATGAAATGGAAGCCAGGAAACTTGATTCTCACTGAATAAGACAGGATGCAGACTGCTCAATGCTTGGCATTGCTATTTTTCTCAGCTACTAGCGGAAAGAAAAAAACAAGATCTATCATGATAAATTAAACATTATGTAGACTTACTCAGTTCCACCTCTAGCAGGCTTGCAGCTACCCTATGGGGAATGAAGATGTCTGAAAACATCCCTAGAGGTTTGGAAACAGCTGGAGAGTTTAGTGGACCAACTGGGCTCTGGTGAATCCTGCACTGAAATGTTAGGTCTAGAGATCCATTGTCTTGGGGACAGAAACTGTAAAGGTAGTTAGTTTACATGGGGTAGCCAGCCAACAAGTGGTCACTCAGTTAGGAGAGAGACCACACTTGATTGTAGCCCACAATGGAGATCTTCATATTAGCTTAGAGCCCGACCTGGACCATAAATTACCACTTATTTCTCATGCAATCTAAGTCTATTTCATTGAAAATAAGGTTCTGAGAAGGTAATTCAAAACCAGAAATTATTTGTCTCTGTTGAAAACTTTAGACATTTTCTTATACAGAACTGCTGGGTGGTACAGAAATTTGCTTCGCTCCTTGTTTATTGCATGCCACTAAAATACAAAATCAAACCACGCTCTTAGGACCCCACAAACTGCACAGTACAGCCCCAAAGCAAACAACAAACAAGCTTTTTGTGTCTTTTCCTGAAATATGATACAGTTTAGTGGCATTAATGTTTTTTTTTTTTTTCAGTCATAGAAGACAGATCTTTATGGCCTAGGTGAGCAGTGGGAGGAAAGAAAGAACCATGGATAATCTGTGATCACCTAAAGAAAACATTTTATCCCTTGGGTTTAACAGTTGGGAACCACTTTCTTGCATGAAAGAGCATGGCAAGTATTTTCCATAGATGCTATAATTATTTTATATTGTAGTTGAAATGCATAGCATTTTGTTGACTGATCAGAACTGACACTCAAGGGCAGATGCACCCAGGAATCAGACTGTCTCCAGAAGTAGACAGGGCTGCTTCCCCCATGGCTCCATTCTATAGAACAGGAAATTGAAGCCTGTAGAGATGAGTGGTGTTTGAAAATTCAACTGATGAGGAAGTGGTAGAAATGAAATGGAAGCCAGGAAACTTGATTCTCACTGAATAAGACAGGATGCAGACTGCTCAATGCTTGGCATTGCTATTTTTCTCAGCTACTAGCGGAAAGAAAAAAACAAGATCTATCATGATAAATTAAACATTATGTAGACTTACTCAGTTCCACCTCTAGCAGGCTTGCAGCTACCCTATGGGGAATGAAGATGTCTGAAAACATCCCTAGAGGTTTGGAAACAGCTGGAGAGTTTAGTGGACCAACTGGGCTCTGGTGAATCCTGCACTGAAATGTTAGGTCTAGAGATCCATTGTCTTGGGGACAGAAACTGTAAAGGTAGTTAGTTTACATGGGGTAGCCAGCCAACAAGTGGTCACTCAGTTAGGAGAGAGACCACACTTGATTGTAGCCCACAATGGAGATCTTCATATTAGCTTAGAGCCCGACCTGGACCATAAATTACCACTTATTTCTCATGCAATCTAAGTCTATTTCATTGAAAATAAGGTTCTGAGAAGGTAATTCAAAACCAGAAATTATTTGTCTCTGTTGAAAACTTTAGACATTTTCTTATACAGAACTGCTGGGTGGTACAGAAATTTGCTTCGCTCCTTGTTTATTGCATGCCACTAAAATACAAAATCAAACCACGCTCTTAGGACCCCCACAAACTGCACAGTACAGCCCCAAAGCAAACAACAAACAAGCTTTTTGTGTCTTTTCCTGAAATATGATACAGTTTAGTGGCATTAATGTTTTTTTTTTTTTTCAGTCATAGAAGACAGATCTTTATGGCCTAGGTGAGCAGTGGGAGGAAAGAAAGAACCATGGATAATCTGTGATCACCTAAAGAAAACATTTTATCCCTTGGTTTTAACCTTCTACAGTAAGAGATTACTCAGAAAGTCAGTTTTTCACAAAGAACTGTAATTGTTTTCTTTCTTCTACTCCTTTTTCTTATTTTCTGAGCCACTTACCCTCTGTTGGACATGCTGAAGGGTAATAAGATTGTCACAAAACATTGTAGTGGTTGGAAGGAGAGTTCTAGATTGACTGCAGATACGGAAAAGTGAGCATCCATACAGTGACTAGTCAACTGAATTTAGACATGATTTTATACACTGTGCTGTTTGCTCCTCAGTACAAGAAATGCAGTGTCTAAATATTAAAGTGATGTCAGTATTTTCTTTACTGTTTAGACAAAAGAAGCCCTAAAAAGATATTTCTAAGTCTGCACACAACTTTCCATAGCAATCTTTCACTTGGAATTAAATTAGGATAAAGAATTCCTCAATGTAACTTTAAAAATCTCAACTAACCTACAGTGACAGGTTTTGCCACAAGACAGACATTTCTGTTGGGAATACCGATTTGATTAAGTGTCCACAATAAAGAACTTTATTCAGAGGTACCATCTGCAGCCATTAATTAATTTCAAGTTGTGAAAATGAAGAATCTGACAGGACATATGACATTCATTTCTGAGAAAGGAGAACTTCGTTATTTTGCATGGATGAAAGCACAGAGATGTAACGAAACTGCATTCACAGAGATGTTTACAGGAACTTGTTAGGAGCTTTTAAAGAGAAGGAGGGCTTCCCTTGGCGCTCCAGTGGGCAAAGAGTCCGCCTTGCAGTGCCAGGGGCACCAGTTTGGTCCCTGGCCTGGGAAGATCCCACGTGCTGCGGAGCGACTGGACTGGTGTGTCCAAATACAAGCCAACACTCTGGAGTCATGTGCCCAGAGCCTGTGCTCTGCAATGAGAGAGGCCACTGCAATGGGAGGCCCACACATGCCAAAGAACAGAGATGGAATGAAAAAATAAAAAAACAATAAATGAGGCCAAAATTAAAAAAAAAAAAAACATAGAGAAGGAGAAAACTGGAAAAATATTTGGAACTGAAAGTTGACTTAATCTGTTGACATAGCATTTCTAACTACAAGCATCACTTCTTTTCTGGTTGGAGTCAAAGTGGAGGACTTTCACATGAACCCAGAAGCTAGAGGTCCCCAAGGATGTAGAGGTACTAGCCAATTGTCTAAGCCTCCATGGACAACCTTTTCCCCAAGATGCAGACCCCTGAGCAGTGCTTCAGAGAAACGACAGATGGAGGCCACCTAGATTTCCAGGGCTTCTTGATTTTAAGTGTGTGCCCCTCTCCCTGGTGGATCAGACAGTAAAGAATCCACTTGTGACGCAGGAGAGGCAGGTTCATTCTCTGGGGTTGGGATGATCTTCTGGAGGAGGAAATGGGGTCGCAAAGAGCTGGACATGACTGAAGCAACTTTGCCCAGCCTATCACCTGGGAATCTTGTGAAAATGTAGATTCTGGTTGGTCTGGAATGGGATGCAGTTGAAGCCTGCTTTTCCTAACATGGTGATGCTGATTTTTATTTTGAGTAACGATCTAGACAATTGGAAATAGGAGAACCAGAGGCTCTTCTACAACCATCTTCTCCAGTTCTCACCCTAAAAACAAAATACTTCAAAAACTTTTCTCTTTTATCAAACTTCTTAGTCTCTCTGTGGCTTTCCTGCCCTAGTTCTTTTGACATCTATGCCATCTTGAGGTTTTCTGGGAACCCAGGGAATGAAAGAGACAAGAGAGTATGAATGGATCATAAGTAGTGATTTGCCCAAGACCTAAAGAACCTTCCCTAAGGGTACTCACAGCCCATTTTTTATCCCTTACATATGTTTGTAGACATAAACTTTTGCCCTTGACTTTAATCCTGTGCACCAGAATTCACTAGGATAATACTCCTGACCAGTTTCAGTGGAAAAAAAAAATTGTTTTTCTTTTAATATGGGATGCTAAATATATTGAATGTATAAAATCTGGGCTTGCCAAATGGCTCAGTGGGTATAGAAGCTGCCTGCAATGCACAAGATGCAGGAGATGCAGGTTGAGTCTCTGTGTAGGGAAGTTCCCCAGGAGGAAGGCACAACAATATTCTTGCCTGAGAATCCTATGGACACAGAGAGTCCTGGCAAGTTGCTATCCATGAGGTCTCAAAAGAATTGGATGCGACTGAAGCAACTGAGCATGCACACACACATGCATTAAATCATGGGTTTGTCTTAACATAAATCACTACTTTAAGAAAGACATACTTTTTCCTTTAAAAATAATAGCTGAACTTGGTATCTAAGATCCTTATGTTTTCAATACATTATCGAATTGAATGCCTACTGAATTGGAATTCAGAAGGTCTAACTTTTGCTCCTGGCTCTGTCACTTACTCTACACCTAAAGGTCACACTTTTCTGGCTTCTGCTTCCTTATTTTACAAAGTGGAAGTTTGATGAGCTGATTACTTGTGCTCACTGAAGCTATAAATCTAGAGTCTTAATAAACATAGTAATTGAGTTCATATACTGAAAGGGTAATTTTACTTTTGCCAGCTATAAGGTGTCACATGTCTACTTAAATGTAGATTCTGGTTGGTCTGGAATGGGATGCAGTTGAAGCCTGCTTTTCCTAACATGGTGATGCTGATTTTTATTTTGAGTAACGATCTAGACAATTGGAAATAGGAGAACCAGAGGCTCTTCTACAACCATCTTCTCCAGTTCTCACCCTAAAAACAAAATACTTCAAAAACTTTTCTCTTTTATCAAACTTCTTAGTCTCTCTGTGGCTTTCCTGCCCTAGTTCTTTTGACATCTATGCCATCTTGAGGTTTTCTGGGAACCCAGGGAATGAAAGAGACAAGAGAGTATGAATGGATCATAAGTAGTGATTTGCCCAAGACCTAAAGAACCTTCCCTAAGGGTACTCACAGCCCATTTTTTATCCCTTACATATGTTTGTAGACATAAACTTTTGCCCTTGACTTTAATCCTGTGCACCAGAATTCACTAGGATAATACTCCTGACCAGTTTCAGTGGAAAAAAAAAATTGTTTTTCTTTTAATATGGGATGCTAAATATATTGAATGTATAAAATCTGGGCTTGCCAAATGGCGCAGTGGGTATAGAAGCGGCCTGCAATGCACAAGATGCAGGAGATGCAGGTTGAGTCTCTGTGTAGGAAGTTCCCCAGGAGGAAGGCACAACAATATTCTTGCCTGAGAATCCTATGGACACAGAGAGTCCTGGCAAGTTGCTATCCATGAGGTCTCAAAAGAATTGGATGCGACTGAAGCAACTGAGCATGCACACACACATGCATTAAATCATGGGTTTGTCTTAACATAAATCACTACTTTAAGAAAGACATACTTTTTCCTTTAAAAATAATAGCTGAACTTGGTATCTAAGATCCTTATGTTTTCAATACATTATCGAATTGAATGCCTACTGAATTGGAATTCAGAAGGTCTAACTTTTGCTCCTGGCTCTGTCACTTACTCTACACCTAAAGGTCACACTTTTCTGGCTTCTGCTTCCTTATTTTACAAAGTGGAAGTTTGATGAGCTGATTACTTGTGCTCACTGAAGCTATAAATCTAGAGTCTTAATAAACATAGTAATTGAGTTCATATACTGAAAGGGTAATTTTACTTTTGCCAGCATCATACAGTTTGGAAAATTGCTTCATTTTTTCCCCTTTACTTTCCACATCTATGTTGAGAGCTTCATTAGCAACATGTGTAGCCTGATGAGAGATCAGTTTATTCTGGTCTTAATACTTACTTTACCATTTCCTTCTTAGTATGTTGTAAGTCTTTCATTTTGGGGAGAAATATGCAGACATAGGAATCATATAGTGTAGTAATCTCTGTTAAGAGTCCTTATTTGAATATGAATTGTGACTTTGAGACTGCCCAAGGCTTTGGAGATGCAGAAGTTAAGACTCCTCACTTATAATGCAGCGTGTGCAGGTTCAATCCCTGGTCAGGGAAGTAAGAATCCACAAACCAGGCAGTGTGGCAAATAAATAAATAAATAAATAAATTCTCATTATAGTCCTATAAATAGGTCTTTTTAAAATAACAAGCATGAAGAAAATAGCAGCTTTATTGAGATATAATTTGTATGCCACGTAAAACCATATATGTCACCTTTGTAATGTGTACAATTGAATAGTTTTAAGTATATTAACAGAGTTTTGTCTCCATTACCATACTCAGCTTTAGAACATATCATCATCTCACAAAGAAGTTGCATACCTATTTGGTAATCACTCTCATTTCTCCTCAAGTCATTCCATCCCCACTGCTTGGCAACCACTAATTTCCTTTTGTGTCCCTGGATTTGCCTACATTTCATATGAACGGCATCACACAGTATGTGAATTCTGTGACTGACTGTTTTCATTTAGCCTGATGTCTCCAAGGTTAATCCTATTACGGCATGAATCAGTGTTTTATTTCTTTTTATTGCCAAATAATGTTGAATCATATGAATGTACCACATTTTATCCATTTACTCACTGATGCTCACCAGGATTGTTTTAATTACTGGTTGTTATGAAAAATATTGTTACGAACACACATACTTGTGTTTCTGTGTGGAGGTGTCTTTACTTCTCTTAGATACTTAACAGTGAAACTATTAGGTTATATCATAACACCATGCTTAACTTTTTTTTTTTTTGGCCACATGATGCAGTATGTGAGATCCTGGTCTTAATAAACATAGTAATTGAGTTCATATACTGAAAGGGTAATTTTACTTTTGCCAGCATCATACAGTTTGGAAAATTGCTTCATTTTTTCCCCTTTACTTTCCACATCTATGTTGAGAGCTTCATTAGCAACATGTGTAGCCTGATGAGAGATCAGTTTATTCTGGTCTTAATACTTACTTTACCATTTCCTTCTTAGTATGTTGTAAGTCTTTCATTTTGGGGAGAAATATGCAGACATAGGAATCATATAGTGTAGTAATCTCTGTTAAGAGTCCTTATTTGAATATGAATTGTGACTTTGAGACTGCCCAAGGCTTTGGAGATGCAGAAGTTAAGACTCCTCACTTATAATGCAGCGTGTGCAGGTTCAATCCCTGGTCAGGGAAGTAAGAATCCACAAACCAGGCAGTGTGGCAAATAAATAAATAAATAAATAAATTCTCATTATAGTCCTATAAATAGGTCTTTTTAAAATAACAAGCATGAAGAAAATAGCAGCTTTATTGAGATATAATTTGTATGCCACGTAAAACCATATATGTCACCTTTGTAATGTGTACAATTGAATAGTTTTAAGTATATTAACAGAGTTTTGTCTCCATTACCATACTCAGCTTTAGAACATATCATCATCTCACAAAGAAGTTGCATACCTATTTGGTAATCACTCTCATTTCTCCTCAAGTCATTCCATCCCCACTGCTTGGCAACCACTAATTTCCTTTTGTGTCCCTGGATTTGCCTACATTTCATATGAACGGCATCACACAGTATGTGAATTCTGTGACTGACTGTTTTCATTTAGCCTGATGTCTCCAAGGTTAATCCTATTACGGCATGAATCAGTGTTTTATTTCTTTTTATTGCCAAATAATGTTGAATCATATGAATGTACCACATTTTATCCATTTACTCACTGATGCTCACCAGGATTGTTTTAATTACTGGTTGTTATGAAAAATATTGTTACGAACACACATACTTGTGTTTCTGTGTGGAGGTGTCTTTACTTCTCTTAGATACTTAACAGTGAAACTATTAGGTTATATCATAACACCATGCTTAACTTTTTTTTTTTTTGGCCACATGATGCAGTATGTGAGATCCTGGTTCCCTGACCAGGACCAAACCCCAAACTCCTGTGTCAGAAGCATGGAGTCTTAACCATTGGATTGTCAGGGAAGTCCCCTCTTGGTTTAACATTTTGTGAAATTACTAGACAATTTCCAAAGAGGCTTCCCCATTTTACATTCCCAGCAGAAGTGTGTGAGGGTTCCAGTTCTCTGCTTCCTTTACAACGCTTGCTATCGTTTTGACAACAATCATCACCATGACCCGGTGTAATGTGGCATCTCATTATGGTTTTGATGTGTGTTTATTTAATGTGAATGCAAATAATATGGAGAATGTTTTCATGTGGCTATGGTTATTTGCATATCTTCTTTAGAGAAATGTCAGTTCAGCTTCTTTATTCATTTTCAAATGGGGTTATCTTTTCTTTTGAGAGCTATTCACTTTTATTTATTTATTTTTTATTTTGCTCTTTTGCTTTTACAGAGTTTCGTTGTTCACAAATATGTATACTCCCAGATTAGTCATATGCATATCCTATACCCCCATCTTTGAGTTGTGAGAGTTCTTTATCTGTGGACATATAAGTCCCTTACTAGATTATAATTAGAGAGCATCATCTCTTAGACTGAGGACTGTTTTTTCGCTTTAGTAATGATGTACTCAGAAGAGCAAAAATGCTTAAATTTGATGATGTTTTTATCGTTCCTTTTATTGCCAAATAATGTTGAATCATATGAATGTACCACATTTTATCCATTTACTCACTGATGCTCACCAGGATTGTTTTAATTACTGGTTGTTATGAAAAATATTGTTACGAACACACATACTTGTGTTTCTGTGTGGAGGTGTCTTTACTTCTCTTAGATACTTAACAGTGAAACTATTAGGTTATATCATAACACCATGCTTAACTTTTTTTTTTTTTTGCCACATGATGCAGTATGTGAGATCCTGGTTCCCTGACCAGGACCAAACCCCAAACTCCTGTGTCAGAAGCATGGAGTCTTAACCATTGGATTGTCAGGGAAGTCCCCTCTTGGTTTAACATTTTGTGAAATTACTAGACAATTTCCAAAGAGGCTTCCCCATTTTACATTCCCAGCAGAAGTGTGTGAGGGTTCCAGTTCTCTGCTTCCTTTACAACGCTTGCTATCGTTTTGACAACAATCATCACCATGACCCAGTGTAATGTGGCATCTCATTATGGTTTTGATGTGTGTTTATTTAATGTGAATGCAAATAATATGGAGAATGTTTTCATGTGGCTATGGTTATTTGCATATCTTCTTTAGAGAAATGTCAGTTCAGCTTCTTTATTCATTTTCAAATGGGGTTATCTTTTCTTTTGAGAGCTATTCACTTTTATTTATTTATTTTTTATTTTGCTCTTTTGCTTTTACAGAGTTTCGTTGTTCACAAATATGTATACTCCCAGATTAGTCATATGCATATCCTATACCCCCATCTTTGAGTTGTGAGAGTTCTTTATCTGTGGACATATAAGTCCCTTACTAGATTATAATTAGAGAGCATCATCTCTTAGACTGAGGACTGTTTTTTCGCTTTAGTAATGATGTACTCAGAAGAGCAAAAATGCTTAAATTTGATGATGTTTTTATCGTTCCTTTTGTTGCTTGTCCTTCTGATGTCATGTCTAAGAGACCATTGTTCAAAGATTTATACCTATGGAGGAATCCTCCTCTTGAAAGAAACACTAAAAATACAAATGTGTCTAAACAATTCAGTGTTCCAGACACTGACAAACTAAATACACAAGTTGATGAACAATTGAGAGCAGCTTTGACAGAAGGACAGTTGGCCACTCGGGAAATCTTTGTATCCATAGGCCATTTGACACTTTGACCATTCCCTCTGTCACACCATTAGCCCAGATTGCAAGAACACATTAAAGATGTAAGTGCTTAATTATTTGGGGGACAACTTATCTCCTAAGGAACATAAGCAAGTTGGAAATCATGCTGAGCTCAAAATTCAAAAAGCAGGGGTCCTGTTATTTCCCTGTGATTGGTTCACACTGAGCGTCTTTATAGCAGTTTCTAATACTTATTGAATATGTAAAAAACAAAAACAACAATTAACTGATGAACAGCTGGATGCTCACTTAATCCTGTCCACTCTTCTGAGATCTCTTAGACTTCTGTAAAGTGGTAACTTTTTTTTTTTTTTGGACACTTCTATCAGTCTTTCATTCATCTATTTTCATCTATCTTTGCTCTTTGACATGTGTGGGCCTTTCATCGCAGTGGCCTCTCTATCTGCAGAGCACTGGGCATGCACTGGGTGCATGCGCTCCAGAGCTCTGGCTCGGTAGTTGGACACATTGGTCCAGCCGCTCCACGGCACATAGGATCTTCCCAGGCCAGGGATCGAACTGGCGCCCCTTGTACTGCAAGATGGTGTCCTTACCCACTGGACCACCAGGGAAGCCCCAAGTGATAACCTTTTAATTCAAATTACCGACATTGTATCTCATGGTGCTTTAAATTACCTAGACCCAATGAAATACTGTGAGCAAAAATCAAAGTTGTTTTCTATTTTACAAGTACTAAAAACTTTTCTTCATAGTTACAAATGTATGCTTTGATACCCTAAAAGCCCAAAATGGATTTTTGTACTCTAAAAATTTTATTATAAGATTGAAGAGACGACTATTTCCTTATCGTACCATCTGAATAAAATGTTTTGTTAAGCACTTTCTTTTCCACTCGTTTCGTTATACCTGTATACTCTACTCATTATACTCACAATAAACCTATGATTTTCAGAGAGTATTTTAGGATATTGTCTTTCTGATATACCTGAGCAAGGAGAAGCTGGTATCTACACTGGTGTGAGATATTGGATTTGCTAAGTGACTTTGCTCAAGGCAGCACTGATTTATTTTTAGAGAGCTCTGTCTGATGGCCTCATTTCTCCTCTGAGTTGCCTGATAGTGATCTTTGCACACCTTCAGGCTACAGTCCTTGCCCTCTCACCCTTTCACAGACAGGGAAAGTGATGGTCTGTGTTCTTCCCTTAGCCTGTGCTATTCAATCCCTGGGCACCTCTCAGATTTCTTCCCACATTGCTCCCACGAAGTTGGCTCTGCTCCAGACACCACAGCCAAGAGCTTTCTTTCCTTGGAGCTTTTCACTTGCTTTTTCACTTGCTTTCCCTTCCACTGGGAACACTCTGTGCCTGAATCTTGCACATTTGGCTCCTTCGTCTCAGCTGGATATTATCTCACAGAGAACTGACCATCCAAACTGAGAATTCCTCTCCCTCCCCTCTGCCCCCACATCACATCACTGGGTCTTATTTTCTTCACGGTGCCTGCTATTGCCTATGAGAATCTATCATGCAAAATCTGAGATTTACTTGGACTTATTTATTGTCCCTTTTCCTTCTGCTGACAAATTAATATTTCATGAAGTGGGAATTGGGTCTGTCTTTTTCTCCATTATAAACTGGTACTTCTTATCACACTTGGCACAGTAAGTCCTCCATAAATATTTACTGAATGAACAAAGGAGTAAAAGTGTATACTTAAGCAAAGCTTTGCTTGCCCCCACTTTCTCCTTACTTTCCTTCAAACATAAATTTGTTTTATGTCCTACTATAGGTGTAAAACAAAAATCAAAGTTGTTTTCTATTTTACAAGTACTAAAAACTTTTCTTCATAGTTACAAATGTATGCTTTGATACCCTAAAAGCCCAAAATGGATTTTTGTACTCTAAAAATTTTATTATAAGATTGAAGAGACGACTATTTCCTTATCGTACCATCTGAATAAAATGTTTTGTTAAGCACTTTCTTTTCCACTCGTTTCGTTATACCTGTATACTCTACTCATTATACTCACAATAAACCTATGATTTTCAGAGAGTATTTTAGGATATTGTCTTTCTGATATACCTGAGCAAGGAGAAGCTGGTATCTACACTGGTGTGAGATATTGGATTTGCTAAGTGACTTTGCTCAAGGCAGCACTGATTTATTTTTAGAGAGCTCTGTCTGATGGCCTCATTTCTCCTCTGAGTTGCCTGATAGTGATCTTTGCACACCTTCAGGCTACAGTCCTTGCCCTCTCACCCTTTCACAGACAGGGAAAGTGATGGTCTGTGTTCTTCCCTTAGCCTGTGCTATTCAATCCCTGGGCACCTCTCAGATTTCTTCCCACATTGCTCCCACGAAGTTGGCTCTGCTCCAGACACCACAGCCAAGAGCTTTCTTTCCTTGGAGCTTTTCACTTGCTTTTTCACTTGCTTTCCCTTCCACTGGGAACACTCTGTGCCTGAATCTTGCACATTTGGCTCCTTCGTCTCAGCTGGATATTATCTCACAGAGAACTGACCATCCAAACTGAGAATTCCTCTCCCTCCCCTCTGCCCCCACATCACATCACTGGGTCTTATTTTCTTCACGGTGCCTGCTATTGCCTATGAGAATCTATCATGCAAAATCTGAGATTTACTTGGACTTATTTATTGTCCCTTTTCCTTCTGCTGACAAATTAATATTTCATGAAGTGGGAATTGGGTCTGTCTTTTTCTCCATTATAAACTGGTACTTCTTATCACACTTGGCACAGTAAGTCCTCCATAAATATTTACTGAATGAACAAAGGAGTAAAAGTGTATACTTAAGCAAAGCTTTGCTTGCCCCCACTTTCTCCCTTACTTTCCCTTCAAAACTACATGAGAGCAAATTACTTTTGTTTTTATGTCCTACTATAGGTGTAAAAAACAACCAAAAAGGAAAACATTGGAAAATACATGGATGGTGGAAAGTCAGGCTAGCAAACATTGTAATGTCTTTGAGAAGTTCTGGTGTTACAAGTGACTCAAAAGCATTTCGTTGAGACACAGCAATTTTCTTAATATGTGGATGATTTGCCTTAATACTACTTGTGGTATAAGATAATATTCTGTTTTGATATCATTTGGTGCTGCTTCTGTGTTTGAACCTAGAAACATTGTCCGGTAATAAAAAATGAAAGAAGATAGCATTCTAGTACTTTGTGAGTTTGATGGCAGAGATAAACAAATACCAGTTGTGACTGGATTTGGATGGGATTGAGGCACTAAAAGAAAGTAGATGGTTTGTGTCTCTAAACGCTTTAGGAGAGGAGCCATTTTCTCCTGCGGCTGGATCTCTTGCACTGTGGAACTGTCATTTCTGGACCACTCTGAAGCCCAAACTGTAGAGTTGAAAATGTGGTCATCCTAGATCAGTCGGATCTCTCAGAAAGCAAGTTAAATTAACAAAAAAAGGGAAGAAAGTTGGCCCGACCAAATAAACTGAAAAGAGACTCCAAAAGTAAAATCTGGTTTTTTTTTTTCTTAGAAAAACTGTTGTTCTCCTTCCTTTCCCTGGAGACCCGACTGATTGCCCTTTGAACAAAACAGTCCTCTTGGCATTCACCTCAGGAGATCCTCCTAGCACTGAATATCATCCTCCTATCATCCTGTAAGCCTTTTCCAGTGTCTTATTCAGGCTCTTTACCAGGATAAAGGACCAGTTGTCAAGAGAATTCTGCAGGTGTCTGTTTCATCTTTGATTTCAAGGTGGAAAATCCTTGGCAACAGGGAGCTCCCTGCTGTGATTAAAAAATAAAACGACAAATTATTTCTCTACATGTGAGACTCTGAGGTTCAGTTTTGTCAAGGTGGCAGCTGGTGATCAGGAAAGGATTTAGCTGGGGGCACTTTTCTCCATTATAAACTTTTTTTGACTTTAAAAAAAGCGGTGTATACTTAAGCAAAGCTTTGCTTGCCCCACTTTCTCCTTACTTTCCTTCAAAACTACATGAGAGCAAATTACTTTTGTTTTATGTCCTACTATAGGTGTAAAAACAACCAAAAAGAAAACATTGGAAAATACATGGATGGTGGAAAGTCAGGCTAGCAAACATTGTAATGTCTTTGAGAAGTTCTGGTGTTACAAGTGACTCAAAAGCATTTCGTTGAGACACAGCAATTTTCTTAATATGTGGATGATTTGCCTTAATACTACTTGTGGTATAAGATAATATTCTGTTTTGATATCATTTGGTGCTGCTTCTGTGTTTGAACCTAGAAACATTGTCCGGTAATAAAAAATGAAAGAAGATAGCATTCTAGTACTTTGTGAGTTTGATGGCAGAGATAAACAAATACCAGTTGTGACTGGATTTGGATGGGATTGAGGCACTAAAAGAAAGTAGATGGTTTGTGTCTCTAAACGCTTTAGGAGAGGAGCCATTTTCTCCTGCGGCTGGATCTCTTGCACTGTGGAACTGTCATTTCTGGACCACTCTGAAGCCCAAACTGTAGAGTTGAAAATGTGGTCATCCTAGATCAGTCGGATCTCTCAGAAAGCAAGTTAAATTAACAAAAAAAGGGAAGAAAGTTGGCCCGACCAAATAAACTGAAAAGAGACTCCAAAAGTAAAATCTGGTTTTTTTTTTTCTTAGAAAAACTGTTGTTCTCCTTCCTTTCCCTGGAGACCCGACTGATTGCCCTTTGAACAAAACAGTCCTCTTGGCATTCACCTCAGGAGATCCTCCTAGCACTGAATATCATCCTCCTATCATCCTGTAAGCCTTTTCCAGTGTCTTATTCAGGCTCTTTACCAGGATAAAGGACCAGTTGTCAAGAGAATTCTGCAGGTGTCTGTTTCATCTTTGATTTCAAGGTGGAAAATCCTTGGCAACAGGGAGCTCCCTGCTGTGATTAAAAAATAAAACGACAAATTATTTCTCTACATGTGAGACTCTGAGGTTCAGTTTTTGTCAAGGTGGCAGCTGGTGATCAGGAAAGGATTTAGCTGGGGGCAGTGGAGGAGGAAAGGATGTACTAGCAAGAGGCAGCATGTAGGAGCTTCCAACTGAAGACTTTTATTATGTTCTGGATCACATGGGCTTTTATTTCTACACTAGAAATGTGACAGTAGAAATGTGCAATAGAAATATAAGAGGAGAGAAAATGAAAGAAGAATAGGGGCAAGAAAGAGAGTAAGCTATTTGGGAGAGGCATTGGTAGACTGAAATATTCCCAAAAAGGAAGACCTCCGATCTCATACTGCTTAATTCAGAGTGCTTTTTTTGATACACTGTCCCAAACGCGTGAGGGAATGGAACAAATACAATGTTTATTTTTAAAGTAAAGTTTCTTCAGTTCTTAGAGGAATTTTCCAATATTTACAAGAACATTTACACACCTATAACTATATAACATGTTATTTGCACACCTTGAACTATATAACTATAACCATAAAATCCCCTAAGCTAATGTAAAAATATTTTAATATATTCATATTTATTGTTCATTGGGCTTTTTTGAATGTTTTACTTTTATCACTGACTTCTTCCTCAAACCCTCCTCCCTATAAAGGCATCTAACAGGCTCTATTAGTATTTTCCTTTTATAGACAAGAAGACTGAGTCACAGTGTAGATGAGGAACTTAAGGAAAAAATGATAAAGAAGTCTCTATGAATAGACTTTCAGACAGAAATGTATTAGAAGATGGATACCATGATTAGATCCTAAAAATATGACAATGATACAATAATATTATATAATACACAGCTGAACTGTTGAGACTTAGCAGAGTTTATCTTTAAATGTGGCTAGGTGCTAGATTCTTTTTCTGCTTTGACTGGGTGTATTAGAAAGGGTCTAATGCACTCTTTAAGTGTGTTAGAAAGTGTTGCTTAGGGCTTCCCTGGTGGTCCAGTGGGTAAGGACACCGCCTTGCAGTGCAAGGGGCACCGGTTCGATCCCTGGCCTGGGAAGATCCCACATGCCGCAGAGTGGCTGGACCGATGTGTCCAATTATTGAGCCGGAGCTCTGGAGCACATGCACCCAGAGTCGGTGCTCTGCGACAACAGAGGCCCCCGCGATGGAATGCCCACACGGGCCAAAGAATGAAGATGGATGAAAATAGATAAATGAAAGACCAATAGAAGTGGCCCGCCCGCCCCCTCCCTCCCCAACCTGTCCCCCCCAAATAAATAAAAAATAATTAAAAAATAAAAAAAAGAAAGTGTTGCTTAGAATAAATACATTGTCATATCTAAGTGAAAAAAGTGACCATCCAGTTTTCTCTTTTTTTCTTGAGGAAGATATACTCATTGCAAAAAATGACATTCAGAATACCTAATGCTTGCTCACACCCATTCAGGAGCAAATTAGATAGCTCCTCACTTCAGGGAGAAAGATGTCAGGAGAAATTTTTATAGGGGTCCTAATCTAGGTAGACTGAGAAGTGAGTGTTTCAACCAACCATTTATTCATCAAATAATGTTTTAATATCTATTATACATCAGACACTTTTCTAAGTACTAGGAATGAAAAGATGAATAACATAAAAACATATATGATTACCATAGCCTGTTTTCTTAAAGAGTTCAGTTCACTGAGGAGATTGACTTGAAAACAGAAAGTGGTAATGCAAATTGATGAGCATTGTCAGAAAGATGCTGTGGGAAGGTGAACTGAGACTAAAGGACATTTAACCTTACCACGGGACCTGGGGTGGTGA
Source organism: Tragulus kanchil (assembly GCA_022376925.1). Taxonomy (NCBI): domain Eukaryota; kingdom Metazoa; phylum Chordata; class Mammalia; order Artiodactyla; family Tragulidae; genus Tragulus; species Tragulus kanchil. The sequence continues at coordinate 58,699,474 of JAIOJX010000026.1, forward strand.
TGAGAAGTGGAAACTATTTCAGGTAGTTGAGAATATGATCAACAAGCAATTAGTTCCTTTAACATTGATTAGAATGGAACGAGTCACTTGTTCAGTTGCTAAATCATGTATGGCTTTTTGTGACCTCATGGACTATGCAGCATGCCAGGTCCCCTGCCTTCCACTATCTCCCTGAGTTTGTTCAAGTTCATGTCCATTGAATTGGTGATGCTATCTAACCATCTCATTCTCTTCCTGCCTCTTCTTTTTCCCTCAACTTTTTTCCAGCATCAGGGTCATTAACATCTAGTAAATCTGAATGAGAACAAGACTGGTAAGTTTCAATGGGTAAGGAACGATTTAGATGATCCAAGTCTGAATCAGTCCTGGATTAAGCTTCCTAGTGGTAGAAAGAAGACAAAGAAAACTTGTAATATTCTGCATATATTAACTCTGTCCCAACTTGATCCCAAAGCTTCTACTTGGTTGGTCAAATGACAGTGTTGCCATTAGCAACCAGACAGGTAATGACCGGATGTAAAATAGTTATGTGCCCGTAGAGATATTAAGTAAACCCATCCATAGAAAATGAAAGGAAAATTCAATTTAGTTGGATGGCAACTCCCTTTTAATGAAAGGGGTGGAAAACAGACCACCTTCTGTCTCTCAGTCATATCCTGAGGGGAGGGATATTTATAATTAGTCAAGGCAGAATTTGTTATCTTTGGACTTTGGGAAAAGTGCCATGTAAATGAAGGATGAGCTTCCTTTCTGTCATGGAAATATATGCTACAATTAGCAGAAGTTAATGGAGCAGTTTGAAAGAAGCTATAATTGACTTGAGCCAATAGCACAGAAGGGGAAGGGGGAGATGGGGGTGAGAGGAGATGAGACAGATGGATGGTATCATAGACTCAATGGACATGAGTTTGAGCAAACTCTGAGAGATAGTGAAGGACAGGGAACCCTGGTGTGCTGCCCTGGGGTCTCAAATAGTTGGACATGACTGAGTGACTGAACAACAGGATAGCAGCTTGGAAAGCACAGCTCCAGCTTCTACAGCTACCCTGTAATTATATGATACATTTCAGGCTTGGTGAACAATCTCTAGAACCATGAACAAGTATTGAGTTCAGCACAGCTCACTAACAGGGTTTATCTCCCTTATGTAAAAAATGTTAGGTGTGCTTTCTTACTGTGTCGAAAGATGTAGTTCAGCAGCCTGAGAATACATGAAACTCAGGCTGGTGGCAGATGCTTAAGCAATTCATAAATAACACCACAAAGCTTTTGTTATATTTCAGCCTTTGCATTAAGGTAGAATCTTGTTATCATGTGGTGGTTTTAGAACGTGATGAGCATTTCCAAGTTAAGCTTTAAGGAGCACACTGGTTGATCATTCAGAGTTCACGTTCAGGGCGATGAACTGATTTACCATTTCACAAGCACTGGAAACAAACAAAATGCTTTGGTAAAAATGGCAAATTACAGATTGTTACAGGTGAATGAATTCACCAAGTTGAATGACAGCCTGATTGTCAATGACTGGGAAGATCAACAGATTCTTGTGTTCTGTCTTATGGAAATGTTTCGATAAGCGAACATTTGAAACTATGTATTTGCAAAAGAGTTGAATAAGACAGGGACTAAACATCTGCAATTTGTATTAATATATTCTATCTATGGATAGGCTATCTTTTACTCCAAGATGATTGGAAGTTTGTTGTTATTTAATCACTTGGTTGTGTCTGACTCTTTTCATCCCCATGAAGTGCAGCACACCAATCTCCTCTGTCCTTCACAGTCTCCCAGAGTTTGCTCAAATTCATGCCCATTGAGTCAGTGATGCTCTCTTACCACCTCATTCTCTGCCTCCCCCTTCTCTTTCTGCCTTCACTTTTATCCAGCATCAGGGTCTTTCCCAATGTTGGCTCTTCGCCAATTTGAAGTTTACAACATGGGAAATAACATTGAAATGAATATAATAGAGACAGAAAATGAGAACCAAGGGAAGAAGAAAAACCCAAATGAGTCAAATTAAGAGTTAAAGGGGTTAGTGTGACCACCTTCAAGCTGGACACAGCTTTCTGGTACCTTGGCAGTGTTTTCCCACTGTCTACTCTAGGGCTGGCTCTGTGCTACTAGAGAAAACTAAAATGCTGCTAACAGCCATTTGGCTCAGGTCTTCTCTTTTTGCCTACGTGTGAACAGTTGACTGCTTCACTCTTTGCAAGCACTTTCACCAGAAAGAGTATGACTTCAATAAGCCGTGTACTGTACTAAACTATAAATGTGAATTTTATAGCAAAGTGATATAGTGATTCATTCCTGGTTAGATGGCTAACCAGTTGCCTCATCACCATTTTCTAAACAATTTTTATCTGCACTGATAGAAACATCATAAAAAAGATTGCTCGTGTATTTGGATCTATTTATATATTCTTTCTTTGATCTATCTATGCATTTGCAATAAGACAGTATAGTAATCAATTAGGTTTTCTAGCACAATTCATTAAACTCAGATATTATGTGAATAGTTTTCCTTGTTGACTTTTCTATATTAGTTTGAGAATTGGCAGTTCTATTTTTGAAGGCCTAGACATTTTCTTGGGAAAGTTATAAATTTACAGGTTAAATTAGAAAGAGTTGAATAAGACAGGGACTAAACATCTGCAATTTGTATTAATATATTCTATCTATGGATAGGCTATCTTTACTCCAAGATGATTGGAAGTTTGTTGTTATTTAATCACTTGGTTGTGTCTGACTCTTTTCATCCCCATGAAGTGCAGCACACCAATCTCCTCTGTCCTTCACAGTCTCCCAGAGTTTGCTCAAATTCATGCCCATTGAGTCAGTGATGCTCTCTTACCACCTCATTCTCTGCCTCCCCCTTCTCTTTCTGCCTTCACTTTTATCCAGCATCAGGGTCTTTCCCAATGTTGGCTCTTCGCCAATTTGAAGTTTACAACATGGGAAATAACATTGAAATGAATATAATAGAGACAGAAAATGAGAACCAAGGGAAGAAGAAAAACCCAAATGAGTCAAATTAAGAGTTAAAGGGGTTAGTGTGACCACCTTCAAGCTGGACACAGCTTTCTGGTACCTTGGCAGTGTTTTCCCACTGTCTACTCTAGGGCTGGCTCTGTGCTACTAGAGAAAACTAAAATGCTGCTAACAGCCATTTGGCTCAGGTCTTCTCTTTTTGCCTACGTGTGAACAGTTGACTGCTTCACTCTTTGCAAGCACTTTCACCAGAAAGAGTATGACTTCAATAAGCCGTGTACTGTACTAAACTATAAATGTGAATTTTATAGCAAAGTGATATAGTGATTCATTCCTGGTTAGATGGCTAACCAGTTGCCTCATCACCATTTTCTAAACAATTTTTATCTGCACTGATAGAAACATCATAAAAAAGATTGCTCGTGTATTTGGATCTATTTATATATTCTTTCTTTGATCTATCTATGCATTTGCAATAAGACAGTATAGTAATCAATTAGGTTTTCTAGCACAATTCATTAAACTCAGATATTATGTGAATAGTTTTCCTTGTTGACTTTTCTATATTAGTTTGAGAATTGGCAGTTCTATTTTTGAAGGCCTAGACATTTTCTTGGGAAAGTTATAAATTTACAGGTTAAATTAGAAAGAGTTGATAGCTTAATGACATTTGAGTTTTTTGTTGTTGTTGTCTAAGATTATGACATGTATTTTCTTTGTCTTTTGGGTGCCTAACTAGTGTTTTAAAGTTTTCTTAAGATGGAATTGGCATATTTCTTATAACATTGGGTCTTTGATACATTATTTATTCTTTGTGATTGTCACTTTCATTTTACCCACTGGTTCTTGTTCTTATACATGATGTAGACATACCTACAGATACATACAATTTACTTATTTCCTTTATTCTAATGGTTTGCTGAGTGTCTTGAATATTCTGAGTAAATGATCACATCAGCTGCAGATAATGATACTTGAATCTCTCTTTTCCAGTTCACATGCCTCAATTCTTTTTTCATTCAGAGTGGTCATTTCAGTTTTTAAGAGGCAATTTTCCACTGTTTCTCATTTTGTATAATTTGGGCCTTTAGCTTGATAAAGTCATATTAAAAACTTATCCTTCTGATATCACGGTTTAACTTTTTTTTTCCCATAAATAATGGATGTCGAAATCTTCTACTTTTGAACAATTATTACAGTGTTACGTTAATATATATTTATTACTAAGCCATTCTTATAATGCTAGAATAAGGACCAATAGATTATGTTTATTATTATATTCTTAATGTGCTGCTGATTTTCACTTTATAAGAATTATTATTTTTTAAAGATTTTTTAATGTGGACCATTTAAAAAGTCTTTAACGAATTTGTTATGATATTGCTTCTATGTTTTTTTATTTTTATCCACAGGGCATGTGGAATTTTAGCTCCCTGACCAGAGATCAAACATGTGCTCCCAGCATTGAAAGGTGAATTTTTAACCACTGTACTGCCAGCAAAGTCCCAAGAATTATTTTGAATATACTATTAGTGGGTAATTTTTCAATCATTGCACATATTTGCAAGAGTTAAATTCCTCTTAGGAGGCTCGGTGGAAGCCATGAGCTGTCTCTTAGGCTAGCAGAAATTATTTTACAAAGTATGATTCTGTGTGAAACTGAACTTATCTTGATGCTATTCTTCCCAGTTACTTAAAATGGTAGCAGCTGCCTTGTCCATCATGAAGAGTGTTTCTCCTCTCAGTTCTCCATTGGCAGATCACCTACTACAAATACAGCATAGGTACATGGTGTCTCTTACTGTCCGCTTCTTTTTTTAAACTCTCTTAGTATCAGCACTGATTCAGCCTTCCTCACAAGTCTGTTGTTCTCCCTTTGTTCTTCACTTGTTGACCTTGCTTTGTAAGCTTTCTCAAGATCTTTCTGCTTCTTCAGCCACTTGCATGACCTTCCCTTCCTTTGGCTGCCTTGTCCTCATAATTGGTTCTCTGGTGTGAAAGATGTTTCTTGGTTTCTTTAGATGTGAATGCATGCACTGTATTTCTTCTCCTGGTTGTGGTTAACATATCTTCACCACTAAGGTCAATTCACAAGAACAGTATTTTTGTTATTAATGTCTAATTCTGGCAACCAGTTCTGGTGACCTTGTGAAAGTAATATTTCTGTTTCTTGTCAGTTTGGGCAACCAAGGCTCAACATTTCCCATTTTCTCAGTTGTGTCATACACTAAAGAAAAGGACTGTCATGTTCATCACTGAACAGTCAGCTTTAGTTCCTTTTCCGCCATGGGACCTCAGCCAGGGGAGAAATCGCCTCCTTTTACTCTTCTTCTCCACTGATCCTGCTATTTAGATTCTATGAGCAGTATTTATAAGATGAAATGTCAGTGGATTTTGATCTATCTCATACTGTAGAGAATGTTACCAAAGACTTGGACAAATACCTTCTCAGCTTCTTTCATGCCTGGCAGCGTCTGTGCTGAGATACACTTCTACTCTTCTCCTTCCCCAAATTTTCCTACCTTTCAAAGCTCAGCAAACATCCTGTGTTTTTACAAAGACTTTGACTGTCAAGCACATAGAGAAGTTTCTATTCTGAATTCAATTCTTTCTTTCCTTTCTTTTATGGCGGTATGTTGTGGGAGTTAAAGACATGGATCCGTAAATAGACTGCATTCATTGAAGACTCAGTTCTGCATTTCACCAACTGGATCAGCTTAAACACTAGGCTCTCAGTGTCCTTAGCTAGCAAATTATTTTAAAAGCTGTGTGAAACTGAACTTATCTTGATGCTATTCTTCCCAGTTACTTAAAATGGTAGCAGCTGCCTTGTCCATCATGAAGAGTGTTTCTCCTCTCAGTTCTCCATTGGCAGATCACCTACTACAAATACAGCATAGGTACATGGTGTCTCTTACTGTCCGCTTCTTTTTTTAAACTCTCTTAGTATCAGCACTGATTCAGCCTTCCTCACAAGTCTGTTGTTCTCCCTTTGTTCTTCACTTGTTGACCTTGCTTTGTAAGCTTTCTCAAGATCTTTCTGCTTCTTCAGCCACTTGCATGACCTTCCCTTCCTTTGGCTGCCTTGTCCTCATAATTGGTTCTCTGGTGTGAAAGATGTTTCTTGGTTTCTTTAGATGTGAATGCATGCACTGTATTTCTTCTCCTGGTTGTGGTTAACATATCTTCACCACTAAGGTCAATTCACAAGAACAGTATTTTTGTTATTAATGTCTAATTCTGGCAACCAGTTCTGGTGACCTTGTGAAAGTAATATTTCTGTTTCTTGTCAGTTTGGGCAACCAAGGCTCAACATTTCCCATTTTCTCAGTTGTGTCATACACTAAAGAAAAGGACTGTCATGTTCATCACTGAACAGTCAGCTTTAGTTCCTTTTCCGCCATGGGACCTCAGCCAGGGGAGAAATCGCCTCCTTTTACTCTTCTTCTCCACTGATCCTGCTATTTAGATTCTATGAGCAGTATTTATAAGATGAAATGTCAGTGGATTTTGATCTATCTCATACTGTAGAGAATGTTACCAAAGACTTGGACAAATACCTTCTCAGCTTCTTTCATGCCTGGCAGCGTCTGTGCTGAGATACACTTCTACTCTTCTCCTTCCCCAAATTTTCCTACCTTTCAAAGCTCAGCAAACATCCTGTGTTTTTACAAAGACTTTGACTGTCAAGCACATAGAGAAGTTTCTATTCTGAATTCAATTCTTTCTTTCCTTTCTTTTATGGCGGTATGTTGTGGGAGTTAAAGACATGGATCCGTAAATAGACTGCATTCATTGAAGACTCAGTTCTGCATTTCACCAACTGGATCAGCTTAAACACTAGGCTCTCAGTGTCCTAACCTAAAATAGTAGTACAGTATTTTTTCAATTTTTATAATAATAAATTTTTCTTTATAGATTTTATACTGATTAAATTAACAAATGTTACTGATAGAAAGCCTTATGTTGAGTGCAAAACAGTTATTTACAAATGTGTATCTTTTGACAGTGATAAATTTAGCACCAATATGTACCAAACACTGTTAGGTGCTTCAGCCAGTGTTTTTTCTTGGGAGAAGGTGTGGTTCCAAAATTCTTTTTGATAAATTTTGTATGGTATATCTATTTTTAAAATAATGCTATTGAAATGTAATTTTTGTACAAGAAAATGTATACATTTAAAGAGCACAATTTTATGAGCATCTGTGGGGGTAGAACTGCATCATAGAACTGCATCACAATGAAGATAACAAATATTTCCATCACTCTCAAAGTCCTTTTGCAATCCCCACTTTCCTTCATTCTGGTTTCCAGGCAATGACTGATATGCTTTCTGTTCATATGGATTCATCTGCATATTCCAGAACTTATATCAATGCAATTATACCCTTCTGTTTGTGTCTTTTTCCTCAAATTAACATGACAATCCCAAATTGTTGCATGCATCAATAGTCTGCCCTTTATATTACTTATTATTATTTCATTGTGTGGATATACCACAATTTGTTCACTTATCAAACTATTGATGGACACTGGTTTTTTCCCACTATTTGGATATTACTAATTTAGCTGTTCTGAATATTGATGTACAGGTCTTTGTGTAGCTGTTCTGAATGTTCATGTATAGGCCTTTTATTTCTACTGGAGTAAAGCTTCTAGGTTATATGGTTAGTATATATTTAACTTTTCATGAAATAGGTAAACTGTCTGTCACTGCTCCTGTGCCCTTATTCCTCATATAACTTATAATATTTGACAAATAGCCTCTGAAGAAATTCCAGTTATATAGGGAAGTGTGCTTCTGTGACATACAAGAACAAGAAAGAATTTTAAATTTTCTCTCACCTGTTGGGTCAAAGCCCAAGTAAATCATGATAAATTCTGTAAGTACAAGTTACTGGCCTTTCTCATCCACAGTTAGAGCCTATCTATATCTTCTGGGTTGTGTCTTGTACATGAAAATATCACAGAATCTGTTTTATGAAAAAATATTTGAATAAATGCAATTTGATTAAATATTTATTTTGTGGTCATCCTTTATGTTGATGTGTGAATTTGTTTCTCACAAGGAATAGAGTTGGAACTTTCTTTAAAGAAACAGATTTTAGAATGACATACATACATGTCTTATATCAGAAGATAACAGTGATATATGAGCAATTGTGATTTTTACATGTCTTTCTGTATTACACCAAGTTGCTTCTATTCTATACCAATGTGTCTAAAACCCTACAGTGGAATATAACTTTTATTGTAAAAGATTTATTCTATTTTATTTTTTGGTTGTGCTGGGTCTTCATTGTCACGTGTGGGCTTTCTCTAGTTGTGGTGAGCAGGGTCTACTATCTAGTTTCTCTGTGAAAACCTCATATTGAGGTGGCTTCTCTTTTGGGGAACAAGGACTCTAGGCACATGGGCTCAGTAGTTGTGGTGCATTGGCTTCGTTGCTCTGTGGAGACATGTGGGATCTTCCCCTACCAGGAACTGAACCTATGTCCCCTGCGTATGCAGACAGATGCTTAACCACTAGACCAGCAGAGAACCTTGGACTATAACTTCCTATAATTCTTTTGAAGGCAGATATTCTTTACATTTGTCCACTGTAGCACTGAACACATGACCATGAATGCTGTATGTTGTCATTTTATGTTTGCCATCAGGGAGCCTGATAATATTTTTGATTTCAAGGCTCTCTGAAACTCATTCATTCAATACTTATTTATTGAGTTAGCACTGTATCACTAGGCAGTATTTTAGGGGCTACAACAAAAGTTGTACAGCAAAAGTAAAAATTCCTGCACTTCCCGAGTTGAAATTTTTGTGTGTGGGGGTAGCAAAAAGTGAAAGTGTTAGTCACTCAATCATGTCCAACTCTTTGAGGCCCCGTGGACTGTAGCCTGCCAGGGTGCTTTGTTCATGGGATTCCCTTGGCAAGAATACTCGAGTGGGTGGTCATTCCAGGGGTTGTCCCAACACAGGAATTGAACCTGGGTCTTCTGAAATGCAGGGTCTTTACTACCTGAGCTATCAGGGGATGGTGACAGGCAGTAAATCAAATAAGGACATAAGACATCTGAAACACCACATGGCAACAAGTATGGTGAATAGAAATGAAACAGGTGGGAATGGTGTTGAGGAGGCAGCTCACATAGACATTGGCAGAGAAATACTTCACACAGGGAAAGAAGACAAAGGCTTGGCAGGAGACATACATACATGTCTTATATCAGAAGATAACAGTGATATATGAGCAATTGTGATTTTTACATGTCTTTCTGTATTACACCAAGTTGCTTCTATTCTATACCAATGTGTCTAAAACCCTACAGTGGAATATAACTTTTATTGTAAAAGATTTATTCTATTTTATTTTTTGGTTGTGCTGGGTCTTCATTGTCACGTGTGGGCTTTCTCTAGTTGTGGTGAGCAGGGTCTACTATCTAGTTTCTCTGTGAAAACCTCATATTGAGGTGGCTTCTCTTTTGGGGAACAAGGACTCTAGGCACATGGGCTCAGTAGTTGTGGTGCATTGGCTTCGTTGCTCTGTGGAGACATGTGGGATCTTCCCCTACCAGGAACTGAACCTATGTCCCCTGCGTATGCAGACAGATGCTTAACCACTAGACCAGCAGAGAACCTTGGACTATAACTTCCTATAATTCTTTTGAAGGCAGATATTCTTTACATTTGTCCACTGTAGCACTGAACACATGACCATGAATGCTGTATGTTGTCATTTTATGTTTGCCATCAGGGAGCCTGATAATATTTTTGATTTCAAGGCTCTCTGAAACTCATTCATTCAATACTTATTTATTGAGTTAGCACTGTATCACTAGGCAGTATTTTAGGGGCTACAACAAAAGTTGTACAGCAAAAGTAAAAATTCCTGCACTTCCCGAGTTGAAATTTTTGTGTGTGGGGGTAGCAAAAAGTGAAAGTGTTAGTCACTCAATCATGTCCAACTCTTTGAGGCCCCGTGGACTGTAGCCTGCCAGGGTGCTTTGTTCATGGGATTCCCTTGGCAAGAATACTCGAGTGGGTGGTCATTCCAGGGGTTGTCCCAACACAGGAATTGAACCTGGGTCTTCTGAAATGCAGGGTCTTTACTACCTGAGCTATCAGGGGATGGTGACAGGCAGTAAATCAAATAAGGACATAAGACATCTGAAACACCACATGGCAACAAGTATGGTGAATAGAAATGAAACAGGTGGGAATGGTGTTGAGGAGGCAGCTCACATAGACATTGGCAGAGAAATACTTCACACAGGGAAAGAAGCAAGTACAAAAGGCTTGAGCAGGGAGCGTCCCTGGCAAGGAGCATCTGGATAACATCATGGGAACACGGTTAAGTGAGGGGTGAGAGGACTGGAGCTCAGGTCAGCAAAATCCCAATGAATAAGATTAGGCCTTCATGATCAGTGTAAATATATCAGGCTTCACTCTGAGTGACCTGGAAAGATGTGGGAAGATACTGAACTGATGAGTGACTTGATTTATCTTCTTTTTTTTTTTTCATCAGGTTTTCTTTGGCCATGGTGTCCAGGATAGACTGTAGGACAGAAATAGATCCTCAGAGAGATTGATTGGGAGTCTACTGTAATTGTCCAAAAGAGAGATAATCATAGCTTAAACTTGGGTAGCACCGGAGAAGGAGGTGAGAAGCGTAAGCAGTCAGGTGATATGTAATGCATGTTATTTGCAAAGCCTCTAGACACTGGAGTGGCAGTGTGAAGTGTCCAATGGGATATAAAAGTCTGGATTTCAGGAGAGAAGTACAAAGAGATGGTCTGCATTTTGGAATCAGCATGCAAAATGACATACAGGCTTGGGTGATAGTACCAAAGGAATGTAGTAGTCAAGATAAATGTCCAAGGCCTGAAACCTGGTGGACTCTAATAATAAGATGTCAGAGCAATGAAGACAAACGAGTAAAGGAGACAGAGAAGGAGCAGCCAGTGAAATACGAGGAACCAGTGAAGTAGAAGAGAATTTAGGGTTCTGGAAAACAGGAAGTGTTAAAGGAGAACAAACGTGAGATAAAAGCTGAGGTTTCTAATGATGACCTAGGATGGGTTTTCTTGGTGGCTCAGATGGTAAAGAATCTGCCTGCAATGTAGGAAACCCAGGTCTGATCCCCAGATCACGAAAATCCTCTAGAGAAGGGAATGGTTACCCATTTCAGTATTTTTACCTGGAGAATTCCATGAATAGAGGAGCCTGGCAGGCTACAGTCCATGCAGGTGCAAAGAGGCAGACACAGCTGAGTGACTCACATGTACAAGGAGTAATGGAAGGAAAAGGCCAATGACGAGCAAAGAGAGTGTCCCCTTCACCTCTATGGATGGTAGGACAAAAAGTATAAGACGAAAAGTCTGGTAGCTCTTAAGACAGTGAGGACTTGATTTTTAGTTATAGACAACTACTACCAGAATTGGCTTGGTGAAATCAACGATGAGTTATGAACTTCTACCTGCTATAGTGCGAGGGGGGGCTAGCAGTAGCTGCTGGGGCTGCCCATTCATTTTGATTTAAAAACATGCTATATATAAAAACCAAGATGCTGCTTCAATTTATGAACAATACACACAAGTTATGAGTGCCTAGACCACCTCTTGAAAGGGAGAAGTATGGCATTCCTCCCTAGGTTCAAGTCTTACTTGTGGTCATGGACTTCAGATGACCTCCTTTGTCTGGTCAATTCATTTAAGCTACAAAACCAAAACCAGCAGGGAAAGAAGACACAAAATAAGGCTTCTGAGGATGTAAACATGATTTCCAAAACTTTTACTGAGTGTTCCTGGGATGTTTGGTAGTTTAAGGATCTCAAGTCTGTTTTAAGAGATTATTTTTGGAATCATAATGCAAGCCTGAACTGTGGCTCAATGAATAAAAGTCAGAGCAAAGATGCAATGCATGCAAAATGACATACAGGCTTGGGTGATAGTACCAAAGGAATGTAGTAGTCAAGATAAATGTCCAAGGCCTGAAACCTGGTGGACTCTAATAATAAGATGTCAGAGCAATGAAGACAAACGAGTAAAGGAGACAGAGAAGGAGCAGCCAGTGAAATACGAGGAACCAGTGAAGTAGAAGAGAATTTAGGGTTCTGGAAAACAGGAAGTGTTAAAGGAGAACAAACGTGAGATAAAAGCTGAGGTTTCTAATGATGACCTAGGATGGGTTTTCTTGGTGGCTCAGATGGTAAAGAATCTGCCTGCAATGTAGGAAACCCAGGTCTGATCCCCAGATCACGAAAATCCTCTAGAGAAGGGAATGGTTACCCATTTCAGTATTTTTACCTGGAGAATTCCATGAATAGAGGAGCCTGGCAGGCTACAGTCCATGCAGGTGCAAAGAGGCAGACACAGCTGAGTGACTCACATGTACAAGGAGTAATGGAAGGAAAAGGCCAATGACGAGCAAAGAGAGTGTCCCCTTCACCTCTATGGATGGTAGGACAAAAAGTATAAGACGAAAAGTCTGGTAGCTCTTAAGACAGTGAGGACTTGATTTTTAGTTATAGACAACTACTACCAGAATTGGCTTGGTGAAATCAACGATGAGTTATGAACTTCTACCTGCTATAGTGCGAGGGGGGGCTAGCAGTAGCTGCTGGGGCTGCCCATTCATTTTGATTTAAAAACATGCTATATATAAAAACCAAGATGCTGCTTCAATTTATGAACAATACACACAAGTTATGAGTGCCTAGACCACCTCTTGAAAGGGAGAAGTATGGCATTCCTCCCTAGGTTCAAGTCTTACTTGTGGTCATGGACTTCAGATGACCTCCTTTGTCTGGTCAATTCATTTAAGCTACAAAACCAAAACCAGCAGGGAAAGAAGACACAAAATAAGGCTTCTGAGGATGTAAACATGATTTCCAAAACTTTTACTGAGTGTTCCTGGGATGTTTGGTAGTTTAAGGATCTCAAGTCTGTTTTAAGAGATTATTTTTGGAATCATAATGAATATAACTGTGGTCATTAAAAAATATTTTTGTGTCCTAGAAGATGCATTCATCTAAAGAGTATAAGAAACTCTTTCTTTTTTGTTTTAATATTATTCATCTTAAAGAATTGCATTTGCAGCAGAAATGAAATATTTAATTCTATACATTTTAACATACATATTTCAAATAAAGAATCTGGACTTTACTGTGTACGATACTCCCTCACTCTGATATGGCATCTCTGTTCTATTTAATTGTTTCCAATTAAATGAATTTCATGTGTTTGAGCAAACTATGGGATATGGTGAAGGACAGGGACACCTGACATGCTGTAGTCCACGGAGTGGCAAAGAGTCAGACATGACTTTGTGACTGAATAACAATTGCATTTTCAAAAAGTTTACACACATCAGATATGATATGCTACCTACATTTATAAGATATAATTCCTAATTTCAATTCTTTCTTCAATTTTAAAATTTAGTTGTGAAAACTCCTAATCTCCATCAACATTCCCAGTAAACAGAAGTAATTCTATGCTTACAGTAATATTGCTTTCAAATGTATCTTCCAAAATTTACTACTCAAAATGAAAAAAAAAAGTAAGGAAAGAATTTAAAGAATTCCCAGAAATTGCAACAGGGTCCACTTCTGTGCTGATGAATAGCTCCTTGAGGAAAGTCAGCTCTCTTATTAATATAACATCTGGCTTGCATCTTGCATAAATAAAAACACAAGAGCAGGATAGAAATAACGGAAAAGGGAAGAGGGAGGAAGGAATGTAGGTTTTTCTAGCATAATAATCTCTAACAGCCAAGAAATCTTATTAGAAGAAATGTCATCTCATGGGAGTCTAGTCACAAAAATTCCACAGGAGAAGGGAAAGCCTCATGGGACCACAACAAAAAAACAGTGAGTTAGGTAATTAAAAACAAAAAAAAAAAAAAAAAGAAAGAAAAACTGAGACAACATACATCGACTGAAGGACTCCATTCAGTCAAAACGGTGATTATCAATGGCTTCTTCAGGGGCTATTTATGAGTTTAACCATAGACATTCCATGGGTTGGTTAATGGGTTTTAAAAAGCACTCCACTGTTTTCATCTGTGTGATTGGATTTCTGGTTGTTTTTTTTTCCCCCTTTTGTGCATTGTCAGTCTGGAAGAGAACACACCTAATGAAAGACATAAACAGAAGCTAATTCTCATTCCACTACATGGATGACTGGAATGATTCCTCCTCTATAGGAAACAGCATTTCTGACAATTTTGTTCAAGGTCAGCTTAATATTAACGTTGAACGTTACTAGCTTTTCAAGTTAATCTTGCTTGATTTTTCCAGATCTGGAAACTGAAGCAATGAATTGAAATTAAGTAGTAACACTGACTAGTGTCAAGTAGTAAAAAAAAAATCAAATGATAAGATAGTACAAAAAATAAATAAATAAAAATGAGGCTGAGGGCTTTTGGTGGTGCTTACTCTTGTGTTAGAACTCAGCTACCCACAGTACATCAAGGTGTTACCTGCATGCCTGGTGTTACCTTTTAAATATGCTGCTCCATAGTATCTAGGAAAAGTGAACGCAAAAGTAAAGTCAGTTTCTAGTTTCTATGTTGCTTAGCGAAATTTCAGACTCTGGAGACATAAATTGGGCACTTATTAGAGCCACACACCTAAGTCTATATAACAAGATAGAAGAGCAAATATCAGGAAAGTGTAAATCATTAACAATGTAAAGTAGAATCAATGACACAAAATATGTATTTCTTTAGGTTTCCTAAAATCAGATTCATTGGTGTTTATGCTGATGAATTGTTTTATCTGCCTCCTCATATTAATCGGTTTTATTTTATTTATGACTTGATAAGTACTTTCATAAAATAGAAGATCACTTGGTATTTTCAGTAACATTTGACAATAAATATTGCACTTTCCAACTATATGTGCCAATTTAGCTAATAATTTGCCTTGGGAATGCATAACTTTCCACTTACTATTTCATCTTTTTTTGCGGGGAGGGGGGTGGGTTGGGGAGACAGAGGGGTGGGCAGGCCACTTCTATTGGTCTTTCATTTATCTATTTTCACCCATCTTTGTTGTTTGGCCCATGTGGGCCTCCCATCGTGGTGGCCTCTCTCGTCACAGAGCACTGGCTCTGAGCGCATGTGCTCCAGAGCTCTGGCTCAGTAACTGGACACATCAGTCCAGCCGCTCTGCAGCACGTGGGATCTTCCCAGGCCAGGGATCGAACTGGCACCCCTTGCACTGCAAGGTAGTGTCCTTACCCACTGCACCACCAGGGAAGCCCTCCACTTACTATTTCTGTTTCTAAGAATTTTTCCTGATTGAGTAACGATGCAGAAATACAAGTAAGGAAGAGTGTTTCTTTTGCCCTTTTTTTTTTTTTTTTTTACAATACTGAAGATTGTAAACAAAACAAGTATATATTTTTAAATTTTAGCATTTGAATCTTATTGGAGTATAGTTGATTTGCAATGTTGTGTTAGTTTCAGGTGCACAGCAAAGTGATTCAGTTACATATAAACATGTATATTCATTCATTTTTTAGGTTCTTACAGGTTATCACAGAATACTGGGTAGAGTTCTCTGTACTGTACAACAGGTCCCCACAGTCATCTGTCTTTTATATAGAAATGTGTGTGTGTCCTTCCCAACCTGCTGATTTACCCCTCCCCCTGATGCTTCCCCTTTAGTAACCATAAGATTGTTTTCGATATTTCCAAGTCTGCTTCTGTTTTGTTAATCAGTTCATTTGATGCTTCCCCTTTAGTAACCATAAGATTGTTTTCGATATTTCCCCCTGATGCTTCCCCTTTAGTAACCATAAGATTGTTTTCGATATTTCCAAGTCTGCTTCTGTTTTGTTAATCAGTTCATTTGTATCTTTTAAAAAATTAGATTTCACATATGAATCATATTTGTTTTTGACTTGTTTCACTTAGTATGATAATCTCTACATCCATCCATGTTGATGTAAGTGGCATTATTTCATTCTTTATGGCTTACTAGTACGCCACTGTATATATACCATATCTTTCCATTACTCTGTTGATGGGCATTTAGATTACTTTCACATCTTCCTTGTTGTAAATAGTCAGGCAGTGAACATTGGTGTGCATGCATCCTTTCAAATTCTGGTTTGCTCCTGATACATGCCCAGAAGTGGGATCACTGAATGATATAATAGCTCTATTTTTATTTTTAAAGAAACTTCCATACTGATGTCCATAGTGATGATTATGTTATTGTTATTAGGAACCTAAAATTTCAATATAAGGCAAAAGAACATATTACAAGATTAAAATGAAGTAAAACCTAGTTAATCCTAAATCCAAATTGGAAATAATAGTATAAATCTAGGATATATTTTTATGTGTTTTTTTTCATATCTCTGTACACTAAAAACAACATGGAAGTAATGGTCAATTGACAGCAAGGAATGCCTTGTTGAATCCAGATTGCAATGTTTAAATGTTATTTATCTCTGCAAGGAAAAGGGTCACCGTGGCAAACAGCTGATTCCAGGTCTGGAACATGAAATGGTCAAGATGGACCAGGAATAGCTCTTCACAGAAAATAAAAAAGGATACTCTAGGTTGTGTCAAGAGCGATTGGGAACTGACCTGAAAGAGTCCCCCATTCCTAATCTCGTCCCCAGTTAAATGGTTGAAAATTTGGGAACAATAGCCTCACAAAAAAAACTGCAGTAACTTGAAAAGATAATGCCTATATTTAAATATACAAACTAAACAAAACACTTCCTAGACAACCATTAGAGAAGTGAGGAATCACAGTTTGAAAACTGGTAAATAAATAGAAAGAATTTATCTTCTTTTATATGTGAACTGTCTTCAGAGAAATCATTATGAGAAAGTCTTGGCTATCAAAATCAATCTAGTTAATCACTGCAGAAATGATAATGAAATTAGAGTGTAACCATTATGCTCCAAAAGAAGGCTGTGCATTCATTTTCTCCTTTGAGAACACCAAAATCACAATAATTGCTGAACAATCATGGACAGGAGACTGTTGGATCCCACCACAGAAAGATCTGCTACGTCCAAGAGCAAAGGAGAAGCTGCACAAGATAGTAGGAAGGATGCAGTAGCATTTAAAATCAAACCTCATACCCAGCAAAGATGCTCAGAGGGTGCAAACAAAACCTTGTTCTCACCAAGACCCAGGGAAAGGACTTGTTGTAAATAGTCAGGCAGTGAACATTGGTGTGCATGCATCCTTTCAAATTCTGGTTTGCTCCTGATACATGCCCAGAAGTGGGATCACTGAATGATATAATAGCTCTATTTTTATTTTTAAAGAAACTTCCATACTGATGTCCATAGTGATGATTATGTTATTGTTATTAGGAACCTAAAATTTCAATATAAGGCAAAAGAACATATTACAAGATTAAAATGAAGTAAAACCTAGTTAATCCTAAATCCAAATTGGAAATAATAGTATAAATCTAGGATATATTTTTATGTGTTTTTTTTCATATCTCTGTACACTAAAAACAACATGGAAGTAATGGTCAATTGACAGCAAGGAATGCCTTGTTGAATCCAGATTGCAATGTTTAAATGTTATTTATCTCTGCAAGGAAAAGGGTCACCGTGGCAAACAGCTGATTCCAGGTCTGGAACATGAAATGGTCAAGATGGACCAGGAATAGCTCTTCACAGAAAATAAAAAAGGATACTCTAGGTTGTGTCAAGAGCGATTGGGAACTGACCTGAAAGAGTCCCCCATTCCTAATCTCGTCCCCAGTTAAATGGTTGAAAATTTGGGAACAATAGACTAAAAAAAAAAAACTGCAGTAACTTGAAAAGATAATGCCTATATTTAAATATACAAACTAAACAAAACACTTCCTAGACAACCATTAGAGAAGTGAGGAATCACAGTTTGAAAACTGGTAAATAAATAGAAAGAATTTATCTTCTTTTATATGTGAACTGTCTTCAGAGAAATCATTATGAGAAAGTCTTGGCTATCAAAATCAATCTAGTTAATCACTGCAGAAATGATAATGAAATTAGAGTGTAACCATTATGCTCCAAAAGAAGGCTGTGCATTCATTTTCTCCTTTGAGAACACCAAAATCACAATAATTGCTGAACAATCATGGACAGGAGACTGTTGGATCCCACCACAGAAAGATCTGCTACGTCCAAGAGCAAAGGAGAAGCTGCACAAGATAGTAGGAAGGATGCAGTAGCATTTAAAATCAAACCTCATACCCAGCAAAGATGCTCAGAGGGTGCAAACAAAACCTTGTTCTCACCAAGACCCAGGGAAAGGAGCAGTGGCCCCCACAAGGGACTGAGCCAGATCTGATTTTGACTGTTTGAATGTCCATGGGATCACAAATAGCCAGACATAACTGAGTGAGTGAACAGTAACAACAACGATCATGAGTGGCTGTCCAAACCATTAGGTAAAATGTGGATGTAAATCTTGCTTTTGTTTTTCCCTATGCATTTGTTAAACTGAAGTATAGTTAATTTACAATGTTGTGTTAGTTTCAAGTGTTAGTTTCAAGTTATATGCATACATTTATTTTATTTTAAACTCGTTTTCTTATAAAGATTATCACAGAATATTGGGTAGACTTCTCTATGCTATATGGTAGTGCATATTAGGAAAACAGTGCAGAGGCTCCTTAAAAAACTAAAAATAGAATTATCACATGCCCCGTAAGTCCCACTCCTGAGCATATTTTCAGAAAAACCATAATTTGAAAGGATACATGCACCCCAATATACACTGTAGCACTACTTACAATAACCAAGGTTATTAGGTGGAAACAACCTCATGTTCATTGACAGATAAATGGATAAACAAGATATGATGTATATACAATGGAATATTAGTCATCCATAAAAAATAAAATAATGACATTTGAAGCAACATGGATGCACCTAGAGATTATCATAGTAAGTGAAATAAGTCGGAGATAAACATGTATATGTTAGCACTCAAATATTTTAGGAAATGAACTAATCACAGAAATGAATAATGAAAGAATTTATCTTCTTTTATATGTGAACTGTATTCAGAGATATCATTATGAGAAAGTCTTGGCTATCAAAATCAATCTAGTTAATCACTGCAGAAATGATGGTGAAATTAGAGTGTAACCATTATGCTAAAAGAAGGCTGTGCATTCATTTTCTCCTTTGAGAACACCAAAATCACAATAATTGCTGAACAATCATGGACAGGAGACTGTTGGATCCCACCACAGAAAGATCTGCTACGTCCAAGAGCAAAGGAGAAGCTGCACAAGATAGTAGGAAGGATGCAGTAGCATTTAAAATCAAACCTCATACCCAGCAAAGATGCTCAGAGGGTGCAAACAAAACCTTGTTCTCACCAAGACCCAGGGAAAGGAGCAGTGGCCCCCACAAGGGACTGAGCCAGATCTGATTTTGACTGTTTGAATGTCCATGGGATCACAAATAGCCAGACATAACTGAGTGAGTGAACAGTAACAACAACGATCATGAGTGGCTGTCCAAACCATTAGGTAAAATGTGGATGTAAATCTTGCTTTTGTTTTTCCCTATGCATTTGTTAAACTGAAGTATAGTTAATTTACAATGTTGTGTTAGTTTCAAGTGTTAGTTTCAAGTTATATGCATACATTTATTTTATTTTAAACTCGTTTTCTTATAAAGATTATCACAGAATATTGGGTAGACTTCTCTATGCTATATGGTAGTGCATATTAGGAAAACAGTGCAGAGGCTCCTTAAAAAACTAAAAATAGAATTATCACATGCCCCGTAAGTCCCACTCCTGAGCATATTTTCAGAAAAACCATAATTTGAAAGGATACATGCACCCCAATATACACTGTAGCACTACTTACAATAACCAAGGTTATTAGGTGGAAACAACCTCATGTTCATTGACAGATAAATGGATAAACAAGATATGATGTATATACAATGGAATATTAGTCATCCATAAAAAATAAAATAATGACATTTGAAGCAACATGGATGCACCTAGAGATTATCATAGTAAGTGAAATAAGTCGGAGATAAACATGTATATGTTAGCACTCATATGAAATCTAATTTTAGAAAAAGATACAAATGAACTTAATTACAAAATGGAAGCTGACTTACAGATATCAAAAACAAACTTGTGGTTATCAAAGGGGAAACATCAGGGAGAGAGATATCAGGAGATTGAAATGAACACATGCACATTACCGTGTATAAGATAGATGACCAGTGGGAACATATTTCCATAGTGGCTGCAATTTACATTTCTACCAGTCATGTAAGAGGGTATCCTTGTCTTCACACCCTCTCCAGCATTTATTAGATGGAATTTTTTATAATGGATGAATCAAGTTTACCAGACCTGATCCCACTGATGAATTTAAATCTTTAAAAAAAAGTCTTTGAGAGGTGTGTGGAGAAAATATTAAACACACACACACACGCACAAATTCAAACAGTAAAATACAGAGCTTGGGAATTCTATAAGATAAAACCCTCTGTCTTCAAATAATAAATTTCAAGAAGGAAAAAGAAAGGCAGAAACTGATAGAAACTGAAAGCAACTCATGAGACATACTAACCAAATGCCATGTGAGGAATTTTTTTAATTTGTTTTATCCCACTTCAAAAGTATAAACTGTGTAAACAATTATGTGAAAATTTTTATAAGATACTTTTGGAAATCTGAACACAGACTGGGTATCTGAGGATGTTATAAGTTTATTGGCAGTGATTTCAGGTGTGAAAATAATATCATGTTTATGCTTAAAAAAGAATCACTCATCTTTCTATAGATATTTTCCTAAATGTTTACAGATGAAGTGATATGGTGTTTTACATTTGCCTCTAAATATTCTGGGGAGGGTGGGGGGTATAAATAAAAGAGCATTGACAATGTGTTGTAAGTTATTGAAACACGATGACTGGAATTATTGTTTGTGATTTTCCCCTTAAAGTATGAAACCCAGGGCAGATTTTAAAATTGTGACTTTTTCTTGAATTATGTATCTCCATAGTACAGAGACTCTTAGGGATTATTTGACTTGTGATTGTGTTACTGGTATCTCTATTTCCTTTTCATAATTTGAGAGTTTTTAATGGCAGCCAAGAAAATATTGACCATGCTAATGGCCTCCAAGAATCAGAATCTGTAATTAAAAGAAATCATTAATGCTAGCCACAGAAATGGATTTTTAGAAGCAAGCTTGAATTTGAGATCAACCAAAATTTCCATTTAGTAAATATTTTTTTAAATGTATCCATCTTTGTGCATCCAGTGGTCTGCATCTTAAATTATGCTTATAAATGGTGTGCCTTCTCTTCATGGATCACAAGTAAATAAATATGAGTCAGCTTATTTTAAGCAGTGAACCAAATTTTGTGGAATAACCATACTCATTTTTCCCTTCCCTTAATGTAGAACAATTGAAAGGGATTTGGTTTCAATTCTCCTGCAGGTTAACCCCTTCCTATTGCTGCTGACTAGATCCAGAGTCTAAGGACAAGGGTGATTGTCATTATTCCAGCTATTTTCAGCATCGTTGGAAATTTTGGACCTTCTGTTTAAGATTGCATCTCTTAAAACAACTACAGCCCCCTGCCTCTCATCAACTACCATATGCATTTGCTTTCCCACCTTGGTAATGTGTGGCAAGCTCTTAAAAATTAACTTGTGTTTTACCCAAATGGCATGCATATACACTAAAGCATATCTAAAAGTACCAAAGGAATTTTAACAAAACCCAATGGCTTTTCTCCCCATACTCCATATGAATAAGTGCTCACCCAACAAAGACCACTGGACCACTTAAACCACAAGGAATGCACTTGTGGTTTAAAGAATTGGATTATTTATTGTACTGAGGGAAATGCCACACCATGGGGATTTAGGGGAAGTCCCAGAAAGAAGGTGCTAATTAAACTTATAGTATTTGAGCTTGTGTCAGGTAATTTGAGGGAAAGTTTAAGGACGTGGGTCTTGGATCTGAATTGCAGGCTATCTGGGAGCATGGGCAAGTCTATGACTATCATCATAAATTTTATCTTGGAGAAGGGGAGACTAGAGTGAGGCTAAAGCTGATTGATAAAGAGACAGCAGTGACTCATATTAAGCAGGGAGGGGGATGTTTGATCACTTTGTGGCTTGAACAATGCTCATGTCTTGTGTATGTTCAGATGTGATTATAAAGAGGTTTTGTTTATGTTTGAATCCATTATAAGCACAGAAAATCCAGGCTTGGTCTCTGAATCAGGAAGATCCCCTGAAGAAGGAAGTGGAAACTCACTCCAGTATTCTGGCCTGAAAGATCCCATGGACAGAGGAGCCTGATGGGGTTGCAAGAGTCAGATCTGATTGAGCAATTAAACTAACGGAAGTAAATATTTGGGAACTTATATTATGAAAATATCCTTTAAGCAACCTTGGCACGCACTAGATATTTTGAGTAGAGACTACACAGTTGTCATTTCCTTCAGCATTTTAGAGTCAATAACCAGCCAATAACCATCCAATAACCAGTCAATAACCAGAATGATGACTACAATAAAGAAACATCATCGTATATATTGAAGATGGAAGGAAGCTCAAAGCCATTATCTGGGGCTGGGAACCCTTTCTGTAGGAACAGCATTAATACATCCATTTCACAGATTAACTAATAGAGGTACAAGGAGGTTAAATGCTTTACCCAAGGTCATACAGCTCTTAAGATATGGCCAAAGAACTGACACTTAGATCTCAAATGCACACTATAAAAGATGGATAAATTAAGTAGAATTAAATAAGGTCAGACATTATTAAGAACATTAATGTGGACCCAGGAAACATCAAAGATATTCATCAAGAATTCAGACTAGGCGCTTCCCTGGTGATCCAGCGGTTGAGAATCCACCTTGCAATGCAGGGGACACAGGTTCAATTCCTGGTTGGGGAAGTAAAATTCTACATGTCATGGAGCAATTAAGTCAGCGTGCCACAACCAGAGTCAGTGTGCTGCAACCAAAGATCCTGCATGCTGCAGCTAAGACAAACACAGCCAAATTATATATTAAAAAAAAAAAGAATTCAGACTGTTCTCCAAAAAATATGAAGCCAGGCCACAGTGCCACTCTGTGCCCAGCACAAGACCTGGAAACACAGAACAAACACTATCTTCAGGAGGCTCCCAGTCTCATCGAGATGACCGGACAAATAATTATCACTCACATTTGAAAAGTCAGTGCCTTGAGCCTCTTTCCAACCACTGATACCAGCAATAGCTTCAACTAAATTATGAGCCTCAAATATGAAAGGAAGCACACATTTCCTCCAATAAAGTGAGGACTAATTTCCGCAAGCCCAGAGGGACAGCAGTCCTGATTTATGACTTGGAGCTGCTGACATCTGTAGGTTGCCCTGTGGTTCCAAAGACAGGATGTTTGAGACAAACTATTGGAGGACAAAGGGAATGACAAGTGCCCAGCAAAGTGAGAAACCACCTTCTTGAGAATGAAGAAATGAGGCAGGCAGATCCACATAATCAATGGATCAGTTTATCATCAGTAACTGACGATTCAGAAGCATTAGCCACTGCACTGCCCACCACCAATGGGTAACTGGGATAGGTTTATAGTGTTTGGGGTGGGAGGTCCTTGGAAACAGTGCACTCTTAAATCAAGATTGATGAATGGGTAAGTAATCTTGTAGATGCTGGGAATATGTCAGAGAGGGTTTTCATCATTGTGTTGGGACTCATAGACTTGTGGCCCATAAGTACAAAGCCCTCGATGACAGGTTAAATGCTTTACCCAAGGTCATACAGCTCTTAAGATATGGCCAAAGAACTGACACTTAGATCTCAAATGCACACTATAAAAGATGGATAAATTAAGTAGAATTAAATAAGGTCAGACATTATTAAGAACATTAATGTGGACCCAGGAAACATCAAAGATATTCATCAAGAATTCAGACTAGGCGCTTCCCTGGTGATCCAGCGGTTGAGAATCCACCTTGCAATGCAGGGGACACAGGTTCAATTCCTGGTTGGGGAAGTAAAATTCTACATGTCATGGAGCAATTAAGTCAGCGTGCCACAACCAGAGTCAGTGTGCTGCAACCAAAGATCCTGCATGCTGCAGCTAAGACAAACACAGCCAAATTATATATTAAAAAAAAAAAGAATTCAGACTGTTCTCCAAAAAATATGAAGCCAGGCCACAGTGCCACTCTGTGCCCAGCACAAGACCTGGAAACACAGAACAAACACTATCTTCAGGAGGCTCCCAGTCTCATCGAGATGACCGGACAAATAATTATCACTCACATTTGAAAAGTCAGTGCCTTGAGCCTCTTTCCAACCACTGATACCAGCAATAGCTTCAACTAAATTATGAGCCTCAAATATGAAAGGAAGCACACATTTCCTCCAATAAAGTGAGGACTAATTTCCGCAAGCCCAGAGGGACAGCAGTCCTGATTTATGACTTGGAGCTGCTGACATCTGTAGGTTGCCCTGTGGTTCCAAAGACAGGATGTTTGAGACAAACTATTGGAGGACAAAGGGAATGACAAGTGCCCAGCAAAGTGAGAAACCACCTTCTTGAGAATGAAGAAATGAGGCAGGCAGATCCACATAATCAATGGATCAGTTTATCATCAGTAACTGACGATTCAGAAGCATTAGCCACTGCACTGCCCACCACCAATGGGTAACTGGGATAGGTTTATAGTGTTTGGGGGTGGGGAGGTCCTTGGAAACAGTGCACTCTTAAATCAAGATTGATGAATGGGTAAGTAATCTTGTAGATGCTGGGAATATGTCAGAGAGGGTTTTCATCATTGTGTTGGGACTAACAAAGCATAGAGCTACCTGGCCCTAATGGTTACTAGACAATGTCTATTAAGTACAAAGCCCTCGATGACAGAGAAGTGACGCACTACATGGTATAGTCCTGGATAGGGTCATTAGGAAGACAGGAGAAGCTATAAGGACCCAAGACGGTGCCAGTGACTCTAACAGCTGAACACAAACATTACACTGAAGTTACCTGGAAGGCTGATTCTTTCTCCATGTCCTCCATAGGAGATGGAACTGGATTATAGGACCTTAACTTCACCCACTAAATGCTGGTGCCAAGGGATATGCCCTTCACCCCACAGCTTACCCGGGTTTCAATCCCCTGCTTAGATGGCAGAGCAAATTCAGCTTCCTTTAGCACCTGCAGCCTGCACTGTAAAATGCTCTCTCTCTCTCTTCACTTCTGGTTTCATGTTTTTTTCATTGTCTCCACCAGAAGTGACTCATGATTCATACAAATTCAAAATCCTCGTAGCTCTATGGGCAGGGAGGGAACTCGGCTGAGTGAGTTCAATTGTTTCATAGGGAATTTTGTACATTAGAAAAATCATTGCTGAAGAATGGGCTCTGGATCCCTCACATCCAGGTGTTTCAAGGAAGGCAGACAGACAGGGGTGGAAGAAATTCTGGTGGAAAGGTCTACGGTTAGACATGGCAGCTCGCAGGCCCAGTCCTGACCCCTGGATCACTGCCTTTTGTAGCTCAGGACATTCCCACCCACCCAATGCCAAGCAGTCCCACCTTGGGGAAGCAGAGAACCAATAGCTGACAACCCCTTCTCTTCCCAACCCCAGTTACCATAGTACAAAAGCAAGGGCGACCTTGAAGAATGACCTTAGGAAGTTTGGTTTTAGATAAGAGAAAAAGAACGTCCTCATCCCAACAAACTGTCTCCAGCTTCTCGTCTAAGTGTCTTGAGAGAGGCATCTAGGATCACTTTCACCAACTTCCCTTTTTGCTAGGATGGACCTCTTACCTTCCTGTGTGTAAGAACAGCCACTGCACTGCCCACCACCAATGGGTAACTGGGATAGGTTTATAGTGTTTGGGGGTGGGGAGGTCCTTGGAAACAGTGCACTCTTAAATCAAGATTGATGAATGGGTAAGTAATCTTGTAGATGCTGGGAATATGTCAGAGAGGGTTTTCATCATTGTGTTGGGACTAACAAAGCATAGAGCTACCTGGCCCTAATGGTTACTAGACAATGTCTATTAAGTACAAAGCCCTCGATGACAGAGAAGTGACGCACTACATGGTATAGTCCTGGATAGGGTCATTAGGAAGACAGGAGAAGCTATAAGGACCCAAGACGGTGCCAGTGACTCTAACAGCTGAACACAAACATTACACTGAAGTTACCTGGAAGGCTGATTCTTTCTCCATGTCCTCCATAGGAGATGGAACTGGATTATAGGACCTTAACTTCACCCACTAAATGCTGGTGCCAAGGGATATGCCCTTCACCCCACAGCTTACCCGGGTTTCAATCCCCTGCTTAGATGGCAGAGCAAATTCAGCTTCCTTTAGCACCTGCAGCCTGCACTGTAAAATGCTCTCTCTCTCTCTTCACTTCTGGTTTCATGTTTTTTTCATTGTCTCCACCAGAAGTGACTCATGATTCATACAAATTCAAAATCCTCGTAGCTCTATGGGCAGGGAGGGAACTCGGCTGAGTGAGTTCAATTGTTTCATAGGGAATTTTGTACATTAGAAAAATCATTGCTGAAGAATGGGCTCTGGATCCCTCACATCCAGGTGTTTCAAGGAAGGCAGACAGACAGGGGTGGAAGAAATTCTGGTGGAAAGGTCTACGGTTAGACATGGCAGCTCGCAGGCCCAGTCCTGACCCCTGGATCACTGCCTTTTGTAGCTCAGGACATTCCCACCCACCCAATGCCAAGCAGTCCCACCTTGGGGAAGCAGAGAACCAATAGCTGACAACCCCTTCTCTTCCCAACCCCAGTTACCATAGTACAAAAGCAAGGGCGACCTTGAAGAATGACCTTAGGAAGTTTGGTTTTAGATAAGAGAAAAAGAACGTCCTCATCCCAACAAACTGTCTCCAGCTTCTCGTCTAAGTGTCTTGAGAGAGGCATCTAGGATCACTTTCACCAACTTCCCTTTTTGCTAGGATGGACCTCTTACCTTCCTGTGTGTAAGAACAGATATAAGCTGGAACAGAGGTAGAGGAAGCTGACAGACTAAAGCTTCCTGGGCTTAGATAGGCATCCCCTGGAGTGGCTTTGTCATGGGGTGAGGTTCTTTGGTGCCCTCCAAGCAGTGAAACAAGGTCCAGGGGAGTCTGAGAGGTTTCTGGATCAGAAGAGAGTCAAAGAGCCTTCATATAACTAAATGAGGGCTCCTGCCAATGCCTTTATAGTACATTTTATGATTAAAAAAAAAAAAAAACAAGCTCTTCTTCAGGGAGCATGAGATTATATTCTTACCACATAGGTTAAAGCAGACAATTCTCTTTATGCAGGTGAAGAGTAAACTGATAACTGACAAATATATAACATTGACAATGATAACAACAAAAGACAAGTCGGACTCACATTTCTCCAGTGCTGGATTCCTAGGAGATGATGGTCTTCTCTTCCCGCTTCTGTCCTGAAAAAATAAAAAATAAAGTTCTGACTACAGATTAAGAGAGATCTTGTGAGTTCTGCAAGAGTAAGATCCTAGAAAATGAACATCAAAGTCCAGACGCATAAGAAAGAGACTGTCTAGCTTCAGTCTCCCTGCTAGGAGATCTGGAACAAAGGGTCAGCTGCAGTCTCCTAAGACTGTTCCCTCGGGGAAACACTTCACTGTACTCCAAGCCTCATACTTGAGCATTCAAGTCTAGCGTTTCTTCCCCACTCTGCTGAGCACGACTGGCTTCCACAGGTGTTCTGAATTCCACTCCCCAGTAGTCTCGCGAGAGCTGCATCCTATTGGCCCTCCCCGGAAGGAAAGAGCAAAAGAAAAGAAATATTTCCAATTTGCTTCTTTTTTGTTTATTTTTAAAGTGTGAACTATTTTTTTTAAATGTATGCATTTGTTTTATTTGGCTGTCCTGGGTCTTCCTTGCTGTTCCCAGGCTTTCTCTAATTGTGGCCACTGAGAGCTAGTCTTTGTTGAGGTGCTGGGGCTTCTCACTGAAGTGGCTTCCCTTATTGTGGAGCATGGAGTCTAGATATACAGGCTTCAGTAGCTGAGGATTGTGGGCTCTGCCTCCTTCAAGCACTGCAGAGCGGGAAACATACCCTTTACTGTAGCTTTAATTTGAAAAAGCTTTGAATCTGATAGGAAATCACCTATGCCTGATTGGCAAGGCTCTGAGGTAAAGGAAAGAAGAGAGAAAGGGAAAGAGACTCTTCAGGAAAAACAAAATACAAATACAGCCTACCGAAGTACATTACAGACTCTGAAACAGTCCCTTGCTGTCTTCAAAATGAGGGAAGTCAACAACATTCAAAATCAGAGAGGAGCCCTGCTGCCCCACCAGAACGGAACAAAGCCAGCGACTTCCAATTACAATCCTCATCATTTAGACTGTAAAAAGTAGTGGATAAAAGTGCTACATTTCAGAAGAAATCAAGAGACAGAAAGAAATGGTTAAGAACAAGCAGCAAGAAAGAGCAAAGTGGAGCTTAACAAAGGAAGGAAGCCAGAGTGGGAAGAAATCTTTGGGGAGGTTCAAATACAGTCCTCACTGTACTCAGAATCAGTTTGGTGTACCCTTTCTCTCACCAGAGTCATGAAGGATAATATTCCTGAGAAGGAGGAAGAGTACAAGCTATACTCAAAGCCTCATACCTGAGCATCCAAGTCTAGCGTTTCTTCCCCTCTGCTGAGCACGACCGGCTTCTACAGGTGTTCTGAATCCCACTCCCCAGTAGTCTCGCGAGAGCTGCATCCTTTCAGCCCTCCCCAGAAGGAAAGAACAAAAGAAAAGGAGTATTTCCAGTTTGCTTGTTTTTGTTTGTTTTTAAAGTGTGAACTATTTTTTTAATGTATGTATTTGTTTTATTTTGGCTGTTCTGGGTCTTCCTTGCTGTTCCCAGGCTTTCTCTAGTTATAGCCGCTGGGAGCTAGTCTTTGTTGAGGTGCTGGGGTTTCTCACTGACGTGGCTTCTCTTGCTGTGGAACATGGACTCTAGGTGTACGGGCTTCAGTAGTTGAGGCTGGTGGGCTCCAGAGCCCAGGCTCAGTAGTTGTGACACACAGGTAGTTGCCCCGAGTTATGTGGGATCTTCTCAGACGAGGGACTGAACCCATGTCACCTGCATTGGCAGGCAGGTTCTTTACCACTGGACCACCATAGAAGGCCCCAGTTTGCTTTTCTAACATAGTTTATTGTTTCTCCTTTGATCCATTTACATCTAAAGGAGAAATTCTTTTGATTATAAAGGCTGGCTACTTGCCTTTTTTTAAAAAATTGTCATGTATTAAATGATGTTAAAATTTAAAACGTCCTTTCTATTTTGTTTCATCAACATGAAATGTCAAGACTCTGATAGTCATTATATTGAAATCCTATCTGATAGTTTTAATCAACTCTAGAAATCTTGAAATGTGTATCTTTTCCTCACTTGTCATCCAATGACAAATTATTAAATAATAATAATGATAACAAACTTGTAGTCTAATGCCAAAAATCAGCTCCAAATGAATCAAGACCTAAACACAAAAGCTAAAACTATAAAACTTCTAACATGCAGGAGGAAACTTGCCTACCTGTGGCAGGCGGCCTATTGCATGAGCCCTAGTGGGAATTCCCTGGAGGTCCAGTGGTTAGGACTCTGCTTCTGGTACAGAGGTATTGGATTTGATCCCTGGTTGGGAAACGAAGATCCCGCAAGCTATTTATCACAGCCAAAAAAAGAAAAGAAGGACAAACAAACAAAAAAATGACTTCCTGTTATTTCAACCCATCTGTAGCCTCCTGGGCTTGATCATGAACTGGGTTGACTGACTCTCCACTGAACAGAATGAGGCAGAAGTGCTAGGATATCACTTGCAAAATTAGACTGTGACACAAATGACTGTGTGTATGACTGTAAAGTCTGAACAAGCTCTATGGATTGTGCCAGTGTTGGTTCCTTGAGATGCTGGCCTCGGGGGAAGGGACGGGGAAGGAGTGCATGAGATATCTCTATACATGGCTTTGCAGCCTTCTGTGAATCTGTAATTGTTTCTAATTACAAAATAAAAGTGGTTTTTTTTAAGGTGAGTTTATCTCAAGGAGTTGCCTGGTGATCCAGCGGTTAGGACTCAGTGCTTTTACTGCCAGGGCCTGGGTTCGATCCCTGGTCAGGGAACTAAGACCCTGCAAGCCAGGCAGCATGGCAAAAAAATAAAGTGCATGCCTGCATGCTAAATCACTTCTAAAAAAGAATGTGGCTTCATTCTTGCTCCAGTGCACCCCATCCTTTGCTCAGGAAAAGGCGGCTGCCATGCTGGAAGCTGCCCTGTGAGAGAGGCATTGTAAGAACTGACAGCAAACAGCCAGGGAGGAAATGAGGACCTCAGGCCAACAACCCAAGGAACTGAATCCTGCAGGAAATCCGGGCTCAGTCCCTGAGTCAGGAAGATCCCCTAGAGAAGGAAGTGCTAACCCACTCCAGTATTCTTGCCTGAAAAATCCCATGGACAGAGGAGCCTGGTGGGCTATAGTTCATGGGGTCCCAAGAGTCAGATACGACTGAGCAATTAAACTAATGGAAGTAAATGTTTTGGAAATTTTGCATTATGAAAATATCCTTTAAGCTACGTTGACATAGGCTAGATATTTTGAGTATAGAAGGCACAGTTGTAATTTCCTTCAGCATTGTAGAGTCATGATTTCATTGTTTTATTGTTCTTTTTGTTGCTATTGAGGAGTCCAAAGTCATTCAATGTCTTGGTTCTTTTTAAACGATTTTAGGTTTCTTTCTAGAAAATCACAGAATATAATAATAAAGAGAAACTGAAAAAGTGAGAATTACCAAAATGTGACACAGAAATACAAGATGAGCAAAGGCTATTAAATAAAACACACTGATAGACTTCCTCCACGCAGGATTTCCACAAACCTTCCATTTGTTTAAAAAAAACAAACAAAAAAAGGATCATCTGCAAAAGTGCAACAAAAGCAAAGTCCAATAAAATGAGGTCTGCCTGTACTTTGAGGTGTAGATTGTATGATACATAGTTTCCAAATATTCATCAGAATTTTCTCAGTCTAAGAAATTTAAGAATAATTAAGAATGGTGATGACATTTTAACCCATGTAGATCACTCATATAGCTATACCTTCCTATGTGGTCCTAAACATGAACTTGACAAGAAATTCGTCCACTACTCATAGTATTGCCCTTACTTCTCAGGACAGAACAACAGCCCAAAAGGGACCTCACTCTCTTTGTCAAATGGCCTCACTATATCTGGTTGCAGTGCCTGAGAGTTATCCTCTATAAGTGGCTCAAAGTGCCTCCCTTTCTCAGCCAGTTCACGCAGGCCATGGACTGCCAAACAATTACTCAACTGATTAATCTGTCTCACAAGTACAGACCAGACATGAAGTAAGAGAAGAAGCAGAGGTTGTGAGCTCAGGGTAAGAAGAAAGTTGCCAGTAAAGGCAATGTCCCCACCAAGAGGCCACGCACCCTTCCAGCAGGGTTTATAGTGTTACCACACGGGTGGAGAACTCCCTGAGTCAGGAAGATCCCCTAGAGAAGGAAGTGCTAACCCACTCCAGTATTCTTGCCTGAAAAATCCCATGGACAGAGGAGCCTGGTGGGCTATAGTTCATGGGGTCCCAAGAGTCAGATACGACTGAGCAATTAAACTAATGGAAGTAAATGTTTTGGAAATTTTGCATTATGAAAATATTCTTTAAGCTACGTTGACATAGGCTAGATATTTTGAGTATAGAAGGCACAGTTGTAATTTCCTTCAGCATTGTAGAGTCATGATTTCATTGTTTTATTGTTCTTTTTGTTGCTATTGAGGAGTCCAAAGTCATTCAATGTCTTGGTTCTTTTTAAACGATTTTAGGTTTCTTTCTAGAAAATCACAGAATATAATAATAAAGAGAAACTGAAAAAGTGAGAATTACCAAAATGTGACACAGAAATACAAGATGAGCAAAGGCTATTAAATAAAACACACTGATAGACTTCCTCCACGCAGGATTTCCACAAACCTTCCATTTGTTTAAAAAAAACAAACAAAAAAAGGATCATCTGCAAAAGTGCAACAAAAGCAAAGTCCAATAAAATGAGGTCTGCCTGTACTTTGAGGTGTAGATTGTATGATACATAGTTTCCAAATATTCATCAGAATTTTCTCAGTCTAAGAAATTTAAGAATAATTAAGAATGGTGATGACATTTTAACCCATGTAGATCACTCATATAGCTATACCTTCCTATGTGGTCCTAAACATGAACTTGACAAGAAATTCGTCCACTACTCATAGTATTGCCCTTACTTCTCAGGACAGAACAACAGCCCAAAAGGGACCTCACTCTCTTTGTCAAATGGCCTCACTATATCTGGTTGCAGTGCCTGAGAGTTATCCTCTATAAGTGGCTCAAAGTGCCTCCCTTTCTCAGCCAGTTCACGCAGGCCATGGACTGCCAAACAATTACTCAACTGATTAATCTGTCTCACAAGTACAGACCAGACATGAAGTAAGAGAAGAAGCAGAGGTTGTGAGCTCAGGGTAAGAAGAAAGTTGCCAGTAAAGGCAATGTCCCCACCAAGAGGCCACGCACCCTTCCAGCAGGGTTTATAGTGTTACCACATGGGTGGAGAACAAACAGCATGTTCAGCTGATGATGATTGCAAGCAATGTGGATCTCACAGAGCTGGTAGTTTTCCTGCCTTCTCTGTGTCATAATTTGGGAGTTTCCTATCTCATTGGCAAAGGAAAGGCTGGGCTGGCGCCCCAGTCTACAGGAAGAATTACGCCACTGTCACCTTCACGTGACTAACTCAGCAAAGGATCACATGTTAAGCTGGTGGGAACTAGCAGGACCAATTACAATAACAGATATGATGAAATCTGCCACCATTGGGGAAGCAACATCCTGGGTCCAAAGTTGGTGACTTGCATTGCCAAGCTAGAAAAGGCAAAGGCCAAAGAATTGGCCATTGAATTGAGCTGTGCATGCACTATATATAAAAGTAAAAAATATCCTCCAAAAAAAAGAATGAATTAAGATTATATGAAAAGGCAAAACAAACAGGTAATTAGCTTATCCCCAAAATGTGAGGAACTAGGAAGAAAATACACTTACTGGGCAAGAATTATGAACTTACTACTATGTATAATGTCAAAATGACCTTGTAAATGCTATTCTCTCTATTTTAAAAGTGGAGAAACAGTCCCATTTATTCAAGGTTTTTAAGCTGCTAAAATGAAAAGAGGTGATTCAAGCCCAGGTTTGTTAAGTTGCCAATTCATTATTTCCACTATATCTTGAAATTGTCCTAGACAAAAGGAAACAGAATTATACTATGTGGTATAAATTTCACAAAATACTTGGTAGTGGGAATGAAAGCCTTGCTATGGATTTCATACCCTTTAAAACTGAAAACAGAGTTAACCAATTAAAAGGAAAAGTATTAATTTAATTTAATACACTAATAAATGTTTACAGATAATTTGATATGGGTGAGAGATAATATGATGGAGATTGTTATTTCTACTTTTTAATATTCAAAATGCAAGATACAAATTTAAAGATGAGTGTATTTAATTTTATTACAGATTAATTTCTGTCTACAGACCAGTGAAGTAAGGGGCAATTGTGAGCTCAGGGTAAGAAGAAAGTTGCCAGTAAAGGCAATGTCCCCACCAAGAGGCCACGCACCCTTCCAGCAGGGTTTATAGTGTTACCACATGGGTGGAGAACAAACAGCATGTTCAGCTGATGATGATTGCAAGCAATGTGGATCTCACAGAGCTGGTAGTTTTCCTGCCTTCTCTGTGTCATAATTTGGGAGTTTCCTATCTCATTGGCAAAGGAAAGGCTGGGCTGGCGCCTCCAGTCTACAGGAAGAATTACGCCACTGTCACCTTCACGTGACTAACTCAGCAAAGGATCACATGTTAAGCTGGTGGGAACTAGCAGGACCAATTACAATAACAGATATGATGAAATCTGCCACCATTGGGGAAGCAACATCCTGGGTCCAAAGTTGGTGACTTGCATTGCCAAGCTAGAAAAGGCAAAGGCCAAAGAATTGGCCATTGAATTGAGCTGTGCATGCACTATATATAAAAGTAAAAAATATCCTCCAAAAAAAAAAAGAATGAATTAAGATTATATGAAAAGGCAAAACAAACAGGTAATTAGCTTATCCCCAAAATGTGAGGAACTAGGAAGAAAATACACTTACTGGGCAAGAATTATGAACTTACTACTATGTATAATGTCAAAATGACCTTGTAAATGCTATTCTCTCTATTTTAAAAGTGGAGAAACAGTCCCATTTATTCAAGGTTTTTAAGCTGCTAAAATGAAAAGAGGTGATTCAAGCCCAGGTTTGTTAAGTTGCCAATTCATTATTTCCACTATATCTTGAAATTGTCCTAGACAAAAGGAAACAGAATTATACTATGTGGTATAAATTTCACAAAATACTTGGTAGTGGGAATGAAAGCCTTGCTATGGATTTCATACCCTTTAAAACTGAAAACAGAGTTAACCAATTAAAAGGAAAAGTATTAATTTAATTTAATACACTAATAAATGTTTACAGATAATTTGATATGGGTGAGAGATAATATGATGGAGATTGTTATTTCTACTTTTTAATATTCAAAATGCAAGATACAAATTTAAAGATGAGTGTATATCTCATTCATATTGATAAAAACTACATTTGATCTATATAAGTTATATCAAGATAAACTAGAAATACTAGACACAAAAAGGATATGTAAACTCCAGTATGAAATGAAATCTTTTGCATGTAAATAAAAATTAAATCTCAAAGTTCCATTTAGGTTACAAAAATTTTAATATATATATTTCAAATGGTTTACTTAAGATAAATGACACAATTTTTTTGGATGGTGTTTTTCAGCTACGCTGTAATAGAATTAAGATATTTGATTATTATGTCTTGACTGACTACTTAGAGAAGAATCTAAACAGTATTCTTTTCCTTCAGCCTTTGAACATAGTTTCTAAAACAGATAAAATGAAAACATTAAAAAGAAGTCATGGTTATAGCTGATATGATGAAATAGGACCAATCACACATTAGATAATGTATAATTTTACTTGAATGAGTTGATTATATACTGTAGGACAGTTTTGCCTTGTCTGAACAAACATGTTTTGTCCTTAGTTTGTGCTAACAATGGTAGAAAGCATAAAGCCATGCTTGATCCCAGTTGGCTTGTAAGTACTATTTTCATTTGCAAGAAGACTATGATTTTACATTCTTCATTCTGAAGCCAGCACAAATTATGCCCCCTGTGATTAAAAGCTGTTATTGGCTATCCTTCCCTCAGCCTTGAGGCCACCTTGTCTGGGCTATAAGCGTGAGACAAAGCTTATACTCACTCCCTTTTTCTTTTTACTGTTACCAGCAAACTGTATGTTCTCAGAAGAAAAGTGGCAGTTAGTCTCCCCACTATATTAAAGGATAATTAGAGATTTCACTGTTTCTTTATTTAAATACCCTTGAAATTTTCATTAGGGAGTTCCTATGGTTTTAGATTGAAATGAGTTATGATGGCTTTTACTCTTTTTTTTTTTTCTGGTGTATTAATTATCTAGGACTGATATTACAAATACCACAGACTGGGTGGCTAGAGCAACAGAAGTTTCATTTCTACCAGTTCTGAAGGGTGGAAGTCCACAATCTAGGTGTCAGCTTTAAAAGAAAAGTATTAATTTAATTTAATACACTAATAAATGTTTACAGATAATTTGATATGGGTGAGAGATAATATGATGGAGATTGTTATTTCTACTTTTTAATATTCAAAATGCAAGATACAAATTTAAAGATGAGTGTATATCTCATTCATATTGATAAAAACTACATTTGATCTATATAAGTTATATCAAGATAAACTAGAAATACTAGACACAAAAAGGATATGTAAACTCCAGTATGAAATGAAATCTTTTGCATGTAAATAAAAATTAAATCTCAAAGTTCCATTTAGGTTACAAAAATTTTAATATATATATTTCAAATGGTTTACTTAAGATAAATGACACAATTTTTTTGGATGGTGTTTTTCAGCTACGCTGTAATAGAATTAAGATATTTGATTATTATGTCTTGACTGACTACTTAGAGAAGAATCTAAACAGTATTCTTTTCCTTCAGCCTTTGAACATAGTTTCTAAAACAGATAAAATGAAAACATTAAAAAGAAGTCATGGTTATAGCTGATATGATGAAATAGGACCAATCACACATTAGATAATGTATAATTTTACTTGAATGAGTTGATTATATACTGTAGGACAGTTTTGCCTTGTCTGAACAAACATGTTTTGTCCTTAGTTTGTGCTAACAATGGTAGAAAGCATAAAGCCATGCTTGATCCCAGTTGGCTTGTAAGTACTATTTTCATTTGCAAGAAGACTATGATTTTACATTCTTCATTCTGAAGCCAGCACAAATTATGCCCCCTGTGATTAAAAGCTGTTATTGGCTATCCTTCCCTCAGCCTTGAGGCCACCTTGTCTGGGCTATAAGCGTGAGACAAAGCTTATACTCACTCCCTTTTTCTTTTTACTGTTACCAGCAAACTGTATGTTCTCAGAAGAAAAGTGGCAGTTAGTCTCCCCACTATATTAAAGGATAATTAGAGATTTCACTGTTTCTTTATTTAAATACCCTTGAAATTTTCATTAGGGAGTTCCTATGGTTTTAGATTGAAATGAGTTATGATGGCTTTTACTCTTTTTTTTTTTTCTGGTGTATTAATTATCTAGGACTGATATTACAAATACCACAGACTGGGTGGCTAGAGCAACAGAAGTTTCATTTCTACCAGTTCTGAAGGGTGGAAGTCCACAATCTAGGTGTCAGCAGATTTACTTTCTTCTGAGGTTTCCCTCCTTGGCTAGCAGATGCCCACCTTCTCATGTGCTCTTACTTCTCTGTATGTGGACTCCTATAATCTCTGTTCTCTTCTTATAAAGACACCAGTCAGATTGAGGAGGGCCCACATTAAATACTTCATTCAACTTATCAATCTCTTTAAAGACTATCTTCAATACAGTCACCACCTGTGGTATCAGAGTTTGAGAAATCAAAGTATGAATTTTAGAGAACATAATTCAACCCATAACAGTAGGAATGCTCATTTCTCAAGATACATAAAGGATATCGGAACCAGCTAATTTAGAACCTTTGGGACAAAGCGTTGGCAACTCCTCTTAAGGTTTACCTGGTGAAAATATTTCTGAAGATTCTCTATGTTTCTGTTACTTATCAGATAGCTTTTCTCTTACCTTCATTCTGTGGTAAATACATTCTCCCACATTTGCCAGTTCTTACTTATGCTATATTTTTTCCTAATCTCATTCCACTACTTTGTTAGCACTGATGATTTTTCATTGCACTCATACAGACACTTCTTAGGTATAATATGTGTATTCCTCTATATATGCCCTCCTTGGCAGGTGCATTCCTTTTATGTATTATAGCTACTTCATAGAAGTTATGTCTTTTAATATGTAGATATTGTCTCTTTTAATAATAAAGACAATATTGGATTCTACTTCCATTTAAGATGAAATGAATATTACTTCTATTACAGTAGCAAGATAAAAGCAATGAACAAATTAAAAATTATATATATATTCTTTAAAAGCCACCAAAGTACAGTGAAATGAGAAGTCTAAATGAACTAAGGCAGAGATAAGCTTTTCCTAAAAGAGGCAAGAATGGCAGCCACCTTCATAAATGGTGCCATTGCCTAGCCTTGATACTAGCTGATGCTAGGGAACTGTATCTACACAGAGAGACTTTTCTGGGCAAGGAGAAATTAATTCAAGTTTGATTGACAGCATGTCCTGGCATGATAGATAGAAGTCTGGAGAAGCTCAAGTGCCAAAATAAATTCTGAAAGTTCTTATGTGTTGAGAATCTTGTTGATTTCCCAGTGGAGGATTATCAGGAGAGCAAAAGGAGATCTTGCATCACGCACAAGACTGAACTTTAATCTAGAGGTGAACTAAAACTAACTTTTCTCCTCCCAGCTCAAATTCTATTAAGATTAAATAAATGAGCCCTTTAGAAGGCAATAAGGGAAATCCAGGAGTTGGGCTGAAAGGCAAAGACAAATTTATATACAGTTTGCCCTTCCTATGGTGAATGCGGATATAGAGGGTTTACTGAGGTATGCCAACTTTATATAAAGGGCTTGAACATTCCTGGATTTTGGTAGACACAGGGGTGATGGAACCAGTTCTCTCACACTCACGGAGGAATCACTTTGATCTCATTTGAAACCAAATATAAACTGAAACTAAAGTTTTGGCCCATAATGATACCTTAATGATCAGCCTTTAACCCTTGTTGCCCATCAGAAGAAAAGTATGAAGTCTCATGGAAGAAAATAAAACAAAAAAATACTTTAGTCTGTACTGTTTCTTTATATAAAATATGTAACATATGTGAAAAAGTTGTAAGATTTACAAATAAACAGGGAAATGTGACCCATAATCAAAAGGCAGACCCATGGATTACCTTTGTTTTAGAATAAACAGATAAGCAATTTAAAAATTATTATGAAGTGATTAAAACATGTAGAGGAAAGACAGATAACATGGGTGAACAGAGAACTTCAGCAGAGAAGAGAAAATCTAATAAACAAAGGGGAAATTCTAGAACTGAAAATTTGAATATATGAAATAAAGCCATTAGGTATGTATGTTTGCTATAGTTTTGGACAGCAAAGAATGAGGAGAGACAGGTCAATAGAAATATGAGTCAGAATAAATATAATGAGAAACAATAAAGCAAAACTACTGAAAGTCAAGGAAAAAGAAGAATCATAAAATCATTGAGAACAAGAACACATATAACACATATTTATAAAAAATGAGTCAATAATTGACAGGACTAAAAGAGAAATATGAAAATCCTACTTGCAAACATATCTCAGTAATTGGTAGGCAAATGTCCGTAAGAGTCTGAACAAAAAATTTAACTGAACTGATCTAACTAATATGAGGAGAACACTTCGCATCCAGGATACACAATCTTTTCACTCACTCATGGAACATTCACCAAAGAAAAGTTATGCTGGCTTACAAAGCAGGCTTCAAATTTCAAAGAATTGAAAACATGCTAATATACATCCTAAGACCACTGAAATCAAATTAGAATCCAAAAGATAACTAGAAAATTCCCAAGTATTTGGGCATGTAAAAACATACTTCTAGGGCTTCCCTGGTGGTCCAGTGGGTAAGGACACCGCCTTGCAGTGCAAGGGGCACCGGTTTGGTCCCTGGCCTGGGAGAATCCCACGTACCGCGGAGCGGCTGGACTGATGTGTCCAAATACCGAGCCGGAGCTCTGGAGTGCATGCGCGCAGAGCCGGTGCTCTGAGACAACAGAGGCCACCGCGATGGGAGGCCCACATGGGGGCCGAAGAGCAAAGATGGATGAAAAGAGAGAAATGAAAAACCAATAGAAGTGGCCCGCCTGCTCCCCTCCCTCCCCACCCCCACCAAAATAAATAAATAAATAACTAAATCTTTAAAAAAAACCAAACAAACATGCTTCTAAAGAATCCATGGGTCAAAGAAGAAATTTTAAGAGAAACTTAAGATTTTCAATAAATGATAATGAAAACACATGTCAAAATTTGCTTGGCCCAGTTAATCAATGTTTAGTGTGAAAGTTGTAGGTTTTAGTGTGTATATTAGTAAACTATACAAGCCTAAAACCAGTGATCTGATTTTTCTAAATACACTGTAGCGATACAAGAAGAGAAACTTGAACTCAGTAAGGAGAAAGGGAATAAGAACAAAAACTAACTAAATTATAAAACTAATAAAAAATGAAATGAAAAAATTAAATACTGGTGACTCAGACGGTAAAGAATTTGCCTGCAATGCAGGAGATCTGGGCCTCAATGTTTGTGTCAAGAATATCCTCTAGAGAAGGGAATGGCTACCGACTCCAGTATTCTTGTCTAGTGAATTCCATGGACACGGGAGCCTGGAGCCAGAGATCACAAAGAGTCCGACACAACTGACCAGCTAACACTTTCACTTTTTTCACATGTTGCAAAGACATTACAATTGCAAAAACCAAATCATTCACTGAAGAAAGCTCCAGGTCCAAATGACTTTGTTAAACAAACATATCACCAATAAACATCAGGTACAGAGTGGAGAAACTTCCCACTAGCATGTGAGGTTAGCAGTAAAACCTGAGTAAAATATCAGAAGAAAAAAAATGACAGGCTAAAAACTTTATGACTTTAGATGGAAAAAATCACTTTAAAATATTGTTAAAGCTAGTTCAGGTACATATGAAAAGGGTTATGTCCTATGGCCAAATGAAATTTATTCCATCCAGTGAAAGGCTGTTTTGTTTTGTTACATGGCATTTTAGAAAATATTTAAAAATCCATTGGTTCAGAAAAAAAAATTCACTGGTTCAAACCACAGTGTACACATTCATCAGAATAAATGAGAATCAAATTTCAGTTTAATAGATTCAAAAATCTATTTGATGAATTTCAAAACCCACTTATGGTGAAAAATTCTCAGTAAAATGTAAATGCATAGGAATCTTCTTTGATAACACCTATCTATGTAAAACCTGCTAAATTAAGAAATGCAGAATATATTTTTTTCTAAGATCTTTAGGAACTTAAGGATATCTACTCCTATCAGTTATAACTAAAATTAAATCAAATCAAAATTAAATGTGGGGCTGGAGCTCCTAGTCAGTTAAATTATAACTTTAAGAAAGTTAAAAAAAAAACAAAACCCTAAGAGTCCGTTGACAGATGAATGGGAAAGGAAGCTGTGGTATATATACACATAATGGAATATTACTCAGTCATAGAGATTATCAAATAATGCAATTTTGCAGAAAGATGGATTAATCTAAAGACTGTCATACTAACTGAAGTAAGTCAGACAAAGACAAGAACCTTATGAAATCACTTATATGTGGAATCTAAAAAGATATATATGAACATTTTTACAAAACAGAAAAAGACTCACAGACATAGAAAACAAACTTATAGTTACGAAAGGGGAAAACAGAGAATAAATTAGAAGTATGGGATTAATAAATATACAATATTATATATAAAATATCAATAAGGTCCTCCTCCATAACATGGGGAACTATATCCAATACCTTGTGACAACCTATATATATATATATATATATATACAATCGTAACATGATCTTAGCTTTTTTTGGTACACTGTAGTGTACCCCAAAACTAATACAACCTTGTAAATTAACTATACTTCAATTAAAAAGAAAGTAAAAGTAATAACAGACATAGAAATGAAAACGATGAAGTAAAACTGTGTTTATTTTCAGAACACATAATTGTACATGTAAAAAATCCAAAATAATCTTCAAACAAGCTATTATCATAAGGGAATTTCATAAGGTCCTAGGCTATGAGGTCATTAGAAAACATGTAATTTCTAAGGTAGTATACCTTTGTTTTTGTTTTTTTTTACATGGCATTTTAGAAAATATTTAAAATCCATTGGTTCAGAAAAAAAAATTCACTGGTTCAAACCACAGTGTACACATTCATCAGAATAAATGAGAATCAAATTTCAGTTTAATAGATTCAAAAATCTATTTGATGAATTTCAAAACCCACTTATGGTGAAAAATTCTCAGTAAAATGTAAATGCATAGGAATCTTCTTTGATAACACCTATCTATGTAAAACCTGCTAAATTAAGAAATGCAGAATATATTTTTTTCTAAGATCTTTAGGAACTTAAGGATATCTACTCCTATCAGTTATAACTAAAATTAAATCAAATCAAAATTAAATGTGGGGCTGGAGCTCCTAGTCAGTTAAATTATAACTTTAAGAAAGTTAAAAAAAAAACAAAACCCTAAGAGTCCGTTGACAGATGAATGGGAAAGGAAGCTGTGGTATATATACACATAATGGAATATTACTCAGTCATAGAGATTATCAAATAATGCAATTTTGCAGAAAGATGGATTAATCTAAAGACTGTCATACTAACTGAAGTAAGTCAGACAAAGACAAGAACCTTATGAAATCACTTATATGTGGAATCTAAAAAGATATATATGAACATTTTTACAAAACAGAAAAAGACTCACAGACATAGAAAACAAACTTATAGTTACGAAAGGGGAAAACAGAGAATAAATTAGAAGTATGGGATTAATAAATATACAATATTATATATAAAATATCAATAAGGTCCTCCTCCATAACATGGGGAACTATATCCAATACCTTGTGACAACCTATATATATATATATATATATATACAATCGTAACATGATCTTAGCTTTTTTTGGTACACTGTAGTGTACCCCAAAACTAATACAACCTTGTAAATTAACTATACTTCAATTAAAAAGAAAGTAAAAGTAATAACAGACATAGAAATGAAAACGATGAAGTAAAACTGTGTTTATTTTCAGAACACATAATTGTACATGTAAAAAATCCAAAATAATCTTCAAACAAGCTATTATCATAAGGGAATTTCATAAGGTCCTAGGCTATGAGGTCATTAGAAAACATGTATTTCTATATACTATCTAAATAAACAACTGGAGAAGGAATTTTTGAAAATCATTTACTGTAACATGAAAAAACATCAAATCCTAGGAAAAATATGGAGAAAATTGTTATATCTTTACTCTGGAAATTCCAAAATACTACTGACAGAACTTTAAAGAGGAACTAAATAAATGATTTGGAAGAATCAGTATTGTTACAGTATCCATTTGATTCAGCATAATTCTAACAAATCCCAGTCCTCTCTGTAGAAACTGATACATCGATTTAAAGATATATATAATCCCAAAAGATCTAGAAGATAAAGCAGTCTTGAGTACAAGGAAGTAAGTTAGATTTACTCTGCCTGGTTTACTATATGATTCATTTATACATGGAAAAGGAAGGAGAAGTTAGAAGAATGATTAGTTAAGGGAGGGATTTTCTGAAAAGGATAAAGTAGGAACCTTGTGTGAAGAACCATATCAATTTTCAGTCTTGTCTAACTAAAATTAGCCTTTTATTCCTGACTTGGCCTAATCCAATAATTTTAAATGAGGTAAGGGTATAATGAAAAACAACTGTAAGGCATTAATCAACAGAAATATTTTGAGTGAAGTCCTTATTGTCTTTGAAACATATTGCAAGATTCTCTTCTCTTTGCACTGATTGGCCCTTTTTAATCTTCTTTGGGGCTTCCTTGGTGGCTCAGATGGTAAAGAATCAGCTTGCAGTACAGAATACAGGGGTTTAATTCCTGGGTTGGGAAGATCCCATGGAGAGGGAAATGGCAACCCAATCCAGTATTCCTGCCTAGATAATTTTATGAACAAAGGAGCCTGGCAGGCTACAGTTCATGGGGTCGCAAAGAGTCAGACACGATTGACAAACTAACACACAAGTTTCTTTTGCTTCAAATATGAGGGAGAAGGGGAGTTTCTGAACCACTTCCTCATCTGAAAGCTTCTAAAGCTAAGTAGGCTTTTGTGAATTTTCCTGTTGAAAACACAATAGAAGATGAATTTCATTGATAGCAGACTTCTGCTAGCAACAGGTTGGTGGCTGAATGCAGTATTTAGAATAGGTATAATTCAATGTTTCTTCAAAGAGTAAATTAACTTACTACTTGTGCTTCTTCAATAAATAGTGGAGCCAAATATGGAGACTTC
Source organism: Tragulus kanchil (assembly GCA_022376925.1). Taxonomy (NCBI): domain Eukaryota; kingdom Metazoa; phylum Chordata; class Mammalia; order Artiodactyla; family Tragulidae; genus Tragulus; species Tragulus kanchil. Next base: position 58,743,187 of record JAIOJX010000026.1, read on the forward strand.
CAGAAAGAGAAGGCGGAGGCTTTTAAGGTTGAGAGGTTCTTGGTATATGACAGGTTGAACTAGTAAACTTAAATCAGGAGCGAGAACAGAGAGGGAGATAGTTATTTTAAGCAAAAAAATATATTGAAATTAGCAACACTAACCCAAATGCATGGAGTTTACTGAGGAACTTTTTTTTTTAATATTTTGTTTTTAGAAAAGAATTTAGCAGAGTTAAAAATTTATATTAGGGCTTCCCCTGGTGGTCCAGTGGATGAGGACACCGCCTTGCGGTGCAGGGGGCGCCGGTTCGAGCCCTGGCCTGGGAGGATCCCATGTGCCGCGGAGCGGCTGGACTGATGTGTCCAATTACCGAGCCGGAGCTCTGGAGTGCATGCGCCCAGAGCCGGTGCTCTGCAACGACAGACGCCACCGCGATGGGAGGCCCACAGGAGCCAAAAAAAAAAACAAGCGACTTGGCCTAATCCAATAATTTTAAATGAGGTAAGGGTATAATGAAAACAACTGTAAGGCATTAATCAACAGAAATATTTTGAGTGAAGTCCTTATTGTCTTTGAAACATATTGCAAGATTCTCTTCTCTTTGCACTGATTGGCCCTTTTTAATCTTCTTTGGGGCTTCCTTGGTGGCTCAGATGGTAAAGAATCAGCTTGCAGTACAGAATACAGGGGTTTAATTCCTGGGTTGGGAAGATCCCATGGAGAGGGAAATGGCAACCCAATCCAGTATTCCTGCCTAGATAATTTTATGAACAAAGGAGCCTGGCAGGCTACAGTTCATGGGGTCGCAAAGAGTCAGACACGATTGACAAACTAACACACAAGTTTCTTTTGCTTCAAATATGAGGGAGAAGGGGAGTTTCTGAACCACTTCCTCATCTGAAAGCTTCTAAAGCTAAGTAGGCTTTTGTGAATTTTCCTGTTGAAAACACAATAGAAGATGAATTTCATTGATAGCAGACTTCTGCTAGCAACAGGTTGGTGGCTGAATGCAGTATTTAGAATAGGTATAATTCAATGTTTCTTCAAAGAGTAAATTAACTTACTACTTGTGCTTCTTCAATAAATAGTGGAGCCAAATATGGAGACTTCCAGAAAGAGAAGGCGGAGGCTTTTAAGGTTGAGAGGTTCTTGGTATATGACAGGTTGAACTAGTAAACTTAAATCAGGAGCGAGAACAGAGAGGGAGATAGTTATTTTAAGCAAAAAAATATATTGAAATTAGCAACACTAACCCAAATGCATGGAGTTTACTGAGGAACTTTTTTTTTAATATTTTGTTTTTAGAAAAGAATTTAGCAGAGTTAAAAATTTATATTAGGGCTTCCCCTGGTGGTCCAGTGGATGAGGACACCGCCTTGCGGTGCAGGGGGCGCCGGTTCGAGCCCTGGCCTGGGAGGATCCCATGTGCCGCGGAGCGGCTGGACTGATGTGTCCAATTACCGAGCCGGAGCTCTGGAGTGCATGCGCCCAGAGCCGGTGCTCTGCAACGACAGACGCCACCGCGATGGGAGGCCCACAGGAGCCAAAGAATGAAGATGAATGAAAATAGAGAAATGAAAAACCAATAGAAGTGGCCCGCCCACTCCCCTCCCTCCCCAACCCGACCCCCGCCCAAAGTAAATAAATAAATAAATCTTAAAAAAAAAAAAAGAACTGTCATAACCGCTTTATAAAGAATGGTTCAGTGAGTTTAAATGATTGTTTAAGATTCTAGAACTAGCTAGTAGTAGATACAAGTTTTATTTCATCATGATTGAGTTGACCAGTTGATTCTAAACTCCTATCTCTGTTCCAAGGTATATATACCTTTCACTAATTCAAAGCTGTATAAGGTTATACTGAAAAGAATTAGGACACCTCTTTAGCTCTCAGTCTAGAATATGTGGTCTTAACAGTTTACTTCTTGCTTTGAGTATGAGAATTCTAAATGCAATCTATGACAAGACTGTCCTGGACTCTTGTTTCCAAAACTTTCCTTGTTCTAAGAATTCAAGATTAATTAAACATGAGATCCAATAAAATTTGTATGTGAAAGAGCCAACTTATAAGACAGGAGAAGGACTCATCTCCAGGGCTGCGAAAGACTTCCTCGTAGTTTGAACACTGTCAAAATACTAGTAAATATTATAAATTCTAAAGTAATAAGGAAACCCATAAGACATGAATGACTTGTCCCAGGTGACACTCCAGGTCAAAGGGAAGACCTGGCATAGAACCCAAATCAGATATTAGAATTTAGAATCCTCCTCTAACTGCCGGAACTTGCTACCCCTGATGTATTAGCCATCAACATGAAAACAGCTGGAATCTATTGATTTTGGACTCTGTTTGGAATTCCTTTGTTTCTAGTGTACTCTAAAAGAATTTAGCAGAGTTAAAATTTATATTAGGGCTTCCCTGGTGGTCCAGTGGATGAGGACACCGCCTTGCGGTGCAGGGGCGCCGGTTCGAGCCCTGGCCTGGGAGGATCCCATGTGCCGCGGAGCGGCTGGACTGATGTGTCCAATTACCGAGCCGGAGCTCTGGAGTGCATGCGCCCAGAGCCGGTGCTCTGCAACGACAGACGCCACCGCGATGGGAGGCCCACAGGAGCCAAAGAATGAAGATGAATGAAAATAGAGAAATGAAAAACCAATAGAAGTGGCCCGCCCACTCCCCTCCCTCCCCAACCCGACCCCCGCCCAAAGTAAATAAATAAATAAATCTTAAAAAAAAAAAAAGAACTGTCATAACCGCTTTATAAAGAATGGTTCAGTGAGTTTAAATGATTGTTTAAGATTCTAGAACTAGCTAGTAGTAGATACAAGTTTTATTTCATCATGATTGAGTTGACCAGTTGATTCTAAACTCCTATCTCTGTTCCAAGGTATATATACCTTTCACTAATTCAAAGCTGTATAAGGTTATACTGAAAAGAATTAGGACACCTCTTTAGCTCTCAGTCTAGAATATGTGGTCTTAACAGTTTACTTCTTGCTTTGAGTATGAGAATTCTAAATGCAATCTATGACAAGACTGTCCTGGACTCTTGTTTCCAAAACTTTCCTTGTTCTAAGAATTCAAGATTAATTAAACATGAGATCCAATAAAATTTGTATGTGAAAGAGCCAACTTATAAGACAGGAGAAGGACTCATCTCCAGGGCTGCGAAAGACTTCCTCGTAGTTTGAACACTGTCAAAATACTAGTAAATATTATAAATTCTAAAGTAATAAGGAAACCCATAAGACATGAATGACTTGTCCCAGGTGACACTCCAGGTCAAAGGGAAGACCTGGCATAGAACCCAAATCAGATATTAGAATTTAGAATCCTCCTCTAACTGCCGGAACTTGCTACCCCTGATGTATTAGCCATCAACATGAAAACAGCTGGAATCTATTGATTTTTGGACTCTGTTTGGAATTCCTTTGTTTCTAGTGTACTCTAAAAGTATTTTTGAAAGCTTTCTTAATAATGCAGGACACTGGAAATGTTTTCTGTGGGCTGTTTGTAATATGGGTTGTGTGATACACATCTGCAAGCTACATGATGAAGTATTTTGTATTCTATGTTTCATATTTATCTCTCAATCTGATGTTTTGGAAAAAAGAACTATGTACTGGGGTCTCATGTTTGCCGGTGGTGCTCAGCTTGTTTAAATTATCAGATGTTTTCACTAAATTAGAATTGTTCTTTATTGAGACCAAAACAGTATTTGGCTTGCAGCAAGTCTCATCTGACTGGTGAATCACAAGGGCATGTTTTTGTTTCAACAGATTACAGAGAAAGCATTCATTTATACACATCACAACGAACTAACTCTTTTGGTATTTCCTAATAACTTTGATAAATTAAAATTTGCATCAACTAACAAGGTGTTGACTTAACAAAAATTTGACTTGGTATACATTCAAATTATACCTATTTTAAAAATCTGTTAGTTTTTAGAGGTCCCAGTAGGGGGAATAAATTCACTCATATCTTCCCCTGAAAAGCAGTTTTCTAATTGAGAAAAAAAGTATTTTTTAGTTTTTTATGAGGAGTGGCTTTCTGAGTATATAAATAGTGTACTGAGGAAGAAAGACACAATCTTCTTCTCTAGTCAACCCAGCTGGCAAAGTCAGTCCTGACAATGAATGGAGACACAAGTCCCAGCCTTTGAACCAGTTCGGACTTTGCCAAAACTTTCCTTGTTCTAAGAATTAAAATTTGAGATCCAATAAAATTTGTATGTGAAAGAGCCAACTTATAAGACAGGAGAAGGACTCATCTCCAGGGCTGCAAAAGACTTCCTCGTAGTTTGAACACTGTCAAAATACTAGTAAATATTATAAATTCTAAAGTAATAAGGAAACCCATAAGACATGAATGACTTGTCCCAGGTGACACTCCAGGTCAAAGGGAAGACCTGGCATAGAACCCAAATCAGATATTAGAATTTAGAATCCTCCTCTAACTGCCGGAACTTGCTACCCCTGATGTATTAGCCATCAACATGAAAACAGCTGGAATCCATCGCTTTTTGGACTCTGTTTGGAATTCCTTTGTTTCTAGTGTACTCTAAAAGTATTTTTGAAAGCTTTCTTAATAATGCAGGACACTGGAAATGTTTTCTGTGGGCTGTTTGTAATATGGGTTGTGTGATACACATCTGCAAGCTACATGATGAAGTATTTTGTATTCTATGTTTCATATTTATCTCTCAATCTGATGTTTTGGAAAAAAGAACTATGTACTGGGGTCTCATGTTTGCCGGTGGTGCTCAGCTTGTTTAAATTATCAGATGTTTTCACTAAATTAGAATTGTTCTTTATTGAGACCAAAACAGTATTTGGCTTGCAGCAAGTCTCATCTGACTGGTGAATCACAAGGGCATGTTTTTGTTTCAACAGATTACAGAGAAAGCATTCATTTATACACATCACAACGAACTAACTCTTTTGGTATTTCCTAATAACTTTGATAAATTAAAATTTGCATCAACTAACAAGGTGTTGACTTAACAAAAATTTGACTTGGTATACATTCAAATTATACCTATTTTAAAAATCTGTTAGTTTTTAGAGGTCCCAGTAGGGGGAATAAATTCACTCATATCTTCCCCTGAAAAGCAGTTTTCTAATTGAGAAAAAAAGTATTTTTTAGTTTTTTATGAGGAGTGGCTTTCTGAGTATATAAATAGTGTACTGAGGAAGAAAGACACAATCTTCTTCTCTAGTCAACCCAGCTGGCAAAGTCAGTCCTGACAATGAATGGAGACACAAGTCCCAGCCTTTGAACCAGTTCTGATACAAACATGTACTTGGGAAAGGCTTTCTTTCCTTGTAAGGTAGTTTTCTTTTTCTTTCTTTTTTTTTTAAACTAGGATATAGTTGTTTCACATTGTCATGTTAGTTTATTCTATACAAAGAAGTGACTCAGTTGTATGTATACGTGTCCTCCTCCCTCCACCCTCTAGGTCACCACAGGGCACTGAATTGAGCTCCCTGCACCACACAGTAGGTTTCCACTAGCTATTTGTTTCACGTAGGGCAGATGAATGGCAAAAGAAGATGCAGCATATGTGTACACTGGAATATTACTCAGCCATAGAAATGAAAGATATTGGGTCATTTGTAGAGATATGGATGGACCTAGACTCTATTATCTAGTCTTTTTCACATGGATTTTAGTAGACATCTTGAGAGCAAACACTTGGCAAACATTGCAATCAGTTGATGTGCAGCAGTAAACAACAAAACTCTATAAAAAAATGTACAAAAAGTACGAGAGGTAAGGAAAGTGTAAAGTGTCACTCTTTTGAGGAGGTGAGCTGACAATGACTCCCGTTGGAAACAATAATGCAAAGGGCCAAATGTGAAGGGCAAAAAAAATCAAAAGACACAGCACAATCACAAGTCTGAAGCGCAGAGTGATAGATGCTTTATTTTGTTCATAGATCTCAATTTCTTTTGAAGTACTTATTCGAGCTCAGCAATTACAATGCAGCCTAGAATAAAACTTCCATCTCAAGTACTCATGGTTTTGAGTTACTACAGAGAAAGCATTCATTTATACACATCACAACGAACTAACTCTTTTGGTATTTCCTAATAACTTTGATAAATTAAAATTTGCATCAACTAACAAGGTGTTGACTTAACAAAATTTGACTTGGTATACATTCAAATTATACCTATTTTAAAAATCTGTTAGTTTTTAGAGGTCCCAGTAGGGGGAATAAATTCACTCATATCTTCCCCTGAAAAGCAGTTTTCTAATTGAGAAAAAAAGTATTTTTTAGTTTTTTATGAGGAGTGGCTTTCTGAGTATATAAATAGTGTACTGAGGAAGAAAGACACAATCTTCTTCTCTAGTCAACCCAGCTGGCAAAGTCAGTCCTGACAATGAATGGAGACACAAGTCCCAGCCTTTGAACCAGTTCTGATACAAACATGTACTTGGGAAAGGCTTTCTTTCCTTGTAAGGTAGTTTTCTTTTTCTTTCTTTTTTTTTTAAACTAGGATATAGTTGTTTCACATTGTCATGTTAGTTTATTCTATACAAAGAAGTGACTCAGTTGTATGTATACGTGTCCTCCTCCCTCCACCCTCTAGGTCACCACAGGGCACTGAATTGAGCTCCCTGCACCACACAGTAGGTTTCCACTAGCTATTTGTTTCACATAGGGCAGATGAATGGCAAAAGAAGATGCAGCATATGTGTACACTGGAATATTACTCAGCCATAGAAATGAAAGATATTGGGTCATTTGTAGAGATATGGATGGACCTAGACTCTATTATCTAGTCTTTTTCACATGGATTTTAGTAGACATCTTGAGAGCAAACACTTGGCAAACATTGCAATCAGTTGATGTGCAGCAGTAAACAACAAAACTCTATAAAAAAATGTACAAAAAGTACGAGAGGTAAGGAAAGTGTAAAGTGTCACTCTTTTGAGGAGGTGAGCTGACAATGACTCCCGTTGGAAACAATAATGCAAAGGGCCAAATGTGAAGGGCAAAAAAAATCAAAAGACACAGCACAATCACAAGTCTGAAGCGCAGAGTGATAGATGCTTTATTTTGTTCATAGATCTCAATTTCTTTTGAAGTACTTATTCGAGCTCAGCAATTACAAGCAGTCAGACTATGGCCTAGAATAAAACTTCCATCTCAAGTACTCATGGTTTTGAGTCTACTTCCGTCCATTGTTCAATTCCCAGCTCAGTACCTGGGCTTGTTGTCCAGATGCCTGTATCCACTGTAGCTTCTCTCCTGTGACCCAGAAATCATTTGATTTTAAATGAGTTTATGGCACTCAGCTAGGCACTTGTCAGCTTTCTGGGTGGGTGCTACCATAGATGAAGAACTGCTTCCATTTCTCATTACCAGCAGAGTCCTTCCCATGGCTTCCTGAGGTTGAGGATTTTAGTCAACTTCAGAGGCACCCGTTTGCCTGTGGAAAGCTCTGAAACCCACGGGGAGGCTGATAGATTTAGGATTATGGAAAGCAGAGCCTAACTTGGCCCTCTCCCACTTGGCTGTGGTACTCTTCTGCTGCTCTGCTGTTCTCCCCGAGACCCAAGCAACATTGACTAGATCATCTCTGCCTGTCTCACTGCTCTGCAAACTGGATACATGAAGCAATATCAGTTTCAGGTTCAGGATCTCCCTAGAAGGTAGAGGGAGAGCCTCCCAATTTCTTCCTCACACCTCCATCATCAGTGAGTTGGGGAGGACAGGCATATGGATGGGATGAGTGGTGGAGAGAAGGGGCCAACCTATAACACAGGGAGCTGGAAGAAGAGTGCTCCATTGATATTTCACATGATTATGTGTGTACATGCTGTTTCCTTGCTTAGGATGACTTTTCCTTCTTGGTCATCTGCTACAATCCTTGAAGATCAAATACAAGTAGCGTCTTCTCTAGTTGTGCCAGGATGGAAGAGGGTGATGAGGTCAGTGAAACCTCCACTCTTTCCCTTCTAATGTGGTCCTTCTTGATCCCTGTGGTCCAACAGTGTGCTTTCGCTTCATCGCCAGGATTGGGGATTTTTACAGTGCTGTCTTGTCTATGGAGAGTTCCAAACTGGTCTTCCTATGAGGGGAATCTAAGTGGAGAACGACCTCTGTTGCTGCCTGGGTGACCTCACCTGCATCTATGTTCATTCCATTGCAGTCTCTTGCTCGGGACTTTACATTGGAGACCAGTGAAGTAAACATGTAAATCTGGAAAGCAGCAGCAGTGGCAACGTTTGTAGATCATGGTCGTCGTGGCAATGGTGCCCTTGGATGAAGTCATGTCAGGTGCCTGTGGCCCAATGAAGCTCAAGGTTGGGGCAGTGGAGACCTCACAGGCCGGTTCTGTAGAGTGAATGAGGCTAGGCTTTGTCTGCCAACTCTTCCTCTGTTCTTGATCATTTTCTAAGCTTGCTCCTCTAGCCCATCCAGTGATTCTAAGTTTTTATATATCCTTTGATAATTCAGTCAACCACTTACTTTCTGTTACTGGTAGATAGGAACACTGGCCAGTACGTTGCTCCACTCATTCTTTCAAGATATGCATTGTTATTTTATTCCTTCATTGTTATGGTTTATTTGCTTACTTTTAAATTCTTTAAAAGTTCATTTCAAAATCAAAAATTAGTAGGAAATCCAGCTTCCTTTTTTTTTTTTTTTTACTTTAAATAGCTACACATTGTCCTGACTCCCTTTACTAAATATTCCATTTTTCCTCCACTAACTTTAGGTGCCAGTTTAATCATGTATAAAAATCCCAGGTGTACTTCTACACTCAATTTGTTTTCCTAGACTACTCACTGTATTCTTGTAAAAATATCTAAGTTATTCTCTTCCTCATATACACATAGAATTATTCAGGTTTTCTTATTAGTTTATTTTTCAAGATAGAACTTAATATCTTGTTGCCAAATCCCTTATGAATTACCATAGCTTTTTGTATTAAATTTCACTCTCTTCATAGATTAAAATCATTAGGATTTGAAGAACTGACATCTTTAAAAATGTTGTCTTCCTATTTAAGAGCAAAATAAGCCTTTTAGATATTCTTGTGTTTAAAAGACAAGGTAAGTCTTTTCATATTCTTCTGTAAAGAACATTCTTCTCCATGTCTCTCTATATCCTCCTTGTTTCTGATGATAACAATGGACTCATGGGCTTTTAAAAAAAAATTATCTGTGTTGTAATTCATCATTGTTATGCTGTTTGATGCTCACATGTCCCCTCATATGGCCAATGGAAGGCCCCTGCAAGACAGTTCCTGTGACCTTTTGACATAGTTCCATTAATCTTTAAACACTAACGTCCCATTAGTCCTTCAGGCTGCATTCCTACTATGGGTGGGAAGTTGAATTATGTATGATTAAATTACAGAATGTGACACAATGAAATTGGCTTCTCATGTCACTTTTCCTTACAAAATACTGCATCTACTCCCTTGTGTGTGCATGTTCCCCCAAATTGCTTTTCTTTTTTTTTTTCCTAATAGCTTCAACATATTGCAGGCTTGAGATTACTTCTCTTTTTACTATGATTCACTAGATCTAAACATTCAACAATGACACTAACTGTTCATTTTAAAGATCTTGGTGAATTTAGAGCCTCACTTGTCTGGGATTTCTCCTGACTTGGGGGTAAACTGCATCATGTTCTTTGGATTCTCTGAGAGGTTTGAGACTTAATAAACTGAAAAATGTAACTTCTGTTTGTACATAGTCTAGAGATCTCTTTTACAGAAAAAAGATGAACACTTTGTTACATAGAATTTGATCTTAAATATTGACCACACCCCCAAAACTTTGAAATGAATATTATCTTTAATTCATTTAAAAATTAGTTAAATTAATATATAGTATGTAGTCTTACAGAAAGCTTTTTAATGAAAAGCAATTTGCTATTCTCTGCCCAGCCTCTCCCATCCCTCTCCTGTCTCCAGTGAAAACTGACTGAGTATGTTTCTAATAACTGAAAAAGTTATTCCCATCTCTCTAAATGTGTGCTTAATAGAACTTTTTTTTCTTCATAAATTTTAGATCTTCTCTCTTGGCATTCTGCTTGGATAGAAAAGATAAAATGAATGCAGAGCACTTTCTCCTGTTCCTTCTGATCTCCGCATGAGACCGTACCTATTCCCAGGCTCTCTACTGGATGATGCTCAGTAACTCAGTTGTGTCCAACTCATTGCTGCCCCATGGACTGCAGTTCACCAGGCTCCTCTCTCCATGGAATTTTCCAGGCAAGAATACTGGAATAGGATGCCATTTCCTACACCCGAGAATATTCTGGACCCAAGGATTGAACATGAGTCTGTTGTGTCTCCTGCATGAGCAGGCAGGTTCCTTGCCACTGGTACCACCTGGAAATGTATCATTTTAACCTGTATGGTTTCTAGAGTTTGCCATGCTACCATAACGATTTACAACGAACTGGATGACAGAAGCAACTGAATTTTATTTTCTCAGCATTCTGGAGGCTAAATATCCAAAAGCAAGGTGTCAGCATGTTGGTTCCTTCTTGGATTGTGAGGGGAAGATATGTTCCAGACATGTCCATGTGGCTCGCAAATGACCTTCGTCTGTCATTTCACCTCATCTTCCCTCTATGTGCATTGACTGTGTCCAAATTTCTCCTCTCATAAGGGTGCTGGTCATTTAGGATCAGGATCCACCCTAATAATATCATTTAATTTGATTACCTCCATAAAGACCTTATCTCCAAATGGAGTCACATTCACAGATTGAGGGTTAGGACTCTTCACACATCTTTTTGGGAGGACACAATTCATCCCATGAAAAGACTTAATAAACTAAAATAACTTCTGCTTGTACATAGTCTAGAGATCTCTTTTACAGAAAAAAGATGAACACTTTGTTACATAGAATTTGATCTTAAATATTGACCACACCCCCAAAACTTTGAAATGAATATTATCTTTAATTCATTTAAAAATTAGTTAAATTAATATATAGTATGTAGTCTTACAGAAAGCTTTTTAATGAAAAGCAATTTGCTATTCTCTGCCCAGCCTCTCCCATCCCTCTCCTGTCTCCAGTGAAAACTGACTGAGTACGTTTCTAATAACTGGAAAGTTATTCCCATCTCTCTAAATGTGTGCTTAATAGAACTTTTTTTTCTTCATAAATTTTAGATCTTCTCTCTTGGCATTCTGCTTGGATAGAAAAGATAAAATGAATGCAGAGCACTTTCTCCTGTTCCTTCTGATCTCCGCATGAGACCGTACCTATTCCCAGGCTCTCTACTGGATGATGCTCAGTAACTCAGTTGTGTCCAACTCATTGCTGCCCCATGGACTGCAGTTCACCAGGCTCCTCTCTCCATGGAATTTTCCAGGCAAGAATACTGGAATAGGATGCCATTTCCTACACCCGAGAATATTCTGGACCCAAGGATTGAACATGAGTCTGTTGTGTCTCCTGCATGAGCAGGCAGGTTCCTTGCCACTGGTACCACCTGGAAATGTATCATTTTAACCTGTATGGTTTCTAGAGTTTGCCATGCTACCATAACGATTTACAACGAACTGGATGACAGAAGCAACTGAATTTTATTTTCTCAGCATTCTGGAGGCTAAATATCCAAAAGCAAGGTGTCAGCATGTTGGTTCCTTCTTGGATTGTGAGGGGAAGATATGTTCCAGACATGTCCATGTGGCTCGCAAATGACCTTCGTCTGTCATTTCACCTCATCTTCCCTCTATGTGCATTGACTGTGTCCAAATTTCTCCTCTCATAAGGGTGCTGGTCATTTAGGATCAGGATCCACCCTAATAATATCATTTAATTTGATTACCTCCATAAAGACCTTATCTCCAAATGGAGTCACATTCACAGATTGAGGGTTAGGACTCTTCACACATCTTTTTGGGAGGACACAATTCATCCCATGAAAATGTTAGTTGCCCAGTCATGTTTGACATTTTCCAACCCCATGTACTGTAGCCCACCAGTTTCCTCTGTCCATGAAATTCTCCAGGCAAGAATAATGCAGTGGGTAAGTCATTTCCTTCTCCAGGGGATCTTCCTGACCCAGGGATTGAACAAAGGTCTCCCATAGTAAAGAAGTTGTCTGCCAGTGCAGGGGATGGAAGAGACATGTGTTTGATCCCTGAGCTGGGAACATCCCCTAGAGAAGGGCTTGGCAACCTACTCCAGTATTCTTGCCTGGAGAATTCCATGGACAGAGAAGCCTGGTGGGCTATAGACCATAAGATCTCAAAGAGTCAAACATGACAGAAATGACTTAGCATGCACCCACGCCATCAATATTAGAAATTATCTCTGGAGTCTCCACTTAGTAAGATGACACTATTAACATTCTGACCCTTTTCTTAAGTTCTTCTAAATCAAGAGTGACAAAGTTTATATCCTATTCAACAAACATATTTAGGCATTTCAGGTTATATCTAAAGATTCATTCTGAAATTTGAAATTCCATAAACAGTATATTTATTGCTATAATAATATAAATTTTAATCACTATAGAACCAGGTGATGTAGTATGGTTACATGTCCTTTTTCTATCCCTGGCTTTCATAATTGATTTTGTATTGACTGCCCTTACTGCATTCTGGTGTGTTTTAGGTATTTCTATTACTGGGATCAAGGTGCCTGGATTAAAATTTATGGTATTTTCTCAGCATTCTGGAGGCTAAATATCCAAAAGCAAGGTGTCAGCATGTTGGTTCCTTCTTGGATTGTGAGGGGAAGATATGTTCCAGACATGTCCATGTGGCTCGCAAATGACCTTCGTCTGTCATTTCACCTCATCTTCCCTCTATGTGCATTGACTGTGTCCAAATTTCTCCTCTCATAAGGGTGCTGGTCATTTAGGATCAGGATCCACCCTAATAATATCATTTAATTTGATTACCTCCATAAAGACCTTATCTCCAAATGGAGTCACATTCACAGATTGAGGGTTAGGACTCTTCACACATCTTTTTGGGAGGACACAATTCATCCCATGAAAATGTTAGTTGCCCAGTCATGTTTGACATTTTCCAACCCCATGTACTGTAGCCCACCAGTTTCCTCTGTCCATGAAATTCTCCAGGCAAGAATAATGCAGTGGGTAAGTCATTTCCTTCTCCAGGGGATCTTCCTGACCCAGGGATTGAACAAAGGTCTCCCATAGTAAAGAAGTTGTCTGCCAGTGCAGGGGATGGAAGAGACATGTGTTTGATCCCTGAGCTGGGAACATCCCCTAGAGAAGGGCTTGGCAACCTACTCCAGTATTCTTGCCTGGAGAATTCCATGGACAGAGAAGCCTGGTGGGCTATAGACCATAAGATCTCAAAGAGTCAAACATGACAGAAATGACTTAGCATGCACCCACGCCATCAATATTAGAAATTATCTCTGGAGTCTCCACTTAGTAAGATGACACTATTAACATTCTGACCCTTTTCTTAAGTTCTTCTAAATCAAGAGTGACAAAGTTTATATCCTATTCAACAAACATATTTAGGCATTTCAGGTTATATCTAAAGATTCATTCTGAAATTTGAAATTCCATAAACAGTATATTTATTGCTATAATAATATAAATTTTAATCACTATAGAACCAGGTGATGTAGTATGGTTACATGTCCTTTTTCTATCCCTGGCTTTCATAATTGATTTTGTATTGACTGCCCTTACTGCATTCTGGTGTGTTTTAGGTATTTCAGTTATAACACTTCTGTGAGTATACTGGGATCAAGGTGCCTGGATTAAAATCCCAGCTTAGCACTGGCTATGTGGTCTTGGTGGAGGTCATAGTTTAGTCACTAGGTCATGTCCAACTCTTGTAATCCTATGGACTGTAATCCACCAGGATCCTCTGTCCCTGGGATTTCCAAGACAGGAATGCAAAGTGGGTTGCCGTTTCCTTCTCCAGAGGATCTTCTCAACCAGGGGTGGAACTTGGGTCTCCTGCCTTGAAAACAGATTCTTTACTGAGTGAGGTACCAGGGAACCCCATATGTGACTGCATACTATTTATTTAAATCTTTCATTTTGCAATTTACTCACTTGTAATATGAGTCTAATATGATAGTACTATTTACTTCATACACTCAAATATGTTAATACTTATAGAGCTGTTAGGGCTATACTTGAACCACACTACACTCTTAACATGCTTTAGCTGGTATTATTATCAGTTTTCAAAGAAAACATCAAAGTTCTAAAATCCCCCTACTCTGGTCTGAATCATGTTCTGCAAAATGTTGAAGTTCTAACCTCATTGTGACTGTGTTTGGGAGATGGTGTCTATAAGGAGGAAATAAAGAATAAATCAGTTCATGAGGATGAGGCTGTAATCCTATAAAACTTCTTTTATGAGAGAGAGACACCAGAGACTGCTCTCTCTTTTCACACACACACACATGCACACGTACGCACGCACACAGAGCAGGAGGGAGGGAGGAAGGGAGAGGAGATAAAAAGACACATGAAAACACAGTAAGAAGGCATTGTCTTCCAGATAGGAGGAGTGGGATTTCCCTGGGAGCCCAGTGGTTAAGACTTCCCCTTTCAGTGCTTGGGGTGTGGGTTTGATCCTTGGTTGGGAAGCTAAGGTCCCATGTGTCTCATAACCCAGAACCCAAACGTGAAACAAAAGAAATATTTTAACAAATTCAGTAAATACTTTTAAAAAATCTAAAAAAATAAAAAAGGAGTGCCCTCACCAGAGCCCAAGATTGCTGCTGGCTTGATCATGGACACTGCCTTTAAAAGTGTGGGAAAATGAATTTTTGCTGTTTAAACAGCAGAGTGTGTTATACTTTGCTATGCTAACCCTAGTCAATGAAGATAATACCTTTCTCTAGATGTCTCCCCTTGGGAAGTCTCCAGACCCCAGCTCCATGCAGAGCTCAGTGCCCTCCCCACCTGTGGCACAAAGGACAAGGTGAGATTTTTTGTCTCTGCTCTCTTACATTGCAGCTGCCAATTCCCAGGCCACATTCCTTATGTATGGTTTCTTCTCAAATTTTATAGACATAACATCTTAAAAGAGCTTCCTGGAAAACATGCTCTCAGGATTCTTTAACTTTGAGTGAGGTACCAGGGAACCCCATATGTGACTGCATACTATTTATTTAAATCTTTCATTTTGCAATTTACTCACTTGTAATATGAGTCTAATATGATAGTACTATTTACTTCATACACTCAAATATGTTAATACTTATAGAGCTGTTAGGGCTATACTTGAACCACACTACACTCTTAACATGCTTTAGCTGGTATTATTATCAGTTTTCAAAGAAAACATCAAAGTTCTAAAATCCCCCTACTCTGGTCTGAATCATGTTCTGCAAAATGTTGAAGTTCTAACCTCATTGTGACTGTGTTTGGGAGATGGTGTCTATAAGGAGGAAATAAAGAATAAATCAGTTCATGAGGATGAGGCTGTAATCCTATAAAACTTCTTTTATGAGAGAGAGACACCAGAGACTGCTCTCTCTTTACACACACACACACATGCACACACGTACGCACGCACACAGAGCAGGAGGGAGGGAGGAAGGGAGAGGAGATAAAAAGACACATGAAAACACAGTAAGAAGGCATTGTCTTCCAGATAGGAGGAGTGGGATTTCCCTGGGAGCCCAGTGGTTAAGACTTCCCCTTTCAGTGCTTGGGGTGTGGGTTTGATCCTTGGTTGGGAAGCTAAGGTCCCATGTGTCTCATAACCCAGAACCCAAACGTGAAACAAAAGAAATATTTTAACAAATTCAGTAAATACTTTTAAAAAATCTAAAAAAATAAAAAAGGAGTGCCCTCACCAGAGCCCAAGATTGCTGCTGGCTTGATCATGGACACTGCCTTTAAAAGTGTGGGAAAATGAATTTTTGCTGTTTAAACAGCAGAGTGTGTTATACTTTGCTATGCTAACCCTAGTCAATGAAGATAATACCTTTCTCTAGATGTCTCCCCTTGGGAAGTCTCCAGACCCCAGCTCCATGCAGAGCTCAGTGCCCTCCCCACCTGTGGCACAAAGGACAAGGTGAGATTTTTTGTCTCTGCTCTCTTACATTGCAGCTGCCAATTCCCAGGCCACATTCCTTATGTATGGTTTCTTCTCAAATTTTATAGACATAACATCTTAAAAGAGCTTCCTGGAAAACATGCTCTCAGGATGAATTTTCTGAGTCTTTGGATGCTGGATATATCTTTACTTTTCCTTCATACTTTATTCATACTTTTTATAAATAAGGAATTCAAGATTGGGATCACTGTTCCTTTAGAAAATATTCTTTTGTATTGTTGATAAAATATCTGTCTCCCTTTGCATGATGAAAAATCTTTCTCTTCATGGAAAATCATGGTTTTATAATCTGGACACTTTCAGACTTTTTGTTGTTCTTATCTTGCAGCAATGTATCTACTGTTTCTGTATTTTTAACTTTTAACCATGTAATATGTTCTATTAATCCAAAAATACATAATTCATAGGAGCCAACTGTAGGTCAAATTTAGGGCAATGTGAGTCTCTAAAATAAAAATGGTAATTATGGATGACAATGCTTTGTCTGAAAATGAACAAAGATCTATGAGTCCTTAGTGATATTTTTCTTAGAGAGAGAGAGAGAGAGAGAGAGAGAGAGAGAGAGAGAGAGAGAGAGAGGCAGAGCTAGAAAATAAATGTAAAAGCAACGATACAATTTGAAGACATCATGTTACTATTTTCAATAAAACAATTGATTCAGACAAGGATTGCTAATGGGGGCTAAAAGCATTGATTAGATGTAAACTGATTGTGAAGCAAGGTATTCACAGTCTCAAAGTAGCACCCCATGGATTATTTCTTAATTACATTGGGGAAGATATATCTTCTCAATACACATATCCAGTGTTCACCACCTTAATCAAATAATCAAAGTTAGCATCAGCAGTATCACAAACAATATTCTGTATTTCCAACACCTCTTTATGACTGAGTTTTCCTTTTTCTTTGACCATGTTTCATTCTTTATTTTTATAAATGTAGCTTCTTCTCCAACCTCTCTAAGAATAGTAATTCATGTTATTGTAGATTTCTGATTTCTTCATGAATCTTCTTTCTATCCTTCAACGATATGCTTTATCTGTGACCATATTGGTCTTTTCCTTGCATCTCTCACAGTTTTTGCCCAAATGACTAATATCTCTTTATCCAGGAATCGAGCAATAGCTAACCATGAGCATAATCTTCTAAGTGAGGCTCCCTTAGTGAGCTTCGGTTGTGTAAGTACTGGAAGATTAGGTCAGTGGCTTCATAGATTGAGTTCTGTTTTAGTCTGGAAGTTTCGGTTCAAGTTGGTACTCTTGTATTTCTGGGGCAAGGTTTTCCCAGGTTCTGGAAGTTAGGCTGCTTTCATACTTTTTATAAATAAGGAATTCAAGATTGGGATCACTGTTCCTTTAGAAAATATTCTTTTGTATTGTTGATAAAATATCTGTCTCCCTTTGCATGATGAAAATCTTTCTCTTCATGGAAAATCATGGTTTTATAATCTGGACACTTTCAGACTTTTGTTGTTCTTATCTTGCAGCAATGTATCTACTGTTTCTGTATTTTTAACTTTTAACCATGTAATATGTTCTATTAATCCAAAAATACATAATTCATAGGAGCCAACTGTAGGTCAAATTTAGGGCAATGTGAGTCTCTAAAATAAAAATGGTAATTATGGATGACAATGCTTTGTCTGAAAATGAACAAAGATCTATGAGTCCTTAGTGATATTTTTCTTAGAGAGAGAGAGAGAGAGAGAGAGAGAGAGAGAGAGAGAGAGAGAGAGAGGCAGAGCTAGAAAATAAATGTAAAAGCAACGATACAATTTGAAGACATCATGTTACTATTTTCAATAAAACAATTGATTCAGACAAGGATTGCTAATGGGGGCTAAAAGCATTGATTAGATGTAAACTGATTGTGAAGCAAGGTATTCACAGTCTCAAAGTAGCACCCCATGGATTATTTCTTAATTACATTGGGGAAGATATATCTTCTCAATACACATATCCAGTGTTCACCACCTTAATCAAATAATCAAAGTTAGCATCAGCAGTATCACAAACAATATTCTGTATTTCCAACACCTCTTTATGACTGAGTTTTCCTTTTTCTTTGACCATGTTTCATTCTTTATTTTTATAAATGTAGCTTCTTCTCCAACCTCTCTAAGAATAGTAATTCATGTTATTGTAGATTTCTGATTTCTTCATGAATCTTCTTTCTATCCTTCAACGATATGCTTTATCTGTGACCATATTGGTCTTTTCCTTGCATCTCTCACAGTTTTTGCCCAAATGACTAATATCTCTTTATCCAGGAATCGAGCAATAGCTAACCATGAGCATAATCTTCTAAGTGAGGCTCCCTTAGTGAGCTTCGGTTGTGTAAGTACTGGAAGATTAGGTCAGTGGCTTCATAGATTTTGAGTACTCTTGTATTTCTGGGCGCAAGGTTTTCCCAGGTTCTGGAAGTTAGGCTGCTTTCCAACCTGGCTGTGGTAGCATGTGTTGTAAGTTGTGGTTTCACCTAAACTGTTCTATTCAGCACTCCTCCAGCAACTTCACACCTTCCAGAGATTTTTGAGTCTTTTTATCCTCAGATGGCTTCCCTCTCCAGCTTATTATTGTTGTGGTTTTGTAGCTTTCTTTCCTCATCTACTTTTTTTTTTTTTTTTCAATCAGCTTCTGCTGCTGTAACCACGAACCACATCAGTTCAGTGACTTGCAATGTAGTTTTATTTCCCACTTGTGGTATATGAGGGTTCTGGATCAGTCAATGTCCTTCTCGACAACACTGACTTGGCCGGGCTCCCCATGTCTTCTTATGGTGGCACCCAGGGTGAGGGAACAGTTTGTATCTGGGGCATGTGGTTCTTATAAGCAGATTGCAGGAGCACAAGAGAGGCATTGTCAAACCACATAGGCGCTCATAAAATCCCTGCTTGGAATGCGGTGTTAAAATTTCCACTTGTGCTCTATTGGCCAGGAAAAATCACATGGGCAAGCCCAAAGTCAACAGGACTGATAAACATATGCCATCTAGAGGAAAGCTGGCCACTGTAGGGCAAGGATAAATAATATGAACAAATCACCAGCCTTTTACCATCAGTTTAGTGGATCATGGAAGCGAAGGAGATAAAAGACTGACTCAATCCGTGATTCATGTGAAATTGGTGATGATCAAGAGGGTCCTTTGGGGAGCCTTTAAATTCTCTTTGAAAGAGATATTCCTTCGAAAGAACACGAAGACATCTCAATAGAGGGAAACTATGCCACTTGAAATAAATGGAAAAAAGATTTCTTTTCTTTGACCATTTCATTCTTTTTTTGATTTTATTTTTTCTTTTTCTATTTCCTTCCCAACGATATGCTTTATCTGTGACCATATTGGTCTTTTCCTTGCATCTCTCACAGTTTTTGCCCAAATGACTAATATCTCTTTATCCAGGAATCGAGCAATAGCTAACCATGAGCATAATCTTCTAAGTGAGGCTCCCTTAGTGAGCTTCGGTTGTGTAAGTACTGGAAGATTAGGTCAGTGGCTTCATAGATTTTGAGTACTCTTGTATTTCTGGGCGCAAGGTTTTCCCAGGTTCTGGAAGTTAGGCTGCTTTCCAACCTGGCTGTGGTAGCATGTGTTGTAAGTTGTGGTTTCACCTAAACTGTTCTATTCAGCACTCCTCCAGCAACTTCACACCTTCCAGAGATTTTTGAGTCTTTTTATCCTCAGATGGCTTCCCTCTCCAGCTTATTATTGTTGTGGTTTTGTAGCTTTCTTTCCTCATCTACTTTTTTTTTTTTTTTTCAATCAGCTTCTGCTGCTGTAACCACGAACCACATCAGTTCAGTGACTTGCAATGTAGTTTTATTTCCCACTTGTGGTATATGAGGGTTCTGGATCAGTCAATGTCCTTCTCGACAACACTGACTTGGCCGGGCTCCCCATGTCTTCTTATGGTGGCACCCAGGGTGAGGGAACAGTTTGTATCTGGGGCATGTGGTTCTTATAAGCAGATTGCAGGAGCACAAGAGAGGCATTGTCAAACCACATAGGCGCTCATAAAATCCCTGCTTGGAATGCGGTGTTAAAATTTCCACTTGTGCTCTATTGGCCAGGAAAAATCACATGGGCAAGCCCAAAGTCAACAGGACTGATAAACATATGCCATCTAGAGGAAAGCTGGCCACTGTAGGGCAAGGATAAATAATATGAACAAATCACCAGCCTTTTACCATCAGTTTAGTGGATCATGGAAGCGAAGGAGATAAAAGACTGACTCAATCCGTGATTCATGTGAAATTGGTGATGATCAAGAGGGTCCTTTGGGGAGCCTTTAAATTCTCTTTGAAAGAGATATTCCTTCGAAAGAACACGAAGACATCTCAATAGAGGGAAACTATGCCACTTGAAATATATATAAAACATGTGTGTATGCCCACATTTATAAAACCACCCCACTTTTCATCACCACTGGAATTACAGGGAGAAACACTCAAAAGATCTGGGGGATGTGGAGATGAATGTCTATTTTCAAGATACACTGTGATCAGTTAAAAATGATTCAAATTCAGAGTCCCCCACAATAGCAATAATTTGGCATCTTTTGTTTATATTGTATGGAACTTAAATATTAAACAAAGTTGACAGTTTGGCAGGGAAGCAAAGCTTAATTCTGCATCTGGTTTCTCTGAACAAAAGTATGTAAAGGAAAAGGAATGTGATTATTTCTGCTCCATTATTCTTGGAAAGATAATATCAAATAAATGTTTGAGAGGTTAAAGTGATTTTTCCCAGCTTGAGGATAGAGTTGTTGCTTTTCATTTCTTGCTTGCTTTTATTAAGTGAGATTTATTTATTATACTTTAATGAGTTTACCATTTTTGAGATATTTCTATGTTATATGCGCAGATTATCTGACTTGATAAGTCTTTCTGAAAAGGTACATTATTACCAATGCCTACTGCAAATTGCAAAGAAATAATGAAGTTCACAGACCCAAATTCGACATCTCTGATATCTGTTCCAAAATAAAATGTGTTTTTGAAACTTTTTATTAATGTATACTTGGACTGCAAAAAATTCTTTTATGCAATAAGATCAAGAAATTTTATTGTGGAGTCATCCCAGGTCTGCTTATTCCTAATATTTTCTCTTGGGAAAGTGTGGTAAGTTTTTTATAACTATTTTAAGATAATACTGAAATCAAATATCATTAGCCCTTTATCTTTGAAAGTTTTGTAGATAGGGCTAAAATGAACATTCCAAGTATTTAAAATTGAGTATATTTTTCAGTAAGGCTTCCCTAGTGGCTCAGTGATAAAGAATCTGCTGGCAATGCAGGAGACACCCTTGGAGAAGGAAATGTCAACTACTTCAATATTCTTGCCTGAAAAATCCCATGGACAGAGGAACCTGATGGACTACAGTTCATGGGGTCACAAAGAGTCAGACACAATTTAGTGACTAAACAAGAACAAGATTTTTCAGTAGGTTTGGAAAAAAATCAAACTAAATAAATATATTCATTTTTAGCATGGAGTCGGGGGTGGCGGGGATGGGAAGGATAAGAAATTTGAAAGAAACAAAAACCAAGGTCTAATATAGAAATTTCTGAAGTCCAGGGATCATTGCTTCCCCTGGGGGAGCAGCTCTGGGATATTCAATAACAGCAGAATTGAAGCACAGTTTGCAAACTGTTGGATAATACCACCAGTTCTATAAACATTGAGCTTTCCCTGGACATAATTGAGGGACTGGACACTCAGTAGAAATGACAACCAGGAACTTTCTGTTTGTAAACACGCAAGTGGGGAGAAGAGCTAGGGATCGTATTTGTGCAGGAGCAACAGGTTCTCGTCTTCATCCTGAACTCTCTGGCCAAGAGTTTTCCACAATTCACTTTTAACTCTTCTGTCAAATATAACCATTATCGACGCTTTAAATGATCATAAGAGTATTAATATTTTCAAATGTCCTGCATGTCACTAAATTCATTGCCAATTTGAGTTTTATTTTAAAAGATAATCTCAAAGATGTGTGGACTCCTATTTTTACCTGGTGGGAATGTGGGAGGAGCCAGTGTACATCATGCCTCACTGACCACTCATAGCCCTAGGATGTATTTCCTGACCTAGAATGGTTGCAGTCTTAGTCTGTCTCAGGTATTTAAGCCAAGCTGAGTTACAACAGGGCTCTCATCCCACTTTCTCACACACACATTCACTCTTCCCCTCAAATGAGAAGATACATAGTTGACACAACCACCATCAAGGAGATGACACTCTGCCCTTCAGTGTCTACATCTCCTTCAGCTTATAAGGACTGGGAAACACATTTGAGCTGGTTGTCGACATCTGGTAATTTGTAAGGTCTTGAAACAACCACATTAGCCTCGCAGTTGAGTAATTAAATGCAGATAGCAGCCTCTCACTGCACAAGTATGCATCCCTTAGTAGAGGCAGCTTGGCAGAAGGGGATCTGGCAACTTCTGTCCAGGATGAAGTGCTTCAGCTGCACTTCACCCAGGGCTTGGGTGAAGGTTGACCTCAAAGACAGGATGGTGGGTTTGAAGACTACAGATGTGGGCAACAAGGGCAGAGTTACTGTATGTAAGAAGCATGGAAGGCAACATGCTTCTAGAAATGGAAGACAATTGAAGAAGCTTCTGGGTTCATTTCATACTTGAGATCTAGACTGCTATGGATCATGTAAGATAAGGAAGGGTGCCTTGTGCCTGTGCATGTAACATGTATGCACATCCAAATTTCCAAGCCTTAGGCTGGAGGTGCTTCAGGTCACAAGGGTTTACTGAAAGCACACTATGTCCTGAAACAGGGCTAGCCTTAGAAAGGCACAATAGAACATAAATACAATCTGATGATACAGAGTACGAAGTAAATGACACTCTCATACACTGGTGGTAGAAATGTAAGTAAAGTTTATAAAGAAGAACCTTGATGAAAAATAATAAATGTACTTCCAGAAAAAAATGCATTCCATCTAGTAAGACAAAGATGTGCATGTGTACAATGGACTGGACACTCCATTTTTAAGAGTTCAACCTAGGCAGTTATCATAAAATAGCTGAGGAAATGTGAACAAGGATATTCATTTTAGCATCATGTACATACCCATGCTATGTATAATCGTTTAAGAACAAATTTAATGTCTGCCACCAGGAAATGAAAAAAAAAAAAGGTATGGTCTTAAGAGGTTTATAAATCGCAATGTGGAGAGATATCTAAAACAGAATTCTAAGCTAAAACGAAGTGAGGTGCATAAAACAATATTTGTATAGGGAAAATTCAAGCAAGTCAATACTGAATGTTACATACAGATACAGTTGTGTAAAAGTATGAAAACTTGTTGTAAAGCTGACTACTTCATTCATCATTCTGATTGTCTCTAGGGGTAAGAAGTTGAATAAGATAAGATTTAAAAGCTTAGGTTATTTTTAATGGTATATTTATTTAAAAAATAATGGAACTTTAGTACTTGCTAATCCTGTGTCATAATTCTGTGATAGTTTTACAGCAGGCTTTGTACTTGCCTTTATTTGGTAAGCATCCCTTATCCCTGCTTGCAGAGTATTTACAATTTAGGTTGGGAACAACATCTAATACACATTAAACAAGCTGACTTCACCCAGGGCTTGGGTGAAGGTTGACCTCAAAGACAGGATGGTGGGTTTGAAGACTACAGATGTGGGCAACAAGGGCAGAGTTACTGTATGTAAGAAGCATGGAAGGCAACATGCTTCTAGAAATGGAAGACAATTGAAGAAGCTTCTGGGTTCATTTCATACTTGAGATCTAGACTGCTATGGATCATGTAAGATAAGGAAGGGTGCCTTGTGCCTGTGCATGTAACATGTATGCACATCCAAATTTCCAAGCCTTAGGCTGGAGGTGCTTCAGGTCACAAGGGTTTACTGAAAGCACACTATGTCCTGAAACAGGGCTAGCCTTAGAAAGGCACAATAGAACATAAATACAATCTGATGATACAGAGTACGAAGTAAATGACACTCTCATACACTGGTGGTAGAAATGTAAGTAAAGTTTATAAAGAAGAACCTTGATGAAAAATAATAAATGTACTTCCAGAAAAAAATGCATTCCATCTAGTAAGACAAAGATGTGCATGTGTACAATGGACTGGACACTCCATTTTTAAGAGTTCAACCTAGGCAGTTATCATAAAATAGCTGAGGAAATGTGAACAAGGATATTCATTTTAGCATCATGTACATACCCATGCTATGTATAATCGTTTAAGAACAAATTTAATGTCTGCCACCAGGAAATGAAAAAAAAAAAAGGTATGGTCTTAAGAGGTTTATAAATCGCAATGTGGAGAGATATCTAAAACAGAATTCTAAGCTAAAACGAAGTGAGGTGCATAAAACAATATTTGTATAGGGAAAATTCAAGCAAGTCAATACTGAATGTTACATACAGATACAGTTGTGTAAAAGTATGAAAACTTGTTGTAAAGCTGACTACTTCATTCATCATTCTGATTGTCTCTAGGGGTAAGAAGTTGAATAAGATAAGATTTAAAAGCTTAGGTTATTTTTAATGGTATATTTATTTAAAAAATAATGGAACTTTAGTACTTGCTAATCCTGTGTCATAATTCTGTGATAGTTTTACAGCAGGCTTTGTACTTGCCTTTATTTGGTAAGCATCCCTTATCCCTGCTTGCAGAGTATTTACAATTTAGGTTGGGAACAACATCTAATACACATTAAACAACTGGAGAATAGTCAAGGGGTAAACTCTGCTGTTGAGTTTCTTAATATGAAGAGGGAGAAGTGAAGGACCACCAAGATCCTTCCAGTGGTGCACAAATTCAAATCAATTTCCATGATCACACTAAGATGGCATTTCCCATTTCTGCTCTCATACCCTCGCAAGTACACAGCGAAAATCTTCAGGAGACATACGATGTGGAATATTCAACAAACTGAATGCAGAATCAGATAAGAGAATCCAGCTGTCTTCTATTAAATCAGACATTAAAGAGATTTGGAAAAATGTAAAATAATGCCATTCTCAGTAAAAATGTTTGGATTTGGAATCTATAGTTTTTTTTTATATAAAATGATTTGTTGACATTTACACATAATGGGTGTATTATTGTTATTTTAAGAAAATACATAAATATGTATTTCTAAATCTCAGTTTTGATTTCTTAAACAATCAATGTAAATGCCTGTCTTCCATGTAAACAAATGTTCTTTGGATTCTTAGTGTTAAGTGATCCTGAGACCACGAGGTTTGAGAACCGTTTGAGTTGGATTACATTTGGAAGTGATTCTGGAGGAAGGTGGAGTGAAATTCATCAGAGGGACATAAGGAGCACATTTCAGACAGGGAGAATACTATAGACAAAACATACTAGGTTGAGGAACCCAAGAAGCACATCAACTTAAATTTGAAAGTTAAGGTAAGAATAATATCAACAGGTAGAATTTTGTACCTCAGGGAGAAACCTAGAACAAGTATTGTTAGTAGCAATATTCAGTAAATCTTGTAGTATTGAAAGTTCTGTGGCAGACACAGGGATAACTGTGTAAGAAGTATGTCTCACTTTCTGTCCTATCGAAACTCACAGTTTAGTGCATATTGCATTACAAAGAGTTCTAATAGCAATAGTTGCCTTCTGAAATGAGTGATTCAAACACATTATAATTTGGTCTTTGATTTTTTTCACTAGTATTTTGCTATGTCTATAAGGGTTTCTAGAAAAATAAAAACTTGTTCAATAGCTTTGAAGAAAGAAATGTATACACAGTGGCTGTTTGTTGCAGTCTGTTTGTTGTAACCCTTTTAAGTAGGTCTGTTTTGCTTCATACCCATGGCCATGGGCACTGTATCTGTCAGGAAAGGCCAGGCCAACTGTGAACAAACAAACCCCAAATTCTAGTGGCTTGAAACACAAATGTTTATTTCCCCCTAATGCTACATGTCTGTCCATTTCAGATCTGTGGGAGAGTCTGCTCTGTTTATTTATTGCCCATCATTTTATCGCACCGCAGACTCAACACTCATCATGGTACCATGTAACAGGGGCAGAGAGGTTGAAATATCAAGCTCTAGCAATTATTACAAAGCTTCCCTAGAAAAGAGACATACAGCTTCTACTCCTATTTCGTTCTCCCAAAGCTAGTTTCACGGTCTTAACCTCACTCACTCTTGAAAGCAGAGTTACTGGTGCAGGAAGTGATATTTCATTTAACTAGAAGTGTGCCAAATATCAGAGAAATCTAGAATGTAAACAATTCAAAATTGTAAATGCCTGTCTTCCATGTAAACAAATGTTCTTTGGATTCTTAGTGTTAAGTGATCCTGAGACCACGAGGTTTGAGAACCGTTTGAGTTGGATTACATTTGGAAGTGATTCTGGAGGAAGGTGGAGTGAAATTCATCAGAGGGACATAAGGAGCACATTTCAGACAGGGAGAATACTATAGACAAAACATACTAGGTTGAGGAACCCAAGAAGCACATCAACTTAAATTTGAAAGTTAAGGTAAGAATAATATCAACAGGTAGAATTTTGTACCTCAGGGAGAAACCTAGAACAAGTATTGTTAGTAGCAATATTCAGTAAATCTTGTAGTATTGAAAGTTCTGTGGCAGACACAGGGATAACTGTGTAAGAAGTATGTCTCACTTTCTGTCCTATCGAAACTCACAGTTTAGTGCATATTGCATTACAAAGAGTTCTAATAGCAATAGTTGCCTTCTGAAATGAGTGATTCAAACACATTATAATTTGGTCTTTGATTTTTTTCACTAGTATTTTGCTATGTCTATAAGGGTTTCTAGAAAAATAAAAACTTGTTCAATAGCTTTGAAGAAAGAAATGTATACACAGTGGCTGTTTGTTGCAGTCTGTTTGTTGTAACCCTTTTAAGTAGGTCTGTTTTGCTTCATACCCATGGCCATGGGCACTGTATCTGTCAGGAAAGGCCAGGCCAACTGTGAACAAACAAACCCCAAATTCTAGTGGCTTGAAACACAAATGTTTATTTCCCCCTAATGCTACATGTCTGTCCATTTCAGATCTGTGGGAGAGTCTGCTCTGTTTATTTATTGCCCATCATTTTATCGCACCGCAGACTCAACACTCATCATGGTACCATGTAACAGGGGCAGAGAGGTTGAAATATCAAGCTCTAGCAATTATTACAAAGCTTCCCTAGAAAAGAGACATACAGCTTCTACTCCTATTTCGTTCTCCCAAAGCTAGTTTCACGGTCTTAACCTCACTCACTCTTGAAAGCAGAGTTACTGGTGCAGGAAGTGATATTTCATTTAACTAGAAGTGTGCCAAATATCAGAGAAATCTAGAATTGCCTACCACAAGCACTGCTTAAGAAAAATAATTTACAGTAAATGTCTACCTCTATACTTGAAAATTTCTCCAGCTGAATCAAATTCCAGAAGGTATTTCTCCAACTGAGTTAAATTTCTTCAAGCTGAATCAAACTTTCTATGGTGTCAGATTTCCGCCTTTCTCAACCCTCATACCTCCATTTTTGAGGTGGAAATCTCAAGGTTTATGGTAAATATTGGTTAATGCCATTTGCTGAGTTAGGACGACTGGCTGAGAAATTCTATTTCCACTGCTGAATCGGTCTTGCATTGCGTAAATATATTTGGAAAGTTGTGTAGAGTAGGGCTCTGAAGTCAGATTGATCTGGGTTTGGCACTTGAATCTTCTTTTCAGATAAAACTCTTTTTTTCCCCATAAAACTGTCAATCCTGATGAAGCCATTCAGGTTGGCAGGAGACCAGAGTCACATTCTTTTGGACCGTCTGTATTTGTTGACTAAGCATATTAGAGGGATTGGGGATCCCTGATTGCTCAACTGGTAAAGAATCCACCTTCAATGAGGAGACCTCAGTTCAATTCCGGGGTTGGAAATATCTTCTGGAGAAGGGATAGGCTACCCACTCCAGCATTCTTGGTCTTCTCTGGTNGCTTAGGCTGTANATAATCCACNCACAGTGCCGGGAAANCTGGCTTCGNTCCCTNGGTTAGGAAGAGGAAATGGCAATCCACTGCAGTACTCTTGCCTGCAGACCAAAATGCCGGGAAACACAAATGTTTATTTCCCCCTAATGCTACATGTCTGTCCATTTCAGATCTGTGGGAGAGTCTGCTCTGTTTATTTATTGCCCATCATTTTATCGCACCGCAGACTCAACACTCATCATGGTACCATGTAACAGGGGCAGAGAGGTTGAAATATCAAGCTCTAGCAATTATTACAAAGCTTCCCTAGAAAAGAGACATACAGCTTCTACTCCTATTTCGTTCTCCCAAAGCTAGTTTCACGGTCTTAACCTCACTCACTCTTGAAAGCAGAGTTACTGGTGCAGGAAGTGATATTTCATTTAACTAGAAGTGTGCCAAATATCAGAGAAATCTAGAATTGCCTACCACAAGCACTGCTTAAGAAAAATAATTTACAGTAAATGTCTACCTCTATACTTGAAAATTTCTCCAGCTGAATCAAATTCCAGAAGGTATTTCTCCAACTGAGTTAAATTTCTTCAAGCTGAATCAAACTTTCTATGGTGTCAGATTTCCGCCTTTCTCAACCCTCATACCTCCATTTTTGAGGTGGAAATCTCAAGGTTTATGGTAAATATTGGTTAATGCCATTTGCTGAGTTAGGACGACTGGCTGAGAAATTCTATTTCCACTGCTGAATCGGTCTTGCATTGCGTAAATATATTTGGAAAGTTGTGTAGAGTAGGGCTCTGAAGTCAGATTGATCTGGGTTTGGCACTTGAATCTTCTTTTCAGATAAAACTCTTTTTTTCCCCATAAAACTGTCAATCCTGATGAAGCCATTCAGGTTGGCAGGAGACCAGAGTCACATTCTTTTGGACCGTCTGTATTTGTTGACTAAGCATATTAGAGGGATTGGGGATCCCTGATTGCTCAACTGGTAAAGAATCCACCTTCAATGAGGAGACCTCAGTTCAATTCCGGGGTTGGAAAGATCTTCTGGAGAAGGGATAGGCTACCCACTCCAGCATTCTTGGGCTTCTCTGGTGGCTTAGGCTGTAAATAATCCACCCACAGTGCCGGGAAACCTGGCTTCAATCCCTGGGTTAGGAAGAGGAAATGGCAATCCACTGCAGTACTCTTGCCTGCAGAATCCCCATGGATAGAGTAGCCTGGTGAGCTGCAGTCCATGGGGCTGCAACGAGCTGGACATGACCAAGAGACTAAGCACAGCACAGTACATTAAGAAGGGTTGACTCATGGCCTTTCCTAGGGCATTTGGGGATAGAGTACAAATTGCTGTTTTATGTTTTATTCATTCTAAGAAAAAATAAAATAAAAACATCACCCTTGGGAAACATAATAGGCCAAAATAACAGAGTTAGAGGAGGGGAATTGTGAAGGTCAATTAGTCATACCACACAGGTGATACTTGGATCTCTTCTGCAGCCTTCTGTCCAAGAGATGGTAAGCTTGAAACTTTCCAGGTGAACCAATGATGATTGCTCAGTGTCATTCATTCTCTCTTGGAGACCTCTGATGGCTAGAATTATATGTCATTCTGTGCCAATATCTATGATTTAGTAATGGAGATATGCTTGCATAGTTGGAAAGAAGGATGCTATTTGATTCCTGAAAGGACATGTTTCATTATTCCATTTATTTCTCATATCAACTCCAGAAAGTAAGTATTATCCTTAGATGATGAGAAAACAGGGTTTGAGAGACTAAGTAACTTGGTGAAGGTGACAGTACTGCATTATAAACTGGGAATGAATGAATGATTGTGCTTTCAAATATTGCTGTGACAATGAAAAAAATCAATTTGACCTTGCGTGAATACAAACACACTTATATATGACAGTGATTTTGTTGGCAAAATACTATTGCATCAAGAATGTGTGATAATGATTTTAAGTAGACCAACTTTGCTTTATCTCCTTTCTCGCTACCTTTTAGATTTTATGGGGATAATCACTGTGTTTCCAGTTTTTTGGTAAAGTTCAATGTTGGCCAAGTAAGCATGCAAAACAGAGCTGAAGAATGAGTACACACAAAAAATATTCTTCCTACATACCTTAACTAGTGGGTTATGATTTTTGCAGAAGAACTTTTCAGTTTAATCAAATTAAAGCCTTCACTTTGTTTGGGGACAAACATTTTCAGTGAAGTATGTGTGAAACTGGCTTCCTGGATGGCTCAGATGGTAAAGAATCTGCAGGAGACCCAAGTTTGATCCCTGGATTAGGAAGAGCCCCTGGAGAAGGGAACGGCAACCCACTCCATTATTCTTTCCTGGGGAATTCCATGAACAAAGAAGTCTGGCAAGCTACAATCAGTGGGGCTGCAATGAGTGGGACACACTGAGCCATTAATACAAGTAATTTGCAAGCATCAAGGAAGAGCGCTCACTCTAGGGAAACATAATAGGCCAAAATAACAGAGTTAGAGGAGGGGAATTGTGAAGGTCAATTAGTCATACCACACAGGTGATACTTGGATCTCTTCTGCAGCCTTCTGTCCAAGAGATGGTAAGCTTGAAACTTTCCAGGTGAACCAATGATGATTGCTCAGTGTCATTCATTCTCTCTTGAGACCTCTGATGGCTAGAATTATATGTCATTCTGTGCCAATATCTATGATTTAGTAATGGAGATATGCTTGCATAGTTGGAAAGAAGGATGCTATTTGATTCCTGAAAGGACATGTTTCATTATTCCATTTATTTCTCATATCAACTCCAGAAAGTAAGTATTATCCTTAGATGATGAGAAAACAGGGTTTGAGAGACTAAGTAACTTGGTGAAGGTGACAGTACTGCATTATAAACTGGGAATGAATGAATGATTGTGCTTTCAAATATTGCTGTGACAATGAAAAAAATCAATTTGACCTTGCGTGAATACAAACACACTTATATATGACAGTGATTTTGTTGGCAAAATACTATTGCATCAAGAATGTGTGATAATGATTTTAAGTAGACCAACTTTGCTTTATCTCCTTTCTCGCTACCTTTTAGATTTTATGGGGATAATCACTGTGTTTCCAGTTTTTTGGTAAAGTTCAATGTTGGCCAAGTAAGCATGCAAAACAGAGCTGAAGAATGAGTACACACAAAAAATATTCTTCCTACATACCTTAACTAGTGGGTTATGATTTTTGCAGAAGAACTTTTCAGTTTAATCAAATTAAAGCCTTCACTTTGTTTGGGGACAAACATTTTCAGTGAAGTATGTGTGAAACTGGCTTCCTGGATGGCTCAGATGGTAAAGAATCTGCAGGAGACCCAAGTTTGATCCCTGGATTAGGAAGAGCCCCTGGAGAAGGGAACGGCAACCCACTCCATTATTCTTTCCTGGGGAATTCCATGAACAAAGAAGTCTGGCAAGCTACAATCAGTGGGGCTGCAATGAGTGGGACACACTGAGCCATTAATACTAAGTAACTTATGCATGAAGTCATCAAGAGAAAGAGCCGACTCACCTCTTAGGCGTCATTTCTCAATCAAAATATGTCCACGAAATCAAGCAACCTATTATCAAACAACCAACTAAAAATAAACAAAAAGCTCTGAGTCACAGTAATGCTTTAGTAATTACATCTATTTTCCAACTTTTCTGTGCTGCTTGCATATGATGGTGTCCTTTAACTTTCCCTAAAAGTACAATCAATATCCCTAAATCCATTGCATTAAATCAATATTCCTATATCAAAGATTATTTTTTAAAAAGGAGAATGGTGGAAAACGTGAACCTTGACTTCCTGTTGCTGGGAAGAATCATTTCTCCTCAGTAGGGCTTAGAAACAGGATCACTTTGGATAATTCCCCAGGAAAGCAAAAACAGGTGTGGGAGGGACCCACAAAAGGAAAGAATGTAGCACAGGTCTACTTTATTCTGGCATGAGAAGGAGGCTCTGGGATTCTCACTTCGTTTCTTCTTGTTTTTATTACTTCTAGCATTTGCCTTTTCCAAATTCAAGTTTCTGCCATGAATTACACACTCCTCGATGCTTATATTCAGAGAAGTTTGGCTTTACATTCAGTTGTGACCCAAAGTAACAGTTTCATTCAGGAAAACTGTGAGCCCAGTGAATACCTAGATTATCTGGAACCTTCTGAGTCAACTTTTAAGCAGAAGTAGTCAGGTTCTGTCTTTCTCCTAGAATGGAAACACTGTATCCAGTAAGTATATAAGGCCACAACTAAACGTATGTACTTTTGCCCTTAAATGAGGCAAATTAACTATCCTCCAAGGCTTAGAGCTGTGGGGGTGAATTTTAAAAGTACAAAGAATTTTAATTCTTATCAGATGAATGCTCTTTTAAAAAAAGAAATTGGATTAGCTTGCAGAAATCTATGATCAATAACAATAGAGAAATTTCATTTAGGTACTCATTCAAGCAGAATTAGAAAACAAAATGCATTCTAGCATGCATTTGATCTACATGTAAATTAGTGTTTTTCTTTTTTTCTCATCATTTTAAAGATGGTTTTACAGTTTTAAAAATAATATAACCAGTTATTTTCTTAAGATGAGCATCTTTAGATTGCAACTATACACTTACACATCAGGGGCTTCCCTGATAGCTCAGTGGTAAAGAATTCACTTGCCAATGAAGGATACTCAAAAGATGTGGTTTCAGTGTCTGGGTCAGGAAGATCCCCTGGAGAAGGAAACAGCCACCCACTCAAGTATTCTTGCCTAGGAAATCCCATGGATAGAGAAGCCTGGTAAGATATAATCCATGGGGTTGCAAAAGAGTTGCACACTACTTAGCAAGTAAACAACAAATAAATATACTTACTACCTGTACTACCTCTACATTCTTCCATTTCTCTAATTCTTATTGTCAGATCACTGTAGAATCAAATCCTTAG
Organism: Tragulus kanchil; assembly: GCA_022376925.1. Taxonomy (NCBI): domain Eukaryota; kingdom Metazoa; phylum Chordata; class Mammalia; order Artiodactyla; family Tragulidae; genus Tragulus; species Tragulus kanchil. The sequence continues at coordinate 58,776,094 of JAIOJX010000026.1, forward strand.
TTCCTTCTTTGATTATGTATACAATTCATTTGCCTACATTTTTATTCTTTGGAAAATTTTCTCACTTTCCTCCCTTTCTCCATCATTGTATGCTGAAAAAATACAGTAAGACCTCCAGGATTCACCTTTAGGCTCATTAGAAAAAAGAAAAGAGTTGAAATGAAGAGATTTGTTTTTGCACAGGCAAATTACTAATCTTCTTTAGGTCTTTGATTTCCAGTCTGTAACTAGACTAATAATAGCTTTTATCTCTGAGGTTGTGAGGCTTAAATGATTCCTATCAAGTGCTTTGTACAATGCCAGGCACATAGCAAATTCAATAAATATCAAGCTTATTAATAACCTTATTTTTGTTTTTGTTATTCAATACATGCTGTGCAAAGTAATGAGCTAAGTGTCATTAAAGGTACAAAATATTACTAAGATTTGGTTTTTACCTTTGAAGAAAATGCCATCTGGAGGTAAAGATGAGACTCGTGTATAGATAGCACAGATGCATAGTAGAGTGTTATCAATGAGCAGTATGAGGGAGGAGGTTGGAAGAAAGGCTAGAATTCCTTTCCTTTAGAAGAATCATTAAAGCTTTAATCAAATAATAGCATTACTTAGCTAAATCTTGACGGAACATGAAAAAGAGTAAGTTTTATATATTATCTATAATTTTATAGGTTAAAAATAGTGCTTACGTTAATTGACATGATCTTTATCAAATGAGGATGTACATTTATCCATTGGTTATTTGTATCTGTGTGTCTGTGTGACTTATCATTTTATGTCCATAGCCTGTTTCCCATGAGATTCTGTGTTTTTTCTATTGCTTTGTAAAACCACTCTATATTTTATGTGTGACAAATATTATGCTAATATATTTCTATATATTGACCCATCCTTACATGCCTAAAATTAACTCCACTATATTCGACTGTGCTGTTTGAATGTGCTGCCAGATTCTACTTGCTAATTAGGAAGATATTTACATGAGACGCTGTTTCCATTTCAGCTATGTCTCCAAAGAGACATGCGTCCTCTTCCAGTTTCATAATCCAGGTGCTAGACCACTTATACAGGATTTTCAAGTGATATGAAGAGCAATTTTGCCTCCTTAGCTCAACATCCACCTTTAAAGTAAACAAGGGCTAAGTTGAAACTGGAAAGGGATTTTCTTTGAAGAGGTTGTTGTCATTTTTGGCATTTTTCCTCTTTCTACTTCTTATATGGAGGACCTTTAGGCTCATTAGAAAAAAGAAAAGAGTTGAAATGAAGAGATTTGTTTTTGCACAGGCAAATTACTAATCTTCTTTAGGTCTTTGATTTCCAGTCTGTAACTAGACTAATAATAGCTTTTATCTCTGAGGTTGTGAGGCTTAAATGATTCCTATCAAGTGCTTTGTACAATGCCAGGCACATAGCAAATTCAATAAATATCAAGCTTATTAATAACCTTATTTTTGTTTTTGTTATTCAATACATGCTGTGCAAAGTAATGAGCTAAGTGTCATTAAAGGTACAAAATATTACTAAGATTTGGTTTTTACCTTTGAAGAAAATGCCATCTGGAGGTAAAGATGAGACTCGTGTATAGA